>JAECXG010000690.1:18712500-21302500 GCA_018152135.1 Drosophila paulistorum
TGTGCTGCGGCGGCGGCAGCTACTGCTAAATAAGATGTTGACATCATGGCCGCCGCCGCCGAAGCAGTGCGCTGATGCTGCACGGAATGACTACCGGGACTATTGGGATGTGGTCGATGCTGTTGCCGGGGCAGGGTGCGCGTCTCATGGAAATAAGCTGCAGCTGCCGACGAATGGACATCCGTTTCATGGGGCAATACCATGGATAGGGGTGCTCCTGTCGAACGACGTGTTGCCGGTGACATGGTAGCCGATGATCCCAGCTAAAAAATCGAATAACAAATTTAGTGAGAGAGAAAGAGAGAGTAAGAGAGAATGTATCACCTTGTATGCATTTGGTTTGCATTTGCGATCCACACTAGGTGGTCCAACAGCTCCACCTCCAACTGCTGCTGCTGCTGCTACTGCTGTCTGTTGCTGTTGCAGTTGAGCTACATAAAATTTGGTAGTTAAATGCTCCATGGCTCCCACCGGCGGCTTGGCTGGAAACTCTTCGGGTGGTTTATCTTCGACAGTGGCCAAGCCACCAGTGGGGCCAACTGCTGCTGCTACCTTGGGCTTTAGTTTACGATTTACGGGCGGACAATCCTTTTGCTCTATGAAATCATAACGAAAGACATTGCCCTCCATTTTGGTGGGCGCTGCATTTGTATAACAATGGGGGCGTGGCAGTGTGCGAGCACTTGCACTAACAGCTGATGGGGATGGAGTGGGACCTCCAGTGAGTGCAGCTGCTGCCGCTGCCGTTGATGTTGATGAGATGGCAGCCACATCTGCCATAAGATTGGGAGTGGAAGCTGCTATTGGATTGGTATTATGTGGACTGGTCATGGGTCGCTCGCCAAGCAATTGATTAACATTGTAATACGGCAATTGATGCGAACGTGGAATGTCATAGCTCTCTTCGATCAACGAGGAATTGGCATGACGACGAGCCACAATGGCTGGTGAAGTGTTCTCTGTATCCGATAATTGAGGCAAATCACGTGGAATTCTAAACGACAATGAACAAAAGATAATAGAGATTTGCAATATGAACTAATCGGAAATATAATAATAGTGATAGTTTCCTACTTTTCATTATCCTTAAAGTCCAATATGAGATTATTTTTATTTTTCAATACTTTGGCCAACTTTTCCAATGTGTGATGTTGATCTGCTGCCTGCTTGAGGGGAGGTGGTGTTAGCACTGAAGCTGTAGATGTCACCGCATCGGCAGCTGGAGTCGTTGCTCCACCGCCACTGCCATCTTCAGGCATTTTCGAGAAACGCTGTGAGTAGGTTAAAACGAATGATTCATTCTCTATGGAACTATCCGAAGGTCGGGTACTGCGATCTACATGCAAAGAAAAACCCATTAATTACATATCCCCTCCGATCTCTTAAATTGAAAATTTGCTGAGCTACGTACCAACATTTTCCCTTAATGGCAAGGGATGCGCCCATTCATCGTCATCGGTGAACACACTTTCGGAGTCCGAATCAGAACGTTGCTTTTGTCCAGAAATGGCATTAGCTGCCAGTTGCTGCTAAAATTCGAATATTTCAATCAGTCAAGTCCAAGCATATGAATACTTTTTGCTTACCAAGCTCAAATTGGTTATTTTGGGTGAATAAGATTGATCGTTGGTCAAATTGAGGCCGATATTATTGTGACTTCTGGGTGTATCATAGAATTTGGGATCTAAATTATTTAGTGGCGTTGTGGGATTATGTGGTATATCCATGCGATGGCCACTTTCTGTCAAGAACTTCGGACTACCCGAAAAGCATTCACTGATGGGTATATACGGGCCCGAGGCGGTGCTCAAAGCCGGTGAGGGAGCCTGCTGTTGGGCTCCACCCAATGACTGGGCTTGGGCCTCGGCCAAAGTCTGTTGGGTTAGAACCAAATGTTCGGGTAATTTGCGTACCACACCATTCGAGCTTATGGCCAGCCGTGCGGCCTGTTGCTGTTCCGCTGCTTGGGCTTGAGCCTGCGCTTGGATTAGGGCACTGTGATTCAAATACAGAGCCGTGGCTGGTGATGGTGGCGGCTGTTGTTGGGCAGCCGATAGTAAATGCTGTTGCTCGAAATTCCCATCACAGAGTAGAGTCAAACGATTGTTGTAGTCCGTGCTATTGGTGTTCACGTAGACCGAGTCGGAATTGTTATTTGTGGCGGCAGCAATTGCCGGAGTCTGATGCGGCATTGGCTGTTGCTCTATTACCGCCTGTGGACGACGCAGAAGTGTGGATGATGCACCACCACCACCACCCTGTGACTGTTGTGCGGCAGCAACTCCTGTCGTGGTGGTGGTGGTTCCCGCCGATGAATGCAATGAAGTGGTTGTGGTATTTTGTGTAGAATTACTTAGCCCACCACTCGAGCTAGTATGTTGGGTGCGATTGTCGTCTAAAATGGTGTGGAGTGAAATGGTAAAAGGTAGCCTTGACATCTTGTTGTTTCTATGCAACTTACCTCCCGAGCCTAATCCTCCGATTCCGCCTGCTCCGCCTATTCCACCAGCAGCACTCAATGGCAGCTCATTGGACTGCTTGGTATCATGCAAGTGACACACTTGGCATATACAATTCACCCAATCCCGCATATCTTCTTCTGTTTCCGCTGCCAAATAATAGGTACGCTTCGGTGTCTTGATATCAAACATATATTGAAATTTCTGCTTGCGATTCTCAAGACGTAGGCCGCAATCGACTTGCTCACATTGATCCAAATCGATGACACCCTTCAGTTTACGGCAATTGTGATCGGTATAGTATTCAAGGCAAAACTGTTCGGGTATCTCGCCCTGCTTCAGTGTAAACCAACGTCGACGCCAGCGCTGTAAAACGAAAACAGAAACAGAACAGAAACAGAACGAAACAGAGTTAGTAAACAGAAATTTACATGCGAGGGCTATGCCTAAAGTTTGTGTAAGCAAGGTTAACTATATGGAGGTGTGGCCATGACTCAATCCGCTCAATCTGGGATCGTCAAGACGTTTATTTTGTTCAGGTATATGCAATCTTTATGATGGCACAGAGACAGAGTGAGTGAGATTCCCTGCTGGTATCACAATGACAAGTCTTTGAGAACGCCTGGCTAACTAAGAATTGATTGAACTTGATCCCATTCCAATCTAATGCCTTTTCCTAATTTGAAGATACATATATATTATTAAAATCACTCCAACTAAATGACTACTTAAAAGGTAGCCCTCGTTGGATTAATGTGCACAGTCAGTGGGGGGGTGGATGGGTGGTGCAGGTCGCTACACTTACAGTGGCTGGCGATTCGCTTGGTAATACATCAGCGGCTATCAGCGTATGAGTAAGCGCGGCATTGGATAGCTTTTCCGCGGAATTGTAAGTTTTTTGCATTGACAGTTTCTTGGGTAATCATCACACACATACACACACACACAGAGAGAGGGACACACACACACACCCAGTTGTTGATTGCTTAACAGCTGAGTGAGAGTGGGCGCCTGGTTGGGTGGTTAATGCGTGGTTGGACGGACTTTAATCCTCTTCATAAAATACACACACAAAATAATAATAATAATATGCATTATTTTTGTTTCTTGCCCTTGTTGTTTGACGTGTAAGTAGAACATCATCTGCTTAATTGAATTATAAACAATAAACAAAAACCACACACACACAGACACACACACAGACACACACATCTTGCCATAAATTGGCACCCCCCTAGGAGCAGAAAATACGCAGCTAATATTCTTAAGACACATGCCAGATATATGTTCATATAGTATGTATATATCATACATAGCACAGTAAAGCCTAACTAAGAGATACTATAATTTATGCTTTTATCTTGATCGTTTTAAACTATTAGTAAATTTACGTTCAGCTTTGTTTTTACCATCAAAGAATGGGTAAAGTAATCCACTTGGACGCACCTGTCGCTTCAATTTGTTGGGACGTTTCTACAGGTGCAAAATTTGGCCATTTTTATTGACAAATTCAATATATGCTTTAGGCAATGCCGAATGCAGAGTAGTGGCCCGGGAGCTAATGCGGCCCTGGCTAAAGTATTCAAAGACTTACTTAAAAGTAATCAATTTTTATGTAAAAGTTCGAGGCAAAACTATTAATATTGATTAAGAAGTTTTTGTGGATAATAGAAGATAGTGAATCTATTAAGCGCTAGGTGACGCCACGTTGTTGTCGACACTTGTGGCAAGTTGAAGTGCGAATACCAAAGCGAGGATATTGAAAATACATTATGGATTAGCCCCTATATATGTATGTACATATGTAAATATGTATACAAGAGTCAAATGCGTCATTGTTTTTGTGAGCGAGTGTTATGGATGATGATGATGATGATGACGATCATAATCATGATGATGATGAGTGGCTTATCGGCAGTGCATTTACATATGTACATATATGTATATATGTATGTATGTATGCATACGTGCCTCTTTGGGCCTTTCTTTCAACATGAAAAACACAACAAAATTTGATTAAACGCAACAGTTGCTGCTGGTAATTTGATACTTGATCAACCGGGGGGACCAACGAGAAGAGAGGGGCGAAGAAGGGCAAGGGGGGCGGCGCTAGGGAGACTAGCAAAGTAAACATTTAACGTGAAAATTAATTAAGCGTAAATTCAGACCCCACAAACAGCAACAACGAAGAACAGCAACAACGAAGAACAACAACAACAGTAGCAGAGACCAAAACATGTTCCCACGCCAAACACACACACACACACACACACACATGCACATACTTTTCATTCAATTTTTGTTTCTTGTTTATTATTAATAATTTTGCTCGCATTTTTGTGGTTTGGGTTTGCATTTCAATCAATTTTCACTGAGCGCGTACGTCAGTCTGTCAATCATTCAATCAGTTAGTCAGTTAGTCATACCAGTCGAGTCTCTCCGCCTATTAATGAATTAAAAATGATTATCTCTGGGCAAACAACAACAACAAACAAACAAACACACACACACACACACACATGGAGGAGAATCCGCTTTGAGCGCTGCAAGCAAGTGCGAGAGAGAAAGAACTAAATATACGAGTAATTGTAGAAAGAAAAAAATGCCACTAACATTATTGTTTTTGGTGCGTTTCTTCGTATGACTCAACTCAGTGTGCAGAATTAAACAACTCTAACAGTAAATAACAGTTAGAAATTCTAATTTCTCTTTCCTTATTCTTGCAATTTGCATTTTTTGAGAATGTTTATAACAGTGTGTTGATGTTTATTGATAGCGGGGGCGGGGGGATCATGGTGCGCGAATGGAGGCGGGGTATGGGTGATCGTTATAGGAAATTGCTTCACTTGCACAAGATGGGGGGAAATGGCGTTGAAGTTTTTCTCGGATAAAATATTCAACACTTACAGCGCGCCAAATCCGTTTGGTGGGCGGTGATTTGATAAGCCAGCCCTCGTAAAATGTGCGATCCATTTTATTTAAACTTTTCTCTGATTAATTTTTTCGAGTCTTCGTCTCAAGAACTAGCGGTGGGGAAAACATCGATGTCACTATCGATGTATCAATGTTTTTGCATTTTTATCAATCATCGACATTTTGTAGTGACTATCGATGTTGCTTATAAAACCAGTGTTTGAGCAATAACTGAAACTCGTTTTGAGTTAACATTCTTTCTGTTAGGGGTCTCATGCAATTTGATCGAAGGTTTTTGTTGCTACCATAGCCATCAAATAGCCATATATATAATATACTGACCATACAATTTGTTTAATTCAATAAGATTCCAATTTATAGTTAACAAAACTAAATAATTGATATTTTTTTTAAATCGCCTATGAATCTTTTTTTAAATTGTTAAGGAAATATTTAGAAATAGGGTGAAAAATGAATTTTAAATATTCATTAGTTATTAGAGTTAAGTGAAATGTGATATTTAAAATGGCTTCTATTTGTTTTTCAAAAAAAAACCCAGTATGTTAACAATTTAACAGACAAGCGCTTAACAGCACAATATATGCTTGACTACCTGAAGTTGGCTGCACTCGCTGTCACTTTTGACAGTTGGCATATATCTTACTCTTTCTCTTTCTTTTCTTTTTTACCCGAGATTCGGTAGGTTGTGGTGCTTAAAATTATTAATCTTGAAAATTTAAAAACAAATCTCCTACATCCAATAAAAATAATAAACAAAATGTTGAAATCATTTAAACTATTTGTTAGTGCCATGAATATTTCATTGATTAAAACTATTCAAGAATAGAAAAAATGTTTCAAACAAAAATGTACAAGTGTAAATATTGAACTCTGATAGTGATTGTTTGATTTCCTTCTTAATTCACAGCAATGGGTCGCGTTATTCGTGCACAACGTAAGGGCGCCGGTTCCGTGTTCAAGGCGCACGTCAAGAAGCGCAAGGGAGCCGCTAAGCTCCGTTCGCTGGACTTTGCTGAACGTTCTGGCTACATTCGCGGTGTTGTCAAGGTAAGTTTATTGATCAAGTCCCAAATGCGCATAATACTAATGGCTTAATTGTTTTGGTTTAGGACATCGTCCACGATCCCGGTCGTGGTGCCCCCTTGGCTGTGGTTCACTTCCGTGATCCTTACCGCTACAAGATCCGCAAGGAGCTGTTCATTGCCCCCGAGGGCATGCACACTGGCCAATTCGTCTACTGCGGACGCAAGGCTACCCTCCAGATTGGCAATGTGATGCCATTGAGCCAGATGCCCGAAGGTACTATTATCTGCAATCTGGAAGAGAAAACCGGTGATCGCGGCCGTTTGGCTCGCACGTCTGGCAACTATGCCACCGTGATTGCCCACAATCCCGATACCAAGAAGACCCGTGTCAAGCTGCCTTCCGGCGCCAAGAAAGTTGTGCCCTCGGCCAATCGCGCCATGGTCGGCATCGTTGCCGGCGGTGGTCGTATCGACAAGCCCATCCTCAAGGCCGGTCGTGCCTACCACAAGTACAAGGTGAAGCGTAACAGCTGGCCTAAGGTGCGTGGTGTTGCCATGAACCCTGTGGAGCATCCTCACGGTGGTGGTAACCATCAACACATTGGTAAGGCGTCGACAGTTAAGCGTGGCACATCCGCTGGTCGCAAGGTCGGTCTCATTGCTGCCCGTCGTACCGGTCGTATTCGTGGTGGCAAGGGAGACGCCAAGGACAAATAAGCTATACGATGACTGAGTAGAGGAGGAGATTGACATGGAGCTGGTTCCGTCACTGTATTGCGCTGTTTATTGATTTCAAATGCGAAAAATGTACAAGCAACACAATGTCGTAAGCATTTTAATGGATTTTATGGCGGAATAAAAGTTATGTGTAAAAAACAACAAGTTACCACCTCAAATGTCTTTGCAATGTGTACGAATAAGATTTTGTGTCGGTCGGGGCGATCACATGGTGTTAGCGCCCATTTTGCGTTACCCTTCATCGTTTGAGCCACCCAGAGACAAAATGAAGATCTTAAGTCCATTTTGTGTTTTCTCTCACTTTTCTCACCTTCAACAAGAATCAGACCAATTAGCTATCGTATTCCTTCTTCAAATCTTGTTAGTTGAGATCAACGATTTCCGAAAGCTCAACGGGCGATTGGACATTATGAGGGTTTTGACCCGTGTTTTCCTCAAAACTTTTATCAACTGGCCAACATGGTATCCAATTATTAGGCAACTTTCAAGATGTCTTCGGCTCGTGAACGCCTATGAGCTGAACTAGGATATTTTATAAAGGATGTGTCGTTTTGTTTTATTTCCTAAAGCAGGACAAATAAAATTGGTTTTTCATGAAATGTGGATCAAAGTCGAGTAAAATTTATATTTTTTAAGTATAGTTAGGCAGATTAAGATTCTTTTTTGACCAGTCGAATCCTTTTTTTAACCAAAATCTACCTTTCCGCACTGTATCACAAAAAGTTTTATACATATTACAATAAAGGAATCTCTATATTTAATTAAAGAATGAGTAACTATATGACAAAAAATTCAGAGTTCTAACTTCAACAAAAACTTTCAAAAAACAACTAAGAAAGGTAGGCGTCTTACTTAGAAATCTAATTTGGAGATGTCTCTGGAAAATGAAACAAAATCATTCACTTTCTGAAGCACAAGTAAACAATGTATCCAAATTCATTTCACTTTATTCTCTAGTTAAACAATTTCAAAATTTTTAGGAGCAGCGAACAAATCTGTCCGATCCACACAGTCTGGTCAGTAGTTCCCGAAACTATAGCAGTGGACACTTCTTAGGTGGCCGCCATTGAAGTGTCCGCTCTCATTGAATATTCAACCATGCAGGATATCCTCAATCTGCTGCATGCTACATGGATCTCCAGGAGCGATGTTGCCTTCTCACCAGGCGTGCTCCTTGACTATATCGCTATTTGGGTGCGAGAGTATTTGGATGTTGTTGTTTAATTTTCCAGAGACATCCCCAAGTCAGATTTCAAAGTGAGCAGTTTTCAGTTTTGGTTTGAATAGACGCCTACCTTTCTTAGTTGTTTTTTGAAAGTTTTTGTTGAAGTTAGAACTCTGAATTTTGTAGCACATAGTTACTTATTCACTCAATTACTCTTAAGTGTTTTAAAATAATATAAAACACAACTTTGGCTGGCTTTAACTTCGACAAAGTTATACTTAAATATCAAAGAAGCTATGGCTATGCTTATATCCAAGAGCAAATCTTTCTAAATGCTTTAAACTCTCCCTCAAGCTCTCACTCTGTCCCTCTGCGCCTTTCCGCATCTCCATTGCAAGTCCATTGTATGTTTATATATGTACAGGGACCTCGCATACACATCTACATACATAGTGTGTGGGTGTGTGCTCTGCTGATTTGGAGTCCCTTATCTCAGCTTTCTGTGGGTCTTTTCAGGCTCTTTCTCAATAAGGAACACAATCTGGCACACGAATTAAGCTTGACTTTGAATAGAGTTTACGCTGCGTTAGAGGGGAGATTCAAAACGGAACATTCACATTGCCCGAGAAGTATGCAACAAAAAACAAGCAGTAATCGCAAAGTCCTTAATAGGCAATGTTTGCGGGCAGGGCCGCAGAGAGAAAATCAGGGCCCGGGGGTAACCATGTTCGGGGGCCCTTGTGAAAACTGCGGGCCCGGGGGAAACCCACCCGTCTTCCTCCCCCCCCCTCCCCCCTCTCTCGGTGGCACTGCTGGCAGGACTATTGAGATGCCCATGGGCCACAAATCCCTCAAAGGGCATGTCGAAGAAAACGAGAAAGGCAAAATTTTTATTTTGAAATTTTTTTGTATTTTTCATTTTTAAATTTTGAGATTATATATATAATAATTAGATTTACATTCATTTCTTGTATCATTTTACTTGTTTTATTTTAGAAATAAAGTAAGCATTTATTACTAATTCCATTTTGTTGTTGTTGTGTGGTTTTTGTTTGAAATTGTTGCATTTGTCGTGCAGAGGGTTTCCTTTCATTTTCATCAATAATTTGTTTTTGTTTCTTTTTTTAAATTTATTTTTTTTTATTTAAAGAACACTATTAAATTTATGGGGGGATTACATAGGTGATTTTTTTTTGTTTTTTGTTGTTTTTTGTTATTTTCTTTTTTATTTTTTTTATAACACAAAATTAAACAAACAATATTTGAAACATTTTCTTTTTCTCAATAAAATTTATAGTTTTCCTCCTCGTTTTTGTTCTTGTCTTGCATAGGGGACGAATTTGGATAAAGAGAAGACAACACAAGAGGAAGATATTACAGATATATAGACGCTTAAGCCGATTGTGAACAGATCATATGTTTTTGTATATATATGTGTGTGGGGATAAATGTTGGCAGGGTTTTTGTTGTTAAATAGAAAACACAAAGAAAATGCCTACATCGAAATTTGGACAACAAGCAAAAGAAAGAAAAGAAAAAACTGTTTGTTAATTTACTTAATTTGTTTAAATTTCTACTTTTCGTAAATTTGTTTTCGTTTTGTTTGTTTCTTAATTGCTTCTCTTTTTTTTTGTTGTTTTTCTTTTTTCTGTGGTTCTGTATAAAAGTTCAGTAAAAAAATGCAGCTTAACTAGGTTTTCCCTCCACTGATTTCTCTCCAATTTCATTTTAAGCTTGTGATTTTTGTTTCTTTTCAATTTGTTTTTCATTATTATTATTATTATTATTATTATTATTATTATTACTTGTGTTGCTTTTTCTTCTATGGTTGTTGGTTTGTCCTTTTTGTTTCTGTTTATTTTACATAATATTATTTAATTGTTGTTGGTTTTTGTTTCTTTTTTTTATGTTTTTTATCACTTAGTTTTTACAATGGCGTTTCTTTTTTTTGTTTTGTTTTGTTTTTTGTTTTTCATTAAAAATGAGCAGCTTTAGTTGATAAGAGACATTGATTTTTTGTGTCAGTTTCTCACATTTTCTTTCCACTTTCTACTTTCTTTCTATAATTTTCATTTGAAAATGCGCTCAAATAAATTCTATCAAGACGATCAATAAAAAAAAGACACACACTAATTATATATATATATATATATAGAGAGAGAGAGAGAGAGAGAGAGAGAAAGAGAGAGATTGATATATATAATCCGTTTGCTGCTGCTGCTTCAATTTCTTAACTTAAGTTTAACTTGGAAGCAAAGAAAAAAAACAAAAAAAAAATTTTAATTTTAATTAAATTGAAAATGAAATTTTTTCTTGTGTTGGATTTTTGTTTGTTTTTGTTTTTCCTTTCGTTTTTATGTAACTTTCATTATACATATACATCATCATACATCATATATATCGAAAGTATATATATATATATCAATTTTATTGTGTGCATGCGGAAAGGTGTGTGTGTGGGTGTGGGTGTGGGTGTGTATGGAAGGAGGCGGGCACAAAAAACCTCGGCGAGTGAGCTTCAAACAATTTTCATCTCGTTATCGTTTCTCTAAATTGTTAAATATAATTGGTTTTCCTTTTCGATATATATATTTATATATATATCTATCTAAGTGCTTAGCTAAATTGCGGCACTGTTGCTTTTTGTTTTTGTTTTTTATTATTTTGCTTTCTATTAGTGATTGAATTTTCATTTTTTGTTTTTGTTTTTAGCACATTTACTAATTGAAACGTTGTCGTCGATTGATTTTCTTTTCGAAATTGTTTCCCATCATAAGCACAGAGTTCTCAAGATCGTTGGTGTGGAGGGTGCGTGTGTGTGTGTGTGTGTGTATGATTTTTGTATAGGATTCATCATCATCTTTATCATTAACTTTTTACTTAAACATTACATTATGCACTTTCAATTTCTTGTTCATTTAAGAAATTTTACATGATTTTTCTTCCATTTGTTGGTTTGTTTCTCAATCGATGTGTGTGTGTGTGTGTGTGTGGGTGTGTGTGGGGGTGTCGGAGGAGGCTGGAGAAGCAGTGGGTAAATCATTTTTACCAATTGGCCATGCCCGGCTTGTTGAGCGTCATAAAGTAGATTTGACACGATGAAGCACCTTTGGCACTGCTGAAGAATACTTTGTCATTGCGCTCGCAAAGGAATTTCAAGCGTTGCGCCTTCTTGTGCATAAACACACCATCCAAATGGCCGCTCTCAACGGAACGTATCTGGAGGAGAATAGAGATACAATTAGTGAATTAATTCAAAAGGCCTATTTGAAGTCTGGTTAGTCTGTCGGTTCTAAGTAGACGCAGTAGATCTCCTCCCTTTATCTCTTTAACTCCAAGTCGTTGTTCTACTAAATGTGTTTTGCTTGAACCTTTAAGGGACCTAGTTTTAAGGAATACCCACATTTCTGTGCTTCTGTATACTTGGCTTCTTTTAATCAATCTTCCTTCATTAATTAATCGTAGAGTAATGCTTGGTGCTATCTTTATTCATAAACATTTAATAGGTGAAATAGACTCTCCTGAGCTATTGAACCAGTTAAACCTATCTGTACCCCGTAGACCTCCTAAAAATTTTATACCTCTATCCTTAAAACATTGTAGTTCTAACTATTCTTTGCATGAACCTTTTCGAGTCCTATGTTCTGATTACAATCTTTTGTATCCCGTAATCAGATCAGAAGCCTCTCTTTCTCTTGTGAAAACCTCTATTTTAGAACATGTATCTCGTAATTAGCTGTAGTTAATCATATTTTTAATTGTTTGTCCGTTATACTTGTATTTGTCCATGCGATCGTTCCGTCCGATATACGGCTGCGCCTCATGGTCGGTCGGGCGGGAGGTGGACAGCGCTCTGCTTGGGCTCGCGCGAAACAGGCTGGTGTCCTGGTGTCGTATGGGCCACTTGAACGTACTTCACATTCTACGCGTCAACGTCCAGACAATATATGCCGTAGAATCGTTTACTGTCCTTTTCGTCCTATGTTTTAAGTCTAACTCCGTTTTCAGAGTGGGATTTTTAATGTTTTTCCTTGATGCGCAAACATATTTCCCCCCACATTGATAATCAAATGGTCTATAACAAAACTCAATCGTTTGCCAGGCATATTGAATATGTTTCTTGACAGACTGACATTTCTTACTTAGCTCATAGGTGGCTGCAGTTTATATATTTATGATCTGATTGTCTGATTTTTTCTCCCTCGTTCGGTCGAGTGGGAGCTGCTTGGGCTCTGTCCTGGTGTCTGTCTATCATGCCCAATTGCCATCTCACTCACTTTCAAAATGTAATTGGCCATATGTCTTACTCTTTCTAATTGAGAACTAGATTTCCACCGCCAGGGATTAGTATTCTTACCTCTATTGCTTTATTGCCCCAGCCCATGATTTGTCCAGTGCCAATGTAGGCCACCGAAGTTGGCATTTCGCCCCACTGTAAGATTAGGTAACATTAAAAGAATGTCTTTATTGAATTTTTGTGAAATTCCAAACCTGTAGCACAATATTCTTAGAAACACGACCCACAGTGTTCACATAGACGCCTTCGTTGTCATAGCACAAAAGTAATTGCATGCCATTTGAATTTGGAAGCGCCACAATACAATGCGGAATGATTGCACCCTGAGTCTGTGTAGAATATATCAAAATATTGGATTGGAATGAATCTTCCCAAGAGAATATTTGGTATTTGTTGTCGCAACTTACATGCTTAGGAAGATATATATCGTATACTTCAGCTGAATCTAAATCAACCGCATGGAAACCCTCGGCGGAACCATAGATAACTTTCAGTCTCGATTGATCTTCGATTGTGAGATCGACCAAAAGTGGGCGATGTTCCAATTCACCAAAATTCTACACAACACAAACGAAGACAATCACAATTAGTTGCTGTTGGTGGGTAGGGGAAGGGGGAGTGATGGTTAATCCTCACCTTAAATGCCATAAATTTGTGATATGGTTTGGGAGCCCATGCATAAATTTCAATAGAGTCTTTTAATGCAATCACTAGGAACTTAATCCTCTCATATTTGACAATCTTAAAATGTACAGCACCTTGAAGATCACCCACATTGATCCAACCATTGCGTCTTTCCACTTGCTGCACCATGGACACAAGAACAGCATTAATTATTAAACAAAACAACAAAAATTGGTAGATTTATAGTCAACTTACATCGGATAGACCATCGGTGCGTAGAATTTTGGATTTCAACCAGGATAAGTAATAGACGCGCACACGATTCTTTTTACCGGATATGGTAACCAATATATTTTGTCCCTCTAGAACTTCCATTTGTTGGAAACGTCGTCGAGAGATTAGCTGATAGACCTGGACAACAGCAATTGGGTTTGAGTTTTGGTATAAGCCTTCCACCATTTGGACTCATTTAACAACTTACTTTGCCTTGACCCGATCGATCGAGGAGCATTAGACCATTCTCTGTGCCAATTAATAAATTGACTCCCCATAGGGCGGCGCATAGGATTTCCGAATTGAAACGTTTCTTATACTTACGTATTTCGGGTGTATCATTGGAAACCTCATGCGATGTGGGTGTTACATTGACATTGACATGGGATTCGCGACGTGTTGGTCCCGAACCGCCGGCACCGAAACCGAAAGTTAAGAAACTTCGCTGTTTCTGTTGCAATGCGTAGGCATGTGGTGGTAATTGTGCATTGTTGTTGTTGTTGTTGTTGTGATTGGAGTTGGTGTTGGATGACGTCGATGTCGGCGTTGTCGTCAATTGTAGAATGTTCGCAGAAGAGGAAGAAGCAGATTTATGCAATAAATTAGTAATACTGCTGGATGAACGCGTTTTACTAATCGAATTCTTTGGTGAATTCTGTCGCGAATTCGATGTGGATGTGGACGAGGCCGAGGCCAGCGATATGGTCGATTGTGGTGAATTATTGGTATTAATAATCACACCGGCCAGAACACTGCCGCCGCCCAAACCATGATGATGGTTTGATCCGCTGCCAATGGAACTGCAACTGGAGCTAGTGGCTATAAACGATTTCGATGGCGTGGAATGCACGGATGAGCTAATGGCCGCCTGATACTGTTGGTTGGTTGTGGTTGTAGTTGTTGTTGTTGTTGTTGTCGGTGTATTTGGTGTTTTTGTGTGTGTGTGTTTGTGGTTTTTATATTTGTTTAATATTTTATGTTATATATTTTTTTTATTTATTGATTGATTCATATTTATATATATATTTATTTTTATTTATTGTATTCACAAAGAGGGAGAGCGAGAGAGAAAGTGAGAGAGAGAGATAGAGAGAGACAGAGAGATGGAGAGTGGTGGAAAGAAAGAAAGAGAGAGAGAGGGAGAAAAGAAAAATAGAAAAGTGCAAAAAGAAACGAAAAAAATAAAAAAAAGTTTCAATTAGTTTTTAAGATCAAAATCAATATTAACAAAAAACGAAAAACAAAAAAGAGAAAGAAATTATTTGCTTTTTATATCTATTTACATGCTTCGGGATGAGGGGGAGGAGGGTCGCTTGGGGGACTCGATCCAGTCGGATCAATAAATATTCATGTGTACAGTAAAATAGTGCTTAAACGTAAAAAACAATGGACAATAAATGAAATGTTTAAACAAAACCAAATAGAAACGAGTTAAATGTTAAAACTACAAATACAAATGTGTTAAGTCTTTCCCCAGGAGGCCAAATGGTTCCAAAAACCAAAACCATAATATTAGAATATAGAAAATATGATTCATTAAATATTTACACTCTCTACTATTCTCTGAAAACAATATTTGAGACAAGAAGCAACATTTGATCACAGCATATGCAAAAAATATCTTTATTCCGATGGGAATTGTCTCCTATGTTGGATCCGTAGATCCCCCCCATACAACCCAAACCACTATTAATTGGTACGGCAACTTTATTTGTTATTAAAACTGGGCCTTAATTCGATCTCCCATAGTATCAACTAGGTTTTTACAATCTTCTGGAGTTATTGAATCCCAAACTTGTTGAATTTTTTACTTTAATCCAGCCAGGGTTCGCTGAGGGTCATTTCGCAACTTTTATTTCATCAAACCCCAAATATTTTCTATTGGGCTCAGGTCTGGGCTTGATGATGGCCATTCACCTGAAGCCAATTTTTGGTGGATTTTACGGTATGCGGAGCTGCACCATCTTGTTGGAAGGTATAATCCCCACAGTAGGAAAGCTTTGGTATTGAATTAGCAATTGGAAATAAATAGAACCAATTTGGAATTCCAACTTTGAAAAAAAGCTTGCCGTACCAATTAATAGTGGTTTGGGTTGTATACAGTCATGGACAAAAGTATTGGCACTAAAAATAAATGTGTTTGTAGTTCAATTGTCTTTATTTTTCAAAAATATCCTTTGATATCACAGGCCGACATGATTTTTGCAGACGTTAACTTGAGAGGTGTGCTTACGCTGATTCTCACTGCATACTTGGTTTTTGTCCATCACATCCAGATTCTGTGAAATCAGAGGATCTGGGGTCGGAAAATGGGCACCCTAAAGTATACAATAGAAAGTTTAAAACAAAATTTTTAACTTTTTTATCAGATTTCGGA
Organism: Drosophila paulistorum; assembly: GCA_018152135.1. NCBI lineage: Eukaryota > Metazoa > Arthropoda > Insecta > Diptera > Drosophilidae > Drosophila > Drosophila paulistorum. The sequence goes on from JAECXG010000690.1 coordinate 18,728,393, forward strand.
ATATCCTGTTTAAGAAAAATGGCTCTTGTTTGCAAACATTACTAATAAACAATTGCTAAAATGCATAAGAGTTCCTTAATTCTTTAAAATTAAAAAGCAGACAATTCTTGGAATCTCTATAGCATACTTTTTGGTTCAAAATTATCCAAAGTGTAAGATATTATGCTTTATAACAAAGAAGTACCGCTTTGATATTTTGTAAATTGCTATTAAACAATACTTAATATATTAATAGGTTAAAATACAAGTGTTTTTAGCCTAATATTATGTTTATATTATACAATAAAATACTGCAAATGCGGTCAATTTGAATAAGTTGAACACACTTTTCTCGAAAACCTGACGTGATGGACAAAAACTAAATACAGGGCCCCTCAATTACTATAGGGCACCTATTGAACTTAAAACACTTTTTCATGACCTCAAAAATGTTGACTGCATCTGCAGTTACAATAGGAACTTTAGTTAAAGCATAAATTTACTTTGAAATATTCAAACAAATGACAAAAATTGCATTTTACGATTTAGTCACCATTTTTTACGGACCTTGTCATCTAATTGTAGCTATTCCTCTGTTGCTCTAGTTCCGATATCGTAGAGATTGATCGTAATTTCGGATCCTCCAATTCAAGAATTGAAGTCCATTGATTGGGAGCATTGACGACCTTGAGGGGCAAGGGGCAGAGAGGCAGCAACTTGCAACTTGGCAATCGGTTTGAAATTTCTATATTCATATAATAACCTTTGAATGAGTTCTCACCATTTCAATAGCCTCAAAAATTTCTCCATCTATTGTATTTAGAGTCAATATTTCAGCAATAGAGCGAAGAGAGAAAGTGCTAGGCTAGGTCTATAGAGGAACTCCCCCCTCCCGCCGGATTACCAACAATCCAAAAGGTAGGTAATTGACCTTAGTGAAAGGAGTAAGGTCAGTTCTACCAAATCTACAAGTTAAAGTCGAGATTTAACCCACTTCCAAGAGAGAATTTCGAACAATAATGAATGAGTACATATAAAAAAGTGTGTGTGTGTGTGTGTGTGTGTGTGTGTGTGTGTTTGGGTGTGCTGTATATATGTATAAATGTGTTGAAATGAACAACTCATGTGTTAGTTACAGTGACTTGTCTCCTCTTCTTTTGCTTGTGGCAAGGAATACAAAGAGAAAGATAATACATATATGTACAGAATAAGGACGACAAACTGAAGAATAAGTGGAAATATAGTACACACACAGACAGTAGAAAAAAAAAAACAATACAAATAATAATAATAATGATGAGAAATTTGTATACACAGAAATTGCAAAATGTTGCAGCAGTTGTTTTGCGAGAAGTTTAGATGATTTGTATATATAATAGAGACAAATGATTTTTGATTTGCTTTTTGGGTTTCGGTGTGTGATTGTGTGTGTGTGTGTGTGTGTGTGTGTGTTCGTATATGTTTTTGAGATCTTTTTGCATTTTTTTGATTGGTTGGTGGTCTGGTTGTTCTTGTTGTTGTTGATTTATACTTACTATGGGTAAAGTCTTGATATTGTTATCGATTGCTTTTCATTCGTTTGAATTAAATTATTTGATTTTATAATTGTTTCAATTATTGCAAACATACATAAATATATATGTATCGTATATATACATATGTATATATATGTTTATATATGTGTATATGTATGTGTAATGCAATACATTTATCGTAGTGGCCATCAGCTCAAACGTTGCGGAAAGACAAAGCACAATTATAGGAAGAATAAGATGTGTTTTTATTTTTCTATGTTAAACAATTTGTTGTTTGTTGTTGTATTTGTTTATTTACTAATTATTAATTGAATTTTATCATGCAGGAGAGGGGCCACATGCAATTTTACTGCTTGTTTCATTAATTCTTTATTTAATTTGTGTAATTGTCCTTCAATTTGTTTTTCTTCATCATGTATTAACATTTATTCCACGTCTCAAAGAAATTGTTTAGAGTTTCGATTTGATGATTAGTCACAAAATGATAACCATATATATATACATACATATATATGGATAAAGGGTTAAAGAATTGATTAAGACACAAAGTAAAAGAAAAATATTTAAAAAAAAAACCCATTTAACGGACTAAATTCGACTTGGCCGTAATTTTTTCTTCTCCCAAAGACATGAAACATAAAATTTGGTTTTAGTCTTGGAAATGTTTTCATTTTGAGATTACTTTAATCTAAAGCAGCCTATGTCTGCTATATTATATAGTTCCTATCTGAATGATGTCATTTCAAACAAAGATGAAATGTAGCTTTAGGTGATGGACATTCATTCTAAATAGATTCCAATAATGCAAATCTCAATCTGTTTGGTAACCTGTTTACCTTTTTTTAGCAATGCAATTCCCATTTAAGACAATAAATGAATTAGTTAGAATTGGGTGAATGTTTTGAAATTGCATAATGCAGACAAACAACAAACAAATTATATATGTATAGTTTAGGTTAAACACTACAAGAAAGAGACACAAAGGGCGACAGACAGAGAAGTCATGGAATAGCAGGATGTGGAATGGATGGGAGTCAGTCGAGTGGCGAAACTCAGTTGAAAATCGATTAAACACAAAACGAGGAAAACGTGAAAGAGAACAAGGAAACGAACAAACATTTGGACAAATGGTCAAAGTGGACAAAGTGGACACAATGGACAAATGGCAAATTATTGGTTTAACTTATTGGAATAGCCATTGAGAAATATAACTCACCTCCTCACTGGATGATTTATCATGACGCGGTGGCGTTGCTGGCGATGCCTGACTGAGTAGATCGGGCAGGACGCTGCTGGTACGTGTACCAGGTGTACCAAGGCCGCTGGCATCTGCACCGACCCCGCCGCCGCTGCCTCCGACGCCACTGACTCCTCCAACGCCGGTGCCGCCGCCACCACCTCCTCCTCCTCCACGGTTCTGTTGAATGAAGGAAAAATGGGCAAACGAAATTGTTTAAAAGTAATCACAATAAATTGATTATCATTCACGAAATGAAAAAGGCGAATAAAAGTTCAACAAAAACAACAAACAATTCGATATGAAATTATGGGTTATCCAAATAAAAACAAAGAAAATAAATGAATAAAACAATAATCAAAAATGTAACAGATAAACAGAAAAAACATAAATAAAATGAGTGTAAAAAAAATATTGAATCGGTTTTTTGTTTTTTTATGAATGCCAATGAGACACCTGATAGAGATAACTAAAGAATAAAACTCCTAAACTATATTGAATTTCCATATATTTTCTACGGGGAGAAGTCTAATTATATAGCCATGGAATAAAATCAGGAATAGGAACAGGATGGATAGAGAGAGAGAGAGAGAGCTGGGAGGAGCGATATGTGTGTATGTATGTGTGTGCTTATATTCTAAAGAAGAAACGGACACAAATTTATTTTAAAGCTAACAAAAGACACTTAAAAATTAAAAAAAAAAACTATATGTAATTTTCATACGCCCCGTTGGCCCTTGGAACTCAGCCGCGCAGCAGCGGGCAAACGTTGCTCAGTTTTTATTTATTTTATTTTTTAATATTTTCATGAAAATATTTGCGCTAACCAAACCAACAACAACAACAACAATAATAATAATAACAATAATAATAGTAATATAAGCTTTAACAACTAATTTTTTGAGCAGGAGCAGAAGTGAGAAAGTGTAAACAGAGACAGAGATAGATAGAGAAAAGTAGTAGTAAAAGCAGCATACATAAGAATAAATGTATTTGATCTATTTCATCTATCTCTAGATAAGGGTTGCCTAATCTATTTGAAAAATGAAACTGTTAGGCATTCTGTCGGTTGTTGGCTTGTCTAATGTTAAGTTAGAGCGCTTTAAGCTGAGCCTTAGCTATGAAATGAGATGAAACCGTTATATAAGTATTAGCTCACAGTTAATATTAACAGAATATTTATATTATATACGAGTAGATAACAGATGCTGTTAACAAAACTGATCTGCCAATAGCCTACATACGTATGTATATGGCTATAACCCTATTGAGAATTGAAATCAAAAATATATAGACAAGAGTTTGTACTGATTTCCATTTAAAGATCGGGGTTAATGCAGCACCATTCAAAAACCCATTACACAAATTATTTATCTCAGAAGTTAGTTCTAAACTAGGAAAATGGAAAGAAGAGAATTTGTTGGTCAAAACTGAACTTGTTCTAATGAAAATCAATTTGTTCATGTGAGGGGAATCAAATTTCTTAGCCATAGTATTTACAGTTGTTGAATTGTAAAATGGGTTTAGATTATAGATAGCATCTCATTAGCATTCAAATGGTATTTTGTTGTTTTTTGTTATGACTTATTTCTTACAATACATATTATTTATATACCAACATGGCCAAAATGAGTTTAAAAAGTGTCTTAGATAATAGCAAATTAGATAGCAAATGTCTTGTATTAGAATTAGAAGGTATGATGTGTTTATGTACATATATTGGGGGGTTAGGGATAGATAGATCATCAACCAATCGATCTATCGATCTTATAGCATATAGTATATACATATAAGGAGAGACTTATATTCTAGAAAACACAAGAATGTTTATAATTTATATATGATACTGATTATTATATGAAGGCGTGGGTTCTCTGAATACAAAGAGAAATAATGATAAACGCAATAACGAAAAATAATTGAAAACATGCTTCAAGCCACAACAAATTAATGATATTATATATACATAATACATATATTCTTTTCTTTTCTAGTTTTCTGTTCGATTCTGTTTCTTATTTTCGCGCATATGACTCCAGCTGTTCTGCTGTTTGCATTGCTGTTATTTACGAGCTGTTAGTTGTTTATGTTATTAACAGTATGTCAGGCTACAGCGATATGTGGGTGGATATGCATGTGTGGGGTGGGGGTGTAAGTGCATTGGTGTGGTGAGTATGGTAAGAGCAAAAGCCAAAATGGTAAATTTGTTTTTGTGTGTGTGTTTTTTTTCGTTTGGTATTTGGTATTTTGTATTTTTTTTTTTTTTTTTTCTGAGGGCGTCAAGACAAAACACAATAAATATGTAGCGAGTTTTCATTTAATAGGGTTTTTTTTTTGTTTTTGCCTTTCTGCTGTTCTGTACGTGCGAGCTGAGAACGTTTACCTGCTGCTGTTGCTGCGGCGCCGGCTGAGGCCATTGCTGCTGCTGCGGCTTCTGTTGCTGTTGCGATTGTTGTTGTTGTTGCTGTTGTTGGGCACGAGCTGCTGCATTATGCAGGACAATGACAGATTCAGTCTTTTCGCGACGCGGACGCCAAAAATCTATTGGCCAACTGGATTTGGTGGGCGTGGCTGTTGCACCCGAACCGGATGCTTTCGCCTTGGTAGCTGCTGCTGCTGCTGTTCCAGGATCCTTTTTAGCTGTCGCTGCTGCTGCTGTTGCAGTTGCTGCCGAACTGTCTGCTCCTGTTGGCGATGGCCTTTGGGTGCTGCTACTACTATTATTTATATTATTGTTATTATTATTATGGTTGTTGTTGTTGTTGTAAGGTATTTCGTACATTGCACCGGTTCTTTGGCCCTGAACCAATGGCGGCTGCTGTGGCACTTTGGATGATCGTTTTGGAAAAAAGGACGATGAACTAGCTCCACTACTACCAGTTAGGACGGCTGAATGCCTCTTGGTAAGTGGGAAAAAATCCGAATTCTCACGACGAAATCCCCGCACAAAATTCGTTGGCAATTTGGACGCCGACTCTGTTGTTTCCTGATTCCGTTTTTGTGGTAAGACCCCTGTAAGCCATCCACCTACTTCTCCTGCTCCTCCTGATGCTACTCCTCCTGATTTGGCAGTTGATGATTCTTTGACAAGATTAAAGGCACTTCCATCTTGATGAGACTTCAATGGATGATATCCTTTGGGCACTGGCCTAGTAATGGCCTCGGCCACACTGGCCCTTTGCAGTTTGGTTTCCACCTTCAAGGTGCTCTGCTGTGAGCTGCGATTCAAACTCGCCGTGGTAGTTGGACTACTGCCACTGCTGCCGCCACTGCAGCTGCTCGAATTATTCTGATGACTGGCATTTGAGTTCTTATTAAAGAATCTATTGATATCCCAATCGCGTAACAATTTGGCTTCATCGGCGGCTCGTTGCTTTTGTCCACCAACTCCGAAATTGGCATGCGATGTCGAGGCGGATTTTTGCAAGCGATTTATACCCTGATCTAGTATCTGCTGTCGCAGTTGGAATAGAGGTTGGGTTGGGTCAGAGGTGTTGGTTGGTTGGTTGGTTGGTTGGTTGGTGGTAGGTGGTAAAGGGGGAGTTTGGGGCAGTTGTACAGTTTGGTAAGATGGCAGCGCGCAAGAAAAGAATTTGGTATTTTTTTGTTTTGATTTTTGGTGTTAATTTGTTTCTTTTTTTTTTTTTACTGTTGCATTACTTTAGCTAGGCAAATTAATATTCCCCACCATAAAAAAAAAACAAATTGTAGATTGCTGCAACAGCATGGAAACATTTCTTATGAATTTTTGTCTTGCATTCCTTTTTGTATATATGTTTGTATGTACATCATCTTTGTGGCAATGTCTGTGTGTATGTATGTATATATTTGTATTTATACTTGGGTGTATTTGTGTGTTTACTCTCTATATGTATGTATTTGTGCATATGGTGCATAATACACTTTCATATCATATCATAGTTGCATGTATGGGAGGGTATACAGTTTGAGTATTTGCAACGTGCATTACGATTTATCAATCATTCGACTTGTTGTCCTTGACAAAAACTAATTGCAGTTCTCAACTTCAACTAACGATCCATTTTAGAACTAAAACGTAAATTCATCTTCTTCTGCGTGAAAAAAAAATGCATCTCGAGACTTCTAGTTTTAGTTTAAGGTGTTATATACAAAGTTGAAGCTCAAAAATCGCCAAATACTTTGAAAATGAACTGTTGAATGCAAAGTGTTGACCCAAAACTTTAAACGCAATTTTGGGTATGCAATTATTTAAAAATAATCGTAATATTCCAAAAAAAGTTTCACTTTTGTTTATCGTAATATTTGTATTTACGATCTTACGAACTTATTTCTAAATCAACTTTGTATTTAACTCCTCAAATATTAAAAATTGTTAAAGGTTCTCGGAATGACGAGTTTTTAAATGATTGCTCACCCTAACCCTAAAACCCTAGCAATGCAGGTATTTTAAATACCTTTAAAAACTCAAAAACTGGCGTTAATTTTCAACATTTTTGGTGTAATATTGCATTTTATGCATTCAACTAGAAAACGGCTCGACGACTATATGAAAATAATCCATGTACGTATTATTTTGCATATATTCAAATACTTGGGAAGCGTTCTATTTCATTAAATTGAACACGTACACATGCTTCCGTTTCACACATTGCTTGAAAAACATTCTTTCGAATGGAAAATAGGAAACCAAACTAAAAACGTGGATATACACAACAACAACAAACACTACTAAATATTTCTGATAAAAACAAAATTCGAAAGTAAAATTCACAGAGAATGCTTTCACACGCTGTTTTAAGCAATCAAACAACTTACTAGAAAAAAAATAATAATCAAACTATATAGTATTTAGTGTTAAACTAAACTTAAATCGAAAAATCAAACTCAATCAACTCAAAAAATAGTGTTTCTAAAGAAAAAAGAGAACCACAACCAGTTGATATATTTATCTGTATATTGTTTTTATAGGTTTTTTTTTCTTTTTGTTTAATGTCTAATATTAATATAGTGTTTTTTTTTTTGGTATTTTATTTTAAACCTTTAACCTTATATGTCAAACTAAATTACACTTTGTACACTTTGGGGACTAGAAGAATCTGTTTTTGGACTATGTCTTCCTCACTGAGATCTGATTCTGTGCTAAGAAGAACTGATCACAGATCACAGATAAAAAATCATATATCTTTGGCAAAAGGAACACAAAAAAAAAAAATAAATAAATAAACTAAAAACTAAACTAACGTTTTTATCAAAATTTTGCAATTCCATAATATAATGAACGACTAGACGTAAATTGATGATTGGGTACTTACGCGTTTCAAGATTAGGGTGCGATCTCCAGCCTGATCATCGTCATCGGGCGTTGGGGGCAAGGGACGATTTGGTGGGCCGCCACTGCCGTGGCCTGACGGTGTCGTAGTTGCTGTGGTCGAGCTATCCTCGGAGACAGGTCCCAAACCGGGTCTATATGAAAATTCGGGTCTGAACACAACAAAAAAAAAAACCAAAAAAAAAAGAAAACCGAAAAAAAAACGCAAAAAAGAGCAACACAAAGGGCGGCAGTTTGAAAGAATGGGAATGGATATGGATATGGTGGGTATATGTGGTTGATATGTAAAGGTGGATGGGTGGTTGGTTGGGTGGTTGGTTGGTTGGTTTTGTGGTGTAATAACGTGAGAAAGAAATTGAGTTGAGTTAGTTAGATGAATCGTCGCAAATCTACGTGCTGGCTGCCAGGCCCTTTCTTCTTCTGCTCACTTCTGGTTCTGGTTCTGAATGCGGTGTACTTACAGTGGTTTGGGTGGATCACTGGCCAGCAAAGTGCCATCGTTTCTTGCCCGATCATTCGGCTCGTCCGGCTCACTATCCGAATCACTGCTATCCAATGGATCCAGGGGATTGACAGGTTGACCCAAATGGTTATTCGATTGTGGCAAGGCAGCTGCCGGCTTCGATGACGAGGCTCCTCCAACTCCGCCTGATTGACGATTATTGCGTGGCGGTGCCTCCGGTTGAGCCTGCTGTTGTCCTGCGGTGGCCGTTTGTGGCTGCGGCTGTTGAGAGGAGACCACGCCCAATTCATTTAATTGTGCTGCTAACACATCCAAATGATCCTACAGTTTATTTTTTCATTTTTTTTTTTTTTTTTTGGTCATTTCATTTCGTTTTTTATCATACATTTTGTTTTGTTTTGTCGATTTTCGTTTCAAGAGAAAGGAAGTCTCAAATGCACACATTTTCGGAGGAGGATTTTCGTGTGTTTGCATGTGTGTTGTGTGTGTGTGTATATGTGTTGTGTTTGTGTGTGTGTGTGTGTAGATTGCACATGATACCACAGTAGTTTGTTGTTTTTGTTGTTGTTCATTTTGGGGTTTGTTTTCATTTTGATTTTAGGTCGGGGTGGAGAGGAGGGAACGAAAAGTAAGAGAGAAATTAGATTGGTTTTTCAATTTCCTTTTCACACTATATTCCTATGTAAAGAACATAACAAGCCAAGCAAAACAGCTTAACAATTAATGAAATGAAAGCTCTGTTAGTTATACATCTTGTTTTATTTTGGTGGTCTATCAACCGTTTTAGTGCAACCGTTATGTAACCGAACTAAAAATCAGATAAATAAACCGATATCCAAATGTTTCGTAAACGATTATATCGTTTAATCACATTTGCTAAGATTGCAACGTTTTGATTATATGAAACATCATCAAATGGTTATTGTTTCGGTTAAATAAAAAATGAACCGATTACCTAACTGTAGCGAAATGTCGATTCAAAATATAGAAAAATATATTTGGTTTCATAATAATGTTGATTCGCGTTCCAAACAATGTCGTATCATAAAAATCTATTTGCCGAAGAACCGTTTCCCTAACTGATTCGTCGTTCGGTTGCATTTGCTGGTTATACTTGATCTACTTATTCAGATTTGGTTAGTTTATACGGAACGTGGTGGAAGAGAAACAACGAAAAGAGATTAGAAAGGCATCGATCATACAAAAGAGTCGCTGTCTAAGGGGATAGAGGAGGGCGTGGAAAAAGAAGTCACAAAAGGATTAGAAGTTAGTTTAAGTGGTTTTTGTTACCAAGTGGGTAGTAGATGCAATGCAACTGCAACTGGGTTATATTAGTGTATATGTTTGTGTGTGTGTTTGTGTGTGTGTGTGTGTGTGTGTGGCACGTGCATTATATAATTGTTATTGTAGTCGTTGTACCTCCATACATTAAATTATTTTCAAAATTTTGACTAAATTCTTTTTAAATCCAAAAACGTATTTCAAAACAAATGGAAGAGGGGGGTACACAATCATATATACACATATACGTACATTTATGTATACCATGCATACATATATGTACATATATACATACATATATACATATATTAATATATATACATTCATATGAGATTCAAGCAAAAACAAAAAAAAAACCAAACATATGTAGGTTCGTTTGTAAAAAAGGAAAAACATAAAGGACATACCTCAGGTCTCCTTGGTGGTAACTGTTGTATGATTGATTGATTGATTGATTGTTCGAGTTCGTGTGTGTGTGTGTGTGTGTGTGGGGGTGTGCGTGTTTTTGTGTGAAATAAATCATACATATGGGGAAATTTTTTGGAGTTGACGCAACGCACATGAGTTAAATCATAATTCGGTTATACATATATGCATGAAATTAAACAAAAAGATAATAGATATAAAATTAGGTTTTCGGTTATGAGATAAACTAAAGCGAATAAATCGGGTCTACAATACACATACTACATATATGGAGAAAGGGGGGGTCCAATGGGTCTACGGGTCTACATACAAAAGAGTACAAAAATACAAAAGAAAACTACACATTGAAAAATAGTTTTTGGTACCCATTCCCAGATAGTCAGATATTTTTGTGATTAACTGATTAGACTTTAATCACAATCGTTAGTGTGTCAAAGATTACATTCTTCCTGGAGTCCTCCTACTATGTATATTAATTATTCCATGAATATTCTCATTACTATAATCAACCTACAGAAACGTGGCGTAGAGATGAGCTCGTGTTAAGACTGAATCAGATTATTTTTCAACTACTATTCTAGTCTTTTCTCGTTTTCTAATCTAATTTTGAAACCCTTTTCCATGGTATGGACACATTTACCAGGTATATGTAGGTATAAAGAACAAAAGAAAATTTCAATTTCGATCAATTTGATTTGAATTTAAAAACGAGAACAGACCTGATTAGCTTGGCTTATCAAGTGTATAAATTATCAGGCGTTCACCCACAAATGGGGTAACATTTTCATAAGGGTTTACATTGATTTTCTTTAGTATCTGTCAAAAATGATCAAATTTAAAGTCCGAATCGATAGATTTGATTTAGTGGTATATAGGTATGTATGTACAAATAACACGAGCTCATCACTGAGCAAAATGCTTATCTCATTTTTGCTTTTAAAGAATTTCCCCCCTCACTCGAAAGGCAATTTCTTAATCACTCTTTCTCTACGAAACGATACGCACCGATGGCCTAGAATTATTTTGCTGCGAATTGCGCTGCTGCTGCTGTGGCGTTTGACCTGCGGCTGGTTCGCCGCTGCCGCTGACGCCACCTCCGTTGCCGCACTTGGGCGTCGGTGGCAATGGCCGATTGGCATGCGGTGGATCTGGCACCACAATTAAACGCTGCGGCAATTGTGGGCGTGCTGGTGGGCCAGGCTCTTCGATCTGCTGACGCTAAAAGACAAAAATGAAGCGGATTTGTTGTTTGTTTTGCTTTTAAATTAATAATTTTTCCCTTTCACATACCGATGTCGGTTTTTGTTGACGATTCGCCTGCGGTTGTTGCACCTGGGCCTGGGCTTGTTGTTGCTGGGCAGCGGCGGCGGCAGCTGCCTGGGCTTGGGCCTGTTGAGCGGCATGAGCCGCTGCAGCGGCTGCTGCGGCAGCCTGTTGCTGTTGTTGAAGTTGCGCCTGGGCAGCGGCATGAACAGCGGCCGCTTGGGCCTGGGCTTGGACCATCAATTGATGGTGCTGTTGCTGTTCGGCAGCCAAACGACCTTCCTGGATCTGCTGGAAGTTGCGTCTCAGGGTATCACCACCTGGTGCCTGGATAATGGAGCTTGGCTCGCCGGCCAATTGCGGATCGTCGTCATCGTTATCGGAACCAGAGTAGCGATAATCCTCACGTTCCTTCTCCTGCTTGCGTTTCTTGCAACGATCGATGTGATCCTTAAGCTGTATACGCACCTGACGATCTGTTGGCTGATCCTTAATGAAGGCATGTTTCAATAGATTCTCGGTGTAAGGCCGCTGATGATAGTCCTTGACTGCAAATACAAGTTTTGTGTGTGTGTGTGTGTGTGTGTGTGTGTGTGTGTATGTGTAAGGTTAATCCCATCACATCTCTCAGTCCATACTCTGTGACTCACCTAGCACCGTGTCAATAAAACCATGAAATTTCTTGGACCATTTTTTCGATTTGAGACGAGGCGGTGAATTGCGTGGAATCAAGAATAAGGCTCGCATGGGATGCAGATCGCAAAGCGGTGGCTGTGACTCAGCCATTTCCAAGGCCGTAATGCCCAGAGACCAAAGATCCGAACGATTGTCATATGTGGCATCGGGATTCTCATCGCAGGCAATGACCTCAGGAGCCATCCAATAGGGAGTACCTGTGCGAAACAGGTTCAAAAAGCAAAAACCAAATGTGACTCATGCAATTTCTTACTCTTTCTTTGAGTTTACTCACCAATAAATGTATTCCGCCTGCCTATCGTACGATCCAATTGCGCTGAGACACCAAAATCCACTAGTTTCACCTCGGCATTATCTGTTAGCAAGACATTCTGTCCTTTGATATCGCGATGTATGACCTTATTTGAATGCAAATAGCTTAAGCCACGCAAAATTTCACGACAAATGTATGCGATCCATTCTTCTTTGAGGCTTTGTCCTTTTGTTGATTTAACCAAATCGGTCACGGAACCAGCACCACAATATTCCATAACAAGCCAAAGTTGATCATCTTTGCCCGGCGGTGATTTCTTAATAAAGGCTCCATAATATGTGGCAATATTGCGATGATTTGAGTATTTCTTAAGCACATTGATTTCCAACTTAATTTCCTCCTCTTCATCTTCGGTGACATCCATCACCTTTATGGCAGCCAATTGGCCAGTCTTTGTATGGCGGCCCTACAGAAAAAGAAAAGACACAGAAGACAGCATTTATTATTAGCATGTTTTGGTGTAAAGTGCAATGGAGTGGAGGCCATTTCACAATGGGGGTAAAATGGAAAAGAATGAAAAGAAAAAAGTTTGTTTATCAATTTACATTGCGCCGACATTGAAGCTGTTTAATGCACTTCAACGGCAATCGACACGCTCGCTTTTATGCACTTGACAACGACAACGACTACGACAACGACGACGATGCAACGTTTGGCCATGGCGGCGGAGGCGTTGGCTACAACTATGATGACTACGACTAGCATCACTCTCTCTCTATCTGTCGGTCTGTCTGTCTGTCTTTTTCTCTCTCTCTTTCTCTCGCTCTCTGTGTGTGTGGATTGGCGTCAACAAACTGTGCGACGCATAAAAAGTGATTAAGTAAACAAAAGCTGCCACCAACCACACATCATCAACAACATCATCGACGTCGTCAATGAAATCAAACAATAGAACAGGAAGGAGGAGACGACAACGACGACGATGTGGATGAGGATGATGAAGAGTGAAATTCATTACTGATATATAAAGATACCCAGCAAGAAGTAGCTATACTGAGGTTTTGCCTGCCAGAAGGCTGAAGCTGTGGCTGAGGGGGCCATCACTCTAAAAGGTGATAAGCGGCAAGGTAAACATATCACACCCAATGCACATTGAAAAGAAATGTGATGGAAAAAACAGAATGAAAAACCGCCGACCATGTAACACACGCATACACACATACATAGGTATGGTTAAACAATTGAGCAAACATTTAACCAACAAATTTAAGCAAAATATTTAAATAATATGTTTAAAGTCCATATCAAATTTCAATTAAATACAAAAAGGATTCAAAATGGAATTTCATTTAAACTTAAATGAATTTGATTTTAAAAAGAATTGCAAAATGAGTTGTAATAAAACTGACAACGAATGTCTTAAGCTGATATTTAGTTTGTCGTAAAACATATTAAACTAGCACAACTTGGTAGTTAGTAACTAGTTTCAATTAGATTGGAAAATAAATTGTGAGAAAATTGTTAAGTGTTTTGAGGAAAACCTGTAATGATGAATATCATTAAATTAAAAAATCGTTTAGAACTATAAAAACTAACTTTAGCTTGTAGATAGGCTGTGGAGAAACTAAACAAAGAAGAGAGGGGGTGGGTGGGAGAAGGGAATTGCATTTCAATTAGTTTGCCACTTTAAAAATTGAAACTTGCAAATTGTTTCTTTTGCTTATTCTTAAAACAAGAGCAGCAGCATCACCAACAGGAAGATTGACTTGTCCTGACCGGTTTTTGCTTTGCCCCGTAAAAAAGTGAGGTAAATTTTTAAGCCGCTTTAAAGTCATTTTACATTTAATACAGTTTTAATTGAGTGAGCAAGAAGAAGGCCCAGAGTAGTAGACCCGTCCTCATCTCCTCCTCCTCCTCTTGACTATAAATCAAAAGGCCAACTGGAGATGATAACAATTTGTTTGAAAAGTAACGACGACGACGACGCGACTAGAGAGCAACCAGGCAAAGATGCTAACGATGATGATGATGCGGCAGTTGATAGTTGACGATGTTATGAGTAGTTGCCCGTTGGCTTTTTATTGATTAGTTGGCAAGAGATTTCTATCAAAATGTTATTAAGCATGCTGCCCACCAGTAAGGCCAGGCAGGGCAGGGCGGGACAGGCAGGAAGGAGAGCTGAACTGAACTGAGCTGGTTAGATGGAAAGGAAAGAGTTATTTTCCAACTAACGGGCTTATGCAAATTAATGACATGCACTACTAATGGAGCCTGACTTTGAACACTCTGTGTTCTAAGTATCTTATGATTGGCCACGGCAGGTGCTTCTTTCCCTATTCCCCCTACTTCGTCGCCTCCTTGCTGTTGTCGTCATCTTCGATTGCCATTTTAGTATAGAATCAAAGACAAGGAAAAGAGTCATAACGATTGCCGCAATTAATACAAAGTGGGGAGGGAGAGAAGAAATATTTGTGATTCATTGCATTTCACAAAGAATAAGAAGAGGTAGTCAAGTCACTCCTCCAACTTCTCCCTCCCATCTCGTACCCATGTATCTCTCCTCTGTCTCGTATCCGTCTCCATCGTTCTGTTTAAAGCTTTTTAAGTCAAAAAGCAAATAGAGCTAAACCAAAACCAAAGAAGAAACAAATAAACAAAGCGACATTGGGAAGCTAGCCGATGTAGTCACTGCACAGTGGAACGAAACACAACTACAGGCATTTTATATGGCGCATTCATTGGAGAGGGATGCAAATTTGGAAACCTTCCTCTAAAAACATCCCTTCGTGCCCATTTAAAGAACCTAACTAAGTACACAGCCGGAATCCAATCCAAGCCTTTGCCTATATAAAGCACTCCAAAGAGAAAGAAATAAGATTGTTGAATTTGTACAATAATCAAAAACCAAAAATAAAAACAAAAAGTTGCGAAAATCTTTTAAAGGTAACAATGGAGTGCCGGAGTCTTTGGACCCATACAAAGCCAAGTGTCGGATCAACCAGTTGGTGGCAATCGCAGCTGTCCAATTGGTTTTAGCCTACCTATGCATAAGGTTGCGTTTCGGTGCTTGCTTGTCGCTTTCAATTTCACAAGTACACAAATATCTTTTGCGAGTGAGTGAGTGAGTGTGTATCTGACAGATACAATGCCTCGAAAGCAAAAACAAACACAATAAAAACAATCTTTTTTCTTCCATTAAACAGAAAAAAGAGCAAACAAAAAAAAAAAACAGACAAAAAGAAGAAGCAAACTGCATAATCAAGCAAATTTTTGCGCTTTTTCTTACCCCGAAGAGTTTGTAATGAAAACTTTTGAGAATGTAAATGTAAAAGGAAACAACCAACTGTTTCTCTCTTTCACACATTCTTTGTTAAGGTAAAAGAAAAAGAAGCAAACTCGGAACTGACTTACATTTTTTTTTTGTCGATTACATAAGTTGAGAGGCGGAAAAAAATGTGCAGATCAACTTTTTCGACATGTTTTTAATTTGGTGACCCCGACGAGTTGGCACGCAAATCACTTAAAAGCGAAGTGTTCGGGGGAAGAACAGCTGGTCAGCGAAAGGCAACACCAAACAAAAGTGAATGAATATGATGATGATGATGATGATGACTGGGTTGGGCTGGGCCGGGCCACAGACCAGGCTGAAACCATGTGTTTGCACATGAGGAAATGTTTTTTGTAGGTAAAGAAATATCAAAATGAAATACACAGAAAACAATTCCAGATGGAAATAAATGGAAGTATAAGTACATATGATCATGGGAATAAGTGAGAGGAATATGAGAGAAAGAAGACACCAAAACACCAATAAATCAGAAAAACTGGGCCAAAACAATCAATTGGCCAAGAATCCATGGTCAAAAAACCTGAAATTGTTTATTGTTACATATAAGAACTAACTTCTGCAATAAATTAGTTGTTGCTATAAAACCTAAACTACTGCCCTACTAACTAGAGCTGGGGAATTTGAGTTCTACCTTTGGTTTTTTCATTGCCTTTACCACAGCTGCTGCTGCCAACGCAGACCAACACCTTGCCAATCTTGGTTAAGTAACTCAATGCTACTTCAAACCCAACCACATCACATGTTACTCACTCTCACCTTACTTTACCTCATGCCACACCACCCCACACACATCGTATCATTTCGTGCCCCTTTCCCCTTGGCATTCCACCGTCCTTCTTGATCATATTTAATTGTAAGCCAGTAATAAACTCAGCCTACAAAAAGTCAATTTCCAAAGACTCCCACACGTGTGAGTTCATAGAAACAGACCAAAGACAGATTGAGAGAGAGAGAAGACGAAAAAAAGGAAGAAAACCGCAAAGTAACAACGGCGAATCAATTACAACACACACACACACAATGGTGTATGTAAAGATATAGTTACACATACATATATGTTTGTGGGTATGTAAAAAGTGGGTTCAAGTCAACTAGGTTCAAAGCAGCATGGGCGTCTCGTAGGCAATAACTAAAGGACTGATCAAGAACTAAAGCTTTTAGTCATAGAATCTAAATCTCTGCCTTCTCTTTCAACGAATATAGAGTAAAGAACACTTTTTTGGGCTAGACCAATTGCCCTTTGGTAAAGCAGGATACCTAGGCCTTTAAAATAACACTTGGTTAATACTTATGGCCATATTATTCGAATTCGGTGCTAAACTGGTTAGTGTTTAATCAGAGTGGAGATTACAAATTTGCTGCTGCACCCATGCACCCACCACAACCACGCCCCGAATGCGATGCGTCAAGTCTCAGGCAGGCAGGCAGGTAGGTAGACAGCTTCTCCCCCTTCTTTTCCCACCAAAATTCCATCTACAACTTCAACTGGTTGCCTCAACCTACTGGCCCCAGAGTAAGTCAAGTCTCTTGGCAAATTGTGGCAACAGCCGCCACAGCTGCGTTTGGCCAACTTACGCAACCTTTTATATACATACAATATTTCTGTTTTGTTTTTTTTTTTGCACATTTTTAGCCATAAGCGGGCAAAGTTTTAATGCTCATCAATTACCTATTGTTGTTAGATGTTGTTGTTGTTAATTAACCTAGTAATCAACAGCAGATAAAGTTTCTATGAGATCCTCACACAAGAGTGTGAGCTGAGTTCACTTTTGCTTGAGTTCATAGGTTAGTTTAAGCCAAATAGACTAGTTGCATGTTGCCTTGTTGCCCAGACCTCCCCTTCCTCTCTCTCTCTCTCTGTTATTCTCCTTTATCTTTCCTACTCTGTCAGCCACTTAACAGGCATTTTAGCACTTGGCTGCATTTCATTTAATTTTATTTCATTTTTGCTTTTTTGTGTGTTTCTGTCTTTTTGTTGTTTTTCGTGTCTGAGAGAGTTCAAAGTGTTTTCGGTAAAAGCTTTACAACATTTTCTTTTATTGGCAGGTGGGTAGAGGCAGAGGGGCAGAGGCAGAGGCAGGGGCTACCTGAAGCTGGTTAACCTAGTTAGCAAAAACTTCTGTTTGATGTTTGAGTTACTTTTCCATTTTGTTCAACTGTAAAAAACATTCTAAACGAATTCAATTTGAATGAATTGAATTGAAGAATTTAATAAAAATAAATTCCTTAACGTTGATTGTGAACTTTTTGTTGCTTTTGCTGTTTGTTTATGCCATTGATTATTATTATTTTCTTTGGGTTATTCCCCAATTCCGTTTTCTGTTTAACTGATTTGACTCATCTATCCACATGCAAATTGTTAACAACTTTTCGGCGCCCATTTCTAACATGGGCAATATTATTTGACCTACTTTTACTCTATTCTCTCTTTCTCTATCGCTCTCCCTTTCTCTCCCTCTCTCTCTCTCTCTATCTATCTATTGCTCGCAAATTTACCGCCCACAAACGCAATCAGAGTCGGCCGGAACCCTATTAAACCAAGTTGTTTTCTGATTTTTTTGGTTACAAGGTTGAACTTGCCTCAATACATAAAGTATTTCAATATTCGTCAGACTCGTATGCAGAGTCCAGAGCCGATTACTCACTTATATAGCAGGTGGTGTTGGTCTTTAGTAGATTTCATTATACCAGAGGCATATTTATCTCTCTGTGTGTGTGTGTGTGCATATGGAGAGCAGCAGCCGTTTTTTCCAATTTTTTTTCAGCTTTTTGAACAATTAATTTATGAGTGAAAGTTTTGCTTAGTCTTTAGTTTATTTTTTTTTTGTTTTTGCATGCATAATTTGCTCTGCTGCTGCATTGGAAAACAAAGAAAGGTCTTTGTGTCTGAAGACTTATCTAACTTTAATGTATATGTATGCATATGTGTAGCTCAGGCCCTGCTGGTCCCTTATCTCTTCTGGCTTTAAATAATGAACCAAATGAAATGAAGAAGAAGAAAACAAAAGCACAAAACACTTTTGTATGCAATTGTTGACAATCAAAAAAGCAAAAGGGAACCTTGGGGTAAACATTTCCATCTAATATATGTATGGCTCTTACTCTGGATTTCAAGTCCTTTGTATTAACTTCTTCATATACCCGTTTAATATTCCATTGCAGGGTATAGAGGCAGGGCGGGGCACCAACCCGTTGACCCGCAGCCCAATGATTGCCTTCCGATTGGGGAATTGAAGTAGTTTTTTAGTGCTTTTGAGTGAGCCAAGCCATCACTTAATTTATTTAATTTCCAATTACACTAAGGGGACCAAACGACGACTGGCTGACTCTCTCAATTAATTAAAATATCCCTACAATAAAAAAAAACAAGAATACACAACCGCAAGACCAATAACATGCACATTATGCCATCGTGGTGTACCCAGTTGTCGTATGTACCCCCATCGGACGGACAGAAACCGGAAATTGTTGACACGCCGCCGCTTAAGAAACCAGTGACGTCATTATTATCAACAACATCATCATCATTATCAACATACACAATCCCAATTTCCCCCAGCTTTAAAAAAAAAAAAAAGAAATAGTATTCATTCATTTATAATATATATAAAAAGAACAAAAAATTATCTTTTGACACAATTTTTAGCTTATTTGCTGCTTATCTTTAAAATTAAACACAACCCAGAGGGCCGGGGTTAACTTCGACCGCGTCGAAGTTTAAATACCCTTGCAACTATTTTGGTAACTCTTTCCTTACCCATAGCCATCAAAGTGTACAAACGTTTTATCCAACAAGGGTAATGTCTGCGAAAGAACGGCCCACAATCTTCGGAAATAACGAAGTTATTGATCAAAGTCACTGTTTTCGATCGATCGTTCCTATGGGAGCTATATGATATAGTCACCCGATCTTAACCAAAATTGGCACAGTCGTTTATAGCTACAATAAACTAATATTAGGTTTCACGACAATAGCTCGGAAAATAACGAAGTTAATGAGAAAAGTCTCTGTTCGTGACTTTGCCGTTTGTATGGGAGCTATACGATATAGTGGTCCGATCCGAGATATACGAATTGTGCAGTATATACAAGCCTACGTGCAAAATTTCAGCTCTGTAGCTCTTACGGTCCAGGAGGAGTCCGCGTCGATCCAGACGGACGGACGGATATGGCTATTTAAACTCGCCTCGTCGTGCTGATCAAGAATATATATACTTTATATGGTCTGAGATGTTCCTTCTATGCGTTGCAAAATTAATATACCCTTTTTGCAAGGGTATAACAAAAAAGAAGAAAAATGGCAAGTAAAAGCAAATTTATTTCGTTGTCAACATTTGAAAATAACTTTAGATGAGTCAATGTTTATAATAATAATAAATGGGCGTCGTTTTGAAAAGAATTTGAGTGAATTTCTCACTGATAAGGAGCCCCCGTCCCCTCCTCGTTCGATCGTTTCACAATGCAAATTGTTATTGTTCGTTAAGAAATCGAATCCAATGTGATTTAGATAAAGCAATTTGCGGTAATTATAGATTAAGTACAATAATGCCAATCATGATTGGTTACTCAATTCTAATGATAGGAGATTCGATTCTCTGTGTGCAGTTGGAAAACGATTTTTACAAGCGAAACTCTATAGAGAGATTCAATCCAGTATATGCAAAAGTTTCTCAGAACCCAGGGGGAGATATGTTACACATATGTCCTTGTAAGTATCCTTACGACTTGCTACAGTTGTTAACACAGTTAAAGATTTATCCTGGATACAACTCGAAGGTAAATAATATAATTTAATCATTCCAATTCGAGCAAAATTTGTGGAAATTATGTGGAATTGCTGACAAACCCTTAAGAAGTAAACCAACAATGTTTTTCCAGTCATTTTGTATATATATATATATATTCGATCGTTTCTATATGATTTAGCTACGTAAATTAGCCAACGATTAGTCAACGTTCAATCAATACTTTAGAAGCTATAGGATTTGATAGTCCGATCTTGGTAAAGTGTGAAATGAAGCGCTTTGAAATTTTTGTTTATTATTTAGATGTTCAGGCATATTGTTGTTTCCGATTCCGAATGTTTTTCTCGGAATCCGATCCAAACTATTGAGTGTCAAATAGTTTGATTTCTCAATTAAAACTTTCAAATAGTTTTCCATTATTCTTCAATATATTTGGAGCAATGCATTTTCGATGCTTTCGTTAATTTACAAGGATTCTTCACGAAATAAAGTGGACAAAAACGTTTTCCAAACGTTTTTCAATTTTTTGAAACTTAAATTTATATTGTGTAAAGAATAAATTCATTTGCCAGAACTAGAATCATATTAGTGTAGGGTGTCCAGACCCTCCACGCCCCCAGACCCCTATAAATCATGGGTTCATCCATGCTTTATACTTTGGAGCGAAATGAAAAAATCTTGACGAATTGTAAATGCTTAGTCAAGTGGTTATCTCTATCAAGTCAAATAAGTTAATGAATCATCATTTGTTTGGCTAAAACTTATCTGGCCCGTTGAAACCAGTTCTTGTAATTATATGCAATTAAATAATTGAGTAATACAGTATTAGTAATCCCCAAGAACACTTGTCTTTGGCCTGCCCTTTGTGTGGAGAGTCGTAATATGCATATCTGTATTTGGCTCACTGGTTCAACGACAAAGTCAAAGCACTTGGAGCTCCATGTCTGTTTTTGGTGTTAATTAGCAACTTTATCGGACTCTAATAGAATACTAATAAAAGTATAACGGTTATATTGGCTTATTGGTATAAGTAGAATAAATCTAAAAATTTAAATGTGCCTTTTGTTAGTCCAAGTGTTAATCTATATAATTAGTTGTTAGCAGACAAGATTATCTATTGTCTAGTCATACTACAACTATAATTAGTTAAAACTTGAAATTATATACAGTACATTGTTGTTTGCCTTGGATAATGTAGTTAATAAACCAGATAGAGAGAGAGAGAAAACATTTCATTGATAACATCACTCACTTCTTCTGATAAGGAGCAACCTGGGTCGTCTTCCTCTTCATTGACTAGAATAACGGAGATTTGATTTATACATATGTTTTTTTAATTGTGATGTTTTCTTTTCAGTTTATCGCAAATAAATAAATCGAATACACAATAATAATAATAAATGCTCATTATATAAGGGAGGGAAAGAAAAGACACAAAGATGGGGGGACGAACAAGAAATTAACAAATGATTTCATTCATTTGCAAATTTGAGACTGAAACTGTCTGAACTTTGGTCTAGCTTCAACTCCTCATTCCTTTCTTCTTCAGAGAAGGGGAGGGAGGAAAGGGAAGGGCAGGAGGGCATCTTTGTTTTGTTGTTGTTGTTGCTGCTGGTTGCGGTTTCTCTGCTAATGTGACCGCAAAAATTTCACACGCCGCCGCCGTCTCATATTTGAAAGTGATAAATTTTCAACTTCCCTAAGCATTTTTTCTGTTTTATTTTGTTAATTTATGCACACAATTTAAAAATAAAAAAAAGAAGGTGAAAAAAAGACAACAGCAACCCACACACACACACACACACACACAAACACACACTGTCATATGAAAACTGCATAACTTAGCGGCTTTGGCAAGGTCGTTCGTTTAACACACCATAGCTCACCACACACACACACGCACACCTTACCGAAGCTCACCTCACTTCACCTCATCGCCCGCCATTGGATGTTGGCTTGATCGCCCTCGCTCATTGACTTTCTCAATGTAGATTAAGCTTAAGTTGGCAAAAATAACATGCCAAACAAAACGAAAGACTAAAATCTCATTTATTTATCGTTGCTGCTGCTGCCTTGTCAATGAAAAAAGTGTCAGGGCTAGAGGAGATTCAATTAAGCAAACAAAACACAGACAAGAAAGAAACAAAAAATCAGCAAAAAGCAAAGTTATTGAACCTCTAAAAATATATTACAAAGGGATCTTTAGAGAGCGTGAGAAGCGGATGAGATGGACGATATTTGTTAGTTAGTTAGGGATGTTAGTTTAATCACAATGCAATTGTCTGGTTTTCATCTTTAATAATTTGAAAAAGATGTGATATGTGACATGTGTATGTGTGTGTGTGTGTGTGTGTGCATCTATCATTTGCTTTTATTCCCTGACAAGTTGAGCTTTAACCAATTTCATTTGAATTAAATAGCCGCCACGCCTTTTGGCAGGGTATCAAATACAAAAAAAAATTCGCTCATCAGTATATATATATATATATATATATATATTAGTGTGTGTGTGTGTGTGAAAGAGAAAAGCTGCCATTGACACTGAACTGTTATCTTTTGTCTATTTGAGGGCGCTCTCTTCTGCTGCTCACGAGGGTCACTCTAAAACATTCAACACAGAATCAACCTCTTTGATTAATATTTGCTGACATTTGAACTAACTAACGTTACTTACTAGTTTCCAGTACATTTACTGCTGTAAATTATTAAACACAAAATTAATTGAAAGTGTCTTTTGGGTCTTCTCCTTCGAAAACTTTATTGGTTAGCCCTCGTAAAAGCTTTGTCTTTCTCTATCTCTCCCAAAAACATTCTCTCAGTCTCTACTATAAAGTATGTGTCAATGACTCTTTGTTACACAAAAACAAAAACAAAGTTTAACAAATAAAATTTGCGTAATAATTTGTTTTTAGCGCATGTTTTTAAAGGTCTTTTTACGAGTCATTATTTTAGTTAGTTTAGTTTGACATTGAGAGCAGAGAAATACCTTTTTGTTGCTTTTAAGTGCTCATGTACTTGGGGCTAGCTGGCTGCCTGCCAATGTCCGCCGCCACGCTCCCTTCTGCCCGCCTGCCTGCCTTTGGCTCTAATTTGTTGGTTGTGTTTCCTGCTTGATTTGGTCATTTGCTTTTAATGTATTTTGCATGTTTATTTCAACTTTATGTTTGCTGCGTGTGCGTCGCGGTCTCTGCTCAGTCGCTGCTCGGTCTGCTCAGTTCTGTTCTGTTCTGCCCTTGTAGTTGCGCCTGCGCTGAACGGCAGCAGCAGCAATGCAATACGAAAAATAAGTGTATATCTTAAATTAAACTTAACTTTTTTATACCCTTGCAGAGGGTATTATAAAATTTGTCAGATGTTTGTCAAACGTTTCCGATTCCATAGAGTATATATGTACCTATATTCTTGATCAGCATCTACAGCCAAGTCGATCTTGCCTTGATTGATCTGGATCTCGGAGACTATTAGAGATAGAGCCACCAAATTTGGTATGTAGGCTCGGGTAGTATGTAGAGTGATCAAGTTTATTTCAAATTTTTGCCACGCCCCTGCAAATTGGGAAAAAGTGTTTATCTCAAAAACTATTCTACCCAGAGATACCATATTTGGTATGGCCACGCCCTTTCCACCCCCGTAATTTGAAAGAAAACTCGATTATCTCCCGTAATTTAAAATTGGCACACTTAGATTTGAAACTAATATTCAACAAATACCAAATACCAAATTTGATCAAAATCGGACTGAAAATAGCCAAGTTATGCATATAAACGTTTTTCCATAAAGCCGAAGTTGGCCGTTGGCTGGTGGGGGCGCTAGGGTGCTCGTAAAGGCATTTGTTATTATAAATTTGAAAGATTTGTTTTACTGGTGTGTGGTATACCTAAGTCTTGATTTAAGACGACTTACTTCATTTAATTTTAAAATTTAAGATCTATCGATATCACATTATAATCTATAACTATGCCCATCTCTCAATAGTCAAGTTAAGGATTTAAGGGTCCTTTGTCAGATAATTTGTTTAACTAACTTTGTAGTTAAAGTTTCTTTCCGGGGGTTGGCTTTTAGCCCCACGTGTTACCGATTGTTACGGCCTATAGAGGATATCTGAAAGTCGTACATACATACATACATACATACATACATACATGAGGATTTTGATATATGTATACAAGGAATTATTAGGAGTATTTTTTTGCGTGATCTAACTATCCATCATCGTCATCATCATCATCATCTTAATGTTGTTATTGTTGTATGTTGCTTATGAATATGCATGTTGTCTGTTAGCTTGACTGTCTGCACTTGTATGATGACTCGTCGTCGTCTGTTTGTCTGTCTGTCTCTTGTCGTTTGCCTTCTACTACTGCTTCTTCCTCTTCTTCATCATCATCATCATCATTACTGCCTTTTGGGTTTTTGTTGTAGTTGTTGTTGTTGTTGTTTTTGCGTAATTGGGTCAAAGTTCGCTTAGCTATGTTAATTATATGACAACTGCTGTGGGCTGTCGTTACTTTGTTGGCTTTGCTTATTCTTAGGCGATTCAACTTGAATTGCGTGGGCGGCGCACAACATTTATGACAAGCCTTAAAAACCAGAGACAAAAATAAACTTTTTCAATTCTTTTTTTTTGCGGAAATGACATTTAATGGCTTCGAATGGTATAAATCTGTTTATAAATGGCATCAATTATTAGGTACACACACACAACTGCAATAAACAATACCCCCTTTTGGAGAATAAAATTGTATTTCTATTTATACAATCGAGAAAATGCCAAGTGAAATGAAATTGAAAAGACAAACTTGAATTTTCAAACCAACCTCTAACTATATACATATATGTATATGTAGGTATCGAAATCGAAAGATGGAACTTGAGCGATGTTTGTGGAAACCATTTTCTAAGAATTTCCCAACAGGTAAATGCATTTGGCTGTGTCAAAATACATAAGAATTTCAGCAACATTTTCCATAGAATATATTCATATTTATTGTGAAATTCAAAATTGTTGTCTCTAATTGTGGGCAATGGAGCAGTTCTTTCACCTTGTTGTTCTTTCTCTAAGCCTAATATGGTTATTGGGGTTTCATAATGGATTAATATATTTTTATTGCTCTCTCTCTCTCTCTCGCTTTCCCTCTCCTTCTCCGCCACTCTGTATTAGGCCATTAAATATATCACTCTGTCAATCTGACAGCGGCTTTCAAATTTATACTTATGTATATTTAATTGAAATTCAGCATAGAAATGCGGTCAATCCGCCCAATTTCAAAGCAATTGGTGGCAATAGTGACGCGCGATTGTGGTGCGGTGGTGTCGGTGGTGCTGTGTGGCACGTGGTAATCTCTTTTTATACCCTTGCCAAAAGGGTATATTCTTTTGCTTAGAAGTCGTCGGTGGTCAAAATGAGTTTGAGTTTGTAGGCGTTTCTTTTGGGTAAAAAAAGCGTAACAGAAAACTTGCAAAGGGTATGCCGGCTTCGGTCCCGATCCTCCCGCTTTTTCTCTTTATATTGTGGCAACTTGTTTTGTGGTTGACTGCTGACAGTTTCTGTATCTGTGTGTGTGTGTGTGGATATTAGCATGAGTAATGCCCAATGTGTATCTCCGAGCAAGAGCCATGTGACTAGAACGCACTTCAAAACTAACGGAGCCATTACCGACCATGGTAAGCTTGTCGTCATTCAGCACTTGTTTCGTTAATTTCGTTCAGTGGGACATTTTATCTCTTTTGTTTTTTTCCATTTCTTCTTTTGGTATGCCTCATTTCTTTGGCATTTTTATTATGAAGTAGTGAACAACCCAAACAACCGGTTACTGACTGACTGAGTGAGTGAGTGAGTGACTGTCTGACTAGCTAGCAGCAGCTTATCAAACGTCACAGCATTTTGACCATATTTGCTAAATAATTTCTCGTTTTCTGGCTTTGGCTTATTCATAAATCGATTTCGATTTAAAAGAGAAAAAAACTCTAATAACTTATTAAGTGGCGAGGGCGGGGGGGTTTTAACGGTCGCCTGTCATACGATTTTTGTTTATTTTTCTGCGAATCGTTAAGCCTTTTTGCTGTGATTTATAACTCATCCACGATCG
This sequence comes from Drosophila paulistorum, assembly GCA_018152135.1. Taxonomy (NCBI): domain Eukaryota; kingdom Metazoa; phylum Arthropoda; class Insecta; order Diptera; family Drosophilidae; genus Drosophila; species Drosophila paulistorum. Next base: position 18,755,020 of record JAECXG010000690.1, read on the forward strand.
ACCGACCGATCGACCGACCGACTGTCTGCTGGTCTGGAGTTCTTTCTGTGTTCATCCAATTTTTCTTGTTAATTTATATACGCATACATATAAGCTAGTTTCATTTAGTTTAGCGCAGCACATCCGTTTGATTGATAAAAAAAAAAAGATATATATATACATATATATGTACATGATATTGCGCTTTAGAAAAATTTCCCCATTTTATCAACATTCTATTCTAAACTCTTCTGTTTGTCTCCGTCTGAGTCACGATATATACAAGGGTGTATATAGTATATAATTTTAAACTCGTCAAACACACACACACAGACACAAACAAGTGTGGTTATTAACGGGTTTTTCGTTATTGTTTTTTTTGCATGTGTGCACTGATTAAGTGCGGATGGCGGAAGGCGGAACGACGGCCAGTTCAAAAAAAAATTCTGAACAAAGGCTGAAAACATACACACACACACACACACATACATATGTACATAAATATGTTCATGTGTTGCTAATTTACAACAAATTCCGTGGATGATGTCGTGGAAATGTTATCATTTGGTCTTCTCAACGGTTACTACTAATACCGAAATGTAAAGAAATGACTTAAAAACAATCATAAAAGAGGTTAAATAATGCAATGAATGAAATAAATTTACAATAAGGAATGCGGTAAAGTTATTTCCTCTCTTGCCTGGCTTGAAGAGTGCACGCATATATAATGATGACGCCGACGCCGACGCCGACGACGACGACGACCCGACCCCCACATAGTAGAAGTAGATGAAGAAGTAAACGCATCCAAACAGGAGAGGAAGAGAACACAACTTGCCGTTGGCCTAACTACAAAAAGAATAAGAAGTATAAGAAGAAGAAGAAGGAGAAGCACATGCTAGCCCAGCCGCCTGCCACACGTCTTCATCATCATCATCATCATCATAGTCAACATCAACATCGTAATCTCTCTCTCCCTCCACCCCCCAACCTACCCGCTGGGTCTATCATCTATGCTAACGGTAAACTTACAACACACAGCAAAGTGTCTATTTTTGTACTAGGCAAAGAACAAGAAGAAGACGCTACAGTTCGCCTGCTGCATTTTTTGTTTTTATTCGCCTCGTCGCCTTGTCCGCCGCCCTTCTAACCACCACCCCTTCCCTTCCCTTCCCACCTCCTCAAACACTCAACACTACGTTCATTCCTTGATTTTTCTTGATTCTTTGAAACTTATAATTTTCGAAAATACAAAGTCTAGGCATTGTTTTTTGTCTTCTTCTTTTTGTGGTTTGATTATTATGATGATGACTGTTGTTGTTGTTGTTGTTGTAACACACACTTATGTGTGTGTGTGTGTGAGACAGAGAGAGAAAGATAGAGAAAAGAAATGTGTTAATGTGTGAGAAGTAGTCATAGTTTTTGAGAGATACCTACAACATAGCGGCTAATCTGTTTTAAACTAATTAAACTAGTCCAACTAAAAGCTAAAGAAAGATGACGCAGCAGCTTGTTTTCTATATATATTTTATGTATATATATTACATATATATGTATATAATATATATATGTATATGCAAAAAAAAGTCGACGCATTCAAGCATAAAACTCTAATGATTGCTAATTATAAAGAGTGCGCAAGAGAGAGCGAGAGGGAAAAATGACTCCAAGAGTCTTTCGGTCTCTGGTTGGAAGTTTATTGCTCTGGAACCAAAAATGAATAATTTCCATTTCCAATTTTGTGCAAGTTTTTGCCATAGAAAGAAAGTTCAACAAACTTGCTAGCTACCGACCACAAAAGATACCCTATTAAACCCATACCAGACCAATCAACGATACCCTGACAAATGTTTGCCCAAGGTATATACAGATTTCTAGTATTAGAATCAAATAGTGTAATACAGTAGAATTCGGATATAAGGACGCTCAAGGGACCGGCGATTTTCGTCGTTATATCCGGAAGACGTACTAACCGGAGACCCTTTCATATAAGTTTGTATTGGGACTAACCAATCACTCATCGAACTTTAGTCGCTATAACCGGACTAACGTTATAAGCGGAGTCGTTAAAACCGGATTCTACTGTGTTTCATAACGCGAAAAGTTAATACATTGCTTTAAGGATAGGACTTTGCCTTAACTCGATATGGAGAACATATGAACACTTTGTAATTCTTTCGTGATTGACATGGATGTTCGTTCTCTTAAACTCTCTTAACTTGGACTTGACAGGTCGATAAACTAATAACACCTAAACCTGAATCATAAGGTTATCCGTTTCTTATACGTAATATTATTGCTTACCTTATAGACTTGACCATAAGTGCCATTGCCCACAACTTCGATTAGCTCAAAGATTCCAGCTGGATCCTGTAGAAAAGAAGAGAAGAAAGTCAAAAGAAATTAGACAACGCCCATGAGGATCAAAATGATGACGATCAGAAACGAAAACAAAACAAACCAACAACAACAAAAAAAAAAGGTTCCTTAAGATATCGAGGCACTGTGTGCCGCCACTTAACTTAGCTCTCCTTGTTTGTTGGTTTGTTTGTTTACGTAAACAACAAATTATGAATAATACAAATAAGGCAAGCAGAATGTTGAAAATAAAAGCAACAAAATAAAATCCCCATCGTTCCCGTCGTTCGTCGCGTCGTCCCCATCTCCACCCAAAATTCCATCTCCATCTCCACCTTCAGCCTGCCTTGTGCCTTGTGCATGGCACTAATCTTCAAACCGAAATTCCAATATACAACACAACGACGAACGATGATTCCCTCACATCGAATGCCCAAAGCCATACAAATTGCATGCAGGTTGTGAGAAAGGAGAGTTCATTGACACGCAACTCACGACGACCAACCAAAGTGACGTGACACGAGAGGGCCCAAAGGAAAAACTATACGCCATACGAGGAGGAGGAGGAGGGTGGGAGGGGGCAAAGTACATAGTAGTAGTTAAAAACAATGCTTTCTATTTTTATTGGAGTAAAAAGAGAAGCTGGAATGGGTAGGTAACGGGTAACGAGAGCGAGAGAGAAATGCCAATTAAAATAACAAGAACAAGAATATTTTCAACAGGTAACTGACTGACTTTTTTGACAGTTCACAATGACGTAGAGAAAACAACAAAAAAGTCCAACGCAGGAGCTGGGGCAGGGGCAGGTGCTGAGAGGGAACGCGACGAGTTGTAGAAGTCGAATTTAAATGTCGCTGAATGCGCCTCTTTCTTCGATGACTATGGAAATGGATGGTTGGATGGATGAGTGGAAGGGTTAAGCCAAGTGCAGTTAGTGCTCTAAATTCACTCTACATGACAAGGTAAACACACACACAAACAAACACACACAACAACACATTGCCGCCACCAAAAGGAATGAGGTGAGTGATTGAAGACATACAAGTGGAGTTCGTTTTGGGGATTTAGGGGATAAAACTCAGAATTTGTGGTTGCAATCTAATACTGATAAGATTTCCTCCAACGATTAGAGGCGGAAACGCAAAGCAGTCAAAATCGAAAGGGACAGATGAGAACTATCGAAGGGTTGGAGTAAGGGTCTCTTCTATAATTCTGTTAAATTGACCAATACTTAGGAAGGTTATCGATGACAATAACGCTCTCCCCTTGCCATTTAACATTGGCAAAGATCTCGACAAAAGGTAAATAATAAAACTTCAAGTTCGATGAAGTCCAGTGGTTCATTTCATTCAGAGGGTCCCGATATCTTTTAGTTCTTTGTTAGTTTCCAGGATACACACAAAAGGGCGTTTTTTTCACACTTGGCCAAAATTGGGGATTAGAAAGCAAAAGACAAATCAACAACAAAATGAAAACCCCCGCCACTCCAGGAAAAAGTGCAGTGCAGGGCAAATAAAGTGAGGAAGCCGCTTTAAGTAGATTTATGGCTGCCTAACACCCGCTTCCTCAACTTCCCCCCAACTCTCCACCACCATTATTACAGTCACCGCCATCAAAGTGTGTCAAACACATGCAAGGGAATACACACACACACACACAGTCGATATATTGTTTACCAGGGCCACAACTTTGAGATACCCTGCCAAAAATTGAATTCCCTTTTACCGAAAAGAAAGCTCACAAAATGTATGTTTGAATCCATATACCCCTTCAGTAAAATTACAGGGCATGTGGAGACGGGAGAGAATGAGTGAGTGGGAGGGGCAACGAGCATTTGCAGGTCTTTTTTTCGGTTTTTTGGGAGTGCAACGGCAATTACTGCTATTTATGGGTGATTACTTCAACGGTTGTAAAAACGAAATCAATTAAAAATGCACAACAACAACAACACGAGCCCAAACAGCAGCCAACCACTTCGGCTGGCTGCCTCCTCCTCCTCCTCCACCACTTTGCATGACTCATTAGTGTTGACATGTTAAGTAAAATAGAAAAGTAAACGGCATGAAATGTCACTACTAACTGGCAAAGCGAGAGACACACAGAGGGAGAGAGAGAGAGGGAGACAGAAATAGTTATACTCCTCAACCCGTTACAAGAAAAGTTCTGGTCAGCAAAAGATAGCTTTAGTTTTTAACTTTTGGTTACAGTTATCACACACACACACACACACAAAGACACAGGCTCTTCTATGCTATGCTACAGCTGCTGCCACATGTGCCCCAACGTCACACTAGCCCTCTCTCTCTCTCACTCTCTCAGACCCCTCTCCACTGTCATTTCTTACCCCCGCGACCATTTGCCTTTGTTTGTCTATGTTGTTGTTGTTATTGTTTGTATTTGTCCAAACGGGTACAACTAAAACTCAAACTAAACAACTCGTTGGAGGCCGCGGCGGCCCCAGAGCTTGATGGACGGACGGGCCAACTCTAAGGCGGCAACTCTACACACACAGTGAATACTCCCTAATAACATCTAACAAGGGCGCAAAACGCAAACGTACAGGAAATAGTTTAATGTATGTTTAGCAATTGGACGGGCTTAAAGATAGAGAGTTACCAACTGTTAGTGGGCCAAAATGTCACACTTTTTATGCTTTTCAAATTTGATTGCCCAACTTTGAGTCTTAAAAACCAATTGGATTGAATGAAAGTTCTACCCCTGTAAGTTGTACAAGTTTGCCAATTTTCGAGTAGTGTATTAGCGAGTTTTTACTGTAGGTAGAAGAGGCGGCTGCTGCTGCTGTTGTCTCTGTTGCCTGCCTGTGCTTTGTCGTCTGTCTCTTAGTTTAGTTGCTTCATTATTATTACAGTTTGCTAGCAAAACTGGATTTTTCTCTTGTTTTTGTTTAGTTTTACTATGTATTATTATTGTTGTTGTTGCTTGGCTTGCTGGTTGTTTCGTTGGTTGTTTGGTTACTTGGTCGGTCTAAAAGCGCAAAAATTCACTGCAAGGCAAAAATTCTCTCTCTCTCTCTCTCTCTCTCTCTGAGAAGCTAAAGGCTTGGCCCAGTTTGTAAGCAAATGCATAAAAAATGAAGCCAGCAAAATAAGAAGAAAAAAGGTGAAGGAGATGGAGGAGCAGCAGATTGGTTAAACAGGACTGACTGCATACATACGTATATACAAATATATATATATATATATATGTATGTATATATTGAAACGCCCATGTAGCTGTAGTTTTTGCATACCTAGTGGAGTGGAGTGTGTCGAGTGGATTGAAGTGAATTGGAGGACGGGAGGGGGGCCATTTGATTGGCTAATTTGTGTGTGTGTGTGTGGGTTTCTTCGGTGTGACCAATTCAAATTAGTGGAATGCCAGATATATCAGATTATATTATACAAATTCAACACGACTATCCTCATCATCATAATCAACAGCATCGGCCATAAAATATGCGACCTTGCACGATTTCACAAGCTCCTACACACTTTTCAAATTGATTATGGGTTCTTTTTAACACCTATTCGATTAAGATTAACAGTTAAATGCTATCCCCACCCCCCCCCCCTCACACTTCCTTTTCTTGTAGAACTCTTCTTTGTTTACAAGATTTAGTGTATTTGCCTACTTAATGTTTATTTTTTGTTTGGTATAAATAACCTAATTAGCCTAGCCATCTCCTCTCTCTCACCCTCTCTATTGCTATCTACCTCTATCTTTCTCTTTAGCACAGATGTCTCTTTTGGGCCATAAAACAGTTTTGGGATATTTTGAGAATATTACGAAAATGCAATTTCAATTCATTTGGGGAATTTCCTGACCGACAGCTCTCTGACCAAAAGGCAAAATAAAACAACAATTTTTAGAATGCACGGTATGCATATGATTGGATAAGAGTGTATTTTCCCGGACCGGAGTGTGTGTGTGTGTGTGTGTGTTGATTTAACCCACAAACATGAAAAACTCCAAACATATGTGCATTTTTTATTTTCCCAACTGCCCCCAGAAGACAGTGGGAGGGACAAAGATAGAAACAGACACAGAGACAGAGACGGTGCAAAGTGGCTAGGAGATGGGGTAAAGGAGACGGACGACAAAGCAAATGTGGGCGAACGCGTTTTTATCGCAACCAAACCGAAATGCAATAAATGTTGATTAAAATAAATACACGAAGCAAGACAGGCAGACAGACAGAGGAGACAGAGGAAAGAGGGAGAGAGAGAGAGAGAGAGAATAAAAGAAAGAACACACAAATGCAGGCACCAGAGGCGGGGGGAAATCTCTAACTATCTCTCCAACTATCGCTCTACGAAACTGCACTAAAAGATCAATAAAAAATTGCTGTGCAACGACTTTACAGATGCTCTTCACAATTGTTGAGTAGATAGAATGTCCTTTCAATGCTTAAATGGAACATATCTATACATAGTGGATGATAAGTGGATGATCTACATATGTGGATCGCATTTCAGTCGAATCCATATCTTACCCTATCATAGAGAAGGAGGAAGTTAGATGGCGGGGGGCGGGATGGGCGCGAGCTGGGGAGGTGGAAATGAGCTCGGTCGCCGTCGCCCAAGTTGCAGCGTTAAGGACTCTGACCTTTCGTATACATTCATACATATATGTACACACATATGTATGTATAGAAGTGTTGGTGATTTTCTTTTTTCTTTTCATCTTTTCTATATTTGGTTTATTCGCATTGTTTAATGACCTTTAAAAGTCGACACGCTCAGACAGGTCAAACGCCTACTCGCTGGCATGCCCTGCCATTTTGCTTAATCTCATCCTCATCATCATCCCGACAAGACGGCACAGTGGGCCAGAACTTTTGTGTTGAGTGTTACAATAAAACCAAAAAAAAAAAAAAACAATTCTTTTAACCAACAGAATAAAAATCCTTTTAAACAAAATAGTATTTCTTAGAGAAACAAAATCATGACTCAAGTACAAGGACTTCTGACCCACTGTGTTCATTGGGGCCTGTATACACACACATACATATACATACATACATGCATGGATGGATGGATGGATGCATGGGCATGTTTCTGCTGCTGCTGCTGTTGCCTTTTAATAAAGTAAACTAAACAATTTTCATTCTTGTCTCGTTTTTGTCTCGTCTTTTTCTTGGTCGACAACGTCGTCGCCTGACGAGACTATGAGAGGCGACGACCCAAGAGCAGCAGCAGCAGCACCACCACCACCCCACACACACACACACACACATGCGTGGTGTGCGCAAAAGCAGGCAGGCGCCCAATGTGGGGCTATGCGTGGTGAATTTTACTTGTATTTTTGTGTTTTTGCGGTGAATGTTTTTTGGGTGAAAGAGAAAGGCGGCAACGACAGCAGGCGAACAAAACGCATGCGGCATGGGATGCGTGTGAGATGGAAAAATTCATTGAGAAAACACAAAAAAAAAAAAAATTAAAAGAAAGAAAGAAAAAAAAAACCAAAAGCTTGGCCAAAGCCAAAATGACACCGGCCGGTAAGTGGTGGGTGCGAGATGGAAAGAGAGAGAGAGAGAGAGAGAGAGGGAGGGAGTAAGTGAATGAAAGGGAGAGATAAAATGCGAGCGAGCGCATGAGTGGGTGAGGTTGGCAGACGATGACAATGTTCACCGTTATATGTATGTTATGTTGTGTTATGTTAACAGAGTTGTCATGGAAAACAAAAATAAAACAAAAACATAAAAAGCAACAACAAAAATGGCAACAAAAATGCATTTTGGCAATCTTGACATAAACCGTTAAACGAAACAGCTGAGTATATTCTCCACCTCTCCCTCTCCCTCCCACACTCTCTGTCACTTGCAGGGAGAGAAATCACTTTCCTTCCTTTTTCTTTATTATAACATTTAATAACATTTACTATAATTATTAAGAAGCGGCACATAGACCACACCTAAAAGGAAATGGGTGAGGCAAAAAACAAGGGGACGGGGAAGGGAGCTGGCTTGATTGATGGGGAGGAAGGGGGTAACAAACTTTAATGAGCTTACTAAACACACTGAAAATTGATAAAAATAAAAAAATAAATAAATAAAAAGAAATAAGAAAGAGAGAGGGAGAGGGAGAAAGAGTGTTGAAGGAAAGGAGAAACCGTTTAGACGGGCTTCAAATTGATATGATTAAACGAAACTTACTTTTAGAGCTGTCAAATCGATATCATCCAATGAACAATTCACAGATGTAGCCAGTTGTTGTTGCTGCTGCTGTTGATGCGCCATTTTGATTTGCTATTTTTTGTTGTTTTATTCTACCGCTGCTGCTGCTGCTGCTGCTGCTGGTGTTGTCGGTTTGTTGGCGGCGACTGCTGCTGGTGCTGCTGCTGCTACTTCACACAACAACAAATTATTAAAAAACAAACAACAACAAAAAAAAAACAAAAAAATTAAATACTCGTACACGCACACACACACGCCACACACATGGATCCTCATCTAAAGTGAGTGAGAGTTTACAAGCAAATTCTGAAAGTTTTATTTTTCTAATATCTCTCTATTCGAATTTTTCGTTTTTCTTTTTTGTCAGCATTGCAATTAACAAAACAAATTGTTGCTATTAAACATTTCTCTTTTGGAACGGAAAAAAGAACTCCCTCTCTCTCTCTATGAAGCTCACACACTCTGTGATTTGCTTTGTGCCCATGTGTGTGTGTGTGTGTGTGTGTGTGGGAGAGTGAATGAGATTTTTGTTTCGCTGTGAGAGAGTGCGTGTGTGTGTGTGTTAGAGCGGGGCGCGGCAGGGCTCGTTGTATTTTGTAGATTTTTAGCTTTGCTTATAAGCAATTCACACTCGAAAATCGGTCGAAATTTAATTTTCCTGCATGGATTTTAAATCTTTGGGATTTTGTTTAAACACTTGATTCCATTTTCTTATATACACACATCTACGTTTATCTCTCTCCTTTTATATCACCTCTCTCTATCACACTCTCTCGGTATGTTTGTATAGGTAGACAGAGAAGCAGAAGAAAAAAAAAATCTGCCACTCGCTTCTTTTCTTCTTTTTCTTTTTTATTTCTTTATTTTTTTTTTTTTACATACTTTAGGCGCGCACAGCTTCGGGTTTCATTTATTGCATTGCACAATTTATGCACCAGACTTGATTGTTTTCTTTTCTTATCTTTTGTTGTAGTTTATGCAAATCGGCAAAAAAAAAATTACACAAAAAAAACCAATTCCGTTCGACGAAGCGCGCACACGTCCCTCCAACTCGAAAACAAAAACAACAATAACAGCAAAAAGAGTGTTACCAGGTGTTGAAAGCGTGAACATTTTATGACAGTGTGACCAGATGCGAAAAAACACGTAACCCAGTAAACATGCAATTGAAAAAAAGTCTCATCAGTAGAAAATTTAAATCTACTCTGAACAATGAAAACTATTTGAAAACATGGACTTGACTCCGATATGCCAATTATAATATGTGGTTGAATAAATTATTAACTATTATTAATTATTAACATTATAAAAACAGCTAGGATTCGTAATCTCATTACTTAGCTTTATCTCTTTTTTATGCACCGATTAACACAGTCGAACCATTCACTAAATTTAATCGGAAAATTTAAGCTTTTTTTCAATTCGAATTTCCCGCCTCTTAAGTTATCGATTTCTTCAAATAGGTTCGAAGCCGCACTCAATTGGTTCGAAATTGCTCTCAACAATTCAAAGTTGCACTCAACGGTTCGATGTTGCACCTAACGGTTCGATGCTACAAAGTTTGAACAAACGACGAGCGGTTAGGGATTTTTTAAAAATGTGTGGAGCTGGTAATACTTTTTGTTGGTTTACCATTATCATATATTCTCGAGCTGGTAACACTCTTTTTTTGCTGTTATTGTTGTTTTTGTTTTCGAGTTAGAGGGACGTGTGCGCGCTTCGTCGAACGGAATTGGTTTTTTTTGTCTGATTTTTTTTTTTGCCGATTTGCATAAACTTAACTAATTTGTGCAATGCAATAAACAAAAAGCAAAGCAGTGCGCGCCCAAATTGGAGAGGAAAACCCCAAAGAAAAGAAAAGTGAAGCGAGTGGCAGATATTTTGTTCATTATCTTTGCTTTGAACGGTGAATCCGCGCGCCCGTTTCGTAAACGGAAAAGAAAAGAAATTCATTTTTTTTTTAGTTTTGTGATAAAGTACACACTGAATTTGGTAATTGCTTCGCAATAAATGGAAAACAAGCAATTTTGATTCTGTGCATTCAGCAGCCGCTAATAAGGTAAAACAGTTAACAAATTACCGATGATCTAACAGTAACAAAAATTGGTAAAAGAAAAAAAAAACAAACAATCTGAACCGGAAAATGAAAATTTTAACACAAGACGCCGACATACATATATACGCTTATATTTGTGTATATCCATCTGTGTGTTTGTGTGTGTGTGTTTGTGTGCGGGTGTAGAAAGATATCCTGGACGCCACTCCTTTTGCGCAAAGAAATTTATTAAAAAAAAAAACAGACAAAAAAAAAGAAGAGGAGAAAAAACAAGGTAGTATAGTGAAGCTGCGCCGGAGTTGCAAGTACACACACAAAAACATAACTAGAAACAGGAGCGAGACAGAGAGGCACATACATACATACATATACATAGATGCAAAAATTGAATACTGTTTCATAGAGCAGAGGGTGATGGGGTGGAGAACGGATTTTCTTCATCTGTGTGTACACATACAAATACGCAATAACAGTACAATTTAATCAATTTTTTCCTTTTGATTGTTGTTGCTGAAGTAAAGTAGCGGCATTTTTGTGTCGTTGTTGTTGTTGTGCTTCTTCCTTATTAGAAAGAGAGGGATTGAAAGAGTGTGTGTGTGTGTGTGTCGGTTGTGGGAGGGGGTCAGCAGGGCGGGGTGTGTTGTTGTTTGTCGGTTTTCTCCCTCTAACTGCGCAGAAGCCGCCGCCGTAAAATTTTCCTTTATGCAATTCGCATATTTCCATCAACATTTTTGTAGCCGTTGCTGCTGATGTTGTTGTTGTTGTCGTTTTTATGGCTTGCAGAGCAAAATCACAAAAAAATTGGCCAACAGCTGGACTAGCCGCAGCCTCAGACAGCAGCTCAGCAGCAGAGCAGTCGCACCAGCACCTGGCCATAAACCTGCATTAACAGTAAATTCGTGCAAAAGGTTCCTTTTTGTTGTTGGTTTTTTTTTTGTTAATAACTGGTTTCATTTTGCTGTCCTTGTCTTTGCTTCTGCCCCTCTGTATGTGTATGTATTTGTGTGTGCGCGTCTGTGTGTAGGTGCAGAGAAGAACCGTTGATCGGCGCGTCTGCAGCAGCAACTCTCTCAATGAGAGATAGCCAAAGCGGGAAAGAGTAAGATAGCAAAACAATAAAAGGCAAATGACTTTGGTTGTCGTCGCTCTTGTTTGTTTCTTTTTGGCGAGTTCAAATAAGACCAATCAGACTTATTGGAATAATAAGATAAATCTCCAACTCATTACAAAACTAGTGCTCCCTTGGAAAACTTGATTATTTACTAGAATTTTAAATAGATTTAACAGGAATAATCAATGCATTTTTATATTGTTTGGCCAAATGTACAAACACAAGTTTTGCAATCCAATTGGTCAATGAATAGTCCAATAATAATTTATATGGGCACCAGACTTACGGTTTTCCTGTCACTCCCGTCGTGATATTGGCCAATATCGACGGCCATTAACTTAAAGATAACCCCAGGGCCAAGAAACTTTTGTTGTCTTTGTCATGTCTTTGTCCTGCCTCTCCCCTGCGCTCTTGAATTTTTATTTGTTGTGCGTATGCAAATAATGCAACTGCAATGCATTTCCTTGGTTTTCCGGTTTTCCTTGCATTTTCGACATCCACTTTGCGGCAACTGTTGTTGTATACAATTTCACCCTCTTTGTTTTGCTTTTGCTTTTTCGTATACATCGCGTGCTGCCCATTTTTCTTCCTCTCTTTTTCGTTTATTTTTAGTTTGCGGAATTCTCGTTTACCAAGCATATTTAATTTCAAGCTGTTTCAATCTTCTTTTTTGCCTTTCTTTCTTTTCCTTTTCAACTCCTCCCCCTCATCTTTGCCATCTTATTCTTCATTCTGTTCTGTTTTGTTCTTTGTTCTTGTCGAAACAGTTGCGCTTGAAGTCATTTCACTCTCTCAAAAAGCGACCACAAGAAGAAGAAGAAGGAAGATGTAGGGGAGGAGAACGAGGAGGGAGTAATGAAACAGCGAAAGGGAAACATATTAATACCCTCTAAAAAAGTCCAATCATCGAAAAGAATTTTAGATAGTGACTAGCATAGAACAAGATCTTAGAACAAGACCTTCGAACATCTAAGATTCGAAGATAACTCCTCCTATGTAGATACAGTTACAGATACAGACACATTTTGCATGTATGTACATAGGCTTGATCGTATTAAGCCGGATCAGACCACTATATATATATAGCTCCCATACAAACGTCAAAACGTCATTATACCTACAAACGACTGTGCCAAATTTGCTAAAGATCGGCTGACTATATCATATAGCTCCCATAGGAACGATCGGTCACTTTGATTAATAACTTGGTTATTTCCTATGCTAAGATTGTAGGCCGTTCTTTCTCAAACGTTTTGCCACTTTGATGGCCATGGCTAACGAAAGAGTTACCAAAAAAGTTGCAGGGGTATACAAACTTTGCCCCGGCCATCTGGTTTATATTTGCGATCTATCCTAGACGAACATTAAGCAAAAATTGTCAAAGGTAATCATGAAATGGGGGGTGGAGAAACACCAGTCGTTCTCTGGTCTAAATGGCAGGTCAGGTGGTCCAGGAGGTTGAGTACCAGTGCATTATCATGGGTTTCTTGCCTGGAGAGGTACCGAATGCCGTTCCTCCGGACCTCGAACATAAACGACGGGATGCTAAGGTCTCTGGCGATGACTGAGTTACGCACCTAAGGAAGAAGACTAACTAAATAATATTTTGTTATGATATTGAAATGTTATTAACTCTCCGATCTCTGTGGAAATATCATGGAAAATCACTAGGTATACGCGTAGCCTATACGAAAAAGCTTGTGTTTTTTGAAAATTTTGTGTTTAATGTTTATTAATTTGTGATTTAAAATTTGTGGCTGACTTTCTGGCCTACGCTTAATTACTGTATTAATTATACATAATTAATGAAACCTAATCACTGCAATTTATTGGATATATGTTAATTTGTTAATATGCAAATGATTATTTAAAAGTTATGTTGATTTGCTTTTGGTTTTATTTGTAAATTTTGTCTTCTGAATTGTGGAAAATGTTGCTTCGTAGGCAATCAACCAAAACCAAAACAACAAAAAATAAATATTGTGCAGAAAAACCCACGCGAGTTAAGAGCAAACCGAAATCTAGTTTCTTTAACTCACCCTCCTCCTCCTCCTTCTCCCTCTTGTAGAGGTAATAGTTGACTTTTGGCGCACGACACGAACTGTGCCTCGATTTCGTTTGGTTTCGTTTCGTTTCATTTGATTTTCGAATGTAGCATTTACGCTTAGTTTTCGATATATGCATGTATTGTACTTATATATCGGTAAGACTATATATGGCATGGAGCTGTGGCTGTTGATCAAGATCACGATGATCGTGTGGGGGGACTAGGGGGGTTTACGGGCCATTTGCGGACCATTTTGTCTTTTCATGCCCTTGCAAAAAGGGTATATCAACTTTGAAAGCATTTCCGACCATAGAAAGAGCATGTATATATTCTTGACGAGTTCATATAGCCAAGTCCGTCCGTCCGTTCGTCTGGATCAACGCAACGCAACGTTCGGACCAAGATCCGGTGAGTATATCATATAGCTCCCACAGGAACAATCACATTTATATTTTCCACATTGAAGGCCATAGGTAAGGGAGGAGGAACAAATAAAACATGCAAGGGTATACAAACTTCAGGCGAAGTTAGTCCTAATCACTGCCCTCTAGTGGGTTCAGTGAACTTCAAATTACATACTTACTTAAAACTCTATTGGCTAATTTAAGAAAAAGTTTCAAAGAATGGGTCAGAATTGAATAAGATTTAAATAGTTAAACTAATATTAATCGAATTTATGGTTCATTGAACTGAACTTTTGGCCCAGGCACAAATGCTTAGCAGCTGCAGCGGCATAATCGACACCCCTCCCCCCCCACACTATTTAAGCCACTTGGTGGCACTTTGTGTGTGTGTCCACTTGTGTGTCCAATGTGAAATGTGAACGCCGCGCAAAAACAACTTGAAACATGCAGCAAAAGCTTTCAGTTTCGTGGTTACCACATGGTAACATGTTAGGTGGTTTGCTGGTTACTGTGGGTTGGGCAAGCAAATCGACCGAATGTCCTTCCCACCCGCACCCCAGCCATAACATTAACATACATTTGTCTAACGAGTGCTGCTTTTTAACCCTTCTTCTGTTGTATGTCGCTCCTCCTCCCCCGTTTCCATTGTCTGTTGTCTGATGTGATGCTAGGAATTGTGTAAGAATTAAATGGGAGAATTTTCATAGAATGGCATCGCATGTCTTGCCACGCCTCTTGAAAATTATTGCATAAGATTTAGTCTTAGCCACTTTACCAGCTAATTAAAAAGGTTTCCATGTTGTATGTTTCATTTGATACCCTTCAAGAACCCATAAAAAAGGAGCCCCAAACAAATGAAGTAAGTAAGTCGTGTCGCCGACTTGGTTATACCCTGCACCAGGTATTTAAATAATCTGAGCGCAATCTACTAAGCAAGTCTACATAGTCTCCGGGATCTAGGTGTTCATACAGACGGTCGGACAGACGGACATGGCTCCTGATCAAGAATATATATGGGATTGGAAAAGCTTCCTTCTGCGTGTTACATTCATTTTGGCAACTTTGGTACACCCGTTCACCCTATGTGTTTATGGTATACAAATTAGGCTGGGCTTTCCCCCTCCTCCTAAGAGGGAGAGGCCAGGCCCACACACACACACAGGTTGACCCCATTTTCCAGGTCCTGACCACAAATTAGGTCTAATTTGTAAATTGACTACATTAACAAGGAAAAGAAGAAGAGGAAGCTACGAAAAAAAAATGTGTCTACCTGACAATATTTTTAGGTTTGACTTGGCTCATTCATTAGCTTTATTTCAAAATGCTCTCTCTACTCGATGCACTCATGTGTGTTGGGAGGGAGAGCGCGGATGGGCGGTTGGTCGATGGATTTAAGGCTATTTAAAAAGGAGGAGAACTTTCAAGGGCTAAGGCAAATAGACGTCTCTACCTCTTAAAATGTTGCAGATCAAAAATAGTCTCCATTTTAAAGTTAACTCAAGTCTGAAGATAGAACAATCATTCGTGGTTATTATGTTCTTAGAGTTTATTGATTATTCATTCAGTTGGCTTTATCCCATTATGAGACACAGAGGACTCATATTCAACTCATTTCAATAAAATTGTAGAACGAAAACAAATGAATGAATGAGGAGGAGTACACTAACAATCTGGACTACAATTAACTAACGTATTCATTTGGGTTTTGAATACAAGAAGTTCCCTAATGTTGACTATTCAACCCATATTCAATCCCTTTCCAATCCCATTAGCATCTGCTGAAAGCACGGAATTTCGTAAGGATTTGCAGATAGTCTTCCGGTTATAACGACTCCGCTTATAATGTCCGTCCGGTTATAGCGACTAAAGTTCGATGAGTGATTGGTTGGTCTCAATACAAACTTATATGAAAGGGCCTCCGGTTAGTACGTCTTCCGGATATAACGACGAAAATCGTCGGTCCCTTGAGCGTCGTTATAAACGGAATCTACAGTATATCTAATCTGAACAAAAAAACATTTTGATGAATTTATGTGGTACTAGGATTTTCGGAATATGAATAAGGCTTAAAAGGCTAAAGACGATTGTGAGTTTTATTTTTCAATTTGCTTTTGCATTACATTTACCGGATTTTTATTCATTCTCTCTCCCTCTTTTCTCTTTCTCTTTGCTTTTCTCTTTGTTTCCTCCTTTTTAAAGTGAACTTTCTAAGGGTTGCATTTTGCGATATTCTTTGCGAATTGCATTGCAGCTTCAGTGCAAAAAAAAGTAGAGAAAAAGTACAGTAAGACCAAAGCCGAAAACCAAAACCAAAGACCCCAGGCCAAGACCAAGACCAAGACCAAGTGTGAACTGTGTGTGTGTGTGTGTGTGTGCTTAAGGTTGAGTCAACTTTGCATTGCCTCCTTTCTTCCGCGTCTTCGTCTTCGTCTTCGTCTTACTTTGCTGTTGTAGTTGTCACGCCTTTTGCCTTTTGTCCTGCCTGCCTGCCTGGGTGCAGCACTTGGAGTCGTCTCGTCCCCGTCTGAAGCTCAGACTCGAAACTTCACGCTTCTTGCTTTGGGTTTAGCTTCTGCTTTAGCACTTTATCTCTTGACAATGACAGTCGGTGATGTTGACGGGACGACCAAACGAACGAACCAACAGGAACGCGTGTGCCATAAATCAATAATTTGTGCCTCTAGGTTCGTTCCTCGTCATCGTTGTTGTTGTTGTTGTTGTTGGTGTTCTCTTTGACAAACGACACTTTTCTGAATGGGATGTGACAGGAATGTGCCAACTGACTGACTGAAAGAAGGGAAATGCCATGGTTTGGCATTAACTAGGAAATATTAAAAAAGAAAAGATGACACTGTATATGACCGACGTTTATATGTTGGATTAGCTATCTTTGCTATGTATATACATATGGTCTTTCTAAGGAAAGGATTATCATAAGAGAATAACTATTGATATCGCCACAAATGGATCAAAGCAAACACAAAATGAAAGAGAAGAGGCACACGAGGCCAGTCACACAGAAATTGACAATGGATGCCAATTGTTGTTACCAATATGAGTATTATCCAATGGCCAAGGTCGCAATACTCTCAAAAATACAAACACAGAATAAATATTAGGGGGTTTAGTTCAGGGTTGGTGGGGTGGTTAGGGGGTGTATGAAACGGGATATGAGCACTTTAAGGTTAATTCACCTTTTGATCAACGATACGAATGTACTTTGCCGATACAAAGTTATAAATTAACCTAATTCAGTTAACATCGATCCAAATTAGAGAAATTAAAACAATATTTTCGAAAACGTGTTAGGTTCTTTGATATTTTATGATACTTTAGTTTTTATCGAAATTGTTTCATACATTTTTTACTATGTATTGATAATTATTATTATTATTAACTTTCACATTTCGACTAGCTGTTTATTTAATAAAACAAATTCTATTTAATTCAGTGGAATAACAAAAATTATTGCACATTTTGCAATCAATGGAAATTAACGAATTTTGCCATACAAAAAAGAAAGAAAACAAAACAAAATGAACACAAAGAAAATAAACAAAACAAACAAATGTGTTGAATGGTTGGGAACAATAATAAAAAATGAAAGAAATCAACTTAAATAAATCAAATTTATTCACAAAGAAGCGATTAAACGATGACGAATAGAAGATGATGATGATGATGGAGATAGAGATTGGGAATGATGATGATGAGCAAGACGAAAATCCAGCCAGTTTGTCGCTGATGATAAGACAGACACTTGGCAGATTGTTAATAGCTAATCATTGAGGTAATTAGTGATGCATTTCGCAATGCGAAAATTGATTTTTAATGCCTGTGCTAGAGCAGCTGATGCGGCTGATAAGAGAGACACACACAGAGAGAGAAAGAGAGAGAGAGAGAGAGACTAGCGAAATCTCACAGACAGCGTGACTATCATGTGAATTGCATAAGACAAAAAAATTCTGCAATTGCTTTTAGCTGACAGTGCGGGGGAGGTGGGAGGTGGGCTGAAGGCTGTCAAGGCTATGTCTATAGAACAATGCAAGCAATAATAATAACAACAACAACAACTAGTCGATATCTCCAGGCAGGCCAAAAAAGCATCGTCCATTTAGATACCTCGTGTTTTAGTTGTGTCTGGAAGAGACTCAGTGACTGGGTGAGATGATACCAAATCACATGCTACTGATTACAGGGTATTAAAGAACCTACAACTGCATTTGCATGTCTCAAATGTTTAACTGCTGCACTTGACTTGGCTTTCAAGAAAGAGGCAGATAAACAGTGAACGCGAGGGAGAGAGAAGTGGCGTTGGCGTTGGTGTTGGCCCTGGCATGGAGTGATGTTGTTGGAGTGAGTCGACAATGAGGAAAAAGGGGCAAAGTTGGCAATTGGCAACAGTTTGCACTCTAAGCGGATTTCGTTTGGGGTTTCAGTTGTTTGCTTTTGTCAAACAAGATAGAGAGAAAGAGAGGAAAATTGGTAGAAAAAGAGATACAGAGAGAGAGAGAGAGATAGTGAGATGCAAGCGCAATGCAAATATAAGAAATGTGTACGAATTTTCTCCAGCTCCTCCTCCCTTACTCCAAGCCTTTTCTCACCTCGGTATCAAGCTATAAATGTTTCAAGGATATAGATTTCTAAAGGTAAAACGTCTAAGCGTTTTCTGCAAATTGGGGATAAAGAGAATGAATGAATGATGTTTGATGACGAGAGAATCTCTCTCTCTCTGCTCTCCTCCCTTGCTTAACCTTATTCAGCATTTTTGCATTTCTAAATCGGATAAGTTTACCCGAGTTGGAAACGATTCGGAAGTTTGATTTTGATTTCATATTTTATTATTATTCTTTTCGTAATATAAACTTTTCAAAAGAAGTTACTCCTTCACAGTGAAACGACCGGAAAGGGCAAAGTAAGTTTTTAGCGAAAAGTTTTTCCCCGGTTTCTTCTTGAAGTCGTCTCGCAAGTTAACTTTACATTACTGACAAATGGCTAAAAGTGCATAGTTTGGTTTCTATATTCAATTCTAAGCGTAAATTCAAATTAGAGAGATGTTTAAACCAGTTTAGACCGTGTCTATCTACATGATCTGTCTGTATTCTTTACTAGTTTTTGGTTTCGTGATTTAATTGCAACTTCCGCAAGTTACAAGATGTAAGTACAAATCGAAATATCTATTATTGTGGCATCTCCCTGACTTTTCTACATGACAAATTACATATACAACATATTGAAAATGTTCGTGTGTTCACAATTTGTCACATATAACAAGTTGTGTTTTGTTGCCCTCCTCTGCGATGCTCTTGATTATTGTTATTATTGTTGTTGTTGTTGTTGGTATGGGCCAAAAGCGTTAAATTCCAATGGCCACGCTTTAACGGGCTGTTTTTTGTTGACATTGTCACGCTCTCGCCATGATCTTGCTTTTTTTTTTTCTTCATCTCTCTTTATTTCCCTTTCTTTTAAGTTGGTTTTTTTCGCTTTCATTTGGTCGCGCTTGCTGTGATGGGGGGGCGGGGCGGGGAACTAGTAGGGCAAAGGCGACCAAATGTCTGACTCGCATTTGTCGTCATTTGTCAAACGCGAATGCTCGCTGAAGTGGGCGGAGGAGGCAAGGCAGAGAAAGGGAGTCGCCAGCGAGAGTGAGGTGAGGGTGGAGAGAAAGGCGGAGGGTTGACCTTTTTATTTTTTTGGTCAGGCGTTTCGTTTTATTTTGGCATACCCTGCAATATGTGAGAGGTCAAAGAGCATATCAACTTTGAGGAGAACTAAAGGTTCAGTTACGTCTACTTAGTTAAGGCAATAGTTAATGGATTAGAAAAGGTCAAGTGCGCTTAGATTAGGTTAAGTCTAGTTTAGGTAAGGCCTATAAATGAAAGTACACGGTAGACACAAGTCGATGGCCTTGCTGACAGCATTAATTATCAGTGTAAACAAAATGCCCTGAGAAAACACTTGTTCAAATCTTGAAACTTGTTTCAATACAGTATTTTGACACATAATTAAGCTCTAGCGCTCCCTCCATTCGGTTAGAGAGTTGATTTCAATCCTGTCACTCTAACTTGTTCGTTTGTGGACCATTGTCAACTCAACTGGATGGTGGCCATATCCATGTTGGTCAGTTCCTGTTGCTGTTTCTAATGAAATCCGACTAAGGCCATTCGCCTTTTCTTGTGTGTCATTATGGCCAGCTTAGACTGGGCAACTCCTTGCTGTTAGTTGGTGTCTCTGTTGCACATTCTGGTTAATTAAAGATTCTTAAATAGCAGTTGGCCGCCGCCTGCTGCCCCTGAGAAAATGCTCCTTAGTCTCTCTCTCTCTCTCTCCACTCAGACTACTCAGTCATGCAAGAAGTTAGACCCCACGGGGCTAGAAGGAAACCCTATTAGTGTCAAGTTCATTGCCATACAATATATCAATAGACAGACAGACAGACAAACAAATAGTCAGCAGTTTTTCTCGGCTTTTCTCCTTTCTCCTTTTTTGTTTCTCCAAAGCAATCATTTATTATGCAAAATTGATATTGACTAAATATTGGCCGAAAACATTTCATTAACTCTCACTCACTCTCCCTCTCTCTCTCTCTCTCTCTGAGCAGCAGCTGTGTGTAAACTTGTTTACATTGATTGCAATTCGACAAAAAGAGATAGAGAGTGAGACACAGGAAGGTGCTGAAACTCTCACTCTCTCTCGATATCATGATTGATTACTTAAGGCAAAAACTGGATTTAGTTAATTTTTGATTAAGACGGGAAATTGTTTATTGAAATAAATATATTAAGTACATTTTGGTCTTATCTATTGATAAGGCGCGTGATTTTTTTTTTTTCAATGAATCAACAATGTCAAATTATTTGAATAGTAGAAATATCTTATCACCGATATGGGCCACACATAAATCAAATATTTCTTTCATATTTTATGTATGCAAAGTGCAAAATGTCTGTGAATATGCAATTGAAATTGAAGCCAAAGAGAAAACCTTGGCTACAAAGAGACAGTCTACCAACCACACAAGGAAAAGACCGATCAAAACTGAACAGTTTCTTATGAATATTTTGAAATCGATGGAAATTGAATTTCTGATCCAAAAACCTATTCCGTCTTCTTCTTCTTCTTTTTGGCCCAGTTACAGTTGAATTGAATTATATTAATAATCACTTCCCATGGCAAATTTCAATTTCAATTCCCATTCCCAATTGCATTATCATTCATTTGTGTTTTTTCCACTTCCTTTGTTAACCTAAAAACGTCCAAGAGAGTATTGTTTACCTGCAATTAAAAATATATGTATAAAGATAAATGCACCAACGCCTGCCCCACCTGCCCCCCTCTCAGCTCGCCTCGTTCGTTGCACCACTTAGTCCAACACTTACATGGTACAACGCGCTTTGGTAATTTATGATCATAATTTTGCACTCGCTTTTCTCTCCCTCTCTGTCTTTCTATGGTATTTACCATGCAATAAATGTCTAATTTATTTTTGCAGTTAGCCAAGTTGGGTTAATCTTACGTGAATGGGATTAAAATGGCTTAGATTACCTATATATACATATATATATATTATGACGAAGAGCTAGAGGAAATGGCAAGAAAAAGGTGCAATATATATTCTATAGAAACATTCCATCCCACAAATGAGCATGTTCATATGTGTGTGTGTGTGTGTGTTTTCATGATGATCAGCCATAAAAGATATGTGGGAAAAGTGTACAATGCATTTACAGAAAATATAATTCGCATCAAATGTATATGCCAAAACAAAGACAATTGTAAATTCTAAATTTAATGCTAACAACAAAAGAGAACGAACAACTGCTAACTGTTTTCCCCATACCCTAGGCAAACAATTGGAGGTTAAGAAATATAATTTTTAAGTCATTGCACTTGATATTTTCTATATGATATTCGAAACTTATTTTCTGTGCCTCTAACAATCACTTTGTGCTTTTAGTTTTTTTTCCTTTCACTGCTGGGGCAGTGATTTATTCTCTATTGGCCAATAATTGGGACAAAACAAATAAATAAATGTGTTTGTCTTTTGGCTAGTGTTCTGATCTGATTAGCTTTAAATGGCAGTTTCTAATTGAATTAACCTCAAGAAGAACAACAAAACTAACTTCCTGTTGATATTCAGAGAGAGAGAGAGAGAGAGAGAGAGACAAGTCGGAGTCGCTCTGAGTTTCTCTTACTGGAAAGTGGTAATAACTTGTCATTAGAATCTGTCAAAGAAAAAGAAGGCGCATTCTATTACAATCAATCAAGATTTCTCTCTATCGCAATAATCATTAGTTAATCAAGGTTATTGGGATTGAAACTGCCGGCCTGCCTGCCGGCCTGGCTGACTTAAACTTGATTTGCCATAAGCGCGTCGTCGATGTCGATCGTGTAACGGTTTGTTCGATATTGTGGATTGCGGCTAAAGATGATTATCGATTTTGATGGTGACGATTATTATTATGAGATAGTTTATAAATCATAACGCGTTTCAATATAATTATAAGATGATTGTCTCTCATAATGAGGAGAGCGGCAGTCGACCTTAGAGTAATCAGGTTTAACTTTTTAGCCACAAATCGTTGGTAGAAAAAGAAAACGTGTAACTCAAAGCTTTTATGTAAACTGAGTCTTGTAAATTACATTGAAGGTTCTTCATGTCATGTTGAAGTTTTATTACAGATAAAAGACAGACTATATCAGGTCAGGTGTTTGCTGTGTGGTTCTTCCTTTTTCTTCATGCTTAGCTTGACTTTTTATGGCATCATAAGTTGGATTGATATGACTACGAAGACGACGACGACGACCAGTGAACAAGCAAAGTGCTATCAGGGCCGCAAAGTAAACAACTTTTTTCATATAACCTTTTTTGGTTAGGCAAAAGATGAGCAGTTTTGCCAATGTAATCGCTGAAATTGGTTAGACTTCATATGGGTATGCTGGTTTTAGGCCATATTAAGACAGTTTTTGAGATAAAACACTGCTTCCTACCTGCCCCCAGCCCAGCTGGGCAGCCAATGGAGTCATAAAACAAGTGGCAAAATGATTGTGGGTGGAATGATTGACTGAGTATTCTCAACAAGAACACGAAAGAGAAGACAAAATAATAAAGTAAACCTTCTTTCTTTTAATTGTAGCGTTTTATCACAACCGACAATCTTAAAAAGTGTTAACTAGTTTTATACAAGTCAAGCTCACTAATGAAGGCATAACATTTTTGAGGTTAGGTTGTAAATAATTGAGGTTAGGTATCGCTAAATTGTTTTTAATTGCAAAAGAAAGCAATTAATTAGCTCTATGCATTGCGTACCCAATAAAAATATATATTTGCATGAGAATGATTAGAAGGCATACTAAATCAATCAATTTATAATCTTTATGATGATTATTATTCATTGAAAATTAGCGACCTATACCAATATACAACTACTTGACTTTCTTTTGTAGTGCTTTTTGCTTTCTCGCTCAATCAAACATCTTAGATTCTTTAAGACCTATCCCAAGTGACTTCAACAAAAAAATACTCCCACCATATTACTGACTGCCAAGCTAAGACCCCATACAATCGGCCAAAGGCATACCCAAGTGAAATTGTTGGTACAACAACAAATAATAATAAATTAGACAATTACCAGGCGTTGAATGATTTCTCAGTCACGGTTTCGGTTTCAGTTGGCATTATTTATGAGCTTCACATGAACAAAAAAGAATTGGTAAAAAGAGTAAGAGAGGGGAAAGGGGGAAGACGACACAAAAAGATGACGCTACGTTTAGGTCTTTTTTTTTTGTTTTTTAAGGTAGTGTGACAGGTGACCACCGACTACTACTAACACTACCAAGGGGGCGGTGGAAGAGTTGGCTAACCGAAAACAGTTGTTAATGATGCTGATGGATTCCAGTAGTCGTTGGCGGCCAAAAAAACATGGCTGGTATATCAATTGGCTGCACTTTCTCCGCCTGTGCCACCAATCTGTATGTTTTTTTTTTTTGCTGTCGGTCTGCTGGTCGCACTCGATTAAGCTCACCCAGCTCCGTGTAGATGTTGGTGGTTGCTGTCATTGTTGCTGTTGTTGTTGTTGTTGTCGTCTTCAACAAATAAAACTAATTGCTTCCGTTTGCAACACATTTCACCTATTCCACCGATTTCCAACTAATTTTGTATGCCTTAGAGGCCCACAAAATGTAGCAATTCTCTGCGTTACGGTTCAATGAACTAAACCTTCCTTCTTCCCTTCTCCCAAATGCAAGTTTTTAACATTTGTTTTGTTTTTTTTTCTTTCTTTGTATTTTTGTTTTGCAGAAATTTGCATTTTCATCTTGCGCAAAAAAGCACATAGCGAAGGAAACAAAAAAACAACGAAAAAACACGAAAGAAAAATGCTGATACAGCTGAGCTCAACATTGGTTCGCTGTTGACTGATTGACGACGACGATTGCAGCACCAGCCGAAAACAAAATACAGCAGGGCAACAACAACAACAACAACAACAACCAGAAGAAGAAACCCTGGGTCAAAATTTTCTATCAGCTCTCCCATCGACTGCACAGTAATGACAACAAGAAAGACGATTGCAGCGGCCTGTTCTTAGGCGTGATTGGGAAACTTCGCTCACAACTGCACCAAAACTCTTCGGTGAGAAGAGACACCAACTGAGACTCGCTCACAATTCAACGTTAAATAGAAAACGGTAAGACATACATATGTGAAAATTAATTTGTTCTTCATAACGAATTCAGGATTAAATAAACACAAATTCCAGCCCATAAAATAAAATATATTAACTGAATTCCATTGAAAAAGTCATCAGTGGTGAACCAATGTGACAAGGTTGAAAAATCGAATTCTTAACTTATGTAGAATACACAGTTAAAAGAGATCAGCCTGATATCTTGAACATTTGGAAACATTAAGGATATGTTCAGCTCGTAAATGGCTATGATTTGAATTAGCATATTTCAGAAAGTGGGCCAATTTTTAGATTGGCCGTCACATGGTGCGTATACGTTACTACCTTTCCGTGCTACTTTTCCGACTTTGGAAATGTATACTTTCATTTAAAATTAGTTTTCGTTCATGGGTAAACTTACCTTAAGCCAAAAGGCAAAGTTTTCAAAGTAGCTTAGGGAATTCTCTATTCAAAAAACTTTCGTTAAGAATTTTGAAGTAAAGTGCAACACGCACATCCACACAGACGCAGAGTAATGGGGGGGGGGTCTGGTGGACCCTTGATAAACCAGGGCAAAAACCTCACCTACAACTATTGAAAAGTGTTATCCCCTCCCCCCTTTGACGAACAAAAACGAAGGATGCCAAACCGTCAATTTATTTTTAAAGCTCAGTCTTGCAATCTTGCGAGGGCCGTCCCACAAATTTTGGTTTCGGGGTGTTTGGGTGTGGGTGTGTATGATGTTTGTTAATGTAAAAGTATAAATAACGAGGGAGAGAGAACAGAAAAATTCATCGATGATGACAATGATGAACATCTTGATCTTTTCCCGACGAGACGTAGGCAACTAAAGTATTCGATTTAGCAAAGGCCACATCCCAAAGACGGAACTTCTCGCTGTTAATAAAGGTTATGGTGCATTTGTTGTATCTAGCATCCCAAACTCGAACAACTCCATCGGATGAACCACTCGTAAATCGCCGTCCATCTGGTGACAAATCAAGCGACACAACTTTGGAACGATGCCCCATTAAAGCCGTATGCGCCATTTCAGAGTCCCGTATAGTGACCATTTTCACTGAGTGATCATCACAGGCAGCCAGAAAAATTGACTGATCTTGTAAAAAAATTATACTGCGTAGGGGTTTCTTGAAATGGATTTGTTTCAGCACGAAACTCGAAGCACTATCGTATAGAGTGAAGCATCCATCGAGATCACCACTGGCCACATATTCATTAGTCGTACTAGAACACACACATATAATCTTATGCATTCGTTGTGAATTGTACTCTTGCAATAGATGACCATTATCGATCTTAAATTTATAAACACATCCACCTCCAGTGCCAGCATAAACGAATTTGCCCATCGAATCGATTGCAACTGACCAAAAATTTCGAATAGTCGTTCCAATGCTCTCAAATCGTACGCCTTGTTTTACATCGACTATAGATAATAGGCCATCCACTGAGACGGCCGCAATTGTTTTACCATCCGGTGTTATTGCCATATTATGGATACCCAAACTTGGCACTGGGTATTCACATAGAAGTGGAAATTCTGCATTATAGTCCTCGTCGATTAGAATTTCACAGATTCTGATGTGTGGACGGCCGCCGCCAGTTGCAATGAATTGCCTTGGCAACCGTTGCTGCTGATCGTTCTGCTCCAAAAATTCGCGTTCCTGTTCATTTTCCTCCTCGACGCCATTGAGTTCATCGATCACCAATTGTTCATCCACTTTTCCATCGTTGGTATTATCAATTAGTCCACAAACACAGGTCCAAGTATTGCCTTGAAAATGATTGTCTAGAAATGAAAATTCTTTTGAATCATATTATTAGTCTCGACTGAATAAAAGTTTGCAAGCCTCCCTCTCTCTCTTTCTCTTTCTTTCTCTCTCTCTCTCTCTCTCTCTCTCTTTCTCTCCCTTTCTCTCTCTTTCTCTCTCTCTCTCTCTCTGTCTTTCTCTTTTGCAATCCCCAAAGGTATATTGCTGTATACAGGAATATGTAAATTGGGGAAACATTTAGGACAGTGAATAGAGGACAGGTTGCTGCTACTGCTTCTGCTTGCTCTCCCTTTTTCTCTGAACTTCTCTAGTCAATGCTAGAGTCAGCTAAAAATAGTTCTCCCCCCTCCAACTGTGTTCGAACAATGCCACATCAGTGTGGCAGCATCAGGAGGCAGCTGGCAGTTGGCTGCTGCTGCTGCTGCTGCTAGTTAGGTTCATTCCAAGCCACTGACTCATGTCTGGATTTAGCATATAAATTGATATATGAAATGACATCTATGTATGTATGTGTTTGTGTGCATGTAAGTTACTATCCCCAATGCACATCGTTTGTCAGGCTTATTATAATGGCCAAAATCAGAGATCAATATCCAAAAATAATATCCATTTAATGATGTTTCCCTGTTTAATGATCAACCATTGCTACCATATGCTAAATAAAAATAAAATAATATTTGTTGTGCCTATCCATTATTATTTCCCTCAAATCAAGTCAGTTTCTCAAAATGTTCGTTTTAATTAGTCTTTGGCGCTTATCCTTTGAAGACTTTCTTATTTTTTGTTGCTGTGCGTTGATTTATGAACTTGCCACAAGATGTATTACTTGAATTTGCAAGCTGGTCAAGTTTACACAGAACTAGGTACTAACTCTACCCACTGACTTCGCCCAGTTCTAGACTAGAGTCTAGGTCCAGTCTCCCCACCACTTTAGTTCCAACCCACATTCTATCAATGCAACAGCAAAGCAGCAGTCGCCGAAGCAGCAGCGGTGGCAACACGCGTGCAGACTTGCCAACTTGTTTTCCCACCGTTTAATTGGCATAATTTGTCTAACAAGAACAACGAACGAACCAAGATATAACAACCGACAGACAGACAACTTGTTTTGTATTCAACATGGGGGCCTACGCGGAAAAAGAGGTGCCTCTACCTAAAGCCAACTATATAGACTATATAGATATAGATATTTAGTTGATGGCTTAGTTGTATTGTTAGCACGACTCTCGTAGACGTCGACAACGGGGAGCTCGTCGCACACATATTGCACATTCAGAATTGAAAATTAAATCAATTGTATAAATCAAATAAGAATGAAAAGGCGGATATATATACGGATATTTTTCAGGTAGAGGAAAAAATTAAATTTCAAGTTCTATAATTGAACCCCTGAGCCTGGTACAAAGTTGTGTATATATATATAATTTTTTTTTTTTTTTGTTGCTTAAGAGTTTCACATCATGGCTTATCTTTTTTATACCCATCTGCTGTATATGTTAGCTCTGCTTGTTTTTGTTCTTTTTAATATCATATAGAGAAATCATATTTGCTGGCGCCAGAAGAAGGTTGGTTCTTCTTTTTTTTTTCATGGGAATTTGTTGTGAGAGCTATAAACTATTAAGAGACCTCCCCAGTGGAGGCTTAAAATGAACACGTAGCTCTTCTGCCTCTATTCGCACTAACTGCCCCATCGTCGTCATCATTATCGTCATCTTTTGTGTTAGCTACAACCTAGTCTATAGTCTATATCCCAACATTTGCCCATTGCCATATTACAATGGGGCCATCGTTACCATTGTTGACATTGTTTTCTTGTTCACGGCTCAAGAGACTGAAAACTGAATGTTGACGCAATTATAACACATGAGGCCTCTGTCATACAGAGAGGCACCACACCTGCCTGCGTTACATTACCTATAGAGCAGCTACCTAACATCATAATCATTATCATCATTAAGCATTTACCTCATCTCATCATCTTTCCGTCATTTTATCTATTGCCTCGTTGTCGCCTTCTGCATCTCGTTTCTGACTGCACGTGTCGCGGCTAACGAGGGCAATTTAACATTTTGCCACTTTACAATTAACATTTATGCAAAAATTAGACAATGCCTGGGCTTAAATTTCTTTCCAAGAGCAAATAATAACCGCTTATTAGTGAAAATCACAGTTACTTAAGCCGCCCATTAAAAAAAAGGTGTAAATAGTAAATGGAAGGATAGTTATATCCTTCGCATAAATATTTGTTTATATAATTCATATTTAACTCTTTTGATGGGGTAAAAGGCAGCTTAGATTGATTGATGGTCGATGATGCTTATCTATGCATAATATAGTTAGTGACATTCTAAGAACCTTTTAATGAGCCATGGTAATTGAATTCCCATTTGGGGGCCAAGGACAAGTATTTGAGAGTCAATGCCATTTACTTGTCTTGAATAAATGGAAGCCGCTTGCCTTCTGTCCTTCAACTGGACTGAAAAGGACCACTCACACAAAGCGTTGCTGGTCATTTTGTGCAGTATTAATTTATAATGAGAGTCCCCCCATCACCATTGGGTAAGGTCTGACTGTCTTTCTGTGTATCTGTCTGGCCGACGTGTCATTAAATCAATATCAACTCGGTAGCCAAATAAATCTGCCAACTAGTAAAATATTTACACAGACGCAATATGCTATACACACACACACACACACATATTTGCAACATCGTCTGGGGAGGCGAAATGGATGGAGAGAGCGAAGGGAATGCGTGATATTTTAAGTGGTGCATTTACAGCACGTTTATCTGTTGGAAGCAATTTACCTATCATCTATCTATTTAGCCAAGAGACCAGATCATCAGCTAAATATATCTTACGGTGTTTTTATCTCTTTCTACTGTTTTCCCTTCTCCTACCTTGGTAACTACTATTCATGGTCACATGCATCACAATTGAGCTATATGCATTTTCAAAACAACATTTTCGATTAGATTAGATAAGCTTAACGCGCTCTCTGTAGCCCCCAAAATATTTTCTGTGTCTCGTGCTTGAAACTCTGCATTTGTCTGGTGGACTGTAAATCAGACGTTGACTTCTGTGTCTTGTTGATTATTTACAAGACGCGTGCTCTTTTGGCTCACGCCTCCCCCACCAGCTTTTGTCCCTCAGCCCTCTCTATGCAACCACTGACTATTGATGATGTTGATGTAGAAGGTCTCGTACCGATGTGGTAAGACCTTTGTCTAGATTTTGTCTTCCGACAGTCGTCCACCTAGTTCTATATATGTATGCACATATGTATGTACACTTGGTATTTATTTTTGAAACTTCACTATCTGTGCATTTGTTTGTGTTGTTGACTTTGTGATAATTTTTCCAAAACGTTCTGTGTGATACACTATATAGAATAGAAGGAACTACTTACCCATTGTGGAAAATAAACTGCTGCGCATATTCTTCCTCCGCTTAGTTAACGACGTTCTTTGGGGTGGTTGGATTTGTACAAAAGCTAAAGAACTATTTTTAGTTCTTTGTCTCCCCCCTTCCCAGGCGATGGGTCTGAAAAAAAATAATTTAGGTTATTTATTTTTCAGACTAAACCAAATACGACTGCTCAGGTCGAATAGATTTCAAGAAATGATTTTGATACCTACGACTAGCATACCTAACATGAAAAATGACAGGCAAAGGTATTTTGATGATGAAATGAAAAAGAAACTTCAAAAAATAATAAGTTTACATTTTGAAATTGATCGACTTTAAATATTATCGATTGACAACAAGAAACTTATATAGCATTTTCCAGCAACTAATCAAAATTATGTTGGAATGTACATATATATAGTATATGTTATGTACGAATGTATATACATATATGTATATAGTATAATATGTTATGTACATACTGCCTGGTTCTTTTTTTGTTGTTTTCATAGTTGGACGGACAATTTAAAGATCCTGAAATATCTTTGAATTCTGTAAAGAACCAGTATGATTCCCTTGGTATTATTTTAGAGAATTAAACAAAAAAAACCCCTGATTTACATATACCAACTTAAAGTTGTTGTCTATATTGAAGAATCCTTTTTCTCTTTCAAAATAAAACATTTTTTATTTTATTGTCATTTCACTTAATAACAGACTGATCGCTAAAAAACAAATGTTTAGTTTGTTTCTTTTTGGTAAAAAGATGTCAACTCATAAATAAAATCTTGTCCCTATACAAACGCATGGCAGTGTATGTGTTAGCTGATATTTTTATCAAATGAAATACATCCCATTTTCGTGAGGGTATAAAAAACTGTTATACGGCTCTACCAGATGTCTGAGTGAATGTGAGTGTGTGTCGTTAGTGTTCTATTCAATATGAACCTGACCAAATTTATAAATCAATATGCTCAAGTGTCGATAACAATTTAGCAACCATTACCATTGCCATCATAGAACTCTCGTATGTGCATACGTACATACGTATCAGTAAAGAAATACTCAAATAGGCTCCAATGTCGTACTCAAATGACATTTTGTTTTTCTTCTTTGCTCTCCGGCGTTCTCTTGCCTTCTCTTCCTATATATTTTGCACTCTCAATACCGAAGAAAGCCGCCTCACACAATGTTATACCCACCTGGCACTGTTGTTTCTTCTTCAGCTACCTCTCACCTGAAAACAGCACTGAAATTGCTATCGCAGACTTTCACATATAACCAAAGCGGCGACGACTACCAAAAAGGGCTACGACGAACTATCAATGAATCCATAATTGTGTTTGATGTGCAAAATGGAACAGAAGAAAAAATAATAAAAAGAATCATTTAAAAAAATCATAAAAATTTGTTGTAAAACCGCGAATCGGAGAAAATTGTGTGTCGTGCGAAAGTTTAAGAGAAAAATGGCTAAGGTAAAATCCCTTCTTTCTATTGCCATTCCATTGCTATCTAAAGCAACAATTTGTTTTTTTTTTTTTTTTTTTTTTATCATTTTGGGTGCGGTTAGTTTACAGTTTAGTCATACATGTATTTTTTTGTTGATATCATACTTCACTAATACAGTTGTGTTCAGAAAAATACCAATAATACGTCTTAATGCATTTGTTAAGAGAATGTAAACGTTAATATTGCTAGCAAATGGCAAAAAACGAGCCAAAGATAAGTCTAATTTTTAGTCAATTATTGTAGTATAGAATATACAATCATTGCAATCACTTCAGATTCAAAGCTCTTGATTCATAATTAGATTAGATTTATAACAAAACTTCATTAGACGTTTTGATTGTAGCTGTATGAAGTAGACAATCGAACTACTTAAATTCGGGCATAACTGATTATTATCTAAAAACGGTAGTAAAGCAAACTTTTAAACTTTTTATACCGTTTTATCTAGATCTTTGATTCATAAAACTTAGTTGGAATATCTTCAAAAGTAGCTAAGATTTTGTTATCCAAAGATTTATTTGTTTCTACGGGGGCTTTATGATATATATATATATAAAAAAAACGGACAATTAAGGCAAACTATTTACGATAAACTATTAATAAAAGTTAATATATTCATCGCAAGATATACAAATTTGGAATTTGGAATTATGGAAATTAGCTGTACTGAACATTATTTTCATTTCGTTTTCTCTGTTTTATTCTTGCAGTTTCATTATGGAGAAACCCATGCAACATGCCCCAGCGCCAGTGGGTAAGGTCAGTCAAATTGCCAACATATTTCAACGTAAGCCCATTGAGATTCAACCGGTTGAACAATTGAGTGCTGTGGCTGCGGCACATGCTGCTGCTGCCGCTGCCGCCGCCGCTGCTGCCGCACAGGGTGCTCCAACGCCAGTTAGAACTGAATCCCATTCGGCACGTTTCAATAATGCTCGAGCTCTGTTCGAGAAACTGGGTGTGGAATCTAATTCGAATGTAAGCTCAAGACTATTGCGTAGTGGATCACGTGAGGATAATCTGTGCGATAGTTCGGACCGTTCGTCATCTCGGTCATCGGATCGTTCACAATCGCCGCCAAAGCGTCGGACACCATTTCCCTCGGGTGCCTCGCTCATCCAGAATAACAATAATAGTGGAGTCATAGGCCAGAATGGTGGTGCTGGGGGTGTTGGTGGTGGAGTGGGAGAGCAGCAGGCACGATTGTCCAATAGCAAATTCATTGTTGAGCCACCATCAGCAGGTCAAACAGTTGTTGCCAGCAAGTTTAGCCAACACAATGTAATGCGGTTAAAATCAAGCGAAGACGCATCATCTCAACCGGGACCAGTATCGGGAGTTGGTTCAGTTAGTGCTCTATTTGCCACATCTGCGGGGGATAAGCCCGAGAAGCCAGAACGTAAATTCAATTCGAGGGAGCTAATTGAGAAGCAAAAGAAGTGGACTTCACATTTTACCAAAACCAAAAGCACTCGTACACCAAGCGATCTAAATCGTTGCGACATCATACGCACCGTCCCGGGCACAGGACTCATAATGGATAATAGCGAGAAAGTGGTAATCGTGGCAGCTAAGCCCGCAATGGTTGAGCCACCCAGTCCACCCACACGCACCGCACAAGCCGCAACCCAACAATCGCAATCGCAATCCCAAACACAAGTCGGTGGTGGGGTTGGTCCGACACCGCCAGAAATAAAGCCACGTAGTGGTAAAATTGGAAGTCCTGTCAAATCTCCACCATTGCCGCCAATACCGGCGGCCAAGCCAAAGAACGTTAGTCCTATCAAATTTAATCCAGAGCGTTTACGTAGCTCTCCAACTAAAACTAACACGGATGCCCAGCCTCCTCCGCCGCCAGCCAAATCAGCTGCTGTTACAGCGGCCATGCAACGTTCCCTGCTGCAAGAGGAACTTCTCCGAAATAGTAATAATAGTAATAATTGCGCGGATCAAATTCAAGCACCCATACCACCTGAGAAGCCACGCAAAAAGTCCATTGATCTCATTGAGGATACAGCGGCAGTGGCTGGTACACCAATTGTTAGCACAAATTGTTCCACACCGTCATCATGTGCATCACCGACCAGCTCAATGAGCACTCACAGCAGTGCCTACAAACGTGGCTCTCTGGATGCGAATGCTGCTCCACTTGGCCAGGGACAGAATTATAATTCTGTTGGCAATGGTCTAAGTGGAAGTACCAATTCAGCTGCCTCTGGGTCACCTGTGGCTAGTACCTCATCGGGGCCGTCATCACCCGTCCATACAGAGGATGAAAAACAGGAGAATGAGTCAACCGAGAAATCCGAAATCGAACATTATTCGTATAACAATTACAACAATAGTGTGCCAAGGCGAAGACGTAGCGAAAATGAAGGTGAGTTCAGAAATTCCATTCCATAAATATTATAGGGAAAACCATTGTAAGTACCTACACATACATAGGTCAATTTAGAACTTTCTGAAGTGAACTTTGAACGCCTGGGTTCAAACACCTTGTCTTGGTCTCGCTCTCTACATCTACCTCTCATTCTCTCTTCCTTTGTTTCTGCCTATCTTGATGGCAGGCCAGGTCGAGTTTTGCTTCCCTTTTGGATCCCACATTCATTTACTATACAAGTTTTCTAAACTTTGCACAAATCGTGACTCCGACGCTTCACTTACCTCCTATCCAACCCCTCCTGTCCGGCTTCTTCAGTTGCTGCTGCTTTGTTAGCTGGCTCTCTCTCTAGTTGGCTCTGAGGCAAATTCCAATATGGGTCAAACAGCAGGCATATCAAATGCAGCCCCCCAACAAAACAGAACAGAACCTCGTCGAACGACGACAACAACAACATTCCGTTGTGCCCATGTGCCTGAACCTTTGCCCATCATCATCATCATCATCATCGTCGTCCACTTCGTCGTCGACTGCAATGCCTACAATCTGTCGTCGACCATCTTTAACTCACCACTATCTCCCCCTCGAGTCTTTTCTTTCTAGTCTACTGCGTTTTGCGGATTTTGTTGGGATTCCCGCTCCCGCTTCAGACTTCTCTTTTAGAACTCCTCTATTCCTGTATCCCCAATCCCCCGCACAAATACCCATATACAATACATACATATAAAATTGTATTAATGCCAGATTAAGAATTCAATGATGCGGGGCTTTTCTTGGAGCTCTCTTCGTTTCTGACGCCGCTGTTGCTGCTGCTGGTGATTACAAAATTGGAATTTGCACGCTGCTCTTCCGCCTGCTACCACTCACTGCCTAGGAGCTGACAGTTCACAATGTGGTCGGTTGCTGTTGCTGGCTTATCTGGAAAACAGAATCAAAATGAAGATGCAATGATGAAGGAAGAGGCCTAGAACTTTGTTTTTAATTCATAAACAGATGTATGAATTTTTATACACTTTAAAAAAGAATATTCACACTGACTAAAGTTTTATGTGTGTTTGGGAATTACCAATTAGAGAGAAAGTTTGCTATAATGATTTCCTTATTAATGGGACGGGGGTCCAACATCGTTTCATCGATCACCATATGAGGTGATTGGAAATCCATCACAGCGAATTATTCAATTTTATTGCCCCTTTTTTTAAGAGTATACATATGTACATATATGTATGTATGTATATATATACATATATTAGCATTATGAGTTAAGCCTAGAATTCATCACTGAAAACCAACAACTACTAACTCTCCATTATCTCCGGAATCGTTAAAATCTGAACGACCCAGACTCTGAAACGAATCAGTATTTTTCAATTAAAGCTAAATTTAGTGCATTCATTTTCTGCTGTATATTGTCGTTTATGTTAGACGCGCCAACATTTTGCTTTAAAGGTTGATTAGAAAAAAAAGCAACGGGGGGATATAATATTTGATAGAACGCTGACACAGCGCCCATCATATGTTTAGCGCCAGTTTGGTAGTTGGTTCCTTCCTTCCTTCCTTCCACTCACTCAGTCGTATATATGTATGTACTATATAGTATCTGTATTCTATCAGAGTTGGGAAACATGACGAGAACACATGAATGAAAGAGCGAGGCAGAGCGCAGAGCATGAGAGAAAGGGAGGGGAGAAAATGCTATATAAATGAAGCCTGGCACATTTTGAATGACTGGGCCCCTGTCACATACGAGACTACGAGAGAAAGAGAGAGAGAGAGAGAGAGTTTATAAATAAAACTGAAAATACTACTTGAACACTATATGGATCAAAATGAGGGAACCTAAACAGAAGATAGGGGGAGGCATACATGTATACGTATATATGTATGTATGTACATATATCTGTTTGACTATAAATTATGCCTGCCAAACTGCGACGTTTTTGCTCCACTTAAACAATAGGAGGCACACACACAAACACAGTGAAGAAGGCTCCACAACAAATAAGCTATGTATGCAAATAGTTTTTTTTTTATCGTTAATCCCAAACGGAAAGCATTATTTATCATAATTAAAACTTCGTTCAAATATTGACATTTTGTTTTGAGTATAAATAGATAGAGACATATTACGACTTCTATTTTCATTTCACTGTGGTGAAACAAACAAAATGGTAAATAAGTCAAATTCCTACACCTACTAACCATAAAGAACGACGCCTACAGACGGCTTGGGGACTCGGCATAACCACATTCCTGATATACCGAGCAGTGCCGGATTAGATTAGAAAAATCTAGGCTTATTGACAAAAATTCAATTCAATAAATTCTTCGACACCTTTTAACTTTGAGACTTTGTAAATGGTAAATAATTTTAATTTAATTTGAAAAGGTTAATTTGCATTAAAATCCCAAAAGCTGATTCTCATATGATTTTTAATTTACCCAACATTCACTTTGGAAAATTATCTTTTAATTGCATTAAAAGCCAAAAAACTAATATTTTGTTTATTGCTTTAGGCCTTGCGCTGCCTGAATCCGGCACTGAAAGATACTATAAAGAAAACTCTCTCTCTCTCTCTCTGTCTAGATGACATCCAAATAAAGTTTTAAGTCAGCTTCTATATCGAATACCAGAAATTAATTACCTTTCTAGAAGACATTTTATTCATTCTTGTTGACATTCTCTAACTAAAACGGTTTCCCAACATAAAGCCAATCTTCGAAATTAAAAGATTGGACTAAAAGCTGAACTTGTAAGCTAATAATAATAATAATTTTCAGAATAAGATACAATACTTTGTTAAATTGTGTAACAACAAAAAATTTAACAAGTTGAGAGTTATTTTAAAAATTAAAAAATATGTCCCCAATAAATTTATTTGAGCGCTCCAACAAAAAAGCTTTAGCTCAAAGCAAGTATTTAAAAAACTTATTATCGAATTTCCAATACTCTGCCTGGTTTGGAGCTTTGCTAAAAAGCTCCACAAATATTTTTAGCGACCAAAAGCTGAATATCTTTTGGAGCTGCCTAGCAAAAGCTTTTCCATTGTCGCCCTCTAGAAAAATGGAGCTTCAAAATGCTTTAAGAATTTGGCGCCACTTCACAACTTTGAGTGGACCGCGAAAAAGAAGAAAATTCAGAAATTTTCAAATATTTCAAAAGATGTTACGAACCAAGTTCTAAATTGACGTTATTAAAAAAGAAAATAATCTTGTAAAGCAAAGTACCTCATGATTTTGTGGTCATAGTCTGTGGCAACTTGTTTCCTTCTTCTTTCGTCGTCTGCGCATTTTTCAAATTCCTTTTCCAATTATGTGAAAAAAACTTACGAGTTTCCCTGCCTTTGACCAACACCATTACAGTGGATGAGTTCATTGCTCTTAGTTTTCATAGATGATAGATGAATGCGTGGGTTTTTGACAGACACTTGCCAACGTTTATAGCTGACGTGGACGCTGACGTCGACGACGTCGTAGCCAGCCCCAACATTTTTGCCGCCGCACCGGAGAGTCTCCCATGGTCGCATTCTCTTTATTGATGTTGCTTGGTGGTGTTGTTGTTGTTGTTGTTGTTGGTTTGCTGGTGAGACATTTCAGCATAGTTTTCTCAATTGCCAACTGCCCACCCAAGCAGCAGCCATCAACTTAAATGTCTAATTTTATTTTATATTTTCAGCAAAAAACTTATGACAAAAAACATTGCACAAACGAGATGGTGGAAGAAAAAGAAAAATGTTGCTGTAATGACATGATATCTTGGTGTTGTAAGAGTCTCTTTTAGAATATTAAGGTGAAAATTTGTATTTATGTATGTACATATGTATATGTAAAGCGATGGAGAAAATTAATTTATTATAGCCATGGACATGGGCATTTTCCATGGGGCCATCGTTTTGTGTCACTAAAATCTTATATATTTGTTTATTTAAAAACAAAAAAAAAAACACTGAAATCTAACAGGAAACCTATCAGACAATGCTCCACAAAAAATTGTTGAGATATTGGTTTTAGAAGTGGGAGATGATGAGGAATCCTTTTGTAAACCCTTGAAGAGGGTATTTATAAAATTGGTCAGATGTTTGTAACGCACAGAAGAAGACGTTTCCGACCCTGGGTAAGATAAAGTATGAAAATCATCGGGATCGGACTACTATATCATATAGTTCTAGATTAGCCTTTTTAGATAAAACGTTTTTTCCTTTGATGGCTAATAGGTAAGGAAAGAGTTACCAAAAAAGTTGCAAGGGTATACAAACTTTGATGCGGTCGAAGTTAGCCCCGGTCCTCTGGTTTTTAATTTTTTTTTTTTGGAAATTGGAAATTTTAATTGCAGGGGAAGTTCCGAATGTACATTATAGAACTGCCCAGTGTGACCAAACTTTTTCTTTTTTTCCCATTTCATACGTCTCCTTTAAAAATATTATGCGTTTCATATTACTTTGAATAAAAACTGAGTAATACAAAATATAAATATTGGTCAAATTTTTAGTTCTTTACAAGTTTTGGTCAATTTTATGTTATTTTCTTCTAATACTAGTTCAAATTTTAACATGTAGTAAGTATATTGATAATTAATTTATAAGGGGAAGGTTTTTTCGCTTTACGAGATGCCCGAACGAATTTCATTAAACCCTGTCCAAAAAAAAAAAAAAAAACAAATATTCCAAGAAGATCATGGACATAATTCCCAGGACTTTATCAGATCCTAAACAAAGAGGTTACATCGTTTGGGTAAAGTATTAAGATCGCTAAGACCTTTTCGATTTAGATAATATCAGTATTAATCCTTCATTAATTGCTTCTAACAAAGTGAGAAAGGTCAAAATTAAAAATCTAATGAATGACAGTTTAAGGTTTCGTTTTGTTCTTAGTTTATCATGCTGCCCTCTTTGACTGATTATTATCAGCAACTTAGTTGTCGAATTTCTGGCCTTTCCCAACATCATTTTGCAATCTGGCAGCTTGACAAAATGGAGGATTATGAAACACCCTGTGGCTATGTGGCTGGTGCGGAACTTGGCGCTGCCTTTTGGCTGCCATGTGTCTGCTCTGTGTGATGGCCCCGTCGTCGGCTAACCGGGCAATATGCCAAAACTAACACTAGAGAGTGAGAGAGATCTCTCTCTTTAGATCTTTCTCTCACCAAGAGAGTATGTATCTATTCTTCTCTGAGAGATGCTGTCTCTGCAAAAAAAATAAAAACAAAACACAAAAAGAAAAAGAAAAAAACAATAATAGCGTAAAATTTCAGTGTGTTCAGTTGATGTCGCGTTTCCATTGATAAGCAACATTTGCTGCGCTAGAAGGAATACACATTCAAATCAAACGCGTGCAAATAATCAAAAAAAAAGAAAAAAAAAAATCGAAAGCAAAAAAAATTAATAAAAATAATTCAACATCAAATTATATATTTAAAAATCACACCAAAAAGCGCGACTCTGTGTGTAGAGTAAAACAAATAGAAATAATAATAAAAACCCAAATGCTGAGAAATCAAAACAAAATTTTTGACGTAGCCCATTGACCGATAGAAAATAATGATGATGATGATTCTTGAGATTTGTTGCCAGGAGGGGCATGAGTTTGAGTCGTGATTGGAGTGGGCTTGTTTATGCTTCCATTCTTAGGGGCACGTGAGGTGGTCAATTAATTCCTTGGCCTCTGATAAGCCCGACACTTTCAGATGATGATGTCGTTGCTTTGAAAATTTCATTAGACTTTTACAGATTTTTTTCTTTTTTCTTTTTGTGGGTTGTGAAGAAGGAGGCCCGGTTCAGTCAACTAAAAACTGTGTGTGGCGAGTGTGTGTGGTGTGAGTTGGTGAAGCGACGAGTAAGCTAAAACTGGCCATTTTATGTTTATTTCCTCATTGCATAATTGCCAATACAACTGCTATACGATTGACCCTAATTTATAATGAGACTGCCTTCTACTCCTCCTCCTCCTCTTGCTCCGTCAATTAGTTAACTAAAAAAACTGCAGAAAGACGGACTGAGACTGAGAGTTAGAGTTTGTTGCTGAGAAATTTGTTTGAACAAAAAATAAACAACCCATTCATATGTGTCGTGTGTGCAACGAATACAAGTAGAAACAATGTGCAGACAATGCCAAAATGCTTACACATTTTTAAGCAGAATAAAATAGTTTACAGAAAAAAGTTCAACACTTTTGTTTTATGACAACAGCAGAACGAATATTAATTGCCCTTTCTGAGAGTGAAGTTTAACTCAACAAATTGGAACAGTAAAATCAACCAATCTAGAGTAATTCGCCAGTTTGTAGGCTGATTAGGATTCCGTATTTTCCTTCATTGCTAAACGGCTCTTTCCTTTCCCTCTCATTTCTTTTTATTCCGTATGTACAGAAAGTGTATTTAGAATAAGTGCCAATGTGAATTTTCTCGCACATTTTTGTTGTACACTTTTCGTTGGCCTGTCTGTTTGTCTGTCTGTCTGCCTGCCTGCCTGTCGGTTGGTTAGTTGCTACTGTTGCCGAGTTTATTTTCAAAATTGGAATGGTATGCAACAAGCAGCAGCAGCAGCAGCAGCAAGTAGCAACAACAACTACAACAATCAAATTGCAAATTGTCATGTGTTTGCAGTTTTTCCTTTTCCTTTTTGGAATTTTTGCGATGTTGAGAAATTTTTTCCGTCCAGACTTTTGTCATTTCTTTACCGAGTGTTCAACAAATAAATTAATTAAACCATTTTCGTTTTGCTTTTCTATTCTTTTTGGGCTTGTTCTTCTTTTGAGGTTTCAGTTGATGTTTCCTTTTTGTGGTTTTGGAAATCCTTTATAGGAATATTTTTTTATCGCTTGTCCTATTCATTTTGGCTTGAAGCAGCAGAAGAAGGAGCAGCAGCTTATCTGCGGTATTTTGTCTTGTTGCTGTCCAGTCCGATGGAGTTAGGCAGGTCAGTGGCAAGTCAACGAGATGGCATGGGGATCAGAGATTGGGGGTCACCAAAAGGAGGAGCTGGTTCTTAAAACTTTCCTTTGTTCTGATTTTGTCGCTATGTCCTTTCATTATTATGCACTGTCATGTCTTATTTATGTATATACATGTATAAGTGCAGGTCTCCTCTGCTTTCTTGATTTATCTTCATTTTTTTTTTGACAGGCTACTTCCGTTTTGTGTGTGTGTGTGTGTGTGTGTGTGTGTGTGTGTGTGTATGCGTGCGTCTTGACTCATCTCTAATTTGCTGTTGCTTTGTTGTGGGTTTTCTTTTAGCAATTAGTTTTGCATTTTTAGTTAAACCAAAGTGGAAAGCATCAACTCTTTTTCCCTCTTCCCTTTCTTTTTTTTTGTATTTCTTGGGGAAATTCATTTAATGATTTTAATTTTCTATAGATTTCCAATTTGTTTCCACTCATTAATTGTCTTTTGTTTGTTCTCGTTGAATTTATTTTTAGTCGCGTTTTTCATTAATTTTCGCAGCTCATTATACAATACATACAAACAAAAAAGCAACAACACAAAACAAGAAAAGTTGAATTTAAATTGAACTTTTTTCATCTTCTGTGTTGTCGATTTTTCATCGATTTTAATTGGCTCTCTCTCTCTCTCACACACACACTCTTTCACTCTGTTTGACCTTCGCAGTTTTTCACATGAAAATGTTCATGCATTAAGTTTATTTACTTGGTAAGCCGAAAAAAGAAAACTCAAATTACTTATACGACGCATTGGCCTTCGACCAGGCGGAGAATGAAAGAGTGAGAAAAAGAGAGCGAGACGAAGAGAATAGACAGTGAAAAGCGAAACGGATGCATTATGTATACGCAACGTCGGTCAACTGAATGAGATAGGGAATGAAAGGGAGGGAGTAACTTAAGGCAATCTGGAAGCATGGTTTATGTCAAATTTATATAAATTTTTTTTTTTCGTTCGTTCCTTAAAAGTGAATCAACATTAACAATGTGTAAAATGAATCCTAAAAAATTTATATAAAAGTGCAAACAAACAAAGAAAGACAAAAAGAAGAAACACATAACGAAAGAGTAGAGTCAAAGAAAACCATGTGTCTCAGTCTACGAAAACTTTGTAAAGCCTGTCGAGGTCAGTAACTAGTGATCCATGATCTATATACATAAATATGTACATTGTACATGGTAACAAAAAAAAAAAAAAAGAGAAACTTTAAACAAATTAGTGTGAAAATTACACTTTATCCATTCATTTGCTTTGCTTTTCGGATTACTTAGTATGAGATTGGAAAATTCTACAAGGGCAAAACACAACAATGTAACTAAAGTGAAAGATTATGTTTGGTTGTCGATTGATGTCTTTGTTATCAGTTGAAGAACCAGTTTATTTCGGTATCATCTGAACAAAAATTGATTATGCGAAAGCAAATTTTAAGAAGGCAATTCTAGTTTTCGGCCTGTGTGGACATTAAGTATTCATGGTTTGGCCTAATGAATAAGGCACGCACATGTCTAATTGCCGCTGGGCATATATCATAAAAATGGTCTGCAAAACAATAGGGAGAGTCCTTTTTGGAAACCAAGTTAGTTAGTTTTGGATTGCCATAATATGTGGTGGTGGCTGTGGCTAGTATTGTACATATTCCCAACAACAATCGGCTTAATGCCGATGTCCTTTATGCAGTTTGCCTGTGAGACTGCGCTAAGAGAAAATGTACCACTAACTATTATCTATCGCTGCATTAGCTGCCCATCCCAGCAACAAGAACAGGATCTTCAGGATATTTACAAGTGTATTATGAGTAATGCCACAACAATAGTCCGTTCCATAGAGCTTTATGAGCTAGAACCGTTGCGGGAAACAAGAACTATGAATATATTCCTAATCTATGGTGGTATACCACTTGTGCGTCGTATATTGGATATGCTGAATCGCGAGCAACAGGAAAAGCATTCACATAAGTATATATTTATATGGCCTATGGCTAATCTGACAGATATGGATTATCTATTTACTGGATGTTGGAGCAAACATATCATCAACGCTTTGGCCCTTACGCAGGGCCCCAAGTTGTATGATTATCAACCGTTTAGCGAAACGGGAATGCTGCAATTGCGACTTTTGAGTGAATCGAGCATTCTATTC
Source organism: Drosophila paulistorum (assembly GCA_018152135.1). Taxonomy (NCBI): domain Eukaryota; kingdom Metazoa; phylum Arthropoda; class Insecta; order Diptera; family Drosophilidae; genus Drosophila; species Drosophila paulistorum. The sequence goes on from JAECXG010000690.1 coordinate 18,797,979, forward strand.
GATGATAAATTAAAAAATCTTTATGGCCATCAATTGCGTTACTCCATGTTTAGTGATCCATTGCGTTCACGTCCCTTGGGACCGAATGTTACCCTGAATGGCTTTGAGGCCATTGACGGATCGGCAGCTCGCCTTATTGCGGTGCAAATGAATGCCACTGCTTTATATATAATACCCACAGATAATGATACATATGGTCAATGTTTGCCAAATGGTACGATTACCGGAGTGGTAAGAGACCTAAAATCGGGATATACTCACTTCGGCCCGAATCGGCGATATGTCTTAGATTGCATATGGCCGCATGTCGAGAAACTGTATCCATATACCCGTAGAATTATTTATCTGGTGGTGCCAGCTGCAGATGTACGTCCGGAATATTTGATATTCATTCGCGCATTTCGTAATTCCGTATGGAGTTTACTCTTTGGAAATTTTCTACTCGTCTTTACACTATTTCACATATTCCAGCGACTATTACAACGCATTAGACCACAAGATATCCATCAGTTTCGTTGGTTCGAAATCTTTGAGATGTTTGCCAAAACTCATTTGGGTGAACCAGTGGCCCGATTCACTCAGATAAGTTCATTACGCGCATTTCTCATCAGTTGGATACTATTTAGCTATGTCCTCACAAGTTTCTATTTCGCCAAATTGGAAAGCAGCTTTGTCCAGCCCATATATGAGGAACAAGTGGATGTCATCGAGGATTTGCCTAAACTTCATGTTAAAGTGCATGCCATTACCAATATGTTTAGGGCCGTTGAAACTGTCCTAACCAAACATCAATATAGTATCCTAAGTGCTTGGAGACAAGAGCATTCATTGTATTGGACATCGTATTACTATGAACTAAATGTCATAGATAAAGAACGTCGACCCGCATTCATTATGCGTGATGAAATAGCCAAGGATTTTGTCGTTATCACGTATAATCACGAAGCTGATCGTCCTAGATATCATATTGTCAAGGAATATCTTCGATCTATGCCATGCACTTATATTTTACCAAAAGGTTCCGCATTCTTGTACAAATTCCAATGGTTTATGGTCACTTTCTATGAGCATGGACTTTTCGAATATTGGCGTCGCATGGATGTTATAGCCCGTCGTCGTCGATCCTTGCAGGATGATGATCAGTATTCCTATCACGGATCGGATGATAGCATAGAGGAACCTTCTACCGAAGATGATTTCGCTGGCGATGATACTGAAAACTTGCATCAAAAGCAAGTGGTTCTTAGTCTAGAGATATTGCAAGGTGCCTTCTATATGTGGCTTGTGGGAATTTTATTAAGTACGCTGGGATTTGTCATCGAAAATGGTTACTTCTATTATCGGCGAAGCAAAAAACTGTGCGAAGAGTGATAACCCTAACATTTTCCTTGCAGAAATATAAATAGTTTATAATCTCAAAATGTACTCAAGAATCAGATATTTTTTAAGTGACAAGTCACGCCCAAAGTTAGTTCTCTGATATTTTATATTAACTTAGACATAAATATTCTTGTGTAAACGCATATATTGCCTTAGGTTGTTGTGTTTTCAAATGCATAACTACTGCCCACTTTTATGTCAGTTGTCATAGGACAATGATTTGTCTATGTTCCCCCTCAACGTTCCCCGCTGACGACTTGGTTTGGCTGCGTGGGCAAGTTACCTAGTCAGCGATCTGTGTCTAAATTTAGGCCATGCTGTTGACAGCTCTTTACCGAAACCCCCCCTCTTCCTTCTCCCACCCACCACAAATAACAACATTTCTCACACTCCTCTTCTCGTCTCTCTAACAGTTTTCCCTTTGCCAAAATAAAAATTTTGCTGAGTATAATCCCATGATATCTGTATAAAAATAGAAAGATATTTTGCAAACCATTTAAAATCATTTACTATGGCGAATAACGATATAAATTCATACATACAACTTATAATATATGTATATGTGTTAAATGGATCGACTCTTGTTGCTTAATTAATTAAACAATTCATTAAAAATGTCAAAACAATATAAATAAAAAATAAAACAAAAAATAACGAAAAACGCAAAAATCAAATCACTGCTTCGAACTAGTTATCATTTTTTTGTATATATTTTTTCGGAACTTTAAATCAAAAACACGAATACCTTTTTGCCGGATTGAGGAGAACGGCGAGTAGCAATTAAAAACATCATGAAGTGTGGTCGTAACAAACGAACTGAACGCAAATGCAGAGATGAAGAATTCGATAAGAATCGTTCCACACGTTCTGCGTCACGTAGCAACATGAAAACGGATAAAAATGAACGAAAGGGCCTCAGTCCAGCTGACTATGATAATGCCATGGCCATATTGTCGAGTGATTTTGCGCTTATGCTTGAACTATCACCTCAACTGGAGGAAGTTTTCGACCCGGGCTCGCCTGAATATAAACAGTCTTGGATGTGGCTCAATAAACTTACCACCATGGAGTGCAATACATTGTACGATCGACGCATGCGAAACGCCTATATAAGTCATCTAAGCGTTTGTCTCAATCAAAAGCGACTCTATGGCATCTTTTTGGAATTGCCACCAGAAGATGAATTGATTTGGGTGGATTTCAAAGATCATTCAATGAATCAACCGCCGTCGACATCGGCTGCATCAAGGTGTCCGGAGGCTGGCATGGTCAATAGACAGAAACTAATATCATCTGGTCATGACTGCAATATGTCGCGCTATTTAGGCGGCGCTTTAGAAGATTGTCAGCTCGATGATCCAAGTAATCAGGAGCTTCAATGTATAGATGGTCCTCCGAAGCTAAATTCATACCACAGCTCAAACGGCTTAACTCCCAATTCTTCGGTGCAACGTTCCAAATCCTCACCTCCAAAATCAACGCCATTGCCTCGTAGTTCTAGGAAACGTGTGGCAGATGCTTTCATGGGTAGCATGGATCGTCAGAAAAATGCCAATGAAGTACGCAAAGATTTGACCTATCTGATGAAGCGCATCAAGGCCGAGTTAAGCGGTGAAGAGACAGATGAAAGGGATGAGTATCTAGAATGTGAACTGCAACGATATAAAGAATTCTATATTCGTCACAAGCATGATGATCCTGACTTCAAATTGAATATGTGTAGTGGTTCATTCAAACAGCGTTTGCATTTGTTACTTAATATGCAAAGGGATTTAATTCAAATATTGTGCGAGCGATAAACGAAAATTGAAAAAAATTTCAATTATCCTTTGGTTTTTAGAGGTCAATTAAATAATAATTTCTAAATTATATAAAATTGTGTGTTTCTTTATATTGTGTTTCATTAAATTTTCTATATTTTTTTGAAAGTTGAACTAATTAATATATTTTAATTGCATATTTTTAGGTCGCAAATCTGTGGATGATACCACTAGTAATAACAACAATCAGCAGCAGCAACAGCAACAACAACCACAACCACATTCCAACATTAACTCACCACAACGAGTGGCAAATAAACGCAGCAGCATCACCGTCAATATGCCAGCCGCTGGTCTTGGTCAGCGTCCGCCTAGCATTATATCGACAGCTAGTCAAGATGATTGTTTCAATCCATCGGAATCCATGCCCGAGCTAAAAGCCAAACTTCAATCAGGAGGATGCGGAAGTGGAGGCGGAGGCGGCGAAGAGCAACCTCACAGCCTTAATTATGTTGATGTGGGCTATCGTCTCAATCCCGATGGCAGTGAATCACGTGAAGTCTACGGCTCTGAGGCTGAACTCTATGATACGGCCAAGGTGAGCGATATGCAACGCAAATTTCATGGTGCAAATGGATTTGCCCAGGAATCAAGTACGGTATATGCCATCATTAAACCAGAAGTACAAGATGTTCTGCCCCCAACGGCGCCAGCTCGTGGCGTTGGCGGTGGCGTAGGCATAGGTGGTCACAATATTCAATCTCCGTCATCTGGCAGTGTGGAGAATTCACCCTTACATCGAAGCTCATATAATTCACCACCAGTGGGTGTTGTCTCACCCATTCGAAGAAGGAATAGCAATCAAAGTGAACAGAATAATGGTGGGGGCAGTGCCAAATCGACACCCCCCATGTCGCCAGCTCGTTCGGCTCTGATCAAGGGAATTGCTCCAATTGCCTCTATTGATGCCCACGAGGAGGACGAGGAGGAGGAGCAGCGTGATACGAATGAATTCGCGCAGGAAGACGAAGAAGATGAACATTTGGCCATTGAGTATATTGAGGCATTCGAGAACGATGATAATGCTGATGAAGATGTGGCACCCGTTTTGCCCGAACGTCGTCCACCTGCTCAGGGTGGTGTTGGTGGCTTGGATTGCCTGCAAGATTTTGAATATGTCGATACCAGCGCTGGTGAAGATGATGACGATATAATCAATCGGCTGAAATGCAGTAATGATATCTTGAACGTTGAACTAATTGATGATGTTGTCGATGAGGTGATCAAAGTGCATGTCAATCATACAGTGATGACTGCCACAGTCGCTGCATCTGCTCCTGCAACCACTTCCGCTCCATCGGAGCCCGAGAGTCTACCCGATGATATGACAGCTGCCGAGGCAGAGCGACTGTTGAGCTCAAGGTAAGTTTTGCATGTAATTGAATTCAAGTTTCGATTTAAGCATGTATAGTTTTGTTGTAGTTCATTAGTGTTGTCTAAAAGTTTCAAGTATGAAATTAGAATTTCAGTTAATATTAGTTAGTCTAAGCTGTCTTTTATGTCTTCACTTTGTGCAACGTTGCGAAATTTGACCTAAACCCCGTTTTAGACCATGTGGTTCCCCTTTTTATACGATATGGCATGTTAAAAAGGAAGTCTTTTTAGTTGATTTAAATTCTTAGAGTTGATTTGTTTAATAATTTTAACTTCCTTAAGCACTAAGTATGTAAGCCTAATGACCTCTATGTGGGTCAAATAGCTTGGAATTGTTGTTGTTGTTGCTGCTGCTGCTGGTGCTGCTGCCTTGATCTTAGCATTTTATCGTACCATCCGTTCCCTTTCCTTGCATCACTTTTCTCATTCATTTCACTCACATGGTAAAACAAATATTTACCTTTTTAGTCCCTTCTACCTTGCATACATTCACACACTCACACAAAGTCGACAGCTGCTATTCATCATCATCATCATCCACATCCACATTCATAACATCGTCATCATCTTGGGGGCCACCTACGTAGTGGCTATCATCAACTTTTGTTGTAATTGTAAGCTAATCTGTCGCCTGTCAACTTGCTGATGACGCACTGCATCCGGAAAAAGTTGAAAGCGCAGAACAAAGAAGAACAGAAATGAAAAAAAAAAAATAATAAAAAAATCCTTACTTGGGGGTTTCACATTCACACACACACACAGACACATTGTAGTAGTCGGTTTTTATTTCGCCTTTAAGCCCAAGCACTTTAAGTTGCCAAAAACTTTGAACTGCTTTGAACTTTTACAGATTGAACTAACATAGTAGTAGGTGCCAGATTTAGCTTGTTACATTACACTCAATCGTACCTTACTGGGGCACGGTTCAATTTGTTTAACGATGTTGTTGTCCGACTCTGCAAGTCTGAGGGTAAAGCCAGAAAATGCATTTTGTGTTTCCATCTCCCCTGCCCCCCACACCCCATAGTCCTTCATTGCCGTATTGTACATCCTTGTGCAGGTGCGTTCGCTGTTACTATCTTTACATGTCCATCTATCTGAACGGACAATTGCACTTTTTTGCAGGGACTTGGCTGACTTGGTTAGTTGGTCGTCTGGTTTGTAGGTTGGCTGGTTGGTTCGCCCCAAACTAAGTAGATTTTTAGACAGTCATTCTTCACATTTGCCATACGCCTGCATTGACTTGCCATTGATTTATTGGATGTGTTAAAGGCTAAAAAGAAGGATTGCTTTTTGCCACAATATTAAAAGAGGTCTCTGCATGGGAATCCTTTTAAAACTAAACTCGTTACTCACACATGGTAAATTTAGTGTCAATTGTAATATAAATGGTTAAGCAAAACTCCAATGCGATTCATTAAATTATTGGACAATTATAAGGCACTGTTATACATTTCTATACCATTTGATTTCAAAAGAAGATCAGAAATCTTTATAAATTAAGTCAAGAATCGGTTTTCTTCGCCTTGCATTGGTCTGAAGACGAAGAAGTTGTTCAAATTCATCTACCAGACAGAAAGAAGTTTTGCGACCCCATAAAGTGTAGGTACACAGACATGTATGTACATACATATATAGAGATTTACACCTCTGCGCGTTTTAATAGACTCAAGCGCCCGGTGCTATTTCGGTGCCTTTCGAGTGTATGTGGGTCGTGTGTGTTGTGGCAGCTCTTTAAAAATATTAAACTGCAATTTTCCATGCTTTGTTGACTTTTTGATAGTTTTATGGGGTCGCGCAATTTGGACTTTCGATTATTTTTATAGCCAAATTCGAAGGGTATATACAATTTGAGTATCACTTTGGAATAAAGGCCATTCAATTGATGGCCATCCATATAGCAGCTCTCAGTCTTTTTCTCCCATATCAATTTCATCTGAATTCAAAAGTTTTTCTCTTTTTATTGACTTCGGATACATTCGTAGTTATTTGAGTGAGGGTATAGAAAATTTGCCTATTCCAGAAATGGACTGCCCCTTCGATATTGTGTTTTTATACCATACACCTATAGGGTGAATTGGTATATTAATGTCCCAAAATGTATGTAACAGACAGAAGGAAGCTTTTCCGACCCCATAATGTATATATATTCTTGATCAGTATCCACAGACGAGTCGATCTAGCCATGTCCGTCTGTCCGTCCGTATGAACGCGTAGATCTCGGAGACTATAAGAGATAGAGCCACCAAATTTGGTATGTAGGCTCATGTAGTATGTAGAGTGATCAAGTTTATTTCAAATTTTTTCCACGCCTCTTTCCGCCCCCGCAATTAAAAAAAAACGTTTATCAATGAATTTGTTTAATAAATTTGAAGTATTTGCTTTACTGGTGTATGGTATACCTAAGTCGGCGAGACGACTTACTTACTTCCTTTTTTTTTTTGCTTGTGTTGGGCGCCAATTTATCATGACTATTACAGGGAATCATTTTTTGGGTTTGCGGCGAGCCCCTTCACGTACGTTTTCAACGCTCTTGGCACGCAAATAACCAATTTCAGTTTTGCCATCATAGTTTCTTTTCCTTTGCCTTCGAACGAACTCTCTCCTGGCTTCCAATATATACATACATATATATATATATGTTGTTGCATACGTCAATTAGGCAACCATTTTTCGACCGAAATTTATTAAGCCCTCACTTCTTTCCCACGCCCCTCTGCCAGTCACTTCATAGCAAGAAAAGACTCACATGTGCGAGTTTCACTCGAAAAATACTCAACAAACGAACGAACAAATGAGTGAGAGAGCAAGCAGGCTAACCGAATGAGTGAGAATTATCTGAATCCTTCTGTGTTGCTCTGTTGAGTGGTTTTTGTGTTTGTGCAGTCAGTTTTCGTCCTGCCCCAATGTTTTGCTGCATGCAACGCAACTCTGGAATCACATGCTCGCCGTTCGTTCAACGTGTCGCACGGCCAACAAAAAAAAAAAAAATAACAACAAAAAACCTAAACTAAATAATCAAAAACAAAACAGAAAATAAAGAAAAAAGGCGAACAGAAAATAATTATTAAACTTTAAACAGAAAATGGGAGAACGTCGTTTTTAATTAACAATTTTGTTTTTGTCGCTGAACTTTTTTCAGTGCTTCTGCTTCTTCGGTGTCAAAGCGGAAATAAGTTTTAATTAAAAGAAAAAGTTTACGTGAAATATTAAAGTGCCATATAAGGTTTCCATTTTTTTTTTCTCTCTCTCTCTTTTTTGACGCACGGTGTGTGCGTGTCTCACTGTGTGTGTGTGTGTGTGTGTGTGTGTGCAAAAGCATTTTTGCGGTAAAAGGTAACAAGAAAATCTTATTATATATTTTTCATTGAAACGTTGCGTTATGCTGATGACATTTCAGTTCTCATTTTATTTTTGCCATTTTCCTCTTTCCTTTTGCCAATTCCTGTGTTGACGCTGATAATGATAATGACGATGGTAATGATGATGATGATAATAATGAGAATGAGAATGAGAATGTCTGACTTTTTATTATATTGTTCTCTTTAGGTTGATTTTGGTTTCATATCCTGTGTGTTGTTGGCAGTCATTATCATTGGCTTGTTGGCTTTTAATTAGACCAACTGCCATGCCCCGAAACATGTGCGCCCAATCCTTCCCGCTTCTCCAGTTTCTTCTACTGCTGCTGCTCGTCGTTGTCGTCACCTCGTTAGTGGCCAGTAGTATCGTTTCTGTGGCAATTAAATGAGCTTACATCAATGTTAATGGGATTGGTTATGCGGTGCCTGCAACAAGGGCCAGAGGAGATGGACAAGGACGACGAGTTGCTGGATCAGATTGAATGTTGCCTGTTTGAAGAGTTTTGTGGCTTTGTGTAATAGTATCTCTTCATCTCTCTCTCTCTCTCTCTCTCTCTCTCTCTCATTTACACACATTCTCTTTTACACTCTCTCTCTGTGTGTGTACTCTAATAATGATTAGATTAATCACATTGATGGGTTAGTTAGTAGTATCCGTCGAGTTCCACGAGATGGCCTGTCATTCTGGTATTGAACTTTTCGTAATTAATTTTGTAATTGCCACGAACTTACTGTATTCCAATTTAAACATTCTATGCCATTCAACGTCCAGGAGACAAGACTCATTGCTCCATTCCTTGTCTAGCTAGTCATTTCTATGGTTTAGTTTTGCATATATCCATTGCGTTGCCTTTTAAAGCTTATTTAAATTGAACGGGAAATGAGCAAGGCGAGACAAGCAGTCGTATTATGAAAGTGGCTTGTGTATTTAGTTAAGTTAACGAAGCGATTTGCCTTTTTAGTACTTCTGTGCAACATATTAATAATCACATTCAAAACTATCTCTCCTATCGATTGATTGTTTCTCTCTCTCTATGTTTTGAGACTTTTAAAAGGCAATTTAAAAGTTTTGATGCAAAAATATTTGATAGTTGAGTGACACGAATAGGATATATATTTAACTATGTATATGGTTATCCACTCTAAACTTTTCCATATGGGTGAAAATTAATAAATTTTGCATCATCTCGACCAATGTAGCCACTGGCACATGGACAAAAGTGGAAGTTATTCAATTTTGTATTTGGTTTTTTTTTTTATTTTATTTTTTTGCTACATAATTGTAAAACTTCACTTCTTTTACTTATTTAGCCCAAAGCCAACTCGTTATTCAGCTTCCCCTTTTACTCTATGTTTCTCCCTCGGTCTTCTTCAGTTCTTTGCCTAGAAAATTTAAATTCAGCTAAGGGAAGAGAAAAAAAGAAAGAAAAAATATCACACATACGCAGTGGTGACTTGCTTAATGCCAAACAACTAGCAACCAAACTAGTGGTTAGTGTGTGGTACTGGTATTCGAGTAAGGAGTGTGGAGGGGCAACAGTAACTAAGCGGGTCTTCTTCGGTTCCTTGACTGTCTCTCTGGCCTGCAATTTACATAAATTGCAATAGGAGGAGCAGCAGCTGGAGTAGGAGCAAAAGTAGTGGCCATGTGTTGATGATGTCCTTGTCGCCCTAGAAAATCGCCTCGCCACAAAATTCTGTGTGTTTGCTAAGCAGTATGAAGGAAGGGCAGGGCGGTGTAGGCGATGAGCAAAACGAGGAGACGCAGCTGCAAGTCCAACTAACTCTCATTTATCTTTCAGGCAACAGGAGAGAGAGAGAGACAGTGAGAGAAAGTGTGAAAGAGAGACAAACTCGTCTTTCATTTTTTTTTTTTTTTTTTTTTGTGTTTTAGCTTTCTTTTCTCTTTTTTTTTTTGTTTTTGGCAGCCTGCCCAACAGCCGAGCTTGAATTTGTCCTTGACACGTGACTGTTTTGTCGTGCCTCCTTTGCCTCTCCTTTTGAATACCCTGTAAACATAAGATTTAAAGGGTATACTTAAATCCGACAAAATCAGAAATTTGCCGCCTACAACATAAATAATAAATTAACATGGTCCTTTTATGATCCTAAAGGTATGAACAGAGAGAGGAAAAAATAAAGGGTGCCACAAAATTGCATCACAAAGTCTACAGAATATTTGTGCCTTGCCTTTTCACATTTGCCTGGCAATTTGCTGGTCAATTGTAGACAAATGCAAAGGGAAATAGTTTCTACTTAGCCCCTTTAGGCATGAAGCGCGTCTTTTGCTGCCATTTGCAGCTTTATTTTAATAATTTTCTGGCGGTTTTCAACTTTATCTTCGCGTTTTGCTGCTTTTTTTCGCCTGCTTTCTCTCTCTCTCTGTCAAGTTTGGCTTTTCGCTGTTTCAAAAAGAGGTTTTACTATAGAAAGACTGAGCGGATATTTTTTGTTTCATTTTCTCAGGCACTTTTTTATTGTTGAGAGACGATTTTTTTTTCGTAACTTCTTTGCCGGGGCGTTGTAATCTTATTTGTGTGCTTGGCTTATCGCACGCTCTGGCCTTAGCTCAATTGCAACAGAAATAATGCAGGAAAACGGTGGAATATATGAGCGAGGGGGACGGTGAAGAATGTTGCTGGTGTGTGTGTGGCAAGTGCATTGCAAAAGTTTTAAAAAAAAAAAAAAAAAAAGCCCCACCAGCAACAATTTGGAAATGGAGCGTACAAATGGCAATGGCCCATTTGTTTGGTATTTATTTCAATAGCTCTTGAGATGTATTACGACTAGGTAATATTCTCTTTTCGATATAGGCAAGAACATGTCGTTTGTTTGATGTTTGATTTTGGAGAAATCCATTAAACTAGGGTTTCGTATAATGTAATGAATGCATTTTGCAACATTTGGGCTCAACTACTTATGTTTTTTACTAGTTATTTTCTAAACAAAAAGAAGATCAATGTGGAGGGTCATCAGTTTGTTTGCCTTTGATGTTTTCAGGTATCATCAGAGTATTTTTCAGTTCACTTAGAGAGAAAACTGTTTGATATAAATATGTATATAGGTACATATACATATGTATATATGTATATATTTTCCTTTTTGCCATTTATAGCCTTGTCCATCTTACTAATGCATTGTGGAATAAAAGAGCTCTGGGTTCCGTGGCTGCCCTTGGACTCACTTTCTCACCTTCTCGCACACCTCACTCGCTGTGCATTGCAAGTTTATCGTAATATTTACACCTTTGTTGTGTGTTGTGTGCTTCTGTTTTGTTTGCCCAAAGTTTTGCGCGTAAATTTTAGTTTTCAAGTGAAAATACTTGAATTTATTTGATGGGATGAGGCGAGGAAGGAAGAGGACGAGGGGGTGAAGAAGGGGGAAGGGATTAAGTGACACATGGGGATATAAATCCTAATTGAAGGATTCAAGATAATTACAGAGTGGGAGAAATCGAGAGACAGTTAGAGAATCAGTGAGAGCAAAGAGTAAAGTTAGAGAGATAGAGAATTTATATTACGATTTTGGGCTCCAGCTGTGATGCTTCACACGTTGATTGCCTGACTGCGTGCCAAAATGAAAGGCTTCTGTTGCACTCTGCTCGCTCGCTCTCTCTCTCTCTCTCTCCCTCGCTGCTTTCCCCTCTCTTTCTCTTGGCTATGTGAAAGTGTTTCAGTTCTCCACTTTGGTTTTATGTGCCAAAGCACTTTGAAAGTTTTTGTGCATTTTAGTTGCAAGTTATGTGCAGTTTCGTTTTTCGTTTTTTTTTGCCTCTGTGCTTTTTGTTTCTCCCCCTTTTTTCAATTTTATTTTAAGCCCATCGCCCCACCCCCCGCACCCGAACGAATTATTTTTAAAACTGTTTTGCATTTGGTTTTGGGGGATAAAACATTTTTAGCATACTTTTCTGGGCAAAAAGCAAAAGAAATAAAAAGTCGTCGTCAGGTAACTTTTCCCTCAAAAACAGAGCAAAAAGACCCAAAAGAGCTTTGTTTTTCATTGCTCATTGCTCGATTTCATGAGTTGCAACTTTTCAAGCATTTAATTACCACAATTTCATCTCTCCTGTTATTGTTCGTAATCTTCCTCTGCCTCGCTTTGGCCTGCTCTTTGTGGCTTTTGCTGTTTCTGTCATCTCTATCAATGAGTTTTCAATTGGCATGTTCATCACTTTGCGTGCTTTATGCTGCTATTGCTGTCTCTGACTGCTCTTTATGTTTTTCTGTTGACATTGTTGTTGCTATTTTGCCTTTTGTTATATGCGGGACGCACTCACTCACTCACACACACACGCGCACACAAACACAGCCAACACGTACATGCGTATGTATGTACAGAAATATAATTGTTGCCAAGTTGTCATTTTCAACATTGTCAACTGGCAAGCATGGTCGCAGCAGCCATGAAACTGTGACTCTCAAGGGGAGAGCCACAACAAACACTAAACGCTAAGTGATTATAGTGTGTCCACAAAGGAATCGTGATAATTTGAGCCAGGCATTTCCCTGATCCCTGATTAATATGCTTGTAAAGTGAATGATGTTTGGCGAATTTGACTGGCAAAATATGGAAATATGGAAATCATTTGAATCGGTGGACAATCCTGAACAAGATCAAGTACTACTCCTACTACATATATGATGCGATTCTTAAGCTACGTCCATGGTTCATATCCATTATGCTCTTATTGTCTCTGTGTTGCTTTTGCTGGTGTTTCTCCATGTCTCTCTGTTCCACTGCACCCTTTTGTGATTTTCTTGTTGCATACTTTTCTGCACAGGCAGTCAATATAAATGTTATCGTTGCTGTTTGTGTTGCTATTGTTGTTGACATACAACAGTGTGTTGTATACCCTTGTTGTATACCCTTGACAATGATGATGGCCATACGCATTTCGCCAAACAATGAATGATCAGTTTACAAGAAAAGAGTATAGATGCTTCGGCACATTTTTGTCACATTCATTTCGATTTATTCTCAACGTTTTTCGTTTTATTTTGTTTTTGGTGTAGCGAGTACGTGTTTGCCATGATAAAATTGTATTTTCAATTTGCCAATTTTCCATAGTTGTGTTAGTTGACAATCTTTTAAGCGCTTTTCAGCATATTAGACGAATATATTTAAGCAGACGAGAAGTTCGTTCGTACTCCCCATTCCTCTTTAATTTAATGCCGTCGTCATTTACCTTGACTTTGGGTGAACTTTTGCGGCGATTAGATGGGTCTCTCTCTCTCTTTTGTCTATTCAATTCTAATTCATTTCGAGTAGCTATTAATAAACAAAAATGCTGCTTGTAAATTGTAAAACTCACAACTGACTAAACATAAATTGTGTTTAATTTATCACACACAAACACACACAGTGAACACAACAACGGACAGAAGGCAGGGCAAGGCTAAAGCTACAAACCAGACACATGACGTCATTGTGGGCCAGGGCCATATCAGAAAGCACTCAAACTCAAAAATTGAGAGCGAATGAGCTTAAAGCCAGAGTAAGCGAGCTAAAATGAGTGACTTTTTTCCCATTGCTCTTGCTCATTCCGTTGCTCTACCTCGCTCCATCTCTATCGCTCTGTTAATGTCTATCTCTTTCGTTTGTGCGTGTTTTGTGGGTTAAGGCTTTTGCTTATACATTGTGGTTTTTGTCTTTGCTTTTGCTTTTATTGTTTAAATTAATTTAAAATGTATAACCCAAAAAATAAAATGGGAAACAACAAGAAGCAGCTGAGTGACCTTGTTCTAACTACATCAAAATGCCACCCGACCATATGTTCAGCGCTAATAAGTAGGCTATACAAAAAGTGTTGAAGCTTAGTTTGCGTGTGAGTGGGTTTGTGTGTGTATTTGCTTCTATTTGCTAACAAATACCAACGTTTCACCCTTCAATTTCTCTCCTCTTTTGGCATAATTGCATTTGTCTTTCACATTTCCTTAACTTTTTCACTCTTGTTGTTGTTCCCTTTTTTAACCGCCAACACCGCCGACGCCACCGCCCGGCACTTTTCCATCTTATGCGTTTATTTAAATATCGTTAAAGTTGATGCCCATTGTCGTTGTTGTTGTTGTTGTTGTTGTTCTTTGTTGCTGCTGCGGCTTTGCGCTTATTTTTCATAATTATTTTTTCCGCTGCGAAACTTTGTCATTGTCGTTGTCGTCGTCGTTAGCCTCGCACGTCATATGCTGCGTATGCGTAATATTTCGTTTCGTTTTATGCATGCAATACCCTCTATATGTATGTTTGTGTATGTGTTTATGTATATGCGTTGTGGCTTTAGACCCAGCGTGAGGGCACGGGCGTAGATGTGTGTGTATGCGCGGGGGTGGGGGAGGTGGGAGTTCTGACAGTTGTCATTGCATAAAATCCACAGGGAGTCTTCTTTTTAATCTGCAAAAATTCCAAATCATTAATTTCAAATCAGTTATCCGTCTATTGCCAAAGATTGCATAGCAATTAAAAATGTAGCGAAACGTGTTGTTATTTTCATTTTAATTATAAAACTATAGCGTTATGCTAATTTACCTTCTTTTATTGTTTAGCCCCAGCTGCCGGGCAACAACGGGAGAAGCAAAAAAAAAAATGTTGTGGCAAATTGAAAGGTGGCTTATCCACCCAAACCCCGCCACCCATCCCATTGCAACGCCATCTAAATATTCACTCTAAACCGCTTAGCTCAACCTTTTCACCGATCTGTCCCACTCAACTCCCGTGGCTTTCAGCTAACTAAATCGGTTATTTCAGTTGTTATTGGCTTAGAGGAGAGCAACAAGAAACAGATTAAAGGCAGGGGGAAACAGAAGGAGGCAGGCAAATCATGAAGTTTGAATTGGGTGTTAGCAAAAACTCGCATGGCTAATTGTTTAATTGCATTTTATTGGCGGCTAAGCGGATTTGCGTTTTTCACATTGGCACCCCGAGGGGTGGACTATTTATTTTTATTTTTTAATGCACTGAATAAAAGCGTATAGCGTATATTAAGGAGAATTAAAGCGGTTTTAGACTGCTGTGCAAAAGACACCATGAGATGTAAGAATCTAGTAAAAAGTTTGCTAACTTTTTACATCTTTATTTTTCTTATTATTATTATTGATCTAAAATGGAATACATGCAAGAATGCATTTATTTTCCAATAGTCTGGGATTGAATGGATAGGTGAAAAACAACTTTTGACAGCTTTTTGATTATGGACTTGTCATATTCAAGAGCGAAGGATTGAGCCAAAAAAACGACAAAAAGTGAACAACAATGACAGGCTAATTATAGTTGAAATTGCAATTACATAAATGCAGTTGGGTCTAAAAAACCTCATTTAAATGCATGACAACACACACCACACACTCACACGCGCGCACACACGCATTTGGACACACCTGAGTGAGAGAGGAAAAATAGGTGGGCAACAGCGCTGGAGGATGGCACTTTAGTTCAGCTTAGTTGTCTGACTGTCTAGTTGGGAGAGGTGCTTCTACCACTCCTCCTGCCCATTCTCCCCTCATTATCAACAACATAATCAACCACTTACTACAACAACTAAACTGACTTTTCATTGTGCACATGTATGTGTCTGTGTGTTGGTGTGTCTCTATTTCTGTGGGTGTGTGTTAATGATTAGCAACGTTGCCGTTGTTGTCGTTGTCGTCTGTAATTAACAAACACACACACACACACACACAAACAGAAAGAGATTTCCCCCTTTTCTTTTACTTGTCTCCTGCCTGCAGTCTCCCTATCTTGCCTTGCTTACACGTGACGTCACGCACAAGTGAGAGTGACAAACACTTAAACGTTAAATGCACCCAGGCTGAGGCATCTCCCCCTCTCTCTCTCTCTACAGTTCAGGTGTCATTGCGTGTGCAACATGGCGTATGCGACATAACTTTACTTGCATTCGCTCTTATTCTCTCTCCCCCACTCTCTATCGATCTTTCTCGTATACTCCATGCTCTCTCGCTCTTTGTCTCATCTAGCTTTCTCGCTCTGCGACGTGCTCGTGTAAGCGTGCATGTTTAATTTGGCATTGCATACTTTGCGGCGTTGCATTACAATTTTTATATACTTGAAGCTGAGATTTTATTACATACTCTACTACTCCCCATGTGAAGTCAGTTAATGTTGTGTGTGTGTGTGTGTGTGTGTGTAAAATAACTACTATCCACACATATTACCATAGATTTAAGTGAATTTCATAAAAATAAAAATAAAAATAGAGTTGACAATGTTATCACAATTTACTCTACAGATTAAAGTAAAAGAAAGTAGTTAGGACTTCAAGCCAAGGAAACCATAGTCCTTTTAGTCCTATTTGTGTCAAATAAATTAAGCACACACACTTAAGTAAATTAATTGTCAATGATACATCTATTCTATTTATTAAAAACTTTTCACATTCTTATTGTAGGAACAAACATTTAAGTGGACTCTAGTTAATACCTAATTTAATGAAATGTTTTTACAAATTAGCGAGATTTTGAACTTGAACCGACTTTTCTAATCAAAAGTCTTTAGCTTAATTACTCTGTTGCACTCTGCATTTGCTGATGGCCTTCAAATTAGTTAAATCCCATTTTTGGTTTTAACTTTTTAGTATCTTTTACTTAATAGGAATAACTATTTAATATATGTACATATATGCAATGATTTTACTAATGGCTATTAGTTTGGTTGGAAAGTTTTTAATAGACTGTAAAAGATGGCTTTGAACCTTGGCCGCCGTCATAAATTGCCAGTGTAAATTAAAAGTGCATTACATTTTAATTGCACACACACACGCCCTCTCCCCAATCCTCTCGACTTCACCGCGTTGCTCTTCAGTTCACTCAGCTTAATTATAGTTATTATATGCAGTTTAATTTTATTTACATGAGCGTTTTAAATGTAAGTTTATTAATTTTTAAGCATATAATATATTGTCTTATTTGTATTTATCGTACTTACATTTAAATATGATTTGCATGTGCCATTTTATTTAAATATTTCATTTCTTTTTCTCGTTTTTTTTTGTTTTATTTGATTCTCACACTCTTTTTTGTATTTTGTTTCCATTGTATTTTATTTTATATATTTATGGTAATTTGCCTGCTTATTGTATGTGTGTGTCCTGTCTTGTGTCCCGTGTATTATCCTGTTGCGCTGGTATTGTAGCATTTTGGAAAGCAAAATCAGGTTTGCATTCAATAAACATATAAACTTATAGATATATCTGCATAGTTGATTTTACGCCAAGTTTGTTGTCGCTAACACAATTTCATTCTATCGCCAATTTGTTGGCATTTTTACAGACAACAGTCGCTGCTTTCGGACGAACAGGCTAAAGAAGTTGAGCAAATACTCAATGCAGCTGCCCCCAGTGTGGGTGTGGCAGTAGCTGCAGTTGTTGCCACAGCAACATCACCGACCAGCATTAAGAATCTCATTGAGGAATTGCCAGGAGTGCAAACGCAATCAATTGCCAACGGGGAACAGAAGCAGCAGCAACAGGATATACAAATTGCAGCTGTTCCTGCCATTATTGAGGAGACGACACAGGAAAACGAGGAGGACGACGTAAACGAAGAATTGGAGTTGAACGTGCCAGAGAAGCAACAGCAACATCATCAATTGGCGGAAAATATTGAGGACGAGGAGGACTCTGATGACGTTGAGGCTTTGGATATTGTGGGCATTGGTCGAGCTGCTTCATCATCGGCATTAAATGCCACCTATGTGAGGGCACAAGATAGCACCGAAACAGAGCCAACCACAACGACACCATCGACCACACGCCATGACGATGATGAGCCAGAGTGGCTTAGAGATGTCCTTGAGGCACCCAAACGTAGTCTAGAGAATCTATTAATATCTTCTTCGTCTTCGGTTCGTGGTCAGGAACAGCAACAGCAGCAGCAGCAACAACATTCCGATCTTAATAGTACTTACAACGTGGGCGGTGAATCGTTACACGAATCAATCGTATCAGTTGAATCCACCCAATCGGATGCCACACTCAATCAGACCACAACCATAGATGACAGCATCATCTCAAGCAAACACAATTCCACCTACTCTCTGGCAGATGCCGAACAGGCAACCAACTCCACAGTCCTAAGCACTGGCCTAACTGAACTCGATGATAGTCAATACTATATACCCGAATATCCACCCGTTCGTAGCAAGGAAGTGCTTGTCGAGGCTGGTGTTCACTATTTCGAAGATGGCAACTTTTGGATGGAAGTGCCAGGTAAATAAATTAGATGGATACAATTGATTGAGAAAACATTTTAAATTTGATCTTTTTTCCCTTGTAGGTCTCTTAGACTTTGACGACGACGACTGCTCCTATCCGCCCATAACAGTGCGCAAGAATCCCAAAGTACGCTTCAGTTCGGGACCCATACATGTGTATTCGACCTTTTCGGTAAATGATTACGATCGTCGCAATGAAGACGTTGATCCTGTGGCCGCTTCAGCGGAATATGAGCTGGAGAAACGTGTGGAGAAAATGCACGTCTTTCCAGTTGAATTGATGAAAGGTCCTGAAGGTTTGGGTCTAAGTATAATTGGCATGGGCGTTGGCGCCGACGCTGGCTTAGAGAAATTGGGCATATTTGTTAAGACAATTACCGATAACGGAGCTGCGGCCCGAGACGGTCGCATACAGGTAAGCCATATACATATAAAGTCATTCAGGCCCAAGCACATTAAGCTATACATATGTATATTGTTTTACCTTTTTTAGGTCAACGATCAAATTATTGAGGTTGACGGAAAAAGTCTGGTTGGTGTTACCCAAGCCTATGCTGCTTCAGTTTTACGCAACACATCTGGTCTAGTCAAATTCCAAATAGGACGCGAACGTGATCCTGAAAACTCGGAGGTGGCACAATTGATACGTTTGAGTTTGCAGGCCGATCGTGAGAAGGAAGAGCGCTTAAAGCGGTACTTAAATGACGTTAATCTACTTTGATTGATCAAAATTAATCTAATCTCTCTCTCTCTCTAGGCAACAAGAGGAGTATTTGCGTCGTACTCTCGACTATTCGGAGGATTCTACACAACCCGTGTCAGCCAATTCAAGTGTGTGCGAGGGACCATCGAGTCCCGTACAGGTGGAACATCCAATGGAGGTCGAGGCCACTCATTCACAGGAGGTAGAGTCCTTAAAGCGACTACTACAGGAGGTAAGTTGGGCTACCAGAATATCATAGAACAACGAACGTAATGGAGGCTGTTTAATCGACATAATTAAATATTATATATGTATATACTTATTCATATATATAACCATATATGTATGTATGTGTGTGTGTTCTCTTTTTTTCTCTACTTTTTTGCTGAATTTCATCATGGATTTCATTTCATGGATATTGAAATGCAGCATAAAGCGGTAATTGGATAATGGAAAATGTTTATTTCAAATCAAAATCGATCAAAACAAATTGTAGAGCACAGTATCAAACACATTTCAAAAACCAACAATCATTCTCTATAATTATATACTTCATTTTAATTTTGTATTCAAATTTATTGTTGTTGTTTTTTCTTTTTTTGTTTTATCTTTTTCATTTGATTTCCCCAAAAAAAAAAAAACTATCCAGAGTGAAATGGCTTGCCTGGTGAAAGAAGAAATAATTTTAAGTCTAAAACGAAAGGTTTGTTATTATTTTCATTTTTATTCTTTTTGTATCTTGTATCAACATTTTTTGTATCCCTAACCCCCTCCATCATTATCAATCATTATCATTATCAGTATCGTTTCATCAGTAATCCGAGCACCATTTTAAAGTTCAATTCAAACTATGAAACTTGACTAAAATTTCAAATCTTTTCACTATTCTACTCTAGCTGGTCAAGCTTGAAACTACGGGCAATGAGAATGAATTGCTTAGCGAACGACTGCGTCAAAGTGAACGAGAATTGGGCAACATTAAGAAGGAGGCAGCCAATTTGCAGAATATGTTGCAGCAATCGCAAGCCCAGTATATGGCTTTGGATAAGAAATATAACAAGGCCAAGCGCCTGGTACGCGAGTATCAGCAGCGCGAACTGGATATGTGCCATCGTGAGGAGTTCTATCAGCAGCTATTGCAGGAGAAGGATACCGAATATAATGCGCTGGTGAAAAAGTTAAAAGATCGTGTTATCAATCTGGAGCATGAGCTGCAGGAAACTCAACGTAAAGCTGGTTTTCCCGTTGGCCTACCCTATGATAGTGCCACCTTAAAGTTGACACCACAAATGATGCGCAAGGCGCCACCAAAGCCTCTCTTCCACAAATTGGAAACGGAATTATCCGACACGGAAATCTCGGATCTATCACCCGATGGCGATGGCGTCAAAACGGCTACTGTGGAGCGTAAGGTGCCCGTGAAAGATGAATTAGATGCGGCTGTGCCGCAGCATGAGCTCCTAGACAATTCTGTGAATAAAACCAAAATCGAATTGGGTGAGTTTTTAAATATATATATAAATATTATATAGCCAGCTCCAGCTCTACATTTTCACAATTCCCAATAAAATGAGGGGGGGGGGGAAAGACAAGAAAAAGGCAACCGAAAAGTCTCACATTTTCCATTGCCATAAAATTGGATTATACTTTATGCTGGCTTTTTGTTTTCTGTTTTTGCTATAGCATACTTTTCGGTTGCTTTTTCCTGCTAGAGAACGTTTTCACTCCCTTTTTTTCACCATTAAGGTATTTTTTTTTTTTAATTTTTCGCTTATTGTTTTACTCTTAGTCTCTATCTACATACATACATACATAAGTCTCTTTAGTTTTAATTCCTTGTGCTTTGTTCATTGTCCATGCTAAATGTCATTTTACATCTCTTTCTCGTTCTCTTTCTCTCTCTCTTTCTCACTTTTCTCTTTCGTTTCGCTCTGATTCATATTGTGCGTCTTTTTTTTTTGTTCTGTTTTTGTTGTTGTATGTTGTCGTTCATGTTTGTATTTCTTGTTTTTCTTCCTTTTGTTTTTGTTTTGATTCACGCTCGTTCGTTCGTTCGTTCGTTCGTTTGGTTGGTTGGTTAATTGGTATTATTGCTGTGACTGCCACGCCTACACGCTGCGCCCTCATTTTGCCTAATCGTACTGCATCCACCAAACTATAACTGCACCAAATTCTACGATATCGATAAACCATATATAAACCAAAGCCTCCCGTGGTGGTCTAGCCCATCGCCAATTGCCCTCAAATGGCAACGGGACCAACAACAGCAATACAAATGGCCTCATCAGCGATCAGCAGCAGCAACTATCGAATGGGAATCTCATGAAACGCAGCAGAAGCAATAGCCGCAGCTCCGATTGCACTCTCGATGACACCGATGACGATGAGGATGACGAGGAGGCTCAAGGCTCATCTGTTGTCATAGCTGTCACCTCGGGCGAGATATCATCATCCATAGCAGCAGCAGCAGCGACATCGGGATCTATTTCTGCTGTTTCTGGTTTAAGCCATGAGGCAGCGGCCATCAGTCTATCGAATGGCAATTCCCATCTATTGGCCAACGTTAATAATTTGCTGCAAAGCCATCCCCCAGCCATGGCCAGCCAAGTGGTCATCGCATCAAATGGCCATCTGGGCACTACTACACCAATTCTACTAAATTCCACCTCTTCGGCTTCGTCCAGCTCTTCGAATCAGTCCACAGCACGTGAGGCTCAAATCAATCAACTCTATGCCCAGGTTCACAAGGATCCCAGCAAACAGCAGCAGCAGCAACAACAGCAGCATCAACAGCAACACCAACAACAGCAACAGCAGCAGCAGCACACTGTCTCTAGCATGTTTAAGAATGCTCTGGGCTCACCAGCGGATAATGGCGGACTCAATGACTTCCATCGTGGCAGCATGACCACCTTTGGTCCAGCAGCTTCCCATAATAGCAGCAATCGTGATCTCAATAGTTCATATGATTCCATATTGGGATCAAATGATAAGTTATCGGAAAATGATCAAGCCGAGAACTGGATGTATCCCAGCCGAAGGCGTGTGGCATCGAACGGTAGCAAATTGCCGGGAGTTGGCTCAACATTCACCGATCAGCTGAATCAGGCACTAACTGAACGCGAGAGGTGGGTTTGGACATTCATCATTCATCATATATGTATACATATCTATTTGATCTCACTCTCTTTCTCTCTCTCTCTCTCGCTCTGTGTGTGTGTGTGCTAACTTACAGGCGCCTGGGTGATGGGTCATCTCGTCATTCTAGCGATGATTATACGGAGATCAATAAGAGTCAAAGTGCTGCTGCCATCAATTGTAAGACATTGATCAATGAGATACGCCAGGCGGTAAACGAAGCGCAGCCTAAAGGTGATAAATATACAAATTTCAGAATTACTATTTTCCTCTTCCCCCCCACCTTCTCTAATTAGATGAAGCTCCCTATTTAGATCGATTCCCTAGCTCTCCTCACCTGCCTCAATCAATCATTATGCCATTTCATACAATACCGATACCGATTTTCTGTACATACGTTTATCTGTTTATATATTGCTAATCAAATAATATCAATAATAATAATATATATATTATATATATAATATGTATATGTGTGTATACAATATATGAAATATGTATATGTTTCAGTTCCATTTGACATTTGAGCATAACTACATAACCATATATATATCTATCTATCTCTGTATATCTTTGCATATATCTATCTCTCTCTCTCTCTCTCTCTCTCTCTCTGTATTAAATGTGTAATTAAGCCTTGATTCATCTGCAGCCCAGTTTTAACTATATGAAAAATCATTAATCTAGAAAATAAATATATATACGAATTGTACTAACCTCAGTTCTTCTATCTATTCCTTCTTTCTCTCTCTCTCTCTGTCTCTCTCTCGCGCGCGCTTGCTTTATCTTTATTTAATCGCGTTCTATTTGTTGTCTCCATTTTTGGACTAACGAAACAAACAAAAAAAAACACATATACACAAAAAAAAAGTTAAACAAGTTGTACCCCAATCCCTTTCACCGCCCGGCACAGTGCCCTGGCAGCAGCAACATCTACAGCAGCAGCAGCAGCAACAACAACAGCAGCAACAACAGTCACAATCGGCCCATGCCACTGGTCCACCATCACCCACCAGCATCTCATCGGGATGCTCCTCCCCGGGCTATTCGCCCAGTCGTACATTGGATCTCTCCGGCTCAAGTTCAAGCTTTTCGGATCGCAAAGCAGCCGCAGCTGGTTACAATTACAAGGGAGGGCCGGTCCATGAATGGACCAAAGAGCAGGTGAGTCTTGGATTTGAAACGGTTCTTCTTGAGATTAGAAACTGAGACTTCTTGTTCTTCTGGTTTAATCAAAAGGTCGGCCATTGGCTAATGGGCATTGAGCTGGAGCGTTATATACCTGTCTTTAAGGAGCATAATGTTGAGGGTGGAGCTCTGTTAACATTGGACTCGAA
Source organism: Drosophila paulistorum (assembly GCA_018152135.1). Lineage (NCBI taxonomy): Eukaryota > Metazoa > Arthropoda > Insecta > Diptera > Drosophilidae > Drosophila > Drosophila paulistorum. The sequence continues at coordinate 18,821,311 of JAECXG010000690.1, forward strand.
GGATTTCAAAACGCTGGGCGTCGGCGGCGATGATAAGCATCGACTGAAGAAGCGTCTCAAGGATTTGAAGGCCAGCATTGAGAAGGAGCGCAAGGATATGGAAAGAGAGCGACGGGAACGTGAAAAGGCCATACGCAAGGCCGAAAAGAAGGCGGCCAAAAAGAAGTAGAATTAGTAGATGAATTTTAGTTATTTAAGCAGTAGCCAAAAACCAAAATTAATACGCAGTATATTGTAGTAACACACCCAACCCAACCCATACACACACACACACTCACACACCATACATACACACACACTCACACTCACACTCACACACACACACACCATACATACATACATACATACGGTTATAAGAAACCCTATTTATATATAAATATATATAAACAAATATATACCCCCCTTTTTTTTTGGAAATACATACACACACGAAACACACATATAAGCATATATTAAATATACATACATATATAAATACGTACTATACATTTTAATCTTAAACTAATCCTAAGAATTAAGCATAAAAAGCAGCAAGCAGAAAAGGCAAACAAACATGAAAGAAAAACAACAGAAAAGAAGTTGGCAGAAGAAGAACAGAAACAAAGAAATGGCAAATGCATTAAACCAACAACAACAACAACAAAAACCGTGCAACAACCAAACAACCAACCCAAACCAACTAAATTAACAAAAACAACAAGAAGTTGAGCAAAAGATACTTAAATGAAACTATTAACACAAATACACAACAAAATAACTGGCGTTGGACTGACTGATTTTTATGATTAATTTTAAAACAAAACAAAAAAGAAAAACAAAAAAAAACACACACACACACACACACAAACCAACAAGAGAGACAAGCAAAACAAATGAAGGGACTCTCCTCTTATTTTTTCAAACTAGAAATCTAATCTTCTTTTTTTTTTTTGTTGGGTTGAATTTTTAAATGAACTCTTAACGAAAACTTGATGAACAGACTTGAAGAAATATTGGTATAGCAGCTGCTTTCTATATATATATACATATAATGATGATATGTAATACTATAATTAATACGAGATACCAAAATAAGTTAAAGCCCCAAGTAGAGCAAGTGAAATATCTCGTTTCCGTCTCCATTTGTTCCTTCTTTTTGTTCGTCTTCTATGTATGTATTCTTTGGTTAATCTGTGTAATTTTAATGACTAGCCTATATTATATATATACATATATATAAATATATTATTCGATTCTAGATATACTTACTTACCTATATGATATGATACATACATGTATGTAATGTGTATTAGTAATTTGTCAAGGCATCCCCATCTATATATATATATATATATATATATATTGTGTGTGTATGTGTATAATCATCTAAAATATGTATAATCCCTCTTCACACAAAACAAAACTAAAAACAAAAAGAGAACCCACAACAAACAAACAAACAACATTTAATGCTAAAGTATTGTATTTGTATTTGTATGCTACAACAACAAGAAGAAGAAAATAATATTATTATTAACATTAACAATGACATTTAAGTACTTAAGTAGAAAACAAAACTAATCATTTCTGCATTGCTCTGAATGAGGTGAAAAGGCGTGAAGAAAGAAAACCTGACAGAAAACATTTTCAAACAATAACTGCTGCTTAGACACAACTAAAATAAAGTTGAAAGAAGGTCCAAAATCAGCTCATCTGAATTGTTTTTGTCCTTAATGTCCTGTCTAGGAGAACTAGGAACTCACTTGTTCAGAGCAGCTTCTTTCGAACCCCCCCCTAACAAATCCTCAGCCAAGTTAACACAAAAACATGTCCAGAAAACTTTCAATGCTCAAGAGAAAGAAAAGAGCAAATGGATTTTAAACGATAACCAACACAAGAGGAACGTTTTCTGTTCATTATAGTCGCTTCTTACTGTACGAATTGAACAACAACAGAAATGATTGATGACTGTGGCCTGACTGTACCTTTATTTATATTTCTTTTCATTCATGTGTAATCTTTAGTTTAATTGTTTATAGTTTCCACATCGTTTTGCATTTTGCAATCATTTGATTTACTTTGTATCATATACATATATATTAATGTAAGTTATAATTTTATTTATGTTTTATCTTAGGCAATTATTAATTTTTTTTCTATTTATCTGATAACTATATGAAAAATACATACATATGTTGCAATCAATTTTCACATTATATTTATTTGTATCTATTGTTGATATAGACAACAATTGCCACAAAATGCCATAAACAATTTATAATTTATGATGGAAAAACAAAAGTTTAGTAACTAGATTTCCCAATTTTTAATTAAAACACAAAACAAAAAACATAAGATTACAAGAAAAAAAAGGAAGAAACAAAAAACCAAAAGAATTAGCATAAATAATGATTAATAATACTTAACCAACATATTTATAAATACGAAATACTCTTTCTCTCTCTCTCTCTCTCTCTGTGTCTCTCTCTCTCTCTCTCTCTCTCTCTCTATGAATTTCTCTAACTAACTATGTAACTCTCTAGTAATATCTCTCTCTTTCACTCTCTGTCTCTGTCTATCTCTCTGTAACTGTCTCAAAGAATATTCTTTCTGTCTACTCTAGTTTGACTTTTAAGACAACCCGGTCGTGGCCAAGAAGTGGACACACTAACCATGTGACCCCAAATCGAGCCCAATGTCCGGCAGCGCATATTCACCGCATGTGCATTAGTCACTCGTCTCGTTGCAAGTCCTTAATATAGCTTTTGAAAAGCTCGCCTCTAAATAGTGCCACAAAAAAGAAAAGAAAAAAAAAAAAAAAAAACCAAAAAAAAAAAAACCAAAAAGAAAAAAACAAAAAAAAAGTACACAGACTTAAAAAACAAAAGAAAAAAACATAAACGACGATAACCAAAACATAAACAGCAAAAGTAAATCAAATCAAATGGATAGTCTAACTAGTTAGTTCGGGAGTTACCTGTAGTCCAAGGAGTAACCATCCTCGTGAGTAGGAAACTTGATCCTTGCCTGATTGATTGAGGTTTCCTTCAGTGGATAGATGATCTCTAAATGACTCACAGAGAAGGTCCCTTCCCTCCCACCAATTTGGCAAAGATTTTGAGACTCCCATCCTCTCAACGCTCCAGTGCAGGTGGCACGTGCCAAGTGGGGGGTAAAGGGAGGAGGAGGAGGCGGAGTGTGAGTGTGAGATCGTTTTGATACGAATAAAAACCTGAATATCATGAAACGGAAGACTCACGCGTAACTCCCCAAAGAAAAAAACAACAACAACTAGCGGCATCAGCAACAACAACAAAAACAACGACAGCAAGAACAAGAAATCGGATTGAATATAATACTTACATAATATATATTGTTATTTTTGACAAATGTTTTTCATTTCATACATGTATGTTTCTTATTTTTGGGTAATTGTTTGTAAACGATTTTTACATCATATTTAAAACAAAACAAAAAATACAAAAACAAAAAAAAACAACAACAAAAACCAAATCGACGATCATGAAGCAAAGGCTTATAATTAAAAACAAATCAGAACAACAACAAGAGTAAACCAGTTGAGAAATCAAAGCAAAAGAAGAAGCACATTGGAAAATTTGAGCTATTCGATTAGAAGCGTTAAAAAAAGAAGAGAAAAACAACCAACACAAACAATTTAAAAACACACACACATTCGTGCCTTTTTCATTGCGAAAAACCGTCCCACAAAAAACGAAGAAAAACCAAAAAGAAAACCAAAATGTCCCTGTGAGAAAACAGTAAAGGATTTTCCGTCGAGAATGTGTTGAATTTGTCTTGGGGTAAGGGGGAAAGGCAGAAGATCAGCCTTGCATCCCCTTCCCATCCAAAAGGACCCAACCCCCCCGCCCAGTTTCCTTCCCCGCATCCCCAGGTTCCACTCTCAACATTAAAAAAAAACAAAACCTTTTTTTTTTTTTTTTTTTACTTTATCATAAATAACAAGAATTAAATACCAGAAAGATACATTTTATAACCCGCAATTGCCTTAAAAAAAATATAAAAAAAAACCCAAAAACTATAAATATATAAAGTAAATAAATAAATTATATTACCCATTAGACAATTTTTCATTTAGTTTTCCAATTTTATGGCTTGTCGTTTACATTTCGTTAACAAAATATTTTATTAATGTCTCTGCGAAAAAACAAAAAAAAAAAACCTGTTTTTTTTTCACTCTTAACAAAAGTTGGTAGCATTTTGTGGCAAAAACGTCAAATGTCAATTATTAATATTATATTCATATTTAGTTTAATTTACAATTTGGTTAACTGTTTTTCAAGTCTAAGTATATGCACTTGGTCATCATTTAAAACGTTTCTATGAATGGATTCCCTTTCACTTTCAATTTCACTTGCCTGGAGTTTTCCTGGATTTGTTCTTAGTTTGTTCAAATCAAATGAAATCAATGAATATCTAAATGCTAATAGATGTTAGTAAACACAATTCAATGTTCTCTCTCTCTCTCTCAATCAATCAATCAATCATTCAATCAAACACACACACACAAATCATCATCATCGAACACACAAAAATTTAACACATGAAAAGTCAATGCAAAACAATTTGAAAATAATTCTTACAAATAAAATCATTGAAAATAATAAGCCAATACACACACCAAAACAAAAAAACTAAACTAATGAATTATATTCCAAAATAAACGTAAAATTTAAATGCAAAACAAAAAAATATATACCAAGTAGTTTTTTTTTCTCTCAGACTACTTGAAGTTTTGCACATTGCATCATTTTTTTGGCCTTCAATTTTGCAGGACTAAAATATAATTTTAACGACGAAGCGGACAAGGGTTTTATTCCGATCTCTTTAAAACAATATATGTACGTTCTTTTACAATATTTTGAACATATTTTCATACAGTGGTGATCACGAATTTAAGCCTTTTTTGGTGGACTCAATGAAGAAATTTTTGTAACTAATTTGTTAGTTATTTATTCAGATTATAAACCGTAAATGTTGTCATCTCATCTCATTTAAGCAAACAAAACCAGCTTTTCGTCTGGCCAAATATTTAAGACGTTTTTGCTAAATCATATATTACATAAGATACACGTATGAACTCTCTGAAGAAGTTGCAGAACCAACAAGATAGGATAAACTTATATTTCATTTAACTCCAATTGAAATTCTGAGATTTGTGTGCTTGAATTTAATGTTTTGTTTATTTCTACTAAAAAGTACTTTAGTCCTTGAACTACAAAAGAAAGCGAATCGATTTCCCCGTCGAATTATATCTATTTTTTTTATTAGAAACTTAGGAGAATCTTAAATAGTTTCTAACACCTCTCAAAAACAGATCAATTTTCTTAAAGACTTTGGCTTTAAAGTTATTTTAAGCGTTAAGTCGATGCATTTTAGCAACAATCCAGTTAAAACTTGCTTTATCACATTTAGTAGCTGAGAATTTCTTACCTAAAATATAAAGAGAATAACATTCATTGAAGTGCAGTCTAGAGTAAACATTTAATTTAATAACATTTAACATTTAATGAGACCTTACAAAGACAATCTGTAAACACAACATCAAACCTTTTGACTTGACCATAATTTAATGGCATTGAGCTTTGTTTTCCATTTAATCGACAATAAATTAAGTGTAGAAGTAATAATTTTCACCAATTTTGACGAAACGAGCAATTCATCAAACATGTGACTTTATAGTGTCCCGAATCTAAGCGTTTTCACATTATTATGTTGAAATCTAAATATGTATTATTATTATTATTAAGTTGTAAACTATCAATCTAACTATGTATATAGTTGCTTATACAATCACTGGCAACTTAGGCCTTCTTCGGCTTAGACGAATACTACATCCATACACTTGCCTGAGATTCGAGAACCCGGATCCTCGTGGTTCAATTGACTAAATGTTGACTTAGACAACTCATCTACCGAGGACTGCGACTAAATATGTATATTTTACAGAGTCTTTTGACTTTCTGCCAATATGCATTGGTCGATATTAGAGATTTAAGCCGAGTATTAATTTAAGGGGGATTTTTCAATTTATATTTTGTTTTGAAGCGGTTCATTCAATTCTTATTATCAGTATTTTCATTCGGATTTGTATCTCTAGCACGTTGCGCGACAATCGCAGAGGGACGGACGGATGGATGGACGCACTGTTTACATTCACACACGCACACACACACACACACACACACACAGACACACTTTTATGTCGGCGGCAATCATAATGAGTTTGTTGTACTAATACAACGCAGGCGCAACTTGACCTCTTCTCTTGCGTTTCGTTTGTTTTGCTTATTTTCTTTGCTTTTTGGGGTTTTTGTTTTTGTTTTTGTCTTTGGAGATGTCATTTAAGAGATATAATGAACAACTCTCGAAACTTCTTTTACTCTACATCTAAAGTAAACTGAATGGAAATTTTCGTTTGTGTTTGAGCCTCTTTAGTTCGCTTATCATGTGTCGGAATTTTCCACTTTTTTCCCTCAAGACGAGGTCAGTTTTCAATTGAACCAAGTGTGTAGAAACATGCAGTATGCAATGTCTTTAGTAAATTTTACAATTAGCTAGCTATATTTATATAAATTTTGTTTTTGTCAATGTCTAGACATGATTTTTCAATCAACTAAAGTTAAGAAAAAAGAAGAGCAACGCCAAGCCAATCATACATATGTATATAGAAGTTCGATCTGGTTCAGTGTTTTGCACGTCATGCTGATTAGGGTTAGGCATAGCAATATTTTTCTATATTTTCAGACATTTAATCAAAATGAAGTGACCCTTTGTAGGCGGAGTAGGTGTTTATTAAGGTATAAATTGCCATATCATTTCGTGTAATGGTTGCAGTATCTGTTCCAATTAATATTTCTATATACCATGCACATATGTACATACTTTCTTTCCAAGTAAAGTAATAAACTTGTTTACCCGACAGCTCAACACTGCGGTTCAATGCAAAATTTTACCCCACACGAACTGGAACTGGAAGAGTGAACGTCAGATTTGTGATAACGAGAATGGGTCCTTATCAATGCATTTCAATGGAAATTGAAAGAAATGCGTCAGAGATTGGTTTGTTTTTCAATTAGAAATCTTTTTTGTTCCCGTTTCCTTACTTTAGCTAAACGTATAAAACATATTTCAATCCATTCAGAATAGAGAATCCCTTTAGGGAATTTTTGTTTAGTTGCTAGGTGATTCAATATTTCAAACTGATTGCATACTACGACCAGTGAGTGCATTGCATTATCTCCAACCTAATCTCATTCGGAAACTGATTGAATTCCGAATCAAAAGTATATCTTCTTACCAAAAGGCTCCCTAGAAACTGTAAAATTTTCCGCCTAGTTTAATCTGTGAGCACAAATGTGATAAGAGCTCAGTTAAAGGTTAAATTAATAAGCAAAAATCTATAAAAATAATAAAATTATTCTAAAACAAAATGTTGAACTCAGCTTGTGGCATATTTTTTTGTTTGTTTAAAAATAGCTCGCCAAATCAGAAACTGATGAGACAAATGTTTGACTTAATTAAGTTCTTAAACTTGCGTTTCTCTCAGTGTTTCTGATTACTTTATCTCATACGTATATATAGTAATAATAATGGACAAGCCTTTTTCTGTGCATTTAGTTGGCCATAAACATATATACTACATATATTTGTATGTCGACATTGGTACTTGTAATCTTGCCTAACAATTCGATAAGGCAAAGAAATTTGCCGGTCATAAGAACAGCTGTTTTTTTTTCCTTTCTAAGCCCCCCCAGCAAGTGGGATAGGGGGACATCAATGGGTAACAAGTCTTGTTTACTGTTTGGTCTAGAAATGAATTCGATTTATTCAATTAACTGAGTTAGGAGCAACGATTCCGGCTACAGAAGTATATATACATATAGTAAGATTTTATATATAACAATTTGAAATTGAATTGTGAACAATAGGCAAAAAGTCAGCCGAGGCAGCAGCAGCAGCAGCAGCAACAACAATCGTTGGCAGAGGAGAGAGAGCGGCTACATAACCAACGTTGCGCCGGCAGCGACTGTGACTGAGACCGAGACCGAGACTGAGGGCCGTGCCGTGCGGGCTGCTGCTCGTGTTTCGTTTATAAGCCGTCAAGCGGTCATACGACGCTGTTCACTTATCATCCGGACATTGAAGAGGCAACACAAGGAGCTAAACACAAAAAATACATCCATCTCTATTCGAAACTTAAACATATCGAGTCAGGAAAAATCTAACAAGATCACAAAAGACATTATTCAGGCAACATTCCAGTTTTTAAATTGAATTTAACGTCAACCCCGTGAAAGTTAATCAGCGCAAACAACCGCACACACAATTTACATAACCAGAAGAGGCATCGACATCGGCATCGGCAACGGCATCGGCATCATTGGCACAAAGATCGCCGACTCTTATATAATTATACAGTCTATACTCCTTAGCAAATCATGACGGGTTACAATTCCAATGGCGATGTGGCCACCAGCAATGCCAATGGCCATCAGAACGGACACAACGGGAGCAGCAACAACAATGGCAACAGGCAACAGTCAGCCGATTACACAGCCCAAGAGAATCACACGTAAGTTTTGTTGTTGTTCATTAACTTCCATCTGACTCACGCGAATAACTCGTTACCTGCAGTCAATTGATTTGTAATATGTTTAAGCACTTTAACTTAAAATCGAAGCCCTTTAACATTCTATTAAGGCTCTTAACTTGAAGATCTTGAAATAGTTGAAAAGGAAACATTATACCACTTTAAATTAGAATCAATCAAACGTTTCTAGAACACTTCTAAAAATATTAGCTAATCAAACATTTGTTTAAAAACTTCTTATTATGAAAATCTACCATAACTATCTAGACAAAAGAACTTTTCTTTCGGCTTACAGTTTTAGTATAAGTTTTCTTTGTTTATTGATGCCAAAAGGCTTACTATTTTTTTTGGTAAAGTTTAGTAGTAAATATTGTGGATTAACTCATTAAAGTTTGAAAAAAAGAAGGATAGAATGAATGAACTTTAAATTTGTCTCCTTAAAGTTCATAAAGCAGTTAGGAGAAAACAATTTTGAAGCTTTATTAAGTTAAAGGACAATTTCAAAGCCCTCAATAGTTATGCATAGTCCTTGGTCCTAAAGGGAAATCCAATTACCCTTAATATGAACATGATCCATAGTAGATAGAGCTTAAATCGATGTATCCTTAAAGATAAACAAGATCAATTTCGAATGATTTCAATTAGAATAGTTAAGAGTTACTTAATACAAATTGATTTTAGGTATAAACTGTGTGTGTGTGTGTGTTTGGCCTGCTGCTCTTTTCTGAGTCACTGGCCTGTTCTGTCATTAAAGGGAGGAGTAGAACCTCCAACACCTGCACCTCACAACTTTTCGAATGCTCCACCACCTGCTCCGCCTGCTTCATCACCCACCCTACTTGCACTTGATTGTTTTGACCTGCTTTTTCTTGCGTTTTGTTTTGGTCTCATTTTCTATACCAATCGATGGGGCCTTGCGGCTCCTTCTTTCGCTGCGCTCCTCTGCTTTTGCTTTACTTTACCCTATGCTTACTTTTGACTAATTTTTACAGTGTATTGTAGTAGCTTTTGCTTTTTACTTCGACTTGGAGAATGCTTTCAATGCTATTTCTCACATAAATTCTCACAACAAATACACACCCAAAACCTTTCGACTTGGTGTCCAAAAAAGAAAAAATAAAATCAAAATTTTTATTCCAAATTCAAAAGTATTTACGTTTTTCTTCTGATATCGCTGCTTCTTGCCAATTCGTCTATATATATATAGAATATATAACCATCACAACAACAACAACAACAAGAAAATGTGCTCTCGGGATTGTTGCTCAGGTCCAGGCGGCTCAGGCAAATCGGGTAATACCTGCACGGATCGTAAAAATGCCAAAGCTATCAGTGGCGAGAAGATAATACCGACTCCCCAAAGTTTGCTGTAAGTCACACCCAACCCCAAAAACGACTCCGTCCACATATCCACACAATATACAATGTACCTACCTATGGATTTTCCTTATTAGAAAGTTTTAAAGGAAAAGTTTTTGTTTTCATCCAGTTAGCCTTGCTTTTGTTTTCGTTCAGAGAGAGAACATTCCAAATTTTGGTTTGGTATAATTCACAAAATTCTTTTTGAAAACAAATTCATTTCTCAATCATCATGTGTTCAATCGATTGCTGTTCCAATCCTCGCGGTAAAGCTGGCGAAAAATTGGATCCTTCCCATGCAAGCAATAGACCCGTAATACCCACTCCAAATAGCGAACTGTAAGTGATTATTAATATTTTGCCCTTGATCTTCACCGCTGATAGAGAGACGCGAGATTTTTTTTGTTATTTTGGACAAATATGTGGCCCATCCAGATCTCGCAAGGGGAGCTTATCAACAAAATTTGAGTAGCTCATTAAAAAAAGAAGAAACAAAATGAAGCAAATCTTCAATTTGCATATATTTGGAATAGGAATGTCTGGCTCAATCCGGTTCGTTTGTTCTTTTCCTTTGGGTTGATTTGGTTTGTTCGCTTTGGCCTAGTTAAAGATCTTTCTGATCATTTTCCCTTGGCCTAGGGCTCGTCTCTTAGCGATTGATTTTGTTCTTTTTTTTTGTGTTTATCTAATCTAACGATATTTAACAATTGGCAATTAACTGATAAGCTCCAAGTGTGTGTGTGTGTGTGACGTAAGAGACCACTTCAAACGTGGCGCTGGTCTCCCGTTCCTGTTTCAGTTAGAAACTTGTTTTGTTTCTGTTTTGAAAAACTTGCCAAAATAACGAAAAACAATCAACTTGCTAAAATCTATTGAAGAACTCGGATAGGTCGCGTGTTCTATACGAAAAACGGGTAGCCAATCGAATTTATTAGCCAAATTGTTTCAATTAGTTAAATTTATGCTCAAATGGATTGGTTGAAGCGCATGGAGAAGACAGCGAGGAGGAGGAGGAGAGTTGTCTTCTGTATATGTATTTTACATTTACTTTTATGACGCACTTAATGTCTTGTTTTCGTTTTGTTTTTTTGTAATATTGATTACTTATCAGTTGACAACTTGACAAAAACAACTGATGATGATGATGATGATGATGAAACCGCACGAGAAGATTTCACTGGTCCCCAGCAGCACGTGTGTAGAATGATGTTACATCTCCCCACCACATTCATACATACTTAAATACTCTGCTTAATCACAGTCAGCAGATAGCTAGATAGATAGAGTGTGTGTGTATTTGCTTGCTTTGTGGTATTTAAAGGGGCTGTGTGGGGCCAATCCCCTGCCACCAGTTCAGTTCAAGTTTATGCAATTTAACCTCGAACCAGTTTTGAAACCAATAATTACACAAGCCAACATATAAACTGAATTTCTTATGAATTTGCTGCACTTGATCCTTTTGAAACCTTGCGTGAGTGAGTGTCCTTTGCGTGTTGTTAGAAACTTTGTTGACCTTGGCTTTTATCCTATGTATATAGGCACGTTTATTGCTTTTTAATGCAATAGATCATTGCAAAACTTAATCGATTGCTGTATTATACAAAGAGAAAACACTGTCATATATGAAATTTAGTATTCCCTTGCTGTAGTGTAAACTTATAAGCTGTTAGATCTAGGAAATTTCACTTAAAATCCACCAGAAGGATATTGAGAAAAGAGGGCAATAATATCCAAATATTACCTGGACCCTTTAGCTCACCAGGATGTCTAGACTCTAGGGGTAGTGTAACCTTTCAAAAGGACCTTAAAACTAATTCACTTTTAGCCTGGTTTTAAATATTTTACTCAGACCATCTTTTTGTTGGCCTGTGTTAAACGTATTTAATTGTAGCTTTAATTATTGATAAATGTGCAGTTTAGACAAACATCTAACAATAACATTTCTTTCTGTCATCGAGCAGCAATAGCAAAAAATAAAAGAAGAATTTTTCCGTTTCGCTGATAAGACGACGATGGTTTCTCACCTGTTTGTGGTCTTTTAGTATCATAAAACCATTAAAAAAAAAACTGTGTTGTTTATTTCTTTATTTACTTTTTGTGGGTGAATTGAATTTGTACTTTCTTTTTTGCAGCAATAACATTAATAACCAAGAGAAAATTCAATGCTATCTTTCAACCGAAGAACTTAGAGCATTGCGCGTAATGAATGAAGACACGTTTGTAGTTCCAAATTTTTGAAATTTTTGTTGTTCCTCAGTGTAATTTTAGTTTATAGTTGATTTCATTGTGTGGTAATCATCATCATTGATTGATAAATTGTTTATAAATTTAACCAAAAGAAGTAAGAGGAGTGGGAGAAGGACGAGAACAACGACTAGTATATACTACTCTCTCTCGACTTCTTTATCATCTTGTCGTTAAATATGTTTATAAATGTAATTTCAGTCTATTATTCATTGTGTGCGTATCATCAATACTGATTGATAAATTCTTCAAAAATTTCACCAAAAGAAGTAAGAGGAGTAGTTGAAGAGCGAGAACTAGGAGTAGTAGGTACTACTCTTTCTCTCTCGACTTCTTTATCATGTTGTCGTCAAATAAATGTATCCTATTGTATGTGAATCATCAAACTGATTGATATATTGTTTATAAATTTATAAGATAATGAAAATTAGCATTTGTTATTGCTTTTTTTCTCTGTCTTCTGCAAAAGAGAAAGTGAGAGTAAGAGAAGGATGAGAAGTGGTAGTAGGAGTAGGTACTACTCTTTCTCTCTCTCTCTCTCCCTCTCTCTCTCTTGACTTTATCATCTTGTCTACAATATGTTCTTCATATGTACTCCATACGTTCTTTCAACTGGAATGATGAATTTCAGCGGAGAGATTTTGTAACAATTTTCGTTCTTGTGTCTATTTTTATTTCTTCTGTGACTAATCCTATTTTTTCTCCCATTTATTTAGGTATCCCTATGAGGTTATTCAGGAAATTGCCGATTTCATTGTGAAGGGCTCGGGTATGCGTCCTAGGATTGGTATCATTTGCGGATCGGGTCTCGGTTCGTTGGCAGATATCATTCAGGATGCGAAAGTCTTTGAGTATGAGAAAATTCCGAATTTCCCGGTATCAACTGTGGAGGGACACGCCGGTAAATTGGTTGTGGGCAATCTGGAGGGAGCCGTTGTCATGGCCATGCAGGGACGTTTCCATTTCTATGAGGGTTATCCACTGGCCAAATGCTCCATGCCCGTGCGTGTGATGAAATTGTGCGGTGTCGAATATCTATTTGCGACCAATGCCGCTGGTGGCATTAATCCCAAGTACTCGGTGGGCGACATTATGCTAATGCACGATCACGTAAATATGCTTGGATTTGCTGGCAATTCCCCGCTCCAGGGACCCAACGATCCTCGCTTTGGTCCACGTTTCCCCGCACTGGTCAACTCGTACAACAAGGAACTGATTAACAAGGCACTCGAAATTGGCAAACAGATGGGCATCGAGGCTAATATGCATGTGGGCGTGTATTCTTGCCTAGGTGGACCCACCTATGAGACTATTGCCGAGTTGAAGGCTCTTCGCATGATGGGCGTCGATGCCGTTGGCATGTCCACGGTGCATGAAGTCATCACTGCCCGCCATTGCGACATGAAGGTGTTCGCCTTCAGTCTGATCACCAACAAATGTGCCACCGAATACAGCGATAAGAAGGATGACGAGGCTAACCATGACGAAGTCATGGCAGTGGCTAAGAACCGGCAGAAGGCGTGCTGCGAGCTAGTTGCACGTCTCATTCGTCAAATTCAAGCATCATCATAGACATTCGTTTGGCGGGATTCCGGCAAGGTTACCACCTACCACGAAACAGCAAAACAGGATTGAACTCTAAATTTAACTCTAGTTGAAACTTTAGTCACTTATTTCGCATTTAAGTCATGGCCGGATCACTTCCCAAAATTTACAGTATAAGCAATAATTTTAGATTTTAATTAAATTATAATAAAAATAGGAATAACCCAAGCAATTTTTTGTTTAAAGAATTCTTGAGAATTCTAATTTAATTTATTCGTGAATGCTCAGTTTGGATAACTATTGAGAAGTGCCGAACATTCGCGTTGTGGGCTATAAGCGCGATTAGAATAATTCGCTCTCGCGCTGTCTGACATGGCCCCACTAGACCTCTTGGCAAGAGAGGCTGGAAATAGAGATCAGACGCCAGCTAGGAGAAAGGGCTAAGCTAAAAAACAATGTGAGCTGGCCAAAGTGTCGTCTTCCAAAAATTCGGCCATGGCTTAATCGGACGCATAGTCAGACTGACTTCTACTTGGGGCTACTACTGAAGGGACATGGATGTTCCATTTACGTAGGTTTAAGCACGAGACAGATCCCTGTATGTGCTGTGGGGTGACCACTAACCTAGATCGATACCTAATCCTACACCTCGTCTTTCACTGTTTCCCTCACTCCTCCCCAACTATTTCATGTATTCCCAAATGATTATGCAAAACTTTTTTAAAAATTAATTTTATTCGCCCTAAAAGTATGCTACATAAATTTTCTATTCAAATAAGTTTAAAATTACAACTCAAAAAATTGCAAAACTGCTTTTCACTCGCCTATTTTAAGCCTGATCGTGATGTCCTTTGGTCAGAAGGAAGGTCTTCTTCGTCAGCATCGACCGATGTCATGAGGTCCTGGAATTTCCTTCAAATAGCAGGAAAAAGAACCTTTTCAGAAAATTGTATGTCCTGCATCCTTAGATGACCCCAACTTTTTTTGATGCCAATCTGTAGAGATCATCAAGGACATCCTAGGGAACCATGTCATTTCGTCCTGCGGCAGGATTTCTGGATTTTAGAGCTATAAAACGAAAAAAGGATAATTTTCTCGAAGACATATCTCCGCAGGACATTGACCGATTTCGACAGGACATACTTTTTCTGGGCCTCCAATATCAGGCCTACCGATCTGCATCCAAGGATTTTCAATATCGTTCCAAAAATATTACTCGAATTTTTGTAAGGGGGTTAGTCAGAAAAATGGACAAAAATCGCAAAAAAACAATAAATGTCCTTATAACTCAGCCATTACAAGGACGATCACGATGTCCTTTGGTCAGATGGTAGACCGTGATGACCCGCGTCGACTGACACTACCAAATCCTGGAATGTCCTTCGGGAAGCTGAGATAAAAGGACTTTTGTGTTTAAGGAAAAATGGCAAATATCTCGCGAGTCCTTTAAAGGATCAGGACGAAAGTGGTGTCAAAAGTTTCCAATCCTCAAGGAGTATAGTCGGTGTAAAGGACATGGCGATAGTCCTGCGGAGAGCTGAGATATCAAGGATTTTGTAGTTTTCTGGTCTTCCGATTCAATTTGGGACTTGGAAAAATTACAAGTCCAGAAAGAGTGCTTAGTGTTGTTGTTGTTGTTATTGTTGTTGTTGTTGTTGTTGTTGTTGTTGTTGTTGTTGCTGTTGTTGTTGTTGTTGTTGTTGTAGTTGTTGTTGTTGTAGATGTAGTTGTTGTAGTTGTTGTTGTTGTTGTTGTTGTGTTGTTGTTGTTGTTGTAGTTGTTGTAGTTGTTGTTGTTGTTGTTGTTGTTGTTGTTGTTGTTGTTGTTGTTGTTGTTGTTGTTGTTGTTGTTGTAGTTGTTGTTGTTGTAGTTGTAGTTGTTGTTGTTGTAGTTGTTGTTTTAGTTGTTGTTGTTGTTGTAGTTGTTGTTGTTGTTGTTGTTGTAGTTGTTGTTTTAGTTGTTGTTGTTGTAGTTGTTGTTGTTGTTGTTGTTGTAGTTGTTGAAGTTGTTTGTTGTAGTTGTTGTTGTAGTTGTTGTTGTAGTTGTTGTTGTTGTAGTTGTCGTTGTTGTTGTTGTTTTAGTTGTTGTTGTTGTTGTAGTTGTTGTTGTTGTTGTAGAACAACAACAACTACAACAACTACAACAACAACAACACAACAACAACAACAAATATACAACAACAACTACTACAACAACAACAACTACAACAACAACTACAACAACTAAAACAACAACTACAACAACAACAACAACAACTACAACAACTACAACTACAACAACTACAACAACAACAACAACTAAAACAACAACTACAACAACAACAACTACAACAACTACAACTACAACAACAACAACTACAACAACAACAACAACAACAACAACAACAACAACAACAACAACAACAACAACAACAACAACAACAACAACAACTACAACAACTACAACAACAACAACAACACAACAACAACAACAACACTAAGCACTCTTTCTGGACTTGTAATTTTTCCAAGTCCCAAATTGAATCGGAAGACCAGAAAACTACAAAATCCTTGATATCTCAGCTCTCCGCAGGACTATCGCCATGTCCTTTACACCGACTATACTCCTTGAGGATTGGAAACTTTTGACACCACTTTCGTCCTGATCCTTTAAAGGACTCGCGAGATATTTGCCATTTTTCCTTAAACACAAAAGTCCTTTTATCTCAGCTTCCCGAAGGACATTCCAGGATTTGGTAGTGTCAGTCGACGCGGGTCATCACGGTCTACCATCTGACCAAAGGACATCGTGATCGTCCTTGTAATGGCTGAGTTATAAGGACATTTATTGTTTTTTTGCGATTTTTGTCCATTTTTCTGACTTACCCCCTTACAAAAATTCGAGTAATATTTTTGGAACGATATTGAAAATCCTTGGATGCAGATCGGTAGGCCTGATATTGGAGGCCCAGAAAAAGTATGTCCTGTCGAAATCGGTCAATGTCCTGCGGAGATATGTCTTCGAGAAAATTATCCTTTTTTCGTTTTATAGCTCTAAAATCCAGAAATCCTGCCGCAGGACGAAATGAAATGGTTCCCTAGGATGTCCTTGATGATCTCTACAGATTGGCATCAAAAAAAGTTGGGGACATCTAAGGATGCAGGACACACAATTTTCTGAAAAGGTCCTTTTTTCCAGCTTTTTGAAGGACATTTCAGGACATGGTAATGTCAGCCAACGCGCATAAATAAGGACTTCCATCTGGCCAAAGGACATCTCGCTCATCCTTCAAATGACTGAGTTATTAGCACTTTTCAAAGTCCCAAATATAACGTAAATTTTTCCAAGTCCCAAAAAGAATCAGAAGAGCAAAAAAACTGCAGAATACTAGAAAATCCTTGATATCTCAGCTCTCCGCAGGTCTATCGCCAAGTCCTTTGCACCGACTATAGTCCTGGATGGCTAACAGAAATCAGCAGTAGGCATCAACAATCCTGTACATAAAATATTATGAAATACCAGGCGAACAGGAATCGGCAGTAGGTTGATTTTTAACTTGTGTAAGTGAACTGAAAAATGTATTGCATACTTATACGGGCCCCCGCAATAAAATGAAAATGTTGAATTTTGTAAAACTGATTTAATAAAAATTAAATAGGCAAAAATTTGTTTTTAACATAATAATAATAATAATAATAAAAAAAAAACACAAAAATACAAATAGACGTAAGGATTACATGTAAAAATAATAAAATTAACACTAAATTGATATCCAAAATGTGAATATATATGGTCGTTAATTTAAAATTTTGTTTACCTTTTTTTGTTTTTGGTGTTTGCAGAAATTAAACAAATGCAAAATTTCGTTAATTCGTTAAAAATTAATTAATGTGTGTAAATTAAAAGTTAAAAAACAAAATCAACTTAGTATTATTTACAGGTAAAATAATAATTATAATGATCATAATAATTAACCAACAAACTCTGAACCGATTTTTCGTATGAAGCGAGTTTGGATTAGATTTATTATTGCTTAGTTCTTGCATTGATTCTTATATAAATTGATATATAAATTGTATGTGTGTATATGCGTGTGTTAATATATAGAGAGTTCATAAGGATATGCGCACGTGAGTGTGTGTATGTGATAGTCCTAGTACATATATAGTAGAATACATCGTTTGTTTTTTATAAGTGCCCGCTGCAAAAGCAATCGTTGCATATCAAAAAAAAAGAAGATATATATATAAATATTGTATGTGCTTCTAAAATTTAGGTTTTTTTTTGTGTTGTTTTCAATTCTTCGTTTTTGTGATTGTGTATGTGTGTGTTCAAGTCTATAAGTTGCATTTTTCTCCTAAAAGAGTCCTCGCTCCTTCTTTAGCTTGGTCTGCTTCCAAATCGGTAGCTGCTCAAATTCCGCCCGACTGCAGCCCAAGGCCACTTGAAAGTCTTCGGCATTCAAGTAGACCTCCAGTCGTGTCGGCTCCACACCTTCGGGCAAGGGGCGGGCCCTAAGGACATCCAGGGGATACTCGGTTTGTGTCATTTGTGCCAACATTGTGCTTATCATGATGGGTGTGTCTGTGCGTCCATCCTGTGAAGAAGAAAAGGAGTCCACTATTTATTGCCAAAGGGAGACGGATAATGGGCTAATTTGGGCTTACCTCTAAATTGATTTCTCTGACATCTGTGCGCTCTGTCCAGTCGGGGAAGAGGGCACGGAAAGCCAATGGCTCGAGGCCAGCCCACACAACTTGACCGTTGATGCCATGGAAGGCTTCCTTCTCGTTCTCGCCGTGCTTGGCACGCCAATAGTCGACGGCTGTCTCTAGGGCAGCTCGTCTCTCTGAGATCCAACGATTGACACCAGCTCGATTATCGCTTGTAGAGGGACTGCTACGATCCTTTTCCTCTGTATTAACTGAAATTAAATGCAAATTAATATATAGATATGAATTTCTTTTCTTTGTTCGTTTTCTTACGCTTAATATCTTCCTGGGGCCACCAGCCCATCCAAAGCCACAGCTCCGTGCCATCATCTATGAGAAATATGGTCGGCTGACGGGCATTATATAGTTGGGCCTGGGCAAATGGATATGGACTATGCAGATCCTGGCAACGCAATCCATCGACCAACTCCTGTGCCTTAAACACACCCTGAGTGCTGCTAAACTGGAAGATTCTCAGTTGATAGTCAAAGTTTTTCGTTGATTGCAAAAGACTGTGATAGTCCAGTCGTTCCTGTTCCAAGCCCAAGGCCAGTTTACAATCCTCATTCTCGGAACCCTCCTCCATTTCGGTGAGAGTGGAATTCTCGCAGGCGAAGAGATCCTTTGGCATTTGTTTGATCAAATCCTGCCCCGCCTCTAGGGTAATGGTTCGTGTGTGTGATGAACTCTTGGAGCCATGCCAGACCAGAAGCACACCCTGTTGTCCGTGGATTAGCAACATGGAGCTGCGTGAACGTAACTGGCAGGCCTGGCAGTTGACCTCCTTGAGTAGGGTCTCATCCTTGACATTGCCCTGCACCTGATACAATCGCCATTGACTACGCCGTTCCAGACACTTGTCCTTGCGTCCGCGATGTTGCCAAAGTTGCTTGAAGAGACGCACAAATGCTGTACTCTCATCGCCCTGGGCCACACGCAATTGGGCGCCCTTCTCCTTGTCCAATTCTACTGTTAGGAGCGCAGCCGCACCCTTCTCATTAGCACTCGAGTCCTGACCCTGCCAGGTGAAGTAGACACAACGATCACGGCCCACTGTGCTGCGATTGGACACTTTGCCACTTAGTTCACGCACTGTAACCGATATTTGATAGATCCATCGGACTATATAGCTTTCCGTTGAATAGAAATGGCCATAATCCTCTCGTGAATTGGCCGCATCGAAGTTGAATTCGTGAATTTGCCATTTATCAGTGGACTTGGTTATAATATCGCAATGGCGCATGGTATCCGTGTCATAATAGAAGTTGCCACGCCCCAAATTGGCCTGCTCCAGCACCAGATTTGGCTCCTGATAGGGTTCACCCTTGAACAGGGCTGCCCCATTAACGGCACGCACGATATTCACACCATTTGCCAGATAATCCTTCTCCAGATCTTCCCTCTCCAATTCGGGCCAATCACTGAATTTCTCTTTAAAGAGAATCGTTTCCATATTCTGGGTGATTTTACCCAAAACACACCAATCCGGTCGCTGTGGGCATCTCTTGGCATACGCCACACTCTCCCGCTTGCCCACAATGGACGCATAATTGAGGGGATTCAAATAGCATTGGGCATAATCAGCCGAATCCTGTGCCACAAAGTGCTCCTGGGCCAAACGCATGGCCGCACGTTTATCATCCGATGGCGCGTTCTTACCATTCCACACATACAGCTCACTTCCGAAATCGAATACCAGCACCTTACGCGTATCGAGCATATCCACTTTGGGTATACATCCCCAGTATTTCTCCATAGGCACGAGCGCATCATCTTGGAACTCGTAGATCTTATTTGTCTCAATCAAACTGCTCTCAAAGACGTCATCCTCGTCGGCATGCCCAGAATCAGCTATTTCCGGCGGATTTGCTTCATCCGTCGATGGGATGCCCAACATTTTCCAGAACTGACGCCACTGTCGCTCATTCAGATACTTGCCGTCGGTAAGTATCACCTCCTGACTGGCTGTGCAACCCAAATCCTTATTCTCCACAATGGCAGCACAGATCTTCTTGCTGTGCGAAATCTCAATTACATTGGCAAAGGAGCCAACATAACGGAACAGCTGCGTTTCGCCCACCAAGATGAAACAATCCCCACGGTTCATTGACAAATGCGTTGGGCTAACCAGTCGCGTCTGCACATGAGTACGCCCCTTGACATGGAGCAGCATTACCGGCTTATGGGGTAGCCACATCTGTTGCAAGGGCAACGATGATGAACGCAAAGCAACCGATTTGAAATCCTCTACAGAGGCTAAGCCGGCTATGGCCTCAGCTGCCAAGTTACTACGTCCATGTCCGACTAAAACGAGAGGGAGAGAGAGAGATTACTACAGAGGGCTTAAAAGAGAAATCTATCTCACTCACATGACTCCAGTTTTAGACGCCTCAGTTCGCGTTCGGCTATACCGGATTTCTGTTCAGTATACTCGGAACTAATGTCACTTCGGGCAGCCAAACTCTTGAGTGGATTACGTGCAGCTCGCCGACCCTTTGGCCCTTGTATATTCTTTTTAGTCACGAGCCTAAAATAAATGTTTATGTTTAAATTTTGAATTTATTTTTAATCTGTTTTTTTTTTTTTTTTTTTGTGAACTGAGGCTTACCTCTCAGTGGGCTTGATATCATCCAGATCCAGAAATTGCTCCTTCTGCTCTTCCACGTGCTTTGGTTGTTTTATCTGCGAGACAAAGAAGTTCTCAAAGGTCTCCTCGTCATCGAGACGTGGCACTAGAATTCTGGAGCCCACATTGGTGGGGGCAGCTGCACTCTTGCTGTTGGCCAACTCTTTGCTCTGTTTGGCATTTTGTGGCCAAGCTCCGCCACCATCCGAATCTGTAGTGGACCCGCTGCTACTATTGCTATTGGAGCGACTCAGGGCCTGGCTCGACTCCTTCTCCTTCTCCTCTTCGGGATTAACACTCAGACTGCGTTGGGCTGCTGTCGGTTTGGTTGTTGTAGTGACCATCATGGAGGGACTTTTGGCCAGACCCAATTGCGGTTGATTGGCACTGCGCACTTCAAGCAGTGGACACTTTTTGGCTGCGTCATTGGGTGAACGTTGAAATTGCAATTCGACGGGAGATTGTGATTTCGTCTGAAGTCGTCCAGCGACTGTAAACTTCTTGGCATCGGTTTGTTCTACAATTCAAACACATACACATACACACAATTGAAAATCCAAAACAAAAGACATTTTCTGGAATCATCAATCTCTTACCTATGCGCTGTTTCCACTTCTCCGAATTGGATTGCAATTTACCCAAACGATCTGAGACTTTGCCACCCTCAAGACTGGTTGGTATTAGGGGCGATGGTGGTAATGGTTTGTCCGACAGCGAATGGGCCAAAGATAGCGATTCCTGTTGATTAGCCAAATAAATTAAAGACTCGTTAATGATGTGTGTGCATTTTCCTCTCGTTTTGTGTACGCCCACGCACTGCTCTAAGACCAAAGTTTTGGCATTTAAAAAGAAATTAAACAAGATATATAACCAAATATAGAGAACATCTTTTTCAATCTCGACCTTATCGAGTTGACAAACGATGATTGCCTAACCAAAACAAAACTGGGTTGTTCCCAGTCCATTGCGATGACGCATCACCTGTATTTGCGTTCGATTTGCCACCTGTTATTTTTATTGTTGTTGCTTATCGAAACCCATTTGTAGAATCTGTTTTTCGATTTGCGCCTTAATGAATGTTTTTTTCCTAAGTTTTTGCACTTTGTTTACCAGTTTCACTTTTTTCATATTGTTTGTTTGCTCTGGCTGTTGGTTTGGTTGCGCGGTTCGGCAGGGAGAGGTTAAGGGCGGCACACCTCGAAAATACAATATAAGCTCGGCTCAATACTACCAAGTGCGACCCATTAGTGGGTATGGACCCCAAAATCTATCTCTAAACTGCGAGGCTTGCTGCCCGCACAAAGTAAACTAAGCAACTGGCAAATTATTGTGCGCACCTCTCGATGAACAACAATTTCAATTGAAGTTAAATGCATTAAGAGAAGAATTCCAAACATACAGAGAGATATAGTCAGAGAGAGAGAGAAAAGTAAATAATAGGGAGTAAAAAGATAAGATAAGACTACTTCTCTCTGGAGAGGTCTCTCAGTCCTACAAAGCGATTGTTGTTGTTATTGCCATTTGTTTAAACTTTGAAAAGCATTAATGAAGTGTCAATATTAACTTATCATATATTTCTATTTCAAACAAAACACCAAATAAAACAACAAGAAAAAAGTAATTGTTATGTCTTATCGTGTTCAACAGACAAGTGTAAAGAAACCTACAAGGAAACAAAAAAACCGCCAATAGAAATTGATGATTTATATTTATCTTTTCTTGATTAATAGATTGCTAGAACATAAATTCAATTTGATTATTTCATTATTACGTGGAATAGATAGTTAGCTAGATTACATTAAGATGGCTCAAACTACATACTATTCGCTTCATTGACCAATTTTCTATGCTTTCTTTGCCCATTTCTTGGTCTTTTCAATACCCTACCGAAACAATTTGCCTTCTGTTTTCTAGTTTTGAATTCCATGAGTGGCGTTTACTTTTTCAATTTCACTCAATTTTAACTGTAAAAGAGGAACGCCAAATGATGCCAAAACTCATTGGAACAACTGGTTCACGATTTAATAGAAAGAGTAACGCATTTGACCAGAAAGAAGCCTATAAATTTTGACATAGAAGTGTGCAAGTGTATGTCGAGTTTTCATAGCGAAATTTCCGACACTAAGGCACCACAGATTTTTAGTTTAAGATCCTATTATGCACCCCCGCAGTAGCCTCTACGTCTCTATTCCCTGTTAAGTCTTATTTAGGTACTGAAAGGTTTCTTTTAAAACTTATAACTCCCAGCCATTTCGCCGACGTTGCCCTACTAGGTTCCATCATTTATTTGATGATTAAGTGAGTTGGCTTTAATCGTAATTTTATTTATTTTATTGTTGGATTAACTTCCTCATTGATTATTTGCAGTTGGCCTTAAGCAAATGACATTATCAATTCTCAGACTCTTTTAGACTGACCGAATGACTGACTGTCTTGTTGTTGTTTACAGTGTTTGTTGTTGTGGACAGTGAAGTGATTGTTGGCTTCTGTTGTCAATTATATTTGTTGTATGGCTCTCTTATATCAACAAATAACACTTAATCAACAAAAGCAACAATGGACATAACCTTGGCGCACTCCTCTTAACTTTTGCTCATCCCCTCCCCTCTCCATCACCCTTCACCCTATTAGCCAATGAAATTCTCTTGAAATTTAATGTATGTGTCATGCGTTTTTATCATAACGAAGGCTCTCACTCTTGCTTCCTCTTCCTCACTTTGCACCACACACACACACACACCACCTGAACGGCCGCAGCAACACACAATGATGAATCATTCCATACATACATATACAAACAAACGAAAAAATATTTGATAAAATACCTTAAACAAAAAAACAAAACATAAATCCCAACGTTTCGATTACCAAATATTGGGTATAAGATTCAATACCCATTCGAAAACAACAAAAATGCGGTAACAAAAAGGTAAATGTGGTTGTTGTTGTTATTGTTTTTGTTGTTGTTGTTGCTGTGTGATCAGAGCTTGTTCCAAGGAGGGGCAAGACGCCAGAGAATTTATCAACAAATGAATGCCAATTTATTATAATAGTTTCACGTTATGGTGTTGTGTTTGCTGATTGTTGATTATTACCTTTGCCGTTGGCTTTTTCTACACACTCTCACACATCTCTCTCCCCCTCTCTCTTTTTCACTCTCTCTCTCTCTCTCTCTCTCTCTCTCTCTCTCTAGTGGAGCAAAACACTTGTTCTCTTGTAACTGTTGTAAAAACGTTTTCAAATTACTTGAGGCTTACACTAATTAGAATTCCATCGAATGCTGTATTCCTACTCAGGCATTGCTGCCCAACCGACACCCACATCACGTATACGCAACTATTTTGAGGGCCTAAACGAATCATTTGACATTAAAAGTAACGCTAAAGGATTATATATAAATGTAAAAGCGATTAATCGGAGAAATTAAAAAAAAATAAATTTTTGCCAAGTAGCTCATAATTAGCTATTCTTTTGTCCATCAATGCCAATGAATTGCTTATAAATAAATGTTTAAAAATGGTTTCAATAAGCTTTTGACATAGTTAAGTTGATTAACCAATAATCTTTTTGCCTTTTTCCGACTTTATCTGGGTCAATTTTCATATATATCCAATTTATATTTGCCTTACTTTGATAAACGTTGTAGGTGCTTTCCGTTTTTCCTTTAATTCAACTTGTAATTCCCAACTGGTTGTAGCATTTGAGTAAAGTATTTAGATATTCCAGTGCTTCTGTTTTTGCCCTTCACCCTGTAAGTATTTGGTTTCTACGTTTCATTTCGGGCAAATTGAGCAACTTATTATGCCATTTTAAATTAGATATATGTACATATATGCCAAATAGGAAGAGTTTTTTACTAAAAATTTCCATACGAATTTTGCTGGACTTTTGTTTTGTTTTTTTTTTTCATGCCAATTTAGCCAAAACTATTAGTTTTTGTTTTTGGGCTAGTCAAGTTCAAGTGTATAATAGTGCAAATTGTGTGGGCATTTGGCCAATAGCGTAAAAGCTACAATAAATAGGCATACAGAAAAAGGGGGGGAAGATAAATCAGTGAATGGAAGTTTTCCATTTAGTTGGTAATTCTTTGTTGATGAATTAATCCATTGAAATTTCTCATATCAAGTGGAGAAGAGAAGAGACGCGAGGCATATGTATTTAATTGATAAGTAGCAGCAGCAATGGTCACACAAAGTTCATTCACATTGCAAACAGAGCTAAGTTCATTGAAGATACAAATACAAGTAGATATATGTCTTTATATATATGTAGGTAGACAAAGCGAACAAAGTCCATAGAGCAAATAGAATCAAATAAGTTAAAATAAGTCGGTTTGCCTAACAAAAGTCTAAATTATTTCTAAATCACATCAAAACATTTCTTTTTTCGTGTTCAAAATTTCTGCTTTGACCACAAATCAATCAACGAATTAGATTCACTTTACACACAGAAGAATTGCTTGTGGCAAAATGTCTGAGTAAAATCCATTATTAATGAACAAATCTCAAGAGAGTTGAATTCGCGCATCAATTTATTTGACAAATTGTTTTGGCTTTCGCGAAAAGACACGCTTCGATGAGGAAGATGATGACGATGATAGAGAAGATTACCCTATACCAAATATATACAGGATGCATAAACAAGAGTTAAGATACAAAGTATTCATGTTTTTGCACCTCTATTGCCTCCAGTTGGAACACCCTCTATTTGTTAGTTTAGTTTTAAAACGCCTTGAAAAGCCCAAAACAAAAAGACAAAAGCAATTTTCTTAAATTTTTACCTCAATTTTCGGCTCAGCTGTTTAAACATTTATTAGAACGCAAATTTTGTAGATAATAAATGACTATTTATTAATGAATACGTCTCGTTGTAAACGTTTTTATTTGCATTGTGTTTCTATTCATAGATAATCATATATATGTATTTAGGCATATAGGAATATAGGATTGTAGTGATAAATAATACTAAATACAAATTCTTGATAAATTACAATTTACAATTCTTAAAACATTGAGACATCAATTTCTATCCATTCACAGTTTTGACACGTAAAAAAAAAGTATTAAAAGAAAACAGAGCAGGAAAGTAAGTACAATTTTGGATTGCAATTTTTCACGAATTTTCTCAGTGTTTATTCTTTTCGATTTAAATTTGTTTAAGCTTTCATCAATTAAACAAACAAAATGCATAATAGGGCCAAGAAGAATTGGTAAGCAACAACGGCGTTGACTAAATTCTACACATTTAATGTTTATGTATATAATTATATTGTATGTAATGAAATGTATATAATGTATATGAGAGTATATATCGCATGTATGGATGTATGTAGATGTAGAAAGAAATTGTGACCATATTTGTGAGTCATTCGAAAACAAAAGCAACCAGTGCAATGGGGCAGGGGTGACCCATTCATCTGATGATGGCACACTCACACACACGCTGATCGACAAAGACAAAAAAAAAAACAATCATCTAGTTATCTCTAAAAATTCCTGACCAATTCATCTCGCATCATTCACATAGGTCGCATCATCCAAGTGGTGGCATGTGCTTGACGAACTGGAGGAGGCCAGCTCCTCGTTTAGCAAATCCGTGATGGAATAGGCCGACAAGGGACGAGAGAAACGACGCTCGGAGAGTATGTCATCGATGCAGGTGACTGGCGATAGACTATCCGATTCCTCGGCACTGCGTGCAATGGCCTGAAAGATATTCTCCATGCTGAGATCGAGGCAAAAGTCAGTCGGCTGACGCAACATCACAGGCGAGGCTGGTGGCTCTGGTGAGCTGGAGGACAAGGGCGAGGCTGTTGAGGGTGTGGCTGAAGTGCCACGGCGGGAACCATGCCGCAATACTGGCACAGCCATTGGCTCCCAATCGCTGTGCGTCGCCATGATCGATGAGGACGATGTCTTGCCACTCTCTGCAACTGGATGCTGTTGCGACTGCGGCTGATGGTGATGATGTTGCAGTTCCTCCTCCAGCTGGAGCATGGCCTGCTCTATGTGACGCAGATGTGAGGCAATGCTGGATTTGCGTGAGGCACATGGTGTCGACTCATTCGATTCCTCGCTGGCCCCAAACATATGTATCTCGGGCAGAGTTAGGGGAGAGACCCGAGTTGTTGGCTTGCCGCTGCTGCCGGTGTTCCCCGTCTCAAACATGCGTGCAATTTTCGTCACATTGCTCCGTTTCACGGGCACAGGCAATGGCGGCATCTCCTCCTTTGAATGCGTCACTGCGGACTGAGGCTGCTGTTGTTGACGCTTCGGATAGACCCTTGTCACCGGTTTACGCGTCTTTTGTTTAACCTGCTTGGCGGCAGCTGACGACTCCTGGGCCAGCACATGGCAGCATAGCTCTGGCCCATAGCAACGATGAAATTTATTGCGATTCGCCTCATAATCTGCATTGGCGAAATGCTTCATACGGACTAGGGATTTTGGCAAAAGTGTGAGGAAGACATAGGTGATCAGTAAGTAGGGCAACCAGGCGGCCCACTCCCAGGCCATGTTCACATAGACCATATAATCCGACGACAACATGGCGAATCCTCCTTAGCGGCGGCTCTCAGTGATTTCTTGTTTTCTTATCAGAAAATTGATTTGTGTTTTATTATATTTATTTATTTTTTATTGACTTTATCCGGTGCAAAAATTGGTTAACTTTTCTTTTTCTCCTCAGCAAATGTTCATTAATTTTTTGCTTTCTTGCTGATGACATCACATTACACACATTCTAAACAGGATACGAAATTAGATTATTTTTATACATATTGATTGATTATACGATTTTCTGTACGTTTTGAAGTTTCGAAAAATATTGCAAAATATTTATCAAAGGATATATATATTTTGCATTATCTTTCTACCCTCTCAACACACACACACACACACACACACACACACACACACACCCACACACAAAGACACACACCTTTATTTTTGTGAGGTCCGCTTTGGTTTGCACTTTGCTTTGGAATGATGATGATTTCAATATAATTTATAGATTTCTCATTTGGTCCTCGCGTATTATTTATATCTTTTTGATTTGGGTTTCAGGTATCATCCGTTTTACAATATTCTCTCTCTCTCTCTTGTTTTACCGGCTATAATTTTATATTTCGTAAATTTTATGGCTTTATATTATTTCGTTTCTTTTTTTCAGTTGTTGTTGTTGCTGTGTTTGACGCATTTTATATTCCGTGGCGTCGTTCGTTCGTTTCGTGGTCGTTCTCTCTGGCTTCTCGTCTTAAACTTAACTGGCGTTGTTGGATCTCCTCCACCTAACGACGCAACGTCGACGCCGACGCCGACGATGGAGACGAAATAGTGGCGAGGTCGCTCACTATTCAAAGCTGCGCGCGTCGTTTTTTTCTCTCACTCTCTGTATCTTGCTGAATTGGGGGGGCCATACTCTTTCTCTCTTTCGCTCTCTCTCGATCTGTGCTTTATGGGGAGCTTCTTCGTTGGACGTTTGCCGGCTATTGCTGTGCTGCACTTGCGCAGAATTCTTGTTCTTGGGTCAAGTTGTTGTTGTTGCTGTTGCCCGTCGTTGCAAGGGAAGATTCCCCTCTAACTAATGATGAAAGAACTTCTTTCAGTGACCATTACTTGAACTGTACTCTTCGATTTTAATTTCTATATATCACAAGCTACAGTGGGCCCCCACTTGGTAAAAAGAAAAACTTCAATGCCCTGAGATTATGGCAGCTGAGTTGATATAAAGTATCAACCGAGCATAACTACTGATCAGAAATTATATAAATTTTACTTGCCTTAAAAAGTGAGCAGTGGTCTCATTGTTTATAGATATAGTCACCAGATCTTGATTAAATAGACTCACCAATATTACATTTCACGACAATAGCTGAGAACATAACGAAGTTATTGAGAAAAGTCACTGTTCGTGACTTTGCCGTATGTATGGAAGCTATATGATATAGTGGTCCGATCTGGCTGAATCCGAGATATACAACCCCTGCAGTATATACAAGCCTTCAGCTCTGTAGCTCTAACGGTCAAGGAGGAGTTCGCATTGATCCAGGCGGACGGAAGGACGTGCTGATCGAGAATATATACACTTTATATGGTCGGCGATGCTTCCTTCTATGCGTTGCACACTTCTGACCACAATAAATATACCCTTTTTGCAAATGATAGTTAAATATACCTGTTAATGACTGTGCCGAATTTGGTAAAGATCGGGTAACTATATCATATAGCTCCCATAGAAACGATCGGTGGAAAACAGTGACTTCCATCAAAAAGTTCGTTATATCCTATGCTAAGATTGAAGGCCGTTCTTTCGCAGACATTAGACTTTTTGGATGAAACGCTTTTACACTTTGATGGCTATGGGTAAGGAAAGAATTACCAAAACAGTTGCAAGGGTATACAAAGTTAACCCCGGCCCTCTGGTTTTAGGATAACTTTGAAGACCGAAAACTTTTTAAACAGCCCTCGTAACAAAAATTAGTCTGTTGTTTTTCTTTAACTTTAGTTTGTTCTCAATTAGAAAAAAGAAATACAATTCCAACAGCTGTTTCCGTTTTGAAGTGATACTTTGTTTAAAAAGTGTCAACAAAACTCGCTTCCAACGAAGAATTCCTCATAAGCCAAACTAACAGTTAAACCACCTTAACATGCTATGATTAATTTAGTCTTAGTTACTCATAAACTGTAAGCTAAGCCATCTCGAACAGAAATAAAACTATTCTGCCTGTTTTTAAAAGTAATCAAGATCTAATTTTATTCATTTCGCCACGTCTTAATAAAATTTTTACCCATTGCGAACTTTAACAAATTCTTTATTATTAGTTACCCTTATTTAACAAATTAATCCAGCCTCCTAAATGTTGTCTCTCTCTCTCGTAGTTAATCTTTAAATATTTGCATGTTTCTTATAACAGATCTTGTTGCCTTTTTCATATTTGCCAAGTTTATCAGACTTTCTTGTTTTACTCATTGTTGTTCTTATTGCTCCACTCACCGACTGCGACATAGGCAAACAAAAACTCACATACTCTATCTCACTCTCTTGTATGTCGAAAATGTAGAGCAACAACACGAACAATAATAATAACAATATTAACAAATGCCTCTTTGTGATTTATTTATGTATGTGACATTTGCCTTTCGTTAATTTGTTGATTTTTTTTGATTTTCCGAGCTGTCGCAGCGCACAAATTTGTGTCATCTTTTCCATCTAATATATATATATATATATAGTTTTTTTTTTTTAGGTTGGCGATATCGCGCACCTCTATATATTATGTATATATATTGAGTATGCAGTCAAAACAGTTGGCATTTTATTTTTAAATAAAATGAATGAGTGTGTGTCTTGGTTCTGGTTGTGGTTCTCAATTCGTACGATTTGTAATGACCAAATGTTTTTTTATTTACTCATCATCATCATCTTGAGAAGGTGAAAATGCATTAGACCGTGTGTGTGTGTGTGTGCAAGAGTCGAATGTCCAGCCTTGAGACACTTTTTTAGTTAAATTTATATATTCCTTGAAAATTTCAGTTTGCACATTGTGTGCAAAATGACAGAAAATCGTATATGTATGTATATTTATAGTTTATTATGTTAATATGCTTCCTGCTAAATGCATTTGACAGTTTATGCAACACTTTTTTTCTGCTGTTTCCATTTCAGGAAATCACTTCACATTACTTTTTATGCAATACGAGCGAAAGATTCAGACTGAGACTTGCACAGAGATGGAGACAGAGACACGAGCCTCCTTCCCTCTCTATTTTTAGTTTCAGTTTGCCGCTTATCAATTTTAATGTCAATTGAAACCGGCAGCAAATAATAATAATATTGCATAGTAATAACAATAACAACAACAGCAGCGAATCACATGGAAAAAGAAACCAAAAAAAAAATAAAAATAAAATAAACGAAAAACCAAATCGAACGAAAGGCGTATGAAATTGCCAACTAGTCGCAGTGAAGTCGCGACTTGAACTGCAAGCAAATATCATAAATTTCAATTGGAAGAGGGAAACCTCAGTGGGAATACGAGCCACAGCAGATTGGGAGAGAGAAAAAGAGAATGTAAGAGGCTCCAAGCCGGCTTTTCAGAGAGTAGACATCGCACAACGAGTGGGAGACAGAGGGAGAGAGAGAGAGAAAGATAACTATAATAATGATAATAATCATCATGACAATGATGATGATGGTAAGACAGAGTCCCTCCTCTCATTAGGCGTATAAAACAAGATCAACGTAGGGAGAGAGAAAGGCGAATAACCAGAAAGGAAGAGGCCATCCTCTACTCTTTAAACTTAAAAGGGTATATGCGAAGTCATCCCAAAGGAGATCCTCTTAGATCCAATCAACTTGCTTCAGCATAAGTATCAATTTGTAAGTTTTAGCTCCAAGAAATAAATCAAAATCCTACGATACAAGCTTATTGTAAATAAAGCAGAAGCCAAGATCTAAAGATCTTGTTACAGAGTATAACTTTCGTCGTTGCTCCAATTAAAGTCAAAAGGAATTGAATTTTTGGGAATGCAAATTTGAAAAATATTTAGGGGCAAGGCCCATTATCATTTCAAGAAGATGATTCAGATCGTCATTATCATCAATCTCAATGGCTAACAGATTCCTCACGCAAGTGATGCAATTGTCTAAAAATTCAATAAGTTTCAAAGAAAGAAAAGAAAAGAGAATAAAACACATTTCCTTCTACATAGCCGGATAGTTCACCTTATCTATCAACAGGGACGAGGCGGATGAAAAGAGGGGTACAGGAATTGTGTGGCAAAAGCAAAGAGAATAATGAATCACAACACAGAAGCAATAAAAATAATCAGCAATAAGTAGAAGCAACAGCAGCCGCTGTTGGCATTTTTTGCAGCTTGTAGATACAAGCGGCCAGATACAGATACATGAATAGTTGTTGCTGTTATTTTTGTCGTTAAGGAAGACAAAGACTGTCAGACAGAAAGAGCCAAGTAAAGATATGGTTACCCCCAGCGGGGCAGTTAGAAGTTGAGCTCAAGCTATATAGCTTTTGTGTGCTACTGTGTTGTCATTGCTAGATCTTGACTTGACAGGGCATGGACTAATGAACAAGTCGTCTCCCTCTACCAACAACAGCAACAACAGCAACTGTAATAATAATGAAGTACGATCCCACTAAAAAAAAAAAAAATAGAGAGACAGAGAACCAAACTGAGCCGTGGAGAGGAGGCGAAGTATATCAAATTTACAAAACAATTTACAACAGCACGAGCACGAGCAATGGAAAAACAAAAAAAAAATAACAAACTAACTAAGAAGAAGATGAGCACGTTCAAGATCAAGTCAGAGATCAAATGCAGGCAGGCAACAGCAACAACAACAACAACAACAACAACAACAGCAACTTCTACTTAGAAGCAGAACAGTACAGCCCAATAGCCCAGCAGACCAGCACAGACCAAACACAGCCTCAGTACCCAGTGTCAGTCTCAGCCCTGGACTAAGTTGTTGCTTATGCTGCAGGCAAGTTTAGAAAAATTATGGCAAAATGGAAGAAGTTTCGCGACCAAGGCGAAACCAAGCAAGGAAGACAAAGATGCTGTTGCAAGCAGGCAAGACAACGACGACTTTGCCTGGTCTCCTCTCTGTATCTATATTTAACCATAACAACCACAGCAACAACAGCAAAAAGAAGAGGCAGAAAGAACTACCATGACCGGCTGCATCATCTGTTCTAGCCCTTCTCAACGCTTCTCCTCCAGCATTATCGAGTCCTTTCTCCTTTTCTCCTCCTCTATGATTCTCTCTCTTTCCTTAGTAATGCATTATTATGCGCATTTTCATTTGGCTCAACGATCGTGGCTTGATAAATTATACTAAATTATAACTATGAAAAAATAAACGAAACTCTTTTCTCTTGTCAAAAGTGTTTAAGCAAACATTCCCTCTTAAAGAGAACAAAAAAAACGGTCATAGAACTTACAATTTTATGTATAAATTTACTCGTAATTATTAATAAAACGTTCCATAATTGTGCATCAAGTGGCATCTTGGCGGCAAAATGAGGGTACAAAGCCAAATGCATTAACAGTGGTTCAAGTTGCAGTCATTTGGTGATGAAATACGAAAACTAATGAAAAGAATATGTAGTTTGAAATTTGAATGGAATTTGTTTAACTTAAAGCAACAAACACGTGGGGGTCACTACTTGAATGACATACGTTTCTTTTTTTGTTCAAGGTTTCCTTTCTTTTAAAACTTAAAACAATTGCCTTTAATTTTGTGAATATTTGACCAATATACCTATTTATGTAGAGCTTTGTAGCCACTTTCTATTGATCTTAATACCACTGTGTGTTAGAGCTTAGGCGTTGAATACTTGAACACTTGTGGCCCCCCAAATAATAAAAACGAAAGAAACTCCAAGAAGCGTGTAATTCGCTGCCAACAATAACAAAAGCGACAACACTTCAAAACTCATTTGCCATGCCAGGCCAGACCGGGACCAGTCAGTGAGTTGGTTTTGGTGTGTGGGTCAGAAGATCGCTTTGACATGATTTCTTCACAAAATTTCTCCCACCACCACCGTCACCCAACAATCCATCCATCCATCAGGCAACGATCAGTGCCACCAACACAACTATAAGATGCTGTGTGTCTTGTGTTGTGTTGGCATACATAGAGAAAAGTGTAAGGAGGCGGAGTCCATGTAATTAAATGTGATTACTTGTACAATTTAGCCAAGGGAAAAGACCTTGCTTGCCGCTCTCTGTCTACCCGCATAATTATGTAGCGCAGAAATAATCGTTTATTTAGCCTGACATGAAAGGAGAAAGGGGTAGTGGAAATAAGTTCACTAAACTCAATTGCCACAAGTGCTCAACAATTTTTGATTTAGTGTCAAATTCGCCTAATTGGCCAAGTCACTAACGGAAATCAATGGCATTTTCGCACGAAAAGTGAAAATGTTGACATGCCCAAAACAAAAAAGTGTTTAAAGCGAAAATAAAAATCGAAAAAATCAAAAATATATGTTCATGGTCACAAATCTGTCTAAGCACTTGCACTTTTTGTTTTCATCAACTGTATTTTTGTTGCCTACTTTGCGGCAGAAATTTAAATACATTTACAAATGGCTCCCAGAAATATGCAATGGTTTGCAAAAAGATTTTCATAATAAATTGCTTTTAGGCAGAGAGGGCAAAATATAAACCAGAGGGCCAGGGCTAACTTCGACCACGTCAAAGTTTGTTTACCCTTGCAACTTTTTTTTGGTAACTGTTTCCTTACCTATAGCCATCAAAGTGGGAAAACGTTTTATTTAAAAAGACTAATGTTTGCGAAAGAACGGCCAACAATCTTCGGAAATAACGAAGATATTGATCAAAGTCACTGTTTTCCACCGATCGTTCCTATGGGAGCTATATGATACCCGATCCTTATCAAATTTGGTCTGTTAGTCATTAACAGATATAGTAAACTAACAAATGTTAAATTTGAAAGCAATCGCATCAAAAGTAACAAAGTTATTGACAATAGTCACTGTTTTCCACCGATCGTTCCTATGGGAGCTAAATGATATAGTCACCCGATCTTAATCAAATTTGGCACAGTCGTTAATAGATACAATAAACTTATAGGTATAATAGACTGACCAATATTTAATTTTACGACAATAGCTGAGAAAATAACGAAGTTATTGAGAAAAATCACTGTTCGTGACTTTGCCGTTTGTATGGAAGCTATATGATATAGTGGTCCGATCTGGCTGAATCCGAGATATACAACCCCTGCAGTATATACAAGCCTTCAGCTCTGTAGCTCTAACGGTCAAGGAGGAGTTCGCATTGATCCAGACGGACGGACATGGTTATTTGAACTCGTCTCGTCGTGCTGATCAAGAATATATAAACTTTATATGGTCGGAGATGCTTCCTTCTATGCGTTGCACACTTCTGACCAAAATTAATATACCCTTTTTGCAAGGGTTAAAAAAGAAAATAGGTTATACTTAGTATTTATTCAGTTATTAGATTTAGTGAACTAAGATAAGTATCTGTTAAATATTTCATAGTTAATCTAGATGATTTTAAAAACTTTGGCATCTTTTGTGTATTAAGAACTATTTTTAGTCCCACACTTTAGATCATAGGAACTAGAGGAGTGGGAAATGAAGGAAAACTACTCCTAAAAGACTTTTGAACAAATATAAATTTTTGGATTACTCTGTGCAAAACAATTATTGCTTGTCGACAATTTGTACATTATACGACACACAAAAAGTTATAAATAAACATTGCAAATAATGAATACTTTTTCAATCTATTGTATACATTAAGGGGCACTGTTCCACATTTCCTAGTCCTAGGCCCGCCTATGCTTTTGATAATATTTTTTATGTGTTTTCCCAATTGCCTCCATTTTTGATTTCAAATATTTTTTCATCTTGATTTTCGATATGTCTTCTCTTATGTCATTGCAAGGTGGCTGGCTGACAGGCAGACAGTATATACAGGTAGGCAATTTTAACGCTTTGCAAAACAACATTGCAAATAACAAAACGTTTAACAATAAGGAAATTATTTTCATCCAATCGAGTACCCGAGATCCGTTGCGGTTGCTAAACAACATCATCATCATCCACATGAATGGCACGCATGATATGCCCAGTCTTTGAATGGGGGTAAAATAGATAAATTTACTTGACTCTCTACTTACATTTACAAAGTTTTCGCGACGTATATCATCGACTTCATCGCGCTTTGATATGCGTTTCTTCCAATCATCCTCGCCGCTCTTTTGAAGAGCCGCCAAACGATCCGCTATGGAGCCAGTCTTGGCTATGGATATTGTGCGCTGATCGGGGCCCATGACCTAAGGGGAACACCGCACAATGGGATGAGTCACAACAATTGACAGTGGGTCAAGAACATGATGGGTTTTATTCACCTGAGTCGATGAGCGACGCACGCCTTGAAGAAAATCGGGCAAAGCGGTTGCCTTATTGGAAGTATCTGCCGCTGATCCGCTGGCACCTGATTCAGATTCTTTATCGAGCTCTTCTTGCTTATCAGTTGTTTGTTCAGTTGATGTTGTTGTTGTTGATTCCTCCTTTGGATTCACTTCATTGTCTTTATCCACATGACGTAACTTGACAAAGCTGCCGCTGCCGGTGCTGCTGGTGCCAAGTGGGGGCAATTGTGGGCCAATGCCAATGGATATGCCACCAGGTGGAATTGGTGGTGGGGGAGCTGCCGCTGCTGCTGATATGCCCGAGTGACTTTTACTTTTTGCAATGTTCAGTAGATTGCTGTAACAGATGAAAATGAAGAAAAACAAAACAAAAATAACAATCGGATAAGACCAGTTAAAGTGTGTGTGCATAAAGTGTGGCAATTAAAGTGCAGAAAAGTCAGAAGATAGCTCACACAGATTGAGACCAGATACACAAATGCAATGCAGTGCCAAAACGTGCGTTTTTCCCTCAATGGACTTCCTCCTTACTTCACCTTCTCTATGCCTTTTCTGGTGGCCCATTAATAGAAAATTCGTGACATGGCATTTTCTGAGCCACTAATGAGGGAGAGGAGAGAAAGAGACCGGACCGGAGACTAAAGTTGAACTGCCTTATTCAGTTTTCCCTCTTCTAGAATGAATGCACATGGCCAACATACATGCACACAGACAAACACACAACCACATGTACTTACACTCAGACGGACAGACAGGAAGCCCCATTGACGATCGGATCGACGTTTTCTGCCGTTTTTGTTGGGATTTTTCCACACCAAGAAAAACAAACTTTCTCCTTTAATAGATATGGGCGGCAGGCTAAAATTTCTCATGTACCAACAGAAGACGAAAAAAAGGGAATACTTTTCTTTCCTTTCCTTAAAACTTAAAGTCTTTTAATTCATTGACCATAATAATAAAGGTCAAGTTTTTAATAATGGCCAAAATGCTGTTATCTCAGGTGATTGCGGGTTAATAATGAAACCTTTTCGTTTAAGCGAGTATCTATTTATAATTGGACACTGGACATAATCACAGCTAATAGATAAAAGATTTAGCTATATATTTCAATCTCAAGAGGACCCAATTCTTAACATCTAGCATCAACATTGAAGCAAATCTTAAGTAGCCTTTAAATTAGATGTAAGTAGGAAAATTTGTCAATATTTTTGATTAAGAAATTCTTAAAAAAGAACTTTATCGATTGTTGCTACTTAAACGTTCTAAATTATATTTATAAGTATATCAATTGGATAGTTCTTTTATTTTCAAAAGAATTAATTTGTGTGCAGTTAATTTTACAAGTCTTTTGAAGTTGATAGACAGAGACAAAGAATACGGTTAGTGCAATACTTTTTCAAGAGTTTTTCCATTGATAATTCTTTTGACAGATGTAATCAATGAGCAAGGTCTTTGTCTCGTCTCATCATCAACTTCTGCCTTTGTCTTGACCGTTATATGGTATATATTTGAAAGATTTTTCACACAAAGCCTTTTCGTTCGGACCCGAGAACATTAGTCATCCAAAAAGCGAGACAAGTTTCATTTGTTACATGATTCTGGAGTCTGTATGGTTCTTATCTCTCTCTCTCTTTCCCTCTCTCGCAAAATGGAATTTCCAAACATGAGTCAAAGAAGAAAAAAAAAATACATAAAAACGAAAAAAAAACCAAACTAAAAATGAAATGGGCAAGGCATTTTTTTTCCACATTAAAAAACCGCTAAGCGAGGAGGAACTTGTTTGAATTTGGCAACAAACACATTCACACACACACACATAAACGCTCACTTACTCGAAAACAGTTTCACAAGCACTTGTACTTAGATACACAGTTTGAGGGACACAAAGGAGTTTTTGCACTTGCACAGAGACAGACTAAGACTAAACACGCCGAATGACCAAAGACGAATGAGAGAGAGCCTGTGTGATAAGGCCAGACCAGAGACCGACCAGGCAGACTGTTAGTCTAAGCCATGCAGGCAAGCGGCCGACATGGAGAGCGAGAGAGAGGGAGGGAAATCGGATCATTTAGCCGAATTCAAACGAAGCTACGAATTCACACCTGCACAGAAGCAGGTAAACATACATAAAGTGCTGACAGCTAAATTGCATATTAATTTGTATGGAAATCTTGACAAGCACTCAAGTGGATAAACTCGACTTAGTTGAAGGCCAAACTACCTGGCAACACACCTCGCCAACCTCAATCTGCTGCTCATCCTTGTCCTCATCCTTCCATCTCTCCACTCTTCACTCTCGAATGTTTTCAATTAGTTCTATGTGATATTGGAAATGAATAAAAACAAAAACCAAAAGTTTTATATTTGAAAAAAGTTCAAAGTTCAGCTAAGCAAATCAAAGTAATGGATAAATTGCAGACACATCAAATAGATAGATTTGATATTGGGAAGGGGTAGGGGAAGGTAGATAGGTCAAAGTGCAGACACGCGATTGATATTAGTTTGTCCTAGCCTGGCTCTTGCCTTTGTTTGATAGTTTCTCTAATACAGTAATTGCCCTTTTGGTAACAGTTTAGTCAAGCAATTAGTTTGAGTGCTGTCAGTCGGGGTTTGACTTGGCATGGGTGCGGCCAGGCCAACTGACTGACCAGACCGGCCATCTATGGACCCATCACACACACACACACACACACACACACACAAACACAGAAGAGTGTAATTTAAACTAAGCTAAATTGAAAATTGTGAAAAAATGATGTGAGATTGGCAAAAGCTTTTCCCTTTATTTTTGTTTGTGTTTGATTTCCATGTAATAGAAATTGATATGCGCATAATAAGCCAGCCAGTCCAACCAGCCAGCCATCCATACAGCCATTAGACGACTTAACGATCCTCTCCCTCTGCACTCTTTAGAAGGCGTTTTGTAATTGAATTACTCGACTCGTACTTGATGCCATAATTAAAGCTAAAACCCGATCACGCGATCTCCTCCAAGTGAGGCAA
Source organism: Drosophila paulistorum (assembly GCA_018152135.1). NCBI lineage: Eukaryota > Metazoa > Arthropoda > Insecta > Diptera > Drosophilidae > Drosophila > Drosophila paulistorum. The sequence goes on from JAECXG010000690.1 coordinate 18,860,345, forward strand.
GAGAAAGAGATTCGTTTGGGTTAATGATATAACAAAATGAATGGTTTTATAAACTATTTGGCGCGGCATAAATAGCAAAAATTTGAAATGAGTCTATAACACGGAATATATCTTAATAATTGCAAAAAGAAGGAAATCCATAAAGTTATGTGTACCTCGAGGTGTTGAAAAGTTATGCAAAATATTTAAAAAAAAAAAGTAATAATTTTTTTCAAATATGAAAACCAAAATATAATTCAGTTAGAATCGTGTCTCTGCCATTGATTTAAATCTTAGCCTTGAGTTTATTTATTTTATTTGAGAAGGTTAAAACATTAAAAAACTTAAATAAACAAAATCAAATATATATATATATATATATATATATATATGTGATTGTGTGCGTGTGTACTTATCTTTCTGCGTGTGTGTGTGTGTAATAACAATCTGAAACCGCAAAATTGTTAAATATGATCACCTGGCCGTCTCCGTTTTTGGTATTTTTTTTTTTTTGTGGTTAAAATTATCATGATGATGATATAAATCATCAAGTAACAAAAAGTGAATGAGTGAGTATACTCAAACTTATGCAACATTTTGCAACAATTGCCACTCAAATGACACTTGCGAATGAAGCTCAAGCTCAAGTTAAAAATTGAAGTGACAACATTACACAAAGAAAATGTTTGTGCCTTTTTTTTTTGTTTTTGGTCTTCTTGCTTTCTTTCAGTTGAAGCGCAAAATAAAGATCTCAAACAATGCAGATGAACATGGATAGATATAGAGGAAGATGGGGAGAGCAAAAACTATATACATACATACATATGTAAGTATACAAAACAGACCAGACTCGACCCAATCCGACCACGTTTAAGCATTTGTCTTCTTCATGGAGTCGAGTTTCCCACGCCGCAGCAATCACCCAACATAATGATGCAAAATTACAACGTCAACGCCAAACTCAGTCATTTCATTTCATTTTGAGATCGAAAAGCCCCCTTAGCCATTTTTTGCTTTGCCTTAAACTGACCTTCCGCGTTTTGTTTTTAGTTTTAACTTTTGCTCATTTTAACCTTTTTCTTTGTTGTTATTTTTTTTTCTGCTGCTTGTTTAATTGTAATTGTGGGTTATGTTTGAAAATTTCACCTCAAGTTCAAGGCGTCCCACACACACACACACAACATTTCATATTAACATTTGGCAACATCAAAAATCTTTCAAGTCTAACAACATTTAGTGCAACATTTTCGATTGGCAACATCTGTTTTGTGGCAAATACTCTATCATTCACAAGTAGTCAAATTGATTGATATAAACATATTGATCTACTACCATTTACTTTATTTTTACTTCTTATATAAATATACTGCGAATCAGTTTATATCTTCCTTCTAACAACCAATCAAAGGATGTTATCAAACGAGTTCAAATAATTAGAGTGAAACAGCTCAATGTATTTTTTTCTTTTATAGAAAATAAATTCCAAATCTTATCAGTTTAAACTTCTTTTAGGGCATGAAAACTTCGTGACTAAGGACCAAAGCGAAGATATTCCTTGTACACTGTTGTTTTAACGAGCAGGCGCAGTGCTTCGAGCACGTGCTGCCACCCAAACCCCCTAATTCGTCCTTCCCAAACGCCACCAGGATAAAAACCCCATCAATGCAACCAACCAACATGGCCAGGCATGTTGTTGTTTCTACTTTTGCCGGTTGCCCAGAGTTACCCGAAAAAAAAAAACAAACCAAATGTAAAGCGCCAAAACAAACCTCTCTTCCCTTTTGGAGTTTTTCTTTGTTTCATTTGTTGTCGATGGCAAAACGAAGAAAAAGCAATGAGACGCCAGGGGGTAGGAGTTGGAGATTCCTCCTTTTCCTCTGTCTCCAAAAGTTGAGTGACTCGAACGACTAGACGACAATACAAAGAGGGGCCCACAGATTGTGCAGCTACGGAAGCAGGAAACATGCGTTTTTCGTTTTTGGCAAAACAAACAAAAGCTCTAGCCTCCCCCCACCCCCTCACCATCCACCGTCAATCTTTACGGGCATTCCTCCCACACAACACCCCACTCCATACCACTTAAGCAGTTTCTAATTGATGCCTGGTGTTCATTTCCCCTGTAAAGTGGGGTTGCATTCCATATTCTCCCTCATTTTTCTTTGCAGTTTTCGTTTCATTTGGGCTTATTTTTACTTTTTTTTGATTCTTGGGTGTGGTTTGGGTTTTATTGATTGATATACATCATTGAGGAGGAGTTTTTTCTCTCCACTGATATCTTTTGTTTCGGCCCGCATTATTACCTAGGATGAAGACAAGAAAATCTATCGAATCGAAAATCTTCCGCTCTTTGGTTTTTGTTTTGTTTTCATGGGAAAATCATGAGTCAACGCATTTCATTCAAGTTTTGGTTGTACAAATTTTTTGGTTGAATCCATGATGATATTGATGTTGATGTTGATGATGATGATGATGATGACGTTTTCGTTTACCGTTGGCTTCCTATATAGTAGAATCGGGGCGGGGTCCCCAACTCTTTTGACTGATAACTTGTTTCTTTTTTTTCCGAGTGAGTGTGTGTGTGTGTTAGACAACCCACGCTCAAATGCCCCCTAATTGACCAACCGTCTTCCATGTACTTAGGGCCCGGTGGGCCCCGGGTAGGTCTCAGGTCCCACATTGGCTGGCTTGGCTGGCTCTTCAACTACAATGAACTCGCGCGGTCGCCGACAAGTTCAACGAGCAATAACAACAACAACAACAACAACAGCAACAAGAACTATTCACTGTCACAAGTCCATTCAACTGACTGTCGTCGTTGTCGTTCTTTCAATTGTCACAGCTGTTTTCCTCAACTCCCCGCAACTCTTCGCATTACCCTACACTTACACACTGTCTCAAGGGAGTCCAACACATTTGAAAGAACTTTTACACAAATTTCAAAGGTGAATATCAAAATGAGGGATTGCTTTAGTTGTATGGATTTAGATATACCATCCCTTTTCCAGTCAGTTCAGATATCCTTTCTGAACGATGCAAATTTTATATTACACCTTTCGCCAGTAGTACAAAAATTACCTTTCAGTGACTTGAACTTTGCAGCATTTGACTAGACCAGCTAAAGTACTTTACTCTATGGAAGAGAGCTCTTACTTTGCCTCAGTGTGTAATGTCATAGAGGAATGAATGAAGTGAGACAGAAGTAGCAAAGTATGGGCGACAAGTGCCGCTTGAATCAATGTTTGTCTTGTGCCCCTACTGAAGGTGACGTGACATGGTGGAGGATAAGGAGGATGATGCTACCCATTCGTTTCCTGTTTGCACTTAATGCTAAGGAGGGGGTAGTAAAATGGAAATGTCCAAACATAAATTGTGATCTTCATTTTCCAACTACCTACACTAACGATCACCTACCTATACTAGTATGTATATACATATATGTATGCTTTAAGGTTAGTATAAGTATTTAGTTTACTAACATACTTACATATATGATAGAAAACAAATGAAAATGTAAAACTGAGCTGCATTTTAATTGGACAGGAGATACGGTCAAGTACTAATCATATGAATATATAAATATTTTACATATGTATACTCGTATATACAATGTATACCACACATGCATATGTATGGACAAATACATCATATTTGTATGTAAATGATAATGCTAGCAAGTTATCGCTCGCGATTCAATGAATCGTTTTATATGCCAGAAACAAACACAAAAAGTTGCAACACTCAAAAATTACTTTATTTTTACTGGAAACCTGTTTTAGTTTTTAAATTACGCAGAGGTGAGATAGAGAGAGAGAGACAAAAAGAGAGAGAGAGAGAGGAGGGTGATAAAGAGGAAGCTGGGGGGCAGGGGTATCGGCAGGCAGATTCTAGAATTAAAAACTAAAAGTGCGCTTGGTCAAGCGTTCCGATAATCGGACTAGTAAGTGACTCTCCACTCACACAGTCGGTTGACTGTCAGTTAAGCGACAACAGCAGCAGCGGCAACTGCGGCCAACAAAAACAAAAAAAAAAAAACCAGCAGCTTGCCCCGGCACAACTTAATACTGAGGAGACTGATACCAATCACAAAAAACAACAGCGACGACGACGACACTACATAAAACATGCTGCTGACCTTGATAATTGGCACTTTGATCTTATTATTGACCTGGGACTTTGGACGCAAACGACAACGCGTTGCCATATTTCGCAAATCCCATATAACAGGACCAAGAACTTTACCACTTTTGGGCTGTGGCCTAGAGGCTCTCCATTTGGGAGCAGAAAGTAAGCCAAGATTGTTGTTGCCCCCATTCAATTTTAATATTTGCATCTTGTTTTAATATTCAATAGATATCATCGATTATGTGGGCAATGCCTTTGAGAAATATGGTAAAACATTTCGTTTTTGGATTCTCAATGAATCATTGATCTATACGAAGGATTTAAAATATTTCGAGAGCATACTGAGTAGCACCACATTGTTGGAGAAGGCGCAATTGTATCAATTCCTAAGACCCTTTCTCAATGATGGTCTATTGCTGAGTGTGGATAGGAAATGGCATGCCAGACGTAAGGTTTTCACAAATGCTTTCCATTTCAAAGTGCTGGAAAGATATGTGGAGATAATGGATAAACAGAGCGAGATAATGGTTCAGAAACTGAAGCAAGATGCTGATGGTAAGACTGTGGTGGATATGCTCAAATATGTCTCACTGGCTGCTTTGGATGTTATCACAGGTAGGAATAGCTCTCTACTGAAAAGATCTCCGTATATGCTTTACTCTTTACTCTAGAGACCGCCATGGGTGTTCAAGTGAATGCCCAAAGTAATGAGGATTTTCCCTATATAAAGGCTCTGAAGAGGTAAGAGCGCCTAGACCAAACGTGCCTTACTTTATGTTTGTTTACATACTTTTTCGCTTTCTTGTGTTTGTGTGTTTTAGTGTAGTCAATATACAACCTGATCGCATGTTTAAATTCTCGCAACGTTATGGTTGGCTTTTTCGTCTCACTTGCCCGCTGTTGCATCGCAAACTAGTCCGAGATATAGGCATCATGCATGACTTCACCGACAAGGTCATACGCGAAAGACGAGCAGCTGTGGAGCAAGCGAAGGCCGATGGTAGCTACCAACCGTTGAGTAAGTCGAATCCGATCCTCATCAATTACAACTACTAACTAGCTTTTTGCTTGCTTTCCGTTTCTGTTTCTGTGGTCATCGTCATCGTCGTTCAGGTCTGGCTGATGCAGACATTGGTCGTAAATCACAAATGGCTCTGCTGGACATACTCCTGCAGGCCAACATCAATGGAGAACCCCTGACCGATGCCGATATACGTGAAGAGGTCGATACTTTTATGTTTGAGGGCGATGATACCACAAGCAGTGGTGTCTCTCATGCTCTCTACTCCATTTCCCGGCACCCTGACGTGCAGGCAAAACTCTATGAAGAACTACAGCAAGTCCTTGGCAAAGACCCCACAGCGCCGATCACTCAAACTCAACTGCAGGAGCTTAGATATCTAGATTGTGTCATCAAGGAGACAATGCGTTTGTATCCTCCAGTGCCAGCTGTGGGTAGACATACGACAAAGGAGTTACGTATCGGAGACCAGATAATACCACCAAATACTAGCATCTATTTGGTGTTTTATTTTGCTCAACGCGATGCTGAATATTTTTCCGATCCTCTGAGTTTTAAACCAGAACGTTGGCTCACCGACGACGAGGACACAAAACCTAATGCTAAATTCCGGACCTTTGCCTATGTTCCCTTTAGTGCGGGTCCTAAGAACTGTATTGGCCAGAAATTCGCCATATTGGAAATGAAAGCGCTGATCAGCAAAATGATACGATATTATCATCTATTGCCTCTCGGTGAGGATGTTAAACCCATGATGAATTTCATTTTACGTTCGTCTGTTGGCATGAACGTGGGCCTCAAGCCGAGATCGATATAGAATCCACCACTTATTGTTAATATTTAATGTTTGGTTAAGGTGTATGATGGGTTTTTGTGATACTTTTTGTACTTATGCCCTAGAAGATATCAATTGAATTGAATAAATCTTTTTTTATATATTGTTAAACTTTGTAAAAAAGAATATTTAAAGCTAACTTGCGTATAATACTCAATTATGATTCAAGCTTTTAGTTCAACCTTTCAAGAATGATTCTCACAATTACTCTGTCTCTTTCCATTTTATATTGTCTTTTCCTCTTTCCCCCATGACAATTTAAGAAGTAGAATTGTCGTGCTCTGACGAAGCGACGCATGAAATTATCCCATACTCAAGAGCCCACTTATATTGACGATTACGGTAGTGATCGATCTGATTGAGACTTTAAGATATAATTTATAGCAATAAATAGTATATAAATAACAAGTTTTGGTAGTGATTCATACTCAAACTTTACGACCGATCTCTCCTACGTTGTAAGTATGTCTAATCTGGTCTATTTCCACTCCAATTTCACTGCTCCTTTTTTAGATTTTCATAGATCGTTTACTTGGATTTTGAAGTGCATTCTGGCCATTAGAAAAAATAATGATTAACTAATTTTAAGGTAACAATGTTACCTAAAAAATTGATGACTAAGTCGAGTAAATTATAGCGGTCTTTGTTTACTTAATTGTTATCTTAATTATTTACTCGTTAGGCTTATTATTATAAAATTAGACTGCCAAAGCAAACTAGTTCAGGTTTATACATCGGAATATTTATTTAGCAAATGAAGCTGCTGACTTGGACTGGAGACAACTGAGTGCTGGTAGTTTATCTTATATAAATTATTGTCGGTATTTACTTCAAGTAAATATTTGTAATTTACTTTTGATGCATTCACACCCATTTCAAAGGTTGTAAAGATGCAAAAACCTTCTACAAAAAAATGAATTAAATAATAACAAAATTTCGTAGAAATTTTCGTCGGAAGTGCATCATAAATCTCTAATGAAATCAAGTCATTATGTTATATATAGGTACATAGGTAGGTGGGTTATATAGGCCCAAGAGATAAGTTCTGCAATGTTTGAGAAAATTTGCGAAGAAAAAACAATAGATATAGCTATAGATAATAGATAAGGCCAGAAAGGGAGGAAATCATATAATCATCTTATCAGTTTTGTCGGTCAACATTCGGCTGAGTCTGCATAGATTGGGACCGAGATTGAGAAGAGTATAAAAAGGGGCCAAGTGCCGGCGCAATGCGTCAAAAGTGGTTCATCAGCAGTTAGTCAAAGTTAAGCACTCTTCGGCAATAATTATGTGTGCAATGTTAATTCTAATTCTATCATCGCTGGCCGTATTAGCCTTTGCCGAGGGCATAAGTCGTCCATTTCCCCCGTATGTGGGATTACCCACCCAGGATGGTTTGACACGGCTGTTTCTCTCATCGCGTGTGACGCGTCGTGATCCATTCGCTTCGGTGGCCTGTTTTGCTGGCTACATTGGTGAATCGAATCTTATTACGGAGCAATATAGCACAGATTATAGTGTGTGCTCGGAGCAGGCACAAAATTCACGCAAAGGGATCGATCATGATTTTCTGCCAACTCGCAGGTTAATCGAGAGATCAGCTGAAAAAGTATGCCGCGATCTAAACTTGTGCAATAAAATCAACAACACTCTGGATTCCTTTAATTGTCATGCCAATGTGGTAAGTGAAAGTAACTCCAGTGCGTGCTCGATTTGCTTACTTTGATTGTTGCCAACCTTTTCCGTTTTCAGGGATCGAATAATACCATTACCACCTATAGCATATCGGGTAATGCCTCCGATCAGGCATCCAAATTGCAAGAGCGTTACCGTTTAATCGATTTACAGCATGAACAATGCATTCATAAGGCAGAGAGAAGTTATGTAGAGTCCACAGCTGGAAATTACAACTATTTGCAGGCATGTTTGGATGGCCGTGTTAAACCCAAACCGATGCCAACTACCACAAGCTCGACGTCAACATCATCGACCACATCGTCGACGACAACTACAACAACCACGACTACAGAGCCACCGCCACCATCAACCACTGAGACAGCATTACCAAATACTACCGAGAGTCCAGTTAATTTAGAAGATCAATTTAAGCAGCTTTTAAATTTGCTAAATTAATGTCACAAAGGTGGCAAGAACTTTATGAAATACTTTCCAGACATGTCACGGAAAAAGAACAAGTCCCAAATATGCAACCCTTAGTAAATACATAAATTAACCCCCCAGTTGAACTAAGAAGGGTTGTACATTTACTCACAACCCCAAGAGGTTTTAATTTCACCAAATATTCACCAAAAAAACAAGTTGCGTGGGGGCGAAAGGTTTGCCAACAATTTAAGCTAAGATCGTTTTCATTTCAATTCATCGATTTTTTTCCACTAATTTTGATTAATGCGTTTTTGGAGCCCTCTTCCGATTTCCGTTCCGGCGTTATTCAACACTTGGCCAGCTAATGCGGAAAGCTCTTATGATTGATGAGAAACTAAAGGTGCTAATAATTGAGTTAAATAAGTAGTAATTCATCGAGATCTGCAGATAGACCGAGGAGAAGAACAGAACAAGAAAATGCCAACTACAAAAATCTCAAGAGCCATTTATGGCCATGAAGAGCAAAGACAAAAAAAAAAAAAAAAAAATTAAAACCAAGAAGAAATAGTTCAGAACATGGCATTTAAAGTAAAGTACAGTAAGTTATCTCACCGAATTGATTATACCCTGCAAAGTTCAAATATGGCCATTTTATTTATGGCTTTTCTTCTTTTACTTAGGCTTTTCTTTACTTAGGTTTATTTCCACAAGAACTCTGGAGAGTTTGAAATTTTGGAAAACTTCTTCTATGCTCTATAGAACCTGTACACAGTATAAAACGAGTCCAGACCTTGACAAAGACAAGTCGCACCGCACTCAATTGCTCATTTTAGATGCCTCTGACCATAACATGTTTGGCTTTTATGGCTTTTGAGTATTTTCTTCTACATATATGTATGTATATACATATATAGGTTTGTTTGTATGTATGTATGTTTAGGGCCGCAGTAGAACCCAAAAGACATGACCATAGATGAAACACCTGTTGTTGGCCCTGTTTGGTCGTTGCTTGTTTTATTCGTTGTCGTCGTAGAGCAAGTGCTTAGCTCATTTATTAACACAAATGGCTGCAACTGGCCAAGAACTGTTGTTGGCGGCGACAGCTAAAACTTGACTTAACTTGTTGTATGTAATTCTTGGAATGCCAATTGCGTCAATTCCTATGCGTTTTATTGGTACGCCAGCAATTGCAGGCAACCGTTGTGTTGCGCTTGCTAGAGAAGTTTTAGCCAAAGAGGGAGTGGCTGGCTATGCTTATGGCTGCCATGTCTCGTATTTTGTAGTTTCTGTTGGTAATTAAAATGCAACTTGTATGTAGTTAGGTGTTTATGACGTGCGGCCCTCTTAATTGGCTGTCGAGAAGAACTGCTTATTAAGCAGGGTGAATGGAAAAGAGAAAAACCTACGGCAGATTGCATTCTTTAAATATCGGGGGAGTGCCAATTTATCGATGAAAAGACTTTTAAGTTAAATCACTTGCCGTATTAATCCATCTGCTAATACTCTAATAGGAATTTTCATGTGGTCCATCTAAAATATTCTCCAAGTATTGGAAGTTAGGTATGTATATTTGATCATGAAATTGTAATGACTCGAAAGTGTATACATAGATGATTTCATATTATATTAAACTAATGAATATTATGGCTTTTTTGGCTTCCATTTTATTGGGTTGGGTTTTCAAGAGATGTGAAATTTTAACTCCTACCTACCTATGTACATATGTATGTATGCTTTCCTGTGTTCACTTCAGTCAATGGCTGACTGCTTCTTTGACTATTTGAGGCATTATAGCAGATAATTAATTTTGCAAGTCATTATAAGTTAATGGATATGACCAAAAGTCATCGTAGATATTAAATATATACATTTTTTTAATGGCATTACTTAACACTGCAAAAAAGTGACCCTGCCTCATTCCGCCATCAGTTTTATTAGAAATTCTCCACGCTTAGTTTAATACAACTCGTGATGATGCTGATGATGATGATGATGATGCCTCACATTTCGTCATCATCAGCTGAATAGTATGTAGAATGACGGGGGGTCTATTTATGTATCTATCACGTAGAATGGGGAAAGGTGGAGGCTTCCAAAACTAACCCACATTTGAGTGTACAATTTACTCGCTTCATTGAACTTTTCAGCACATCTAACCAAGCATGGCAAAAAAATCGAATGTTATATAGTAAAAGATCATCATGCATCAATCTACAAAAACAGAGAGAGAGAGAGAGAGAGAGAAAGAGAGAGACAGAGAAAAGAAAAACTAGTTTTGTTTTTCCATACAACGAAACGTGAACATTTCATTTTCATTTGGCCTATGCGAAAATTGGGGGAAATGTGTTAATAAAACGTGAGAGAATCAATTTTAATCAATATGTGGAAAACGTGTTGCTTTTTTTTTCCATATGCAAAAAGAAGAGTCATGAAGTGAGGGGTAAGGTGCAGCGGAGGAGGGCGTAGAGTAAGTGTGGCCAATTAAGGAAAAAGTTGCAAGTGTCCTCAAAAGTAAAAAGAAATTGAACTGGACTAGATGCTACCCATTTGCGAGTGTCCAAGTTTTCACTTGATTCTGGCTCTGATATACTCTCCGACTGACAATCGTTTACAGGGTATTAATATCATCGAGGTAAAAACTAGTTTGCCTGCTGCCGCGACATATACAAAATGAGCAGAAAAGGAAATCGTCGTCGTTGTCAGCGTTGTCGGTGTTGCCGCTGCCTTTTAAGGCATTTTGGTTTTGTTGCGTGTTGCGCATGCGCCTTGGTAAGCTATCAATTTCAGTCTTTCTACCTCCCTCTCTCCGCTTCTCTCTCTCTACGTATCTCTGTGTGTATCTGTGTATTCAGGTCATTCGCATTTTCACATTTTGAAGGCGTTTTTTTTTTTTGCATGTTGATTTTTCTTAAGATTGCACTTGCCTTGCCGATGTCAAAAAAAAAAAAAACTTTTACTCTCTGGCCTGGCTAAAAACTGTTTGCTTATAGCCACACAGGAGGAGCAGGAGTAGGAGTAGGCGGAGGTAGTCCCGACCAGGCTTGACCAGTCCACCAGTTGGTCCACTCTTCCTCCGATCTCTGGCCTGTTGGCTTGTGTGTTAATGGTAATGGCAAGTTGTTATTATGGCTGTTGCTTTTTTCTTCTCTTTTTTTTGTTATTTGCGCTTTGATGAAGCGATTTTTGCCTTTGTTTGTTACTTAATTGCGCCAAAGTCATTAATAATCGATTAACAATGTATGTACAAACGAGAGAGAAAGAGACAGAGACAGGGGGTGGAGTGATGCTGCTGCGGCAAGGAAGTTGAAAAGGAAATTGAAAGCAAAATAACCAATTTGTGTTTCCTGGCCTAGAATCTAAGCTGGGAGGAACGGACGGAGTCATTAAGTTTAGTTATTATCTGATTCCAGAAGATGATGGAATCTATGACTAACGAGATCAGAAAGAAACGAGTAACGAGAGAAAGAAAATTTAAAAAACAAGCGAACTTAATTTGAAAGCAACGTTGGGAAACAAGATAAGCGAGAAAAGGGAAAGAAGCCAACGAGAACGAGCAGGAAAAAAATCGAGAGGGTTAGAGACATAGAAACGAGAACGGAAATAATATGGACGTAATGAACGAGTACAAAGTAACGAGAGCAAATTGAACGAAAACTAAATGAATAAGAACGAGAACGAGGACGACCAAATAGAGATTTCCCAAAAAAGCAACGAAGGAAACAAACAGAACGAGTAAGGGAAGATAAAAACGAAGCCTCCGAGAACAAGCAGAAAAAGAACCATGTCAAGAGACGTGGAAACGAGAACGGAGAAAATAAGGACGTAATGAACGAGTACGAAAAAACGAGAGCAAAGTAAACAAAAACTAAATAAACGAGAAGTCCTCTTTCTAGAAGTTCCAAAGAGAGAACAAAGGAAACGAGACGAACGAGTAAGGGGACAAGAAAGGAGTCTACAAAGCAGAATAAGAGCAGAGAAGTCCAGAAAGATGGAAATGAAAACAAAAATGATGAGAACAAAATGAACGAGTATGTTTAAATAGAGGAAATAGTATTCAGAATGTTAATTTCTATGCCTGTAACATCTTATCATGTATCGTCACTTTTTTAACCATACTTTCCAATTTAGTAATAATTTAAAAATCTGATGAACGTATATTAACATGCAACTGCCTGTCATCAATCCAATTCCCCCCATGAGAAATCCTGTTCTAGCCATAAAAAAAAGTCAATTTGGCCATCTCGGTATGCTTTAAGCTTGCATAAAAGCAACAGGTGTCTAATTGATTGACTGACTGGCTGACTGACTGATAGACAGAAACATAGAGAGAGAGAGACAGATCAATAGATGCAGTTAGGCGATGCATTTATTGTTTGTCACTCAAGCTTTCATGTGCTTGGGGATTGGGAATAGGGGCCCTAGAAAAACATAAATGGAGAATTGATAAGAAATTCAATAGGAAAAAAGGAAATGTCAGTTGTGTGTTGGCATAGCCTGAATCTATCTACAACCAGATGAAGGCAAAACAGGATGATACGCGAGAGACAAGACAAAGAAAATTGAATAACCACACACAAAGAAGGAGAAGGAAAAAACCAAAGACTGCAATAATAAATGCCCAATGATGGTATCTATGACAGAGAAGAGACTGTTTCTGTTTCTATCTCTCTCTCTCTCTTCCTGAATCTGGCCAGGGAGCCATTCAACCATCTATCCAAGCAGACAAAGGAGCTAACACACGGAACATGGCCAGACAAGACACATGCCCAGGCACAAAGAGTTTGCATTGAGGAAAGATGCTGTTGCAGCTGCTGGTTGCTTCATTGGGATCAAAAGTGGGGGGCGAGGGCAATATTTTTCACTTTGCGTTTAGCTTAAAGCAGAAATAGGAGGCGGAGGAGCAGCAGCAGCAACAGCCAGTAGATTTATGAGCAAAAAGAAAATAAAGAGGAGAACACCGTGTCCAAAAAGTTCATTGTACGAGCAGATGAGAGCTTCCAACTGCAACTGCAACTCCACCTTCGCCTCCGCCTCCGCCATTGAGGCTAATGAGTTGTCAACAATTCTGATGACTTTTATTTGCCAGTCAAACAAACAAACAGACAGACCAGCAAACAGAGGGAGAGAGAAACTAGAAACTGCAGTTTGCAAGTCTACGCAAAGGATTTATCTTTATCCTAGACTTCAGTTTGTTGACTTCTCCAGCATCTCGTTTGCTTCTTTCTCCTGTCGAAAGTGTCAAAGTCAATGTCAGCGCGGTATTGAGAGAGAGAGAGACAAAATATAATAGAATACTTTTGAGGCAATCTGCTTGGAGTTGTTTTCTTCTAAAGAGTTTGACTAAATTTAATCTTTCCTCCATCAAATGCATTGAAAACTGTTTCGCTTGTGGTCGGTCATCATTCATGGGATATTTCTCATGCTTGAGTGGGGTAGCCCCCCAACTCACACAGCGACTTCCAACTGTTTGCAATTTATTCTCATTAAAAATTAATTAAATTGCGCTCGAAAACCAATTTTTTAAATTTCAACATTTCCTGCTAATGTTGTTTGTTCAGTTATTGCAAAACTACATATGTATGACTGGTTGGCTGGATCACTCAGTCAGTCAGAGAGACAGACAGACAAACAGACGACCTGACATCATGAAAGAGAGTTTTCAAATTCGTTTTGGTAATTCGAGTGGCTTTAGCCACTGGAGAAGAAGAAGGAGGAGAAGGAGGACAAGGAGGGTAGCTTAACTTGACTTGGCCTAGAGCAAGTTTTGTCTCTATTACTCTACAACTTACGCTTTTTTTCTGTTATTAAATGACTTTATCTGCAAACATATTGCACTTACATGTGAGTGAATGATTAATTGGCTCAAAGATGCTGAGAACAAAATAAATAAAAGCAAAAACACTTGCCACAAATTGTTTCAAATTTCATAAAGACTGTCGACTGAAAAAACCAACAACCAAAACAGCTGCGCCCAAGCAACCGTAACCAAAACCTGAACAAAAGCCAAAAGTAAATACAAAGGCAATGAGAGAGAGAAAGAGAAACAGATGAAAGAAAATCGTTTAGAGAGTCAGAGACAAAGTCAATGTACTTGAGCCAGAAAATTGTATAATAATAATTTACCAAGCAAACACTTTAATTCAAAATCTGGTTAGTTTCTTCTTTAGTTTAAGCCAAAAATCCCATTGAAGGGCTACCACACATAGAGAGTAGATTCAATTTGAAATGGGCTAACATTTTGAGTTTAGTTTCATCTTCAATCACTGTTTGTCTGAGTCAAAAGTCCTGAAGAGGCACACTAATAGGATTTAACTGGAATTGGCTAAAATAATATTTTACCTCCTAAGCAATTTGGATTTTTCTCAAATTTCAAACATAAGGAAGTTATACATATAACCGATGGATGATTCATTTCTGATAACCGTCTCCCAATCTAGATAGATTTCTCACTGACTTGTAATTTTTACATCTCTGTCCGAGTCGTCTCCATAGTCTCAAATCGTCAGTGATTTGTTGTTCCTAATGCCGCATAAAATGTCAATTGTTGTTTTAAATTCGGGCCAAGTTCGAAACAATTTTGTTTCGCCTACTACCTATAATTATTGAGGCTCGGAATCGGAAGCGAGAACCAGCCTGATATTATAAATTCTTAGATGGTTATGCAATATTTTGTATATATTTGTACTAAGTAAAAGTTATTAACTTTAAGTAAAGCTCAGAAACAAATTTAATGAGAAAACGTTGCACTGAAATTGATTTGTGGAATCTTTGTCGCTATTTGTAGCACTTCTAGAGAAAGGGGAAGGGGATGGGGAATGGAAAGGGCAGGAAAAGGGAATCAACTTTTTATGTGCCCTGCCAATAAACTGAAACAAAGAGCATAACGAAGTCGACGAAACGAACAAAGCTAAATGAAAACATGATTAATGGATCACTGCATTAGAAATATGCATGTTTTGGAATTGAAATTTGAAAATATTGTGTAATCTGCTGGAAATGCATTAGCAATGCAAACGAAAGGGGCTGGGAGGGGGGTGGGGCGGGGACGAGAAGCATCGTATAACACAGAAACATGCCTTTAAATGGAAATGTTGCGTGAGATGTTCATAAGATGAATGTAAATGATTTGTGTGTGTATTTATGTGTGTGTGTGTGTGTGTGTGTGTGTGTTTGTGTGGGAGGGATGAAGATGAATCGTGGCAATAGATCAGTGGGGGGAAACAGCTGCTTCCATGCGATCAGAGGGCGGCTCAGCATATTGAAAAATTGATAAAAAGTCTACAAACAAATCACTCAAAGAGTAAATTTAAACTGAATTACCGCACTTTTCTCCCCCCTCTGAGATCAATTTCAGTTTATTTGCTTATTTTTTGTATTGAAAGTTTGTAATGAATGCAACAAAACGTCGAGGACAACTGAAGGACATTGCTCGATTACTAGTTTCTAAAGTTCTTTATAGGTTTCGGTATTCAGAAATATGTACGTCTAATTTGAAAATAAAGACAATTCATTTTTAGTTTAGCTTTTAGATAAGAATACATATCGAGGTTAAAAAGATATGGCGAATCGCGTAATAGTATGACTTTTTTGTCCAATCGCTTTGCATATAAACTTTCCATTGAATGATGGAGATGAATCCGTTCGAATTCGAATTCAAATGAATGAACTACAACCACACAATGAATTGAATGAGTAATGAAAATACGCAATGAGTTGAGAGCCAAAGCATCGAAATATACCAAGGCAATCGATCCAAAATTTTAGTCCAACAATCGAATAGTGGAAAATCGAATTTAGAAGGAAGAGCTACAAACCCATATAGCTGAATTTGCAATTTTTGAAGTTTGAAAACTTTGTAATTTGTCTTAGCTAATGAATATCTTCTATCATATTATTTCATTTTTCTATCTCTTTCCCTTCCATATATACTTATTGTCCTTACACCCTACGTTGTTGAAGCAATGAGTACGAGTGAAACAAGCGAAAATGAGAGGATTAGGCTTCGAATGTATTCGAATTCGAGTGACTGTTAAACTTCGGCACTCCACACGAAATGAATACACGAAATACAATGCATGTTCTGTGATACCCGAGTAATTCGAATGTTTTCAGCATGTCTCATTCTCACCACCACTACTCTATACACATTCATTCATTGTGTGCTTCTCATTCATTCAATTCTATTCTATTCGAATGTACTCAATTTTGCGTATTGAGTAAATGGAGCCATGCAGATGTCTACTATCTATATAAATATTATTCGTTGATCTCCAATCATATTCAATATTACTTCACTCTCTGTTGGGGTTTTTGAACCGGATAAGAACAGTATTGGAGTCTGAGTAGGTCCCCACGGAGCCACCGACCATGTAGCAATCACATAAATTTCATGAGTACATAATACTAAATTAAGAATTGGGATTCGAATGCCTTCGAATCATAGCAACTCAATGTCCAACTTTCTAACTCATTCTATTCGTTTTGTTTCGTTTGAATGTGTGTTCACTTGAAGTCGGTGGTTCAGTGGAGACCTACTAAATCTACAATTCTGTTGCTCTCGAGTTCGAACCCCGACGTAGGTGGCTTTTTCCCCCCGATGAAGCAATACTGAAAGGTAGTTCCGTCGGGGATAATGGAAACGATTGTGGTTAACGAATAATTTTTTCACTTGAAGTCGATTTTCCAAGTCATTCAATTCATTCATTTCATTTTGAATATTCTCAACTCAAATGGATTTTCTTTTATCATTCATGCTTGCATTCAACAGAAATGCTTTTAGCTTTGTTTGATCTCTCGGTTAGTATTAAAAATAAAATAAAATTTTACTTAATCCTAATGTAAAAATAGATTATCCTTAACTATTCATTGATAAGCTGTTAAATTTATTATTAAAATGCTTGTTGTTTCATAAGTTCATTAAGTTTCGCTACGTGAATATTTTGTTTTTTTTTTTTTTTTAAATTTTTACAATTTTTCAAGCGTTGTAAATTTGTTTAGAGGTTTTTCTTCTTTTCATCTGCCTCATTAGCGTTTGAGCTCACGTTTTTCCGCATTTTAGTACTCGGTTCATTTTTGCTGGGTTTAAGTGTAATGTTTGTTCTACACTTTCCCATATAAGTATGTGTACATACATACGTCTATAGCAAATTAGCTGCCGCTGGCAAAGTGCCACTTGAAATTTAGATAGGGCTATCCATAAAAATTGAAATGGAAAACGCAATCTGAAACTGATAAGCACTTTACGGTTTGTCTGTATTTATGGCCGGCACCTTTTTCCCGCCTCCCCCTTCTCCCCCCTTGTGGCTTGATTTTGTTTAACGATCGATCGTATCGATTGAGCTGTAATTGAAGTCAATTTACGGGAGAAGTACGGGGAAAGTGGATTCAATAAATCCAAATTAATGCTAATTGTTTGTTTAGGAGATTCCATTACACAAAGATATGTGAGGGGGTGGGGAGGGGGCTAATCGTATACCTAACTCTGTTAATTGAATGGAAAAACAACCTCTGTGTGGATAGGGTATCATTACGTCGTTCTTATGACATAACTAATTATATTACTAAAGATTTCTCGCCCCCCATCAAATGGAGCCGCCACACCGCAAATAATTATGCAAATTCATTGAAAACGAAAGGCATTTTTTTTTTCTTTCTCTCTTATTTTTTTAGCTATTCCCCAAATTTTTATCTTTGTTGCTGTTTCTCGCTGTCGATTGGTTATTCATTAGCTTAGAGTTCGTTATGGGGGTGGGGAAGGGGGGAGGACGACAATGTGGGAGGGTGATCTGATCAGAGATTATGCAATAAGGAAACTAAAACACAGCAAAGTGTAAATAAATAAATATTTCAGGTAACAATGATTAAACAATAATATTCATTGGTCTTGACTTTTTCTTTTGCCTTTGTCTCTTTTTGTTTTCTTTGATTGATTTGTTTATTGAGGTAAATTTATATATACATAGATACTTATGCAAATACTGGCCCAGATTTGAAACCTTGAACCTTAACATTTAAATACTTGTGATTATTGTTGAAAGGGCAAAAGAAGTAAAGACAATCAACATAACAGCAGCAACAACAATAGACAAACAAATACAAATCAAAATTAAAGTTCAAACAATCGTTTAGATGATAAAAAGTAAATAAACCTTTAATTTATTTCCTTAGTCATTTAGTTAGAAGTGCTAAAATTTAATCAATTCTTGCCCCAACTGAAGGAAATCAATGATCAATGATTATAATCAATGATCGCAGCAGGTACAAGAACATATATGTACATATATATACACACACAGACAAACATATATATGTCTACATATACATATGTACATATGTATGTATGAGAAGTTGTTGCATATTTCTGCCCTTAATCAATCTACCTTTTTTTGTTGGGTAGCGGGGGAGGGGAGATGACAGTTTGCAAAAGGGAATCGGCAATATTTGTTTATCGTTGTTGTTGTCTTCAATGGCACAAGGCACATGAATTTACAGTTGTTCTGCCTGCTGCAGCATCCGTCGTCAGCAGGTACGCGCTGGCTGGCTGTCGTTGCGGAGGGGATGAACACATTGAGGAGGGAGGGCAGATGCACATAGTAAATACGTACATACATATGTACATTTTACTAACCTTTCAATAAATTTTAATGCAATTCCATAGCAAGCAATCAATTGCAATTGCAATTTCAATTCGGTTTAATTCGCTGCGACGACGACGCCAACTGCGGCTGCACTTGCGCTTTCAATTACAATCGAAAGCTAAATGAAAGAAAAACTTCCCGCAATTGTCAATTATAAATGATAAACATTGCACGGCACACTAAGCAAATATCTCTGGCACAAATGTTTTAAAGAATTGAACACTTTTTGTTTTTATTCATATATAAGTTATATATTTTTTAGCACTCGGCGCAATAGACGCGCGCGCGCCGCCCAAAAAAAGCGTAAACAAAATCACAAAAAAAAACCCAAAAAAAAAACACCGACACAGACGTCTACTCACTACGAAGGCAAAAACAACAATAAAAAAAAAAAAAATAACCAAACATAAGTGTGACCAAATTGTAACAATCAAAAAATGACAAATATAATTTGCAGTCTGACCAGCTCTAAAAGTAGAGCCCATCTCTAACGCGGCGATTTCAATTTCAATTCGCTTTCAATTGAATTCAATTCGAGCAAAAGAGTCGAACTCCAACCACGCAGTCGAGCAAAAGAGTCGAACTCCAACTATCGTGTCGAGCAAAAGAGTACCACTTTGAACAAAAGAGTCAAAAACGTGGAAATAGTACCAACATCGAGCAAGAGTCGAACATCGAACCATGGAGTCGAACATCGAAATCATTGGTACAACTAGAGATGACAAAACCATCGACTTTGTTATCGATAGTCTGGATAGTGTTACCAGCTCTTGTAAGCGAAAAAGCTCAATTAAGAAGCACGGCTCGAAAGCTTGCAAATTTGAGAAAGGCTCAAAATGAGCAGGCGCCACTGATGAAGCGCCAACTTTAGCAATTTTAAAATGTGATAAGAGCATGCTTAAATTATACAAATTTTGTTCTTCTGACATGCACTTTAGTTTAATGTATTAATCAACAAGAACTAGAGTTAGTATTAAAGCACGATTAGATGGGAGCTTGGTGTGCGCGCCAAAACAAAACTACAATTATATTTGATTTTTTTTCGGCAACTTTATTAATAATAATATTATTTCGTTTCACTTTTTTGTATGTTCTTGGTTTTTTACGTAAAAATATATTGTGGCATTGGTTTCGTCTTGTTTTAAACAAATTTGTGTTTCTTTTTATCAATAAAATATATATTTTTCAGTTACTTGTTGTATTTTGTGTATGTTTTGTTGCATTAAAACGTTAGGTAGGTAAGCAAAGCAAATTGTTCAAACTTAATGGCTAAAACTTTATTTTTTGTTTTCAACACGCATGTTTTGTTTTTTTGTATACAAGTTTATGAGTATTTAGTTTTTGGCTTTAATAATTTTTGTTGTTGTTGTTGTGGTTGCTGTTGCCGATGTTGCTGTTGCTGTAATAGTTGTTGCAGCTGCCGGTGTTGCAGTTGCAGCGGTTGCTGCTGCTGCTGTTGATAGGAATGCTGCTGATGTGGCCAGTAATAGCTTCTGGCTATGGGCTTGACTTTAATAGGGAAACAACTTTTGTTTCTTTTTGGTTTTGTGTTTTTAGGAAAATTGAAAAATTTGATTCGATTTCAATCATTAAGAGGCAACAGAAAGAGAGTGAGAAAAGAAATGAAGTACACACACATCTAGTAGAAAAGCTTGTGAAAACACAAATAATGTGAAAGAAAAATGCAAACATTGAAATCTTTTAAAGTTTTTCGTTTTTGGTTGTTCTTAATGGTACAAAAATGTGTTTTTTTTTTGTTTTTTGTTTTTTTTAACCAGTCTTGAGAAGAGCACACACAATTGATGCATATGTACATATATGTATGTATAATACATATGTAAATATATAAACCATGATCAAAGCTAAAATGAACTTTATGTTTTTTTAGGTTAGTTTCTTAGTGTTAATTTACAATTAAGAGACAGCGAGAACGCACGCACAGGCACAGCTTTTGGGTATGGCAGGAGGTGATGATCGTCATGGTGGACATAGACTCACCCATCTGGCTGCTGCTGTTGTTGTTGTTGCTGCTGCTGCTGCTGACGCCTTCTACGTGCCACAGCACTATTTTTGATAATCGCCTCGATTTCACGTCCCCCAGAACTTTCACCTTCCGAGGCAGAAGCCCCACCGCCTCCTCCACTGGCCGCATCCTCACAGCGTCGCGATTGACCCAAGGTTGATAAATTTCTAACTAAATTCACTGCATCATCATGCTGTTGGGCCGGTGTTGTATTCTCTTTGGCCACATTACGCAATATCTGAGCCAAATTGCGTTGAGGATTATCAACCTCATCATCAGTGGTTGCCGTTGCTGGCACCTCTGCTGCAGTGGCCGATTTTCTAAGATTGGACACTGTGGCATGAGTTGAACGTTTCAAACGATTCTTCAACTCGGCATTGAGATCAACTGGCATTAGGCCACGACCCATGGCACCGCCAAGCATTGGTTTTCCAGTCTTGAGGATGCTTTTCAAAGGTTCCGAGGCATTGCTGTTGCTGCTGCTGCTGCTCGGCTTGGCTATGGATTTAATATATGAAAAGACAAAACATCAGACAAGAAATTCAAAAATGACACTTGGTTGGCTAAAAGCAAAAGTTTGTTAACATGGTCAAAGAAAGCAGTTCCCAACTGAAAAACAAATCAATCAATAAAGTGCACATTCACATGCTTTAGTCATCCAGTTTAATCCATATAAGACATGCATTTCAGGGTGAATAATCCTAGTAACTAAAAGCAAAAATTCCATAAAACAATACATTTCTTTGACATCTTTCATGAGGATATGTATAGCTCGGTGTATATCTCCTTATTGGTATCAAGTCTGGACTATCTTATTATTTAAGCTTTAGCTATTCTAAGGCCAAACAATTGATTCTTGAATGTTCTGCATATAAATCTAAATACTACTAAACCTAGTTTAGCTATAAAATCATATATTCAAGCAGGCCTAGTTACCCGCCTGCTCTCTTAGTACCAAACACTTTTACTTAGCACTTCTCTCTTGAGTTTTATTTCTTATTTGGGGCTTTCTTCTCTCGTTATTTTTTTTAACAATTTGCCTTTACATATAAACAATAATGATAATAATAATAATTTTAGTAATAATAATCATAATAATAATAATAAACATAAGGCCTTTTAAGGTACAATTCGTTCTTTTCCATTTTTCCCATCCATTCAAATCCATCCTATAAAGTGATATAAATTATATATTTAAGCCCAAGCACAAATTGTTAAGTTATTTTTCGTTTTTCTTTTGTTTTTGTATTTATGTATATATGTAACTGGCATTAAATCTGGCTGAAATCAATAATAATCATACATAATATAAGATTAAAAAAAAAAAAAAAATTATCCTTTACAAGCCTAAATGTTATGTTTTTTCTCGTTCTATTTTTTTTCTTTTTGATTCTTTTCTTTTTTTTAGATAATAACTCTTTTTATTAATAAATATATATGTAGTAGTAGTAGCTGTTGTTGTTGTTGTTGATTTCTTCGTTTCGTTTGGACAATGATTTGTGGGTGAAAATTTCGTTTTTGTGTGAGGCGAAACGCATCTATCACACTGAGCATTTGCCTTAGCCGGGCCACAAGACAGTTGGTAAAAGGGGGTGGGGTGGGGTGGGAGAGAGGGAGGTAGGGATGGATAATGTGGTAAGGTGAAGGAAAGCAAATGTTCAAAAACACACGTAATTTGAAAAAAATTTGTGAAATTTTGTGTCGATATAGCCAAAATGTACAATTTTTTCGAATTTTTTGTTTACTTTTCAATTTTGTTTTTTAAAAGGCTTTCGGGTTTTTGTTTCGGTTTTTTAAAATCGCTTTTAGCCCACTGAAGACTCTTCGCAAAGGCGATGAAACTCCTTGCCAGCTGAATTGAGTTCAGCTGGTGTAACAATGATGTCATCATAGCAGGATATCATGGCCTTCATGCGATTACCGGGCGAATGTGCTCTCTTGGGACTGGGCATGGCTGTGGGACTAAAGCTGCCGCCGCTGCCAATGATGTTGCCGGCGCTGTTCGTTGGTGAATATATCGATGACTCAAAGGACATGGGACGGGTTCGTTTCAATAGCTCACGACGTTTACCCACACTAACGGTGGGCAAACGTACATACTCATTTGTGGCCTCTGCCTGAGGTTTTTGCTGTAGCTGCTGCTGCTGCTGCTGTTGCTGTTCCTGTGGTGAGGGTGTTGCTGGTGTTGATGGCAGTTTCGATTCCGTTTTCAGTACTGTTGTGGTCTTTAAGCTCTCCTTGCAACCAAAATATTTGGCGTAACGTTCATCCACAAGTGGTGAACGATTGTTGTTGCTGCTGGTGGTTATCTCTGTGGTGTGTCGCCGCTGCACTGGCTGGGCTTGTGGCTGCTGTTGCTGTTGCACTAGCCGGCTTATCTTGCGACGCATTTCGGATACCTTTTGCGGTGACGCCTTATCTTTTTGCTCATTTGAGGCACAATTCTCTTTGCCTGAATCGGAATCACTTTGATTCGATGAGCAGCCGCCATTCGTTAGAAGTTTCGAATGTTGCTGCTGCTGCTGCTGCTGTTCGATAAATGGGGACTTGATTTTTCCTATGGTACGTACACCGATTGGGATTTTAAGCTCTTCGAGTGTCTGCAGGCGACCCAGACATGTCTTGTTCGAATCGTGATGGTTGATTGTGGCATTATTGTTATTATTCCGATCACCCATAAACGTATCCGGCATTATCAGTTTACCCACGGTGCGTATTTTGATTTTTGTGATAGATGACACTGCTCCTGGCAACATTGGTGGCTCCGATTCTTGCTGATCACAAAGGACCGCTGTTGGCTCTGTGGCTGAACGACTTAGGGCATGGAAATGGTTGCTGCTATTTTGCGCATTGTGCTCGTTTATGCTCTCCAATGTCAAACTGCTGGGCTGGTAATGTTGGATGGGATGATCCTCCTGCAACAGGGGTGAACATTCCATTGGTGTGGGCGTGACACTGGCACTGCTCGCTGTTGTGCTGCTGCGCGGTGTGCGATCAATGGGTGGACTTTTTGAATAGCTGCTAGTGCGACAACTGCCCATGCCGCCGCCGCCGCTACCAGTATCGCAGAGGCTGGTGAAGAATGCCAAACGCTCGGCCAGTGATAACGATGAGGGTTCTAAATCAGAAGAGGAAGTGGCAAGTATTGTAGGAGCCGATGGAAGAGAGAGAATGAGATAGGAATTGAGGAATTAGACTACTGCATTATGTATATCCTGAGGATTGTTGTTGCTGTTGCTGCTGCTCTTGTTGGTCTTGTTGCTGTTGTTGCTGTTGTTGTTGGGTAAAACTTACTTAACTCATTTGCTGATCTCTTCTCCTTATTATTGTTATTATTATTAATAATATTATATGAAACCATAATTGTTGTTGTTCAATGTACGATTGAAGGCAAGTCTCAACTGCGCACTGAGTTTTTATCCATTTTTTTCAGTGCCCACATGAAACGAGACAACAATTGCTGCTGCTGCTGCTGCTGTTGTTGCTGTTGCTGTTGTTGTTGTTGGTGGTGTGTTGCCGATATGTTGTTGCTGTTGCGATAAAAAACCGTTTTTGTCAACTGCCGCTTGCCCTATCACCCACTAAATATATATACATATGTAACTACTCATATACAAATCGGCCGAGTACAACCGATTTTTGCTCTCTTCGTTGAGACGTTGTCGGGTTTGTCGTTGCCGCCGCTTAGAAAGTTTGTTTTTTTCCTGTGTTTTTTTCTTGTGTGTGTGTGTTGTTGAAAAGCAATTTCTGTAATTTTCTTTGTCCACACTTGTCTATTTAGTTATTCAATGGACATTTATGAGAGTGTCGCCGCCGTCAGTCTCATCTCTATACTCTCTTTGCAATATCTTTCTTTTGCGGCTTTCGATTTTTGTTGCTTTCTTTCATTCTGCAGCATCATCATCATCATCATTATTGTTTTCATCATCATCATCATCAGCAGCATCATCAACATCATCATCATTGTGTCTACCCATGATTGATATGAACTTTGTGTAAAGTATTGCCGTTGTCGCCTCCCGCAACAGACGACAATAGAACTCATAAGAAAACTACAGAAAGTTGCATGAGTCTACTATCAAGCTATCTATATCTTCCCTTTTGTTTTTAAAGATCTTTCGTAGAATAAAAATACCAAAAATCTTTGCTTATTTATATGAAATTATTACTCATAGTCTGATCTCTTGAATTTTATTCTTCAAGTTGTACAAAAAATCACAATTAATAAAATGAATTATATAAAAGTTTGTCAAAATGGTAAAAAATCGAAAATTCATTGACAAGGCTTTTAGATGTTATTTCAAATCGATCTATATTTGATCTAAAAATCTAATCTAATAATCGCTTTGTTTCTATTTAAATGTGTTCTAGTAACTCTAGATTTGATTTCTAATTACATTTAATTTCAATTCAAAAATGATATCTAAATAAACAAAAAATTAAACTCAAGTGGAAAAATTTCAAATGATAAATCTTTTTGTTTGTTTTTGGCGTTCTTTTTTATTGATATGAAACCTTTTGTTGGTCGGATCGAGGTTGATATTTTTGCATTCAAATTGAATTTCAACAAAAATATTTAGATACGTCTATATCTATACGTATTTCATAGATTTTCAGATCAACTTAATGAATCAGATTCTTTAGCTATTTCTGTTTTGATAAAAGATTGTCCTGCAATTGACTTTTCCAATTTGAACTTTCTTTGTGTTCTATATTTTCTGTGCTAATTCTTCATATAGTACACACACACACACACACACACACACACACCCTAACCACATTCAAGATCATAAAGTAAAGCCATCTTATCGCTATCATTTATGACTTTCTCACGCCCCAATATATTTTGCGTTTCTAGCAAATCTCGAATCATAAAAAAAGAGACCAAACCTGTGATATATAAATACATATGTCTTCACTATGTCAGTGTGTAACGAATGCCAAAACACAGACAAAAAAAGGAAGGAATTGGGGGAAAAGCCTTAAGAAATGAATTAATGGCAAAAATGGAAATATAAATCACGCGCGTCTTAAATTACATAAAGTAAAACACACTAAAATGTAAACTTAAATATGAAAAAAAAACCACTTGTAAATAATAATTGTTATTAGTTTTCTCATGCGGCAACAACAACATCAACAACAACAACGGCAACCAACATTTTTTTTGTTTTTGTTTTTATTTTATGCTTTTTTTTTCTTTCTTTTTTTTGTGTTAGAAAACAATTCAAGAAAATTGGCCAGAAACAATAATAAAAAAGAAGAAAAAAGTTGGAAATAAATATTGCATGCATGCAGCAAATTTGTTGAATAAATTATTAAAAGTTTTTCGTTTTTTTTTCTTTGCCAATTCCTCGCTTTGGCATTGCGCAATTTTGCGTGCGGCTGCAATTTCTTTGGGTTGTTTTTTTCTTTTGGTTTTGTTTTTTGTTTAATTGAACGTGGCATTCATTTTTGATTTGTTCAATGCAAATTATTAGTTAATGATGAAGAGAAAAAGAAATGTAAAAAATAATGCATATAATTTAACATATAGGCACAGTAAAGCAGCGATAACAACAACAATCAACAAAAGTAACAACACATTTTAACAACAAATATATATCGTATATAAATATGGAATTTTCAATTGGCATTCCAAAAATGTGTTTCGTGCATTTTTCTCAGGCGCGCAAACAAAATCAATTAAATTAAGAGATTAACAAATGAAAATTAAGTTTTCAACAACAAAAATGTTAAAGGAAATTGAGAGAGAGAGAGAGAGAGAGAGAGAGAGAGAAAGACGAACAAACGCGTCTCTACTAACAACAATTAAATGGATCAATAGGTTCTATTGTTACGTCCTTTAATACCTTTTTGTATAAATTAGGTATATATATATTTCAAATCCAAGATTTAAGAATTTAAGGCAAAACCCAAGCAAATTCATTGTTTTTTAGTTGTAATTCTCAAGTAGTTTTAGTCTGAAGTCTTATGTATAGTCGACTGATGATTAAACTTGGTGGTTGATGAAACAACTTTACAGACAAACTGCTCCTCCCTCTTTGTGCCTAACTATTGATCTTACTACTCCTACTCATCAAATTCGATCTGATTAATAATCAAGGTTTAGCATATCTATAATCTTACGCTTGGTGTTATTTTTATGAACAAACTTTTAAATGGTGATATAGACTCGTCTGAGTTATTGACTTGGGTTAATCGGTCAGTAGACGTTTTTTAACTCCTTTTAACTCCCCCTCCTATACCCCATAATCTACTCAGTCCCTTTTCTTAAAACATACTTTCCTTTTTATTTGGTTTATAGTTGGCTGCGATTTATATATTATGATCTATTTGTCCGTTTTTTCCATGATTCGTGCGATATACGACAGCATTCTACGGTCGAACGGTCGGGAGGGAGGGTGGTAGGCTTTGTTCTGGTATCTTGGGGTCACTTGCATTAACGTCCCCTAAGTAAAGTCAACAATGTGTCCATAAACTCAGCTCAGATATACAAATGAAATAGCTACTCTGATACTATAGATTAGATTTATTCTAGCCGTAGAGGACCTTCGAACATCAATTGGAGTTAATTCTCCTTAGAATGTTGATAGAAATTCTTCTACATTGTTTTTTCAATTATTGATCAGCTGCTTTAATCGATAGTTGTGTAAAGGCTTCTCTCTCTCTTTCTCACACTTTTTTCCCAAAACATTTTGAAATAAACTTTCTCAAGAACTTACCAAATTCCGCATCATTTGTTGTATTTGGCGTGCTGGGATCATCTTGCGTTGGTGATCCCTGCGTATTACTTGCTGGCGGCGGGGTCGATTGACGTAGTGCTGCAATGAAATGAAATATTGATAAGTTATGGCAAAAGGATACAAAGTAAAAGGTGGAAGTCCGCTACCATCTATGCACAAAAATCCTTTTCCAAATTTTAGCATAATTTTCAATTATTTTCCTCGGTATGTGAGTTGTGCTACGATGTTTGTTTGATTTATTAAAAACTGAAAGTGTCTGAAAGCATCTTATATGTCATAATTCGATAGCAATTTTTCGATACGTTTTTGACATAACTCTCAACGCTTGGCCAGATTTTGACACGAATATATGTATGTATTGGTGATAGCGCACACGCTATTTGATAACTCTCATAATAAACTAGAGGCCCTAATCTTAAGTGACCCATACATGTATCCCCCCCGCCAAAATGTTACCCAAGCAACACACAAACCTTAATTAGTGCCTGATTGCCTGAGTGAGTGAGTGAGTGAGTGAGTGTGTTTGTGTGTGTGTGTTTGAGGCAAGTGACATACATTTTACAGCTTATTAACTTGGGCAACAACCATGCGCCGGCATCGGCAGCGACTAGCCTCAATGACAAAAACAAAAAAAAAAACAATACAAAAAGCTAGCAAAAATCGGACAAATTCATTTTTAAGGCCCACAACCACTGACCAGAGCGGAGAGGACAGTAAGTTTGACATTGAAATGAACTGGAAATGGCAACAATAGAAAAGTCTTCTCCCGGACTAATGCTTGGAGAAAGAAAAACTAATAAATCAATCACAGGGCACACACACGACCAAAGTTCGATAGGTATATAAATTTGGATAACCTGCATAAATATGGCCTCGAAAGCCTCTTTATCTTTATAATTGTAGCCATCACAAAAGACTGCGCAATCTTTGGCCTTGTCCCAGTTTGAATTCTCTTGCAAAATTGTATTACCATAATGGCTGTTTACAATTAGTCCTGAATTTTTGATCTAAACCATTAATCTTTCTGAACCAATATGGCGGATACGTAATATTTTTTTTCTAAGGCTCTAGAACAAGCATTTTCATTCAGTTAGGAGGGCTTCAGAAACTAAATTTGAAAGCAAATCAAAG
Organism: Drosophila paulistorum; assembly: GCA_018152135.1. Classification (NCBI taxonomy): domain Eukaryota; kingdom Metazoa; phylum Arthropoda; class Insecta; order Diptera; family Drosophilidae; genus Drosophila; species Drosophila paulistorum. The sequence goes on from JAECXG010000690.1 coordinate 18,888,942, forward strand.
CTAAGGACTCTTAAGATCAAATAGTAGATCAAAAGTTGTCTGAGAAACTTGACAAATTAAGGTACTAGGGCAAATAATTTAAAGCTACATAGGATAAATGTTTGTTTTTGATTAAATTTCAAACTAATTTATGGGACTTGAGTGTCTGATCGCCTTGGTTTTTCTGATGCAGACAGAATGATCCTAAAAGACGATGACGTCTTTAGTCTAAAAAGTTTTACTTCGATGCAAACGATTTCTATAACTTTTTGACAAGACATTCGATTGAGCCTAGTTCTTATAAAGGGATCTATTTCTATATATGATATGAAATAAAGTGAAAGTATTGCATAATAAGTCTTTAAGTTACACTAACACTACACTAACACTAACTATAATTTAGTATCTCTGATTAGTTTTCATCCCAAGCTTAGCACTCACTTTGCTAATGTTCAAATTCTAGCAGTAGATACTTTCAAACAAAATAAACAAAGAGTAGAGGAGTTTGGGTTCATTGCTAAATTATTCCACTTCCTACTCTCCGGCGTTTGTTTTGTTCTCAACCTTTGTGCCTTCTCTCGTGGTTTTTTGATCTCGACGCAGTTACGCCTCGTTACCGCCACAGAATGGAAACAAAGTTGGCCAAAAACTTGACGTTTAGAATCTGCATTCCATTTTTGTTTCTTTTTTTCTTTTTTGCTAGCGGTATTTTTGTCTGTTAGTTTTATGGTTTGATGCTAATTTTTTTTGGGTTCTACTTACCTTGACGGTTGGCAATGGTTGACCGCTGTTGTTGCTGTTGCTGTTGCTGTTGCTGAGGTTCTCCACTGCCTCCACCTCCACCATGGGAGTCTCGGCGATTGCGCGTTTGTTCCTGTTGTTGCAACTGCTGGAACATATTGGCACGGGCTCGAACACTATTGCTACGTGTTAGGCCACTAGTGGTCGGTGTTGATGATTGATTGGATAAGGTAGTCGTTGTAGTTGTTGTTGCGGTTGCTGCAGCTCTTGTCTGAGCAGCTTCGTCGCCAAGCGATTGTATGGCCGAATCATCATCTAAGCCAGACATCTCGAAGATATTCTCACTATCGTTTCCCAAAGAGAGAGTGAGCTGTTCGCTCAAGCTGAAGCTATCGTTGATTGAATGTTGTCGCAACAACGTTGATTGGGCAGAGGGTTTATTACCACCAGCTCCAGCACCAGCACCAGCCTGACCCTGGCCCTGTGAGGCCAGATGAACGACACGTGGTGATTGCAATGGCTGTGTAGAGCTACGAGCCAAACGAAACGATGTTGCAGCAACACCAGATCCAGCAGCTCCAGCTGCTGCTCCTGTTGAATGTGCTGACGAGGAGAGCAGCAAGGGGGCTGGCACGTGACTTAGCGGTTGTCCAGTGATCGGCGAAATTAACGGCTGTTGAGCGGCTGACGTTGATGTTAGGCGTATATCCAGCGGCTTGGTAGGCTTAAAGGCCGATGAGGCCGAGATGTCAAAGGGTGTGGAGTTGGCTTTGAAGCTGTAGTAATATAAACAAAGAGAGGGAGATTTAAATAAACAAACGAATGAGTTAGGGCATTAACAAACTATACATAACCCACAACAACAACAACAACAACAACAAAAACAACCAGCAATAAAATAGTGTGAATTTCTTTTCTTCTCTCTCTCTCTCATCTTACACACACACACACACAATGAGCAGTTAGCGTTTGGTCATAATTATAGGCAATTTTGGCCAAGTTAATTACACTCTTTGTTGTTGTTGTTTTTCCGTGGTGAAATTTCAAAGCTGCCGGCAATTTTCAATTCCCAAATCCCTTTCGGGGCTCGGGCACCGGGTAAAAGTTTTAAGAATCCGCTACCACCAAAAATTTGTTTCCGAGTGAAAGGTAATTGAAATTAACCAAAAAAACAAAACAAAAAACTCCAAAACAAACAAGAAAAAAATAAAAACCTTCCCCCTTCTCACCTTGCCCCCTCCTAACCAACAGCAAACCGAAGAGACTAAAAATTTCCCAACACACTCAAAAAAATCATTTCCTCACCCATTGGCAACTGCAGCAGCAACAACAACAACAATAACAACTTGTTCATTTTCTTTTTCTAGTGCAGCAATTCTTTCTTTTCCAATATTTGCTTTTTTGTTTATCGGGAGAAGCAGCAAAAACAAAAAAAAAAAACTAAAAATATACAATATAAAAAAAGAATAACAAGCAAAGCTAATTGGATTTTCAAAGTGACTCTCAAACTGCAAAAGAATCTAAGGCTGTGAATGAGAGAGACAGAAACCACTAGAGACGTCACAAATGTCTTGAATGACATAAAAAAGGAAAAAAATCGAAAAAAACCTCACTTAAATACAATTATTAAGCCTCTCTTATTAAAATTTTAAGGTTTCTCCACAAAGTCAATTATTTGAAAACTAAATTGCATGTAAAATAAAATGTTTTTTATTGTATGGACGAAGGAAAATTAAAAGAATATTTCAAAGATGTTGTATACTCTTGTGGAATGGGTTTCTAAATTCAATTTCTATGATCGATTTTAGAAATTATTTCAATTGGAAATTGGCATTAAGAACAGATCTACCGTATAACTGTACTCATATAGGATTTCAAATGCCTTAGATTCACTAATATGCCACTCTCCTAATCTATAGAGCACTCGCTGATTTACAGGCAAACTTGCATCCGAAAAAAGAAATAGAAATGGCTATAAGTATGTGTATTTATGGCTTAAAGATTTACAACTTTTTGTTAGCCCATTTAGTTGGGTCGACAACCAACGAAAGAAGAATAGCAAAGACAACAACCAGAACAAATAAATTGGTAATGAAGAAGTAGGTGGAAGTGAGGTAGAAGAGATATAAGAAGTAATGAAATTTAACAAAATTGTTGCTAATGTTTGCTAATTTTGCACAATTTTCGCACAACTGACAAATCTATACACACACATATATATTTATATATGTACATATATGTATATATAGATGTTTATATGTACATATGTATTATATGTTCCATTTCTTTTGCACATTTCCATGAGGTTGTTTCGTCTTTTTTTTCGCAAGTATTTTTAGCTCATTACGAAATATTTTCATTTCGATTTGAAAAACTGTTCTTTTAAATTTTCAAGTACACTTTTTGCACCCTCTCACACATTTACACACACACACACACAGAGAGAGAGAAAGAGATATAGAAGGTGTTGTAAGAACCTTTCAAAGTTGTCAACCGGCACTAACCAACAACTAGTTGGGCTAACTGACAGGCGGCAATCGGCAGGCAAAAGACGTTGCTCGAAAACGTGGTTCAATGGCGCGTTTTGTGTTCCAACTGATAAGACAAAGTCAAACGCAACAGAGGGACAACAGCAGTGATACCTAACGTTATTTTTTATCAGTTATTTGGAGTCATTTCGATTTCGGTTTACCGCACCCACACAACAACACACGCACAACAACAATACACATTTGCTATAAATTTATTTGATTTTCAGCCACAAAACTCTAAAAAAACATACACACACACACAGGAAGAAAACCCGTAAAAAAAGCCGAGGAAATTTAATTTTTCCTTTGACGTTGCTGCTGCTACGGCTGCGGTACGTGAAAATTGAAAAAGCGATCGCGAGCGACTGAGCGCAAAAAAAATATATAAAAAATTGTACAAAACAGACGATCAAGCAGCGCGGGCAGCGGCAGCGGCAGAAGCAGCGGCAATGTTAACAGCGCTGCCTGCCCCGACTGAGGCAGCAACTGAACAGCGACTGAGACAGTCGGCGCAGTCGGCAAATTTAAATTATTTTCAGTTTTTGTTTTCTTTTCGGTTTTTTTTTTTTTTGTTATATTTATTTTGGTATGTTATTTTCCTTCTCTATATGCATACATGTGTATGCATATATGTGTGTGTGTGTGTGTGTGTGTGTGTGAGTGTATTTCGAAATGTCTTCTTCTTCATCTGTTTGAGATTTTCTTTAATGAGATTTTCTTTTCGCCTCTTTGTTGTTGTTGTTGTTGCTTCTGCTGCTGCTTTTGCTCTTTTTTCCTGGCTAAAAGAGAGGTGAGAAATTGCTTTTCTTTGACCAGTTGCAGTTGCTGCTCATTTGTTTCATATGGATATTATATTAAGCTATTTTTATGAAGTAGCCCTGGAGTATGGTGTGTGTGTGGGTGTATTGATACATACATATATAGGGCAGGATATGATCTATTTTCAGATTCAATCGAAATCGGGCACATATTGATGCAAAAACGTATCGGTTACACTGGGTGGGGTTTCGGTAATAAAGCTAACTTAACTAAAATGTATGATTATGTCAAAGTATTGATCATAAATACATTTTGACTATACAGATTACACAAATTCAGTCATTGTACTCGTTACGGTTATTCGTGTATACGAAAAATAGAAATATGATCTATTTCCAACAGAGAATTATAAGAAAAATGGGTACCCGAATTGCATAATCATAGGTTTTGTATGTGCGCAGAATTATAGATGTTTTCAGATTTAACTTGGATTGGTTATGGTTCTTCGGGGCATATGTACATATATTATGAATAACAGAGAAGAAATAGAACCGAAACGAAAGTCAGTCGCATATAATAGATGAAACATCTTTGTGGGCGGAATGTGTCATAGGGAACATTCATATTTACATTGTTCGACAATGTTCCATGGGCTACGGTTATGTCATACAATGATTTTGCCCCTTAAGTAGCTTAAACACTTGTATCATTACGCTGGGGTAATGCAATAGCTTGAAAATAAACCGTTTGCTAGGTGTTTTCCAGATAGTAATTAATCAAACCATTTCGTTTTTGATTATATACGATTAAAGCGAACAATTGGACATATATAACTGCCTTCAAGATTTGTGATAAGAAAATGTTCGCATTCTTTGTGATTGTGGGGAGAAGGCGTAAACCGACCTCTGCTTTTTGTGTAGTGATTTGTAATACATTCTTGTAACCACTTCACATACACCACTCATGGAAACTCACTAAATTTTGATGGGAATGAATAAGGGATTGTATTATAAATCCTCTCATTGAGTAATGTACTTTTCAATTGGTTCTATAATTGGCATGCCAAAGTTCTATCCTTATTCAAGTTAGTCATGGAAAACATTATGCGATTTCTACTCTTTCTCTTTCTCTCTCTCTCCGTCGCTTGCTCACATCGGTAGGTAGTAGTTATTGTATATCTTATCACAATGATTACTTCAAATTTTAGACATAAGTATTACTTTATCGATTTATAATATCAACCCAGAGCGACGCGACGCTTATCTATATCTCTCTTTTTCTTTCTCTTCCTTTCACTCTCTTTCCCTTTTGTGACTGATTATCGACTGGATGAATTTTTATGGTTTTTTGTTATAATTGGAAAAATTTTTTACCGTTTTCTGATATACGCTTCGAACATTTTTTCACTCTGTCGACGTTGAAGCCACAACATATAGAAAGATAGATATATGTATATATCTGTAGATATATTGGAACAACAATTGGTAAAACGAAAATCCCTTATTGATGATTGAGACTATATAGGGAAATTTCCAGTGGTTTCGCGTTCAAGTGCTGCAGCTAACTGAATGTAACACATCAGCATGCCATAAATTACAAAACATTCATGCCACACAGCAAAAGCAGCTTGGGGCAGCAACCAACCACCTCCTCCTCCACCCGTCCAAGTCCCACCCCACAGTCACAAATATTCTCAATCGCTGCAAATGCAAATGTGTGAAAAACAATAGCAAAAAACCATATTGGAGGCAGGTGAGCACAACAAGACAAACAAAGAGAGACACACAGAGAAAGAGAGGGGAGAGAAGGGTCGAATAGAACTTGGCTATAATACTCTGAATGTTCTATAGAATTTCGGTTAGGGAGTGTCGGCGGCCCGCACACACACACACACACACACACACACACACACACATACAAAGTACCGAAAAGAACCAACTAGTCAAAAAAACACATAAAAATGCTGACATAAAAACACAGTTAAAAGAAGTCACAACATTTCGTAGAACAAAGGGGACCAGAGGGTTGGCGAGCAAAGAGGAGTAGAGTGGAGGTCGGTCTATGTATCTAGTCTAGTGCTAAAATGAAAGCCCCCCCCCTTACCAGTCTCTATCACTCTTTCGCTACCCCTCACTTAAAAGCAAGTGAGTAAGAGGGCAAACTAAGTAGGTTTACGACTATGACATTGGCATGGGGTACATGGAGCAGCACTAGAGGGCATAACGCAGGAGGGGGAAGCAAATTCGCAAGAAAATTATCAAAAGAGGCGACAATTGAAAAACCAAAACCAACTATGTTGATGGAGCACACACAAATAAGTGATAAGATCTTTATGACAAACAAAATTGGGTTCGATTTAAGAAACAAATTGAGAGAAAAGACCTTCGTCTCTAATGGCTGAGGAGGCGAAGGAGGCAACAGACCAACCATTGGGGAAAACTACATCTCTCTTAATAGTCAGACATTTAGCACAAAGGGTTGGAGTTCTATGTTATCATTAAGACCCAACTTGGAAACTTATATAAAGAAGATAGATATATTTATTCTAAGAGGGATCCATTTACAGCTCCATGTGGAAGCATTTTATATATATTTATCCTTGTATCTTTTTATAGGAAAATCAAACCTTTGGGTCATTATCCTTTGGTAAACAAGAAACCTTTTAATCAATTTAATTGAAGAAAACTTTTAGAGCTAATTAAAAGACTAAAAGGGTATCCCTACCTCGGACTCCATCTTGTTCTTTCAACCTTCAACTATCAAAGCGTCAAAGCTATCAACCATCGAAATCCCTCAATTCAAACCAATTGCTAACCTTTTATTTCTGCCTGACACTTGTTCTTGTTGTGGTTGCTGCCTGCCTATAGCTGGTTGGCTGGCCTCAATAGTCAGTCAGTGAGGTAATTAGGTAAGCAATAATCGGCTTAAATGCCAAACAACAAATAATGGTAATAAAAAAATAAAATAGAAAAAAGTAAAACATGCAACAACATATATGTATGTACATACAAATAAACAAATAATAAAAAGTGACTGAGTTAGCCAATCAATTGAGGTCACCCATGAGGGATTTTTGTAAATTTTTTGAAATTTTCAGAATCAGAAACACACAATATTTTGCACACAATATTTTGTCACATGCAAGACAAGAGAGGAAAGTTTTTGAGTCAACGAACTGCGACTAATGATGATAATATGATGATGACCCTGAACTGAAATGGACTCCAGCCAAAAGCTACTGCCACACCACGCATATATGTATGTATGGTAAATGGAGAGTTGTTGCAAAACAAATATTTATAGAAGCCAGCCGCCAGGGAACAAAATCCAAGCGCATTTCAAACTAAATATAGCTCTTGCCTGCGCCTCTCTTACTCTAGCTCTCAGCTATTCTCGCTGTGAAGCGTGGCAGTTTGACAGGCAATGGCAGGCCGATGGGTCAGACATAAAATTTTCTTTTATGATTCACCCAAAAAAAATATAAGGTACATACATATATACATATATAGAAATGAAGTAAGAAGATCTATGTGTTCATACGGACAGACGGACGGACGGACAGACGGACACACGGACGGACATGTCTAAATCGACTCGGCTGTTGATCCTGATCAACAATATATATACTTTATGGGGTCGGAAAAGCTTCCTTCTGCCTGTTACATACATTTTGGCGACTTTAATATATCATATCGCCCTATGGGTGTAAAGAAAATTTTGTAAGATACTTACAAGCTCTTCTCCTCACTGGTCACTGGTTGGGTCTTGTATCTCTCCCTTTGCAAATCTCTACGCAATACACTGGGTTTTAGCAGCCTGGGGCCGCCACCTGCTTCATGAGTATTTGGATTTCGGCTTGATGGTGTATCCCAAATGCTATTGATGGCGCCAACAGAGCGTGATGTTGGTGTTGTAGTTGTTGTTGTCGATAGCATTTCCATATGCTTAACGCGTTCAGCCACTGACATGCTGGCCGGTGTGGTCACAAAGTCCACTGGCGTCTGCGATGTGGCAATGGCATCGAGGGCGGCAGCTAAATCCATTACTGGTGAACCGCCATCATGTCGCTCCAGGGAACGTGTACGTCGCTTTAGCATCGATGACGAGGACGATGACGATGTTGTCTCCAAGTCCAATTCATGTAAATTTGAACCCAATGAACGTCGCTTAGAGGGCGATTCGGTTTTGAGAATGGGTCGCTGAATATCACCATTATCCTGACTCTGACCCAGAGTTAGATTCAAATCGAATTCCTCACGGCTACTTTTGCGTGAACTCTTTAGGATGGGACGTATTTCATGTTCATCCGCTTCGCCGAATGATTTCTTTTTCAAAATGGGTTTCGGTGGACGCACTGCCTCCTCACTGGATGTGCTCTCCTGTTTGAGTATGGGACGTATCTCGTGTTCATCAATATCCTCGCCCCCACCGCCGCCGCCGCCAGTGGTCGAACAACCAGCTTTGGCAGCCAACTCGGCGGCAGCTAAAACCACTGCCTGAGAAATGGATACATGTTTGTGGCATCCACCATCCGATGGTGTGGATAGTGAATCCTTTTTCTTTAGTATACTATGAGGCTGGCATTCTGTGGCCGATGGACAACCATCACTTTTACTGCTATCGTAACTACTTTGTTTAAGTATGCCATGACCATGACTATGACCATGCCCATGACCATGTCCGTGTCCATGGCCCTGGCCAGCTGCAGTTTGTAGACCAGTTCCTGATTCTTCGAGAGAGTTGCGGCGTGCGGATTTAATTAAAATGCTACGCTCATCGGGTGAATGGGAACGGGAATAGTAACGTGATTCGTCCAAACTGGAACGCTTCTTAAGTATACCCTGACGTTTACTGCGCCCAGTCGCCAGCGGTGGATCCATGACACTGGATGAGAATGTCACCGGAGAGGCATTGCTTGAATTGCTCGAATTGCATTCGCCAAAGGCATGCTCCTTTTTCTTGAGTATCGATACAATTTGATTGGGTGCCGGTGGTGAGGTCTGCAAGTGACCCAAAGGAGCTGTTATCATCTGTTGATCATCGCTGCTCTTGCGTCTCAGTATGGGTGACTTCTCTTGTATAGGTGCTGTTGTTGTTGCTGCTGCCATTTCGGCAATCTTCTTAATCTCAGCCAATTCCGTTTTAGTTCGTTCATTCAATTTTTGTCCGCGCAATGAGCCGGCATGTAGTGGCCTGGGGCAGGGCAAAGTCGCTGTCATGGTGCGCACTGGCACTTCTGGATGACGCATAGTGGCAGCTAGCTGGGACATACTTCGTTGGGATTCTGAACGGGAGGTATTCGTTGTTGTTGTCGATTCACTGCAAGAGCTCTTCATGGGCGATTGAACTAACAAATCACGTAGGACATCATCATCAGCAGGCAACAAGGGTCGCGCCTGGCCCAATTCGCGGCGACGACGTCGTCGGTTTGCCGCAGCACTCGTTGCATTTGACAAATCATCTAATGGAAATATATAAGAAAAATAAATTAAGTAATTAGCATAACTCATTATTCGGTAAAAAACAGACAAACAAGACAACAAGGCGGCGGCGACAAGCATAACGTTTGGTATAAACTGGAGGAACAGGAGGTGGGATAGGAAGAGGTGAAGGTTCGAAGGATTTTAACATATTTCACACAGGTTTCCAGGACGTGAAAGCCATGCTTATGATGATGATGCTGATGCTCATTGCTGTCAAGGAGTTGAAAATGCTTTAGATGAATATGTATCGATGACAACGACATCATCTTCTTAATGCCTGAAGATCGACTGAATGCAAAGGCACATCGTCTTTGGTTGATGACCTGGTTTCATCTCTTTTTTCGAGCCACTGAAGCTTGAAAGCGAACAAATTTGGCCTTCAAATCCACAACCACCTCCCATCAATTATTATTATTATTATTGTTTTTGCTGTTGTTGTTGCTGCTGCTGCGGCTGCTTCTGTTATACTCGTTCCACTTACCGCCATCCTTGGTGGCTTCCTCAGTTAAAGAACGATTTAAATTTGATTTACGTTTCGATGATTTATCGCGATCACCTAAACGACGTGGTGAGACCTCCGGCTATAAAAGAAGAAATAAATCAAATGAGTTCAAAATCAATCAAATAATTTATATATATCTACTTACTGTTCGTTTATTCCTTTCGACGGGACTCAATTGTATATTGGTTAAAATATCACTTGGTTTGCTGCTTATGTTACCATCCTCACCACCAGGCAAAATTTTGTCATTACACATGGTGGAACTACGTGGACGCATGCGCAGTGTGCATTCAGCTAAAGGTTTTGGTGATGTATTTGCTGCTGCTGCTGTTGCTGATCCTCCTCCTGCTGCTCCAGTAAAATGCAATTCACTGAGATTTTGTTTCATCGTTAGGCCAGAGCCCACAGCTACCAAATTCTGACGTCGCTGTGTGGGTGGAGTATCCGTCGGTTGGGAACAGGCCCGAGATTGATGACGTACCGTAGCAACTGATGCAATTGGCTCTGAATTGAAACCGCTTTGACTTAATTTGGGGGAGAGTTCAGAGCTACTAAGGCGACGATTAGATGCAGTAACACCAGCAACAGCAATGGAACGTGGCGAACTGGGTGAACTATAACGTTGACGTAATTCGCGTACTTCCTCTTTTTTCTTGTCTGTGAACGAAGAGATAAAGAGATAGAGAGAGAGAGAAAGGGGGGATTTGTTAGTTAATGTCATTTTTTCAGATGTTTAGCAATCACATATAGATATATTAGAAGAAAGTGTAAGTAGGAAGGAGAGTAAGAGAAACTTTTTTAGTAGCTAATCCTTTTACCAATGGGTGATGTGATTAAGACTAATGGTATGGGTTATGGAGAGGTGTGGGTGGGAAGGTGTAGCATGATCGTCTCTACTAAGAGAGAGACACACACACTCACCAAGCGCTGCTGCCCTCAAACGACTGGCCTTGGTCGTGCGCACAGCTGGCGACGTTTGAGGCGATGTTGCCGCTGATGAGGATGAGCCACCACCACTTCCTCCTAATAAAGGACTTGGACCCCCCAGACGTAAAGGTGACAAAGGATTCTTGCGACGCTTTGATGGTGAAGATGTTGTTGGTGTTATTGATGTTGCTAATGCAGCTGCTCCCGCTGCTGCAGCAGACGATGTTGCTGCTGCTGTTGGCTGAGCTGTTGCTGCTGATGCTGCTTTAAGCACAATTATCGGCGCTTTGTTGGCATTAGTTAAGGGCGGCATGGGCGTGGCGTTGTTATTATAGCTGCTGCTGTTGTTGTAGTTATTATTGTTGCTGCTGCTGCTGCTGCTGTTGTTGTTGTAAGTGCAATTAATGCTGCATTTGTTAGGTGCGCCGCCGGCTGAAGAGCAATTCGTATGTCAGTTGGAGTAGAAGAAGCAGGAGGAAGAGGAAAAGCAGACGTTGTTGATAGCTTTTCCTCTTGCAGCTCTCATTGCTGCTGATTTTGTTTTTTGGCTTGTTTATTTGTGGTTTGTTGTTGTTGATTTAGTATATTTATAAGCAAATGAGAGTTGTGGTTGTGTGTATGTGTGTGCGTGTGTGTGTGTGTGTGTATGTGTCGATTGCATAAGGCAAAAACATTGTATATTTGGCCTAAGATGAGGATTGATTGCTGATGACATTAAGCAAAAGTTAAGGAAATTGCGCCCAACCGCAAAACCAAAAACCAACAAAAAAAACTAAACGACAGCAGCCAAACCCAATGGGGAAAATAACAAAGAAAAACAAATAGTTTCCGAGTTTCCGTCGAATAAACCAAAAAAAAAAAAAAAGCCCGCGTATAAGCCCGCCTTTGGTCTGACATGTTTAATCGATGGTCTTTCTCTGGCAGATCCCCTCACACTTACAAAAGGTCGCATATGCCAAATAAGCGAACAAAAAAGGTCATAAGTACACCCCACATATATACAATGTATGATTTTTCCATGCCTTAAGCCCAGCTATAAATATAAATCTGTCTTGCAATGGCCTTCAAAAATGCCTCCTCGATGGCTTAATTGGGAAAAATGTATCATTCAAATGACATTGAATTTGCAAATGTTTAATGGTTAATATTTTCTGCAGAAATACATGTAAGCTTTCTCTAAAACTTTTGAAACTAGTGCTTTTTGTTCTAAAAGGTACAGAAACCGATTTGTCAGTACTATATACATATGTATGTATAATTGTGTTTTAAGAGCAATGGAGAGTGGAGTTTAGCACTCTGAAAAAGACTCACAAGAAATCTTGCCATAGATCAGAAAAACAAACGTTTCAATATTCTAGGAAAAGGTATACAATGAAATTTATATAGAAAAAGTTATCTATTCCAGGGATCAAAATAGATCAGTTGAATAAGTATTAAAATATACTCCATATAAGGCATATGGCATCTTATTATTTTAATAATATCCTAAGGAATGTCTAAATTGTCCCATTCTATTAAGGATACTTCAAAATGTATTTATATAAAAGGTAGCTCAAGTAAAGGTTATAATCTTAATTTCTTTTAACCCTTTTGAGCCAACATTCTTTAACATGGAATTTGTTTTTTCTCTGTATCTTTTGATCTTTACTCTCTTAGGCAATGAAATGATTACATAATCCCCGCAGCAGAACCACCAGAAAGCATCATACATCGAGATATTTTTATGTAGATATGCTTTTGGCGAATCATCTTTTTCTTTTAAGCGTCGTTCATTGCCTTCTTGTTTTCTGCCCCCCTTGGATGAAGGTTCATAGTCATCTGTCAGAGATCACTGAACAGCAGCAAACCTCCACCCTTCAACCCTATTGTCCCGCCACCTCTTCTCTATACACTTTGAAATCCGTATGAAAATCAAATTAATTCCGCTTTAATAAATAAACAAAAAAAAAAAAAAAAAAAAATTGCCAAATTGGTAAATATTGAAATCAATACTGAATGAATGTGCTGGTCGTGAATGAACAGTTGGAGGAAGAGGAGAAACAATTGCCATGAAGAAAAATAAAAATATTGTATAAAATAGAAATTTCAAATGAAGTGTGCACAAACAACAATACCACACAGACGGAGGCATTGGGGGCATTCGATAGAAGAGATCGCCGCTGATCAATCATCGTCAGCATCAAGCGATTGCAAGAGATGTAAAAGCTCTGGGTGCGTGTGGCAAATCTAAATGATTTTGATTGAGCATGTGACATATATACACATACATATATATCTATCCATATATCTTTATGATATTACTGTGATAAAAAAATATATATATACATATCTATGTATATAAAGGGGTTTCCATAACCCTATGAATGAGGCAAACTATGCAGATCTATGCAAACGATCTTTGAAATGTTTTGCTTTTTCATTTGACCCCATCGTTCGTTGTCGTTTCCATCGATACATTTCGGGCGGAATGGAGATGGGGACGACTTTCTCAAGATCCACCGTTATGAGAAGAAGAGATAGCTGGACTTGAGCTTTTGGGTTTGTCTTGGGCCTGTCAAAAATATTTATGAAACGAACGAAACTCTTCTGGCCCATTGATAATAATAATAATAATAATAATAAAAAACTTGTATTGATTTTTTTTTCTTTTTCGTTGCTGTTGGTTTTAAAGTTTGTCCAACTATTAGCAAATTTTATGACATCTTTTTCATTTGCCTAATTTGTTGCGTTAAGATTTCTTTTGATTTTTGGGTTGGGTTAAATTTGCTCGTGAAGGGTTTTACTTTGTATCGTTTTTTTTCGGTTTTCAAATTGTGCAAATTTTGTTTATTTATTTCTTATTTTTTTTTTTCTTCGTATAATTATTATTATTTTTTTGTTATTAGACTTCTTTCTGAGAAGCAAAGCTTGTGTAAAGTTTGCAAATTGATTTTAGAGTTTGCAAGGTCTGTGGTAGTTGTTGTAGTTTTTTTTTTACTTTTTTGTTTTTTGGAAAGGTAAATTAACATTTGTGTCTAGCAAACATTTTCGCTTGATTGGCAACAGCAGCAACAACAACTGAAATCTAATTTAGTTTAAATTGCTTTTAAGAGCGACGCTAGGAAAAGAAACTGCAGAAACATTTTAAATTTTCATTTAGCCTTTAGATTATTGTTGAAAACTAATTGGTCTAACCAAAAAAAAGGCCTGAGAAAGTTGGCAATAGTTAAAGGTTTAATGACCAAATCTTGGCAAGTAGCTTGAGAGTAGCTTATGAAGACAACATCGTTAAATAACCTAACTAGGCTTTAAGGTTTAAGAGTCATTGCTTCAGTTTGACAAATACTGAGAGTCCTCGCAAGAATTAGTAAAACGAGTAAGTCGAGAAAGTCAGTGTCCCTTAAGCTTTTAAACGGTAAATACTTTAACTTTAAACATTTTAAATGGTGATTCAAAAGGATTTTAGAGCCCCAAAAACACTTTGGCCTATGTGCTGGCCTGTACTAAGGGTACTAGCTGCCAAGTCATGAAAATCAGTGCTAAAGTATCATCGGAAAAGCTAGAGGTTAACTGGATAGGCCAAAGAAAGTTTAAGAGTCATTGGAGTGGTCAGATGAAGAAGGAAAGTAAAAGAATAGAAAACAAATAAAAGGAAAGGGAGTAGTTGGATGGACAACACACAAACGAACAAACAAACAAACAGACAAAAACAAAAATTGATATTTCCGTGCAATTACTACTCACCTGAAAATGCTGGAGCTGGAGAAGGATGAGGACGTAAAGCAACCAATTTATCCAATGGATGCACCGTCTTAGGAACAACTTCAGCTTCAGTATTAGTCGTAGCAGCGGGAACAAGAGGAATCGATGCTGACGACTGTGGCTGTTGGGAAGGAACTGGTATTGATGGTGCTGGTGCTGCTGTTGCTGCTGGACCGTGTGTCATCACAGAGGTGGCTGCCGTTTCATAAGCCGAACTATTTCCATTGGCCGAGGATTGTTGATCAATGGATGCCTGTTGCTGCTGTTGCTGCTGGTTACGTCTTCTTGTGGGTGATGGCGAACTATCTGAGGAATCGCTACAATGATGATAATTGGCACCGGCTGTGGATGTTGCTCCCGATGGTGGCGGCGATGAGTGGCCAGCACTTTGACGACTCGCTGAACGTGTTGAACGCGTTATGAATCTGCATGAGAAAAGGGCGCGAGAAGAATGTGCTTTAGTTTTTTTTCGTTTCTATTTATTTATTCATTCGTTTTATTATTTTTTTGCAAAACAAAAGCACACAAATATTAACCGTTAAGCACATACATAACGCCACTCACATACACACCACACCACTCTGCTACTTCTTTGCGGCAACTCAATAAATGTATAGAGTTAGATAGATGTATGTATATACATATATATAGAGATATATGTTCGCATAACAGAAAAAAAAAATAAATAAAAACCAAATATTTTGTATACGTTCCGCTAACTGCGGCACACAAGACTAGACGCCAGTAAACACGCTCAACAACTGCCGAGGGGCAAACTGAAATACAGAGTGGTAACCCAACATCAGAGAGACACAAAAAGCAGGCAGGCAGCAGCAGCAGCACAAACAACTTTACTCCAGCAACAAGAGTTTTTGGCTGTTGGCTGTGTTTTGGGTTTTTGCCGCTACGCGCCAAAGTCACTCAACTAAAACTAAAAATCACTCAAAAATTCGCACAGATGTAGGTAAGTCAGTAAGTAAGTAAGCAAGTATGTGGGCCCAGGTAGACAAACAGACACAACAGAGAGCTCTCTATACAAATTGTGTGTTGCTGTTCTTTTACTACTTAAATACACATATAGTACATATAGATACATGTACATACATTCAACCATCTATTCATATATCCATATGTATCTGTTTTCCTAACAAGTTTGTATCTTTTTTTTGTTATTGTTATTGTTGCTGCTTGGTTCCGTTTGGCACGCATGCGCAGCAGTGTCGCTGCGCAGGTACCCACCAAAAGCAACAGCAAAAACAAAAACAAAAACCAAATGTATCTCTGCAATCTTTGTGTAAATGATATCCATTAAAATAGATACACATACAACTCTCGAGCTAGCTTCCTTCTTGGTTTGCACTGTTTGTATGTCTGTCTGACGCAGTTTGCCGCATGTTGTCGCCTGGCATTCAATCAAGCGAAGGAGACAAACAGACAGACAGTCTCTGGTCCAGCAGCAGCAACAGGTAGACACAAGACAACAAACAGACAGACAAGAGACAGAGCTCACAATGACTATGACTATGACTGAGACTGATGCTGTTGCATTTAAATGTCGCGACGCATCAATGTCACCTTTTTTTTTGCTACAAAGATACTAAATCTTTTCAATGCCCTTGTACATAGAGGTAGGACATGGCAGATCAGTAGTACGAAGGAGTGAGGCGATCATGATCTAGGTTAAGGGATTGTATTTATGTTTACTGATCATTCTACACACACACACACACACACACATACACATGCAAACAAAGATAAGTCAATTATGGTAAAAGCAAAACAGAATTAACCCAAAATGCTTAGCAAAATTTTGAACATACATACATATTCGAAACAATTGTGACTATTTGAAATTTTATGATCAAACATATCTTTTTTGTCTTCTTTATTTTCCTTTGTGTTGTTTTACAGCTTTTGCAACAAAATTTTAGGCAGCTTTTCCAACACTTTAATTTCCTCCTCCTGTTTCTAATTTGTGGCTAAGCCTAGTCAATGTTAATGCTTTTAAACTATTATAGTTCGATTTCTAATACCATGAAAATTTTACTTTACTAAAATGATATTTGGATTAAAATGAAAGCCACTTTCAAAAGATTTTGAATTATTTGTACCAAATATGATCACCAAAACGAATTCAATTTAAATAGATAATTCGTTAAGGACAGAGAAAATAGTTGTAAAAAAAAACTTTATAAAATTATAAAGAACATCGAATTCGTGTATGATACTAAGTTTTATCTCCATCGGGAGTCGGAACCTAGATATATTTTGTATACATTGATCAAGCAAAACTGAATATTTTAACTTTTAAAATAATTGATACTATTTGCCTGAGGTTTATTGTTTGAAATTGCTTTTGTTTAAGTAATTTCTTAATTAATTAGCTGTCGATAAAAAATAATTTATAACAAAGTTTCTTTGCTCTTTATAAGAATATGAATATTTGACTTTCCTTACAACCATATGTCATAACCTTGAAAATGCATCAAGCCATGGTTTTTCCTTTCAAGGACAGACTGCCTACCTAACTATTTATATGTCTTGCCCACCTAAGTATACCTAGGAGATGGCAGTCACTTTTTGACTTGAATCTATTGACTTTAATCATTAATATTGGGCTTGGAAATTTCCATAAAGCGGAAAAGGAATATAGTCTCTAGCATATGGTTGCCATCTATGTACATATGTACATATGTCTATGAGAACTTTCCAACTTGTTGTTTGAAAAGGAAAAGTGTTATGCGTACAATGTGTTTTCGGTTTTTTAACCAGTTTTCCGCCTTGAGATGAAGCAGCAATCGCCGAAATTATAGAAAGCGAAAATCAGGACCAAAAAAAAAAAAAAAACAGACGATCTGGGCCAGGGTGGCTAGCTCTCGATGGATGAGACTCTCTCACATACACACACACACTAAATGGCTAGTTTAACTGGTCGTTAAACACAGCAGGTGAGGAGCCGCCGTCGGTGGTGACACTGCGTTGCGTTGCAACTCCAATAAATTCCAATCTTAATTGAGGAGGCATTCAAATTTATTTAATTTTATTTTATTTGTGGTCGAGTAGAAGAAATTCTATGCGTTGAAATGCATTTTGGAAAATTTCGTTGTGTATTTTGTATGCTTCTTTTTCCTGTGTTCGGTGTCTCTGTTACTTTTTGTCTTTTCTTCTGCTTATTTTTTTATTTTGTATTTTTGTTGGTCGTTTTGTTGTGTCGCTTTTATGAGGCATTTTTGTAGCGAAAGCCAACCAGAAAGTTAGCCTATTGGGAAAACTTGTCGCTTGCTTTTCATATTGTTAGTATATTTTTTTTTTTGGGTGTAAAACAGGTGCTTTCTACACACACACACATACACAAACAAGGTGACGGGTCACGGGTCGCAAGGGGAAGTGGTAAGGGTCGTGAGTCCGAGGGGCTGGGTTCGGGGTCGGGGTCTGGCCGTTTTTCGCTGATATATCACATTATAATTGATGGAACACAATTCGTTGTGCGATTTGCACTCGCAGCTTTTGGAAAACACCAAACAATGAAAGAAGAAACCAACCACAACGTAACAGCACAATATTAAACAATACATGGATTTTATTTGTTAACAAGACCCCTCCCGCTCTTTCTTTTTTCTTTCTCTCTTTCTCTTCTCCATCAACAACCCCTTCGCCCCCCCCGTGTTTTCTCTCTCTCCATCGATATTGTTCTGTTACTCCTCCTTTGCTTGAGGGGGCTTTGTTGATTCGAACGACCGGCTTAAAGAGTAAAAGACAGAGCTGAGTTGAAGCCGATTCGTTGCCGATTGTATAACACGCACCGCCAGCAACAAAAACATGAAACATACAACACCCAAAAACACAATATGGGTGAAGATAGCATTCAGCTTACATGAAAGAGGTGGACAACAAACAATAAATGCAATTTGTTTGCCCCGTTTTGTTGTTAAGGATTAGAGGCCAAGTCGGCACAAGGGAAAATTGAAACCAAGGAGAGAGCAAGAAAGATGTAGTGTGTTTTTCCACCAATTGGTTGGAAAAAAATGTTCCATTTGCATAGATTAAACCAATGAATAAGGATGACCATCTCGATATAGAGATAATCTTTTGATAAATGCTGAATGCAAAAATCAAAGTACATTTCCTTACACAGATAAATAAAATGTAGTGTAGTGTGAGGACGTTAGGTATTGTTGGGGAGGGATTTCAGATTCTTGATAACCTCCTTGATTGGAATAAGTAATAATAAATCAATCAATGGATCAATATTTAAAGAGGCATGTTACAAGTACAAACTGAGCTAGAGACTCCTTTCTGCAAAGCAAAAAAATACAAACTACTTACAATTGATTGGCTGGTTTGTGCGTTAAACTAAAAGTAAGTGAACTAGAATGTTCCTCAACATTCTTATGATATTTAGTTTCTCTAGAGGGATCTTAATCCTGATTTTACGACATTTGAATATAAAATAAAACACTAAATTAATGACGAGTGGTGAATAATGATCGTTACAAAAGTTCAATATTTTGCCGTAGTATTTCGAAATAGAAGGTATCCGACGATATTTTAACAGTTTCTTTTAGTAAGTAGAGAGAGTAATGTGTCGTAAATAACTATGATTTATTTGCTTTAGTTTCTATATTTGGCAAATCAGTTTATATGATAAAGTGCAAGTAATTCAATTTGATCATTCGATTTCCCTTTTTAGTTGCCCCACACAGAGCAGCGCACAGAGGAAAAAGTGCCTTAATCGAAACATATTGCCCATTAATGGCAATCAGAGTTTGGCAAATGACCTAAAGTATTTCCAATAAAAGTGCCAAGTCACACGCACACTCACATCAACACACACACACACACACAAACATGCACTTAAACGTAATTAGCTAGGGTTGAATAATAATGAATGAATGGGGTAGAGGGTAAGTGGGTGGTTTTGGGTAAATGATTGGTTGGTTGACTAGAACCGATACCAATACCAAAACCAAAACAGAAATAGGGAGAGTTAAATGGATTTCGTGTTGGGTGGTTGGGTTGCTCTTGCCACACGTGACAGCAGCAACACGGTAGAAAAACAAAACTAATTATGCGCGTAATTTGCAACTAAAAGAGCGAAAGACATTGATACGAATGTTAGGGATAGTTTAGTCAAGTGGATGGGAGAGTGGTGACATGGGTGGTGCGGTGGATAAGGTATGGTGGATAAGGTAATTGAACTTACCTGCGCGCATTGGTGGCCTGATGTTGCTGGTGATGATTCTGGTGATTTGGATGATTTTGATGATACGATTGAGGTTCTACTATAGACAATGATGAATTATGTTCTGGTTCAATATCTAGTTCAGTTTCATGGTGATTTAAATGATGACTATGTCCATTAGCAGATAGCTGATCTTCTTTAGATGGCTTCTCGCTGGCCGAGCTCAACTCTTGTTGCCAACGTGCCAAAGTGTCAAGAACAGCTCCCTGATCGAAATGTTCAACATTATGATGATCATCATTTCCACCATCATCACCATGTGGGGGCGGCGGAATCTCAGACTTATTTATAGCAGCTTCTTGACGATCTTTCTGAGGTCTGGAGAGATGTCGCCTCACTTGCGACATGGGTATGTTGGGTGGCGTTACAATTAGGCGATCCATGCTAAATGGTTGGCCATAATTCGCCTGGCCATTTGATGGTGCAGCGACTTCGATCGATGGCTCCTGGCTCTTTGTTGAACGATGTTGCTGATGGTTATGCTTCTGATGTTGATGATTTTGCTGCTGATGCAAGGCCATCAAACGCTTTTGATTGGCGGCACTAGATGACGATATATCATTTTGTGGTGGCAATGAAGCGGCCTTTAGATTGGTAACTTTGTGACTAGAATGTAAGGCCAATAGGGAATCATTACTCGTTGAGGGATCTAAGTCAATTTGTTGACTAGATAATGACGTTTGTAGTGGCTGTTGCTGCTTATTGTTGCTGCTGCTGCTATTGCCGCTGCTGCCGCCCAAGCTATTGCCACTCATTGGGGGCGTATGATAACGGTGATGCAAAGGCCAAAAGGTCGCCAGTGTGTCGTTTGCTATGGCCACTTTGCTCGATTGTTGCTGTTGCTGCTGTTTCTCCTCCTTCCCGTCGTTGCTGTCGCTGTTGCTGCTGTTGTTGTTGCTGCTGTTGCTGCTGCTGCTGGTGCTGCTGGCTTCTAAGCCCTTCTCTTTGCATATTATATCATACAAGGCGCTAATGGGACGCGATTCACTGCGCACACGCACCGCTCGCTTAGAGCGATTATAGAACCGTTGTTGACTATGACGACTATGTCGCCCGCTAGTGTTTGTTGATGTTGTTGACGTTGCTGCTGCTGCTGCTGGAGTTGCTACTGTTTGATGATGACTAGCCTGCTTTACTACGGGGGAATTACTACTGGGTGGTTGTGGTGATTGATTTTGATTTGAATTCGTAATAATATGTGAATTTTCATCTAGCAATTGTTGTTGTTGTTCACCTTTTTTTATAGGGCTCACAGATCCCTGAGAGAATTTGTAGCAACGTCCCTCCTCGCTGCCGTAACGTCGTCGACGCCTTGTACTGTCTATGGACGCAGTGTCGCCACGAAAAAATGATGGTTGCTGCTGGTGGTGGTTGCTATTGCCAATGGGTGGCGGCGCCACAGTGGCTGTTGTCGTTTTGGGAAATGTTCGTTTCTCTGTCAACTGTGTGCTAGGCGTTCGATAGACACTTTGATAATTCTCATTCAGGACCCCAGCATCAGTCACATTCGGTGTGTGTATGCGCAATTGTAGATCTGTATAATAGGCTGGCGTTGTATGGTGATAAAAATGAGGATGTTGGCCGCGATACGAAGAAGATGTTGCTGCTGATGAAGATGATATACGCTGAGAATTTGAATCGTCGGAAATCTGTTGCGGCGGTTCAACCTGCTGGCAGCTAGTAGTTTTGGCAGTGGCAGATTCTAAGGATAAGTCACTTGAGGCCGCAATGGTTTCTGAAATGTATAGAAAAGGGAAAACGATATAACGGTTATGTCTTGTTTAAATTAAAAGTAAGTAATATAATCTTGTCCTTCCACCCGTTTTTATCTCTCTCTCTCTCTCTCTCTTAGCTGACATTTTGCTTAATGCATTTAAAAGTGCTTCCCATCGCCGCTGTTGCATCCTCTAGGGGATTAGACTTCCTCCTTCCTCGACTCATTTTCTAGCTATTCCTCTCAGTTTTTTTCCCTCCTCTGTATATGTACATATGTATGTATATAGCTGTGCGCGAAAATCTTGGCAGCAATTAAATTGCTCAGGTGCAACTTGTATTAATATATATTGCATTCCCTCATCCTTCTCATTCTACGTGGACATTTTGTATGTCAAGGTGAGGTGAGGGTTGGCTGCTTTTTATAGCCCACCCAAAAAACTAAAACTAAAACTCAACCCACACCCAAAACACATACACATTAAGCATCTGCTGCTCTGGCAATGAGAGGAAAAAACTGAAATTATTCTCTATTTTTTTAGCTATTGGGTGGACAAGTTTTTTTTTTGGCATTTGCAAATCTCTTTAGACGATTCTTCAGGCAGAAGCGATTAGTTATGCTCTTTGTGAGTGCCTTTCCCGTTGCCCCTTTGTCTGCACACAGGTTTCGTCTAATTAGTCAATTCTTAGAATTTAAATATGTTTAATTCCCCATAATTAAAATTTGATCAATTTAATCTCATGTCTTGGCTCTCTCACTTCACGCCTGCCAATCAAAGCAAAAATTTGGTTGCAAAAAAAAAGAAGAAATAAAACCAATGATAATTTGAAATAAACAAATTTCTTTGTAGACAACAAAAAATGTTGCTTGATGGCCAAAAAGGAATTTCATGAATTTACAAGCAAATATGAATAAGTAGTCTGGGCCATAATAATATAAATCTCGACAGGAATAACCATAAATGGAGAGTCGATCTCAAGATACCCTATATTCAACAAAAAGATGTCGGAATATCTATGAGTGAAAGTGGATGTAACAACCAACTGAACTATAGATCCAAATAATTCTCTTTTCGATGTTGGGATGTTGATGAAAAAAAATATATAATATATATCTGGACTAGTATGCTCGCCATTTACTTAATGTGTTTTTTATTACAGGGTATAGAAGATGCAAAAAAAAAATTAATATGTATGTATGTATGTATATTTTTTCTTGCTTCAATTACTTTTTTTTTATTATTTTGCCAAATGCAAAAGATCTGAACAAATTAATGGTAACTAATTTATTATGACATGCATTGGGAAGGAGGAACGAGGAAGGGAGCAAAGCAAAATATAGGCAAAGAAAGAGACAAAGAAGAACGAGAGAGATAGAAATAAGCAAACTGGAAATACAATTAACAAATAAATATAAACTAAGCGAAGAAGAGGCAGTCAGATCTCTCAGAATTATACTATATATGCATACATATATTTGTCCAGCAATTACGAATGCCCAGTGAAATGCAAATATTGAAATAGTTAACACATTGAGAGCCACACAAAAGCAAATAACTTATATCTTATACTATATAAGAACAAACATATATCTTATCGGAGGAAAAAAGAAAACCCAAAACAAAACTCAATTTGTAATAGAAAATGAGATCGGTGTTGCACATGTTGCATAAGCAGTAATTAAACAGGGAAGAGAAGAGAAAGAAGGAAGCTGCTGATGCGGGGGAGACGGGGGGTGTGTTGTTGTTTGGTTATCAAATTACAAGATACTTCAGCGAAAAGCAAAAAAAAAAAAAAAAAACTGTTTAATTCAATTACAAAAACCAAACAATCGTGGGCGTAGCATTTGTCATAGTCTCTCAGTTTTAGGTAACGCCCTCAATGCTTCTCTCCTCCCTTGTATACTCATAATAGTCTGCCCGCCCCCTGACTAATAGCAAAAGGGCTTTAGCTTGGTTGCTCTCAACTAAACTTACTTTTAGCAATATGTCAGAAGTTCTCATCCCACGCAACCATTGATCAAATTGGAAGAAAAAGAACCAACGTACAAGAGAAGAGCATACGTCGCTACCAAGCGCCATTTCAGTCAGTTGATGTCACCCATTCCTCTTGCTTCTGTCATGCCTACTTCCCTTCTTCCTCCACCACCTTTACACACACACACACACAGAGAGACACACATCAATTTGAACATTTTGTATTCGTCTCTTTCTCGTCTGTTTAATTGATTGAATTGGTTTCTATTCGTCGTTCTAATGAGTTTGAAATGAAAATGAATTTCAATTTACAATTTAATTAATTGTCTTCAATGAAATTGCCTGAGATTTTCTATACCGTCAGTCTTGTCATTTCTTGTCTGGCTGTCTATTTGCCTATTTGTTTCTTCTATCTTGCCTTGTCTGTGTTGCTGTTCGAGAGTCACTCTGGGTCAAAGACAGTTGCAGAAAATAGATTTAAGAAATGAATTAAACCAGGTGAGGAACGAACAGAATTTCACAAGTGAGTTAATTCTTAACTAACTGCGCAATTGTAGTGCAGATTAAGAAATTTGATTTAATTACTCCCTAAAGTATGCAATGAACAACTAACAAGTTAAGAATTGAGTAAAGTCTATCAACTAGTAAAAGTATTTACCTTTATCAAGTAAGATAAAATGAAACATTCCGAAATGCATAAGTACATGCTCCCTAACGTATGCAATAAATATATGGCACATAGGAGGCGTATGCCCCTAAAAGCATACCACAAAAAAGTAAACAGCTCAGTGTCGAGACACCTCTTCTTTCTAGTATTTCCCGATTCCACGACAAATAAATTCTCCACATTTAGAAAGTTGAAAAACCAAATTCTGATGATTTGGATGTTTTCACACTCCTAAAAATGAATTATATTCTTTTTAGTATATAATAATATATTCTTTTTCTGGAAAACGGTGTGTATAAGAGTGTGTGTAGATAAATTATATTCTTCCCACTCAAGCCAATATGTGTTTGTATGTATCTGTATGTTTGTAAGGTTTGTTTCGGTTCGGTTTGCTGAGTTATAAACTTCACTTAACCCAATTTCCTCTCTTTATGCCATCCATCAACATCTTCCCCCGAAACAGCGACAACATCTTTTTATTTTAACTGCTTTTATTGCCACAAGAAATTACACAATTTTGTCGAAGTTGTTGTGTGTTGATGATGGGAATAATGATGATGAGGACGATGATGATGATGATGTGTGGCTGCCCCACAACATTTCAAAAGATTCTTAAAGGAGGAGGGTGAGTTTTCGGCAGAACGAAGAAACCCATCAAGTTCACATGATGAAGAAAAGTTTTGTTCATTTTTGTTGATAATTAAATTGTGTTTATTGCATTTGAGAATGTTATTTTTAAAAAACCGTTGAATCGGTCAATCTGTGGTTGGTTGATTGACTGACTGACTAACTGAGTGGTGCAGGCTGGTGGTGCTCAGCAGTTTGCCCTTGCATTTAAAAATAAGACGAATACAGAAAACTGTAAACAAAGGCAGCAGCAACTGCAAAATTAATTTTTTTTTTTTTCTCCTTTGCCTTTTTGCTGTTGCGTTCAATATTGATTCAACTTTTTCTCTTTTGCCTGCTGCTACCACACTCACACACACACACACACACACACACACACACAATGTTGAATGTATTTATAGGCTGTGTGTGTCTGCCCCTTGACAATCTTATGACAATATTTCTGCAGCAAGTTTAAGCTGTAGCTGTAACTGGTAGCCTGGCCTGCCTGGCCATAATATTAATTATGCAACCTGAGGGGCCCAAGACAATCGATCAATCAGTTGGCTAGCCACTTCTGCTGCTGTTGCTTGCCACACACAGAAGCGTTTTTTGTTGGGGTTTGGTTAATACGCAACGAAGCCGCAAAAATGTTGCTGTTTCTGTCGTTTGTTATTGCTCTGACTGTAAGCGGTTTAGTTACGCGAAGTCAAAAACAAAGTTTAGCCCTCTCTCTCTATCTCTCTATATATAACTATTGAAATCTTTTTTGCATGGGTAATCTGAAGAGTTCTCTGAGAAAAACTTTGTGTAGTTCTTTCCATGAAAACTATCAATGGGTGAACAATTTAATCTTGGACATATCTTTTACTTTATTTAGATAAGATTGTTATAAATAGATGCTTTGGACGAAGCTCCTTTCGGATTCACTACTCTTTTTATATAAATTATTTACTCAGTGTGTTTTTGGATAACTTTTCGTATTACTCTCGCTATTGCAGGCAAATGCAAATCTGTTTTGCTTGGTTTAATAACCCAAAAGGCAAAATGCCAATAAGAATTTGTGTTGTTCTACTATTGTGCAGCTGGTTTATTTATTTAATTTTTACATTTTTGGCAGGCGACCATTGAAAAGTTTTTTTTCCCCTTTCTTTTTGCTGATTTTCTGGTTTTTCCTTCCTCTTTTTTTTGCTGCTGCTGTGCCTGATATTGGAGAATATCCCACACACGCTGGCATTTTGCCTAGCTTCTCTTTTAAAAGATTTTCCGTTTTCCATTTTCCCAAATTTAGCAATTGCGTAAATGCAACAATAAATATTAGATTGTTGCCGTTGTTATTATTCACTTATGGGGAAACTCTTTTTTTTTTTAACATTTTTTGTCACTTTCGTTTTGTTGGTGATGAAATTTATGAAAAGCCGCGTGTAATAATAAATGCATTTTTCTTTTCCTTTATTTTTATTTTTTTTTTTTTTTGCCACTTTACTGAAAAACAAAAATAACAAAAGACATACAAATTGTTTGTTTTCAATTATTTTTCTTGGTTTTTTTTTTATGTTGTTGCTGGTTGTGGGTGCATTGACATTTCCATACGAATTGGAGGAAACTTTCATCAATGTTTTTGTTTGCTTTTCATTGCGGAACGGTTCAACGTTTTTTCCAATATACATAAGGTACATACATGCATATGTATGTATGAATATATGTACATATGTACCCTATATACATACATATACATATGTACATAAATACAAGTCAACAGAATTATAATTAATTTCGGTTAAATGTTAAGCAAACAATTTAGGGCGTGACATTTTCATGTTAACTTTATACAATTATAATTAATTCTGGCAACAAATCAATCACAATATACAATACTCTCCCTCTCTCTCTCTTTCTCTGTGTCTCTCTATTTCTCTTTCTCTTGCTGTGAGTCTAGTCGAATTGGTTTTGGGAATGGAAAACCTATATGATCTAAGTGTCCCGCATCTAGCTACATCTAAATTTAATTCCTAACTACCAAGCATTGGGTGTACTAGATATTGCTGTTTGTATTTTAATTTTGTTTACAAGCATATTTTTTGAAGAATTTATGTACAGGAAGTTGAAAATCATTATCATTATCTATGCTTAGTATTCATCATCACGATGAAACGATTATTCGAAGCTAAAGACACATTTAACCAGTTCTTCGTTACGATCCGTTTCGTTCTGGGATCTATTAGACTGATACCTCTATAAGCATTTATTTATCTGCCACAGCTCAGAGTTAAGCTTCACAAAAGTATTTACAAATGGCCTTTGATTGCGGACAACTTTATATACAAATACAGAGGTTGGGTTCGTGGTTCAGGTTTTGTCTGTTGGTACGGGTCATTTGCCTCTCTATCCCTCAGTAGCTTTACCTTAGTTTAGCACTTAAGCCTTTTACAATATAAACTATAAAAATGAGCAATATATCAAGATTTAAGACAGAATAGAAATACATAGAGATATACAGGTGCACAGCACAAGTGGACAGATTGTTGAAGGGTAAGGGAAGAAGGAGAAGGAGGAGGAGGGGTGTGATTGGAAGGTGAAATAACAACAAAAGCAATCAAATCAAATAAAAGGCATTAAAAACTAACTCCATAGACAAATGACATAACAACAACAAAATCTAACACCACCGCTATAACCAAACCACATTAAAAGTAACAATCTTTTCTTTCACTCTTTTTGGGAATAACTCTTGGAAAGCAGAAAAAAGACAATGCATTACACGGTGGGTTACAGGGCGGGAGGCGGGGGGCAGACCGGTTGGGAGTGTTAAAGTTTTCAAATCATAAGACAATGTGCATGACAACAACAACAATAACAACAATTTGTTAGTAAACAAAGGCCATACAAATCATTAACAGTTTATTAAACAATAATCCACGACACAATAACAAAAACCAAAGAATTTTTATATAGGAAATAGCTGAGATAGCTGAACGACGCCAGAGTCTAAAAATAACCGAACAATTTGTCTATATTATATATATATGTATATATTCCAAGTCGAGGGGTATGCTCGACGAGTCGAAAATCTAGAAAATGTAATAGATACGTATGTAAATGCTATCTACTTAGTTACTAGTCACAGCTCAGGGGTCAAAGTAAACTAATCAATTTGGGCGTTGAATCAGAAGTTAAATATAATATAAACGACTTTGAAGATTCCGCAAAGTATTTAAACAAGAAAAAAGAAATCACTACCGAACCTACGATTAACTAAGAGATACTTAGTACATGCTTTACACTTTGAATGATAGTTTTTTGATTAAATGTTCATGTATTTGTATATTCTGTTCCAAGGCGAAAGGTAACGAACCCTTTTTCAACTAACCAAAGGTTAACTATTCATAGATCATACCCATTCATCAGTTAGGGTATTAAAAATAAAGTTCTGCAACATAATATAACAAAAAGGCAAAGAGCTGTATGTGTGTGGTATATGAGTGACTTAAATGGAAAACTTTGAACTTGCAAAATGCAATTTATAGTAAACACGAGCAAAGAAAAAAAACTCTTAATAACTATAAAATGGGTAAGAAAGCTGTTGCACAAAGAAGCAGGTGGACGATGAAACCTGATTTAGTTATTGAAAATAGAAAAAAAATTTGCCTGGTGTGCTTATGCGTTGATTATATGTATTTTAATCTTTTGATCTTGTTATCAGTTGTTGAAGCACAAGGAATTTGTCCATTTCTTCAAATGTTTCAACAATTTCATAGTAAATCCATAGAGAGGGAATTCATTGCCGTTCATACATATGTTTGTATGTATGTACGTATATTTCCATTCAATCAGCTGTGTTTAGTTTTAGAAAAATAACAAAATATGTCAATGTTTTCATTCACCTACTGAAAGAAAGATATTGTCACACCCCCGCGCCGACCACATAAAACACAATTAAAATGGATGGTGGTGACGGACAAACTCAGTGTCAATGTCACATTTTAGTAAATTATCACACAAAAGGGCGGTCGGACATTCACGTATGAAGAAATTGGCATAAAGTAGCTCTGCGAGAGAGAGAGAGAGAAAGATATATATATAGAGATACAGATACAACAGCTAGAGCTCACAGTGTGCTATCAATTGCTCTAGGTTCGCAGTTGCGTAGGTGAGTAAAGTGAACGAGATACCATATAACACCGCGTGTTGTGTTTCTACTGATATTTATGTTTAGATACTAACTGCGATAGCAAGGCATATCCATATTGCTGCTACTTTTGCTGGTATGCAATTGCTGCTGCTGCTGCTGCTGCTGCTGCCTCTGCTGCTGGAACTGACGATGTCTGTTGCAGTTGCCATTGCCGTTGCTGATGGTGGAAGCGGTGGGGCGACTGCTATCCAAATTGAGCACACCTTCGCGTATAAGACACTCCTTAATGGCTAGCATTGTCAACACTTGGTGGTTGCGCGGTTGCGGTCTCGACGGCACACAAAAAAAACTGGCTAAATTCAGCCAACTGACTAGCTTCTAAATCTTTTTTTTTTTTTTGTTCCTTTTTCTTAGATATATTTATATATTTTTTATTTTAGAAAGTAAGACACGCGCATCAAGTGCTGCTGCAGCGAAACGAGATGGTAGGATCTTCTACTACTGTGGGTCGGTTGAGCAGACGATAGTCTGCCAGGCTACCACAACCTCTGCTCTGCTCAGCTCTGCTCTGCTTGCCTGCCTGCCTGCACTTGAGGCGAAAATAGAAAAGCGCTTTTCACTCGCATCAACTTCACACAAGACACACTCGACGACGAACGTTTCGTTTCTTCTTGTTTCTTGTAATTTTCAACACAACAAAAAAAATAAATGTTTTTCTTTTTTTTCGGTTTTTTTTTTGTTTTTTTTTTTGTCGTCCGTCTCGACGCTAAACGTTTTTGCGACTGACTGACTGAGTAGCAAGCGCTAGACGAATGTATTTAGAACTCGATGTTGTTGTATATATCGTCGTCGTCGTCGTCGCCGTAGTCGTAGTCGTAGTCGTCATTGTCGTCGTTGATGTTGCCGTTGCCGTTGCCATTGCCGCCGCGTTCGTTCTGTGTGTGTTGGATGGATTTTCATTCTTTATCAAGGGGGGGCTGAATGGCTCTTTGTGTGCGAAGCAAAAGAATTAAAACAAAAACCGAATGGGAATGCCTCAATGTATGCGTGAGTATCTATGAGTGTCTCGAGTATCTGTGTCTCATAAATGTGTGTGTGTGTGTGCGTGTGGGTAGAAGCAGCAAAATCAAAACAAAATACTCAAAACAAAACGAAAAACGTGCTGCGGCAGCTTCAGCTGCAACGGTAACAGCACCAAGGCGTGAAAAACTAAGATAAAGATGTGGAAATCAGCAGGGAGATCTAGGAGAGCAAGAAGAAGAAGAAGAAGAATCAACCTGAAACAGATACTTCAGCTGCTGCGATGCGTGTGTTGCAGGCACAGAATACTGCACAGTGGCAACTCAACAATGAAATGACAACCAAAAAAGTGTTGGAAATCGTTCATTAAACGTAATTAGTATATGAACTAGTTATCGAAAGAGAAATTGTCCTAGTTCTCTGCTAGTTCTGTAGCGGCAAGTTTTTAACAAGAAATCAGAGATTCGGATTGTTATTAGAAAATTTTGAAAAGATTTCAACCACACAGATAACATGATCTCTCTTACAAGTGCAATCTAAGTTCTAGTCTATATTTTAATTTATTTTTCTTCTTTTATGTTTAGCATTTCGAAGGGTTTAGGTCATTAGAAATAATTCTTGAATGATGCAAATGAGAGCTAGTCAGTTTTCTACACTAAATTGTGACTAGTTTATATCTCACCTTGACTCCTTAGACCAATTTGTTGATTTTCCTCATAACTAAAAGTAATCATGGGCAACCATAAACCACTTTTCTAATCAAGTTTTTTTTAGCTTCAATTGATAAAGAACCACATTTTGCATACGATATTAGTGGGACAGCTCATAACCACTGTAAAGCACCACACACCACCAGAAGTAAAGCAGCAAACTAACCAACCAGCCAGCTAGCTAGCCAGCCAGCCAACTGCACCATGTCAGCGTGCCATGGAGGAGCAACAACAAACTCATTAAATGGCCAGAGAGTGATACAACAACGGCGAGAACAGAGAAACAGAACTGCAACTGGGGGGCATTATCTGGTTTATGAGGTTGGGCAACGGTAAACGATAAGCCATAAGGAGGACCAGCACTAGAACACAAGAGTATATGGAGGTGATGATGATGATGTTGATGTTGTTGATGTTGATGATGTTGGGATGGGACGTTCGGGATAGTTAGGATAGTTGGGTTGGAGGAGGAGGACGTGGTGGTGGGGACAACCAAGTCTCTCATTAGAGTGCGTGCCATAATTGTTAAGCTGCCAGGCTTGTGGCTTGCTGGAGGAGGATGCGTTTCACTGGCCATCAACAAAAAGCTGGTTAGATGAAAGAGATGCGAAGCAGAGGCTCGTCTGAATCAAGTCAGGCAACATACACCTGGGCGGATGCTTATAGTCGAAAAAAAACTTGATACTTTCCCTTTTCAAATATTTATATGTATGTATATATTTTTGCCCCCTTATTTTGGTTGGCATATGTCAAAAGTCAACTGGCTAAAAAGCCTCAACTTTGACCTCATGCATATTTTGTTGTGTCTCTCTAACTCTGCTATCCCTGTCTCTTGAGGTTGATATAGTTGGCAACTGACAGCGCCAACACAGAATATGGAATTTGGTATTTCTCAGAGACAGAGAGAGAGAGAGAGCGAAGCATATCAATTTTATGGCAAGAATATATGTATATATATTTATATATGTATATCTGGGCAAATCAGGCACGTGCTGCTGCTGACTTGAACTCAACTGACGTGACTTGGCTTTGGCTTTGACCACAGACAGATTACATTTTGGACTTGACTTTTCTATAAAAGCTAATTGAGTTTTTCGCCATTCAGTTTTTATTTCATTTTATTATTTCTATTTATTTATTTTTTTTTTATCTTTACTCTTCCGTTGTGGGTGTCAATTGAAATTTTTTGCTTCCTGCCACTTAAGCGAGATCTCCTCAATCTCATGTCTATCGCAATCTATTTTCATATGAACATATATCTGATGTCTCTGGCCTGGTTGGGTTTAAACTGCATCAAAGCAGCGAACGCTGATTTATATGCAGATTATTTGTATCGTTTTGTTCAACAACGCGTGTGTGTGTGTGTGTATCTGTATCTTTCAGTCCATTTCCTACACCCGCAACTAGACAATAACAATGTTTCAATTATTAAAATCTCTTTTAACTCTTTTAACTGTCATGACCAAATGTGGGAAGTTGTTTCAATTATAATTATTTTTCTTACTCTTTTAGCCAAAAGGAGAATATCAATATTGATTGGAGCCAAGCGGAGTAACTAGGCAAGGCCATAAGCTGTGTATAAGGAGTTAAGGCTTGGGTGAAAAGCCATTAGGTTAAGAGGGGAGCATCATAACGAATGTGTAAAGAGTATTTAGGTTTCGGCTTAAGTGGTCTTAGCTCTCCCTCAATGGTTTTTGGTTTCATGTTAGTGAATATCATGTAACTACTATTACAGAGAATTATATTGAAAATCTTGTTGTCCAGTTTATTAATTAATGCTGATATAACCAACATTCCAGCAATCAATTGAACCAACTATTTTATCTACCTCGCTCCCACATAATTAAGCACAACACACACACACACGCACACGCAGTCTGTCAGTGTCCATGGAAAAGCTATTTATATTTCATATGCTGTATGCCAATAATTATTTTCATTAATATGCAGGATATGAGCTACAGCATGATTAATCCCAAATGCAAATATGCCTACTTTTGTGCTCCTTTTGGCCAGCAGCCCCTCTATCCCCCTCTGCCATCACTCCATCACTTTTCTGCTGGCCAGAAACAAAAACAGAAAAATCCATATGAGAAGCAAAATTAATAATGCAGCAGCTGAAGTCTGCTCTATAATTCAATCAGCAAATATTCTGCCCGTCAAGTAATGTCAGCCCAGAGAGGATGAATATGGGAAAAAATAAAAACCAAAATCACTTTACCAAATGGAATAAATAACCCAGGGAAAAGAGAGCGAAAGAAACTGAAAGAAGTGCGCGGAAGAGGGGAAAATACCTTTAGGTAGAATAAGACTTTTAGCAGCTTTTTGTCAGGAATCGAGGCAGACTTTTATGACAGCTTGCGTTATTTTTTTTTCTTTTGTTTTTTCTCCAAATACGCTCATGAAATTTGTAAACTAAACCAGAGGGCCGGGGCTAACTTCGACCGCGTCAAAGTTTGTATACCCTTGCAACATTTCCTTACCTAAACCCATCAAAAACGTTTTATCTAAAAAGGCTAATGTTTGCGAAAGAACGGCCTGCAATCTTAGCATAGGAAATAACGAAGATATTAATCGAAGTCACTGTTTTCCATTGATCCTTCCTATGGGAGCTATGATATAGTCACCCGATGTTTATCAAATTCGGCATAGTCATTAACAGATATATTAAACTAACAAATGTTAAATTTGAAAGCAATCGCATCAAAAGTAACAAAGTTATTGACAATAGTCACTGTTTTTGTCCGATCGTTCCTATGGGAGCTATATGATATAGTCGTCCGATGCGGCTGAATCCGAGATATACAACCTGTGCACTATATACAAGCCTACAGCCTTTCAGCTCTGTAGCTCTAACGTTCTAGGAGGAGTTCGCGTCGATCCAGACGGACGGACATGGCTATTTGAACTCGCCTCGTCGTGCTGATCAAGAATATATATACGTTATATGGTCGGAGATGCTTCCTTCTATGCGTGGCACACTTCTGACTAAAATTAATATACCTTTTTGCAAGGGTATAATTATCCCATTTGGTATGTATGTAATATATGCTCTATTCAGATTCAGCTAAATTAGTTATCTATTTGTAGCTTTTTTTTGGCGACATTCATTTAACAAAGAAATTATCTCTACTAAAATCGTATACTAAAATGTTGTTGTCCCAGGAAGCAGAATAAGTTAATAATAATAATAGATGTCGTATTTGTCTTGCTGCATTTATCAATGGAGAAGAGAGACTTTCATTTGATTAACTAACGAGAACGAGAGAGTTAGTGAGATAGAGTGAAGATGATCATTTAAGTGTGTATCAATCAGTCTCAATTTGATTATTTACATTGCCTATTAAATATCAACTAAATCAGTCTGAGAACTATTTAGTCTAGCTTACTATATATACTTAGTGTATCATGACCCACTTAGCACATTTGTTTAGCCACTATAATTCAATTCTCAAACAGTAATCGCATTGTTGTTGTGGCTTTTTGCATATTTGTGATAATTTGACTGCAATTGGCATTGCATCATTTTGCGATTCATGAATCATTATTATTCATCGTCATCATGACGTTGATAATGATCATCTAATTGCAGTTGGGCCTGACTGACTGTGATTTTGCTCTGCCAATGCACAATTCATTCATTCGCTTAAATTACCTGAAAATCGGTTTCAAGTTTTTGTTTCAGTCAGCAAGTAATACAGCCCCCACCACCACCATCCATCCCCTCCCCCTCTCTATCGAACTCTGGCTCTATTGCCACTCCTGGCGGCAGCCACTAACGATGTTTGCACAATGCCAAGTCATCATAAAATGCAATTCTCTTGACGCGCTGTCACCTTCAAGGGCCACGTAATTTGCAACGTGCATTCACTTTAAAAGAAAATTTCCAAATTAAGAAAGAGGCATAAACCGTAAACAAAAGGCACTGAGAAAGAGGGAGTGAGAGATACATAGGCACATGAATGTTAAAGAGAGAAACATAAAACGCATAACCCAAAATAAATAAATAATTGTTAATGCGAATATGTGTAAAAATGCCAACTTGACCCTAATACAAATTGTTGGGACACCGACACAAAAGCCTGTTAGATAAGGCCTCAAAAAGCACATGTGCGGTGTGTGTGTGTGTGTGTGTGTGTGTGTAAGCGGTTGTGCAGTTTTTTGCACCCTATTGACCAATTTTATATTGACCAAACCTCTAAACAAATAATGACTTCATTTTTTTTTTTTGTAAATATTTGTCACTAAATAATCTCTTTGAAATCTCTCTAAAAAAAATATTGCGATATATAACTCTATTTTGAATGGATTATCATGAAACATTTTTGTAATCGCCGACTAAGAAATACCCTAAAGTTACTACTTTGTTTATCCAAATTGTTAATATTTTAATGAGCGATAAATGAAACTTGATCTTTTTACTGTACCTTATGTTGAAGAAGTTCTTTATAGGGTATACAATATTGTAAACCCAATTTATCTAGGCAAGAAAACTAAAAACTGACGCCTACTCCAAGTAGCAAGAAACACTTTAATCCATCGCCAAAATTGTATGGAAAATCCGCAATTGATTTCCGCTTGACATTTTGGCGACTGTCGCCCACCATAACTAAAACCGAACCGCAAACACCATTTAAATTGTTTACTTAGTTTACTCAACAAAACAAAAACAAAAAAACAGAAATAAACAAAATTAAAAATCGAGTAACTATATATGTAGATTTATATATTTTGCCATTGAAAAATAAACTTTTTGCTGTTGTTCCTGCCATTGTCAATTGTTAAGTGTCAGCATTGTACGTCAAAGCGCCCAATCGTCATAGGCTAGCTTCATCATTCTTATCTCCAGACTCCCGACATTATCAGTGCAAAACAAAGCAATGGAAACAGAGAGAAGTTGTAGTGCTCTTTCTCGAAATATCCCATTCTCTCACAAAAGTTACCATTATATTTTTCACATGGATCTTAATAAAGAGTTCAAACGTCTACTGGTTTATTAAGACTCAAGATAAATACAATTATTAAGCTCGATTTCTGATTTAGAATTTATTTAAGTTTGGTTTAATAATATGAAATAGATATGAAAAGGGAAATAAACATATTGTAATCTCTCTCCTCATATGAGTATACGGTCAACATACGACGTTTATAAAGGAGTCGCCAGGAGTCTCATCTACTTTGTCTTTCTCATTTGATTAAGTAAAAACCTTCTGCCCGACTTTTGCTACAATTTATTTGTATTCTTTCTCTTTTGCAAAAATGAGATATAATTTAATTGTGATTAAATGGTGCTGCGCAATTATGCTACTAACCATGTTGATCAACTTATTTCCCCCCGGTTGCTTCTGCTCTTTGGCTGTCTGCAGCTAATTTACTTTACCAGTTGGCGTCTGTCATGGCATGCGTCGTCGTCAGTTTCGTGTCGTGGCGTCGTTTTCATTGCCGTTTTGTGTCAGCTTAAGTGCAGCACCTACCCCTCACCTTCTTTCCTTCTCGTTCTCTCTCTGTCTCTCTATCGGCAGCACCTTAATCTACCTCCTTTTTTTATACTATACTAAGTAAATGTACATACATATGCTCCTCCACCTCCGACATCTTCTTCTGCAGCTCATTGCTCATTCTTGTTCTGGTTTAATTGTCAGCGCTAATTGCGCCGCATAGTGCGAACAATGCCAACAGCCAGTCAGCCAGTTATCCAGCAATGTCAGCAATGGCTGCAGTTTCCAGTAGATGCCTAGCAGTGCAACGAAGTTGCTGCTGATGGAATGAAAATATGTTCGACAGAGATAAACGGAATCGAGTGAGTGTCTATGGAAAAGTTTGACAAGGAAAAGCCAATTATTGGAACTCGCAAAAACCTAACGACTGCGGTTAATTGGAAGGCTTGGCTGGGCTTGGCCTTGATGCTGACAGGAGGCGCTATCATCATTGCTGACCTTGGGGCTTTTACCGCCCACATTTCGCCCTACAATTGGCTCCCACTTGCTTAATCATCATATCTCCTCTCCGCTTGCTCCATTATTTATGAAGAGATTTTTACGCTTCCACCTTCATAATCCTGCATAACCATCCTTTCCCTCTACCGGTATCTGTCTATCTGTCAATGCACTACCCACATTGTTTGTTGACGCCTTTTTAAACTGGTTAAATGGGCGTTACTAATATTGACATGGTTTTTGAAAATAGCTTCTTCGTCTTCTTCTTCCTCTTGTTACTGCTAAAAGTAGGTTGCAGGTGCAAACGCAAACATACTCGTAGAAAGAGAATAGCGTGAAGGAGGAAAGACAAAACACTATCACCATGACTAATCCACTTTCATTGCTAAATAATGCGTTCTGTGGTTCTGTCAATGCCTGTCAAACTGTGTACATGTATGTATGTATGTAGTCCGCTTTTGAGGTGGGAAGGTCGATAAACCAAATTGCAAACACTTTTATGGTTTGTTTGCGGCACTCACAAGATGATACGACAACGACGAAAACAAATCGAGTTTAAGACAAGACACAGAGAGAGAGAGAGAGAGAGAGAGCGAGCGAGAGCGAAAGGGTTAAACTGAAATGCTGAGAGGCCTTACTCTATTTGGTAAATAAGTACTAGAAGGTAATTACATCTTTATTACGTACTGCCCAGTATTGAAATGTTCCATTTCCATTTATTACCATGCACATGTTATGCCTGTACAACACTATAAAAATGCATTCATGATTCCTGCGCAACATTTAAAAAAAATGAAACTAGTTTCGTTTGCTTTGAATGGTGAAAAGTAGAAGTTCTAGTTGGTTGGAACTAGAGAAATTTATTTATATATATATAGATTTTCACAAGTTTAATTTTAATTACAGTGCAACATTCCATTTAGTTTCATTTGCCATTATATATACATATATGTAAATAGTTAATTGATGTGGTTACAAGTTACATTTGCAACACTACAAAGTTTTTATTTTTGACAGGTCACCTAAAACCACCATCAAATACTTTAATTAACAGGCAACATTTTAAATTACTGTTCGCTGTACTTTCACATACAAATTGTTCATTTAGTTTCATTTGTGATTATATATGCACATAGTTTATTGATATGAGAATGGAACAAGTGACATTTGCAACACTACAAAAGCAGTTTCCGTATTTGACAGGGCACCTAAAACCATCATCGAATATTTATGTACCTATGTTAAAATAGTTCCCCTTACTTTCACATACAAATTGTTCATATAGTTTCAATACTAAAATTATTAAGTAGTAGTCATGACAGTCTTTTTTCCCAATAGTGGCAGACGTTCCCACGACCCTTTTACGTTTTGCATAAATTATTTGGCCATCGATTCAATATAATTGTCAATTAGAAACAGTGCGAATGTTTTTCATACTCGGAGGAACGCTATTTCTTTTCAAGCAATAAGTTTCGTTTTGTTTTTTTTTTTCCTCTCTTTTATTTATGCATGCATAATTGATTGACCAATGAAAGAGACAAAGCACAAGCAGTAATACATACATATTTATCGTAAAATAAATGCAAATTTTACCAATTACGAGAAGCGTTAAAAACACAAACACACAAACTCACAGAAAAACAAACCGAAAAAATACACATTTATATATATCAAAATTAGTTATATAACAGACAAACCGATGCCGATCGAAGCAAAAGATAAGCCCCAAGAAAAAAATGAACAAGGCAAACATTGAAATATGCAAATTTATGAGAGTGAAGAAGGGAGGGTGAAGAGGTTGAGCAAAAAAATGCAACTTCATTTCATTATGCTTGAATAATTGTGATGGAAATTTGAATGGATATGGAAATGGAAATTGGTATGATGCATAATGTAACAACAAAGCAATAAACCCGACGACGACGACGACGAAGATGTTGCTGATGGTGATGGGAATGAATGGAAATGATGGGTGCTTCTTCGTCTTGTTTATAAATTAATTAACAAGGCGTGACATAATAATCGAGACTAGACAATATTTACTCAAGAGATGAAATTTGAATAATTAGTTGTCAAATGGATTAGTCGAAGGCATTGACGACAAGGGGCTAGGGGGTTGATTATAAACTTGAATTAACTTCCATTCATATGGGATTAGTAGTGGACGAAGTGCTACTCAATTGTAACCTAAATAGCTGAAATGTTCGAGCCAGAGGATAAGACCTTTAGGGTTATCTTCGTTTTACCCTTTAGATGGAGGGAAAGTATCAAAAGATGGAAAATGATAGACGTGGGGAAATGGGTGTAACAAAACAGCTAATGAGCTTTAGAGGTTTTGCTTGTAATTTCTTTTAGCAATTACCTTTCATCCAAAGTGTGGACGTGCGGTAAGGGAGAAGACGGTCAGTTGTCTATAAATTAGGTGATGGAAAAAGAAAAATGCAGGCTAATAGGTGAACTTTTACACTACGCAAAAAGCAAAGAAGCAAAAAAACAACAACCTTACAACGATTTATGCGATTTTTCGAAACGACACGAAGGAAAAGCGACTAATGGAGATGCCACCATTTTCAAAGTTTTTCAACAGAGTTTTCAGTGGGGTTTTTGCGCTTCTTTTCACTGCTGCTCGCTCATGTTATGGTGACATTTTGGTTCTGCCTGCCGCTGCCATGTGGGCGTAAATTTGTGGGAGGGGCTCTTCATTTTTGATGTTCAACGTTCAATGTTCAATGTCGGTCTGTTGGCTGGCTGGTTGGTTGGTTGGTTGTACTTTATTGAGTTGAAAGTTTGCCAACTGTGCCAAAGATGCGGGGCAATGTGGGTGAAATGGACGACGGGGCATGGTATGCGTGGGTTTCGGAAAATGCAATATGAAAGTTATGCTAGCAATGCACTTAGATAGTTTTCGCATTTTTTTCCCCGTATAGGAATAACAAAACACACCAGAAGAGCAGCCGCCGAGAGAAGACCAAGAGAAGGAGAGGAGAAGAACTGAGTGTGTCACAGCCGTGCCAAACAGTATATGGGTCTACACTCGGCACACACTCCAAGTGCCAACAACTATAGAATTCAATTATTGTTAAGTGCCTTGGCTCTACTATATACTACATACCGCTATTGGTGGCTAAGGGATGAATGGATGGATGAATGTTTGCAGAAGGACTTGTCATAAATCAGAGAAGAGTCCACAAGAAAAAAAAAAACAAACATTTGAGCCATAATATGATTGATTTTCTAGCTAACGGTTATTTCCCCCATTATTTTAGTTATTTATGAAATTTGCTATGCTAAATGTTTCATTTACGAAATTTCAACAACTTTTGCTACAAGAATATGCAAATTTTTAATGTAATCATCTATAGAATTTCTCAGTTTCAACACACACAGACAACACAAGAATCATCATTGTCATCATCATCATTTTGCCTTCAATTCAGTTTTCGTTGTAGTAGTAATCTTCACCACTGAATAACCTTTAGATGATCATCCCATCCATCCGTGTTCATTCAAGCGGCACCCATTCATTCACTCAAGTGTCTGCCAAAAGCTCATTAACAACATAGACCCACACATAGTAAAGAGACCCTAGAAAAAGGCAGCCAGGCAGCCACCTACTTCTCCCGCACACACACACACAAACAAAAAGCTGTCGAAAAATTGTTAAACCACAAAGAGCAAACCAAGCAGAAAAGTATCTCTATATCTCTATTCTCTTCTCACGATGTTAACAATCAAAAACAAAAAAAAAGGTCTCCAATAGAAGGACGAAAACTTTTACTACTTCTTCTTCGTATGTTTCCACTCGTGGCAGGTCAACAATCCTCTAAAGCTGACAGCTGTCAATGAAACTCAACACAAAACCACCTGAAGAAGACGAAGAAAGAATGACAGAAGAAGGACATTTTCATGCACAACAAATTTTTGGTGTACTAAGTTGCCCATCAATCCACCTACACCTACACCCTCCCTTCCGTTCCCATCCCTTGCCATCTATCCCTTTCATTACCATTCCATGTAACCTTTCGGCATTTTTGGACAGTTTTGTTTGTTTAATAGACATTTGTTTGTTGCTGTTGTAGTTGTCATAGACATAGTAGTCAAACAAGCAAGGACAATTGTTTATAGAGCGAAGAGAAGAGAAAGCCTTTCTCCTTCTGCTCTTCCTTTACCTCTCCACCTCTTCATTGACGCAATTCTCTGACATTTGTTACAATAATCGATGAAGGACTCCTCCTTCCCCCATTTCTTCGTTGATCCACAGGAAGCGTATGGAAAAAAGAGGCAGGAAGGAAGCTTTAACGGAAGGAAGGAAGAGACACTCTGTGCCTGACTGGCGACGAGACAGGGGAAATGAGGAGTCTATTGACATAAGACAGCAGAGACAGATGGTGGAAAGGGGGACACAAGTCATTTGCTGACGTTGAAAAGTCGCGCGTTTTGTAAATGCTATTTACGGATTTATCGATTGATGGTAAACTGACAAGGAGCAGCCGCTACAACAAATGAAATTAAATCAAGCAAAAAAAAAAATGGACTTCAGGGAAAAGATTTTAAAGGTTTTCTATATAAAGCCTTATCCCTTCATTGGCATAGAAAAGATTTACAATTTCCTTATTCTTCTTTACTTTTCATATTTGATTCTGGTTTCTAGGCATCCGCGATTTAAATTTCTCTTCATCTTTCCCACAAACAATTGATTGAATTTTATAACTAATTTCAAACAATTTAAAACTTGGTAAGCAAACATTTTTTTTTCTTCTCTTATATCCTTATTTATGTACTAAACATTACTCATACGCAACGTTCGCCCTCACATAAATCAGCCAACGAATTTGTATTTTTATGGCATTTATTGTGAATCATTTTTACTTTTACCATCTGATGACGACGAAGACAAAGCAGGCAACACCCCCGCCCGTGTCGCCTTCGCCCCTTTCACAAAGAAATTGTCAACAAAAGGCCGAAGAAAATTAAATGAAGAAACGAAAGCAAAAGCAAAATTACACAAAAGAGAACAGAGGGAGAGCAGAACAGAAAGAGAAAGAGATTTATTAAGCGTAAGCGAAATGAAACAGAAAAAAACATAAATTTGCCATAAAACCTTAGATATATGAAATGTCGATGGAGAGACGGTGCAGAAGGTTGAGGAGTCGGTGTGTGGGTGCTTGGCTCCCGGTTGTCTTGGCAATGAGACGAAGATAAAGTTAACTATTGGCGGTGTGGTTCATGAAGGTTATTTCTTCATCGTTCTTGGTTGGGGATTAACTCAACTCTAAAAGTCAAGAACGTATAATTTTTACTTGGAAAAAGACTCAGATTTGACCTGTCCCGGCCCCGGCCCTCCCGTTTATGCTTACCACCACCAACCGGCAATTGTGAGGGATTCAACTTTCCCGGCTAACAAGTGGCTACAATAATAATGAAAAAGGTTAAGGTACAAATCGTATAAAAAGGTCATCGGGGTATACAAATCTTTCCCTTTACCGCCGCCCATCATCGCCATGGCGGCACCTAAATCTGAGAAATGTCCAAATCAAAGTGAAAAATAATTTACTAGATATAATTAAATAAACGAAAATTAAACACAGATAATTATGGTCTACAGCAGGTTGGCATAAATAATTAAGCAAAGCAACGCTGCGTTTCCGAAAAATGAGAGAAAAACAAAAGTA
Organism: Drosophila paulistorum; assembly: GCA_018152135.1. Taxonomy (NCBI): domain Eukaryota; kingdom Metazoa; phylum Arthropoda; class Insecta; order Diptera; family Drosophilidae; genus Drosophila; species Drosophila paulistorum. The sequence continues at coordinate 18,931,279 of JAECXG010000690.1, forward strand.
AAAGCCACCAAATGAATGTAACGACCATTTCGAATACCCTTTAAAATGAAATTCTCTTTCTGAATTGAATTCGAAATGTAATAGTTAACACGCGAATATGTCATTATCTATTTGGCTGGGCTTAATGTACCCATCCATCTTTTTGTTTATAGGGTACATACATATATGTAATGTAGATATATATGTATGCGGGTTTAGATTAGATGAAACATTTTATGCTCTTTTTATGGCATTTTGCTGATGACTGCACAAGATTTTTTTTCTCTTATTTTTGTTTTATTATTCGTTATTTTGTATTTGTTGAATTGTAATTAATGCGCTCAGCAGGTTACACAAATTGCAGCATATAAAAGTGAAAAAAAAACACAACCACCAACCAACAAGCACCTACAACTACTAATCACCAAACACACACACACACATACACACCACTGCATCACAGCACACATGGAACAATAATCAGCTGATTTAGTTGGTAATGAAGCACAAATAAATTGTAAAAATGGGGGCCCTGCCCCCAAGTGGCATCAAATTTAATATGAAAATCAAATTAAAATAAAAGGAATTCAACCCTAAAAATAATTGATTGTATTGCATTTATTCTTCGTGCTAAATTTAATCTCAATTAGAACAGTGGCTACTTTAACATTCCTAAGAGAGACTTTTTAATAGCATAAATTTGAATAAGATTTCCCTTTTTATTTGGAAATCAAATCAAGAGCCATGAAAGTAAACTTCACTTGCATACAAACGAAAAGGCAAATTGCAATCAACTAAATGCAGTTGAAAGTTGCCATTGCTATGGTAACAACAACAACAACAAGAATAATAACAACAACCATAATAACACAAACAACTAAAACAATAAAGGACGTGCAAACAAAACGCATGGCTAAATGCATTAAGGGCCTTATGGAATTCCAAATGGTGGTGTTTACCTCAACTTAGTTATACCCTACAATGATTCTGGCTAAAACGAATATGCAAATTGTTGTGCATGACTCACCACCTGAGGTAATCTAGGGTGAATTGAGGCATTATACCATCTTTAGATACCCACAAGAACAGAGGTAAAATGAGTTGGATTTCAACTGATCCTCATATATACATATACAGCTGTTCTTTCCTCGACTGAGGTGAAATGTGGTGATCCAAGAGATCCTTTTGAGTTTTCGCATTCGTAAATATAGGATATAGAAGAAGCAGCAACTAGTAAGTGGAAAGCTTTCATATCGCTTGCTCCAAGTCGCCGCATATTCCTCAATCCCACTTGCTGTATGTGGATGCTGGCCAGTCTAGTCATAGCAAAGTTCAGTACAAAGTTGGAACATTGAATTGAATTAAAGCAAATTTCGCACATTTCAGAATGCAAAGAATAAATTATTTTTAAGTAGCTGAAAAGCTAAAAATAACACACATTTCTGCCACTTTTTTTGCCTTTTGTTTTTGTTTGTGTGTTGTTCTTTTGATTCTTAGCATATTGTTTGTTTTTGATAAGCCGCCAGCGTCGACGATCAAAAACCTAAAAATAACGCAATGAGTAGCAATGACAGTGCGACAAAGATAGATAGATATGGAGAGGTAGAGAGAGATAGAAAGGGAGAAAGAGCCACAGAAATGAGAACAAGCTAGAATTAAAGGTCAAGCTTAAATAAAGCACTTGCTTTATCACTCTCAGATTCTCTCTCTCTCTCTCAAAGATTCGGGCTTGCCGAAATCGAAGTATTCAATCTAGTTGAGTCACGACTTCTCGATACTCTGCAAAACTTAGTTTTCTTACAATATTTAGCCATTAAAGCTAATTGTATTTATTATTAGATACTAAGGCAAACTAGAGTCAAGCTAATCCGAATTGAACTTTCCAAACTTTAAACAATCTTTAGCTAGATTGTTTTTTCTTAGAATGAAAGAAGCTTAAAGAGATTGATACGCCCACGATTAACTATTGGACACGGGGTATCAAAAAAAAGTGGAGCAAAGATTTACCGTTGACTGTCAACGCTAGTAGAGCTTCTGTCAGACCGACCAAGCGAGCGGTGGACAAGTGAAAAGCTCTAATGACATGTTGATAGAACAAATTAAGATGATGCGGCGGCTTAGGTTTCCCGTTTATTAGAAGTTAACTTAAAGTAACTAAACAAATTGTTAATTAATTGTTTTTTACTTACACACAGATCCTCTCTCTTGTTCTTCCTCTCTGTCTTTCTCTCTTCCCCTCTCTTTTTGTCCGTTGCTATGAGAGTGAATGGAGCATAACAAAAGTAAACGAAACAATTGCCGCAGATTTGTAACGCATTACTAAACTTGCAACAACAACAACAACAAATAACAACAATAACAAAAAAAGTAAAAAAAAAAAAGCACTGCATTAACCGAAAACCGACAGTAAACACACACATACACACACACGAGCGTCCAAAACAAACGGAAACAACGTTTCAGAATTCAGAACCTTCAATGTAAATATGCAGTTTTATGTGTATAGAAAATCTGAAAGTAAAGCCCCCCGCGTGTACCGACATCGACCAAGGCAAACAAAAGACTGAGCCAGAGTTGGGAATGGAAATGCAAGTTTTGTTGTTGTGGGCACCACAACAGCAGCAGCAGCGGCAGCAGCAGCAGTACCAGCAGCAACAGGCCGAACGAACGATCGGATCGGAGCTTGTACTGGGCCGATAGAGCGCACATGGTCTCTCTCGCACTTACCCAGTCGGACTTTTGATGTCAGCAGGTCGGGTCATGCATGAAATTCCTATTTTCACCTGACAGAAGTAATGCGCTTTTCTCTTACTTAAGCAAGGACTTTGCACTGTGTCATCTGTCAGTTTTTGTTCAATGACATTCTCTATAAAGAGACAAGAGAAAAAAAAGTGCAAATGCGAACTTTATGCCGCAAACCGCAGGGCAATACATGGCGAAATCCGAGTGAGGGAGAGAAAGGAGTTCAACATGCTGATGCTCATTTCCGACTGGGTTTCACACAATGTATGAATGTGTGTGTGTGTGTGTGTGTGTGTGTGGGTGTAGTTGTTGCTGCACAGAACCACGGCGAACAGCGGCAGCAGCAGAGCATTTACTGCAAAAATAATAGTTACGGGCAATTGCTGGTACTACAACAGCAAAAGACACAAAAAAAAGGGAAAGGGCACATTGAGAGAGAGAGAGAGAAAGACAAAAAGATTGGACTGTCGCGTCTCTGGGAGCGGGAGGCTTCAATGCCAAATCATTGTTTTCTTTTTTTTTCGCCTTTTGGGTTAACAATTGCTATTCAAAACCAGACTTAAAATTAATTCCATAAGTTACTTTTAAATGTACGAGTATATCAATACTTAATACCCCCAAAACCGTATTTCTCTTCTCTTTGATTTCAATATGTTAATTTTAGATACGAAATTGTAAAGGATATATGAAGTTTCCTAGTTTCCAATTTTAAAATGGAAAGTTTAAGTAGGTGGAGAATGTATAATTGTTTTTCCAGAGAGAATCGATATCTACTTGTAATGAAGCTCTTAATACTCCTAAACGCCAATTTCGGGTCATATTATTTAAAGATTTGTGATTCCGTCAAGAATATACAATAACCACAACCCGCGTTCGTGTTTCCACTTTATCAGCTCTAGTGCCCAATGTCTGAAAAATGATGTAGGTTCTTTCATATTTTACAGCTTAAAACCATTTTATTGCAAAACTAGTATTTTTGGCATACCACTGAGATAAGAAGGTTTCCTGAACTGATAAACTTACTTATAGACATGTAAGATGTCAAATTTGAGACATTTTTGAATGAAATGGTATAAAAGATATTTGCAACTTGTTTGGACGTGGTTTTATCGGAGCACAAAGAAAAAAGAAAACGCGGGAAATCAGGTTTTACAATTGTAACTAAAGTGTAACAACTTATTACCATATGTTGATTGGAAGAGGGGGTAGAGGGGTAAGCATTAATAAAGTCATCAAAGAAGAGAAAAAGAAAATCTGGACATCATTCAACAACTTGCTGAGAGCCTTGCGCGCTGCTAATAAGGCAAAAATGGCATTGGCCAATGCCAGGTGCCGTTATAACCATAGCCAATGACCAATGCAATGAGCCAACAGATCATGATGATGAAGAGAATGAGAATGCGATGATGATGATGATGATGATGATGAAAAGCGCGCGGAAATGCCATAGAAAATTGCTTAATGAACCGTTTCGCATTTGCTCCAAATGGCAGTGGTTCTGCCAACCAGTCCATAGATCAGAGAATCATCCAGCAAATAGCCAGCAAGCCAAGCTAACCAACCAACAACTAGGCAGTCAGCCATCCAGTCAGTCAGTCAGTAGCTTTTCCTCCTCTCCTGTTGGCCAAGTTCAATGCCATTAAGCAATCTGCTTGTGCTCTGGCTGCTCTAAACATTTCTAATACCATTTTCAGATGCAGCACACAAAAACAGATTTTCGGGGACAGGTTAACACCAGCAAAATGGCCAAATGGCTGGCTAGAGAGCAGGGCAGGGGGGGAGTAAAATGGTCATAAAAACAGATAAAAATAAATAAACAACGGACGAGCGTTGGAGCAAGAGCACACACACACACACACACACACCTATGGAGAAGAGATGGAATATTTATTGCGTAGGAAAACACTTGTAAAAACTGAATTTTTACAGAATTTACTCGAAACTATTTTGCTCTCTCTCTCACTTGTTCATGCCCAGTACTTTTGCATGGCAAACAAAAAGAAGGCAAAGTAAACGGATTTAATACCCCGTCTCTCCTCCTTATTTTTTCCAAAAATTGTCTTTTCCTTTTACCGTTTACAGGGTAACTCTTAGTCGTTGCCATACACCTAGAGGATACTTGCGCAGGCGGCAACTAAAGCCAAAACTTGTGCACTTTAAATTGCATGACCAGGTGTATTGGGGATAGTGGTGGAATTGCAAGAGCTAAGGATGACGACGAGAAGAGGAGAGCCGACTCGTCTAGTCCATTTCCATGATGGTTGGAAAGAAGTTTAATGGTTGGCGGAAAAGTTTAAGATGAGATTCCAGCCAAATTGTAAGCGGCAACGGCGACTAAAGAGAAAAAACCAAATGATAGAGAAAATAAGACATTGAGAGAGATGGATGATGCCTCAATCAACAAAACCAAAAAAAAAAAAAAAAAAAAAAAATTGAAGTACTTTAGACAAAAATTGTTAGACAAATTGGAAACTATGGAAAATTGTTCCACGAGCTTTAAAAATCAATCTACTTAAGTGGATATCTTTAAATTGTATGTGAACCAGCCACGAACAAATTCCCTTGGCAGAGTAAAATAGCTAGTAAAGTTTCCTAGAATTAAAGATATTACAAGATGCAAACAAGAGACCTGTGGATGACCTCACACAACTTATAATGACTCTATGTACTTTTGCGCTTTGAGATGAAATATTTCAAGTCAATTAACCAGAAACCTGAGATTTTTTTTACAACCAATTACAGCCAATATCTTAGCGATATTACCCAACAACAATTGAACAAATTTCAAATTTACTATCGGTTTTTTTATGCAATTGTTTTTTACGACTATTTCTCTCTCTCTCTGTAAGAATCAAATTGTTTTACCACCATTCGTTTTATATACCATAACCGAAATATATGTGTAGATTGAGTAAATGGTAGTATAGTGTTTCATTTGTTCAGCATAAAAATTTATACGACTTACACATTCCACACATACATACACATACCCCCTCCCCCCTTATACTTTTCCATTGTAGAAAATAAAAGACTCACCCACCAAATGCAAGCACACAAATTCAACTTGGAACTGAAGGTTCTTGATATACGATGTTCTCGTTGTTGTGTCAACTCACCTGTGAAATAGAGTAAACAAATAATTAGCATTAAATTATGTTTAACCAGGACGATCAAATACTAATAAATAATAAATGAAATGATAATAAGGTATAAAGAAACAAAGTTCGAATATTTTTTTGTTTTTAAATTTCAGTCACGTCCACCCGAGGAGTTTGTCTGCTCTTGTGCACGTGTTTTCTAAATGGAGACAAAACTAATTAGCTAATTAATTAGTAACAGAGCAACGACAATGAAAGAAAAACAAAAAACAAAAAACGAAAGGAGGCGAAAAGTAAACGGTGGCACAAAAAACTAGCAACAGAAATGAAGGCTAAATAATAAAAAAAACAAGAACTCATGTGCCTGTCGTGGGCGGGAGTGGGGCAAAAACTTTAAGTAATAAGCCAAGTTTTACATGTCCTAGGTAGAGTGGAGATTCAACATATGTAATTACAGAATATATCTCTATATATATATATAATATGTACATACAAAGATATGTTCTCTACTTTTCGCTTCTCTTATGTTTGGTATTTTATATGGATTTTTATTTTTCATTTTATTTACCAACATTTAACTTGCCATTTCCTTGCATATTTCCTGTGCCCTCCCCCCTCTGTAATCTACTCAATGGTTCTATGTTGTATTAGTCCTGACTGTTTTTTTTTATGGCTTTCCTGTGCTTTGACTTTTTAATTAATGAAACATTTTTGTTTTTTATAGCCCAAAAACGAGACAGTGGGCAAAAAAAAACAAAAAACAATATATTAAGTGTATGAGTCAGTCACGTGACTTTTGATGACAGGCTCTTAAGAAAAATCTAAAGAAGATAAATATATTACTCTCTCTCTTCCTGTATCATATTTCAGTTATGCATAAAAATATGAAATTTCATATCTTAAACATACACACATATGTATATGTGTTGTCGTCCTTGTTGTCGTCCTTGACTGGCAATAAAAAGATTTCTCTAGCTACTGTCGTTTTGGCCCTAAAGTTGATCTCTTCATTTGCACTTGTTATCAGAGTACTTTTCCCCCTGCCAGATCTTGGTTTATCTTCATTTAGCATTCATTACCTTAATATCACTGAAAAATGGCAAAGTTTAAGTATCCTTTTGCAAAAGGGTATAGAAAGAATGAAATTAGTACAACTTTTTGGTATAAAAACTTTAACTTTTTTAACGTTGCCAAAAATTGAATTATGTAGATTTTATGCTCTATACTTTCACGTACTCTTTTTCTATGGGGTGCGTGTTTGGTTGTGTGTGTGTTGGGTTTTCTTTTTTGGAATGTTAGCTCACCTATCACCCTATTCACACACACACCCTAGGACATAAGGGACATTTCGCGTGCAAGCTTACCTCAACAAGGACTCCCTTGTGGCGCTTTGATAACTTTCCAACTTGAACCAAATACGAAGGAGAGAGAGGGGGGCTGGATTTAGTCTTAGGACAACTCGTTCTCGGCACGGCGTTTGGCATAAACTAATTGGCCCAAAATACAGTCAGTCTCACACACTGTTTCTCACTCAATCACACAAATTCCAACAGCAACAAAAACAACAATAAAAAAATTGTGATTTTTGAAGAGTCTTTAAATAAAATTTCTTTTTTTTTTTGTTTTGCTTTAGTTTCTTGTTTTCGTTTCAATGAAAACTCCGAAAAATTGCTTATTTAATTATCTTCTTCCTTTGGTTAATTTGCTGTTGCTGTTGTTCTTGTGAATGGTGTTAATTGTGCTTTTGGATGGAACTTATTTATGAACGAAATTGCAAAACGAAACGTTAGCTCTGTTAGTTAATTTTTAAAAAACATACTGATATTTCTGTTGATTTGAATTTAGAAGTAAATTTGTTTTGCTCGGAAATTTCAAATGAAGCCTACTTTATTACATTCTAGAGCTGTTAAAGCATCGATGTTTGGCCACATAGATGTTTCGATGTTTTTTAGGAAAAAACATCGATGTATCGATACTACATCGATGTTTCGCACAGCTCTACTACATACTAAATAAGAGTGAATGATATAAGAGAAATAGAGAGAGGGAGATAGAGAGAACTTAATACTTATTAGTTTTCTGTTTCAGTTAGACCGAAGCCAAGTGATTCTGTCATTCAACCTGTCTGTCTGTCTGTCAGTCAGTCAGTCAGTCAGTGAGTCCGTCAGTCTGTCTGTTCATTTGCCTGGCTCTTGTTACCTTCATTTTTGCCTTCCCCAACCCCACACTTTGTCAGCTTAATGATGCAAACCAAAATGCAAAACCACCAAACAATCAAGTTGGCAATTTTCAAACCGAAATGAATGTTGAAATACTTTGGCTTTAACTGTTATTTCGTGCATACGTGCACAAATAACCGTTATAATACAGTTAAAACGTCAGAGAGAAAGAGAGCGAGAGAGGCAGATAGAGAGCAAGGAAGGGGCAAGAGGTGATTGCAGAAGGAGGTGAACCCACATCATCATCTTCAACGCCAACTGATGAAACATAATTATGTTGAATCATTCACGTATCTGAAGGATACCCACAAAACACAGACGAGACCCAAAATAATACTTAAAGGCATGAGAGACACAGAGGCAAAGACTGAGAGACAAAGAGGGAGTGAGAGAAAAGATGAGAAGGGTCTGCTACTCATCTCATCTGAGTTGTGTGTGTGCGTATGTTGTTGCTATTGTTGAAGCTTTGTAGGTGGCAAACGAAAGAGATTCGAAGTAAAGTGGAATGAAAACGAAATGAGTCGCGGTTTTTTGTTTGGGCCTGAAATGAGGACAACTAGCAAAAGGAAAGACGCAAAAGCTGGGACGTGTCGTGTACAAAGAAAACCCAGGTATTGAAACTTGTCTAACAATAGCTGGCTTAGGCAACTTTATGAATGGAAACCATAAGAAGTCACATTTATCCAAGATAAACTTCCAGTAGCCTTGCCTTTCAAAGTGATGGAGACCACAGTTATTTGTTTCGAAATTTCCTAATAAATCAGCATACTCCTTCTACAGGATAATCAAGCAAATCAAAGCCCTAAGGTATGCAACACTTTTATTTTATAAAGTCTAAAAGGATTTCTGCATTTGCCAATTGAAATGATTTGTAACTTAATATCTGTATTCATACGTTTTGGGAAAACGATGCCCATTAACCAATACAAAAGTTGATTAAATTATTGAAAAGCCAGGACATTGCTATACCTAAGATTCAGCATTAAGGCCAATGCGTAAGCCCAAGGGTATGCAAAAGTTGTTAGCTACGAAGTAAATTGGCTTTTAAGTGAAATTATAGCAGAAACAACAAAACAGAATTTAAGAGCTCGCTCTCTCCTCAAGGTGCACATAATTAAGATAAGAAATATTCTTGCTGCAAAGTAAAATTTACGAAATATGCTAGCCTAAAAGTAGGCAGCATGGTTTTTAAGACCAAAGCAATTTAGATTTTATGGCAAAAAGTAATGGCAAATTTATCTTAGTTTAGTTCTGAATAAATTTAGAGTTCCACAGAAAATATATGTAAAATATTTCCTTTTTCATCCAACGAATTTAAGTGGCCTAGAGTATTCTTCAAGTATCATGTTTATATATTCCAAATGCATTTTCAAAGCGATTTAAATTGCAAAAGAAAAGAGAGAAAAGAATACACACACCACACGCAAAATTTCACTTATCATGGCAAGACGAGCCGAATCCTTTGGCGTAGCTCAAGAAAAAATGAGAATGAAAATTCATTGCAAATGTAAATAAATGGCCGCCAAACGGACACAGAGAAAAACTTGATGCGTCTTCTTTTACCCCAGCAACGGAGAAGAGTTCAACGTCCACAATAATAATAAAAAGAAAGAATGAAAAAAAAATATATACAGAACAAAAATGCCAGACAGTAGAAGTAACAGCAGAACAAACAGGGCAAAGGCGTGCCTCGAGAAACGGATGGAGGAGGTTAAGACTCACGCCCCCGACTTTTTACCGTGTTGTAAGTGACATGAATTACGCATTAAGTGAAAAGAAACAACAACAAAAAATTCAAAACAAAACAAAAAACGATGATCGAGCAATCAAAATGTCATGACAAACATTTTGCTTGGCTAACCACAAAACTTATGCACATACACATATACATATGTATGTGGCGAAGCAATCCTTCGAATGAAGGTAAACGAGAAGGTAAACCACACACACTTACAGACACACACACTCACACCCGAAAAAACAAAAAAGAAGAAACTTCAAAAATTGTCCATGTGTACGTTGTTTTACATTCCGGAAATTTCTGCTTAACTGTTGCTGGTATCGGACCCAGCTTCATCCTACCTTTCTAACAAAAAATACCACACACACACACACACACACACACACACACACACACACACACACGTGCTTTCCATTCAGACTTCAAAGTTTGAAAACTTTTTGCAGACCGTAACGCACCTTCCGTTTCTTTAGTTTTTTGTTTGTCAATTTATTATTTTTAAGATATATTTTCTTCACACTTTTTTTAATTTCTGTTTGGTTTTGGAGTCTATAATTTTTGAAAGTTAAACATTAAGTTGAAATTGGTTCGTAACTTTTGGCTCGTAAATCGTTAAGTGGAATAATGAAGGACACATACGCTGCGTCCGCCACAGTTCCGTCTTGTTGGAAAACTCAGCGTGTACTGAGCCTGCCTTGTTGGTTGGTTGGCTGTTTTGTCGGTAGGTTGAAGAGGAGATGATGATGATGATGTTGATGGTGTTGGGGCCCAGGCTAAGGCCATACGGAGACAGGTTATTCCCTGCGTTTTTTGCCATCAGCAGCAACAACAACAACAACAATAACACTACAAGTCCTGAGTAAACAGCTGATCTGTTAGCCGGTTTTTGTTGTTCGATTTCGTTGGATATTTGTGCAACAACAAGTGAAGCGAAATCAACAAATGCAACAGAAAGAGAGAGAGAGAGAGAGAGAGAGAGAGAGAGAGAAAAGGGCGAGAGAAAAAGCTAGATAGACAGAGAGCGAAAGCTATTCTCTTTTATTGCACACGGAACGAAAAAGAATAGAAAGGGTTTTTTTTTATTTTTCCTTTTACATTTTGCAAAACAGCTGATCAACAAAAATTAATCAGCTGTTTTTATTATTTTAATATCATAAATTTTCCGATGTCCTTCATTTAATTAAGTCTTATTTCCATAAAGTGTTCAGAATCTGAAAATTATGAGAATTCTAATCATAATTTTCAGATTCTGAACACTTTATGGAAATAAGACTTAATTAAATGAAGGACATCGGAAAATTTATGATATTAAAATAATAATAATTATTTGTAATAATAGGGAACGGTTTGATTTTTGAAAATTTTCCAAAAACTTTTTGAATATTTTAGTGAGTTTTTTAAGGAACTGAGTTCTAAAGACACTCAGAACTGTTTGTCATTCTATTAGTCTATTAAAAATAGAAAACAGTACTTTTCCCATAACTGTTAGACTGCTCAGAAATATTTAGAAGGATAAATGGAAATACAGTTAATAAAACGACCTACTTGACTGATTGAGGAGCTTTTAAAAAGTATATTTTAATTAAAGAGACTTAAGACGTATTCTCTTTTGACAATTATTAAACAATAATTTACAGAAACTTTCTATACTTGCTAATGATTTAAAATATTGTATATGAAACGACTTTGTGATACCCTTTATTAAAAAAAAACTCGAAAAAAGGTTCTTTCAATTGGTTATACAAAAATTCCCCATCTCATGTATTTTTTTATGGTTTAGCTTTAATATTTAAAGACAAATCTTCTGATGTCTATATTCCTTGCATAGAATTACTTTCCATGTTTGCGATATTAAATTTAAATACATCCTTGTGTCCGATTTATAGATACAGGGTATAGCAAAGCTTTCCCATTAGCTTTTATCTATGTTTCTCTTTGCTAGAGACTTGACGAATTCGCTGCGAAACTTTCGCTGTTACTCTCTCAGATTTTCGGCTGTTTCTCGCTCACTCGCTTTGGCTCCGTCTCCCAATCAAATTGGAAGAATTTGTTTGTACCTGCGCAAAGGGACGAAAGGACGAAGCCCTTTATGGTCCTGTCCCCTTTGTTCTCCCCACTTTGCACTTTTTAACAATTCAAACTACTGCTACTAACTACACTCACTCACTACTCACTCCAGAAATGATGCTTGTCAAACTGTTTTCAACTGTTAAATTTGAGGCGTGCCCCCAATTTTCTTGGACGACATGAAGGAGGCGGGGGGCGGGGGAGTGAGACGGGGCAAAGGATGTGCAACCGCAACGAGGAACTGAGCTGAGTAGTAGCAACTCACACTTGACCGCAAGCTCGGCGGTGAAGCAGCGGGTACCATGCGGCGTATGAGTAACCTATGATAAATAATTATCCAGCAAGTGTGAACTAAACAGCAGGCATGCCAAAAGATTCTCTTAAGAATAATTAAACATAACCGGGAAAGTCAAACGCCCACTTAGGCACGGCCCATGAAAAGAGGGCGTCAGTGAGGCCTTCCGACCGTTAGCTAATATCACTCATACGCCTAGTGAAAGCCGTTGCCATAATGAGGTTAAGTGAGTTATGATTATTTCACATTCCCAAGGGAGAGTCACAGAGCCCGAGTATAAGAGAGTGTGGCTTTTCCTTGAGTTCTTATTTTTCCCCTTGTTTTTAGCCACATGTGTGTCCTAGCGTAAATTTATGAGGAGGTCCTAACCAAAAAAACAACAACACACAAAACAAATTAGTTCTGTGACATTTTTATTGCCAGAAAGTTTATTTTTCTTGTGGTTCTATGTTCTTTTTTTGTTTTTTTTTTTTTTTTTTTTTTTTTTTTTTTTTTTGGAGGGGCAATGGCCGCTGGTTTTGCCTCTTCTTGGCAGCAGGTTAATGAACCCATTTTCTTTCGTTTTCGCTTTAAAATGCAATTTCTTACTTTTCAGTTGTATGTCGAAACGTTTAGGTAGCGAAATCCATCTGTTTGGGTTCGCAAGGATATTTCATGCCTCATTAGCCAAAGGGCATAATTATAAATGATTTTAGTAGCATGGCAACAAGCGAAAGCCATAGACAGCAGGCAAATGACCTTAAGTTGAATGTCCTTTTTTCGGTGAACTTCGCCAAAGACTTTCGCTTTTGCATCAGCTTTAAGTCTTGGGGTTAAAGGTCTTTTATTATGTATGTTGAGCCATCTCTGGCTTAGAATGTTTAGGATGTTTTTTTCTAGAAATCCAAATTTTTCAGGAATAAAGTTTTTCTCATAGCCGTTTTTGTTTTTTGAATAAAAGGTATCACAAAGTCGTTTAAAAAAGTTTAATTTTTCTTCTTTTTTTTTTTTTTTGGCTAGAAGTTTTTCTTTTTCTTTGTTTGGGTCCACCAGAGAGCAAGATGATGGGGGTGGTAAGAAGGAACCCCAAAAAGCAGAGCAGACAGACAAATTGTAAATAGCATCATGCATGTATGTATGTTGGCCATGTGTGTTTATGTGTGTGCGCGCGCCTTTTGACTGGTCTCTTAGGGAGCAGACGGGGCAAACAATTGTCGAACTTTTCTTGTTGATTTTGGAGAGGTATTTGGCCGGCTTTAACTCAATGCGCTCCATCTAAAATGCCTACACTTTGTTTTTTAGGGAATTTTAGAGGGGTTTTCTCATGATTGAACCAACACAAGAAAAGAAAAAGTATTTATGTATTTTTCAGTTTGGTCATGTCTAGACGAAGAAGCAAGTTGATGCACAACAGCAAAGATAAACTAAGCAAATACGAATTCATATTCAAGACAGATAATTGTTAATAGAAATTGACTTAAATGTGTGTGACGCTGGGTCAATTGCCTTACTTTTTCATTTTCGGAGTAAACCTGTTAAGGTTTTTGTTGTCGTTTACTGAAACTTACTTAAGCCACTTTGCTGTAAAAGTGTCCTACAAAGTTTAGTTGCTGTTTCAAAGAATTTTTGGCTTTTACCCCAACTTTTAGAGGGTTTTCATTAGATAAATTTAGTTGGTTTAGCTCAAAGTCTTTAAATATTTTTAAACGTGAGGCGACATATTTTGCTATAAATAATCTAAACAATTGATTCCAACTTGCAAATTCAGCTCTAATTGGACACCAAATTCTTAGCTTTTAATTTAATTGTATTGCTTATTCTTCCGTCGTTTTGTTATTTAATATTTTAGCTGCATGCTACTCACATTTTACGATGTGCACCAAAAAGTATCACAAATTACTTTGAGATTTATTATAAACAAAAACTTGGAACGTTCGATTTGAAATCTTTAAACTCAGTGGCGCCACAGAAGCCCAAAATTTTCAACAAATGATGGCGCCACTTACAAAATCAGAGCGCCATCTAGCGTTCATGTTGGCCAAAAAGCTTTTGTATTCGTTTTAAAATGGAAAAATTCCGTTGCAAATTTGAAATTTGCTAAAGCGTAAAATTTAAAATAAGAAATAAATATAAATGGAAATTGAATAATATCTTTCATTAGCAACAAATTCAACTTTTGGTTTGTTTTTTGTTTTTCTTTTTAGCAACAACAACAACTATAACAACAATTAACACCAATAAACATTTAATACACTTTCGAATTTCAATTTTTATTAGTTTAGGTTAAACGCATTTTCATATGATACGACACGCTGGGCGTGGCAGGGCGGTACGCTGAAAATGTAAAATAATAAATCAAAGCAAACAAAAACTAATATATATATAAAAAAAAATGCAAAGCAAGCAATAAAAATAAACTTTAACAACAGCAAAATGAAAAATAAAATTACTAGCAAAACTTTTTTTTTTAACATTTTATTAAGTATAATAATAATAATATTTTCGCTGTAGTTTTCGTCGTAAAAAAAATTAAAAAAAAAAAATAATTATATATGTGACTACATTAAGGAAAATGTTTATAACTTAAACTCTTAAATTTTGAGCTGAAAATATACAAAGAGAGAGAGAGAGAGAGAGAGATTTTTGTTTTCGTTGAAATATTATTTGTTAATAATAAATGAAATATTCGTTGTTGTTTGGGTCGTCTGGGATAGTTCTTTTTTTCGTTTTTTTTTTTCGATGTCTGGTGAATGTGCTTAAACATTATTTAATTAATTAATTAATAGAACATAATTAAGTAAAAATCATTGGCACAAGTTGCAGTCAAAAACAAACAAGTAGAAAAATATATAATAATAATATGATTAACAATTAGAGAAGGAAATTAAAAAAAAAACTGGTTAAAGAACTTGCCAAGGTTAGTTTAAAAAAATATATGTATGTATATGCTCGAAGTGCTTAAATATATATGTTTGTTATATGTTTAGAAAAAAAAAAATACAATACTTTTGGTATAAGATAAACTAAAATACAAATTATATATCATATTTATATGGATATATAATATTCCAATATATATCTATGTATGTATGTAAGTAGATATAAGTGCACTTTGTGGCCATTAAACAATCAATTTGCTTCATTTCTCTCTTCTTTTTCATCATGTTTTTTGTTTCTTCTTTCTCTTTTTTTTATAATTACAACAATATGGGTGTATGTGTGTAACAACAACAATCAGTTGAGAGCAATTGCTATAATGATAATCACACCAATTACGATCAAACATAAAGTGAGCAAATCATTGGGTGTAATCAGGCCCACTGTGCAGGCGACAAGTACGTGCTCAAGTGTTGTCAAACCACTGCCAAGATGTACAGCAGCTCCTCCTCCCGCTGCCAGTTGTTGTTGTTGATGCCGTGGTAATGCCACCAGACGCTGTTCCCCAAATACAGACAGAGCCTTTCTACTGGTTGTGGGTTGTTCCTGCTGCTGCTGCTGCTGACGCACATCGTTTGCATTTGCATCTATATGTCTCACCGGATGTCCTTTGCGGCATCGTGTAGCAGTATCTTCATTGGCTTCTTCTTCTTCATCTTCGTTGTGCTCTTGTTCATTACTTGCTAAAGTATCATTAATCGATATATGATCATTGGCTTTGATATCATCAGTTACCGCTGCTGTTGCTTCTTGCACTGTTTCCATTTCTTTATCTTGTTCTACTTTGGTTTCATAATTAACTTTCAGCTCGGTTATACTTAGATTCAATTGCGGTGTCTCATACACAATTCGCGATGACTGTGCCACCGAATCGCATTCATCCTCATCTTCTTCGATCAATATGGGTAATGTTTCAATTTTCATTTCCTCCTTTGATGCCTCGAATGACTTGTTCATTGACCCATTGGCCAAATTATAAACCTCTTGACTTAAGGTCAATGCTTCTTGGGTATTTAGATGTAGATCTTCTATGAAACTATTGAGTAAATCGGCTACCTTTTCGTATTGTCGAGATTCATCGTTTTCTACATCTTCTCTCAAACTTTCGTAGAGTTCTTCTGCTGTAGGCAAAGGAGGAAATTCAACTTCTACTATGTCTTTTCGTTCATTTTCATCTTCATCTTCATCGTCATCATCATCATCATCTTCAGTTGTGGCTATAGCTATCTCGCTTACATAATGCTCTTTCACCTCAAAACGACTATTATACGATGATTGCAATTGCAAGGAAGCATTTGCCTGACTATTCAAAGGGAAATCGGTTAAACTAACATTACCCGAATCGGGATTTGATGAGATTTCCTCCAAAGAGCTCAATGAATCGCAATGGGTAACAGCAGCAGTTGATGGTTCTGTATCGACTACAATACGTACTTTACTATTATAGATGCGATTGAAATTAGGTGACAATTTCACCTGTTGACAATCATCTTGCTCTAATATAGTTTCTAGCTTACAATTATCATTAGTAGTAGTATTGGTATTGGTATTGGTTGACAAGCTGGTAGTATCAATCAAATTTGGTTTAATAGCATTAGCATTAGATGGAAGTGGGTGGAGATGGGTTTCGTTATTATTATTATTATTAATAATATTAGTAGTAGTGATAGCAGCGTTGGCAACATTGGCGGTACAAGGCGGCGGTTTCAGGGTAGCGCCTTTACCTGTTGTTGTTGTAGTTGTTGTTGGTGGTGCTGGAAGATGACGTTTCGGTTTCTCTTCAATGCCAAATATGGCAGCCAATTCTTCACTAGAATTATATTGCGATGGCGATGATGATGTTCCAGATGATGCCCTTTCACCATCCTTTGATTTTCTTTCACTTTTCGGCGTCAATTGCAGGGGAGAAGAAGCCGGCTCTGTTTTGGCCGCAGTTTGATCTTCAATTGAATCAAAATTATTGGTGGTGCTGTTGCTATTACTGGTGGTTGTGGTTATGGTGCTAATTGTGGTTTGATTTGGCGTTGTCTCTTTATCGTATGATGTGGTGCTAAAGGTTTTGATTGGATCTGAAGTGCTGGGTGCTTGATAATCGCTGCTCTGTGATTTAATATAATCACTTGATGAATAAGGATTGAAAGACGTTATGCTCGAGGACATGGGACGACTGGCGTTTGAGGGGCTCGACGATGATTTGGCCAAACAATCGCTGCTCGAGCTAAATGAACTGGCGGTGGTGCTCACATTATTTGGACCGCTGCCGCTTCCACTGGTTATACTTGGTGCTGTGGTGCGTTGATCATCGGTCGATATGGAAGAGCTGTTGCCTGTTGTTTGTTGACTTTTCGCCTGACGCTCGCATTCCTCCATTATGTGATCAATCTCTTCGAGAGTTGTGCGTCCTACAACTCCTCCTCTAACGCCACCTCCTCCTACTCCGACTCCTGCACCCGTAATCTCTGCAACGGTATAAACATTATTTGCATCATTTGATGGTGCTTGTTTGTTGTTGCTTTGGGCTGCATCTTTACAGGCTGTTGTTGTTGTTGTTGCTGTTGCTGCTGGCGAGAGATTATCATAGTCCGGATTATTGGCCAATTCACTTAATTGTCGCATACAACGTCTGGCAATATGCTCAATCTTATCCGATTGTATGGGATCCAGTTTTTTGATAAGATTTGGCATCACCAACTGCTGTTGATCCTGTCCTGCCGCCATTATTGTTGGCTGCTTCACCTGAACTGCCTCATGGACTACAACTGGCGGCTCTGTAGTAACAATATCTTTAAGGATTTTCTCACACACCGCATTTGCTGCCTCGGACACTTCATCGATGGCTCGTATCAGTTTGCCCTCTTTGTGAAGTTTACGTGATGGCTTCTCTTGTTGTTGATTTGGATGTTCCTCCTTCTCATTGGCATCTGGCAGCGTATCGAGCAACATTTGGCCACATCTCTTGGCCGCCTCAGATACTGCCTCAATCTGTTCGAGATCCTCCTCTAGCTTCTGCTGTTCCGCATTCAATTTTGGTCTAGCCGCCGTAATGAGAGCCTCCTTGCGCAACTCATTCAATTCCTGGCTCAATTTAATGCTACTTGCCTGGGCATCTTGAGCAATCTTATTCAGGGCATCCTCCAGAATGGGTTCGGGAGTTAGACTTTTACGTGGTGCTGGCACTGGTTGATAGGGCAATTTTGCTGACGGTTCATCTTTGGCCAAACGTTCTGGCAATTGAGCAATGGCCCCGCCCACACTAGGATGACGGAAAGGCACCTTCTTCACCATATTCAATTCCTCTTCCTGAGCCTTCAATTTCCTTAGTAGATCCAATGTGGCTGGTATATCACTTGTTTGCTGCAAATTTGTCATACTGCCTGCCCTCTCTATGTTGCGACTGAGCTCCATGTAGCTACTTAAATCTCCGCCAGATGGTTTGGCTGCATCTCTCTGTATCAAATTGTATATATTGGCCGATTGAGTTCGTATGGCTCGCTGCTTCTTTTGCATGGGATAATTAAATGTGGATTTGGGTCCCGGGGGATCTTTACGCAATGCACGGACAGCCAAATCATCTTTAACTATATCGGGTGAACCGCTTTTCTTTGGCTTCTGCTTCAGGACATGTGGCAATCCTTCTACATGCAAATAATCTGATTGCGGAGCTGGCACAATAGGACCCAGAGGTATACCGAATGGCAATTGCTTTTCCACCGCCGAACGATTGTGTAAATTGGCCAATTGAAGATTTCTATAAGCCACATCGTCACGTATGGGATCTGGTTCACCGGCCGGTGAATCACCATCATCATCATAATCATCAGCATGGGCCAAAGCAAACTTTTCAAAGTCACTGGGCGTTGGTATACGCACAGGTTTCTCTGCTACTGTCCCCACTCCCACTCCGACTCCCACTACACCCACTTGCTCCTCTTTGGGTTCGGTCAGGCCCAATGATTTATAAATTGCCTCCAGTTCATTGATCGCCTCCTCCAAATTGGCTGGCTTTTTGCGTGGAAAGTATATGGGCGCTGCTGTTGGAAGACTTTGATTTCGTTCCTTATAGATCTGTTGTGATGGTTGTTTCTGTTGATGTTGTTCCCGCTTTTCGGCAATATATTCCTCGTACTTATCACCAGATCTACGCTGTTGCTGCTGTTGATGTGGCATAGAATTGGTTTTATGACGTATTTCCACATAGTTTTCGGAACGATTTGTATCATTTAGATTCGGTTTGATGTGTAAGCTACCGCATATAACATTATCCTGACTGCTACTGTTATTGTTGTTGATCATTCTTTTTGGTTTTTGTACTTCGGAATACATGGGCATATTACAATTGGCATAATCACTCAATCTCGAACTGGATATAGAACGTGGTTTGGCTATGGGTAGAGCAGCAGCTGGTGCTGGTGCCGCCGCCAAACCACTTTTGGAAGTTCTCAAGATGCCACTAGAGGCTGGTATCTCGTCTTTGTGGTTCATACGTTCCATATCCATCATGTGTATGGGCTTGCGAGAACGTGGCGTAGCATCGGCTATATAATGAAAATCAATGCCATTCGGCAATGATTGTTTACCCGGCTGAGCTTTACGTTCCGATCTGGTGATAAACCGTCGATGGCCACCTCCAGTTGGAGCACTGACTATCGATGAGGACTGACTGGCTGGCTGAGAGTTGAGGGAGTGTACCGACTGATAGTGCGGTGGCTGCCAAATGCGATCATCGGACACACAACGACCACCGCCGCCATGATCAAATGAATACATCGAAACGGGTCTCAAATCCCCAGAACTTGAACCCATCTGTGTGGGCACTCGTCGCAGAGGATCCCGTGGAGGTGGTGGCGGGGGCAAAGGTTTACTATGCATACGACCATTGATATTCTGTAAATGTATATGACTATCATAGCTAATGCTGCGTTTATTGTCATTTTGTATGGAGTTTTGCAATGGCTTTATCTGTGTGTGACCCTGACCTGGTTGCCATTGCACATAACCTCCTGAGGATTGCTGTGGCTGATAGATGGACAATGGTAAGGGTTGTGTCTTATAGCGTTGCTGTTGTTGTGGGGGCGGCATTTGAATGGGTACACCACCATGACTTTGTTCACCATCGCGGGATAAACGTTTGTAATAACGTTCATTGCGTGCCGCTCGACTTCGACGACTTTGGCCTGATGTTGAGCCTAATGAGCCTCCTGGCATAAGAGCTTGCCCACCACTATGTATACTCTCATCGCTGCGGTATTTTGAAAAGGTTGAAGAATTTAAGGAAATCATTTCCTCTTCACTAGAGCGACCACCATTTGCTCCTCCTCTTTGGGCTGATCTTGATTTATGTTGCGACGGCGGCGCTATTGGCATTAGCATTCTTCTGTCCAATGAATTGCTAGAACGTGGATAATATTGACTTGGTTGATTTTGATAATATGGCTCTTGGTGTTGTTGCTGCTGTTGTTGTTGCGGATGATGATGTTGCGGTGGTGGTTCAACCATTTCCAATGGTAAAAAGAACTCATTCTCCACCTGTTGCTCCATCATTCGATGGGGCATCACAATGTGATCGAAACCCATTTGTTGCCTCTGACTGGACGCATTATTCGCGTTGCGAGAACTTTTACCTTGTTTCGTCTTAGATTTGTTCCCAGCACTTTGTCGTTGATTGGGCTGAAAGCCCGCCTTTCGATCCTCCTCACTGGATGAGGCGGAAATTTCAGCTTCCTTTTTCTTATTATTATTACGAAATAATCGTCCAAATGACCATTTCTGTTTGCTAGTCAGCTGTTGATGTGAGCTGCCCAGACCCTGCTGATGATGCTGCTGCTGCTGTTGATGATGATGGTGATTGCTCCTTAAACGATCCATTTCTTGATCCTGATCCTCCTGTTCGTTGTGTATATCTGCTTGAGTTGTTGTCGTTATTATTTTAGTATCCTTTTCTTCGTCGTTGAGCTGTAGCTCTTTGGGCAATGGCAATTGAGGCCGCCAACTGGTCTGAACAGTCTACAAAAACAGAGAGAAAAAGAGAAGACAAACGATTAGTTGTTTCCATAGAAAATTTCAATAGGCAGCGCGAATTCAAGTCAAGTTTTGTGTAAACATTCATTTTATTTAATTTTAATGGCTTGCTCTTTGTGATTAGATTTCATTGTAGTACGACATACGACCCTGAGATAAGTTAAGACCTTTTTAATGGCCTCACGTCGACGTTAACATTTACATCACATCTAAGATATAGATAGGTACCAAAAGACAACCAGGGTCGTTGATCGCTACAAAAAAAAAAAGACCAGCTTTAAACCGATCCGCATAGTAAGAGAGGTTGGTCTTCTTTTCTCTGTCACTTTTTTTTTTGCCAACTCTTGCAAAATTTCTTTATCGTTTGCATTTAGCTCCCACGCTAAGAGTCTTTACTTGACTTGTCATGTCAGCGGAAACATCTGATTTCCATATCATTTTAGATATTTAGCATATTTACTAATTGCATAAAGAGAGCGAACAAACTGCGACCCAACTAAAAAGCACCCATAGAAAACGTCTCTTCTTATCAATCAAGGTGGAGAAGAGATAAACAAATTGTAGCTAAAAGACGAGTCCATTAACTATTTTTATTAAAATAAGAGCTTTCCGTCTCAAATCTTTGGGGGCGGGCAATAAATTTACATTTCATTTTTGTGCAGAAAACAATTTTATAAATATTATAAATATATAAGCTGTTTATAGTCACTTTAACTGAATGTTTATTTTATAGATTTCTCGTATAAGGCATTGAATTGAAAACTATTTCTTTTGCAAGAACTTATTGAAAATAAATAGGATTTAAATTTGAAATATATACATTTTGATGCCTTAAAGAACAAACACTATGTATATATATATATATGTATGTATATACATATATCACTTAAAGTCGTATAAGCACTACAATCTTATCTCTTCTTTCTCTATTTTTTTTTTTTTTTTGTTGCCAATTGAAAGCGTCTATAAAAATGAAACCTAATTAATTTTAGCCCCTCCACAATTCAATTTCAATTCGTTTTCATATATTTTTTGCGGATATTATTTATACCAACAAACAAAACAAATAGAAAGAAAGAAGATTAAGGGGGTGTGGAAAAAAAACTACCAAATTGCGTGTGAAATTCAATTTTTGAATTTGTTTATACCGAAAAACAAGAAAGAAAAAAAAATAGCTCTAAAATTGGGCGAATAATATGAGGCAAGCATAAGGCGTGGGATCGGGACGCATCATTTCCGTTAATGATGCCATAGAAAGAGAGCCGAATTGCTGATGAAGACAGCAACGCCAGCACCAGCAACAACAACTACCAAAAAGACAAAGGGCTTTACACTTGTTTCACTTTTCATTTTCATTTCAATTTCAATCTGAAGACGATCCAAACTCCCCCAATATAAACAAATAGGCAAACACAGAAACAATAAACGAAAAGGGAACGGAACGGGAATGAGGCCAATAAGCATGAAGAGATTATGTATATGATGAATGATATTCGATATGCTTGGTCCAAACTGAAAACAGAGATCTCATCTATGATGCAGAGTGAAGATCACTGACCATAAACAAGCAAATTATTTATTTATGTATCTCTTGAAATGAAATTAACATTCAGATCAAATTGCCGAAAAATGAGCATAATTCGTGATGGATTAATCATTAGGCTTTGAAACGTTTTTCATTGGGGGATAAAGAGAAACAAGTATCTCTTATTTCAATTAAAAGAAGAAGGAATGCAACTCTCCTATTGCATTATCCAAAACGATCCTTGTGTGTAAGTGATAAGAAACTTAAATGGATTCAAATGGCTACACTATTTTCCAGCATCTATCTATCAAAATAAAAAAGATTGAATGAACTGTCAAGTATCGAGTAGCAAAACTTAAGTTTCGAATTGCTTTCTATCTCTAATTTTCTCACTAAATTCCTTGCTGTCTAATTTCCCTCTATCTAGCCTTTCTCCATGCTGACTCTTCAATGTCTTGTCAAGAATGTATATGTGTATTATCTGTTTTTGTGACAATAATTCTTTCTTCAAACATTTCAACAACTTTTCTAGAGCTAACACATGTCAGTCTGCGGTTGCTTTGCTTTTCTCTCTTCTCTCTCCTCCCCCTCAATCTCTTTCGCTCTCATTCAAGTCGATTGATTTATAGATTCGAAATATGGAAACATAAAAGTCAAATTTTACGTGACTCAGTGAAATCAGTTTTTTGTGTATATATAAGTAGGTATAAGTATGTTTATATATTTAGGTAAAATTACAAGATGAACAATTTTCTAGATATATATTTTTTCTTTTTGACTAGGAAGATTTTATGGTAAACTAAACAGCTGCGTAATGTCGGGCAATGTGCCAGATCAAAAAAAAAGAAGAAAAAAAACATACAACCAAATTTTATATATGTATTCAAAACAGCACAAATCACTCATACGCACTGTATGGCGTAAGCCGACGACGCGGAAAAACAACAATAGAATCAGAAATATATATATATTTATATATATGCAACATACATAGGCAAAAGGAAACTATAAATAAGCACACACAACTCCAGATCAAGAATTCCCCAATTTCAAATGGCAAATCCCCAAAATAACAGACAGGCATAAACAACAAAAACAAAAAACAAAAAAAATGCGAAAATTTTTTGCCTTTTGAAAGTTTATAAATAAAAGAAGGCTCTTCAAGAAGCAAAGATGGAAATCAGCCGGCCGGGCGGAGGTTTAGAAATATTTACGCGCAATATTTGGTAAAATAGAAAGGCGAAAAAATACAAAACGATAAAAAAATAAAAAGGGAAAAGACTTTGGTTGTCGGTTCCCGGTTCCCGGTTCTCGTTCACGTTTTTGTTCTTATGTTCTTAATATTTTCCGTAGTTCCACACCGACACGTAAACGCGCTCGTTCTCAACTGATTATGGGCAAAGGAAAAACTGTGTGTGTTGGGGTCTGAGATCGATCGAATGAACCAAGCAACTAAAAGCTCCAACAAAAAACATATAAAAACATGAGAAGCTCCCTCCCCATGGGTAAACGAGAGAGAGTGAGAGAGAGAGAGAGAGAGAGAGAGACAGCGAACAGTGCGAGATATCTGGGCGTACATATATATAAATGGACTTAAGAGAGTGGAAAAGCATCATCATCAAAATGGGGTGGAGATGGGGTAGGCTAAGGTAACCCAAGAGCATTTTACATGCCATGAGAACTAAATTCATGGGATGGGATGAGATGGGTTAGTCCTACCTGTAAGAGCAACCCTAAGAGGCCTAAGGCAAATTTTCAATTAACTAAACAAAGAAATCAAATTAAAACCATTTTGATCATTAAATTGAGTCTTAAGCCTTAAGTCAATGAACCAATCTAAAATTGGGGAATAAGCAAAGTGGAAAAAAAAAACAACAACAACAAATGTGTCACCTTCGTTTTGGCTGTCACTCAATTAAGAAGCTCATTAATGTCATTTAACTTATGGTTATGAATCTTAATTCTATATATAGACCTGTTTTATCCTCCACCAAAAAGGTACATTATCATAGTCTTAATCGATCGAAGTTCTTTCCCCGTGTTCCACTTATGTCAAACACTATTAAATTTAGTTAAAGCAAAACATTTAGACAGCTTGGAAATGCGGAAGAATCGAACGAACAGAAAAAAAGAATAGAGCAAAAGTTTGAAGAATAGCAAAAGTAAAAGTAAAGTGCAGTAAAAGTGGGTGAAACTAATTATAGATAGACATTTTCCTATATATAGTGTCTGTGTCTAAAGGAATGTGTGTGTGCGCGTGTCTTTTGTGAGTGGGAAAGTTCGTTCTGTCAGATAGAATGAGGTAACCGTGAGGTATAAAGTCAACTGATTGCTCATAGAGGTGAGTAAGGATCTCAGGTGAATGCAAATTGAACCGACCATCCAACTACAAAAATATTTATTTATGCTTATCATCATGATGAGCCACGATAGATAAATTATTATTAGTAGAAACCATTTTTCTTGACGATTCTTTTAACTTAATTGAAAAGTCAATTTCTTAGAAGACTCTAACTCCACTTAGAGAAAGGTAAGCAAAATGTATATACATAAATTTCTATAGGCTTTAATATAATCAAAGCTAACCTTTTTCTTTTTCATTCTATACCATACGAATGTGCCTACTAAAATATGCAAACACTTTGAAAAAGATCTTAAGCATTAAAGACTTTGTCGCAAGAAATGGCTTTGCCTTAAAAGACTCATAAATTCTTGATACCCTAATTGGCTAATGATATTGCCAAACATTTCGATTTGCCAAATGACTCAATGCAGCCTTGATCTCAAATTTAGGACATTTGAATTGTTATGGGTTTAAATACCCCAACAGAATTTGTTACATTATTATTTTTGCAGCATTAATAAAATTTAGAAAATTTGCTTTAGTCATTTCTCTTAGCTGTGCAATGATTTAAATCGAAAGTTAATGAACTGAAACAGGCTTGCAATTATTTGTATCTTTTTTTTTCGTTTTCGCTTCGCCAAAAAGAAATTTAATTTGTTTTATATACATATATATACATATGTATATTTTTTTTTCTGCCCAAAAAGTTTAACGACTTTTTGTGAGGCAAAATTCAGCAACAATTTCTTGTTTCTTTCTCTCATTTTCATAACATCCGCCCGTTTCGGTGAATTATCTGTGTCACAGCTTATCACACACATTATGCAAATGAAATAGTGGCAAAAGGCATCAGAAAACGACGCACCACAAAATGGCAACTAAACAAAAAAAAGTTAATAAATTTCTATAACGATGAAGAAGAAGAAGTTGGAGGAGTAAAAAAAATAATAATAATAAAGATAGACAACAAGTGGTTAAGGTTCGCTGCAGATGGTGAGGAAAAACGAGGACAGAGGCCTATGAAGTGTGGTGAAAGATGGAGAGAGAATGAATGGGGACTCTCAGGTCCAAGTTCTTCTAATCCATTTGAGATGCTTTAACACATATTTTTTGTATACCCTACATTCACAAATTGCAAAGGGTATATATTTATAGTAGGATGCTTTTTGATTCACATCTCAACTGTGTTTCATTCTAGGGTAGATCAAAGTCGTTGCCCGAATTGAAAGTTAAGGAATTCTTTCTATTTTCATTTCTAACCATGCATAATCTATACTAATTTTTTGGTATTGTTGCTGCTTGTTCTAGGTAAGGGGGGTCAATGACAGGGCCCAAAGAATTGGTCAACTGGAAAGAAAAAAGGAGTAAAATGTGTGTGTGTGTGTGTGCGAGTGTGGAAAAACTCCAAAAAGGCTGTGAAAGAATTTTATTTATGCACAGCACGTGTTGCATTTCATCATGCAGAGAAGCAAGAGAATATACTGAAGGAGACGAAGCGTAGACTGTAGACTAAACTTTGCCGTATTCTGTGGCAACAAACACAAAATTTGTTTATCCATGGCAGGGCTAATGACTAGTGCGTGATATTGTTGTTGTTATTGTTGCAGTTATTGTTGCAGCTAATGTTGGCTATTGCATTGCATTGCATGAGTGAATACAATAGGCCAGAGTAAGGGTTAGGTTAGGTTAGGTTGAACTCCCCCACACATCCACATCGGGGTCCCTTGTATGCTTCTCCAACCCCAATTCTATATTGAACCAGGAAGTTGAATTCAACTTTGGTTGCATTCATAATTATCAAGTTTTTTTCTACTTTGTTTTAATTTCTTTTTTTTTTTTTTGTCATATTATCAATTGTGTTTTATCTTCTCAAACTCGCTTGCCATGGAAATGTGGCACTTAAAATTTTCACAACTTAAATCTTTGTTTCTTTAAAATGCTAAAACCAAAATCTAACACAAAGCAAGTGTCTGTAAAATCAAAACATTATTATGAGTGATTCTTCTTTGACAGAAACTTAATTTTGCTTTAGTACTCTAATTGAACTTATTAAATTTGGAATTTTTAATAATTAGGCCTGTTTCTATTTTGCCTCGAATTCGAAATTCAAATCTTTTCGTTTAATAAATTTGTCACAAAACATTATAAAAACGGAAACAGGTCGTAAAATGCTCTATCTAACACTTGAAAACATGATCTAGATATATGGATTTCTCTTTAACTGCAAAAACCTTTCGAAATGAATCGATATTTTTACAACTTTCAGTTAGAAATTCTTTTTAATATTTAAATTTTAGTTATTTCAGTTTGAAACTAATAATTAAATTTACTTCGCTTCAAGCGAAAATGATTTCGACTTTGATTTTCTGCGATTTTGGTTTTTATTTTTGTTTTTTTTTTGCAATTCAGTTAGCCGCTTTAACAATATAATTTTAATTTAACAAAGCATGAAAATTAACATTTTTAACAGCAGATATAACTTTTTTTTATGACGTTTTTGTTCGTATTCAAATTCTGCATACAAGTATTGTGTATGAAACTCATAAGCTAAAAACTGGTCGCTTTCATTTTCAAATGGCCCCTGGGCCAATGAACCTTTTTTTTTTTTGTGGTTGCTTGTTTTGTCGAGAAATGCCCGAAAAAAGCTAAGCAAAATGTTTGACACGCATTTTTTCTGTGGGCTTTACCTATTGGTTTACACTCGTTTGTTTTTTTTTTGTTTGTTTGTACAAAACGTAAATCTGGGGGGGAAGAAAAAACTTTCACTTAGTTGTCATTAATTTTCACCCAGAGCAGCAGCAGACAACGCGGCAGTAGATTTATGCATAAATCGATTTTTAATTGCCCACAAATAAGACATGTTTGCTTTTCATCTCCAAGTATTGAATACCCTTACCAAATAGGGCTTTAGAGCTTAGCTGAAAGTCACAGCGATTCTGAGAAAAATGTCTCTTAATCCATATTTTTAAAGGGCTTTTACGTTAATTTTTAGTATTTAGTGCCTTAAACTATTCAGCCGAATAAGGGCAATCAAAAGTCGGTGAATAATCTGAAGACGATTGTGTTTCTTTTTTTTTTTTAATCTATTTCATAAGCCGAGCAAGCAGGTGGCGAATGTATTTATTAAAAAATTATATGAAAAGCCGGCTAATTTGTAAGCATTTAGTTTGAGTTACACAAAAGAAATCAAAAAAAAAAAAAACACAAGAAAAAACACCGATCAAAAATTTGCATAATAAAGTTTTGCGTAAGCCCTTTTGATATTTGAGACTGAAAACATGAACTCCAAGAGAGATAGAGAGAGAGAGAGAGAGAGACAGAGAGACACAATCGTGGGAATTGAATTGAAAATGAAGCAGCAGCAGCAACAGGTTGAATGATAATTTTCATATTTGAAAATTCAATTAACAACCTGACGTGAGATGTAAGTTGAATGAATTCTCAGCAAAGTGGAACCAAAGAAAAACCAACAATCACTTTTGATCAAATCTAAATCAAAGACTACACCAAAATGTATCCAATTTGGTTTTGTCAATCAAAATTGCAAATTTACCAAGCGATTTTTAGATTTGGCCATGTGGAATATATAATTTAATGGAACATTTATGGATCTAAGACCATTCATAGAGATTCCGGAAGCTGATACCATTTAAAACAAACACTTTCTAATGGTTTCGATTGTTCAAATTTAGTTCTCATTTTAGTTTTGTTTCGTTTCTTTTTTTTTTTTAGGTTATACGGAATTTGGGCAATATTTATTCCTAGGATGGCCTTGGTCCAGAGAAAAGCATTTCTTTTATTTCTTTGGCTACCCCAGACACAACGTTTTTGTTATGGCTCTCTTTTCTTTTCTTTTGCGTAATTGAAACATCAATGGGTACAATTTTTATGGTTTCGTAGGGCCTACATATGTACATCGAGACATAGCACTATGTATATACAGACACAACAATAACAACAACTAGGTAAACAAACAGAGAGCACACATTAAAACTGTTTAAAGTTCATAAAGCGGAACAACAGTTTTACTATTTTACTGTAATGCCAATTTTTTCGCTTTTTTGCACTCTTTTAAATGTTTTTTTTTTTGCGTTATTTTTAAGTTGTTAAGATCGTTAACAAGCCATTAACACGTCTCGGAGAAGGCATTTCAACAAAGAGAGAGAGACAGAGTTGGGAGAATGAGAGAGGGAGGGGGAAAGAGATGCAGATAAAAAGACCTCAACCTTGACCCATTGTTTAACTCCAGCCCCAACTTCAATGTCAATTGGGCGTATGCCGGAATCATTATTATTATTATTTTGTTTTATTTTAAAGCTTAAGATATAATTAACTACAAACAGCAATTGCCTAAGTTAAATTATGGCTTTTGATGCGAGTTGAAGAACGTGCATCATCTTTAGCAATTTCCGTAATCATATTTTTCTTTTGCGTTCAAAAATACTTGAAATTAATTTTGCCATGGCCTAAAAAAAAAAAAAAATCAAAACAGAGAGGAACACACAATATGTATATACAACTTTTCTGTATATAAGATTATGTACGTATTTGTATATAGTGTTCAAGATATTTGTTTGCAAAAATATAATGCCAGTTGGAGGTGTGAGTGATGCATATTCACTTCGTTTCTACCCTGTACAAATCGTGGGAGTATATATGCGCTGGTTTGAAATCACAGCCAATAATAAGACAATTTTATAGATTATTTGGCAGTTAACTCATAGTTAGGCTTAATTAAACTAATCGAATCATTAAACATCACACTTAAACTTTCGTTTTTTAACAAATCTCATCACATTTAAAGCATTTTAATCAGCAAATGTGATTTAATATCACTCTTAATCTTAGCTTATCCATTTCTATTAGACAGTTATTTAACATTATTGAAGACAAAGTTAAGATTTACTACCTTATAGGAGCTTTTATCTGACAGTAATTGTCTTGTTACTAAATAATTGACTTAAATATCAGTCTTGACCTGTTAAGTTCTGTTGCTTATATGCGACGGTTAGTTCAGACATCTTTTGAGTATTTTATCTAATTCTAAATAGAATATATGCCCAAAACATATGTATGAACAATGTTTCCCATATACATTTTACAAGTTGAGACCTAAGAAAATTATATTTTGTTGCTCTAGTTCTTAGTTTGTGTGAAGGCAATTTCTAAAATAGGTAAAACACTGTTGTAAAAATCACATTTTCCTTTTCGATTTCATCATTATTCACTTTACTTTACCACAATCTTTCAACATCTTTCGTCTTAGAACTACGTTTTTTTTGTTTTCAATCTTTCGCTCAATGTTTATTTTCACAAAATTTTCATGTGTGTCTAGGTTTGTGTGTGTTTCTTGTGTGTGCATTTTCAATTTTCTTAGCTTTTGTATTTCGTCTGACAGACAGAAGAAGCCAAATTTTTTGGCAGATCCACAAAATGTGCCAAATTTTCAAAATTATATGCAGAAAGTATATATATTACTATGTATTTGTACATACATATGTATATACTATAAGCTAATTCCGTAAAAAAAGTGAATTTTTTTCCTCATTTGTGTGTGTGTGTGTGTTTGTATACCTGAGGAAATAATTTGCGATATCTTAAGAATGAATCATTTTATATATTTTGATAAATGTTGCGAATCTATTTTATTTCAGGTTTTGGGCGAGGGCAAGTTCAAGTTTAGTCACATGTTAAGCAATCTCAGAATGCATACATATACATATACATATACATATGTAGGAAGAGGGGAGAGGGGAAAAGTTAACAGAAAAGAAAGGAAGGCAACCATTTTTTATGCTTAGAATTATGTCCAAACAAAATTAAAAGTCATATGTGTGTGGTCAGCGAGCCGGCAGCCGTTCACATCCTTTTGTGTGCCGGAAGCCGACGTTTTTGCATTTCCGTTTTCAGATAATTGAATAGAGCAAGAGAATGCAAAAGATACATCTATGATAGAGAAAGAGATTAAGAGAGAGAGAGAGAGAGAGAGAGAGAGGGAGGGGGAACGAGAGTGAGTCGACCGCACGAATATGTACATGCATATAATCATGGTTTGGTTATAGGTAATTACCATTTAAGTACCAATCTTCACAGTCAACGACTATGCCAAACAAAGTGTGACACGTGTTGGCCCCCTCTCTCAGAGTCATTTTGCGGCACTCTTTGCTTTGACTCTGACAGGTTGTTCCACATATGCAACAAAATCAAAATTGGCCCAAGGTTTTAGCCTTCGTTTGGGTATTAGTTGCAATTATTGTGGCCTCTTGACATTCTTCTTTATTTCTGTATGATGACAGGCCAAACGAACCGACCAAACAAACAATTGTCTAAACATTACGCATTTATCGATCTAACCCCACCTCACAGAGACAGGTTGAGACCGAAAGACCTACACCCAGTTATAGTGTCATCGATTTGGTAACAATAAAAGTATACCATCAAATTATGTCTACGAACTAAGCGTTAACCATTGTCGTGTATCCGATTTGATTTTAAGTTAAGATGGAAATCTAAATGTTTACTATTCTGATTAAAAAATTTGTTCAGAGCAGTTGTTTTTTGTGACCTGAACATACCCAATCTATTAACATTTGTAGGGGGTATAAGAAATAGGCAATACCAATACATCATTAAAAAGAAGAAGGAGGAAAAAAGAAACACAAAAACATCAACGAACTTGCCCTTAAAGGGCTTCCAACAATTAAATTGATAGATAGTTAAAAAGAGAGCAATAAACTGACTTTAACTAAAGCCTAAAGGAAAATGCCGTGATATTTTCAGTTACTCGGTTAATTGTTATTGAACTTAATTGGATTTATTTACTACTAAACTATTTAAAGACAGCGAGACGGGGAGATGATTATTTTCATTTTTTTTTTATGTAATTGCATTTTGATTTTGTTATTATTGTTGTTGCTTCATTTGGTTTAGTTTTCCATTGAAATTTGTAATTTCTTCTTATGTTGGTTTTGGTTTTTTCTTTCTCTCTTTCTCTCTCTCTTATATATCATAAATATCTGAGGTGGAAAAATGCAATAAAAGCCAACTTGATGTGGGGCAACTTGCCTCATGTTGGAAAAATATTCATTAAATTGCAAATGCTACTTTAACCATACAGTGATCACTGGCTAAACGAAACGAGATCAAAGTGTTTACTAATCAAAATAAGCTTTTAGATTAAAAGATTAAGTTTTGCCAAATAAGAATCGAGGTAACTTTTGAACAAACTAAAGTATGAATAGTAAACTATAGCAATCTTTATCCTTGATAAACAATTCCTTTGTTCACTTGTTGTGTTCTAACTGTAATCGACTGTATATGTACTCTGTGATTGCTGCTGCTGATGTTAGTGGACCACACACAACAGTTTTGTGTATTTTTCCATTTACTTTTTATGAGATATTTTCCTCTCGGTTTTGTTTCATTTCATTTCGTTTGGTTACGTTTTGGTTTCGTCTTAATCTAAATGCTTTTTTTTGTACGCGCAAGTCCAAATAATCACGTAATAAATTTCATTATTATGACCACACAAAACACATACACAGAGAGAGAGAGACAGAGAGAGAGAGAAGAGAGGAAAAAAATTCAGTCAAAAGACATGGATTTGGGTTGAAAAGGTCTGATTAGTTGCATCTGAATACCATACAATTTAAAAAGGAATTGAATGCAGCTCTTATCGTTTCGTTTATTGAATTTCCAAGAAACCAAAATATAATTAGAGATAAGTATTTATTTACAATATGTATTGCTAAACTTCCATTTAAAAAACTCTCAATTTCGAAATGCCAATCAAAAAAGTGTGATTCCCTTCCAACTCTGATACAGACAATTGCGCAATTCTTCATCTCCTGGAACACGAAAGAAATGTCAATTCCCGGAACATAAGTGCTCAGGGCTTCGAATTTAGTTTATACCCTAACAACTGCTAAGGTTGTTCAGCTAATGGACGAGCAATCAGACATGAGGAGAGTGAATAAAAGCGTTGATGAACAAAAGTTTGTATTGGTAGCTTAAATAGAGTTGTGCAAACTCTCACTTTAAAAAAAAGAGTATAAAACAAAAACATACACACACACACACACACACAGGCATAAAACATGGTCAATAAAAAGCCCATTTCATCAATGTCAGACCAACAATTCGGACATGTGTCATGGGGGTATACATGGACATGGACATGGACATGGACTTTAACGTACAATACATACAACTAAATACTACTTTTCACCGAAACACGTGCGGCAATTATATGTAGATACATATATACAACAACCAAGAGCCAATAATTATTTTTGTTTAATAATAGAAACACAGACAAACGAAACATTGAATGATTGAAAGATGTGGATAAATTGAAATGAACAGAAAAAAAAAAACAGACTTTCAATTACGCGCATTTCCTTTAAACAGAGAAGAAAAAAAATGTTGAAGGTCATGCTTTTAGTACGTATTAGTAGTCGATAGGGTTTGATCGTGATTAAATGAAAATAAAAATATATAAATAAACTCATGTTATGTCTGAACCTTGTCTCAGACCTAGAGAGCAAGCCTGGCCTTAGTCATCCAAGCCAAGTTTATCAATGGAAACAAGTTTTATATTACAATTTGGAGAAGCGTGTTTTGAAAAATCAATACCAAATAAGTTCCGCTACGAATCGATTTAAATGATCTTTTACTATATGTACATATGTATATATACCTATATAATTGAAAACATCTAACTGTACAGATGAAGAGGCAGAGGGAGTGGTCACGACTTAACGCCTTTAAAAGAGAAAAAAAAAAAAAATAACACCAACTCAAAAATTTAAATGACTCCCAAAATGCTGTCTCGTTATGGTTGACTTGCATTTTGGTTACGCCCCAATGACAATGAACTTTAGCGTTTGGTGGGGGCTCTTAAAATATTCAAATCGGTTAAAAGGTTCTTTTTTGTTTTCTCCTGCCTTGCCTTGATAAGGCATGAAATGTATATGTCAAAGATAAATCATAGACAAAAGAAAATTCAAAGAGATAGAATAGAGCTAGCAGGTAAGCTGTGAAGTGAGTTTAATGTTTCTCCTTTCTTTTCATTTTATTTCTCTCATTTTTGTTTTCATTTGGTTCTTTTGGTTTTTTTTTTCAAGGAATTATATAGAAGCCAAATCCTGTTCTTCATCAGGTAGTCAATTGTTTACGATATTATACACTGTTAGAGGAAAAAATAAAAAGGTGCGTGTTCTTCTCCACTTTTGTCCGAGAAGTTCAAAGACTTCTTTCTGGTCTGGTCTCTGGTCGTTAGGGTCTTTGGTGGACTTTAATTGCGTGTGACTGTTGTTGTTGTTATTGTTGTTGTTGTGGCTGTATTTCATGATTCAGCTAAAGGATTTTCGTTGAGGTAATTAAAATGATACATATTTCAGGGTTATGTATATAGGAATGCGGAATTATATCTGACCCACGCCCAAATAACTGACAACAAGGAATTTCAAAAAGGAACAAATGATAGAAGGGAGTGTCGTGTCAGAAATTCCTGTGGATCGGGTAACCTCATCATAACAACAAACCACACACACAAGATATTTGAGAGAGCGATGCGATTCGCTCAAGTGTAAATATATAGAGCAATAATCAATATCACTATTATATAGTAGGTCGTCTCTAGTAGAGAGTCAGAGTCAGACAGAGATCAGATTGCCGCACCTCATTTAACGTTGTAACGGCAAAAGATCAAGGTCCACGCACACGCTCACAACTTGTTTGAAATTCTGAAAACTGTCTCGTATTTTGATGCATGAGTTTCAATTTGAAAAAGGGAGGGCTCCATAGTGGGTCGGATGCCTTATCGCCAATGTTTCTTGACTCTATTGAGGGGATCATTTGTCAAATGTGTCACATAGCCTGTGGCATTTTCGGTGGGCCTTTATGGTGTGGCATCATCTTCTTCTTCTGACTTTTTGGTCCCCCCTCCGGGGCCCCCTCTAATTTTCTGTCTGCTAGCACATACATATTTGAAATCTGAGCAATGTTTTTTTGTTTTTGTTTTGTCTGAAAATTGAGTAATATGCGGCAGCGTTATTTTGCTGGTATGCGGGCCGATCATTTAGATGGGTTAGTCAAGATTAGCAGAGAGAGGAGACGCCGCCGCCGTTGCTGCCGACAATGATGCAGCAACAATAATGAATGAATGATGATGATGATGAGG
The DNA here is from genome assembly GCA_018152135.1 of Drosophila paulistorum. Lineage (NCBI taxonomy): Eukaryota > Metazoa > Arthropoda > Insecta > Diptera > Drosophilidae > Drosophila > Drosophila paulistorum. Next base: position 18,966,406 of record JAECXG010000690.1, read on the forward strand.
TAAGAGCAAAATAAAGGCCAAAGTCAGGTTCTTAAGATGAGCAACATCTTTCATTGGAATGTACAAACGAATTGATAGAAGTTATGATGACCGATTATGGTTTATAGGATCCGCAGTGTTTCGATCCAATCTTGTTCTTGCTTTTTGTGGACACTTTCTTGGGCCCACATTACACATTAACATTCGCCATTCGATCCATCTATTGATCTATCCCTATGTGTAATAGGTTTCGCAGAGATATCACTTGTTGCAAGAATATTAATACATGCTGACTCACAATTGATCAATTGAAATAAGCAAACAACAAAACAAAACACATCAGTTTTCAACATAATTTTATATTGAGCAATGATCATTATAGACGACGACGACGAACCCCGCGACATTATTATGCCATTTTTGGAATTACATTGAAAACCACTTGACACTTGAAGTGTCATCGGGTGGGCCTTTCACCATGCCATTCGAACCGTAGCGAATCGAACTGAAATTCAATTGATTATACAATTTCCAAAACAACTGTCAAAGGAGTATGTATTTATTTTTTTGTGGCCCACGCCACTTCAGGTAAGCAAATCTAATTGCAGGTGTCAACTTGTTGTTATTGTTGTTGTTGTCGTTGTTGGCAAAAGATTTCATTTGATTTGATTTATGTTCAAGTATTTTGACAGCAGGCCTCAAATGAAGACTGACTTTCATCGAGGGTTTTGCCAACTCATTTCAAAGATGGCAAAAAAAAAAATTAGAAGAAATAACGTAGGCTATTGGAAATTGGGTTAATTGAGTTTGATGCTTTGATCTGTGAAACATATATATACACATTACAGAGTAAAATGGAAAAGAGAGCAGCAAAGGGCAAAGAAAGAGCGAACAATCCAGTGATCATTGTCCAGTGATCCAATGATGAGGCCCTATAAATGCAATTTGCGGTTTGAAATGAATGAAAGCATGGGAATTGAGCGAATGTGTATACTACATAATACATAAAGTGCAGAAAAGATGCAACTAATTTTTATTAGAGAATGGAAACGGTTAGATTGATAACTAGTTCAATGTTCTGAATGGAAGCATTTCAATCCAATAATTCATCAATATGAGGGAAAGAGAGACAAGATTAGCATTACCAATTTATTAAAACGAATCTCTTAAGCAACTTGCAGCAGTTGGCTTACTCTCTCCCGAAGAAGAAAACTTATAGATAGCCAATTAAGATCTTGCCTAGGTTTAATCTTTACTTCATTAAAGCAAGTATTGTAAGGCCTTTTGTACAAAATGGGGAAAAATACCGAAAACTAACTACCGTTAAATTGTTTTTCTTTTATTTTTCTTCTTTTTTGGATATATTTGATTAAATGCATTGATCATTTAGAAAACTAGTTTAAGACACAAAAGAACTCTTAGAACAGAGTGTCGGTTAGCCAATAGGCTTCCTGCCATCTCGAAAAAAAATAAACCGTTGGCCCCTACAAAATCTGAAGGTAAGCCACATTTTTTGTATAGAACCACATGGAACATAGAGAGGGAGAGAAAAAGAGAGAGGGAAATGGAGACTGAGAGTTGAGGAGACACCTGCTGCTGTTCAAGCCGTTAGGCTACTGCAAAAGCCACTCAGCACACACAATGGAGCCCAAAGTCTTTTTTTTTTTGTTTTTGAATGAATGAATGATCCAAAACGAATGGCATGGCTTGTGGATGTTGGCTTTTTTTTTTTTTTTTTGGTATGCAGTCACCACCAGCAGCAGCAGCAACCTGTAAGAGAGCCAACTGCAAAGCTGACCCACTTTTTTGGTAACAACAGAGTTAACCAAGATTTCGGCACTCAGTTGTTCTTGTTGCGGTTGTTGTTGTTGTTAATAGTAGTGGCCCGCATATATAGTCAATTCAAGTTAGATAATTTCTGACTAAAAACTTCTTGAAAGGTTGTTAAATGTCCCAAATAAATCAAGTTTTACAACTTGTTAACCAACACTATAAATATGCAGTTCCTTCTCTACCCTAATAATGTTAAAAAACAACCAAAAAATAACCTTTTTATGCATCTTCTTAAAGAGGTGTTCAAAAATGCATACAATTCAGTTTCAGTTTATTTCAACTCTCTAAACTTTAGATTCTAGCACCTGTTAACCAACACTTTTTGCCCATTAAAGTAGGCAATAATGTTGACTTGTTTTCAGCTCTTTCAAACGGGGTGAGCTTTGTATTTTATACATTCAAAATTAGTTCAAAACTTTATTAAAATTTCAATTTATTTTTAAAAGATTAACAAATTCAAAATCTCTTCTGTGTTAAAATGGAAAAACTACGCAATTTCTTTTTCAAAGCCAAACCCATGCAAGAGGATTTGGGTATGCCTCAAGGAGAGCAACAAGCCGAAGATGTGATTAATCAAAAACAGGACTTAGAACACCAATTTCATAATGTAGAACAGGGTAGCGATAGCAATACCGTAGCGAACGATGAGGAAGGTAAGCCCAACGATATTATTAAGATTGCAGCTGGTGTCGTAGGCGAAAAAGATATCCTTGGATCCAGTCGTCAAGTTCCAGATGGGCAAACTCAAACGCCAACAGAAGTTCTAGTAACGCCCTCTGTGACGTCACCGCCGCCCCCAACAAGGGAAATACCCCTACCGGACGCGCAATTAAAAATTGAAACAGCAATTGAGATGCCTTTAACGAAAACTAAAGTACCCAAATATCGTGAAGAGCAACCAATGCTGATTGATTATAATAAAGAATTTGTGAAATTCATAGATCAACATACGCCCAAAGGTTTCTCCCAGAAACTAGAGGATATGGTGCCCTATTTGGGTGCTAGTTTTATATCCTGGCCAACATATTGGCTTTATAGGGGAGTCCATTGGCAACAGAAACGAAATACAGAAAGAATTGGCTTCTACATACAGAGGGTAATACCTTATGCATATATTTTTATATACATTTCAATGTAAATATTTACTAATTGGAATTTTTGTAAAGACCTTTCAGCATGCCAAAATGTTGCAGTTGGCTATATTGGCCACTGGTCTTCTAATGGCCACCACACCGGGTCGTTCGTCTTCAGGTCTATTGATACATGAAGTATCAAATAAGGGATCACAAATTCAAAATGACAACTAAACTTAACAAAAGAGGTTGACAGTAGCTGGCTATAACAAATCTTTCAGTATACATTTAGTAAATTTAGTTTCATACATATTTTTGGAAGGAAAAAAAATTCACAAAAAAAAAAAAAAAAAAAAACAAAATGGGCATTTTAAGCACTATTCAGAGCTTGAAGAATTGGACAATGGAGCATGTCTGGCATGCTTTAGTTAAACCGCAAAAACCTATTGAGGAGATACCACCAGTGATGGCATTTCCGAACCTTGGCGAGGATATACGGCAAGTAGTGCAGACGAAAGAGTTCGAGACGGCCCTCAATTCAGCCTCACCATTTCTACTGGCCAGCCTAGGTGCTTGGCCTGGCTATTGGGTATATAGGGGCATGGATTATCATTCACATAGAATGCATGTGCCTTTACAGATATACATAAGACAGGCAAGTCATATAATGTATAAGCTATTTTGTCATTTAATCTTCTTTTTGGTTGATTTCAGACCTTTTTGCAGGCAAAACTTTTGCAATTTGCCATCATCTTGGCTGGCATTTTTACTGTCATTAAAGAGCAGCGTCGTTCTCGTATGATACCCATCGATGAGCCCTAGTATCCTTGCCTGATCGGGAGAGTGGGTAAGTCGCAATATTATATACTTTAACCTTCTTGCAATCGATCTATATCTTTTCTTTCTCCCCTACAGCTGGCATACATGGTTTTCCTACTCTTTTTCCTTCGTTGGAAGCTTGCGTATGTTGGCCATTCTCTGGATCCAGTTCCTGCGAGTTCCAATATATTTCTAAACAATTTGCAGTACTTTTGAATACCAAATTGAAGTAAAAGAAAATAAACGGCACAAAATATTTGTGCACTATACATAGAAATATAATCGGTCCATTGATTTCTGATACAGCTTTAGAAGAACCTTCTCAATAAGTTTTAATCTTCTAAGATCTAAGGATTCACTAAGCCTTGACTAATTATAGCAATTATGCTATCAACCTTCAATCTGCCTGATTATGGCAATGCTTCTAGTTCCTATATATGTATTATACTAATCTCTTCAATTATTTTTTCTTTTAACTCGAGATTTAAAGAGAGCAAGCAACAAGAGTTACTCTTTGACAAACGGCATATGATTTTATTGTGGCATATTTGTTCTTTGATCTATTATATTTCAGTTATAATCAATCTTAGATTTTTTTCCTTCCTCCATTACACGTTTGACAACTTTACTTAAAGCTTCGGGATCAATGCCAGCTTCCAGCAACTTAATGCAAATTTCGAGAGCCTCGGGAGGTAATCCAATATTCAGCGACGTGCTCATGGCAGCAACCACATCTAGGACTTTCTCGGCAGTTTTCGCTGAAGAGGATGGAGTTTCTCTTGAATTTCGTTTATCTGGCATTTTTGCAGAATGTTTAGTTTTGTAATTTTACTAAGGAAGCGAAAATCAAAGCCTTCTTCATAAATTGTTATCGAACTCAAATACAGAAATTTAACAGAATTTAAATCTACATTTTTCTTTTCATTCATGTAAGTAGATTCCTTGAATATATTCATAGCAATTCTTATTGGTACAAATGTCTGATAGGAGTAGAGTTGTTTTCCTGCTTTCAATTATTCTCGCCAACAACTTGAGATGCTTTTCGAGTTCATTTTATAAAGAAAATAGAAAATAAAATAGATTTTTGCTCTAGATCAGATATTGATTACAAATGAAATCAATTTCCATTATTATACATATGAAGTGTGAGTTAGAGCATGGAATTATGTGTTTTTAATGACTACTTTTGGGTGTAACTCTTAACTCTAATCTAATCTAACACTGACCGTTACGCAAGTTCAAAGCTACAGAAAAGGTGGAGGGAGTTACACACCTGCTGCTCCTGCACCATTAAAACTAGCATAGAGCTCACAACCCCCTGCGGGCCAAGTGGAAAAATAAATTAGCTACAAATTAAACAAAATTATATATCTACCATATATATACACATAGCACGCACACACGAAATAGACACTGACAGACACACAGAAACCCACACAACCAAATCAAAACTGGCAAACAATTAAAAAACGCTTAAATGAAGATCTTTCTTCTTGTTTTCGTAAAGTGCAGGCGGCAGAGGCAGCGGCAGAGGCAGCGGCAGCGGCAGGTGATAAGTCATAAGCAAACACTTTATTACGAGCTGAATTTGGTTTGGTGTCTTTCTACTGTACTTAATAACTATTATCTTGTCTCACCTGTATGAGATACATTTTGATTGTTGTTGTCCAGAAAAGAGTATTATACAAAAATCACTGCAGATCGACTGCAGATAGTTTTGCTCTAGTTGATAGATGAATATGCAGCAGCAACTCTTCTTTTTGGTGGTTCTTCTCTAGTTCTTTTCGAGTTTAAGTGTTTTCAATTGTTTGGAGAGAAAAAACAAAGAAAATTGTTTGAAGGAAACGGGGGGAAAAAAACTTTCCCACTTAATGAAAATAAATTGAAAATTGTCTTCTTTTTTTTGTTTTTTTTGCTGGTTACTTTTTATAGTTAACTTCTTTCGATAAAGAAGTAATTGCCAGCTGATTCTGGGTTGATTGAAATGAAAAATTTTGGATTCTATAGGGGTTGATTTGTGTTTTTTTTTTTGGCCTCCGTCTTATTGTCCAAGTTTTTATATAGTCTGGCTATATAAACGGCAATTAGTCATCGGCACCGAACGAAACATATATTGAGAAAAACAAGTTAAACACTCGCATAGGGTTGGTGGTAATTTCTATTGACTTCACTTTTAGCACTTCTTTTTCGCCATTCATTTGAGAATGAATGCCTTTACACTAAACAAACAGAAATCGATCAAACAAAATTCCAAATGCCAGAGCGCGCACTAGCACAATCTTTGGAAACTTGAGGCTCTAACTATATAGCTGGTTGCGGTTTTAGTTAGTTTTCTTTTGCGGGGGGTTTCCTTTTTTATCGTTGTTGTGTGTTTTTTGGTTGGTTATTTGATAATTTGTACAATTATTTACAGTTTTCGTTGGGTTGTATGTCGGTGTGTTTTATAAATTTTTAGTAAGTATTATTATATATTAGTTTCTGGTCTTAATCTTCTGTTTTTAACGCGTCGTTCATGACCGTCATCTAAGTGAGTTGAGCGCGAACTGGAAAACAACAATTTTTTTTTTCGAAATTTCAATCAATAATGGATTCCACAATGGTGTGGACCCTGTTAGCTAACAGTTGGGCTCGTCTATGACTCTGCTAACTTGCAGTTGGCTCGTTTGTGAGTCTGTTGGCTAACATGTGGAACATGTTGTGGAACGCTTCTCTGGTTATCAAATGCCTATGATAAACAGGGTATATGGGTCTAACCCACACAATGGACAAAAACAGGGGCACATATAAACTCAAGTCCAATAAAGTCCATTGGAGAAATAAGCCCACTATTCTAGAAGATTTAAGTCACTTTGATACTCAAAAACTCATGAGAGTGTTGTTAATTATTTTGCTGAAAACCCATGGATAAAATGAACCCCTAATCGCACCAACTCACCATTTTCTCCTTGTCCCATTGCTTAAACAAAGAAATTTCAAGGGTAAAACAAATTCGAGACCTTCAATCAAAGAGCCCACCCTGTAGTTTGGGCAAACTTACGAACAGGTTGCCATGGAGAAAGAGAGCAGAGATATGAAAAAGTTGCAAGTTCCTTCTTTCTTGAACGAATAGGGTAGGGTCGGTAGTCGGTGGTTGGTGGCAGCGGTGGCATGCACTTGAAATGCTTGTCGTCAACTTTTGGAATTCGTATTATTTTCAAAGAGTCGAGAGGTGGGAAGGGTGCGTGGAATAGCGGCGCCCACCAACGCCGCAGTTGTTGGAATTTAGTTAATTTGATAAGTAATTCGCATTATGAAGGGAATTGGTCTTAATGGCAACTAAATTAATGTAAATAAGTAAACTTATAGTTGGGGAAATTTGAACCAAAGGAAAAAATAATAAACACAAGAAATGTAGAGAGGAATGTTTTGATGGTATGACTTATGTCTAGCTATTTAAAATGGGATTGGCTTTACAATTCCTGGTTGGTTTTCCGGATTCTTCTGCTTCTTCTCTATCTCTTCATTTCTGCTTCTGGCAACGCTTCTATTGGGCGTTGTTTTTGTGTAAACTTTTGTTTTGTGTAATAATTAAGTTAAACTAATTCTAAATCTTGTTAACCAATCTCCAATATGCAAGCTCAAATCATTCCCTTCCACCTTCTACCTCTTCGTCTCTTCTTGGTCTCCTTCTCTTCTTGGTCTTGCTTTTCTTCTCTTTTTGGTCTTGTTTTTGATCTCTTCTTGGTCTTCTTTTTCTTCACTACTTGGTCTTCGTTATCTTCTCTTCTTTGTCTTCTTTTTCTTCTCTTCTTGGTCCTCTTCCTCTCTTCACTGCTTGGTCTTTACTTCGTGCTCCTTTTCACGCTTTCTACGTCGTTATTTTCTCGATATCTTCATCCTGCTCTTTTCGTCTATTTGGTCCTGTTTGTCTCTTGTTTTTGGTCTTCTTCTCTTTCTCCTTGTCCACTTCTATTTTTGTTCGTCTTTCTCTCTTCCCCATCGTCCACTTCTCTTTTCCTTCGTCCTCTTCTCCATCGCTCTTCTTTTTCCTTCTCATCCTCTCTCCTTCTTGCCTCTTCTTATTCATTCGTGATAATGTCCTGCGTCAGGATTTCAATGATATCAGCCAAAGCATGAGGTGCCACGCCAGCATTTAAAAGCGTAATGCAAGTTTTTACGGCATTACGATTTAGATGCACTTGGCCCAAATCGAATATGGCATGAACCGTGTCATACACTTTCTCCATCGGATCTTCACCATCCACAAGTTCGGCACCTGCTGTCTCCGCATTGATTTCATTGACCGCTGCGGACATGGCTTCGCATACATTCAGATATATATCGTCACCGTCTTCTGACCAATTTGTGTCGTCCAGCAGTTTATCTACTTCATTTGGTCCCACCTCTTCCACATGTTTGAAAGGATCATCACCTTTTTTTTCATTATCTTGAGCCATTGTGTCAGTCTAATTTTTTAAATTTATTTTTGTATTTTCTTTTTGTAGACAATTTTTTGACCAGTAGTCAATGAATGCTGATGTTTAAGTGATTATCGAGAGATGATAGAATATAAGTCGATACTAACTCGATAAGGAGAGCCAACTATGACTTGCAGAATTCAGAAAATCCGCCCCAATCAAAGGTGAAATGTTGCTCAAATTGACAAAGAGATGATATCGATAATTAGGCCGATAAAACAGCTAAGATAAATGTCATTTAAGTACATAAATGGCTAAGTTTCGCTTTTTTTTACTAAGCACTTTCCAATACTAAAATGAGCAAAAAAAAAAAAATTACAAGAATAAACGAAATAAATTTAGACAATTAGGGAAAATATGTAGCATAAGGAAAAAACATCATTAATATTAATTGTCTATTTGATTTTAACTCAAGCAAATTGCTTTCCAAATCCATGCCACAGATTCTCTCTCTCCCCCTACAATGGGAAATAGCTGTTGCTAAGATTTGTGGAACGCGTTGCACCAGCACCAGCAGCTGCCACAGCAACAGGTTCGTTGGCATGTGAATACAAAATTAATAAAAAAAAAAAACCAAAACCATAATAATTAATACTTGACCAAGCAAGCAGGCAACTGACCAACCAACCAACCAATCAGCCCAACCAACCAACTAACCTAACCAAAAGCCAGCCACTTGCAAAGTGCGTAAGGAAATCAAAAGGAGAAACAGGAAATTTTGTTGTGCAAAAACAAAAACAAAAAGCGAAAAATATTTCATAACCTGACACAAATTGCCAAAGATGACAAATGCGGATGATAAAACCGATATCGAAATAGTTAGAGATAGCTGGTTATATGGAGAAAGAGAAAGATGAAGATTTTCACTTACAAATTGGCTATCAGCAACTTCTCTTAATCTTTTTGGGATCTGGTCAATATGTACACCCTTTTTGCCCGCAAACTAAATGAAAATGAAACGTTTAATCGTTTTGGCATACCAAGCAGATGTAGCCTGGGCATAGGACTGGAATCTAAGCTTTAACTTGTTATAGGGTATTTCAGTAGATATATGTACCTATGTATATATTTTTTGTTATTTTTATTTTCTTGTTGTGCTTGACTGGACTGGGCGCGCTGATCTTATGTGTGGCACACAGCGTGATAAATGCGCTTGGATCGTCGGGCGGTTATAAAAACCAGCAATCAAGACCCAAACGAAAGTGAAACAAAAATGCCGACAGTCAACCAAGCCAAAACCCAGAGCCAGAGCCAGAGCCAAAGCCAAAGCCAAGCCAGACCGCGAGTCGAGCTGAAAAACTTGCAATTTCCATTTTAAATACACAACAACTTTCGGCTAGAGGCAGGCTCTCGATACAATACGAGCAGTGAGGTCTGAGGAGAGGTCCACTCCTCTCTACTCAACTCTACTCCTTTCCTTTTCATTCCTCTCCAGATTTGGTACTGCTGTTACTGCTACTCCTCCTCAATGGATAGAAGGCTCATAAGATTTTGATTCAAGGCGGTCGTCTCCTTCTTTCTCTATATGTACGTATGTATGTAGTTTGTTTGCTCGTTTGTTCGTTGTTGTGTCTGTGGCTTGTCTGGAGTCTTGATTGGACTCCTTCCTTCCTTGAATGCTCAATGTTGTTGTTATTGTTGTTGCTGGTCGACTATGTCATCAGCATAAATTTTTCTTTGCGCATTCATCATCATTTTCATGCCATTTAATTTGTGTTATAAATTTCAACTGACTTTGCTTGTGAAAAAGGGCGGCCCCCCAATCTTGAAATTAACTTGAGATGTAGAAAGAAAGAATTATGACTGACTGAACTTGAGCAGCAAAACGGAGTTGAGAAGTCGTAAAAGATATGTATGAAATCTAGAATCAGTTCTGCCAAACAAATAGGAACAGGGATAAGGAAACTCTTTCCCAGATAATTGTAACACGAAATCACAAGAGCAAAATCATTAAAAAATCATAGACAAAATTTGTAATTTGATTAGTTCTAGAACCTCACAACGATTCTTTAAGTTTAAAATCAGTTAAAAATTTTTTAATTGAAACCTATAATAACGGCAATTAAATTTGGAGAAATAGCTGTCCGTTTTCCGTTTTTTTCTGGGGTTTCCTTCTATATCAATGATTCAACTTGTTCCTGGGGTTTTGTTTTTACATATTTGTCCCTCGGTTTTTCTTTTTGCAGGTCATAACTAAAATTTCGGCCCTGCTTTTAACATAAAAATCTTTGCCAATTATTAACTGGGTGAAAACTTGGTCTTATATATCGTATGTGCCCTTTTTCAAAGGTTTCCCTAATTCTAATTCAATTCTGATTTCTAACAAAAAGAGCTTTTAATCTAATTGTAATTGAAAGAAAGAGGAAGGGGCGTTTTCTCTGTGGTCAGTTGAGGTTCATTGATCTCGCAATTTTTGTTTTTAGTGTAGCTAACCCACGCCTAGTCTAGCCTGCTGTAGCCTTTCCTTTCCTTTTATTTTCTTTCCTTTCACTTTCACTCATTCGATCTTCCTCTAGGTGCTGGTGCTGCTGGTTGGATGGTTGTGGTAGTAGTAGTATCAAAATGCAAAATATCTTTGGTTAAAATATGGTCACGCACTTAACGAACCAACAGTCAGATCGACAAACAGATCAACAGACCGATCGACGCGTCGGTCAGTCATTTACAGGCCATAGAAAATTGTTGAATTAGCTAATTGCCCAAATGGCAACTGTGATTACCCAGAGAGATGATTTTCCGCAAATGACCAATAAAACGGCGAAGGAGGCAGCAGACTGACAGACCGAGTAGATGTGTTGGTGGTTGCTTGCAAGCAAAATAAACAAACAAACAATGCCACAACAACAATGCAACACAGTGAGTCTAAAAAGATGACTATGTAGGTAGATCGACAGTAGGGATACCCTGTAACAGCTCTACACCTTTAAAATATTGTTTGAAGGCTCTATTGGCCTAATTCAAGCCTTATATACCCTAACTAATTGCCACACCATGGGTATACACTGGATACTAAAAGATATGAGTATTTTCCTACAACTATCAATAACAAGAAAAACACACAGACTGAAAGACTGACTGGCTGACTGACTGCATGACTGACTGACTGACTGGCTATCGCTTGCTGAATGGCTAACTGTCTGGTCGGTTTGGTTAGTTGGCTGGCTGGCTGCCTGGCTTGTCTCACATCTTGCAGCCAGGTTAAAGATCGTTAGGCGCGACAAGAGGTCGTCAGGTAACAAAAAAAAAAAAAAAAAAGGAGATGCTAACGATAATGAAGAAGGAGGCACAACATCAACTCAATGTGTAGCTACAACAAGGCTGAGTATATCTCACGGGTTCATAAGTGTTTTGCGTTGAAATCTTTTTCATTTTCATTATTTTATTTTTTCGTGTTTTTATATGGTTTTGTTTTGCAATCAGCAAAACGAACTCAGTCGCCGCAGTAAATGATTGAGCAAAGCAATTTGATGAAGCGATAATCATGTGCATATACGAATTGCCTATATGGTAAATGATGTTAAGGGAAATCCATTAAAAAAAAGAGAAAAAAATAGAAACCAAACAGGTAGAATGAGTTCTTTTATACAGAAGATTCGCCAGCACTTCCCTTTCGACCGGAACACCATATGATACCATTCCCTTGGTTATATAACCATTCATCTAATGGCAAGGAAGTCAATCCTAAGTAAACAATCAACTTGTTTGACTTACGCAATGATTTCCTTTTGAATGCAGGACAAACTTACCTGTAAAAGCAAGAGAGAGAGAGAGAGAGAGAGAGAGAGAGAGAGAGAGAGCGAAAGAAGTAGAGTGGAAAATGGCATTAGTCATTTGCGAAAGCATAAAAAAAACGTAAAGGAAATTTTCACAAGGTGATATGATTACAAAAATCAAATGCATAAACAGCAGGCCAAATGAGAGGTGGGGAACATGATTAGGCAATTTCCTTTGACAATCAGTTGAGCTATTAAAGAGCCAATTACAATATTAAGAGAAAATTGAAACAGGTAAAATATAGAAATACATAGCCTTAGTCTAACCTCATCAAAAAGAAAAAAGGGGATTACCTTTAAATTTTGAACTTTTTGTATCATCAATATCAATCATTTTAAGCAAGAAATTATTAACTAGGAATATTTCGAATTCTTTTCAAATTTTACAACAATTTCTACTTGGCTATTACATGACGATCGTGGGAAAATATCCTAAGGATAGTTAATAATAAAGGATTACAATTTTCTCCTTTGATCATTTACGGATCTTGGTTATGAAACCTTTTTTGTTTTTCTCGCTGCCTTCGAGATAATTTTATGATGTCTCAACTTCAAACAACAAACCTCAATCAATTGAGAGGCAACCCCTCCACCCAACAACAATAAGTCAAACATGCGAGTATCTTTGGCTAGGAGGTGTAGTAGTAGGCAGGTGTTAGAGTTGCCCCGGTCTGGCCGCAGTAATATATTTTCTCATTTTCAATTGATGGATGGGACACAGGGAGGCCTGTTATTCACATTGGTGTGAAATTATTCATCTCGCTCTCTCCTCCTGTCTCTCTCTCTCACTCTTTCTCAAAATCTGTTATGGCAAAGTGCTGCAGTTTCAACGCATGAAGTTCAATGGACGTTGAACAAAAGGGTCTCTTTTTGTTCATCTTTATGGACAGTTAAACAATTATATTTGGTATTTACAACAGGCAGGGGGCTACTTCCAAAGAGTAAAACCGGCTGAAAAGATGTCAGCGAAATATGAGAGATGTGAAAGATGATGCAATGCGGCAGCATTCGAACCCCAGTCAAGAGGACAGACAGATACTACAGACTACCGCAATGGCAAGGAGCAAACAAGCTGCTGAGGCGACAATCTTCACTCACTTTGGCACTTTCGTTTTTATATTTTCCTTTGTCTTGTACCCCAATCGACTGGGCTTTCGCAACGAGTCTTTAACAAATTGTTGGTCACGTAATGCAACCAACAACTGACCATTAAGAAATTCTTGCAGTGGGTGTGTGTGCATGGACCCCGCCGACCCACCCAGCCACGCCCGTCTCCTCAATCGGTGCGGTCGGCATAAATCACAAGTGAAAACTTTACTTAAGGTTTCGGTTTGGAACACCATTCCATGGCGTGCATACAATTTAATCAGCGTTTTTATATCTGCACCTTCAGCTTCGGCCACAACCTATGCCTACAGATAGATATGGCTAATATGCAATAGCTTAGTTTTTTTTAATATTGCATATCGTCTGTATTCCCAACGGATTGACGTCAAAATAATAAAAGAAAAAAAAACTGACTCGGGGTTTGGGTGCTGCTCGTCATGCCAGTCAGTCAAACGGTCTGTCGGTCGGTCAGTCGCTTTAGATGCAATCTAAGCTTTGTATCAGCTGTCGATGTCAGAATACCCTCTAACTAATAGCACTTTTTTAAGTAGAACAGATTAATACCCTAAACTAGTTGAATGCATGCAAATAATCTATTTATAATTCCTAATTTAAGAATGCAATTGCTTAATTCAAATTTGTGTAGATTTAGGTAGATTTCGGATATAAGTTTTTAATTTGAGAATCTAACACTTCTTTAATTAAGAAACAAATTTCTTGATTTTCATTGCCTAATTTACTAGTCCAGGGTCTTAATTGAAATATATCATTCTTTGAATGCAAGTTTTTAGTTTAACAATCAAAATTCCATATTTAAAATTGCAATTTCTTGGATAGGTCAATTTATCATTCAAAAACTCCCATTCTTACTTTAAGTATATAAATTCTAAGAGCGTGTGAGATCAATTAGATTCATACTAAATCAAGATTTGTGACAAGTCCTTTGAACTTCTTCAGAATTTCTTTCTCCAATTTTATTCAAAGAAAATCGTAAAGCCGGACTTGAAATGTTTTGCTGTCTTTATACACTGCGCGTCATCAGATTAGCACCCCCTTCTTCCTGCATGCCACTCCAATGTTGTTGTTGTTACTTTCATATTACCCTATGTACTAATGTACTACAGGGTATGTAGCAAACTATCAGAGCTACATAAGTTCTAGTACGTTTGAATATTTCAATATGGTTTTTATTTTAATTTTTTTATAGCCTCGGCCTGCTCCTCCATCTGGTCTTCCACCTCATCCCGATTCCCATTCCCATCCTCTTTATGTTGCTGCTGCCATGTATTTTTATGAAATCTTTCAGTTGATGTAGGTGCGTTTTGTTATTTTTTAGTCTTTTAGGTTTTTTCTTTTTTTGGTTAATTTGAAAAATACTCACGTGCCTCTTGTTGTTGTTTGCTTTACCTCATAGAAAGAAAGAGCTAGTGCCAGTAAGGAGAGATGTGATGAGGTGAGGGGTGAATGCCACAACTTGGCACGTTTCGAGTGCTAAAGACTTTGTTGTTTTTCTTGGATTTTAGAAATTTTTTGTTATGTTGTTGGCATTGTTTAGCCATTTATGCTGATTTCTATCGAGAGACCCCAGAGTGGAGTTATAGTAAATCTTTTCTAGCGTCCAGCCAATCCTTCGTCTATGTGAGTACACTTTGGCTGATTCGACTTGACTTCTTGACATATGTTAATGTAGGTGTGTGTCATATTATTGCAATTGTTGTAAATTAATTGCCAACTTATATGCAAATATGCGATATGTATAATAATAACCATTTACATTTTCATAGCCCCATGCAAATTGCAAATTTTCGAGGCGTTGGTAAGGGGAGATTAAGTCAAAAAAAAAAGGCGCGAAACAATTTTCTTAACCCACGCATAGCCAACTAAATGCCGGTAAAAAAGATATACATATATATCTTTATATATTGTGAGGAAAACATGTTTTCCCATGTGAACTTGAATAAATGCCAAGCTTGAATTGGGTTACAGACAATTGTTGTAACCCATAATCATGTACAGAGCAATTATACCAAAAACCAACTACAACAACAACTACCATACACAGAGTTACATATGTATATACACATATGCAGACAGATTGATTACTCATGCAGAGGCAGGCAGGAGATTTTGAAATGTGGGGCAACGCCTGTACAACATTAAGAAGAAAGCCTTTAAAGGTGGGGCAGATGCTGGATTGGAATGATGCACAAAGTCTCTCAACATCTGAAAATGGTCAAAAAGACTTTAAGTCTTTGCTTATTATACTTCTGAATTAAAATTCGCAACTAGTTTTAGTCATTGTAATGAACATTTTCTGGAGTTTTCCTTTGTTTCTAGCCTCAATGCTGAGCCTTGGATTGGAATGATGTACATTATTGGTAAAGCCTCTCAACATCTAAAAAAAAAGTCCAAAATAATTTCCCTTTTTCGCCTGTATTATATTTATTGGCAATGGTTTTCGAGGTCTTTTTGAAAATTTGAATTGCTTGTAGCCTTGAGAGAAGCTATTCAAGATAAGCTATTAAAGATTGATTTTGCAATCTCATAATTCTCAACTGTTTTTTGGATTACAGTTGAAACACACTTGGAAATGGTTTAAAACCAATTCCAAAGATCAATTTGTTAAGACTTTGCATCATGACCAGTAATTTGCTACCAGTTTTCAACTACTTTCATGAAATATTGGGCTAATTGTTAAGTGGAAGTATTGCCAACTAGTGTCAACACGTTCCATATGATCTAGTTGGCAAACCAATTGGTAACTGAAAAACAGTTTCAGCATTGAAACGTCAAGGAAATGCTACTCAAACGCAATACAGGAAAAGCACAATTAGGTCATGATTTATAAGTTAAGCAGAGAAAATGTTTGAATGAATTGAACATTTTGTGGGAAAATTCGAAACGTCTTAAATTCTAAAACAATATTATCATTAATTCTCGAGCAAACTAGAAAATTGTATAGAAAGAAAAACCAAAATGATAAATGAAATGAGAAACCGAAACCTGCAGAAAGATCATTTATATCAATTTGCTCACAAATAAAAGTCGTCTATAAAATTTTATGGATGTTGTGTGTGTGTGTGTGTGTGTGTGTGTCTGTGAGATATATCGGCAAGGTGTAAAATCCAAAATAGAAGAAAAATTAACATTTTTTTATCTATAGTTTTTTTTTTTTTTTTTTTTGTGGGCAAATCAAATTTGATACACGTTGCATGTTAATTAGTTTCAATTTCAATGAAAGCTACAAAATTGTTCGGCCTGCCATGGCAAATCAATCAAGCGACATGATGACGACGACTACGATCGAAGTCAGCCGGACCAATCGAGTAGCCATCACATGGAGCAAAACAATCAACATTATCGCAAAAAAATAAACTATAGATATATAAATATATATATGTATGCATATATAGACAGAAACAAAAGGCAAAAGTAAAAAAAAATGTAAAGAAAAGCAAAGATTAATGATCAGAAATGTACATTAAATTGGTTTGTGCGAAACTTTCACTTTCGTTGCTGGAGAAAAGCCTCCCCGCCCGCCCTGTACACTACTCTCTTTAGTGTATTGACGGAATTGTGGAATCGAGGATGGGCTAAAAGAACTATACATATATCCATGGCAGTTATCTAGACATTACACGCAATAGAAAACTTATTGACTTTGTCCCTGGCAATTGTTTTAATTGGATTGTTTATCAGAATTTTTGTTAGTTTTGGGGGGTTGCCATGCCATTTACTAAGTTGGTGGTTTGACCTGGCCTATCTTTTGCCAGTTGACCTCATTGCCTCATTGACTGAACGCACATTGCCATTGCGCCTTGGTATATAAATTATATGTTGACCCAATTCGCCTCGAAATGGTTTCTGTTTCAGTTCAGGGTTAGATGTGAGAAAAAGTAAATTAAGTTAAATCAAAAAATCGTAAATACTCTTGCAGAAAGTTCGTTTTACTGAAAGTTCATTGATTTACAGTCTCTTCTTAGAAGATGCTAGAACTACTTGGGAATTTTAAGAAATGTCAGCTTCCATCAGAAAAGAGCATATTTGTTCATTAACAATCGTTTATAGGATTATAACATAAAATGATTTGAGATACCCAACAACAATCAATTTACCTTGTAAAGGGTATCAAATTTTCCATCATCTGTGTTTTTCTTCTCCTGTTTTCTAGTATTTTTGCAAAACTATTTCCCCTCCAAGGTCTTTAGATTGTTTTTTTTTTTTTTGCTTTTGGTTATTTATAATAAAAAAGAAAACAAAAACAAATTCAAGTAAATATGTCGTCAGTATTTAGCGTTTTGCTTTTTGCTTTAAATACAAACATTTTGCGTCCAAATGTCTGTATAAAAAATTAATGTCTAGCTGGGAATTTCTAGGGGCAAAAATATTTCTCTCTCAGCTGCTCCATAGATTTATGTTGGGACAAATTTTTCCTTCTATATAAATCTGTTTGGTCTGTCTTAAAAAGAAGATCTATATATATTTTTTTTTTTTGACTTATTTCTTATTATGTCTTTGAAATGCTTAAACCTTAATGCTTTGGCATAACATAAAAATACAATTAACAGTGCCATAAATTTGGCGATTAATTATTATAATAATTGAAGAATTTCTAAAGATTTGAGGAAACCTTTGCTGGAAAAAAACACACTTTAAGTCAATATCCGGAGCTCTCTTTATATATTTCCTAGTGGCATATATTTCTTAACGAAAGTCTATGAACTTTATATATACACGGAAAGCCGTTATAAAACCCATTTTATTCGTGCAGGCGAATATAGATTGGAAGTTCTCTTTGCTATAAACCGCACGGAGCCCGAGATCTTTCCAACAAATGCAAAACCGTGGAAATCGGTTCGGGCGTTCTGGAGTTATAGCGTCAGGAAATATATATAAGATAAATGTAATGCGAAGCCAAGAAAATAGTTAAGATTACAATTCAAAATTGTTTGCATTACTTGAATCCGATACCAAAGTCTCCTCCTGTTTAAAGTGCAGCGAACTGCAATATTCTTAACCTCAATTTTCTTGTTTTTGTTGTTGTTGTTGTTTGGTTTTTTGCGTCAATTAATCTTGTTCATATTTAAGCCTTATATTTTTTTTGGGGCTAGCGCCAAGGAAACAAAATCATCATTTTTCATATTTAACGAGCTAAAATTACTGCGACAAGTACTGGACATATCGTAAAAAGACCCTGATATTATATATATATATGTACAAACAAAATATGTCGGTTTATTTTCGCACTTGTCACTTTATTTTGTGTTCGTTGTGTCTGAAATTTTCTTTAAAAAGATTTCGCGTTTTGGGTGACGGAAGTGCGCGTGTCTCGCGATACTTGTGCGCCATTTAAGCGACTTTTCCTCCTGCCATATGAAATGAAGGAAAATTGTATGAAAATAAATATATACATATGTATCATGTAGATGCAAATGCAAACAACAATGTCCGTTTAATTGATATTTCAACTGGGCAATGGGGCGTAAAAAATGTGACGCCTTCGAGTCGCATATTTGGCAAAGTCGATATCGTTGGCAATAACCTGACTTGCATACATAACAACAACACGTAGACAAGGTACGTACGTAAAGCAGACTATATAATACACTGTAATGTAAAACGAACTCTTTAGTCAGAACACTATCATTGATTTGGGGCAGAATAGAAAATGTTTGGACTTCTCCTCTTTAGATCTAAATTGTTTTTGACATCTTTAGATAATTTTTTTTGGAATGTTAAATGAGTACTTAGCATCGAGTGGCTAGGCTAGAGCCCTTTATCATCATTTACTCTGAGCATTGGGCAAATTTTTGTGTATAGAAAACAAACTACAACGAGCTATATGAAACAGACAAATGATTCTTGATCGTCATTATAGTCATCATCATGATGATGAGAGCTGCATACTAAGCAAATTTGACGTCAATGGCAAAGAATATCAAAATCAGATGAAATAAAACTGAACTGAATTGAAATGAAAAATGAACACATGCTAACGATTTCCATTTTGTGTGAATATTTATATGCCAAAAAATACACGCACACACACACACACACAAGAATATTCTCCTAAATCAAAACCAAGCATCTAGCCAAATTGCACTCAACTCAACGTGTATTCCGGTCTAGCCACCCCTTTAAAATGACTCAGTCGGACCAGCAAACGACCCCACCCCACCGGAGCAGAGGGCGCAACATTGAAAAAAACATAGAGAATAAATAAATACGTTGAAAAAGAGTAAAAAATATTTAACCGCTGACCCTTAAAAAGCCATATTTGACATTTGTGCTCAAAAGATACATTTTTATGGCCCACAACTAGAATCAAAGACGCGGTAGGTCAACAGAAAACAAAAATAAAAAAAAACATTAAACATTAATGTTGGGAAAATACCCTGGAATAATATTAGACGAGAGGGCTTAACTAACTAACTCTAGTCTTACTTTAGAAGATACATAGATAGATAGCTTAGCCATTTTGTAGCCCATATTTACTCAAAATATCTCAATTCTTGGGCAGTAACAATAAATTAGGTCGTCAATAGGTAAATTAGAGTTGTGAAATGGAATCAAAGTCAAAAAAGAGTACTCTGAGTTTATTCCTAGTTTATTGACAACTCATACGCCACATAAGGAATGATGAAAAATTGGGTCAAGCTAAACAACCAACCAGAGGGCCGGGGCTAACTTCGACCGCGTCAAAAATAACCAAGTTATTGACAAATTTCGCTGTTTTCGACCGATCCTTGCTATGTTCGTGACTTTGCCGTTTGTATGGGAGCTATATGATATAGTCGTCCGATCCGGCTGAATCCGAGATATACAAACTGTGCACTATATACAAGCGTACACGCAAAATTTCAACTCTGTAGCTCCACCGGTCTAGGACGAGTTTGCGCTGATCCAGACGGACGGACGGACAGGAGGACAGACGAACATGGCTATTTGAACTCGTCTCATCGTGCTGACCAAGAATCTATATACTTTATATGGTCGGAGACGCTTCCTTCTATGCGTGGCACACTTCTGACCATATACCCTATAAAAAAACTAAGACAGAAATTAATAACAATAATTTAAAAACATTTCTCTCGAACATTTCTTTCTTAAACCATTTACCCTTAGAATGTTTAATTGTCCTTTAAATGTCATCAAATAAAATTAGGCATCACAGACTTTAATCGATTTGTGGTAAGTAAAGTCATCTAAAAAACTATTTGCCTCTCAAATTAAAACATTTTTCTATGGATTTTGGGCAACTTCTACCCAACATAAAACAAAAGTCAAATCGTTTGAAGAGCCAGAATTAAATATAATGAATGAATTCTAGGTTTCAACCAATTTAATGATTTATTGGCTCCGCAATTGTTAATAGAAGTTTCCATTGAAACAATTTTTGAATATAAACTTTCCCAAGGAAATGTTTTTTTTTGGCTAAGGAAGGGAAAGTTTTATACAACTAAAAGGAGAAAAACGTTTTTCTTTAGAACGCTTTATACAAATTTAATATATGTATGTACATATACATATGTATGTGTATATAGGTGAGATGCGTTTAGTTTCGTTGTGTGTGTGTGTGTGTGTATATCTTGCTTAATTGCTTCTGATCCAAATTTAGAGCAAAATATCTCAATGGGCCAGAAAGAAAAAAGAAAATGTTGTAGCTGCTATGGCAAATAGATATACGAAATAGAGAATATGGAAACGTATTGGATAAGATCATCATGTTGATGATGATGATGATGGAAGCCCACAAGTGGGCTTGCCTCTATCTCCACACGACTGATGTAATCTCGCAACGACAAGAGGAAGAAGACGAAGAAGAAGACCCAACGGATGTGCAAGATAATGTTTATAAACAAAACACGGATAATGCCAAATTCATAGTAGATATATAGTTGAAATAAACTTACACTTATGGCGCGTACTGTAAGGCATTATTCCAATGTGTTGAGCGGCTAAAGCATTTGTTGTTGTTGTTGTATATGTAGGTAAAAAACCAAAACCAAAACGGCACTGCGATTTGTTTGGGCTCACGTTGTCAGGAGAAACACGCAAGAAACGGGGTTTGAAAGTAAAACGCGCGCGCGAAAGCAAAACAAATGAAAGAAAACTATTGATTACTATGTACTACGAGCGACCGTTTTGCCGGGTGAAGTTATGTGAAGTCAACACACAAACTATACATATATATTAAGAGATAGCCCCGATACCCCCCGCCCCTTTAAACAGTGCGGGGAGGGAAAACTGTTGACAATCCAATTAGCGTTGGCAAAACAATCAAAAGAAGCCGACCTCTCATAGGGTTTAACATCACCGGCACGCGGGGCGTATACGTGTTAAATTCTAACAACAATCGAAAAATCCAAAAAAATAACCACAGGTTTTTCTTTTGAAAAGAGTTATGCGAAATCTTTTAAGCCGCACGCACAGAAAAAAAAAAAGATTTGTAAATTGAAATTGAAATCAGGAAACCATACGGAAAACCACTGAACGACGCAAAAACGACGCGCACGAGAACACAACTAAAGCAAAACTGAATGGCACCGACATCCATAGTAGAACATACTACAAAAAGAAAAGTAAAGGAAAATAAAATGAAAAAGAGCGACTAACAAGAGCTTTTCCACTCAACAGCAGCAGCAGCAGCAGAAAGAGAGAAAGAGAGGTGAAAAGTATGAGGGGGGAAGGAGGCGGATGCGGAGGTAGGGTAGGTGGGTAAAACATTTGAGAAAAACTAAAGAAAATGCTATTTTCGATGCCTTCACAAAATGACTCAATTGAGTCAAAGCATAGAGAAGATTAAGAGGGGCCTAACACTGGAATACCCAGAAGACTAATGGACCACATTGAACTCTCACTTGGGAAAGCTATATGCATATCGATTGCTCCTTTTTGGGTAATCCATTGGGAATTAAGTTAATTTACTCTAAGTAAGCAGATAAAGGAGGCAGAACCAACTTGATTCGACCATTCGAGTGAAGAAAGAGAAAGAAGCAAACGATGCAAGAAAAGATCACTTTGTAGAGGTTAAGGATAGAGGAAGGCAAACACTATTGAGGGATATTGACGGACGATCCGCCAGAACTACACACTCTCATCCTCGAGATCAAGCATGTCATGTCCGATTTCTAAACCACCTTTGAAACCCAAACGAAACCAAATATTAAAGTGACTACGCTAGAAGAGTACAAGTTTAGATGACCTAATATACTCCTCAGATGACATGTGATTACAGGGCATAGTTAAAAGCGTACGAGCCGAGAGAGTGAGAAGTGATAAAATATAATTAGAGAAAAGTATAAAGCTTACTTACCTAGCATTTGCGGTAATTCCTTCCCTTTCGCCTTTAGAGCTAACGGTACAGCTGCTCCCACTCATCCAGTGTATTCGGCGGTTATTCCTTCTTTTTCTATGAACGCTTTGGCCATGGGTTTCCTCGGTCCAGAGACCTTGGCCCGTTCAATTAACACAATAGAAAACACAAATTGGCAATTGTAATTGCCGATTGCGCGAATTTTCATTTTTACACTTTACACTCGATGGATATTCGCGATTTTCGTTGTTGTTGTTGCTGTTGTTACATTTACCGGTTCCGCGCCCTAACTTTAACTGTTGTTGTTGTTGTTGTTGCCAATACAAGCAAAAAAAATAATACAAAAAAACCAAAGCAAAAACAAATTACCGCCTTTTTTGGCTGAAACTTACCTGTATTGTGCTTGATTATATAGATCACTTAACTAATTGGCACCTTAAATTTAACACTATAAATTATGCACTACAAATAATTATTGAATACTTTGTTGATTATTTCTTTAAAAAAACAAAAGCCAAGAACGACAACAAAAACACAAAGCTCCGCCGTCGATAGCTGGAGCCAAAACAGCTGTTGGTGAATCGATAACCAAAGATACCGCAAGTTAGCTCACTGGCGCTTTTGGTATTTAAATGATTTTATTTGATTTTTAGCCACAAACATTCATAAAAATAGCTCAAGAGTACTCGACAAAAATTAATTTTTGTTTAATAAATGTGTAGAGGTTTAGCTTTTAAGTACCAACAATTTGAATTACAGTTCAAAATAATATTAGGCGGGAACACTACACTCGACTACCACGATTGCGATATTTCTTAAACCAGTGTTGGCAAATGCGAAATCAACCAAATATGTTTACACTGACATAAGCAATATCGAATATCAGAAATATATTTATTGCTCTTGCTTTTAAACCTGCAATTGCACTTGACATATTCTACTAAATAAAAGATTAAGTAGGCTATGCTAATCGTTAGCAAACATTTTATACATCTGTCATTTCGTTAGGGCTTAGTATCATTCGATTTTCGGGAGCTGTGCGACTACGACATAAATAAAACAACGTGGGAAATTTTATTTGAAATTTATTTTATAGTGAAAATTGTTAAATATGGCCCGCATTGAGATTACGAAAAAAGCCAAGAGCCAGGGAAAGAAGCGTAAACATGAGAACGATACGGACAACCAAAAAGCAAATGCAGCTCCAGACGACGACGAGGTGGCCACCAAAGTGCAGGTGATATCGGAAGCGCATGAGGAGGAACACATCAAACAGAAAAGTAAGATTTAAACTCATGGCACACAGAAGTACCAATAATTCATGTATTCAACAATTTCAGAAAAATCAAAAGGGAAACGTAAGCCGGAAGAGGTCGTCGATGAAGATCGCTGCAAGCCTAACGAGCTGGATCAAGAGGAACATGCAAATGCAAAAAAACAAAAGAAGCGTAAGCATAAGAAACAGGAAGGCAGCGATGATAATGAGTTGGCCACCAAAAAGCAGGCGACACTGGAAACTAACAAAAAAGAAGACGAGGAGCCTACAAAAAAGAGTTAGTCTCAATTCGGTCAAAAGATTCATTTACTATAATCACATGTATATCATCTCCATAGGCAAAGCCAAGAAGCGTAAGCAGGATATAACCGAAAAGGACTTAATTAAAAAGAAACGAAGTAAGCAGCAAACGGAAGAGGACGATCAGGATGAGGTGGAGGAAGATCAGAACGACGATGAGCATCAGCAGCCAACGGCTGCCCAATTGCAAGAGGCAGCCAAGCCGGAAAACTCCAATGCCATTGTGACAGTTCGCCAAAAGAAGAAACAAAAGCATTTGCAACGCTTGGAGGCCCAAAAGGAACAGCATGCCGACAAGGATGTGAAACGCAATGAAGAATACCTCAATAACTGGAAAAATGCACGTCAGGATTGGAAATTCAATAAGCTACGCCAAATATCCATACAAAAATTGGCATTCATTGTAGAGAAATTGAGTTCAGAGCTTTGGCCCATTGCCCTGGAGTATTTGGCCAGTTCGAAGGGTGCAGCTAAGGCCACAATTATCAAATTGGCTGATGATGTTATCCAAGCAGTCGACAAGGATTGCGAGCAATGCACTGAGGAATCGGAGAAACAACAGCTGGTCGATTCGCCACGCTATCAACGTGCCCGGGATTTACTCCAAAGTTTTGATTAAAAATTTGACTTTTTACGGTTGAAAAACTAAATTTGTTACAATTTGCAACATTATTATCTTATTTTATGTTGAAAATTATAACATTGAATCATAATTTGTTAATTAAAAGAAGAAAGGCAAATAAAATTCGGAATATATGGTATTTGTTTATAGCCAACTTTTCAAGAATATATGAATGTAATATAATAAACAATTGTCTATTCACTCAATAAAAAACAAATATGTTATGTTTAAACAATTTCTGGAAACGTTATTTAAATGATCCATTGAAGTTTAAGATGTTTTTGTGGTAAAGAAAGTCGACAAAATGATTCTTACATTTCTCTCCATCTCTTTTTATTTCAGACTATTTCATTTGTTTGCCTTTAGCCAGCGAAGGAGAAAGAGAAGGTATATAAAAAATAGAGGATAGATGGGCAACTTTCCTACTCTTTTCAGTTTATGAATTGCATAAAAAAAATGTACTTTAAAAAAGATAAGAGACAAAGAATTAACATTCAAGTTGGTGACTTTATTTGGTTCTATTTACAAATCCACATAGGCCAACAGTTTGTCCAGGTACTCAATGCGACGCTGCAGCAATTCTGGCTGTCCCTCCTTCAGTTTCAATTTGGCCAATTGCTCCGACGTTTGGCCAAGCAGAAAATGCTGCATAAAGAGTCGGAGACTTTGTTTGAACTGTTGCAATTTCGTGTTCTTGGCCACACGCTCGAAGGCCTGATAGAGTTCCCGCTCCTCCACCACCAGCAGCAACTTGACCATAATCTCTCTCATGAAATAGAAGCTCAGTTTATCCAATTGCATAAAGTCAACCACTTTCAGTACGGACAATTGCAGGCCACTGTTGAGAATTAAGTGCTGCAAGAAGCTAGCCAGATTACGTATTTGATTTTTGGTCAAGGATTCGATATCGTTGATGCGATCCCATGAGGCAAACTGAAAGGCCAATTGATGTTTGCGATTATATTGACAGAATTTCAATGCCAAATGGGCATAATAGGGATTCGGTAGGCGCTCATTAAGGGCACAATGTAATATCACATAGGCAACGGAACGTTGGTCCTTTAGAGACAAATGGAGTATCTTCTCGAATGCATCCACATAATCGGCAGCGCTCATGATAAGGCAAAAGATTTGTCTACGCTCGGTGGTATTCATTTGCTGACGTTTGGCCAGATCTAGTAATTGTTCGGTGAAACCGGAATTGGATTTCTCCTCCTTCTTTTTATCCATTTTCTCTTTGTCATCTTGTCTGGATGCACCATTTAGATCGTTTGTCCAGGCTGAGCCAATTATCCACCATTTGCCAACTTTGTCGGCCTTTAGTAGATCCTCGAGTTTTATATTCAATGTGGTCACATAACGATCATTCTTTAGCATTGCTTTCAGTCGTTTGCGCAAATTTTCCGCCAATTGTGGATCATATTGTGGCAATTTGCTCATATTGTTATTCTTGACGGCATTTAGGATGTCAATCATGAAACGTAAACGTGGATTATCCTTTAGTTCGAGTGGAGCTTCTGCTATTTGACTTTGGACACCCTGCATCATTGTTTTGAAGGCAACGGGGTCATCTTTGCGTAGACGAAAACCAATTGACTGGAAAATCAGTAGCAAACATTCAACAGATTTCTCACATAGACTCTTGGCCAGAAGCCCAATCAATTCCA
This sequence comes from Drosophila paulistorum, assembly GCA_018152135.1. Lineage (NCBI taxonomy): Eukaryota > Metazoa > Arthropoda > Insecta > Diptera > Drosophilidae > Drosophila > Drosophila paulistorum. The sequence continues at coordinate 18,992,628 of JAECXG010000690.1, forward strand.
TTAACAAGCTTAGCTCATAGATCTTAAAGATGTACATGTAGCACAGGATAAGGACAAGATTGTTGAGTCGTTTGTCCTCCACCTCCATGATGGATATATCTTTTATATACTGATCAAATAGTTCAACGAAAATCTGTAGAAAATGTGCTCCAATCTCACTGCCGATTTGGGCATGCAGATAGGCCAAGAGGACCATGTGCTCTTGGACCATTCGCTCATTGGAGCGCGTATACCCGATTAAGGACTCTTGGAGCAGCTTTGTCAGCGTCTCATTCATATTGTAACGGGAGTTTTTCATATATAATGCCTCAATGCTGGTGGCTATCTTATGAAGATTCGCTTCCGAGAGACGATTGAGTTGACCCTTGCATTGCTTTTGGAGGCGTTCCAATTGCTCCGATTGTTTGGCACTCCCTGAATCCAGAAGGGCGGCGCGGCGTTGGTGTGGCGGTATGTACTTTTGGCCCTCTTGCTCCGGATTATCTGGTACTACGTTGCCCTCAGCATCACGACGACGTCCATAGATGTCCTCCTTGACTGAAAAGTAAAGTAAATCAAATAAAAATAATGAGATCCAACTTAAATCGTTACTTACATTTGGGAGTTGGTTCGTCAACCTCATCACCATCGTCGTCGTCGTCGTCATCGTCCTCCTCTTCCTCCCCGTCGGCTTCTTGACTGTCATTTAGGACCTCGCCATCATCACTCTCATCGCCGACCATGTCATCCTCCTCTCCATTATCACTTTGCTGGTTTTCTTCGTCCATTTCATCATCATCATCGCTCCACATGCCGGCTTCTTCTTTCTCCTGTTGTTCTTTTAGTTGTCTCTTTCGCTCCTGCTTCTGCTCCCATTTCTGTTTCTCCTCTTCATCGTCCATGACGAAATCTAATAGGTAATCCAAACCGTCACTGAACATTTTCTTAACCAAACGCCCCTTATCCTTGGTCTTGTTCAATTTTAGTTTTTTCTCCAGCTTGGCTATCTCACGATCCTCCTCTTCGTTCTCCAGTTTAAGTTGTTTTATTCTTTGCTTCCGCGATTTGCCCTCCAATTCCTTTTGCTGGCGTAATTCCTTGCGTCGCTGGGCAGCCTCGTCCACACGCTGAATGCCAGCATGTTTTTGCTTTCGTTGTGTGGGAACTTTACCCAAAGGCTCAAAGGTCTCAACCTTTTGACTGGGCGGGATTAGAGCATCCACTTCGGCATCACTAAAGTCCGATGCAATAGACTCATCCTCATCATCGCTTCCCAATTTAGCGTTGATTAGCTCTTCCCATTTAAGATCTAGAGGATTTCCTTTGGGCTTACGTTTACGTTTGCCTTGTTTCTGTTTACCCACAGTTGCCGCCGCTGCTGCTTCTGCTGCAGCAGCGGCCACGCGCTCTGCTCCATTCGATTTGCTGGCATGATATATCCGTTTGTTGTTCTTTTTGTCTAAAACCTTTTGCTTACGTTGCTCTTTGCGGGTTAAAGGTTTCTTGGGACCCTGCTTTTTTGTCTTTAATTTAACTTTTCCCATATTCTTTGGAAGCAAAATGAGTTGATACTGGGCAAAATGTTTTTGACAACAATCGGTATTCCGGTGGATCAGCTGTTTGAGTTAGTGTTGGACAGCACACGTGCGTGCTCCGATTCAACAGTTGTGACATATTGGCTTTTTTTTTAGCTAAAACTAGCTCTAGTTTGCTGAGGAGCAGCAAATAAACAAATAGTAAACAAATCAAGAAATGCAGTTAAACGTAAATTAATTTTCTAGCATAATAATATAGTATTCTAATTAGTATTTTGCGAATTTCCTTTATAGCTAATTTTCCCCCACCTACGTTTTAGCCGTAAAAAGCTGTCACCACTGTCGCGTGCTTGGATTGTTTGGCATTTGTCATTTTTTAGTACATTTTGCATGTTATTTACCAATTTCAAATATATTTTCCATTATTTTGAATTAAAAGCCAGCAGTGGAAACAATTAAACAATGTCAACACGGTGGTACCCCATCTATCAACGCGGAAATCCACAGTTGCGTGTGTTTCTCCCCAATTTTTGGATGAAACTAGTGCGTCCTCAGGAAGAGCAGCCGGCCAATGTGGTTACCTTTGCCGTCTCCACGGAGATGACCAAACACGATGTCAAAAACTACTTGGAAAAGATCTATAAGTTGCCCGTAGTGGAGGTGCGTACCAGAATAGCTCTGGGCGAAACTAAAAGGGATCAAACCTATGGCTATGTGACGAAAAAAGATGATGTCAAATATGCTTATGTAACAATGGTAAGATCTGGTAGACTAGAAGTCCATGCGAATGGTGTAATTGAATTTAATTATCATATTTTATAGCCAAAAACTGAATCCTTCACCTTTCCCGATTTGTTTTCCAATCGGGCTGAAAACCAGGAGAAGGAGGGCAAATCTCTAGATGAGTCCAAGGACGGTTTTCGCAAATTTCTCGATCGCAATAAGAAACGTCCTGGCACACCAGGATGGTATTCCATTTAGTTTAAGTTAAGTTAATTAAACGTTTGTTAACAGTTTAAAAAAAATTTGTGTGATTTCTTTTATTAATATTCAGAAAGTCCAACAGAAAATTAACTTAAAAAGCTTTGCTCCATTTTATGTGGTGTATTTTTTGTTTGTGTTTTTTTTTCTTATCGTCGTTTTTTACTGCTTAGCCTGTTTGACAGCAGCAGCCACCCAGGCTCTGATTTTATCCTCATCCTGCAAGCCGACCATCCTCTGGAGTTCTTTGCCATTTTGCATCACCACCAGAACAGGCACGGCAGCTACATCATAATCTAGAGCCAGTTCACTGTGCTCATCAATGTCGACTTTGGCCAATTTGATGGATCCCGCCTGTTCGCCAACAATATTCTCAATGCGCGGCGTTAGCAATTTGCAGGGATTGCACCATCTGTGGAAGGAAAATTATTGATTTATTAACAATTTATTAATAATTATTATTTTGTATCCCTACGTTGCAAAGAAATCTACTATGACCGGAGTTTGACTGTTCTTCACTTTCTTGTCGAAATCCTCGGTGCTCTGCACTTTGAATATTTCTCGCTGCAGTGATGACACTGAGAATAGGCGCATTTGCGTCTGACCTTGACGTAGAGTCTTGGTCAAGGTATTTAGTAGTTGTCGCTGCATTTTGTTAATAATAAATTCTCTCAATTTCCTCTTAGTTTTAACTTGTTACGAGAACAATCTCCGGGGGCCCCAAAACCAACAACAATGACAACAATCCGCAATTGTGGTTACACTATTTTTCATAATTAATGTGACCAAGTTGCATATCTTCTACTAGGGAGGAGAAAAAAATTACATACTCACGCAGCAGAATTTTAGCTGCAACTCTTAATAAAAGAATTTACATACATGCATTGTAGAGGGATTTTAAAATGTTTGTTAAAGTTTTCTTTTTCTGTATACATAAATATTTGTGTCACTTATATAATGTATAATAAGCTGTCACTGCCTGTTAAACTCCCAATTTAGGCGTGTTATAGCTTTGTAGGTAATGAAAAGAATAGCCAATCTTACTTTTGCTTTGCATTATTTTAACAAAGTTGACTTTGACTCTGACTTCATCTTTGCATATAGGCTTTTACAAATGGAATTGATTCTGTTTTAAATTGTCTTTCATATTTAGTTTTTGTTTTATTTCAGTTTGCCATCTCTTCGTGCTTAAGAGTGCAGCCCTGGCAGAGGGCCCTACCAAAAAGAAACCCAATTAGCCAAGTTTGCCAGCCCTACGCAAAAGCAGAAGCAGAGAGTAGATTGCAAATAAAAAAAAAAAAAAAAAAAACTAAAATACGAAACGAAAATATTTTTGATTGTCGTAACATATATACATATATGTTTACAAAAGAGTTAAAGCAAAAACGATAAAAAAATTCAATTAGAGAAACATTTTAAGATTTGCTTACTTAAAGCAAAATTCAAAGTACAAGTGAAAGACGCAACAAGAGGAAGAATAATCAACCAACAACAGCAACAACAATAGCAAGCAGAGCCACAACAACAATAAAGTGAAGTGGAGACCAGGCCAATTAGTTGGAGTGGGAACAAATGGCCACTAATCTAAAGAGACGAGACGCGTCCAGGAATTAGTATAAAGTCTGATCCAGAGAAGAAGAACGAGAAGGCGAAGGCGAGGGAGAATCAATTTCCACAATGGATGATCTGTCGCAGGGCGACATTTGTCGCGTTTGCCGATGCGAGGCCCAGCAGGATCGTCCTTTATTCTATCCTTGCATCTGCACTGGGAGCATTAAATACATTCATCAGGATTGCCTAATGCAATGGATGCGTTATTCGCATAAGGAATACTGTGAATTATGCGGACATCGCTTCAGTTTTCAGCCCATCTATGCCCCCGATATGCCACGCGTATTGCCATTAAAGGACGTCCTAGTGGGTCTCATGTCGGCTGTCTTTGAGGGAGCACGATGCTGGTTGCATTACTCACTGGTGGGCATGGCCTGGTTTGGTGTTGTCCCGCTGTCGGCGTATCGCACTTATCGCTATCTATTTCGAGCCAATTCCTTTGAAATGATACTCACATTGCCCTTTGACATATTCTCCATGGAAAATCTGGCAGTGGATGCGTTTCGTGGTTGCTTTGTTGTCACTTGTACGCTGCTCTCATTTATTGGACTAGTTTGGCTAAGGGAGCAGATCTTACACGGCGGTGGACCCGATTGGTTGGAGCGAGATGAGGCGGGAGCAGCAGCAGCAGCAGCGGCGGCAGCAAATGCCAATCCACCAGCTCCAGCCGCCAACGCCAACGCTCAGGCTGCAGTTGAACCAGAAGGCGAACTCCAAGATGATAATAACAATCAAGGCGATGAGAATCCAAATCCAGCAGCAGCACCTGATCCAGCACCAGCCCAGGCAGCAGCTGATGCCGGGGCCGGCGTTGCCGATGCCGATGAACAGAACTGGAATCCCATGGAATGGGATCGAGCTGGCGAGGAGCTTACCTGGGAGCGTCTTTTGGGTTTGGATGGTTCTTTGGTCTTTTTGGAGCATGTCTTTTGGATCATCTCACTAAATACCATGTTCATTTTTACCTTTGCCTTTTGCCCATATTGTGTTGGTAATTTCATTCTGAGCTCCATGGATTTGCTTCATGCGGAGAAACCTTTGTTACATTTCCATGGCCTGGTGACGACTCTCTTTGGCTATTGTTGCATTGGTCTAACCCTTGTCGTCCTACATTTCTTTGCTCGAATCTTTCGCCTGAGACGTGTCTGCTGGTTCATTGGCCTTTGCTACATTGTGGTGAAAGTTTCCCTGCTCTCTGTGGTAGAGATTGGCGTCTTGCCATTGATTTGCGGCTGGTGGTTGGATATATGCTCGCTGCCCCTTCTGGATGCTAGCCTAAAGGATCGCAAGGCGAGTTTTAAAGCCGCTCCGGGTACATCGCTCTTTGTTCATTGGATGTTTGGCATGGTCTATGTCTATTATTTTGCTGCCTTCATTTCCCTGCTGCGAGAGGTTCTGCGTCCTGGTGTTCTCTGGATATTCCGTAATGTCAATGATCCGGACTTTAGTCCCATACAAGAGATGATTCATGTGCCAATTGTTAGACATATAAGACGATTGGTTGCATCGGCCATGATCTTTGGTTTCGCTGTCCTGCTAATGCTTTGGCTGCCCATCAGAATTCTTCAATGGGCATGGCCAAATTTCTTACCCTATGCCCTGAGCGGAGATTCGGAGGTGAATGATTTGAGTTTACAGCTGCTCCTTCTGCAGGTGAGCTAAAATGGTTAACTCCACCTTTTAGATTCTCTAATTGTATACTTTCGTCCTTCCATATAGATTCTCTTGCCAGGATTCTTTGAGCAGACCCAAACGCGCATTTGGCTTAAGGGACTGCTACGCTTTTGGTGCTCTGCAGTGGCTTGGCTATTGGGTATACGTAGCTATCTATTACCGGCCCCACAGCCAGAGAATGAGAATCAGGAGCAGCAGCAGCAACAACAACAGCAGCAGCCAGCAGAAGAAAATCAGGAGGCAGGTGGAGCACCCATAGCAGGGGCGGCGGCAGCTGCTCCACCTCCGCCGCCACCACCACCACCGGAACCGGCTAGAAATCTAGCTGCTGCCCATCAGGCCATCATGCAAAGGGATGCCCCGGTGGGTTTCCAACCCTATGAGAAGCCCACTTTCTTTGCCATACGTCTGTGTGCTCTCCTCATGCTAATGTGCCTGTCTATTGTGGTGGCTGCTGTCATGGTATTGACCATACCCGTTTATATTGGTCGACGTCTGATGATGCTCTGGACAGGACAACCGGGTGGTGTGGCAGTTGGAGGTGGAGCAGCAGCAGCCGCAGCAGCTGGAGCGGCCGCTGCAGCAGGCGATGGCGGTGTGGTTGCAGCCAATGGAGAAGCTGCAGGAGCCGATGATGCAGCAGCAGCTGCAGGTGGAGGAGTTGTGGCTGATCCCGAGGAAGCACGCAAAAATGAACGTTTTATGCGTGCTCACGAACTGTACACAGCGGAAATTGGTGGCTATCTATGTTGGATTGTCTCACGCGGCATTGCTGTGGTGGTAACTCTCTTGCCCCAGGGTCGCACCGCAATCATACAAAAGCTAAAGCATTGGGCTAGGATTGCCCTTCAATATGCCCTTCCGGTAATGACATTGATTGGAATATTTGTGCTTGTGCCGCTGCTATTTGGTCTACTCCTCGAACTGGTGGTGGTTATACCATTGAGGGTTCCCCTACGAAAGACACCCATTCACTTCCTTTGGCAGGACTGGGCATTGGGTGTGCTGTATACGAAAATAGCCATCGCCCTGACACTAATGGGTCCAGAGTGGCATCTAAAACGAGCCTTGGAACGTGCCTATACCGATGGACTGAGGGATTTCGATTTGCGTTTTGTTATGCGAGATTTGGCAGTGCCAGTTGTGACTACCTTTGGCCTGGCCCTGGCCATACCATATGTCCTGGCGCACATGTATCTGCCCATATTCTTTACGGATCCCTACACCAGACAGATCATCTCACGTTTGGTCTATCCCGTCAGCTGTATAGTTGTCGGTAGCATCTGTTTCCTACTGTTCCAGATCAAGCAAATGAAGAAACTGTATTTGTCCATTAAGGTGGATAAATATTTGGTTGGCCAGCGTTTGGTCAACTATGAGCATCGAAAGAAACAGCAACAACAGCAACAGGAACAAAAGGCCGCCAAGGAATTAAAGGAGAAACAGGACAAAGAGGCGGCAAATGAACAACAAGCTCTAAATGCCGCTGCAGCTGCTGTCGCTGCCGCCGCCGCCGTTGCACTGGCACCCAATCAAGTTGGCAATCATGATAACAACGACGATGATGATGACGATGAGGCGGAGTATCCACCTGGTGGTGCTCCCATTGACTATCTCAATGATGAGGAGCAGGCGGCTTTGTATGCTCGCCGAAGGCGTGACGATGTACCACGCCACCTACTGGTAGATGCCAACGAGGAGTTGCTCTAGGGTTACGTCTATTTTCTATGTTTATTCGTTATGGAATCGCTGATCATATATCTATGTTTAATTCACATTATCCAGCCGATTGAGGAGGATGATGGCATGGACCAGCAGCACCAGGAGGAAGACCTCAATATTGTAAATGCAATTTTGGGCTTGCAAAATTTCTTTTAAGTAAAATAATTAATATCACAATACGGTCAATTTTATTGTATTTTCTTTGATTTTCAAATTTGTTTTGCTTGAAAAACTGTAACGGATAACGACGATAAAAAACAAAACGAAATCCTCCCTCCCACTTTATATATGTATATGTTTATATATATATATATATATATATAAATATGCATAGAACATTTATTTTTTGATTATATTGTAATTTGTTAGCCTCAATTGTTGTTAAATCTCTCTTATCCGCTTATCTATTAACTATTATACATACATATATATACATATGTGTACTTTTTTAATTCTTAAGTTATATGATCTATATAATTTCCAAGAGACACTCGAGAAATCGAGAAACCAGGAGACAAAGCAACTAGAGAAAACACACAAAAAGAAACCCTTAACAAACAAAAATTAATCCATCAGACTTGCAACTCCACTGATTTTTATATATATACTTATATAGAAATATAAACATACTTATCCGAAAATGGAAAAAAACTACACACTCACACACACAAAACCAATACAATCCAATTATATAATATATGGAAAATTATACCTTAAAAAAAAGAACTCACTTTCGGATGGGAATAGAAAAAACAAAGACAAACACATAGGAAAAAAACAAAAACAAAACATTTAAACTAATACTTTCTTTCATTATGGTGGTAAATGTGGTGAAAAAACAAAAACCTTTCGAGCTAGCTTTACGGAAAAACAAAAACAAACACTTGTAAAAATGATATATGTATACATATAAATATAAACCATTTAAAATTAATTAATAAATTTAACTTAAAACAAATATTTCAATGTTGCTTCTCTTAAACTTGGATGGGTATGAAATATCAAAAGGATGCAATTAAGACAAATGGGACAAAACAAAAAACGACGAGAAAAACTGCCTAAAAAAAGGAAATGAAAAACCGGAAATTAACAATGATGGTCAAAATAATGGGCAGACATAAAAGCCCTATACAAGGAGCGAGAGAGAGAGAGAAAGAGAGAGACAACCTTTTAAATGTCTTTTCTTTGCCATGGCTTACGAGAATGTAAGATGGAAATTCAATTAGAAATTCACAACTAATTCGAATGGGTTGACTCTCAGTTGATATTTGGGTGTTTCCAGTAGTCGGCAAGCACTTTACAGTCGTTTAAAACTGATGATTTCAATTGAGGGACTCAAATTTCATTGTAATGCCCCATGGGACTTATGTACCCATTTGATTTACTCATTTTCCTGGAGAAAAAAAAGAAACAATTTAATTACTGAACAAAAGGCTTATTTTTATGTTGCGTTAACCCACCAGAAATGAATCATCTTGTGGAGATTGGATGTTCGAATTGGTCGAGTCTACAAGGAGAAATGTATGTAAAGTATTGACAATTATTTGAACATCTCAATATTTGTTTATTCCCGAGTAAAAAAATATGTAAGTTCACCTTAATGGCCTGCTCGGCCATATGATTCTAATCTCTCGCTGATTTATTGAGATCTCTTCTTCTTCTGCGTTCAATTTACCCATATTTCAAGAGATATTTTCTTCCTGCTTCTGATACTCTGCATCTTGACCATCTGCATATTGGTTTGCAGCTCCCCCTCGTGCTCCTAATAGTCTGAATCATGTGCTTCATCTTGATTTGCCGCTCCAGACTTCTATTTTGCGTCCACCCGATCGGCGACTTCTCCTTCTCCCTCGTGCTCCATTATGTGCCTGTATGTGGCTTGAATTCAGCGTCAACTTGATCAGCGACAATCGATAAATTAACAGGTGCCAAAAAGTTGTGCAAGTTATCGATAAAATACCAAAACTACCAACAACAAATATTAATATTAAGGACAACAGCACCAAAGATTCTGATTAAGCAACAATTAAAAGAAAATGCAACAGACTAATTTAACACGCATTTTAATTACATTTCTGTTATCCTTTCACTTTAAAATCGGAATGGAATTCTTTCTATTATCGTCCATCACTAGCATAGTTCCATTTCGAATTGCCGGTCTGCCACGATCGGTTGTAAAAGTTGTGTTATCCTAATAATAATGTTATTTATCTCTTTTGAGTGCTAAATCTTTGTCTAAATTTGTTAAGTAAATGCAAAAAGTGTTTGTTGTTGTTGTGTTGGAGCTTGAATCAATTTCTCTGTTAATGGTTGATCTTAAAATGTGTTTTTTTTTAAACTTTTTTTTTGTGCTACGAAATAAAGCCCAGTGCTGTGAGTGTGAGTGTGAGGGAAATAAAGTGAGTGCAAGTGAGAGCAAACTCAAGTTAAATACGAGTGTGAGTGGATCGGTAAAAAAAAGTGGAATGAGCGCAAATAAAAGGGAAAACAAAATGGAGATTGTCATCTATGACAATTGAGTGGAGTGAGTAATTTTTGAGTTATTTTTTGAGTAATATACAATTTATAATTGCTTTTGAATATAAAATAGCGATAAAACGAAAAAAATTCGTTTAATTGAAATCGCGATAATCTAAATATCTGTGTAAATATTATATATATATCAAATTATAGGGACTAGGAAACTAGGTAGTTAACTTAATCACTTAGTAATTTATAGTTCTTGCAATTTTGTTGAAAATCCGATAACTATATATTAATATTATATGTGTAGATGTTTTGAAACTAAATTTGAAATTTGACTTTTTGGATAAAACGTTTTGTCGTTTAGACCCGGCCCTTAAGTGTTTCAACGAAAATTGGCCAATTCCCAGTCCTTTTTTTTAAGCCACACTTTCCCCTCTCCGTAGATTCATTCATTTGGCCATAAGTTTGTGTTATTTTGAGATGAGTAGACGAGTCCATGAAATTGGATTTGTGATGATCTGCTAGACATTTTGCTGGACATGATCACCCGATAGAAATATCATGGAACAAAATGAAGTTTTACCTTATACAACATACAGTTGCGGACAAAACTCTACATACGACCAAGATTGTGCGGTTTATTTGCAAAAGACATAAAAAGTTACCGAAAGCTTGACAAAAGTCTACAAAGGACACAATTCTTCCTTTTAATGCATTTTAATCGCATGGAAAATGATTATTTTTTGGACAAATAGCTGCAAGTTCTAAGAGTTATCTAAAACGTATTAAAATTTGGCGAAAATAGGATAACTTAGTAACGATTATGGAGTATCCTTATAAGAAACTCCTTCAAAAGCCAATACGAGTAGATAAAAAACGATGAAAACGCGTAATAGAATAGTTTAAACTATTTGTCCCCTGAATTATGTCACACATATAAGTTTTTAATTTTCAATGCTATTTACCGGAAAAACGCAAAAACTTAGTCGTATGTAGAGTTTTGTACGCAACTGTACATAACTAAGAATAGAGGCGTAAGTTTCTACAAGAAGCTTCGTTGAAAAACCAACAAAGTCAACAAATTTATACAGAGATCAAAATATATTAGGAAATAATCCAAAATCTTGCGTTTTATTCATCGACCTCGAGCCGGCAAACAAAAAGGTTTAATATTAATCAAAAAGGTCGCCAAAAACAACCAATTTGTTGGTCATTTAAAACGAGTCAAAGCTGAACTCGCTAGCTTTATCTAGTTTATTAGGTGGTATTTACTTTATGCCCGAACTGAAACCATAACATAACCTGATAAACCCCCAAATGTTAGGTCGTATTTCGACCTAACTTTTCAAGTATTAGCTCTTTGGGTTTTTTGGTTCATTTGCCGCAACTTTAAAGCTATTCTCGGCTTTTGAATTTTTTATGCAGTGCATCACAAAGAAAGGGTTTTCGCTACCAGAATACAATCACAATAACACCAACGAATAAGAAAAGAAGGTATATAATAATAAAAACGAAATTAAACGAATATTGAAGTTTGCTTGTTTTTTACCCATTAAAAACAAAACCAAAAAAAAAAAAGGAGAATGAAAGGAGACGCGATGACCCCCAGCTGCCCTTTGTCGCCGTTGTGCCTGGAGTATGTGTATAGAAGCCAACCTTGAGGGGTAAAAAATTAAATTTCTGAGAAAATGCCGAGGGAAGTTAATAAGAAGAAGGAGAGAAGGAAGTACTCCAAAAAGCCAATGGCACTCTAGCTCACTCTTTCTCTCTACGTATCTGCTCTCTTTGTGCCACTTAATAAAAAGCCCATTACATGCAATGCTACCTTTTGAGCCCTCAACGACCACCAGCCATCTCTTTGCCCCGTCGTTGCTTCTATATGGGAAATGGAATGTACATACATATGTATGTGGTGGCCACTTGATTATGGTAGAACTATGTACTCCCCAGGTAAAGTGCACAGAGACCTAGAAGACTCAATGACAATTGCAATTACGCTTGGTCCAACATAGATAAAGCGCATCGGCGTGCCAAGTCAGAGGGGTGCGAAAGTAGGGCAGACTTACGTACGTACCTACATAATTCAAACAAACCGTTTAAGAACCACTAGGGCACTAGGCGGCGCTAGGCACTAGAGCAATTTTACCTTCTTTAATCAAATCAAATATTAAGCTTTAGTCATCTGGGCCTGCCCTTCATCCACCCGTTCTAATATGCTTTTTGTGGTTACTTGGCTCTGGCTCAATATTAAAAAAACGGCTAATTGCAGTTGGTAATGGGGCTCGTGGCTTTCCTTTGATCTGGTTTTGAGAAGATAAGCTGTTAAATTTACGTGTTAGCCAACACTACTACATTCACTACATCTATATTTTAATCTGAATAAATGGTTTCTCAATAGAAAAGCTCATTTAGCTCTATTTTAAAAGGGGAACCTGATAAATTTGTTAGCCAGTACTATTCCTGATCTATCTTGCCATATTTTTATTTTCTTGTTATCCAATACTGGTTTCCTCTCTTCAGTATCTTAAGGCCCGATTCTCATTTATGCATAAGGTTTTGCCGTATCGAAATTTTACCATACATTTCATTACGCAAAGAAGACGTTCCTATCTCAGGCGGTTCGATTGACTCTTTTATCGATATTTTGCGAATGCAACACTAAAAATTTGTCAGCGAAAATGCCAACAATGAATGAATGGCAGAAAACAAACAAAGAAACAAAGTTCAAATAAATTTCTGGCCAATCTGGGAAGTATTTCAATTTTTCGGAGATTGATTTCTACAACATTTTCATCGAGCTTTTAAGCATAAAACTATATTATAACTTCTACATTTGTTTCAATCGCTAACGTGAATCCCAGCCGTTCCCCACAGATGAATCTTGTAGGAATCGGGCTTTAACCTAAAAACCAGCTAAATAAATGTTCTTTAAATAAAAAATCCCACTTTGTTTTCTGTTTCTGGCTTTGAAATTTGTTAACTAATACTATTGCAAATCTATGTTCAAGCTTGTCAAGCTAATAAAGCCGAGATTTGTTAACCAACACTAATTGTTTAGCTGATTAAAAGCTTTTAAAATTGCTGTTTGATTCTACAAAACAAAACAAACGACTGAAATATTAGAAATTATTTTTAAAAAAGCATTTTTTTGTATATTTGTGAAATGTTTCAAAAAATGAATTGGTTAACCTTGACGGCGCTTATTTTGGCGGCGACGCCTTTCCTGGCGACGTTCCCGACGTTTCTCTTGACGACGTTCGCGACGCCTCTCGCGCCTTCTACGCTCACGACGTCTCTTATTACGGTTACTGCTAGAGCTGCTGGAACTGCTGGAGCTGCTTGAGGATTCAGTTGTTGTTGTTGTTGCGGGAGCAACTGTTGTTGTGCTAGCATCTGGAGTCGAGGCTGTGGGTGATGTTGAGGACGAAGATGAAGGTGTGGTGCTTGTAGACGAAGACGAAGGAGTTGACGAGGATGAAGACGAGGGCGTTGTTGAAGTCGATGGAGTTGACGACGAAGAACTGGGAGTTGTTGAAGTCGATGGAGTTGAAGATGTCGGAGTCGACGAGGATGAGGTTGATGGAGTCGATGCTGAAGAAGATCCTGCCGCATCAGCATCCATAGCAACCGCTATCAAAGCCAATAGGCAGAAGCATACTGAGAATTTCGACTTCATGTTAGTTAGTTGCTTTCTCTTATGTCTCTGAACAATGTATATTAATTTTTGAGATTCTCGCAGAATATTTATAGCAACAAAAGGTGAAAATCTTCATTTTAGAAACAAAATGAAGTAAATATTTGATGATCTGGTTTCGCAAAGGGTAAACAACTAATTTTTATTTTAAACAATAGATTCGCCTAAAATAAAACAAGTCACTAAGCTATTCAGATGTTTTTTTTTATAGAAAAAACTTTCCGATTCCATTTATAATATATTTTTTTGATTTTCTATGTTTAATAGAAATTGAAAAACAAATATTAACACACACACTCACACACATGTAGCATTTACACGTGTTCATCTAAACTTCTATGCAAATACACATTTTAATTGTAACAGAAACAGATATAGCAAATAAGAACGAGCTTCTTTCGGATAACAAAATATTTTGGGTGTTGACAAAAGTAGGCAAATTTGTTTACCCCCAAAGCATGGCATGATCTGGCAAGTTTGAATCTAATAATAAGTTGCATATGGAAGATCACCAGAAGATCGAAATGTGTATGTATTTATTGAAATTTGTATTATGCTAAGGCCATTAAACTGGGTGAATGTATAATGGAGTAATCAATTTAGTTATACAATTATTTATAATTTTTGGTAAACATTTGAATTTCGGTGCAAATTGATGAATTTGCCAACAATCGATAATTGTGGAAGTGGAAGTTCTGTCAAGCTTTGATTAAGAGTAAGTAAGTAAGTCGTCTCGCCGACTTAGGTATACCATACACCAGTAAAACAAATATTTCAAATTTATAATTATATTTTTATTTTCATACCCTTGCAGTATATATATTCTTGATCACCATGAGAAGCTGAGTCGATATAGTCCGTAGCTTCTTTGATATTTTATTAACAAATTCTGTTCACATGCTTGTTCACATGCATAGGAGCACTCTAGCGCCCCCACCCAACGCGTTTCTATCGTTCATTCCGTATGTAGGACATCATCACACATGATAGGCGCAAAAACAAAGGAGACTTATTTGGTTTACATATATAATATTAGACAAACATATTTGGAGCACTTGGGGTCATCCTACTCATCCTCCTCACACCATTCGTTCTCCTGGCGCTCTTGCTACTCCTCGCCGGCTGTAAAGTCGTTCCTAATGTTAAATGTATTTCCTCTTGATAACATTGGCTACTTGCAAGTCAACATCTTAAGGCCCTGCATGCCCAAATACTTGGTAGCCAACATTATAATTCGAACAGGGTTGCTTGGTCTACCTTTAGAAAGTCGCCAATCCAGGGTTTGATATCATCGGTACGCTTCGGCTGGCTGTCATCGTCGACTGGTCCAGGTAAGAACCTTGCGCAATATGGTTGAATTCACATTGGGCAGCGGCACAATGGTATTCTCATCAACCTCCATCCCACAGTTCTCCAACATGGTTTTAATGGTCCCGGAGTGAGAATGAGAAATATTACATAAGGAAACGTCCAGAAATAACGTGAGTAGCTTTTTACCCATACATAAATAATACAAATTCTATATAATTATCCACAAATGTGACCCTTGGAGAATCTGTACTATATGTATTAACATTTCGGAAAGAAGAATCAAAATGGTTATATTGTTATTTCAAACTCCGATGACCAATCCGATACATTTTTGTATTTCTTCGGACCTCGGTTTTCTGCCCCTCTTGAGACATCTCCAAAACCCTTCAACTGCTACTTCGGCGCTCGTAATTCGTTGACCACGTAGTATTTTTTGATGTGAGGCAATAAAAAGAAGACATTGGATGTCAAGCTATGTCGGGCAGATGAATGTTTTGACTGTTTAAAAATTTACCTGCTTGCCGAGATGTAATGCAGTTTGCATTCTCATCATGGAGAATGTTTCTTTGGTTTGGTGAATGACGTTTTGTTTCATACGGATATATTTGTGATTCAACAAATGTCACGATTTTAAAAACATCTTAGTTATGCGGTATCCAACGAGGATAAGTGTTCATGTAAAATGGAATGTATAGAAGTGAAACTAATGTGGCAGAATGCCACATTTCGATCTTGCATTATCAATTAACGCACAATATCGATTAATAATCCTTCGAAAACCGTGGCAGGAAATATTCATTGTTGCAATTGTAATAAATTTCAAATACATGCCAGAACAACTTCGTTTGCTAAGTGAGTTACTAGACCTTTCACTCGTTTGCATTCCCGAAATATAACTATCAGTTCTAGTATTAGGAGAAGCGAATATCATCGATCATCATCGACTCTATCGGAGGGTTTGGGACAATTTCTGACTATAACTTTTTAAAGGAAACATTTAGATATCTTTGTTTCGATTGCAATAGATAGCGATAGACTTGGGGAAAGGTCTTTAGGTGGTGTCCGGTTTAACATATTTTGGTACTCAAAGGAAGGAATTGTGTTCGTTACTCGTGGATTCAACACCAAATCAATCAAACACGGTCAGATAACATTCCACCAATCAATGATTCTTCAGAGATCGTTATATAGTTATTCTGTCTTTAAAACATTCCACTTCAATTAGTTTTTATGGAACGAAGGAGAGCGAAGTCCAATATAACGGCTTGTTCTATTTTTGTCGACGTTTATCTCAAGGCACACATACATACATACATACATAAGCATGCATGAGAGTAGGTCTTTTTGTATTGAACTATTGTAGCAATTGATGACCTTTTCTCATGCCTCTTGTTGACCCTTATTTGCCTGTGTTCGCGTCCTTAACTTAGATGCTGTCGTCATAGAGCGTGCACACACACACACACATACACAGGCGAGCTGATACACATACGATTGCATATATTAAAATGGCGTTTTCTGGCGCTCGCGCGCCACGTCTTTTGTTTACAA
The DNA here is from genome assembly GCA_018152135.1 of Drosophila paulistorum. NCBI lineage: Eukaryota > Metazoa > Arthropoda > Insecta > Diptera > Drosophilidae > Drosophila > Drosophila paulistorum. Next base: position 19,009,152 of record JAECXG010000690.1, read on the forward strand.
AATTGAATTTTTCATTACCATTGCCCAAGTGCCGCTTGCCACTGCTGTCTGGTTATGCTCCTGGCCCTCGTACTGATTCTGGCTCTGGCTCTGGGTCTGGTTCTGGCCACTGCAGTGGTGCCCATACCACACTTCTCTCATTCTCTTGCTTTTGACTATCTTGCTTTCGTTGAACGCAACCATACACACGCTTTTGGTTTATAATTGGATTTTGATTCGTTTTGCATAAAAAGTACAGAACCAGACTATTCTTTTCTCTCTCTCTCTCCCTCTTCATGTGTGTGTGCTAAAATTTTATGGCTTCCAGCGGCGCCTGTCCGCATCTTTGATATAATCTACACGCATTGGCCAACAAAAAAAAAAAAGAGAAAAGAACCATCCAACCAAAACCCAAACGAAAACTTATTGAACTCGTTGGCTTTTCTCTATATATAAAATGATTTGAAAATAATTTCACTGCATTTCTTTCAATTTTTCGTCGTCGTCGTGTAGTGTGTCCTGTGAATGAGTTTGTGTGTGTATGGCTTTATTATTTATGGCTAGCTAATGCATATGTGTTTGTCTGTGTGTGTGTGTGTGTATTTGGTTTTGGCAATTTCCATATTGCGTATACGCCACGTGGCGCCAATGTAAATTTACTGCTTTTGCAGCTTCATTTGATTGGTAAAACGTACAGCAGCTACCTACATATTTGCCATGTTTATATCTTTTTTTTTTTTTAGGTCAGTGGAAAATTGAGCAAACAAAATTGAACAATTTTACATTCCCTCTATTATAGTTTTAATTATGGCGCCAAATTTTTGTTTTTTTTTTTTTGGGATTAAACCAACTGAAGAAAGCTAAAACTGCCGCTGAAATTGCAAGATATAGTAATAACTGTTTAAAGTTTAAAGCTGAAAACGCCTTGACGCTAGACGCTTTGTTCTAACCAACATTACACTAGCTGATAGCTTGCTTTTTCACCAATAATAGTTTCAAAACTCTTTAGATTGTTTGCCAATACTTATTTTGTGTGTAACGCTTTCTTACTTGTTAACCAACACAGTTTAGTTTTGTAAAATAATAATTTTTAAATAGCAATGGAATCTTTATTTCATATATCAATCGAATTTGAGTCAAATTTCACACAGTGGAAAATTATTTAACCTCGACGGCGCCTGGTTTCACGAATAACTTCCCGGCGTTCTCCTTGGCGACGTCCCCGGCTCTCCTCTTGACGGTGTTCGCGACGTCTTTCCTGACGACTTTCGCGACGTCTCTCCTGACGGCGTTCACGCCTCCGACGCTCACGACGTCTCCTGCGTCTATCGTTGCCGCTGCTTGAAGACTCAGTAGTTGTTGTTGTTGTTGTAGGAGCAACTGTTGTTGTGGTAGTAACTGGAGTCGAAGCTGTGGGTGATGTTGAGGACGAAGATGAAGGTGTGGTGCTTGTAGACGAAGACGAAGGAGTTGACGAGGATGAAGACGAGGGCGTTGTTGAAGTCGATGGAGTTGACGACGAAGAACTGGGAGTTGTTGAAGTCGATGGAGTTGAAGATGTCGGAGTCGACGTGGATGAGGATGATGGAGTCGACGCTGCTGAAGATCCTGCCGCATCAGCATCCATAGCAACCGCGATCAAAGCCAATAGGCAGAAGCATACTGAGAATTTCGACTTCATGGTAGTTAGTTGCTTTCTCTTATGTCTCTGAACAATGTATATTAATTTTTGAGATTCTCGCAGAATATTTATAGTAACAAAATTCTCTTGTCTTCAAGTAAATATTTGATTATAGTTTGGTTTGGCAAAAGCAAACAATTAGTTCTTCTATTGTAATGTTGTTGACGAATCTATTGTTATAGATCTTTATTTTTGTTTATTGTTAAGGCAAAACTTTCCGATGCTATTTATTTGAGTTTTTGTTTATTGACTACCATTCGGTATATTCTTTGCTTTTCTTTTATAATATTTATTATTGTTTCCTTCAATAGCTTTAAGTCGGCATTTCGATGTTTCAAGAAGATTTATAACGTTAGTAATAATTAGTAAAATATCGACACCAAACGTGTTGTCTTAATTATTTTAAGATTTTAAAACATTCAATTTAAAGAAATTTAGTTTCTGGCATTCAATCTTTTGAAGGTTGTCTGTATAGCGTTACTTTAAGAGCTACCAAGTTCTCTCATCATTAAACGTTGCTAACCACTCCATAGCAATTCATGATCAAATTCATCAAAACTTGCAGTAGTTATTCACAAATGCCAATGCCGATGCTTTAAATTAATGAACAAATAATTGCACTAAATCTGGCAAACTATCGATAGCAGTACCGTACTTTTTTGCACCCCCATCGATAGTTTTTCTTTCCACCATCGATAGTTATGGCCATTTTGAATAATTATGAAGAACTTTATGCAGAAATTCAGGTAAACATAATAATAAAGTATTTTTTGCCCGCCTGCGGGTGATGTCCGTTTGCGGGAGGCAAACGAAAAAGTATTTTAAATTACATTTTGAAAAATTTGTCAATTGTGGATTGCCTAGATATGTCTTATTTATTATTGAGTTGTAAGTGCTCGAAGCGACTTTTTCAAAGGTTTAAGTGTTGGTAAGATATAAAATCAAGGCAACGCCTTGTGGTATATGTTTATTGAATTAATTTATTAATGTCCTAATCAGATTTTCTTATTACTATCTCTGCCTCTAAGGTTTTTTTATACAAAAATGTTAAGCAAAATTGTGTCCGCGTCTAGCCCGGAGAGCCTCCGCCCAGGAACGGTTCGTGTATGCAAAATCGTGCTAAAACTCTTGGAACTGTAAAATTCGTTTGCCTGAGCTTTCATTGTAGTTAGAACGAAGGAATAAAATGTTGGTTAATTATAGTATCGATATTATTGAATTATTCTCCACAAACTATCTATAATATCGAATGGATCAGCTCTTACCGTGAGTGGACAGCACGTGGAGGTAGTGGAAAAAGATTACATTTGCCAGAATTAAACTTAGATTACCAGCTTAGACTTAAGCTGCAGGTATTAAATTATCTCTGCTTTGTAACTGTTGAGGTTGTATGAGACTTAAATTGTTAATTTTATCTCCAAGCTCTTTGTTTAATGCGCATGAATAAATCAAATGCTTTTGATTTCATCATGGAAAGAAAAAATGCATTTCATCTGATGAGAACCGACTGTCATATTTAACTGATAAAAACAAGCCGATGTAGCCACATGGGATAAGCATCTCTTTGTGCGCATCTCAGGCAGTCTGCCTGACAAGAATTCTCGTTTGCTTTCTGACTTCTGAAGGATTTCCACTAACAAACAAACTGGAGTTTTGCATTACTCCATTAAAAACTTTTTCATTCTGTTTGCGGATTAACACCAACTGTAAAATAAAAAATATATAAGTATATATATATATATGAAACCATGTTTAACATGCCATGCCACAAATCCAGCGAGAACAAGTGGCTCGTAAGTTAACATAATCTAGCCATCTTGTAAGCCACTTACTTTTGCTTAAAGAGGAAGAAACCGCCCCACAGAGATATATCCACCGGAAGGCAGGCAACTGGCAGCAAGTCACAACTCATAAATTTAGTTTATCCTGCAAGCCCAAGCCATTATGGCCATTCTTTCAACTGGTCAACGATGACACCAACATACACACCTTAGTGGCCATTATTTTGAAATTCTACCCCCAGAAAGCTCCATCTGCGGCTTTTTTTGTTGGGGTTTCTGCTTTTGTTTTTGGCCTGAAACATGCGTGTTTTATTGGGTCATAATCAGGCCATGGCCAGGAACCAACCAACGGGCACTTAGCACTCCTTAAGTTTTACAACTTCACGCTCAATCTGAGTAGCGGAAGGCGGAAGGAAGGACCAAAGGATGGGGAGTCATAAAAAAAGTAACACCTCGAACTTTAACCCGGCCCCAAGAGCTATTAAACGAATCTTTTTTGCTATAACTTGGCGACAAAGTCACTGGCTGACTGGATGACTAACTACAGCCTTACCTTTAATAGCAACAACAACAAGTTTAAAATGCAGACAAACCACTAGAAGAGGGTCCAAAGGGACATAGGTAAATACTCCTTATGGACTTGCGGTATGGGTGGCATTTGTTGATAAAGTGAAAGTGGCATAGAAGTTTGCCAGCGCATACTAAATGTGTGCATTAACTGTTGACTGTTTTAACTGTTTGTTCGAGTATGTTGTTTTGTTGACCAACACTGTGAAAAAGTGTGACCATGATTGGGATCTAAACAAATCATATAGACTGCATGACAGTCCGACCTTCCAAAAAAAGGGAATCGAAATCTTTTCGAAAATCGCACAAAAGTAGGCTTTAAAAAAATACAACTTGAATTTATGGCAAAGTATTTCGATAACATTTTTTTATACCCTTGCAAAAGGGCTATATTAATTTTGGTCAGAAGTGTGCAACGCATAGAAGAAAGCATCCCCGACCATATAAAGTATATATGTTCTTGATCAGCACGACGAGACGAGTTCATATAGCCATGCCCGTCCGTTTGTCCGTCCGTTTGTCCGTCCGTCGGTCTGTCCGTCCGTCCGTCCGTCTGCCCGTCCGTCTGGATCGATGCGAACTCCTCCTAGACCGTTAGAGCTACAGAGTTGAAATTTTACATGTAGGCTTGTAGCACAGTTTGTATATCTCAGCCGGATTCAGCTCCCATACAGACGGCAAAGTCACGAACAGTGACTTTTCTCAATAGCTTCGTTATTCTCTAAGCTATTGTCGTGAAATTGGTGAGTCTATTACACCTATAAACCACTGTGCCAAATTTGATCAAGATCGGGTGACTATATCAGATAGCTCCCATAGAAACGATCGGTCAAAGACAGTCAATAACTTCGTTACTTTTGACGCGATTGCTTTTAAATTAAACAATTGTTAGTTTAATATATCTGTTAATGACTGTGCCGAATTTGATAGAGATCGGGTGACTATATCATAAAGCTCCCATAAGAATGATCGGTGGAAAACAGTGACTTTGATCAATATCTTCGTTATTTCCTATGCTAAGATTGTAGGCCATTCTTTCGCAGACATTAGACTTTTTAGATAAAACGTTTTTTCACTTTAATGGCAATGGGTAAGGAAAGAGTTACCAAAACAGTTGCAAGGGTATACAAAGTTTGACGCGGTCAAAATTAGCTCCGGCCCTCTGTTTTTTTTTTTTTTAATTCTTAAAGTTGTATGCAATTTAGGCCAAAATGTGCATCTAATCGAATCTATTAATTTAAAGAGTACTTTGTAGTCTTTCATTAGATTTTACATCTTGTTGGTAAGCTGTTGAACTATTTTGGGGAAATTTATATATTTTTTTGTTTCAGTTGTTAGAGATGCTTACCTTTGCCGCACCTGCCCAACTTTTTCCCTTCCCTTTTTGTGTTTTTTTGGTGTGTAAAGCTTTTACACAAATTATTTGTATTTGTGTTCGTTTTTGTTTTTCTTTTTTTTTGCGTTGTTTTGGTGCTGCTTGTGTTTTTTGGTTTATGTTTTGCGTTGTGGCCAAAATAATAAAATATGGCAAAAACAGAAATCAAATGGCAGGCCCACTTCAATGAGCCAGAAAAATGAAGAAAAAAAATGAAATAGCAACAAGAAAAACAACAACAGGCAGATTGGCATTCACTTAGGGCGGAAAAAAAGGGAGAAGTTGCCATGGTTAGTTCCAGAGATGGTGAGGAGGGAAAGGGCAGGGGTTAGTGGTAATAAGATGAACATAATGAGCAGAAGGGCCAAATAAAGAGAAGGAGAGAAATAGAGTGAGTATGAGGGGGGATAAGGGATGAGATTTGTAGCTGTAAGTAGCAACCTGCCACTTCAGTTGAGTGTTGTTGTTGTTTTTGCTTTGTTTTATGGCTAATTTTAGACAATTTATGAAGTGTTGGTTATGCTTGATAAGAGCTTCAAGCGGAAACATCAAAAACAACAGCAACAACAATGGACAATGACAACAACAGTATCAACAACAGCAACTCATGCAAATGAGCTATGTTTAAAGCTTAAAATATTACGCATACGACTTGTCAGCCAAGTCAAAATGATAAAGCGCAGTAAAATGCCTGAAGCAGAGCGCGGGTTTAAACGTGTTGAGTTCTGTGTGTATGATTCAGTGTGTGTGTGTCTGTTTGTCTGGATGTGGGTAAGCAGTTATCACAGAGCTGACATATGAAGTTGTTAATTTTACAAAAAAAAAAACCTAATAAAAATGTAAAAAAACCAACCATAGAGAATGCTGGTTTTGCTTCTGTTGACAACTTTCATTCCACTTTTCCATAACCTTATCCATCTTCTCTCCTACCACCTTTTTTTTTTTTTGGCCTGGTATATCATTTGCTTAATGCCTAAAGAAGATTTGTTAAGCCAAATGATACACAACAAATGCCTGAAATGTTTTTTTTTCTTGGCATAATTGGTTAAAGTTAATTGGAGGACTTATACTTTACATATATACACATATCTTGTCTCTGCATCTGTGTGTGTGTGAGTGTGTGTGAATGTGTGTCGGTGAAAAGTTTTTTTCATAAAAGAAAATCTAATTAAATATGCACAATTTGAGCTGAAATCGTATGAACTTGTGATTCTTCTTCTTCACTTCCATTTCATAAGCCAATTTTTGGAATGGAATGCCATAAATAATTTACTTACTTTTTGTTTTCTTTCTTTGGAAAACCATTAATTATTTGTTACAGGATTAAGATATTGTGTATTCCAACAGATACCCAAGGTAAAAGATACAGAAAAAAAGTAAGTAAATATTATAATTTTCAGAAATCAAATGTTCTCTGATTTTATGTGCAAATCATTTTTGATGATAGGCGCGGCAGATTGGCCTCAACTTCGAAGCGTTCAGCAAACGAGCCACTGTGCATCGATTAAAAACAAAGTCTCAATGTATTTGTAGTAATTATGCCATTAATTAAAGTTTCTGGCAAATATTCAATTTGAACAACTTTCTTTGGACAATTTTTTGGCAACTTTAAGCTAAAAATCCGCTTATGTCAAATGAATTCTGTTAGTTTAGAGTGAAGTGAGCTGAACTGAAGTGAACTCGACTTGCTGACAGTTGGCTTATTTTTTGCCCACTTCGCATATACATATATACTTGTTTTTTTTTTTTTTGTTTTGTTATAGTTATTTTATTTTTAGTCATAATCTAGAAATCTCTTAGTATGTGCAATTAAACTTCATTGTGCCAGACAGACGAATTATTCATCGTCTTCTTGGCAAACATGCCAGGATGCAGGATGCAGAATGCAGAATGTTTTGCCTTGCCTTCTGCTGCCACCTGCCTGCATAATTCATTTTACTGTGTGTGACATACATTTCGGAATTTATGGTTTAGAATTTTCCGTTTGATGGCCAGAAAGTGGAAAAGAGCTTAAGGAAATGAAGGAGAAAAATTAAATTCTATATGTAATTGCACTTGCGCGTGTCTACGTCAGAGTTGTAAGTTGAAGAAAGGGTTTAATAAGTTTTTGTATAGTTGCAAAATAAAAAAGAATCTCATTTTCTCGGCTTCCTATCTAAAGGTAGGCCTAGCTGTGGACTTATGTAGCTTTATCTTTAGTGAAATTCTTGTGTCACCCCTTTGCAATCTACGTCTATGCTAGTAAGACATCTTTGCAAGTTGAAGTGAAATGCTTACATAGTTGGAAAACCAATTAAAATAACTTTTTGAATGGAATTGAACATGTTATTTAAAGCTTAATGAACTGAACTTTATTTTATTTGAATTTTGGATTAATAAATATAAATTGAAAAATAGTTTCTAATATACATATATACATACATATTTACTTATAGTTAACCTTCGTCTCTTCTTAAGAACTTAAAAACTGTTTGTCGTGACTAATCGATTTAACATTTTGGCAAAAACGTGTCCGAAATTTCAAAGTTTTAGCTTAAATAAATGTGATGTCCCGCCAGCTTTTCTTTCCACCCCTCCCCCGTTCCCTTGGGCTCGTTCAGCGGTAGTGAATGTCAAACTTTTCTGTCAATTGTTTTTCCTCTACTTGAGCACGCGTTTCAACTTTTGACTTAATGCAAATTATATGATTTCATTTCCATCTCTTTTTCGCCCTTGTTCTCACTCTCTCTCTCTCTTTCTTCCTTGTTCTTTGACATTTGCAAAGTGTTTAATTTGGCATAGAGAACCTGCTATATACAAATATGTATATAGCTTATATATATATAAATGTATATAGTAAGTCAGTTTATATTACATTAGAAAACCACAAAACAATTTAAGTTCCAAAACATGGCGAAAACTTTTCTATTTGTCACAAGCAACTGACAGTCCCAAAAAAAAAAGTTAAAAAAAAACAAAATATAAAATTGAAACGGGAGAAACCGGCAACCTATTAAGCCAGGCTATGTCGAACATGCTATACTCTTGCTACAATTTTAAATTGGTTGTGGGTTTTGAGGGCTACAAGCGAATATCTAAAACAAAATAAAGAGAGTTTTTTCTCTTTGTTTAAAGTCAAACTCAAACGAAATTCAATTCCAAGGTTCTTAAAATACATTTCATCTACAAAGTAACCTTCATGTTTAGATGAATAGTTTGTTGGTTTGCTTATTAAAACAGATGTTAAGTAAGGGAATAGCAACATTTAGCTCGAAATCGAAGACTTTGGGCGAAACAGCTGTGTTGATGGCAAGTTTACTGGACTATCTGCTAAATGAAGGTTATACAAGTTGAATAACCATTGCTATAACTAATATTCCCTTGACAGAACAGGGTATTAGCGACAACAAAAGCAACTAATGTAAAGTTAAGCTTTAAGCCACAGGCTAAACAAATACATACATATATGTCGATTGAGAGAGGGCGAGATGGAGATGATAGGGAGCGGAGCAAGAGCATGAAACTTTTGAGCTATTTTTTGATTAGGCTTTTTTTTTGCTTCTGTTTTTTTGTATTGTATTGTTTTGTATTTTGTGGGGAGCAGACAAAAGAATCTATTGGATGGGCCCTGCTTCCTTCCTTGCGTTGTGATGGTCAGCCTGGTCCTGCACCTAGTTACTTGGGCTTGTTTATTGCTCATACGCCAGATTGAAACTCGTGTCGGAGTTGAATTGTTTGCCTCTTGGCATACAGTGCGTATGATTGACATAATCGCAGCTAGCCTTCAGTCATCCTGTACTCCTCACCTAATACCTAACACTCCCCACATTCCATCCTTCTGTGTCCCCTGTCATTAGCTCACTTCATTGAGCTGCTGCCACTTCATTTCATTTGTTTGGACATTGATTAATTGTCATCTGGGCACTTGTTTACATTTCTTTTTTCTCTCAGTCAGACCATTTAGTTGTTACCTTGGTATCATTCCGCATTCTATACTAGAACCTTAAATACATATGTACCTATCTACATATACATATACATATATATATATATATAAATAGTTCATTCAACATCAGTTGTGATATATAAATATTTTATTCAGCTGCTCATCAAATGCAATGAAATTGAAAAAGGGTTTAAGGCATAAATTAATTGAAATTCAATTGCAAAAACAAAATTATGACTTTGGAAATTGATTTAACCTGAAGCGTTATAAGCAGTAAAAAAACCAGAGAACCGGGGCCGAAGTTTGTATACCCTTGCAAGTTGTTTCGTACTCTTTCCTCACTTATAGCTGTCAAAGTGGAAAACCTTTTATCTAAAAAGAGTAATGTTTGCGAAAGAACGAAGTTATTGATCAAAGTCACTGTTTTCGACCGATCGTTCCTATGGGAGCCATATGATTTAGTCACCCGATCAAATTTGGCATAGTTATTTATATCTGTAATAAACTTACCAATGTTAAATTTCACGACAATAGCTTAGAAAATAACGAAGTTATTGAGAAAAGTCACTGTTCGCGACTTTGCCGTTTGTATGGGAGCTATATGATATAGTGGTCCGATCCGACTGAATTCGAGATATACAACCCCTGCGGATATACAAGCCTACATTTTAACTCTGTAGCTCTTACGGTCTAGGAGGAAATTGAGTTGATCCAGACGGACGGACAGACGGACGGACATGGCTATTTGAACTCGTCTCGTCGTTCTGATCAAGAATATATATACTTTATATGGTCGGAGATGCTTCCTTCTATGCGTTGCACACTTCTGAACAAAATTAATATACCCTTTTTGCAAGGTTATAAAAACTGTCTAACAAGAATTGAATGAAGAAGTTATAAGTAAATCTTCATATGTTTAACTACCGATTTGTCAGAAAGAGGTCCGAGAAATCCCAACCCAGAAAGACTCTAATTGTAAGTGAAAACTGCAAAAACTTCGCTTGGTTTTTGACGATTTTCAACTTAACTTAAAGCTAAATCTAACATTCTGTACTTTGCTTACCATTAAGTTTTCATTTGGTTGTTGTAAGTTTTACTTTATGGGATTTGCAAATTGTAAAAATTGTTTTCGATTGTTGCATACATATTGGCGACTTTAATATACCACTTCACCTGTTCCTCTGAGTGCATGGTAATAATAAATTTAAGAGATAATTTTAATCAGCTTTAAGTGCATAACTTGTTTTGGCAAATTCTTTCAATGGGATTATGTTCAACCACATGTGAGTATCCTTGCATTGTCCTGGTGGAAATCAACTTTATTCTTAGTCAAAAGCTGAAAATAATATGTTGAGGCTATATTCACCTGGCCATGCACAAATTTACATTGAACTTTGATTAAATCTCACAATATTCAAGTCAACCTTACGTATTTAATTTCTGCATTGTCTGAGTAAATTTGAAATTACCCGATTTCAAATTTATAAATGAGAGTCTAAAAATAAGCAACCTATTTAATATTTTCTTAAGGTCTCTTATAAATTTCATTTAGAGTTTTCTTCTATCTTTCAATGTTTTGTTTAGTTTTGTTGGTTAATTTTTTTGCTGAACTCATTTCTGTGGCTGTTTTTCATTAAACATTTTACCAGCTTCAGCCAGTGTTTTTGAAATTTTCTTTATTTTCCGCATTCTTCAATAACATAATGTGGAAAATGTTTGTTTGTCTCCGTTTCATTTCATTTTGCGTTTTTTCCTTACTTTTTTTGATTTTTTTTTTTGGTGCGAGCACAGAAAACTTTTTCTGTCTATAGTTTAAGTCAAAAAATGTCAGCCAGGCACTTTAGAAAACTTTAAAACTTGTGCCCTGGGGAGAAAAACACAACAGAGAAAACAGAGACAAGAGCCATAGAAACATTTGTCGCGCTAATGACAAACCGCAAAGTTATAGTCCCAGACAACACTTTGATTTGACGAACTGTTTCAAGTACACCATACACAAAAACCAGCATAAATATGTGTGTATGTATATAATTAAAGTAAAACTAATTTACAAACGGCAACGGCAGCAGTTATCAGCTTAATTTGCGCCTAATTAGATTTCCATGGCTGCTACTTTTTAACTCTTTATCACAAATAGTCAAGTCAAGTCAAGTCAAGTCAAGTTGTTGCTTGAGCGAAAACTTGTACAAGAACAGGGCAACAGCTGCACAATATTTATACTCCTGCTATACGATACTATATATATAGTACCCACATGATATATGTGAAACACAAAAAAAAAAAAAAATAGAAACAGAGAGAGAGAGATGGAAAAGTTTGCACTAAAGCAGAGAAAAGGAGTCCCAAGTACTTACACTCGGTAAATAGGCCAAAGTAAAGAAATTGTTGTAGAAAGAGAAGTAGGATAATGGGTATCTACCTACTGTCCTCGGCCTCCCTCCATCTCTCTTACTCCTCCGTTTGTTTCCCCTTAGACTATCAAAAAAATGTGGAGCATATGAGCAAGTGTGTGTGTGTGTGTGTGTGTCTGTGTGTATTGTGGCTGCCATTCTTGTTGGCATTGTAAACTTTTTAATAAAGCCACTATGGACACTCACATAGTCATGGCCAGCAGATAGAGAGACAGGCAAAATGTGTGTATTGTATTGTGCATTATGAAAATAGACATTATGTTAAACATATTGTACACAACATATTCCATGACAAAATGCATGACATAAGAAAAAAAAAACCACAACAAAACTGCCAAAAAATGAATTTTATTTATGACAAACTGAGAACTGATGGAAGTTAGTCATGCATGGAATTTCGCTAGAATTCACAACTTTTGATTAATTGAAATATTATGCAATACGATGATGACAAATGTAATGTGCCAATAAAAATTAACATCAATATATGCAGTACATTTGATAAGTAAACGAGCTATGGAAGTTAACTTCGGCCTTGCCGAAGTTTATATACCCTTGCAGTTCTTTATTATATTTAATTCGATAAGAAAAGTGAAATTTCATACATCAACAGCATTAGTTGTCGTATTATGAATATGCTCAAATATTTTTCAAACTACTGAATTCAAAACACATTTAATGATTATTAAACAATATATGATATAGTAGTCCCATCCCGATGATTTTCATACTTTATCTCACACAGGTAATAAAGAGTCTCCAAAAAAAATTTCAACCCGATATCTCTTAAGATGGCTGAGTAAAACGCATACGCACAGACGGACGGACAGACGGACAGACGGACATGGCTATATCGCCTCAGCTTCTCAAGCTGATCAAGAATATATATACTTTATGGGGTCGGAAACGTCTCCTTCTGTGCGTTACAAACATCTGACCAATTTTATAATACCCTCTGCAAGGGTATAAAAAAAATTCCAAATAAAAGACCAATTTTAAGGAATGACATGCAGATGAAACTGATTTTTGTTGTATATGCATTATTATAGTTTTATTCTCCTTTTATTATAATAATGCTGATTAATAGTTGAAAGAAATGCGCTCTGAAATTCTTTAAAAAATATATGGTCGAATTTGTGGGCACCAGAAGGAATCTAATTATCAATTTTATACCATGCATATTAAAGTCGCCATACCTCCGCCTCCATAATTTAGGAGAAACCGATTTCCTCTTGTAGTTTTCTGACTATCGCAATCAAATTCGGCAGACTAATTAATCCTATCTATTTCTACAAAATTTTATTAAATGAACGAATTTTTGTACGCAGTCCATAAGGGCAGAATTGGCCGTTGGCTAGTAGCGGCGCTACAGTGCTCGTGCGTTTGTAGAGCGAGCGAGATTGCATGTGCCATGATACGGCATGTAAAATCAATTTAATACACATACATTTGGTTTTCGAAATTTGAAATATTTGTTTCACCTGGTGTCGGCGAGACGACTTAGTTACTTCCTTCCTGATTGATTTGAAGACGAAAGTCCAAAAACATAACTGTCTCATACCAGAATAGCGTTGGTTTGAGGAATTTCCAATTCACTTGCATTATTTCTGTATAAAGGCTGATAAAATTGACATCTGCGGTCATTTAACAAAAAATATTTAAGCACTTTACACTATTGAATACTAATGAAAACCGATCCATTTAGCTACGTTTTGCCTTTTTTTGTTATTATTGATACAAGTTTTTGTTGATAAATGTGCATAATTTTTTTTGTTTTTTGTTGGTCGTGAGCAACAATTCGCATTAGCATCACTTGGAAATAAATTTATAAGACATTTATTTTCCTCAGTTCGCACAAGAAAATTTTGTGCGCCATCATCATAAATCTAAATCAGTTTTCAACATTTAGTCTAGCCACTGCACGTGTCACATAGGTGCCAAGCGTTCTACATTCTCACCTTGGCAAGTCTTGGCATTCTCTCTCCCATGTTGATTTTTAGGTAACGTTCGTTTTTTTTTTTTTTTTGTTGTGTTGCAAATAAATTCGCAACAATTTAGACAAGTGTCTCCAACACACACACACACTCAACTCAGACTCACATTCGCACTTACATGATGAGCTGAAGAGAGAAAAGAGGACCGCAGTGAGAACGACAACGACAACGACTCCACATGTCCCCGTGTTTAATTGGAAATGAAGTGCAGTACCACATAGAACCATGTAAACCGGTGCGTATGTGTGATATTTTTGCTTTTCTTTTCTTTTTGTTTTCGTTCAAAGCGAATTGCTAAACGCAAAAACCCAGTTCATCGACTCGAATGAGAGTGAAATAGGGGGCTTAGCTATATATACGTTTCCATAGCAATTAAATAGCATCTCTACACAGATTATTTCCACATTCATTCATATAAGTATATATATATATATATTTATGCAAGCATGTGTTTCCATAATTTATGCCAACTAAATCAGCCAAAGAGATCACTAAAACCAATAAAAAAAAGGAAAAACCATTGGGACGAAATAAATGCATGTCGTGCCGAATTCGTTATACCCTAACTCCAGCTTATACATATATCGTAAAGTGAATTATCAAGTGGTTATACATATATATATGCTATAGTTACCCGTTACTATAATTGAATAAATAATCTCCCCTAAGATTGCCAAAGTGTCCATCCGACTGTATAAACTCCTTCCATGGTAAGAGTATACAAAAGTTTCGGCTTGAACTTGAACCTAAAACATGTACAGTAGACTAAAGCATAATGTTCAGATTTTTTGCTTTCTTCTTTCTCTGTTTCACTTTCATTATTTGCTTGCCAAAGTTATGTGGGGTTTTCATAGCATTTAAGGGCAGACCCAACATTTGGATAACTCGAAGAGGGGGGATTTGAGTTGAGATTTTGAGACACGGCTTTCCTATTGATTGGGCTCTCCCCTCCACGTTTTTCCGCTAAGCATTCCAAAATGTCTGATAATGTCACAATTACATACAAAAAATTCAAATTTTAAATTGAAAATGAAAGTTTAATAAACTATAAAAATACATTTTTCATTCATTTTTATAGAATGTGGCAGTGGCGTTTTGAAACATTTTTTTAGAGGTTCTTTCGATTGATCTGTTATGCGAAAATGTTAAGTTGTTAGAAACTTTAACCCACATTACATTATCATTATTGATATCAAAATCAATTGTAAGCGATACAAGTTGAAAGGCCATCAAAAAAAGGAGCATACGAGTATTTGTTTTGTTTGTTTTGCATTCACTGACTGCAAAATAAGTTTATATGAGTGCCTATTTCTTGTTTTAGAAATATCCTTCTGCCCTAACAAATAACTATGTATGTATGTGTGTGTGTGTGTGTGCATGTATGTATGTATACATAAATGAATTTGCTTAGTTTTCCGCAACTATTTGGTTGGGGTCAGCATTTTTTGTCCTTTTTTATTTTTATTTGTCCCAGGATTTGGTCCTTTCTTTCTCCCTCTCGTTCGCGGTCAATTTTGTGTTGGTCAATTTTTTGGGTATGTTTTTTCTTTGGATGGAATGAAATTTTTCTGTTTTGTTTCTTTCGCTTGGATAGTTGTAGGCATGTGTTGCTGGCCTGTGTGCCTAGTTTATATAACTTGTTGCCAATGTAGATAGTTGTTTGGGTATGATGCCATTGTTTTTGTTGGAGTTGTTGTTGTTGTTGTAGTCGTCGTTGTTCTTGTTGTTGCTTAATTAGCAAAACAAGAGTTGAGGGGTCAGAGTTAGAAGTCGTCAGTTGGTAGTTTGTAAGGCTCGCCTTGACAAATATTCTCTGACCCCATAACCAATACATTGACACATACTCACTCATTCACACACACATACAGATGTAGGGCAAGAGAGAGGGAGAGGGCGAGAAAGAGAAGAAAATGTTGTAACCCAAGTCCCACAGCCAAATGTCAACAGCTGGCATACAGAAACAAGACGAAGAGACAGAGTGAGACACACCGACAGAAAGACAGACAGTTTGACAGTTTCCATGTCAGTTGTATGTTGTGCTGCAAGGGTCATGCCCACGCATTTGTTTAAGGCTGGGGCGTTAGTAGAAGGCAACGGCACATGTATGCTTATGCTTTACTTCTTTCTCTCTCTCTCTTTCTCAGCTCTTGGGGTGTGTGTGTGTGTGTGTGCGTGTGTGGGCTTACATCCATATTTATTTCAAAGGCAATAATTAAATGCCGCCGCTATACAGCAGCAGCTGCTGTTGCCCTCTGCCTTTGCCATTGCCGTTGCCGTTGCCTCTGCCGCTATCCAAATATCTTTGAAGTCTCTCTTACTCACAATCTTTTTCTCTGGCTAGAGGGGGGTATAAGTACATACATATATACGATTTTCAGTGAAGTTAAGGTGAGCAAATTTTTGGCAATGCCAAACTAAGCTTCAGTTTTTGCCTAACTGCGTCATGGGGCTTATTTGAATTTATTGCCGCAATTGGATACCTACTTCTACCCCAAAGTAACCAAGTCTAAACGAGAGCTGGCTGGCACATGTCTCGCATTGCCTTATTGCCTCATTTAACTAATCAAAAACAACAATATTTTTGCTTAAGTATTTTAGCAAATCAACGACTCTTTCAATACCCCGCTCAAAAAATTGAAGATTATTCCAAAGGCGACGGAAAAAATATAAAAAATAATGCATGGTTGAAAAAATTTCAGACAAAATTTTGTACACGATTAAGTCGAAATGTTGTAAACCTTTTTAAAAACTCTCAAGAAATTCAAAAATTTCATTTAGAAATAGCGTAAATATGTATGGACTAGAACAAGTTTTCTTAATATAGAGTACACATGTGAACGGAGAAGCGATGAGGGCAACGTTTGTCTGTCGCCATTTTAGTTGCTCTGCTTCGTCAATTAATTAGCTTGATATACCCTTTAATCCTAAAGAGTATTGGGTATAGAGGCAGCAATAATTTTACTTGATTTCATTTTCAAAGTGTAAAAAAATAGAAAACGCCATTTGAGTTAAGCTATCAGACGCGCTGAAAGCGATACCAAAAAATATATATGTATGCAAAAGTGTGTGTGTGTGTAGGCGACGGCGTGTTTAATCATTTGAAAGGTCTTAACGGAGACTGGGGAACAGGGAGCAGGCGCATAACACCATCACCCGAGGGGCAAGACTCTCTGACATGAATTGCTCTTTACTTAGGCTACATCAGTCTAGTCATTATACTGCCCACGTTTTGTCATTTTGCTAATGAAAAGTTTACTTTATCCCGTTTTGTCTTCCTCTGTCTCACTTGAAAAAGAAAACTCGTAGATGAGTTTCACAATCATTGGCGAAACCTTCGAAGAGACAATTAAAAATATTTATAAAATGAAAAAAAAAAAATCAAATAAAATTCTCATATCAAAGTTGAGAGAATTGTTGAAAGTTTTCTCTTGTCGTTCTTCTTTCTTTATTATTATTGTTTTTTTTTTTTGGTTGAAATATGTTGGTCAATAAATCTCTCTTTTTTTCGGCATAGTAAGAAAAAAAAAACCTTCAAACAGTTGATGACAGCTGGAGTAATATATTTGGAAAATATATTGATTTATCAACTGATTTATGAGTATGGTAAGTTAATCAAAAACACAAACTTTTCTTCCTTATCCACATGTTCAGACAACTCTTTTTTTCTCTCTCTCCTTTTCTGCTGGTTTGTTACTCCGTCTGAGTGGTTAGCTGTTGGCTAACTGACGTCAAATTTTTTTTATTTGCTTAGAGAAAACAATGGAAAAACGTTTTGGCCAATCGAATCCGAAGTGTCTATACTCTGTAATAATACATTTTTGATTTTAAGATATTAAAATAGATTTCAAATTTCATCAAGATTGTTTTAATTAATTAATATTGTGATGCCAAAAACTATTTGGTTGGTATTAATTAGGTAGATGGAATAGTTGATGGCAAGAATGGCAAGAGTACTGGCAAGGGTCCAGTTGGTTTTATTCTTCTAAAATAATGCTCTTGCTATAAATGTAAATTGTTATTGTTATTATTCTTATTACTATCATTATTATGTAGTTGGCTTTTCTTCTTTTTGCTTGCTAACCATTATGTGAATGAGGCTGAGAGTGAGGTGGGAGTAGATTATGAAAATGAGTATTGTTATTTGCATAATTGATATTTAAAAAATATACATTGAAAATAAGAGGAATGTGGGGAGAAAGAAGGAATAGAAAATGGCAAGTTTAGTAGACATTTTAGGTACGTCATTAATTGAAAAATAATATAGTCCTATGTACATACAATACATATACAGTCGAGTCTCGATAATTCGTACCCCGCTTAATCGAAAACTTCAATATTTGGTAAGAAACTGCTGGTCGTCCCTATCGAAAACCTCTGTAATTCGTAAAAAATTCTGTTCCCTTGCCATTTCGAATTATCGAGAGTCGACTATACACGCACATATATACATACATGAGTATGTATGCTTTAGTCTGTCTATGGATTGTGTATATATGTACATATGTACATATATTCACAAGTGTTTGCGGTTGCTGAAAGAGGGAGAAATGGAGACTGACAATCCTTGCCTGGCCGGCAAGTGAACTGAATATTAACAGCTGAGCTGCTTGAGCAGCTTCCACCTATGAAGGACATGGCAATTGTCGCTTTTGCCTGTGGCAAAATCTTCATTAAGGACACTTTACAGTAAGCGAGTGAGTGTGGAAAATGGAAATGGAGGCATACAAACTGTCAGCACACACACACACACACACAGACTCTGTCTGTCTCTGTGAAAAGTTAATGATGTTCGCCATTTTTCAACATTTACTTTTGTAATTAAATTTTCACACAGGAAAACTACTGCAAGGCTCAAGCAGGACACTACCTCCTTCCTCTGCCTCTATTGCCTTTCACATTTCACCTGCTTTATCTGCCTTATTTGGTTGCTTTTAATATATAATTAAACGTTTATCGCATATATGTATGTATGTATTGCCATTGCTCTCATTTGTTGCCTTGTTAATTCTGAATTGTTTGCCATATGTTTATATAAAATATTAAAAATTAAATGCTTTGCGTGCTCGCTTGCCCTCCCCCCACCCCTCAAAAGAAAAACAACCATAACAAAATGACAAAAGGTCTCATTAAATGCATTTTGCATGATTAACTGCAGTTCATGGTGGCCTGTGGCAGGCCTGCGGGCAGGGGGGCGTCGGCGTTGATAGCTGTTGTATAATATAATTAAACATTTTTCCGTAGCAAGCAGCAACATTTCATTTAATTTTTTGCCCATCTTAATTAAAATCCATAAAATTTGTTCACTGATTAACATTAATTAAAATGCACGTGCAATGCATTTGCAGAATGCAAAATTATTTCAACAATGTTTTCCTATAATATGTAGGTATAAAACAATTATGTTGAAAATCAAAAGAGAAAATCGCATGTACATTTTTCCAATTAAGTGCATAACAAACATAATCAAATATCCGATTAGCCAACGACCTCAAAATAAAAATGCGGCAAAAACCATATGCCGGGATTAGCAAATTTCATGGGCCCGTGCGTTTAGAGTGCTGTTAACTGATTTTTGATCACTGATTCGTTGTTCATTCATTTACCATGGAGGGTTAAATACTCTAGATATTCATGGATCTGTATTCAAATGAGAATCGCAAAAGTGATATTGCACAATTTGCATGGAAACATTTGTAATTTCATTAGCTGGAGACTCTTCTAGAGAATCTCCAAGTACTTTAAACTATGCCCCCATTTAAAAAAAAAAAAAACACCAACAGTTCATCATGTGGTGGTCTATCTGATTCAAAGTAAATAATTTTTTATTCATTTTTTTTAAATGTTTAATGACACGACAAAAAATTAAGGACACATGGGAGAAACTTTAGAATGAGAGAGATATGCTAAAAACGTACGTTAGATGGCGCCATTGTTCTGTTCAAGTGACATGAATGACATATCACTTCTTTGCATTTCATTAGTGTCCTCTAAATCAGATTTATATTTAGACTTTAAAGCTTTGTTCATGTGCGTTTCTTAAGGAGATTGTCCATAATAGAAAGAAAGCTTTGCCTTTTTGTTAACCTCTAACAAATATGTCGACATATATGTATGTATATTTTTCTCTTCTGTTGCAATCGTAATTAACATTTTGGGAGGACCCTGACTTTAACAGTTAATTAGTCCTGCCAGCCACTTGTTACAATTAAGCGCAGCAAATGTCCTTTAATGCTAGAATCATCTTCATGACACACACACACACACACGCTGGGCAAGTGATGTAATCCTTAAATTTACTGAGCAAATTGGTAAACCAGTTTAATACTGTTCAACTGGACCTTCTGCCTTCTGTTTGCTAGGTTCTTTTTTTTGTTTTCGTTGGGTCTTTTCTTTTTTTTGTATACATCTGTGTGTTTGCTGACCAAATAAATATTAGGCGACAGTTTGTCTTTTTGTAGGTTGTTTTTTTTTTTGCTTTTTTTTCATTTTCTTCCTAAGGCTATCATCATTAAAGCGACCCACGTTGTTGTCGCTTGTCTAGCCGGTCGCTCAGCTGTCTCGATGTTTTCTTTCGCTCCCAATTTTTTCGTTCTTTCGGTCGTCTACAAACTTGCGCTAATTAATTGCAAATTTTCCTACTGTTTTTTTTTTTTTTTATTTTGTTTTTGGTATTTTCCGACCCACTTAAAATGATCGATGACATGGGCCGAACAAACAGTTGGTTTTGTATGTGTGTGTTTTGTGTTTGCATGTCATTGACGCCAACAACCGAGAACAACAACAACAGCGTAAAATAAACATGATAATCAAATATTTTGCATAAGACTCAGCTGCAACAATAACAAAAAAAAAAAAAAGAAAAGAAAATGCCGAAAATTCGTACTTGCAAAACAAAAATGTATACAAATATACACGCACACACACAAACACAGAGGTCGACTTGTCAGTGCCCTATTCAATTTGCTAATATTAGATAAGGAAATGCCAAATTCATTAGCCTTAGACAAGAACATGCTAATAAATGACACATAGAAAAGGGAAGCTCTGAGTAGAATTCGGTTAAATATGATGAAGATTTTGGAGTTGAAAACAAAATTATCTTTAACATCGAAAAAATTCCAAACTAGTTTTGTTTTACCAAACTTTCATCGTATAAAAATTGAAATTGTTTCTCTTCAGATTGTGAAATAACTAAAACATTTTTCTGTTTTTTAGCTGATCAATTTCTCTAGCGAGGGTATTGAAATTCGCCTAAGAACTTCCATTGCATCTACGTAAGATGTGTGTTTTATAGCTATTAAGTATCTTTTAGGATGTCCACTTGAACAAGTGTTTGTTTTAGATAATCGATTATAATGATACTAACCTATATTGCTAGACTAAAAATAAACGGTCGTAAGTCAGTGCAGATTAAGGCGGGTCCCACTTTCAATATCAACTACATGAACTTTGCAACTGACCCAAAGTGAATATACCGAAATGTACCGATAGCAACGATTACAACAACAATAACAACAGCAGCAGCAGCAGCAGCAGCAGCAACAACAATAACATGGGGTATTAACTTGGTCACGCAGTTTTTGGGCTTTAGCGCTAAATTTTGCGTAACAACCGCCCACATAATGAAATGAAATTGCTTTTATCCCCCCCAATAGCTCAGTCCATGAGCATAACTTTCAACCATATTGAGTGGTGACTGGCTAGTGACCAGACCAACATGTTGCTGAGTGCTCTCATTTCCTACCCCTCGTCATAGTCTTCGTCAGCTCTCTAATTGATTCGTTTTAAGCCCAACGATTGCGGATTTTTGGTGGACAGAATTTTACTCTAGTGACAATCGGTTTGGGCCGATCGATTTCGGTTTCTCTGGCCCTGGTTCTGGTTTTAGGGTGGTATGCAGCTTTAAGTTCATTAAATGTGTCATAAAAATGCTCTCTCGCATTTTCCTTGTTTTTTTTTTGTTTGTGAAAGAGCATGTAATCTAATTAAGCGGGTTGAATAAGGAGTATACGGGTCTCTGGGTATATATATATATATCAGGCCAATAAATTACGCAATCTCAGCCAGAAGGCAAGTCATTAAATTTATGGCCACTGACCAAGAAAACAGAAAATGAGCAAATCAAAGCATTTAATTTAGATTTTAATGGCCGTAACTCCGACTGCTGCCTACAATCCTCTTCTTACCGCCACTCTCTCTCTCACACATAATAATCATCATCATCTTCGGGTGAATGTTATGTCCTGTGTAAATAATGATAAGCTCATTTTGGGTTGCCATTTGGGAGCAACAGCAACAACAACAACATCAGCAACAATAGCCTTGTCCTGCCAATTAGCATATTCTCCAATTAATTGGCATGCGGCATGTGCCTCTTCTTATCAAAACAATCATCACTCAATGCAGTTTTAAGTGCACCCAAGTGCCGTCTACTGATAAAGGACACAAACAGACAAAAATACATACAAAGAGTGGGACAGAAACAGAAAGAGAGAGAGCGCCAGGTGTGTCCAGTCTAGGGGCATGTCAAGGGTCTCAGGTTAGCAATTAACTGCTCCAAGCTTATCAAAAAAAAAAAAACGAGCAGTTTATTGCCTTTTTGCCTGCCAAAGGTAATAATTCACCATGGAGAGCAGAGACAGCTAGGGACCGATGAACGACAACACGAAAACAAGTGCGAATGAGATAGAAAGTGAACTATTTGAAATGCAGTTTGCTTACTTCTACCGCTAACCGGAAGTCTTAGAATTTAGTTTCGTCTACGGTTTCGGTCTACAATTTGTCCAGATTACGGTTTATTCAATCTTTTCGTTTGCGGTTTTTCCACAAAAACTTGACGTTCATTAATTATAAAAGGGGTCATTACGAACCCTTGAAACGTACCTCATTTGAAAGAAGTTTGAGCAAATTCTTCTACTCGTTGTTTGACTCATCCTAAAATATGTTGTTTACTTTGGTATAGAAGTAGGTAAACAAACTGTTCCAATAACAATCAAAGATAGAACTTTAATCACTGACAAAAAATACTCTTTCATCTTCTTATGTTACACTTGCGTGTGAAATACTTAACATAATAAACATTTCCATCAAAACGTCCATTTTAAGCCATATCGGCAAGATCGAAGAAAGTGAGAACATTTTTTATTGCCTACTTTTTGGGGGTGATATTATTGGAAAGGTTTTCTTTGTCATTTTGCAGTCGAGAGTAAAATAAAGTAAAATAAGATCTAAATACTAAACTTTCTCTTCCCCTTCTGTGTGCATTCACAGATTATGTTTTTTTTATTGCCTTAATTTCAAATGAGAACATTTGAAACAATATTGCTTAATAGTTTTGATCATTTGGTTTCAACCAAAATATTTATTCGGAATCATTTTTATAAAGACATATTGTTAGAAAGATTTTAAGACCCACTAAATTTTAAAATCAACTTACGTTTCTCGATTTGATTAAGGCAAATATTAAAAATTTCATCTAGCTCTATCCTTTCGCCTGGCTCTGGGCAAGACTTATGTCATTTAGTCTCCTCCAATTGACTTGGCATGCAAATTTTTTAATTGCCATATGGGTGAAGGAAAAAAAAACTAGAGAAATGAATAAAAACAAAAACACAAAACCATTTAAATTTATGCATTGGCAATTTAATCGCAAATTTTCTAGACACTTTTGAGTTTCATTTGGTTTCTGCCATTGATTGATTGTGTTTTCACAAGCAGAGAGAGAGAGAGAGAGAGAGAGGGGCAGAGAGACGCGACGAGAAAGGGAGATAGAGCTTGCTAGAGTTTACTTACTTATGCCAGTTACTTTCGATGATTTAAATTGATTTACTTAGTTTTCTCTGCATATAGAGAAATTGCTCTACTACATTCAAGCATTTAGCAAATGCAAATGAATAGGTTTTTGTTTTCTGTACGCTTAATTAGAATTCAAGTTGAATGGAGAGGAATTCCCTAAAAAGTAATTCAACTTGATTTCACATGCCATATACTAGGATATCTTTATTGCTCAACAGTTTTTGGAGAGTGTTGCAATTCGATGGGCATTTTATGTAAATTAATGACACTTTGAGTGTCAGGTCTGGCTTAAGATGTTGTCAATGGCCAGTCGTAAGCAGCAGTATGGTGGGGAATGGACTTAAAGCAGCAGAATGGATAAATATTGTAATACTAGACAAAGTAACAATAAGCTAGACCTGTAACAGCAGCAGCAGCAGCAACAGCAACAACACAAGGACAATCACAAGTACAAGCTGTCATTACTATTGTGAGATAATTAATTTTTAAATAGATGCAAAAAACGACACATTCATTCTGTTAAATGGCTACAAGTGTTCAGCTTCAAATGGCCCAAAAGTTACACTGTAAAAAAATATATATATACATATATATATAGACTAGAC
Organism: Drosophila paulistorum; assembly: GCA_018152135.1. NCBI lineage: Eukaryota > Metazoa > Arthropoda > Insecta > Diptera > Drosophilidae > Drosophila > Drosophila paulistorum. The sequence goes on from JAECXG010000690.1 coordinate 19,033,265, forward strand.
TTTGAGAGTAGTCGCTTGGCTTACTAGTAGGCAGATATAGTTCTTATGAGGGCTAATTGATATAGAATGATGCGAATCTCGTATGCCTTAAGAACTCAAGCAAACTTGTTTCATCCAAATAGCAACTAACAACTAAGAGTCAATTTCACTATGATTCATCCAAATACTTCACTTTTCTGGTACATGCATCTTTGATGGGTTTTTTGTTTTTGTTGTTTGAAAAGTTAATATTAGTTTCACAGGCTATGCATACTTTTTCTAAGTGGATACGACTGCTATATACTCCCCACATTCTCATCATCATCGTCGTCGTCGTCGTCATCATTATCTTTCCCTCTCTCTCTCTTTCGCACTCACAACATACTTGCTTGTGCAGTGTTGTTTTCCACTTTTCTTTTAAATGCCGAGCAGCTTCATTTTGCATAATTGATGGAAAAATGCCGCCAGCTTCAAAAGTTTCGAACATTGTTTAATTAAATTTCAATTCAATTTTAGACTTATGCCATGGAAAGAGAAATAGGGTGGTATTATGGTGGGCGATAGAAAAAGCAAAAGCCTCCATTCATCTCAGGTTACTCGACTAGAGAAGAAATGCATATTCTTATTTTTTCTCTCTCTTTTAACTTTTCTTTTTTGGCAACTTTTCTTGGACTACTTACAACTCTGGCTAATTAGTTGACCTGTTGGCAAATTTTCAATTTTAATCATTTTGTGCAGCTAATTGATATTAAGTATACGCAATGGCAGCAATCTTAGCATCAGCATTCCCATTACCGTGTCGTAGATGCTGCAAGGGGTAACTTTAATTACGTTGCACGTTGACATTTGACACTTGACACCTGGTGCCAGGCGCAAGGTGCCTAGCGACTGCCCCTTTAAAAATAACTTTTACAGTTTTCTTTTTTCTTAGTTTCCTAAACTACCAGCCAGTTGAACAAAATATTTTTCATGGCTTTTTCTTGCTGTCTCACCAGTTTTTATACACTACAGCACCCAAAGACAAGGGTCAGCCAAGCACTTCTGAGTGTGATGCAAGAATTATTGGGGTTTGTTATGTCTAAAATCGAGTACTGCATTATTGGCATCAACCCTGAAATTCTGTAGGCAAAAAACATATCTAATTTTTGTCAAGCTCGAGATCGCTACCTTTTGCCATGTTTCCAACATTGTTCAGTTGCTTGTGCCTCTATCAGTAGAGTTGTGTGTAGTTTAAGAGCATTCAAATGTCGGCAAAGTCAAAATCACTCTCTTATTTTCAGTTACTTTCGTTTATGTGACCTCGTAAGGAGTACAAGTTTTGCTTTGATGAAAATGCAGGACATGCAAACTGAAAACTTGGCGTGTCTTGCAGTTCGGCTTGACAGGAAAATATCTTCTGACCAAAGTCAAACGTACTATAAGAGTGAACCAAGTTCAAGGACTGGTATTATTTGGCATTACCTTAAGCTATACCAGTTCGTTTGTTTTACTGGTCGGTCTGTTGGCTGGTTGATTTTGGTTTATGTTAATTCTCTTGGCTTGTTTTGCTTTCATTCTGTTCGGTTTTTGTTTTGTTTTCTCTATTCACTTGAAATCCAATGCAATCATGAGGTCTTTATTATGTATGTATTTTATGGCTTTACGCCAAAGTCTAATTTACTTTAATACAAATCGTGGGAAATCGTAACAAATTTATGCAGAATTATGGCATTCATTTAACATGAAAATTTGTTTTCTGCCCAAACAGATAAAGAGCTAGACGAAGTCACAGAGAGAAAGAGAAAATGAGTATATTTGGTAAGCGAATTTTCAATATTTTACATTAGAATTTGGTTCAATGGTGATGTTATCCTTATACTTTTATAAATTAGATTTAAAGATGCTTAAGAAAAAAATCGAAATAAAATGAATTATGCACAGCAAAACAAAGTCTGGTGAAGTGAATCTGATTATAAACCGATATATATATATGTATGTATAATTATAGTTAAAAGTAAATGCTTTTTGGACTGCAGTATTCTTCAAGTAAGCAACAATTGTTTTTCTTTCATTGAATTTTAGTCTAGTTAAAAATTAAAGCATGTTAATTGGGAAATATATTAACATTTAGCATCTACATATAGAATGCATTAATAGCTAATTGATTTAGCTACGATCTTAAAAGTTTGTGTTAAGTTAATGTCCTTGTTCTCAGAGTGTATGCCCTTATAGTTTAAATGAAAATGTTGAAAGTTCATAGCTTCGGTCAGCTTCTTGTGTTTGTAAATGTTTCGTTTTGCTTGAAGCGTTCATTAAGACAACTGCAAAGTTAATTTCCTTTGCTCTTTGTATAAACTTTACTAATATCTTTTACAAATAACTCAACCAAGTGGCAGATGTTTATCAGCACACACTCACATACTTACACTCACACACAGACAGAATCCCTACCGTCATATCAATCATCTCATTTTGATTGACAAATCTTGACAGATAAGCAGTAATAAGAAGTAACATAGAAATCCTTTCAAGGACATAACATGCCAGTAAAATCTCTGACTCTTACTACCATCGTCCTTCTTTCTCCCTCCCCTCACCATTCACACACACACACGCACATTCTCTCTTTGCGCTCTCTTTTTCTATCTACTTTCCAAAATCAATATGCTCAATTTCCTGTTAAAGAGCAGCGCGACATAAGGAAAAGAAAAAAAAAAAAAAAAACACCAAATAAATGAACTGATTTAGCGCTAAGCTAACAAATGAAGTGCAGACTGAATGTGTGTGTGTGTGTGTGTGTGAATGTGTGGGAGGGTATGGTGTGTCGATGAATATTGCTATGCATCTACACTCGGCAGAAAAACTATGCGTACAAGCTCTATGTGAAACTTTGTTTCTAAAAAAATTACACTTCTAATTAAGATATTGACGAAATTATTTTTTTTAATGATAAACGCATTATTTATGAATAAGTTGGGCAAATTTTTTTTTCAAAACCCATTATAGTTTATTTTTTATAATTAAAAAACTAAAAAACAACGAAATTCAATGCAGAAAAAGTATGCGTACAAACTAAGAAGCCACTGTTTTTATGCTTTGTATTGAACTTTAATTACCGTTTAATAACAAATAACTGTACTTAAAGCCTTAATACATTTCAAATGGCTTTTGTTTTGACAAATTTTTTCATTCTCTTGAAAATTTCGCAATGGGCAATAAGTCTAAAGAAATTGATCCCGATTTGAAAAATCTCATCCTTAAACTGCGGGATGAGGGGGAAATCTCTACGGGAAATTGGCAGTATTGTTGGCAGAACACACTCTTCTGTCCAGAGAGTATTGCAAAACTTTAATTTGACCGGTTCTGTCAAGTCCCAGCCCCGTACTGGAAGGCCATCATTGCTGACCGAACGAGAGAAGAGAGATGTTCTAAAAACTGTGCGTTTAAATCCTGGCATATCAGCTCCAAAGATTGGTCAGGACATAAGGGAGAAGTTTGGCAAAGATCTTCATGTCGATACAATCCGAAAAATATTGAAAAAGGACGGGTTACATGCTCGAGTTGCACGAAAGAAGCCTCTCATATCTGAGGCTAACAAAGTGAAGCGGATGGATTTTGCCAAAAAATATGAAAAAATGTCTCCAGACTTCTGGAATAACGTCATTTTTAGCGACGAAAGTAAATTTTGCATTTTTGGCATAAAAGGACGCAAACTTGTATGGCGTAAACCCGGCACAGCCCTTGATGTGCAAAATCTTGCTCCAACGGTTAAGCACGGTGGTGGCGGTGTGATGGTATGGGGGTGTATGGCAGCAAATGGAGTGGGCAACCTGGTCTTTATCGAGTCAACAATGGACCATAAGGCTTATATGGATATTTTAAAAGCCAATTTGCACGAAAGTGCCGAAAAATTGGGCCTGGGTGAAGACTTTTGGTTCCAACAAGATAATGACCCCAAACATACAGCCCATAACGTGAAGCTTTGGTTGCTGTATAACACCAAAAAACCAGCTGCACTCGCCACCCCAGTCGCCAGATCTTAACCCCATTGAACATCTTTGGGATGTTCTGGAGCGTAGGATTCGCCTACGAACTATTACATCCAAGGATATGTTGAAAAATGTAATAATGGAGGAGTGGCATCAAATTTCGCCAGATGTAACCAAAAAATTGGTAATGTCAATGCCAAAACGATTGGCAGAGACCATAAAAAGGAAAGGATATCCAACCTCTTATTAATTTTTCTTTGTTTTCTTCGAAAAGTGCCTTTTTTTGTTAGTTTCTATAGTTTGTACGCATACTTTTTCTGCATTGAATTTCGTTGTTTTTTAGTTTTTTAATTATAAAAAATAAACTATAATGGGTTTTGAAAAAAAAATTTGCCCAACTTATTCATAAATAATGCGTTTATCATTAAAAAAAATAATTTCGTCAATATCTTAATTAGAAGTGTAATTTTTTTAGAAACAAAGTTTCACATAGAGCTTGTACGCATAGTTTTTCTGCCGAGTGTATGTATATGTATATCTGTTTGAAATTACAGTTAAATACTTTATGCACTCTAGGCTCTTTCTCAACTGGGAATTTTGGTTGCATTCTAGTGCAAATTACATTTTGGCTATGGCCTATTGTGAAAACTAACACAAATAGACGCAAACACACACTAGACAATAAACGAGCTGAACAGGTAGACAATACAACAGTAATCGAAACAACAGCAATTTACCCCCACCCGATACCCCCCCTCAACCGCAAAATGCAAAAACCAAAATTGATAGAAAATTTGCATAATAACTTCCTACGTTTTTGTTTTGGGGCCTTATTTGTAGCTCGTTGTGTTTCCGATTGTTCGGCAATTCAGTTTCTGTTTAAAGCCATTTAAAGCCTGTCTGCGGTGGCAGAACAGACATGGTGGTGCCTCTCTCTCTCTCTCTCTCTCTCTCTCTCTCTCTCTCTCTCTCTCTCTGTTTTCGTTCTCTCTCCAACCAGTTTATGCGATAAAAAGCAAAACACGACAAAAAAAAAATACGCGTAAAAAAAAGCATCCGCCATCCACGCCTTTGTCGGTTTTCATTGCTGCAGATGCCACGCCTACTGCACACAACTGACAACTTAAGGCGATAGAAATGTCAACAAGCTGGCTGACTGATGAAGGGAAAGAGCAAAACTCAAATCATTCTCAACTTACATATATGTAGATATATGTATGTATGTACATATGTGCCTCCGCTGCCAACACTTTGACAAACCGGGCCCATTTTAAAGCAGATTTGGTTGATTTTTTTTTGGGATTGACTTTCTTTCGCTTTTTTCGGTCTTTGTAATCCCAAAAGATATATGCTTGTCGTTATTAAAAGTGAAATATTTTTTATGAGAAGAGACTAAAAAGTTTTACCTCGAAAGCGAAATACTCTTTAAGAGATGGGAGTCCAAAGTTTGTTTGGGGCATTCTAAAATGGTTGAAAACATTTCGAGAAATGCTTTTGAACATGCTTTGTCTTTTTACACCCAATCCAGAAGTGAACGGGAAATGAAACGTTTTAAACGGTTAAGCTAAAGCAACTAAGCCTTATGCTTATTATGTGTATGTTGAGGTAGCAGTTTTTGCATATAAGTTTCAATATAATTCAAAATTTTGCTTTATTAGTTTAGCCATTTTTACAAAATTGTCGTGGAGATGTTTTGGCAAATTGCCCAATCCTCTATCTGCAGCAAACGTCTGCTGCGTGTTTCTGCTGCAACTGATTTTAGTCCTTGAAAAGCAACTCTAATAACACTTTAGAGTAAAGCGGAAAAAAATGCGTGGTCGTTTCCCAGCAAAACCCCATCCTCTAGAAAGCATTGATGGTTGTTCGCGTTGTCATGACAGCCGCGGCATCATCATCAGCAGCTGCAGCAGTAGCAGTAGCAGCAGCAGCATCATCAGCATCGTTGGATTTTAATTAAGCCAGTTAATTGTTACACATACGCCCCGTTGCACGATGCACAATTAATTTTGAAAATGTTGCAAAAAGCACGATGCAAACTCAAAGCAGTAGCAAAAAACAGTAAGTAAAAGTGGCAAGATTAAGAAAGAAGAACTTTTGAGCTAAAGCTGCTACTGCTGTTTGTCAATATAAAAAAATCGAAAAAGAAAAGGCAAACAACAATATGGCAAGTCGGCGGAAATTTGATGTGTCCAAAGTTGATTAATTAAGGGATTGTTGTGTTACTTTTAACTCTTCTGCAACACAGAACAGAACAGAATTGGCAAGCCTGCCTTATTTTTATACCCTTGCAGAGGGTATTATAAAATTGGTCAGATGTTTGTAACGCACAGAAGGAGACGTTTCCGACCCCATAAAGTATATATATTCTTGATCAGCATGAGAAGCTGAGTCGATATAGCCATGTCCGTCTGTCCGTCTGACCGTCTGTCCGTCTGTCCGTCGGTGCGTACGCGTTTTACTCAGCCATCTTAAGAGCTATGGGGATGAAATTTTTTTTGGGGGCTTATTTTTACCCAGGTGAGATAAAGTATGAAAATCATCGGGATCGGACTACTATATCATATAGCTCTGGAACAAAAATTTTTGCAAAAATTGGAGTATCCCCATGAAATTTAGCAATATAATAGAATTTGATATAAAATCTCAGATCCCAAAATTTGCGTTTGATCGGATAAATAGAACACAAGTTACAGTCAATACAAATCGGTTCTACGTCATCAGCAAATCAAACAGAGCACATGCATACACACACACAGACGTAGCGCTACACGTATGTATGTATGTATGTGTATGCGTGTTGTGCTTTGCTTAAAAATTTGTAGTGAAAAGAGAAATAATTTGAATGCTTTGTTTGTGTATTGATGAATTGAGTTGCAAGGAAAGAAATTTCAAAATGTAAAAATATTATTGCAAAGGACTGCAAGGGTATATAAACTTTGGCATAGCCGAAGTTAGCTTCTTTGATATTTTTGTTTCTTTGCAGTAGATTTATGCATCGAGTAATTGGCCAATTTTAGTTAAAAATAGAATTCCTTAAAGTTTGCCAAGTTAAACCCAACATGCCTGGCAGACTGACACCTCAAGATTCACAGATTTACAAAATGTGCAGCACAAGCAGCAGCAAAGGCAACAAAAATGTCAACTATAACAAGTACAACGAGCTTAGATCCATGGACGGTGACAAATAAAACATAATGGGCAACAAAGTTTAGTTAGCTTTCTGCATTTTTTATTCCTATATTTATTCCTATATTACAGTTACCGAAATTGTACAGCTAGCTAGGGATTGAAATTAGTCGAGTTAGAGACAAAAGTTTGGTGATTTTTTTCCGATTCTTAAGAATTCAAAATAAAATTTGACAAAAATTCTGCAAATTATTTAATTTCTTAAAAGTGTAGAAGCATGTTAAGAGCTTCTTAAGAATTAGTTGTTGATTAGGCACCCAAAGCAGATTTAGTGCTTAAATTATTCAAGATTTGAGGTTTATTAAGCACTTTCAATCAAGTTAACTATTATAGAAATGAAAAGAATATGTCAAATAAAATGCATTCATCTGAACATTTTTTGAATGTTTCAGTTTAAAGACTTCACTAATCCAAAGTCTTTAGTAGTTGATAATTCCCTTAAAATAAAATATTAACTACGGCCATGATAATAGATTGCAAAAGGCAAGTTTTGCCTTGCCATGATGATGTTTTTGTGTGAATATCCCCGTGTGTGTGCTGAACAGAGTTGTTCAGCTTCTTGACAGGTGTTAAAAATGGCGCCGACTTTGTTTGTTGTAGTAGTAGTTGTTGTGGTTGTTGCTGTTGGGCTTTATGCCTGCTTTATGCAAATTGAGCCGACACTATGAAATCTACCAGGAAGAAGAAGAAGAACAACAACAACAACAAGAATACTATAGAAATATAGATAAATGCATATATGCATGTTATATATCTACTTCAAATATGTAGGTATATATACCTGTAGCAGACTCATAAGCTGACTTGAGTTTTGTGGCTAAGAGATTTTCCCACACTTGCCTCTCGATTGGCTCAACAGAAAGAGACAAAGCTCCGAATACAAATGAATTGACAATAAGAATTGGCCAACAGAGACAATGGCAATACCAATCGAAACTCAACAGTAACTTATCTACCCAGTGAGACATTTCAGTTGAACTTCTAAAGAGATTGGTTATACTACTGATTCATATTATTAGCTTGATTAAGAAGCTTATTTATAATAAATTTACATTTGAATCAAAAGAGTCTTGTGACTTTTTTTTATTTTTTCATATTTATCAAGTGACTTTACATAAAATATATTCACATGCGAAAGTGCTTAAATTAAATTATGTAATTTCCTTATTTCTTTTTGTGTGGTCTTTGCCAGAGAAACAATGAGTAACTTTTTTTTACTAGCTCTTTTTCTTTTGGTCTTTAACCACAAAACTGCATTAGCAGATGGAAAATGTTACTAAAAACAAAAGGCGCAGAGAGACAAAAGAAACAACTAAAAACGGATGACCAAGAAATAGACAGAGAAACTAAAATCCTCTAGCAAGCTTTTCAATTGCCACAATGAAAAAAACTTGAAAATAAAAACAAATATTGTAATCAAATCATATCAAATGTCATTGAAGTTGCGTCCTTTGTTCTCTTGCTGATGTCATAGGAAATATATCTGTGTGTACCCACCTACACACGGCTGCTAGTTGAAAAAAATTCGAAAAGAACAAATTCATGGTCAGGTTTTGGGGTACTTTAGTAGTTGTAAGTTGTGTTCTTAAGATAGTTGATTAATTCCGAGAATTCACCATTCGATAAGAAAATGAAGTTATAAGACATGTGTTCAAAATTCGTTTTTATTTTTTTCAGAAGGAGTGAAATTAAGCTTAACAAGTCTCTGGATCTGTTTGCCAGGTTTGTAAGCAAAATTTATATGATAGTTTTCAACTACTTATCTATCGCCTCTCGTATCTATTTATACACATATGTACATATCTCTCTATACGGAAATGAAAAGGGATTTCTATGAAGAACGTGACTTGGCCATCTTGTTGTCTGATATGTTTTCCTTTCGTTTCTCTTTACTTTGGTATTAAGTGTTGGTTTCAACAAAAAAGTGAATAAAACTTACTCGAAAAATGGACAATAAAACAGAAAAATTGTCTATAAGAAAATGATTTTTATTATTTTTTTGTTTGTTTTTTTTTTTTTGCTCCCTCCCTCTTTCTCTGTTGTGAGCAATTATTTTCAAATGTGGTTACTGTAACTGAAAATCGCTTTGAAGGTTAACAACAAATGAAAAATAAGAAGAGTTGAGAGTAATAATTGGTATGGCAACGGGTTGGAAGTTTGTAATGGCTTGAGTTGATTTGAGTTTTGATAGGCTTAAAGTACATAAAGTTGTTGGTATTTCCCTTTCTATCGATACATCAAAGGGGAAGAAATTGGAAACCACACACACCAACTCAGGTACACACACACACACACATACACATAACAAAATTTAAATGTTAAAGCCAAAAAAGGTGTACCAAATTGATTTTACATATTTGGCAATATGCATTTGTCATAAATTTCTGCATAAATATATTTTTAGCTGTCAACTAAATGCCTCCCAATTGCGTCAATTAATAATTAAGCGTGCTACAAAACACAAAAATAAACGACGCAATATTTTGGTGTCAAAATACACTAATAAATACCCTACAAGTAACGATAAAGTAAAACAAAAAATGCAAAAATGAAAACAAGTTTCTAGATATTTAAATACAGTTATTCTAAATGGAAAATGTTCTTTGATGTCTGATATACCTCAAATATAGCGTATCAAAATGAATGTATGCACATCGTGTCGACATGACCTTATTTGTTTATTTATTCAAAATTGGCCATTAGCTGAACAAAATCTCATTGTGATACCGATTACTGTTTTGGGCTTACTATATAAGCCTTCTTGTCCAGATTTTCACTAATTTATGTACTCACATTTCCGGTGCTAAGCAAAAATTGCGAACATTTATTTCACTTTCTAGTTTTTCTTTCCTCTTTCGCATTTTTATTGTGTATATATGTATTTCTATTTGTGGCAATTTTACTCAATTACCAACGGTAGTAGTACGTTGCTTTTGTCCTTGTTGTTATTTTATACCCTAGGAAGAAAAAAAAGACCTAGCCACATTGGTAGCAATGCTTTGGTCTCAATTTGCTGCCTTTTTGTTTTCTTTCCAAAGTCAAATGCCAGTTACTCAAATTAACTACAAATTTAAGTGTACATTTTTACTTGGAAGTACTTTTAAGTTTGGTTTGGCCTTGATTTCGTATATATGGATATGTATAGGTATATTATAGTAGGATAGATACATGCTTTCATGGAGATTCGATGGAATGGGAATTATTGCCTCAGAATCTACTCAGAGATTAGGGTATATTCAAAACGTGACTTTAGTAAGTTAGGAATTTTCTTACTTAGTTGGTTTTTTTTTTTTTTTTTGTTCTTTCGTCCACTCATCAGCGCTTTGGCTTTGGCCCATAAACCAGGAAAAACCATGGCAAAAACAAATGCTGAGTGTGATGGTGGAGGGCTTGGTTGGCTGGTCATCCTGACTCCATCCTCTTTCACAGCCCTTACCATTCCAACGTCATGCCTTGTTAATTATTTACATCAAACAATTTTTGTTGCTGCCATGCTAACAAACATAAATTTTTTGAAAAACAAAATAAAAGAAAATAAATAAAAGCAAAGCGAAGAAGATTTTCCTTTCTCCTCTTTTCCCTCCGGAGATGTCAGGTAATGAAATGGCATTTAGTTAATCCGAGCAAATAAGTGAAAATTTGTCTTTGGCTTCTAAAAATGCATTGGAAATTGTTCAAATCGAATTAAATATATATTCTTCTTAAAAAAAGAAAGCCAAATTGCCTAAACAAAAATCCCTAAAATAAGAAAAAAATCCAGTCTTTAAAAACATTTTTTTTTCTAGCAAAACTAATGCGTAGCACAGGGCTTACAGGACGGTCATTCAACGCGACATTTTAAGATGCTTGAGCTTTTGGATGTTAAAGCTGAAAGGACATAGAAATCTTAGAAATATACCAACTACTTTGACAATTGACAGTTACATGGAAAACAAGCAGCGGGTATAAAAAACAGATGAACATTGCAGCATCAGCATCGATACAAAAATATCCTGTAATGAACTTAACAAACTACTTAAGTTTGATTTGTGTTGTGTTTCATATGACGTTTTTATAAAACGTTGATTTTTCTGTAAGTCAAATTCGCAATTGAGACCAAATCAATCATTTGACCAGCCTAAATAGTGAAAACAAATCAATCATTTGACCAGCCTAAATAGTGAAAATAATGTTTTGGGTTTCCATTACAGCCCAAAATACCCTTCTTTATCTATTTTGTGGATTCAAGGATATACAAAAAGGAAAATCGAGCATGAAGTTACGCGTATTTTCCAGTGAAAAATTGGTTGACCAAAGAAGAAGAAATATAAAAAGAAGGAAAAAAAGCAATTATATTTAAGCCAAGAGTCTGCTTAGTGAAAGACATGTTTTTGTTTTTTTTTTTCGGTCGACTTTGTTGCAGCAGCAGATTCAGCAGCAGGCAAACACTTTTTGACGAAGATTGAACGTCCGCAAAGTAAACTTGGCAAATAATTTGAAGTAAGTATGTAATTTTCAACAGACTGCAATACTTCGGTAGACAAAAGGGGAGGAGTAGGTGAACAGGAGACTGCTTTTGCTACTGCTTCTCATGAATATTATATATGGACACACGTATTAGATATGATGTGGGGTGGGGGTGGGGTGAACCATTAAATTTTCGTCTGCCATTAGTTTAATTGGTCGGCTTTCAGTTACTTAGATAGATCTACTTTCAATTTTGTCCTTACTACTGCTCCCGCTGCTTGTTAGTCATTCAAGTGGCACACACGTGGCCAATTGGGCGTTGTCCTATGTGTATGTCCTTGTTGAATTTCTACCGAATCACTCTCTCTTTCTCTTTCTCTCTCTGTCTCTGTGATTTATTCACATGAATTTAATGTAAGTTCCTCATACTCAAACATATGCTCATTATTAAGCCTTCATCGCACTGAGTTTGAATCTGAGCACTGACTTTTTGTATAATACACAAATTTCTCTTGTTTGTACATTAAAAGTTTGACTCAAATCTCTAGAGCTGGAGCACATTTGGTGGTGGTGGTGGGTGCTACTAATGTGTTTTTCGTAGTACAGAACTGTAAGCCGATTTTAGGTGCAAAAGGTAAAGCAAATGAATTTCACTTTTAGCCTAGGAGATTCACCAGCGGAAGCATCATCGGAAGACCATTTAGGAGGAAATTGCAAAACGTTTTAGATGTACCTATCAAAACGGTTCGTTAACAGTCAAATAGACCCATCAACAATTAGTTGAAGTGGTAAAAAGCCACGAATAGTTTCCATAAACTGAAATAATCCATAATTAGCTATCGCAACACACAAGCAAGTCTCAAAATTTAAAAAAGTAGGCGACATTTTGACATCATTCAGTTTTCAAACTATCCGACCTATGATCTAGTGCATAAGTTTTTATTTGAATGACACAAAAACGTTGTTCGAGCTGTAGTTATCATCATATTTTTATACCTAGGCCAACTCGAGTGTGTGCAATTCGCTTAAGGAACAGCTTAAACTTTGAAACAAATTCATTTTTTTTTATCTAGAAATTCCTTGAACGTTTAATGGCCTTAATTTGCTACCAGTTTAAAGCTTATAAATCAGTTAAGCGATATGCATTAGGGATACAGAGTCCTTTCAAATTGTAGTTGTATTACACAGTGGGTAGTTGCTGCAGTTGCCTTAGAGCTTTAGACAGATTAGCCTTTGATGTGGAAAGCAGTGATGTGAAAGCACACACTCGTAGTGACATACACACACACACAGAAACACACCACATACTCCAGGTAGTTACTCCCTTTTCGCATCATAATCAAGTGTTTGAGATTTCTACTTCGTTTCTTTCTTGTGCTTTTTTTTTTGCATTCTCATAATGTAATTACGTTAATGAGACTCATTAGATGCGGCTGCAACATCAGCAACAGGCAAGGGATAAGTGGCACGTGTATAAGTATTTTTGCATTTTAGGATGATGCGGAAAGGGGTATAGTTTAGTGAGGGTTTTGGAAGCCAGCAATTAAGGGCATAATACCGAAAAATGCTTCATGCATTTTCCAAAATATGGCGTAGATACATATGTGTGAGTGTGTGCGTGCGCAGTATCTAGTTTCTACTCGAGTATCTGCTGCTGCTGCTGTTGCTAAAGATGATGGTGATGTTGTTTAGGGGCCAGTTGGAAGTCATGTCAGTGGCAACATCTGCTTGCTAATTGTACTCAAAACCATTATGCAGAGGGTGCATCAAGCATTTCTCAGTCATAGAATGAATGCGCACACATATCAAGGCAGAGAAAGGAAAAGACAGAGAGAGAGAGAGAGAGAGAGAGAGAGAGAAATGGGTAAAGCAGGCTTAAAATTGGGCGGAAAATGAAACTGATGAAAATGAAATCATTGCTGTTGCCATGACATGATATTTCATGGTTAGACGCAAAAATGTTCTTCTTTAATGTCTGAGGGTTTTCTTTTTTTTTTTTTTCAACTCTCTATCTATCTATCTTGCAGCTTCATCTTACGCTTTTTCCCTCTTTTGACCCTTCTGTGGCAAAGTTTTTCAATCAAAATCCATATGAAAAGTTTTTAGTAACGGACAGACAGAGAGACAGCCAAAGAGGTGAAGTGATGAACTCAACTAGATAAAACAAAGGAAGACATAATTAGAAGTTAGAATATGAGAGAGAAGAAAAAACTAATAAATTATGAACGAAAAAGTCAGCATGAAGAATGTAAAGATATCAAATCAAAAAACTTAAGCCTTTGTCATAGTGACCAACAATATTGGGCAATTAAGAATTTGAAATAGTTTTTGTTTTTTTTTTGTCTACCATTATTTTTTTTGTTTCATATTAAAGCATCGTTTTCCACCGGAGTCTTCTCCGTTGATGCGTGTGTCCATTCGATGGTCATCAGAGTCAATGTTAAAGAGAATTCGATTTCCTTGACACCTGCTACCTTCTTCTATGGCCAGAAATTTAATGGCCAACACAAATTGCATGGGTTTCTCTTTCTTTCTTTTTATTATTATTTTTTTTTTGGTTGCTGCTTCTTGGAAAAATTGGTTAACAGTTGCCACACGTTTCTATAATGGCCAAAGTTTGCCCTGAAAGCCCTGCTGCATTTTATGGCCTGCTAGTAGCATTTTATTATTCATAGGTCTCCCAACATATCCAACAAAATGGAAAAAAAATATTCGAAATTTGCAAAAAACAGAGTTAAATGTTTTTATTTATATTTAATTGAGCGATAGGTAAATTTGGGGTTTGAGTTAACAAAACAATTGTAAAAGCTTTTAATTGGGCCCCAAAATATATATCAAACGTCAGGGTAAAAGGTACAGGTGTATACATACATAACTAAATCAAATGTCGACAATGAGAACAGGCGTCAATTGAGTTAATTAGTAGAGGGCTTAAGGGGGTTTTCGACCTGGCTTTTACGACGTTTAATTGGGTTTATTATTTAATAAGCTGGCCAAGCGCAAACAAAAAGCAAAACAAAAAAAAAAGACCCTTAAAAAGAAGGTTACGCTGAGCTGGCCCATAAAGATTATTGAAGAGCGCAAAAAAGGTAAATGAAGAATTAGCAAAAGATATGGAAAATAATAGACCACAATAAAAGGTTTTCAAATTAAGCTGAAAAAACTTTGACTACGTGATACGCTGCATAACCTTGAATAACTCTAGGGTTCTTTTTTGATCCTGTGTAGCGAAGATAATTGGGAATTAAAGAAATAAAATGAATTTTGGACGAAATGTTGAGAGACAGTTACAGAGAGACTTTTACACAATGGTGTCCAAATAGTCAGTCATCAAGCAACTTCATTTGTCTATGATAATGGGGCTAACAAAAAACACTAAAATGTATAGTTAAAGCCAAGTGGAAAGTGTTCTCAACAATTGACCGCAACCAACTTAACCATTTCCATGGCTTATCAACTCTTATAGCCATCTTTTTATTTTCTCTCCTCATACATCTATGTATCTGCCAAACTACTACAAACTACAGACAGACAGGCAGACAGACAAAAAAAGGAAAAGCGAGGCTTCGCTTCACGACGAGAAAGGAAAAGTTGGCAGCCAACATTTCTCATTTCTGTGATTTCACCATCATCTTTCACTACTAGCCTTTTGTTGCTTGAATATTTCTTTTGGGCCCCCGCTCTGGCCCGTGTCCGACCATAAAGTTTGTTAAGACATTTCTCATGCTTATTGTTTTTGGTTTTTTTCTTTCGTTTTTTTACTTCTTCTGAGAACTTTTCCTCGTGGTTTTCCTTTATAGCTAATGCAAATTAAACTTTATTAAAATGTCTTGTCGGTAAAAGTTTTTTTTTTACATTTTTTTTTTTTTGACTTATGTACATTTCTCTTTTAGGGGTAAATTAAAAATGATTGCCAAAAACTTGTGTTTAAGAAATAAATTGTTTACGAAATTTTGTTTTTTTCTGTTTAAATTAAACCTTTATTCTATAAGCAATACAAAGGGCGGGGGCAAACAACAGAAAGTAATGAGCAACAATTAACAAATAAATAGTTTTCTCAAAGTTTTAGCCAGCAAATGTAAACACATTTTTTGTTGTTCTTTTTTTTTTGATTATTTATTATTTTGTTTTTGTTCTGAGCATTTGAATTATTTGGAAAAAAAATTGTTTATCTATATATATATATATATATTTGTATATATACATATTTATGTATTTATTATCGTATTTATATAAAAAAATGACTTAATCGACTTTCCAAAAAACTTAACTCGAACACATAAGCCTAAGATTATTATATATAGATTTCAATCACACTTAACCTAATTATAATTATAAACATAACAACAAACAACAATTTGTATCAGGATTTTTTTTTGTTTTAAATTGAATTTAATACGCTTACTTTTAGCAAGCAAAATGGCAACATTTAAATTTAATTTGATTTGCATTTACAATAAATGTAAATAGTTATTCGAGTAGATTCGTTTTTGTATTTGTTCTTCCTTTGGTTTTTAATTTAATTTGGTTTTATTTTGCTTTTTAAGTTTTTGTTTGATTTATTCATTATATGCTAATTAGTTAGCATTGAAAAAATAAAACTACCTTTTGCTGCATTTCAATCATTGTAATTAATTTTTCAGTTATTTGCTGCTGCTGTAATTATTAACGATATTGAAAATATTTAAATGGGGCTCATTTGCAAATACTTCAATCATCAATAAATTTATGCATCAGTTTTTTGCTTGACATTTTTTGTTTATTTGTTTTTTTTTTTTTTTTTTTTTTTTTTTTTTTTTAGTTATTAGCCGTTTTAAGTTTAAGCAGTCTGAAGTATTCTTTGTTTTTCCAACAATTTTTTTTTTATAATTAATTTATGCACACAAATTTGCATTAATTTGTTTTGGGGGAAAAAAAATGTATACAATTTTGGCAAATTGCAGAGACTAGAGAGAGAAAGAGTGTGATTGAGGGAGAACGAGATCGAGAGGAAGGGGGTAAAGTTTATCCAACTATTTTATAATCACAACTATTGCCAATGCATAAAAAAAATGAGTTCCTAACTATTCTTTTTAAAAATATATTAATATATGAAATTCTGACCATACTTATTCGAATTTCCAGAAATATTTCAATTATTGAAATTGAAATACCCATCAGCTTAATATATAATTTTCATAAAATGTACACAAATTCGCTATAAAACCTAATTGAATGACTGCAAGCAGCATTCAAATATTTGTAATATTCAATTACATATGTATTGGTGTGTATATACAACATTTGAACGATTTTGCGGAAATTGAAATGAAACAGATTTGATTATACTCTCCATAATCAAAAACATTCCACTCGACTAGTTTTATGGAAAAGAAATGGAATAAACTGAAAATGTATTTGTAAAATAAAAAAGAAAACCAAACTTGTTTTTAGCATTTACAATATGACGACGTTTTTTTATTCGATTTCTATTCAATCTCAGTCCCTGCAATTTGCTTGCCGCTTAAATTTGACTTGGATGTTTGTCCAAAATTAAATTTAAGTGTTATGCTATAAATTTATATAACTACATAATATATATTTCTATAGGTATATATATAAATATTTGACATTTATTTCTGTTTAGAAGGTTTTATTGAAATTGTTCATATTCTGTTGTTGCATACTTTACGGCGTAATGAAATCAGAAATGCATATGAATTCTGCAGAATAAGAGCTTACCAACAGCTTTTATTTTATTTGATTTTACTTTTGTTGTTTATTCTTTTTTGGCATGGTAAAGGGACGGGACGGGACGGGTTGGGACGGGTGCAAGCATACATTTGATATAGAAAAATATATATATACATATAGGTTTATACAACAACGTTTTCTATGTGTTTATTTGTGTGTTTTTGTATTTATTTTCATACATTTGTTCTTTGTAGCCGTGTGAAGAGAACTTTGTGATTTTATGATTTTTAGTTTTTTGTATATGTGGTCGTATTTTGAAAGTCAATGATGCATGTAAGCGATGAGCTATGTATATACATATAGTAGTATATCGTGCCCTCCGTCGTCCCTTCTCTTTAGTAAAAAAAATTGATTTAATATATATGTATGTGTATACATATATACATAAGTATGTATGAGTATAGGTATTTCTATTTTACATTTTATTCTAACTATTCATTTATTTAGTTGTGTGTGTGTGTGTGTCTGTGTGTGTTTAGTTATAACTATAAAATCGCATTACCTCACAGTTTTCACATGATCATCATCATCATCATCATCATCTGCATTTAAGCACAATTGATGATCCGTTGCTCCGCTAGCCTTGTCCACAACAACAACAATGGCTTGAAAATGGACAGCAATATTTTCACTGGCCGGCACAATCTCTGGCATCTCCAACTCGTTTTCGCCATGCCTTCCACGCTTCATTAAGCTCAATAGGCGACGAATTAACGAACTTTGGCGTCTCCGTCGCGTTGAGCCAAGCGTTGCGGAAGCTGTCGCTGTCGCTGTCGTTGTTGCTGGTGCTGTTGCAGGTGCCGGATAGCAACGCTGTTGATTCCTATGCTACAGATTCGTCACTTGTGTTGTATTATTGGTTGTGGTTGTGGTAACCACTTGGGGCTGATGCTGTTGTTGCTGGTGCTGTTGCTGTCTTGGTTTCGGTTTGTCTGCCATCGAACGTTCTGCCCGGACAGCAGCCAATTCATCTTGAGCCACTGGCAGCCATTTGTCAAGGAATTTCGGTCGAAACAGCAAGGTGAATGTGGTACGAAATTGTTTGCTCATCGAACAGTAGAGTATGAAATTAATACTCGAATTGATTAGAGCCAAAATGTCCATGAGGTCACCTGAAAGTGTAATAGAAAATGTAAGTAAAGACGATGTTAAGACCCCTGGCTAATGAATATTCGTCTGTATTCCCAAATTTAAGCCAATTGTGACAGAAAAGCATTTTTTTTATTTAATCAACATATAGTTAGATTTCAAGTTAAATATAAAATCATTAGTTTTGGCTTTTCCACTTACTCAGTCTTAGGTAGCACTGCATTAGAAAGGCATCACCCAGCACAGTGTTCAGTAATCCCATAATTCCTTGGGGGAATTCAGTGATCAGAAATAGCAAAAGCACTGCCAATAACATTCTTGTTGTGCGATCTGTTTGCTTCTCTTTTTCCAAAGTTTTACTATTCTTTCTTGGGCGCTCAGCTGGTTTGCCATTGACCAAGACTTTTGTACCATTAGTGGTACCTGTTGCTGTTGCTGCAATTGGCTTACTTGTAAGTTTCTTTCGTCGACGCTTTGCCTCTAGTAATGCCAAAATCAGACGCACCGATAATATTGTTAAAGCTATGCAGGGTATTAATTTAATGACCACGCTATAGATGAGAAATGTTGTATTTCTCAGTGAGGCATTATGCAAAGCTAAATCACTGTGATAGAGACGATAAACAGTCACATTTCTTACAACCGGGGAAGGTGCTGTTGGTGCTGGAGTCGTTGTACTTGTTGTTGTTGTCACCATAGAGCTAATATTTAGCGCCAGACTTTCATTACCGAAACTTGGTGTGGAATTGAGAGCTGCCACCGTAACACTTTGCATCTCATTGTTATAATCAATAACATACTGACTTAATGGTATGCTATTGATCACTTTTCCCTGTGCATCTAATTGATCCATAAACTCAGCAATGGCCGTGATTAGATATAGTGATGGCGATACAACTAATACGCATACCACATAGGCTGTAGTTATTGTTATTATCGTCGTTCGCATGCCACACCACACACGATTCTTTTGCGGATAGCCAACGGCTATATAACGCCAAACAGCCAACGTAACAGTTAACCAAATTGATATCGTATGCAATACTTGGGCAAATATCGAATGAAATTTTATGAAACATGCCCAGCTATAGCTTAGTTTATCCTCCCTTGCCAGGCTATCCGTTAAAATGTAATCATGCACCGTATAGGGTATATATTCCAGCATTACAGCCAAATCAGCCACAGCCAGACCAGTGAGTATGGCATTTGTTGGTGACCTCATCTCCCGTCGTGTCAGCACAATTATGTTCAATGTGTTGGCTATGGTGCCCAGTATGCAAACCACCAAAGAGACATAACCATGCATGTTTTTGTAGCTGCAATGAAAAGAAAACAAAAGAATTACACAAAAAGATTAAGTATAAAAGGATCATAATTGTTCACACAGAAATAATAGAAAAACCAATTGAATTAACAAATAATAATTCCAGTGAAATGACAGACATGAATTTATGTGCTCTTATCGCTTAAATTATGTTTTGTATAAACCTTTTCAGCTATGATTGCAATTATGTTATTGTGCTCTTTGTTTATACCTATCATCTTAACCATTTATATGCAAATCTAAGACAAGTTAAAGCGGATGAAAACATTTCAAGTGTTCAGAGATGATTTCCAACTTTCAGTAAATTTTGAGACCAAACCAGGTTCAAAAAGAGGTATGAGATGGTCCTAATTATCACAAGCGATTGGTAACAAGGAGTTTTTGGGTTGCCCATCAAATGTCATTAGTTAGCCACTGATTCTATATTATTAGCTAGCTAGCTAGTTAATTAAAATGGTTTTCGAATTAATCATTCATTGTCGTTTGAGCATACATACATATACCGATCATATTGCTAAAATATATATATATCTCTTAACCATTTATCTCATGTCAACTTAAATTCGTTGCTATTTAGAGAGAAAAGGTAGAAGCAACGGGCCACGCAGGGGTTAGCAACTCTTAACTATGGCTATGCTTTTAGTTTTAATTAGCCAGAACACCCCTGCCGATGTTCCCTTCGTGTAAGTAAGTCTGTTGAGCAATGGTTAATGGTATTTATAAGCCACAAAGTGGCCTAGATGTGGCTCTGTGGCTCAGTGGTTGTGTTTAATTAAAGGTGTAGAATGGGTAGGATAGATTGGATACTATGTCTTGTCTAATGCCGATGCTGTTGCTGCTGCTTCTTCTTCTACTGATACAATGTGGCAATTAGATGTGTATCTAACACTTGGCCATTTACTTTTGTGTCAAAGACGTGCCAAATTGCTAGCGACAGCTCTCGTACTCTCTCTCTATGAGTGTGTGTATGTGTGTGGGTTGTTTGAAGGCGACACTTGACGCTGTCACGCCCAGGCCAGACGACACGCCCCCCCCTTAACCCCAAGACCCCTTCTAGCCCGCCCGCGCAGTGTACAAAAACGACACGCAGAAAAAAAAAAAGAAAAGCCGTCTCAAAGCGCCACTCAAGCGGCAAGCGACAAACGACAAACGAAGAAATTCAAACGCCAATGTGTCAGGGCCAACCAGGGAGCATACCAATCCTTTCGCCGATGCCTACGTGACGTATGAGCTATATTAATGGCGCAAAAAGCCAAAAAAGTTTGCCAGAAACCAAGAAAACCGAAAAAAAGAAGAATGCTCTAAAAGAAACCGCAAACACACGCACAAAACAAGCAATTAACATAAATAATAAAGAACATTTTCGTTTTCTGTTCCGTTCAGTTCTGTTTTTTTTTCTGTTTTTGTTTTTTTTTTTGGCGCGGCTTGGCTTGGAGCGGTTAGCCCTTTGTCAAAACATGTACGAAAAATTGTTGTCGGTTCTTCTTGTTTAATTTTCCAAATGCGTTTTCACTTTCACATTTTGGCAAACATTTCTTCCCTCTCTCTCTCTCTCTCTTTATTTAGTTTCTTCTCTTTTTACGCTGGCTGCTACCTACGGTTTTCAGCTTATTCCCCGAACAATAAAATAATAAATTATTGTTACATATGTCCTCTGACATGGATGTTAAATGCTCTCTGTTGCTCTCTCTCTCCCTTTCTTGCTTTCCCTCTGATAGACAGACGAAAGGACAAACCGACAGACGTGCGTTTGGGACACTTTTCTCATTGCTTTTCACTAGTTGAAATTGAGTGCGAAATTGAAATAGGACAGACATCAAAGTCAAGCCATTGGAATGCACCTACCTAAAGTGAGACGACGACCCTTGTCTAACCTGCGAACATCATCGGGTTAGGGAATTTACAACTCCATTCATCAAATTCATGCTCCTTCCCTTCCCTGAAAATAAAATGCAACTGACAAAACACACACATTCCATTTGAGTTAGCCTAGCTTCGCTTTTCTACCCCATGAAGAATGTTTCTTTCGCTTAGTCTAATTTATTGCCTTTGATAATCCATGTTGATGAATGGTGGCTCACGACAAGAATGAATGAACCAAACGAACCGCTGAATGAATGAAGAGCAGAGTGAAAGTAAAAGTTATTTGAAGAAAACAGACCTGAAATTGTTTTGTTCACCTGAACTCTTACTGGCGGACAATGAGTGTCTCTGAGTGAAAAGTTTTATGTTGAATAGCTGAAATATATTTCATAGTCTATTGCCTTCTGCTTAAAGCCAAGTTCTCTCAGTCATAGTTTAAGATTTTCATTTAACAATGAAATTAAAGCCAACTAAAAGACTTTGTATCAGCTACTCTTTGGATTTTGTAATATTTTTGGCAAGACCAGAAATTTTAAGAATGTAGATTGCGAGATTTTCATGAATAATAATGCTTAAATAGTTTTAGTTTTAGCCTGAAATCGTATAAAATGCACTTCTTCTTTGATAGCATTTTCTTGGAGAAGCGCACATACACATATATATATATTTTCTAATAAACTGTCATTGGGTTTTGGGTTTTAGTGATATTTTTCACACCGAAAGCAATAAACAATTTAAGTAAAGGCCCCCGGGCAGACACAAACGCACACACACGCACACACAAAAGCAGGACACACATGTCGCTCACAGATCAGATGTGCAAGAGTTTATTAAACCTTTTTCACGGTCATTTTTCGTTTCACTTTACTTTCTGCCAGTCAACCACAATGAAAAATGCAGCTGCAGGTAACCCAATGCCCAAAGCTGCAGGGAGACAGTGAAGCCGCAGTAGACTAAGTTTGTCTGCTGTGTGCGAGACTCTGTCTATCTTTTTCTTTCACTCGTTTTGTCTATTTCATATAAATTTTATTCTAAGTCTAATTTGTTGAATACCATAAGAACAAAAGCAACAACAGCCGGGTAGCAGGAAGCACCCCATCACAAACTCCAACGAACGCTGCTTAAGGACACGCAAAGCCAAACCAAAAGCTGAAATGAAAGCATCTTCGTATGTTTTCGTTTTTTCTTTTTTAGACTAAAACTTTGAGCCTCAGCATCTCTGGCCAAAATTTGAATGTTGAACGTTCGAGTTCTTTGGTCTCGACACACACCATCCGTTTGCCCACAGCGACTGAAAGAAAACTAAACAAAGGCAGTAAAATGTTGATCTTTAACAACAGCAAAAGTAGAAAGGTGTGAGGGATGACTCGTCAGAAGCAGGAGAAAGACGGTAACATACCCAACCCCAGCCTTCATACAAATTGCTGCAGGCTTTGACATTTTTATTGGCACTGGTTAAAGGAAGGAAAAACAACAACATTGTGTGTATGCCCAATGTATACGGAAATGTAAGAATACAGTTTTATTGCAGCTATTTAACTAAGAGACTCCCAAATTGTTAAAGGAAAGTCCTAAATTCTAAATTTTTGGGAACTTCCGTCGAAAAATACACAGATCTGGGGCTATGTACACATATGAAGCCAACTTTTCTTGATCATCAAATGTTATAAAAAAGTTTTTGTTGAAATAATTTTAAAAGACGTACATTTATCGTTTTCGATAAGTTGCCATAACTAATTGCCTAACACTGTGCTGTAAAATGCGGAGTTGTTCAACACTGTTCTGTCAATTTTTTTGCTATAAATAGAAGCAGTTCGTGCCACATTAACTCAGTTGGACTCGTTCGCCTGGTCCCAACTCATATATTTTCCTTATTTCTTAGTTGAAGTTAAACAATATTCTTTATATCCTTTTTTAAATTTGGTTCACTCCAAATAACTCAATCGGCATGTAAGGCAAGTTAATGTCATACAACATGTGTGTTGCGTGTACATATGTGTTAGTTTTGTGCCTGACTTGACGGGCATGCTCATTAAAGGTTAATTTCTTGTCCAATTTAACTCCAAGGTACTTAACATGTTGTTCCCGCAACTTATTTTCCTTTTTCCCTTAATCCTTTAGCAACGTAATCCTCAACGGCCATAAGGATCCTTGGCCAAATTGAACATGTTGTCACACCAAAGAATAGCCAATTGCACGGTTCTCAATTATCTTTTTAAAGGCAACATGTTTTCTTAATTTAGTTAAATTGAGTAATTTTAATAATATTCTTTTCAATGCTCAGGGTTTATTTATACAGTGGATCACATTAATATTCCGTTTTTTCTTTTTTCAACTTTTAACCAAGTAACTTTATTAAAATTAGCTAAAATAAAAAAAACTAAAAATGGTAAATTATAGGTGGATGGTTATTGCCTCTTCATTGAGGTACAACATCACAATATTTATCTTAAAACAAAAAAGAAAATTAACAAAACAAAAAAATGGGCAAAATTCGGCGTATCCAATACTTTTGGACAGTTGTATAGCAACCACGTCTTTACTTTTAAAGCTTTATGTTTCGGGTCATTGTCCTGGTAAGGCTTGAAGGTCTCGGAAATGACCATTTTCTCTGCCGATTGCTTCAAATTTTCTTTCCAAATCTTTAAATAACCATCCTGATTCATAATACCATCGATAAAGACGAGATTTCCAACTCCCTTTGCCGAAATGCAGCCCCAAATCATCACGTGCTTTCGTCTAAGAAAATGACATCGTCCCACCAGCTTTGGGGCTTCTTAGCGTATTTCTGGGCAAATATTTTCCGTTTTTTCCGATTACACTCAGAAAGAAAAGTCTTATTGCGAGTAACTCGGCCGTTGTACCCTTCTTTTCTTATCGTACGGCAAATGGTTTCTGCGAAGACGGATTTTTCGTGTTCTTAAAAAAGTTGGGCCCTTCAGTTCCGGGGCACTGAGTCGACGATTTCTCTTTATTTTCCGTACTATTTCCGATTCTTCTCGTCTTGATCATTTTTTTGGTTGCCCTTTTTCCTTCATTCTCCCTTCATTCATTTGAATCTCCGGATAATGTCCCCGACAGTATTTGGCTTTATGTTAGTTATTTCACCAATTTTTTTTGTAAGCCTCGCCCTCTAAATGCAATTTTAAGACAACTTTCCGCTGCTCCAAAGTTGAGTTTTTCGATTTACGGTCCATTGCGCGGATGCCCATTTTTGATACCGTGTGATGCCATTCGTAGTTGCCACATGGTCTTCAAAACCGACTTCCCAAAAAAAACCGAATGTTTGTTTTTGTTAATTTTCTTTTTTGTTTTAAGATAAATATTGTGATGTTGTACCTCAATGAAGAGGCAATAACCATCCACCTATAATTTACCATTTTTAGTTTTTTTTATTTTAGCTAATTTTAATAAAGTTACTTGGTTAAAAGTTGAAAAAAGAAAAAACGGAATATTAATGTGATCCACTGTATAAATAAACCCTGAGCATTGAAAAGAATATTATTAAAATTACTCAATTTAACTAAATTAAGAAAACATGTTGCCTTTAAAAAGATAATTGAGAACCGTGCAATTGGCTATTCTTTGGTGTGACAACATGTTCAATTTGGCCAAGGATCCTTATGGCCGTTGAGGATTACGTTGCTAAAGGATTAAGGGAAAAAGGAAAATAAGTTGCGGCCGTCTCGGGTGGTTGAGCTTAACTGAAAAAACTCACAAATAATTGCCAACTATATGGCAAATAATGAACAGATTTCTTTAACATGATGTCGTACATGCCCATTTTATTGGCATTAAATAGCAATTTAATAGAATCGAATAACAAATGAATAAGGAATAAAGTTAGTTAGTTGTTGCTGTCTCGGGAGATTGAGCTCAACTAAATAATTGTGCTACAAAATGCTGCTATTTATACCAAAAATTGTGACAAATCAGTGTTGGGTAATAGGGGTAGGGTCTTCAACAGTGTTGACTAAAAAATGTCTACCGTAGTGTTGGAAAAAACTATATTATATATATTATCATCTGGTAGCCTGGGTTCCGAAATTACAACAAACCTTAGCCAAACATTTGATACACTTGTCTCATTTTTTCATAAATGGAAAATACAAGTAAATAGCGAAAAAACTCAGGCAATATTCTTCACAAGAAAACTCGCTCTCTTTACCCTTTTATAAGTAGAAACTCCAAACTGAGCTTAGTGAACAAAATGTATCTATTCAGATCAATATTTCAAACTGTACTATTCTACGGAGCACCGGTCTTTGCTGATATCACGAATTCGCATGTTAAAAAAGTTCAAGTCCACAAGCGAACTACACCATAGAGCAAATGGTGAACTAGTGGCGGGGAGACTCGAACGTCTCCACAATACTTTTGAAAATAGATGTTTTTATTCAACGTATCCTCATATAAATATCTAATAATAAATTGTAGTTTTAGTCGTATCAACAACTTATCTCATATTATATGTATTATCGTTAAGCGTCATTGTCTAGCAAATTATTATATATTTAAGTAGAAAATGCCAACGCAGCATGAACTCTTAACCCTTATATATCAATATTAGTGAATAAATGAAAGAATGAATGAGTGAATAAAACATATATAAAGTTAAACTTTCGGTTACATCCTGTCATAATGTTCAAATCAATAAAGTGTTGAAGTGTTATAAATATGCATGGATTTGTATTCTCTTTTCGAATTACTTCCAATAAATAATTGATCTCAGTTTATAGACTGAAGGATTGGGCTGTAAATAAACCAGAAATATTTCCGGTTAAATGTGTTTTGGAGATCTCTAAATTCATAATGTTTTTCTTTGGACGTTGGGTCTCTTACACATAGTTTCTGTTTGTATTTTTATTTAATTTTTATGTTTTTAATTGCCCTATGTTACGCCCATTTCATTTACGAGTTCTTGGCATGCAAGGGCAATAAATATATTTTGTTACCTTTTGTACGACTTTCCGCATTTTTGTATTCGTATATTTATGGGTGCAGTTACGGATTTTTTTTTGGACCTGGTCATTAAATTTGTTGCCTACACTGTTGCTGCTTTGCGTTGGTTTTAGCGTTGGCTACTTTCTTTATAGGGCACAATATACACACAACATACAAGAAGCAGAAAATTGGTTATAGGAAATCGGCATTAAATTGGATTCAAGTCATCAATTGATGGTTCGTGGCCTTGTCGCAAATCACAGCAACAAAACGGAAAACAGAAAACAAAGAACAAAACTTTTGGGTTAATCGTCAATTTCATTTGGAACCAAAAATTATATGGCAAATCGAAATTGAAGAGACTCCCCAGAGAAATGATGGTTAACTGTGTGACTTGTGTGTTTGGGAGTGAGTGGGGGGAAACTAGGTCGCTTAGCGCTAATCGATTTTTGAACGATGCCATATTGTTGTCATCAACTGAATGTTGTTTGAATTGTTGTTGCTGCTGTTGCTGCCCTTGAGGTACCGATACCCCTGCCATACCCCATACCCCATACCCCATTCCCTGCCTCTGCCCTTGCCCCTGACTGAAGCTTGCGTTGTCAATGTTGCTTTCGCTGTTGCTGCTTCAGTCAGTCTCTGGCATTGACATTGACATTGGGCAATTCTCCACCCACTTTTACTTTGTATTTTACTCTGCCTTACACTTACCTTGTATGAAAATTATCCATGCCACTACCGCAGTAGAGAGGCGCAGTTTCATTGTTGCCACTGGCCATTGTTGTAGCTTATTGTATTTGTTGTTGTTGCTGCTGGTTCGGTTCGTCTCGTCTCGTCTCTATTTACTCCTGCTTAAGCTACTGTTGCTGTTGCAGGTTGTCACTCAATGCAACCGCATTTGCTACCAAGGACAACAGCAACAACCACGAAACGACGACCCGGACACGGGCATAGACAATTGTTGCATTAATAATTGAATTCTTTACAATTTAAAGCTGCAATGAGACAGAGGGAGAAAGAAACATCAGGAGACTGAGTGAGGCAAAAAAAGATATACATAGATATTGATATAAGACCATGTTAAACATGGCGTATACTTAATGTGAGTTTGTAAATTGTTGCGCATACGCCGCATTTGCCGCACATTTGAAAGCATTTAAATACATATATTGTACATTAGTCGAAAACTTCAAATTCACCCGTCCCGCACCCATCCTCCCAGACCTTAAGCAATTCTTCTTTTGTGGAAGTGTGTGTATGTGTGTTGACTCTGGGTGCGTGTTGGTGGCCCCAAAGCCGATTAGGAAAAATGTTGTTAAATTTTCATTTAGCATTCACATCATGCACAAGCTTGGCATCTTCCTTTTTTCTTCTACTCAAATGCCTCGGCTGTTACTTGTAACTTAATTAGCAACAATTGCCTTGAGAAAGAATTGCAGCTTCTACAGTCTGTTTTTTTTCTTTTTGGTTTGTGATACTTCAATTTAAGGAATACATTTTCATCCACTTAATCATTCCAAATGTATCTTATAAATAGCAAGCAGCAGCAGCGGCTAAGCCAAGTCCGACTCATCATAAAAATGCAGCAGATGCTGCTGGACACCATTGACTGACAGAGGACCACATTAGTTGGCATAATTTCCACAGAGGCGTAGAGTTGAGTAGGGTTTATTTATGAGGAATATTCTATTTGATGTCATCAGACAAAAATTATATAGAATTTTGTAAATAAATATGTCTCTATTTAAAAGCCAAATTGTTTAATAGAAATTAAACAAATATAAAAGTACTCTATTAAGAGAATTATTGAAAATTTAAGCTTCAACTTAATTCACATTGATATTGGAAACGAAAATCTATTGACATAATAAATTGCGTCATATGTGAAAACCAAGTGTGGAAATTTTCTATACCTGCTGAATAAAATATTGCATAATTAAATACCTTTTCGAGAAATTTAGATACATTTTTCAATGATTTTCCCCTAGTTACTTTATCTTACTACTAATTTATACACAGCCTGAGGTTAAGTGCCTACGCTCATGATGTTGTGGCATATATCCACATTTTTGTTTTTTTGTTTCCGCTGGGCCTTCGTGTGGGTTAAATTAGATTTGTATTCGGGATGCTTCGTGGATGGATGAATAGATGGATGGAGCATGGCAAGTAAAGTAAAACGCAGATAAATGCATTTTTTTAAAGGATTTTTTCTCTCCTTTTTATTTTTGTATGATACCCTCACTGAAGGTTATATAATTTACAACAGATGTTTGTAGCTGAGTGAAATAAAAAGTTATTGTGTAGAGAATTCAGAAAAGGGCATTTGCAACTTAATAAAATACAACTGTCTAAAACTGCAAGGGTATAAAAACTTCGACATAGCCAAAGTTACTAAGCTGCTTTGATATTTTTTCTTGTGAAAGTGTGTCTTGTAGTAAATGTTTTCCGTTTCTTTTCTACGTGCACTGAGGCTACAGCTATTTGTTATCTGTCATGTGTTCTTCGTACTCGTTCTGACGCCGACGCTCGTTGCGGCTGTAACAATTTCTATGTGGAAAGATTTTAATTGCATTTGCTAGACAGCTGCACTTGGCAGTTGCATGAGTCGAAGGAGAGAAGGCAGGGAATTGCGGCTGCAATTAACACGTTCCATGAGGCGCAAAACCGCAATGCCAACACACTGTTTAAACATGCAGCCAGCAAAATGGAAACTAACCGAAACGGAGGGAAAGAGAAAAGGCGACAGCGGTATAAAGAGGGAGAGAGCGAGAGAGAAGACGAGGCTAAAAGCTCAACCATAAAAATGAAAGGAAGCCAAGCTGGTAATTTGATTTGCAAAATTTCCGTAATGAAATATTTACTGAGCTGGCTAAGTAACAAATTGAATAACTTTCTCTAATATCAAGTCTTTCTCTTCTCTCATCTCTCTCTCTCTCTCTCTCTCTCTCTCTCTCTCTCTCTGTGTCGCCCGCTACAATCATTATAGCCATGGGCTTAAGGGCATAGAGTAAAGTGAACAAAAGCGGAAGTTAAAATGTGACTATTTTTCTGTTGTATCTCGTATCACCAGCCCAAAAAAGTAGGCTATGAAAAATGTGGACGATTTGTATAGGCCGGCCTTGAAAAAATCAGAAAAACCTATGATAAGAGCAAGCAAGAGTGAGTCAAATCACGCAGTGCCAGTTATTTATCAAACAGAAACTTTGAAAATTTGACCGTTACGAAGATTGTCGAATTGATCGAATTTCTCTTCACATGGATGGCTTCCACATGTACAGAGTCAGTTTTTGGCTTAAAGCCTTTGATGATAATGAGAATCGTTGTTGTTGTTGTTGTTGTTGCCTTTGATTGATAGGCAAACATTTTGGTCAATAATATGTTTTGTAATTAATTTATGTTTACATTAGATCGGTGTTCTGCGTGATATGTGAAATCGATACGATTATATAAATTAATTGCCCAGCCATTGGGGCATTGCATAATTCTTAATAATAAAATATATACAACAATTACAATCGAGCGAATATCAATTTCATACAATTTAACTATGAGCATAAATTAATTTGGTTTTAATTACATATGATGGAAATGATTAATGAATGACAAGCCAGCTGGGGGCAGTAAGAGTAGAAGCAATAGTAGCAGCACAGATGCCTTTACAGAGACACAAAGCGGAGAGTAGGAGAAGAAAAGACTGTGAGTGAGTGAGCGAGTGAGTGAGAAGGAAGATGAGAAGGGAAAGGAAAACTAAGGTAAATCAATAGATTGCTATTGAGTGATTTTCTTAGCAACAAAGCAAGCACAAACAAAAACTTAATTTTGCGCATGAAAAACGTTTTAATAACACAACTGAATAACATTTTCCCATTTTCAATACTCTTTGCAAAACAAAGCTATACGACATTTGTTAAGATATTTGCTTCCGGATCTAATTCAAAATTAATAAAATAATAAAATTCACTAATTGCTTGTGCTTGATGGCAAAAGATAAAAAAAAACAAAGACTTTGAAAATCAATTATCGACAAGGGTATAGAATGTTCGAGAAGACCAAACGGTCATTTTTCGTCTCATAGTCCAGTAGGTAACAATAACAACAATAAGAACAATGAAATGAAAGGAAAAAAAGGTAACAAACGAGAAATTGAAACCACAAACTGATTTCCGCATACAAAATGGTATTTTACAACAAGAACAACAACAACAACATCTCTAAATCCTGCCAACCTGCCACGCCCAATCATATTGTCGTTGCGGTCGGTCCACTCACTTGTGTATGCAGGGCCACAAATAGCCGCATTGAAGATATTGGCGACGTGAAGATATGGGATTGGACATGGAATGGAAAATGTCGCCAAACAAAAGAAAAATGGCCAGCAAATGAAATGACATTTGTTGTGAAAGAAGAAATGCTGTCTCCCGCCTTTCCTCTTGCTCTGTGTTCGTTCTATCAACGATTTTTGATTTATGCATTTACATCATTCTACCTTGTGTTTGGTTACTCTTAAAGCAAAATCAAAGTATTTTCAACTATAGGTAACTAACTTAAATACTTTACTTCACTCATCATTATATTGATTTAAAATATAAACTTATATTTCAAATGAAAGTTGTCGTTCCCTTTCTCTTTCTCTGGTTTTTGGCCGGTGTGAATCTCAACAGCTGAAGAAAAGAGCCAATAAGTCTGTGGATGTGTGTGTATGTGTATTTTGGGTACGTGAGTGTATGCAAGTTGCTAAAATCTTGGCTCAAGTGTTTTTTTGGGGTCAACAAGTGGAATGCAGTGGAGCGAAAAGGGCTTGAACTTAACGAAACTTACCACGGAAGTGAAAACTTTTAAAGTTATTTTCAAGTTTTTTAGCAAGCCATAATAACTCTTTATACAATTTTGTAAACGTTTTTGACATTTCTAACAACAAAATTGTTACTCAAATTGATGAAAAATCTTTGAAAGTACCAAAGGAGTCATCTATATTTGCAATGTTTCTTAATGTTGTACATATTTTTTGACATTCCTGAATATGAAATTTTGTATTGGGTATTTTCATTGTACAATCATTAATATGTAATTTCCTATTAACTTTCTGCAATAAGCCCACTTTAAAGCTTAAACGCATCCACACAAATGTAATATAGTTTACTTTGATTTCATTTCGTTAATGTTTTCGCATAGAAAAATTTGATCTTAAGTGAGCATTGAGCATCATTTTGTTAGCTGATTATATTTCATTGCCAAAGACAGGGAGTGGCAGAAGAGAAGCCTTTAATGCCTAAATCAGGGTCATTTCAAATGCCTGGGCTTAAAGTTTGGCCTTCAATTCGCAGCCAAACACTTGGACATATATTTATGAATGTGTAACTGTGTGTGTATGTGAGATATGCGTGTATGTGTGCATATATATACATATATATGAAGGTATACCATATACAATCTTTTTGCGGTTCTGTAATTTCATTTGCTGTTGGTCATGGCAATTACAGTTGGAACATATTCCATTCCATTTGGTTGTATGTATGTGTTGTCTATTTTTGTAAGCAAATGAAATTAACACAGCATCAAGGGGCAGATATCGGCACACAAACATAGACAGTGCTACAAACGCACTTGTACACTCGTAAAGAAGCCACAGCGGGTGAGCTAGCCCGAACAGGGCTGGGCTGGTCTGGTCTGGACTGGGGCTGTCTCCCTGAAGCTATCAATGGCAAACGCTGAAAATGAGACTATGCCTGCTACTTATGCCCAGGCTGCTCAGCCTCAGTCACAGTTACAGACCCAGCCACAACCGCAATCCGCATGCCGCTCCCTCACTCTCTGTACTTTCTCTTTCCCAGAAGGATACGAATACGAGTATATATTGTATGTATATATATATATATATATACATATATATATACATATATGTATGTATATACATATATAGCTAGTGAAATGTGTATATTCGCCTGGCAATTCCTTCATTCCGTTGGGCTGTCAGTTGTTGTTGCTGCTCATTCATATCCATTGTGGAGAAAATGCAATCAAATTACTTTGATGTTTCCATTAATGTCGTTTACTTTAACGCTGAACGAGAGCAACGGCAGCCGGATGAATGAATGAGTGAGTGAGTGAGTGAGTGAGCAAGTGAGTGAGAGAGTGAATGTGTATGATAATGTCAGTATCATCTGTTTTGCAGCCTGGCGTTGCTGCTTGCTGATGTCTTCCACTTGGCATGCCTCATTTGATTTTGCCTCCATATCCTCCTTTTTCCTCTCATATCGTTTCTCTGTTTCTGTTTGCTTTGTCACTGCAAATCACAACACAATGTCCTTCCTGGCATTTTTATTGAGACGAACCAAGAAACAGCTCCGGTCTCCATTTTCTCAGAAACTAAGCGTTTTTTTTTCGTTTCCTTAACTTGGCTCTCGAAGGAATGCAGGCAAAACCTTAGTGGGCTCCGAAGTATACGAGAAGCAATTCATTTGAGTTATTATCTATATTGGTGGCATTGCTTAGGTAAATTCCTAGACAACCAGACATTGCCTAGAGGAAAATGTGTTCGTATCTTTTACACGCAGTTTGTTTTGTTTTTTTTTTCTTCCTTTTTTGTTATTTATACTATCTTCCTTTCCTTTTTTATTTTTACTGTACTGTGTTTGCTTTTGTTTTATATTTGTATATGAAAAAATAAAATATAATTTTTTTTACTATGTATTTAAAGTGTCATTTCCCTTTTCTTTGGCTTTGGTGTGCGCTCTCTCATTTTCTTCCTTGAACATTATCTACAGCGAGCAGGCGAACATTTTATTTTATTATTTGCTTTTAGTTTTCCCCATTTTCACTTTACACACACAAAATGCATTTCCTTGTCTTTTGTGGTGAACAGCAAATGGGAAGGAAGAGAAACAAACTCCTAAATGACAGAAGGAGGGATTAAAGAAATGTAAAGCATAAACAGAGGCGTACAATTTAGTTTTGTATACAGGTTTTCAAAGAATCCGACATACATTTATTAATTGTGACACTCTTCCAAAAACATCTGGCATGATATTTGAAGAAGACTTGAGTCCAGCCGAGAAATAAAGTGTTGGAATTATCAATGACTTTTCGATATAAAAACTTGTTTCGTTTGAAACGTTCTACTTAATTAAAGGTTCAGTTGAGTTTTTCAACCTAGTGCTCCTTGTACGAGGAAAAATTCTTGTCTACGTTCATGTTAAACCGTAAAATTTTAAAGATAAAATGAAAATGTGCAGCCATGTATTGACAGCAAATGTAGCCAAAATTTTCGAAAATAAATTGCAAATTTAATCTATTATATGCGATTTGTATCTTTTTAGCAGCTAATATTCTGCATGCATTAAATTGTTACTTTAGTTTTAATTATGAGAACGCAAGTTACCTGTTCATGTCATGTATTTATTGCAATTTTAAATTCAATTCTTGGGTAAACATTTCGTAAGGAGGGCAACAATTTTAATTACTCTTCTTCAAGTTGATTCCTTGCTTGGCATTTTTGTTATTTACATAATTTGATTTTCACATTTTCACACCTTTCGCTCTCTGAATCTGACTCTGACCTTGTGTTTACTTTTGAATGGAGACCCAAACTCAAACCTAGACTCATAAGAACCCAACCCGACCACTTTGGTAACCATAAGATTCACGAGCCACTGCTTCTGTATAATGATAGACGACGACAACGGTAACGAAAACGGGCAATGGCGACGACGATGACGACTACGATGAGGACGACCTCTTGGCTCACTCTTTCGGTTTTCGTTTTCATTTTCTTGTTTGCAATTGAAAGGCAGGCAGGCAGAACACAACACAAAATGGCTAAGCAAATAGCCAACTAATGCACTTGACGTGGCCCAAAGAAGAAGGCAGAAGGCAAAAGGCAGAGGCACTGAAAGCCAAGCGGCAGCGGCAATTGTTGTTCATGGCAGACAGGCAACAGCTGCTTATTATGACTGGGACAAGTCGTAAATGGCCAACGACGAAGAAGAAATGAAGTTCAGGTGTCAAGTAAATTGATTTTAACCATCATACTCATCGTTTTTCTGTTCCTTCTTTTTATTGTTACACGCGGGCATACAATTCATTTTTGTGGTTATTACAATGCTCAATAATAATTGTCGATAATGAAATGAAATAATTAAAGTAGTAATAACGTAATTTCTGCACACATAAAAATCGTTATTCACCAAACATTTAATATGCAACAACATCTACCAGATATATCCCAAATGCAATCCATTTAACGACAAGTGCATTCATTCATAAAAATTATGTACACGATATACTTAATTTGTCAGAGTGATTTCAAAAGTGATTTCATAAGCATGAAAACAAATTTCTTAATTTAAACGAAAACTTAATCGATTTGGATGTAAATTAGTTACATAAAGGAAACTTACGAATAACGCGAAAAGTAGTTCGTTAAACATAGATAAGGAGATTGATTATCAGCATACATCAAGAGCTAGCTACTACATCAACTACTCACTGCCTAGTTCAACAAGTTCTCGCCAGATTATAAGTATAGAATATTAAGTTTAAGTGCAAGAAATACATTGCGGTTATCTTTCACTTTCATATATGTGAAATGTGGCTGGTCCTTCTCGTTAACAAACTAAATTATAGATTTCATATTACTGACAAATACATTTTAGTACAAAAGCCAATGGCCAATTAGACCTAGTTTGTCGAAACACAATATTTTGTTTAGCCATTTAGAACTCGTTCAAGAACAACGAGATCAATTAAAACGTTTAATAAATCAAACACAAAACAAATTTGTTGTTAAACAATTTCTGTTTCACTTACAAGTAAGTTGACTTTAGACCAGATTGATCTGGCATGTTGTTCATACTAATCTATAGAGCTGAGGCATCATTCCATCAACATCATCATCACCATCATCAGCACTTTCGGCCTTTCTGGCTGCCACTCAATTAAGGCGAGCATTGTTCTTGCCACACTAAAACTAAAAGTATTTGCACATGTTGAGGGAAAAGTTTTTAGCACTAAATTGCTGCCATTCAACAAACTCCGCCTCCAGGCAACCAGTTAACAGGTTTTCCTTCCTCTCATTCCCCCACTCTCTCCCTCTCTCTCTCTTTCATTCCTCTCTATCATTCTCGTTTAGAAAAACATGTATACCATAAGTTTGAAATTTTACCTCAATATGCATTGCATAGGAGAAAATTGTTTATTTCTCTCTATCTCTCTCCCTGGGTTTCCTCCTCTTTGCCACTCGCTTTGCTCCTCTTCTATCCGAATTTGAGGTAGTTCATGTTTCTATTTGGTATGAAGTCTGTCAATGCACAATGACATTGTATATAGATAAGTAAATGAAAGATGAACTCATGTGTAATTGCATTGATAAGCATACAGAGAGACAGGTGTTGCATTTGTCGTCGTCGTCCTTTCCAAAATCATAATAATTAACCCATGCGAACATTAGGGTCAAAGTTTGCACACAAATACACACACACACACTTACATCCATATGCGTTTGAGTTAACAATTTAATGTGGAAATTGCTCGTCATTTTATAGACAATTTCTATTATCAATATTATATGTATGATTACGTGGAATTTTCATTCAATTTAGTACAAAAGAAATTTAAATCGAAGCTTTGTCTTCTCATTCCCCTTCAATGTCTCACATTTCTGTGAATGCTAAACGAGTGCAGTTTTATGTCAAATATATTTAAATATATAAATACACGCATATATAACCAAAAAACCCCAGACATCATGACGTATGCGTGATACCAGCAAAAAAAAAATAAAGAGACAGACGCCTACGCAGCGAAATGAAAAGAACAAAAAGCAAAAATCCAATGTAACGAAGGCGAAGACAAAAAACCCAGACAGATAACAACAATGAAATTCAGGCAAATTTGTATATGTACATATGTATATCATATAAGATATATATTTTGTAATGTTATTTTCTCAAGAAATCCACGCGATTTCGCGAACAATGACAACTGGTTGACATTTGAATTATGTTTGTACAAGGCCACCTGTGCGTATGTGTAATATAACTAACCAGAACATAACTGAATGTGGAATGCAATGCAAAAAGTTAAGCTAATTAATGTGCAGAATTTCCCAGTCATGTAATTCCACCCCTTTTGTTTTGATTTGCTACAAATGAATGATTATTTGACATCCTGACACAAAATGCTTACCGATTCTAACCAAACAACAATAATAATAAAAATGTCATTGAAATGGGCGTGGCCAAACAACTGACTCAGCATGTCTATGCGTATGTATGTATGTATGTTGTCTCGGGGGTGATGCATGGGCCAGATGGTGACGGGGGGGGAAAGCTTAAGTGGCATCAGCATCAAGTCAAAGTCATCATCGTCATCGTCAT
Organism: Drosophila paulistorum; assembly: GCA_018152135.1. Lineage (NCBI taxonomy): Eukaryota > Metazoa > Arthropoda > Insecta > Diptera > Drosophilidae > Drosophila > Drosophila paulistorum. The sequence continues at coordinate 19,070,170 of JAECXG010000690.1, forward strand.
TGCCAACGTCAACACCATTGAAATGACAAACTGTTTTTTATTTTCTTCATGGACGTACAAATGCCCCGAAAAACCTAATTCTCTACTCTTTTTATGGGAAGCTGGGGAGGCTTTTAAGGCAATGTGTTTGGAGAAATGTTGTGACAAATGAATGTTAGGTAGTTATTGAATGATTTTACACTATCCGCACCCTCTCCGACATTTCTGTTATGGTACGTCCCTGGCAGCAATTTCTAACCATGAGTTGACATTAATCTAAACTAGATGGGAGGAGTTTACCCATCTCTCTATCTAACTACCTATCTACATTCACTCTCTTAGTAGAAAACTACAAAATTCAAGTAGTCGTCTGCCTGGTCGTCAGTCAGTGTGTGCCTGCCTGGCTGTTTGTATGAGGCTTTAATGTGTGGCATGTCCTCTTCTTAATGTCCTTGTTATTGCTATTGTTACTCTTGTTGAATCGCGACAACATTTGCCCTAAGTGTGCACTCAAGTCGCCTGATAATGTTGTTCTTGAACCATGTCACACACACACACACACACACACACATACGCACAAACACACAAGTGCAATAAACAAAAGTGCTAAGCAGCAAAAAAGAAGAAGGTTATTTGCAAGTTTTTACATAATTTTTACAGGTTTTGTTTGTTTGCCAACCTAAGTTGAAAAAAAGTTTTCTTTTTGGAATTACCTTTCGGTTACAATTGCAATTTTGGTTACAGTTGATATGCAATCATGTTGCATACATAGTTAAGTATGTATGCAAATTGGCCTTACCTTACCACAATTAGCCTAGTCTAACAAGATTTTCTGTTTCGTAATAATGACCCAGGTGCAAAGGTATCCATTTCAGTCCATTTCTGGCCTTTAAAGTGGCCAATAGAATATTAAGTGGCAAAATTTGTTTCCCTTAAATTACCCTTATTTTGCTTTACTTGGAAAGGTAAATAACCGTTAGGGTTGTTTCCAATCAATAGACATAATGGTTTTTAAATGGTTAATTAGTTTCTCGTTTTGTGTGGCAAAGGACTTATGGCCCATATAAATAATGCTAAATGTTCTCGGCTATGGCACATAATTCAAAAATTTAACTAAATGCAACTAAATCACCATTTTTTGAAATTTTATTCCAAATTGTAATTTATATAGAAATAAAATTTTAAACCCTTTTTAGAACATAAATAATGCAATATTAACCGCAAATGTCTCATTAAATCTATGTATATATTATTTATATATATATATATTTATATTTATCGGTACAATTTAGTTAACCAACGAAGCAGGCACAAGGCCCTTAGATATTCAGTAGACACATAAACCAACACATGTCTGTTTCACTTACACACACACACACACACACGCACACTCAGAAACAACAAGAACAATAACAGCACACCTGAGGCCTTACTCAAATATTCAGAATAGATCTCAGGTGTTTTGGGCATATTTATTTATGAGCTGAAACTGGACTATAAAATTTGGTTGACTATTGTTTAAAGCATCTTCTCTATTTAAATATTAAAATTTATGACAATCTCAGAGCATAAATCAACTGTGTGTGCTGCCACAAAAGGGTGAACCTTACCTTTGTATCCACCCAGCATAATGCACTTCAAACTAGACCCAAACTTTTGTTTTATTCATTTTTTTTTATTTTTTGATGCCCTATAAGAAAGTTCGGTTACATTCATTTGACAAACGTATTTGCTTACTTCTTATGAATTCCACGTTCTTACTACATATAATTTAGATGGAATAACTCAAGCGATTAGTGAGAATACATTTTTAGTCATTAAGAATTGATTAATGTCTGATCCATATAACCTCTAATAATCTTGAAATAATAGAAAGGGTATGCAAATGTCTAAGAAGAATATCGTATGTATATTCTTTTTTATTTTCTGTTTTTTTTTTTGCTTTTTGTTTGTTCATTCCTTTTTCTTCTCATTGTTGTTGTTGTTTTTTTTTTGTTTCTAGGAGGGTTGAGTACCTTATCAATTTTACTAGCAAACACATGTTCTGCTACTCATTTTACTCTGCCTGATGTCTTACTTTCAGGCCGTTTTCCCTTCAACCTATTTATGCAAATTTTGTATTTTATTTTATTTTTGGCACAAACTTGAAGTTGTTTTGTTGTTGCTGTTTCTCGGTTTACCACGAAAATGTGTTTGAACTGCCCAACAACAACAAAAACGGCACAAATTGATGGCCAAACATTGAAATGAAGCTGCGCAATCTTTTATCAATAAATTTCTCAACATAAAATGTATGTGACTAAAAGTTTTTTGTTTGCTAAAGTCTTTAAATTTGTGCTTCAAACTGTCAAGTTTGGTAGCCCAAAGTTTTCTATCATCAAATTCATTAGCCATTGATGCTTGACTCTAGTCTTGATACAATTTTCCACACGTTTTGCTGCGCCGCCGCCCTACTCCTATTCATACATAAGTCAACCTAATTTTTGACCCCTTTGCACTTAACCATTTGAGCCGTGGGCATACTAAACAAGAACAAGCCAGTAAATAGGCAGCCAGTGAAAAATTTTCACGCGCATTAGCTGCTCGTTTCAAGGCAAAAATGTATAAAAAAAAAAAAAATGAGAGAAAAAAAGGGAAAGTCCCGAAAAAAATATATTGAAAAAAACAAAAAATTGTATTTGGCCCACGTAAAATATGCAGAAAGTTCATCATGAAAGCAAATAAAACGCATACGCCGCGTGGGCCCCCATAGGCTGTCAAAATATGAATAATGGCAGGCAACCCCAAGTTAAGATGTGTCCCACACAGCCTCCACTCTCTCCTTACTCTCCTTCAGCCAAGTAGCACTCTGGCTCTTTATCTTCATCCCCCGCACTCCCCTCCCTCGCCAGAATATATATGTATGTGTGTACATATATCCCCCACCTGCTATTGCTCCCTTTTTTAAATAGCAGCTGTAAAAAATTAAAAGCCTGCAGCTGCCTGAGGCAACTGAAAGAAAAGTCTCGTAAGCAAAAAAAGTCAATATATACGACCCGAATATACCCTGTGGCAACTACAGACACTTGTAACCTTATAATCTTATGGACTAACTTTTGAAGAGTTCGTGCACTAAACCTGTGCACCATTGCACTTTGCGTATCAATGATAAGTAAAAAAGGATGCCTAGGATCGCCAACTGCTCTCTTTTACTTACTCATTATGTCGGGTGTGTATACCCATTGATCATCTACAGGGTATTAAAAAAGAGAAGAAAACTGCCAAGTCAGCTGTAAATAGCTGAGTGAATGCCAGCCAACAAGGTCAAGTGCCCATGCGAGTGTTGGTGCGTGTATGTGTGTGTGTGTGTGTGTGTGTGTGTGTGTGTGTGTGTGTGTGGAGGGGTAGGACGAAATTCTGTCTCAGTCTTTTGACTGTGTGTGGGTGCAGCATTTTTGTATTTGCTTGGGGAATGTTTTTTAGAATGTTAATTTTGCATGAGTTCAGTTTCGGACTGCTGACCACTTGACAATTTTTTGTTTTGGAAGTGCAAAGATATAAAAGCAAAACGAAGCATTGTGTGTGTGTGTGTCAGACAGAGAGAGGGAGAGATAAAAAGAGATGACAGTCAATAACCAAGGGAGAATTTTATGTGCCTACGTGTTGGCCATAGTCAATTTATTATCCCTGTCCATGACACACATTTTATTTTACCATTTCAATAGCTTTAAAACTGTTACCATCAAAGTTTTTCCTTCCTTATTTCTGTGGGCGTCAGCTTCAATCAATTGCTGGCAGACCGTCTTATCTTTTTCTTTTTTTTTTTGTTTTGTTTTTTGGTTTTGCTTTTTTGGGCCTTGTCAGTCAGAGTGGAAAAGCAAATTATGACAAAATGTATATACTTCGTAAAAGATTATCAGAAAAAGCAATAAAACAATTTGAATTAGGACAGTTCGTACCCTGTCTTTAGTAATTTTTTTTTCTCAAAATTGGAAAAATGCTTAAGTAAGTTTATGAGCGAAACCCAGTTAAATAACATGAGAAATTGTTTCTTTTCAATATGTTTTTGCAATTGTTATCGATATCGTTTAGACAAAAACAACCTAAACATATGGAACACAAGTTTTTTATGGTCTTGATTAAGTTAACATTATTCGGTAACCATAATCGTTTCCATTATCTCCGACGGAACTACCTTTCAGTATTGCTTCATCGGGGGGAAAAGCCACCTACGTCGGGGTTCGAACTCGAGAGCAACAGAGTTGTAGATTTAGTAGGTCTCCACTGAACCACCGACTAAGCCTCTTGATTGAGTTGGTTTGTTTTGTCCAAATTGTCTAATTGTCTACTTGAATATAGTTTTCATCTTTAAGCAACTACTTAAAGCTTCTAAATAGAGAATGGGAAACAATATACATAAACTTATATAACGGTCGTCTGCACGTGTATATACCTTATCGATGACAAATGTCATAGGATATATCTATGGAAATTTTGGCAAGTCATTATGACACTGTCATCCTCAATGGCATCTCTAATACTAATCTTCATTACTTTTTATCATAGGACCACACCTCAGTTTTGTTTTATTTTTTGTTGTTTTGTTTTATTGTTGCCGTTCTGATTGATGAGACTCATTTGCTCTTGTCCTTATTTTTTCTGTGTTTTTTTGTTGTTGTTGTTTGGTTTTGTTTTTGCTGTGGCATAAATCACATAGTCTGGCGCCTTCGTGCATGCAATTTGCATTTAATTTTTATTTAAGCATACGAAATCAACATTTTTGCTTGCGATTTGTACGTATTCATTGTGGTAAGGTGAGAGGGGAGAGTTCGTGCTGTCATTTGGTGTTCATGTACAACTACTTGATAGGCCCAGATAAAGCGTTGACAAATTGCAAAAGATATGCCAGCAAAGAGAGAGAGAGAGGTAAGAAGCAGCCAGCCAGCCAGGCAGGCAGTCAGTCAGTAAGATTTCCGTTGATGTTGCTGATGCTGCTGGTATAACACTCTTTAATTAAGTTGCTTAGCTAATTTAGTGCGGCAGTCAGACAGACATAGAGAGTGTGAAAGAAAGAGAACGCTTGGAGGATAGCGATGGACAGACTCGATGGCATTAGCACTTCACATATCATCATCAGTGTACGATGGGAGTGTGGGAGAGAAAGAGAGAGAGGAACAAGGGACATGGGCGACAAATGTCATCAACACTAATGGAATAATTTGAAATCTACTTAGACCCACCAGCAAGGAAAATGGCCAAAAGTGTCTCACTTTCTCTCACTCTCCCTTTCTCTCCATTTCTTTGGCTTTCTCTCTCTCTCTCTCTCTCTTTCATCTGTCTTTGGTTTGTCTTGTTTGCCGTCTCGTTGTCTCTGTTTCTTCTCTTGTCTCTTCTTTTGGTGTATATGTTTCTGTTGATAATAACATTATTTATGTTGTTTTAATTATTTTACGCATTTTACCACAGAAAATTATAATGCCGTGCCCGGCTAAGTGGGCGTGGCAAGAGGGCTGCGTTCCGTTTTGGGTCGTTGGTGGTTTTTTTTTTTTTGTTTTAGTTGTAATTAACAATGAAGAAGCCTAATTGAATTATATGAGTGGTGAGAGCATCACAGGGTGTCTCTTTTCTATCATTATCATGACCATCATGATATACAGATATACATACATACATATGTATATATATGTATAATAAATACATACGTGGGTACGTATAGTTCTAGTCAAAGGGTCTTCTCCGAAATTTACTGTGTACATGTTTTACCACTTAAGAGACTTGGGCCAGTTTGTCAGCTTTCTTGTTGTGCTGACAATTTCTGTTCAAGTATATTATCAGAGAGTGCATAGAGAAGGAATGTCCTTGGGTATACTGAGTACCACGATTTCGAGTGTCTGTGAATACTAGACCAATTAAAAGTCGTGCAAAATTAAGATAGTTTAAGTCAGGGACCCTAATGAAAATGTTCTCATTTTCAAAAGTGAATTTTATTTTGATCAAGGTTTGAGATTTAATTGGTTTTAATGGTCTTGATATTGTACTAGTCCAATCTATTGAATATTACATTTATAACGAAAGAACTTTTATATTATATATTTAAAGACCCCAAAAGTGAGTTATTGCTAATCATGTGATTAGATGATACAGAGCAGAGCAATATATGTAGTAGTACAACAGTTATAATCTACATAAGTCCTAAAAAAATTACATAATTATCGTAGTTCTAGAACAGTTTCTGTTATGACGCCATAACTTTTATATTAGCTAAGAATGTATACAACAGAAATATAATATTTATGAAAGGACAAGTTCTATTGAAATTCCTCGTGTTATTGAAACAATTAAGCCACTCCCTTACATAATGACCATTTAATAGTCATATAACTATGCTATATACTGTTCATGATAGCTGAAAGTATAGTTTTCATTAGTAGATTATTCATTCACGTGAGTGCTATGCTTACTTATCGCTTACAGTATTTCCTCTACCAAAAAAACAAAAACAAAAAAATTATATACGTATATGTAAATGCATACATAATGTCTGCATACATATGTGTGTGTGCTTGTGTATGTGTGTGTGTTTTTTTTTGTCAACCAATGAGCCAAAGTAAATAAATACATTTAATTTCATTTCATTTTGGTTTTATTTATAGCTACGCATTTTTGCTCTCCCTGATAAACGTGACAAACTTTCATAATTCCTTGGCACCAAAAACAAAAACAAAAACCATCAACGACAATAATAAGAAGGAGAGTAAAAGAATATTCGCCAACAAGCAAACAAAACAAACAAACAATTCCGTATATATATCGCAGGTTCTTGTATATAGTCATTTAGTTTGGAAATTGAATAATTCGTGCTTATAATTATGCGCTACGATGCTTCATTAAAACGAGCTTAGTCACAAAGTGTGAGGACAGAGTCAGAGACGACAGAATTAGAATTAGAGTTAGAGTTGGAGTCCGAAAATGGGAGAGAGAACGATATAGAGAGACAAGGTAATTAGTTTGAGTAGGCCAACTGGATGGAGTGGATGGAGGAGTTCGAATAATTGAAAGGTTTTAATGTTGATCGATATGAAACAAATTTCTACAACTACACACAAAAACACAAGGCAAACCAAAATAAAACAAAAGACAATAGAAAGTAGATTATCATAATTAGCCAATCACAATCACGGAAAACAAAAACGATGTATACTATACATACAACAGAATGGAAACACAATAAATATTTAAGTAGAAAAAGTAATTGCCAGACAATAGACTTTGTTAGTAAAAGTATACTTTAAGTATTACAAGCAATATCAAAAATATCAAAAAGGCCATCCAACCATCACATATTGTGCCAAGCTAGTGAGCTAGATCCTTGAGCTAGTTTATGACCCAATTATGCCAAAGTGTCTGGCAATTTTGTTTGGCTTCGATGCGTTTTTCTATGTTTTCTCTCATTGTTTTTTTTTTTTCTAGTTTTCTCGCGCCAAATTAAAATCCTACTAACCTCGCAACACCCCACATTTGCCCACTTTCCATCATGCCCGCAATATGAGTTGTTTGTCTGACACGCACACACTATGGCTACCGCACCCCCCGTCGACCACCATTCCCTCAGCTCGCACCTGGCTCAATTTTCGCTCACCCAATTTTCTCCTTAACATCCTTTTCAGCGGGCATTTTCTTGTAATATGTCTATCTACATTCGATGACTGACAACGTTTTGGTATTTCAATTTGATTGCTGCAATTGCTGCCGCTTGGCAATAAATAAATGAAAAACAACGTTACCAACGCAAAAAATGGAGAGTAGAAAAAAAGAAAGAAAATTCTTCTTTCGATTTACGTGCTTTTGGGCTCGTCATTTAAATGGATTCATGTTCACCATTTTTCTCTCTCCAAGCACGTACTCTAGAGCTTGTGGTCGCATATTCTTCTACATTTCTTTTTTTTTTTTGCTAAAAGTTCTTGAAACAGAAAAAAAACAAAAAGGGAAAACGAAAAACCGTTTCATTTGCAGCTGAGATGGACCATCCAGCTGAAATTCTAACATAACATTAATGTAATGGGCAAAGGGGGAAAGAAAGAAGAAAAAAATAAACCCCTTTTTCATTTAAACACACTTAGCTGGACCTTTGCCAGCCTAGCGGCAATGCCAACTGATGAAGAACCATAAAGGCAACTTTTTCTGTGACACTTGCAACAAGCGCGCCACTTGCTCATCAAAAACGTGTGACAACATGGTAAAATAATCAACACTAATGCTTAAATGCTCTATCATACTCGATTTATGAAGAGAACAAAAGCATTAATCCCTAAAGTTAGTTGTTTGTGTTTAGAAGTTTTAGTTGAAGTTGTAATTCCCAACTAGTTTTAGCAACCCTGAACGTCCTCATCAATCCAAAGCTTAACTTGACACATGGCCCAGTAAGTTGTACAACGCGGGGTGTTTTTTAAGCTCAAGTAATGTTTTCTTTGTTTAATTTTTATACCCTTGCAAAAAGGGTATATTAATTTTGGTCAGAAGTGTGCAACGCATAGAAGGAAGCATCTCCGACCATATAAAGTATATATATTCTTGATCAGCACGACGAGACGAGTTCAAATAACCATGTCCGTCCGTCCGTCTGGATCGATGCGAACTCCTCCTAGACCGTAAGAGCTACAGAGCTGAAATTTTGCACGTAGGCTTGTATATACTGCAGGGTTTGTATATCTCGGATTCAGTCCACTATATCATATAGCTCCCATACAAACGGCAAAGTCACGAACAGTGACTTTTCTCAATAACTTCGTTATTTTATAAGCTATTGCCATAAAAGTTGGTATTGGTCAGTTTTGTGTTCTCATTAATAATTATGCCAAATTTGATCAAGATCGGGTGACTATATCATATAGCTCCCATACAAACGGCAAAGTCACGAACAGTGACTTTTCTCAATAACTTCGTTACTTTTTAAGTTATTGTTGTGAAATTTAATATAAGTAAGTTTATTGTAACTATAAACGACTGCGCCAAATTTGGTAAAGATCGGGTACCTATATCATATAGCTCCCATAGGAACGATCGGTGGAAAACAGTGACTTTCATCAGAAAGTTCGTTATATCCTATGCTAAGATTGAAGGCCGTTCTTTCGCAAACATTACCCTTTTTAGATAAAACAATTAGTTTAGATAAAGGAGTTACTAACAAACTTGCAAGGGTATGCAAACTTTGACGCGGTCGAAGTTAGCCCCGGCCCTCTGGTTTTGTATTTGATTGATATTTGCACTGGTTTAGAATATTGCTTAATTCATTTAATTTAACTTGTTAAACCACCATTTCATTTAAATAAGATTGGTAATTGTTTACAGCTTCTACTTTACTTTAAACCAGGCTTAAACTTTGCCCATTCTAAATTTGTTTAAGCGCTTTTTCCCATTATTAGCTAAATACAAAAAGAATTTGTATCAAAATTTAACAGACTGACAGCGCCATTTGTTTGATAGAAATCCATCTGTATACAAATACATATTTACCCCAGAATTAACTGATTAAATATCTTTTATTCAGCTTTCATAGATTATTCAAAATATTTCAATTGCTTAATTGGAAATTCTATGATCACGAATTAATATTGGGTGGCAACTCTACAGCGTCTCTGTGTTGTGCAAGAAGTTTCATAGAATGCACTTGAATGTACTAAGATCTTAACTAGATTTGATCGAATGACACTCATTAAAACAAGTCTTTGAAACTGCGGAGGCCCAGAGTAAGTCCTTGACTTGCTGTTGCATATTAAGCTAGTGGCTTGAGCTGATCTACCCTTTGGCCAGCACACACACTTAATGACGTGATGAGGCTGCCAAAGAAAAAAAAAGAATAATAATAATAATAAAAAAAAGAAGTAAAAATGTTTTAACCCTCAGCTGGCTGCTGTCAGCCTTCGTGCCTGCCTAGAAGGTACTTCACTTTGCCGCAGTGTTCTTTGGCCCTGGCGGCAGCACTTCATGCCTTTGCTTTAGCTTTTGCTTTTGCGTTTCGCCTTTCTTTTTGTCTGCTGTTAAATTCATTTAACATTCGCATTCCTCTGCAGCACTTTAATGGCCATTTGCTGTTTTTGCTCTTTGGCCAAATGTTGCCACGGCACTGAGCACGCATACAGACGACGACACCGACACCAGCACGGACACAGAGAGACGCATGGACCCAAAAACCAAAACAGAAGAAAAAAAAAAAAAAAAAAAAAAAAACAAAATAAACAAAAACAAAAAACACGAGTCTTCATCATCAGCAACAACGTATCGAGTTCTAGCCCGTGTCCATGTGCAGGTTTGTCCTTTGCCCGTGAACTGCTTTTGGCTCAACTTTTACAACGTTCAACAATTAGTGGCAGCTTGACATACACCCGTACACCCGCACACACTTTCCCGAAGAGCACAGGACCTCACGTTCGGGACAAATCTGCAAAAATTGGTTGCAAATCATAATTTGTGCTCTTTTTCATTTTACTTTTTCCCTCTCGTTTTGTATATATTTTTTGTTTTTTGTTTAAGTCCGCTTTAGCGCTTATAAATTATGCAAGAGTCGTGAGTTAGTCTGGAATTTATTATGCCAACTTAAATCGCAAATGCTTAAGGCACATTTCTGTGACAATTTTTGTAGCGTTTGCGCCAACAACAAAGCCGAAAATACCCACAAAAATAGAGAGAGAGAGAGAAAAAGAAAGGCGGAAAAGGCACAGAAAAATACAAAGTAAACGAAACTTTTGCTATATTTTAATAAATTGTTGGTCGAAAAGTCCCAAACAGACGTCGGATGGGGGAGGAGAGTTGCTCTTGCTGTTGCTACTGTTACTGTTCCAGCTAGTTTTGAGCTCCCTGGCAAATGCTGGAGGCGGTTGTTTGAAATGTTTGCCTACGTTTTTTTTTTTTGTTGCGTTTTGTCGCCTTGGTCTGAACATTTGCAGTTGAAGTTTTTATTGTTGCGGTGGACTTTTTGTCATGGTAGCAAACAATTTTTAGCTTTGCCCTATTTATAGATACAATTCAACTTAATTTCACTTTTGCACTTGTACTTATCTGGCCCTTTTGATACCCTTTGGATAGAAAAACAAAATTCATCTTTTGATTGGCTTTTGATTGGTTCTTATACATAATCTTTGATAAGTCGTATTATACGACTATTTTCAATCCTCTTCTTTTTCTGCCTTCTGTTCTTAATGACTTAAGTGCAAATACTAAAGTTAAAGGTCACCGTGGCTAGGCCATTTTATATGTGTCTATAAAGATTTCGATCGCATTGACTTAAATATGGTTAGAGTATAGACATGTTGCCATTATAAAAGATACCTTTCTTATATTCCCTTTTTTTGACTTCTAAACAAAAAGTAATTTCTTTATAATTGGCATTACGTGCATATCTATTCCCTAGAAATCTGAGCTTAAGCACTTGTCATAAAGGCAGCAGTAGCAAAAAAAAAACCAAGTACCAAGCAAAAACTCTCCAATCACCATAAACGAGCATAAAAAATAGCATTGCCTACATCTAGGCGCCTATGGGGGTAGTCATGACTATGCCAGGCAAAGGAACAATGTCAAGGCAGGTCAAATAGACCAAAATATATGAAACAATCAAAACAGTAACCCACCTCCATCATCTATCCATCCCCTCTGACCCCTCACCGCAAATAATGGTAGCCCCCTACCACGCTTATCACAAATCAACTCAAATTACGCGAACCAACCAACACAGAGCAACAGAAACAACAAAAAAAAGTGAGAGGAAAAAGAAATATTTTTTGTGCGTGCATAAAACAAAAGGAAAACACGCACAAGAATGAAATTCAATAACAAGGAAACTGCGAGGAAATTTGAATGAATTTTTTTTCTCCTTCTCTAGTTGTTGTTGTTGTTGTTGTTGTTATTTTTGCTGTTACTGTTTGCTGTTCTATATACATATACGGAGGAGATAATGTAAATAAAGCAATATAAAGTCAATATGCCAAGTCGTTGTCGGTTGTTTAGCCTGTCAAAAGATTTTCAACTTGATTTCCAACATTATTACGCATACGTCACGTTATGCAAATCAAGTGAAAATCTTCATTTTCCAGTTGCTTCTTCCTCGTCATGTTGTTGTTGTTGTTGTTGTTATTATTGATGTTTACTGAAGAAAGATCTCTGGCAGGAAATAATTTATAATTTATAGCTTAAATTAGTTTTGCTTGCTTTACTCTCTCTCATTTCATCCTTCAAAGTAAGTTTGGCCTTATAAAAAAAAAAAACTTTCCCTCTTTTTTCCTGGCAGCGCGTTTTACTTACACTCTAGTTGTGAAACTTTCCCAACCGATTTTTGATTAAAATTCGAGCACCAGCATCAGTCAACAAAAAAAAAAAAGAAAAAGGTAAAAGTAGTTTCTCTACGGAACGTTGCGAAAATAATTAGATGAGCCAAAAACCTAACAAATTTTAATTAAGGTTTTTGTCAACAGCGAAAATTTTAATTAGGCGCAACTGTCAGGACTCACAGTGGGACAAATTAAATTTTCAAAACTCATTGATTTGCAAAAATACAATTTAAATTTTTAAAGCTAAACCCAAATGAGACTAAATAAATTTAGTTTTGTGGCTTTTCTCAATGATGATGATGATGATGAGCAAGAAAAATTGTAAAAATATTAAATTGCCCTTCGACTGATGTTGTTTTCTTTTTTTTTTTTGCCACTGTGAAGCACTGGACCATTAAGCTAGGCAGGAAACTGGACAAGGACATCAACAATATTACTGGTCAAATGTCCTTCTGGTTATTTGTGTGCTATGTGTGAGTAGATCGCATCAATGCGCATTGCATTTGCATGTGGCAAAAAGAGATTTTTCACAGATTTTCCATCTATTTGTTGATTGCCTCTCCACTTATTTACAATGTGGTTTGAGCTTTTTTTCGCTTTTCTCCGTTTTCCATCCTCTTGTCTCACTCTCTGTCTGTCTCTCACAACTATTGTTTTAGGTTTTTGAAGAGCTGCGAAAAAAACAAGCGACAGCAAGACAATACGAAATGCTGTCCCTACACAGTGCACTCAGATTGTCAATTTTACCCTATCCTTTTATTTTACGCGGCTGACGAATCGTCCAATGTATTTTAAGTTAATACATTTTGGAAATTTGTTGGTCACAAATTAAGTGTATTTGGTATTCGTCCGATAGGTTAAATATTTGTTATTATTATTATGTTTTTTTTTTTTTTCATTTATACTACATACATTTTTCTTTATTTCTACTTGTGTTATTTTCTTTCACCAGTTTTCCTTTTGTGTTCGGTTTGTCACGTGCAGGCAGCTTGTTCTCTTATTTGCCTAGTGCCATTTTTATGATTGTTTGCTTTTGTTTTTTCCTTTTCCCTTTTCCATTTCATTTGTAAACGCAAAGACACTTCTCTTTTTGTACAATTTTCTTTACTCTTTTACTAGAATTTCGATGATGATGCTTGGATGATAGAAATCACTTGAATTTGATAAGGCGACACAAAAGCCCAGATACAAAAAGGGGCCCTGCAAATGACATACAGAAAAAGAAGAAAAAAAAAATAATAAAAATCAACTTTTACTTTCCCTTTAAGTAAAGAGAATGTGACCTTTTTCGGTTGCGCTTTTCTCTGGGTGCCATATACATATTTGCTTAGATTTTATCTTAAAATTCATTTCGAATATCATTAAAATGAGAAACTAAATTTTCCTTCTTCTTGTTATTCCTATTATTATTATTATTGTATTGTGTATATACGTACATATATGTATATATTTTTTTTAAATGCCAACACTTATAACACTCCATTGAAGAGGGAAAAGTCAAGTTAAATCTTTTTCCCCAAATTGAACAGACAGCAGGAAAAAAGAACGACTAGACAAATGTTGGGATGAATTTCGTGGAAAATGTCTTTGAGTCGACATCGACGGATAAGCGAATGAATGAATCAATGAGTGAAAATGTTGTAAGCACTTTGGATTTAATTTTCCTGCAATTGTGTGATAAGCGTGTGAAAGAAGGGGAGAAAGAGAGAGAGGGAGAAAGCGAGTGAATGAGCGACGGTGAGACAAGCGAAGAGCCAACGAGAGGGGGAGCAAAGATTGTGAAATCAAGCAGAACTGAATTCATTGAAATTTATGAGGTGTATTAATTCAACAGGAAAGCACACATTTAGCTACATATTAGTGTGAAAAATTCTTTAGAATATTGTGAAAAATTGTGTCAAAGTTAAAAGGAAACAACAATACGTTTCTATAGATTCATCGGAAAGGGTATCTACATATATAATGAACCTTAATCAAATTTTATATTCGATATACCTCAAACTCGGAACATTTGGCTTGTAGAAAACTTTCAAGTAAACGACAAAAATAAAAACAAGGAAAAAGCGTTTGTTTCTTAAGTTATTCTAATTCATCAGATAAAAATTATAGAAAATTATTGTTGACCATTTTAAGGTTGAGTTTGTTTTGAATTTTGAAAGCAATACAACAACAACGACAACAATAACCAAAGCAAAGTTCTTGAGGGTCGAAAATTTCAAATTTGTTTTGCTTTGACACACAACTTCTAAAAATTTTTGAAATGGCCGAACTATCATTTCTTAAATATTACATTAAATCACTTTTCATTTTGTTTTTGAAAATTCAATTTGTTTTTTACACAAGTTTAAGTTGTTGTTGTGTTTAGTTACTTATTAATAATTTTAGAAATAGTCGTATCCAATTGATTGTATTTAAAAGCATTTGTTTAAATTTTTTGAAATGCATTGAACTTTACCTAAAAATGGGATTTAAAATTGTAGAAAAATGTTTACACTTAAAATCTGAACTAAAATAAAACTGAAATTCAAAGAAAAATACACAAAAACTATTCAAATTTCTTGTTGATTTTACAATTCTACTAAATTTAAATTGAGAAAACACTTACTGCAATTTTTGTGAAATATTTTGTATACTTTAGTCTCTTAATATTTACACTTTGAACACTCAAAAAATTCATGATAATAATAATAATTTTAGACCACATGTGGATGTGTTTTTATTTATTTATTTGATTCTTTTGTAAACAATTTAAAACAAAATATTCGTTAATAATTTATTGAGTTTCACTTTATACAGTTTTAAAATAGAAGTTGGCTAAAATCAGCTACAATGTATTCATTTATATAGGGAGCAGAGAATGCGAAGTGCTGATCGGAGATCTGGTTGTTAACTGCAAGTGAAAGCAGCCTTAGCTCACGCGAATGCAAAACACAACTGACACAATATGCGGGCAAAAACAAAGTGTTTGCTTCACATCTTAGACAATTGGCAGGCAACAGTTCGTAGGGCTACGATTCGAATGCAATCAACGGCGACGACAACGACGACGACGACTATGAGGATGATGGCAACGATGTTAACAACTACTGCGGCGACGGCGATGGCGACGACGACGACGATGATGACGACGACGACGAGAAAGACCGATGCGAACGCCCCCGAGAGGTAATGGAGACTGCGAACGAATCGCAGCAGTAGGCATTAACAGTAAATGTCCGCAAAAGTTGTTGATGATAACCTCCCACCAAAAAATAAAGGGGGCCTAGGGGCCTGCCACCCTGTACGCATTCCAAGCAACTTAATTTAACATCCACAAATTCTGTTTCTGCAAAGTGAATGCTCTTAGATTAATTTGCAGACTCTCTTAAGTTCCACTGTGCTGCGCAGGCGCTGTAATTAGACAGCTGTTCGTCCAGCTGTATTAACAGCTGTTGGAACAGCTGATCAGCTGTTGCGTGTATAATTTTTGTTTTGGCTTAGCTGCCGAGCCATATTTCTTCGATGGATTTCCCTAACATATTGCTTCTTTTTTTTATTTTTCGCCACTGTTTATACAAATATATATGTATATCCTTAGAGAGCGAGCACAAGTGAGGTTAAGGTCAGGATTTAATGCGACAACAAATGGCGCCAGAGTTGCGTTGTGAATGAAATTGTTGCAAGGGTAATGGTAATGGCTTTGCCTAATTTATGTCATCCAATTCACATGGCATATGGGATATAAGAAACTCAACCATAATTGTGACTTTAAGCTA
Organism: Drosophila paulistorum; assembly: GCA_018152135.1. Classification (NCBI taxonomy): domain Eukaryota; kingdom Metazoa; phylum Arthropoda; class Insecta; order Diptera; family Drosophilidae; genus Drosophila; species Drosophila paulistorum. The sequence goes on from JAECXG010000690.1 coordinate 19,086,203, forward strand.
GCCGTTTGTGTATGTATGTATGTATGTGGGTGTGTGTGTGTGTGTGTGTGTGTGTGTGTGTGTATGTGGAAATGTATTTGCCGTAAACTAATCCTACAATTAAAAGAACTTTTTGCTTCGGTGCATTCGGTAACCTTGAATTGCCTTGGGCGCGCTACTCCAACTATTTAAATCGCTGACCATTTGTCAGGCCCAAGAGTTGAACATAAAACTTTTAGCCACCGACTGACTTAGACATCTATCTTTTTTCTCTTTCGCACGAATCGGCCGACCAAATGGCCAACCGACCGTCTGTGGCGTTAATTTATGGCGAATGGCAAATGAACCAAGATATTGTGTCCAAGCCGTGCACCGACAAAGACGACAGAGGCCGAAAGCGACAGGCATCAGCACCAAACAGAATCTCTCTCAAAATGTCGCCTGCCATGTTCTTTTTGCGTATAACAAACAACTTTTGCTTTTACTTTTTTAATCCTTTAAGACGACTGTCTGCTTGTGCCACATACCCAGGCATTCACCCATGCAAAAGTGGGTGACGCTTTTCGGCTCAAGGCATTCTTATTCCTTCGTATTTTGGCCCTTTTTTTCTCTCTCTCTCATCTATGTGTATTGTAGGTATTTGTGCGCATTTTGTTGATTTTGTTAAATTGAATTTATAATGCGTACCTCTCGGCCTGGTGGGACCACAGCAAACAATTAGGCACAGGCAAGAGCATGGAATTAAACAAAATTAAGAATAATCTAACTAAATGATTATTATGATGACGTTACTGAGGGCCCCACGCGTGTTAGACATAAAGTATTGAGATTTTTCGCGGGCTGGAAATTGAAGGAAAGTAATTCAAATAATTTAGTTTTAAATCGATCAAGAATCAAGTAATTTGTAAATAACAAGTTTAACTTGGCGCATATTCCTATTGGAGCACTGAGTTCAAACATATTTGTGCTAAATTTTTATAAATTTTATAGAATTGTTTATGTTTAGAAACTAATTGAACTCATTTTAAAACTTTTTAACCTTAGACAATAATAGACAATCCATCTATCTATGTATATATATATTTATTCCATATTAACTTTTTAATCACATTTTAACTATGTATTGAGAAACTAATTGAGTCAAGCCTCTTGTGTTTTGTATTAAGTTTCCAAGTATCTAAGAACTATTTTCACAGAACTGTTCGAAACCTTCGACCTCTTTGACATTGTTATAAAACTTGAAATCCATTAGCGTATTATGAGACATCTTATGGACTAACTTCCTGCTAGATTTGATCAAATTATGACCATTTAGGAGAGTCCTTGCCAATGGCAATCTCTAGGCGTTCAATGTAACTCGAACCAAGTTTTGGCAACGTTGCCAAAAAAAAAAAAAAAAACAGAACAAGAAGAACTAAAATTTGTTTCCACCGAAAAATGTTGCAGACTTTTCTCGTTAGCGTTTCCGCATCAACAGCAAACACACCAGAGGAAAAATCCGGAGGCGGAACCAAAGAGGAAAAGCCACCGAAAAATGGCCAACGAAAATGCGCAGCAAATATTTCATAATGTGGCAACGGTTTTTTATGCACATTTGTGGCATGAAGCGGTGCAGTGGGGGGGGGGCATGAAGAGGAGTAGAGTGGGCGAAGGAAGAAGAGAAGCAAAAAATGTGGAAGGATATGGCAGGCAGACACAGACATGATCTATAATAAAGGCAAAGTGCCAGCAGCAGCACGCTGCAAAGGGGGGTGATGACTGGTGTGGCGGGGTGGGGGATGCTAAAGTCGACTGCAACAAACTGCATAATTAGTGCAATTGCACAATTTTCGTCGGGCCAAATGCAAATGAGAGAAAATTTTCAGATTTTTAAATATGTATTTATGGCAATGGAAATGGAAAACGCAAATGGTTGGGGCAAAGCAAATGGCTGCCAGCTGTTTGCAGAACAATTCTCCTCCATCTCCCGTCTCTGATGATTCTCTGCCTTCACCACTCGCAAAGAAAAACACTGTCAAAATGGAATGGCCCCAGGAACGGGCAGTGCGCAAGGAAGGCAGTGAAGATGAAGATGAAAATTCTTGCTAAGAGATAGGAAAGGAAGTAATGAATTACTATGAAATATTAATAGTGCGATTAGTTTGTGACTTCGTTTAAAATAAATGCTTCAAAGCATTTTGCCAACGAAATTGTGTGGAAGAAATATATAAAAACTGTAAAGAAATCTTCGATTTAATTAGCGAAAATATTTCACATACATTCGTTAACCAATATTTTCAAGTCACAGAAAAAGAAAACCCAAAACACGAAAAAACCAAATAAAATACCTTTCAGAAAACATGCAAACATATTTGCACTCCAGCCCTCTTCCTTCCCCTTTATCTTATCAAATGCATTCCACCAAATAGTCAAAAATATAATAATTTCTCTGTTTTTTTTATTTTGTCTGGTTTTGCCGCTTGGCATTTTTCAATTAAATGCAACAATTTATCGTTGCATATTTTTAGAATTTTTACTACAATATTTGCAGCGATAGCAGACCATAAATAATATGCAAAAAGAACCACCCATACAATTTTGTTAAGAAAGAGATAAATGTATGTACATCGACTTTGAAAATACCGAGCATTATGTTAGGAAGGCCTCAAAAGGATAGAGACAAAAAAAACAAAAATTTATTGCAGTGAAATTTTGTAATTTACTGGACTGACAGTTCAGGTCAATGGATTGTTAATGCTTTTTTATACCCTTGCAGAGGGTATTATAAAATTGGTCAGATGTTTGTAACGCACAGAAGGAGACGTTTCCGACCCCATAAAGTATATATATTCTTGATCAGCTTGAGAAGCTGAGTCGATATAGCCATGTCCGTCTGTCCGTCTGTCCGTCCGTCTGTGCGTATGCGTTTTACTCAGCCATCTTAAGAGATATCGGGTTGAAATTTTTTTTGGAGACTCTTTATTACCTGTGTGAGATAAAGTATGAAAATCATCGGGATCGGACTACTATATCATATATTGTTTAATAATCATTAAATGTGTTTTGAATTCAGTAGTTTGAAGTATGCGTTTTACTCAGCCATCTTAAGAGATATCGGGTTGAAATTTTTTTGGAGACTCTTTATTACCTGTGTGAGATAAAGTATGAAAATCATCGGGATCGGACTACTATATCATATATTGTTAAATAATCATTAAATGTGTTTTGAAAATGCGTTTTACTCAGCCATCTTAAGAGATATCGGGTTGAAATTTTTTTTGGAGACTCTTTATTACCTGTGTGAGATAAAGTATGAAAATCATCGGGATCAGACTACTATATCATATATTGTTAAATAATCATTAAATGTGTTTTGAATTCAGTAGTTTGAAAAATATTTGAGCATATTCATAATACGACAACTAATGCTGTTGATGTATGAAATTTCACTTTTCTTATCGAATTAAATATAATAAAGAACTGCAAGGGTATATAAACTTCGGCAAGGCCGAAGTTAACTTCCATAGCTCGTTTGTTTCACATTTCGACATCTTGAATGTAATCCACAAATGTCAACGACATATTACAGTTCACAGGGTATCAACTTCATTGCTAGCAAGTGCTGGAGTGGTGGCAAATGTGAAACAGATAAATAAATAAAAATATATGTATGTATGCTAAAACTACACACAAGGCGGCAGCTTATTGAATAGATTTTTGTTTGCAATATGTAAACAAAACCACCAGTCATGTGATAAGGCTTTAGACCATAACGAAGTAAGTAATACCCTTACAAATCATAGATTATTTTAATGAGAACTCAGTATTCAGTCGAAATTTTCATATCTCTGGATCAGCACCCTGTGGTATTCTCTGCTGAATGCTTCAAAAATAAATTGATCATATTAGTTTGTAAATAAATAAGTTATAAATAGTTTTTTTTTCTAATTTGGGCAATGATATTCTCAGTTTGTGATAGCAAGATGATTTCAGAACTAGAAAATCAAAAGCAAATGATGTATGCAGCCTTGTGTAAACTTTTTGAATCGGTTTATAAATTTCATAAGCTTGAGATATTCAAATTTAATGAAGCTGTTGAAATATGAATTGCAAGCAATTTATAAAGGGGAACTAAATTATACATAGGTATAAAATTGAGGGGGCAGCTAATACTCAGAAACTAAGGTCAACGAAATTTGGCCAGGTGCCTTTAATTAGTACCTCTGCTCTCTGCTCTCTTAGTGTGTAATTAGTTACAGTATATACATTAGATAGATACATTTGGGGAATAGCTTGGATACCATTGGGGAATATATCTCACGTTTCGACTATTTTTAGAATGCCTTCATATAATTCGCCTTTTCATTCGAAACGTTGTCTCAATTCTTGTTCGGGGATATTTATTAAGCTGTGTGTTTGCATTGTAGGCGTGAATATAAAGGTCTGTCTCTATTTCGGTGAGTGTGGGAGTGACAATGTGTGTGTGTGTGATAGGGCGTTGACATGACCATAAACCAAGTCCAACCATGATGGCTTACATACGCATGCCAATCAAATCATTTCGGTCATATCTATAGCATAAACGCATATTGCCAGTGACCTGATTCTGTAACATTCTCGCCAATATTTGTCTGTCTCCATCTCCCTCACCATGGCACTTCCCCCACATTTATATTGTTTTTTGCTTTCTGTTTTTTGTTCAAAATGACAATTTGGCATGCTTTGGCATAAAGGAAGTTTCTTTAGCTCGTGACTAAGGCACATTTTTATATATTTTGCTTTTACATTTCCAGTCTAAATGCGATTGAAAAATGAGCTAGGCTAAGCATAAAATTTGTTCTTGTTCTCATTGCGTTTTGCCTGCTCTTCCTTTGCACTACATTCCCTTTGCTCCTCTAACCAAAATTTTCTATAATGTCTATTTCACAAGCTGTCATTAGCAACAAAAAGAAGAGGTGGCGGAGGGTATGGGTGCTGAATATGCATGATGATTGTAAACAAACAAAACGTCAGTTGAATGCTAAACATTTCGTTTTTCCTTTTTGTTAGTTTTTCCTCTTTTTCTTTTTGCACAAACCGTACAGATAACGATGAGACGGCGAGGAAAAGAACAAAAATTGGAAAGAAAAGAAATGGGAATCATGAAAATGTGTCAGAAGATTTTTGTAAACTTTTGTGCGTGGGCAGAGTGAAAATATTGTAGAGTGTGGAAATGAAAGCCAATGACGCTTAATTTGATCTCTATACAGGAGCGGACCCAGCAAACTAGAAAATATAAACTTTAGGTGACCAATTTCAGATGAACAGCTGACAATTGCGACCCTTAAACAAATTATTCATTTGTATTTGCCGAAATATCGGAATTCCCTAACTTGCAACGCCAAATTGTTAATGTTAACAAGTGAATATTAATATCTTTCTTTACTTTCTTTACTCTTCGCCACTTGACAAAACCGAAAACAATATCCGACAGTGGGCAGCCAAATAATTTTCGCAATAAAAATGAAGCAGAGAGGCTGCGAGTTAGATAGAGTAACACCACAAGGAAATAAGTTTGCGGTAATTTCGATTTGTATTTTATTAGATGTCACGGTGCTGACGATGATAGGCGATGGTCGATCGGGGCATTTCCTGGAATTAATTTTTCCGGCTCCGTACATAAATTTATGGGGGGAGGGGGGGGAAATGTAAACTTGTGTCGCAGTAAAAGCGCAAAAGCCAACAAAGTGGAAACTGTAAAAGTTTTTCACTTTCCTGCACGTTTCGCAACACAATTTTCGGGAATTGCTGCTCATCTTTGTCAGTTATGTTCAGTTCTGGTTCTGAAGTGTATGTAGGTATTCTCTGATGGAATTAAAAAATGTTAAACACAAAAAAAAAAATTCCAAACAACACAACAACAAAAACAAAGAGACAAAAGCAGGCAGTAAATTTTTCGCTGATGTGCGACGTGCTGGGATAACCACGCCCACTTTGCTTCAATTTATGGCAATTTGCTTTAATGCGATGGAAGATTTAAATTTATTAGAAATAAAGTCACAAGAGACAAACACACAGCAGGCACAGCGGAAGCGGAAGTTATGCCCTAAAAAAGGAGGCTCCAATTTAGCAACAAGCTAAACAAATACAATGAGGATGGCAAAACTTACAAACTAATGGCCAAAATTTAGCTTAACTCGCTTGCGGCTAAAACTAAGCTCACATAGGCGTCACTTAAAAGGGCTAATATTTGTCGTTGCTATCAATCCATTTTTTTTAAAACGGTTTTAACCTTATGTGTGAGTGGAGTTACTTGAATCAGTTGTCTCAACATTAAGCACATCAACTTGAATTTCGTTCGTTGTTACTGTCTGTCATGTTGTTGGCAAGGCATTTTCCTTTTATCCGTTAAGTAAAATGTTGTGTCATTTGCACGTTGAGCAAATTTTGTAAAAACTTCTTTTAGACGGATGCGTAAATTGGGTCATGGTCTTCTCTCCATCTCTCTCTATTCAAGACAGCCAAAAATTAATCCAAGAAAGCTAAATTCTGCTGTTTGCACCAAAAGGTCAACCACATTTTGTGGTCAGTCTATCACTCGTCCCACTGCCGCCCATCCTTCCCCTTCCACGTACTCGCTTCTCAATTGGCATGTGCGTGTCAATGACTGAGTATAACGTCTGCAGAAATCAATCTAGATTGTATACATTCTAGTAAATGAAGTGCGCCACGTAGAACAATAAAAGATAAAACCGTTGGCTTTCAATTTTACTTTGTGGTTGTGTTTTCTATTCAATTTTCCCTAATTTTTTTTGCTTTACTTGGTAAGGTTGTTTGCTTTTGTTCTTTGGTGTTGTTTTTTCACATTTTTTTTAATTAATGCATAGAGAGAAAATCAGAGAGAGAAAGAGAGAGCAAAATGTACTTTTACTTTACATTTCCTGCAATTGCTTAACAGAATTTACATTTCTCTTTTTTTCCATCTCCCTTTGTGTTTGTAGTGCATAATTTTGCAAGAATAGTTCGCTAGAAAAAGGAAATAGTAGAAAAACCACGAATTTTCCAGGTCGCTCAAAATCATCTGCATACATGTTTGCAGCAATTTGAGTTGCGGTCGCTCAGGTTGTTGTTACTCTCCCCCTATTCTAATGGCCACACTTCTTGTTTTAGTTTTCGTTTTTCTTTTACTTTTTCTGTTTTGTGGTTTTTACACCTTAAGGGAAATCTGCGTAATGGTCAGTCAGTTCAGTCATTCACATTGACCGACACCAGAGCCAACAACAAATGTTGCCCATTTTTCAAGTGAAGCCAAGTCGTCCTTTATGCTGCTATTTCTAGCTGCCGGCTGGCAATTTTTCTTAGCAGCTCGCGCTTACATCTAAGCGGGAATTAATTAAAACCAACAGAAGCAGCAGCATAAACTGCCTGAATGCTTGGATGTACGAAAGTGGATGAGAGCGAAAGCGGGTGCAGCTGTAGCAAGTTTTAAAGAACGAACTCAACCTTATAATTTAATCATGCCACACGGTTCTAATTACAGTTAGTTTGTTGGGTACTTGGGCTCATTAAGTGAACTTTGCTGCTGTGGCGTACATCATGGCGTATGAGTTATTCATTTGTTAAATGCAAATGATGAATTTTAAATTGCTCCACCATTGCAAATGCAAAATTAATTAGACATAACGAGTGAGTAAGAAAGTGAAAGTGAAAGCAATGTTTGACAATCGCTGAGAGTTAGTGAGAAGTAATCATAAAAATGGCAATTAACATGCTGTCGACAGTTCTCTTCATTTATCCCATTATAAATATCATAAATCTAAATGTTACAAGCCATAACAAATTTCTATGCATTTTAAAAATTCAACTTTTCATAAGCCACAAATGCCATTTAGATGGTAAATAATAAGCAACAAGATTACGCATACGCCTCTTATAACATGCAAGCAACGTAATTCATATTGTGCACTGAATTATAAATAAATCGCATAAATAAGCTTTAAATAAACTTCAACTCACACACACACATATGTACACACACACACGCGCACACACAATCCAAAGCATTGAAAGAGAAAGAGACAGAGATGTATAGAGTGTTAGAGTCTCAGTCTCTAAGTCTCATGCAATTTACGAAATGCCGCACATTCATTTCAATTTTTTGTTTTTTAGGGACGACAGTCGTAAAAATTCAAGGCATAAATCGAATTAGCCATGAAATGTGACTACAAATTGAGAATATGGTAATGAGATACATAGATCTCGTAAAATATTTACCCTGTGCGATTTCAGGCATTTTACTACAGACCCACAAATATACAAATTGGTAGTTATTATTGCTTCTACAATATTTCCAAAGGGTATCTCAAATTCATTGCTTTAAACTTTCACACTGATTTCATGTGAAGCAGTTGTAATAATTTAATTAGACTAATTATATCCAATTATAACTTGAGAAATGTATCATTCAGAATGGCAACAACGAAGAGAACAATGGGTGGTATGAGTCAAACAAAAATAACATAAAGTAGTTACATTTTGTTCCGAGAACTTACATGCTAACCTCTCCCGAAGAATAGTTTCACAGATGAATGATTAGGACTTATGATATGCTATTTTTCGTTTATTGGCTGAAAGGAATTCCAGACAAATATTTGGTGCGTGCATAGTAAGAAATATGTTTCAAAATAGTTCCAAGAGCCTTATCTCCAAGGTAATGAAGGCGGCATGTCTCTCCCTTTCCACGTATTTATCTGTCTTGAAATTCATTAGAGATTTTATCAGATCTTTAAGAAAGCTTCTATTATTGTATTAAAGCATTTTTTTTTGGCTTAAACAAATTTGAAATGTCAAACTGTCGCAGACGCTGAAAAGTGTGCTAGAAAAATGACACCTTCTGTCTGCTTACAGCCCACTATGGAGTGTTCAGACGTTTTTGAAGCATTTAATTCAAAAATTCACTTCAAACTTTAAAACAAAGCTGACTGGAGACTGAAAGAAATTCCTGACAATATTTCTGCTTTTGGTCTCCAAGCAAACAAATTTCGTCTCTCCCTTTCATTTAAGATTTCATTTGATCCTAAAAAAGCTAAAAACATTTTAAAGCATTCTATTTTTAATTTCAAATGCTCATATGTTGAGGGCGCTAAAAAGTATGCTATGAAAATGAAACCTACAGTCTTTCAAAAAAGGGGTTTAAAAAGTTCAAAAGATTCGTTTGAATAATATACAAAAAAAAAAAAAAACAGTTTTAATGAGCTGACTGTTTATTTTCGTCTCAAATTCTTAAGATACTGAAAAGTAGCTAAAAAATTAATTTTCACATGACTGAATTGTTCTCAAAAGAACAATTTCAACGAACTAAAACGTTGGACATAACGTATACCAAAAAAGAGATGAATCAACTAACTTGCCATTCTCTTTTATTATCAACGATTCGATTGAAACAAGTTTTGTAAGTTTCTCATTTAAAGTTTCTGTTCGCATAACAATTTTTGGTCAGCACGGGTAGTTCTTACATTCAGCACTGTCACTACTTAGAAATCAGAAGAAGAAGGGAGGATTGCCAACAAGACAAGGATGTGGGACCCAAGGCAGTAATTTGAAGTGGCTTCCAGGCATCTTCCTTCCATATGCAAGTCACACAAACTGCCCTTGCCCTGACCCCAAAAGCAAAGGGAATATCTTTTAGCAGCAACAACTGATGCCCAAAGACGAAATAGCAGTTGGCGTATAATTTGCGCTAAAACTAAGTCTCTTACTCCCTTTCTCTCAGCTGATTCCTACACATTTTCACTAATTTGCCGTGGCAAAGTAAATGAGGGCAGCGGCTGGGAACCAGAACCAAAAAGTTTACAGTTTTGTGTTAGTTGAATTATGGTAACTTTTTCTGTGCTCTTTCCACTTTTCACTTATTGTGCGTGTGTAGCTGTGTGTGAATGTGTGCGAATGTGTGCGAATGTCTGTGTATGGGTGGTAGGGAGGCTTTGTTATGGCACGTGTCTGAGTTATGCTTGTGTGTGAGTAGGTACCGAAAATTTAACATTTTGTTGATGTGCTTTAATATTTATCAAAGAGCCAGGGCAAACTTGAGTTTAATTGACTCTGCTGCGCCTTCACTTGGGTCAACAATTGAAATTAAATTTTCCAAAATTGCCCCTCACCGAAGCGCTCGACTCCCCATTCTCCTTGGACTCTCAATCTTCGTTCTCTGCCATATAATAGCAACATCTGGCCAAGCAGTAAACAAGAAGCAATTTTACAGTATGGTCAAACAATATCTTTACTTGATGAAAGCGTTTTCGCCCGCAGCCAACGGAAATTGGCTTGAAGTGTGAACAAGAACCAGCAGCAGCAGCAGCAGCAGCAAGCAACAGCAGAAGAAGGCATTGTTGTTGTTATTGTTGTTGATAAGAAGATGGCAGAGCATCTGTAGGTGACTGGCTGACTGCCTGAAAATGTCATAAATTAAAATTCATTTGGAAAAAACAAAAAAAAAAATTAAATATCTATCTACATATCTACGTTTTATCAGCTTTTTGCACCTACAGTACGTATTGTAAAACATTCTCACATAATATACGCTCCGTTGCATCTTTTGTCTTGTTTTTTATTTGGGCCAAATGGGACAAGTGCCTGTCACTGATTTGTTTAGTGGCCTTTGTTTTGCTTATCAGATTCACTATGTTTGCCTAGCTTTTGTTAACTTCCGGCATAAGATTTGTCACCTGCTGTGCCAAAAATCCGCCTCCCATTGCTTGCCCCCACACACAGACACACACAAACTTACTCACTCTCCTTTATTTCTAAAGAAAATTCATCATAATAATATACCTTAAATGCTTTAGACCGCAATATTTGGTTGCTGGTGCTTTTGCTCCTGCCAATGATGGTTGATGGTTTTGTGAGACCCTGTCAATACAATGTTTACGAGGCATATATGCTTTTGCCAACACCCTACGGCATGTTTCTATTGCAGGGTATTGGCTAAACCCTCTAACTTTAGTGTGGCTTACAATGTTTTTCTAATAGGAAATATTTCGTAATTAAAACGCTGTCATTTCGCATACATGTGGCAAAACAGCATGGATTCCATTTTAATTACATTTTCCATTGCATGTTCCTGGAAACGGCTGTGGTGTTCATGGCTTTAAATGTATTTACTTTCCACAATTTCTATTGCACACAGTTTTTGCCGTCATTTTTTTGTCCATGCAAATTTAACAAATTGGCTTTATTTGCATAAAATTGCTTAGCCTGAGGAGTCTCTGCAAATTTTTCCTTTTGGTTTTCCTTTGGCAAGTTTTTCATTTTCTATATATTTTGTTTTTCTTTTTTCTCGTTTTCTCCATTCCATTCAATCAAATATTATTGTCGCTCTGTGTGTGGGTGTGTGTGTGTGTGTACATTGGCAGGGCACAAATAATGAGAGGAATGCAAATAAAACAAGTGAACAATCAAAATCAAAGTGGAAACAAATATACCAACGAAAGCGTGGACAATTTGTCATGATTTTGTAAATAATATTGCAATTGCATTTAATAGCGCGCCACGTAAGAGAATTTCTAGCACTATGCAAATTGATAGCCAACATGTCCACTTGTCAAACCAAATACCATTGGTCTCAATTGGTTGTTCTTTTTGTTTCTTTCAGGAATTAAAATGATTTGACCCATTAAAGAATTTAACCACATCTACTTACTATCAAATCGAGCAAGGTTAAAAAGAACTTAATCTTTAATTTCGATAGCATTAAGTTATAAAGGTAAAATGGAAAAAGTCCAATGTTCCTAAAGTTGATTTTTGCCTATTATACTTCCTAGTTCGCCACTTGTTTGGCTTTTTATTTAATTTTTGACAATTTTGCAAAGTCTGGCAGCAATTGTTTCTAGAGCGCTCTCTCTCTCTCTCTCTCTCTCTCTTTCTCTCTCCGTCATCTCTTTGTGTCTGGCCAAAAATTGTATCATGATTTACTCCATTTTATATTATATGAGCCACCCATTAGTAAATCAAGTTTCATTAAGGAAACCTGAGAAAAGGCCAAAAAAAAAAAGACTTTTTCATTTTGGTTATATGACATTTATGATATGATATAGTGTTCCATTATACGATGCTGATGCTGACACATATACATAAGACCATAAGTAATCAGCTTAAAACACAAATTTGAAACGGATTGCCTGAAAATTTATATGCGGATATACCCAAGGCTCCACTTGAAAGTTAAAAAAAGAAAGCAAGTCACCAAAACATTTTCGGCAACATTTTCGCACACTGTCCCAGCTGGCTATAAAAGGCCACCAATCATCCAACCATTCCACAAAACCATTTTACCCACCATCCATTTAGGCTACCACTCGTTAAAGGCTCAGAGCCCGTTCAAGTCAATTCATTGAGCGAACAAGCAGCAGCCATCCACCCACCGCAAGCCATAGCCAATGAGCCGCTTCTTCGCTTAATGTCAAACATAAATCATAAGCCAATTGACTTGCCCCAAAAATAATAATAATAAAAAAAAAAAAAATCCGCTATGAATGACTTCATGCCCTGATCCCTTTTTTTTCACCATACCCTTACCCAAGATGGGCATATATCGGTAATTTCAGAGCTTTGTTTTCGGTTATAGAGAGTAAAAAGAACTAAGTTTCTTCAGTCATGGAACTGAGATAGCAAGCAATGAGTAAAACGACTTGTTTTGACTTCTTTAATTTTGTTTCATTTCTTTGCCCTTTGAAAAAGATTATCTCATTTTTTTATAAAAATCTTTGGATATGATGGCATAAGGGTATTAAAAAAATGTCATGACCTATGTTTTAAAAATTTTATTCAGTTGTATTTCATGCTTTTTTATGGAGTGCGCAACATTTTAACATAATTTTTGTTTTTGCTTTTTTTTTGTTTTTTTTGTTTTGTTTTGTCAAAACGTAAGAGTCAGTTTGCAACTTTTTGTTGCTGTTGTTGTTGGTCGCGTTGCTCGTGTCGGGTTGCTCTTAAATATTTGATAGAATTTAATGCATAAGCAACTCACGTCCCTTCTCGATTATTAAGTACTAATGTGCGTGTTTGGTGGCCACAAGTCAACAAAGTCACCAAAAACAAAAAGAAATGTAAAGATTCCCCAAGTAGAAGCAACAATTTAATGAGTTGCTTTTGGTGAATAATCAAATGCTCATACATACATATGAATATGATGGAGATATAGATGTATGTATGTATATATATTTTGATTTCGATTTTGAAGAAATAATTTCGCAGTGATCTTTCAAGTGTATGATTATGATTTTTTTTTCTTTTTTTTTGGCGGATGCAGACATAAATTATCCAAAAAAAAATATAAGATGAAAATAAATACCTTTTGTTGTTTCTGTCATATGCATAACACGGCTTATGATTAATGTTTGCTCATGTGTCCAAAGCAGCAACATACAAACAGAAGAAGGGAGCGAGAGAGAGAGAGAGAGGAAGAGAACGAGAAAGGAAATGTATTTAATATTTTGCGGTTGACTTCCAGTTTAGATTTTAATTTATGCAGTCAAACGTTTTGCCTCATTTCGGTTTGTAGCTACCGATAAGCCACAAATGTAATTATTGCTAAATGCTTGCCAAATGAACTTTCGACTTCTGCCTTCTGATTTTACCGCCCCCTGTTGAGCTTCCAGCTACCACTAGAACATGCAAATTTGTATTTAATGAAAATTTATGAAATTTCATTAGAGGGAAAGCCGGAGCAACTTTTACGTACACTTTCCCTGTAGTTGGCAATTATCGAGTATATTAACTTGATTATATTCCAGATGATGACTTTGTGGTTGTGATTACGATTGCTGCTGCATTCGAGCAGGGGTAACATTGCACCTGGATTACTTACATCGTCTTTGGTTTCAATGCAATTCAATTATTTTGTAGCCATTATCCAAATCATAGGGCAACAAGTCAAGTGGATCGGCAAATCTAGCAAATAAACGAGAAAACCAAACAAAACAAATAAATCTTTAGTAAACCTTGACTACTTGGAAATGACGATGACGACGACAAGAAAAAAGTAAGAAAAAGAGCAGCCTCTCAGGAAGAAGTGGTACGAGCAGTAGAGTAGCAAAGCCAATGAGAGTGAGAGGGGTGAGGAAAATGAAGGAAATGCTGCCTTGGCAAATATGTAATGAAGTCACGTAAACATTTTAATTTGGCATTAAGGCACATAACATAACCGACCGACATACATACATAAGGATACCTAAGGACTTCTGTCGCTTTCACACTTTTTTTTTCTGTTGTTCATACTGTGATACAAGTCAGAGACAACTGAATATAACAACAAATATCTCTGAAAACCACACGAATCACACAGAACATTATATTCCCTTCTTGATTGCCCGAATAGCAACTGTGTAAGGATTTTCACTTATTTTTCCTATGCCAAATCTTTTTGTTCAGATCTTTCCGTTTCTGCTGATCCTGAAGTAGAGAAATTAGCGAATAACATTTTGGATCAAATGATGTGGAAAATATATAGCATACTTAGGAGGGAGGAAATACTGCATGTTTTAATGATGACTAGATTGTGTATAAAAAGTGATCGAAAAAATATATAGCATACTTTTTATTTACTGGAAATTCCGGCTTTTTTTGTTAATTGTTAATCGCATTGTTTAATTTGAAGCATACGTTAGTGGACCGGAAATGGTTTCTTATGTGCAGAACAAACAGCATTTCAATTTTCATATACTCACTCTCTTTCTCTGCAAGTGTAACACAAAATGTATTAATTTCGTCGTCTCGTTAACTTATTAATGATGCTCCGGTATGTCTCTTTGGGTATTTTTTTGTGCGTGCCTGCGTGTGTGTGTGTGTGTGTTGATATGGTTTATGCTGCTATGTATGTGTGTTGGTTGATAATTGAGAAGTCATAACATTGGCTTGACTGTTGCTGAGTGATGTGCCTGATTCGATTATAGGCCATATGCCGCCTCTTAATGACAGTGTCGCCCCTGAATGTTTCTTTACTGTATACGTACATGTATCTCTCATTGCCGCACTCTCTCAATGTTGTCACTATGTGTGCGTGTGTGTAAGTATGTGAGTTCCCTTAGCCCCTTTCTCCATTGGATTGTTAATATTTAATGCCCATCCAATACAAACAATAAGAGGAAGCCAAAGCTCGTAGCTAACATTACCATTGTCATTGTGTTTTATGTATATTATTCATCTTATTTATGACACAGGCAGCTGCCGCATCTCTTGACTGAGTGCTAACATGTTGGCTTATACCCTACATACATAAGTATGTTGGTATCTACTTGTTTATTGGATATTCTGCCATATACGTGGGCGATTGTCTTCTCTTGTAGTCGCTGTCGTTTCAACAGGATGACAGGAAGTTTTGTCACCGCCTTTTCAATTGCCGTAACGGTAATGGATGTTTTTTGATTAATAATATAACAACTTGACAAAGCGTATGCAAATTTTAGAAATGTCCATCGATTTAACACGGCTCTTTGTCACTTGATCCAAGCTACATATCGACATAAAGCTGCTTACATACCTAATAAATAGTTTCTATTTATTTTATATATCTCGTTGGCATTAAAATTTATAGAGGCGGGCTCTATAAATATTCTAGAAGTTCGGGAGTACTGTAAATAGGAATATTAATTATTAAAGTAAAACTTTATAAATACGTAACAAGCCACACAGAATTATCTTAAATTCTTTTTTTATTCACCAGTTTTTAGAAGTAACAATGTAATGACATTGATAAGTAGCTAAAAGCCAAGCTCTAATTGATTTTTCAACCTACATATATATGTATATATCAATAAAAAAAAGACTATGCGGATAAATACATTTCGACTGGTCATTTATCTAAGCACTTTATCACCTGTTTCCCCCATTTTTTTCTTCTAACTCTAAAATCATCGTCACCAACACATTTTCATAATTAAGCACGTGTCGGGTTGTGTATTGAGTTAGGTCGAGTCGCTTTTCAGTAAAGTTTTGTTTTCGGTATTATACGCAAATCACGCAATCCTTTTCAAGCCATCACCAGAAGCAGGCCCAGTCCCAAGCCTAAAACCAGCAGACCAGCTTGACCTCTCGTAAAGCCTTTTACAGCCTTTTGACAAATGCAGCGACCTGTCATGTTTGTGGATTTATTGGAAAAGCGGCCAGAGAGTGAGACAACATGAGGCGAGGTGATGCAAGTTGAGTTCATGTATTCGCGTGGACATTGGTCTAGTGTTAGCGTTGAATCTGGATGTGGTTTGGGTTCAGATGGCTTATAGCCTGGACTATTGTCAATTTTGCAGTTTCAACTGGTTTCTCTTTCCCTCATGTTGTGCTGCTGCCGCTGCTGCTGTAGTTGCCGGCACAATCGTTAGCTGAACTGAAGCAGAGAAGCTTTAGTGAATGTCACGCACACAAAGAGCAATTTATGCATCGTCATGCCAACCTGAAACAAAATGCCATTCAACTAGATAAAAAAAGACCAACAACAGCGACCAAAGGAGCAATGGACAGTGTACGGGAAAATATAGTGGGCCCTCAATGCTTTAATATGCCATCAATGTTCCATCAAAAAAGGAACTTCACACTAATTACTTTGAGGCATAAAAGTTTGTCAAACAAACCTTAATAAAATCTAAAGCTAAACAAGCCTGTGGCCACAAAATGAACGTGGGGGCGGTTGGCATACTAACATTAGGAATGGATGGGTAGATAAACTTTTTCAAAGACCATTAAGTGATTTCAAAGTTTCAGTAATTCAGCCTGAAGGTAGAAACTTGGCTAAGAAAGAAACGTAACAGGAAACATACACATACACAAGGTGATTAGATCACTTCGTTTACTTAATCTTAATTAGATCATTGGCCATAAGTTTTGCTTAATTGCCAAGGCATTTAAATGGGTCAGCAATTAAATTAATTTATTGAATCTGCCTACTTAGGCAAAATGAGAAAGTTTCTGTTGGCCAAATTAAAATACAAGAACCAATCGTCAAAGATAAAAATGCTCTCATTAAACTTTAAAACTTCAAAAGTCAGTCATAAACTTATCTTTGCCATATGTCTTATAAATTAGTAAACGTATTCTACAAAATAAAATAAATATGAGTTAGCAGAAGCATTTGTAATTAATGACAAATTTGTGTATAATTTAAATAATCCTTACATGTTCAGACATTTAGATGTCTAAATCAACTATTATCAACTAGTAATTTAAAATTTTGCACTTAAAAATCTCCTTAATCGTAGTTAACGCAAAAAATAGAGAGATTATTGTCTGAGAGGTTGTTGTCCGTTTAAATAGAGGGCCCAAACAAATCGTTTTGCAAGTTTTTGCAGGCAATACGTGTCGTGTAACTCAAATTTCAAAAGGGAAATTCCCCTTTCCAAATATATATGTGATTCGAATGTGCATACATGTATGTATGTATGTACCGGAAATATTCAATGCTAAGAAGATATTGTTTATCGTCAAACATTTCCCCACGACAAGAAATTAAAATTTAAAGCTTTTGTTTCAGGTCACTAGCCGTCTACTACATTCATCTCTGTGTCTGTGTGCTGCATTAGCATCTTCTGTTCAGTCAGGCGGGAGTGTAAACATACAAGCACACCCACCCACACTTCTACACCTACCGCCACAATAACCCTTACTGATGCATAGTAACCGAAACAAATCTTCGATATGTTGGCATTGAGTAAAAGCCTGCATATTGATTTAAAGTAGAGTCGAAGCTAATGCTAAAAGGAAAATACTGAGAGATTTTTTCGTACACAGCAACAGAGAGAAAGTGATGGAAAGCTACTTAAATATACTTAGATATCGAGAGAGAGAGAGAGAGAGAGAGTTCAATATGGTTTAACAAACTCCGTATCGAACGGCAATCCGAATTCTATTTCCAGTTGCAGTTCAAAGACTTTCGTAGGAAATATGCAAATGCTGACAAAGCAAAGCTACAGCTATAGCTCTGTATGTTATTTCTAGCTCTCTGTCACACTCTTTTGCTTTAAAAGGGCTAATCATGTGCACCATTGAACTTGAAATGCAAATGTCCCAAGCAAACTTAAGCTAAAGCCATTTATCGTTTGGTCATTAACAATAAGCCAAGCCAAAAAACCAAAACCAAAGGCAAACCTAAAAGGCATTTGCATTAAAATATCATTTCTTTTTACTCTCCATTCTTTTTTTTTTTTTTTTTTTGCTTTTCTGTAGGCTCAAAAATGATTCACAATATTTGAGAAATGAAAATGAAAACGTTAGACAGGCTGCTGTCAGTTGGATGATATGCAGATTTGGTGGCTTTTAGCAAGCTTATTAACAATGAATAGCAAACCAACGAATATTTTAATAATGCTTAAAATTAATGAGCATAAAACTGTCATCATAAAAGAAATACCAAAAAATAAAAGGTGACCAGCATCTGGTCTATAGCCCTAAGTAAAAGTGTGTAAGTGTGGGTGTATATGTGTGTGCATGTTTGCCGACCAAAACCCCAAACTAAATTCCTTTAAAAGCACACATTCTCCAGAAAGATCCAGACTGATTATTGTCATACCGAAGTTTCGATACACTTCACATAAAGCAGTTTACAATTTTATAGTTTCGACTAGGATGGGTAATAGTCAGATACTGATAACACACAGAAAAGTATATATTTTGTTGATCAGCCTGAGAAGCCTTAGTCGATATAGTCACATTGCTGTTAATGCTTTCAATATTTGACATTGAACATAATAAGTAAAAATAGGTAAAATTGATGTACCCTCCCACACTCGAGGAGAGCATATTATTTATACGGGTTATCGAAAAGAGAGCAAAATCTCAACTGAAAACATCAAAGCGTTTAGATGTCGTACATCTTAAAGTTACAAAAATATGCAAATATTTTGAATAAACATTCAATTTAGTTAAAATTTAAATATTTGCAGTCGGACATACATATGTATTTGCTGAATAACAACTACGTATGTACATGACATCCAACTGCGTCCGCTTTATAGAAATTTGACTAATTAGACGCTGTTAGAGTAAGAGCAAAATCAAGTAAAATATTCCCTTGTATACTGACCAGCTGTGCTAATTATGCTAATTTCCACACAAAGAGCAAGACATATAGACTCTGAATGCAGCAGTAGCAGCACCAGCACAGGACGATAAGATGGGAGAAGTGAGACGGATTTGAGGATTGGCAAAATGCCAGAGAGAAATTCAAGTAATTTACTATAAATAACATTAGTTAGATTTCAAAGGAGCATTTGAAATTGCTTAGAAATGAGCAGCAGACTGAATTTTGTATTAGTTGCATTTATTGGCCGAGCAATTTGCATAATGATCCTGTTTGTCTGTGTGTGTGTGTGTCATTACGTGGGTATATGTGTTTGTAAGATGGCGGGTAAAGGTCAATGATTGTTAAAGTCTTTAATTATAAATGCTCTAATTCAAATAAAAACCGAATTTGTCATGGACTTGTTGGCAAGACAATTGCTTATATCAATTAGAGCCCACACTACGCATAGATAATATACATATCGAGAATATGAAAATGTTGCCTTTAAAAAGATTAAAGAGAACCGTGTAATTGGCTATCTTTGGTGTGATAATATGTTTATTTTGAACTGAATAAACTCACAAATAGTTTCCAACAAAAAATAACAACTATCTGGCAAACAATAAACAGATTTCTTTAAAATGATGTCGTCCATGCCCATTTTATTGGCATTAAATAGCAATTTAACATAATCGAATAACAAATGAATAAGGAACAAAGTTAGTTAGTTGATTTTGATAGATCAGTGTTGGGTAGAAGGTCGTCAGCAAAGCATAGTGTTGGAAAATGGTAAATATTTACTCAATCTACTCGGGCCCAAAACAGCCTTAAGGTGCGTAAATTTGGTATCACACGAAAGTGTACATAAAATTCCATAATAATTAGCTTGCAATGTAACACATAGAACAAAAATTAGAAAATAAGTTGTTGAAAATCTGTTGCCATTACGATGGAGTCAAAGAGTCACAGCCAGTAACAAAGGCGGAGTGAACTGAAAACGGTATAAAATACGCATTACGCTTGTTGTACAGATAAAGAAAATTAATTTTCATTCGAAAGAACAGACAAACAAAAAAAAGAAAGTAAGAACTGGGTGGAAATGTCAAAGTGATGAGGCAGAAAACGAGCTTAAAAGAGCTTGGGAATTTCTGACAAATCCATCCGCAGCAATCTTCTCACCTCTGGTAACCCTCTCAGCTGTCATTGTCAGCTGACTGAATTGAATTGAAATGAATAGAAAATATATACAGTGAAACCTCGATATAACGAATCTGAGGGGGATCGCAAAATTATTCGTTATATCTATTGATTCGCTATAGGTACTGAAATGTAAAACCTTAGTATAACGAAATTTAAAGAAATCTGAAAAAAAATTCGTTATAAACATTGTTTCCACCAAAATAATGCTAAATTGCACTGAAAGGGGGTAAATATTGGATTTCGTTGTATAGAGGTATTCGAAAAATTTCTTCGCTACATAGAGGCTTTTAAGAAATTCTCAGAGGCTCTTAAGAGGCTCAGAAATTCGTTATACCTATAGTGTTTTTTTGTATGAAAAACTTCGTAAAAACGAGGTTTTTTCAAGGGACTTAACAAAAAATTCGTTATATTGGGTTTTTCGTTATAACGAAGTTCGTTATATCGAGGTTTCACTGTATATGTACATATGTACATATAAATATCTATGTATGTTTGTATGTGTGTATGCTTTATTATAAGGTTGTGGTAGAGGAAAACCCAAAACTCAATTATCTCAAACTAAATTTTATGGTTTTGCTTTTCTTCCATTCACTTTCAATAAACACACACACACATACTTGCACACACAAGTTCATGGTCGTCATAAAACCGAAACTAAACAAGTGGAAATTATGATTAATAAAGAGCACAGAACGGCAAAAGAGCCAAAAGTTTTAGCAATTAAATGCACAACAAACAGCAAAATAAACATCTTTCAGCTGCTTGAGACTGAAAAACAAAACAATTTTCTAGCCCCATCATCATCAACATCATTCTCATCATATCCTGAACAAAATCCTTTTTGTTGAGACATTAGAAATAAATATTTTCTATTGGCCAAAAGAGATATATCCATCAATTTTTGTCATGCTCTAATGCCTTTTGTTGTTTTGTTTGCCGCCTGCTGCCTGGCGCTCGGCTGATTGCCTGTAGAAATAACAATCAAATTTCAAAAAAGATAACTTCGCTAATGTCACAGTATAAATACCCTTATGGTATTCGCTATAATCTTTCTATAGATATATACGAAACACTCAGCATTTGGTTTGATTATTAAATAATATTTTGGTCTTTGTTTAATCGCCGATTTATAGAGTTTTGGCGTATCTGACCTGATGGAAAATGGAGAATATGATGTAAAACATCAAAGGCTATTTCGTAAATTTGGTAAGTTTTCTACTAATTGTTTGCATAAAATATTAAAGATCGTTAAAGATTTTAAATTTCACCCGTCTTAAAAGCGTTAATATGCTTCATGACGATTTGTGAAGTAGATGGAAAGAAGAACGTGTGTGTATGGACTCGACATCTCATTCTCATCAAGAAACCTTTTCTAACCAACTTTAGAATATATTTTGCAAAATATATTCAAGTGAATGTTGATGCGTTTGACTGGTGCAAAGAAATGTTGAAAGTGTTCAAAAGATGTTCATAAGATCGTCTGAGATCTTCCGAGAAATTTGAAAGAGAAACTAGAAAGAGAAGACGGATCATTGTTCACCATGACAACGCTAGCTCTCACTTATCGGTTTAAGCCAGTGCCGTTTTGGATTGATGGTCATCCGCCAGTCAGCCCTGACTTCTATTGACTTTTATTGCCGCACATCAATGAAAAATGCGTGGTCAACCACTTTCGTCCCCAGAAGATGCTGTTGATGCGCTTAAAAACTATGTTTTGAAGGTGCTTCGACAACTGGTTTAAGCTTATGCAAAGTGTACAAATCAGGCTGGAGAATACTTTGCAAATAAAAACGATATTTGATGATAAATATTTGCATTTTCAATATAAACAAAAAAAAAAAAGTAGTCAAAGAAAAGATCAATTTAACATAAAGTTTAATATGACTGGAAGTGCTGGTATAACCACATTAGTTATCCAGGGTAACAAACGAAGGAATACCAAAAAAAAAAAAAAAAAAAAAAAAAAACAATTCGTTGTAAATACATTCTGTTGGCAGTTTTTAGCTTGATTGCTCACTGATTGCTTTGGCACCTTTCCCAATCCCTCCCATTGTTCTCTTCCCTAAGCTTTGCAGGTTGTGCACCAGATGATGGTTAAAAAGCTTACAATTTTCATTAAATTTTCATACACTTACAAAGTCAGGAAAACAATCCGCTTCTTGTCGACATAAAAACTGTTAACCATATTGATTTTCTTTTCGTTTTCTTTTTTGTTTTTAATAATGCAATTGCGTGGAAATTCCCATCTTGTTTTTTCAACAGTTTAAAGTCACTTGGTGTGCCGTGGCTCAATAATCGTTTTGTTTACAGCAACAAATTGTTGCCGCCTTTTTATGGCCACGAAAATGTTTTGGAAAAACAAACGCATTAAAGCAGCAGCGACGAAAAAAAAAATCTCTTTGGAAATTGTAATACATCTAATTTAGGGTGTCTTTAAAACATAGCTCGCAAATGACAGTTGATCGTTTTTTCTTATATACTCTGCTTCGTATCATAACCGAAAAGATTGTCCAGAAATGATCTCGATCTGAGCGACTCTCTTTGTTTTGTTTTGAATTGTTTTTTGTCAAGCGCTTTGCATTGACTCATTCGTGTGACGCTCTCAAATGAGTGTCGCGTAAAGAGTAATACGATTTTTGCTCACACAAAGAGTCTCAACAAAAGACAGTTTGACTAAAAAACTCAACAGAAATAATCTTTGCCTTCCGTGTGCATGTAAATACATACATACATATGTATGTATATGTACATAGATGTATCATGCAAAGAAAAAGAACGCATCAATCGCGTGTGCGTACCCATACATACGCAAAAGACAATTTGCTTCATTTAACTCAAGCAATCGATCAGTGTTTGACTTGAGCGAAACAAAAACAGAAATAACTGTCTCGATCAGAGCGCGAGCGAGCTAAGTCAGTCGCGACAAAAACAGTTTCTGTCTGAGTCTTTTTTATTGTGTCAGTGAAAGACACTAATTTGCAGACAATGAAAAAGTGTCAACAGTTATTTGCGAGCTATGCTTTAAAACGAAGTACGTGGCAGAGTATCATAAACTGCAGTTGAGCGTGTGTGTGTCTATGTGCGTGTTATCAAATGGTAAAACTTGTTGTCTTCTGTTTATGTCGAATTCAAAACGGTTGCTCGTCATAACGTTTTTGAAGATATCTTTAAAGTAATAAACAGAAATTGAAGACGCTTCCACGGTCTTCGAAATTTAATACATTTGTAAAAAAAATTAAATTACAAATACATATTTCTTAAATCACGAAGCTGTATAAACAAAGTTTGAAAAAATGTCGACAAAACATGAAAAGAAAACAACTAAATTAAAATTTAAAAGTAACATTGACAATATATTTTATATATATTTTTCCGCTCTTTTAAATTGCTCTTGCTTTCGACTTCGCGACTTTTTGTAACATTTTATTCAACTAATCTAGCATGAATGCTTATAAAGACAAAAGAGTGACGATTTTGTGTGTGTTAGTATTGCATCAGCCGACAAGTGTATCGCATGTCCATACAATAAATCTCACATATGTAGGTAAAAGATTCTGGGAAGATTTTGATGGGTATATGACAACTCCAATTGAGAACCGGGTTGATTATCCACTAAGACAAGGAACAATACTAACGACAGCTAAGTTAAAGTCGCACTTAAAATGAAAACAACCAAAGGAGAAACAATTAACTCATTTAAAGAAAAACAACCAATTTCTTGAAAATGATGTCGTACATGCTTATTTGATTGTCATAAACTGATAATCTTTTATCTCGATCAAAATAAAAAATAAGGAAACAAATAATTAAACCACTGGCTATGTGAAACTATTACATCGATTAAATTTTATTGGTATAAAATGACAATCTAATATAATCGAATAACAAATGAATAAGGAACAAAGTTAGTTAGTTGTGGCTGTCTCGGGAGATTGAGATCAAGTGTAAAGTGTAATTGCTCTCAACTGAAACTAGGGAGTGTGCAAAGGCCATGCAATAAATGAAAGAAAATGTTGAGCAACGAATAATTAAAATCGTGTGCTAATCCCATCTGCCCCAATACTATTACCAAACAGGTAAACGACAATGCGACAATGGAAAAAAAGAAGTCTAAGCATGTTAGGCATATGATCGGTATATTAATTAAAAATTTTAAATAAATAGCTCGAATATCAAAGAAATGAGAAAAAAAAAAGAAAATTAGTTGGGGCTATTTCGTGTGATTGAGCTCAACTGCCAGGCTTTGTGCCACAAAATATACTGCTACCAAAAAGTATTGGTAAAAAGGCATGCAACATATTGTTGTACAAATAGGTGTTTGTAAATATATGTGCACCATTTACCAAATAATTAAAATATTCATATGGTTCAGATGAGCGTAGAGTCTTGTGACATGATAAAAGTTGAATCAGTTGCCGACTATTTGATTGTCTTTTGTATTTCAAAGTGCCCTATGAATTTCTAAAACATGTTAAAATTTAGTATAAATCCAACAGAATTATCGATTACTCTCATGATATATTACAGAAACTGCTGAACTCTTTGCTAAAGAAGGGCCAACTCAAATACTTTAACTCTGTTGCCAAATGCTTCGGCCCAAAAGTTTTTGGTTTGTTTGAAAATGTATGTATGTATGTATGTGTCTCCAGCGTATTGACCAGGGCGCCTCTTTTGCCCCCGTCTAAAGTAGGAAACTTTCACATCCGCCCTCCAAGGCAGAGCATAGATTGTAGATTCCAAATCGCTATTCGGCATGTGACCAAAACTCGTACACCGACCACCGCCCCAACGCCTCTAGTTATGTATTTGTTCGTGAGCCGCATGACTGTTTCGCAACTATTTTCACGCAGCCATGCAACATGTGTGGCACGAATGAATGTATGTATAATAACTACATACATATGTATAAAGTATATTCCCCTACATCGTACATATCTATGTATGTATGTATGTATGTATATGTGTCTATCTGGCAGCTAACGCTGCGCGTCACACCGCTCGAAAAGTAAGCACTGAGTTTGAAAACACGCATGCTGTAAAATTGAGAACCTTTGGGCATTTGGAAAAAAAAAAATTTTACCATAGATGGAAAAAAATGTTTTTCTCGGCTACCACAAAAAAGAAAAAAAAAACAACTATATTTTCTTTCAGTTTTTATCGTTGGCGTGGTTCCTATTTTTATACCCTTGCAAAAAGGGTATATAAATTTTGGTCAGAAGTGTGCAACGCATAGAAGGAAGCATCTCCGACCATATAAAGTATATATATTCTTGATCAGCACGACGAGACGAGTTCAAATAGCCATGTCCGTCCGTCCGTCCGTCCGTCCGTCCGTCCGTCCGTCCGTCTGGATCAACGCGAACTCCTCCGAGACCGTAAGAGTTGCAGAGCTGAAATTTTGCACGTATACTTGTATATACTGCAGGCGTTGTATATCTCGGATTCAGCCGGAACGGACCACTATATCATATAGCTCCCATACAAACGGCAAAGTCACGAACAGTGACTTTCTCAATAACTTCATTAATTTTATAGCTATAGCCAAATCAGCTTTTTTTCCCGTCAAATCTGGCCTTTTTGAAAGTCCAATTGCGGGAAAAATACCAAAACAGCGGGCAGCGGGAATTCTGGATTTTTGAAAAATATAAATTGCTTTTTTCTGCTCTTTTTCTACTGAACAATTTATCATTTTTGAGCGATTAATCGTAGTTATTCATCTAATTCAGTGGGAAAATACTGAGAACACTGCAGATTTTTGGGTTGAAGTGTTTGCCTATAAGGATTCTGGAGGATATAGCCGAGAATTACCAAAACAGTTGCAAGGGTATACAAACTTCGACGTGGTCGAAGTTAACCCCGGCCCTCTGGTTTTTTTATACCCTTGCTCATAGTCATGATACATTTTATTTGTCAAAAAATTTTATATACATGGATTAATAATTTCCAATAAAAATAATTTTGCTTTACATTTGCAAAATAGATGATTGATCTCAAAAAAGATGATTATTCACATTGTTCCTTAGATGGAAAGATGATACAAAATGGTCGAACTTAGTTCAATGAAATTATTTTTAAAATACAATTTAATCGTAAGAGTATAGAAACTTCTTCATGTTCTTTAGTTAACTTGGTTCTCCTATTATTCCTTTTTTTATTTTTTGAACCTGTTGGGAATTATGAAGAAACGGAAAAGCATCTGGTTTGACCAAGTTGAAATACTGAAAACTGAACATTGTAAACTGATTGCACAGCCAAGGCCAGACAATTTAAAATGCAAAAATATTGTAGGAATATGTATACAAAAAAGCAAGAGAATGTGTGTGAGGAAAGCAGATGATAGAAAGAGAGGTAACAAAATACAAAATGAAAATCCTTGCTGAATGAATATGTCGTTTCGGCTCAAACCAAATGTGCGGATATTTTTTTATTTTATAATATAATAAGGGATGCAAGGAGTGAGGTAGATAGGGAGTTGGAGAAACGGTAAATCAATGTGAATTTGTGGCCATGTGCGTAACCTGTAATTAATGTTGGGTAACTGGAAAGGGGTAGATGGGTAGAGCATTTGCATAAGCTTCACACTCGGCCCAGTAGCGCGCAAGCGGATTATTATGACCGCTGAATGGTAGATGTGTTAGTGTGATGAGGTGAAGGCGACAAGCAGAATGACTGACTGACTGACTGAATGAATGTACGTACTGAAGGACATGGCCATGGTCATGGGTACACAGTGTGGACAAGCTGGCAAAATGTCCAATTGGTTCACAGTCAGCTTTATAAATTAAATTTAACTTATGACCAATACTGTATACACAAGGAAATGTGGCATATATGTATGTATATAAATTAAGTACAAACTCCTAAAATAGCGAAAATTTTGTGAGTGTGCTTGAAAATCAATTTTCATATAAAATTGCCACGTGGACGTGAAACCTAATGCTTTAAATTCTTGGAATTTTTACTTAACATTTCATTGTTTCCCTGTACGAATCCTAAAACTATTGCTTACTAAAACGTCCATAATACATTCTTATTTTTGGTTCGTGGTTGATGTTTTCTGAGAATCTTTTGAGGGGGAAAATGTACAAAGGTTCATTCAACGTACATATATACGATGTTTTCGCTAAATAGATTGTAATACAATTTTCAGATTCGTGGAATTTTCTAGCTTAGTTTATACAAGGGTAAAAAACATAACAGGTTCGCATCAGTTATAATAAATGAAGTAAGTAAGTCGTCTCGCCGACTTAGGTATACCATACACCAGTAAAGCAAATATTTTTAATTTATTAAACAAGTGCATTTTCAAATGCTTTCTATTACAAGCATACCTTAGTATCTCCCTCACTCAAACATACGAGCACCCTAGCGCCCCCACCAGCCAACGACCAACTTCGGCCTTATGGAAAAACGTTTATATGCATAACTTGGCTATTTTTAGTCCGATTTTGATCAAATTTGGTATCTTGCTGGGTATTATTACAAAATTTAAGTGTGCCAAATTTGATTCCACAAGGTTTAAATTTACGGGAGATAATCGTTTTTTTTGAATTGCGGGGGCGAAAAGGAGCGTGGCAAAAATTTGAAATAAACTCGATCACTCTACACACTACATGAGCCTACATACCAAATTTGGTGGCTCTATCTTTTATAGTCTCCGAGATCTAGGTGTTCATACGGACAGACGGACATGGCTAGATCGACTCGGCTGTTGATACTGATCAAGAATATATATACTTTATGGGGTCGGAGAAGCTTCCTTCTGCCTGTTAGATACATTTTGGCGACTTTAATATACCATTTCACCCTATTGGTGTATGGTATAAAAAGTCATCAATAAAATTTTTGAAAAAGTCATCGATGCGTTTCTAAAAAAGTCATCGATGACATTTCTGAAAAAGTTATCGATGACATTTCTGAAAAAGTCATCGATGACATTTCTAAAAAAGTCATCGATGTCATTTCTAAAAAAGACATCGATGACATTTCTGGAAAAGTCATCATTGATGACATTTCTGGAAAAGTCATAATTGATGACATTTCTGGAAAAGTCATCATTGATGACATTTCTGAAAAAGTCTTCGATGACATTTCTCGAAAAGTCATCGATGACATTTCTCGAAAAGTCATCATTGATGACATTTCTAAAAAAGTCATCGATGACATTTCTGGAAAAGTCATCATTGATGACATTTTTAATAACGTCATCGATGACATTTCTGGAAAAGTCATCATTGATGACATTTCTAAAAAAGACATCGATGACATTTCTGGAAAAGTCATCATTGATGACATTTCTAAAAAAGACATCGATGACATTTTTGGAAAAGTCATCATTGATGACATTTTTGGAAAAGTCATCATTGATGACATATCTGAAAATGTCATCGATGACATTTCTGGAAAAGTCATCGATGACATTTCTGGAAAAGTCATCATTGATGACATTTCTGGAAAAGTCATCATCGATGACATTTCTGGAAAAGTCATCGATGACATTTCTGAAAAAGTCTTTGATGACATTTCTCGAAAAGTCATCATTGATGACAAGTCTAAAAAAGTCATCGATGACATTTCTGAAAAAGTCATCAATGACATTTCTGGAAAAGTCATCATTGATGACATTTTTGATAACGTCATCGATGACATTTCTGGAAAAGTCATCATTGATGACATTTCTGGAAAAGTCATCGATGACATTTCTGGAAAAGTCATCATTGATGACATTTCTAAAAAAGACATCGATGACATTTCTGGAAAAGTCATCATTGATGACATTTCTAAAAAAGACATCGATGACATTTCTGGAAAAGTCATCATTGATGACATTCCTGGAAAAGTCATCATTGATGACATTTCTAAAAAAGACATCGATGACATTTCTGGAAAAGTCATCATTGATGACATTTCTGAAATAGTCATCATTGATGACATTTCTGAAAAAGTCATCGATGACATTTCTGGAAAAGTCATCATTGATGACATTTCTAAAAAAGTCATCGATGACATTTTTGGAAAAGTCATCATTGATGACATTTCTGAAAAAGTCATCGATGACATTTCTGGAAAAGTCATCATTGATGACATTTCTAAAAAAGACATCGATGACATTCCTGGAAAAGTCATCATCGATGACATTTCTGGAAAAGTCATCATCGATGACATTTCTGGAAAAGTCATCATTGATGACATTCCTGGAAAAGTCATCATTGATGACATTTCTAAAAAAGACATCGATGACATTTCTGGAAAAGTCATCATTGATGACATTTCTAAAAAAGACATCGATGACATTTCTGGAAAAGTCATCATTGATGACATTCCTGGAAAAGTCATCATTGATGACATTTCTAAAAAAGACATCGATGACATTTCTGGAAAAGTCATCATTGATGACATTTCTGAAAAAGTCATCATTGATGACATTTCTGAAAAAGTCATCGATGACATTTCTGGAAAAGTCATCATTGATGACATTTCTAAAAAAGTCATCGATGACATTTTTGGAAAAGTCATCATTGATGACATTTCTGAAAAAGTCATCGATGACATTTCTGGAAAAGTCATCATTGATGACATTTCTAAAAAAGACATCGATGACATTTCTGGAAAAGTCATCATTGATGACATTTCTGGAAAAGTCATCATTGATGACATTTCTAAAAAAGTCATCGATGACATTTTTGGAAAAGTCATCATTGATGACATTT
Source organism: Drosophila paulistorum (assembly GCA_018152135.1). Taxonomy (NCBI): domain Eukaryota; kingdom Metazoa; phylum Arthropoda; class Insecta; order Diptera; family Drosophilidae; genus Drosophila; species Drosophila paulistorum. The sequence continues at coordinate 19,116,092 of JAECXG010000690.1, forward strand.
CTGAAAAAGTCATCGATGACATTTCTGGAAAAGTCATCATTGATGACATTTCTAAAAAAGACATCGATGACATTCCTGGAAAAGTCATCATCGATGACATTTCTGGAAAAGTCATCATCGATGACATTTCTGGAAAAGTCATCATTGATGACATTCCTGGAAAAGTCATCATTGATGACATTTCTAAAAAAGACATCGATGACATTTCTGGAAAAGTCATCATTGATGACATTTCTAAAAAAGACATCGATGACATTTCTGGAAAAGTCATCATTGATGACATTCCTGGAAAAGTCATCATTGATGACATTTCTAAAAAAGACATCGATGACATTTCTGGAAAAGTCATCATTGATGACATTTCTAAAAAAGACATCGATGACATTTTTGGAAAAGTCATCATTGATGACATTTCTGAAAAAGTCATCGATGACATTTCTGGAAAAGTCATCATTGATGACATTTCTAAAAAAGTCATCGATGACATTTTTGGAAAAGTCATCATTGATGACATTTCTGAAAAAGTCATCGATGACATTTCTGGAAAAGTCATCATTGATGACATTTCTAAAAAAGACATCGATGACATTTCTGGAAAAGTCATCATTGATGACATTTCTGGAAAAGTCATCATTGATGACATTTCTAAAAAAGTCATCGATGACATTTTTGGAAAAGTCATCATTGATGACATTTCTGAAAAAGTCATCGATGACATTTCTGGAAAAGTCATCATTGATGACATTTCTAAAAAAGACATCGATGACATTCCTGGAAAAGTCATCATCGATGACATTTCTGGAAAAGTCATCATCGATGACATTTCTGGAAAAGTCATCATTGATGACATTTCTAAAAAAGTCATCGATGACATTTTTGTCAGGAAAAGTCATCATTGATGACATTTCTGAAAAAGTCATCGATGACATTTCTGGAAAAGGCATCGATGACATTCGGCATTGCCGAAGTTAGCTTCTTTGATATTTTTTAGAAATGTCCTTGTTCCTTGCATTAATGCCAACCGAAAGATTATATTCTGATGAATAAACTGATATGTATATGAATATGACAATATCAGAAAGGGTTTCTTGATTTCGTAGCTAGTGTTCAGATTCGAGTACCAAGTCCTTTAAGATTATTTCATGTCGATAATCTATAAAAGCAAATTCAATTGTTCTTTTTTGTTTATGGTTGTGCCAAATTTATATATTTACTTTCAGTTCAAGGCGGACATACAAAGGAAAGCAATATGGCAGGAGAAAAGTTCTTGACATACAATTTCGCCCATTGTAATTTTCCGCCTCAATGCTATGCATGGGCATACCTCTCTGTGTATGCCTGGGAGTGTGTCTGTGTGTGTGTATGTGTATTATATAGGCATGAATATTAATGACCAACGCATATTGCGTATGAATAAAAGTTGCCGTTGCTTTTTCAATGTTTCTGTTTCTGCTGCTATTGCCATTTCGGTTTCCTCCCTCTTTGCTCCACCATGCATTATTTGCTGCTTAGGCATTCTTTCTTCACATTTTCACAATTAATATATAACACAAATTGTTGTTAGTTGTTGCTGCTGTTGTATTTATGCCGCTTTTTATATTAAATATGCCAAGCATAAACCATTAGCACTGATTAATCCCTGCTTAAGTAGACCACTGAAATAAGTAGTTGGAGCAAATTTCTCAGGTAACTGCGGTCTTCTATGAGGCCATTATTTTAGCCACACAAATGTAAAGGTGGTAAGCACTTAAGCCGGTTAAACCACACTCGTTCACACACATAGATATATCTACATAGATGTATACATATGTACAATGTATGTATATATGTATATAAGTCTATGCATATATTATTTGTAGAGCGGTAAAACCGCATTGAAATACCATGAATTGTCTAGGCTTAATACACATGTTTAGGCCTGAAATTTGATTTGGTTTTAGTGGACTAATTGTTGCAATTAAATCAACACTAATAATTCATCTGCAGGCAATTAGCTTCTGCAGTGTTTACACCATTTTGTTTGGCTTTGTTTTTTGCGTTACATATTTGAAGTCTATGCTAGTCGTCGACCCTTTCAAGTAATGGAGCATTAAAACTAATAGCCTGACAACTGCCAGTTGCCCCAAGAAAAGAAAACGACATCTGGCAAGTATCAGACAGGATTTTTTAATTTAATTAAATAAGGACAAGACGAAAAGAACAAAATATACAGCTAGGACCCTGTTTAATAAGAAAAAATATGAAAAATTACTAACCACAGTCGACTTACTTGGTACCTGTTAAAAAAAAAAGAAATTAGACTCAAAAATTAATTTATCTACGTAGAGCATAAAAGTCACATAGAGGGGGTTTTCTTTTACGTTGCATTAACTGCATTTTGCTTATGCCTAATATACCCTTTACGCCTTGGCCTTACCTAATGACTAAACAAGACTTTTCGGGGTCAAAGTCTCAGTACTTTACTGTCATTCACTTTAATATTACCAATTAGATTTCAAATTGCTGATTGAAAATATCGATAACCTTTTCGATTTTGTCTAAAATAAACTCTAAATAAACTCCTGATGTGTTTGTCGCACATTTAAATTTCAATTTCATACGGTTCAAAGCCTTTTGATCCCATATACCAATAAACATATAATGTATATATATATACATATATATATTCTTTTTTTTAAATTATACACTTCCTTTCTTGTTCTCTCTCCTTGTGTTTTGTTTGTTTTCATTTGGTTTGTTTATTTTTCATTTTCAAGCTCTCTATAGGCCTTGTTTTTGTTGCTATCTGTTTCCTATGTTCTTATCGCCATTTACCCCCTATTACATTATTGCTCATTCAATTGCTGTCAATTTAAAAATAATATTTACACACTCGCATGTTTCTTGGCATTTCGGTTCTACTCTCAGCGATTTCAAGCGATTTTCCCTAACATCCCGCCAACAAGAAGGGCGAAAAAAAATCCTCCTACAGAAATACATATACATATATACAAAAAAAAAAACCAGAGAGCCGGGGCTAACTTCGACCGCGACAATGTTTTTTGTTACTCTTTCCTTACGTATAGCCTTCAAAGTGGAAAAAACTTTTCAACGTTTTTCCAAAAAGTCTAATGTTTGCGAAAGAACGGCTTATAATCTTAGCATAAGAAATGACGAAGTTAGTGACAAAAGTCACTGTTTTTTTCCGATCGTTCCTATGGGAGATATATGATATAGTCGGGGGACTATATTTTCATCAAATTTAGCACCGTCGTTTATAGGTGTAATAAACTTACCAATATTACCAATATTTCAATACAATAGCTCAGAAAATAATTGAGAAAAGCCACTGTTCGTGTCTTTGCCGTTTGTATGGCCAGCCTACATACAAAATTTCAACCCTGTAACTCTAACGGTCTAGGAGGAGTTTGCGTCGATTCAGACGGACGGACATGGCTATTCGACATCGTCTCGTCATGCTGATCAAGAATATATATACTTTATATACTCGGAGATGCTTCCTTCTATGCGTTTCACACTTCTGACCAAAATTAATATACCCTGGAAGGGTATATAAACAAACACGAGCCGCATATAAACATTCACATTTTGTTGCTCACATGACCTGCATGGTGAAAATGAAAATGGGTGCTCCTCAGAGTGGGTGTGGCCATAAGCAATGTCTGATGTCTGATGATGCCTGCTGCTTACGACTTGCCAGCCAGGAGCTGTTCTCCACATATTTCTCAAGTGTATTTTCTTGTTGTCCTGGTTGCGGTTATGAGCTGCTTATGCAATATTCAGGGAACGATTTCGACTTCTCTTTGCCTCTATCTCATTCTCTCCCTCTCTCTCTCCCTACCAATCTTTCTTAAGCTCTTTCTGGTGCAGGGTATCCACGAATCAGCACTGAAAATGAAACAAGTCAATGGAAAAAAATTCTTTACTCTTTATTGAAATTTAACGGAGACATCGAAACGGTTTTTTTTTTTTTTTTATTGCAAACACACCAAAGCGTTTTAAAATTGCTTTCGAAAATGTTAAAAAACAAAATTTGCAATTGAAATTATATATTTGGTGCTTCAAGTCTACGATTTTATACTTTATAAGAGTATTTTGAAGTTGTGGCAATATTTGGAATATTTGCCGTTTTGTCTCATCCCGCAAGAAACTCTTTTTCTTTTTCTCTCACGTTCTTATTTTGTTATGCCGATTAAGCAATGCAATGTAATTTATGTATACTATATGCATATAATATTTGCTCGATTTAAATTTTTTAACATCATTCATCTGTGGCATAATTTATATGCTGCAGCATATTGCAAAATATGCAGAAGAAGAGCTTTTCACCCAGTCATGTAAAATATGTGTGTGCGTAAATCTGTATAAATCAGTGCTGAAATTGTACGAATATATACATACATATGTACTGATTTATTTAGTTGATGCAACTTTTGACAAATTAGCAGTCAAGTTGATGTTGCAGCTTGTCGACAGACTATTACAGTTTGCGGCCAAAGTTTTCAGTTATCATCAAACAATGTCGTCATAAAAACATGTCATCATCTTTCTCACTCTATTCAGTCTCAGTCACAGTCTGATTCTCAGTCTCCCTCTCGTATTTCGCACATTTTTGTTGTTTCTCTATCTTTTCACATATATTTCTATCTTTTTGTCATCCATTTTTTAGTTTTACCTTGTCATTGTTCAGCTTTGCTTGGCACCTGATGTCATATAAATAAAATTAAATGTTTCCCATTGAAAAGATATAGAATGTCAACTGAAAACTGTAGTTTAGTTATATGAAAAATGACATAAACAATGATGACATTATTTGGTAAGGTTTTAAGCTTTCTGGATTCATGTACAGGATTTTTCTTCGTTATTATTTTTCCATTTTTTTTTTTTTTTGGACATCAAATCAAATGACAGGCATCTAAAACAATAAGGCTTAAAGCTGTAAGAGAGGACCAAAATGACAGGTAAAAGGGCGAGGGGTGAGAAAAAAACAGTTAATTCTATTAAAATGTCAGTTGTTGGCTGCTGACAGGATATATCCTTGGATATATTCCTCCCCTTTTGTCTGTTGCTGATGTTTCTGCTGCTGCTGCTACTGCTTGAACAACAGCAACTGTTGTTGTCTTCATTTGTATGTTAATATATGGAATTGTTGTGGACTTGCTGTAATACGGGAAGGGAAGAGATGTTCCCATCGCCCCCTTTAAAACATAAGGGGGTTTCGTGTTTTCTGCGCGTTATTCTTGTTGTTCCTTGCCTTGGTCTTCTTTCATCTCACCCTCTCGCATTATATAGAATAGTTTAAATATGTAAATTTTATCTTTAAGCAAAACGTGTTTGTCATTTGTTTAAGTATTTCTATTTGCCCACAAACACAAGCAATATGCATCTATTTTCCTGTCTCAACCTCCTCATGGTAGATATCAATTGTCTTACTTGGATAACTTTGATTGCTGTTGCTTAAGTATTAAGTATGTTTTATTTTCGGTCTTGACTTTAAATTGCGTGCATCAAAAATGAAAAAAAAATACACTGAAAAACAGAAGTAGCTATTTGACACAACTGGGTCGCTTCCCTATGGCTTTTGCTTTTACTGGCAAAAAAAAAAAAAAAATGAAAAAACTGGTTCAAGGAGATAAACAATTGCAAAAGCCGCTAGCGTCGTCGCCGCAGCCGCAAAAATGTCGTACAAAAATGGAGCAACAACTTAGTTAACTGGGCACGCACACACACAAAGACTGAACCGACAACAACATAAATTGCTCGACACGGTTTGTTAAAAACTGTTGAGGAGTATGGGGCGGTTCCGAGAGGGTATCCCATCTATAGGTATGTGAGGAGTGACAACATTCAGTAACAACGATTTTTTAATGAGTTTGGCAAATTGTAAAACAAAACTCGAAACAAAACATGGAAATATGAAAAAATCACAAATATCACAAAGCGTAAACCGTATGACACCCCGTAAAGGTAATAAAATTACCCCGGCTTTGTTAGACTTAGTTTGTTACTAACTTAAGCGACTTGCAATTATAATTATAATATAATTGCATTATAATTTATTATTTAGATTATAATGCATGCGTTTCGTATTTAAGAGAATTAAAATTTTGTGAAAATGAAAATCTGTTGAGAAAACTGAGTGTGTTGTATGGTTACGGGGTATTACAAATGGAAAGTTCTAACAAAAATTTTCATTTTCTTGTTATTTTCACTTTTCTTTTGCGGTTGTTTGCCACACCCACACATACACGCCTATACGCCCACACGCCTTTTGCCAATTGGCTGGTAAAATTTCCACATTCGAGGCAGAAAGGGAAAAGTTCGTTTTTTTCCGCTTTTGTTCTTATTTCGCTTAAGGTTCGCTTCGCACCCGCCTTAACTGGGCCAACCAGCCGCATACAAAATGACAACAAACACGCAACATGCATTGTATGTAACGTGGGATTGCGTGGGGTTATCAGGTAGTGCAGGGGGGAAGGGCGAAGAGGGATCTAAAGGGGCGCCAAATTCACATTGTTGTGTTTAATGAACTTTGGCAAAGTTGTTTACATTTTTTATGATGTTTTTTTATGTTCCACATTGCGTGTTCCTTTGTATTGCACAAACGGAAAGGAGAAAAGGACAGATAAGGGAGTAATAAGTAGCAGGATGAGGAAGCGAAGGTGCTAGGAATTCCCATTGAATAGCAATTAAAGGGCAATTCTTAAAGTGAGCGCAAAAATTCAAGGATTAAAGTTTATCAATATTGTACCTAGATATTGTTTGTTTGTTTTGTTAACTTATGTTTGTGTTTGGTTTGTACTTTTTTTTTGTTGGTGTGTTTCTTGTCTTGTCAGCTGTTGCCTTATGTTTGGCTACAATCAATCAATTACTGCGGCACGTGCGTTTTACACATTTGTCTGACTTTGTCTGATTTGGTATAAAATAAATATTTCACAATTTTCCCCACACGGGGCCAAATGCAAATGTCGAGCATCAACATAAATCTGCCTAAAGCATATTTCTTTTCATACAGACACACACACACACACACATAGATGTAGATGTATGTCTCTCTCTTTTAGTGTGTGTGTGTGTGTGTGCTACTGTGTGGGTGTTTATCTAATGCTAAAGGCTGCCTACACCGCATTAGTCGACTTATGCTGAATAATTTAGATACATTCAAGGCCGCAACAAGATTTCAACATTTTGATTATGGTTACTTTGACTTTCTTTCATTCTTTGCCATACTCTGTACTCTGTTAGAATGATTAAAGGATAGGTATATTAGAGACATATAGTCATACTACGAAACTATAGCATACTTATTTGGGCTGGCATAATATATCGGACAAAATTGCAGCAGCATTAAGACTGCTCAAATTTAGAGATATTCGGAAATAGAGAGTATCGTCAAAGTTGGCTAATGAGAATTCTCCTTAACCTCTCTTCTTGTGTGTGTGTGTGTGTGTTAGTGTGCGTCTGAACTTGGCTGACTTTCACTCTTTTCATTTTAAGACGTATTTTGGTATCTTTCTAAATGCCTTTAACCAGCCATAACAATTGTTTAATTTACCTAATGACTGGAGGCCACTTCAAAGGAATTACATCCTTTTAGCTTTGTACTTCTTCTTCGGCATTTTCCTAATCTATATCATTGTCAACCTTTTTCAATTTTCAATTACTTAAGGTCGGTTTCAGTTCTCTTTTTTTGTTTTTTTTTGTGTGCTACTTTGTTCTTGCTTTTCTTTTATTTTTGTTGTGTTGTTTTTTTTTTTTTTGTTTCCTTCTTTGTTTTTCAACTGGTTTTAGCACCTTGACAACGCTTAGCCTCTTCGCCTCAATTGAATATTGAACCCACACCCAAACCATTTGGCAAGCCTCGTCTGTGTCCAGCTGAGCGGCCTGGGGCAATAATTAAAACATTTATCAACATTTGTTGACAAATGACTTGACTTTGTTTGCCTTTGCGCGCACGAATAGCTAAAATGTATATGGCGATGATGGCAATGGCAATGGCGATGCGGATTTCGCTGTCGTTCTTTTGCGTTTGCGTTTGTTGTGTTTTTTTTTATTTTTATTTTCATGACAGAAATTTGATAAATGTTGTGTCAGGCATTTAAATGAGCCAAAGCCGACACCTCTCCCGACCGCTGTATCTGTTTCTTTCTCTGTATTTTTTACTGCAATCAGATATTCAGTCAACTATATAGATACACTCGGGAAAATAAAACCTTTGCAATATAATTACTTAATGAATCCAGTGCGGAGAGATAAAGTAACTGAGTTTGTTGTTGCTTAGACTCTTAATTTACCAGCTGTCCAATATTGGTCAAATAAGTAAGTCTTATAATCGATAAATAACTGAACTTTATTATTATATTGTCATATTTGGATTCGATTAGGTTTTGTCAACAATTTTTTTTAGGTTTTTTGCGATGGCTGTTGTATAATCAGAAATCAAATTTTTGGGCAGTTACAAAGAGATAAACGTCTCTCTCTCTCTCCCAATGCTCATCTCGTTCTTATTAACAACACCTTACTAAGGAGAAATCCATCTCAAGTTATTTTTTCTTCGTTATTTTTTTTAACGGAGATATTTCCCACAAGGTGCAGAAGAAAGTGGCTACCTGATCTTTTGGGATTTGTGGTTTTTATGTGTAGATAATATATTGTGTTGAGATTAAAGCGATATCGAAACACGAAGTATACATTTAGTCATATATATTTGCCCTCAAAGATCTCAAACTGTTGCCTTACTTGTCTTTTGAAGCATATTCTTTATAAATGTTTCGAGTGTGCTTTTAGTGCATACATCACTAGTGATGATACCCCATTTCGATAACTTAAAAATTAATCGATAACGAAGCAAATCCGCTAAATTGATATAGTTTTTCATGGAAATGAACTATCATTTTGTCTGAATGCTAAGTTACCTCAACTCTAGGCTCTGCGCTACTGTAGCAAGGAAGGCGGCTTCGTCTCTGTCTATAGTATATGAAAATTATCAGGAAATGTTATATCGCAATTGTTTTTACAGAAATTTTTGTAAAATTTATGTTTCTTGCCATGCCCCGAAAAGCGCATAAATCTTTTTCTGCAGCAGAAAATAACGTATTATTAAGATTCGAAACGATTTGTATCCATATTGATGAAATTGTGCCTGAATTGAAATCAAATCAAAGTTTAACCTTCACTATAAATTGAATGTGAAAAAATTCTAAGTTAGATTGAAATGCATGCCACACACACTAACACACAATTCTAAAGAGCCGCTTATACGGAGGGAGCAAATGTTGCACAAAAGAGTGTTCTTATTTTTGTCGGTCTGTCTGAATGTCTATCGTCTCTCTCTCTCTCTCTCTCTCACTCTCGCCGGCGCCGTCGTCGTCGCCGTGGCAAAACATAGCTGTCAATATGTTTTAGGCGTCGTATACGTAATAAAATTTCTTAGCCTGCCATTGTCAATAAAAATTGCGAAAATGTTTTCATGCCAAATATCACAAAATATGCGATACACGAGTTTCTGATTTGTTTTTCTTTTATATCAGATACCCTGTATATATTATCCGTCTAGGGCGAAATGTTTTTCTAGCCCGACAATTCCTCGTTTAATTCCTTTTGTCCTATTTCTGTTCCTCTTATACATGTCTCACCTAATTCCGCTTCTGCTTTTGCTTTGTCACATATTTTTAATCTTTTTTATATTCAATTTTTCTAAAATTTCTTATTTTAATTGTAGGGTAAGGGAACTAGACCTTGAACACAGGGTGACTATAAGGCTGCTACGTTTTAAATACAATTTTTCTTTGTTGTAAAAGTTTTTCTGTGTCAGGCTTTAGATTTTTGCATAATAATATTTCGACAATTTCATTTACCCAGAAGCAGTAGTAGCAACAAAATAAAATGTCAAACTGAACTAGAGGCTAGATAGCCAAGAAAGGTATTTTGCAGTAATCAAAGTCTTTAACTACAACTGGCAGGTAATCTACCAGCAGTCAAGTTGAGAATCCAATTGGTCATCTGATACGTGCCCCAAGAAGAACCTTCATTCGTTGCTCTCACTTATAACTTTTTCTTTTGCTTGCCTCATCTGGATCGCGATAAATCTTGTACTTATATTCAAAGCTCTGGGCCATAAATAATGATGCATTGATGAGACAACACAAAAATTGATGGGCATCCTCTCATGACTGTTAATGAACGAACATTTCAAATAGGGATGAGATGAGTATCGGGAAACGAAACGGGAACAAAACGAACTTGGAATCAATCAAAACTTTGACATGCAATTGCAAGGCAAAAATTTAGTTGCTCTTCATTCTTCTTGCTAACCCTCGCCAAATTGCTGCCTAATTAGAGTGGTTCTGGTGCTGGTGCTGCTCTTAATGGTGGAGCTAACATTTTCTGTGGCTCGAGTGAACGACTACGTATGCAGAGTAAATGGGTGGTAGTTGCTTTCCTTTTCCCACTGACTGCTTCATTTGAATTTTCCTCGCAATTATGTTAATTCCCCCCCCTCCCTTCTCCACGTTTAAATTTGACGGCCAGCCAACTGCCGCTCAGTTTTTGGGAAAATTGTTAAACAGCCGACAAATTTTCACAGGCCAAAATAATCGACCGACCGTTAGACTTTCCGACAGACTGCCTAAAAATTTGTTTGGCCTTGAATTGAGTAGCGAAAGAAATTTTCTAGCAATTGCATATTAAATTGTTCAATGTGCTAGCAGCTGCTTTTATAATGAACTTTCTGTTTAATCCTACGGTTTCTTTATTTTTCTAGAAATTTATTAGAGTCTCGACTACGAGAGAAAAGCAGAGTTACGAACAAAGGTAACAATACACTCAGATTAAAGCGTAATTGTGCAAAGAAACAAAAGAGAAAATGTGCAAAATACTCAAAAGCAGAGGCAGCATCATCAGATGAGACCACCTTGCTACCGTTGCTACTTGTACTTTGGCACGCGTGGCTCATCTTGCTCATCTCTAATTCAATAAATTGTCATTTTTACCCAGCGGTTTGCTCAAGTTTTCTAAAGAATTTTCACAGCACTTGGTTTTGGCTTAATTGCTTAACATTTTTCAAATGGCAAAATAGAAAACAAAATAAAAAAAATTGGGGCTAGAGTACATTTTGCCTTTATGTTTTTGCTTACACAAGCGAAAGGAAGTGCACTTCAAGAAGAACTTTAAATGCGGCTAAAATGTTGCTGGTCACCCCAAATGACTACTTTTAAGTCGTCCACAAATTGCATTGGCATATATTAGATGTCAGATAATCTGCATTCGACTTGTAATCTATGCTTAGTGTAAAAAAGAAAATAAGATTTGAGGATAATAACCAAACTGAAGCTACAATTTTTAAAATGCGGGGAGAAGTCACTTTAAGTTAGCTCCAATCCTATAGGTTTCTTAATAAATATTTCTTCTGAATTTATGTAAGCAAACTTTCCTTGTATATTGCGAATTTCTGACAAGTTGTTAAAGTTGATCAACTCTTTGATATTTCCTATGACATTAAATCCCTTGAAGCCTTTAACATTTGATTATCCTTTTGGCGAAAAGTTTCATGTTCCTGTTCATGGTAATTCGCTTTTAACTTTCATTTTTTGGCCAAAAAGAAAAGCCATGGATGAAAATTACTTTGAATTCAAATTAGTTGCCCGCCTAGCAGCAATTAATTATAATCTATGCAAATCTCTTACAACTTTTACAACTTTTAGCTAAACATTTTAAAGTCATTTGCACAAAAGTTCATGACACAACCCCCTACTGCCCTTTTAATATTCCCTACCATGTAAGAGGAAGAACGATATTTAAAATGTCCACAAACTGACCCAAATTCATAAAAAGTTTTTGCACTATTTTGTTGTTTTTTTTTCTTTCTTTTTTTTTATTTTGTTGTTTGTTTTGTATTCTCTGTTACCCACAACTAAGCCATAAACTAGGCAGTGGTCAATGTGTGTGTATTTGTCAGGAGGGGGGATTTAGGGGGAAAGGGATATGCTCGTTCTTATGTAGTTCCTTTGCTTGCCTGAGTTTATGTAGCCACAGCTGGTCTTGCTTTGGCATTTGCTTCGCCTTTGCATGTTTCCCAACCCTTTTGATTAGTTTTTCGTTTATATCGTTTCGCACTTCTAACATCCTATCCTGTTGCCTTTTACCCTTTCTCCTTCTCTGTATCGCCACCACCATCATCACTTGCACTTCCACTTCCTTCCGCTCTCTTGGCAATTGTAAGTGCTCTCTGAAAAGAGCTGCAAATTGGGTTTAGTTGCATTTTCATGAAATGTAAAAAAAAAAAAAAAACAGAGGGCCGGGTCTAACTACGACCGCGTTAAAGTTTGTATACCCTTGCAATGTTTGCGAAACATCGGCCTACAATCTTAGCATATAAAATAACGAAGATATTGATCAAAGTCAATGTTCCACCGATCGTTCCTATGGGAGCTATATGATATAGTCATTCGATCTTTATCAAATTTAGCACAGTCGTGTATAGCTATAATGAACTCACTAATATTAAATTTCACAACAAGTTCACAAATAACGAAGTTATTGAGAAAAGTCACTGTTCGTGACTTTGTAGAGCTATATGATATAGTGGTCCGATCCGGATGAATCCGAGATATACAAACTGTGCAGTATATACAAGCCTCCATGCATAATTTCAGCTCTGTTGCTCTGTTCGTGTAGGAGTTCGCGTTGATCCAGACGGACGGACAGACGGACGGACATGGTTATTTGAACTCGTCTCGTCGTGCTGATCAAGAATATATATACTTTATATGGTCGGAGATGCTTCCTTCCATGAATTGCACACTTCTGATAAAAATTAACATACCCTTTTTGCAAGGGTATGATAAAAAGGGAAAGTCATAGAGAAATCAGAAAGAGAGAGAGAAAACCATGCACAACCAAAAAGGCAACAACTGAAATCTGAAAACTCTATGGCAAAAGTGTTTACTGTATGTATATCATCTTGTCATTCATGCATTTTCAATAGCATTTAACTGGCACTTATCATGGTCTAAAATGAATACAGAAAGAAAACATAAGAGATAAGTCGGGAAATGTTAAAGTATTGGTTTCTATACGAATTTTGGCCAGTCTTCAACAATTTTTGAAATGATCTGCTTATAAGAGTGTAGTCAACCAATTATTTTTGCAGTTCCTTTGGGAAATGTAATTATTTACTCAATTTCTGAATCGGGGGCTGCTGTAATTCGCTTTGAATGTATGTACATATATCTTGCTGTAGCTTTAGATTGCTTTTACAGCTTGCTGTAATTATGCAAATTTCTTTGACAGCAATTTTCAAATTTTCATCTCTCTGACAATGAACAAATTTACATTAAACAGTCGTCAGTTCAATTCAATTTTTCATTTTCTTGGATTTTTTTTTTTTTGTCTTCTCATTTTTTCGTGTTTGTTGATGGAAATTCGATCAAGGTAAATCAAATTTGGCAATTTACTAATTTGAATTTATTAAAATGGAAATGAAATTTTTAATCAAATTAATGTATAAGCAAATTATGCCTACCTATGTTGAAAGAATGTGAAAGAGAGAGATAGAGAGAGCTAAATGCGATTTCCGAGTGAAATTTATAATCATTTTTGACGTTCGAATGGGCGAAGCCCTTATCAAAATATTTATGGGTAGACTGAATAGATGAAATGACTGATGGCAAGCCATTGATAATTCGAGCTTGTTGGCAGCTGCTTACAGCTCACTTGGAACCAATTTGTCTTACCGCTATCTTTACCCTGCAATTAGAGAGTTAAATCATAATACATATAAAGGCTTACAGACAGCTTTGTTAATGCAGGAATTGAAATGATTCGAATAGATAAAATTTACAATTTTCGTCCAATTTTTTTTTTTTACTTTATCAGGGTATTAGAAAATTGTCTATTCATCCTGTTTTGCCGGTTTCTTTTTACGAATGGATAGCTCGCTTACTGCCTTTCATAGTCGCTGTCTATCATTTCTAATGTCAACAATTCGCCTTTAACGCAAAATGATGGCCATTAACAGGGCACAAAAGCAACATCAAATTGGGTCATCAGTTTTTGTTGCTGGTACTCGTATACCAGCACGCTGGTGCGTGTTTTTGGCCCATGATTAAAATTACAATTAATCAACATTTTCTCATTTGCCTTTCACTCTCATTATTCGGCTCGCATTTGCCAAGTGACAATCAAATGCGCCAAATGCGGGCATTTCGATGGTTAAGTGTCAATCACTTGACTTATGTTTTGCGCTCAAAATGCTTTTAATTTTGGTGAGGGAGAATTAAAAGCCGTTTTGTGAACGTATTGAAATTTAAAGAGGGTCTTTTTTTGTAAACAGAAATGCTTTATCCCCTCCAAATGATAGTAAAATCCTTTTGCCACGCAATACACACAAATGATAATTTTGGCAACATTAATGGGGCTTTCTTTGACTTAATTTGCTCTAGTTTAAATTATTATTTTTATAACAAAAAATTCCCATTCCAACACAGGAATTATTTAAGTACTTTAATTAGACGAAATATATCAATCTAACTTATTATTAAATAAACTCTTTTTTAAGCTATTATTTGTTTTGGTAATGAAATGGTTTAAAGCGTAAAGAAATTGATTTATTGGTTACACAAATTGGCTTTAAACTAAAACTTAGCTTTGGAAAATGATTAATTCCTTTAATTATTAGCAAGTATAGCATACTTACCAGGGCATTTCAAAAAGAATCTGACAATCTGTACATGAAAAAAAATCCATACTTTTATTTCAATATCAAAAAGAACAACAAAAAGGGGAAACATTGGGGTAAATTAAAAATGAAAACCAAAGACTGTAGTTTTTTTCTTTTCATTTTCCTTATCAATAAGTTTAAAACTTAAAACATTTGATAGAACTAATTATTATGTTGAAAACTAAAGATTATGTTGAAAAAATGTTTTTGTTGTCCATGTTGCTGTTGTTGTTCTCTTCTTATTTATTGAATTTTGCGCTTAGCACTTACTTACTTAATTAGAGGAAACTAGGTCAAGTATCACTTATTTTATTAAATACATAATTAATCAATTTACAAAATGAGTTATTCTGCTTCCAAGTGAAAATATGTTTACCCTTTTGCCAGAACCAAAGCAAAGCAACAGCAGTTTACGAAGGGGCTCAAGTAACTGCAACTGCAATGCGGGTTCCTGAAAAGTTTATTATTATCTATTTCATTTTTGAAAGCAGAAATAAGCAATTTGTTTTACGTTTTCTTTTAGTTTTAACTTGGTCTTAATGAAGTGTGTTTAATAATAAATTTACAGGAGGAGTGTCCAGACAAATGGGCAAAAAAGTTTGTTGTTCCCATTCACAGCCAAAGAGCATCGATGGCATCGTCCACATCATCATCTATATCAAGTTTTTGTTGCTGCTGCTGCCGCTGATGTTGCTGTTGTTGCTGCTGTTGCTGCTCACCGACCAGCACTGCTTTGGCTTTAACCTCATCGGAACTGCTAAGCAATACCATGACTAAAACACTTCCGCGTCTGACTAGCTGAGATTGTTGCAATTGATCATGTTGTTGCTGTTGCTGATGTTGCTGATCCAATTCAGATCTATGATCTTTGGTCTTTTTGGGTTGGTGTCGCAGTTTGCGTAACCAATCGGTAGATGGCCAAATGCATTTACTACTACCACGACTGCGAGTTCTTCTGTTAACAGAGATACCCACATCCACACTCAAACTGGGCATGTCCACAACACCTTCTCCTTCATCGACCCGTGACGTCGGAGGCGGCAGTGGGTGCTGCTGGTGCTGCAGCATTTCAACCATACTGATGTCGTTAGAAGCTCCAACACATCCATCAACTTCAATTTCAGCTGCTGGTGCTGCTGCTGATGTTGCCAGTGCTGTTGCATTGTTTGTTACTGTGGTTGACACTGCCCCAGACCCAGCCGCAGAGCCAGCTGCAGCTGCTGCCCCCCTGACACTGCTCCTGCTACGACTTCTCTCCTGCTACACATTTGTCACTTGCGTCGTCAGACCCAAATCGATAGCCATGCTCTTGCTAACGGCATCTGTATGGACCAGCCTTTGCCTGCCATAGCCACCCATGCCGCCATTGCTGCCCGTACCATGGCCACCGTTAGCATCGCCATCATGCTGCGATAGTGGCAGCCATTTGTCGAACCAACGCGGCCGGAAGAGTAGCGTGAACGTGCTACGGAACTGGCGACTCATCGAGCAATAGAGTATAAAGTTGATACTCGAATTAATAAGTGCCAAGATGTCCATTAGGTCACCTAAAATGAGAAAAATAACACGACCATATATATATAAAATGGATGTGCAATAAGCAAGTCAACACACACACACACACACAACCAGAAAACCAAACGAATTGTGTGCAATTCTAGACAAGTAAAATTACAAATAGAAATCGATTAATCGATAAAAAGTTATAAAGTTAATTTTATTTGCCTTCCAAAGAATAGAACAACCGTGCGGCCAACTGTGCGTATGATTGATGTGCTAATTACAAAAAATACTCACTCAATTTCAAATAGCATTGCACAAAAAATCCATCACCTAATAAAGCATTCAATAGACCCATAATGCCTTGTGGAAATTCCGTGATAAGGAATAGCAGTAGCACGGCCAGCAGCATTCTCGTTGTGCGATCCGTTTGCTTCTCTTTTTCAAGTAATTTGCAACTTTTTGGCTGACTTGCCACTTTGCCGTTGACAATTGGTTGCATATCATTGGCCGCATGACATGCAAGTATTTTTCTACGTCTCTTTGCCTCCAATAAGGCTCCGATGAGGCGTACAGAAAGTACAGTCAAGGCAAAACATGGTATCAATTTAATCAATACACTATAAATTAGAAACGTGGCATTTCTCAATGGGCGATCGTGCAGGGCCAAAGCACTGTGATATAGCTTGTAAACAGTGACATTACGCTCCCCCATTGTCAGGGAAGTGTCCAAAGTTGTTGTTGTTGAACTAATCGTTGTCATCGTCATCGTTTTAGTGGTTGTTGTTATCAAAGGAACAACTGTAGTTAAGGTTAACAAACTGGTGGCATTATTTTCACCACTAACCACCGACCATGATAAGTCTGGAGTTGTGCTCGACATCACTTGCATAGTTACATCCTCCTGCTGTTTATAGTCAATGATATACTGACTCAATGGCACCGATTTGATCGTCTTGCCACTGGCATCCAGAGTCTCTAGAAACTTGGCTATGGCTGTTACCAAATATAGCCAAGGTGATACAACCAAAACGCATACAACATATGCCGTCGCAATCGTTATAATTGTCGTTCTCATGCCACACCATATCCGATTCCTTTGGGGATAGCTAACGGCTATATAACGCCATACGGCCAGCGTAACTGTCAGCCATATCGATATCGTATGCAAAACTTGGGCAAATATCGAATGGAATTTTATAAAACAGGCCCAACTATAGCTTAATTGCTCCTCACGCGGCAATCGTGCACTGAGTATATAATCATGCACCGTATAGGGTATATATTCCAGCATTACGGCCAAATCGGCCACAGCCAGACCAGTGAGTATGGCATTGGTTGGTGAACGCATCTCACGACGTGATAATACAATTATATTCAATGTATTCGCAAGAGTGCCCAAAATGCAGACAATTAGTGAAAAGTATCCATGGAAATACTTATAGCTGTTGGTCAAAATAAAAATATTCATTAAATTTTAACAAATGGCTAAAGATTATTTTCAAAGTCTAAATTTTTAATAAAATATAGTGCTTATATGTACATATCTTAATTTAACTTATTTCTTAAATTAAAGTTCATAGAAATTGTATTGAAATTTAGGCTGACGATTTGTTATGACCAAATTTCAAGATACATTTGAGGGAGAGAGAGAGCAGTCATCAATTGTTATTATTGAAATCGAACAGCAATTTACATAAAGTGATGTCTATATAAAATAAATTCACATGTGAAATATCTGGTAGAGACTGCTAATAAGTGCTACTCAATTTAATTGAATCTTTTTTTCCCTCTCTTTCTCTCTTTTTCTGTCTGTCTAGGCAAGTTCTTTGGACTGATTAAAAGCAACAGGAAATTGCGTACAATAAAAAACTGTTAAGCATTCGGCCATGTTCTTGTTCATGTTATTTTTTCCTCTCTTGCAAACAGCAAAAACGTTTTTCGCCTTTAGGCATAGTATATTTTTCATGGTACATAGCTTCTGTAAGAATTATGGTAATATTTTTTATGCTTGAATTCAGTTTCATCAACTTGTCCATGTGCCCATGTGCAATAAAAGTATATATATATTTAACTATTAGGCCCATATACTTTTTGCCGTGTGGCAATAACCTTGCTCTTACTCCCGGCATACAAACAAACACACACACACACGCACGCACACAAACACACACATTATCTACCTTTTTACCAGGCAATTACACACACAATTTCATTATTTTCGCATCAGTTATTGCCGGGGTAGAGCAAGGCAAATCATTATGTAAATTACATTTAAAAAAGTAATTAATATGCTGACATGAGTCAGCATGAGGCAGGTAGAGAAGAAGCAAATTCAATCTTCTTTCCATCTGTCCTCCTTCTACCATAGCCACCTAGCCCCCTAGCCCCAACGCTCCCCAATTACTTACTTTGTGTGAAAATCATCGACGCTGGAGCCGCAATAATGCGGCTGCGACATGTTCGTGACCATGCTGTCAATGATGGGAATCGGTTTTTGGTTGGATCCTGGGCTGGGTTGTTACTGCGACTGCTACTGGTGGTGCAGGGAGGTTGGGAAGTTGGTTAC
Organism: Drosophila paulistorum; assembly: GCA_018152135.1. NCBI lineage: Eukaryota > Metazoa > Arthropoda > Insecta > Diptera > Drosophilidae > Drosophila > Drosophila paulistorum. The sequence continues at coordinate 19,134,880 of JAECXG010000690.1, forward strand.
TGGTCGATTGTGGTCTCCAGTGGTGGTCGACTGTCCAGTAGTTGCTGCGGTTTTCGCTGTCGGCCTCTTTTTATTATCGTCCTCCTCGCTCTCTCTCTCTCTCTCTGTCTCTTCAGCTGTGAGCTGTCAACGTGCCACAGCAACAACTTTGCCAGCTCATTAATATAGCCTTTTTCTTTTCGAAAACCGAACAATAAATAATTTAAATATGCAAGTTGCGTGGCCAAAAATGTGAAAAAAAAAAAATTGTAGAAATAAAACGACAAAAAAAACCTGAAATGAAATAATCCACAATTTCTTATTATTGAGTGAAGCCAGTAGAAGAAAATATAAAGGCTAGAAATTTGCATGCCACATGCAAAACGGAAGTTAAATTGCAAAATGAAGTTGAAGTTCAGGGCTAGCCAATTTGCTATTAATGATACACTTGGACGTAGAGTGTATTAGCAGAAAATCTTTACCTCCCACTTCTCGGCCCCGCATACCTAGCAGAAAAGCTATTCAAAGCTAATTGGCTGAAATTTTGGAGCATGTCAAGACAAAAGAGAAAGGCCAACAAGTGAAGTTGCTGTTCAATCAATATTACGCATACGCCCTATGGGCCAGATAGCTTTAGTAACAAGTCATTTATCTCTACATTACAAAAGAACGATGTAAAACAGAACAGAATGGGCATAGCATTGAACTGAAGGATGAATTAGAGTCTCAGGAATGAGATAAATTAAGAGACAAAGAGGGGCAGATATAGGGAAAGGAAATACATACATATATACACAGCTTCTGGGTATTTCACTGCTCTAGCTGCAGTCATTGAATGCCATTTTGCTTGCCTAACTCTTGCGTTTTATTGACTTTTGTAACATTTAATTAAAACTCATTGTTGTTGTCTTTTTTGTTTGTATCACACGTTGGATCACAAATTTCTTGCACATACATACATATGTAAATGCGAACATAAGACGACGGTAAAATTGTTGAATTTCTATTTCATTCTGTAATTAATTCTTCGTCGTAAACCGAATCCGAAACCGAAACTGAAACCAAAAAATATGGAAGAAAAAGTTGAGAAAATATTTCCATGCTGCACTTTGTGGGTCCTTGTGTCTTTTATTCTTTGGTTCTAGTCAATTCTGTTCTTTTTGTTTTTTTTTTTTTGGTGGTGGGGTGGGGCGGGTGAGTTGTAAGCTTTGCCTCAGCTGCCATTAAAGTGATTAAGTCTTTAGCTAGAGAGATTTTCATTTTGTTTCAGAGATAGAAACTTTTGTGCATATGCATGCTTGGACAGGGCACATTGAAGGAGGGCCAACAGGCCAAGACGACTGCAGGGAGAAGCTGTACAAGAACGAGAAATTAAAATGAAATTTCAAAAGATAGATCTGTTGAGACATATTTGGCTTACCAGAGACTTAAGTAATTATTTATGACAAACATCTAATATGGAGAAAATTAAATATTTAAATGAAACACTTTTGGGCTTGTATTTTGTATTAAAGCACTTTAATTCATTTCAATGCGAGTCTCTATCTCTCTCTCAGCATGGGAGAAGCAAGACAACGGGCGTAGGCGTTGGCTCAAGATGCTCAAGTTGTGGTCTGCCCAGTGGCCACATTTAATTGAATTTAATGAAAGTATTCTAGGAAATCAACTAATAAACAAATAGCCTCACCAAATGTGACTTTTCTGTTTGCCGTTGCGAAAAGTGAAACGAAAATGAAATGAAACTAATACGCACCGTATGCCAAATATTAGACTAGACACAAGGTCCAAGACATTGTTGACCGGAAACCGCCAAAGTTGCGGCAAGTCACGTAATGCCCACAATCTGACCCCCACCCCAAAGTCTATCTCTTAGTGACTTGTTGACGATGTTGATGATGATTATGTTGTTGATGGCAAAAACAGCGTGCAGGAGTACAACACTTGAGACCGCAACATCTTTTCAGAGGGGGCAAACTGGAGTGTTGTGGAGTGGCATAGGGTAGGGAAACACATTGTCTTACTATAAGTGCCTGGCACTGACAACTGACAGCAGCAACAGCAGCAGCAGCAACAACAACAACAACCGTTAAACATTTGCAGTTTAATAGACCCACAGTGAAACCATTTAAAAGGACAATCCAAATGAAGCCATCGTCGAGGCCATTATGTTGTTTCACTAGCGGCTGCGGTGCTTCATTTCCATGGCAGTTATTAATGCCGCCTCTGCCGTCTGTGCCTCAAATGCCCCGTAATGCTGTGTTGTTACCATAATCAGTCTGAGTCCGTCATTATCCTACCCCTGATCTCTTTCATACACATTTAATTACTTGCTTGTATCCAATAGGCTCGTTGATGTGTTATTAACATTTTACTCATTATTTCCACATAATGTTGGTAAATGTAATTTAAAATCATTTCTTATTTGCAATTACACTAAATTGAAATTGCAACTTTTTCAACTTTTCATTTACACGAAACTGAAAAGTAATCATTTTACTCTAGCAAAATATCCAGCAAGATTAAATGAGCATTCGATCAAAATAATATGTAATTTGTTTCATTAAAACAGAACTTCTCTCTGTCTCTCTCTCTCTCTCTCTCTGAAAACCTAATTATCAGCTATTTGTCTAAACCTATAATTTCCTTAACAAAAATATTGTATTGAAAAACAGTTTAAAAGGTTTTAGAGTAGATTAAACAAGATTAATTGTTAATCAAATAATCACTTGATTTTTGAAAATCGTGGGCAAATCAAAATATGTATAAGATACATTTTAAGTATTAAGTATCAAGTATTTTAAGAAAATTGTGATAGTTCTTTTGCAATTCTTGCCTTATGCGATCCTGGGATAACTTTAAGCAGTAGCCTAATTAGTTCGAAGAAACAGCCTAAAAATAAAAATCATTTGTCTTAATTATCTACAATCAAATTTTTGTTCTTTTTTTCAGATAAATAGAAATATGAAGACAAACAATGTAAGTTTACAATCATTTATAAAATTTGAAAATTAATAAATATATGAACAAATTCAATGGTCAATCGAAGTGCAGTTCCAACTTATAATAAATGCAATTGAAATATTTAAATTTTACTAATGACTACATAAAGAGTGTTTTGTTTATATTTAATCATACTGATTCCTCATTTGGCAACCTCTTTATATTTCTCAGGGAATTTAAAATGGATATTTTCAGTTAATATACAAACTAAAAGAAGATTTTCACATATTGTCAAGTGGAATTTAGGGTACTATCTGGTTAAATTTTTTGCAAATTCAAGTTCTTACTTCTTTTCATAACCCAATTCAAATGTTTTGCCTCACTTGTAAATGTATGTGTCTTTTGCATGCCCCAAAGGCAACTTTGCCTGACATCATACAATGGAAATTGGAAAGACAAGTATCTACATAGTTTGTCTGGGCTTTAAGCCTTCTAATGAGCACACACGCAAACTGTGCGTGTATATGTGTATGAGTGTGTGTGTGTGTGTGTGGTAAGCAGCTTGAAGCAGGAAGCAGAGCTGGACTCTTGAGAGCCCTTCATGTGTAGTTAGTTACAACCAAATAGCATCTCTTTTTCATCTTCTCCTCCTCACACAATAAATGCATATGAAGAAGAAGAGAAAAAAAAGAAGAAAGTTCTAACATAAATTTTGAGCTTTAGGAAAAATCATTACAGCATCCCAGAGCCAGGGTTAGAGATGGCAGCAAAAAAAAAAAGGGCAGTAAGGGGTCACCCAACCAACAACAGCCACGTGCAACTACCTCTTCCCTCTTGTCGCTGGTCCCTGGGCTCTGCTCTGTTTTGTTCTGTACTTCACTTGCTCTATGCAAGGGCTTAGCGTTCGGTTACAGTTTCTACTTTAGTTTGAGGGTCGGAAATCCGGTTTTTACAGTTCGAAACGCACACGTGCTTTTGCCTCAGTGGTTCTCAAATTACATGTACAAGCGTATACATTCTCATCGTCTCTAACACACAAACACACGCACACTCATATTAAACCATTTGTGGCCATGTGTTGCAGAGAAAGAAGCCGCAAAATTTACCAAAAAAAAAAAAAAAAACCATAAAACCCAAACCGGAAGCAGTAAGCAATCATCAAGGACAATGACTATGACAAAAGGCATACAAACTAAATGAAATAAGCGTAAATAATTGAACACTTGACTTGCTTGGTCTTCGTTTCGGACTAGCGCTGGACACACGCTGCGTATACGCAATATAAGAAGCCAAACCAAAAAAAAAAAAGAACTTTTTTTTTAAGGAATGGAAATTTTCTATGTGTTTGTGTGTGTGTTATCCAATAGCAATCAAAACACAATCAAAAATTTGAAAATGACTTGCGGTTTTTCTGTTTGTCAACACATTTTTCTTCTACTTCCTTTTTGCTTCCCGCCTCTCTTTCCGTCTCTGTCTCTCTCGTTTTCCACATATATACGTCAGTTGCAGGAACCGAAAAATGTTCTATTTCATAGCCTATATTTTGATTTTTAGCAATTTCATTTGCCATGTTCATATAAACGTATTGTGTGCTTTTCCATACACAAACACAATTCTAGGGTGGCTTAGCTATGCTACATATGTACATAGAATCAAAGTTGAACAAAATTCTCATATAGATTCGTAATCAAAAAATGTAAATATGATCATAACTATGTATGTACATTCTATAGAACTCTTTATATCAAAGGTAATGACGATCGTAAAGCATTGACTTCAATTCAAGGGTCACTAAAAGTCGAGTTTTTCCTCTTTGGGTTCGTCCTTCTTTTTCTTTCCTTTTCCGTTGACCTGCTGGGCTTCTTTTGTTGCCTAATTGCTTTGGCTTGTTGTGGGCATATTCCACCTTCTTCTTTTTTCTTTCTTTTTAGCTAAAATGTTTTGGTGGTTTTTTCCAGCATTTCCTTTTTGTACGTTTAGTTTGAAGTTCTAACCGCAAAATTTTCCATGTGGTTTTCTCTTGGATACATTTTACCATTAACTTTTGACTTGTGCAGATTAAGGGAATTGATCTTTAAAAGAAGGAACAAAAAGTGGCATGCATATTTCTAGTTCTACTAAAATGTCTTTTAGAAATATAGTTTAGAAAATCAAGAGACTATTTTCGAATCTTAAATGGTTTTTGCCTGTATGAACTGTCAGAACTTGTAATGACATTTAGAGAAGTGCTGATAACACTTTTAAGACCAAAATCGATTGATTAGTTTTAAGTGTGAAACAATAAATAAAAAAAATATACAAATAATTATTAAGACTGTGAATTAAAATATTGAATTGGAAAAAGTGAAGGACACTTTTTGTGCTTCGATTTATAAAATAATGTCGACAAATACTAAAGTTGAAAAATTGAATGTTATATTGATAAAATTTTAATGTGCCATTTCATTTGCATTGACTTAATAATTGGCATGAAAACATTTATTCTATTTGCTTAATGATTTTCTGCCCAAAAATTGTATGGCGGAAGGGCTTGTTCAAATATTTGGGATGTGACAGACCAAGCCACAGACACATACACACATTCATTAAAACACACATACATGTCAGCACATACTTTTACGCTTACACATGAGTGGATTTTGTAATTAAGAATTCACAAAACGCTTTTTTGGCCTGCCAGCTTGAACAAACAGACAAACAGACAGGCAGTCAGGAAGAGACAAACAAACAGAAAGAGATAGCGCAATGGAAACAAACAAACAAACAGGCAGTCATGGCGACAGTTGGAAACCCATCAAGTAGCCACTAACACAAAGAGTTTCGTGGCCAAAAACTAACAAGAGCAACAAAATACACGTAAAACCTAAAAAAACATAAAGCCTCCAGTTGACTAGTGATCTCTGGTTAGGCCCAGACTATACCAAAAACAGTGAGACAGTGACATAGAATGAGCTCGGCTTAGTGCCCCTCTCTTTTGTTTAGTTTAGTTTAGTTTCATTTCGTTCAGTTAGGTCAAGGTAATTGCCACTTTACGCTCTCCTGGCATTTGCATTTTGTAAATGGATTGCACTATAACTTTTTGGTTTTTTTGGTCGACTATTGTTTTATATTATATGTAGTTATTGTTGCCGCACCAGTGCAACTGTTTTGACTAATTGAAATTCTCAAACAATGTCCAGGACCAGTCAGCTAGAGCTAGAGCGACAAATTACATAATTGTCATGCGGTTAGCCTTAAAATTTATTTACCAATTTAATAAATTTCCATATGCATATTTTAATTAATTTATGTGGCTTTTCGAACAATAAAATTCTATCGCATTAGGTGGATTCACTGTGCATGTGTGTGTGCGTGTTAGGGAGGGGGGTGGTGAGCGGAAGTTGTTTATGTCGCATCAAATATTTATGGCATACTTTTTGGGGCATATTAATTGAGCTTATCGCCTACTTAGCGACTAATAATAAAGAGTAAATAAATAATTACAAGTCAATTGCTAGACAGCAAATATACCCTAACTAACAAGTGGTTTTATAATGATGCTACTGGCAGCGATATTGTTCAATCGAATATCCAATAAAAATCAATACTATTTATAGATATTCTTTTGATATTTGTAGTGAAAGCTTTAAGGACAAGTTTAACTAAGTAAATTCAGTAGATTTGACGCATGATTGCAGGCTATTATATATATGCTAAAGTGCATATCAAAAATGATTATGATGGAATTAAGATTCAATTCAAGTGCGAACCATTTGAGTTGATCTAGGTCTATGGCATGGGATAGCCATTCGCAATGATGAATGGATTCATTGATATTGACTTATTCGTGTACTAGTTAGAGTGTCAACAAAAGGTTCTTACAATATTTATGCTCACCATAAGCAATCAATTTGTCCTCCAATTCTAACCAATTCACTTTTGGGTAATAAAATAGCAAAACAACGACAAATAAAGAAAAAAAGAATAAAAAAAACCATTAGGGCGAAATGGCGCCACTTGTTGCCACGCCCCCCAACCTCCAGTAGCCCCATCACTACTGCTACGTACTACTTAGCTATTGAAAACATCTGTGTATGGCCTCGTCCCCTTAGCAATTCATTTCAATTTAGCTAAAGCTACCACTATATGAAATGACATTCTCTTTTATTTTATTTTTTTATTCCACATTTTAATTTTTTTGCCGCGGCAAAAAAAGTGTATATGCATGTGCACATATGTATATGTAAATATGAGTGTGTGTGTGTGTGTATTAATCTGTGAAGCTTATCGGGGACTTGTTTATTGTCTACTGCGTTAGGCCCCATCGGATGGGTCGGTTTATTGTTTATGGACATGTTTATTATATAGCCATGCCATTGTTTGGCCATTGCCAATCGGCAGTTGATTAGCAGCATAAGCTCTTTTTACCCCCCACACTCTACCTAGCCTGCTTGATCCTCTACCGCGTCCCTCTGCCACTTTGTCAATAAATTATGAAATTTATGTAGCCAGACATTTCAGTTCAGCTGAGCGTGATAATAAATATAATTTTTCGCACCTTCGTGTTGTGGAAAATAACACCAAACACCAAACGAATTGTTGTGAGGAAAAACTGTCTATGGCATTGTCACTTTTTCTATTTTTATTCAGATACCCATTGAATATGATACTTAATAGAATGGGTAGATTTGTTGCCAGAATGACACACTTGTTTGAATATTTTAGGGAGTTTGTTTTACAGAAATTCAGCAATCTATTTCATAGCATTTAGTTCGGTCTCTTAAAGTTGTTAAATTCCCAGACCGCTACAACTTTGTTCAATGAAGGGTATGTTGAATTCGTCGCTAAATGTTTCGTTTTGAATAAAAATCTACTAAATGTGCACCATGAAATTTTATGATGCCTTTTCATTTTAATGATTGTCGTAAAAAAAAAACGTTGAATTATATTCGCACAATGTTGAAAAGTCAGTAAAATAGTTCAACTAATTGGCTCTTGCAGTTTTTATTTTTATGAACTTTTCGATTAGAATCATCACAAAGCCAACAAATGAAATGATCAATCTAAGATGCAGTCATAAATGAGTAAATTGAATTGAAATGAAAATGAAAATTCTTATCCATTTTGCTGTATTTTCTTTTCTCCTGCACTGACAGGAAATTTCATTGAGTGCAACTGAAGCAACATGAACCAGTTTCTGCTATGTGAAGGGAAGGCAAAAGCTTTAAGTTTCCCTTGTTGCCTGTCAACCGAAGCAAAAATAATATCCGCTCAAGCAAAACCAAATTTCCCGCAAACAAAAAGAAAAACCATGAAAAATTATACAATCTGTTATGATTTGGCTATGTTGGCTAATCTAATACTCTAATCTAAATACTTCATGAATTTCCTTTATCAACCAGTTGCGCATTCTTAAACTAATGTTTATTTGAACTTCAATAAATTTCCAAAGCTTTAGCTTAAGAGACTTTTCTCTTCAATTTGAACTTATGACAGACATAAGTATATTTTCTTGTTCACACTTTGATTAATGATTGGGTACAGAAATAATAGCGCAACAGTTATTCGGCCAAGCCGAAATCCTTATCCAATGCCATTGGAAACAGATACACACGGAATGATAAAGTGACATTTTGAAAACATTGATCAAAGATCCTTTTCAATAATCTATATCAATGTGAAAAGTTAATAATGACATTTGAACTCTAAACAGTAGAAATCGTTAATCCCTTTTAAGCAATTTTGCTGTTGATTGAGAAATCTGTTTTAATGTGGCTTGTGGAATATGGTGCCAAATATCAATAATCGTTTCCCAAATTCATACATAAGTATTATTACCTAATCAAACAACAAGTTCAATGGCTTTTCCTATACCTTCTGATATCGTGAATAGGTTAGGGGGTGGTATATCCTGTCATTGATCTTAGTCCTTGACACGGTTCATTTCGCTGTCCGCGCTGTAACTCTGCCATGTAAACAGCAAAAGGAAAAAAAATCAAATTTTTTTTTTCAATCTTCAAAAAAAAAAAACTGTAAAAAGTCTGCTTAATATTATTTTTCAATTTATTATCAAGTACCTGCTGCTGCCGCTGTCGCTGTCGCTGTTGATGCTAAGACATTTTCTTTCCTCTTATTTTCTGTTCGCGGTTCGATGGATTTTCCCCCATTCAGAAAGCATTTTCTTTCTATTAAAGTACCATCAATTTTGCGGACAAGACGTCAGCTCACACAGCAGCAGTAACAGCAACAATAACGCAGAAGGCTAACAACATTTAGTTTGTGGCCAAAAAAGGAAAATGGCGTTAACTGAATTGCCAGACGCACACACAAAATGTGACCAGCCAGCCCCAGACGGTCCCAGCCAAAAGGATAAGAAAAAAAAAGCATCTTTAAAAAAAAGTGGAAAACTCATCTTAAATTATGTAGAAAAGTAACTCTAGCTCAAAGTCATTCTCTCTCTCTCTCTCTCTCTCTCTCTCTCTCTTTCCCTATCTCTCTCCTTTTATATAGTCCAACAATTTTACTGCTATGTCATAATAAAATTAAATGAGTTTGACTTGAAAATATGCCTAAAAAAATGGCAAAAGAGCTGCCCAGCTATTGCTGGTCAGCAATTGTTTGCTTTTGGTTTGACAACCAACGACTTTGTATACCCTAAAACCAAAAAGCATATGTGCTTTTGTTTAAACTACTTTATAAGGGAGTATAGCAATAAAGCTATAGCAAAACATTAATAAACTAATTTCAATTATTCTAATATATGAATGTTAAGGCCATGGCAAAGATTATTAAAAACGGAAGAAAATAATGCATATATGTATCTAAAATTGAAAAAGAGAATCGAAAGTTCGTTAGAAAAGTTACGTTAGTTAGCCTTGTCCCTGACTCTTTCAGTGAGTGTTTTTATTCTTTTTGCTGATTTTGCAGGGAATGAGAAAATAATGCATAAATTTGCAATTTATTAAAGTTATGTTTATAGGCAAAACTGCCAAAGAGGTTAGAGGAGGAATGAAAGGGGGAGCAGGCGACGGGCGAGTTAAAAAAGGCATAAAATGTCTGTTAGAGGGCGAAAGAAACTGAACTGAAAATTGCCAAATGAAAAATGATTGATCGTTATGACACAGGCACTTCTCATTTTTATGCGGGAACTCCTCGAACATGAAAAGAAAATGTGAAAATTATATGAAAAGTCATTCAATGTAACGGTGGGAAGATAAGAGGAACATTTGCTTGAACGAAAGTCTGCCTCTGTCCATTTAAACGATTTTGCTTGAACAGCTGTTAAAGCAATCGCAAACGACATTTTGTTTTAAAATTATTATATATTATAGGTACATATGTCACATAGAGATTTTAAAGTATCAATCACTTCTAAACGATTATGAGATCAAAATATACATATATAGACTATATTCTTTTCTTGGAAGATCTACAAAATATTCTATAACACATTAAGTGCTTATAAATTTAACAATTTTCTTATAATATTTTTCTCAACACGTTGTAAACTACTTAAAATTCAAATTTATTGAACAATTTATAAATTTGCCAACATATTTGCTTTTTTTTCGCGCCATGTCTGTAAGTGCGTGTTGCATGAAAACATTTCGTCCTGAAAAAGTTCAGCGAGTTAGTAAGCAACAAGAGCAAGAACAAACTGTACCAAGTGCTTGGGGTCTCATTTTCAATACTTTGGCGAACCAAACAGAAAAATGGAAAAAGGAAAGACAAAGAATATTCAATGTGTTTAGCACGCGGGGTAAATGAACGTTCGATAGGCCGCAACACCAAAGCTTAGCACACTTCGTGTGTGAGACAGCTTATCTCTGTCCTCCCTACCAACTCCCTTCTCATTTTCTGTGTGTGTGTGTGTTTGTGTGTGTGTGTTGCCCATACACACTTTTCATTTTCGAAATTATTCCCCGCGGTTAAGAGTCGTAAGACCAAAATGCCTTTTGCCTTACCTTTTGGCCTTCTTTCGTGTTTCTCTACCCCAATGAAAGTAATAGAGGGGGGTATGATGGTAGGGGCAAAGCGTAACCAAACAGCGAGGACATAAAAACTCATACCATGCTCAATTAAACTTGAGCCACCATCGTGTGCCATATACATACTAATACATACTAATCTATGCGCCCACGTGTTTCTCCATATATATAAATATATGTATGTGTGTGTATGTGCGTGTAATGTTAATTTTCTGCTGCATACTTTAAGGTACAGACACACACACAGACACTCGAAATCAAATACGCACAGTCAGTGTGGCTAGAGAGCGCAACAGGACCGTATAGGCAGCAAAAAAGCGTGTGTAAATAATATTCATTACAAAATTACACAATTTTCTGTAGCGCCTACAACACACACACATACACGCATACGAAAAACTTCAGTCTAATTTATGTTTATTTATTTTTTTTGGCTTTTTTTTTTTGGTTTCTCCTTCTCCCTGCTGCCTCATTTATTGTCGTTGGTGTCGTTGTCGCCATTTGCCATTCTATGGTACCCATAATTTCTCACACATTTTTGCCTATTTCGAATGCCTTTTAAATCATTTTTTTTCCCCGTTTTGCTTGCCATTTTTATACCCTTGCAAAAAGGGTATATTAATTTTGGTCAGAAGTGTGCAACGCATAGAAGGAAGCATCTCCGACCATATAAAGTATATATATTCTTGATCAGCACGACGAGACGAGTTCAAATAATCATGTCCGTCCGTCCATCCGTCTGGATCGACGCGAACTTCTCCTAGACCGTTAGAGCTACAGCGCTGAAATTTTGCACGTAGGCTTGTATATACTGCACAGTTTGTATATCTCGGATTCAGCCGGATCGGACCACTATATCGTATAGCTCCCATACAAACGGCAAAGTCACGAACAGTGACTTTTCTCAATAACTTCGTTATTTTCTCAGCTATTGTAAAATTTAATATTGTCAGTCTAATACACCTATAAACCGCTGTGCCAAGATCATTTGATCAAGATCGGGTGACTATATCATATAGCTCCCATAGAAACGATCGGTGGAAAATAGTGGCTTTGATCAATATCTTCGTTATTTCCGAAGATTGTAGGCCGTTCTTTCCCAAACATTAGCCTTTTTAGATAAAACGTTGTTTCCTTTGATGGCTATAGGTAAGGCAAGGGTAGACAAACTTTGACGCGGTCGAAGTTAGCCTCGGCCTTCTGGGTTTTCTTTGTTTTTTGCATTCCTGTAAAACAGTGGGCTTGGTTAATGATAAACAAGGCCAAAGTATTAGCAAATTGACAACTTATATCGAAGAAATGTATAATTGTGAGATATAGAAAGCGGAAAATTGTAAGTTGCGTTATCAAACTAAATAGAAACTTTTCATTAAGAAGACGTTTTAAAATTATCAAATGAGTTAAATTTTTAAGAAAGCCTAATAGGTACATTTAGTTCATTGAAGCCGTTAATCGTAAAGTATTCAACGGTCTTAGCATATTTTGTGTGCCGAGGGAACTTCTTCATTTTCCAAATAACTTTTTGGTTTATGTTTTCAAGGAACTTCTTTAATTTGGATTATCTATCGTAAAGCAGTTTTCAGCGGCTGGTTTATATAGATTGTGGATTGAAATGGTTGGGCATAAAATTGATTGATTTCAAAACTTTCTTTTTTATGAAAGGATTTTGTACCAATGTGCAGGTCATATAAATTGCATTTTCTTTTAGTTTTTGCCTTGCCCCGCCCCAACGCTTGTACTTTATTTTATTTTATTTATTTTTTATGCGGCATAAAACAAGTGCGTGGGTTTTTCTCAGAGCAACATTATTGGAATTCCCCAGGAGTCTTGCCCCCTACCCACCCATCTACCTTCTACCCACTACCCCACACCTGCCCCTCCCAAACTTGTTAAAGTTTTATTGCTCATACGCAATGTTATCCATGAGCACACTCATACACACATACACACACACACACACACACCAACATTCAGCTGTACAGACTGAGGCAGGTCCTAGTGCAATTAAGTTTACTCTCCAGGGTTACCTGCTGAGCCTCATCCCTTTTCAAGAAGCCAAATAGAATTTATTTTTATGCCTAGGCTTTGGTTATAACAAATAATGTTGCTTGGGCTTTAGTCTTAAATGGGATTATGCAGAGCGCGTTTTAGACTGATTGAAGTTGGCTGCTGGAGGAATTAAAGTCAAATTTTTTGCATTCTGAGTAAGTGTGACAATTACATATTCATATACAACAGAGAATATAGCCAACACTAGGGCCCCACCGAAAAAAAAAAATATATATGTATATCGTCATGACAAAAGCCAAAACAAATACAAAGAAAAGCCAAGTATGCTTACCTTGGAATTGACAATTGAGTGAACTACCTAAACTGACGACGACTCTTCACAATGGCAACAGAGATTTTATTTCCACTTTCGCTTTTGTCCTGACCAGGCCAGAACACTTGAATTGCCAAGCAGTTTTCTTCGCCACCTTTATCAAAAGATAAGCCACAAAATAAAAAAAAAAACGGAGAGAAACGAAAAAAGGAAACGAAACCACAACAGAAGAGCCATGCGACAACGAGAGAAGAGTCAAAGTAAAGGCAAATGTTTTAATTAAATTATGGCTTCAAATCTCAGCGGAAGTTTTGCATTAACAAAATGAGGTCAACATCAACAACATCAGTAGCAGCAGCAGCAACAGCAACAACAACTGCAGGAGGGTATTACAAAACGTAAGTAGGTTGTTGAAAGTGTTAGTAACTAAAAATAGTAAAGAACATTTGCCTAAGTGCCAAGGTGGCTAAGTGAAAATATTCTCCATCTCTCTCTTTCTTTCTTTCTCTCTCTCTCTTTTTGACATTTACCCACTTTCTTTCTCTCTCTCTCTCAGACTCACTGCGTTTAAAGGTGTGAAACTAAGACAAGGACAAGTAGCTTGCCAGCACTTGAAAATGCTTGAGACATGCCAAAACACACATCCACCCCACATACTTGCACCTACATACGCACACACATACACACACACATACTCACACAAGCATATGTGTCCAAGTGTGGATGCTGGTGCTGTTAGTGATGGCAGAGACGACTTGTCTTGGCCTTTGTAATCCTTAGATGTTCCTCCAAAAAAGAATTATATGTACCTATGTATGTATATATAGTAGGTATATATATATGTACGTACAAAAAGGAAACCATGAAGGAGACCAAGCAAATGGGCACAGAACCAGCACTAAGTAAGTGGCTTGTATTTCAGTGACTTTCCCTAAGGGGTCGGTGGGCCATTGACGTGCATTTATATGCCCTATCTATCTATCTATTCAGTATGACAAAGGGTATATTACGATTAGCTACTGATTTTCTGTCAAGTAAAACCAAATAATTTTTTGTTTTATTAATTAACTAGCTAAACAATAAATCCTAATTAAATAATAAAAAAAAAACCTAACTTACAATTAGATTACAGAATATTCAACCTTTTCTATTTCCAATTTCTTAGCGAAAGTAACGATAACATTTTCTTTAAATCAAATTAAGCCATTGATAATTAACAATAAATTAAGCATTGACAATTAAATGGATTCTTGATCTTTATTACATTGATATAAAAAACATTGTTTTCCAATTTCTTTCAATTTCTCTGCTAGAAAAGCAATTTCATTTAATTTTAATTTTATGATTAACCAGAAAAGGTTGCGACTTTATTAACTATACGATATAATGTGTTATCTACATTGTCGTTCTGCTCTACACGGACGCGTAAATACCTCAATCGTCTAATAAAATGCATGATAAAGGTCGCCGTACGCCAGTAAATGAGTCCCAACCATATCATCATAGTTAGTAAGGCAGTGAACATAAGACTATAAAACCATATAAACCATATTCTATCAAAACCTTCGTAACTAGCCTCTGATTTCAATAATTCGATAACATAATTAACAAAGACGGATAGGCATGACAACATGAATGTTGAATGTTTCCGAAATGGGGTCTTCTTAGGTGATAAGCACTCCCGCTTCTCGATTAACTGATGCAATGTTGTGTCATCCATATTGACATCTAGACGACAGAATGTACCATTTATTACATGATACAATACAGGCAAATCGTAGCCCGATCTCGAATTCCCGGATAGATTCATATTGATAATACCCATTTTAAGGTCGCTGCTTACACTCGGCATGGCCAGTTTGCACGCAATGTGCTTCACTTCCTTGCATTTCTTACAATTCTCAGCGCAAAGACCCACTAGCCATTCACCAGTCATCATTTGGATCCAATTGTGTTCCTGTATCTCCATGAAGTAGCGTTCTGCTGTTTGTGATCCAGTCTTCTTGCACGTCTCTAGGTCCTCACCAGCTATAGCAGTAGCATTCAGTACAATGATTAGAAAAATAACAAATACGAAGTGGACAAACATTGTAAATTGGTTAAGAAATTTGAAATAGAATTGAGCAACTCCTCAGATTTTATAGAGAAAGCCTTACTGTCGTACTGTCAAATGTCAAAGTGAATTTTATACTCTAAAAATTATCCGACTACTCTGTTTGTTAGTGTTGAGTTTTTATAATGTGTCACGAGAGTATAGGTATATCAAGGTCGATACTTGGTCTTGCAATACCTGCAGTTTGTTTTCCACTTTTTTTTTGTTTTTTTTTGTCTTTGTACTTGGATTTGGATCGTTTGAGTTGGCCATTTATTTAGTACACGGGCAAAAAAGGAATTTGTTTTGCAACTGCCAACCGAAAGTGCTTGAAGCTGGCTTGTTCGTTGATTCGTTCGGTTGGTTTAGTTTGGTTTGGGATTTGCTTTTACCCAAAATGCAATCACTGAAAGTTGCAAAGGTCTTTCAAATACACCTTCCGCACATTCTTTGCCAACTGATGGTTGGCACTGGGCACACCCATTGCTCTTCTCATCATGATGCATAGGGAGTGAAGTCCTAATGCAATTTAATCACCTTAACAGAAGGTGCCAAAGCTGCGGGCGAGAACATGACGATGAATAAATGATTGAATTGGTCATTTGGTTTGAAAATTTGCTAGTCACTTTGATGATGAGTTCACATATGTGTATGCATCACATGTGTTGCGAGGAATGCGGGTTTGGCCATCAAATCGAATCAAATATATACTACTACGTATGTATGTATATATGTACAATCAAATTAGCATTAAACTTATGTATATATACATGTGAGATATTTGCTGAGTTGCTGGTCGTTTTTGTAGCCCTGGCTAGTTAAAAGTGTGGCCAGTCAGTGGAAGTCAGTTGGAGTGAGTCGAGAAGTAGTGTCGTCGTCGAAAAGTTGCCAGCGAAGAAGTCGAAAGTCGTCGCAACAATTAAGTTGAAAAGTCAAGTCGTTTTAAGTTGAACATTACACGTTGTAATTAATTAAGAATGATTTGTGAACTCATTTGGGCTCATTGATACTTTTTATTTTTGTAAACTGATCTTTAAAACTTTCTATTTGTTTATATACGAATAAATCTCTTACATGCATACATACATATGTATGTACATACATTCCTACATTTGATTGGGCAAAAAAAGAAGCGAATGCTTTTCGTTTTCACAAAATGAACCTACCTATAGAAACGCATTTTACTTGAAACAAAAGTCGCCTTAAATTTAAAATTGGACTCACTTGTAAACGTCACATGAAACACGTCAAAAATCACGGTTTGCGAGCTACTGGAGTTACCCGTCTAACCCAGCAAACATGCAATTTGATCGTTAGCTTAAGTAGATCAAATATTCCAAATGTCAACTTGGTTCAAAGAAGGTCTATCCACCCACCTGTGTGTTAAAGCTATAATTATTGCAATAAAGTTGATCTGACACAAATGATGCACCATGAAAATTTCAGACGCGTCGCTATAAAAGCAAATAAAAATGTCAAAGAAGCTAACTTCGGCAATGCCGAAGTTTTTATACCCTTGCAGTCCTTGGCAATAATTTTTTTACATTTTGAAATTTGTTTCCCTGCAACTCAATTCATCAACACACAAACAAAACATCATTTCTCTTTTTACTACAACTTTTTCTTCTTATTCCAAAAAAATTTCATTCCGATAGCTCTTAAGTTGGCTGAGTAAAACGCGTACGCACAGACGGACGGACAAACGGAGGGACAGACGGACATGGCTATATCGACTCAGCTTCTCATGCTGATCAAGAATATATATACTTTATGGGGTCGGAAACGTCTCCTTCTGTGCGTTACAAACATCTGACCAATTTTCTAATACCCTCTGCAAGGGTATAAATATACACTAAAATCCCTTATACGTGTTCTTTTAATTGAAATTAAATATTTAGCTTTTTGCTGGAGATCTGCCTATCCTAGATTAAAATCTCTAGTCACTGACGTCCCTCGGTCTAGGTTTTCTTTCCCTCTCTCCTGAGAGATAAAACAAAAGCTAACCGATTCAAGAATCTGAATGAAATTGTATTGACGAATAATAGATACCCTGTAACCCAAATAAATATCAATAGTTAATGGTAAGAGTCTTATTTCGCATGGTAAGAGTCTTATGTCGATTTATTGCAAATGAATGTTGCAAATTTTAAAAGCTCTAACATGTCCTTTGACCAAATTGAGGCCACAGGGTATTTGAAAAGGAACAGGAAACCCTTTAGATCTTCCACAAACCTAAGACCTCACGTTTTTGTTTTTGCCGTCAGGTTGGGATAACATTGTGTGGGTTGTCGACTGTTGCTGTTGGGTTTGAGAAATGTCAACAGAAGGTAATATGTCCTTAGAGTTTCCTGTTTATGCCACACAGAAATGTGGAGTCCATCCCCTTGTCGTCTCCTTTTCAACAAGTCGAAAAATGTTTAAGCCTGGCCTGGTTATTTGTTCGTGCCTCAGATATTTCTCTGCCTCTCTGTTGGCCCCTTGAAGTAAAATTGCAGTTGCAATGTTTATGTTTTTTGTTTTTTTCTTTCTGTTTTTCGAATTTGGTTGGCTAGAACATTTTCTTGATAGTCTTGATAGTAAGCATATGCAAATTAGTTGTTCTTGTTGTTGGTTGAAAGAATAAAGCCAAAACGAAACGAAATGTAACGAAACGAAATAAAAGTAGTTGTAGAATTTTTCATGTACCGAGACAAGGCAAAAAACCCATAATTTATAAGAACCCAAGCAACGTGAGTGCTGACTGCCGAGTACCGAATACAAAGTCCCGAATGCTGAATGCGCTCAGTCTTGCGCCTGCTAAGGACATAAACAAACAGCTAAGCATATATATAGTCTCTGGCCTCTTTTTGCTTCCAAACAATCCACAAAAAAAAAGTGAAGAAAATGGAACTGATAACTGAATTCGTTTTGTATGGCCATCAGCAGCAGCAACAAAACATAATGAAAATCATTATAGATATATCAGCAACAAATACATACAGTGACATATACATATACAGGATACATACATATATTTATATATAGTAGGTTTATGTTTATGTGTCAGCATTGTTTAGGAAAACAGTCAGTTAAATCAGTGCTGTACAACTAAAGGAAATTCTTAGGAAATTTCTTAAACAACTAATCACCTATTACCATTTCAATGCTAAAGCTGTTTGCAACCATTTGCTTCCCGTTGAACTCAGACCTTTTCATTTGGAAATCAAATCATTATTACCAAGGTTTTGTAGTTCTAAATTTTTGCTCAACTAAGAGAACCCTCTTTGTTAGATAATATTTTGCGACCTACGCCTATGCTTGAGCGGTGCTTGACTTTGGTCATAGAGTTAGACGAAGAGTTGGCCCACGCAAAGTTGGCTCGTTTCGTTTTTATTCTTTATAATCTTTTAAGGGTCTGTCTGTTTCCCTCTCGCTGAGTCGTAACTGTTGTGTGTATCCTTTGTCTATTTGGTCGTTGCTTTATTTCTTTCTTTATGCCTTTGGCTTTGTTTATTTTATTTGCCGGCCAAGTACAAAGCACTTGAGCTTAAAGAGCATAAAATCAGTCATTTTGCCATAGTTTTTGGTAATTTTTTTTGCCTCATTGTCACATGAAACTTAAAGACTTACGAGTTAAATGACAAAAAAATATACACCAACATTTATCTATTTTCCGTTCATATTAATGGATGGATTATCAGCAGGTTTTCGCTTCAAATGACAGCAGCAGCAATACGCATCTTTTCAGCAATTTAATTGAATGACGCTATGAATGTGAAATGCAAGCCCAAAGGCTGAATAATTTTACACTGCCGGTGGAATCATCATTATCATCGGCATAATCATCATCAGAATAATCGTCATCATCAACCATCAGCATCCAGCTATGACTGCATTTTGTTATATGCGTATTATTTGTGTAGATTTATACCGAAACCCATTTCTAGCAGTTATAAATTCAAGCTCTAGGCCATGTCTTTCTCATGCATGCATATCAACAGTGTGTGACCTTGCACATTCTGCACTGGATAGGCATTAAGTGGGATGGAGAGGTGGTATAACATCTTTTATTGCATATGTTACACAGCATCCCCTCTATAGACACACACACACACGCGCGCAGACAAACACAGAAACATATCTTTTGAGTTTCCTCCTCTCCTTGCCACTGATTTATTTCAACTACTTTTGCTTTAACTTGCTTTGGCAAAATGAAATATTGATCCATTTAAGGGTATCAAACCCCAAACCTTCCCTGTACCACTAATACCAAGTAAAGAGCGAGGAAGGGGAATGGGTTAAAAAAAGGCTTACAACATTGTTACAACCCAAAGTCATGTCACGTGTCTCTCTCTCTCTCTTTCGCTGTTGCTCCGTGAATGTGTGTGGCCTTAAGGCCAAATAGAAATACTTGTATCTGCATATAAATCTTCTCACTTGAGCTGCCTTCCCCACACAACACCGCTCACTAATAGTTTAGGCCAAACGAGTGTTAAAATGTTTGGCCAAGTGAAAAATTATTTGCCATTTGAAAAGTCATTTGAATTTATATTTTGGTCTAGACAACAAAAAAGTATATTTCATTTAAATGAAAAGTGAAAATGAACTTAATGCGCGCAAAAGAGTTAAGCTCCGCCACTGCCTCCCCTTCAAGCCACTTGAGCCACTTTTCTACTTTTCCTTATTTTACTTTTCATACATGTATAAGTAAGTATATGTTAATATATGTGAAAAGTTGAGAGTTATGCGAATTTACAATTTTGTTCTTGCTCTCGTTATATAAGAAATAAACACATTTTCCATTTTGTTTCCTCCTTTTTGGTTGTTTTTCATTTTTATTATTATTATTATTTTTTTTCTTTTGTTTTTTGGGTGAACAAGAAGGAGGATATTAAAATTTTATGCACTGCCGCCTTGGTATTATGTGACTTAAATAAAGTCACATCTGGCGTATACGTAATATAATAAGAATAAGAAAAGTTTTGTGTGATATTGGGCATGTCAATATATTATAAAGGGTAAACAAAATGATTGGCAAATTATTACCATAATTTTAATTTAGCTTACGATATGAGAATATGTGTATATATGGTTTTTTTCTTGCATCGATATTTTATTCCCAAGAATAGACAGAGACATTAATTATCCTTAGTTTTTCCTAAAGCTTTTATTAATTCAAAATATAAACAAATAAATTCAAATAAGTTGGACAGCTTTGACCTACAATTATTTTGTCGACAAATTAGAATTAGCTGAAAATAGAAAGCCCAAAAAAAAATCCATAAAATTAGATTTTCAAGATGTTTTTAAAAAATATTGTCAGTGGAGTGTTTTGGGGAGGGGTAGGATACATTTCATATTTATGGTTAAAACGGAAATTTCGCAGACAGATTTTTATTCCCCGATGAGCATAGGAGAGGAGGCGTAGAAGGGACATAATCGTTTCCTTGGCGTATACGTAATATGAAAAATTGCTCATACGACAAGAAAACAAAAAAGCCAAAAGGGAAATCCGTAACTTACTTTGAAATACATCTCATAATCCATTCGCTCAAACACTTAATGACTATTTCACTTAATTTCTATTGCAATTAATTTAAATGCTCCCAAGCGTTGGCGGAGCGGGCAGAGTAGACGAGTGGTTACAACCCAAAAAACCATATCAAAAACTCAGTTAAAAGCCACAGCAAGGCAACCAAACAGTGGTCTCTCTACAACAAAAAACACAAGACAGTTGATAGAGGTTGGGAAAATGAGGAATGACAATGTCTATGGAAGGGCACGTGGCATTGTTCTGGGTTGCAAAAACGAAAAGCCACAATGGACAATTACTGCCTCAGTGTCTCTGCTGTCTCTATCTCTCACTCTACGCCCCTGTATATGTCTGTTGCTGTTGCAGCTGGCATACAAAAATTAATTAGCTCAACTTATGGTCTAAGCCCTGCACAATGAACAATACAGTTCGACTTGAACTTGGTCTTAGACATGAGCTTGGACGCTCTTTTTTTTTGTTGATATTTTTTTCGCCCGGCAACGTCTATTGACATTTGACATTGACATTGTCACTCACCCAAGCTCAACCCTCTGATTCCATTCCCTAACCCATAGATGAGATGGGACAAGCAAATAAGTAGCAACAGCAGCAGCATTTGCTTTTAAGCCATTAGCGGTTACAATTTATGGCCAATTGTTGTCTATTGATTATTGTCAGCCCATTTTACTTGCCACTGTCAACACTAAGCGAAAATTTAAAGCGATTTTCCCTCCTACACTTACCGAGAAGCATATCGATAAATTGGTCCCAAAGCTCCGAATATAAGTTTGCTTTTCAAAATCTGTCATCTAGAATTTGAAACTGATTATTTTAGTCATTTTATAAGAATCCTTCCTCTTGTTGACTTGTTGTATCAATCTTTAGCGGCAGGTGCCATTTGGCATAGTGACTGTTACACAAGTTTTTTTGATCTCATGTTACATTTTCCAAACAATATACAACATTAAAAGCTACATCATCTCATAAGAATTATTTCGACGTTTCATTTTCGTCAACTTTTTTAAATCGAACTACTATCCAAACAGAATCTGATAAATCTTAAAAAAAAGAAAACTTCTCTTTTGTTTTTTAGTATGGTTGTTCCTTTGGCAACCAAATGTTAAGGAAATTCTATCACACCGGTCAAAAATATAACCCACCTATCTTATGGTAACAACAAGTTCTAGAATCAGATGGTTAAAAATGAGTTTGGTTCTTTATCAATAACATCAAGAATATAGAACTGTCGTACATGGCCAATGAAAGGTAAATCCACTTCTTGTATTCTACAGATAAATATATTTGTATATAGTGTGTCTAGTAAATTTGGGCATATTATGACAATGATCAGATCCCGCTGACCTTGTCTATATGGAATACTATACATTTTTGCTGCCATCTGCGTTAATTGCTTCAAGCTGTTCTCCATAAAAGTTCATGGCTCGTAAATTGAAATGTTTATTAACATGATAATGATAATGATGATGATGATGATTGTGATGATGGCAAAAGACGATGTTTATTTAAATAATTTTCGGACTGAAAAGGCTTGCGGCGAGCGTCAACAAAATTTCCTTAAGCAAAATTAGAAAACTTTTGGCTTTATCTTCTTCACTCTAGCCTAAGCAAATATTTTTACAAACAACAAACAAATATTGTTGACTTATGTGTATGTGTGTGTGTGTGTGTGTGTGACCTTACATATTTTTCGGCTTTCTCTTTTTTGTACATTTTGTTTTTGTATTTTATTTATTGTTTGGTCGTAAAAACAAAGCAAAAAAAAACAAACCGAGCCCTAAAAAACAAAAACGGAAATGGAATCTAGAACAAAATGCAAAAAATTTCTCCCTGTTCGTCGGTTTTGCTGCCTTTTTTTTTGTTACTTTGCAGTCTTGTACATTTGTTTGAGGTTTTGCTTTACTACTTTATGTTTGTTTTTCACCATTTTTTTCCTGTTTTTCGTTTCCATTTTCGCTTGGCTGTTTGCTTTTTAGGCCAAGTTTTTCCCTTATTCAAATTTTATGCTCGAAAGCCAAAGAAATTTGGCTTTGTTTTTATGACTTTAGAGCTTATAAACAAAAATGCGTTTTTATTCTGTTACCAGGTTTCCATTTTTGTTTTATTTTTTTGACTTATTTTATTGTTGCTTGTTGGCGGCAATGCGTTTATTGACAATCAGATATATCTTTTATATATTTAGAAAACACATGTCTTCTTCCTTTCGATTTGATTGTGACTGACTGCCCCCCAGTTGGTAGTTTGTTGGTCACATTGATTGCACTTTTGTGTCATCGAGAAGAACAACATTGATCATAAAAATGAAATGAAGGCGGGACAATTTATTGGGCAGGCGCATAGAGTGAGTGAGAGAGAGAGAGAAAGAGACGAAAAAGGATGTAAGAATACTCGAACCGATACTGTTAAGTTCAAGTTGATATGCCACTACAATTGAAATAGTTATTTGCTACGAATGAATTGAAGGATTGCCGTGTCGAAAAAAGTCTGCTTTATTCGAATAGAAGTTAAAGTTCAAGATTTAATTTCAATACAATTCAAATTCAATTTATCTAATTGTAAGCAAAAACATTGAACCAAAGTTTAGCTACTACTATTACCTTGTTTCCTTAAAATTCTCGATAAGAGTGACGTTTGAATAATTATTTGCCCGATTGCAGTTATCATTTATCTATACAATTCCAAAAAAATTATACATTTTCTACAAACTTGCATGTGTGTTCTAGTCAGAATGTTCTTAGGTTCTTGAAAGTAAGCTTCCATCAATTTCAAACAAAAGTTACCAAAATCAAACTAAAAACAACTAAATCATAAAGCTTTGGTGGACATTTTGTTGTCCTTCAGATGGCTTTAAAATCAAAACCGACTGTTCAAATAGACTTTTAATGAACACTGCTTAGAAAAAGAATAAGTCATTTGAACATTTACAGCCATATTTCTGATGCTAAAGTCTTTTCCAACTCGTTTATCGATGATTATACATTCTTATTTATCCATCCCATATTGTCCATTCGTATAATACTTTTTCAGAACATTGGTACACGATCAAAATCAAATGTCTTAATCATCTTTCACTCTCTCAGTTTTTCAATGTATCATTTCCAATAGAGAAATGCTTTCGAGGAGACTAATTGTAAGTCCTTAATCAATATACAAATTCTTGTGTTCTTGAAATGATACCAACATCAAAGACAAAAAAGTAATTAAATTTAGCGAGCTATTCACAAGAAAAGGAGCAAAAGTAAACAAAATCTCCATCAATTATAGTGAAATCTAAATTATTTCGAAGCCCTTAATGCAGGCGATTCCAGCGAAGAATGCATTTTGAAATTTAAACAACAAACAAAAAGCCAAATATTTTATAACACTAAATAAAACAAAGATTTCTAGAAGTCAAAAATGTGTACTTGAATCCAGTAAATTTAAAATTTGAGTACAAACTATAAACAAACAGTTTCTCTTTAAACAATTTTGCAATCTATTAGTTTATGAACAATGTGGCCAAAAGGTATTCAAACACACGAGTGAGCAGTTGGTTAAATAAATGAAAAAGGTATTTCAATTTTGAGGATAGAGTCTCTTCTTGTTGAAACCATTAGAGTTTGTTTGATGTAAACATAATCTTTGTTCCCATCACCACCTCGTCCCCACTTCCCCTCACAACTGAGGAATACTAATAATCTTATTCACATTCTCCTAACTAACCTATATCAATTCAAATGGCACTTGCCTAAACGTAAACTACATAGGGCATTAGACTTAATGTCTCTTATGGGACCATTATGCTAATCAGTTAAACCCTTTTTTAGTTAAACCACAAAAAAAGACAAGCAAAAAAAATATATATATATACAACTCACTAGATAAGGCAAAATGAATGGTACACACACACAAAGGCTTTTGAGCGCATTGACCAAAGATTGGCCAATAACCTTAATGCGTTTAAATGAATTTGCATCCAACTCACCTTATGTTGAATCACACAAGAAACAAAAACGAAATTAGAACTCGATGTATGTTTCAAACAGTTCACAGAATAAAGTGGGTTTTCGTTTTATCTTTTGTTTTTAGCAACAGAACTAAACTTTAAAAAAAAGTGATTGCCGTATCAAAAAAGTTTAGGGCGAAAGATCTAATTAATCATATTTTCAAATTGAAGAATCATTTATTCAGCACTGAATTTAGAAAACTTGTAACTTGCTATCTATTGCGCGAACGCGAACGCTGATAAATTTGTGTGTGTATGTGTGTGTGTGTGTGTGCGTGTGCGTGTGTGGAGAAAAAAAATGTTAGTTGCCAGGAGTCAAAGGAAAAAAAATGCCGAGGCACGTGCTGGCAGCGCGGCAATGGAAAACCAACTGATGGAAATGTTTGAAAATTGCCAACAGCTGGCAAAACGATTCGTCGTGCTGTGCTGTGTGGGCTCGCTTTGGCGGCTCGCTTTTCCTGGGCGCCTGTCGAAAGTGTTGCCAGCATGCGGGCGATGTTAGCGGAGGCAGCTGCCAATCAGCTGTTTTATATTGCCAAACATCGGCATTTGCCACATGAAGAAGCAACAGGCCAACAGCATCCACATGGATATGGAATCCACAGCAACAGCTGGTCGTTGGTCTGCACAAAGTTTATTTAAGAGAATAATTTCCCACTCTCTTGCCCCATGTCTCTTACATTTTATATGTGGAATCCATTGTAGCTGGATTTTATGAATGAAAACCGATATAGGCAAAATGATACATCAATATCTATACATCTAAGTATGTACTACATGTACATATATCTAATACGTATATATGTGTATATGTATGTATGTATGTACATATGTATGTGTATGCTAAAAACATTCACTTGTCTTATCTCTCTGGGTTGGCCAACTATTTAGTTATTTATTTAGCTAACTAAACTATTTTTTCTGTTTTTTCTTTATTACTGAAATTTATAGATTTCATTCTTTTTTGTTTTGTTTCGGCCCATTTGGCGTATGGGTAATAAATCTTTAAATGAAATGATTTACTGCCCCTGCCCCGGTGTTGGCCCGTGGTCTGCCATTTTGCTGCCTCTGTTTCTCTGCCATCTCCGGGTTGGTTATTTCTGTTTCTGTTTTTTTTTTTTTTTTTTAATATACATTTGTATGTGTGGGAAATGTGTTTAAATCCTTTTTGAGTGCTCATAAAACGTTTCAGTTTATCTGCTTTCGAGCTTTCATTATATACCCTTTTCGTAAAGTCTACTTATTTTGATCGAACGTTGGACTTCTCGGGTCCTATTGAAAAAACATAACAAAATGCAGCTAATTCTAATCATCTGGACTTTAATGTCAGTAAGCGTAGTGTGTGTAATTTCTTTGCATAAAGATATTATCTCTAAATGGATCTATGAAGTTACTCGTAGATCTAATTGAATAAATGAATAAACATGCAATTAAAATTCAAGGTCTTAGTTCACATGTTTAAAATGATTGACCCCTGAGTTGACTGATTAGCCAGTTAAAACCACTCCAAATAAAACTTGATAGTAAACCGAATAATTTATATAGGGCACACCAATATCGTTCCTGTTATATATTTTTTGTTGTATTTTTGTATGAGTTTTCTGCTTTTTTCTTATTATTATTATTTTAAAGCATTTTTCACTTGCTTCATTGTTAGATTTATGTGTTTGCCAAAGCTTCATAGGGGATTTTATTATATGAAATTTATATCCACAAATATCTCAATGTTTGCATTTCAATTTGCATCGTATATTGTGTGCGTGTGTGTGTGTGTGTCTGTGCGTTTGTGTGAGTGGGTTGTCTGCTGTCTATTGCCTGATGTTTGTGTCTGTTTTGTGTCCGTTTTATTTTCATTTTGTAAGCAACATATGTTGATTAACTTAAGCTATTTATGCCAGATTTATTTTAACAAAGGCAACTTATCCAAACAAAAAACAAAACAATATCACTCTATTTATATGAAAAATATTGCAGTTTAAGTAACCGACATAATTGTTCTGACAGGAATATCAGATACATACATATATAATAGTACATATCTTGATTATTTGACTTCACTATCTTTTGTATATCTTATTGCAATTGATAAGTTTAAGAATTGTCGCTTATATAAATATACTTATGAAACTGAAGATATGTAGAGAAATCAAAACTATAAATTTCACAGAACTCGTGAGAACTGATTTAGTTGACCCCTCCAAATGCTTTAACTTAGTCTATACAAATTAACACCTATATAAGTGTAGAATATATTTGTATAATATGGATTCAAAAGAAGAAACCGTCAATTTCATTTTAGATCTACCAAAGACATTGAAGACCACAAAACTAAAGACATTTGCCTAAATCACAACTTCAACATGTTCTGCTACTTAAAGTTATATTTTCTTTGGAATTTCATTTCAAAAAGCTGTTAAGTCAAAATTAGCCTATTTCTACCCCACAAAAATGTGAAGTAATTTATTTCATTTATTGCTCATCCTTCAATTTATGTCAAGAAAAAAAAAAGAAGGGAGCCCCATGCCATTCTCCATTTTTCTCCATTTATATGAGCCTAAGTGCCGTTAAAGTAAACCTCCGTTAAAACCAAATCAATAATTTTCCATTTTTTGCCCCATGCCCGCGACCCCCGTAGGACCCAACCACGCCCACTTACCCAATCACCATTCGCCAACGTGTTTGGCATAAAGAATGCCACACAACATGCCTGTGGCTGAAGTTGAATATGACAATGAGGAAGAGGCAAAGTTAAAATGCCTGCCACATATCACCCTCCCCTAACCATCTTTAAATGTGTTGGAGCAACGCAACGCAATTCAAATGACATTCAATAAACATTTCAAAATACTCAATTATTTTTCAATTGCATCGATTTGCGCCAAGCAAAGGAATAAAAAAAAAGAGGAGAAAAATATAACAAAAAATCGTATTATGCAAAAATCGAAAGGGAACAAAAGGCAATGAACTTGGCTCTTGATTTTTGTCATGGCACGTGACCCATAACACACACACACACACACACACACCTACACGGAGAAGAAACGAAGAAACTGATAGACAAAGAGGACTGGCCGGAAGTTGTTTGGCAGCCATTTTCTTTAAGGCCAAGACTTTCACACACAATAAAAACTTGCTTGCAAAAGACAATCTTAGCTGCTTTGCATTAAGTCTGCCACCCTTCAACAACTTTTACGTTAGTATGTATGTATGTATGTATGTGTATCCTGTCCAAATGTCTGTGGGTGGTGAAAAACAGGAAATATGCTGACTTGACAGCGCATTTTGGCCAAATGTAAAAGCAGTCACAACAACAACAACATTAGCCGCAGCAGCAGCATTAGCATCAGTTACAGTAGAACCAGTACAACTTAATATACTATCGTATGTTGTCCTGACAACCGCAAAGCCATGGAGGGATGGAAACGGGAGGAGCTAGCGAACCCTCGGGCTCATCAGATTCCGTCAGCCACAACGATAATCCTTTCAATTCACATGAAAATTCTACAGAAATTTCCTTTGCTCAAGCCAATGCTCCTTTTCAAGTCAAGGCATCGTGCGTTAGCCTATCCCAGCAGCACTTTGCAGACTTAAAGTTTACCTTAAAGATATTTTATTTGGCAACTTTTTTCCTAATAAAAAGAAGTACTCGTATGTCGTAGAAGTGAAATTCAATTGTATTATTTTTAAGTAGTTTAACTTTTTCAATTATTTAGAAAAGAGGCAACCAATTGCCACAACTTAACTTAATGTTTGACCTTACCTTATTCATTTTACTCTTTTGTTTTTGATGTTAATTATTATTCTAATTCAATTTAAATTTATATTACCAATTTGAGAACTTCAATGACTGAACAACAGGAACTAAGTTCCCTCTTCCCGTTGTGCACCTATTTTTATAACAAACGCCGACGCAATTTTGTTCTCTACAGTTTCATCTTCATCTTAATTCATCTCAATGTGTTCAAGGTCAGAATTTCTATAAAGATTTCAGTTGCAAAACGCCTTCTTTCTCTAGAATAATATAAAGAGTTTGTAGTGGAGTATTTACAATTATTCGAAATATTAATTCATACTACGAAAAGGTTTTTAATTCAAATTGACTCCATTGGCATACCTTATAAAACTAAATCATTTAATACAAGAACTTGGAAGCTTTAGAATAATTTCCAAATATGTCAAGTTAAGAAGAATGAGGTAAGTAAGTCGTCTCGCCGACTTAGGTATACCATACACCGGTAAACAAATATTTCAAATTTGTAATAACAAATGCATTTGCCTATTTTAAAAAAATTCTGTTCACATGCTTTTTACAAGCATATCTTAGGCAAAATCTTTATAAGCAAATATACATACCAAATATGGTGTCTCTAGCTGCAATAGTTAGGCTAGATCGACTCGGCTGTTGATACTGATCAAGAATATATATACTTTATGGGGTCGGAAAACATTCCTTCTGCCTGTTTGGCGACTTTAATATACCATTTCATCCTGTATAAAAATCGATGGTTTCATCTGGTTATTTGGTATTTTTTAAAAGTTTTTACGACCTACATATGTATGTATATCGCCTCGTTGACTTGTTAGATTTGTTATTAACTTTTTTACCTTTCAAACTGAAGACAATTCTAAAGCTATTTCAAAAGATTTTCCTCCAAAGGACGCCACTTAACATTCATTTCCTCCAGCTGTCACAATTTAAAGAGTATTTCAAAATACTTTCATGCTACAGCCCCCACCTCTCTGATGTCCCGACGCCTACAATCTGTGTTCATTCGCAGGAAGTTTTGTTGATATTTTATTAAACGGAATTATTTGTACAATGTGTTAAAGTTTTCATTGCTACTTGGTTTCTCTTTTCTTTTGCTTGCCTTTTTTTTCTATTTGTTGTCGTGCTTGTTGTTGTTGTTTGTGAAAAGCTTTCGATTAAGCAGAAAAGTGCGTTGGTTGAGTTTGTGCGGAAACCCCCAACCATCACATTTCCTTTCCACACACACACACACATACAATGGTTGGAAAAAATCAAAGTGCTTTGAGTTAACTGTAACTGACTGTCAAACCCATTTCAAGTGGGCGCCAAACTGTAGCCCTATGTCCCGGAGAGGGGTTTGCTCTACTTTATTGTCTGTGTTTGTGTGGGTGTATATATATGTATATGTGTGTGTGTGTGTGTATCTGTGTGACAGCCTACATTTTGACAGTCCCAAGTCACTCACTCTCTTCAAGACAGTTAAGTTCATCATCCTTCTCATCATCATCATCGTCATCATCATTATCGTGATGGCTAGGGCAAAAGAATGCGCTACAGTAGAATATTCTTAGCTACGCTCAAAAGAAAAGGAAGTTGATTTAGTCTTGCCAAGGCTTTAAAATGTTTACTAGCTTAACGTCAATTCTGACAATGATATTATTTCCTTATTTTACGTTGCGTAACCTCGATTCACCCAAGTCACAAAGTCACTTTAAAGTCCTTTTTCTTAAAGTTTTCCTTCTTACATGGCTGCATCTTTCTCTCTCACACACAAAGTGCAGGAAAAATTAAAAAATTTTCATATGGCTTGCCACCAACGTGGCTGCCTTTTGTTTTTTGTGCTTCACTCAGGCATAATTAAATGATAGTTGCCTCTCCTCTCTTTTTTTTCTCGTTTGGCGAGAAAGTCTCTGGCAAGTGGAAAAGACACCACAGAGAAAAACCAAAAGGGAGAAAGAGGAAAAACCTGTGCAGCGGAAAATCATTTGTCAGTTTCTTGGCTTTTGCCGGTTGCTGTCAGCAGAGGCAACTGTCAGGATAAATGGCAGAGCTCCTTTGATGGCAGCGAAGCCTTCTGCTTTAAAAAATGTACGTGTTTCGGTTTTTGTTTTTGACAGACAGACAAACAAAATATACACAATCACACACACACACACACACACACAAAGAGAAGAACACATCACATCAAACTGTCTGTCTGTCGTTCTGTCTCTATCTCTCACTCTCCCTATGTCTCTGTCTCTCTGTGGTTCTTAACAAATTTATTTGTAATTTATTTATTCATTCGAAAGCTTTTCCTCAGTTATCTCTGTTTTGTCACATCAAAGGCAGCATCCTTCTGCTTCGGGCCTGCTTTGTATGGCATAATAAAATGGTAGGCTAAGCCTTTTGGGAGTTAATTTTCCCTTTTCGTCAGTTTTGGCTTTGAATAAAACATTAAAAAATAAACAAACAAACATAATAATAACAGAAAATATGCTTAGTGAATTTAAATTTGTTTTGTTTATTAATAATTGCTAGAAAAATGCAGCTACAATTTGAATAATAAACAAGCTGCAAAAAGACAAAATATAATCAAACACAAGAGAACAATTTGGAAGCATGGGCATCAATTGAAATTGACCTATGACAAGCTATAAAACTTGAATAGGGAAAAAGGTTAAGGATTCCAATTCTTAGTTCGATGAAATCTGAATCGAAAACCATGCAAGTTTATTGCTCACAAATTGATTTGAAGACTTTTGATAAGCAATCTAATCTACACTAGGCTTAAAGAGTATTAACTTGTTTCAATTTAAGTGAGCCAACATACACTTTGAAGAAACTTGAACTTAAAACTTATCAAATAGTCAATTTACTCTTACTAGCACATGCGAAATATGAGAAAAGTAAAATGCAAAAGAACATGAAAAAAACGTGTGAACAAAAAACTCGTTCACGTCTTTCATTTAAGTAAGAAAGTAAACCCAGCAATGGGCATAATCTCCTAAGATACCTTGAGGATGTAATCAATAGAAAGAGCTAACAAATGACTAACTAAATCGATGTGAAGACGAACCTTTTTCAGTTAGTTGTCAGTGTGAGCTAAAGATAAAGTGGAAAGGGTTTCCTTTTTTAGTTAGCTGTGAGTATGACGTAAAGTTAAAGTGGAAAGTGTTTCCTTCTAGCTCATCATTAGTTTCATAAATATAAATGTTGTTTCTTATTTAGTAAATTAAAATCACATAAATCCAGATAATATAAATCCCAGTCTAGCGTGAAAAGTTAATTAACAACTTGGTTGCTCATATTTGCAGTTTCAATTGCAACTTCATTGGCAATCAATAATCTCCCCGAGAGTCCTTTCACACTTTTCATTTTCCTCAGTTTTCTTCACTTACTGATTACTTCGCCTGTTGGTGTCCACTCCACGGTTCTTAATTGCCCCCGCAGCAGGTTCAACTTTAACGCTTGCTAATTGGGAAGCTGCTGCTGCTGATAAATTGCTTCGAGGCTCTCTTCACTTGCTCACTATATCATCGACTGAATGACTGACTGGTTGACTGGGTGTCTGAGTGAGCGACTGTCGCCCTTACTCCAATCCTGCATTCTTTGCTGAAAATTGCAAAAGTTGAGCAAGCCAAGAAAACGAAAGAAAACAAAACCACGCAGATCAAGATGAAAATTCTTTTTTTTTATCTGTTCGATAAGAGAAAATCAATTAATCAGTTGCCTTTTGGCTTCTTTTGGCCTGTGTGAGTGGGTATTTCACTTGAAATTACGTTAA
This sequence comes from Drosophila paulistorum, assembly GCA_018152135.1. Classification (NCBI taxonomy): domain Eukaryota; kingdom Metazoa; phylum Arthropoda; class Insecta; order Diptera; family Drosophilidae; genus Drosophila; species Drosophila paulistorum. Next base: position 19,167,210 of record JAECXG010000690.1, read on the forward strand.
TTATATATCAAATGAATTTAACTCGAGAGTTTGTGGATTTTTGCCTGATTTATTTTGCGGTTATATACAATCGAACTCAAGTCATTGATTACTTTTCCAATCCACTTAAAGTAGATAAATTTATGTTTCATTTGATATTAACCATTTATGTAGTTAACTAGACAAACTTGCACTTTCGTATAAATGGTTTTGATTTGTCTATCAGCTAACCACACACCTACACACACACATCCACAATCGTTGACAGAGTCCGAAAGAAAAATTTATAAATTGATTTTCATTATAGCACAATGCAAATCAAACAAAGAGCAAAATACAGGTGGATGGCCTTTCCTCCGACCGCCTAAAAGTAAGCAACGGAAACGGCACCAAAAATACAGAGCTCATAAATATGTCAACGGCATAAATGCAAATATTAAACTATAATAAATAAATCGACCTACGAGAATATTCCAGCCAACCAAGCAACCAAAAAAAACGCATATATATATTTAGTATATAGAACAACAAAAAAAGTTGGTATACCTACCAAAAATATAATGCCGAAATATTATCCATTGTTTATTTATTTCTTGTCGACTTTTTTGCTTTCGTTTTTGGCATTTTTGGCTGAGGTGGGTGCGGGGCGAAGAGGGGGGTTGGCCTCTATGGGACTGGGAACAGCTGACAATGTCATCAGTCAGCCAAGCAAACCAACGGCAAATAGGGAACAGCAACAGCCGAACCCATCCGATAAACTTGTTTCCTTTCGCTTGATTTACAAACACAACAATTGTGGGGGCGTGGCATACCCGAAAAATGTATCTATAAACAAAACAAAGGCAACAAACAAACAACAACAACAATAACAAGAACAAAAAAGCAGGTCAAAACCATTCTAGCCTTGGTCTATAGTATTGTCCATTAGAAGCAGCCACAAAATAACAAAAAAAAATATATATACATATAGAATGAAGAATCATCAGATAGAGTAAAAAAGAGACGACTAAAAAGAAAATATATAAACTGTGACAAAGTTTCGATACCCTTAAAATATATAAACAGTTTTTTATAAAGTTGTATTTAATTTTTTGATAGTTCCTTTGGCATCAACAAAATATTCTCAAATATCCCTGAATTTGTGTCAACTTTTGACCGATTTGAAAATTCATGTATGTATGTATATCAGTTTATGTATTAGGAAGTAAACTTTAAGTTTACAATAAAACCTCAAAAACTTTGTGAAACAAAATTTTTACTAAATCGTGATTTTATTGTCCATAACTCTTTGTTTGTTTTTGTAGCTGCTCGAAAATAGATTTTATTTAGTCTCTGAATTAATTTACTTGTTATTTTGTTGTTGTGTAATTTCAAATCTTTTGCTTGTCTGCTTGGAGTCAATGAGATTTTTTATCTAATTCATTTTGATCTTCTTCAAATAATTATATACCATAATGACCAAAATTTAAACGATTTCTAACTTCTAATTTGGCATTTTCAATTGTGTTTACAAGAAAATTGTTATTGTTATAGGAATTAGCTATTCTAAATACTGAGGATTCAAATACAGAGAAAGTTTTCGCTCCAATTAAGTTATATGTAGAATCAAATTTACTTTCTTTGAGTACATTTATACAAAAAAGCGTATACAAAAAGCATATAAAAATGAATTTAAAATAGAAATAAATGAACATTTTTGTTAGCTGCAGCTGTTTAGGATAAATAATATGTACATATATACAATGTGCATAGACATATTGATAATAACTTGCAATAGATGTAAATGATAATATTTCAATATCTATATATACATATAGACGTGTACATATATATGTGCATAAGTGAAATACTTTAACTGGTTCACATCGGCTGCTTGCTTGCAGGGCAGCTTCTTTGCCAAAATGTTCCCTCTGACTAAAAAAATATTTGCTTATGACGACGCATTTGGCGTTGGCGTTGGCGTTGACGTTGATGTTGGCATTTTATTTATGCAAGCCGGCGAATTTTCAAGTAGAGCAAAACGAGTCCACTTAAAGGCATTTTTGCAAATATTTTTATACATATTTTTATTTCTACAACAAAAAGTTCAGAGGTGCAGATACTCAGCCCCAAAAACAACCAAAAGAAAAATAAAAACTTAAAGACTTTAACAGTACAAAAATATGATCAATTTAACCTTATTGGCTCGTTAAGACTTATGAGTAAGGCACAATTCGGTGTCTTATTAAATCATGAATACAGTTTTTTATAAACATTTTTGTTTAAAATTTCCTTTTATTTATTCCTAAACATTTGATACTTTTTCCAAAAAAGTTATTAGTTTCCATTTATTGTTGAGTTATATGACAATTGCTTAAGAAGTCACAATTTTTGGTTTATAAAATATTATAAATAAATAAATAATTTTTAAATTTTGTTTTTTTCTTTAATAATATTATCCATACGCAAATAAAAAAACACAAAATTAAATTGTAAATTTTCAATAAAATTTGGTTTATTTTGCTCTTTTTCTGCAAACACAGCAATTCAAGGTTTATTGCTTGACTTAGAGATAAAAACAGTCGAATAACAAGTAAAAAATAAAGAAGAAAGGGAAAGAATGAAGAATGAAAAAAGTAATCGAAATAAAACACTAACTAAAGCCGCTAGTTTATGTACAATAACAAATAGTAAAAGAGTAGTGAAAAAAGTATAGAAAATAGAAAATAGACTTTTCAACAGACTGAGACTGAGAGAAAACTGCTGCAATTTCAAAAGCTTTTCACACAAAGCCAAGGCAGTTCGTTGTGTATGTCTGTGAGTGAATGTGTGTATTTGTGTACTGGTATTTATGTGTAACTGTGTCTGTATGCGAGTGTGTGTGTGTGTGTGTGTGTAAGTGTGTTTGTGTGTTTAGGGACTACCAACAGCCTTGCATAAGACCCAACTGCTGTATGGCTCCACAACCAATGCGATTCTGCATATAATCCGGAAAATTGCTCTGCAACACTCGCATTGTATTTCGTTTGTAATCGGGCACAGCATGGGTAACCAACTGGCATGTTTGACTTCTATAGACGGGCTTAAAATTCGTTTCCGAGAATGTTGAATTCGTGTCCCAACGATAAACCTCAGCATCGCCTTCATTACGGAAAAATATGGCCGAACCATTGTCTGTGCCAATGATGACCATACGACTGGGTTTCTTGCCGAGATCTAGACCGCAGACACACACACACACGCACAGAGACAAACAAAAAAAAAAAAAGAAAAGACGAGAAAATTTTCAATTATTTTGTTGACTCTTTCATCAGGTACTTTGGTTTCTTTTGTGCTGCAAATGAAAACTCACCCAATATTCTGCCATCGGCCACACCACTGCGTAAATACTCTGATTTCAATGAGAATAGCTTACTGGTACTTAGATACGTGAAATAGAGTTCCGTTGAGCCGCAATCACGTCGGATTAATGCAATATAGAGAACATCCCGTGAACGGCAGCCGGCCGAAACGGCCTTGGGCAAAACTACACGGAAGCCACGATCTGCTTGAAGATTATAGACAATTATGGCACGATTTGCCGCATCACTGACATAGATGAAACAACCGCCATCGGGGGCATAGTCGACAACCAAGTACTGCAGACGTGAACTGCTCGATGTCAGGCCCTCCAGGGAGACCGATTTCAGCACTTTGCCCGTCTTAACCGACATGGCCACCACTTTGGGTGGACACTTGCGGACCGGTGTCTCGAGTGTATTGACAATGCCCGTATCTAAGACCCAAAGCACTTCATTTTGATCCACCACCAAATCGACCACCGACTGCAATGCCTTGCAATTGCCCTCCTCCTGCAGATCCCAGCAGGGATAGGGCTTAAAGGTTGTGCTACACGTGCCCGATTGTATTTGTGTTTTCACTAGAGTGGCCGGAACACCTTTACGATAACGTGGCAATGCCAAATAGATGGTGTCTCCAATCAATTGGGCACGAGTGGCAATCACATTCTTTGATATATATTTGCCAGAGCTTTTAAACAGCGACTTTGTACTGGCACAGGGGAATTCGAATTGACCACCAGTCCACTGGATGGGTTGCGAGTCCGAATAGGCTCGATCTGGTGTCCATAGGCCGTATTTGGTGCCCTGTCCCGTGGCTCTTGGGGCTGACCACGATAGGGCTATCAGGATTAGGCCCGGTAAAAAACGCATCTTTTGGCTTTTTGGTCTATCGGTCGATCAGTATTCAGTCCACGACGTGCTTCACGCGCTCTGCTCTCAAGTTCTCAGCATTGTCGTGGCTTATATATAACCCATAGAATCTGATTAACAAATTTAACAACGTGCTTATAGACAATTTCAACCGAAACTTTAGAAAACACTTTTCATGTGTTTTCTTCTTGCTTTTATTTTTTGTTTGTTTTTGTGGGAAGAACCTTGAATAAATTCAAAAAAAAAAAAGAAAAAGAATATATAGACACACAAGTAGAAAAGTTTAAAAAGTAATAATGGAAAATTTGTTGTATGTATTGTTGTCTGTAAAAATAATTGAAATAGTTCACGCGCAGAAGCCGCAATAAAGCTGCATTCGCTGTGCTAAGCGATCTAATATCAGGTTCTTTGATACCCTTGCAATTTGAAATCGTTTACTTAGTCCTTAAACATGCTTATGGCAAGAACTATTCAAGTTCCTTAGAATAAAATATTCGAAATAAGCGTTGTCCAAATAATTAATTTCATTTATCAAGATTTACCATTGAAATCTAAGACATACCAGTTAGTTATGCAATTAAATTTATAACTAGAATAATGTAGAGAAAATGAAGAATGCTATATCTAAGAGAGGAATTTCAATTGAAAAGTTTCTAATTAAAAAGAAAATAAGGAAACATTACTTGTATCTTGTTATGTATATATTTCTTTCTTATTCGCTTTTAATAAATAAAAAATAAAAAGGGTATAATTAAATGTGTTAAAGGTTGAAATTGTAATTGTTGATGTTGGAAATATTTATTCATCCGTTTTTGTATTCTTATTGTTTGTGTGTTTTATTTTCTCTGCCATTTAAGCCCTACAAGTGTTTTGATTACGCTGATTGTGAGATATTTATAAATGGCTAATTGATTGGGTTTTTATATATGTATAATTTTGGAGAAAACGAGCACAGAGCTGGGTAAACTGATTTGCCTGAAGAAATGGACATTACATATAGATTTAACCTCAACTAACTCTCAGCATGCTATGCCCTCAAACCGTTTGCAACGTGTTTGGCATAAGAAAATATTGTATTTAAGACCAAGGGACAAGGAACAAGGCTAGAACTGAAGCGAAAAAAACCCCTATACACCCATATCTCCAATGATTTATTTGCACACTTTTCCACACAGAGACACACACACACTCACACACGGATTTGGGGACACACACATACAGACAAACACATTTGCACTCATACATACCTAAGTAGAGGGAAAAAATTGATGACAAGCATTTCCGGGCTACTTGGCTTACATAATTTATGTAAACATTAAGTCAGTAGTAAAGGAAGGAAGATGGCTGAGAATGGTAAATGGGATGGGAAAGGACAGATATGCGGTGGAGAGAAGGAGCCAGATAAGATTGTGTGACTGGTGACTGACCTCCATTAGCTGGCCTCAAATCCCTGCCCTCCAGTCATTTTCCACACATTAAATCGACAGTTTTTCTTTCTGCTTTTATTGCCGGCTTAACGAGGCGTATGCGTCATGTGCAAAAACCAAAGATAGAAGAGAACCGATTTATGCAAACGCCAACAAAAAAATGAAAATGAAATGCTTGTTTAAAACTGCCTCTCTTTCTCTTTGCCTCTCCCCGTACCCCCGTACTCACTACCTCTCCACCTTCCTCCCTCACCCACTGTGTACTTATAATGTGTCTGTGTCTCTGTCTCTTTGCCCCCTGTTTATATAGGCCAATAAATGTCCAATTGAAAACGCAAATAACCTAATAATTTGTCGGAAGAAAACAACAACAACAACAAAAAACCAAAATCGTAGCCAGACCATCGGATCAGTCTACGTATTATATTGGTTATGGCGTAATCTTTATACACAACTTAACATATTATCAATCAATTTTCGATGAACCAAATAAAAACCAATAACTTATTACCAACAAGTTTTGCATTCTATATTATTAAGGGCTGTATTGCCAAACATTATTTTAAATAGATGTCGATCAATTAACACCATATTTACTTCTTCTGTAAAGGAATTGAAAGGTCGCATCTGTTCATGGAAAGTTAATGATTCATTGTAGATATTGATTTTTGTTTCAATAACTTTCCCATCAAAGCCTAGTGCAATTGAGTCGACTTTTTACTGATGAGAAAGTGTAATGGGTGTAAAGTGTATATACCCTTTTTGCCAGGGTATGGATAACAGGCGATACACACAAGAAAAAATTTGTCTGTGGTCACGTTTGATGGCTGGTCGGCTAAATGGGCCGATTGGATTTAATATTTCTCAGTTTTTTTTTTTTTTTTTACATTTACATTTCCATTTCTTTTCTTTTCTTTTTTTTTTTGCTGAATTTCATTTTTTTGTTGAAAAAAAGAAAAGAATTGAAATAAATTAAATCTGATTTTTGTACATACAGTTTTTTTTTTGTTTTTGCGGGTATAGACGAATATGTGGAATATTTGAAAGAATCCAAATTTTAGGCCAATTTGCTTAATAGGTAAATCCATTTGCCGAATTAAATGCAGAACTTTGTTATTTAGTGTACCATAATTCATATTAATAGCACTTTCATGCAATTTCCCAAAAGACCACTCAATTGGTGTCTAGTGTAAAATGGTACACACATTTTTTTGACACACTGTATGTACAAGCATTTATGGTCTACATAATTTATGAGGTTTGCTTTGCTTTCACTTTAAATTATTTGACTTTCTTTAGCTTCAAACTAAGTGAAGTTTATTCGTTTACTTTTTTTTTTTTGTTGATGTCTGCTTTAAGTTCTTGCCGAGGGGGAGAAGGGAATTTTTCGGTATAAATTTATTCGTTGTATATATTTATAATTGTTTTGCAATAATTGAAAGTTCTCTTTCTGTATCTCTAATCTGTTTACTTTCATTTTTGTTTTTGTTGTATTCTTTTTTAACTTGTCGGCAAATTGAATTTCCATCGGTTTTTTTGTTTTCCCTCTCTATGTCTCTCTCTCTCGCTCTCTCTTTCCATCTTTCCATCTTTCTTTTTTCGTATTTATGAGCTCACCAAATGCTGTCAATGGCCGGCAACATTTTTCAACATTTTATTTATTCGTAAATGCCAATAAAAAAAAAAAGATAATACAACAACAACAAATTTATTATACGTCTTGCATTTTTGCAATCGTATGATGTGGAGATTTTTGTTCATACACTTTCGTTCTATAAGTAGGTGGATAAAGAGATATGCCTTATGTTGGGCTAGTTGGCATGCGAGGACACTTAAAACACAGCTTTCTTAGTGAAGATCGCTAAGCAACACTTTATAAAAAGGAAGTGGTCACCTAACAACACAACCCTACTGGGTAACACTCGAACGTTGCCCAACACTACTGAAAAGTGTGACCAAATATGAGAAATTGGATTTTTATTCTAATAGCCCCAAACTCCTATTAACAAGTCCGTTGAAAAGAGTTTCCACCTAACTGCAACCCTGAAAGGGTATAAAGACGACTAAGTTTTTCGAACATTACCATTTCATCGTTATGATTTTTTTCATATTTTTTGATATTTTTGATATTTCTGCTTTTATTTATATTGAAGCGCATAAATATTTATCTACAGCTCGTGCAACTTGAACCATGAAACTGATGGCACAGACAGACACACACCCACACACATTACACACACACACACACGCATGAGCGTTATAAATTTTCAGATTACCATCAAAAAAAAAGAAAAAAGGAAAGGAAAATAAGTAGGAGGGTTTGGGCTTTCAATGCCATATATATATGTATGTATGTAGGGGGAAAAAAATCTGCCAGTTTATTAAAACGAATTTCACACAAATTCAATCTGCATGTAATTTGGCTTCGTCTCGAATTTCATTTACGTTTTCAATATTTGGGTTCAATCTGGCCTTTGCGTTCTGGTCACTCAATACAAACTGATATTATGCTCTATGCGGAAGCCAAATCTCAACTCGAAAGGGTCAACACATTTACAGATACATAGACATAGATTTATATATGTAAATATCATTGTCGATATGTCGATTGTATTTATGAATATGTTGACCAGTCAGTCGCCTGGGGGACAGTAAACATATTTTCTCCTTTTTTTTGCGCACATTTAAGCAGATTAAATTTTTGCCTCTGCCTTTGCATTTAATGTGAAGAGGCAAAAGTGAGGCGAAATCAAGTGATGGCCATAATTCAATGCACGTGCCCGATGGCCAAGCGAGCCAAACAAAGAGCCTGGGATCATGGCAGGCCATAGCTCATCCTTTCTTGTTTTTTTTTTTTTTGGACTGGGTTGGGATTGTGTGTCCTTGCATTACCTACTACCAACGCCTTGTGCCATCTCTCTTTTTATTTGTCATTATTCGAGCGAGAGCGAATAATTGGATGGATGGATGGATGATGGTTGGTTCGAACGAACGAACGAACGAACGAACGCACATTAAACGGGGTAGGCAAGCGTGTTCCTAAGCATTGTTTATGAGGTCCTTGCTCCGCACCTTTAATGGGATTCACTAAAATTTACTTCAATTCGGGTAATCCATGACAAAAACAAACAAAAAAGAAAAGTTCCTAGAAAGCAACCGGATTTGAACTGCGTTGGTGACCTCTCAATCTACAGTCAAATGTGTCACCTCTGACCCTACCACCAGCCATATCCCTCTTCATTCATATTTCCTGTGAAAATAATACAGATAGAAATGGAAAAAATCGCCCACCCATTTAAGAATCAAAATAGAAATGAAATCAATTGGTCGAGGTTGGCAAGAGCAAAGTTGATTTAGTTGTTTATCTTTTTCCATGCGGGCAAGTTGCAGTCGTTAAAGTTGTGTCATCATCATAAGGAAGTACTGTGAACTATCGTTGCAAAAAACTTGAGTTATAATGAAATTTCAATTCAGGGAAATCTATCTAGAGGATAGGAAAACTCAGAAGGATCTTTAATAAAGTGGAAAAGCAAAATATATCACAGATAAACGATTTGTTTCTCTACATAGTCTGTCTATAAACTCTCAGAACTCGTTAGTTCCTTTTTATTCACTTGTTTTAGTAGAATTTCCACATATTAGTTTTATTTTGAATTTTCTTTGTGTCATTTAACTTTTGTAATAAATTATCAACAATTTCTGAATAAGAAATATTTATTCTGGCACAACTGTCACTGGATTGCCATTGAATGGAACTTTTATTCATACTTTTTTGGCTCTTATCAAAAGTCAACAACAGCACAACAAACTGTCTTCACACCTAAACACAAGCCCCGTACCTCTCTTCCCCCTCCGCAAGTATCTTGGATGCATTGCCATTGATAACTGGCGCAAAACACATGTTTTTTTGTCACCTCAACGACGAAAAACAAATGGGGAAACAAAAATGAAGAGAGTTTGAAAGTTGAAAAGTTTTTCTTATGCCGTGTTTGGTCAATGAAAATGTAACCTTTTCTTTTTTAGATGTACCACTCTTGTGGAAGGGGTGAATAAGTGTTCGTTATAAGGACTCAAACATTTTAGAGATTCTTTAAAAACAAAAAAGAGTATATTTATTTTGCCTTCAAAGTATTAAGCAACTTTTTGTATATACTCAAGTTAATCTAGGGTGTTAAATATTCGATGTATTAATAATTTTAGTAGTCGTTCTGAATGAAAGTTTTGCCAATAGTTGTAACATCACAATCGAAATGAACTCTGAACTTTTGCAGAGCCGTACAAAAAAAGAAAACGTAAAGAAAAACTACAAAACAAGAGAAATATCGTATGGGGTTAGAGCAAGTCACTTTTCATTAAATATTTAGATGGCAAGTTTCATGTCTGATGTCGAAATAAATGATCTATCGATTTTAAGACTTCTTCTTTTATTTTGTGAAGCATTTTAAAGTCGACAAAAAAAAGTGCTCTACTTATTGCATTTACATATATTGTAATTCTGTTTATTTTTGTAGTTGTTGCCCATGTTCGATGTCAACTTCCGCATTGCCAGTGGGTGGTTGGTTGAAGAAGGAGGTCAGAGTGCTTCAGCTACTTCCGGCATATACAATGACAAACGTGCTGCTGGTAGAGACATATGTTTCGAGCCATGTTTTCATAGTGGTATAGACCAAATAACACGCTTCGCCAAAAAGAAACACACACATACATTAATGTATGCTAAAGAAATTTATTATATAAATACAAATGCGAGAAATTTCTCTCGTCTAGTTTCTGGCTAATCAAACGTGGCTTAACATACACGACTTTGATTTTTCTTTCATTCGAAAAGATGTGCAACTCTCAAGTTTCATTGCGTCTATTAGTTATAGCCACATTGCTATCGATAGCGCTGGCTGGCTATAGTTCATCCTCGAGTGATGATGACGCCTCGAAAGCAACCAACACAATTAGCTCTAGTAAATGTGATAAGAATCCTTTGAACGAGCTTACATTTCAATTGAGTGGCAGCAATCTACATTGGCCCTGTGATTCAACTAAGAATATCTATGTTCAATCGGGGCGTTATGTGCCCAGAAATGTAATTGTTACACGGGCACAATTACAACGTGATTCGGCATTTGTGGCATTGCCACGGTATAAGCAGGGTGTTCCGTTCACACTTGGCAAGGTTAATCTAAAGAAGGGTGAATGCTTGGCCAAAATCGCGCCCTATCCATGCTGGGCCATACAGGAGGAGGGAAATTGTCAGGCTCTGCAGTCGGTCGTGGATGTGGCAGTCGATCAGAATGTGAGTGCAATTAAATTTGATATGAATAACAAACTGTATGTGTGAGTGTGTGTGTGTGTGTGCGTATGTGCGTGTGTGTGCAGTGGTGGCAAAAGGGGTAAAGGAAAAAGCAATTAATTTTCGTTGCCTTAAATTCGATGCGTGAAAACACTTTTGTCATATGGCCCAACTTGTTGACGACCGTTTTCATTCTCCTTTGTGATTTAATTTTTGCAACTGATTGCAGTATTCTACACGCAAATCTGACTAATTCTTCATTAAAGAATGCAAATTTTATAAATTACAACACAAATCTACCAAAATATCTCGCCAAAAATTGAGCTTTTTATTTAGGTTTGTCTTTAGGCATGAGGCTGCAATTTTTTGATTTAAGCTAGAAACTCATAACTAAAGCTTTCTGTTTAATACAAATTTTAAATTCGAAGCAGAAGTTCAAGTATCTAGGCTCAGAAACTCAAACACCTAACCAAACGAACCATTTTAAAAATCAAAATTCTTCAAAATCTTCAAATGAATTGAGGAGTAAATATTCCTCATACATAACATTTAGCATTTAGTTAGTACTTAGTGTTTGCCACTGAAAATTAAGCACTTTAAGTACTTCTTTTAATGCAAAGTTAAACAAGTACAAAGAGTTCTTGTTCGATTGAAATTCTTTTGACTTTAATTAAATACTTTCCTACGCTTCATAGGGTATCAATTGAGGCCATCACACTTGATATATCTGTTACCATTTTATTATTATTATTTTTTTTTTTTTTTTGTTTCGTTGTCGTGCTCTTGTTGTTGTAACTACCAACAGAAAATTGCTTTTTTAATCAAATAACCGTGGCGACACAAAAAACGACAAGCAGCAAATAAAATGCATGTCTGGCCCCAATGGTGAAGAGTAAAAAATCATGAAAGAAAAGTGCAACGTGTAAATGGAATATTATATATAAAAGTGCCAGCATAAAAACGAAATACACCATATAAAAATGCTCAATTGAAGTTCAACAGTTTTCAACAACCAAGAAAGAAAAAAAAAAGTACAAACCAAATTGGTAAATGGTAAAAACACAAATGCAACAACCAACATCAACCAAGCAATAGCAAGTTCAAGGCTATTAACAAAAGTCATAAAAACAACAACAATAAGCAGAAAGAAAATAAGACACAAAACAAAAAACAGAACATTGGCAAACAAAGACTGATAAATTGACAATGCCATTTGCCATTTGGATTTTAATTGACAGTCTATCTGCTTGTTCATTTGGGTGTTAAACAATTTTAACTGTCTGTAAAGAGCTGAACGCAACACAGAATTAAAAGTCCGATAATGTCGAAAAAAAAAAGCATAAAACAGAAAGGGTAGCAATCAGTTGCTTAGTTCAAAATTGCAAGAGGTTTCTCTCTGAATATCGAAAATATATCAATATTGGACTAGATTTACGATTTGAGAATAAAAATAACTACTACAAATAGGTCTTATAAAGAAGAAAGACGTTTTTTCTAACTTTAAATTTGTCAGAGAAAAGTTTTTTAGCTTTCTAAAGTTTTCCACATTTGCCTATATGAGATATGTATAAGCAGACCTATTCATTCCATTCAAAACAAAGTTCCAAAGTTGCGAAAATGTCAGTCACGAAATCTAACGTAAAGAAAATAACAAAATCTTGCTGTTTCCATATTGGGTATTAAAAACTAAAGGTGTTGCAATTTGGCATTTTTGGGTACAAAACAGACTGAAAGAAAGTTCAGGTGTAAAAAATAGTTTAAATTTATATGTAGATATAATGCACTTTGTACGTTTTATACTATTTTACTTTATTGAATTGTTGAGCACCTCAAAGTTATCTTATAGTAAAACCTTCTTTTGCTAAATTCGTCGTCTAAATTTGTTATACCATTTTATAGATATTTATAGATATTTTATAGATATTTAAAATGTGGTTCGTGTCACCCAGAAGAAACAGACCAAAAATCGAAAAATCAAATGTATATTAAAAGTGATCAAAGAACTCGCAGAGTTTTCCAATTATTAGCAATTAGCTCTAAAGCCATATCCATTTGAAGTTGCTTGAGTTTTTAGATTTCATCTCAAAAGATAAAAACCGAAGGCTCTCAATTTTCAAAATTCTATAAGAAAATACTTGCGGTAAATTGTGAAATAATTAATTTTGCTTTCGAAACTCGTGTAAACGACCTCGGATTATAGTATTTTGGGTTTTCTTTTTTCACATTTTGAATTTTGAATTCTCCTTTCTCTATCAATAATTACCAAAATATGCATAAAATGTCTGTAAATGCGAAATCAACAAAAGTGAATGGAAAAAAAATATATATATATAAATAGAAATTTTTATTTTTTCGACTCCAATTTCAAAAAGGTTTTATTCGACAATTTGTTTTAGTGTTTTCTTTAATCTGCTAACATACTGATAATCTAAATATTTAAACATTAAATTTAATTCAATTTGCTGATCACATCTGAAAGAATTTATTTACCTATCTATCTAGTAAAAGATTTATATCTCCATAAAAAAGCCAAAGTTTATTAAAAATATATTATTAGAGTGTAAAAAGATTTATTGAATCAATTTCATACACGATAAGTGTGAAAATAAAACAGGGATAATTTAATTTTATTCAAATTTCTAGAGTATCACTTAGTTGGATATCATAGGCTTGATCTATTAAATTGTTTATTCATTTTAATGCGATAAACGACAAGCATATGTATATGGATGTATGTATGTATATGTGTAGAACAATTTGATTTCACTTATTGTTTGTTGCATTTCAAAATGTATGTCGTACAGTTTTGTTTATTGTCTTTTTCATTTACACAAAAGTCATTTACAATATTTGCAATAACAACAGAAACAATACAATACAATGCCAATTGGCAAATTGGCATGTAAATAAGAACAATAACAACAATTGGCATGCAGGAAAATTTATTTATTTATTTACACAATTTTTACAAATTACAGACATTTGGAGAATATTGCCAACAACATTTCAATTAACATTGCCAGCAGTCAGTTTAGTCAATTTTTATTTTTGTTGTTTCTTTGTTTTTATTTTAGTCATAAACTTTTCAATAATTTTGTTTACAGGGTCTTCTCTGGGTCTTGGATGTGGGCATAGTGAATACATTGGAGCAACCCATTCGTCGTTGCAGTCCAAAAATAGTTGCCATCAATACGGCCAATAATAAAGTGGTCAAGAGCATTGATCTAAGTGATCTGGTTACCTCCGAGAGCCGTTTGCAGTTCCTTATCGTTGACTATTCGAAAGATAGCAAACCATTTGTGTAAGTCGAAATGCCTACGAATTTGAACTCACTTATTGTGTATAAGCTAAATTGAAAAAGTTGTCATCATTCACATTTCATCAATCTTGGAAAGGAAAAAACACATTAAACACGACAAATTACTACTATTGAACGATTTAAGCCCCCAAGCACAAGCCAAATTAGAAGAAGTTGATATCTTATCACCGGGGGGAAGAACTAATTGAGTAATCGCCAAAAGAGATAGCAAATTCTTAAGAGTGATAAAAAAAATGTCTTCAATTGTATTTGATAATTGTTTGTGTTATCGAATTGCAGTTCAATAAATACCTAAAGGTATGGAAGTGACTTAAATGTTTCAATTCTTGAACCAAGACACTTTATTTTTAACAATTCTAACATGATTTGCGGCTGCTATTCAGCAGGAGTTTTCGTCTATTGAGAAATATCGTTGTAATATCGATTCGTAGTATTGATAATCGGTTTGTCGGCAAAAGCTCTCTACTTTTCACTTTAGATATGATTAATGGATGGGGACTCAAATTAAAAATAAAACAATAATCGGCTAGTAAAATCAACTAATCGCACATTTATCGATAATAGTATAGGAAACTATTGCTCGACTTTATTCATATATCACTCATGCTCAATACATATGGATCGATGTCATTAAATTGTTATCGCAAAACTATCGCTACATCGTTTCATTCCATCAAAAGTAGAGGAATTCGTGATTGACAACAAAAATGGTTTAATTTTAGCTATGTAGCCGATGCAGGAGCACGCAGTATTCTTGTCTATGACATTACTGGAAACAAATCCTATCGCATTGTCTTGCCCAAGGCGACAGCACCCACCAATGATGTACTTTATGTCGCCCTGACCTCCAAGCCGGATGGCACATCGACGCTATTCTTTAGCTATCTCAGCTCACCACGTTTGTACTCGATCAAGGGCGAATATTTACGTGTCGGCCAGGGTGCCGGCTCTATTATCGATGTGGGACCCAAACCCTATGGCAAGCAGGCTGTTCTTCTGGGTGCCGATGGTGGTACATCGCTCTTCTTCCGCTATAAGGGCGAGAATGATATCTACTTGTGGGACTCGGAGACATGTTTCAAGGCCTCCAATTTGCAAGAAGTGCAACGTGGTGGCGATTGTCGTCTGTCGACCCAAGTACTGCCCGGTCACAAACGTTTCATGTGGGCATTGGAATCGAATTTCCACGACTTCATTTCGGATAGAACAGGATGCAATGGTGCCTCCATTGTTCTGCATCCAGTTGTTCGAGAATGTGATGATTAAGATGTAATCTGAACTCATTTTTATTTAGTAGCTATAAGCAGAATGTTATCATATAAAATAAAGGTTTTTGTTTTTGAAATCAGACACAGCTAAAGCCATTAGACACAGCTAAAGCCATTGAACACGCTTCCCTCATGGCATTTCATCATCAATGGATAGAATACTGGTTGATCTGGATCCGTTGTATCCTTCTGACACACATAATAGTACTGCTCATTGCCAGGCCAAGCTCCTGTTTGACCCACATATTCGCAAGTGTATTGTTTCGACAGACATTGCTCGCTCTCCTTGGGCAGGCTACAGGTTCCGGTCAGCAGGGAATATGCAGCTCCATTTGTACACTGTTTGGGTGTATCGACATTCAGTTCGCTGCACTCATGATAGTTACGGCAATCATAGGGATCCGGAAAGATACCTGCTTGCTGGCAAAAGAATTTACCACGCACTGGCACCGTACAGCGAGGTTGCAAAGTGCAACCGTATGTGTCCTCATCGCTGCAAAAGAAGCCATTATCTGTTTCACATGTTGTCAATTTTACAGTGGTCCATTGGCCATCAGTATGAGTGCAATAACCAAGAATGGAGCAATCCACGCATATGAAACCAGCCAAACGAACATCCTGGCAGGGATTTGAGACCAGGTCACCAGAGTCAAGCACACGAGTGTCGTTCCCAGATTGTGGGTAGGTTTTGCCATTTGACTGGCTAACCCAGAGTAAGAGCAGTGCTAGAAACGATCTCATCGTGATGACTATTGAAGAGGATAACCTGACAATGTGTTTATATAGCAAGTGATAACGTTTTAGTACGAAACGTTATCAAGTTAATTAAAAAATAGAAAATCAGAATAGAAATTTAATCATATCTAAAACACTCGCTCTACACTTTGCTTAAGAACCCAAATTATTAAACTGTATTTTTCCACACGATATTTAAGAAGACAATACGCAGTTCGAATTGTCAAATAGTCATTTCCGGATTGTACATCGAATTTCTATAATATGTTGAGAACAATTCTAATAATAATAGTTTATAATTTCGTTTCAAACAAAAATGTAGGAAAATTGTTCTTAGCAGGCAATCGATAAATAGAATGTGAAAGAAATATTACAATATTCGAAACGGAATAGTCCTATTGTCGTTTCCAAAAGATTTCAATCGAAATGTTATGTCAATAAAAGACAAATAAATTCGATGTAAAGTTAGTTTAAAAACCACAACCATTCGCAAATGACACCTGAGTTATTTTTGTCAGGATTTGCACTGAAAATTAAGTTTATACCTAAATGGATATAAACCTCGGCAACTCTTTAAGCTGTTATGGTAGACAAAACAAGTTGTTTCAAACTTAGTGCTTCAAACAGGAAAAGTATTGAAATTTCACTCGTCATTAAAAAACGGCGCAGAATTGCTCACGATTTACGTTTGAAATCGAATCGGAAATGAAAACAGACCTGTATATTATGACAAATTTCTTACCTGCGGTAAATAACTTTGCTATAATTCTACTGAGATATCTCTCAATTAATTAGGCTTTGATTTAGTACGCTGGATTCTAGGGCAGCTGCGAAGAAACTTCATCTCAATTAGGTAATGAAAACTTTAATAGCTTATTTCACTTTGGTAGTTTCGGGTTCGGATATTACAAAGCCATCTGAAAATTCCTTTCCTGAGTTGTATAGCTTGGGTCAGGCGATTGCACTCCTGTTTAATCATTTATTACTTTAAAAGCCTTCCAATGTCTACGAATCCTTCTACTATTCCAATAGCTATGCATCTTCTTCATAAGTAAATCCACAATAAATTGAAAATGAAAAGTATATTTGCTGTGATGTTCTCTCAACAAGAACCCGAAATACATGTATATTTGGCAGTATCAAATATATAACCCACTGGACAATAATTATGATCCAGATTGGCTCCTTTCCCCGAGCAATGATAATACCGATTGCAGTCTAAGAGATCAGCAGTCAAGCCAGGTCGCTGACAAAGGCCTGATAAAGAGCTGTCATCGGTGGATGAGGAGGAAGGAGGTGTGCCATGGCGACATATCTGATAGTTAGAATCGAAATACGTTCCAGTTGGGCATTCCTCTGAATGAAGAACTCCGCCACTGCAGTACATATATCCGCCTGTTGATGTTGAATTGGGATATAATGTGCCTTCCTTGCAGTCAGCAATATCCGCCCTCATTGCCATGTGACTTCTAGCGGAGCTAATTGACAATGAGACCAACAGGCCCAAGACAAAGTCAACCACAAGAAGAGAGTGCATCTGGAAAACTATGAATCAAGGCTCACTTAATGGTTGTTTATATAGCAAGTGATTAGCTTCGGC
This sequence comes from Drosophila paulistorum, assembly GCA_018152135.1. NCBI lineage: Eukaryota > Metazoa > Arthropoda > Insecta > Diptera > Drosophilidae > Drosophila > Drosophila paulistorum. Next base: position 19,185,012 of record JAECXG010000690.1, read on the forward strand.
ACGAGCTTTATACATATGTTCCCGAGTAATTTGAAAAGATAATTTCTTGGGTCTGTTTTAACTCATTTAGCTTTCCCGTTCTGCCAGATGGCATTACCTCAAATTAACAATAGAATCGTATGACATCATATCAACTTTCAAATCAATCAAATCAAAACGAACAAATATTTCTGATAAGAGCCTCCATTTTTGAAGAGATTGCACCATTCCCAAAAAAAACTGCCTCATTTTACAAAAACTCAAGGCCTGAGTAGAGAAAATATTAGTGTTTATTCTTTAAATAAAAAAAAAAGTGCAAGTCTTAGAATCTAGAGTCTAACAAGCGCCTAAAACACAAGCGGACGACTCTGGGCGATAGTATGTGCCCGTGGGGCAGTCCAAGTGTCTTAAGGTGCCATTGAGAGCCGAGCAATAGTAGTATTTACGGCAATCATCCATGTCGGCAATGAGACCTACATGCTGGCACACTGTGGGCAGTATCGAAAAGCTGTCATCATTGGGATCCACATTTGCGGCATCTGATCCTCCAGGCAGGGAACCCGATGGCGGTGAAGTGTCCACACCCCGTGTACACACAAAATCTGAAAATATCTCACCATCGTTGCAACGATGCAGCGATGGATATATAACGACGGTATCGTTCAAATTTTGTTTCACCGGTGATTTGCAGACATAGAAAATGTTTGCATTGGTTGGCCATGGTGCCACGTAGCCAACAAAGGGACAACTATACTGTTGCTGCACGCAGACCGGATCCTGAAGCGTTAATGAGCATTGTCCAGTGCGGGCGTTAAAGGCACGATCGCTGCCACAATCGACTGTGGCCGCCACTAGAGTTGCACCAACAAAATAGCACATGTGATATTTCTGGCAATCGTAGGGATCCGGAAAGATGCCTTGGGAAATGCACTGGAAGTTACCCTCGAGGCCAAATGGATGACAGGGTCCAGTTTCATTCGAACACATGCCCAAACGGGCATTACAATAGAATCCATTGTCAGTGTCGCATGATTCAACGGGTATATTCACCCAGCCACTCGAATGACTGACACAGGTTGCCAGCAGTTCGCATGATTCACAAATGGGTCCAGGCGTCCGACGACTCTCGCAGGAACTTGTCTCTCTCGCCTGTATGAGACGATTAGTCATGCTGGCTGCCTCAAGCATCGATGATAACAAATTGACCAAAAGCTGATATAAATAAACGAAAAGAAGATAAGCAATCAAATAATTAAAGTTAAATCAAAGCACTTACTAGGCCAAACAAAAACTTTCCAAAGGACATGATAAAGAGTTGTAAATCTTTTTTTTTTTCTCACAACACACGTCTAACTCAAATGATTCTCTAATTTAGTCTGAATAGATAATGGCTTTTGGTACTGGTAATAAAAGATTCGACGTAGTCAAAAATGTAGTAAGTGGTAAGTGAAAATATGAGAATTTATCTTTGCCTCTTTGTTGGGTTTTCTTGTCTTTCCACATTGATGTTTGCCATATCAATATTTTCGGTTTCTTTTTTTGTCAACAACAACTTTTCGTAATTACAGTAACAACTATTGAACAATTAAAGTGCCGTTCATGGTGAGTCAGTTGAGTGTCACAAAGTTAGGCATAGGCGTAGTCAGTTTGCATGATTTCATTGTAATATTATTTGCAATTTATTTCCCTATGCCTCTGTAAGACTAACATATTCTTAAATGGTGCAAATAATATGTAAAATTGGGTCAAGTTTGAGAAGCTTTTAGCGAAAAAATATGTGTTTATTTGGCTAAGTTAAATATTTGCTTAGCATTTCATTTCAAACAACCCGCCAAAATAACAGAGTTGTAAAATTTTTAAATCAAGACAATACCCGCCAAATGTTAACTAACAGCAGTAGAAACTAATCGTTATCGATAAACTGAAGCATCAAGAATTCGTGTTGCCAGAATGGGACATCAAAATAGCTAGATTTAACAAGCTAAATTAAACAAATGTTTTCAAAATGAGACATACATATACATTAAGAATAAATATTTATATACATATATTTTTTTAGAATTCAACTCGTGTCGACCAGTTTGTCATTATTTAAATTGCATATTTGTTAGAAAAATTAAATTTTAAAAAGACTAAGTTTTAAGCTATAGATTCTTTGCAACTTATCGATGGCTTTTCATTTTAAAATAAGCTAGAATGGCAGCACTGCAGAGAGGTAGAGGTAACAAACTTTTTGTTTGACAGCGAAAAGAAGAAACTTAAGACAAAGGACCAACATCATGAGTAAGACCAAGACGCCAGGCAGCAATCTGGAGTTTGTACGCGAAGATGACTACGTGGAATATTATATATTTCCGAAACTGACCGATAATATTAAGCCAGACCAATTGGAGCAGGTGAAGCAACAGCTGGAGAAGATTCGTTCAGAGATTCTATTGCTGGTCAATGAAAAAATCACAGAACGTTGCTACATTTGGCACAAGGACGAATTTAATTTGCAAGTGCGCACTGGCAGCCATGAGGAACGTTTATTAAATGATGAAATCAACCCACAGGATGACCAGGAACACGAGGAGGGTAATCATCATTAGAGGGGAGGTACCCCTCCACGTTTATAAATAGCGCAAACCCAAACTAATAAATTCTCATTTTTGCAGTTGCTCTATTGCCCCATTTACATGGTGTCTCTCACTATGGCGATAATATAGGCGATGAATGGTTTATTGTCTATTTGCTGACAGAGATTACACGCTCTTGCGCGGATTGCATAGTGAGAGTTTGCGATTCAGATGGTGAGTTTCTCCTCATTGAGGCGGCTGATGTTCTACCCGACTGGGCTAGCCCGGATACATGCGAGCAGCGTGTCTATTTGGTCAATGGAGTATTGCAATTAGTCCAGAATTCCCCATCTACCAGTCGAAGCAAACGCATGCCCATGTCCCAGGCTGTAGAGAGGATACGCCTGAATCCCACTCTATATCGCTGCTCGAAGAATATACAAAATTGCATAGATATGCGCCTCAAAGAATTTCAATTGGCCCAGCCACATTTCTCCATCCATCAACAAATTGTGGAATTGCCACAGAACGCAGCGGGTCTTCTTAAGATGCGCCCCTCCCTAGTATCGGCAGCTGTGAGAGCCTTTTGCGATCGCGACTCTTTAGATTCAAAGGCACTGAGATCCATGCGTTATTTTCCTCCCGAATCCAAGCGTGTGCGTACCAATGTGAGATTCACCCGTTGTCTCTACGCCATGCTGATGCATAGTCAATATACACCAGAGCGAAGATTGGGCTGGCAGTTGACGGACTCGCTGAGTCAACCGGAACGCTATAAGGAACAATTGTTGGGTGTAAAGCTGGCGAGTGGCTTGGAGATCCTTGCCAGTCAGGCCAAGAGTCTGGGAGACAACAAAGATTCAAACTCGCCAGCTTGGCGCGCCTATGTCAGGAGTCTACAATCCAAGGGCTATTTCAAAGACAATCTGGAGGGCAGTTCCGAGTACCAACAATTGTTAGCCAAGGCCAAAGAGTATTATCAGGAGCAGGAATCCCGTTTCCGCTTAGCTCCACGTGTTGGCAGTGAAATCTTGGAGCTTCTTCATAATAAAAACGACACCACATCGGAGGAATTGCTAGATGATGAGAATAATTTACAACCCAGTGACTCGGATAATTGGCTGAGTATAACTGCTGAGGATTTGGACACCATGCTCCAGGAGCGTTATGGTCCCAATAAGTTGTATAAACCCAATGGGGACATGAATGCTGAAGAATTTACTAAACAATTGAGCGAATTTCTGGAGCAACAATCGAATTATGAGGGCATTGAATCAAAGGGTCACGAAGATCACGACTTGGACTCGGACGATGATGATGACGATGATGACGAAGAGGAAAAGAATTTGCAGTCCAACAGACAATCGAATAATCTTAAACCAGTTGGTGGTAAAGTCAAGAAGAACCCATCCATGCGCAAGGCATGCCAGCAGCGCAATTCTCTGATTCAGAGCGATGATCAGAGCCAGGGACCAGATAGTACCCATGTCCGTAACTTTTTAGATTTTGTCATACCCGAAGATAATTGGGATTCCAATTCTGAAATGAGCGATTATGCCGATGAAGCGGATTTGGAACACAATTTTGATGCCCTCTCGAATTCGGCTTCGATTCAGTCCTACATGGATCAAATGGATCGTGAATTAGCTCACACTACGGTGGGTAAGACTTTTAATAGCAAGAAGCAAACAACAACAACAACAGCTGCTCCCAGTGCTCATCTTGATGATGATGATGATGATTTCGATGATATTGAGGACTTTGAGCCCATTAATATCAATGTGAATACATTGAGGAACATGATGGATAGCTACAAGTCTCAAGTGGGCGGTTCTGGTCCCGTTTCCAATTTATTTAGTGCCATGGGTGTAGGCATGGCCGCAGCAGCAGCAGCTACAACAGCCAATGCGGATGAGCCCAAGGATCTATCGGAATCAGCTGTTTAAAATGACGATGGGAAGGAGGGTCCAAAATTAAAAATGATATCATAAATAAAATCAATCATCTTATTATGCTTTGTTTTGAATTCCATATTTCTCAAGGTAACTAGAATTTAAAATTAACTACTAATCCTTAGATGCAGGCACAAAGTTCCCATAATCTCTACGCACCCGCATTGGTCCATTGCTGGAGCTGCCGCCGCTTCGGCTGGTGTTACCTCCTCGGTCGCCGCCACCACCACCATCAGGTCCGTAACTATGCCTCGAGCGATGATCATATGTTCGCTCTCCAGTTCTTTCCCGTCCTCCACTCCTCTCCCGACGCGACTCATCTCTATTGCGACGATCTGGAATCAATTGCATGTCGTATAATATTTGAATATATTGGACCAGCAGCAACAATACCTCTGTGATATGGTCTATCGTTATTATGGTTATTATAATTATTGTGATAGCCGCCGCCACCACCGCCGCCCACGCGTCTTTGCCATCCTCGATTGTGTCCACCACTTCGGCGCTGGAAACGATTATTATACGTGTCATGTCCACCACCTCCACTTCCAACACCACCGCCGCTACCTCCTCCTGCCCAGTTATCTATCAGAGGGGGATCTGGCACCGGATTCCGACAGTGTGCCATAAATTCCCGGTCGTCGTCGGTGAAGCGGCTGGCGAATTCATTTTCGCAATCTTCCAGAATTGGACTATCTTTGGCGAGAAGATTTATTTTACGATTCGGATCCACCATTTTATTTCAACAATTTCTAATTTTAACTGATAATTTTAATGGTCTACAACACAAAACAAAAAAAAAATTGTACGAATTCGAGCTCCAGAAACTATGTTAAATACTGTTATCGATGCTGTTATCGAATCAACCGCTAATCGAGGTGAATATAAAAATTTCAAATACAAACTGTCGCGCCGACTTAAGCATACCATGCAACAAGTGGATTGACTATTTCAAATTTAAGTGTGTGAATAGGGATTCCCAGTCTTCATTCGTTGAATTCAAATTATGAACTGATTTTATTTAAAAACTCTAGGAAGCGACAATTGTTCTTCAAAATACTTATTCTAATGCGCCACGTTTTCGGGGGTTGAAAATTGTTTATATTTCAGGCTCAGAGTTGGTTACTTCATACCGCGCCGTTGTTATAATCTTAATGTTTTCCACAGAGTGTGGATGCATGTTTTGTTTGGTATTAAGCAATAATTGTCATATGAATCTTTATGACTTATTTTTCTTTTATGTTTCGTTTTGTATATTTCTTTAATCGATCTGATTTGGCAAAGCCATTTCGCCCCTATTGGTTTACCTAGTGAGTTAAAATCCAGAATTTGAAAAGTTTTTTGTAAATCGAAAATGCGGCATAGGCTTAAATTAGCCTATTGTAAGCAAAAAGCTGAAGATTTTGTACTAAACCATTGAGTAACTATTGTAACATTCTATATAAATTTATTGACATTTTTCTATATACTTTAAAAACCAAAAAAAAAATCAAAAATATGAAAATGTGAATATAAATTAAATCTAAAACACTTTCAGGTAGTGGTTCGTTGTCATTTTTGCAACATTACTTTTCTATTCTTTGACGAATTGGGGTTTGGGAAAACGAAAGAGCCTTTTGACCCAAAATTGATTAAGAATCTATGAGGTTATATATTATTTTCCACATTATTCAAACTTTTCGATTGTTTTTGTATTTTAAACCGTTTCGTGTTAGTTCTATCAATTTTTATATGAATAAATATAAATATTTCTTCCAAAACAGAATATCTGTAATGAAAAGTATGCATTGAAGTCGCAAGCGTCTAACAGTAAACCTGTTCCTTAACTAGGAAAAATCGTATGCAAATATCTCAATATATGGTCTGATACTATGAATATCCATAGCACTATTGATATTCCGTGAAGGACTTATGTATTTCGTTGATCGGGCCATGCGTTGATCGATTTCTACATTAAATGAGGGACAGGTATCCTTTGAAAGAAATGATTCGAGATTTGTAAAGCAGCACTCAGGCGCGACTAGCATATTTAGAATGAAATTTGTTAAGCAAACACTGCTTAGTTAAGAATAGTTGGTAATACATACTTACGACCTCTGTGGTCTGGGAAATACTCTACTCAAAGCCATTAATTTTAGAACCATTGATGTGAACTATTGTATACAAAATCGTAGGTTGGCGAATCTATTGAATGTGTGATTCTTATACCTTCTGTTTGGATCTGATTGGGTCTTCGTACCATAACACGCTTGGACTTACTCATCCACATCCGATCCATTGTGAACTAAATATTATTTTTTTTGTGTACTGGAAATATTTATGTTGTTTTCATTTGACTTTTAACTGAAGTGGAAGTATTTCACCGGTAAGGAGTAAGAACTATTAAGGAATGGAGCACTAGATTCCTAAAATTTGATTCTTTACGTTTTAATTTTAGATGTTTTTTTTTGCTTATTGAACTTTTGTATTGTTTTCGTGTGGATATATGTATATGTACATAAGTTATGACTGATTTAGAAATAGGAAAAGGGTAAGGCGTTGGGAAAACTAAGTAGTAAGGAATGGAGCACTAGAATCTCTAAATTTCATTCTTTTCTTTTTTCGAATCCGTTCATTTCAAATCGGCTAAATGTAACACAAATTATAGTTAGTATATGTAAATACAATTGGCTTGCAAAGGAAAAGGGAGAAGGGCGAAGGAAAGAAAATTGTGGGAATAGCTTAAAATAGAAAGGTTTAAAGTAAGAATTTTAATGTTATGGCGGGTGTCCTATCAGAAAATTAAGATTTAAGGCTTAGTCAGTTTGGCGTGCGGAAAAATAACTACAATAACTTAGATTTAAGAATCTTTTTCGAGATTTGTTTAAAGTTTATCATCCAGGTTGTTAAAATCAAGTCACCCAAATGTCTTAAGCTCCTTGAAATAAAAAACTTAACGAAACCCAATTGAAATAGGTATTGTTAAAAATCTTAATTAATTTCCGATTGTTCTCTAGCGAATCATACGAAATCAATGTCTAGATGGTCGACAATTGGAGTACAAGATATACACCATTTGATACCTATGCCGACAAAGAAAAATGGAGATCAGTCCGAATTAATTGAACTTAATTTACAATAATTTTCCACATAAATTTTGTAACAGAAGTCTGTCGGAAGTTCTGAAACAAATTCAATTATTTTTTTGTTTTTCCCCATTTTTGTATTTTTGGAAGGAAGGCATTATTGATTGTTATTGGTTCGAAGCATGAGTTTTCAATGGCCACACTCGAGGTAGGAAATTATAGCTAATCATGCTGATCTGATTCTTAGATTAATTTCAAACAACAAAAAATCAAACAGAAATTCGCCAAGTCATGACGAAAGTTAATAATAAACCAGCGATTTATCACACTTCTTTACCAGTAATCAATCTCCCCTACTCTTTGGATGCCTGTCGGTGAGTATCAGATGAGCTAGTGAAATTACATGAGCGACTTCAATACAAAACAGACCGCGGGTGGCCCCTATACCGCCACCTAAGACGGTGAAAGAATAAGGCCCTAAGACCCAATTAAAGGTCTATATGTGAGTGTGTCTGTCTGTCTGTGTGTTCGTGTGTGTGGCGCCTCTAGCAATTGCTTAACCATTGACTATATTCCTACTTATATGACTTGTATGTGGGCACATAATTCACTTTTAGCATTAGCATATAATTATGCACAATATTTCTACAGAGCCACAGAGAAAGAGATAGAGAAAGGAGGATGGGGATGGGGATGAAGTGAGGGAGGGTAGATAGAGCACCTTCTTACCCGCCCACTGTTAATTCCTTTTCAATTTTCCAAAACTTGCGCATTTATTTAAGTCAACGCAACGAGTCATTGGCTATAATTTGCGTTGCACAAACGACTCCGAGTGGGGCGTATCCGTGGACCCAGAAGAGGTGCACAGGTACAATTATAATTGGTCCTCTTGCAGAGGATGTGTTGAATTGAAAAGCCTGCCGGGTAATCCGATCGATCGGATCGATCGACCGGAGCCAACAAGCCAACAACAACAAGAAGAGGAGCTCTCTACAACTAGCTGTGGACAAATGCAGCTGAACGCTGAACGGCTAAGTTATGACGCATGATCTGGCTAAATGAACGACAACAACGCTTTCAACAACTACTGCACTGGCACTAGCCATGGCATCGGCCACAAAAGCACCAACACTACATTGGCCATGGCCATAGCCGTGTATTCGTGGCTGTGACTGTGGCCGTTGGTGGTCTTATCAGAAGCCGATGTTCACTCCCCAAAACTGCCAAAAATGGCATTGCTGCGCATTCATTATTATCCACTGTCATTGCAAGAAGGCAAAACTAAAAACAAAAAACCGAAACAAAAAGGGCCAAGTCTCTTGTTAGAGTGGTCGGGCTAACTCCGCCCCATAACCACAGCGCCACTGGGCATTTTGCACTTCGGCACTCCACTCGCTCCCTCTTCATTCCTGCCATTGAGTTATTATGTGGATATGATCAAATTATAGGCTTAGGGTTTGGCATTAAATTCGCATAGAATTCGAAAAGACAGAGAGGGTGAGATTGAGGATGCACACATTTTATCATTGTAGTTGCATCCGGTCAAGAGTTGTCAGGTAATTCATTTACCTTGTTGTTCTTGTGGTTGTTGTAGTTGTTGTTGTAGTTGTTCCTAAACATGTCAACAAAACATGTGCAAAACAAATGCCGAAAAAAAATTTCGCATACGAGTTTCAGATTATTCAAATGAGTTTCGCACGCTGCTGCCGCCACAAAGTCTGCGCAGGCGCTTTACCATAATACATATAGGTACATATATATGTATGTAGGTATTATAAAAGGCAAAACCAACAATAAACCAAAAAAAAAACAAAATCGTACGAAATCGCACCAATTAAGAGGGAAATGTATTCCGCAATGAAACGATATTGGGGAGCCGGAGCAGGCAGATGATGCTGCTAAGGTCTATAGGGCCCTGCAGATTGGCCTGCATTTATCAGAGATATTAAAGCGTTAAGTGAATTACTTATTCTCCTTGCCGCTACAGCAAAAGCATCACCAACAGCAGCAGCAATGCGTTACCTTTCATGTCTGAGAGTGCCAGTATGTCGTCCCTATCCTTCCGATCCCATTCCCCCATACACTTAAAAAAATTGTATACCGAAAATTTCCACAATTGAGAAATTCCAGCAGAATATTTGAATATTTCTTTTACAAATTGAAATCTTGTAATTCTTCAAATTGCACACATTACATCGGGGTCACCAAAATAATATTGTTCAAATATGATCGTAAGAACTTCAAAAATTAAGGATTTTTAAAGTTTAACTAATCGACAATTTAGTTTAAAAGTCCATCAGAATTGTTTGACTAATCATTTGTTTTTCAAATTACAGAACTGTTTGGGTCACAATATAAGCCAAGAAAATCATCATTTGGCATTTCGTTGGTAAGTTCAAAGAATGTTCTCTAGTATTCTAAGTCTTTGACAAACAGTTTTTGTAAGTGCACGATCTCAAATGTCGTTGGCCGCGATCTTTGCATGCGACAATTATAAGTTCCAAGCGACGCCAACTTGGCTCCCGCTCCCATGAAGCTAGGAGGAGACCAAGACACGCTTGGAGAAAGAAAGAGAGAGAGGGTTAGCGCAAAAGAGATTGAGGCGGGGAGGCGATGAGAAAGGAGGTCGGCATTTTTGAGACAGGCTCAAGGCTCCGTTGGGGCCATGTTGTGATCGGGCTACTGCAGTCAGCCGCCTTTGCTGGCGTTTTGCAGAGCCGCTGATCGATTCAAATTCAATCGATCGGCAGCATCATGCAACCGCGCTTAGCCCCAAGTCCAGGTCTACTAGCCAGTCACAGTATCAGTCCCCAGTCTTAGTCTCAGCCTCAGTCTCAGTCACAGTCACAGTCTTCTTAGTCCCAATCCCAGTTTCAGTTGAGCGTCGTCGTCGTCGTCATCTCTTGCAGCTCCTTTAGCCTTTTGGTTAACAAATCGTGCCAAATAACACAACATAATGACAACAACAAAGCCGACGACGACGACAGGCTACGAAAGACGAAGGAAGACATTGTCCACTTGGCTAACTTTTTACTGAGGTTGACTCTGGATGTTCTTGTTGTTGCTATTGCTGCTGCTGGAGTCGGCGATTGCCATTTCAAGATTTTTTTCACTTTTCTTTCCTTCTTTTTTTGCCCCTGTTGGTTTTTGTCTCTGCCTGGACACGGGACACGGGACTGACTGTGTGGGGATGTGGTGCAAAAATTAAGAGATATTTATAATAAGCACGAAAACCACTTAATACTAACGCCTTTCGCAAATTAACAGGTACAGCTACAGAAACAGCAACAGCCACAGTCAAGTTTAAAAGATGCGGGACATTCCAATGATCGGCAGCAACACCATCAGCCCAGTTGGGCTGCCCATGCCAGAGTTTAGACCAAAAGCAGAAAATAAATTTATATGATTAAGACAGAATAATGAACAAACATTTGACTTCTAAAAGTTTATGAGAGCAGATATATAAAAGCATTCCCTGCAAACCGGATATTGAATATGCTAGCAATAGAAACTGTTAAAAAAAAAATGACTTAATATATTAGTGATTTATTATTAGATATGACTATTAGAGTCACAAATAAATTAATGCAAATGTTTTATTCATTTCCAGTTTATATCTCCATGATTATCCAAGAAGAACTTCACTTACTTCATCTCACTTTACAATGAATTTTTCTCACTTGAAAGTTCCTTATTTCTATTATCTATAAGATGAAAGTCTAATAAGCATTTCCTGCAAACCGAACATTGAATAGATTAGCTAAACAAACTGATAAAGCTTCGATTAAATATATAAGTTATATACTTAAACGATTATCTATCAATAACAAATTTCCAGTTTTTATTTGAAAGATTACCCAAGAACATAATTTCACTTCATCACTGTGAAAGAATTGCTTTCAATTTGTTTGGGATCTGTGATTTAAATTACAAGAACTTTTGATATTATGAAGTGTTGAATATTAATTGAAAGTTGTTCTTTCTTATTTTATAGTTATATACATTTAGGATATATACAATCTTTACATTTGAAGCTTCTTTATTAAGATTTTTGAAAAGCCATTAAAAAGAAAGCAAAAATTCATTGAAATCAAATAGTTCCTAGATTTAAAATTATTTAATCTTTTTGGAACATTAACTAATTCACGTTTTTTTTTTTTTTTTTTGGTAATGAATAAAAGGCTACATCTACAGCAAATATATCGTAGTTCTGAAATACTTCTTAAAATATCGACAATAAATTGACATTTAAACAAGGAAAATCCACATTCTAGCCATCTTTGAGAAAAAGATTCAAAAATTGGGGCGGATTTTGTTTTTAAGTTGCCATTCAGTTTCACATGGCACTTGAATAAAGTTCAGTAACTATTCTAAATGAGTAACTTCCATAAAGTTGAAGTAAACTTTGACTTATAGTTATTGTATACTGGCTAGAAAAACTATCTTAGAATACCGATAGTATAGTAGGTCTATAGTTGGTCTATACGCAGTCCTTGGTAGATTAGTTTTCTAAGTGGCCCAGTCATTTAGGCAACTGAACAACGAGGATCCGGTTTCGAATCCCAGGCTATTGTATGGATGTTGTTTTCGTCTAAGCCGAAAGCCTTAGTTGCCAGTGCTTGTGAAATATAGTTAGGTTGGTAGTTTACAACTATAACCTATACTTATAATAACAAGAATAAGAAGAAGAATAATAGAAAGAAAAAGAAACATTCGATTCAAGGATTTGGATTGAAATAAGTTGCCCAACAGCGATGGCCGTCTCTCTACATCGTCACACACACAAGTATCTCAAGCAGAGCATAGAGAAAACAATTTCATGCGGGAGTCACTGGCGCTCAACATTTCTTTTGTTATAAAACTATTGAAATTGTTGTATTTTTCAACAACTCATCAAAAGCGGCAGGTACTCCCATCTATCTAGCATACATACATACGTATGCAGATGAAATTTTGATGGATTTAATTGTTTTGAATTCTTTCACCGGGCTTACTTTATGGCCCCATCACCCATCACCACTCACCGATCAGGCAGACAGCAAGCAACTATCACCCACCTATGTGATGGCCAGGCATCTGAGGTAGAGCCATCAGGTATCCAGGTTGTTTGGAGATGACGCCTTCGGTGGCTCATTACAATCAATATAATAAATAGCAGCTGGGCTTCGATTGATTCTTTTTTTTTTTGGTTTGTTAAGTTTTGTTTCTTTTCATTCGTTTCTTTTTTTGGTTTTTGGTTTTTGGTTAAGTGAATAAAGTGAAATGAAATGAATAACTGTGCGATGCGATGGATGTATGTATGCTGAGCGAACGATTATACAAGTGGTTTTCTGATTTGACAGGCGTTAAATTAAAATTTAATTCGGCCATCTATATAATTATAGTGATCCATCCGAGCATACACATTGACGACGACGACGACAACAACGAGGACGGCGATGACTTCTCAGCGCATGTAATTAAAGCCACATTAATCATCCAGGCCCAGAGTCAGTCTCTTTCAAGTCTCTGTGTCTCAGAGTCTCAGTCTCTGGAGAGCCAGAGCCAGCCAGACGGGCACTTGAGCATGGGTTTTTAGCTTCTGGAGCTGCTGATGTGATGTTGCCTTGCACGTTTGCTTTTGGTAGCCACAAAATTGTCAGATTTGTCCACTTGAGTTATTTTTGAATGTCCCATCTCTCTGCGTCTCTCTCTCACTCTCTTTCTTTCTCTCTCTCTCTCTCTCTTGCTCTCTCCCCTCTTCTGTTCAATGGGTGTCAACTTATCAAAATTCCCAACCAATTATACTAAACCCGTGAGAATATATATTTTTTCTTTGATTTTTTTGTTTATGATTTTTTTCGTTGTTTTTTTTATATATATTTTGTTTATTTGTACTCGAATAGAAAATTGAATAAATTAATTAAAGGAAGGGAGGAAAAAAAAATTGCACTATATTTCGATGTGTTCTAGTTATTAATGTGCCATCATCAAAAAATACACACACACGCACACACATAAGCACACATACATACATTGAATACCTTAGTAATAGTTTATTCTATTTATGTATATATATCATATATACATATAGATTAAAAAAAATGAAAAAAAAAATGAAAAAATCGTATTAAAGCAATAGGAAATTGGACAAATCAGGATTGGATTGCTGTCAACTCTTTTTCGAGCTCTCTAACTCTATCTGTCGTTTAGTCATCTCTCTTACTCATTGTCATGTTCCACATTGATCTCCTCGTCCTCAGCATTCAGTGGTGGAGCTGGATTCATCTGTGGTGTGGCCATATATTTGGCAATATATTGACGTGCGAAATTCAAGGCGAATGCCGCCGCCGAAGCAGATGGTAGTGTCATGGGTAAAGCACTACGAAAAGCGCTATGCTCACCGCCCATTAATAATGGAACTGATGCTGTGGGTGATACAGCCGGAGGTGGTGCCGCTGCGGCCACCGCTGCCGCTGCCGCTGCTGCCATTGCCGGATGAAGGGCCAATGGTGATAGTGGTGGCTGATGATGATGTTGATGATGTGGCACTGCTGGATCGACCTCGTTGATGTTGCTGTTGCTGTTGCTGCTGCTGCTGCTGCTGTTGACGTTGATGTGGTTGTTGTAGAAAGATTGGGCTTGTGTTGTTGTCACCGTTGTCGAATTCGAAGTCGCCGACGGCTGCGGCGTAGGCAGCGGCGCCGATGGATGGGGTATGTCCAAACCGATTGATATTGATTGTGAATTGGGATGAGGACTTCGAGCTATAGTTGACGTTGTTGTGGTTGCTGCTGCTGCTGTTGTTGTTGTTGTTGTTGTTGCTGCTGCTGATGATGGTATTGGTGATATCGAAACATCGCGCTGTTTGAGCAAGTTGACCCGTTGATGGCGTCGCCATTTCGCTCTTCTGTTGGAAAACCAAACCTAATTGATCAATCGATGGAGAGACAATTTGTTAGTTGATCAAAACAGTGTGGAACGGTTGGGATTGGCTGGGACACACTAAGCGAACGGCAAGTGGTCATTGGTCATGGTCATAGTCAATGTGGTTAGTAGGCAAAATCATCAAACAAAAAATAGAGAAAAAATAAAAAATCAAAGCTCTGTCCGCTGTCCTTAAACTTGAAATTTGAGCAAATGGGGACCAGGGGTATTTTTTCTTTTACAACCGAATGGAATTCTAATTAAATTATTTTTAGTTTACCTGAACTCTCGCCTCACTTAAGGCAGTGCGTCCAGCTAATTTTTCTCTTGTGCTAACGCAAGGATAATGTGACTTCTCAAACTCCTTTTCCAGTTCGTCCAATTGCTCGGGACTAAAGGTTGTGCGATTACGCCGAAATTTCGGTTGATCACTATCCTCCGAATCACTGTCCTCACCCTCAATATCTAAGCAGAGATTCGGAGTTGTAAGACAAGAAACAAAAAAGGAGGAGAAAAAAATGTATGCATCCTACCTATCAAACGATTGGCATCTGCATCAGGCGAACGGCTGTCCCGGCTGCCTGAATCTGGTGATAAGGCTGGCAAGGACAATCGTCCGCTTTCCGCACTGCTGCCTCCACAGAAGCTGTTGCTATTGTTGTTGTTGTTTATGTTACTGGCTGTGGTAGACACATTGGCGTTGGCTATAAGATCATTGCTGCTGCTATTATTACTGTAATTATTGCTACCATTTCCCGGCAAAGTGGGCCCAGCTGCCAATGGCACTGCTCCCCACAATGGATGATGTGCCGTTGTCCATGTGGGAAAACTTGTATAAGGATGCGGATGTGTGGGATGCATGGCATAGCCATAGCTAGCAGCTCGAGCAAATTCAGCAGCCGCTCGTTCGGCAGCACGATTCCGTAAAATTCGATTGATACTACTCACCGAAGGTGCCGTGGCATTTGTACAAACTTCTGTAAAACAAAGGCAAAAGCAAAACAAATGATGATAACAATATATCTTCTGATTTATATATATGTATAAGTATAAGGAATATTAGTAAGGTGTACAAGTACAATTGTCTTAATCTAATTCAAAAAGCAGAAGGTAGCATGTCCGATTCATATATTTTTGATCATCCGTTGGTCTATTTGAAGAAACTTCTTTGTCAATATAACTTGGCAACATTGGATGTTAGCATTGACTACTGCTTGTCCTACCGATTTCTATGTAAGTTTGCTTAATTTTCGTAAAATCGTATAACCAATATAGCAAGATATATGTATATACATATCAAGTGAGAGACTAAATAGAAGAAGGCGCTCAATGAAGTAAATGACTATGTATGTAGAGTAAGGAATCTGTGATGTTTGATCCATTAAAACTTTATACTAATATAGATCCTACCATCTATACTTGATAACGGTTGTAAAAAAATATAGAGCCCATGCGGAGAAAATGAGTTTAATGAGTCAGTTAAATGATACTCCATAATGCCATTTATCTACTATTTTGGTTTTCAGTTGCTCGTTTTTAAAGCTTCCTATTTTTATTCTAATTTTTAATGAATGTCTTAAGTACCGACCACACATAGATAAACATACTAACATTTTAATCAGGGTGGTCTAGTCAAAAAAAAGTAGAAATCAAACCAATAATGCCGCTGCAAAAAAAAAGGTGAAAGGATTATTCTTTTCTCTTTGTAATTATCTTGGAAAGTTAAAAAAAAAAAAATAAAAACTCAAAATGCCTCTTAAATCTTTTAATAGTTCAATTTTGTAATAATTAGCTGGATTGCAAACACTAATTAATTGACGGCCGGATGCTGTTCATCACTTGACCTGGACGCAGAATCTTCTCTGCTGCTGCTACTCCATGACCCCCGGCTAACTAAAATGAGCTAAAGATTGACTGTAATGAGGAGTACGGAAAGCTTCACTCACATTCACATTTTGCGATTCGAATCGGAAATCGGAATTGGCGATGGACTTGGACTTGCCCTCTGTGTGTGTTCGTGCGTCTCATGTGAGAGATGGCTATCAGCAGAAGGATTCATTGCCCAGAGCAATTCAAACTGACTGACTGACTGGCTGGCTGGATGGCTGGCGACTGGATACATGTATAGTGGAGACTCACGTCTGCCCACAGGTAAAATGTCAACTCAGACCTACCGTTGGTCCATGGACCTGTAGGCCACTCACTGTATACCACAATGACTGACACAAATGTGAGCACATTTACATATCAATCGAGTTTGGACTTGAAGAAGCGGATGTTCATAAATTAGCCAAATCGATAAAACTAAATCTTACAGCATTAACAACAACTTCAGATGGGGGAGGATGGAGGGAGGCTACAAACCAAACCAAATGCGGCTAATTCGCATTCGCATTAAGGCCATAAACACATCACAGAGAAGGGTAGACAGAGAAAGAGAGAGAGACACGTCGAGAGAGAAGGACGTGGACTGGATCTCTACTTCTTCTGTCTGCGTATGCCCATGCATCCGATTGTTGTCATTGTTGTCGGCTCCTGTTTTGCCCCCTTCCGTTCTCTGTTTGCTGGCAATTTCGCTTTTGGGGGTTCCCTGTCAGTTAATTAGCTCAAAAGCTCGTCTCTTCGCATCGGTTGATCGGATACTATGTTATGTTTTGGTTTTCTTTTTTTCTTGTCTCCTTTGTTCTTTGTGGGTACACTCACCTTCGGTAATCAGTCTCTCGCGTATTTCCCAGGCAAATATCGTTGGATTCTCTCGCTTATATTGCTCGATTTTGGAGACAACTGTTGGTGTGGCAACTTTGGGCTTGGAGCCACCAATCAGTCCAGGTGGTCTCAAGGTGCCTGCAATAAAATGACAAGAGAAATTTTTGAATTTCGTGTATCAGTGTATGTGTGTGTGTGGATCTGGGGGTGCCGTAGCCTATTATAAGATTCGCATAATTTTCACATTACTCAATTTGCTCTATCTCTATCCCGGTAGCAGCAACAGCGTGTATCTGTTTATCATGTGGGCGGGCGTATGGGTCAAAAGCCCTCCAGGGTTACTACCCATTGCATTGACTAACCAGCTAACTAGGTAGCTTACTAACTAGCTAACTAACTAACTAACTAACTAAACAATTAAAATCTGGCTCCATTCAATGGTTTTGACTAATTTGAATATTTGACATCAATGGCATAAGCCAAACCAACCACATACCGTCGACGATTCCCAACACAACTCACACAACTCAAGTCGAAATGATAATTCATTGCGTCGGAAACGGTTGACAAGCGAGCGCGCGTTTATCTTGTAAATTAAGCACTAAAAACACTGACAAAAAATACTCTAAAACGTATATATGGTTTTGTAGATACATTTATGTAACAAATAACTATTGCATTTTCTTGCAGTGTATGCCCCTAGCTAATTTCTACCTAGTCATTGTTAAATTCGCTATATCCATATATGCAAATGAAAAAAGTTTTTCTAACAAAACGGAAGTTATTTACACAATTTAAATTAACTAGAATGTACTATAGAATCTGAATAACTGAATGAATATATGTAGAGAATAAATGAATGAACGAATGCACGAATATGACCTATAGATACATACATATGTATATGTATCTCTCGCATAGTTCTACAATTTACATTTCGAAATCACTTGGCACATAGAACATCAATTAAAGGTTTCTAAGCTTATAAGTTCATTTGGTTTCAAAAGCTTCATCAATGGCTATAAAAAACTTAAGAACAGATAGTTAAGAAGAACAATTTTCGTTTAAAATTTGATTTGTTAATATTGAATTTATGGAAACCTACTTTACTTTTTCTCGAATTCATATCAAAGTGCTGAAATTTATTGTAGAACGGACTAAGAAAGTCGTCTTGCCGTCTTGTTACGATCTCACGATCTAGGAATTCATTTAAGACAATTTGTTTCGTGGTGAAAGTTCCCTATAATTTGATCCGATTGATCATATATCCTAGTAATAGGCAACTAAACTTTCAAATTTGGAAATTTATATGCATTTTAAATATAGGCATAACTTAAATATTAATATTATGGTTAGCACCGTCAAAGGAGAACGTTGCTAGGTCCGTAAATAATAGTCCATTTTGGACTATTATTCTATACTAACTTTGTATAATCAATTGCTTTGTAGATCAAAGCAATTTTCTCCAAAATTAATTTCCTAAATCATTTTATATGATATGCGCCTCGATATATCTTAGAGAAAATAAAATGACTCTTAGGCAAAGGACTTTTTATATTGGTATTGAATCAAACGTATTTACATAAGGCATCTAATCTAATCTATTTATCATCTATGTCATCAGATTTCATTGAACTTGAACTGGCGCCAGAATGTGAAACGTTTTCACTTTACAAGCAAATTGTGGGTAAGTTTAATTTCAATATTTTATTCTTGAAACATAATATTTATAAAAACGGGGAGACAATTACAAAAGACTCATTTTTAAGTGTGTTGAACACTTTGATATTGAAATGATGTGAGATTTCCATATAATTTTTGGTGCTTCATAGGTTTCTTTTTGTGTTCCTTTGGGATTTTTGAAATTGTTCAAATTAGTCGGAAATCGGAAATGACATGGCTTGCCGGCGTCTAGGCAACAGGTGTTCGGCTGCTGTGGATTCTACATATGGTCTGGGGGTGGGGTGTCGGGGGGCTAAGGTGGGGTGGTTGGATGGCCAGGTGCGCCTGGGTACGGTGACTAGTTTGCAATCGATTTGTCGTGTCTACGTGACCCTCTGTTCTGCTCTGCTCTGCACAAATTGATTTTCACCGCTTGGGACACATGGCAATTGCATTTGGGGCGCGTGTTTTATGGTTCCGCGTTATGCGAAAAAAATAAACCTTCGCTCCCCCACCTTCCCTTCTATCTTGATTAAATCAGTCAGGCTTACATCCTGGTTTCAAAACTTACCTAATAGCTTGGAGACGGCGCCTTGCTGGGACAGCATATGTTGGGCCAGATCATAACCTCTTAAACCAAAGCGTGATAACTCCAGTAGCCGATGCTGTGATGCCAATGCACTGAGATTTGTGGCTGCTCCTGCAGAAGGTGGTGTGCCTGGTGGTGCACCGGCACTGGCACCACAAAAGAGATTGTGTCCCAATGATGTGGCTGCCGCCGCTGCTGCTGCTGCTGCTGCTGCTACTGATGGTGGTGCAGACGAAGGACCCGTGGGTGAAGTGGTGCCAGGGGTCAGTAGTGGTGTTAGCGCTGCAAAGAATAAACATTCACAGGAATGAGAAAAAGCGAATGTGGCGGGGGGCAACGATCATTAAATGTCAATTGGAATTTAAACGAAGTTGGCTGCCTGCCGGCATTCCGCGCATGACACAGAAACACCAAGAAATTTGTACTGCTAGTAAACTTGGACAAATTTTCGGTGTGGACTTTAGTGTTTTTGTTTTGTTTTCTTTTCTTTTTGGATTGCTTGTATTTTATTTATTTTGTTTTCCGTTTTTCGTTCAGTTTGATCGACGTGGCGATCAAGCGTCGAAAAGTCGAGTGTTTGCGGAGTGTAGTAGAGTGAAGAGTTTGGGACGGAAGTGTCAATGTCAACGTTTATGGGCATAATGGATGTGGTGTGGTCCATTAGGCTGCTCTCCGACCAGTGCTAATTTCAAGTGGAATTTCAAAAAGAATTCCTTGTCTCGTCTCGATCGGTTTGTGTGCCTAGTGTGTGTGTGTGTGTGTATGTGTGTGTTCGAGTTCAGGCTTTGAATTCAGTTCGTTTGGTTTGGCTTGGTTCGGCTTGCTGGTTTGTGTCCATTGTCAGCGATTAGCAATTCCTCAGATGTAGAAGCTTTTATGTTCATTTTGACATTTTATCTGATCGCGAGAACTGCACACGTTTTAACACCTTCGTTTCTCTCTTGTTGTCGGTTGGCTACTTCTTCTTAACGTACCACCCCCTCCCACTCCCATAACTCAAATATTTCCCCATGTATCTGTTTGTGTGTGGCATCTAGAAAGAAGGTCTGACCTCGCCTAACCTGCTCTAATTGAAGATCCTCCGATGGCAAAAGCAATGGCATTGGCAATGCCAATGCCAAGTTAGTTGCTTGCAATTTGTTGTGGACCCGTGCTCTTGGTTATGGTTATGCTTGATTTATATGTATTTTAGCCCCTCCAGCTCCTTGCACCTGGCTGCGCTTACAGCACGGATGTCAACAGTAGTTGAGGATCGCTTCGCTTTGCTTTGCTTCGCTTCGATTCAGTTCAGTTCGATACTGACCAAATGATTTACTACACCAGACGCACCTCAGTCAATTGTAAAATCGGCTTAAAATTACACGAATTGCTTCCACTGCGTTAGCGGCAATGCGTTTTGCCCCGTCAAGCAGCCCCAAGTAGTTGTTGTAGCACTTCTACTACTACAACTACTACTACTACCTACTCTTTCAATACTCTCTTCCATCTCCTCATTGTAGCCCCACCGCGTGCTCCCCTTTTGCTGGCCACAAAAGTGATGATCGCTTTGGAATTCAATTGATAGTTTGATTTATTGCTACCGGTAAGTTTTTTCTTCTTCTCTTTGCCACCACAGCAGAAGAAACAGAAGTAGCAGAAAAAGCCCCGCTGCATATAAATTAAAAGTTGCTCGGTTTTTCATGTGATTCTTTTTATTTAGCTTGGTGGAAGCTTTCAAGCCTCTCACACAGGCTCCACCCCGCCTCGCCTCTTGTGTCACCCGGCTCAGTTAGCGCGCTTGCTGATCTTGTTTGTCGCGCTCATCGGCTATATAGGCTTCTGGTTTTGAATGTTTAATAATATGGCCAACTTGGCACGTTTCTTCGTTGTTCAGATGTTTGACGAGGCACAATGAAAGGCAAAGGGGGCAGGGGTGGCTAGGACGGCAAAGTGGCAAAAATAGAGCTCGATCAGTAGTCGATATACAACTGCGGTTTCTATTCACTTTCAGCCAATAAATAGAGTCTACTAAATTATACACAGCGAGAAAATCGATTAGATAAAGATCTCTGATCATTCATTCATTTGCTCATCGTTTTTTCTCTTTTCAGTTTTTTTATTCCAAACTGAAAAATTCTGTCGAAGCAACAAATAAGGCATTCTTATAGGAAATTTATATTTAAATAGAAATTTTCAACGTTTTATAAAGGACAACACGGTAATTGCCCAACACACTTAAGCTTTTTGGAGAAGTAAAACCAGTTAAGTTCTTTGCTGTATGGATAGAGTAAAATATAATCAAAAAGTTTTAGAAACATTCCAATTGTTCTCAAAGCTAGTTTCTGAATATCATTTATTGTTCATGTGCTAGTCATTAACTTTCTTTGATTTTATTAGTTGATTTTTAGTTAAACAATGAGTCGTATTAAATGCTTCACGATTTTGAATATTCTCAATCTAAAATAATCTCAAATTGGGTGACGTTTAGAAATATGTACACAAGGATGCAAGTTGTTAAAACATGATGTTTAATTAAGCTACTGGAATAGGACACCTTTCAAGATGTATTTTACCATTTTAATATTATCAAAAGAAGCTCTTTTATAGGCATCAGGCAAAAGTCCTTAATAAACTAACTAGGGAATTTAAAGTGGGGAGAAGTGATTTTTCGATATCTGCACAGTATCTTCCAGTGAGCTATATCACTGATATTCGTAGTATCAAAACTTCTTTATGTCTTACTACAATCAAATAGTTAGAAGTTCAAAGTTGTTCTTATATATAAAAGAATAAAGCAACAAATGATGCATTAGGAAGAGTTTACGGTGAAAACGTATGTTGTAGAAATTTTCTACTAGCAATAGATTTAACTTTCTCAGCATTTTCTCTTTTACGTCTTAATGTCAGTTTTGAATGTTTAATTGTTAATGAAGAAACCGAGTTTATATCCTGATTACATATATATCGGATAATTTCATCTTAGTTTCTTATGTTGTCAAAATGAGTGAAAAGTTTGGAGTGCAGAGATAACTTTTATGAATTTCATTTGAAATTAAATTTTAAAGATCAAAAAACATTTGCGTTAGTTAGACGTCGTCCTAAATAAAGCACAAAAGTATGCTTTAAAAATTTGAACAAATTTTTTGCTATGAACCTTTTGAAATGCAGATGAAGTGTTAACTTCTGTTTACCGTATTGGGCTTACATTTCTGCAAAATTTGCTTAATCGTTGGGTCTGATGACACACATATTAGTAAGTTGGGAGTCAAGCGGATACGAACGGGAAGGGACGATGTGCCAGACCGGACCATCTCTCTTGTTCTTTTTTTTTTTTTGTCGTTGAAAATCATTGTGTGTGCAATGTGCACACCTTTTATACGCTTGGCTTTCTAAGAATAATGTGGAATACATGTACACGCACCGCATGGGTGTAACTCGAAACCCTTAAGTATGGTTTCTGGACCTATGCTTAAACTTCAATGTATGCCATAAACCCATCTCCCTCACTACGTGTATGTGTGTGTGTGTGTGTGAGAGTGTGTGCGTATGTATTTGGTTAGCCTAGCTGTTGTTCCCCTTCTTTCTTTCTTACTTTTTCTTTTTTCTTCTTCTACTTGTCCTCTGTCTGTCTCTTCTGTCCTGTTGCTGGTTTGGTATTGTTTGCTGTTTTTTTTTTTTTTTTTTGTCTTTCTTTTTTATAATTATTTATTTATTGTGCAACTTCCAACACCTTCTAAAGACAAGTCAAAGCTCTGGGGCCGTTGCGGTTGCCCCAAGCGCAGCGTTATGCCGGGGCCGCCGCACTGCGCCATGCCGTTCGATCTCTTTAAGTATCTCGACGGCAAAATGTGAACTAATTTTATTTGACAACCCATACTTGTGCAAAACAAATTGCCACTGATGTGCGAAAGACCAAAACACACAGTTCCCTCGAGTTGTTGTGCCCAGTTGTTGTGGCCCGTTTGTTTGGGAGTCTGTGTCTGTGTGTGTGTAGTATTTAGTAGTAGTAGTAGTTGTGCAGTTATGAAATTTCCAAATCATTGCGCTTTTTACAGTAGTGGTTCTTGTGGTGTATTCCCCTCCCCTCTCTTTCTCTGTCTCTACTGCTATATGTTTGTATATACATATATATATCCCTGTCAATTCAGGGAAAAACAGCAACGAATTGGGAACACAATTAATTGATAAGGGTTTACGTTACTCTTTCTCCCCGTCCTCCTCCTCGTCCTCAGCGTAGCTGTCTTCCTACTCCCTATTTTCTTACTTGCTTAAGCTCCTTTTTATGAACTTTTTGTTTGGAAACTCACCTGTGGGTGTAGACGATGATGATATTGTTGGTGAGGTACTACTTCCCACGTTTATGGGCTGCAGTTGCTGCATATGCGGCGGCAAGCCCATTGCTGGTGGCATTCCAATGCCCGTATGATCTGTATTATTATAATCTATTATTTTGCTTGATGTCCTTATTAGAGCTAATGTTGGTATTGCTGCCAATAATGATGATGATGATGATGATGTAGATGGTGATGTTGCTGGTGTGCTTGCTGCTAATGTTGTTGGCGTTTTCGTCGTCGTTGTTGCTGTTGTTGGTGTTGTTGTGGTTGCCGCAGCCGCCGTTGTAGCCATGCCCTGCATGTGAACGAAAGGATCTAATCTATCCGACACTCTAGAGTACTAAGCACAGGGTTCTCCGTCGCTCTGATCTTAGATCAATCGGATATAGTATTCATCAATGGATAAAAATGTTTGAGCAATTGATGGCCAAAAAATTTGAAAACAAAAAAAAAACTGACAGCGGCGGTTTGGTGTCTGTGCGTGTGTGTATGTGTGTTTACCGACGGTAATTTTTTCGATTTTCCCCACTCAAGAAATGAAATACGAAAAGTAACCAATACACACAACAAAAAATTGAACGTTTTGGTTTGACGAAATCATACACCGAAGGCGCTGGCTCGCCGCTCGCTGACTCGACGCGCACTCACTCACGCCGACTCGGACTGAGACTGAGAGACCAGAGTAAAAACTGAGACCTGACTTTGCTTACTCTTTTCCGACCTGGGTTTGTGTTAGCCATATCTGGTTTGTATCTGTGTGCGCATGTGTTTGTGTGTTCGCGTGTGTGTGAATTTGAGTGTTTCGCGTCGCCCAATTGAGCTGAGAAAAAAAAAACAGTAGTAAAAGTTCAATAATTAATTACCCCTGGCTCGTTTTCATTGCATTGTTTATCACAAACTTGCCCGAGAGCTTGAGCCTAGACCAAGTTGTTGCTGTTGTTTTAACTTTTAATTGATGACAAACGGTTGTGTGTGTGTATGTGTGTTTGGTAATACACGAAAACTTTTTCGACAAATGTCAATCACAACACCAAGCGAAAACTTAAACGGAAAACGACTTGACGGCCCAACGGAAGCCCGACTACACTTTGATTATGACACACGATTTAAGTGCACACACACACACACAAATCAGCATATCTAGTGTTAACTTCTTTTTCTACCACATCTTCAAAAGAAGGAGAGAAAAAAAAACGCATTAGTTCGTCCACCCATCAACAATGGCGCAAAAAAGGTTTTCTTTTTTCTTATTTTTTTGCTTGATGGGTAGGAGAGAAATCTCTGGCCAGTAATAGTAACCGATTAACCAACGTACCGTACCGGGAGGGAGAGCTTACAGAAGCCTGCGCACAACGTGTCAACTTTGCAACTGGGAGTGACAGAGATGCAGCTAGTTACATGGCCCGGCATTGAGTTGAGTGTGCAAGAGCCAGCAGGGAGTTAAGAAAAGCAGAGAAGGACCATAAGCACTCTACACTGCCCAAACGGGCAGGCGGGGGATGGGGGAAGGAGTCATCTTCTCCTAATTGATTTATTTCCCTGGTTTCCCTGGCTTTTCCTTGACAAGCAAGAAAAGGTAACTAAACATCAAATGTGTAAAAGGAAAACATGGTGCGTGACTAGAACGCAAGTTTTTGGTTGTTGTAACGGAAGCTCGGCTTTGTTTTGGCAGCTCAGCTGTCTCTAGTGACGAGAGTCCGAGAGTGCGAGAGTCCGGGAGTGTCTGTTGAAAAACAATTGTGACCACATTAAATTTACAAGGTACACGTCTAGGAGGACTGTACTGGTGAATGGTGGGCGGAGATGGCGTTACTATACATACATATATGCTAAATACTAATTAGAAAAAAATTATAAAGGGAAAATCAATTAATTTTAAACACCAATAATATGCTCTCTAATTAGCAATAAAGAAAAGCCAAATGGTTACCTTTGGTTAAACGTTTAAAATTGCCGTCGCGGTATTAACTTTTGTCTATAGTTTGTTTTTGCTTTTTTTTCGTAAACATTTATACAGTTTCTATTAATTTGTAGATAAAATATAGACAAAAGTCATGTAATAAGTGTTGGGTAAAGGGAGAGAGGGGTTAAGGTGCAGTCTCAACTTACATAATCGAGATGAAATTGTCTTCACTCAAATGAGGGAAATTGAGTGAGTGCAGAGTTGAGTGAAACAAATGAGTGTCTGGCGAATCGCCAATTCGCCGTCGCTGTGGCTCGCTCTCTCTCTCTCTCTCTCTCTCTCTCTCTTTTTGTGTGTGGGTATGTGAGGATGTGTGTTTGAGTGTGAGTTTGCGTTGGTGGTGTGCATATTGGTGGTGTGTGTGCAAGCAAATGGGCGGGACGCACTCAAGCGTCTCATAGCGTAGGCCAACACTGAACGGACCAATGGGAAAACCGCCATTTGCGCCACTCGAAAAGAAAAAAAAAAAACTACTTTTAAGACTTTTTGTTAAGAAAGACCCACAATCCACACTATTTTTATACCCTCTGCAAGACGAGTATATTACATTTCATTTAGAAGTAAGCACGATGTAATATATAATGCATATATGTATTCCTAATCGGTAAACAACTTTAAGAGTTCAAAGAGTTAAAATTGGCAAAACCTTAAAGCAATCTAAAGCTGAATTCCTAAAATTTCAGTTTTGTTTTTGTTTTAAATTTAGGCGACTGGAAAGTTTATATCATATGAAACCCACATCGATTCGTGTTAAAAAAAGTTTTAGCAAAATAACTTTGTTTTGGTGTTCTTTTCTGTTTGGAAAAGTGGCAAATTTGATCAAGATCATATTACTATATCATATACATAGGTCTTAAACCAATAACAATTACTATATTACATATGATATTATATATTATATATTACATATTACATAAGAAAATCGATCCAATAACCATGTTTGTTTAGAAAAAGTTATTGCTTCTTGTGTGATTATCAATAAACTGCTTTGTTTCTATAAAATTTGCTATCAGATGACTATATTAGATACCTACACTACTATCTGTACTGTCTGTAGGGCATATAAGCTTCGGCACGATTGTAGTTAGGCCCGGCCCCCTCTGGTTAATAACTAAACTTAACTATCGAAATCTATTCTACAAGATTTGCCAACTATTTTGCCGATTTATATCATCCGGTTTGGTTTTTTATTCTATGATTGATTAGTTTAATTATAAGCTTAATTAAACCCATATCACACTGCCATCGACTAATTATGCTTAGTTCTAATTGTGTTTTCTCTGTAGCTCTGTGTGTGTGTCTCCCTCACACTCACATTCATTCTAAGTATATGGGGATGAGGTTTTTTGTTTTCGGGGCTAGTTGCCTTAATTATGGCTGGCCGCCATTATTTCTGACTGACCAAAAGTTCATAGCCAGATAAAGATCTAGTATCTACATGCAAATGGGGGAGTTTGAGCCGAAAAAAAACCAAGCCCAGACCCATGCATATTTGTGCTAGCCACGCTTCCTGTTTTTGCTGTTTGTTTTGGCCTGGCCCGGGTCTGGCTTTGGCTCCGACTCGACTCCAAAGTAGACAAGAAATGCCCATAGGGCGGCCCCTTTTTTTATTATTGCTGTGGCGTTGCGGACGCGGTGCTGTTTACCCACATGTAGGCATATGCATATGCTGATTTCGTTAGATCAGATGGTGGGGGGGGAGGACCAACGGCAACGGGGTGTAGGACATTATATATGCAGTCTTGCTCAATTGGTAAACAGCAAGAACAAAGACTAAGACCAAGAAATAGAGTATCCTCAAATTCGGCATAAACAATCCCACAAACTGTTCATTCTACATATGTATGTCTGTGTGTGTGTGTTTCTATTTTATTTTCATTTTTCTTCTTTTTTTGTTGTTGTTTTTGTCATTGTTAAAGTTTGGTTTTTTTTTTTTGCTTAAAGTTAACGGAAATAGGTTCAAGTTTTGTGTTTTTGTTGGTCGGAAATGCTTAGCGCTTGTTCGGAATTATCAAAGGGTCGCTGTTTTTACTGCTTCTTCTTTCCTCTTTTTCTTTTGTTATATATATATGTATCTGTACTTTTCTATTCACAATTTACATATTTACTTACATACGTGTACATATTACATTCACAATATAGCGACTTCACATGAAAGACAAAACAAATCGATTTGTTTCGTGATGCCAAAGGCAATTAGAAGTTATTAAAATTAACTTGCCATGAGGCCAGATATGGAACTAATTTACTTCTTCTTTACACTATTTGATTCTACAAAAAAAATAAAAATAATAAAATGAAAAACAACATCAACCAATATAAATATATGTATAAAAATTATAGAAATCAACAATCTAGCGAACATACTCTAAACTTTAGAGTCTAAAGCTTAGGCCTATACTGAAGATATTCTAATCTTTCAACCAGAAAATCATTTTAAAATTCTTTGAATTTAGTCGGCAGATATTGCTAAAGAACTCAAGAATTGCAATGGTTGTATCATAAGTTGAACGTTTAAACTAGATGAGACTTACAACTAAATGAAAGAAAAAGGCATAGGCAAAGCATACCCTAGGGCGCAAATAGAATGACATCTATATTGAAATAATTATACGTTGTAATATTGGTTTTGATATAAGTTATTGCATAAATAGTTTTTTTTTCAATATGTACATACATATGTATGTAAGACAAATATTCAGTATAGTTTTTTTTTTTATAAATTATTATCAATTTTCTGATAATATTTTATTGTACAAGGTGAAAGGCCTTTAAACAATGCGTTTGTTTTAATCTCTAGAATGGGAAATGTGTGTGAAAATTCTCAACATAATACTCAACCTATTTTAGGGCTGAGGTAATCTGAGAGACTGCCTTTCGGTTTGACTTTTGCTGAAGGAAGTAGCAAAATCGGGTGTTTAATTTTCATCTTCATCAGCACGCACTTCTGAGCCTCGTTTGACTCCAACTCCTTTCACTCTAACTCTTTCGACTCCGATTCCTACTCTTACTCCGCCTTCGCCTTCGCCTCCTCCTGATGCTACTGCTGTTTCTGTTGTATGTCATGCAGATGATCCCCCCTATTTAGCTACCGGCAACTGCCGAAATGTAATGATTAACTTCTCGCCATGGCTAAATTAAGAGAGTTTTTACTTAGCTGTCTCTCTCTGCCTCTCTCGCTCTCTCTGGCTCACTGTGTCCCTTGCCCGTATCCTTGTTCTTATCCCAGCTCTCCAGATTCCCAATATATTGCAATGAGCTGAAATTTCTACAGCGGCAAGCAGCAGGCAGGCAGTCAGTCAGTCAGGCAGGCATTGGCATTGGTTGGTTTGCGTGTCTGGAGTGGAGTCTCAGAAATGATTTCCACATACCACAGCAGTTAAAGCCCTTAAGTCAGGGAGAAAATCCAATTAAATTCGGTAGCGAAAGAAATAAGTCCTACCACTCTGTCGGCAAAATGATTCTACATACATGTATTTGCGTCAACATTGATTTTGCCACAGAAACAGAACGAAACCGGGCAGGCAGGCAGGCAGGCAGGCAGGCAGCAGGCAACCAAGGCAAGTCCAAGTCCAAGAGGGGGGAGGCACAAGGAGACAAACCAAGACGAAGACGGACAGAAAAGTAGTTCATGTGCATGGCGTGATTGAGGACGAAGTTGAGGACAACAGCAGCAAATGCAACTACTGCAGCAGCATCGGCTTGATGCGAGTTTAAGCGTCGGTTTTGACTTTTCTGATATTCAGAAGACTGAGCCCGAGTCAATCTCACTCTCTTTCTCTCTCACTCACTCACACACTCTTTTAGCCGCAAAACCGTCGAAAAGTTGCGTGCCCATAGGTCTTCTGTGTAATTGCGCAACAATTGTCAGGAACCCGATTCCCGACTCAAAACTTGCTGCTGCTGTTGACGCTGACGTTGCCGCTCTTAAGGGCGCAGCAGCAGCACCAGCAAAAGCAAAAACCGCAATCAAGACACGGACACGTCATGGAGGAGAAAAAAAAATGAATACAAAAAACTCCTCCAGCTATGGCTACCTTTCGTGTCTGCGTCAAACTTGCGGAAATCTGATTTTTCAAAATTATTAACAACATGCAATGGCTA
Source organism: Drosophila paulistorum (assembly GCA_018152135.1). Lineage (NCBI taxonomy): Eukaryota > Metazoa > Arthropoda > Insecta > Diptera > Drosophilidae > Drosophila > Drosophila paulistorum. The sequence continues at coordinate 19,214,809 of JAECXG010000690.1, forward strand.
AATAGTTTTGCATTTGGATAACAAAAGCCGCTGCTGCCACTCCTCATGTCCTCCGCCTGTCTTACCGGCAATCTGCAAGTCTCACCTGAAAAGAAATTTAAAAACATGTTGAAACAGTACGAAGACTCAAACAAAAAATGTGTCGTCATTATACATTAAAACTGCAGCAATTCAAAGGATCTAGACAGAGGCAATCAGTTCAAAGTTCAAAAACTATCGGGAAATTATCTTAAATCATAAATATTCACTCCATTAGTCATTGCATCGAAGAGTTGTAGTCAATTTAACGATATTTTTCATTAATTGAATTTAACTCTTGCACATTAAAAATTTATCTTTCATTTACTGTTATATTTATTACATCTTTTTCTAATTAAATAATATTACAACTAATCGTAAAATACGGTGAGTAACAAAAGCATTATGCATAATTGAATTTCAAACAATGTATCGAAATGAAAAATATACACTTCTTATCTTCGATTGCAAATGAATTGGGCGGAATCGGAATTAATATCTACTCATGGTCTTGGCTTCGAAAGAATTTCTTTAGTTTAAAATGAATTTTTACTTGCAAAACGACATAGAAATCGAATCGACTTCAAGTATAATATGGAATGATCCTTATTCGGGACTCTTAACAACGGTTTTTGAAATATAAACAGATGAAAGAGCAAGGAGCGAACATATTAAAAATTAAGAGAAATATACACATATTTCAAAAATTTCAGTAAAATATTCAAGACCTTTCAAGCCCGTAACTAAAAATCTATTCATTAAAAATCATTGATAAACTGTATCATTTATCATTTCATATCATCATAAAGGTTTATGGTAAATTTTGAATACAATTTTGAAATGATTTTCACTGTAGATAAGATTAAGGTCAGAACTTTTAGTTCGAAGTACAGAGCATGATCGTCGAAGTTTGTCAAATTTTTTTTCACTAAAATAACTACAGTACATTAAAACGAGCTATGGAAGTTAACTTCGGCCTTGCCGAAGTTTATATACCCTTGCAGTTCTTTATTATATTTAATTCGATAAGAAAAGTGAAATTTCATACATCAACAGCATTAGTTGTCGTATTATGAATATGCTCAAATATTTTTCAAACTACTGAATTCAAAACACATTTAATGATTATTTAACAATATATGATATAGTAGTCCGATCCCGATGATTTTCATACTTTATCTCACACAGGTAATAAAGAGTCTCCAAAAAAAATTTCAACCCGATATCTCTTAAGATGGCTGAGTAAAACGCATACGCACAGACGGACGGACAGACGGACAGACGGACAGACGGACATGGCTATATCGACTCAGCTTCTCAAGCTGATGAAGAATATATATACTTTATGGGGTCGGAAACGTCTCCTTCTGTGCGTTACAAACATCTGATCAATTTTATAATACCCTCTGCAAGGGTATAAAAAGAAAATCAACTTGAAACAAAGCATTTAATTGAAATATGTAAAAAGTGGGGATTTTTTCGACTAGTAGAAAGTGTTTTTTTTTTTTTATTCATTACAGGCCAATTTAATACTTACCTATGAAAGATAATCTAAAACAGTTACAAAACCTTCAAATCCAAAATATTTGATGTATTTCAAACTTTCAAATAGGACATGAAAGTATTGTTTAACGTTGTAGGTTGGTTTGTATTATGGCCTGGGTCGGAACTCTTGGGTTGAAGGCAAATCTCTAACTTCGTGCAATTGTGCCAAGTGACCGCAACGTATAATTCACAAATTCAAATTTAAATACAAATTCAAAGTAGGAACGATCGAAAGCTGGCCAACCGTTATAGGGTTAATTAAATTCAGTGCACCCAAGACCATTCCCGCTGTTGTTGCCTTTGCCAACTACTACTAAGTACGCTTTCATTTCCAGTTAAAGTTTCTCTATTGCTACCGCCGCGGCGGCGCTGACGATGACGATGACGATGACGGTGACGGTGACGGTGGCTGCTGCAATTAGAAGTTGCACAAAAAGCGCTACTCAAAGAAAAACACAAAAAAACAAAAGCCACAGAAAAACAAGAGCAAAGTGTGTGTGTGTGTATGTGTGTAAAAGAGAGGGAAGGAATCAAAAAAAAAACATGAAAAACAAAATGGCGATAAGTACCGCAATTTGCATATAAATGGACGTAGCTGAAACGTCTTTAGTCACCCGAATCTTGAGCAAACCATAGGAGCGATTAACATTGTTGTCGACTGCCAGTCAGTCAGCCAGCCAACACACCAAAGCACTACCCACAGCACTCAGAGTGCTTAAGTGTAGGCGGAGGTAGTCGAGGGAATGGCTTTTCCCATGTCTGTGTGTATTTGTATGTAACGAAGCGCAATTGGCACTAGGAACAAGGCAAAAGGCACCACAAAATGGCGACCAAAAGCCGTCAGAGCGTGGCAAGCCAACACTTACACCCCAGCTTGGTTCATCCATTGAGCGGTGTTAGTGTTGGTACCCAACCCATACCATCACCCACCCATCCTCCATCCCATCTGCTACCTAGTAATTGCAATTGTTTTTGCTCGAGTTGCCTTTAGAAACGCGAACGCCAAACGTCGTCGGCGTGAACTCAGCTTGCAGAGCAAAACTAGCAAACTAGATGGTAAAAAAAAAACAAGCAAACTCTGGTCTCACCCACTATTCTCTCCCTGTCTCTTTGTCCCCTCCTCCGTTCTTCTGTCCTTTCTCTCTACATGCATAGGTAGGTATATAGTAAACCATCCGCAATGCATTGTGTTATTATGCAAATGCCATTCACAGGTAATTACCACGCTGCACCGTTATAATTGCCTTTTGAAGCCCAGCTACGAATCACGATTGCAGTTTCGTTTCTATAGTTTGCAGCTCCCATCACCATCACCAACCCCAACCCTGCTACCGCCATCGTCATCATCATCATCATCATCGTCACAGCGAAAAAAAACAAAAATTGGAACTGCCAACAAGATAGTGCAGGTAATGCCGTTGGCAGTAATTACTCTAGCGTTACAATATACTTTTCCTATATAGAGAGAGAGTGTACACAGTTAAACTAGACTATACCAGGTCACTGGAGAAATTTCTGGGTACTACAAAATCAACTCGAATTGATTCTCTCCCTTATAAATATAATTAGTTCAAAGTTTACCAAATAAGAACGGAATGTGATGATTAGAAGAAAGTTTATCCGGACACGAATGAAGCTATGGAAAACCACATTGAATAGGTATATCATCATATAATTAAAAACATCTAAAAAAAAAATTTTAGGCACCTAGTGCTCCATTCCTTACTAATTTTCCCTACCCCTTACCCTTGAGATATTTCTAAAACAAAAGTTCAGTAACCAAAAGTAACATCTAAATTAAAAAAGTCAGGAATAAAATTAAATCCATATCTTCTCAGTTTGTCCTACGCAAACACAAAAGTTCAATAAGCAACAAACATCCTTTGATGCTCACGCAATATTCTTTGGAAAACTTGACCAATTTTTAATTATTCGGAGGACTATAAAATGTTACCTTTGATCGGATGGCTGCGACGGTTGGGAACTACTTGTAATGATACAGCGAGACCATTCCTCAGTATCACTAGATAACAAGTTATCTTCATTGCTATCACTGCTCAGATCGTCAATCAAAGATATCGTAGTACTTGGTGCCTTGATTGCCAGCCGCCCATTCGGCGATAGGGCTGATAGCCTAGAACGCCATGGGATCATGGGCCTATCATTGAGTCGATTTATTCTATGACGTTTAGCCACTAATCTGCGATTAGTTTGCCAATTTATCCTTTGATGCTCCCGCAATTGATCAGTTTGCAGATAAGAACCCAAAATATGGCGACGCAACGGCACATCACGATTACTTCTTTCCTCCACAGGGTGGCCATCACCGAAGTGAGAGTTTCTGTTTCTTTAAATTCGAAAATTAAAAATGGTGTAAGTATCTCCTATTAACTAGCATCACATTTTTCTAATTAATGATCCTGTAATTCCCAACTAGTTGAAAACAAAGAACTGCTACAGTTTTTAAATAGTTCACATCGATGGTTCCAAAATTAATGGCTTTGAGTAGGGTATTTCCCATCTGTGGTCGTAAGTATTACCAACTATTCTTAACTAAGGAGTGTTTGCTTAACAAATCTCTTTCTAAATATGCTAATCGTGCCTGAGTGCTGCTTTACAAATCACGAATCATTTCTTTCAAAGGATACCTGTCCCTCATTTAATGTAGAAATCGATCAACGCATGGCCAGATCAACGAAATACATAAGTCCTTCACGGATTATCAAAAATGCTATAGATATTCATAGTATCGGACCATATATTGAGATACTGGCATACGAATTTTCTAAGTAGGAACAGGTTTACTGTTAGACGCTTGCGACTTCATTTAAATACAAAAACAATCGAAAAGTTTGAATAATGTTGAGAATTATATAACCTCATACATTCTTAATAACTTTTGCGTCAAAATGTTTATTTATCCTTGACAATCTTTTCCTCATCTAATCTAATCTAATGTGGTCTTAATTGTTATTTTTTAAAATCATTTATTTAGAAAATATTTCTTAAATGGTTATTTGAGACAAATCAAGCATAAATACAGAAATACATATTGTGCATTAACTGTACAAGAGACATAGTCCCAAGGATTACATCTGATAAATTCATACACAAATATATATACGATATGTAAATTGAATACTTAGTACCTAATTGAGATGTAGAACTGTGTGACTAAGTTGCTGTTGCAATGGCGACAAACCAGATTCTTATCTCAACCAAAAGCGACTTAACCAGGCAAATGGAGATGACAATGGGGACATTTTGCAACAGCCTGAGAATGTGTGAAAGAGAGAGAGAGAGAGAGAGAGCGCGAGAGATGACAACGCTTTGAGAGATGACGATGCTGATGACACCTTTTTGGCCATATGAGAAACAGCCGCAAAACACACACAGACAGACAGACGGACATAGAGACAGATCGAACAACCGGCAAGCAGGCAGGGGCAGACTCCCAGCTCAGACTTCACAACCAGATGGAGAACAGAGGCCCAAGGCAAGGGCAGGCAAATTAGAATAACTTAAATACGCGGCGGCAGGCATTAACCCAAGGTAACCCAGCATCCTTTTGCGCTACTCTACTCACTCTCACTTGGCCGCTTGCTCTGGCTCATTCCTATCAGAAAGTAATAAATCTGCCGCTGATCTGTCGTAAATCTTTTTCCGTTCCCTTCATGATTTACCCACATAAATCAAAATTATCGATGACTCGAACGCCGCTGGAAAGTGTTAAATCTGTTCGTCCCAAAAAAAAAAACAGGAAAAAAGGAACATACGGCGCAGAAAAAAGCGTAAACCAAAATGACAGAGAAAGATCCCAATTGTGTATTTGGATGGGGGAGGGAACAAAATGTCCTTAATTTGCATCGAGTTCATCATTTTGGACTTGTTCATTTTTGTGGTCATTCAATTCTTTGGGTTAATGTATTTAGCACTAAGCAATTATGGCCATTTGCAGCTTTGCAGTCATTTGAGTTCCAGCTGTCTTGGCATTTGAGAGCACCGAACTCACGCAATCACCTACAACCACTAGGAAGTCCTAGAATTTATAGGGAATGGATGATGGAATTCGTCACATGCAAAGTGAAATTATCTCTGGGGGCCCTTCTTTTGCCTAATTTCATTTAATTTTCGGTCTTTGTCAGTCAGTCAGTCAGACGAAGAAGCGACCGCTACAATTATAGCATATTTTCCCCAATTAATAATTAATAATTTGTTTGGGTCACGAAATGTTTTTTGTTTTGTTTTTTTTTTTTTCGGTGTGTCTTTTGGTGTGTGAACTCTCTATGTTTTTATGTGTGTCTGTGTTGTGTAGAGGGCAACCAACTTGAGAGAGCGACAAATTTTTGGTTTCTTTTTTTGGTTTTTTGGGGGGTAAGAAAATCGTCAAAATGAATAGGCGGCCCATGTCTAGGAACCGGCTGACTGAGACGTTTAATTGCTGTCACAAAAGTTGAGGTCGTTTTTTTTTTTCTTCTTGTCTTTTGGAGAAATGCTCGAGAAAATGGTTGAGAAATTTTCAAAAAGATGCCAGCAAGTGGAAATCTGTAAACACGCAAAGGCCACAAAAGTCAGTCAGAGGTGCAGAACATATTTTGTGTGCGAGCTGCCATATACCCACATATGTACTTACATATATACACACATTTCCTTCCTGTGTCTCTGTCTCTCTGTCTACGTCTGCATCTTGATTCCTACGCATTCATTCATTCATTCAGTCAGCCAGTCAGTCATTTTGGCAGTCAATCAAGGGCCCAACAGTTGGTTGATTGATTTTGAAAATTCCAAATTGTTCATAATGTGTGCCATTGGTCTGATTTGCTTCCGAATCTATGATTCTCTTTGGTTTTATTATTCCTTCTTCAACTGCTGTCATCCGTTTGCAATTAAAGGATTTAAGGCTAAATTGTTGTAGTAACATTTTTCACACTCATTTTATCTTAACAGAAATACATATTTACTTATATAAAGTAATTTAAAATTTTGGAACTCTTAGATTGCCTAGATAAAGGGTTTTCATTTATGGTCTTAAAGATCTTGATGTTAACATCGACTAATGAACTTATAAAGAAAAGTGTGTGTGTTGGCCAGGAATACTTTATATACATAAATAACTTTGTTTAAGTCCTGACGTAGGAGAAAGGTCTCATTCAATAAATTTCACATTATTTAACAATTATTTAAATTTAATACTATATCGTTTAAGTTGTCAAATCGAATCTTCAGATTTTTCAGCTTAAATAAGTATTCTATGTTTGAATCAATTTAAAAATGCATTCAATCTTTGGTGTATGCATTTTCATTTTCTATGTTATCCAAGTGCATAGTTATCTGACTGATTGATATCACTGCCATAATTTGCTGCCCAAACACTCCCCCTAGGCACTGCCCCCCAACATACCTCTTGTACACTAGGCTTTCAGTACATTGCCATTCCATACGTTATGCGTCTTTGGTCAAGGCAAATTGTGATCAGCTTCTTATATATTTTAGTCCATGCACCAATAGAGACATCAACCACTAACCCACACCCCACCCCACTGCACATTACACCACCCCACCGCATTTCAAGCCAGAGCGTGGAGAGCACTTGACTTGAATTATGTGTCTCTCCGGCTGTGAATGAAGCGAATGTGCGTTCAGGATTGGCTAATGTACGGGTTCCAGCTTGAAGCTGTGGCAGTCACTGCCCACTCATGTTCGCATCTCGTCTTCGTTCTCCGTTTGCGCTGCTTTCATCCCATCTCCCTGTTCGTCCCATCCCTCTGCCTCTCTACCTCGCCCCCTCTTTCCCTACCATTCCTCCCAGTTTCGTATCATCAAAATTGTCGTTGGCTTGCAGTTAAATTAAGTCATAAATTCAGTATTTATCTGCTGAATGTAGTTTGTTGTCCGGTCATCACTTCAGCGTCAGCGCCTTTGTCGCCGCCACAGCCGCGCCTGGTCCGATGTCAGCCCCTAGATACAGTGGGACGAATGTTGACAATTACGAAACAATCTTAACAAGATTTGTCTCTAGAACAGAAACTGTCTTACCTTATATAGTTTCAATTCTATCTAAAAGAAGATCTATTTCTTTTCAAACAGCAAATGGTTCATTTTGAATATTATTGGTAGAGAGACATTTCCAAGTTTCGGTTGTATGTATAAATTAGTTACAACTTGGGTAAATTTCATTGGGCAATGTTCTATTGTGGCCCCACTGTGGCTGGTGGCTTGTCGAAACCGCGTTTTATCCACACATTGCTGTTGTTGCTTTTATGGCAGCCTCAGATAGCTTTGACTTTGCCTCGCATGTGTCAACCAGAGCAGCTCCTGCAGCCATCTCCCTCCCACCACCCTTTAGCCCCCTACAAGTCCGTCCCCGAGCCTGCAGTCGCTCCCTTTTGTTGGGTTCGAACTGTGGACTGGGTTAGAACTGTTTTAAAGTTGCTTGGGGTTTTTAGTTGCTCACTTAGTTGCTGCGCGAAGGCTTTTCGGGGGCCAGTCTGTTAGCCAGTTCCGTCAGTTCGTTTTGTGTGTGTGTGTGTTAAGAGCATAATTGGATTGACTTGGCTTTTTCCCCAAAAAGCTACCAGCTCTTCAGTTTAACAACGAATCCAGTTGAAACGGTTTCTCCCCTTCACCTCCCTCAGCTCTTCCGATTACATTTCAACTTTTTGTCCATACAGATTTATTGCTGGACATCAATTAGGTGCCTTTTGAAAAGCAACTTATTTCGTTTACAATAGCCAATAGCTACAAATAGGTATATGTGGAGCTATTGCCAACGGCGGCAACACGTAATATTTGTACAAATCGTTGATAATTCAGATCAATACACAGCAAAAGTCGTTCACAAAATGTCAATTAGTCACTTTTTGACAATCCAATCACGAAATCTTTATCAGCATTTATTTAGTTTGTTTTCTTCGTGTTTTGTCGTCGTTGTCTGTTTACTATTTCGGTATTGTCTTTGAGGGCATTTTTCAAATGTCAAATGCATCTAAGATCTGCATCAGATGATGATGATAATGTTGATGCTGGTGCTTCTGCTGCTGTTGGCAATGCGGCGGCTGCTTTTCACCTGCTGCTGCTGCCTCTGGGGCCTCTGTGTCTCAGAGTCTCTGAGTCGCACAGTTGCAGGTAGCCGAGTGGCTGTGTGACAGACACGGACAAGTTGACAATGATGATGACACCCCAAGAGTGTGTACCACCACTTTTCTATCTCTATCTCTCCACCTCCAGCTCACGTGCGCTTCTGAGCGTGAAATATTTTGACGAATAGCAGACACTTAATCAAAAATCATCATCAAAAAGGGATCGATGCTTTAATATTGAGGTAGTGAAGGACCCAACGACATAACAAAAACAAAAAAAAAGATGCTGTGTGTGAGATTTCCGCCAAATACGGTTGCCTGGCAAATGGGAATTAGTTAAACTTGTCAAAGTCGCGGGCTCAGAGGTCTACAAGGCACTGGTGCAAGGAACAATAATGACAATTCATTTGTGTTAACACATTATTAGGCTTCAGCTACGGTATCGGCTTCTTCTCCTAACTTATCAATCTTAATAATGTTGTTGCAAGAGGTTTTTATATGAGCTACGTGACACACATGTGCACCTCACCTTGCGTCATTTCACATGTGATATTGTGTTGATTGGGTCCCGCGACTCTTCTCTTCTTGCCTGTTGTTGTCCCTACATCCAACTAAACAAATTGCCAAACATTTATCAATAATTTACACAAAAAATAAAAACCAACAAGAAACCAAAAAACGTGACGAATTACCAGAGTTTTTTCATAAGCCAATAAAATGGTTAAACTTAAATCTAATGCATGACGGAATGCCCATCAGGCACCCCGAAATGCTGTATCAATATATCGGTTTTCGATCAATTTTCAAATGTAATTAGTGTGTCTTCTAGGATTCTAGGATGAAGTACAACATTTTGATTAATTAAAGCAACACGCAGGTTTTACGAGCAGAACACTTTTTAAATATCCAAAAGATTTTGAATTTCCATCTAACTATTCAACACAAGGTGAGGTTAACTTTGTCAAGCATTGGTCCCTCGATCAAGTTGTAATTGCCAACTAGTTTTTGTTTTGAGGGGCTACAATATTTGGACTTAAGACCTAGTATCTTTCAAGTATTTCCGAAAAGTAATCTGGTTTTTGCATTTACCAGATATTTCAGCTTACTTTACTTACTTTAAAGGCTAAACAAGTTTTAACCCTTTTTTGTATATAACAATGAGTAAACACATTGTTATGCTGCAGATGCTGTATGATCTAAGCCCAGTAATTATAAGTCTATAAAATTGATCAGGAAACAAATGCTAAAATCACGCAATCCAATCGAAAACCAAACCAATCACCAATCACCAAGCATCAAAAGGGGAGCAAGCACCAAGGGAGACATCACAGAGCGCTAAAAGGAACAACTGTGGAAATAAAAAAGTAAAATACCGCCATCCACCATCCTAAGGTCGGTCGGATTGCTTCATCCGACAGGCAGGCAGGTGATGAGACATCATGCAAGGCTGTTTGCGATACATAGATAGGTTATTAGAGCAACAGAAGCACGGGAGCTGCTGCTGTTGCTGTTGCTGCTGTCTATAGTATGTATATCTGAGTGCATGGCAAGCGCACGCGATTGATTAAAAACTACCAAAGCCTACCGCGAAGATCGAAGATCGTTGGCATCGACTAATTTTCATAGACAGACACCGAACGATGGACACGCGCAGGATGCCAGCTCAAACCTCATACGGAGTCATCGTGCAACGCGTTGCCCCAAAAACTTCACCTGTCCGCTGCCGCAGTATTTCCGCCGGCTACATACCGCACAAAAAAGAAAAAAAAACAAAACCTCAAATGTTGCATCATTATCGGAAGACAGAAACAACAACAACAAAAACCGAAACACAACTTGTACATTTTTTTCCTGATGTATTCTCGTTGTTGTTGTTTTGTTTTTCTTTCAAAATTTATGCCATATTGACTTTGTTGCTCTAATTTTTTCCGCTGGTTATCGTCCTTTTCATTTTAATCAACAGCCAAAAGTCACCTTTGGCTTCTTGCTTCATGTTCTTCTTGTATATTTTGTTTTTTTTTGATGAATTGATGATGGGGTCTGTGAGTTTTTGTGTGTCTGTGTGTGTGTGTGTGTGTGGGGAAAAGGCCTAGCTGCTGGAACCCTTTTTGTGTGCTGATGCAGTTTTTCTTAATTTGGAATTTATTTAAATCCACATGAAAGTGGTGGAAGGGTGCCGCCGTTCCGTCACTCAGAATTGACTCAGTCAAGTCAGTCACATTCCCCATACACACTCGGAATATGTGTATGTGTTTGTGTGTGTGAGTGTGTTGGGGTTCGTCGCCTTCGTTTTTGGCAGGTGCAGTTGCTGCTAATGCATAAATAACGCATTTTGTATATGTGTTTTTTTTTTTTGTTTTGGGTTCAGTTCGTAGCCCTTTTTGTATACATATATATATTTTTTTTGCTTTCCGCGCGACCATCCTCCTTTCAAAAAATTTTAAAAGGCGTTTAGCTTGTTACCTTTTAATAATACCATTTAATTCCCCGCTGCGTTGCTGGCCCCGTGAACTGGTCATGGCGTAGGCGCGCAACCAACCATCAATCAGCTTGAAGATAGCGCCGCAAACACACACTCACACACACAAAATACTACACAACATTTTAAAGTGCAATTCATATTTCATTTTCTCCTCCCGGTTTTTGTTGTCGTTTCATTTTTTTTTTTTTGCGGATCATGTTAGACCCATTTTTTACTAGAAGACACATGATCATTTGGCAGCTGAAGATGCCCTTCTCATTCTGCCAATGCTTGAACTCTAGTTTTTTCTTAGTCCATGGTTATTTGTCACTTTAGTGATCTTTTAGATCATCTTTAGCTTAGAATTATAATATTCCAGAAATTTAGCCTTATTATATCTCCATTGAGTTTGTACAGGATCCTAGACTTAGTTATTACTTTCAGCATTCAATTCTTATCAGAAATTTCATTTGAAATTTCTATTGAAAAGTAATAAGAAAAACTGATTTTCTACCATTTCTTAACTATAAAATCTCTAAAATAAAATCTCATTAAAATAAGATTGGCCATAACAAAAAGTAATTCAATTTGAAAGTCCAGTATGTATTATGCATTATGTTAAAATCTAACTGAATACTGGGCTAGTTAAATCGACTTCTGAAGACTTGATTTAATTCGAATTACAGATATTTAATCTTAACTTTTTAGTATTGACTTGTAAATGAATTGAAGATTTAGTTGATCTTTTCGGAATTTAATGTTTCGCAAGACTTGTGTTATAATTAATCTATAAAAGGTCTTATAAAAGACTGAATAATTGTAGCTTGGTTGATATCTGTCTGTTTTTATATTCTAATCGTATTCAAATATATGTAAAACTGTTTAATTTCCCAATCGTTTTCAAATAAGAAAAATAAAAGAAATAGGCTTTAGGTAGGCATTGACTAAAAAGCTTACCTAGTCAATTTATTTGGAAACGAAAGTAAAAGGACAAATCAAATTCGATTTTAAAAAATGTTTTCGAAATCAAAAACAGGAGCAGGCATGCCCAAAATATTATATATGTATGTATATATATTCGTAAGAGGTCTGTTTTTTTTATTTTTGTATAAAGGGGTACATAATATGTAATTCATACGGTCTATTTTTCGAGTAAAGCTGCCGTTTTTTAGATGGCTCTAGGCTTTCACCAGCAGCTTTCCTTTGTCATCTAATTTTTTTATTATATATGTACATATATGTATTAGGACCCATCAGATTCAACCAAAAACTTGAGGCTTCTCAGTGCGGGCTTGGAATGTATTTTAGAGTCTAAAACTTAGACACATTTTTTCTTTGTGAAAATATCTTAGAATTCTTGGTAGAATTTAAATCTGATAGATAGAAAACTTTGCTTAAATTTAATTTTATACCATCGGAAAGAGTATTAATCTTCTTTTATAATCGTGATCAGCATAAGAAGCCGAGTCGATAACTCCTTTTCTTCTGTATAAAACAATTTGAGGCCCTCAATTTGAAAGATACTCGAAGAAGCGTTGACGTTTAAGATTTTTATCGCCTGAATGAGATAGAGATAGGTTAAATCGGACCACTATACCTTAAAGCTGCCATATCGATTTTTTATAATATAAAAAAACAATCGTATAAAATACAAATAATTATATTAAGGAAACGGAAATTCAACATATTCAAATGGCTCGCACTTCAAGGATATATGAACTTATGCACAGCCAAACTTAGTTTCTTTGATATTTTATATTTATTTTAATAACATAGTTATTTATTAAGTTGTCTATTAGTTACAAATAAACGTGTTATGTTAATATCTGCTAAATAAAAATAAATTCAAATGATGTTTTGACCTCTATAAGGATTGGTATAAATTCACTTTAGATTTAACATATAAATTCACTTATGTTAACAGAAAGTGTCCGAATTGGGCTTAAAATCGATTTGATATTCTCCTTATAAAAATGAATATGAAGGAAATCAAAGAAAATGTAACAAGCAGCTCCCTTCAAGGTCTTACTTTGCACACTGTGAGCCATAATTATCTAGCCATGTGTGTTAGTGCAAACCAATTTTCCATATTCAATAATTCCCTTTTATATATATTTTGACATGAATATTCTGTTAAATTTCCACACGTTTTCAAACAGGGGATGAATATGATGGGGTTGCCGGTGGAGTGTAGAAAATGTGGGATAAAGGGTGAGGGAGGTGGAGGTGGTTCTGTCAAAGGCGTGCTGAAATTCCAATGGATAATAGTTTAATGCAACTATGGTTGACGCAACGCTAATGGCCGCCCTAACACACCCTGTGGCCTCCCCCCTTCCAACCATCTCCCTTTTTGGGTAGAAGAAAGGAGTGTATGGCGTGGAAATGGGGTGAGTGGGCCCAGTAGCTAGGCTGACCGATGGCTGCTGCTGCTATTGCTGCTGGTCATTGAGCGAGGGTGTTTTGACATGGCAGCCAGCCAGCCAGCTGGCCCAGCCGGGCCAAATTACGAATAAATTATGGCACTGGCAAGAGAGTAATGCATGTGAGAAGGAGGGGCGGAATCGGGGTATATGGACAAGAAGGAGCTGAAGAAGAGGTATTCGATTCCGCCTCCATTAAATACCAAAAAAAAAAAAAAGCAAAAAACCTCAACCAGTAGTCGAGCAGTGAAAGGCGCCTTTTGGCCACTTGGAAATTGAATCATGCCCGAGTTACCAAGATCGACTTCCAGACATTTGGCTTGCAGGAAACCGAAGACACCGAAATTGCAGGGTAGCCAGCGACCAGCCGACAATTGTCGATCGCGCTTCAGACGATGATGGAGAAAAAGAGAGAGAGCAGGCTGAAGAGAGAGAGGGAGGTAGATGTAGTTGGAGTGCTCTTATATTGGCTGAAATGCGGCTGCGGCCGTGTTTGCGTTTGTGTTTATGAAGTTGTGGATTTTTCAAGTTGGATTAATTTTCAAGCTGACTGCAATTACAAGCCGTAAATTTGTCAAGGCGCGATAAATGTGCAGCAGCCGAGCCCGAGAGACCAAGACCAAGAAACCGAGTCTGATGGCGGCAGGCTAATGCATGTAATCTGCCACTCAACACCCTGGCCACAAGAGGCCAGCCAGGTCGAGGCATGGGTTCAATCGGTGTCCATATGGATTCGTTACCTCTCCTTCTCTCACAGACCATAATCAGCAACAAATTAAATAGTTGGAGAGAAGGAAGTATAACGATCATGGAGTGGGATGGCTGGAGTCCAAGAGAAGTCGGGAGAATTGGCATTTTTGTTGTTTTTTATTTTTTGTTCTTTGTTTTGCTGCCGGACGCAAATTGCTTCAGGTCAATGCCAATTCATGCTCACATTTTGGGGCTGGTTAATTAAATACGGATTTCATTTTAATGACCGATAAAACTTGATGAGAAACTTTAATGGTCAGAACCAGATACATTGGCGATGGAATCGCTAAATCACCGTTAAAGCGATAAGATGGCCAATAACCGCCAGCCGCAACTATGCCAACAGCAACAGCAAACAACAACACCAACAATAATAATCACAGCAAGCTTAAACCGCTTTTTACGAGCCAATTGGCAACGCAGTCCAGTCCGTCAGTCCATCGCCAATTCCATCTCCATCTCCAGCTACAAAATCCAACTCCATACGCCTCCGCCATCGCTCCATCCATCGTTCGTCCCATAGTCAGCGTCTTCTACTTCTACTTCTCTCCTCCGTCAGTACACTCCTTGTTAGTTGGCTCTTACATTGTTGCCGAGGTGCACAAAATTAACTGCTGCTGATGAATGTCGCCGACCCCCTGTGCCCAATAGCCAACAACAACAGGCCAACAGACCACGGACAACCAACGGGGCAACAGCCAACTGGAGCGCCGTTTCCCAAAGTCACTGACAAAAATGTTGTAAGCCTCAGCTTTGACTTGGTGTCCGCATTTTGGGGCCCAAAAGATACTAGCCCATAGGAGGCAAAGAATGTGTATGAGCGAGAGAGAGAGAGAGAGAAAGAGCATAAGAGGGGGGTAAGCAAGAGTATTAAATTAAAATGTTGCACTTGGGTTCTACCCCCCTTCATTTGGCATATACATATGCATACACACATACACACATACATGGAGGCAAATCGAGGTAGGTGCAACCCCATCCCTCTGACTGGAATGACTACAACCGACGCGCTCATTAAAAACGCCATAAATGCAATAAAACGTAGAGCAAACATCGATTAAACAATATTTATGGGGCTTCACTTGCACATTGTTCGTTGGTTCTTTCTTTCTGAGCTGCTGCCGCTGTTTCTGTTGCTGCTGCTGCTTCTGATGGGTAGACCGAGGCCAATACAACCTCGGCCCACCTTTATTAGGCGTACGAGAAAATCCGCCCCTAGTTATTCTGCTCATGGGGTTTTGCTTGCTTGTTCTTTTCATTGTTTTCTTTTCTCGTTTCTTTTATATGTAATAAACAGCAAAAAAAAAAAAACCCAAATCCGATTAGATTTGTGCAACAAAATAATATTCTACGATTTATTGTGAACAACAACTGCAAATCAGATCTTTGAAGATCAATATCACTTGTGACCAGGACGAAGGAGTTAACTGACTTTTAGGCTCACCTAAGTTTAGATTAACCTAACACTAATCCAAGCTATTTTCATTTTAAACGCATAATCTTATATCCTTTGGCCATAGAACAAAGACAACAATGACATTGGCCCTCTAAACTCGATTTGATTTTAACCATTATTTTTTAATGTATAATATAAAATGTATGTAACATACAAGAATAAAACTAAAATCGTTTTGTACTGAGAGCACGAAAAGACAACATTGTATTTCTGTGATTTTTTAACCCTTTAACCTTTTTCTCTAATACGCATAATTTCAAAACTCAACTCAACTCTCTGTTAGTTTATATATAGTTATGTGTAATATAAAATTCTTAATCGGTATACAGTAAAGCCTCGCCATGCAAACTTCTTCAATAAGCGAACATCTCCCATAGACGAACACATTTTTCGGCCAAAGATTATTATTTTAATTTTTGAATAAATATCATATCAGCGAACCCTTCATTGGCCGTCTGCAAACACTCATTTTTGGTCAAAAACTATTCATACAAGAAAATCTCCCCTAATAAAGAAAACTTTGTCACAAGAATTTAAAAAAATATTCGTTCGGTGAAGTGTTGTTGTTCCTTTCACTTTTCTAAAATAAATTACACATCTGATCCAGAAGTTCTAAAGGATTTGAGAAAGCCATTAGTGTGGAGTTCGATACTATTGATCTGTATTTGAAAGAAAGGCATGCCGAAACCATGGATGAAAATTATCTTAAATGAACAAACATTATTTTCTTCTTCCTCTATTGACCACTTTAAGGTATAAATATTGAAAGAAATCACTGTCAATGTTTGAACCGAATCCCAATTTGAATAAGAGAGTTGAGACTCTATGATTGATAAGTTTATAGAATTTTAAACACATGTCGATAGTTAGTAATTGTCATGATATTGCATAACCCCCATGACTACATGGCACAGCTGAATCATTGACAGCTTCATTTCTGGGCCATCAGAATATTATTATGTAAATTATGGCGAAATTAATAAACTTTAGGCCAACCTTTTTCTGGCTCAATTTGGGATGGATATATTAATTTTTATGGAGCCAATATCAACAATTTTCGCAGGTTGTTGTGGTCGAAAAGGATGCGAGTGTGTGAAAGGCAGATGTTTCTTAGTGTTGGCTCAACTTCATCGTCATCCTCATCCTCATCCTGGCCATCCCAGCCAGAGATCAAGTGTTGAGACAATGGCAGTGCGCGGCGCTCAATGAATAACAATTACAGCTATTAATCTTTGGGCCCCGAAACTAAACTGCCAGGAGAGATCGGTTTGTGGTTAGGTGGTTTTCTGTTTTTTGTGATATCTTTTTTTTTTTTGCCTGCAATTTGCGGCCCATTTATTTATTTGTTAAGTGGCCGTAAAAATGGTCACGGCAAGGCACTAAGCTGCGTTATTTTTTCTTTTTATTTTTTGTGTTTTCTTTTTATTTTTTTTTTATTAATTTATACATATTGTATAAGTAATAATTGTGCGGAAAACGGAAACAATGGAGGTTGTGTAATGCGGCTCTGCCATCTGGTGTGTGTTTGGCCAGAAGGGGCCGGACCGGGCCAAGTCAGTCAGTCAGCCAAGTCAGACAGCCTGCTCGACCTGGCTTGGCCTGTGGCTGTGTGCAATGGTAAGGAGTGAAAATTGCAGGTAATTACCCATACACATACACACAAACTCACACACATACAGAGAGATAGACATTTAGCCAAGGCTTTTGCATATCCATGCGCCATTGGTGGGTTAGGTAGGTAGGTAAATGTGGTCATTATCTGTCTTTGGAAATTTGACCAACGCCAAGGCGGACAAACTACTGCACTCGGCATAGTTGCGATTCGACCAATGCTTGGCCAGAGCGAGAGAGAGCGCACACACAGTCAGTTCCAGATCCGCCATATAATACCTAAGTACATACAATAAGTAGCCACCGCCACCGCCGCCGTTGCCGTTGCCGTTGCCGTTCTCATTGCCGCTGCGACCCGGCAAACAGGAAGCACTCGCGATGGCGATCAGCGAACACTTGCTTAAGGCCATGGCCATTATGGGTAAAGTAAGGTAGCTGCCAATTCTGGCCACTGCAGACCGTCCCGTATACATATGTAGTAATCATGCAGTCCTAACTATCTTCATCTCCACCTCTGTGTCTCTTTGTCGCTCTATCGCTCTATCTCTATCTTATTTATAGCTATATATTTTTATACTAGACATAAATTTTTGCGCCAATGCTTTTGCTTGCAAATACAGAAGGAAATGTACATATGTATATATCGTGAAAATTAGTCATCAATCTAAAGTTGTATATGTATCTTAACACAGCGAATCATTTCATTGAAGAACTAGGCCTCTCAAACAATAACAATAACAAGATGTTTTTAGTAATCGATATTCTGATTTTTGAATCGAGGAAGCTTTTAATTACTTTGTACACACCTCTATTACATACATATGACAACAATTTCTAGGATTAGTCAATAATTTAAAAAGTTACTCAATACTAGAAATCGATGCAACTTTAATGAAAATTCTATTCTAAAGGCATTTGAGAGTTTTTAACTATCAACAAATGGAATCGCATAAGCCTTGCGCTATCCTTTGGCCTATAATGGCAATTAAGAATTCGACTCGATCAATTGAATGTAACCCTATACTTAGTGATATTAATGTATGGGGACGAGACGAGTCATGGCCAGGGGCTAGTTCTGGCTTATTAATAATTAAATATTTTATTGAACCGCAACCATTTTAAAATTATTTTTGTCTGGTTAATATCCACTCTGTATTGGCTATTAAGTAACCACGCAAAGAAAATTTAAGAGGTGTAACCAATGACCGAAAGGGTTGATGACTAAAAACTCTGACCGAGTTCCGTCCCTTTACCCATTCTCCCGCCTCTTCATTGCCGCATCAGGGGAGACCAAGCGTATAATTGAGGTCTAAAACCACCCCACAAAAAAAAAAAAAATATTAAGAGTGCTATGAACTCTTTCTTCAATTCCAACGTCTTGCGTCCTTTTATTTTGGTTCGATACGTTTAAATGTCTCAAAAAAAAAAAAACTCTACCCCGTTTTGGCCCACCGACACAAAAGTTTAAATGATTTAGTAACTATTTGCATTTGGTATTTAATAAATCATTTGCATTTGGCTAAAGGAATCAACGTGCTGACCAAAAAAATAGACGTAAGCTCACCATGAGGAGTATAAAATATTCATATTCAGAATGCTGACTGTTGACTGCCCACTATATATTTTGAGAACTACGCATTTTGGGCAAGACACAAATAACATAAATTAGCTATTGTGAATGTATATCTAGATATATGTATGTATAAACAAGTAAATGTAGATGTGGCCCGAAACCAAATTGCGGGTTATCATTGTCGAGGGATACACTCAAGTGGGTTCTAGTTCAGTTCAGTTCAGTTAAGTTCGGTTCGCTTAGGTTCGGTTCTGGGTTTTGCCTCTTACCTCTTAGGTTTTGACTTCTCTTGCATTATTATTAAATAGTTTACCTCAAATGCTACATATGTACATTTATACAAAATGAAAACTTAAATATTAATGCCGTACTATTATACAGATATACTACACTTAAAGAAACTACAAAAATTATAAATTTTCTTCAGTTTGCTAGACTAAAAAGTTCTTAAGGACTACCTGATCCTTAAATGAGAATTGAATTTGATTTTGAGGAATGTTCATCTACTTGTATAAATAAATATAAATAACACTTTAATAAACGACTTCAAAAGAAGAGATCTTACATAGAACTTTTGGAAGTTTCTTTTGAGAATAAAAATGAATGCTCTATGAGATTCTAGATATTAACTTTAAGTAATTTTAGTTGATTCTTGGATTACAAAAGTCAGAAGAAGTTGTGAATTAATTTTATGTGGTTAATTTTGATAGAAACTCAACTATTTCAAAATCATTCCAAAAAGTTTCCAAATAAGTGAGATTTTTGCTCAGTGTAACGTAAGGCAATTCTGCAAAGTTGACTCACGGGACCAACTCTGGCTTAGTTTATTCCCAAAAACCAAAAAAAAAAAAAAAAATATAAGAAGAAAAATATGTGAAAAATATCGTATGGCCAGTCAAAACGTAAGCTATGAATGGAAGAAGCAGCAGCAGTAGCTTCTCACATTTTCCCATGGATATCAGTATATCTGGATTGTCATAGATTTCGACATCGCAGTGTTGCCCGTTGGCTGTTGCCTGTTGCCTCTCTCAATGCCATCGATTCGCTCAACTGAGCAATTTTCTTGTGCTTCCAAGTAAAATCAAAAGCCCTTTTTTTCTAATTCGATACGATTCGATTCGAAGTTAACCCACACACAAAATGACAAACATGATTCCGCCGCCTATCACAAGAAATGAACCAAAAACCAATAAAAAAAAAACAAAAAAAAACTTTGTTTTCGTTTTCATTTTCAATGGATTCATTTAATCCAATTAGGACTGGAAACAAAATTATGCTTAACTCTTTGTTGATGATGATCTACGACAATATGATCTTATTTATATATACATATATATTAAGAGGGAGAGAGAGAGAGATGATCTTATCAGTCGAACCGCTGCACATATTTAATAAGCTTCAAAGAAGAAGGGAACTCATCATTCAATTTGGAACTTGCCCATCCAAACATACATACATATATTATGGGTCATACATGAAGACATCACAAACAAAACAAAAAAAAAAAACAACAACACACATCGGAACTGTTGGGCTAATACTGGGGTCAGCTGGGTCAGCTGCCAGGCGAAACAACTGCCAGTCAGTTCGTTTGAGGAATTGCATTGCAGTACGCATTTAATTGAATTAAATTCCAATTCCCATTCTCATTCCCATTGCCAATAGCCATACAATTCCTGTTCTGTTCCATCGCCGGACAACCTATCGCTTTGATCAGTCAATCCAATTATTTGCAAAATTTTGTCACATAAATAACTAGGTGAACGAACAACCACAACAGCAACAGCAACAGCAGCAGCAGCAGCAGGAGCAACAAACGGTCTTTTTTCCCCTTTTATCCCCTACACTGAGATGGTTTTTGGTCCCGCATTTCCTTTCATGTATCACCTGTCGCCATAGCTGTCGCCGCTCTCTTCCGCAGTGTGTCGGCGGCGCAGTGGGTGAGCGTGCTGCCGATTACCCGCTGAGCCAAAACGTTTACCAATATGGACGAGGCAGCGTCAGAGGTAGAAGGGAGTGAAGAGAGACCTCTTCTTCCGGACAAGGGTGACGAAAGTCCTGCGTGTGTGTGGGGCTACCGTGTGACGCAGCATTCATTCCAACTTATGTCTTTTTATGTCTGAGGTGTTAATTGAATTCGTTTTGCATAAGTGAGTGACCATGCCAGAACTCAGGACCAGAACCAGAGAACCAGGGGGACCACCTGCAATGGCATCAGTGCCCTTCTTCACGTCCCTCTGTCGCCTCGGTGTCTGTCTTACCCCCTTTTTGTTATTTTTTTATTTTGGGCTTTTGTGTGTTAATTGTTGCAACAACAATAACAATTGTCAACATGACAGTCAACAGGGCGACAGGGCTGAGCGTTGATCATTGTTGCATTTGCCGGTCTGATCACTCTGATGTTGTCGTTGTTGTTGCCGTTTGTTCGCTGTGTGATCTTTATCGGTCCACAATATTTGCATATTCCACAGTCGTCACATTGGGCTATGGCTACGGCTACCTTGTTGCATTGTTGTCGTTTGTCGGCTTTATTATGTCATTGCATCATCATCATCATCCTCATCTTCATCATCGTCGTCATCGTCGTCATCCTCTTGCTGTGCCTCTCTATCTCCTTGGTTTATCGCCATACGTCATGCACATTGTGTAGAAATTAGCACATAACCTAAATGTCTGTGTAAAATGCCGCGTGTAAATTAATTGCCAACAATTAAAGATGACAAAGGTAACGAGGTAATGAGAAGAAGAGGGGATGAATAGCTACTGTCGGGATGTATAGAGGGGAGGCTTAGGTGAGCGTTTGCCTCTGCCGCTGCCTAATCAGTTTTGGCGCCTGCGCCCTTTGAGAATGCCGCTAATAAAGCTGTTAAGCATAACATACAAACAGGACCGGATCTAACCATCAATAAAAGGGCAAACTATCACTCGAAAGTCACATACTAAGTGTAAACAAAACAAAATGAATTACCCTCTGAAAAGGTTACCCTATACGCCGGCCCTGTTTTGCGGTATGAAAACAGCTCACAGGTGTCAGAGCTGAGAGAATATGCAGCATGCTCTGACAGCAGAATGCCCTTTAATGTCACCCAGTTGGCTCTTTGGGGCTCGCTGAGTGCAAGCCATGCAAATGTCACCTTAAAACATAAAACAGACCGTCAAAGCCATAAATCATGGAGACGAGGAGAGAGAACCCAAACAGACACAAAGAGAGAAAATGAGCGTTAAGCTAGCATTGACAATTTCAGCAGCAATAGCAGCTGTTTGGCTGAAAGATTTGCTGCACTTCCAACTCATCTCATTTCAGTTTAGTTACCATTGACTTTGGCGGCAAAATTCTTCGCTAGGCCATCATCACAACAAAAAACACAAAACACATAAATTAGCAAACTAATTACATCGATCTTCGATCACAAAGCTCAGAGCACAATCACGAGCATGCAGTATATTTGTATGCAAATTGCGTTCAAAGATCGCTTAGGCTTAATCATAATCGACGTCATAATATCGTTATCACCTGGCCAGAAAGTTTCACACATACACACACACCACCACCATATAGCATCGGTATATCATCCGGACACAGTGGGCTTGCTGTAGAAAATAAATTTGCATATAAATTGCCGTCGCAGTCTACATCAGCAACCTCCGAATGCCGCACTGTTGCTGCTGCCGCTGCTGCTGCTTCATTCCATTTAAATCGATGCCCACCGTAAGCAATTTTGGAATTTATGTAAGCATTTCGTTCGCAAATTTAATTGACAGAGTGTGCAAGCCCAGATTCCACACAACAACAACAGCAACAACAACTCGAAGCCAAGTTTGATCCCAGTTCCCAGTTCCAATGCCAGTCGCAAGTTCCGATCCGTGGTCCATGGGGTAATCCAATTAGCCCAGCAGACATTTTGTACAAGAAAAAGCACTTGTCGAGCAGTTTCAACTTCTCTCTCTCTCACTTGCATTTCCTAATGAAGATGTTTTGCTTCGATCTTCTTCTGCTGTTTTTTTTTTTTTTGGCCCAGAGGCAGCCTCGATCAATAAAATTTATATAAATTACTGCAGGACATAAATAAAGGCTACATCATGCCACGACAAGTACCAGAAACCATTCACAAAATAAAAAAACTATATATAAAAATGTAGATATATATAGATATATGTATATATATATATAGAGGGAGAGCTATACATAGTTGGGAAAGATTTCTGTGAGCGGCTATTTTCAAATTCAATTTAATTCACTTTGTTCGATGAGCATTATCAGGCCAGATAGCAGATAAATTGGGGATCACTTCACGCTCTTAATGGGAAAGATGTGGCGAATGGATCGCGGGGGGAGGGACACCGGACAGAAGCACAGGGCTACAGGTGATGTTGATGGTCGTCGCGTCTCCAACTGTCACACAGCAACGAATGAGTTGGTCAAAAAGGTGAGCACCAACAACATCGCATGCGCACAATCAAAAACCAAAACCAAAAAAAAAAAAACAGAGAAGGACAGACAAGGAGAAGAAGAGATTGTGAGATGGCAAAGGAGAGAATAAAAAAGAGATCGCTTAGGTGTCGCACGACGATTCCAACTCGAACTGAGAATGGGTCTATACAGAGGCGCTGATGATGTTGCTGCTGTTGCCGTTGATGTTGCTGTTGTCCATAGCCCGTTGCCGCTGCCGCTGCTGCTGCTGATGCCCGTTTGCCCAAAGAGATATCACAATAAATTAGGAAACGAAATCTTTACTAAATAAAGACATAAATTACACACAGAATCGCACTAGGTAAAAGAACGGGGCAACCCAAAATCGTTTTTAAACACAACAAAAAAGGAAGCACCATTAGCGACGACTTCTAGATACCCTAAACAGAATTCACTTGCCGCACAAGTATATGTAGCCCTATATCATCAAGTATAGACTTAAAATTATAACCAGGGTCATACGTCACTGAAAATCGCATAATTAATATATAAATATTACTATTATTCAGCATGATCTGTATGTATAGGGTCCAAACTACCCTTCTCCTGCACCTATGGCTAAAGGGTGTTTAAAAAAAAAAAAAACAGTCACATCTCTAAGTATGTTGAATGAAAATAAAAACGACGAACGACAACCACAACAAAACCTAAACCAAAACCAAAACGAACCGATCGACATCGAAAATGGGTAAGGTTTATAAAAAGCGAGAGAAATACAAATAATCAAACGAAATGTATTTTATAGGGTGATAAGAATCAATGAAGCCACTGTGAAATCCTATAGAAAGAGACATATTGGTATGCATTATTATGAGCGAGAGAGTCAATCGAGGGGCCCAAGTGTTGGGATCATTGCACAAACTGAATCCCCGAACATGCTCCCCTCTCTTCATCCCTTGGTCGTTATCAGTGGATTGAGTTTGGGTTCGGGTTTGGTAAAGGGTTCCTTTTGGTGACTCAATTAGTGGGCGATGTAGGCGCTTTAATACCTTAATGTCAAAGTTAATGCTTAGCTATATACCAAACGATTTGCTTGGCATTTCACCAGTAACAGCAACAGCAGCAGCGGCAGCGGCAGCAAACGGGTCTTCTGTGATTTTAGGACAAGTCATAAATCTTTAAGCCGAAAAAGCTAACAACAGAAGATGAGAGAAACAAAAAAACACAACACACAGTCGTTTAACATAAATTTTGTGGTAGTCGTCAGCAGTCGAATGAGAACAATAGACGTAGTTTAGAGTTCATTTTGACTTGGGTTTGGTCACTTGGTTATAGGTTGGATGGATTGGGTGCATTTTAATTATGTGCAGGCGACATAACTTTGGGTTAATTGCAATGCCCCCATCTCCTTCCATCCCCCGACCAAAACATACATATATATATTGTCATTCCCCCAAAATTTATGCTCTAAACTAAGTGGTCTGGAATTTGGAATATCTAAATGTATTATGTATAATGCGAGAGCAAATGGGCGGTACGCCTTTAACCTTTGATTGGTAACCATTGTCTGAGTTGTTGTAAACACATGTAATAACTACTCTAATTTCCTAAAAAGAAAAGAAATACAAAGGGACATTAACTACTTATTTTTAACATTTACCTAGGCTACCAAGAACGTCATCAAATAGTCATACAAAAAGATATCTTTACTTTATTTTTCTAAGAGTAATTTCCCTCACTTGTAATATTTTAAAAGGATTTTTTTTTTTTGATTATATAAAATGTAATGAAAATGTAGTCAAAAAGGTAAAACCCTTTCCTACACTTTGGGATTGATATTTACACTTAATCTAATGAGAAAACCAAAAATTTAGGCTTTTCCTTTCGTTTCGTTTTATTTAGATGAAATTTTCAACTAGTAGCGATGTTCCAAATTGCAGTTGTCAAATTATTCATAATCAAAAGTATTGTTAATTATTGCTTAGATAGATGTAAAAAGTGGCAAGTCTTCTAGATTTGTATCGGGCTTGCGTATCAGTAATTTGTCTCAAACTTTAATCTCCAAATCTCTATTACCGACAAATCAAAATCGAATGGATAACTTTTAGCCACTAAACTGCATTAAAAAGTTGCTTTAAATGCTTTTAATCATGCCGCAATTTGTTTAAAAACAAATATTACTGTCCTTTACATCTTGTTATATTAATAATAGCTTGAATAATCCCAACTCTAGTAACATAGAGATTTGATTGTATGAATTGTTAATTATTTTTTTAAGAATATATATTTATATTTGTTTTGTGTTGTGTTGTGCATAATGGCTAATTAGCTGAAATGAATTAAGTCAATTAATTTGGTTTTGGATACCTATTTACGGACTTACTTGTGTCCCCTAGACACTTGGAAGCGTCATCGTGGCCCTAACATTCCACTGATTTATAACCAAAATTAAATGTCGACAATAGTAATACACAAAATCGGGATGAACAATCGAAAGAACGAACCGACCCCCGCAACAATCTGGCGATGCGTCGTCAAACAGCAAAAAGAAACGTTGTTCGGTCAAGAGTTTGGGCCGGGTTCCTCAGGTTGCTGCTGCTGCGGCTGCTGCTGCTGTTAATGAGCAGAGTGATTAAAAAAATGTGCATTTGTATTTGTCTCGCTCCTTAAATGAGCCCGCTTGCGCTTTTAACGCGCAACAGCAACAGCAACAGCAGCAATATCAGCAGCAGCAACGGCAACGGCAACGACAACGGCAGCAACAACTAGGCGAAAGGCCGGCTCGATTTTGGTGAACGGCGACGGTTGAAGCTGTAGATGAAGTGATTTTGTCTCGTTGTCATCTCATTAGGAATCGGGCGATAAGACAAATTTGTTTTCTTTGTTTATAACTTTAGGCAGATACAGGTTTCAAGCCTCAAAATTACTGTGTAGCACTTTGGGCATGTCCACTGCAACAAGCAATTGGAAACCAACTCTTCATCGTAGTTGTGGTGACTTGGCACAAATAACAGGCCTTCCGCCCAATGCAAAATAAAAGTGACAAAGTTGAAAAAAGATATTAATCATCCATTTTTTATAGATTGATAGAGATGCATTTAACTAGCCTTGGCAAACTTTCTTCCAAGATGGGAAGCCTTAAAAAACGATGCTAAATTATAGACAAGCCGTTTAGAGAATCCTTTAAAAAGGGTATTTCCAGATCGCATATGAAAATTGAAAAATCATTGCATCGTCGCCGAAAGTTCAAGCCGAGTTATATATATTTAATCTTTGTCGCTTCACAGCTTCAAACCAAACCCAAAACCAAAAAAATAACAACAAAAGTGGAATTGAATTTTTGAATTCAAATGTCTTTGTTTATTCTTCTTTATTTTTTCATTTTCGTTTCGTTGCCGCTCTGACATCTTCATTAACGAGGAGGAGACGGGCGGAGTGAAGGAGTGTGTGCGATCAAAAGAGTAATGAGGTGTTGATAGTCACGAAGAAAATCAAGAGAAAGACAGAGAAGACACCTCATTTTAGGCCTACTCTTTGGGCTTAATTAACAATTATGGTGACAAGGTAGGCATTAGGCATTAGAGGGCCAACACATAGAAAGAGAGAGATAAAGAGTAACCCAGCCCGAAGCCGAGCCAAGTCAAGCCAACTGATAATTGTATGAGCTTCTTCAAAAGATCAAAGTTACGAAGGCATTTGTCTTTAGATCGATCGGCTTCTACAGAAAGAACCATTGGTGAGGGGGGAGGGAAAGATCATGAGCGAGAGCAGGAACCTTTGGAAAGTCTATTTATCTTGTTCGATATATTCTTTCTTTCTTTCATTTTTTTTTTTTGGGAATTTCTCCTACCTGTTCTCTCTCGCTCTATTCTCTGTTCCCCGTTGGATTCTGTTCTGCTCGCAATTTGCATTTGATAAATTTGCTTCCATATTTTGTTAAATCGCTTTTTTTTTTTGGTTATTGATTTGTTTTCGGTTGTTTTCGGTTTTCAGTCTTCAGTTTGTTTTTTTGGCTTGACTTGTGTTGGCTCGGCTTGGCTTGGCCAAACCATTGGCGCGTGTTAAATTGGTTGTATTGTAAAATGTCTAATTAGCCGCCTGGCTACCGAATTATGACCAATTATAAAGAATTGATTGTGGGCTATTATGTTCGAGCTAAAACTGAACTGGGGAGCTGGGAGCTGAGTGCTGAGCTCTCCGAGTTGAGCTGACTGACTGGAACCGAAAGCTATTAAAACAATATGGTTTTGATTTGGCATTGATTGTTGGGCATAACAGTTGGAGCTTTCTAGCAGCACACAGATAGACAAAAGTATTAGCCGGCTTAGGTTAACAATTTGTGACTTGAGTTTTATGGCCAAAGTTAACTAACGTCAATACAATACTCTGACGCAGTTCGTAGTTCTCTCGCTCTTCTCTTTCTCTTATTGTTAGTCTCTGTGTTTAGTTTTTAACCGCTACCGAATGCATTTGTTGACCAACACCCAACTATGACCCATAAATCACTTATGCATGGGCAACACTATTAGAAAATGGCTGAACTTCTTCTTTAATTAATAATCGCTTCTAGTATATAAAACAATGAAATTCTTAACGCAATCGATAAAGGTAATTGTCAATTGCATGAAGAACAACGAACTCATCATCAGAAATTTTAGCTGATTTGAGAGAAACAATCCATTTTTTTGCATCGAACTATCTCAAATTCCAACATATCATATTGCTCTCATACGCAACATTGCTACCCAATTTCAACAGCCTATAACTTTGTAATTTTTAAGATGATTTTTTAATGTTATGTCTCTATTTGTTGATAGGAATCTCCGATTTCAATTGCCATTAAAGTTTTGAAAACTAGTTTTTGTCAAAAATATGTGTCGCTAATTGTTTTTTCATGGTTTCATGTTTTTAATGGCGTTAAATCATTAATGTGGGAATTGATGATTCAATTCTAAAATTCAAAATTAGAGCCGATTGCAGTTTCCTGTTGTTCTAGTAGCCTTTTCAATATGATAATCATACATTGAAACCAAACGATAGGTAATATTAATCGAATTTCACAATTGAATCCTAGTACGTATTCGAAATTATTTTACGCAACTTTTGCGTACTAGTTGTATGCGAATAGTAATAGTTGTTAACATTGCCAACAACTATAAATATTTATGCGTAACGCTAAATAGTAACTAATTTTGATTTGATTTTTTATGGATCTATGCTAAGAGAAGTGGGATACTAAATACAAGTTTACTTATGTGCATTCCCATGAAGAATAGCTGGTAGTTTAGCTCGTGGCCCACTGGCAATTTGCATCTACGAAAATGAACATGAGATGAGAGAGCCAAGTTAAGCCATGCCAAGCTGAGCCAAGTGAAGTCAAACTCAGGTTGATGGTGTTGTTGTTAGTGTGTTTTGCCTGGCAACTTTGTTGTCATATTAGTAAACGTAACTAACTTTAGTTTTTGCGCGTGATGGAACTCGGCATTTATGGTCCATTTAGGTGGAGCGTATGGGAGATGGAAATGTTGTGTCGGCGTTGCCAACAGATTTATCACCGACCCAGACAGTGAGATCCAACCAGGCAACCAACCAACTAAGCGACCCGGTATGCAAGGCCAGTAAAGAATGACAGAGAGAGAGAGAGAGAGAGAGAGAGCGAGATAGAGAGGAAGTGAGGGCGATCACGTGGGACAAACCCTTCCTTTGACTTCATCGAGTTCAGTCAGTCAACGTGAACAATAAAAATTGCCCACAAAAACACAAACCTAGCGAGAAGCGTATTCTTCTTCTTTTGGCAACAATGTTGCCAAGCAATCTTGTTGCCGACTATCTCCTCTTCTTCGTCTCTGGAGGATCGTAAAAATGTTTGACTGGCGATTATATGGCGCTCATGATAGCGCCACTTTGTCAGAGGGATATTCCAACATACAGACAAATAACTTGAAGTCACTCAGAGGTAACTCTTCGAGATGAAAAATCTTTAAATGCGATTTAACCAAAATGCAACCCAAAAAATAAAAAACCCCTAAAAAAGAGGTAACACCAAGAACCGACAAACTGAAAACCTCTAAAGAGTCTTTTTTTCTGCCCATAATTTATGATCGCAGAAGGTGAAAATATTTTCTATAGAAGGTGATTTAAATTTATTAAAAAGGAATGCTCAGCACTAAATTAGAATAAGTCAGCAGTCAGCTGTGGCTGCTCCAATCGGTGGGAGGGGTTCTCGACAATGGAGGAGGAGGTGAGGGGTGGGGGCTCATAAAACCTCCAGCAAATTGAATTGAATTTGTGTGACTGGCCGCGTGCGCGCTTTGCCAGCTCAATGATCGTCGAGCGATCTTCTCGGCATCGGTATTTGGATATCTAAGTATATCGACATGAAGCGTTATACGTATGTATGTAAAGGGAGGCCTGGGGGACAGGGAACTGGGAACGGTATCGGATTCTACTCGCTCTCCCTCTCGCGCTCTCTTATCAGATGAGAATGCAACAAACATACGCGTTCAACTCATTTAAATCTCGGCCAGGTCCACACAGCCACCACTACCCCATCCTAAAGAGACAAAAAAAAAAAAAAAAATCTAAAAAAAAACCAAAAAGTCAACCATCCAGTCCCAGTCTACCCAGTCGCTACAGCAATCCCGATGATGCCTGGCTCAAGTCTGGCCCGGCTTGGCATGGCTCGCTCAGCCTGGCCTGGCCTGGGCAATTCGAGCGCGCCGAGATTGCCTTTTGTTAACACCATAATTTACATTGATTTATGTGCTTAGTTGACTCTGAATTTTTAATCGGTCAGTTTTGGGTCCCCTGTACCCCATTTTCATCTCTCACTCTCGCTCATTCACTCACCCCATCTGTATCTATCGTTCTCTCCCTCTGTCGATTGCGAGCGGCTTCATTTGGTTATAATTAAAATGTCGATGTTATCTTTTAGATTTGGACATATTGGCCATTACGCTTGAAATTTAAGCGATTTCTATGCGCGTATTTTCAAATTTTGTTAGTGATTTCGATTTCGATTTCGTTGCCACTCGATGTTCAGTTTTTTCTTTTTCTGTGTGTTTGTGTTTGTATTTGTATTCGTTGCGCCCGAGATCACACAATGAATATTGATTAAATTAATATTTAATAAATGCTTTTTTAAAGAAGCCTTTATTTCGTTTGAGTGTTAAATAGTTTTTTGTTTATTTATGCCTAGTTTGGTCGGTTGGTTTCCTAGCTAAACTTGATAACTAACTTGAGTGTGCGTGAAATCGAACATATAAATTATATACCTATCTAGTATGTATGTATATATACATACATATATTTTCCAGTTAAATCACTTTATCTACCTTTTGTAGACTAGTTGACATTAGTGTTTCGTTTGTGTGGATCAATCAAGTCGCAATTTATATACTCTTTACACACACTCACACCCACAATTTTCTCAGGATCATAGACGATCGATGAGCTGAGTAATATGATTATCTAATCGAAGCTAATCTACAATTTGAATAGACATTTTTTTACACGAAATCATAAATATTTCGAATAACTGATGTTGAGAACATTTAATAATTTTGTTTCTCTTTTAACGATTCTCAAAAAGTACCAATAACTTTTGCATTGAGACATTCATAATTACAAAAACAAAAACAAAAACAACGACAAAAATCTAACTAAATTTCATTACATTATAAATTTGTCATTGTTGGGAAACAAGTTTTTTACGAGTAAGTTCTTAAATATGGGAGAGTGGGCAGTTATGAGACATGTTTCTTTTTTTATTTAGCAGTAATAAAAGCTTAAAGTCGGTAGTTTATAGTTCACAACAGCTACTGGTTTAATTTAAGTTTAACCCAAACCATTATTTTGATTTGAGTTTAAAGCGTTTCACAAAATATCTATGTACATTGCAATAGTTTTGTTTTTATACCCTTGCAGAGGGTATTATAAAATTGATCAGATGTTTGTAACGCACAGAAGGAGACGTTTCCGACCCCATAAAGTATATATATTCTTGATCAGCTTGAGAAGCTGAGTCGATATAGCCATGTCCGTCTGTCCGTCTGTCCGTCTGTCCGTCTGTCCGTCCGTCTGTGCGTATGCGTTTTACTCAGCCATCTTAAGAGATATCGGGTTGAAATTTTTTTTGGAGACTCTTTATTACCTGTGTGAGATAAAGTATGAAAATCATCGGGATCGGACTACTATATCATATATTGTTAAATAATCATTAAATGTGTTTTGAATTCAGTAGTTTGAAAAATATTTGAGCATATTCATAATACGACAACTAATGCTGTTGATGTATGAAATTTCACTTTTCTTATCGAATTAAATATAATAAAGAACTGCAAGGGTATATAAACTTCGGCAAGGCCGAAGTTAACTTCCATAGCTCGTTTTTTTTTGGGAATTGTGAGACAGCACTAAAAACTTATGAAAATAGCTTATTTTGTCAATTCTTTCACTAACTTTAAAAAGTACATAACAAAATATTAAGCAATCTATTAATCTTGCACAAAAATCTATTGAATTTAATTAAATTTGCATTAAAAAGAAACGAAATCACCTGCATAGCATACTTTAATAATAAGTTTCTCCAAATTTTTCCAAAAAAAACCTATAGACCTTAAGAGAGTCTTTAGCTTAAATGAACATTAGTAAGTTTGCATCAAAGACCCTAAAATCACATGAAAATTTATAGGAAAATATCCTGTCTGACAACCCTTAATTTCACCCCAATCGATTTTACATAATTTGATTGTAATTGGAATACCACTTACAAGCAAAAAGCGCTAGATAATTGGAGGAAAAACATTACAAGAAAAACACTTACCAATACCATATGCCGGTCAACCTGTGTGGGCATCCTTTGAAGTACATAAAAAGAAAACTGGTTCCTTGTTTAGTTTTTGTTTCACTAATTTTATTTTCAATTTGAGTTTGAGCCTTATCAAATACATATATAAATATCAGTTCAAAACGCAACCAAAAAAATGAAAAAAAAAAATTTAACTTACTAACAAAAGTTCTGGGATACACAAAAAAAAAAAAAATTTCTTATATATTAAAATTGTAGTCGTTGCTCCTAATGAGCATTGCCTCCTTGGTATTAAGAGGCAAGAGAAAGAAGGGGTGGGGGGAAGAGAGGGAAAGTAACAATACATTTCATAGATACATTTTGTAGATTGCAAGTGTAGTTAGAAGATATATATTGCATATGCTATAGCCTTAAATGGTGATGAGGTAAGTTTAGCTCTGACGACGACGGCCGGGCCAGTGAATAAATATAATTACACTAGATATATATGTATGTGAGTGTGTGTGTGGGGAAATCGAAACAATGTGGGACAAAGCGTGCACATAGATGTATAAACTAAGTATTAGTTACAAATTTTTAAGTAGTCATCTGTGTTTTCAAAATAAAAAATGCCAAGAGAGCTCAAAGAAAAAAAAAACGAGAAAAAAACCGCGAGTAAGTAGGTTGAGCAGCATTTTAACTTTGGTTTTGTCATTCATTTTTTTATTTGTATTTGAATTTTTTTTTTTTTTTTGCCACAATGTCGCGACGCGTCTCTGGTTTCCAGAGGCACCGCCTCTCTGGCCGCCCACTCTACCGACTAATACCCACCATTTGACGTTGCGTTGTCCGCTGTCAATCAGAAACGCGCGCACACACAACTCAAGTTTTCAATTAGACGACAGCCGCCGCCGCCGTCGCCGTCGTCGTCGATGCTACCGCCGCTGTCAAGTAGAAAGAGGACTCCTCCTCCGCCCCCTTTGGCATGGTCTCTAGCGGTCATGCTTTAGAAGCTGCAATGTTGTAGGTGCATCGGAGGTTGACAGACGAGCCACCTTTGCCGCCGGTGATTCAATTTCAGCATCAGAATCATCATGCACATTGATCTCTTCATCCGAATCCGCCGATGAGGAGTTATCAACAGTAACAGTTGCCTCCATGCAAGAGCCAGAACCAGTTCCCGTCGTCGTCGTATAATGAAGTCTGGTCCGCTGCTCTTCGGCAACGGTGAGAGAAGCGGCCACAGCGTATTGTCGTGCCAGACCCAAGAAGGCAGCTGCCGATGGAGAACTTACCAAACTTCGAAAGGCACTTCGTTCTCCGCCCATGGACAAGTGGGTGGTTGTTGGGCTGCCCGCACCAACTCCAACACCAGCAGCTGTGGGCGAGAGTTGCTGCTGTTGTTGCTGTTGCTGCTGCTGTTGCTGCTGCTGTTGCTGCTGCTGTTGTTGCTGGTGGTAATGACTGAGTAGCTGCAGAGCGGCAGGATGTGCTGGCAAATGTAGATGTGGATGATGGTGATGATGATGATGATGATGGCTACCAGGCGGACCATGAAGTGGATGCATTAAAACCGGTGTCTGTGGCGCAGGTGGTGAATGATCTGCACATATCGGCATGGGTTGTTGTTGTTGAGGACCACCACCGCCGCCGCCACCGCCGCTGCCAGCCGGATTCGTGGAAACGGAGGCATTACTGTGATTACTTGGCGTAGGTGAGCTGGCTATGGGATTCGATTCATTCGATTGCTGTGAATGCAATGGATTGACTGTAGGGCTGGAACGTTGTCGTTTTAACAGGTTCATACGCTGATGACGACGCCATTTGGCACGGCGATTTGAGAACCAAACCTATTAAAGAAGAACAAAAAAAAAGGAAGAGAGAAAGAGCAAAAGGGAGGGGATACTTGGTTAACTTTTGGACAATGGAAATGGTATATGTTTGGCACTTCTCTTCACATAATCAGAAATAAAATAAAATTAAACAGTTTTGAAAACTCACCTGTACACGAGCCTCACTCAAACTGGTGCGACTAGAAAGCCTCTCACGTGTGCTCACACATGGATAATGGCTCTTATCGAATTCCTTTTCCAGCTCCTCTAGCTGCTCGGGACTGAAGGTTGTACGATTTCGTCGAAACTTTGGCTCATCATCATCGTCCAAGTAATCAGAGTCAATGTGACGGTTTTCATCGGCCGACTCGAGTGTCTCATGGCTACCCGAACCAGGTGAATTGGCTCGATTGCTGGCGGCGGCAGCAGCCGCCACATTGCCAGCTAATAGATGAGCCGAACTCAGGCTTAGGCCGCCAAGCGATGATGGTGTAGTGGCCACACTGCTCGCACTAGGCGGCAAATTCGTCAAAGTGGGTGCCGTCACTGGCCACAGGGCGGATGAGGGATGTGGTGGAGCTACCGATTGGCCGGCACCTGCAGCAGCTGCCACATTGCCAGCCGGATGCCAGGTAAAGCTACCATATGGAGGTGGAGGTGGCGGATATAAGCCGTAAGCGGCTGTTCGGGCAAATTCATTGGCCACCCGCTCGGCCGCACGATTTCGCAAAATCCGATTGATGCTGCTCACCGAAGGAGCTGTAGCATTTGTGCAGACACCTGCCAAGAGAAAAAAAAAAATGAAGATCCAAATGCAATTAGCGCCAAGGAAACAGCGCAGAGAGAGAAAGATTTAGAGCAAAGCAAACCGCCAATCAATCAGCGATCAGCGATCACCGGATTATCCAACAATTTGCAATTACCCCAGCATCTCTTGTTGCCTCCGAATGGACTTACCTTCTGAGATCAGACGCTCCCGTATCTCCCAGGCAAATATGGTTGGATTCTCTCGTTTATATTGCTCGATTTTAGAGACGACTGTCGGTGTGGCTACTTTTGGCTTGGAGCCACCAATTAAGCCCGGTGGTCGCAGGGAGCCTGCAACAAAAACAACAAAAAGAAAACACCAAAACATTTTACTACTACACCGAGACAAAATAACGATGCAAAAAAATGGCCTACGAGGAATACTAAAAAGAAAACAGAAAAAGTTACGCACAGTGGCAGATTTGTTGAAAAAAAAACAACAGAAAAAAAAACAGTTGCAAAAGTCCATAACTTTTGTGAAATTTACTTTTTCTTTACGCCCACAAATGAGAAGCAAAGAAAACAGAAAAGTCATGCTAAAGTTGAAAAGTTTAAAAATTGAATTTTACTCATTTCTTTTTATCTTTATGAACTTTAAATAAAAATTAAATGAGTTTCGAGAATAATTTTTCCAAGTACTTTAGTCATATCTCTCATCAGATGTGACCTATTTAAGGGTCTTCTGGCGAGGAAAGTTTAAAAATAGCAGATTGTATTGTATTGAAACTTTTTTGAATTATAATTTTGTGGATTATTTTTAAAATTTTTTAAAATCAGAATCAGCAAAAGGTGGTGGTAAATTTAGGTGAAGAGAATATATGTTTGTATGTTTTTCATTGGCAAAATATTTAGGTTACATTACAAAATATTCTCATATTTTTCTACCTACAAGAATCCACCATAGTTCTTTAAAAATATCGACATTTGATTTGCTTACATTACGCATACGACTAGTACTCCTTCCAAATGATTATAGTCAATAGAAATACTCTTTCAGTAAGATACTGGAATCGTAGACACTTTTGCTAGACTTGTTTCCAACTACAGAAATTGTTTTCAAAATCAGATTTTGTTCACTGCATATAGGTAAATTGTTGGGTATTTGGTTTTTGGTTGGTTTTTTTCTTTTTATCAGTGTCGTTTTCACAGTTTTTGGTCACCACGAAGAGACTTGGGTCTGGATCCTTCTTAATAGCTTTATCAAGCATCGATATCAACAATTGTGAATGGTATGTGAAGGAGCGAAACAACGAGCGACCGAACCAGCGAGCCTACGCACGCACTCACAGAGAGACCTTTTAAGCCGCGTTTTTTGATTAATGAGTCGAACCGCCAGCAAGAAGTTTATGCAATTTTAAGTGGCCAAATTACACACATACATATACGAAACGAAAGAAGGAAGGGAACACTTCAAGAAGGATAGCAAGGGTGAGATAATAAATATGAAAGAGGGGCACACCATGACGTTTAAAACACGTTGTGATCGTCAGGATAATAACATGTTTATCATTTATAAAATTAGCAAACAAATCGAAAACAAAGTGCTTATTAGTTATCTGATTGTGTGGTTGTTACGATCAGACAGAGAGAGGGAGGGAGAGAGGGAGGGAGAGATGAAGGAAAGGAATGGTGTTTAGTTTAGTACACTTACCTAACAACTTGGAGACAGCGCCCTGCTGTGTAAGCATATGCTGGGCAATGTCATAGCCTCGTAGGCCGCCAAAGCGAGAGAATTCCAATAGACGGTGCTGTGACATCAAAGCGCCAAGTGTTGGCCCACCGGCACCAGGCGAACCACCAGCAGTGCCACCAAAGCCGCCACCCACTCCAACTCCCACACCCATTCCACCGCCTGCAGCACTACCACCTCCTACTCCGCCTCCTGCTGCTGTTGGTATTTGCACAGATGTTGGCGGTGCGCCGCCAGTTGCTGCTGCCGATTCGGCTGCTGCTGCTGCGGCTGCTGCTGCTGCTGCTGCTGCGGCTGTCACTGAAAAGAATTGAACGAATTGAATGATAATTGGCCATTGTCATCATTGTGGTGGTTGTTGTTGTTGTTGTTATTGTTGTTGTTATTGCTGCTGCTGTTGCTGTCGTCCACAATGGTTAATTATGATAAATTAACGGTTAATTGTGCTAACTGAAAATGAACTGAACGAACTGAAACTGAACGCAATACGTAATATCAAAGTAATGTTAACCAAAATGGAGTCTACACTCACGCGAGAACCTCCGAAACCCCCTTCCTTTCCTGGCGGTCTCCTCTCCTCTCCCCCCCCCCATCCCAGTCAGCAAACAGCAGCAACTTAGGAGATTTATCAATTTAATTGTTCTGCCTTGTGAAATATAATTCACATTTAACAACAAAAAACCAACAACAACAGCAACAACATCAAACACAAAACAAAAGAAAACAAAATTAATATATTTAATCAGCTGGTGCCGAGGCTTTATTAAAGCTCGATTCGTCAGTGGGTTCAGGCACAATCTACTATATCTATCATCTATTCTAATATAAACACAGTTGTTGGCCACTTTGTCAATTTGGAAATTGAGCATTTTTGTTTTTATTTCTTTCGGTTAATTGTCAATTAGCAAAAAAAATTATTTGCGTTCCATTTATCATGTTTGCTGTCTAAACATTTTGAGTTGCCAAAAATTTCTCT
This sequence comes from Drosophila paulistorum, assembly GCA_018152135.1. NCBI lineage: Eukaryota > Metazoa > Arthropoda > Insecta > Diptera > Drosophilidae > Drosophila > Drosophila paulistorum. The sequence continues at coordinate 19,252,226 of JAECXG010000690.1, forward strand.
ATACTCAAATGATTTGAAACTTGGTTAAAACGATCGATGGCAAAATAAAACATAACAATTAACTAGAGCAGTCAATATGCATGACCTAGAACTAAGGGCTAGCTCTGATGACAGCCAAGTTTAATTTATATATTCCGATTTTCTACGGATCCTACGATTGGTTTGGTCTCTCGAATCAAATTGTATTGGAGTTGAAAACTAAATAAAAAATAAAGTAATGCATTTTCCTATATATACATATTCATTACCTATTTAAAGCTTGGTTTTTTCAAAAGTATTCCCAAGTAATCGATTTGTCGTTTAAACTTTAAATTAAAGCTTGGAAATAAAATTAATTTAGCACCCATTGTTGTGGTCGTTTTGTTGAGAGAAATCGAAATATAATAAAACTAGAACCAGTAATCATACTAATTGGCCAATAACCGAAACTAATATATGTATCAAACGCTTACGTAACCACAACAGGAAATCATTCATACATTTTGTTTGCCAATTAATTAGTTAGCTAACTGTTCAAAAAACTATGTTAAAACTATGACAAATGTTTTATACACATACAACATTTTCTAAAATACCCAACCAATGTAAGCTCTCTTCGTAAGACCAAAACTATTGAAAAATTAACTATGTATATCAGTATATTTAACAAAAACAAAAAACAAACAAAACTCCTTTTTAAAAATTAGTTTTGAGAACATATAAATTCGCTTTCTAACCTATTTGGGGTAAACCGAAATCAGATATTCTCTGTGATTAATGAAATTTTAAACAAAACTGTTCAAAACTTAAGTCCTAGAATCATGGATAAGGAATTTATATATATAAATTTCTTGCAACCGAAACTATTTGCGATTAACCGAAACAAATATGTCTCTTTTTGTTATAACAAACTGGTTTTTTTTGTAGACACACTGAAAGCTAATATGGCAAATTTTTAGAAGATAGAATTTTCAGATAGAAACTAAAGTCATCAAAGTATTAAGGGAAGTTAGAAAATGCTTCGCAGCGTAGAGCTCAAATGATTTAGTTATGCTTGAATTATGATCTGTTTAGTTCAGCCGTCGGCAAAATGAAATGTCGCAAATTGGTCAAAGAAGAGATGGATAGACTTACCACTGGAGGCATGAGGAATCAGCGATGATAGTCGTTGGGAATGTGATTCCATTTTCCAGTGCGGGGCCGCTGTGAGGCTGTGAGAATTTGCAACCGTTAGCGAGCCAAAATCACGATTCAAGCCCGGCTCTATCAACATGTCTGTCTAATGGGTATAACTTAGTTGCTTTTTGTTTTGTTTTTTTTTTTTTGTTTTTTTGGTTTGGTTTGGTTTGTTTAGATTTTAGATTTTGTTTTCGGTTTTGTTTAGTTTGTTTGTTTGTAACACAACACTGGAGTGGGAATCATCACAGGAGGATTGGGCCAAGAGATAAGTATTTGCACCGATATTACCATTACCCATAGGTTAGGTAAATATCGATTATGGAAACCAAAGTTGAGCACTCAGGGCCGTGTGTCAGCAGCATGCAGAGAGGAAACGAACTCACGAACGTTAGAAGAACAAAAAAAATTGCAAAAAAAATAATACTTGACGATAATTCTCGATTATTTCTCGTAGACATAACAACACCAAAAAAATATATGTATATGTATATTGCACAATCGATTGGGTTGGAAAGTTTTCTTTGTGTTATTGACCGTTGAAAATTCTTAATTATTTGGATTGTAAGCAGTTGTAGGTAGTTGATAATGTAAATGTAAAAGTAGTTGCAGGTTCCCTTTGCTTCGGGTTCCGTGGCTACGTTGTTCACGTGAAAGCTGCTCTCAGCGCACTGAATTGAATGCTTGCCGCATGTGTCTTGAATTTCACCTGGTTGCTCCGTTGCTCTGTCGTTCCGTTTGTCCGTTGCCTGATGCCTGCTTTTCGCCCCATCTCACTTGCATGCACAGTTCTCAAACTGAAGCTATCTCTCTCTAGCTTCCTCTATCTCTCTGTCATTTAGCAATTTCACTCCATTTGAGTGAAATCCAATGTGTAAGAGTATGTGTATGAGTGTATGGATGTGTGTGTGTGTGTGTGTGTGTGATTGGGCCGACCAGACCGGTTTCCAGCACAACAAATTATAATGGCGGCCGTTCTCGGCAGCAGCAGTGTGCGACAGTGATGGGTAGCAATGTAGAGGGATGGATATATATGACCACAAATCAAACAATACCGAGCGCGCTAAGTGGGCAGTGGCAGTGGCCACAACGCGCTCATGACTGCCTCTTCGCGTATAAACACAACCCAAACACCATGGCAAGAAGGCAACGCGGTGGAGGAAGTAAGCAGTGAGCAGCAGGCAGGAGGTGGAGGCGAGACCAGAAGGAAGCATATTCAAGTCGGAGGAGTTGGAGGTGGGCTGGCTGGCTGGCTGCCTGGAGTGGGTTGGCTTAGGTTAGGTTGATTGCAGGCATATCATTTGAAAGGAATATCAGAACGTGCTTGACGCGACAACCATATTTAAATTGGCAGACTGATTATTATAGGCTAATACATACATATGTATGTATATATACATATATGTATACACATGCATATATCTGTATAGCCGAAGCAATCGCGCAATAAGTATGAATAAATTATTTGTCCTCGTATCCATATTTACATTACTTCACCATAAAGTTGGGCACTTCCAAAACGATTTACTAATTGTACTTTTTTAAATACTTTTGGTTTAATTTATTTACAATGAAATTTTTATTGAGAATCGTTTTTGAATGGTTGTTCCTATTTTATAAACATTACGAGTCTGTAATTCATCAATATTATTATCTTGAATTATAATCATGATGATAATTAACATCCACTGACCAGCAATTATTAACCATAAAATTTAAGTTAAATTACAAAAACACTTAAAAATAAACCATATTTTTGCCAATTTGTCGCCGACCCAGGGTCAGATGAATCAAAGTCAATTTATAATATTTTAATTATCCTCAAAGATGTTTTTGAAATGTTGAGTTAAGTTAAGGAAAATGTCAGGATAATTGTGCCTTAGGGAAATCTAATAAATACAAATATATTTATCATGTAATTTATGATGAATTTATTAGATTTAGGATTCTTTGGTTCTATAATAATTTCAATTTGAACCAAAAAGTATGCTATAGGGATTCCAAGGAGTGTAATTCCAATTATAATTGTCTATAATTCTTCATTTACTTGGAATGTTCCTTTTATTTCCGAAATTCTTTTTTATAGTTTTTTATTGTAAGCTTATGATTTAAATTCATTTTGAATAGATGTTTGATAATAAAACATATATTTACATTATATATTAACAATATTTACATATTGCATAAATTTTGCACAGTTCGGATCGTACCACTATATGATGTAGCTTCCATCAGTGAACGATCTACATACATACATACATACATAGGTGTTAGTTTTAGAGAGTTTTAGATTAGGTAAAATATCGTTTACTTTATTTTCGAAGTTAGAAGAGATTCCTTAAATTAGTTCTTTCTTTGTTGTAATCTCTACTGATTCCAAGTAGGCAATTTAAACGAAATTTGCTTATTATTTACAATATATGCTATTAACATGAAGATGGTAACTATTTAAAATCGCACAAAAAAATGTCAAATTTAAAATCATCAAACGATGAACAAAACTTTAACAAAATCTTACGTTGAAAATATCTCCAAGCAGGCCCGGACTGGCCCACCGGTAGGCCCTCAAGGCAGGAGGGCCCTTATTTGGAAGATATGTTTGAAATTTTATGCATTAACTTCTAACGTTAAAGGACCTCTTGAAACTTTTGAAATTTTTGAAGTTTTTATATACGAGATTAAATTTCAGGAGGCCCTTCAACTTGTACGCCCGGTAGGCCCTTAGGGTCCCAGTCCGGGCCTGTCTCTAAGTGATTCTTAGGCATAAATAATTAAATCAAAGCAGTTTTCCTTTGAAATCCTGCAGTCTTAAAGTTCACATCTTTAAGAAGAGTAAGAGCTGTAATTCTAAATTTGATTGGAAACAGCAAATAAGCTGGAAATTGACATTTCATAATTTAATAATAAACTTCTTAAGGTTTAGTTTTTAAATCAATTTCATTATCTGGATGCTACCTTTAAACGATTGCACATCTTGAAACCTATAAGTACTAAATCATTTCTATTTTCTACTACTATTTTTGGATATTTGAGCATACTCGATTTTTTGCATATTTTGCTGATTACAATTTTACAATTACAAAGTTATTCATTACATGTAAATAACACAAAGTGTGGAATATTGTTTAATTAGATTATATAACATCTGACAATACAATAGTATATACCAATATTATAGATACAATATTATTGTATGTACATATGTTTTTGGTTCAAGTCTGCTAAGTTGTGTCTATAAAACCTGTGAAACTCTGTGAAAAATGTTTTTTCTCTTAAATGCCACACTGAGTGAAACATTTGCTTAATAAACCCTAATTATTCATAAATATAATTCTCAACTAGTTCAAGTGTTGAAGTTACAATTCTAAAGTCATCTATTTCGTTTGGTTGGAATTTATAGGCAATTTCAAAGAAAACAAATAATCCATATAGATTTGTCTGTACTCATTCCTCTTCCCGGTCATAAAACTATAACTTCTGTTTTGTATCTGAAATGATTTACAGCCAATATAATCTCTAATGGAGCAGATTGGTTTGACTGCCTGCAAGGTATCCGCTCGAACTGGAACTGCAAGTGGCTATAGCTATGGCTATGGTGGCCTAGCTTAACTGACTGACTGACTGATCCTGTCTTTTGAGAGATGCGTGTTGGATGATTGATGCGATCCAATGCGATGCTGGGCACGACAATTCGATGTGAATCTGAATCTGAAACTGCAACTAAACTGCACATGGCGTGATGATCGTCAGCCACACAGAATCGGAATGGCAATGGGAATGAGAATCAGATGATGATGATGATGCATGTCGGGGAGTTAAACCGATGAGGATGAGGTTAAGAATGAGAATGAGGATGAGGATGAAACAGTGCTGGCTACACAGAAGCCAAATTGCATCAGAAATCGGAGAGTTTTGTGAGATGTGAGTGAGTGGCTCCCGGCGCTATATAAGAATCGAAATCGAGCTGAGTTAAAAAGCAATTACGAGGCCAATAGCGGAATTGGTTAAATGAAAAGGAACAACAACAACAACATTGCCAGCACCAACAGCAGCACCAACAACAATGATAATTTCAAAGGGGAAAAATGAGAATCTTCGACATCACTCGAAGAAGACAAAGAATCTGCACAATAATGAGATGTCTCACTAAGCGGATCAAATCCACAACAAATGAGCAGCAAACAGGAAAAAGGCATTCCATGGAATACTTGCAAAGTATAATAAAATACGCCGACTAGCAAATGCCCTTTAGCTATGTATATAACTAAGTAATGATGATTAATATAAGGGAAAACTGATTTAAGTTTATTTATGGAAACATAGAAATCAATTTCGCAAAATCTTTTGAACATCCTATTCCTAAAGATGTATCTAATATGACCCATAGGTGTAGGGTATTGAGGGGAGAAAATCAAATCAAATATTTTGTGAAAGGCACAAACCATGAATGAACCCAACGACAACCGACGATGACGTTCGAGTGCTTTCATGCCACAGAGGAGATCCAGAGCAAACGCAAACAATCGAAACAGGAATAATTTACTATGTAAATAAGAAGCAAACTGTGCAGACCTGGAATTGGAAATGGAGTTGGAGTTGAATCTGGTGCTGGTGCTGGTGCTGAAGCTGAAACTCTGACTGGACTGGAGTAGCGTGCGCCCTCGCGCCATCAAGTGGCACTCGAACAATCAAGCATTCAACACAAGCAGATGGTTTCGACCACCTAAATGAAATTTCATTTAGTTTTAGCCTGTCATCACCGGCGCGCAATCCACCGCCGACCGACCGACCTGATCCCAAAGACCTGCTCACCTCTCCCTCTATGTACATATATCTCCATCTATATCTATGTATATGCTTATGCCCACATTATTAACGTACGCTCGCTTTATTGAGTGTTTGTTTACCTAATTCGATTACCGATCCGCGTCCGTTCGCGTCATAATCCACAAAACACTTGACCATTACCATTTGGGTGGCACATTCAGACAGACAATCAGACAAACAGACAGACATACAGACACACACACACTGTAAGTATCTTCAATTGCTGGTTGTTGTGGTTGCTGTGCTATGGCCGATGTGGTTGCTGTGGGGCCCATCCATTGAGCAAAATAATAATAATTACATAAATCAGTTGGAAAATTTAATTCAATGGGGCACACAAGGTGCTGGTGGTGCTGCTTGGTAGGAGGAGTAGCAGCACTTAATGACATAAATTTAGACAACTCAACAACGAGAGATATATGCATTTTCAACATCTTCTTCAACAATGATAGAGCAGCTGAAGATTAGTGAGATGTATAATATTTGAAAGTGCCATTATTTAATAGTATTTCGCCGAAACACGCTTGAATAAGATTTGAGGCAATGCCAAAATATTAAAAATATTTAACACCTAAGTCATTTTATAAATTTGATTTAAACGTAGCTTTAATGTAAATCTGTTTAATTTACATGCTCAATTTCAAATAAAAACTTGGCGCCAAGAAATAATTAAAAATGTTATGCAACACTAAAATAACACTATCGATAACAGCAATCGACTATGAGCACTATTATCGATTTTTCTCACTGTAAACATCCAAATTCCAGCACTGCGACAGGACTTTGAACGTTGCACCACACTGGAATTGTCTCAAATTTGGAAAATAAATAAAATTATTAAATTATTATGCGCACACTGCTGCTAAGTAAATCGGATGAGCTCTATCTGGAAAAATGCGCACAAGAGCACAAATTCTCATATGGCATCATCATTGGCCACGTAAGTAAAGAAATCAACAACCAAATGTCAGTAACATGAAATCGAAAAGAGAGAGAGAAAAAAATAGCGTCACCGCTGCCGCTGCCATCGCCGTCGACGCGGCCACGTAGATGGGAGTAGCTGCCATTTTGGCACCAACATTGTCAAGCAATAAAGCATCTTACACATGTATGTATATTTATCTATATATGTATATCTATTTCATTCCAGCAAGCTGATTTGAGCAAAAGCATTGTGGTTCACCTGGCCAGAAACAATGAGGAAGATGCCGATCTGGAGGACCTGACCGATGTCCGTCTGACCATTGATGACATTAATTCACAGGCCTTGGCTTCGCAGTGGCTAAGTGCCAGCAAAATGTGTCCCGGCTCCTTCGATGTGATAGGTAAAGATAAGACCAAAAGTATTTCCTATGATCCGCTGATCTAATAACTTTTGGTATTCGATAGGAATCTTTGTTTCCTCAGTGCGCACAGAGGTGGCCAATGAGCAAAGTGACGAATTTAAAAGTGCCAAAAAGTTGTTCTCCGATGTCTATGAGTAAGAGGCCAAAGTTTTTTTTTTTAATTAATCGAAAATCACTCATCATAATTATGTTTTCAGCTTGCTACTGAAGAGCAACAGTTCCATTGGTGTCTATACGACAGATGTGGCACAGACTGACTATGTATTTTTATCCTATTCGCTGGGCGATAAGAAGTTAATGTGCAAAAACTATAGCTATGGCAAGTAAGTAGATCTGATATCAAGTTTTAAGTATTTTCCAAATAACGATACAACGATGGAGAGCCTCCAAGAGTTGCTCTAACTAACATTCCCTGTATCGTAGTCTCTTCACTTACAAATATATATATAATATATAGGAACATATGTATACACAAGCCTCAAACATTGCTGTATTTTGTATATCTTATCTTTTATCAACCAAACAAACAAAAAATAGACATTGCAAAAAAACTTATTTTACGGCAAACATAAAATGCATCATATGGTAAATAACAACTTGTTGCTTTAACTCTAAACTAAATTATGTTTGTAACCACATCCTTTAATTTTAGTTCATGTTGGTTAGTTTTCCGTTGGTATACTTAGTAGTTAAATCTCTGTTTTTCATTCATTTCGATCTACAATTTTGTTATGGAATGCATTTTGTGTATAATGGTAGGCTTAGAGCTCCAATTTACTATTGCCGTTTAAATTTCGTTATGTTTTTGTTTTAATTATAATATTTCTCATCTATTTTCGACTAGCGGTGGCACATTTTCCACCATGGAATTTCGTTTTGTGGAGAAACCATTCGAATGGATACAATTGGAATCTAGTTATGACCTAGACGATGTTTTACCCATTAGAGATGCAGCCCGCCGTATAAATATTGAAGATCAATTCCAAAATATAATTGTGACAGTGCGTAAAAATCTCATAGCCAGTGAAGTGTTCCTGCAGAATGAGATTGTCGATGATACGCTCGATTTGCAGGCGTATATTAAGAAGAAAAAGCCAAAGGATAATAAGGCCAATAACAAAGCGTCGGGAACGACAAACACGGCGGGAAATCCAACAACAAATAGTGGTCCAAATAGTGCACGTTCATCCAGTGCCACGTTGCAATTAGGCCTAAGTCCAAATGAGACGACAACGACGGGGGCGGCAACAGACGATATTGTACGGGCGACCATAGTGCTGCCGGTCAAATGCCAATTGAATAAACCGAGTGACATCAAAGTACATGAATTTAATGGAACTCTACGGCTCAATGGCATCATTTTGAGTCGCATTTACTGCAGTCCACGCAATAGTTTAGCTGATGTGAAGCGTTTTCTGCGCGACGATGTTCTCAGGTCGCTGATAACACGCATTCAAGTGTATTGCGATGGCCTTACCGATCCCCATGTGACCAATGAGGCAGTGTATATAAGCGAACCACCACGTAGGGTGTTCTTTAGTCTGCCAGCTGAAGTTGGCCAGAGCAGCGCCGGTAGCAGCAACAACAACAACACTGTGCAATTCTCTGAATATCTATTTAGAGGCGAGGCTCCCACCGTTGTGGTGGCCCAGGCGAAACAGATACTCGACATTGAACTCGATCCGGAAACAATTTTAGTAGATGCCGAAGGCCTACCAGATGATACTGGCAGTCATGATGTATCCGCTCAATTGGATGATGGCCATAACATAATGCCCAGTTCAATGCCAAAGCGTGAACTGTCGCGCAGTCTCTATATGGTCGGAATTGCAGTGGCCTTGTTAATACTATTGGCTTCCGTGGCGGTTCACTATGCGCTGAGTGATTCCAAATAGGATTTGGATTTGTTAATCATATAATAATGAGCATGATAATTATGATGATGATGATGGTTGGTTCTGTTTCGTCTGTCTGTCTAACCTACTTACGTAAATCTTTATATGGAAATGTTTTAGATATATAAACATATATATATATATACATCTTTTTTTTTTGTATTTGTGCAATCGTGCACTCACCTCTCTCTTGTGATCGTTTGTTTTTTATATAAACAATTGTATCTATGTGCGAGTGTGTGTGTGTGTGTGTGTGTACGTACTCGTAGTAAAAGTAGGAGAAAAAAAATAATGAAAAGTAAGAAAAATATTGTAAAAAGGTCACGTTAAATAGTTATAGATGATTATGATGATAATGATGGATATGGATGCCTGAAATATGCAGCATTTAACACACACACACATGCATAAATATATATATATATATATATATACACGCATACACATACATATATATGTGTATAACATTACACCAAAAAAAAACAAATAAAGTAATAACTTTTTAGAACAATTTCAACCCCCGGTCAACCATTTCAATGAGGGTCCAAAATATTTACAACTGAATTCTTTTTTTTTTTGTTTCTTTTTATATTTAAAATATTAGTTTACAATTATTAGTTAACATAAATATATAGGTATTATAGTATGTATATACTTTTGCTTAGATTCAATTCCTGCTATATATTAACTAATTAATTATGTGCGTGGTTTCGTTTTAAACTCGTATTTGAATCTTAACCATTATATGATTAAACAAATATTTATATGTATATTATACATACTTATATATCAGATTCAAATTCAATCCATTGAAATTCACTGACTTTATTCGTATTGACTTAACTTTAAAGGTTTTAAAGCTGTGTTGATGAACAAACAAAAAATGATTCGGGTTACAAAAAAAAAAAAACAAAAATAGCTATAGATATTTATATATACAGGTTAAGTTAAGTGGGAGAAAAGATTATTTCTCATTGTTACACTTTTTAGAATTATGCCCAGAATAGGTCTTCTTAAATATTTTTTAAGACTATATATTAAGTATTCATACATATATGATAAGATTTATGTGAGTATTTCACAGCCTCTGCAGAACAGAACAAAATGAATCATAGGGCTAGGATTCTAAAACATTCAGTTTTTGTGTGTGTGTGTGTGTACAGATCGATTATAGCTTACAATTACCATTACAGTTAACGACGGACCATACCCAATCCACATAGTTGGGCACTTTGGCATAAATACCAAACTTATTACGTTTGGCACAGCCATCGCCAAACGAAGTGATGCCAAATATGGTCCACGGATGATTTGGTTTGGTTGTATCGCGACAGAGTAAGGGACCACCGGAATCACCGGCACAAGTGTCAATCAAACCGCGACGATGGCCAGCGCAAAACATATTCTGCAATCAAGAATTCTCCAAATTTTTTACATCTAAATAAGTAAGTTAAAACACATTTCTTTGTCACCTTTGTTATGGTATAATCTTGATAGACACTACGGCAATTATCCATGGGTATGATGGGGACATCTGCTTTGCGTAGGACACTTGTGCCAGCCACATCTCGATTGCTTCGTTTGCCCCAACCGATGACAGTGCATTCAACATTCTTGGGCAAAGGCTGGAAAGGTCTGGGCAGGCAAGAGTAACCTATCCAAGTGGTGGCATTCACTGGTTTGGGTAGCCTAGATAGATATAAATAAGATTTATAGGTAAATACATATATCTATTAGGTGTTGCTCTATTGTCCGTTACCTCAGCAGAGCCACATCACTGTCCACGGTGCGTTTATCGAAATTGGGATGCTTGAAACTCTTGGCCACCCTCAACTGAACTTCAGTGCCATCAATAAAGTCCAGATTGTGCTCGCCGATACGAACATAGAGCACCTTGCGCACACAATGGGCAGCCGTTAGGACCCAATTGGGTGCTATCAATGTGCCCCCACAAAATGCCTCCTTGAAACGATTCAATATGGCCACCTGCCAGGGCCATTCTCCCTTGCGTGCCGCCTTGCCTCCAATAATCTTCAACATATTATACATGCTACGTCTTCCGCTGCCGCTGCGCACAATCCCGCATTGGATCTTAAGGGGCGTGTATTCAGGTCCTCGATAACCCTTGCCATTGAATATGATATCGATTTCATTATTACTGAGTGCTGCATTCCTATTATCCGCAGTATGCATACGTCTCATGGCCCCGAGAGTGGCAACGGCAGGTGCAGCAACTGTTGCTGATGCTGGTGCTGCTGCTGCCGCCGGTCTAGCCTCATATACAGGAGTCTTATGGGCCTGGGATTGCAGCCATTGTTGGCAAAAGCTGCCCTCTGTATAGCAATAGGCAATCTCTCGCAGAACTTCACGTCCACACTGATCGCTAAGGCGACATTTTCTGTTAAGCCAAAAGGAAATTAGTTGTAGTAGATAAGAACTTTTAGTCTTTTCTTTTCCACTTACTTGTAACGTCGAGTTGTGCATTTGGGTGAACATCTCGTCCAGCGACTCCATTTAGAATAGATACGTCTGCGTCGTAGTACAGGAACATCTTTGGCTGGTGGTAACCAGGTAGTAGCATTTCGCATATTATCCGTATACTCGTCAGAATCCACGTAGATGTTACCATCCGGTTCGAAATCAAAGTCTTCGTATTGAAAGATGTCGCCCTCGAGTCCCCCACTGTTGCTGCCGCTGCTGCTACTATCCAAATTGCGTGTTCTCAATGACTTGCGTTCTATATAGTCCTCGAAATCATCGACATCATCATCATCCGCTATATAAGGACGTTTGGATGTTCTTTGTCTATGTCGAACACCTCTCTCCTTGGGTTTTTGGCGACGTCTGTGCCTGTTCCTCTTCAATACATAGAAATCACCATCGTCAATTGCACCACCATGATCCTCTTCTGTGTCATCGTATTCGTCTCCGGGTTCCTCTAGCTCTTCGGTACTGTCTATTGCTGGGGGAGGAGCATGAGTGGGTCGCCTATGCACCACTTCCACTGAATCATCATATGATGGATGAACCGGTGGTGGTGGAGGCGGAGGAGGGGATGTGGTTGTAGGAAGGGTATATTGCGGTGCATAGCTAATTGTGCGGGTATTTAGTGGCGTTCCACTTGATGCTGCAGCTGCTGCATTTATGATGATGGATGGTTGTGGTGGCGGTGCCACTGGCTGTGGCTGTGGTGGTGGTGCTGGTGTATGATATGTTTGGGGCCATCTTTCTGGTGGTATATGCACTTCTTCAATTGTCATGGGTTCTTGATGCCACTTGATGTTGCTTGATGATGGGCTGCAGCTGTAAACAAGGCCATGAGAGGGAGAGAGCAAGAGAATACCGTGAGAGACCACTGGCAGGCGGAAGACAACTCGGACAACTACTTACTGCCAACATTTGCGCTGCTCCACATGCTTAGTGTGGCCACACCGTCTCTTTGCTTTGCAATAACGTTCCCTATGCTTGATGCATTCCTCATTGCATAGAGTCCACTCTGTCCAACGGCTAAAAGGCTGGTGATGATTAATCGATCGCCTACGGCCACTCCAACGTTGCTGATGCTGATGTGAGGGCATATGAAATCGATGTATGCGCTGTCCACTATGCCAATGCGAACCGTGATACCTCGTAGATGGTGGGTGATGCGGATGTGGATGCGGATGGCGATGGTGCAACACGTCTCGAAATTCGGCATGTATATGCCTTTTGGCATCCTGCACGTGGCCACACTAGGAATAAACAACAGAGAGACAACAAAACAATGGTCAAGATAAGCGCACAATGACAGGCGGGACAAGGGGGAGACATTACCCCGCCTAAAAACCTATAAATCAGGCCATGCCGCTGGGGATGTCGCCTGCTTTTGCTACTTGACTTGGTTTTTATTTTCTGTGTCTAAAGTGTCATTGCTCTCGAATGACTTTGGGCAAAAGAAGAAGAAGTCGTCTCGCATCCGCATCAGTAAAGAAAAAGTGCCTCCAGAGTTCCAAAGGCGAGACGACGACGACGACATAGACAGGCGTCGGTTGTCGGTCGCGGCTATAAATAACATATTGTATATATGCGAGTGTAGTTTTTCTGTTTTTTTGCCGACATGGTAAAGTGCTGTGGCTGTGTGAAAGGGAGGATACCTTCTTCTTCCTGTGTCGCCTCTAATCGAAAATAGGCTTTCCATACAACATCAAATTGATGGCGGCATCCCATATGTACATATATACATACAGAGACATTTGCACAGCATTAAATAGTGGTTTTATGTTGAGAAGATCACAGGAGAACAAAAGTCGAGAGTCGTGCATTTCAAAACAGGGCAACAGATGTAGAATCGGAATTCCCTTTTTCTTTTATCCACAAGGCCAATGTTTGATGGAGATGCCCTTTATAAGGTAAAGCTTTGCTTTTCTTTTTTCTATGGTCATAGGTCACAGGCTAGTCTCTGGTCTAGTGACCTAACCGAAACATTCCCATGAAATCATGCGGAACCACCGAAAAAAAAAAAGAAAAAAACCAAACTCAAGCTCAAGGGAAACGCATAGTAAGTTAGATACCGTTCCGGTGATCGGAATTAAGGTTTCCCTCTCGTCTCCTCTCCACAGTCCATAGTTGTTGTCGTCGTCACATTGGCATTGAACTAATTTGGATGCGGATAATTGGCGTTCAATTTACATTTTTTAACGTTTCTCTTTGTAAATGTATCTGTATCTATTTTGCTTTTTGTTTAATTTTGTTCACAGTTCTCAGTCAAATTGTTTTTAGTTGACGTAATTGTGTGTGAATATGTCTGTATTTCAAAAGTCAAGTGGGCCCCGAAGGTTGGTTGAGGGGGAGGGGATGGGGCCAATGGGGCGGAATCTACTCACCTGAATTTCCAGCAGCAGCAGCTGCAAAAGTGCAAGTAATACCGCAATGTGAGATATAACTCTCATGCTCGAGTTTATTTTTTGATATCGGATGATATATGAAGGCTATTCTTGCCGTATGGGCAACAACATTGAAGTAATCTCCAAGAGAATTTCTGCAAAAAAAAAAAAAAGAAGCAAACAAAAAGCAACAACATTGAAAATCTATAATAAATTCCGACCTAAAAATTAAATTAAAACAGAATCCTAAGTAAAATTACACAGGACGATGAAATGGACACAAATTTCAGAAACCAGAGTACATTTTTCTCATAGATTATGGTAGAGTGAATACGCGTCCAAGGGTTTATATTGGCTTTGGTTTCTGATATCACTTAAACATCAGCTTAAAAGTGCAAATCTTATTGAGTGTGTGACTTTAATTCCTATAAATGTCATTTAGAATTCTTTAGTTTTTACTGAAATACAGCGATTTGAATTGACCGTGTTTGTGGTATTATCAAATACTACTATGAGTCTATAATTTAATAAGTATTTGACTCTCTGTTGGATACTTGAAAGGATTGTAGATTAACAATTGAAAGACCCAAAAAATGCATAGAAAATTAGATTTTTTGACTGCCCCCAAAACGAGAATTGGGAGTAAATTAATCATTTCTGGTATGGAGTTAGGTTTACTTCGACAAGGCCTTCATTTTCTTCAAAGGACCATCATTTTTTTAAAATGCACCTGTCAGAAAAAAAACAAAATCAACTTAAAAAAAACATATTTTGTTTTTATTAAGTATCTACTTGGAAATGAACTAAAAGTCTGTAAGATATGGTCTATATATACATAGTTGTTCAGGTAAAAAAAATGTAAATTTACGTAAAATAAGGAAAATGCATATAATTTCATCTATTTAGAGTGCAAAGTAATGTATGAAATTGTGCTTCCTGCTTTTTGTTATGTTGCAGGACTTTTCTGAAATGGGTTTATTATAAGATTGTAGGAAGCTATCTAAAAAGACAATAGCAGAAATGAGTACAAATCACGTTCACGGTTGGAAAATAATAATAATTATTAAAAACTGCGTATTTTCTTGTTGTCGAGTTTTAGTTGTCAAAGTTTACATCTCAAAAATGGCAAAGGTCGAACCCGATATACATAAGGTTGTAAAATGTTAGAAATTTATATATAATAGAAGGCAATTGTCAGTTAAAGGGTTAATTTATTGGAATTTATAAAGAATTTCTATAACTTTTAAGCCCGAAATTCAGTTACTTCCATCCATCCACCCATCTCTTTAAGGTAGAGAACCAAAAACAATCGTTTGTACTTTAAACGGTTCGATTAACTTAAAGTTCCTTCTGAAATTTGAATTTCTCGACTGCCTACAGCATACTTTACGGGGCGATCGCAGGACTTGTTCCGTCGCTGGGTATTAAACCAAGGTACCTAGGACAAATTAACTAATAAAATTGTACACTTTGTGCCAAAATCATTAGCTCTTGATATGGGAAAACGATTTTTGCTGAATTTGCTTGTTTTAAGTAAATTTAGGCAAAATGGATAAGGGATGGAGTGGTGGGGAAAACACCTGCTCTGCCCATGAACCGAAATATTATATAACAAACTAGTCGAGACATATATGTGGGTACTTGTTGGCTTTATTATTCCCCTTTATCATTTGCATCACTGTTTCTTTTTTCAAGAGCCAATTCATTTGCTTAATTTAGCCGAACTAAGCGGCTCATTTGCGTCAAAGTACGAAACAACTACAATCAACTACATGGTTGCCTTTGCGGCCCTCCTTTCCTCTCCTTTACGCACTTTATGCTGTACATACATAGGCACTCGTCTTTTGGGAGGGTATTGGCAGGGGAGGGCGGATGGTCATGCTGCTGACGCATTCATCGCATTTGGCCGTCAGGGCTGCGCCTTTTGGCCCAACTACAAAGCGAATAAATATGTTGAACTTGTAAGAGACCTTAGACCGATCCCCATACGCTTGAGGCGCCGCCACTCCAACCCAAACGCGATCAAAAGCGTGGGCAGAAAAGTGAAATTAATTAGCTTCATATTTGTGTGTACATGTAATTACAAACAGAGCAGACGAGCAAATGAGCAAAATTAAAAACATTCAAAGTTGAATTATGCCTACCCCCAAAAGGAGGAGACTGAGGAGCAGGAGGAGGTGAATACTTGTATTACTTATGCATTAGCCAAGAGTGCCACTAGCCATCACCCCGCTCTCTGTGGTCCGTCGACACGTCAAGTTGAAACCTTCACATGGCACACATCGATTTGACGTCAACAATGCATAATGCCAGAGCCAGAGACTCGAACTGAGTTCAGTTGAGTTGATCATACTATATATAGAGAGAGACCTGGACCATTAAGGATTGAACTGAAATGGAAATGGAATGGAATGAAAGGGCTCTGGCATACACAATGTGGATACAATGATGATGATCATGATAAACCTCATGATGGATTCCAATCATTTGCCGCTGTTGCTCTACTTTTCATCGATTCCGGTTTCTTTCCCCGATGACCAAATTGGTGATACAATATTTCTGTTTAACGATCATGCGGTCTCTTTCTCTCCATCCCGCTGATTGCCTTAACAATGCCATTGTATTTATATACCATTTAATATTCTGTGCTAAATGACCATAAAATTCATGCACGATCCGATTACAATTCAAAATTGGTTGGCAAAAAATCTATTTCAATTTTATTGCACTTGATTCAACGCATTTAAATCGAAACGAATATCTTTAGGCACTTGTTAGTTGAGTAATACGATGTTTTGGAGGGCCCTGCTGATATATATCTGTCAGCGATCTGATCTAATAATCCCCAACCCACCTACCCGAAAACAGAAACAAAAAAAACAAAGAACATTGTTGAGTAACTCTCCCTGCTCACTGCTGGATTGTTTGTGAACCATATACATACATTCTGCCTAGTGGGGGGGAGGGAAAAAAAATTTAATAAAAACAAAATACCACAAACAAACCACTAGAGAAACTATTCTTAAACACCTGACTATGACATGTGTCTATGTGTGAGTGTGTGTATCATCCGCATCCTAGGATGGACATTTCCATCTTAAATTTAAAATCTTTACCAATTCCGTTTTGAACAATTTATATTATGACATAAACAATTAGTTTGTTTCACATGTTTTATCAGGATTATTTCGAATCAATTTAATTTTGATATATCCTTGAGATCAACGAATAGATGCGTCGATCTAGACACATCTCCCTGGCTGATAGCCAAAGCCACCAAGTTTGGTATGGGATTGAACACTTGTCTAGTATGTAAGCAGAACAAGTTTCTTTCACCCACACAGTTTACTTTGAATACAACGAACAAACAAAATCATAAACAATTCCCACAAGTAAATCTATTGTCTTCCTTATTTGGGATGCACATGTTTAGGCTTAAGTATCTTTTTATTCAATACATTATCAAAAATTGGATAATTTATCGTTATTTTAAGGAGATTCAGGGATTTATTTTTAGAATAATTTATAAAATTCATCGACTTTTTTGAACATTTTATTTAATGTTGGCCACATTTTGTAGAAAATCGTCAATATCACCGAAATTAATACATAAACTCTTTATCCAAGATATTCCAAGATATCCGGCAGCAGAGAAAGCTTTAACCAATGTCTTTCATAATTAAAAGTTATTGGAAGATACTTAATTTAGACAATATTCTTGTAATACATTAACCGCTTTTCAAATCTTTCCTAAACGTTTTAAACCTTTAACAAGTTTTAGGTAGCAAAGAGGGGATCTTTGTTACATTTTTTGGCATTATTTAACAATATTCTATACCACATAAATGCCAGATTTCGAATATAAACGAAACAGAGTTTGCTTAACCGTATCACAACGCCCCCTAAGGCTTCGAAAGTGAGATTGTGTTAGTTTTGTGTGTTTGAAAGATGTTTGCTTTAAAACGACCATCCCAAATATATTTATATTTATTCACTTGCGACAACGTTGCTGCTTAATTTAGAACACGATGCTGCTGCCGCCAAGCAAACATCTTAGTAGGAGCATCATCATCAGCGGCAGCAACCTCCGACGTTTCTATGCTCCTCTGCCGCCTCCTCCAGTCTCTGGCGCTGTCTTTGTCCGTGTAAACAAACCGTTCGTCATAGTCGACCCGTAACCGCTGCCCACCCCCACAATAATGTTTTACCTTGACAAAGTGCGATTAAAACTCGAATGGGTTTCGGGATCGAGATCTGCGGTGAGGGGGAATTGAGGGTGGTGAAAGGAAGGGAGGGATCAACTGGGCATACGATAAGCTGTCATAAATATTATTAAATTTATCGCACATCAGGAAGCTTTGGTCATAAGTCTTAACATAAATTTGTGCAAACTTACTAAACTAGCAACCGACCACCCACAAGGTTTCAGTTTCGTTTTCGTTTTTCATTTTGTGGAGCAATTAAGGTAGGTGGCAGACCCGTTGGTGGTGGTGGTGGCCAACAAGATCGAATAGACGGTCTAGTGGGATAGTTTTCCGTTTTTTTTTTTCTTCATTTATAAATGAATGAAAATGTACTAATTTGGTTTAAATACGAATGCGCGTTGGCCTAAACGTTTTGATAAGTCTAGTGGGTACACAGGCCACTCTCGGCCCCGTCAAGTGAGTGAGTGAATGAATGAATGACTGAATGAGGTAGTAGTGGCTAGCCATAATGTCTGGCTCGGCCAAGCAGCTGTCGCTGCATGTCTGTCTCTCTATAGTCTGCAGTAGTTGTCTGTGCGGCCTGCCTAATGAATGCAATTTTAATGACGCAAAATACACACACACACACACACACACACACTGAGAAGAGGCACCAGCACCACCGAAAATAACGTGCTTTTGTTTTGTGGCTGCCTCGCAAAAAGTGGGCAGACAGCCATCCACCGTGGGCAGTTTATTCGTATCGATTCGTAACATAACGAATTGGTATTGTCTGCAGACGACAACGACAAACGGACGACGGAAGTCGTTTCAAGTTTTAGTTTGTTTCTTATTTATTACTAAGTTAGTTAGTCAGCTTCACTACCCACCAACCAGTTCATCTCAGTTTCACCTCTCCCCTTCCCCTTCTCTCTTCTCCCAATCTCTGCCTCTGTCTTTGTGTTGTAATAGGCTACGCATTTAATTTGTTCTGACGACGTCTATTAGCGGATGTTGTTGAACATAAATCATGCTCTGCTCTGGAATCGGCAAAAAGAAAAAGAAAAAAAAGTCGGCGATGTAATCGCAAAGAGAATTCCAAGATGATTCTCCTCCGCACCCAACCACCCAACCACCTACATCATCCCTCTCGATTCACAAGGCAATCACATCATCATCCCCACCATATTCTCAACAGATGCATTTTTAATGCACATTCGAAATACCACACAAACACACACACACATAAAAAATGTGCATACATATTGATGATTGCCTTTATTTTTCTTTTCTTTTTTTATGAATGAAACTGTTAAATGATTTATTATTGACATACAAACAATATTTCCTTCAACAATGTTCCAGCATTTTTGGTTACAACTTCTTCTTGATTTTGAATATTTCGACTTTTGAATTAAAGCGCGCCTGATTTTTGCATTATTTTTGTCACTAACCGAAACGGAATTTTGCATCAAACAAACAAAAACACAAAAAAAAAAGAATGCAACTTGTCACTTTATTTTTAAGTAAAGAATTTTTTTGGACGATCTTTATTTTTACATTGGAAAAACTCTACAGAATGAGGAAAAAAACAAGCACACACATATGTACAAAAAGGGGGAAAACTAAAATTTTGAAAAGAAAATTGAAACACAGCGCCAATTTATTCGTCGTTAAACGCAGTGTTTATTTAGTGAGAGACACAGACCACAACTTGAAAATATTTTTATATATATTACAAATATATGTATATATATATAACACACAACCGATCCAACCGCCGTCTTTACGAGAACTGAGCGGCGCAATGCCAACGCTTCGAAGTGAACAAAAACGTCGCGCACGACGACTCCGTTGACTCTTTATACCCATTAGACACTAAGTGGTTTGGGGTATATTAGTACTATGGGCACACTAAAATCAGTAACTGAATCAGTGGCATAAGACACCGGTTTGTGGCCATTGTAGATTGTTTAGCCTAATTTAGTTGGTGTTTCAGTGCCAGTAGCGGATCGTGCGCCTATTGCACCCTATTTCTCCCCCCGTAGATCCGCTCCTGCTCAGTGGAGATCTACTAAATCTACATTGGTGTTTTCATTTGTTCTCGAATTCGAACGCATCCCGGCGTAGGAGGAGTTTCCTTGCTGATGAAGCAGTGCTGAAAAGGTCGGGGGCAATCAAGAGGATTGTGGATTAAGTAATAAATTGTTTCCATTGTTGTTTTCTATTACTGACTTGCAGTTTGAGTTAAAACGTATTCCTTTTCGTTGACACAAAGTATTTGCAAGTCGATCATTGATATTTTAAACACATTTCGCAGCGCCTTGCTGCACAGTGGAATCGCATAGCATGGAAAATGTAGCGCGAAAAAACCAAAAAGAAAAAATAGAACCCTTAAGATCTCTTCACTTTCAGCTTGAGCTGATTCTGGGCGTTAATGTTATAGCCTTGACCATAAACCACGCTCTTGCCGCTCGACTCGACGCAAGTATCAACTTTCCCAATAAAAAGAAGAAACCAACAAACTCTTCGTACTTTGGCGCATAAAATTTAATTGTTATGTAAGGAAAGTATAACTACCTACCTAACTACCTACCATACCTACAAACTAAATGCACATATAAAAAATATAAATACATACATAAGTATATGGTATATAGGTATATGTATATAAAATAGTTGACTCAAATTTTGCAGGCTATAAACGACCAAAAGAAAAAAACACATTCTTGGCAAAAAAAAAAATATATATATGTAAATGTAGAAGCGGCGGGCGGGAAAAACCCAATTGCTACTGGTACGAATGCCAGGTGGCCACACGTTCACCTAGCGGCACTTCGCGTATTAAACGCATCTGCACAGAGCCCGTATCTTGGGCTTGAGGACCACCAACCAACACGGTGCCCAATACAAGTTTCTTGCCCATCTTCTTGGTGGCCAGAGTGATGCGTATGACAATATTCTCCAATTGACTGAGACTTTGCAGCGGTATATTTATTGTGGCCGCATCATGGCTATTGCCGCCGACATCCCATTTTGTGGATAGTGATGGAAAGAATATGGGCGACTTCCAGGCATCTATGTAGATGCCATGCTCGAAGGCTGTCGTCTTTACATAGACACCCGCACTTGCTGTGGCCTCCAGCTCATCCTTGACCTTGTTCGAGCAGCGCATGCGTGCCGTAGTCACACGTAAGACGAGTTTTCCCTCACCATTGCCATAGCCAGAACCGCCGCCAACATTGCTAATGCCCATTTTTCTTTTCACCTCGGCGGTCATACGTTGCCAATTGTTGACACTTGTGGTGGGTGGCGAAGCAGGAGTGGCAATAGCATCGGAAGCAGGAGCAGGACTATTCACTGGCACAGAAGCCCCTGATGATGGCAAAGAATCCTCTGCCGCTTCTCTGGCAGTTTCATTGGCGCTAAGATCACGCACTTCCAGCGCCAGTTCGACCACACCTTTTGGCGAATTTGTCAACTGCAACAAGCAAGCATAAAGAAACCAAGAAAACGAAAAAAAAAAATAAAGGGGTGAAGGGTCAAAATTGTTGCTTTCATTTCCACATATCATTTGGTCAAGTCTGTTTGTCGTGCCTGTTTGTTTGCTTGTCTTTTAGGTTTCAGGTGTTTATTGTTTTGTTCACTGCTTTCACTTGCAGTCACAATTAAATTAAATCATTAGAGTTCGTGGGTCAGACGTCAAGTGGATGTTTTTGCGTAACTTACATTGTTATTGTTATTACTAGGTGAAGACTTGGACACCGTTGTCGTTATATCTTTAATGGGCAGCCATAGTTCCTCTGTGGCATAGGAACCATTTTTTGTATTTCGTTTAAAGAGTTTGGGTTCAAGGTAGCAAGTGACGGAGCCTACAACAGAAGTGACAATTACATAGTACATATGATGACAGAATTGTAAGTAGTAACTTGTGTGTACCTACCTATATTCCTACGTGATTCACTAATTGTTAATGGTGGCATAGCATCTCGGGGATTATCTGTGGCTTTCTTTGACGATTTGCCACCTTTGTCTTTGGGTGTGTTGCCATTTGCAGCGCCTGTTGCTGCTGTCGTCTCATCAGTACCAGCCGTTCCGGGTGAACTTTCCACTAGACGTTGCACGAAATTTGAGCTTTTATCTTTCAGCGAACGATAAGTCTTATTGAAACGGCTAAAGTTCTGCAAAAGTTACAGACGGATCGATGAGAAATTGAAAGCTTTTTTTTGGCATTAGAAAGGTAATTTCATACCGCAGCAGGTAACTCCAACAGAGCATAGACCGTAAAGACCACAAATTGACCAGCAAATAGATCTTCGGGTGTGGGAATTTCTCCGTTCACTTGATTGTGGTTAGAGCGTCGCGATGTAAAGGCAGAACCATGTTTCAAAGAGGGTCTAAAAGGAAATCAAATGGAAATGCCAATAAATTATTGAAAGAGAGTCCAAGAGATAGAGATAGAAAGAAAGCTTGCTCACTCACTTAATATCTGGCACTAGAGGAAATTTAAAATTTTCATTAAACTTTGGCCAAGTATTGGTTTGTATAGTGCTGTCCATACGCTTAGTGCCAGGAAACAATTTGACCTGTGTGAATAAATAAATGATATGTTTATGTGTATACATACATATGAGTGGATAGATAGCGAAAAGCTTTTCATTTATGCCATTTCTTTTACCTTTATCAAATAGCCCTGAACTATCTTGAAGCCAAATAGCGAGGGAAGATGCCTAGCGGCAATTAAATGAACATTCAGTTCGGGCACCGGCCCCGAACCATTCTTGGCCATATTGGCCAAATTTGGTTCACTATCCCGATGCTTTTGGGTTTCGATAGTGATCTGGAAACCAATCTCTGGCTCGAGAGCAACTGAATGACGTGACGAGAGTGCGTTAGATGGCGATTGTTGGCCGCCACCCGGCAAGAGCGACCGCAGCTTATTCATGGTTAATCAGATCGCCGCCGTCACTCGGTGGTTCTCCTGCTCAACTGACTGGCTATACAATGCACATACGTACGTTTTTTTTGATTTCGATCGCTTCGCTCTATGGACAAAAAGAAGAAGAATTGGTGATAATTTTCCCCTATTTTTTATTGTTTTGTTTCTGTGTTGTTTGTGTTTGTTTTTTAATAGCTTAATGACTCGTCGGGGCCGCCTACTTGCCTACTTTTGGGTTTTCTTATCTCAGTCTCGCACTTTGAATTGATAAAAAGTTAGTTGCCACAAGCAACCACCTCTTTCCTCATTGGAAAGGCGCGACTTTGGTGTTGGCCTCCACCTCCCGCCCTCTCTTTCAATATGCGCCTACCAAAAAAAAAAAAAAGAAAAAGCTTCATTCCATCAGCTGTTTTAATCAAGCTTTACTCTCTCCAGTCTCAAGTACTTGAAAGCTTGTTGCTCACTTACTCTCTCCAACATCCTCTCTGCGTGTGTGTGTCTCTCTCCCGCGCTCTTGGAGTCAATCACTTGTTGAATTAACCGCTCGTGTCTTTGCAGAGAAAGATATATACATATACCCAGTGGGAAATTGTATGACCTACCTGCCTGCACATTAGGCACTTTATTGTTATAAACTTCGTCGTGATCATATAATTTGCAGAGAAGATCTATGCTTTCCCTTTGCAACCGATTTCCCAACTTCAACGTGAGACTACGTAATCCCATGGAATATTGCTCATACGCCGTGTAGAGCAGCGGAAATTTACATATGTACATACATACCGGCTGTGTGGGGGCTTCTCCACTAAAGTGTTATTCTTTTTTGTACTCTTAGTCATCGATAAGACTCAAAAAGTGATCGTAAAGTGAGGATTGAACTTAAAGTTTATTCTGCAATTAACCAACCAACTTGTGTGTGTGTGTGTGTATGTGTGTTTGTTTAATGATAATAATAATATGTCGACATACTTGAGTTCAGGTCACAAAGCAAACCATTTAGCACAATCACAAAGCGCGAAAATTAACGACTTTGGTTGAGATTTGAGACTAGCATACTATATTATACTACACTTTATTCTTGACGACCATCGAGACGACGCTTCGGGGCTCGCGTTCTCCAGCTGTTCCAGCGTTCAACTGAAAAGTTAACTTGGAAATTACTTCGCTTGCACAAGCCATAATAATAAAGCGTACAATCATAATATGCCGACACACATTCTTACATACACACACACACACACACACACACAGACACTGGCACACTCAATCATCATTGTATGTAAGTATCTGTGTGTTTACACAAACAGAGACATACAACAAAGTTTCATTCGGCAAGCTCTTAGACACTCTTCTCTGTAAGCTGTCTTACTTGGTATGAAATGCAATAAGATTCTCTCGCGGCTGTCAGTCGTGTCGTCTGTGTTGTCACCGTTATCGCATTACAAGAGAATTCTCTAACAAGAGTTCTCTCCCTTTTTTTCCTTGTCGTGTGCGATCGTTTGAATACCCTTTTTGCCCTGACTTACCCATATTATGAGTCAATCGCAAACGATCAATCAATGTCAGCTTAGGCAAAACGATGATTAAAAACCGAATGCAAATTGCTCGTTATTTCGGTTTTACAGCGAAATTGGATCTTTCTTTTATGCAGAGACTCCTAACGGTGCAATTCACTTGTTATCATAAATTTCTACTACTAATACAATGTCATCATGATCCGCAGACATTTGGAACAAAGTGCATGCCTTCGTTTACCTTTAAAAGTCGTTTGTGTCAAGTGAAAGCATTTCTTTCTTATCACAAACAAATGGTCAATGACCCGTATTAATAGTGATCATTCAGAAATCTAATCCTCTGCTTTGTTCTCCGCAGATAAGGGATAACATTTTTTTTTTGGGTAAATTAAACATACGCATAACTTATGTTAACAACAAAGTATACAAATATATATATATATATTTTGTTTTTTAAATAGACATACACATAACAGTACATAACGCAAAAGATGGAAATACATATAGATAGTAGTATAACTAGAGATAGAGAGTGAGAGAGTGAGAGAGATATAGAGAGAGCTACTAACTAGCTGCATAAACTCTACACTAACCAACAAGCTCAAGTTCAGTTTCAGTTCAGTACAGTACAGTTCAGTTGTATCCGGTTTTGGTTTGTTCCTTTTACCTTAATCTGTGTGGTGCCAAAAGTGGGCGGCATTACTGTGCTGGTGACTGGTGACTGGTCTCTGGTATCTGGTGGTCTGGTGTCTGTTTGTGGATATAAGAGATTCCTCGCTAGAATCTTTTCAGAACAGGAGGGGTTTTTTTTGTTTTGTGTTTTTTTTTTTAAATAGGTACGAGTACAAAAAAATTTGTGCATGCCCGCGCGCGCTTTTCAATGGTATTGATCATTCATTATGATTATGATCTCTCAACTACTAGCCTAGCCTTAAGCCTACATACATATACATATATATATATAAGAGAGGTGGTTGAAGGGTAAACAGTAATGCATTAATCCACCTCCAGTTTCCTAAAACTACCCACAACACCGGCATCAATGTCGCCAATATCATTGCCAGCAAAATTGGCCGCCTCCTTTGTGACTTCGATTTGCATGTCGTCCAATGCCAATATAGCTGCACGCCTTTGCACTAGCTTCTGTTTGAATTCGCTAATCATATCGGCCATGGGCATGGTGCCGCCATATTCCTTGGGCAGAATTTCAGCATCGATTTTCGACTTTAGTATATCAACATTTTTGTGGACCTACAATGAAAAGCAATTAGAATCATTCAAAACAGATGTCAACAAACAATTCACTATACACTTACAATAATGCGTTTCTTTAACTTGTCACTCAGCATGGAGACGCCCAGTTCAATGATTCTGTTGGCATAGTGGGGAATATTTACAAAATGCGTCTCCTTATGACGCATTGGTGTGGAGTTTTGAATACATTTGACAATGCTGCGCAAATCGGTTAGAGACCAGAGACTAACGAATCCCATATTCATGCCGCTCTCATCGTTGATATAAACATAACCAGCCACCTGAGAGTCCTCATCGTCCAAGAGAGCCTCACAAATCAAACTATGAACGCGGGCCATTTGCACCGAGGTGAACTGTTGGAGGGAAAAGGGACAACATTTATTTATGGAATCCGTCAAGGTTATGCATGGGTTGATTGTTCTTTTGTCTTACCTTGTAGGGATCAAATTTAGCAGCCCTTGAAAATATAACCTGCCGACCGCTTGAATCACGTTGAGGCAACGGCACCAGGTAACCGTTTTCAAATATCTCATTTATGGCCGGATCATTGATATCCAGCTGCTGGAACCACTGTGGAAACAATTGCCTGATGGTCAAATAACGTTCAAGCATCTCGCAGGCCGATGGTACTGAAAACTTTTTCGTACGCAGAAAACGCAACAGGAAGACGGCATCGGTACGGCATTTCTTAATATGTGGATGCTTGGCAATCCATTCGCGAAATTGTGCCAATGCCTGACGTCTTATATTCTCATCCTCATGCAATTCCTCCTTGGCCACCTGTTTCATGGCCGAACTCAGACCACACACATATGGTGGATAGTCATAGTCACTCTCAACGGTTGTGGCAGGACCATTGAATTTCGGTTGTTGCAAAACCTCCGTTTCCAACATCTGACCAATGAAAAGAAAAAGAAACAAAAACACACATAAAACAAATGTAATGCAGTGCAGAAGTTTGTCATTCATCGTCACCGTCACCGTCACCATCACCGTCACTGACCGCCGACCGCCGACCGCCGACACCATCACTGCCAGTGTCACTAATTGAGTGGTTGCCCTTGGTCAGCATCTCGGCAACTCGTAGCTAATCGCTTGCGCAACCCGAAATGTTAAAATTCATCGAACTCTCTGCGGGTCAACAAAGTTTACTAGCCCACATCGTAGACGTAGACGTTGACGTTAACGTCTCTGCTGCTTTTGCTTTTGTCGTTGTCGTTGTCGGTCTCATGAATTAAACCCACTTGACTTTTGTCGACCAAAAACAACAAAAACCAAAAAAAACCGCGAGAGAGTGCGAAGTGCATTGCCCATTGGTTTTTCCCTCATCTTCTATAATAATGCGTGGGACGATCACTCTATGAATATGCATGAAAGAGATGATCCAAAGTTTTCGTCAGAGTTTGCTCCATTTTCATAGTTAAACGATTAGCTGTTTAGACTTTGCCAGCTGTTTCACCGGTCCATTGACCGTGACCTAAAATCTATGGGTGCTCCTCGATGGCTACTTTGCATATGAATAGTGTAAGAGAAAAGCTAAACTTGTCGCCGCATCAGAAAATAAAAAACCCATTTACTTTCGAAGGTCAGAGTAAAGCAAGAGAAAGAAAGATGATATCCAAAGTGAATTATATTATTAAGGTATATAACCACCGATACCGATCATTGCGGATGCCACAACGCCAACAGCAGGCCTTTTTTTCTTCTTTTTTTTCTTTTTTTTTTTTGCTTTACAATGCAAATACCCTGCAAAATAAACAAGTCGTTGGCGTTGTGGGTTTTTGGTCAACAAACTATTTAGGAGGAGGTGACAGAGACAGAGAGACACCACAATAAACCACACGGTATGTACATATATGTAAAGTCTTAACAACTCTGAGTTTGTCCGTCGTCACCCCGCGGAACCGAAATCAAGTTTTTTTTTCACTTTCATGGCCTTCACACAGTTTTTTTTTTTTTGACTCTCTT
Organism: Drosophila paulistorum; assembly: GCA_018152135.1. Taxonomy (NCBI): domain Eukaryota; kingdom Metazoa; phylum Arthropoda; class Insecta; order Diptera; family Drosophilidae; genus Drosophila; species Drosophila paulistorum. The sequence continues at coordinate 19,280,170 of JAECXG010000690.1, forward strand.
TTTTTTGAATGTACATGGTAAAACGCGTTGCTGTTGTAAAATAAAATTGGTAATATGCCCTGCTTTGAATATATCAACTTATATATTAAGACATTACCCTACCCTACCCTACCCCTCGGCCTACCCTACCCATACCAACGGCCATATGTTTTGTGTAAGACCCTTTTGGCCAAAACGAACGAACTAGCAGACATTGCGCTAACACCGATCATCATTTATGGGCCAGGTCACTCTACATTTGGCTTGCACGAAACGTGCGATTTATCATTTCTTTTTGGTTGGAGCCACCGAATCGGGAGGGCGGGAGGCAAGGTGGTGGGTATCCGCTCTGCCAATTAGCCTCCTCCTCTGCGTTCGTCGTTGGTTACATCACACAAAACATAAAAAATAAACCTGGCAAACTAAAGTACAGCTTAAAAAAAAAAAAAACCAACAAAAGAGAGTAAAGATTTCGCTCAAAACTGGTTTCACACATTTTTGTTTTTTTTTTTACAAATGCTCCAGAGTTTGAGTAATACTTGAGGTTATAGCCAAAGCCATAGAGCTCCCCATTTCCATTTCCCCATCCTCATCCTCCACCTCACCTCAATCTCCTCCCACCTGTTGGCAATTTTGTTTGTTTATTTTTTGTTTTTTTTTCTTTCTTCGACTACACATCGTAGTCGTTGGCTCAATTTCAATTTAACAATTTTACGACTTAACGCTTTAGATTTTCCCTTCCGTATTATCATATTGAGATTGCATTTTGCCAAAGTGGTTTAAATGTTGAATGAATAGCAATTTATATTCAAGTACAAGTACCTACATATATTGATGATTGAATGGTGCGTATAAATACATAACCCTCAACGTGATTGGACAGAATAATGCAAAAATGCATTATTATTAATTATACAAAGTATACACAACACATTATTCTTCTATATGTACAGTATTTCCCACCATAGTCGATAGTTCTTAAGTCATTGCACGTTTTTTGGCGCAAGGTCAGTCTATCGAAGTGTTTTACGTGAACGAACTCATAAGTACATAGCAAGTCTATTGGAGTTTCTAATACGAAACTACAATGTATCGCTTCGTGGTTTTGTTTGACCGTTATTCTAATTGATGGAGTGAGTTTGTTTTTGATTAAGGATCTACATGTGCTTTGTAGTCCTTGTAGTTCTCTACAAAACGAGTGAATTTTCGCTTGAAGTATTTCTCAAGAGTTCCCAAGGCGTTAAGAAGTACATTTTGGGCCAGGTTTTAAAAAAAAATTAATTAATTATAGTCTATTTCAAGTGTAGTGCAGAATTCGTAAGAGCTTTTTTAATAAGGTTCATTAAGTAACTTTAGTAGATGCAAAAAGACTAGGTTAGGTGGGGTAAAAGGGATTCGCCGCCCTTTTAAAAGTAGTGCCGAAATGTTGTAGTAACTCTTCTAATCCTCCTTTAATTTTGCAGCTATTGGCCAAGGCAATTGCTAAACCATTCACGGTTGGAATATTTATAACTCTTTCAGACAAGTGTACATATTGACGTCTTTGCCATGATTTTAATGGTCTTGCTTGTTGGCCAACTACACAACACTTTGCTGCGCCATCGTTGGACAAGACCTTGACGGGGCCTTTTTGATTTTATTTTTTATGAGCTGTCGGAAGGGGGGCGGGGGGAAAACATTACAAAAGACTTGCAGTCAAAAGTAATTAAATTGGCTCATCGTTCGCTTAATGCACTTGGAATTTCAAAGTTAAACAATAGTTTTTATATAGCCTTGAATATCAAAAGTCGTTGTCGTCGTCGTCGTCTCCATTCTCGAGCGAAAAGTGAAAAGCTATGGGAGCTGCTACTGACTGAATTGTCGAGGGGGGGGCAATCAAAGGAGAGGGCAGAGCAAGATTGCCCAGGCGTACGCCCAAGGCATACAGAGAGCCAGAGACTCCACAGAGACCAAGCTAACGACCATCAACAACTACCACGACTCTGGCTACCGACTAAGACGAACCTCTCAAGCTCCACAGCTGAAGGCAGCGGTGAAAGCGAAAGTTTTTCTCGCCGCTGCACACAACACACTCAGTTTTTCTCGATTATGTAAATAATGCTAAACAACATTACAGGAAAAAAACAAAAAATAATAATAATAATTTAAAAAACCCCACAAAAAAAAAGTTGTATATTTTCCTCTTGTATCCTTTTTTGCCATAATTTTAAACTCACATTTTGTATGTTTGTTGTTTTGATTTATAGAGCGAAAACTGTTTCACGCACTGTGTGTCGCGCTCTTTCGTCAGACGACAAAAATTTCACAAGTCGCAAAAAAAAAATGGGTAATTATATAAATTTTTGTTTTTCAGTTCGGCTCGATATATAATCTTTTCTTTTTTTTTATTAATCTTGACTTGGCTGCTTGGATTGAACTGGACTGGGTCTGGGGGTCTTGGTCTGTCTACTGGGGGACTAAACTGGGGCCAACGATGGTTGTTGGTTGTGAACGCGTAGACGCTTTGAGCGAAACTGTTGAATTTGGTTAAACTGAAAATTTATTTAAACCTCGCTCGCTCGTTCGCCGAGCTCAACGACGGTTTTCACTCACAACGTGAGTGAAAAACGACGAATGTGAAATGAATTAAAAAACAAAAACCAAGAAAAAAATACGTTAATAACTCCCGACTACTCAACTGCCACCCCCCTCTCTATCTGTCTCTCTCTCTCTCTCTCTCGCTTCCTCAATAGCCCTACAGTAGATTTTTTAAATTTAGATTTGAATTTTTTTTAATATGCCTATTCTTAGATGACGTAGCTGAGGTCAGTTCTTGGTTGGGAAGGCAAACATCTGGCCCATACCTAACTCCAGTTCAATCCAATTCTTTATGAGGTTAAAGATGTTTCATTGCCCGCAATCAACCCACCGCCATGCCCATCCCCCCCTCTGCCTCTGGCACCTATTTCCTTAAGGTATTTTTGGATTTATAAATATGGGAAGGGGGGGAGTGGGAGGTGGAGTATGGAGGGTGCGATGGGACTTGTGTCAGGTTGAAAGGGGCCAAAGCCATATTAACTGAAATTCCATTTAGCGCGTGTGTCGTGTGTTAGCCACTAAATTAGAATCTATAAAAATCTTGAAATTATGTTCTCTTACGTAAACCAAAAACAAAAAAATCTTCCAACTATAAGTGACTTTTGAGTACATTATCTTATAGATATAATCTATAGATACATAAATAACCCAAGTAAGATGGAATTTACCGACAAAAACCAAACATTAGGCGGCTCATCAGCGCGTAATGTTCTGAATAATCTACAAATAATTGATCATGGTCAGGTGATAGGCGATATTTTTACTATATGCCATTACGCATAATAACATTTTCATGCCTCATTTCTGTTTTCCTCTTGCCGGATCTAATTGCAACCATCCATCCATTGATTCCGCCACAGAATTGGATACTCTACCTCTTATCGCCCATCTACACAGCGAGAAAGTAAACTAAATTAGTTCAGAATTCAGAATTCTTTAATAATTGATTTTTCTGGGATTTTTGTGTTGCCCCCCTGATTTTTGTTTGTTTTTTTTTTGTGCCATATCACTCTCGGGGGACCCTTCAATTTTTTGATCAAATCTCTTTTGTTTTTCGACTATAAATTTGAATCGGAAAGAAAATAAAGGAAAAATGGTTAAAAATTGTTGAAGTTATAGAAATTGTTAGAGATTTATATTATGTACCTATCAAACAAAGGGTTTTCGACTGATGCAGTTAGTCACCGATTTTTAATGAGGCAGCTCAATTCAGACGCAACTCAATTAGTGGATTAAACAAATCGAAAAAGTTTGCTTAACATTTTTTACTTGGGGTTGGCAACGGGGTGACAGTGTGGTGGGGTGTATGCGGGCCACCTTCCACACGTCCCCGTCCCATTAAGCCCAAGTGTAAAAGCGACTTGTCATCTCCTCCTCATCATCATTATCATCATCATCATCATCGATCAGTGCTCTTAAAAAGTTGTCATCGGTCCCAAATAACGTAAGTAAAAACACTTGCAACATATATGTAAAGTGGGGAGACACTGCTTGACTGCAATTTATTGTTTATACATAGTATATTATAATTTACATCACTTGACTTAAAACTCAATGGCAAAGGGATAGTACTTGTGATTCTGCCCTTTGATTAGATTGAATGGCACCAAACGTTCGCCAGTATGAAAACTATCCAGCACTTCTATCTCCTCCGAGTTCAACTCGAAATCAAAGATATTGAAATTCTCGCTAATACGTTCAGTATTCGACGACTTTGGTATGGGTATGACACCAATTGCCACCTGCAGCATACATATATAAAAACGAAAAAACAACAAAATATATAATTAAAATCGAGTGGCCGGACTTTTAAGTTTTCGACTAGAACCAATTACCAAATACTTTAAGACAATCTGCGGCGCCGTTTTGCCATACTTTTCGGCAATGGCCTTTACTTTGGGCGAGTAAACAAATTCAGGCTTCTGTTCATCTGGTTTAGGGCGTCCCAGGGGTGAGTAGGCAGTCAGGGTAACGCCACGTTCCTTGCAGAAAGCTGTCAGTTTCTTCTGATTGAGGGCTGGCGAGCACTCAACCTGATTGGTAACTGGTTTTATTTCGCAATTATCCAAAACGCGTTGCAATTGCTCGCTATTAAAATTGGACACACCAATGCTGCGAACCAAGCCCAATTTCACCAACTTCTCCATGGCCTTGTAAGTGTCCAAATAGTCGACATCAGAAAGCTGCAACACATCGGCCTCGTCCTTGGGTAGCAAAGTCTCCTCATTCACATACTTATAGCCCACGGGCAAGTGCATTAAATAAAGATCGATATAGTCTAGACCAAAGTTAGCCAGCTGCTTGCGGCATGCACCCTCAACGCGTTCAGGCTCATGGTGGATGTTCCAGAGCTATGCAAACAGATAAATTAGAATAGAGTTTGTATATAGGAAATCAATTACACTTACCTTTGTGACCAGGAAGATATCCTCTCGCTTGACCACACCTTCTGCTATCTTTTCACGTATGGCCTTGCCCACCTCGCCTTCGTTTTGATAGAAATAGGCCGTGTCTATATGACGATAACCGACATCTATGGCATGCTTGACGGCAATTTCTCCCTCATTGTTTTTGGACTGCAAATAGAGAAATATAAATAAATATCCAAATTAAGTACAAACTATCCCCCCATCTCCCTCCAATCTATCTGTATGTGTGTATCTAGATAAACCATGTGCTTTTTAGCTCGTCTTTGGTCGATGATAATGGGATTATTTTATGATCGCCCTCGAGTACGATTCAGTGTAAACACCATAGAGAATGCCAAGATGCGAGAAACTAACAATCGGAATAACATTAGGCATTATATTAACCAACAAAAGCGTTTGGCACGCGCAAGATATGAAAAACTCTGATTTTTGGATGTTATAAAAGTAAGTCTCATCTTTATATAATACACACAACATATACATATATTTGATCTAATATGGATAATATTGATGATATTTGGCCTTCTCAAATTTCCAGATTCTCAAGCCTTTATTCCATTTTTCCAATTGCTGTCGTTCCGACACCGATAGAGTAAAATCAAAGATTTGCAAATTCTCACACAAATGATTAGTTTGGGCTGCCTTGGGTATTGGTATTAGACCAATGTCCACCTGTAGATTATTTATAATAAAAAATAAAATGATAAAAATTGATTGTTTCTTGAAAATTTGTTTTGCATACCAAATATCTCAGAACGATTTGTGCTGGCGACTTTGCATATTTCTTTGAGATTTCCAAAATTTCAGCATCCGTATAGTAGTCGGGCAGAGGTTTACTTAATTTTGGACGTCCCAAGGGGGAGTAGGCGGTAACGGCTATGTTTTCTTTTTCGCAAAACTTTAGCAAGGGCCATTGGATCAATTCAATATGGCATTCAATTTGTAATGCAACCGGCTTTATATGACAATTGTCAATCAAACGTTGCAATTGCGTTAGATTGAAATTAGAAACGCCAAGACCACGGACTAGACCCGTTTCCACTAGTTCCTCCATAGCCCTATAAGTATCCAAATAGTCCACATTGCTAAAACAAAGAAGAAATAATAATTTAAGTTGATATCGAAAGAAGATGATACATAAATACATATGTATCTGAAACGTTCTTTCTCACTTGGTCCATAGTTCTTCATTCCTATGAGGCATTAGATCCTCATCACTCAGATAGTTAACGCCCACCGGTGAGTGCATGAGATAAAGATCAATATATTCCACATTAAGTAGTCTCAATTGCATTTGGCAAGCTTCAAGCACACGAAAGGGTTCATGATAAATGTCCCACAGCTATGAGAGATGTAAAATCTTCAGTTAATATACATATATGTATGTATATACATAGGTAAATGCCGTTTTCATGCATTTTAGACTCACCTTAGTAACCAAAAACACCTGTTCCCGCTTTATTTTTCCAGCTGAGATCTCTTCACTGAGAACTTTACCAATTAAAGCCTCGTTGCGGTAAAGATAAGCCGTATCGATGTGACGGTAGCCCGTCTCCAATGCATAACGCACTGCATTTTCACATTTCGATTTTTTCAACTACAAATTTTCGTTCTGTGTAAGCAAGCCAACAGTGTATTACAAGTGTTGCTGTACAGTAATACAAGCACTTCTCTTTGCAATAAGAATTGGAACTTGAATATCGTATTAAAATCAATTGAAACTTTAAAACTAAATATTTGGTTTCTTAAGTCACTTTTCAGTCATAAACGAAATCAGCAAAATGTTTTCCCACAATAAAATACATAGAAATTCCTAAACCTGTATGTGCTGCGATAGAATCATAGATAACTGTAGCCGGCTTCACTTGTTGCTTTATTTGATACAAGATAACTGTTGGTTTGTGCACAGCAAAATATGGATTTACATATATATGTATGTATGGGTAATATGTATATAGTATGCTAGCAAAGATAGAAAAATACCCACACAGATAAACAGATAATGCTATATATTAGAAAAATCTATGTACATATAAGTATACTATATATACAAATACATAATGGAATACTTTTTAAACTCACCTCATAGGTGCCCAAGCCAAGAACTGGCATTTCATAGCCATTGTTCAATTTCACAGTTGGAGCCAATTTCATATTTAAATTGCAAGTTGTGCGTAAATGTGTGAAATTAGATTTAACGCGATACCGGCACAAAGTTACGCCAATTATAAATGATTTTTTACAAATTTCTGCCAGCATCTTACCAACACTGAATAGTGTCAAAGTTCTAGAGATGATAAATTTCCAATTATTCAAGTGAAAGTGCGACAGAAAATATTTTTAAATAAAAATATATAATAATGATAAAGTTGAATTTTGACAAATAGTATACACCAATCTCTAATAATGTCAAATAAATATGTACATATGTACATATGTAACTGATGGCAGTAAAGCCCGACTTGTTACTTCTCAACACTAGTCACAATGAACAGCTGTTTGTACTCGTCGAAATGTAAGCATACAAAATTGCAGTCAGCCGTGAGTTAGAGCAAACAATGGATACGGATCTGGAATCCATTAATGGCTTCAGTGCTGGGAATTCAGCTGCTGAGGTGTTTATACAAGGATTGGCGGGCATGGTCAATCAAGGCGATGTTGAGACAATGATTAGGGCCCAAAAACAAATGTAAGGTCATAACTTTCAAGTACCCTTAATATGTGTAAAGTAAATAAATCAATATTCAATACAGGCTCCAACGTTTTGAGAAGACCAACGAAATGTTGCTGAATTGTAATGCCCTATCACAAAGTCGACTGAAGACTGCCAATGAGGATTTCAAGCGTCACGTCAAATGTCTGGGCGAAATGAAAAAGGATCTTGACTATATATTCAGAAAAATTCGGATTATCAAGCAAAAATTGCAGCAGCAATATCCCGTCATTTATGCCGAAGTGCAACCACAACAGCAGCAACGCAGCAGTTTGGCAGAAGAGGCGGAAGATGAAACGGAAACAGCATCGACATCTAAAGCAAAAGCAACAGGAGGAGGGGGAGGAGAAGGAGCAGCAGCAGCAGCAACAGCAACAACAGCAGCTTTGGCCACAGTAATCACAGCAGATGGTGGATCAGCAAAAGCAGCAGCTGTAGATGACGGATCAGCTGCAACCACCTCAACAAAGCCAACTGCCGCCTCAGGATCAAAGAAAAGTGGAGCCACCATTGAATACGTTCAAATGGAAGAGGCTATAGATAATGGTGTCGTAGAACTTGAAAATGAGCTAATTAAACGCCTATGCTCAGTTGAGATAGCAAATCCCAATGATTCCTCAGATTGTACATCCGAGGATACGGGTTAATTGTTAATTCTATCCCCTTAGTTAGTTTCATATACATATACATAAATATTTATTAAATTTATTATTAAGAATAACCTAAAAAAAGTAAACCAAGTTTAGAATATAATCTGATACTTATACTGCTTGGGCACTTTTGAGATTATGACGCGTCCATCATAGCTAAGAGAGGCAAATACCCAGGGATCAACATTGCTCCATTCGGCACAGTAAACGGAATCCTCATGCTGGTCAAATGTTTGCAGCAATCCATCCGATAGCAAGGGACGCTGACGTTCTTCTCCTCCACCTTCAGTGTTTATTTCGTTCTGAGAATGTAACTCGGAACTGACAGATCCTGCGCAGGTCAGCAATACCTTGCAGTCACTGGAACTTGACAGTAAGAGCTGATCATGGAATGTATTGAATCGCACTGACCAAATCCAATGCGAATGGTCGCTTCGCTCAAAAACTGGTGCTTTTGGCATTCTGTAATCCCAGATTTTTAGATATCCATCATCACCACCAGTCATTACGTGACATTGTTTGTTCGGATTGCAATCGAGATCACGAACAAGCTGTCCGTGCGCATCGCTTATACTCCAGGCACAATGCTGCGTGTCCCTTATGTCGTATGAGCTTAGGGTGCAATCGTGGAGAGTCAGAAATTGATTACCCTGATGATGGTGTGACCATTTGCCAGTGGTAAACGGTGGAATATGTTTCGAATTCGAACCGGATCCAACCAAATCGGCTATTATCCGTGTCGTTGATTCGGCCCGCTGCATCAAAGCCACTTTGCTTCCCACCACACAGGCCAAAGTTTGCTCCTGACTGGGATGGAATTCAATTGTCTTGACACGTCCACCGTAGGCGGTAGTGTCCAGAACCTCCACCTGCTTCCAGGGTATATATTCGGACTTCAGTTGTTCTGTGCGGACTGAGTTAAGGTCATCGGGTAGTGTCAATAGAGCCGCCTGGGTTATCACCTGTGCACCCTTTTGGTACACAGAAGCCAACAAGTTGGCTTGATGAGGACAACTTCTAAGATTCCATACTTCTCCCAGAGAGTGCTCGAATATCTATGAGAAAGCAACCGAATTAATTGTTGGAAATCGAAAATGCTTTGGGTTTGAAATTGACTATACCTTGGATTGGATGTTTCCTTGCTCTTCGTCATATTGCAACAGATGCAATTGATTGGTATTGGTCGGCTTAAGCGAATTGGTGGCTATGAAAAAACGGACATCGTTGCCTTCACCATATTGAGGAGTCAGAGCGCGAGCCTGTAGTTCCAAGCCGTAAATAATCAGGCTACTTTCATTCTCATCCATTTGTTGTTTTCTTTCGTTACTTTTCTTGGTGCATATCTTGACTCTGTTGCTGCCTCTGTCGAATTAATCGACGGTTACACGGGGCAACCTCGCGAAATAGCGTCACCAAAAAGACATTAATTTTAAAATCGATAAATTAATTCAAGTTACGTTAGTGATTATTTATCGTAATAGGAGTGATATAAGTATAAAATAATTTTCTTTACGCTGTATAATGCATTGCTTTATGATAACTATGTTGATTATTTTTCAAAAATAATATTATTCTCGCCACACAATTCTCGTTCCGAGTTATCGTGTGAACGTAGCACTCGCTAGATTACAGCTGTCACTGGTTGGAAATGAAGCCTATGAAATACAACCCTGTGCACGCTTCAACTGTGTTTTCTCCTTTCCCCCCATTTTGTTTTAATGTAAAGCCTAAGCACACACACAGAAGTGAAAAAAGATTTTCCTAATTCCAATTCTATAAAAAAAAAATAAATAAAAGACGCGTATATTCTGATTCAGCTCCAAAATTGTTATCGCATATATATGTATATATATATATATGTATAAGTCCCTGGCTTTGGTAAATACTATATTTACGTAGTGAAACGTTTAGAAACATTCAAGTCAAAAAAGAAAACACTAAATTCCAAAGAGACACAGCACGGCAGCAAACATCAAAGCAACCATTCAAGCAACGTTCCAATCGAGAAACCATCAAGTAACTAAGATTAATCAAGATTCACAATGGCACAGAACATCAGCCCAGAGCAAAGCGGAGGTGCTGGCGGCAGCAGCAAACACACTGATGACTCGTTGCCCGTGAAAGACAATCATGCTGTGAGCAAAAGGTGAGAGGAAGACGCGCGCGCCAAATCCGAGTGACTCTGCATTAATCTCCCTCCAATTTCTTCAACATCTCTCTCCTCGTCTATATTTTTCCCGCAGACTGCACAAGGAACTGATGAATTTAATGATGGCCAATGAGAAGGGGATTTCAGCATTTCCGGATGGCGAGAACATCTTTAAATGGGTGGGCACACTGGAGGGTCCACGGAATACAGTATATGCCAATCAAACATATCGCCTCTCCCTCGATTTTCCCAACTCGTATCCATACGCTGCGCCAGTAGTCAAGTTCCTGACGCCCTGCTTTCATCCAAATGTTGATTTGCAGGGGGCCATTTGTCTTGATATATTAAAGGACAAATGGTCAGCATTATATGATGTACGCACCATATTGTTGTCCATACAATCACTGCTTGGAGAGCCAAACAATGAGAGTCCATTGAACGCGCAGGCCGCGATGATGTGGAACGATCAAAAGGAGTATAAAAAATACTTGGATGCCTTCTATGAGAAGCACAAGGATACCTAAAAGCACAGATCATCCAGAGACGACAACAACAACAACATCAGCAAAATAAAGAAAACAAACAAACAGCATAAGCAGCATCAACAGCAACGACGAACGTCATATACTCTCATACCCACAAACTATGCTCATATTGCAGCGTATTTATTAACATAGTGTGCAAGCAGCTCCAACATCTACCCCAAATTTGGCCAGAACTCTACCAACCAGCTACCACCACCATTACCAAAAATAATACCACCATTTGCTAACACCAACACCACCAGCACCACAACCTTTTCCTTCTCCTTCATAGGATATATCTATACCCACAACTCTCTCAAAGCCATACAATTTGGCATTTCTCTTGTGTGTGTGTGTGTGTTCTTGCTTAGTTTGGTTGGGTCTAATCTAATTTTTCGCAATTTAGTCCCCAACTCCCTTTCTCCGTCTCCCTACAATAGCCACCAAAAAAACGATATACACATATATACATACATGTAATTTACACAGCTGTCCGTTTCTATTTTTATTAAGGTTATTAAGTAAAAATTTTAGTTTAATTGTTTTTTATGAATGGATAAATAATATGTATGTAAGCGCAAGGGTTACGCCTAGTTCTTTATTTTTCTCTCATATGTATTTTTTATATTATGGGCCATTTAATCGATGTGAATGTGTTAGCCAAAATCCCCTCGAAGAAATCTTATATCCCAAAATGTGTTGTATGTCCTTCCTAGTTATTTTTTTTCCTAGCAGTAAGAAGCCATTTGCATCCATCATCTATATATTCTCTCATTGTAACAAGTTGAGTTAGCTTGAAGTTATTGAAAAAAAAAAAGAAACAAAAAAACATCTATATATATTAATAAAAACGAATTATTGATCTGATCTCAACGATCTCTCAAACTAATGGGAAAAGGGTATACATAATCTACATTGATTTTTAATCGAAATGCAATTTTTGGAAGCTCAACTTTGTTTTTAAGATAAAATCGTTAACTATCTGATTTAAACAGAATCTATACTAGGAATGTATATGGGAGTGAACAATATATAAGCGTAAGCGTAATGAAGCTATTAAACTTTATGCCTCTTCATGTGTGCCATAAGATCGAGACGTGATCCTGCTAGACGTCCGCATTTCTTGCATCTGAGAAGATTTCTCTTGCTATGATGTCTCAACATGTGATCCTTCATATTCTCATTGGTGTAAAAACGCTGATCGCAATTAATGCAACAATATCGACGCTCTTCCAGTTTCCTGTGTACCCATTGATGGCGTGTCAAATGACTTTTGCGTCCATATGACTTGCCGCACTTATCGCATATGTGTTCCGGGGATTCCTCCTCCCTGGCTTTGGTCTCGTGCTGCCGGCGGAAATGATAGATCAAACTACGTTCGGCACTGTAGACTTTGTTGCACTTCGGACATGGATATGTGATACGCTCATTGGGATTTTGATGGACATCTCGCAAATGTATGTCCAGCAGATTGGAGCGGGCAAAATGTTTGCCACAATGCACACAGGTATATGGATTTTCACCTTTATGCTGTTTAATGTGAGCCTCAAGGAGTTGGCTTTTATAGAAGCCACGCCCACAAATATGACAATCTAGTGTATAACGTAAGCCTCGTTTTCTTTGTGCTGATGCTGACGCCGCTTTGCGTGAGATCCTCTCCTTGCCAAGGCCACCTTTAGCCGCATCATCCTCAACGATATAGACTTCCTCCTAGAGAAGGAAAGGGAAATTCAGTTCATCTGATAATAGAGTTTGTATATTTATGTGAGTAACGAGGTTTATAAACTGATAAGCTGGCCAAATTTAGAATCTTTTAACTAGTTTAACCGACTTCCACCTGCTATTATCTATTCCACTTGATTTCGTCAAACTTTCCGTTGTGAATCTCTAATCTAATAATAAATAACTGATGACTGTTTGAGCTGATTAGAAGGAGGTATCAATTAAACATATTAATATCATGAGCCTTTATATGTATTTATCTAAAGTTTCTATATTATGCTACCGAATGTACCTACATTTGTTTATTTATGATCTTTTGTTTGTTTATGAGGCTCGCATCGCAGTTCTAGTGTGTGGCGGGAGTAGGGAGAAAGAAATTAAATGCCGTCTACTAAATACATATATAGCCAGTGTAAGTTTGTCTGTATGTCATCTATATATGTATGTATGTGTGTATGTATTGCCTTCCGTATCCACGCGCTCTACGCTGCTAGGCAACCCAAGTGAAGTGATAGTTAAGTGATTAGATTATAACTAGAGAGCGCCCCTATAGCAATCAAACACACACCCACATTTGGTTTTTGGGATTGAGGTGGAACTCACAATATCTTGAATGAGTTCTCCAGCCTTGGCCTTTGGTAACTCTTTCTGCTCGTCCTTCTCGTCCATCATTAGCAAATTTTCCATCTCGATTTCCACTTCGAACTCAATTCTGCCTCCGCCATCCTCTTTGACTTCCTTGAGGAGATTTTGAAAATTCTTTAAGGACTCTTCGCACATGCATTGAAAATCATGGAATTTCTGGACCAATTGATAGCAACACTCGCAAATGCATTGCAGGACCACATCTTCATGCTGATTGCCATCGATATCCATGAGATTTAATTTGCCTCCAGTGCAGGCTGAGAATTTGCGGGCCAAATCCTGTATGGCAAATAAATCGTATGATGCATCCTGTGGTTGCAGTAAAACTAAACAGGCTCGACATAACAACATTTTCTTTCGCTTCCCTTTGATCCTGCTCCTACGCCTCCTCTTCGTTTCTTGGACATCCGTAACCGCATTCGCAGCTACGTGAACCGCTCGAGGCGCGCGAAGTTTCTGTTTTGATTTCATAGCAGCAGCAGCAGCAGCAGCACAATCTCGTACGTGCAGAGGCGGGGGGTGGCGGGCTGAGCTGCTCAGCCGGCATAAATTGAAATCAATTATGACAATTTACCGCAAGAGTATTGCACTGCCCAAAATACAACAATACAGAACGTAACTCTTCGCCCTCTCCCTCCCCCTCACCGGCAAACAACACCAATCATTTTAGGACAATATAAAAAGCTATTTGCTCTCCCGATACACACTCAACTCAAACGCGCGCAAGAAATAACTGTTATGCGAAACTTTTTACAGGGTTGCTCGTTCAATAAGAGCTTTTCTAGCTGAAAAGCTCAAAAGACTAACGGCCATTTGTAAATAAATTTGAAAAAAATTAGTTTTATTAATCTTCAAAAGGACTTATTTCTAAAATTATCAACTAACAAAAAAGTGTATTTTCAAGGAATTGTGAGAAACATATTTTGCCAACAGAAATTATTATACTTGAATTGCATATGTATGTGTTATATGTATATTTGAATTTTATTACTTTTATTTGTGTTAAAATTCGCACAAAATGTTCTAAAATTAAAATACAAATATATGTATACATTTATATACGTTAAAAAAATAATTAAGAGCTATCTGTGGTCAAACATGAACCCAATGTCACAGACGTGGCCACCGATGATATAGTTTCCATGGAGACATTTAATTTCTTTTTAAATGCCAGCAATGAATCCAAAAGATAGATCTTCTGACGTCCCCCCTTGTCGGGATGATGATGTTGATCCATGGCCATGACATAGAGATTTATTTCGCCACTATTTCCCAATAGTGTGGACATATGATGGGGTAAATAAACGCGATGCAAATCCGGTGATTCGCTCGACTCTGAACTATTGCCATTGGTGGCGACTTCCTTGGTGTAAGAACGATGCAATCTGATAATTTGCACACACTGATAGTGAGCCACATAGAGGAATGGTTCGCGATAGACAAATCCTGTAGGGGCATAGACCCAATTCAGATCATACGGACGCGAACGACAGCCAAACTCATCGACAAATACACCGCATTCGGAGAAGCAAAGCAAATACTCTTGCTTGGAAATGCGTACAGCCACAAAGGGTTGACAATTGGAGGTGTGCTGCATGGACTTGTCTGACAGATCAACAAATTCCTCAGCTCCATAGTTATCCAAATCGATTTCATAGAATTTATCGGAACTAACAATGGCCGAGTGGCGTGTAAAGAAGATCGAAGTGACCGGCGTGGCAGTGTCCAGGGCACGCACTGGCTTGAATTTATGCAATTTGGAGTCATATTTCAGTATAACTATGCGAGTTGAGGTCGCCGCTATGGCCACCGAGTCCAAGGGGTTCTCCGATTCATTGGATATTTCCACCAATTTCCATTTCTCACTGGCCGTGCGATTGGCAAAAGGCAATTCGATGACAGCAGTTTCTAAAGCTGGTTTATGGCAAGCATTGGAGCTCTGGCAGCGTGACTCCAGTTGACGATAGTCGCACTGATACAGCTTCTCGCCAGCTGTGTCCACCATAATGGCCTTGGCCAGGCGTGTGGATATGGATATGTGGGCAACTGAAACTATGCCGGCTATATGAATCAAACGTTGATTATTCAAATGATAGGCATAAAGGCCATTATTGCAGCCCAGTAGGAGAATCTTTTGTTCAACCACCTCGAAGAGACAGTTCACCTCGATATCTGTTGATTCACTCTTCATCTGCTCGTTACCATTGTACACTAATGCGCCCAAGTAATCTGCGACGCTTCCACCACCGCCGCCTCCCCCTGCCACGCGGTTGTTGTCCATTGTATCCAAACTGGTTAGATCCACCTCAGTTGATGTCAGACTCATGGCATCAGCTGGTGGAGCAGTGGCTTTTGGGGTTTCACTACCACAACTGGAGGTCACACTCGAACGACACTTGCGATGGCAAACATCCTTGCATTCGCGACAACGCCAAAAGGATGAGCCAGCAATCATGGGCTGATCACATACAATACAGCTCAGAGCATCCAATTTACACTCCTGCAGTGCCAATTCAAAACGATGATGGCCTGTCTCCGCTACTGGATTGGTTGTTGCTGCTGCTGCTTCCTTTTGAATGAAACAAATATTAGATAAAAAATGTAAGTCAATATTTTCTGTCTACGACTTACTTTCTTTTCGGTGATCTTTTTGGGTGATTTTCGTTCCGAATGGATGTGAACTTTTGTGGAAGAACTTCTGAGTTCTACCTGACTGGTGGCACGCTTCACAGGCGATCCTTGCTGGTGCTGTTTTCGTGGGGAATGTGGCAAGACGGCTATGCTAACAGGTCGCTGCTTAACTTGTTGATCCTCGTTCTCATCATTAATGAACTTACGCTGTGAACGCAAGGCGGCTTGGCCTGAAATATTTAATTATATGATAAGATTTCTAGTTTAGTTAGTAGTCCACGAAACTTACCATCCACTTGCTCCAATTGCTCTTTCAATGTCTTATTCATTTTCTGTTCGCGGCGAAGCTCCTCTTTGAGAGTACGATAAAGTATACAAGATTCCACATCATTTGGGGAGATGTTCTCTTTGCTGGTGTGACTACCAAATATTTTATCGGCCAGTGTTTTCTTCTTTTTGGCAGACAGATCTTCCACTTGAAGCTAACAGAAAAGATTACAGATAGTTAAAAAAAAAGTACTGAAGGGAAAATGAGTTAATTCGTCCCACCTGTAAATAGTCAATCAATTTCTTATGCTGAGCCAATGTGGCCGTGGCCTTAATATCACGCTGAACGTAGAATTGTTCCTTCTCGGTCAGCATGTCTTGGAGCTCATCGATTTCAGCATTCAAATCCGATTGAGTGCTTTGCAAGTCCTTGATCTCCGCCTGCAAATTACCAATTTCCTCCTTACGATGGAAAAGTTCACTCAATATACGAGTATTATCCTTCTTATAATCGGAGAGTTCTGATTGATAATTTGTGTTGTCTGCATCCAACTGGGAGATACGCTCTTCAGCAGAATACAAGGCATTGGTTTGCTCCACCAATTGACTCTGCTGATTGATCATTTTCTTTTGAACATCCGCCAGCGTCAGTTCCATATCCTCGAGAGTAGTTGTAACCAATTTGGAACGCTGTTCGATCAGACGTTTATCGGACTCCATGGCGGCTAATTCTTCACGTAACTGGGTGAGTTGATCATCCCGTTCGCGCAGCTTGCAATGGCAGGCATCGAGCTGCGTCTTTTGGGTTTTATTTCGTGCCTGTTCGCTGGCCAAGAGAGACTCCAGTTCGGTTATCTGATTGTCCGTAATGCTGCAGGCATATTTCAAACGTTGGAAATTCTCTGTAAGCTGTTTGACCTCTTTGCGAAGCGCAGTGGATTCAGCGCTTAGTGAGGCGCTACGATCGTGCTCCTCCTTCAACTCACGCTGCAATCTCTTTTGATCCAGAGTCAAGCTATCGATGCGTGAATTAGCCTGGAGCAGCTTTTGGCGCAGATCTGTTGCCTGCTGTTCTAGGCTATGGATTTTGGCCAAATGTTCGATGATCTCCGATTTGGACTTGATTCGCTCCTGCTCTGCCTTCTCCCATAAACGATGCTCCTTCATGACATCCCGTTTGGAGGCAGCTAGTTCCTCCTTTAGCTCGTCAATGCGTGACTCTCGCTGACGGGTCTCTTCCTGTGAGAACTTAAGCACACGCTGAGCCTCGTCCCGGTCACTCTGGGCCTTCTTGACGCGATCCTCGGTCAGCTCCATGCGACGAGTCAGCAATTTATTTTGCGACAAAGTCTCCTCGAGCTGCTTTTCCACTTTCCATAGCGAAAGATTCGCAGTACGAGCCGCTTGACGCTCAACAATCATTTGCTCGCGGACTGTAGCCAATTTATCTTCCAGTTTCTCATTCTGACGCTCCAACATATCACCTACCGCATCAGGCGGCGATCTCTTCGCCACCATTAAACTACTCTGCTCATTGAAATGCTCCAGTTGTTCCTCCAGTTTCGAGACCAAAGTCTGCAATTTATCAGCTCGAACTTTCTGTTGATTTTCCGCCTCCTTGGCGGCCTCCAAATCCGCTCGTAATTGATCTCCAATCGTATGTAGCTCAGTCAAGGAGCCAGGCGCTGTTTCATAGGGTGAAGCCGTTTGGGAAGCTAACGATGATTCAGCAATATGACAACGACACTCAGCAAGCTGTAAAAGAAAAATGTATCTTTATTACTGAAACGAAAGTTCAGCCAAGTTGACAGGAAACAACAACTGCCTTGCTATTTTGACGTATTTGACAAAAGGTTAGAGAATGAAAGTGTACCTGTAATTCTCGTTCCAGGCGCTGACATTCAGTCTGATGTTCCTGCATTTCCTTGTCCTTGGATTTTAGTTGTGTGTTCAATTGGGCATTGGCCGAATGCAACTCATTGTTGGCTGCTATTTCACGATCAAGACGCTTTAATAGCTCCTCGAGATTACGCTGGGTTGCCTGCTTGGCTTCTTGAGTCGATTTTGAACTGGATACGGTATCATTCAATTGATTGCGAACATCTTGCAACTCTAAAGTTGTACGACGATGTGTTTCTTTGGATTGTCTTAGCTTTTGGTTCAACTCGTCGAACTTCTTCTCATAGTTTTCAGTCAATTGGGTACGTTGTTTATCCTGTTTAATTTCTGCCTGGAGGCTTTGCTCCTTCATTTGCTTTAGCATTTCCATGTAGTTCTTCAATTTATCGCTTAGATGCTTGCACTCATCGTTTTTGGCATTGAATTCTAACTCACGACCCTCCATTTTTTGTAGACAGCTGGCCAATTCTTGCTTCTTTTCAGTTAATTGCTTTTCATATCTCTGCTCGGAGGCTATTTTTGCCTCCTCATATTTCTGACGATTCAAACGCAAAAGATCCGTAATGGTGGCTTCCTTCTTGGACCACATTTCTTCATCGATTTTGGCCGAGCTTTGCAGGGTTTTAATTTGTGTATTACAATGTGCCAATTCGATGGTTTTCTCTTTGATAATTTGTTGCAGCTTCTTGATTTCCATTTTGGCTTCAACAAGCACTGGAGACTTTGTATCGGTCTGTTTGAGCGATTGTTGAGCTCGCTGCAGATCCTTTTTGAGCATGGCTATTTCGGTTTCACGTAACTTTAACTTCTGTTGCAAATCCTTGAGTTTCTCTTGCAATTTGGCATCAAGATTGGGTGATGCTGATGTCGCCGATGTCTGCTTTTCCATATGGACAAAACTGTAACCAATGAACGGCAAATCCTTGCCACTAAAATCATGAGATTTCATATTGGTAGTCAACGATTTCTTGCTGGCAACCGCTTTTTGATCACGCCTACCCTTGTGTCTGGAGCCACTGTCCTCGAAATTGGAAGTGTCATCATCAGACTTAATGGTGGGCATAATGGGTGGTACTTTGGAACGTAAAGTATTCCATTGTATGTGATCGAAGAACGGATGCTTCACCAATTGATTGTAGGTCAATCGTTTTGATGGATTTGTGACCAGAGATTCAATTAAATTCTTATAATTGGCAGAGACCTTCAAGTCGCTGGGAAATGTAATTAACTCCTTCAGATGGCTCTCTTCGCAGTGCGAGAGAATTTTTGAGTATGTATCGTGGACATTGTCGTCATGGAATGGTGTTATATCACACATTAGCTCATAGCCAATTATACCCATGGACCAGTAATCACAACTTACCTAAAATATAAGAGAAATTGGTAAGTATCTCTTCGAATTATAATTGAATCAGAAGGGATTAGTATTCAAACATACACTTGAACTCACATCATGCAACGACTTGGATAGCTTGTAAGTCGATATAGTTTGCAGTAATTCAGGAGCTATATAATCCGGTGTTCCCACTGGAGACAAACTTAAAACATGACCATCACGATCCAGCTCTGCCGCATTGCCAAAATCGGCTAATTTTATATGACCAAGACGATCGATTAGTATATTCTCTGGCTTAATATCACGATGGACATAACCCATGCTATGCAGGGCATGCAAAGCCAGTGTCAATTCGGCCAAATAAAAGCGTGCCAGATCCTCATCGAAGGGACCATGCCGTGACATCAAACTGAGCAAATCCCCTCCAGGCATGTACTCCATAACCAAGTACAGATGATCATTATCCTAAATGGAAGAGCAATAAAAATTGAAAGAGTGGACGGTGTCAGATCGGAAAAATGAATCTACCTGAAAGGCATATTGCAGGTTTATCAACCATTCAGACTGTCGTCTGGCCATTATATCGCGCTCCTCCTTCACTTGTGATGTAGTCACCACGGATTTCTTAACCTTCTTCATGGCGTATACATCGGAGGTCTCACGCTCTATCACCAAATGGACATTTCCGAAGTATCCTTTCCCAATCAGAGTCTTGACGATAAAATCATCGATATTCACCCGTAGCTGGCGAGTCTCCTCTACAATGGGACGAACTGGAAACGAATGGAAATGCATAAGGTGGATGATCAGAGAAACAAAGAAAAGCTGGCTCAAGGCTTACATTTGTTGACAAATTCCGATATGTTGCGATCTCGCTTTTTCAATTGATCCTTGTCACACTCATTGTACAGCAAGCAGAATGCATCAAGAAGGCCCTCCCGACAGATGGCCTCGGCGACAGATGCGCTTACCGTGCTGACGGGTAAAACACTACGTCTGACACTAGCGCCGCCTAAGTTTCCCGACTTCTGTGGGACGCCTTGTCCTTTGCTAAGGATTAGGTTGTTTAATCGCGCTGTGCGAACACTTATGGGATCACGTTTGGGTGGCAACATTTTGAATTTCACTTTCTCTTTAACTATTTGTTCTAAAACTCCATTTCAATTACATATGCATATCGAAACAAAGATGATTTGCAGCTGCTATTCTCAGGCTTACTTGACGCCGCGTACGTTTTGAATGCGAAAATTCTCGTCGAAGAAGCCAAGCTCAGGGTTGCATACGCGATTGCGCGGGTGATAAATTTATCAATATTTCTATCGAAAGTGATGGCAGCGAGAGAACCAGACGAAAAATACTGATATTATATCAGATGCAAAACTCTACATCGATTTTCTCTAACTGCATGCTATTTCAAAGAGAAAACGTGTTGGTTACTATTATTCTACATTTTTAATAAAATGGGTTAAGCGAACAAGCGAATTTTTCGTTGAAAATAACTATAGTTTTATATTTTTATCGAAAATGCCGGCCTGCAGCCCTGGTTCTTCTCGCTACAAATTGTGCCACTACTGTTCAACACTACGAAATAGCAAGGGAAAAAACGAGTTCTGCGGATGCTCGCTCAAGTTCTTTCCACTTTCGACGGGTAGGTTTTTGCAGACGGAAGGTGAAAAGATTTTCTCTGCATACGAATTGCGAATTTGAGACATTTATAATTGCGTGTGTGCTGCCGACCAACAATCCACAGACATAGCTACAATTTTTTTGGCTAATTGTGTGGCAATTGCCGAATACTGCCAGCAAAAACGGAAACGATTAAAAGCGTCTTCTAATTTTTGAAACTGGAACTGGAATGTAATTGCGTGCTTGTCAACGTCGAAAGAAGGCAGTGGAAATAAAAAGAAAAAAAAAAAGAAAGAAAAAAGTTGATACCGCTGCAGCGCAGCAGCAGCAGCAGCAACCAACCAACCAACCAATACTCGTTGTTGGCAAACTTTTATATACATAAATACATACAAGTTTTGTGAATTTTGTGGAAAATTAAGAAAATATCATTATGAGTGGTGGAGGATTGCCGGAATTGGGCTCCAAAATTAGCCTAATATCAAAGGCGGATATACGGTATGAGGGACGTTTGTATACGGTGGATCCGCAAGAGTGCACCATAGCGCTGTCCAGTGGTAAGTAAATGAACATTCGTACATACGTATGTATGTACATATGTATTTGTATGTATAGACATACATACATATGTAAGTATGTCGTAATCTGGGGCCACTTCGGTTTGAAAAAAAAAAGTAAACGGTAAAGCGAATATTGTAGTTGGTGTAGGAGGGGGGTACCAAAAAAAGAAAATGGTTTCTTCATTTTTTTTTTTTTTTGTTACATTTTGTGTGTGTGTGTTTTTTTTTTGTTAGATTTTACAGTAATTTGGCTGCTGGCATTGCACAGCACAGAGAGAGAGTGCATTCACTCGCCCTCTCTTTTGCTCGCTCTCTTTATATCTCTCGCTGCCGCTCTCACTTATGCTTTGTGTTTGTCATGTTGGCCTCCGGTTAGTGCTCTTGCTGTACAGTGTTGCTTTGCATTTTACATCACCTACATATGTATATACATATATGTATATATATTCATATATGTGTATGTAGGTCTGTCTGTGTAACTTCCTTGTCCAAAGATGTGTCAATCTCCAAAGGGGGGAAAGGGGAGCAAAGCAAAGGAAAGAAAAAAATTTTGGCGCCAGCTAACGGTTAAGTGCGAAGTGCCGTTATACATTGTAAGCAGCGTGTGTACATGAGGTTATATTTGAAGATGGTGGTAATGGAGAAGAGGATGAAACGAAAGGAAACTGTAACTTAACCTCTTATGTCTATTCTCTTTGTTTTTTCCCCCCAATTAGTGCGCTCCTTTGGAACGGAAGATCGTGAGACGCAATTTCAAATAGCTCCTCAGTCGCAAATTTATGACTACATTTTGTTCCGTGGCTCCGATATCAAGGATATACGCGTGGTGAATAATCATACGCTGCCGCATCACAATGATCCGGCTATTATGCAGGCCCAGTTGCAGAATGGACCACCTCAGGTTATGCCGCCGCAACATTTTCCCATGCCAAATCAACAGCAGCAACAACAACAACAGCAGCAGCAACAACCACCACCATCCATGGGTGGAGGCGTTGGCGGTGGAGGAGTTCCTCCATACGGCAACGGTAATCCGTTTGGTAACTTAGCCGCCGCCCCCGGACTGGCCGGCTCAATGGCTCCTGGTGCTCCACAACAAGCACCCGTCGGCAGTGGCGGACCCTTCATGCATCTTGGTGGAGGTAACCAACAACAGCAACAGCAGCAAAAGCCACCCCAGCAGCAGCAACAGCAGAAACAACCGAGTGAGTATTTAAGAGATACTTTTTTGTTTTGTTTCAGGAAATGCAATTGAACTTGAAGATCGGTACCCTATACCCTTCCATTGCCTCCTAGTTGGTTGCATTCCCTGTTCAAAAATCAGACACACACCCACACAGACACTCACACCCACCCACCCACACACGTTTTCTAATAAACACTGCCCTATACATCATATATATGCGTTTTTGCGCCGTCTATATGTGTAGTGTCTGTTTTAGATATGCTTGCCGGAGCCTCGCGATCCACGACGCCCATCAGTCTGATTGTAAGTCCCACAGCTGAGCTGAACCAGCAACAGCAGCAACAACAACATGGCAATGCGCGCGATGCAGGACATAAGCGCCAGAACCATCAGCAGCAACAACAACAACGTGGCGGCGGGGGACCCAACAACAACAATATGCAGCAACAACAACGCGGCGGCAACAACAACAGCAACGACTTTTACAATCAGCAACATCAGCAACGCGATCGTCGTGATTCGGGCCGTCAAATGGATAATAATTATGGCCAAAATAATAACTACAACAATGGCAATCAGCGCCAACGTGGTGGAATGCAACAACAGCAGCAGCAGCAGCAACAACAACTGCAACGTGGTGGAAATGGCAACGGAGGTGGTAACAATGGCGGTGGCGGCTGGCATATGCAGCGCGGTGGATCACAAAATGCCAACAACATGATGATGCGTAATCGAGGCATGCCCGGACGTGGACCTATGCGACCCAATCAGGTATGATTAGAAACTGCCAAGTCGTCTAAAACATCTCCTCCATGACCTTTCCCATTTCATTTTATTTAGGGCTATCGTCCGCAATCGGCAAATCAAAATAAGCCACGAAACAAAATCAAGTTTGAAGGAGATTTTGATTTTGAACAGGCCAACAATAAATTTGAGGAATTGCGCTCTCAATTGGCCAAGCTTAAAGTTGGCGATGAAGCTTGCACCAAGACATCAGCAACAGCAACTACACCAGGAGCCACAACAGGTGTGGCAGGAACAGGAGCATCTGTAGCCGGTGCAGGAACAACAACTACAGTTACCACTGAGCAGGTAAGCAGCATCTTTCAGTGCCTTGACTTGACCTTGAACTGTTTGTTGACTTTGCGTCTCGTTTTCTTTCTTTTTATAAATCAGTTGAATGGCGAGACAGACAAAAAAGATGACTCTGGCAACGAGACCGGAGCCGGTGAACATGAGCCCGAAGATGAAGATGTGCATGTGGGCTATGATAAGACCAAATCATTCTTTGATAACATCTCATGCGAGGCAGCTCAGGATCGCAGCAAGAATAAGAAGAATGATTGGCGTCAGGAACGTAAATTGAATACTGAAACCTTTGGCGTCTCCTCAACACGTCGCGGAAGGTAAGCACGCCGGCGGGCGTCATCAAACTCCAGAGGAATTTGCATATATATATTCAACTCCTTTTTAGTTTCGCCTATAGCTATCGTGGACGTAATCATTATTATAACAATAATGGCAACGCCATGGGTGGCAACGGAGGAGCCGGTGGCAATGGTGGTGGCTATGCCGGTGGTGCTCCAGGCTACAATCGCAACAATTATCGCATCGGCGGTGGCAATTATCGCAATCGCAGCAACAATCGTCAGCATAACAACAACAACAATGGACGCCCGAATAATATCACCAATGGCAATGGAGGAGGAGCCAACACTGCAGCAGCACTTAAGGCAGCAGCCAACAACACGGAAGTAGCAGCAGCCACAACAGCGGCCACCACCACCACCACTACCACCAACAACACAACGACAAAATCATCGGCCACAACCATATTGCCCGAGCAGCAACAGACGCCACAAGCGGTGGCAGTTTGTAAGTACAAATTACTTTTTTACTAGTTGCCCCTCGATTAATCTCTCTCATATAAGCCGCCAATTAATTGCCCGATATAGATATACAGAATCTGTGGTTAATCAATCAATCTCCATTTCTCGCCGATTTATATAGCTCAATAATGTCGCAGGCAACAACAGCAGTGGATCGCCACTTTAAATAATCAGAAGAAAACCAGATGGAGAATTATCAACAATAAGAACAACAACAACAACAATCGGAAAACGCAGCTCTCATCCTCCTACTCATCAACGTCAAGAAGAAGGCAACGCTAAAAATGGGGCAAAAGCACAACAACAATCAACAGGCCGACCGACCGACCGACCGTCAGGAACTTCGAGTTATATGGATCTAAAGAAAAAAAAAAACAAAAAACGAAAAAAAAAAACACTTAAAAAAAACGAAAAAAGAAAGAAAAAACTAAATGAAGAAAGAGAAGAAAAGAATAATAAGGAAAACGCAAAAAGAAATTGAAAATAATGGCATAAATTGTATAATTTTTACTTAGTGTTGTAAAACGCTCATGACGTCCTGTGCGCGGGCCCAAAAACCGTGTTGCTTTGTGTGATTGATTTATCAGCGCACGGCCATATTTCCCCCTGCCCCGCCCAGCCCCCTCAATTGTTAGATTTTTATGTGTAAAGAAAACCAAGGAAACAAAAAAATAAAGATACAAAATAATAAAGGAAATGGCCACAACAGAGCAGAAAGATAACAAACGAACGATCGAACAGAAGGACACGCGTTAAATTGAGAAGAATATGCACACACAGACACTTACACACACACACACACAACAAACCTCTACTTGCATACATATATATATATATATATATTTAGGAATAAAAATGTGAAGAGAAAATATTAACTATAAGTCTATGAAGAGCGATAGTGAGAGAGAGAGAGAGATAGAGAAGAAAACAAAGAAATATAACGGAAAAGGAAAGGAATATATAACCCTCTCACCACCAACCCCTGCCAACTTTCCCTTAGCCCCCTCGCTCCTCACCCAAACGCAACACTCGAGAGGATTACGTTTAAATTAAATCAGATAAATTAAAAAATGGATATCATCTTCCGCCCTCTCCAAGCAGTCACCCACCACACCTCCCCTCTATTAAAAATAATAAAACTAAAGCCTATTTTCGCATGTTCATCATTATTATTATTATAACTAACGTACAATATCTATATATATATATATACATTTTTTTTTTTTTTTTTCTTTGTTTTAAATTCAGAAAAGAAAAAAAAACGTTTATTGTAATATTTTTCACTTAATGCACTTTTGTTTCTGTGGGCGTCGTCAACAACAACAACAACAAAAAAGAAGCTGAATACAAGATAGAGAGAGAAAAAGAAAAGAAAATATTCAAAGCGTTTTACTAGCATTTAAATCATAATTTTTTAAGACAAATTTTAAACATGGAAATGCGAAAGCAAAGAAACAACCAATTACAAAATGGAATTCAAATCTAGCAACAAACATAATAAGAATAAAATTGTAAAAAAGAAAAGAAAACGTTTTGAACAACTGCAACAAATTAGAATTATTCACATACAAAAGAATACGAGAAAGTCAAAAATTATAATGTATACAAAAGAGATAAAAAAAAAAAACAAAACAAACCAATTGAAACAAAACATTTTTGTCATTAGTTGAGCAATTCCATTAATTTAAAGAGCAACAACAAGATCGGCCAGATAACCAGATGTACAGAGAGATGTAGTATATTTCGCTTATATGCACAATTATTGTTTCTATATATGCGATATAATCTGTGTGTACTACATAAACATGTAATATGTCCAGGCAAAGTATATGAATTTATATATATATATAAATCGACATCCGATTATTTTTCCATTTGGTGTGTATAGAGAATAACGTTTTATCCCAATGCTTATATATTATCTATCTAACTTAATTTGTATCTTTTTGTTTGTTCTTCTCAATCAATCAATAGGCAGCAAGTGTTTTTTTTCCATAGAGATATTGAAAATTGATCTGCGAAGAGTTATCTTTGAATCGCATTAGGTCTGAACGATGCAAGTATCAAGATTTGTCTATAGCTTTTAAAAAGTTTGAAAAACACACACACATGCATACGCACGAAGAACAGGAAAACACGTCTTGTGGTTATATTTAAGATCTTGTGAAAAACATAAAGTATTTTTCCAAACCGATTCCAAATTTCATTAAATAATTGTTCTAAAGATACTTCAGATGAGAGACAGAGAGACGTGTAATAATTCCAAACTAAACGAGTTCAAGTTATACCTAAGATCGATCAGAAAGATAAAGACCCGAAAAAAAAAACTAAACAAGTGGCACAACCGATCTCTGGGATAATGAATGAATGAAATTAGTTTCGATATGGGAAAACATGAAATGATCTCAAATATTGCCATGGATTGATTCTTGGTATTTGCTCTAATCGACCTGTTTGTTTGCCTTGATTAAACGAAAACAAATTGGACGTAATCTTTGTTGCAGCACAAACCACCATATTGAACAGAAAACTTCTCCAATTTGTATAGGCGAGAAGCAAATTTAGTGTTGGTTTTCTGTATTATATGTAAACGTAAATTATATTGTATTTAAAGAATGAAAAAACAATTGTATTGCAAATATTGTATATCTCCACAAAGCAAGACTTTCCACTAATCTCCCAATACACACGCTATTATTAATAGAATCCTTCCTCTCCCATTGATGTATGTACAGAAATAATTCAAATCCTATTTCACATTTCGCAAAAAACGGGCAGGCATCAAAATTGTAAAGAATAAAACGTAAACAAAAATCCATAAAGAAATAAACTGAAATACTAAAGTAAAAATTCGAATTCCACACTATAGTTAACACGTTTGCATTATACTATACCCCTTCATCCTTTATCTCCTCTCCCTAGCTCTATCCCCATCCATCCGTCTCTTTTCGCATGTTGTTATGGCCTATGGCATTAACAATTTGATGATCCAAACCCAAATCACTTATACGAGAAACCAACTATAACTTTATTAACTTTATGGTAAATCACAAGAGAAACAAAAAAAAAATACAATTATTAAACAATGAAGTGTTTACTAAAAACCAAAATAAACAAAGTAAATTAAATGAAAAGTGAAATCCTAAATATAATTAATTAAAAAGAAGAAAAAAAACAACAAGCATGCAAATAAATAAGTGTAGGAAGTTAAAAAAACAACAAAAATGAATGAAACAATAAAAATGTAAGATAAAAATGTGTTGTGTGAAAGGTTTATGCAAAATATTTATGTGTATTATCGTTTGTTTTCCGTTACAATTATTATTATTTATTAACAGCATTTTTAATTAACAACTACTGTCGGATTTGACTTAATGGCTACAACTATTTAATACATATTATATTTAGGTATGTATGCATATCTACTTGATTAAGTGAGAACATTGATTCATAACTTGTTATTAATGATTTTTTTATCTTCATATTGTATTCTACTTGTCCAGCATATCGACATTTGCCTGTGATTTGAAGTGTATGTGAATCTGACTATATATAATACTATATACTATAGCCAGCCCAACAAAAGGGAAACGATCGGTCCAAAATGGAACATCATGTTCTAAGATTGCAAGCTAATCAAGTTTGTTGTGAAGCGGACAAGAAGTTTTTTAATAAGCAAAAAGTTTGGAAATTCTTCTCTTTTCATTGAGAATCAGACGTATTTAACAATTATTCAAATTATTTCTAAAATGGCTAGAGAATCAGCTCATATTCGAGTCGTTTCGAAAGAGATGAAAATAGTTAATTTCCAGTCTCGCTGTCTCTCTCACTTTTAAAGCCTAAGATAAGTCTATACCACGCCGACCGATCGTTGCAATGTTGTTCTCATTGAGGGAGGAAAGAAAATAACTGTGCTTATATCTCTTAAATATGAAACTTATCGATGCATACCAATCCATAAATTCATATACATAATATCTGATCATCACCAAATAGGAAGAGATTGGCAGGACGTTCATATCAAATATTTGTTTAAAGCAGTAAAATTTAAATCGATTTACACTCAATTATCCTGCACCATGTAACTATGTGTGTGTGTGTGCTTGTTTTCTTTACAATTGAATTCTAAATTAATACAGGTGAGTCTGTATGTACAATTCTTGATTAACATTTTTGTATGTGCAATCGATGTGTACCGATATTTATGTACATGATGTGTTTATGGAGATGTTTGTGAAAGTTGATGTGGTGTGTGTATGCTTTGTGTGCTTGTGTGAGTGTGTGTTTATATACATCGAGTATGGGAGAAGGACTTAGGTATGTATGTACATTAATACGCAATGCAATGGTTAATATTTAATAATAAATTAGGTTTGTGGGATTCGGCAGGAATCCGTGGATATCGATCATATAGAATTGTGTTGTTGTTGTTGCTGTTGATCGTCTTCATCGTCAGTCATTGAATCATCATCATTGCATCATTTATCCCATAGACCCAATTCCCGCATTTTGGTCTGAAAGTAACGCTCTAGTGAATTGGCACATCGGTAATATTCAGTATCGGGTGAATTATAGAAGCGGCAATTTGAGAATATGCGTGCCATATCGGCCATAAAGAGTCGGCGTGTCTGATAGTAGCCCTTCTTGAGACGTTCACCCATTGTCTTTAGATCCATCGGATATTTAATGTGATCATAGTAGTCGGGAACTTCGGCGGCCGTCACCGGACGTAGGAATGGCCAGGCAGTGGTATGTTGACGCACTGACTGCAATACAGATGCGAACGATGTGGCCAATTTCTCGGGATCCGTGGATTCTTCTAGAGGACGTGACGAGCGAGCTGGTCGCATTTGTGGCTTCCAGCCGATTTCCCTTAAACCGGGTATCGATTCAACTGGTATGGATGGCAGACCCTCCTTGAAACAGGTTAAACCAGTGCGTACCTTCTGAACCTCACTATGCCGTTGGGCTATCAATTCTTTGAGGATCTCACTCTGTTTCCGAATGACTGCAAGGAGAAGGAGGGAAGAGAGTTAAGGCGCTCAGTGGAATACATTGACTTGACGAGTTGAACAACCAACTAACCTGCTATAAACTGTGTGTTGACTATGCTGGGATGCAATTCACAGTGCATCAATGTGGCGCTATCGTACTCTTTGATGAAACCGGCATAGACGGGACGGGCTAGTTTGATGTCCTTGGAAAAACCCTGCTTCTTAAAGTAACCGATGGCATCGCAATCGGCAAATGTCAGTAAATGCTTAATGCCTCGCTGGATACTATAATCTTTAAGATGATTCATTAAGTGCGTGCCATAACCTTTGACCTGCTCGGCCATGGTCACAGCACAGAAGACGATTTCGGTGAAGCTTTGCGATGGGAATGGCCTAAAGCAAATGCCACCTATTGGCTGATTCTCTTTGATTAAAGCCAATGTCTTGTGTTTGGTATCGAACACCAACTGGCTGATATATTCACGAGGCATTTCGGGCAACTGATAGGCAAAGACCAATTGGAGTCCAAGGAGCCAGAGTATCGTTTGCTTATCCACTGGTTTGGCTAGCGAATTGCCCACCACATGGAATTCAATGGCACGCTTCTGCTCCTCAGCTTTAACATTTTCATCCCGTGAGACATTCTGCGGAAATAGAATTTCCGCCTTGTTGGTCGTCTTTGATTCGGATACGGATTTCATTGCACGCATAACCACATCGGTGGGCAGATCTTCCATGCTCTCGCTAAAATGCAGAAGACCAAAACTTGTAAGTAGGGAGTAGTGAGTGAGGATGGGAGATAGGGAATTGCAACTAACCTGCTGCATCGTTCAATTGTCTCTTTTTTGGCCCTCTTATGCAGCGGTTCGCCTGTGACACTTGTCCGTTTGCTGCCACTGCTGCTCAGTCCATGGGTTGCTGCTGATCCACTGCCAGGCGGATTCGCAGCGTTTATCTCCTGCTGCTGATGTCTCTTTCTTTGTTGGATGACAAATGAATTTGGCGGCCTATAGCTGGCATCCCAAATGGGTGAATCATCCTTCAATAGTTCAGCCCTCAAGGTCTCCAAGAATTTGGGCATTAGTGTGATAATCGATCGCTTGTCCTCCGGAAAACGGTCACGTTCGGAGATGCATTTCTTCTTCAGCTGCTGCGACATATACTGGAAGACAGTCCGCAATAGGGTCCGTCCAAAGACCAGCGATGTCTCGAATTGGCGCAGGGAATTGCAAAATGCCGGGACATGGCAAAAGACCAGCCAACGTGTGTAGTTAATCTTATAGTTGGAGGCATCTTCATGATTCAGGTCCCCGCGACGGGCCGATGGGGATTCGAAATTGTAATGATTGAGGAAATTTAGAAATGTCTTGGCCACCTCGGTCATGGTTTGGAGTTCGGATTGATTCAAATGATTGTACTTGTAGAAGACTAAAGACAAAACCGCCTTGGTAATGCACGGCGATTCGAATGGTGGATCGCCCAAGGGTCCACGGATGACAGCCTGCTGGCGGGTCAGAACGCATTGGCGCAATAATCGGAACAAGTACAAATATACCTTCTTGGTATCTTCGTCCTCTACCCGTTGCATGGACATGAACAGATTCTCCATATCGATAATTGCACCCAATAGTTCATCCATACTCGAGCTGGATATGCCATCCAAATGGGCAATGTGCGATCTTAGCGGGTGGCGGCAACTCGCGTTGCGGCACTCCTCACTGAATTCTGGACAGTAGGAGGACTCGACATCGCGATGCCTGTTCTCTTGCGGTGTCTTCCATCCGGTGCAACGGCAGTTGTCCGATTGACAGGCCGAATACATGGCTAGCTTGGCCAACTTTTGGCGTATGGGTAGACTGAAAACCTTTTGCTTTCGCTGCTGAATGCGTTGCAGGCTGTTTTGACGTGTACCCTCCTGGGGGGCACTTCCGCCGGCCGCACCACCCGTTACATGACCATTCGACTGGATTTGTCCAACTCCTCCAGCACCTCCTGCTGCTGCTCCTCCTGCTCCTGCTCCACCGTTACCATTAGCTGCGGATTGTTGCTGCTGCTGTTGGCCAGCAGCTGCATTTCCGCTATTGCTGCCATCGATTGGTTGACTTTTTAGCGTTATTGAGGGGCCACCGGACATTGCAATTACTACTTTGCCTTTATTTTTGTTTTTTCCCGTTACGTTACTTGAAATTGAACAAATGAAATTCCGTTTTTCGTTTTACTTTGTAACATACATATGTACATACGCACAAACACAGACACACAAACACACACGCATGCACGTACGAACGCTCACACATACATGCATATAATTGTATTTCACAAACTGTGAAAATGCTTACCAGGGTTGCAGTTACGTCTGCCCAGAATGTACCAGAAGGGATGGCAAAACACTCAAATTGTAAAAGTGAATGACAAGATCATTGAAATGTAATTTAAATAATGA
This sequence comes from Drosophila paulistorum, assembly GCA_018152135.1. Classification (NCBI taxonomy): domain Eukaryota; kingdom Metazoa; phylum Arthropoda; class Insecta; order Diptera; family Drosophilidae; genus Drosophila; species Drosophila paulistorum. The sequence goes on from JAECXG010000690.1 coordinate 19,312,389, forward strand.
AAATTATACACGTTTACAGATAATCTTAATATTCACTAAAAGATTTAAGCCTTTGTTTAAGCAATTAGTTGAAATATGACAAATATACTAGTTCTTGTCAAAGTGAACCAGTTCGCAGGGGCTCTGTGAACGACGCCCACATTGGGCGCAAATGTAAGGACATTGGCAACGATGGCCGAGGATGAGCGGGACAAAGAACGTGATTTGGAAGATATTTTGGATAACTTTTTCATACGAAAACCAAATCAGTCAAATGCCAACAATGCAAATAAAAATTTCTCCAATGTGGGCGCAACGATTCATAAGGCCATTCCCCTAACCTTGGGCGATATAAGCCGCTCCCGTCCAGATGCAGTTCGTTCAAATGTTTTTATAACTAAGAATTGGCGTTTTCAGACGTGTCTTGTCTATGCCTTTGTGGCCGGTCGATGTGTGCCCAACAAAACATTTCACAAGTACATTATAGACGATGGCACCGCCTCCATGGAACTCAGTATTTATTCAAATATCGCCCAGCACAGGCAAATTATCTCACTCTACAATGAGGCCACTGTGCTATCTGGCGTTTCGGGTACCGAAGAGGACAAGAAATTGTCAGAGAGCATGACCCGTCTTTTGCTTAAAGCCCAAAAATATATCGATGCATCTGCCATAGCGCCTGGCATGTGCCTTATGCTGGAGGGCCGACCCAACATATTTAGGGGTACGGTGGGATTCGATGCTTTTTCGTTTTGTTTAGATAATGATAGATCGCGAAAGATGGAGATAGCGTTTACTGATCACCTAATTGGTTGGTACACGAGTAACATGACGAAAGAGAGTAGATAGTTAGGTTTAAGTGGTTATTTTTTATATTGAATAAAAAATCGAAAAAAAGTTTTAAATCAAGTTGTTGGTTATTTAGCTTAAGTAGTTTTTGCTCGTATGGCGGCACGTTTGCCGGTGACAGCTTGGAAACCAGACTTGATGCTCGCCACTGAGCATCTGGACCCGCAGGATTCGCACTGCAGGAAGAAAAGGCGGGTGTCCTTCTGCAATATCGTTTCTGGGGAGCGGCATGTGTGGCAGGTGACATATTCCTTGATGTAGCGACGCAACACATTCTCAATTTGCTTGGGCTGGAAACGACCCTTGATGATTAGCTGCTGGTTGCCGTCCATTGAGCCACTTGTACCCAATTCGGCCAATAGAAAGTCAAGTAAATGTTTAGGCAGACGATGCAATGTTTTTGCAATATCCATGAAATTGGCAAATGAGGTTTTCTTGGTACCGACACGAAGCACTTGAGGTGGACGCATAACAAATTTGGGTTTACGACCGGCAGCCATATCGGGATTCTTGTCCAATATGATCTCGAAGACACGTTTCAGTAGCTCATCGTATGTGTAGTCACGATCCGAACCAGCCCAGGTTGAACTATTATCCTCGACTGTAAATATGTTGATTTGGAAGAATTAGTTAGTTAAGCCGGGTTAGTGTTACAACAAGTTATTGCCTACCGTTCTCTTTGTCTTCATTTTTCTCATCTGCCAATTTGTCGGCAAACAGCTCATCGAGATCCTTCTTCTTGCTCTTCTTCTTCTTTCTCGCCATGGAAAAGTCCATGTCCAAATTGATTTCCTCCTCTTCGGGCTCATCAATGGCTGCTGTGCCAGCAACATTATTGCCATCTTCAGCCCCATCTTGTGGCAGTGATCCCTCTAATTCATCCAGATTGAAAGGCTTCTTCTTTTTCTTCTTCTTTTTGCCGAAACTCTCCAAATCTAATTCCAAATTGTCATCCAGGTCGGCAGCTCCTGCATCCGCTAAGGACTCATCCTTAGCATCATCCTTCTTACCAGCTTCGCCATCTAGGCCCAAAGCGGCATCCAAATCGAAAGTGGTCTTCTTCTTCTTCTTCTTTTTCAGTAAAGTGGGATCAAAGCCCTAAGGAAACAAAGTGGACACATATGTGACATATAAAAACCATAACCATAACCTCAATTTTTTCTTTATAAATTTGGGGGACCAGGAGGTTTGGATGCGGATTCAAAACTTTCCCTTTTTTCAATTGTCACTTACATCTTCCGCGTCCATGATGAGTTTATTATAGTATAAAGTAAATACGCTTTTACTTGCTGACAATTTAGTTTAATTAAGATCTCGATATTGCATCAGAAAATTAGTAACATTAAACAATTGTAGTGACAGCAAGGCAATGTTCGTCAGGCCGGGAGCGTTGCCAGAAGTTCAAAAGGGGTGTTTTTTGACTGATGTTGGCAGCACCGGATTAATTTTAGGACTGTCCACGTTTATTAACACCATAAACATTCCAATAATATGGTCACACTGTGTAAATTTAAATTTCGTTTCTACCTACTTCAACCAATTAATTACTATAGTTAATTATGCTGACTATGTGCATCCTAAAATTGTTGTATAGTTGTATTGTTATAGTTTTTATTTTATTTATATTATTTTTAATTGATTTAACATTGGTTTTTTCGTTTTTTAACTTCGAAGCACAATTTAAAAACAAGTACATTCGGCATCCAAACGTCGTAACATTTTCATTCGTTCTGTTTTAATTCTTAAATGAACACAAAGTAGATAAAAACAAAAACAACACATATGTATAAATATATGTATATAAAAAAGATACAGGGCAAAGTTTTACGACTAGAAAAGGAAGTTTGAAAATAGATTGCAATTTCTAAATATATAAAAAAAAGTATTTGATAAATAGTTTGGTTAGATTAGGTAGATATATAAAAAATATATGGATAAAATCGCTAGAAAGTTGATAGATTGCCTCTTATTATAGTGTTGATAGATAACATTTATAAGGTAGTGTGTGCCGGTGTCAAAAAACATATACACATGCATATATGTATATATATAAAAAAGAGAGATAGCCAAAAAAGCTTTTTTTTGTTTTGAAATTCGACTTAGGCGTTATATAAATGCAACTTTGTGATCTGAGCCAATTCAATAATTATGTATGCAGCAGAGATGTGAGAAAGCGATTAAAGGTGGGCATTATTAGGATGTACTAGCTCGGGTCCAACGCCACCAGCCAAACGTTGAACTAGTATACCAATCTCATGGGCTAGGCTGACGGTATCCTGAAAACGAAAGAAAATATGATAAATTAATGCTAGATGCTCTTGCAATTGCTGAAAAGGGTAGTCACCTCTTTGGTATTGGCTTCAGCATAAACACGTACAACGTCTTCCGTTCCGGAAGGCCGAACAAATGCACGTCCACGTTTATAGTTGGACACCGCCTTATTAATCTCAGTCTGTAGACCCTCGGGTTTCACACAAACTCTTTCCGCATCAGTAGTTGCGATGACATTACGATCTTGGACCTTAATCTTCAGCTGTTGATTGGGCAGATCCGTGTAGGTAGATATCCAGTCTTTAACATCCCAGCCCTTATGATTAAGTATGGTCTCGACCAGCAACATGTCCGATATGGCATCGCCGACAGTTTCGTTAATGAGATCTATGATTTTCAAGAAGATCTTGGCGTCCGGTTTATCTCCGGCTTTGGCGGCCTCAGCCACAGTACTCTTGGCATGATCGCTGAATACCACAGTGCCATGGCCATTGGCCTCGAAATACACACCGATGTCATATTCCAGAGCCTTGTGGTGCAAATGCTTGACACCGGTGGGCACACAGGACACGGGCACCTTTAGTTCGTTGACAATGTAATCGGTTGATGCCCCATTGGCATAGGCAGTTTGCACCAGACCCAGACGTAAATCGAGTTGACATTTCTTCACTAGATCCATCAGATAGCCGGCTACCAGGGTGGCGATGCGATCTCCGTCAAGCAATTGGAATTCCCCCTTGTCGTTGCTAAAGAAATAGACCACACGATCGGCATCGCCATCGACACTGCAGCAGCGGGTATAGGGTTCTACTTCGGGCATGGATTTTGGTGGTCGTTGCTGAACTTTCACATAGTCGGCACCGCAATCCTCATTTATTTTGCCTTGGCCAATGCCCTGATTGATAACCGTCACTTGCAACGAATTCTGCATCCGCTTAATGAACTGCAACATTTTCCTAGCACCCACACCATTAGCACCATCGAAGATTAGATTATTCTTGTAGTTGCCATTCTCCAGTTGATCATTGCGCAGCGTCTTGAAGGCAGTTATCAGTTTGTCATAGTAGCCCTCTTCCGTGGGCTTGCCATAGGCCTCCTTTGTGTTGGCTGACACCACAAAATAATGGAGCATGGGCGTTGTCACTATGCCATATTCTCTCACATTGCCCTTGAGGGCTATCACACCATCGGCGACAGCTTTGAGCAGGCGCGGACTGTGATAGCGATTATCCATGCCAACAAAGACTATTGAGCTCGATGTTATATCTATATTATTGTCCTTGATTATCTTAGCTACTTGCTGCTCCAATTCCTGATCGCTAACATTAACCAAATCTGTGGCAATCGATTCCCAGCTTGCCTCAAGCATTTCGCCCTTGGGGTCAACGAGTTTGACACCATTATCGGGTTCAGGATTGTGAGAGGCAGTGATCATAACGCCGATGGCAGCACCCGAACGGAAACGAGAACGTAATGTGGCCAACACACCCATGCGGAACATCACGCTGTCCAGAAATTCAGCCCTAATGAAGAATGGATTGATTGTTTTTTCTTTCATAAATTTCTCAAAATCTTGGAGTAGCTCATTATTTGGATACATCTGTGGGTTTAAATACATGTGTGTGTGTGTGTATGTGTGTAGATACAAGTGATCTATTATAGATACATGTATGTATCCATATATACATAGATATATCACCGAAAAAAGGGCATGTTCATTGATAAAGGCAAAGGTAAGGCCGGGAGATACACGTATCTAAAAATACTCATTTAGTGCACTCACTTCGACTCATCCTGCTTATCTTTTGCCCACTAGTCAAACACAATACACGATTGCACACACACACATACACATGCATACATACAAATGCACACTAGGTCCCATGTCCATAGATACATATACACACCCATCCGTATCTGACTAATGCAGATAGTTGTGGACAAGTTTTGTTCCTTGGTCTATAAACTTACTTGCCGCGAAACCCAGCTGTTCCATATTGAATGTGTTCCGTGGATAGTTTCGGATACATTTCCCTGGCAAATGCGTAAACCGTTCGCAAATTGATCGACATATTTTCACAGTTTTTGCTCTCACACTTTGGTAAAACGAAGGCAAGTCTTGGTGGCACCCAAAAAAACAACAACAACAACAACAACAATAAACTACCAAAATATCGAAATATATATAACCGGTCGGGAAACAACTTTCGAGTTTCACTTGCTGCCGTCTTGAGTGTAATTTTCATTTACGGAACGTGTCAGCTGAACTATCGAATTCTACACAATACGGTAACACATGTAGATAATGCGACACTCTATCTACTGTGCGTATTATACAAAACTTTCTCGGCGCCATTTTTTAAATTTTCACTTGCAAATTTTTCTATTCAAAGCTTGCAGATTTTCCATTACGGCCAGATGCAATTTTCGAAAGGAGAATGTTGCTCTTCAAAAAATATTTTGCTAATTATTTTTAAATACATTTTTTCTCAACTACTTATGTATGTCATCTTTGTCTGTTTTCATCAGGCTTTACTTATTTGTTAATATTATCAGTTTAGATAATAACTAACTCAAAAGTGCCAAATGTCGACATAACATCCTTTTCTGGATCCTCCAGGATCAGCATTACCGATCTGCATTCAAGGACAGTCAATATCCTGGCAAAAATATTACTCGAATTTTCGTAAGGGGGTTAGTCAGAAAAATGGCCAAAAATCGCAAAAAAACAATAAATGTCCTTATAACTCAGCCATTACAAGGACGATGAGGATGTCCTTTGGTCAGATGGTAGTCCTTGATGACCCGCGTCGACTGACACTAGCACATCCTGGAATGTCCTACGGGAAGCTAAAATAAAAGGACTTTTGTGTTTAAGGAAAAATGGCAAATATCTCGCGAGTCCTTTAAAGGATCAGGACGAAGGTGGTGTCAAAAGATTCAAATCATCAAGGACTATTATCAAAGCAAAGGACATGCCGGTAGTCCTGCGGAGAGCTGAGATAACAAGGATTTTGTAGTTTTCTCCAGATTTTTTGATTGTTTTGTTTAATTTGGGACTGGGAAAAATAACAGAAATTAGGGAGGGTAAAAAAACAGGAACAAGAACAAGAATAACACTAACACTAACACTAACACTAACACTAACACTAACACTAACACTAACACTAACACTAACACTAACACTAACACTAACACTAACACTAACACCAACACCAACGCCAACACTAACACTAACACCAACACCAACACCAACACCAACACTAACACTAACACTAACACTAACACTAACACAAACACTAACACCAACACCAACACCAACACCAACACTAACACTAACACTAACAACAACACTAACAACAACACTAACAACAACACTAACAACAACACTAACAACAACACTAACAACAACACTAACAACAACAACAACAACAACCACCAGTACAACAACAACTACAACAACAACAACAACAACCACCACTACAACAACAACAACAACAACAACAACAACAACTACAACAACTACAACTACAACAACAACAACAACAACAACAACAACAACAACAACAACAACAACAACAACAACAACAACAACAACAACAACAACAACAACAACAACAACAACAACAACAACAACAACAACAACAACAACTACAACTACAACTACAACTACAACTACAACAACAACAACAACAACAACAACAACAACAACAACAACAACAACAACACTATGCAGTCTTTCTGGACTTGTAATTTTTCTAAGTCCCAAATTTAATGAACATTTTTCCAAGTCCCACATTGAATCGGAAGACCAGAAAACTACAAAATCCTTGATATCACAGCTCTCCGCAGGACTATCGCCATGTCCTTTACACCGACTATAGTCCTTGATGATTGGAAACTTTCGAGACCACTTTCGTCCTGATCCTTCAAAGGACTTGCGAGATATTTGCAATTTCTCTTTAAACAGAAATGTCCTTTTATCTCAGCTATCCGAAGGACTTTCCAGGATCTGTTAGTGTCAGCCGAAGCGCGTCATCAAGGACTACCATCTGACCAAAGGACATCCTCATTGTCCTTGTAATGGCTGACAATTTAGGACATTTATTGTTTTTTTGCGATTTTTGGCCATTTTTCTGACTAACCCCCTTACGAAAATTCGAGTAATATTTTTGGAAGGATATTGAAAATCCTTGGATGCAGATCGGTAGTCCTGATCCTGGAGGATCCAAAAATGGATGTCCTGTCAAAATCGATCAATGTCCTGCCGAGATATGGCCTCGAGAAAATTATCCTTTTTTCGTTTTTTAGCTCTTAAATCCACAAATCCTGCCGCAGGACGAAAGGACATGGTTCCCTAGGATGTCCTTGATGATCTCTACAGATTGGCATCAAAAAAAGTTGCGGTCATCTAAGGATGGAGGTCACGAAAACGATCAAATAGGTCTTATTTCTCAACAATTCGAAGGACATTCCAGGACCTCATAACATCAGTCGATGCGGACGAAGAAGGACTTCCATCTGGCCGAAGGACATCACGATCAGGCTTAAAATAGCGGAGTTATGAGCAGTTTTGTGGTTTTTGGACTTGTAATTTTTAGCTAAGTTAACTATATAATTTATGTAGCATACTTTTGGGATGAGTAAAATGAATTTTTGTGAAAAGTGTTGCCTACTTATTGGGGGTAAAAGGAATCAACAATTATTTCCAGCGTCCCTTTAAGAATCAGGACGAAAGTGGTGTCAAACGAATCCTTTATCAAGGACAATAGTCCGGAAGGAGAAGGACATCCGGAAAGTCTTGCAAGGAGATGAGATATTAAGGATTTCATGTTTTTCTGAATTTGTTGCATACAACAACAAGAATTTAAAGTTTTAACGACGAATTTGCTCTTGATAAAATATGAAATACCAGGCCAACAGAATTACTTAGTAGGCAACTGGTTTAAATTTTATTTAAATGTGTAACGGATTGTTGGGCACTAAATATTTAAATTTAACGGACAATTGGACAAAAAAGTGAGCAAGAAATTTGGGAAACTGTAAACTCCTTAATATCTGAGCTCTCCGCATGAATTCCGAGATGTCCTTTTTACGCATTGTTGTCCTTCACAAGAGGATTCGTTTCACACCACTTCTAAAAAAGTTTGGGTCATGGATGCAGGACATGCAATTCTCTGAAAAACATTTCTCAACATTTCGAAGGACATTTGAGGACATGGCGATGTCAATAGATGCGCATTGGCAAGGACTTCCACCATGCCACAGGATATCGAAATCATCCTTCAAATGACTGATTTATTAGCAATTTTCTGCTTTTTGGATTTGTAATTTTCCCAAGTCTCAAATTGAATCCGAAGACCAAAAAAACTGCAGAAAACTACAAAATCCTTTTTATCTCGGCTCTCCGCAAGACTATCGCGATGTCCTTTGTACCGACTATGAAACCAGATCATCTTTAAATTGGGTAAGTAGTTATAAGAAGATTTCTAGTTTCTTTTGCGTTATTTTATTATTATTTTTATTATCTATACTGATAATAGTATGGAAAAAAGTTATTTTCTTAGTTTTTTAAAGGATATTCCAGGACCTGGTGATGTCAATCGATGGACTTGGAATCGAAGGACTTTCATCCTGCTAAAGAAGTAAATTTGAGTTTTTTTTTTTTTAATTTGTTGTAGCACACTTTTAGGGTGAAATGGAAAGGAATATTTGACGACTTTTTTAAAGGATCAGGATACAAAATGGAGTACAACGGTTCCCTGATGGCCCTCTAAGAACCTGAGTCATTAAGAATACTTTGATTTTTCGACTTAGTTGTATTTTGATTTTTCAGCCGTTGTAAAATATATAATCTTTTTAAAATCGATTATAAATCGGTCAAAACTATACATCTTGAATATTGAGAGTTCGGGATCGGACTATTTAATGGAACATTTTTCTGTGGAAAAAGGTAATATGTACAATTATCCTTCGAAAAGCTTTTAATATTTGTGTGCCATTCTGATCGTTCGTTTATTGAAAATGAAAATGACCCAACGACATTTAATCCAGTCTCAACTCGTAATTCCTATTCAATATTCGTCAAACAAATCAACCGCAAAATATCATCATCATCATTAGCATAAAGGTCAGTAAAAGAAATCGACAGAAATTGTTCCTCTCCTTCTACTAGCCATCCCCGCCCCAGATATGCCATATATAAAAAACCAATAACGGCCAACTTAGCGCCCAATTTGTTTGTGAATTCCCTTCAAAGTCTGCCCCCCCCTATACCTCTAATCTAGTGTCTCGGCTTCGCCTTGCCATGCTAGATATCTAAACGCTTTTCGCCAATAACCATTTGGCACATACTTTTCCAATAAAGTATTTACAGGATGCGCGTCTACGAGGGTGCGGGCGTTGCAATTCAATTGAAATATATATATATATGTACATATATAGCTGTGTGCGTGTGTGTGTGCTCATGCTGCTGCTGCTGCTACTTGGGCAATCTTCAAGAGACTTTTGGGCACGTTTTAATATTCTTGTATAATTCATAAGCAATTCCATCAACGGGCCTAAGTGGCCAACCAGCTGACGCCGACGAGAACAGTCAACAAGGGAAAAACAAAACCAACCCCCAGACATAGAAATTTGCTGGGTGGTAGAGAGGGAGGGTGTTGCTGATTTCCTTATCCCATTTTGCTTTTTTGGTTTTATTTTTGTTTTTTTTTTTTGATTCTGGTTTATTTACTTCAGCTTTAGCGCCATTTCTTTTGCCGCTTGTAACATATGGCGGCAGTTTGCCTACCTTTTGTCTTAGATGAGGTGAAATGGGCATATCGGTATCCTTCGAAAAGAGATTACAATAGATGGGGATCACATTTTTCTGCCTTATATGGGGTAGCGAAAGGTCGTTCCTGTATATTGTTTCTCTCTCTCGGCCCCCAATAAAGATCTCTTTGGCAATTTTTGGTGGATTTTGATGTGCCAATTGTTTTTATTCGATTTTATGGCAGGGACATAAAGGAAATTTGCAGCTCTTGCTGTCCTTGAGGTTTCTTCACGTCTTTGGAGCTTAGTGATTTCCTTTTTTTGGTCTCGTTTTTTGTCAGCCGAGTTAATATTAGTTGATCAATTGAATATACTCACGGAATCCAATGGCTGGGCTCTTGTGGCGCAGTGTTTTCTATAATTAAATGCCACGCCTTGGCCCAAGGCCGTGCCCCTTTTTTGTGTTCTCTTATGTTACATTGTTGCCATACACAATTTTGCTCTGCCCTGAAGTCAGCGGCATAAGATTTGCGATTTGCGTTGGCAGAGGCACGGGCACTGGCATGGGCACAGGGGGTGTAGGGGGTGCAAAGCCAAAATGAATTGCGCCTTTAAGGTTTTCGTTTAAGTGAAATGTCAGCAACAGAAATTGAATCGAGAATTGTAAAATTGGTTTTGTATAAACATTTTTTTGCCAAATGAAATGAAAATACTTTTGTTAAGTGTATGTTTGTGTGTGTGTGTGTGTGTGTGTGTGAGTGTGGTCTGCCAAGGCATTCTTCTTCTTCAGAAACTCGACTTTTGAAACACACAATATTTCTTGTGCCTGTTTTTTATATCCACACAGTGCACAGCGAGTTAGTGCAGCGTAACAAGCATTCCCTTTGAGAACTTGCTTATAATTTATGGCCCATCATGTGTGTGTGTGTGTGTGTGTGTGGGGGGGGGGAAAAATAGAAATCCTTCTACTGTGCGAAATGTCAAAAATACGAGTACGTCAATCAAATAACTTGGGGAATGAAAGAAATGCCTTCATCCTAGCTTTTGCTCGCTTTCTTTGTTTAGTTCAGCTTGATTTATGTCATTGTTTGGGAGGCCAGCCAAAGAATTGCTCTAGAAGATGTCAGAATTAACCAACCAACTACACTCACCCACGCACACAACAACAACAATTGCGACATGTGAGCAGCAGTAGAACCAGATTTATGAAGAAAAATGGAGTCCCGGATAACAGTATAAACGAAAAAAACCTTTTATCAAGCCTTGAAAAGTTATTACCCCCTTAAAGTATAGTCGTTATACATTATAAAAATTATAATACCCTATATATATAGGTACGTTTGATTTAAATTATCCTAAAATGCTAGAGTTAATTAGATGGTTAATTAATTTTAGATCGTCTCTTACCCATTTAATGCTTCGTAATAGTAATGCGAAATTAAAAAGACTTATCGAATTATAAAAAAAGCGCCTTAAAGTATGCAATTTCGTTAAATTTGAAACTTTTCTACGAATTACAATAAATAAATGGTCCCATCGTAAAAACAAAAAATCCATAATTATTTTGTAGTCTTACAAACCTGTCAATACGCTAGCATTATGCCAACATTTTCGTCATCTGGAAGAAATTGTTTAAGGTTTTTTAAATTTATGCAGCATAGTTTTTGGCATAATTTAATGTTAACCAGTTTGCATGAAAAGTTAATTGTAAGTCACTTTGTATCAATGCATTCGTATTGCAATATCAGACAAACCAAATCTTGACTTAAAGATTACAAAAAAAAAACATTTCATCATTTATTATTTGTTTCTTAGAAAACCATAAAAAATTTTTGTATACAATTATTTAACATACACAAATGTTTGTCATTTAGTTTTTGTCTTTCTTTACACACATAATAATAATAATAATAATAATAATAATTATATATATATATATATATATATACATATGTCTAACTAAACTAACAACTAGAAACGAGCTCGCATTTTTCACATTGTAAAAATGACTAGGCAATTATTTGTAGCTTTCATCAACACTTTCGTTTTTTTTGTTGTTTTTGCTTGTTTTTGTTTTAAATGAATTATTAATTTATCTACAAAATACATTACATTACAATACAATACATACAGAACCGATTTGGTGTTGGTTGCAAGAAATGGAATCAATATGAATACAAACATAATGCAAAGATGAGATGAAACAAAAAAAAAAAAAAAAATAATTAAAACAAAAACCCCGTGGCAAGAATATGAAATATGCCACAAATTTGGCCATAACGAGACTAAATGTAAGACTAAATGATCCACACAGTAACACAGGCATACACACACACACATTCACATTCACACACGCACATAAATGACACGCAGACAGACACACGATTATCTTACGTGGCATAAGTTCTATTGAATACCTCCATCTATGATATTTCCGGGCTGACTAAATTGCCATCACCAATAATGGGCTGAACATCTTCACTATCCGCCTCGCCCATGCAGGTGGCCATCGGTCCGTGCCGCAGCAGCGAATAACTGTCGCGATGATGAAGCAATAGCTTATGCTGCTGATGGGCAATGAAACTGCTGCCGCGGCGCAGCGAACGACGACCCATTTCGAGTATCTCAAGCGTTGGATCGCGGGCAAACACGAAATTCTGATAGGCTCGTATGAAGCTGAATATGATGGCTGAGGCTCCACCAAATATCATAAGATACGATCCAATAGGAGCGGCATACGGTGCTATGACAGTGGCCAGATAAATCCAGCGCTTAATGGCAGGTGTTAGCTCGGATATGCCCTGTAAAAGCGAAAAGATGGCCATCAATTAGAATCGGGGATTTTCTGGGTTTTGGAAATCTTTCTTGGGCTTATTGCGCATTTACCTCTTCTAGCCACATAACCGGAAATACAAAATCACGAAAGTCACGCACCGGATAGACGTCCTTGGCACGTGTCACTTTAAGATTTAACTGGATCCGCACTTTGCCCTCCAATGGTACTCCAAGTTTCTGTTGGGTGAGCACAAAACGAAATGTGTTATCTAATTGAATCTAGTCCATATATCTTCATTTAGTCGCTTACCGGTTGTATTTTGAAGTATGTTTCATGCTTTTTTTGGTCTGGCTGCAGGCCCTCCACCGATTCCAGCAACTCGGGATGAGCATCATAGAAGTGTGGATTTGATATATAGACCGGTGCCCCATATTGGCATGGACTTATATTCTGTAGTCCCCGTATGGCCTCATAGTCACTGGAATCGAAGCATCTGTTCTCCGGATTATGCTCAGAATCGCCATACGAATTATTGGGCAATCGAAACAGATCCGCTGCAATGCCATCTTTTGCCACACTCTCAACATAATTCAAGGGAATAATGCGACACAGATCCTTGTCATAGATATAGATCTTATTCGATTTGGTTATATCTCGCGGCGGAAAAAACGATCCCTCCGACCCGGCCACACTTGTGCATGGTTCCTCGTTCCAATGGGGCAAATGATCCATTCCATTTAGCGAGTCAATATAGCCGAATTGATCCATGCCCTGATAGCCTGTCTTTATGGTAGAGATTTCACTTAATGTCCCATTGCGCCCCAATAGAAGGCCCATGCGTTCCATGGGGCGCATGTGCTTCGGATAGAAACGATGGGCCAAACTGACCAGAGCATCGTCATAGCCAAACACCAATTGATCGGCTGTCACATTGATGAACGGTTTAAATTTCGCAGCTGTCAATACCACCGAAATGGTCTTCGATAGCAGATAACCCAACTTGGGACTCAAGCTGGTTAGGGTCTATTCGCAATGGATGGGAAGGGCAAAAAGGAGGAGGAGATTATTATAAATTCCATCCTGGCAGATTTGCAATTTGCATACTTACCAGCAAGGGTATGTTGGGTGTGACTATGGGCGTATTCTTATCAATACTCAGTTCAGGAACAAATTGTAATATCTTCTTATGCTGATATGACACTGTGTAATTATTCTCATGGAATTTCACATTCACCTTTTCCATATCTTCTCTGTAAATTGAAAACAAACAATTAAATCAATTAATTATATGTTTGACAAACGTAGAGTTAACTCTTTTTTCTTTGTTTTTGTTTTGTTTCAACTTTAATCAGCACGTGCTCGAAGTCTGTTCATCATCATGATGCCTAGAGTGTAGTCTGGTCTGGGCTGGTCTCTGGTCCAAAGTCAGGGGCAGTCGTTAAAAATTCCAACGGCCAACGCAATTGAATGTCAAGTTCATTTGTCGCTTGTCTCTTGGCTTTACAGAGAAAACTCCGACAACAATAACAAAAAACAGAAACCGAAACAAAAACACAAAAGCAAACAAACATAAAAACAACAAGAAAAAACAAAGAAAAATTACAGATGACAAGCATTTTGAGTTTTTAGTTTTGTTTTTCATGCGGTGCCTGTCTTAACTATTAAGTCAGCGAATGTTTATGAGTAGTAATTCTCTCCGCTGCTACCGTTTGACATTATATGTAAGTCAGCAACTTTTTCATTTCATACCCTGTACTACTACTCTACTAGTGTCGAACCAGTTCAGTCACTCACATTAGACGTAGTGATCATGTTCGCTTACTCATTTTCTCAATTGTTAAGTTGTTCATCAAATTGCTTGTCTAAACTCTAATTTATTCAATTTTTCTTTTCTCGGTTGTCGGTGCTGGATTAGCCATTAAGCAGGATTAGCTAGCCGTACAATCGGTTAGAAATTAAAATACAGTCTAAAAAAGGAAGATTAACCAAAAAATTGGGTATCGCTTTTTGCCGATTTTCATTTATGTTTTAACTTTCACTTTGGAAACTGATCTTTTATTTGGAATTATAGCCCTGATATATAATTTATATATAGGGTTTTCGATTGCTACAGGCTCCACGCTGGATGAATCAGGCACTGCATACAATTTATTTCGCTAATCATGGACGTGAAAAGAAATCAAATAAATATAAAGTGAATGAACAAAAAAAGGACAAAGGTCTTTGTGAGCTGGTAAAGCTAAGATTCTATAAAGTGTCCCATGGGATACAATTCGCAAACAAATTGATATTTGCTCACATATTTATAAATATATAGAAAACATCGAATTAAGTCGTTATAGGGTATTGCTTAGTCGACAAGCGAACATTTTTGTTCTTTTTTTTTTGATATCTTTTGTTTTTTAAACTCATCATTTCCCTTGAAGTGAGATGTTGTCGTCAACATTGCGACGGCATTTAAATTAATCATAATCTGTGGCAGTAGATGATGATTGATCGATCACTTGTACGCGGATTGCGGATTTCGGACTTGGCCAGGTTATCCTTCAGCCAGTCAGTCAGTGGCTGAAACTGGTTGTCTATAAGGCGGCACTCTGTAATATTTGCACTCTGAGATGTTGTAATCTCAATTAACTCGGTAGAGAAAAATAACAAAAAATTAAGTTAATATTTATATTGTGGAAACAGTTTGCGAGCTCGTGGTTTAATTGGTCAAGTAAATTGCACAGTTCGCTTCATGGCACATGGCCACTTGATGAAGTGTTAAAATTTGCAAAATTATAAAAAATTGTGGCAATTTGTGTTTCCTTAATCGATAAACAAACATTTGCATGCATTCGTATGTGGTTATCTAATAAACAAAACAATTTTAAAACTGGCCAAACTTCAAGACAAAAAAACAACAAAAAATTCAAAGAACAGCAATTTTTTCGAAAAAGTTGTAAAGTCAAATCTAAAGGCCAATATTAACATTCATAATATATACTATTATACAGGTGAAAACTTTTCAACTTTACTGGGGCCATTTCTTAGATCTTTACGATCGACAAGTGACCTGACATTTGGTTTTCGAAAATTATTAAGTAAAATTAAATTGGAAAATGTTTTATGCGTAACGAATCCGAATTGGAATAAAAGTAATAATAATAATTGGACATTGGAGATTGAACTTAATATATAATAATAAATGGAAGAGTTAACAATAAGGAGTTATCGATCTTTGTGCTGGGCATGCGGCTGAATGTGACCAAAAATGGCATTCTTATGTTCTTTAGTAGCTTTGGAATGGTCGAAGCCGATGACCATTCGAATAAACCAAGGATTTTTGTGTACAAGAATAAGTTTATTTATAGCGGAGATGGCCATTAGATGTCTGAATGGCAGGAAGTTTATGGGAGAAACTATAACGGTAACTATCAACGCGCAAGGTCGTGACATTCGCTATAGATATCCTCGAGAGTTTGCTCCATCAAACAATCGGGAACAGCAACAGGAACGGCAGCATCAGCATCGTCCGCAACGAATCCCAAAGGAAATTTAAAATTCAGGAGTCTAAGAAGTTGGTTTATGTCAATTCTGAATTGCGTTGAATTTTCACAGCTTGCTTTGATGGAAACCTTTTCATAATAGAAATCGATAACTGAAATGTGTAGCCTTGGATTTAATCGAAGTAAATTGCCAGGGCAGGGCACCGACTAGTGTTGATAATTTTTAAGAAATATCAATGAAATTGACTTCGCAGTCATGTTTACATATGGATGTATATATATTCTCTCTCTACTATAGCTGCTGGAAATTTGAATTCTAATTGAATGTTTTAAAATGAAAACGTTTTTTAAGATTCTAGAATCTAGAAGTACAACTAAAAAAGATTTCTTTTTTTTTTTTTTGTTGAAATTAATTACAATTTCAGCAATATTCATTGCATTTATCTACTTATTATTCAGTAATTACAGCTATTAAAATTTATTTTAAACTTCCACAATTCTCAACAAACCATGACCAAAGAGCACTTTGCTAAAGCCACCATGAAAATTAAGTAAAGTAAGTACAATATACGAATACGAATCTAAATATATGTATGTATGTACATATATGTATAAAGATAGACACATCTGTGTGTGTATGTGTGCGTACATATAAAGCCAGAAGGCGTAACGATTTAAACTTTTGCAGGTATGAATACATACCAACATATTACTTATATTTTATATATAATATATCAGATGATTACCTGTAGACAAAAGGTCCGACCTCTTGCAATTTAGGCTTCTCTCCATTGAGAAACCCATCTGGATTTGTTACATTATAGATATAGACCTTGGTTAGTCGTATGACTCCGGGTCTTTGCCAATAATGATAGCTAAGTGTATCATTCCACAGCCTTAAATTCTGTCAATAGAAACGATCATATGTATTATGGAAAAGAGTCATTCAAGAATCACTTTAATCCACTTACCTTTAGTATAAAATAATCTAGCCAGGGTATGGATGATAAAACTATGCCTAAGATTAAGGTAACTATACCAATTATTATCACAGCTAGTCTATCTGTAAGTGGAAAACAACAAATATTTACATAAATTAATGTGCATGCACTTTGACTATAACGACAATTGACAATTAAATATAACATTTTTCTTTTGTGTTACGATATTTCGTAAAAATAATTCTGTGCTAAGTGAGAAAAGAAAAACAAAAAAGTTCCCCCCTGATGCAATATTTCCGTTTCCGTAGCACTTTTCGCACATTCCCCTCTGTCAAGCCTCACCTCGTCAGCTCTCTTCTTACACGTGTACACTGTAATCATGAGGGTAAGCCCCATCCATGACTTGTTTTTGATAAGTGGTAAAGGATTGGAGTAGTAATGGGCAACATAAAGTCGGCTCATTGTGTGACTCCAGTATACGTCATATTTTAGGGCATTAAATTGCAGTCTTCGGGCTTTTTTATATTGATTTCATGATACTTCACGGATGTCACACGTCTCTCGTGTCTCACAGTCTCTCTCAATTGCAATGGTCAACAATTTCAGTTGTGATCTTGGCCGACTTAATCTTCGTTTTTGTTTTTGTCCCCCCTCTTGTTAAATGTTTGTTTATACATACATATATATTTATTTTTTATTTTTTAATGTTCCTTACGTTTTTTCGGTTATCACTAATTGAAATTGAATTTTTATATAGTTTTTTTTGCGTGTAATGTTGTTGTGTTTTTTTTCTTTTATCGGCCTATGCACTTAGTTAGTATCACCTGGTTTTTGTAGTTGTTGTGGATGTTGACGTTTTGTGGCAGTTACTGTTTTAGTTGTTGTTGTTGTGGGCGTGGTTAGCAACATGTCAGCAGTGGGCGATGGTAATGATGATGGCCAACAAGTTTTGCGTGGTGCCCCAAAACATTCAACTTACTGATTGGCTCAAACCAAAGCGAACCGTTCAACCGATCAACCAACCGATCAAAACGTTTTTCGCCGAATCAAAAAAAAAAAGTGCAAGGTCCAGCATTAAACAACATATAAATTATAATTTTTATTTATATGCAAGTATGAAATGCATTTTTCGGGTCAGTTAAAAAAATCAAGCAATCACCAAAAAAAAAAAGATTCAATAATAAACATAAATACTATGGGCTCGATTTGAGAAACTTTATCAAAGATTCTATACTCTTGCAATGTGACAAGTAATGATGACAAGTAATATACATATATATAATAAATAATTGGATAACTTTGAGTAGGTATACTTATAAGAAAAAGTAAGTGTCATCTTCAAATAGAGGTAAAATGGTATTAAAGTCTATGTTAGTTTGTATACTAGCATTCAGTACCTAATTCATTATTGTGTTAGAATAAAGCTAACATTAAGATAGAGATAAAATAGTATCATATATATACTAGAATAAGGGATAATAAGGGTTTTGAAGGACTTTGTTACTGAAACCAAAATGAGAACAACGGTATTATAGAGAATATATGTACATATATAGAGGGCTCTTACACATGGCTAAGATAAAGAACAATAATTTGTAAGATCTGTTATGATGAGATTCTGGCTAGTTATTAAAAGATTGCTTCTGATCATCTGTGGTTATTCTGTACTAAAATTTGCTAGACACTAAGAAGTTATTGCCTGTTATTCATTTTTGTAGTGAATGTATGTATCCATTTATGGTTAGGGTATAGCCAATCCAGATATGTAGAAGCGAAACGGCTTTGTCAGCGCTGCGATAACGATTTGGGCAGACCAAAAAGCCGCTGAAGACGCTGAGACATAAATCAGCTTTTCGAAATTCATTAAACCCATATTGAAATGGGCGCGATAATTGCTGTCAAAATATGTAAGTTTTATAATATTAATTTTTTCCTCCTACCCCTTATTTATTTTTTTTCTTTGGTGCAAGTTAAAGTTCAAGCGGCATTTTTTGTTGTGTGTTGTTTTTTTAATTTTTTTTATTTCCATGGTGTTCCACTGACCCTGAAGAGTCTCAAAAAACTTGGTTGTTCAGAGAAAGTTACGCAAAAATAAAAAAGATGTCATAAAATGAAACACATAGCGTTGACGTGGTCGGCCAGCAGCATGGAATGGCGGAGAGGGTGTAGGGGGATCTCTCAAGGTCAAGAGAAGAGAAGTTGGGTTTAATATTTCTTAGCATTCAACATAAATTAAAGAAAGCTTTTGATTCATTGCCGGGTCGCCGGTGTTCGGGTCTCAGTCATTGCGTTATAAGTTATCAATAATTGTGTATTTCGGTAATTTGTATGAGTAGTTTTTTGTTTCTTTCTTCTGTAGGCACAAACTGATTAAACCGACTTTACGGACGACATGGTCACTAGACATTTGGCACACAATTGATACGTCAGCGGTCGACAGTTTTGAGTTGACAATTATGCTGATCTCTTCGCTGTCGTTTTTATTGCATGTAGCAAGTAAAGGTGTAAGCAATTCTTATTGTAATCTAAATACCCTATAAAGAAAAGGTCTTATTGCCAAGGTATTTAAGACAGACACTACTTAACTTTTTTATACATTAATTGGCAATTTAGCAAATTGCGTTTAAGTAGGCAATTATTGAATAAATGTACTTCAAAGAAACTGCTGAAGAAATTATTGGATTTTGTTAGACTTGAGACTTCTTGTTAATAAGTAGAGTATCTAGAAGTCGTTGCCTTTAAAGTTTGTTGCTTTTACATGTATTTTTGATGTTTCTCATAGTCTTTGTTAAGTTACAACAGTTTCAGAGGCGTCCCAAATATGAAAGAGTTCTAGTTAATCTACAGCAAATAAATAGTTTAGTCAATAATTTTCTTAAATAAAGAAATTAAAGATAGTTTGGATTAGGACTTATTGAATTTGTAGTGTTGTGTCCCCTTTGTGTAGCGACGCCTCTGTTTAATTTCAATTCATTGCTGGTGTCATATAGTCGTTTCGTTGGAAATTATAGCTGAACATGCGATATTTGTGGGTATATGGCACTTGCTTCTAGTTTCTAAATGTTGAAATGAAGACTACGCATAAATTGCTTAGCCAAAATACAAGTCAATCCGAAAGCTACAAATTAGTTATTTTGCCGCATCAACACAAAAGTCTTTGAAAAGATTGCAAATGACATTTTCTACAAGTTCCACCGTCCCCTCGAAACATTTCACAATCATACTTAGTTGTGTTTAGAAACTGAACTGTGCAATGTGCAGCTGTTCTTTTGGCTTAGCCGCTAACTTATAATACCAACAACAACTACTCGATTTCAATGGGGCCGGCTATGCGGAATTGTTTTCGGGGTGTCTCTCCTAACAATAGAACCAACAATACACAGGCTAAAACAGTTGCAACGTTGCGGCGTTTTGTCTCGGCTGACATTACAGCTAAACAATTAACTTGGAGATTTCATTTCAGAACGTGCCTCAGCACCAACAATGATCATGGTCCGCCTGTCAATTGGTCAGCATAACAACAACAACAACAACAACAAAAACTTCCCATATGCTAGAGGCACTGCACCTACGTCTCCATTGCATTGTGTAAACACTTTTGTTGTAGTCTGTAGTCTGTAGCGTGTGTGTGTGTGTGTTTTTAAGCAAATTATTGCAATTCTTTCATGATAGGAATCACTTCCTCGTATGGCTAGCCATCAGCCCTCCTTCTCTCACTCCACTCTTATCTAGGCTCAAAAAACCCTTTTTTGGGCTGATATCTTGGGGATTCTCCCCAATTAGTTTACGTACAGCAAAAGGCATGTCCACACGAAAAGGAAAACTCGTTTCTGGTTACTTTTTTTTCGGCTACTTGGACGTGCCTTCTTGGCAATTTTGCATTTAACTTATCGCATTTCGGCCCTTAATTAAAGCATTTACAACTGATTTTGGGTCTGGATAAAGACCACAGACGGTTTTTTTCTTCTCCTCTGTGTTTTTTGTTTTCTTCTTTTGATTTTTTATTCCATTTTGTTTCTGAAGCGGCTGCCGAAGGTTAGGACTGGAAAGTTTTACAAGTTCAACACGTGAAGATAAAATGAATGGAATAACTTGTAACGGAAATCCTGGCGCATGCGATGCATTTCGTTGAGGAGAGGGAGAGAGAGAGAGAGAGAAAGAGGGAGATAGAGAAAAAAACCCATTGAAATTGTTACAAAGAGACATAACAATGAGAATTTTGTTTTTGAAACTGGTTAATATCAGATTCAATTATACATATGAGAATGCTTTCTGTATAGAGGAAACAAAAGGAAAGGTAATAAAGATTGCAGGAAACCTTTTAATAGTATGGAAAAATGTTAACGGAAATTATCAATTAGATACAAATAAGTAGAATCCTATATATGATAATTATAAATGAAACCACTTTAGGTAAATCTCTTTCTTTTTCTCTTTCCGGGCTTTCATGAATGAGGATGATTAAAGAGCTCATAAACTTTAATAGATTATTATATATTTACTTTCGGGTCATGATAACTCAAATTGCGACCCTGTATTTAAGCCCATATTAGCAACTAAAAGATTGATATCCAATTTTTTGGTCAAGTGAAATTTGTGGTTGACCCATTTAGACCGCCATTAAATCACATCTGCTAACTGCTAACTAACTGAGTCAGTGCTTTGGCAATTCTAATGCAATGTTTTGCTTTTTGCTGCCGTTGTTATTATTGTTGTTGTTTTCTAACATGCTAACAAACAAATAACCAAAAACATAAAAAAAGGCAGCAGTAGCAGTAGCAGCAGCACCAGCACCAGCAGCAACAACAAAACAACTCGTAAGCCAAAGTAAAATTCGCAATTGAAAAATCTAAGCGAATACTTAGCCAATGCTTGACCAATGCAGCAACTACAATTACAGCTACAACTATTAACTACCAGATACTCGTACTAACTCACACACACACACAGAGACACAAATACGTATATATAAAGTAAATATGAAAATGTTGCCAAATCAATATACAAGATACCAAAAGACAGAGAAGTGAAAAAGCAAACCAAAAACTGAAAATAAAAAACCGAATAACGAAAAATTGAAGCTGCAGCCAACCCAGGCAACCTACCAACTAAGCAACCTACCTACTGAATGAGTGAATGAGTAGCCAGTGAATGAGTGTCTCTGAGTGTATTCAAGAGTCCAAAACGATAGGTAATAGCCGACAGTCAAGTGAGTGGAGTGGACATGGCTAAAAGATCAAGAGAGTGAGCACAAATTAACACATGCAGGGAGACAGACTGCCGGACAGACAGACAAACAGACAGATAGATAGACAGGCAGCAACAGCCTTGCCTTGTTTGATTCTTTGCCTAAAGAGAGGCGTTTGTAGGGGGAGTGAGGAAGGTTTGGGTGGTTTGTGTGTCTGTGTGCAACTCAAATAGAAACAGGCGCGGTAGCTGCAACTCATGAAGAAGTTCCACCACCAACTATGGACACTTTGAATCTTTGGCAACAGCAATTCGTATGTATGTGCGAAGTTTTAGCTTATATAACCAGATATCTAGTTGGTATTAAAGACTTTTTCTATACACACTTGTAATGTTAAACTTTGCCATGCTAAGCCCAAAAATGTATATATATTTATTTTTTTGTCACATGGCAAAAGGTTATTCTATCAACAATCACTTCGATTAAGCATTAGACATTTAAATATTGAATTAAATAGCTTTTGGTTGCCTTTATGTAAGGTTCTCTTCCACCTATAGAAGTAAGTTGAAGGAAATAACAAATTTGTAAGTAGATGCCTTTTGACTGGGATAATTTTTACGTTTTTTTGTTTTAAATGCGGAAATTAAAGCAATTTAAATGTCATAGAGTAGGGTACATATATGTATAATTTTGAGATTTTCTAGTTATAAAACAGAAAGATAATCAATTTGTAGTTTTGAACTATAAAAAGTTAAAACGAGTAGATCTCATTTTATTACAGAGCTCTTCTCGGTATGTTATGCCACTTGGATGCTTTAAAGTGTTTCTCTCAATTTACTTCTCGATGCGCAATAGTTAGCAATCAAGCTCAATCAGCTATTATCGAGTGCCTTCCGTGTGATGATCATAGTCATCATCCTCATAATCCAAGGCAATTAAATTCAAAAAACAAAAAACAAAAAACAAGCTTGCATTAAATCGCATAAACATAAACTACAAACATAGTTAAAACAATCATGACAATTCTTATCGGATGACACTTAAGCCAACAAGTCAAGCTCACGTAAGCCAAAAACAAAACAGTTAAAATACTTAAAGCCAAGTCAGGCCAATAATTAACCTGCTGCCGACGCCACACGCCTTAATCCAACACTTGTGGTACTTATACATACAGCATCCGATAGAAGTCCATCAGCCTCATCACAGCATCGTCTACAGCATCGATCCAAAGCCAATAACAAGGCAGCATGGCCATAAAGCAAGTCGACAACTTGGCTAACTGGCAGTCAAGTGCAAAACGCTTAAAAAATAATTCTCGACACACGAAACTAGAAAGATAGATAGATAGACAGAGAGAGAAAGAGAACGAGCCCATAGTAGTATTAGCAGCAGCAGCAGATAAAAGGCAATCATTGAATATCGAAATCAAAACCACATACAACCGAAAATATATTGCCAGATCGATGTCTAAGCCAAGTTCAGAGAGCCAGAGATAGACACAGAGACAGAGCCACAGCCACACTCGCAGCCGGAGCTAGTCAATGTTCTTGGCCCTGGTAAGAGGCGACTTCATGCTATTTGCACACTTGGCTGATTCGGTCTCACTTGGCGTATACGCAATGTCGGCCATTGCATAGAACGCCTATCTCTCCATAGAGATGCATGCCTGTATGTGTGTGTGTGTGTGTGTGTTTGTGTATGCGTGTGTTTCCTTGATTTACATCCAAGCTTAGTTGGTTTACTTAGTTAGTTAGTTGTTTCTACTTTTAGTTTTCAAGTCTGCTGCCTCTGTAAATTTCTGTGTGTGTGTGTGCATTTTTGTTTATTTATTTTTTCTAATTTTTTGTTGCTGTTTTTTTTTTTTTTTTTTGCCAAAGACTTGTTTTAAATTTTGTTGTTGTTGGGTTTTCATTGCAGTTCTTGGATGACCAGTTTTGTTAATCTTTTTGTTGTTGTTGTTTATTTTATATTTTTGCGGTATTTTCGTTTGCCACTGTTGCAGTTGCAACTGCTGACGATTTTTATCTATTTTGATTTTTTTTGGTTTTTTGCCCGCCAGGCTGCAACTCGTTTTTGGGTTTTTTGTTTTTGTGCTTTAAACTAAACAAGTAAAACTTAACAAAAAGTTAAAAAAAAAGTAACCGAAACCAATTTGGCTGTTGATATTGACTTTTAGTTAGCTAATTGAGCATTTAATAAATATTTTTTACCATTAATTTGATTAACAAATAAACCTTTATTTAGGCAATTTTTTGTTTTGTATCATTTATTTATTTATTTATTTTTTTTTTTTGAATGTGAGAAAAATATTTTTAAAATGCCAATTAACCGTTACATGACGACACGTTCATATAAATGAAACTATGAATTATCTATTGAAAAACAACAACAAAAAATTGACTATAAATCTGATTGTAATTGAAGATTTGTAGTCATTTTGTTGTTGCCTTTTTTAAAGTTCAATAAAATGACTTGCAGTTTGTATTTTTTGTTTGTTGTTGTTGTTGGTTATACGTTTGTTTGTAGTATTACTTACTATTGCTAATCTTAACGCCATGCGATATTAACATGGACAACGGCGTTCCTCGGTGTGTTACATGAGGGCGTGAACGTCGCCCTGTGGCTGTTGATCCCTGTGAACCCTGTGATTGATGCTGCTGATGATGCGGCAGCGACTGCTGTTGTTGCAGTTGTTGTTGTTGTTGTTGGTGGTGGTGGTGGTGCTGCTGCTGCTGCTGTTGGTGATGACGACGACCACGCCCACAGCTCGCCCAGTCAAGTATGTGATCTCTAGCAGTGCGTCCATATCTCAAATAATGCTTTTCTAAGCCCATAATTCAAATCTAGAAAATAAGTGAGTAAAATTCATGAGTAAGAGTGAATGGAGTGAGGGGCAAGTGGTGCGGGGGTTTACATAAGTTTATGGCTTATTCTATTTACGACTTTATCATGTATTAATGGCAGGTAATTAAAATTTAATTAGTTGAACACTGACTTCCTGGGGTCGAAAAGGAAAGCTTATTAGAATTCACATAAAAAACCTTGGCATACATTTTATTACATAGCGAGAGGGATGGGTAGACTGGCGACTAGAGAGATAGAAAGAATGAGAAGTAGAAATAGATGGTATATATGTATGTATGTACATACATATGTACATATGTCCGGTTGAATGTCCGCTTGTTCTGTGCTAAGTTTACCCATTCGTGTTTTAAATGAATTAATGTTTATATTAGCCACAGCTATGTGTGGCGGCTATAGCTTGATTAATGCAATTAACTAAATACATTTATCACCTGGACATACCGTGATGTGAAAATAAAACAACAACAACAACAAAATTGCAATAACCGCCACATATGTATGCAAATTGATTAGTGTTTTTGTTTGTTTTTTTTCTTTCTACCAAACGGTATTAACTCGACTTGGTTTCTAATTGTAAATGCAACGTGAAGATCTCTCTGACTAATAAAAACAATAAAATAAAAACAAAAACCCACACACACACACACACACAAACAAATGACTTAAGCAACGAACTTGCCACTTTAATAATGCTTGGACTTTCATTCATCTGAGTTTCGGATACTGAATGTTGCGGCAGGGCAACGGCCAGACATACAGCATACAACACAGATTGGGGACACAGAGACAGGGGGACAAAATAAAAATGAACCTCTTCTCAACTGGAGGGCAAAATTTGTTTTAATTGACTATCCAGCCGAGCTGACATAACTGAAATATTTAACATTTTACCTTTTACACTAATCTTTCCGATAAGGTATATGCCTTAATTCATTAAAAATGAAACCAAAGTGTAAAGAAAATGACAAGGTCACTCCAGGATACCCTCTAGTATGGTGTTTCTATTATAATCTATATGTACCTCAAGAGTTACGTAAATGATTGGACTAATTGGTATATAGCGAGCCGATCGAAAGGGTATTGGCATGTGACATTTCTTATTGTTGTGCTTCACAATTGAGCGATTTATAAATTATGAAAAACAAAAAAATAAAGAAACTCCGAAAATGAAAATAAACTTAAATCTTATGCTCAAGAGTTGGGCAAAAAAATAAAGGCAAAAATTATTTAAACACAATTAATGACATTTAGTTTTTGCGCTTTTTATTTTAATTGGCCGACAGTCAGCCGACACATTGTCGTCAACTGCTTTGGGCCAAGTTCAGTTAGCAATGATGACGATGATGATGAGTTTAACAAAGCAGAGCAAATATTTTGCCATTTAGCTACGTTTAATGAGCATAAAATAATTAAGGCCGCCACTTAATTTGCCAACATTTGCACAATGAGGAAAACAGTCAAAAGAAGCCAAAAAGCAAAAAACCAGAAGGAATTCAAGGATATCCGAATAAGTAAAGGGAAAGGATGCGAAACAGGTGGGAATTAAATAAAGATGTGAATTGAAAGATCCACCACATAGTTATTTTATTTAAAAAATCAGCTGCCATAATTATACAGTTCATTCATTGAGTAGGCCTTGATTTAAACTTTGCATATTTATCCTAAAATTACATTTAATTCCTCTTTCTAATGTATTCATTTTTCTTGTCTCTTATTTCTCATTTAGTCAGTTCAATCATGTTGGGTTTTTTCCCTTAAAGGCTAAACAAAATGATTGTTCCATCTGGTAAAGAATATTCCATTCGTATACCAAACGTAATTTTCAACCATGACTTAAGAATGAAGACTGCAAATTCATATGGCTGATTAAGACTACATTACAATATATAAATAGTGCTTTAATTTTCACAGAAGTTCCACTTAATTGACCGGCAATTTTCTTTTACTTTCGCTCTACTCCAATTAACCTCTACATCAACCTCACACTTTTACCCCAATTTACGCTTCATCAGCGACATCATGCAGAAAAGCCAATCCATTAAGAAGTCTTCGGGCATTTTACTAAAAGACGCTGAAGAAAACTTCAGGCCAAAAACTAAAGGAAAAAAAAAGGAAAACACGTTTTTTTCGAAAATTTTCTGCTTATTGGCTTCAGCTTGGTCACCTGGTCGACTGACAGTTGCCTTCTCGCTCATTTCGCTTGCTTCTTTGGCATATTATGTAATAAAAAAAACACATACACTCACACAAAATGAAAGAGAGCAAAAGAGAGAAAGAGAGAGAGAGAGCATAAATGGCAAATGGAGACACAATCTTAGTTAGTGCAAAAATTCAAGCTAGAAATCATTAAAACATAGCACCAAATAGCATTTGCGTAAAGAGAAAGAAATTGCACACAGAAAATTTCAAAATGCCAAAAACAGAAAACAAAAAAAAAAAAAAGAAAAAATTGATTGACCTAAATACTACATAAGTATTATAAACCAGTCAAAGTCCAGAGCACACATATGGCAACCCGATTTCGGGTGTTGCAATCTCACGCTCCAGCTATAGCTTTAGTTTTAGCCTCAGCTTCAGCTCCAGCTGCCGCTCCCGTCTAATGTTTGGGCTTTCTAAATCGTTAACAGCTGACCACAAGCTGGAATCGAAATTGAAATCCGAATCCGAGCCAGCTTCACTCGTTCATTGCATTGGTAACACTTTCGATTGCAGTCAACAATCGTGTGCTCAGAAGTAGGTTGCTTGGCCAGCAGGCCAATGAGCCATTGAGCCACTAAGCCGCCACTAAGCCAGCAGCGTTCATTGGCATTTGCCGAAATCTCCTTGTGTCTGGTCGCCTGGTTGCACCTGCTGAGCAGTTGTTGTTATTGTTTTTGCTTTCGGCTACTGCGCTATTGCATCTTGTGTACATTTCAATGCATGAGTCAAGAGCTGCTGCTGCTGCCACAAGATGCTATAACAAATGGATGTAGTCATATTCATATGTATCTACCTTACTAGGATCCCCTTCCCCTCATATTTTCAGGGAATTTCCCTACTACATAAACTGGTCTTTCAATTGCTTGAGTTTGCAATTCACAAAATGTTTAAAATTTATATACATATCTCATTTATCAGATCTCAACCTAAAATATGACTAGCTAGTGTCAGTTAGTGATCTGTAACATATTTTTTGTTAGTTTTGTGTTAACCGTTTCTCTTGATAACAATTATAATTATACTTTCTATTTATAGCTCGAGATTTACAGTAGTCGGGGCAGTCGGGGCAATTGGAAGGAATGGAGTTAGTCGCCCGCTGCAGTATCGGGTTAAGCTAAGAATTTTCATATCTTTGATTACCCTTAATTGATTGCTAATCAATTGTAAGTATCTGTTAGTGGGTTTGTTTCTAAATATTTAGTAGTAAATTATTTGTCTATTTCGTTTGTAAATGCAATCTCCAACTCGTAAGCACTTTTATCTGTCTTATTGTCATTATTTCCTCGTACATACAGACATATGTACATACATACGGACAAACAAACGAAACAAATGTGGACAAACAGTAGCCGCTCGAATCGGAATCGGAATCGGAGTCGGAGTCTTGAGTTAAGCTCTTGTTGCATTGTTGTTTTCTTTGCACTTGTTGTTTGTTTTGGCTGCTGCCTACCTACCTGCTGCAATTTCACACAGCTTCACTTGAGTTGAAGTTGTCGTTATTGCTGTTGCTGTGCATTTTTTTCAGTAGTGCGAAGGTCACGCGCCACTTTTCTTTCTCTTGCCATTTATAATGCACAGACTCCAGCTGTTATCCCCGAAATCCAGTTTGAAGTCAACGGCTTCGGTTTTCGGGCCTGGCTCACACGTCGCATAGCGTCGCCTTGTTTTATGCATTTTTAATAAATTTTTACTTAATTTTTTTTTGTCGGTCGATCATCATCTTACAATTTATATATATATACACATATATTTACAATTTATTTTGTATATATAAATACATATATATAATATATATACTTTTTGGGGTATATACATAAAATATCAATTTTTTGCCTCGTCAGCAGCAGGCGCTTCCTTTTTGCCTGATTACAGAGCACTTGGAACTTGAATGGCTTCATAAGCCAATGCCAAAAAGGAAGAGTGATCCCGAAAAATGAAAAAAAGGAAAAAAAAAAAACGGAATGGGCATGGCTATGGGCATGGGCATGGGCATGGGCATGGGCATGGGCATGGGCATGGGCTTGGGCATTTCATAATTGGCATTGTTGGGAACGCGTTGATTGGCAAATTGTATGCAATTATTACAACTGCTTGCGTATGGATTTTATTCGCATTATTTCGGTATTTCTTTTCTTTTGCTGATCGAGGGTAGGGGGAGGAGGGAAAATTGTTCAACGAAAAGTTCGTTCATCTTTTGTACTGTTGACATTGAGCCCATAGCCCTAACTAATTGTAAGCGTTCCGGAAGTTTTCCGTTGGGTCAGTAGTAAGTGAGTTCCCTCATTTAACTCTAATTGCAGCTTTACACATTGCCTAGGTATTTATTAGTATCTCAGGTATCTGCCTTCTCAACATAACGGCCAAAAACTTGGACTTGAAATGCCATATGTAAATATATGAGACTTTCCGCCATATGCCTATTCAAACATACTTACATTTACGCTTGGTTCGGCCTAACATTTACTTTCTTTCTGTCTTTCTTTCTTTCTTTAAGCAAACCAAAGGAGACCACAAGGCGAGAGGTGGAGAGGTGGTGGGTAGGTGGATCTTAGCAATGTAAATCGTTTTGTTAAGCTCAATTAAGGCATCGGCTGAAACGCATAGAGCGCAACAAATCATTCTATAAATAGTATGTACAACAACAACAGCAACAACAATGTAAACAATTTAAATGGCATTAAGTAATTTAACATTCAACTTCATAATATGTATCTATGCATGTTATAATTATTTGTTGTTGCTTCTCTTTTTCTTTTCTCTTGTTTCTTTCCCTTGTTTCATTTAGAAATTGAAAAAAAAAAACAAAAAACAAAAACAAAATTATGCAAGTGAGCAGCAAGCAAACGAAAGACTTAGGCAACGAACTTGAAAACAATTTGAAGGCAGGCAAAAAAGGGCACATCCCGCACCATCACCCCTGCCACCCGCCATTGTTACCCACATATATTTACACATATATTTACATACATGTATATAAAGCCAAAAGTCATGTCATTGGAAATGGCAAATGTATGTTTTTCTAACATTTTCCATCCATCTATTTCATCACAATGTATTAATTGAAGGAAAACCCAGCACAAAATATATCTATGTATATACTAGATATATACAATAGAAGTTAGAGAAATAAGAATAGCAATTGCAAACGACTCAGGAAATTTGCACAACCTCTATCTAGGCATAAATAAGAATATGTAGGATACCATCAAAAAGTTCCTACAACTGTAATTAGCTTCTCTAATGATTTTAATGAACAATTAGTGGATACTTATTTATAATTATTTTCAGAATATAAAACTACATTAAATATTTTGCTAACGAGAGGCCTGACAAGTAGTTGGCTTCTTCTGTTCGTAATAGCATTTTGCGATGGCTCGTTCTCCAGAGAGAATAGTTCGAGCTTAGCGTTTTGCCACGCGTTTAGTTATCCCTCACCCTTGTTACCCCTCCCCATTAGTCTAAATTCACTCTATGTCTCATTGGTCGTCGTCATCGTCATGATCGTCGTCGTCGTCGACGTCGTCTCAGAGCCTCACTTACTGCCGTGGCCAATCGCTGAAGCGTGGCCACTCCATCAAAATTATTGGCAAACATTTTTCCAATAGTCAGCCGACACAAGCGAAACAATATAAAAGAGCGACAACAACAACAAAAGCAACAGTAATCACATTTTTTTTTTGCCTCGAATGTTGTAATTTATATGTGTATTAACCATACTTTATATTTATTTTTTTCTGTTTTTTGTTTTGGTTTTCTTCTTTTGCTTTATTTAGCTTATGAGCCATTTTTCGCGAGTCTCGCTAAATGCTCTAATTACGCTAGAGAATTTTGAATCATAAAAGTAAATCCCAGACATAAATCCTTCCATTGGCAGTTTTTGTTTTCTCTGTCTTGGCCACATTTACGTATGTATGTATTTGCTTTATTTTGTTTATGACTTGACTTAAGAGAGGAGGAGGCTCTTGAAACATGTCAGAGAAATGAAAAGCAGCAAGGTCGCTCAAAGTCAACCAAGCGTGGCAGGCTGGCAACTTCAATCCTGACCTAAGTCACATGTATATCTATTGTCTGGTTGTCTTGTCAACCCTGCGGCGGCTTCGACTTTGGCTTCGGCATGTAGCGGCAGCAATTGATGGATTTCTCGCACATTAAAGGTGAACATAATATTCGCGCTTATCAATAAAGCAAATCAATTTCTTATTAAAAAGCATGCCCAGCTTATTATGTAAAAAACGGCAACAAAATATCTATAAGATACACACACACACACACATGTCTCTTTCGGTGTGATGTGTGTGTATGTTTGGGTTATTAGCAGTTAAGCAGCCTAAGGCAAAAACTACACTGTGAATCACTAGATACCAAAAAAAAAGACAACAACGCGAAAAAACCGAGAAGGTAAAAAAAGAGAAAAAAACCGTATGTCAATATTTCAATTTAACGGTTAAAAAGAAAAGACAACAACAAAGCGATCACTTTGTTACCTTTTTGTGTGACGTCCATTGCACTTAAAGAGTCTGTGTGTGTGTGTGTGTGTTTTTTTTTGCGGTTAATTAAGATAACTTCTGGTTGGTGGGCGGATAGCTGGATGATGGGATGGCTAAATGGTTAAATGGTGGTTGGATGTTTTGGATAGACCTTTAAGTTAAGTGGCTTAAAACATCTATGCATGGGATGGCAGACAACCTGTGGATTTCTCTTGCATAAGTTGCTCGTCTGTGGTGCCAAGTTGAAAGTAAAACTGATTGCCAATATGGGGATGGATGATGTTGGAGCTTGGTGATGGCGGTTGGGGGGTAAATTATGTTAGGCAAAAGGTGGCGTAAGTTTTGTTTGAAAATGATAAAACTTTTCACAGTTAACCAATGAACTACAACAATTCTCGTATTCATATCAATTGTCTCGCATCTGTCAACCTTCAACTTTTCTCACACAGGGCACACCCTATTTATTTGTTATTGTTGACTTTCAAATAGATACTTCTTGATGATATATGTAGACATGACATTGACATTATAAACCCTGGCCAAAAGAGCTTATTAGTTTGTTTATTCTATCATCATAACTTGAGAAAAATGTCCCTTTTGAAAAACTCTTTTGGCCTTTTCTGAAGAGTATTTGCCTAGCTAGTCTATACTAAGCCCAAAAACAAAAATTTCACATGGAATTTGTTTAAAATTAGTTGAACATTTCAACAGGCAAACTCCAAAGATCTACATTTAGTGTTAAAAAATAAAAACATTCATAAAAGAAAACAAAACTATTAAAGTCAAGTATCCATAACACTCAAACTATCCACACTCACAGTACTCTGTCTGTGATCTATCTATCTTTCACCTTAACATTGACCTGACCTTTTGAGGGGGAAAAATGCAAAGTAGGTTAAATTTAATCAAAGGTGAGTTAAGCGGGGGGAAAACTCAGCTCCAAAAGAGTCATCATCATCAACAGTATGGTAATAATTATAATGGGTACGTGTTTGCGGTTGCATATTTACGAAATCACAAGCGACAGATCAAAAACTTATACATTTTATATATATATATATATATATAATACATATATATATATAGATATGTAGATATGCATATGACCAAGAGACAAAACTGAGAAATGGAAACACATAACAACATTGGCTGTCATTTTGCATAACTGGCAAAATGTTTACTATAATTGCAGTCTGCAAAAACAACAACAGTAAAACTTAAATTTCAAATAAAATGTATAATATACACACACTCACACACACACATGTATATATCAACATTTTAGTTTAAGTTTCAATTGAGCATTACTAGTAAATGGGCCATGCTCTTGCCTCTGATAAGCCGATTTCATTTTGTTTATTTATTTGATTTGATCATTTTATAAGCAGCTTAATTGATTTCTCATTTTAAAGCAAAATGACGATTAATTGAGTTTTGTTTTCGACAGCTTTGTTGAAATTCATAATCTAATTAAATGCACATTGAACTATGATTTCTGGGTGAAGTCAGGCAACCTGGGTAGGTACATACATACATATGTAAATCTAATTTAGAGACTACAAATTTATTATTGTCATTTGACAATACTTAATAATGATAAATGTTTTAGAATTCCCACTTGTTTTTGTGCTCAGTGAAAGGAGACTCTAAAATGCTTAAACAAACTAAATTTCATGCAATGAGATTCTTCTCAACAAGTTGGTTCTAAGCACCTTCAATTTTCTTTAGATCTAGAGATATACATACATATCTAGTTAGTAAGCCGATTTCAATATGTTATTCTAGGCATATTATTTTATTATAAACTGCGAAGGTGGTGAAAGCGGATGTATTAGTTAAACAATCTAATTGCAGTGATTAGATTAGATTTCATTTTGTATTTAAAATTAACGGTTGGAGACTAATCAAGATAACGGTTAACTAGAACTCGGAACAACCATTCAATTGGCTGTTTAGAACCATTTCCCGATATCGCAACTGAAATTATAACAATTATAAGTTGCTTATTGTCATTCGTGATCAACGATCGACTTCTAAATGGGCGCAGGAAAAGTTTGAGATTTTGAATCAAAGTTGGTCCAGAACTGAGTTATTACATTAACAATCACAAATATATAAATAGAGAAAGACACCCTGGCAAAATTTTTGTAAATTTGTTTAGAATTAATTTAAATGAAATTGCAAACGACATTTTTTCAAAAATTTCCCACACAATTAATAAATCCAATTAATATATGAAAATATTCCTTGGCTTAAATTGAAGTTCGATAAATTTGCACCTAAGATTTATTAATTTAATTCACACACTGATACACACACACACAGAGGGAGGGAGATACAAGATATATGTTACGTATACGCCCCCCTCCCAATAGTAAATTACTTGCACACCCATTTTGACATCTAACCATAACTTACATTTAAACCAAATTCTTCAAATTCTGCAGCTAATCCAAAGGGGAGACTGGGGTGGGGAGAAGTTGATTTGATTTCCAAATTATTTTCAGAGCTTAATTTTTTTTTTAGATTTTTCTTTTCGTTTTCACTTTCATTGAATGATTGTTAGACGATTGTGTATTTGAAATCCTTGCACACTTTTCAGCTTCACTAGAACTCAAAATCGCATATTATGGATTTCTTGTCATCATTTAATATTTTGGAGGCCTCAGAGGGTAAAAAAAAATGTTTAGGCCCAAAAATAACCGATTCAAAGTAGGCGATCGCGTCGCTCAGAGCGGAACATGTGTCGTTTTAAAGTTGACGCGTCGAAATGAAAAACTCGCATGAATGGACCGTCGTCTGGGCAAGACGTTTTTGTTCGAAAACGAAACCCCCCAAGACTTTAGCTCGACTGCGGCGCCACTAGCAGCAGCAGCAGCAGCAGCAGCAGCGATCGGTGACGCCGACTAAGTACGAGTTGAGCCGAACTTTTTGCCATATGCCTCTATCTGTGTGTGAGTGACTGCATGTGTGTGTCTGTGTGTGGTAAGTTGGCGTATGCTAGGCTACGACTTCGGCTGCGTTTGCCGCAATCCTCTTTAGCAGAGAATTTGGCAACTTTACACGGCGGCGCAGGCGCAGCCGCAACCAACTTGTTGCTGTCGACGTCAAAGTCAGCGTCAACGCCAACGCCAACGCCAACGCTAACATTAACTGCAATTCGGTTTCAGTTTTTTATACCCTGCAATAAGAGCACAAGATCTACTTTAACTTATTAACTTAAATACCTCGCCATTGTATACTCATCCATCCAGAACTTTAACACTTCGAAAAACAAATGTCATACGGCCAATGGTTCAAAGAGGTTTTTAGGGGTCATTAAAATGGACTTCAGCAGACTGAAGAAAGCCCTAAGATACCCAATTACCTCATATATATGTGTGCGAAGTGCGATAATTTTTTGGAATTTTGAAAAAGTACCCACAAAGTGCTTAAACATTTGTTTATCAAGAGAAAGAAAACACTAATACCCTGTAGTTAATGAAACAATGTCTATAGTCCAAAAGAATAAGAACTTTCATAAAATTATAGTCATAGAGACGAATCTTTTAAAATGTATAAGAAATAAAGCCATGAAATTTAAATAAATCTTGGAGCCATCATGTCTTCTTCTCTAATAGTTTTAACAAATTAAAGGGAATGCAGGATGCAGCATTAAAATTTATTATTTAAAGCATCATTTCCATTAACTTATCAATATAATATATCTTTTCCATTGTTACAAACGGTATTTTCAAGTCGATAACTCAACTGAATATATGCATTTTCGACCGTTCTTATTGTTTTGTTTTTTTTTTTCTTGAGTTTTCTTTCCATTGATTTTTATTGACTATGGGCAATTTTTTGTTTTTGCTGTTTCTTCTGCTTTTTGTTGTCAGTTTGAATTTAACGTTGAGTCACTTTTTGGAGTTTTCAGCTTTATGACGTGTATATTATACTGTACTTAAGTATCCATACGTATATCAGTTGGTGGTTTTAGTTTAATTTTAAGTACTCTCCATTACTTCCTTAAACTTTTGCAGAATTCTCAGTTGTTTTTTTTATATCGGGTTTTTTGAATTCTCTCTTTCTCTTGCTATCTGTTTCTGAAGGATGCCGAAGCGACATGCGTAAGATGTAAAAATCATGAAATATCATTTTTCACTTATGAGAATTCAAGTGGAAATTATTATAATCAAGGCTAAAACTAAATCATTAACCCATATGAATTAGTGAAATGCATAAAATAAATGAGAGACGAAACTGTTGAAGGGCAAAAATGTTGCCCAAAACTCCCTTTATTAAGTTAAGTTTTAGTTTTTTGTTTTTCAAGAAACGTTTGCGGGAAAATAACCAAATAAACAAAGTAAAAAGATCTAATTAAACAAAGTGGAAACAAAATTTTCCATACAACGCAATTGTTGTTGTTTATTTTTATTTTCATTTTTAATTTTTTATTGGCCATAAGTAACAAGAGACGATGCCGCTTCGCCGGATTCGCTCGGTCGCGCCTAGTTCGGCTCGGATTTAATACGAGATCGAGCTACTTGAATCAAATCAATAATCAGAACTACGCACTGCACTCAATAATAATAGTCTAAGGTTATTTATCAACAAATCTAGCTTGACGTCATTTTGCCAGACTCTTATATCGGTTATAAATATATACCTACATGCATACAATATATAACTTGGTTTGCATGTTAGAACAAGTTTAATCAAATTTTACGTTCGAAGCGTGATTTTACATTATTTTATATTTTATTGCTGATTGATCAGTTGGTCGAAGACCTTCCCTTTATGGACATAGGCCAAAGAGTGGGATTTATATATATGAATGCCGATTCATGTCACAATACATTTGCTTATTATTGACCCCTTGATAAAGCTTCTACTATTCTAGTATTCCTTAAACTGATCAAATAGGGAAATAAAAGGTAAAACAATGTTTCGTATAATGTTTCAAAAGAAAAACCGCAGAAGGAGTGACATAAAAGGGCAACTGCTTCCTCATTTTATGCTCCGACTCAAATAATATTTCGAATAAACTTTCAGTTTCTTTGCAAATTCCGAAAGTTGATCCATTTGTCATAAACTTGAAGTTATTTATAGATTTTCGATCCCTGTCGCAAGCGGCATTATGCCGCATGTTGTTTACTTGTTCAATACAGTTTAATGGTCCGTTCTTAGTTAATGATAGTGTACAACTGTTGGCTGGTAAGTAGTTAGTTTGTAGTAAATACATTCATGAAGTATGCAATACATGCGAGTTAATTGACTAGCCAGTAAAACTGAATAGTGATTAGAATGATGATTTGCATATATGCTAGTGTAGTTACTAGCTATGTAATATGAATTGCTTGGCCAAGTTCTTAACACACTAACTAGCATGACCGAGCAGTCGGTCAAAAGCGGAAATACCTATGCAAGTATGTCTATCTGTCGGTCTGTCGGTCTGTCTGTCTGTTTGTTTGGGTGGGAGTTTTGTTTGTTTCTATTTTGATGTTGAGCCGCCCAAAAAGAGGAACTACAATCAATTATGCATAGACCCAGTCACAGTATAAACACTTTAAAGAAAAGGGTAATCGACAATCCTTAGATGTAAAATCAAGCGTAGACAAGTGAGTTTAGTTTAGCCAAACAAACCCGAAGGCACTTCAAGTACATAGTCAAGTGTTGAGCAAATGTCGCTTCTCAAGTCGGAAATAATTGCAATAAAGCACTGCAATACACAAAATATCAGTTGCTTATATATACATACATATGTATACACATATACCCACTACTTATATGCTTATGCTATGCGATTTCAAAAGATTGCCCAAAAAGCTGCCAAGGATGCCGTTGCACTTATGCAAAAGACCTTAATCTAATAATTGACGAAGGTTGCAGTTTCAAGACGCGTTGACAAGAACGGCCAGTCAACACAAACAAACAAACAAAAAAAAAAAAAAAACAAGATAAAAAATGTTTAAAATTTACATTTGTCCACATGTTGTTGAACAAACTCGTTAAAACAACAACAGCAACAACATGGCAAAGAAATTAAATGTATATTTTTTTTTTCTCTGTTTATAATTATAATTGTCCAGCATTTTGCGGAAAAGGCCACCATGCACATTAAAAGCCAAAAACAGTGACAGATAGACAGTCAGACAGACACTCAAAGTGCCTGCCCAATGCTCCATTTGTTGGCTTCATGGTATTTCTGTGCGGAGGGGAAGTTGGCTGGTTTGGGTAGGGCATATTCATAAGGGAGGGGTGATGCCTCCAACTCGCATCATAGTGCCCAAAAAATGAAAAGAGAAAAAACTGACGACAAGTTCAAGTTTGTTAGAGCTTAAAATGGGTGATTGGTTAGCGGCACGTTCAATTTAACGGCCATTTCTGATAGACATCTTAACTGCATGAATGATCATCACAGTCGGACGACACTTGCTATGCGTCTTGCCGTTTTCTCTTCATATTTGTTTGACATACAAGTGCAAAGTGAAATATACTCCGTCATATATATCTTAGGGTCTATAGTTTTCAAATGAATTGACAATTTGCCTGGCAAACAACAAAAAAGGGTCAATTGCCTTTTACAGGAAGTAAACATCGCAAAACTATGAAGGTCAATAGTTTCTGACGTAGTTTTTCTACCCTTCTTAAAAGCATTCCATTCGATATGATATTATATTTAAAACCTTTTATATTTGTACATAAGTATAATTCTTTTTTTATCTTTTCATATAACAGAATTGAGCCTAATCGTGGATTAGTTTTTTATAAGAGCATCTTTCTATCAGTTTGATTATTTTAGTGTCTACAGGTCATTTGGCAATGTATTTGATTAAAGATTTAAGATCAGTTTAGGTATAAATATATAGAGTATTTATAGGAACCTCGTGGAATGGCGCATGGAGGATTATTAGCAGGCATCAGCTGTTAGGGTATCAATCGAACAGAACTTACAGACTTTGTACTAAACCTTAACAGAAAATCACATACTTATCTTATAATTAGACATTTAGCATTATTTTCGCAGTGTTAATTATTATTTTTTATTTGCATAATGTGTTTGATGTCAACCCTAATTTTACAAAAAATACCTCATCTGCGAGTCAGTCTTCGGGCCCTTTTTCTGCTAGTTTTAATTACTTTGGTAAATATTTGAAAGTATTTTCACATGGCATTCTCAATCTTAAGCAAATAACATGACCCTTACCTACACTGAAATTTTGTCTAATGCCTATTTGCCCCTTACCTTTAACTATTTATTGATTTATTGTTACACTATTCCATATCAAAATTAATGAAATGATGCTATCTATAAACCTGCAACGTGAGCTATAAGCAAAAAATAAAAAAGGGTGTGACCAGAACAAGCTATCAAATTAAGCAACAACAACAACAGATCATCCTTCACATTGGGAGAGTTGATTCACCTGAATGTGCAAACGACAAAAAAAAACTAAAAACAGGTATCAAGAGTCTGGGTTTCTGTGCAATTTCATTTTTATACAAACATATAGTAAAAAGATCAAAAAGATTTGAAGAGATCAAACGGCATTTCATTGCCAAACAAATCGGAAATCAGCAGACACAGCCCTTGAGTCTTGCTTGATATATGCGACGACCTAGCTAAGTAAATAGTTGAGTAAGAAAGAAAACAAAAAATGATATAGCCAAAATATGCCATGAAATGAATTTAGTTTTACATTTCAATTAATCATCAACTGGTCGAGGAGCTGATGTCTTACAGAAATCACTCTACGGGGTTATAATTCACAGACGACTGGCTTAGAAGTAATGCGCACCCCCTCCCACCCCACCATTCAACCCCAAGTGGCTAAGGAGTTTCCTAACTTTTTTCGTTTTCAATTACTGCATGAAGGACAGCATTTACGGCCTGCCCTAGAGGTGTTCTGCGCAATCGCTGCCTAATGCCATGCAAAATCTTTTCATTACACAAAGGCCAAAAACAAAAAGTTTTTCGGCACATAATAAAGGCGTTGAAATGGAAATAATTACCCGCAGATGCAGCCAGACAGACAAATAGAGAGACGGACTGTTAAAGACCGACAAACATGAACTGTAAATTAAAATGAATCTTCATTTGGGCTTAGGCGCTTGTTTTTGCTATTTCGTTTTTCTCATAATTGAAAAATTAATTAAAAATAATTTGTTTTTCTTTTCTTTAACAAATTTTTCCTAAGAATCAACAAAAGCATTTAACAAACACTATGACAAAAAGGGGTTGAAGAAAATACACTTAACTAAGCATAAAAAGAATGCATGTACCTATATATATAGGTATATATTTCGCTTTACAATCTAAAAGCTTAGATTTGATTAAGTAAAATCTTTGAATATTTAAATTGGAAAATTTTAATAAGTTCTTTATGGCTGGTTGTAATGTATTTTTTTTGAGAAACTCTGTTAAGCTTTAACAGAGCTCTGTTAACCAACATAACGCAACATAATTGGGCATCAGCTGAATTTTAGGCAATACAAATTTTTGAATAGCGCCCAATTTGAGGCAACAAAAAAGGCAACAAAGAACACTTTCAATGCTTCTCATTTTAATTTTGGGTTCTGTGTAATTTTTATCTCCATAGTGTTTTGACCTTGTCTAACTTAGATATTAGTTCGTTTGAGAAGGGGTATGCGATTCAGTTTATTTGTAGGCAAATTCGTTTTTAATTCCTAACACATTTTGTTTCCAATACTCATAGACGAACCCATTTCCGACAGCAAAAGCAAATTTTCCAAGTGGCAAGTTATACAAGTTTCCTGACCCCATTTTGAGAATTGAAGGCGAGACGTTAACTAAAGGCTTTCAGTTTCAGTAATATCTAGTTATTGTACATATATCGTACGACAACAATAACAATAACAAAAAAATATTCCGCGATGTGTGCTAGTTTTCCTTTGAGTATAAACAACTAGAGTTTGTCTATGTATGGTGTATCTATATATAGTATGTATGGGACTGGAATAAGGTATGCTAATTCTCGGTGGTTTACAATTTATCTAGGAAATTTCTGATCAATTCTGCAGTCATCACATTAATCATAAATG
The DNA here is from genome assembly GCA_018152135.1 of Drosophila paulistorum. Lineage (NCBI taxonomy): Eukaryota > Metazoa > Arthropoda > Insecta > Diptera > Drosophilidae > Drosophila > Drosophila paulistorum. The sequence continues at coordinate 19,353,233 of JAECXG010000690.1, forward strand.
TATATATATATGTATATATAGATAATTGTTTAGTAATAAAACGATTTGACCATTGCAATCGTTAGGAGGAACTTGTTATGACTTATTGAATAGCTATAATATTATGCATAGCATTAAAACCATTGTCGAAGGTCGTCATCGGCGTCGCAGTCAGTCGTCGTTCAAGTCTTAAACTCAAACGTGGCCAATTGCCCCGTTTTTGGGTGTTGTTGCTGCTGGGTCCAGGAGGGTTGTTTCTGTGCTCACATGTGGGTCATAAAACTCTATAAACTCGTTTCATCAATTATTGCCAATTTTCATATAGTATATATGTGTTTTTATTTCATCAATCAGTCAATCACACACACATTTGCACACTCACACACAATCAATTGCGTCTTTTATGCATCGATCAATTTCCACTTTCAGTTACTTACTTGCGTTTAATACAGTGATTAACTTACACATGGCAACGAATTAATTATGCATTTGCAATGTAAAAACAGTTGACAGAATTTTCATTCATTACTATTTGAGTGGACTGTTTGTAGTTTTATGGCTTTTTTCTTCTTCTTTCTTTCTATCTCTCTTAAGGAAAATGATGTAGTTTTTCTCCGCAACTGCTCGGTGATCTGCACGCATGAAGCTTCGCTTTGAACTGTTTTTGTTTTCATGAGAAGATGCCTTGAGTTTGCTCAATTTCAGATTTCTTTTCTGCAAGAATTCTTTTCAAGTGAATAATGCAGGAGCGGAGTAAGGTTAAGATCTGAAAATGATCAAACTTAATCTAAATTTTAAGATCTGGGTTGAAAAAAAAGTAGGGCAAAGCTAAATATATTCTGAATATAGAATTCCGCTTGATCCTAATTTCAATATTTCATTTTTCACAATCTGTTTTCATAGTCCTATTGAGACTTGAATAGACTTAAAGTCCAGTTATAAATGGGCGCCATATACCCTTAGATGCGTTTTCGAGTGTAGCCACATTTAATAAGCGTTAATTGAACTGTGCAGCTGACCTATAGGCATGCGTATATATACTAATATATATACATATATATTTATTTAGGTATAGATATTTGTGGTGCGTTTTGCTTGAAGGAGAGAAATGAAATGTTTGTTGGGTCAAATAGTTCTCAAGCTCAGAATGTTCTCTTTTATATATGTAGGTACATATATCAATTATGAACTCAAACACAAGGCAAAGCCATAAAACAAATATGAAAAGAACAAAATATCATTTGATTGAAATTTAATTATTTTGCTAATTAGATGAACTTCAACCCTTTTTTTTGTCTTGTTTTGTTTCTTTTTTTTTGCTTCCCTTGAAAACTGTCAATCAAAGTGATGTTGAATAAACAAACAAAATTTACAAACAACATAATATTTTGCATAAATGCAAATAATAACTGACATTCTATGTACATATGTATAAATGTTTGTCTAGGCCAACCACAAAGAAAAAAAAGGAGAAATTAATTCAAATTAAATTGTGCAATCAAAAATTGTGATGGCAAAAAAACAGAACCGGCAAATGCGTTTTGCATCAAATTTTGATATTAGCAGTAGGAGAATTTTTGCTCAGCTATGCAAACGATACCACGAATCGTTTTTCCTAGTCAGAAACAGATGTCGAATGTCCATCAGAAATGCAGCCATTGGGTTTTCAGGTGGGAGTAGCAGCAACAACAACAACAAAATTAAACGAAACACCATAAGCGAGAGGGTTTTACCCTTCACCTAGTATATAGCCATTTGACGGATATTCTAAATGAACTTCGAAGTCAACTAGTTCTGATGGAACAGTTAGAAAGGAAAAAATTTAAATCAACAAATAACGCAAACGTCTCTCTGTGAGCAAATTACCCAATATTGACGTTAGGGTATGTGAAAGGAAAATGTTTTTGCTTACCAGGATTAATTAAAAATGGAAAGCCTTTAGCCTTCGGCTTTCACTCAAAAATCTGGCAGACAAGTTAATTGAACTGGTTACGTTTTGGTATTTTTTTTCTATTGTTTTGTTTATTAATTTTAGTTTGATCTTTTTTTTTTTTGTTCTTTTTGTTTTGGTGCATTCCAAACAAAAATTTGAAACAATTTTCATTTTCATATCATAAATAATCATATTTTGCTTAAGCACGTGACCAAAACGAATTTGATATTCATTCCCATTTCCTCAAGCATTAAGTTAATCGCATTTATTTGCCTCAACCATGCTCTATAAATATATATCTATAGTGATCTGATCTTTTGTCCATATGTGACACAATTCCATAAATAGTTGGTGTGTCCCCGGTTGAGTCCCGGTAGCCACCCTTTCGCCTTGTTATTCGCTAATTTGGCTCAGCAGCCAGCGTAACGAAATTGGTGGGCATAATTGGGGGGAGGAGAGGACACCCTTATGTGTATATGGTCGGGGTCGATGATGGTCGTCGTCGTCGCCGTCGCCGTCGCCGTCGCCGTCGTTGGTGGTGGTGGTGGCAAATGAGTAACCTTTTGCATACACTTCAGCACAATCTGTTGCATAACTAGGCGTTACATTGATGCTACTTTATTTTTCTCTTTTTTTTCTTTTTGAGGTTGTGGGAGGGGATACGTATGAAGTGAAGGGGGAGGTGCGTCAGCTGGCAAAAAGTCGAATAAAGTTGAATAACTTGTAACTGACTAAGTGATTTCAATTACAGATAGAGAGAGTGATCAATTTGCAAGAGAGAGCCACAGTGATTACTTCTACTTTGTGCGTGACTTTAATTAATAACTGAATATGGCACAAAGAAGGGGAAAATATATTTGAAATGTTCAACTGACACATTGACATATGCTGACAAAAGGTTGAAAGCTATTGAATGATCAAATTTTTATTCATTCGTTTAAATTATAAGAAACATATCGTTTATTGATTACCTTTTGGATTATCTACAGGATCTAAGTCATAATGAACTTTAAAAATAACAAGTTTCCTTGTGAAATTCCTCAAAACGCGGAAGCTACCATTAGAAATAAACTAGTTGAAGACAGACAAAGCACAGTGATTAAGGAATTAGCACATAAATTGTTTAATCAAAATAGTAGTGAAGGTTTTTCTAAGGTAATAGATTGATTGACACTTTTAAATTAATTCACAATAGTTAGTTCAATGATTTATATAAAATTTTCTTTTTTTGATTGTCAATTGATAAGAGGAATTTCTATTTTTAAGTTCTCCTTTTTGCCAGTCCATAAATTACAATAATTTTTGACTAATTACTCTTGAACTGGGTGTGTTGTTGTTTTTTTGTGCTACATAAATTCTCAACTTACTTACGCCTGGCTAGAGATCACTTCATAATGCTGATGGTATGCCCACAAAGCGTCACATAACTCAGCGAAACAGAAAGGACATAAAAATTAATTAAAGTCGAGTCCTTGCCACTGCCATTGCTATTGCCTCAAGTCAAGTAGTGTGTGGCAATGTCTTCCTTTTTTGGCTTTGCATCTACCCGAATTGTTCACACGTTGAGATTGCCTGCGTTCCTGCTTGTCTCTCCTTGCCTCGAGTAGGCAACATCTTGTGTTGTGTGCCAGTTATACGCCTTGAAGGCTGCTACAGCCACAATCGTCGTCATCATCATCATCATCATCATCATCATCGTCGTCGTTGGCAGGCAGACGATTTTTGATCCTGTTTCCTTCTTTCCCTTTCTCTCTCTCTCTTTCTCTCCGGGTTCTTGCCACAGCGTCAAGTGATGAGCCTTTTTTTTGCGCTGGTTTTTGTTTAAAAGGTAAGCAACCCTCTGACTTTGCCTCATCCTTGTTCTTGTTCTCGTCTCTTTTTGCTCGCTGTTGTTATTGTTTCGAGCTGTCAAATTTCATTGTATTTGCCTCCCTCCATCCTTGCTTACCTCTCCTGCCTTCTGCAACAATTTCGTGTAATTTTATTAATCACAACAACACATTCATCTGCCGCCGCTTCGACCCTTCTTCATCCCTTTCTCAAATTATCTTTGTAGGTCCTGTCATTTAGTTTTGACTAATTATACAATTTGTATGCAATAAAAAGAATATTAATTGCCATTACAACAATTTTTGTTGCCCCATATGCAGCAGAATGTGTACTAAAGTATGCAAAAAGTTTCTGTCTGTGTTTTCATTAAAGCTTTTATTTTGTGTTTATTTTTTTGCCTATTTGCAGAAAGAACACAGCGAAAAAAAAACTGAGAGAATGCTCAATGGTCAGAGATAGAGAGAGTTGTGAGAAGGCCTGCAAAATTTCCAGTTGGCTTATTCGACGCCCTCATGCGTATCCATATCCCTTCTATATATATACATATTCAAACGTAAAAAATCAGTATGAAAAATAAAAAAAAAAAGAAAATAATAACAAACGGTTTCTGGTGATGCGCCAAAAGCGTCCAGCAGTTGATAAAGGCCAAGTTAAAATTGTATTTGGAAAACAATTTCCATCTCTCATATTTCCCAGAATATTTAAAAAAGAGTCCTACATATTTGTTTCTCTCTTGATCCTTTTCCTTAAAATTCTCAACAATTCGTGGCACAGAAATTTATAGACCTAACTTAATTTATATCTTAAAAACAAGATGAAATCTAGACACAAATCACATCAATATTGATTCCAAAAACTAAAGCCTCTTCTTGTTTAACCCTCATATTGGCAGCTTCTATTGTAGGCCACAACCTTAAAATAAATAGAATAAATATTAGATTAATTTGCAATGATGTCAGGTTGCTTTTTGTTATTGTTTTGTAGTACTCTAACTATTTAACTTAATTGAGACATCATTTAATGTTAGTTTATTAATTATGACTAAAAGATTCTCAATAAATCGTTTCAATTTCAGTAATCTCTCTTTTCATTTCCGTAGTCTAACTTTGGGGGATCTTTTTCTACTTATGTACATACATATATGAAGTCAATGATGTGCTTCTAGACGTAATCCAGAGACCCTTACTATTGGAACACACTGTGTCATTTCGTGAAAGTATTTCAAATAGTTGGTGCGATTCATGCTTTCATTATTAATTTATTCATCTCTCCACTTAACAACTCAACTTAACACTACTTAAAACCACAGATCAACAAATTACAAAAAAGAAGAAAAAAACTGCAGAGTAAAATAACAACAACAAAAGAAAAAAAACAAACAAAAATAACAGCAACAACAGCAAAAAATATATACAATGAACCGCAAACCGCAAGCCACAGAGCAAAACCCATTAAATATGTGCAAATTTCATAAATTAACCAATAAAGTCGGCAATTATTTCAACACAAGCCTCTTGTTTATTATCCCATTTGACATATTTTACACATTTAACACATTTACCGCATGCATTCCATTTTAAAACGAAACGAACTCAACCCGAAACAGAATCCGAATACAAACAAATAATGAAAACAATATTCATATACAATATACATGTACATACATTTACATATATATACATACATATGTATTGTGTATATATAAAGTTCTGTGCATAAAATGAAATAAAAATGATTTTTATAAACTTTTCATGAACTCGCACAAAAAACAAAATGGAAAACTTTCAAAGGAAACAAAACAAAAACACAACGAAAAAAAATTATTGAAGGCAAAGAAATGTTAAAAAAAATAAAGCAGTCACTGGACTTCAGCAACGACTACAAAATACCCTATTACAACTGGGAGAGAAGTATCTAAATGTTCTTTTAATTATATTACATGCACCCTACTGGTTATAGGGTACATAGAGCAGAGCTGGGAAAAACTTGCAGAAAACTTTTGATGGCAAGAAGGCAACTAAAAATCGCTTCATTCTAATTACTTCCGTCGTAGAGTCGCGGCGCTAAGGATTTCCGACTTGGACATATCGTCTTAGTTGGACTCCAAGTCCGAGTCCAAGTCAAACAGGGAGATGGCAATGAGGAGGTGGGTTAGTGGCAGCGTTAACGTTGGCTTCATCGTCATCGTCATCGCATAAAACAATCGTTTTGTAATAAAGATGAAAATTTTATTAAAAGATGTCGGAAACAGATGTCGCCTAGCCACGCCGCCGAAACGAGAACGAACTCTCCACCCCAGGAATGAGCTGCTGGGCCTGGCCCGGCCTCTTCTGGCTTCAGCTACAGCTTCAGAATCAGCTTTGGCTTGTTCTGGCAGCAAAAGCCAAAACCCAAGCATTCGCACACACTCGCACTCGCACCCGCACCCATCCATACCGATAGACCCACACACACTTTATAATCTTTTATCGCATTTTTTCTACTCGGTTGACACAAAGAGCGTATTTATGCGACTGTTAACGTTATGAAAAGCCCATAATTTGCCAGGGTATCCCCCTCCATGGCGGACAGTTCCCATTCGTATATAATAAAAATAATAAACGTTGTTCTGAAAATCGATAGCAAACAGAATTCACATTCATATTATGGGCGGTGGGTGGTGGTTGGGCAGCGAAGCGCAGGATGGAGGGAGTGGCAGCAGGAGCAGCAGCAGTAGCAGCTGATATCGACAGTTAACTTGGTGCTTCGTGCCATGGAATGCCTCGATGTATTTCTTTTTTATTTTTGCTCCTCTTTTTCTATATCATCTCAAATCGCTCTCCATCGAGTGTCGTGTATAAATGTTTGCGCTTTATTATATTGCCCAACCACGCCCCCAACCTCATTGATGGTGTGTGTGTGTGTGTGCATGTGTGTGTGTGTGGAAGGCACCCCACCTCTCTTGGCCTCTTCACCGTGCAGCATCTTGTGACATTTTACCTTCCTTTCTTTTTTTTTTTTTTGGCAGCCGATACACGATAATGATATCCATATAATGATGCGGCTGTCAATGGCATTCGATTCCATTTCGAACGATGCCATGAAGTTGTTTATTTGCTTTGGGTACCTTCTCTGCCTTCTCCACCACATCCAACTCGCCCCTCTCCCTCGCCACGTGAAGTGTGTGGCATGTGTGGCAACAAAAAATCAGTGAATTTTGACAAGAAGGAAAACCATTTTTGGCAGGAATTCTTTGAGTGCCAAGATGACTCACCTGCTGCTGGTTAAGGAAAGGAGAGGAAGACTACCTAGACATAAATATGTATATCAAAGGAAAGTTTGATCAGTAGATAAGATACTAATACATATGTATGACTTAAACATTCATTTTGCAGACTTATATTGTAATTGTAATTGGCGTATCAGAACTTTTTAAAAGGTTTACTTAGAAATTTGAAGGATGCATAATATTTACAAAACCTTCTCTGTAGTTGAAATCATTGAGATGTAATTTATCTTTGCCAATGGAAAAAAAGGTTCTGAAAGACCCATTTCTTTGAGAATATTTTCTTGTGGGTTCTTTCTGCGGTAAAGACTTCGTTTTCATCTAATTTTCTACTCCTTGGGCTAAGTTTTTCTCTGTTCTGTAAAGTCAAGTCTTTTGTTTACGTGTTTGATGTGAAAATTTCCAAAGCAATAATTCAAAACGAGAAGCAACTAATTTACCTTAAACAAGAGAAACATAAGCAACGGCCAGTTTTATTAGTTTAACTTGTTAACTTGATCAAATGAATATTTATACATATATTCTCTGGGCCTGGGCTTTAAAACAAATGCATAGTAAAATAAAACAAGATCTAAAATAATCTATAAAATATGTTTCTATTGCTAAGCCAATTAGAGTTTAGATAATATAGAGCCATAAACTTTAAGTATTTCATTTACTTCATTTTGAAAGGTTTTTGTCCCTTACTCGAAGTAAACACCAAGTAGTTGGTATGGAAAATTGACACGAATGAAAACAGATAATAATTTATCAAAGTAAATGTAAATACAAAAATATTTTTTATTACAATACTTACATATATCCTTTTTAAAACTATTTCAGTAACCGAAATATTATGACCTCAAACATTAAATGTCTTTCATTAAAACACTCTCACCTAAACATCTGTTAATGGAGTGTCTTCTAAAAACTCTTTATTTTAGTCTTTATTGAACTAATTGAAATACAATAACACAATAACAAGTATTTAGCATTTTCATTATAATGCCAGAACAAATCCCAGAGAAAAGTCAAATCATTTAACCAAATAAATGTATGCTGAAGATCATTTACATATTTCCAATTCAACAAATTCAAATATAAATATGAGAAATACTTATGTATTGTATATCGCTATACACATACATATACATATGCATATACATATAGAAAGGCTAAACCAAAAACAATTAAAACTTTGTCCTTAACACCACCCACAATCCCCTCCCATTCACCGAGATCCACTTCTATGGATTGTAGTGACAAAAGCCAGTTGTGACCCCTTTCATTTGTCAAAAAGCATCATGACAATGGCAGAGCCAGAGAGCTGCACATTCAACCCACTTATCAAATAATTGTCCTCATATTATGGCCAAGTACAAAGAGTGGAAAACTCCACACACACACACAGAGACAGATAGAAAGATTCGCTTAGAGATTCGCATAGATGATTTCTGGCAACGAACCAAAAATACAACCAAAAAGGAAAAAAAAAAAGGAAATTGAAAATAATCTGCTTAAGCTCTAGCTAAAAGTAAAGTCATGCCAAAACCACCCACATGGTCGGTGCCAAATAAAAATGTAAGAGCTACTACACACACACACACACGCATAGAGAGAGAAAGAGACAGAGAGAAAGCGAGAGAGACACAAGGACATTCGGGGAGAAATCCTTTGCATAAATGATGATGGCATAGCATGATGAGAACTTTTAATCATTATTATCACATATTTATACGCTTATATGAGCATGTTTTATGTACTCGCCGAAGAAGAAGCTGACAACGGGAACGTCGACGTCGCACGGGTGCTCGGAGCAAGGAGGATACGCTTGTTGAGTAATCCTTTGAGGCGTGCTTTCATATGAAAGCAAAGCAAAAAGCCACAAATGGCAGCGCCACCAACAGCAAAAAACAATGAGCTGAATCAGCAGCAGCGGCGGCGGCTGCTTTGTGTTTGGCCTTATTCTTCTCATTGTTGTGGTACTCCAGTCCACTCCATGCCACTCCTTGCCGCTACATCCTGGAGATTACTCTGATGGGTTTCCAATTCGAGTCCAAGCCACGCCCCTATGCCAGTTGGGCAACCACTTGCACTTTTCCAAGCCAAAAAGCCACATCATGCCACACACAGGGGTTGCTTCTCACTGGCTTGCCAGAGCTCTTACTCGCTCTCTCTCACTCAATTCAATGTTCTCTCGCTTTTGTCTCGCTTTCTCTCTTTCTGTGTCAGTGTTTGTGTGTGTCTCTGTCTCTCTTTCCCCGTGTGCGATTCTCATTTTCTGTCCCTCTCTCTCTCTCTCTCTCTCTCTTTCGCTCTCGCTCCTGCTTGCACTCTAACTATGTGAGAGTCATAGGCCTTGTGTATACAATAGAGCAAGTCCAAAGGACATACCTCTCCTCTATTGCCAACTTTCTAAGCTTACATAACTGAAAAGTGGATGAAACGAAAGGAAGCAGGGTTGTGGAGAAGAACGTTTCTCCATTTACTTTTCGGTCTTAAGTAAATAAGTCATCATTGTCGATTGTCGTCATCAAGCCAAACGACGAGGACAACTAATTTGCGGTCATAATAAAAGTTAATCTACTGACTCTTGGCGCTTTCCTTCCGTTTTTTTCTTTTTCATTGCTTTTATTGTTGTTATTGTTGTCGTTGTTGCTGTTGTTGGCATCCTGCAACAAATTGCGTGGACACTTGTTTGATGGCCAGGGGTCGGATACGTTAGGTGGATGGTAACTAAAATTTCTTTACTAAATCTACACTAAATGAGCAGTATGACGGAAAACCAAATAGAAATTTCCGTTTCCACTTGTGGAGACATCCTTTATAAAGGAGCTAGAGCTGGCATATTAATACAGAGAAACCTTCAATACTAATGCTTATCTAAAGATTTACATTTTTCGAAAACGATTTTATTAAATGGTTCCACATTTATCCATTTGATATTATTATCAAGTTTGAAATTGTTTTAAAACCCTAGGCAACATTTCAAAAATATACATATAAATTAAATGTATGTATATTTTACCGTCCAAATTTATACAGTTTTAAATCTTTTCTAGTTAATAGTGAAAAGGTTATGCAGATCTATACAATTGCAATATTAGAATTAATTGTTCAAAATTATTTCTTTTAAATGAGGTTTAATGGAAAGTAGGGAATAGATAAAACTAAAGTTTCTTAAAAACCATCTCGAATTGACTTAAGATCATCTAAAAATGTTACCCAAGTTAGTGACTCTAATTTAATTTTACCACATAAAATATTATTCAAATTTTTTGGAAATTAAAATCAAGAGGTAATAAACTAGTTTCCAATTCTTTTTTAAATAAATTATATTATTACTATAAACGTTATTAATCAATTCAGGTGAATCTTATTTGATTGATTCACTGGGTAGATAATAGAACCGTGAACCTAGGCACTTAATTTCCAAAGGATTATACCTGTTCCACTGTACGGCAAATAGCTCGAGCAGCTCATGGCATGCTTTGTGGCAGAGTAATAACAGGAGGAGCAACAAATCTAATAAGAGTCCATAGAACAACACGAAACCCAACTCGAAGCTCTACTGCTCCTGCTCCATCTTCTGTCCCTTCTCGTAGTGCTTTCGGAGTTCAAGGCAGCAGCAACAAAACAAGAAAATTAAATTTTTATTGTTTTCACACAAATAAAATCAAATAAAAAGCGTACAACAATTACAGGCCAGGCAAGGGCTCCACGGGGCACACACGCACACACACACACAAGCAGAAAGAGTGTGTTAAGAGTACATAAGGAGGACTCTGAGTGAGGCATCACGTGCCTCATGTAGTTAAACGAGCAACGACGACGACGACTGGGCAGGAGAATTAGACCAACCACCGCCGAGCAACCCCTAAAAGCATGAACAATGTGCGCTGCAGCAGGACGCAGGATCCGCAATATGAATTGAAGCTGCAACTGATTGTGGAATTCTTGTTCAGTTCGATTCCAGCACTCGACGCGAACGCGACGCGCCACACATTGCCACTTAAAAATAAAGAATACCAAAGAACTGAAACTGAAACATATTCCACATTAGATCATACATATACAAGAATATACATAAATATATATTGAGGATTGAGAGTCTGTCGTGTTTTTTTTTGGCGTAATGTCAACGGCTTTCCTCGTGGACAGTCTACTCCATGCCCAGCAGACCTATACGGAAAGTCAGCTAAAGTCAAGTATTAGTGAAATGCTCCTATCGCGACGTGCTGCCGCGGCTGCTGCTGCCGCCGCTGCTGCTGCTGCTGAATCGGAATCATCCGATCCGGTTAACGCGACCGAGGAACGTTCCGAACACTGTGGCAATTGCTCCAAACGTGGTGGCTACAATAAGTGTGATAAGTGTCGTGAGAATCGTTCTGAAAGTGTTGACAGTATTGAGGAAATGGATGACGATGATGACTCCTCGGCGGATGAGATAGTCGCCGACATTGGCAGTGTGGACGAGGAGCCCCACATTATGGATGATGAGGAAATGGATGACGAACTTGTTGATCCATCCGATGACAATGAGTCGGCAATTAAACTGCCCAAAGTAGAGCCCAAAGAGAACAACAATTCCACAGGCGTTGGCGCAACAACCATACTAAAGGATAACAATAGCAAGCCCATACTAAAGTTTAGTGTTTCGGCTATTCTCGGTGATACCAGGGAGGGAGTGCGTGTTCGAAATGGTAAGAACCATGAACTCAAGAAGCCTTAACTTCAAACTGGACAATGAAATGCACTTATTTATATTGAGCAAGTGAAAAAAACAACTACGTTTAGTTTTTTTTGTTACATGTTTTGTTTTTGTGATCAAGTGTTTATAAAATCTTCCCTGCTCATATGAGTGATATCTCTCGGAGTAAACAACAGGATTCTGCATATTCATAATTATCTCGAAAGCAATAATTTTGTAAGAATTCATAATAATTTGAACAACTAACAGTTTAAAATGAATGATCTATTTTGGGGATCGGTAAGCAATAATAGATTGGAGTTGAATAGGATCTAGATGACATGAAATCTTATAATTTTAGAAACGTTAATACCCAATTAAGCTCAAAGCTTGGCAAATATATAGTTGTTCGACTATGAAAAGTTTTATGATGATTATTTTTACATTTATTATAGTAGGCAGTTTATGCAATTCATTACCTAATATCAATCGATTTGGATTAGACTACGCTTGAGATCAATCAATTTTGGTTAAATACAAATTATTGATTATTGTTTATTTAAATAAATTACTTAGGTTTTTTAAACCACATCAAAAGCTTATGACAAGAACAATTATAGAATTTATTTTAAGAATTCTCTTGTTTCCTTTAAACAGTAATGAAAGCACATTCAGATATCACCTATAAACCATAAGATGCCCCTAATCTTTTATAACTCTAAACAACAATTGCTAGAAACTGTTCATGTTTATTGAGCTGAATAAGTTATAAATAGTAAACTAAATCAAATGAAAGTAGAAACATTTGTAGCTGATCCTTACCCTAATTGAAAAATGCCTAATTAGCAATCAATTGCCATCAACTGAACTGAACTGTGCACCTTTTTATAGCCCCCTTTTTGTTGATAGAGCTACTTAGTTGCTCTAGTTCTTTTGGCAAAATGCAATAAACTCGGCTCGGCAATCAATTTACCGTGCCTAATGCTAAACATAAACAAAAAACAATGAAAGCAGGACACAAAACAATTGCAATATGAAAAGCCAAAAGAATAACAATTTTTGTCCAATTGAGATTCAGTAAAAGTTTCTTCCTGAAAACAAAGCAAAGGAAAAAAAGGGTCGCAATACTTTTTTACGCCGCAATTTCATTATTATCTATCTCTCTGGTCCCGATATAAGCCCTCGAGCCCTGTTTTTCAGGCAGGCTGTAAAAACACAACCAGACCTAATCATGTTTAAATTATTGAGGCTCAGAGCCCAAGAGATAGAATCCGTTGCCAGAGCCACATAAACCAGTTCCGGGTTGATCGAACTGAGTAAGAACGAGTGAGAGAGTGAGATGGAGGGAGATCCTCTTCCTGAACTGCGCGTGCTGTTCTGTCGGCCGTAGTATGAGGGGTTGGCTTAGACTCACCATAGAACACAAAAAGTAGGCGTAACGAATTTGCTATCAGTCAATGTAACTGCAGTAACTTTGCTTCCCAATCCTCCTGTTTTTTGTTTTTTAGCATGTGAATGGAAATAGGCGAAAATAAGTAGGGCTTTGTGTGTTCGCAGATATTTGTGGGGATTGTGGGATTTTAATTGTCAAACGATTATTGTTAGTGCGTTTTTTATTAATGAGTGGGCTGGCCTGGGCTACGTTGGTTGAAAGAACTTTCCGTTTCGTTGGTTTTTTTCGCCCTAGATTTATACGAAATTTGATGGCATTTTTTTATGACCACCGTTTTGGGTTAAAATGTATATAATTCTGCACATTTTAATGGCAAAAGCGTGGCAAAACAAAAAAGTGCGATATTATATTTGAAATGAATCGAATGGTTACATTGCCGATCACGCAATTGGGTATATAAACGAAGTAGGAAACAAATTCAATTTTCAAATCTAGAATGAATTATCCACGAATTGTCAATGAATTTGTTTTGTTGAAGAAACAAAAAAGGGAAGAAATAAATTCAATAACTAACTATATTGACAACACATTCAGTCTCTAAAAGTATTCGAAATTTTTTAACCTACTTTTTTTTATCTCACTCATTTGAAGAAGATTTAAATCTGTACAGCCTTGATTAATATATTGTACTTATATTTATATTATTATTATATACATCTTACTTACTTCGCAACCTTAGCTTAGCTACAAGAAAGATCTTTCTGAGAATCCGTACTTGACTTCTCCCAACAAAGTTATAGAATAAAGTTGGTAAAACGATTTCTCAAAGCTTATGAGACACTTATTAGTTACTGTATTATATTATACGACTAACTCTATTAATCCTAAGGTAAACGCAATTGTCTCTCTTTTCTATTTAAACTGGATCCTGTACAAATAGTTTTCCGTCATCTGAGTAATAACAAGTCAAACGGGGTATATATAGAAAGTAATTGATTTTCTTGCCAACTAATTGGTAACTAATCGGATACAATAATCAAAATCCACTAAAAACAAACACACACATCGACACATTCACTTATACATACATATGCAAAAAGGCAATTTTCTTTTTGTTGGTGTTGCCGCAAATTAACTTTTTGTTGATATGTGCCCATAAACCAGAGAAGAAAAACTTTTCCACATTTTGATTTTTGGGGGCGGGAGGGGCGTGGTGTTCTTCGAACGAGCTGCGAGCAGCAAGCACAGATGCAAAAGTCACAAAACCGCTGGAAAAACAAACAAATGTCTGAACAATTATAACTTAATTTGTGCGCTCATTAGGGACACATGTGTGTGTGTCACACACACAGACACACACACATACACTCATATCTACATATGGCAAATTGGAGCCTGTCGACAAAAACTTTGCCCACAAGATTGCGAGAGGCATCAAATTAAACACACAAAATGCAAAACTAAAGAGGCGTTAATACGTTAATTGTTTCATTTCTCTCTCTAATCGAATTAAAATCATATCCTGCAGCCAAAACGGAGCGGTGGCATGCGACGAGGAGAAGCAGCAGCTTTGAGGGTTTGGGGTGCTGCCAATACTGGCTTTTGTTGGGGGTGTTTAATTAGAAAATGAAATGCAGCCCATAATCAACCAACCAACCAATTCGCCCAAAAATTCACCCAACTCCCCATCTCTTCTTACGCCACCCCCCAAATTTACTTAGTAACAAAGGCGGAAAACTTTTGTTTGCTTTTCACATAAAGGCGATGATGGCGTTGGCGTCGTTGTTGGCGGCGTCTGGCCGCCTGTCAAGGTGCGAGTGTGTGTAAGTAATATGTGTGTCTGTGTGCGTGTGTTGGAGAAGTTTTCCAATCCTCTGGCAAGCTCTAAATTGGAGCTGGGGGCCGTTTAATTATGCCAACTTCACACTGACACTTCAAAGCAGAAATTCTTCTGTATGTGTGCGTGTGTGTGTGTGTGTGTGTGTGTGTGTGTGTGTGTGTGTGGATATGAAGGGAAAGCGATGAAATATCAGTGGGTTGGGGAAAGGACTTGGGTGGGACACGGCGAGTGTCTGAAAGATGGTAAAGACAACGCCAAGTTGAAATTTACATAAAGCTGTTTACCTTCTGGTGACTTCTGGCAAAGCACAAAAGGGGATGATGACACTTTAAGATAAGATTTAAGATCACTTTTCATTGCGGAAAGTAAAGTGAAAGTGATGGGATTGAAGTTGGTCTAAAGATGAGCCATCTTAGGTCTAGGTTAAGAAGTAAGTAGTTGGTAATTACGATTAAATCAAGCAAAGACAGGAACTTCTTTTGATTACAATAAAAGAAAAAAAACTTTTGCAAATTTAAACGAAAAAGCAATTAACTCTTTTCAATTTGTTTTTTTCTTGCAGAATTTATGCAACCGCAGCATATTTGGCCTTATCTACAACAAAACTTTATGCAACAGCACACACATCAATATCATCAACACCATCAGCAGCAGCAGCAGCATCATCATCATGCACAGCAACAACAGCAAGGACATCAGCAACAGCAGCAGCAGCAGCAGCAACAACAACACCATCAACAGTTAACAGTGCCAACACATCCGACTCTAGGACATCCACATGGGCCCCATCCCCATGGCCATCCACATGCCCATCCACATCATCCGCATTCACATCCGCATCATCACCATCATCATCATCATCCACATGCACACTTTCCGCATCCCGCATTTCTAACGCACCAGCAACAGTCGCATCAGCAGCAGCAGCAACCGCATGGCAATAGTTGTCAACCGCAAACCACAGTTACGACGGCCGCATCCTCGTCGTCGTCACCTGGCAGCACAATTAGTGATAGCGACAACAATCACAATAACAACAACGGTAGCATTGGCAGCAACAGCTCTGGCCAGGATGGGCGACCGCATGAAATTGGCAATGGAGACACCGAGGACAACAACAATCGAAGATTAACGCAAGAAAAGCAACAGCAGCAACAGCAGCAACAACAACAACAATTGGTGGCTGGAGTTGGTCATCCCAATACCAATCCAAATTCGAATCCAAATCCCACACCACCACCACCACCTCCACCACCGCCAGTTCATCCGGTTATCGCCAAACCGATGCCCAGTCGTCCGACTCCCTTCCTACCGCACACTCTCAATCATCCGCATTTGCATTCGTTGCTGGCACACTGCCGCAATCCCTACATGAGTGGTAAGAGACACACATCTTCTCGTAATTGCTCCCCAATTCTAATCCACACATTGTGACATCCCCCATCCCCATCCCCGTATACCCACATTGCCTGACCACCTTGTCCCCCCTGCTGGGATGCACATTAACAAGTATTTTGCCTCTAAATGCATCCATTTTACAATTTCCAATTGCAGTGGGCGCCCAAGTGTTTCCCCTGCCACCCGGTCAGGGCTTCCCCTGGGCGCATTCAACGCGTGGCAAGCCTCGTCGAGGCATGATGCGACGTGCCGTCTTCTCAGGTTAGTAGCATGAGAAGATGGTAAGCAGCCATCACGTGGCCAGTGACATGATTATAATAATTTTCCCTCCCACCTCCCCCATACCTTAGATTCGCAGCGCAAAGGATTGGAGAAACGTTTCCAGCAACAGAAATACATTAGCAAGCCGGATCGCAAAAAATTAGCCGAGAGATTGGGCTTAAAAGATTCTCAGGTGAGTGACCACAAAACCAATATAACTTAATCTTCCTTCCACACTCCATTTCCACGATCCAGATCTCCATTTGTCGCCTAGAAGCTTTTCAAGATCTTTTACCTAACAGCGGCTTAAAGATCAATTATGTCCAAACTATAAGAGAAACATTTGCTGTTTCCCTTTTAAAACGAATACTACCTAATTATCTCATTATTATACAGAAGATGTTGAACTGGGATCAGATCTAAAAAATATCGAAAAAGTTTTTCAGATATTACCAAAACTATTCGCGAATAAGGTTATGACAATGATAGATGATTTCAAACAAAATTTAAATACTTACGATAAATGAAATTCTACTGAAATGAACACGTTACAGTTGACACTTTTATAGATCCCAGTTGTAGACTTCAAGAAACAGAAGAAACAGTAAATAAACTGGCAACCCATTTAGAAATTAGGATGAAAAATGTAAAACTCAATGCATTTTTACTTTGGTTAAGTAAAGTTAGCATTTAAGACTAATTTAAAATTCTAATTAACATAACTCTGACTGCTCTGTTTATGGGGGGGTAGTAAAAGTTTTTGGCTAGTTGCATAAACTATGCGAAATTTGGCCAATTTTCAGTTTGGTCATAAACATAATAACGCTAAATGAATCAATAGAATGAACCTCTAGCAATTTTAAATATTAACCTTATACACACAAAATCTCTGAAAACGGAAACTTTTCAAATCGGCTTCAATAATAATAATAATAATAATCAGAAGAAGAGGCAAACAAAAGGCTATGGCGACGGTGAATCCATAAAACATGAAAACATAAAATGAAATCAAATAAAATAAAAGTAAAGTCAAACAATGGGAATATAAAACTCCGCCCTTACCGGCCAAAAAGGAAAAAAAAAAACAAACAAAACAAAACAAAATAAAAAAGCTCTCAGCAGCAATGGCTGCTGTGCGCACACCAAAATGGAAGCCACACACACACCAGAGAATCAGAGCCAGGAGCAGGAGAAGAAGATGAAGGAGATGGGAAGGGAAGTCAGTTGGCTGGGTAGACTAAAATGTTTTCTTCAAAATGCGCAGTCGCTTGTCTTCCGATGTACATACTGAGATATATATATATATATATACCCACATATACATACATATATGTATTATATATTGAAGTTGATGCTGCTTTTCTTCCGTCTGAGGTGGAAATATAATGAAATTATAACGAGCTATAAGAAATTCATTTCAATTCGTACTCAGAGACAGAGGCAGAGGGACAAAGAGTTGAGTTGAGTCTTTTTTTTCTTTCATTGTTGGATTGTTGGACTTCAGGGCCTCTCTCCAGGGTCATGGAATAATTAAATTAATTTTTGTAAAATTACATAAAGGAATACCACGAGAAAGCAAAGAAGAGCTGCAGCAGACAGATTGAGAGAGGGAGAGAGCGAGAGAGGCAGAGAAAGGGAAATTTGCGTGGCAAATTCGTCCTTGTCAAAATGTAATCGATCACAACTCAATCACTGGCCGAAGTTGTCACCACCAAAACACAAAAAAAAAAATCCCATTCATTCTACAGAATTCACACACTCATTCGACGGCTGCTGCGGCTGATGATAATGATGATGCTGACAATGTCATGCCAAATTAGTGCAGCATCGATTTGTGTTCTTTCGACTGCACATAATTCATAAAAATTTCATAATTACGCAATAAGCGTGTCCAGTTGCATTTGTCAGCTGGACTACTACTGGGATTCAGACATGAATTCATCAACTTATTGCATATGTCACGCCCCGTTTTTTTGATCAGTCCATGTGTAGAAGGCGATCGATCACTTTCACCTTAATGATCTTATAATGCATGCGAGATTTAAGCATCTGTTTTTATCTATATTTAGGTATTTCAGACAAATTGTTAAAGAATTCAACTTAGGGTTAGATGCTTTAATATCAAGCTACGTAGAAGATCTTAGTCAGGTCCTGCCACACATATGATCTCAACAATGACCTCTAGTTATGGTCCTGGTTTTGTCATAGTCATTATCTAATAAGATAAATCGCCCAAGATGAAACTTCTTCTCAGTTAATTGAAAATTTTCTAATAGTTTAAACAGGTTCAGATAGGTGATGCAACAAGGTCTTAAATTACTTACTGGGTTGTAGCTGCTCAGTGTATAAGCAGGTTTGACGTCAGCCGATAGATAAAGAAAACATTTTCAAATGCAAGATCATAAAACATTTGCTGTAAATATGCCAATGTAGATAATCTAAATGGTAAATTATAACGATTAGCAGTAAAATTTTGGCCAAGTCCGTTAAGCAAAAACGAATGAATTGATATATTTAAGTATTTGAAACTCTAAGTTGATCAAACTGAGTGCCAAGAACTTTAGTTTATGATTTTACTATTATTTTACGATTATTATTCAACAATAAATCTCCAGTCTTTCAAAGGGCAGTATACAAAGAGATGACTGAAGGAGAAAAATCAAAAGCATTTATCAAATGCACTTTGTCAAATGGGGAAAATGAAAAAAAAGTGTCAAGGCAGAAAAACAAAGACTGGGGCTCTTTGTAAAGGCAGAAATACACACATACAATAATAATAAAAAAAAAAAAAAAAATGGAGGGAAAAAGAGAAAGAGAACGACACAGAGAAGAAGAAAAACCTTTAAAAAATGTGCAAAAATGTCAGAAAAATTCGCAGTCAAATCACAGCGTGTGGTCGGTCCAGTTGCCGTCGCCCAGTGGATGTGGATGAGGACGAGGACAAAGGACAAAGTGTTGACCAGCCGGCGGCAATGGCAACACGAAGCTAAAAGCTCCATTAACGACTGCTGGGCCAAGATTGGGCTGGCAATGGGGAGAGTTGGAGTTGAAGCTGGAGGGTGATGAACGAGTGCGGATATTCACACTCGAGTGACACAGGTTGAGTGTGTGTGTATGACTATGTGTCTGTGTGTGCGAGACTTTGTATGTGTGGGTTTGAGTGGATTGCATTGCGCCTAGTTGTATGCAATATGATTTAAGAGCTTCGTCCTTGGTTGTGTTGCACTTTTTTGCGGCCATTCGTTGTTCATTTGCTGCAATGCCATTCTTCCCTTCCCCTGCCAGAGCCCTCTTGCTTGCTTTTGTTTCGCCATAAATATCCACAATGCAATGGCCCCTAGGATGCCGCTAGCCTGCCTGCAATGGACCACCAGCAGCCTGTATGTGGTCTGGGGGTCTATTGCTGGGTCGCGTGCCTTGCGGTTGACAAAACGTTGCATTGATGGCCGTCGGACTGGCTCAGGTGATTCATCATTTCAAGTGTTGTTCATTGCAACGTTTATTGCGATTTTTACAAACGCACTCGAAAAATTGAAGGCTCAAACCGCGAACGCGTTTATTGCAGCTACAGCGATTTATGGGCCGCTACTTTTTACTTTTTTGTTGCGTGCCAATAGAACTTTGGACTAGTAAAATCCTAAGAGGGTCATATGTATTAAATGAGAGCCCGCACTAATTATTATCTTTGCCTTTTCCACTCTAACCTAAATATTAGTTAGGAACAACAAATGTTTTTTTTTTGCTAGTTCTTTCTTTTCCTCAGTGACAAAGAGCATCTCCTGAAATCCGTGTACATAAAGCATAATATAAAAACTTAAAATATCAACGACTGCACCAGATCCATGCACAGCAAATACTTTTTCTCCTCCCAATTATAGATAAGTTCAATTAATAATGTTAGTAGATAAGCCTCCAAGTGTTTGATAACATCCTCATCCAGTTCGGAGTCCTCAGGATCCCCAGTTATATGAAATACTGTAATCAATGTGGTATGTGTTGGTGTCATCTTCCCATAGTCCACCAATATGTCGATAGTCATCCCCCAGCAAGTCCAAGCAGACGCCTAGACACCAGTTATCCATGGCCAATGAAGAAGATAATTTTTCAATGAAAATCGATCGAAAGCGGAAAAATAGTTTTTTTTTTAATTTTGGAACATAATTTTGTTTAGTCTGATGATTTTTCAGCCTGTGTTTGTGCCCAAAAAGTTATATCTCAATTTTCATATTTCAAAATGACATCAAAAACTTTGGTATCTCGAAAAATAAATTTCAAACCGAAACAAAACAAACCTATCGGATTTTCTCCAATTAGTTTTTTGCTCTCTTTCCCACTTCCACTCAATTACAGCCGGGCTAGCCACGGCTTCGACAACGTCAAATTCAACTGTAAATTATTATGCATTAGTTTCTTCACTTACCTTTTCCAATCCATGCCATTTCATTCTGCCACACTTGTCTATATTTCGTGTTACTAGGGAATTTAATCACTTCATACACACTCACACAATAAAAATATAAAAAAAAAAACAAAAGCTTAGAAACGGATAATATCTGATCGTCTCTCACACACAGTTGCCTGCCTGTGCAGCGACGGCGCGGCGTCTTTCTCTGCTTGTTTCTTAAAGTAATTTTTTTTAGCAATTTAGATTCATATTTATATATCATTGCATTAATTTAACACTGCCACTATTAATATTCAATAAAAAGGAGTTCAATTGCAAAAAGAAAAATAATGAATGCGCCAAGAGACAGATTTGTTGTTTACTTACTGTTTACTGACTTACGTTCGTTACCCAACACTAAAAAATACCACAATTTCTTGGTATATTTTTGTATTGATTTTAAATCGATATTTAAAATTCAAATGAAAACTAAAATCATAATAATTCGTTATTGTATTGACTTTCTTACGGCATTGAAGATTTGATTAAGTTAAATATCAAATAATGATTGATTTAGGTCTGTTTAAATCTACATATGACTATACGATATAGACAAATCTTAGAAGCAAGAACTGTAGATCAGGAACTTCTATACTTATTCAGGTGTACTATATATAGAAAATAACTGAAGCTGAAAGCTTCGTTTTTTACTCAAATGTTTCTGCACTACTCTAAGAGAGGGCTTTTAGCTCTTTGAGCTATGAATTCTAATACTTATTTATAATAATATTTATATTACACCCTATAATTGAGTAGATTTACCAATCCCCTGCTCTTTTATTTCATTTATCCTTATCCCACAGTCGTTCCACCATTCCAACATTGAACTGCAACTGACAGTTACCAGCCTCATAATCCTGCCGCTATAAATTTAATTGCCATTAATGACACTTCAAATGCCAAACCACCCAATTGGCGGTCCTAGATTGAACCCCGTTCCCACTTTCTCAGTTTCCCAGGCGGAAATGAAAACATCTTGAGGCTAAAAAATCTTTTTGCTGGTTATTTTTGGGTATTCGTATAAACTGATTTGCATTTTTAAATCAATACATAAAAGCAAAGTTCAAGGAATCGCGAGACAGGACGAGATCCTGCTGACTGTTGGGCCCTGAAGAGCAACCCCTGCATGTGGCACGCACACAAACACACACACACCCACACGTGTCTGGCTGGGATTTACGTGGTGTATTCGAGAGATTTCCCCCGGCAGCAAACTTTTTAAGTGTCATGTCCAAAACAAATTCGTCTGTTTTTGATTTGTCGAAAAAAAAAAAAAAAAAAAAATAACACGGGGGGAGCAACAGCCTCACGAAGGAAATAAGGAAAATCCAGTCATGGCTTTTGGCAATCGACTGTGGAATCTTTCTCTCCGTCTCTCTCTCAATTTCTTCTCCACCCTCGCGCCTGCCTCACGGTACTTTTGGCATTTTCACGTTATAAATATTTTTATTTTCATTTTCGTCTGACTTGTCTTTTGTATTGGTTGCTGGTTTGGGTCAGGGGGATTTCTGCAGACCTTTGCGGCATTCTCTGTTTGGTTTTTTCCTTCTTTTTTTTCCATTTGTTTGTCATTTCGATTTTTTTGTGCAAACAAACAACGAGTGGTTCAAATTGCTTTAAATCAAATTCCATGATAAATAATCTTTGTGTATCTGAAATTAAGGGAGTTCCCAGTGTCTCTCATTCATGCAATATACGATATTAAACAAACTCTCCAGCGTTGGCCTTTTATTGACCTTTTCATGAGTCTTGTTAGCCACTATTTATCGACTTAGCAAGAGTTCTGCAAATGATTGAGTAGTTTCAGTAAATTACCAAAGAATTGTAGTGGTATTTACCCCCACATCAAATCATTTCGATTTTAAGAGCACCACGAAAACTTGTTATGAGATGTTTTTAGTTTAATGTATTTATCCATTATAATCTTATCAAAAGTTAACCAATTGAATTAAAAATGATTTGAGAAAAAATCTTGGTTACTTTTTATGGATTTGGGTGAAGTTTTCAAATATTGTTACAGTTTCTTCTTTATAATGTAATGTATCATTCCATAAACTTGTCTATTTTGGTTTTATTTATTTTTCGATTGGACACCGCCTAAAATTTTAATTCCAGATTCGGCCGTTAAATTAGGTCTACATCAAATAATTTATAAAATATTCATACAATTCGTATAAATATGTCCCGACATATTATCTATATAAGATTGAAAGAGCATACAGTAACTGAATATTTTTGAAAACTTTTTAAAACTAACAACAGATTAGATTTATAGTTATTAAACTCTGATTTCATTTGGAGAAAGTACAATTTATTAATAAGCAGAGTTCGAGGACACGACAGCTATATACCCAAATAGTCGTTCAATTGTGGTAACAATCTTTATGAGTGAAGCCCTAGATCGCATGCCCCTATACATATGCTACGATTTGCCCAAATCGAATCAAAAAACACTTAAATATGAGAGAAATGAAATAGAAATTGTCATAAGTCGGATTTCATTTCAATTTATTTTGCTGTTCTTTTTCCCTAGCCAGTACACAAACCAGGGAAAACGATTGAGAAACATTTAAAAACCATCATTTGCAGCTTTGGTTACAAAATAAATTTTTGACAAATTGCTAAATAAATGCTCCCATTCTACCCACTCCCGTTTCCATTCCGACTCCCACCGCTTTCAAACCAAAAAAAACTCCGAGCACCCTTAAGTATTTTGCAAACATTCGAGGAAACATTCGTACTATGTATTTTGCCTTCACTAAAACAATAACCACAATCAAGAATAAATGGACCATGGCCAGTTGGTAACCCAAAACGCACTGCCAACTGCTGTTGGAATGACTTTGGCAAATAGTAGCAGACTATTTAATACGCTATTACAAAGCATATCGAATGACATTCGCAAGCACAAAATGGGTTGACAGCAATGGGCCTTCATTTAGCCATTCCTCCAGCCTCCAGCTTTCAGCTTCCAGCCGCCAATCCACTGCCACCGTCAGGCTCATTAGTTAACATATGTTGCCACACTCAGACTTCCGAATAGGAATCTGAACCCAAATATCTGATTCCCCCTGTCGCCCTCAATCGCCCGCCCCCACATGCCAAACAACAGCTTGTGCTCATTGCCCAAAGTCAATTTTCGGCAAAAACCAAAAGCCAAAGAAAAAAGAAAAGGGAGCGAAGCCGGCAAAGCAATTTGTAGCCAACTGACTGAGTGCCAATCCCTGACTTCTAGAGACTCGCCTCTATGTGCGGACTCTCTTCTCGGGTGGTTTATAAAAACTTCAAACAAATTCTATGCGCGTTATGCTGGCAGCGTGTCAGAAAAATATGTTACTTATCGTTTTCGTTTTTCCCTTTCTTTTTTGTTCCTTTCGAGGGGGTCTCAATTCCATCCAATGGGGGATGCTATAATGTGTTAGAGTCTTTAACAAAGTGGCTCTGGTTACTATTAGATTATAAATGGCAAGAAAACTATTCAACAGGAAAATAACTTAATTGTCTCTGATATGAAACTGGAGAGAGCGATTCATATGAATAGTTATTTAAGTTTAAAGGAATTGTAAAATCAAGAGATTCTTTTGACCGTCAACTATTCCTTGAACAGAGATCAGCCAACAATGGCTAATGATTAGTTATCGCCCCAATTTCATACCTATATTGATCTGGCCAATAACCAATCATTAGCGAATTATATAAGGTCAACTACTAAAGAATTACATATTGCGTCAAACCCATTTTTTAATCACTTAAAGGTCAACTTGTTTTGTACGCAGTCAACGAGAATCTGTTAAAACTTATTAATAAGCCCCTTTTCCATTGACTTGGCAAACTAATATGAGGCTCCCATTTCAACACATGTTTATTAGATAATTACATATCGGAATCTATAGATTATCTATAATATTACAACAGAAATACTTA
Source organism: Drosophila paulistorum (assembly GCA_018152135.1). Taxonomy (NCBI): domain Eukaryota; kingdom Metazoa; phylum Arthropoda; class Insecta; order Diptera; family Drosophilidae; genus Drosophila; species Drosophila paulistorum. The sequence goes on from JAECXG010000690.1 coordinate 19,378,169, forward strand.
AGAAATTTCCATTTGAGCCACGTTTAGAAGAAAGTTTCCTTTAGATAAAAAACAAAAATGCTTTTCTAAAACAATTTTTGACTACCTTGCTTACTCTCTCTCAGCCGAATTAAAGACATTTGCCATAACTTGGTTATTTTTAAACCAATTTTTATAGAATTTGGTATGCCAAATTACGATTTCGTTAGTTTAGTCCTAGTCCTTCAAAACAAATCGATCAACGGGGACAGTTGACAAGTGTAAACATCAAATCAAGTTGTTCCATCCCATTTGGGTGCTCTAAAAAAACACATTTTGGAAAAAAACAATAACAGCATTTAACAAAAATGAATAACTCAGATAATTCGTATTATAATCACTAGAATTTTCGATAATTATGCATAATTAAAACGAAATAATATTTATGTGTACTCTCATTCTCTACGTTTTGTGTGTTATGGTAATATTACCATAAATTGGCCCACAATAATTGCATTTTAGTTTTGTCTCATTGTATTATTTAGTGCATAATACACAATGGAGAATATATGTTAAACAGCGAACAATATTTGTTAAACAAGCTGCAAAAAACAACAAAAAAAAACTATACTAAACGCTTTTTGCCGTCATGTTTAACGGTTCATTAAGTTTAGCTAATAATTGACTAAGTTCATTTGCATGGTGTAATTTGACATTGCACCTACATATAAGTAAGTACTACTATATGGTAGTTGACCTAATGACAATAATTACATCTTCTAACGGTTTAAATATTGTTGATATACTACTCACTATCTTCCTCTCTCTCTAAGTCACACTCTCATTCCCTGGGGTCACCTTCTTGGTAAATAACATAATTTCAAGCTCATTAAACTTGGATGCTGTTAAGAAGGAAATAGAAAATTTTTCGTATAATCAAAAGAAAAGGAAAACGAATACCATTTCTCTCAGTTTTCCAGTTGCCTTCTCGCATACTAAATTGCACGCTTTATAATTAATTTCCATCAAAAACAGACGACGACGACAACGACTAGGACTACTTGGAGAGCGGTATTTGGGTCTGGTCTGGTCTGGTCTGCTCTACTCTGGTCTCTGGTTTTTTCTCCTTCTTCTTCTTCGTTCTCCTCGTGCCTTTTGCCTACACTATGAGGGTTGGACCCATAATCATTAATCTTATCGCCGCCTGAGCTTATTATTTCAATTGCTTAACTCACAAAAAAAAAAGAACAGAAAAGGGGGCAAACTTTGGCTTGGATTTGGTTCGGTTTTAGATGTTAGCGAGAAAAAAATTCAATGACCGGAAGTAAGTAAAACAGCAAACCCAAAAAGTTGGCACGTGGCCCCCCACCGCCACGTTAATCGTCATCTTTGATGGGGTTGGGGGAGGAATACATATATATGTAGAGAAATCTCTGCGGTTAATCGCTTGTTTAACATGTCAGCAATTTTGTTGTTTATTTATTTATATTGCTTCATAGATTAAAAGAGGGTGGAGGAAACGAAAGTCAGAGAGAGAGAGAGAGAGAGAGGGAGAGAGACGGCTGGTCGAGTGAGTCCTTCAATTTTCTGCATGAATTTTTCTTAAAAATTGCCCACACAAATCTAATTATCAAAGTTAGAGACAGAGAGTGAAAGGAGGAGAGCGACACAAAGTGGAAGTGGGTGAGAGTCTCATAAATTTTGTTGCAAAATTTTGTTACAAAGTGCGAATGTCCTGCTGTGTGTCAGAGAGTCCTGGATAAACACCCACTGCATAATAACTCAAAAACAGTTGCAAATCACATTTAGGCGGTTGAGGCCGATGATTGGTGTGTGCTGTGTGGTGTGTGGTGTGGGGTGGTTACTTTGCGATTGCCATCGGCTTCAAGTATCTATCTATGGTCCTTTTGCTTGCCTGTCAGTTGCAGTCCAGTCCAGACCAGACCACCAGGCCACGCCAGGCCGTGGCCAGGATCTAGGAGAAAGTGAGAGCCAGAGACAACAACTTGCAAACAATTTTTGCTGGACCAACTTTTTCCGGGTGGACCACAGCTCAACACAGTGGGGCATAGGTACAAATTTCTCCATCTAATGTTTGTTTCTTGCCATTTTCCATCGACTTTGTATCACTGTGCGAACACAATCTCTAGTGTGGCTCTAATCAATTTAGCAGTCGTTTAGGGAAAATGTCTCTAATTTGCATTTATTATGGATATGCCTGAACGTCTGGTGTTGGCATTGCAGTTCAAACTTTCTGGCCCCGACCACGCCCACACACACGACATACCTCTTCATCCCCTAACTCCCCATTCATCTAATAACCATTTACCATTTACCCATTTCCATTCCCATTGCTCTGTACCACAGAAACTTTGGCCAAAAAGTTGTTTTTGCGTGACCAAAATTTCATGCTGGCCCATGAATTTATCTCGATAGACAGTTGTACAGAATGAGACAGAGAGAGAGAGAGGGCGACGGCGAGAAAGAGGGGTAAGAGAAGATCCCCTGCGGCAATGAAAAGTTGGCTGAAACTTTTCTTTTCCCTGTCCCTGCATCGGACAGCCTTCCATCCATCCATCTATCCATCCATCCAACCAACCGTCCATCTGTAGTTTTTTGGACATTTTCCAATTATACCCATTTCATTAGCAACTCTTTTCTTTTTTTTCTTCCTTCTTAATCCATTTTGCAGGTAAAAATTTGGTTTCAAAATCGCCGCATGAAATGGCGCAACTCCAAGGAACGCGAACTTCTTGCCAATGGGGGTTCACGTGACCAGACGCTGCCCAATAAGAATAATCCCAATCCGGATTTGTCCGATGCCAAATGCGATCGCCCATTAACCCCGCTATCGCCCTCGCTGCTATCACCCAATGGCAGTGCCTCACCGCCACCATCTTCGCTTCCACCACTGCCATCGAGTAATGGGGGCATTGTTGGGGCCAAGGATGAACCGCCGGCAGCAGCTGTCACACCCAAATCACCGCAATCTGCCAGCAGCAGAAGCTCGCCTAGTCTCATGGGTAGCCATTCCTCGACTGGTTTTGGTCTTCAGCTCAGCTCTCCACCGCCTCTGTTAACCAGCATTAAGATGAATGATCAATCGTCGGCCACACCGACACCAACACCGACCATAACCACAACATCGTCGGCAGCCTCCTCGCCGCCAGTTACCACAGCTGCTGAGTTTCAGGCCAAGATCAATGCTGAGATGCAGAAACAATTGGTGGCCGCTGATCTAAAATTCAAGCTCGAGACCAGCATCCAGGAGGCCAAGCAGCGTCGCTTTGAGCAACTGCAGCAGCAATTGCATCATTCACCTCATTTTACAGCCATGAGGGAAGTGGAGTTGGCTGCAGCAGCTGCAGCGGCTCAACTGCATCATCATCACCAGCAGCAGCAACAGCAGCAACAGCAGCAACAACAGCAGCAACAGGCTCCTCCGCTCCAGAGCGCGGAATTCATGAAACTCTATTACGATGACTATGATGACTCCAATTCTGATAGCGATGAGGAGATCAGTGTGACGTGATTTCAAAAATCAAGTATAATGATTTGTAAATATATATCTGTGAGTTTTTTTTTTTTTTTTGTGTGTCTTAAATTGTAAGTTAATAAATCTTAATCAAACATAATTGTATTTAAATGTATGCATAAAATTTTTTTGAAATTTAAACTTCATTAAAAAATAAACGTCTTTGAAACTTTACGAAAACTTTCAAAACTATATGGAAACAACAAAAAGTTACTTACTTTACATATCATATCTACTTAAATGGCGAATTCTACAAGCTTTAAGCTTGACACAAAGTCGGAAAGCCATTCCAAGTTTCACGATCATTTCAAATTCCAAATGAACTTGACTAGATTTCTATAGTTTTTTTGCATTTAAACAAACTTTCTCGAATAGCCGGTTTGAGATCTATCTCACTAGTAATATCGTTTCTTGTCAGCAGACTTTGGGTTGAGTCTCAAGCATACAAAAGCTTTAGAGCTAAAATTAGTTGAGAATTACAGATGAATGAAGCCAGACAAAGCTCACAAGTTCAGAGATTCTAATCAGAATTCTGTTAGATACAGATCGCCGATCTTAAAATGATCTTAAAATGGATTCAACTAGCCTATTTTTCAATAAATGGAAAGTTTTAGGTTTTGTGCATCGATTACGATTAGGAAGGTAGAAATTTATTCATCTTTACTTCATTATAGAAAATATCAATTGATTGAACTCTGGCTAGATTCTATTTTAGTTATTTTTTTAAAGATTTATTTATGGTTTTTCTTTAAATCGAAATACAATATGTATATAAATTCACATTCATGGTTAAAATTAGTAAACCGTGTACACAGAGAATACTGTCAATAGATCTTACAAGCTATAAATCACTCCAATCCACTAATCTAAAGAAAAAAAAAACAAAAAAAAAAAAATATTGCGACTTGACTAAAAGTAAGACGAAAATAAGGTTGTTGACTTTGTACATAGAGGTTACAGTTACACAAGAGGAATACGTTGCATATCGGCACTCAGGTTGGATTTGGTCTCATTCGTCATCGATGCGTATGGCATGATTGACATGACCCTCGGCACTCGTTGACTCCTTTGGTAAATTGCTGGTGAATTGCACAGGTGCCTCACCCTTGAAGATTTCCTGGGAAATGGCGGGATTATCAATGCCCTTGGCTGAGGTTATTTTAAGAACATTGCGTCGTTGTATGAAATCAATGATTAGCGAGATAAGCCAACCCAGAAATACGGTCAAAAGGCAACCAATCATGCTGTACCACATGTAACTTAAACGGAAAATGGGCCAGGAACTAAAAGAAAAGATACGTTTCAATGTCGGAACGTGAACTGAGACTTTACTGAGACTTACGTGAAACCTCCTTCCTCTTGATGGTTTGTGGGTGACAATGGCTCACGAAGTAAATCTTCAATTTTATTTGTCACATTCACATGACAATCACAATTTTCAATTGATGTGGGCAATGGTGGAGACTCCACATTGGCTATTTGTGCCACCACGCCCACAAATATGACCAGAGTCAGTGAGAGAAGACCGCCATAGAAGGCTCCTTTGGTATTTGCCTGCTTACACGCAATACCCAAGACAAAGAGGCCCAATGTGACACCACCAATTAGGCCATTTAAAGTTAAGGTGGCTTGTAAAACACCACCCAGATGCTCAACAATAAAAACCAAACCGAATGAGGCAATGCCAAAACCGAGTGACATCCATTTGGCATATAAAGCTCCCTTTTCGGGTGAGATTTTAATATTCATGCCATTGACTAGTAAATCCTCACAAGTGACTGCCGACAAAGAGTTCAAAGCCGACGCCACAGTTCTAGACGAAGAAATTTGAATTTAGTATACATAGTAACTAAATAAATTTTAAATGAAACTCACCCCAAACTGGCTGCAAAAATGCCAGCCACAAATAATCCAGCTATGCTATAAATATGTTCATAGGTATTGATCACATAGTAGGGTAACAATTGATCCGTTGCCGTTATTCGGCCCACAGTCAAGGGATCACAGTCGGCATAGTGATTGAAGACCATTAAGCCAGTATAGAAATTCAATAGAAATACACCAATCAATCCCAGAATGGCAAAGCCCAGAGCAATTTTGGCCAGCTTGAGACTCTTGAGCGACATGCACTTTTGCACCGAAGCCTGATTCGTGCAGAAGAGAGAGGTCCAATAGAAGAATCCACCAATAACCACAGACCAAACGGTGTGTCGTGTCGTCGGATTGGGATCCATGCTGCAAGCCATATATATATTAGTTGCTTTTAGGAGAAACTATAACTTCTTGGGCTTACTTGAAGAATTCTAAGCGTTGACGTTCGGCAGCGGTTTGAAAGACCTGCACGGGACTTCCACTATAGAAAGAGCCCAGGCCAACAATCACAACCAAGGATACAGCCAGAACAGCAGCCTGGAAAATGGAAATGAAGAATTAGTCTTCATATTCCTTGGTCACTCATATAGGGGATATTTAGGACTAGCAATGTCAAGGTAAGCCCACCTGAAATGAATCAGCAATGACCACAGCCTTCATGCCGCCTTGTGAGGAATAGAAGACACACACTACATAGATCAAGACAACGGCGATTTTTGTATCCAATCCAGTGGCCTTGGACAAGGCAATGGCGGGAGCTAGAACAGCCACTGCCGTATAGAAGCACATCTGAAAGAAAGACACAAGAAATCCAAGTAAATCTCTCTTCTTTGCATTAAGTAAAGGCTAATATCAACTTACCTGTATAACATAGAGTACTGCACCCAATATTCTGATTTCCTTGCCAAAACGTATACCAAGATATTCATAGCAGCTGGTTAATTCCATTTTAAAGTAAATAGGATAGAAGATTTTAACAGCCACGGGTATGACCATTACCATGGGTATCACAATCAGTACAAATTGTGTGCCCTGGAAATACATTTCGGATGGATTGCCCAAAAGCTCGATTGCGGTTATGAAACTTGTGGTCAAACTAAGGGTTACTGGAAAGATGCTCATCTCGGAGCCCAATAGAAATTCATTCGAAGAGCTGCCACCCTTCTGGAAGAAGCCATAGAATATGCCAATGCCCAAAGAGATGACCAGCATGGATAGCAATATGAAATAATCGAAACCAGAGAAAGTCGCCTTATGCTTGGGTTCACTGCATTCCTCCAATAAACCGTCACCGGCGTCAATATGTTGGGTTTTGTATGCCTCAAGCAGTAAGGTGGCTGCATTATTGAATTCCCCACGTTCTCCGGATGAATCAGCTGCCCCTCCACCGTTTCCTCCTACTGTTTCGCCACGTACAATCAAATACTTTTGACTGGGCAATATGGCGACTGATGCACCAGAATTTGGTGGCGCCTGATCTTGCAGAGCATAGGCACTTATAGAATGTGCCAAAGCACACAAAGTGAGCAACTTCAAAATGGTATCCTGTGTGGCAAACATTCCGACAGATCAGAATCTATTCCTAGTTGGTGTAGGCAATCTTCCACTTCTCTCAGTTCAAAACCTGGAATAACAATGTATATAAATGTATGTATGTGGTTAGATCATGACAAGATCAAGGTTTCATTAAAGAATATTGCATCTGGTCGGAAAAGGGGTTAGGCGGAGGGGGCAAATTTCTTGGCCTGGGTGTGCCATTAATTAATTAAGTGATCTCTGTAAACGATGCCGATGCCAATGGCCAGAGAGTGGCGGCCGCTTCACGTTCAAGTACAAATATATTATACATTTCCTTAAACAAACAATTTCATTTAAGTGTAATTGCTTTCATTATTATTGTTATTATTACTACTACATATTGATCAATTTTTCTTTTTTTTTTCGGTGACACTTGTTCAATGCCAAACAAAGCATGACAACACCAAACGGCCAAACAAAAATAAGGGTCTTTGACTTGAGGAACGTTCTCCAAGGGATGAGACTCTTCTTCTTATTGGACGGGTTTTAAAGCATGACATTCTTTTTTCATAATCAATAAAAAATATAAATGAATTCCTGAAACAAATAAAACCTTTTTCTACATTTTAGATTTCTTTTTAGAAGCTACAACTACATTTTTCAATCTAATATCTAATCTAAAACAATATTATAATATACACAACATTTCACCTGAACCATATAGAATAGTTCAATCGATTCGATTCCTTATAATGTCTAATTGTGAAAACTAGTTCAGGAATGATATGATATAGAAAAAACGGCTAGACTCAGGTCCAAATTTGTTATACACCCTGCGGATAATGCCTCGCAAAAAAAGAAATATAATAATAATACTTCCGATACATTTTGTAAAAATTAGCTGAGACTATATCCCTGAAACTGGTAAATTATCCCTCCAAAACGCCTGGATTCTCCCCCATCAAAATAATGTGCCATATTTTTTTGGTATTCTACATACAATCGAATCGCAATAGTGCAAAAGTAATAGATATTTTCTTAGAAGTTTTTTATTGTCCAAGATTAGGACTTTGGGTAAAAAACTTTATTCTAGATATACTTACAATTAGATGTATGTGAGTAACCGATGTTTTAAAAAAGTAACGTATTTGAAGGTTTTCGTTTTGGAAAAAATTTCTTTTTAACTTTGCTTACTCCTGAATTAAGCCTTTCTTTGGTATTAAAAAGCTTCAAAACAAAATTGAATCCCAAAAGCCCTTGAACTGAAGGCGTGTTATTGATTGAAACAGATGGACATGGGTATATCGACTCGGTTTCTCATGATGATCAAGAATATATACATATATGAGGTCGAAAACTTCTCCTTTGTTTTTTGAACAACTTTATCTTTTTAGGATTAAATAATTTGAAAGTTATCCTATAGAAGGATAAAATGTTGTAATATAAAAGGTCTTTTAAAGAAAATTAAAGAACTAAATAAAAAAATAGACAAGAAATTGTTTTCAAATAAGTTTAAGATATAGGGAAAGTTCATAGGTTTTCCACATGCCCGAGGCCCAATCGATGGCAATTAATTGCCCCAACCAACAAACACACACACACACACATACAGAGAGGCATTCAACACCCATCACCCATTTAAATGAACTGCACCTAGAAGCAGGCCTACCAATTCAATCTAATGAATATGCAACTTGCAAAACTATCCAAAGAATAACAGCTTCCAGCTCCTGCCACACATCCAAAGACGAGAAGGAGGAGGAGGAGGCGAAGAAATAGCGAGAAAGAGAGAGAGAGGATGTGTGTGTTTTTTATTGAGATTTAAGCGAATTTAACTGGTTTATATCGGAGCCCAGTGACTTTTACCAGATTGTGCCAGTTTGGGCCAGAAATTGATCACAGCCAGAAGCGAGTGTGAGCAAGTTAAATAAGTAATAAGTATGCGTCTCTTATAGTGGAAAAGTGGGTATCGGTCAGTCAGACAGTCAGTTAGCCCTCTGTACCTATGCGGTTTAAGCATGGCTCAAAGGGCACTCAGTGAAAATCGTATAATTACAAAGCAGGTCTGTCTGTCCCCTCCCTCCACCCACCCTCTCGACCCTCACTCATTGCTCCGATTGATAAATGTGCTCAATGTGTCTGGGCACGCGCCTCGTTTAATTGCTGCTGCTGAAGCTGGAATCCCTTTCAGATTGTCTTCGTGTCGCCAATTGATGTGCGGCCCTCTCGTCTTGTTTTGTTTTGTTTTGTTTTTGCCACTTTATCTCTTTTATTATTAATAATAAAAGGCAAGAGACAAATTTACATATGCTATTGCATTTGACATGATTTTGCTTTTTAACTGTGGAATCTTCTTGTGTGTATATAAAAACAAAATATAATATCTCATACATTTTTTAATGCTTAGGCTCGTTTATCAATCAAAAGATCATCTTAAAGTAGCTTAGCTTAAAATGATTCGGTTTTCAGTTTCAGTTTTTGATTTTCATTTGAACTAAAACCTATTGAGAATCAACTAGTATAACTAATGCTAACAACTAACTAAAGCTATCAGGTGTCGCCTAATATTACCTAATACCATAAAATGTCATTCATCTGGGTTAAAAGTTAGTTCCGCCTTCATGGCAGTTCATTTTGTTCTAATATAAGGGCATCGATTGATGTTTCTGGTGAAAAAAAGAAACATTTCTTTTAACTGACATTTTGACAGAAATTGCCAAAACAAATTCAATTTGTAATAAATTTTAATATGTCTGAGTCAGTAGTAAAACTTATAATTTTTATTACCTTTCGCAGTAAAACAAACGAAACAGAAAAATATATAACGAAAATTGTTTAATATGTACCTATTGGCAATTAGGTAAACAGTTTTTTTTTAGCTTAATTATACTTGACAAGGAAGTGGCCAAGAGGAGGGCTAAGGTCACGCAAGAACTTTAGAAGGGGGACTTCTTTTACCCCCATCCCCTTGCTGCGCCCATGCATTACCACCTAGTAAAAACTAAAGTCATAATCTTTCTAATTTGTTTGACACAACACACATATTGCATGTAACTAATAGTCGCAATAGTAAAAGTGGGAAATAATAATTGGGGAAAAAAAACAAAAACAAACACCAAAACAATTTGCATTTTTAGATTAACGGAAATTGATATTCCAAATTAGAACTTTCACTTGTCATAAACACTAGGAAATAACTATGGGAATAATAATAAACATTTCAAAGCATTGCACAGTTCATTTACCTTGAAACTGATTGAATGATATGTACTTGAAAATGAAATTAGATAAATATCCTGTGGATTTCTCGTTGATTTTTCGTGGAGCGGCTTTAGATCGGTATTTCGTTTAGAAATGTCCTAAATTGTATTTGCAGGATTAGTCCTTGACTGGTTTTATATTTCATTAACGTGATTAAGTTCACTCTATTTGGCACTTGCAAAAATTATGTATTAGTTCACTAGGATCCTTGCGTCCTTGATAGTTTATTTTGAGCACAATTTGTTGTAAAAGGATTTGGAGTGTGTGTATGTGTGTGTGTGTGTGTGTGTGTATTACGTATCGATGTTTCGATCGATTGTGATCGCGTTTGAACACTTGTGTTTGATGTCTTCTGTTTCGTGTAGCAGTTCGAACGTATTGACAATTTTCAAATGAATGACTTTTGCAAGCGGCCGTTACGCTATTTTATATAGACCGACAGTCCGGCCGGCCCCACGAAGCTGGCAGCATGAAATCACAGAGTTTTCCCTCCATATACACCACAGCGGAGCAGAGCAGAGCCATAGCTTTATGTCTCCCAGAGATGCATACAGATCACCATGTCCCCAGCTCTCGCACACACACACACACAGAGTTTCTTTTGGCGAAAGAGCAAAATTACAAAAAAAAAAACAAAAAACAAATTAAAAACCTATGTATTGAAAATATTAAAGAAGTTCTTATACTCTTTTGCTTGAAGGAACTCAACCGATTAAACCAAAACATACTGAGCTATATGATAGCCACATAAGTTGATCTTTTACTATTTTTAGATAATATTCTTTAATATTTAGGTTTATCTTTATAAAATGTCTGATTATACTTAGCTAAAATTGACTTAGACTTTTACGTGATATAAAATTACAAATATTTTATAGCTTTAACTACTTGAATTCATGAATGCCAAAGAGAAGGGAATCGTTTTGATTAGGGTATTGAAAAGAGCATGTGAGAGACTTAGCCAACAAACAAACGATCGAAACGCTGGCCGTTGGCTGAATCGACAATTGAGTTCATACACAGAGAATCAATTCGTCAGCTTAAAGATGAAGACCCCCAATTAATTGGATGCCTCTGTGTGAGAGTTGTGTGGGAGGATTCTCTATACGAACTTCCTCATATGAAATGTATACATATATGTATAACAAACTATTTAGGAAATACTATTATTATTGAAAGAATATGGCATTAAATTATCAAACTATAGCAAATAGATAAATGTTTAGGTAATTGTTTTTATTGTGTATTATAATAATAAATGGTAGTATCTGGTTAGTTTAGTAACTCAACTAGTTTTAGGGTTAAAGACATGATTCGCAAGTGTATGAAATTTCATCGAATTTCCCAAAGCATTTGGTCTAAGGATAAAAAGTCGAATGGAAAAAAGTAGGCAGGATTCTTTTGTCTCAAAATGTTTGTAAAGTATGTGGAATTAGTAAGTGGACTCAAAAATAGTATCCAATTTTAACAGCTTTAATTTTGATCAGCATAAAGAGCAAACTACTACGATCTAGCCTAATAGGTGAATCTTAATTTTGTGTTTCGAATTTAAATTGAAAAATTATAAATATCTGAATTAAAAATAGGAAATTCCATTTCACTCAGATATGCTGCTAATACGATTCACTAATATCTCAATTAGTTATTCGCTGCATATAAAAAAGATGATCAAGACACGTTTTACAGAGGCCCAGAGAAAACAAAACAGAAAACCAAAAAAGAAGACAAACTTTGGCTTCAACCATAAATCAATAGAATCCATTTAAATCAATAAACTTGAATATGCTATGCCTTATTAGCATAAAATGTGTAAATGAGTATCGCCAATTATCTTTGATGTTTGGGGACAGAGTGAGAGAGGAACTAATTTTGTTTAGATAAATACTAAACTTGTTTCCACAAAACAAATCCAACAATATTTCATGCCCCATCTATAATAACTGGGTGCTCTGATTAGCATGTATCAAATTCTATTCATTTAGTGTTAGACTAAATGTTTGACAGAAGTGGCACGCCTACCTAAGCACCAGTAAAAAAAAGAGACTAACTGCATTTCAATTTAGTTTATGGTGGTTTGTTTTTTGGTCGTGCTAATAAATAAGTTCAATATTCACTGGAAACTTTTATGGAAAATTTTGGTTTTCAGTGCACTAGAAATAATGTCTTAAGCTGTCGATAAGAAACATTTGCATATAAAATGACTAATTGCAACATTCACAGTGATTCACTTAGAAGGATTGTGCGGAATATACCGGAGACAACTTCTTTGTGGCAGTAACGAAGACCCTTAATGGGTGGAAAGGGAGGGGGACAACTGAACACTTTAATCATCAATTGATCCCAAATAATTTTTGCTCGTTGTCATGTTCTTGTGGTGTTTTTTGTTGTTTTTTTTCCATATTTCACGCACACCCACAAATCGAAAATTGAAATGTGTTGTAAACAAAAAAGAAGAGAGAAAAAAACACAGTACAACATTTTAATTGTTAGGCAGCAATAGAAAAAGAACAATAACAACAAAAGTTTGTTACTTTTCAAGTTGCGTGATAAAGTATTTGACGGGAGAATGGCAGAAACCCTTTATTAATTTTTTAAGTAATTCATACCCAACAAAGGAGAAGAAAAAAAGTGCGCCAATTAATAAAGATTTTATCTTATTTTTTGTCTACCCTATACCACGTAGGATATGCCAGGCATATGAGAAAGCCTCATAAATAGAATAAAGGAGGCAATTCCTTAATACAATTCCAAATTCAAACTCTCAGGAATACTGAAAAGTTTGAATCTAAAAAACTTTAGAATGAAAAAAAGTTTTTCTTAGAGACTATCAGGTCGAAAAATGCTATGAATAAATTTTTACTAAAAGTTTTTATTGCTAGTTCTGCCAATATTTCTATATTCATTTTAATCATATGTATGTGGACAGTATTAAACCATATATATTCTTGATCAGCATGAGAAGCCGTGTTTACTGTCCTACTGTGCCCATTAACTTCAGAGACTTGATGCTTAAGCATTTCATTGCCTCATCGAGATCAAGTTTGAAAATTCGTTAGATCCGACTATAACATATAGATAGCTGCCATAGAAACTAGCGGTCGAAAAGACAAATTTTTTTTAGTAATATCTCATAACCAGTAGACATAAAAAAAATATATAAATAAAATAAACTATTAAACTAAGCTTAGTGAGAAATTTCTTATAATGAAAAAAAATCGTATGAAATACTTGGTAAACTAAATTTATTTAGCGAAACTTATTGAAGAAATTAACAACTTCAAAATCAACCCGCACCACAAAGTTAGCTTCTCGTTTCGATGCAATTAGTTGGAATTCTCAACTAGTTTTAGTGTTAAAGATGTGGCGAATTCGGAAGTTTTGGAGCTGCCTTTAAATTAATCTTGATAATGCTTACTAGACTTGGATTTAAATTAAAAGTCTCTAATTTCATTGAGAGATTGATTAAGAAAAATTCATTTTAAATAAATGGTACTTAGTTGCCATTGTTGTTGGGTATTTGGAGTTCGGATCTTCTTGACTTGCTGATGGGAGATTTGTTTGGTTTTGTTTTTTTCATTTTTTATTGTATTTTGCCGCTTCGCCTCAATTGGCGCTGGTTATGCATATATCTTGTGTCTTCTTCTTGTTTTAGTCTTACTTGGATAACGATAACGAGTTCGATCTGGTATGATTTTGATGCTGGCAATATGTACATATTGTATGTATTCATTCGGTTAATAGAAAATTATTTGTTTACAATTTCTAACCAACGAGTGTTTAAATTGAAATTGAAATGTATTTGAAAGTTTTTATGAATTAAATTGTACAATGTGAGTGCGATCTGCAATAATCATAAATTTATATTGAAATTAACGAAACGAGATATGTAACTAATGAAAAACAAAAGAAGATAAAAGAAATCCACGTGCATCTAACATGTGTAAAAGCGTAAAACCATTTAATAGGGGAATTCCCCCTAAAACTGAAAAAAAAAAAACAAAAAACAAAACGAAAAACCAAATTTTCCCATGCTAAAGGTCAATCTTGGTGTTTGGCTATTGATTAAAACGCAAATGAAAGAAAACTTGATGGCTTTCGTAAGTGCCGAAGTTTGTATACACTATACGACACTCTAACTATTCATATAATTATCCGATTTCGATGAAATTTCGACGGTCGGACGGATATGACTCTATAAACGCATCTCACCTTTATATGGTCAGAGATGCTTCCTTCTATGCATTGCAGACTTTTGATAAAAATTAATATACCCTCTTTGCAAAGGTATAACAACTTTAAGCGTGTTGAATTAATTAATATACTAATCTAAAGCTTAAAGACGTGTAACCAGTGTAACATTCCCCCTCCCACCTTTCCATGCTTATAACCACCTTAAAGCAGTTAAAAGCAGTCTGGGAGAAAAAAGAAAAAAAGCAGCCACCAAAACGACATCACACTAACTGGTCGAGCCTCTTCTCCCACTTTGCTGACATCACAAATGGAAATTCGATATTGGACTTTGGCAGTGAGAGAGGCAGACACACAGACAACAAAAAGAACTCCAATAAAAAATAAAAACGCATGATTCTTGCCGAAACTGCAGCATTTGCCAATACCATAAATACTATCAATATCAATATAACAATTGCTATTCAATTGTTGCATAATGACTGTTAAGTGACAATTTATCAATTAATGCATCTAATGCAAATGTGTGGTAGAATAGAAATGTCGTTTATATTGTCTGGCGAATTAAAAAAAAGTGTCTCAATTAGTTAAGCGGCTTCCTTTGTTTGAAATGGTTTGCCAGTGTGTGGGCCAAGTCATCAGTTGCAATTGTAAATATTAATTTGCTGCAAGTTCCAGTTGAATGATTCACAGGTCAGAAGTATGTATATGATTACAACTAACAATAAGAGTAGATATACATATAGAAACTATAACAGTTAATTAAAATTTAAAATCATCTATCATCCCAATATATCCATTAATACGCTTTATTTAATGTTAAGATAAGACGGCAAAAAATATTTTTTATTAACCTGCATTTGAATTTTTATTCGAATTCGCGCGCTTGTATAACGACGAATTATCACTTGTTTCGATACCGTTGAGCTATCGATTAATTGCAATTATTATCGATGTTGATATCGATGAATATACACAACCATTTCTCCTTTTGGCAACACTAAGAAAGAAGAAGAGCCAACTTTAAGGAAAACACACAACAATTTATTCAATAGGACAACAATTAAACGAATACCACCAAATTTTTGAACAAAATGAGTGCCCCCGCTGCTCCAACGGGGATTCAGAGCACCGCTGGTGCCGTGCCTGTCCGCAATGAGAAGGGTAAGTAGAGCGTGATCAATTATTTATTTATATTTATAATTCCAATCTCAATTCTATTGTGGATTTCCTTAACCAGGTGAGATCTCTATGCAGAAGGTGAAGGTGCAACGATATATATCTGGCAAACGTCCGGAATACGCACGCGGAGATTCCAGCTCGGATGAGAGCGACGAGGATGACTTCATTGACAATCGCAAGCGCATGGAGCGCCACAAGGCTGAGCACTACAAAGTTGAGCTGGCTGCACGTCACGGCAGTGACGACGACAAGGACGATGAGGAGGCAGATGATGCCGAAGTTGATGATCCCCGCTTGAGGCGTTTGCGTGCACGACCCGTTGACATGGAGGATTTGGAGCGGGAGCGCAGGGAACGCCATCGTCACATTCATGAACCCGAAATGGTACAGACCGACAGTGAAGAAGAGGAGGAAGATGACGCTGATGCGGGCCAGATACAGCAGCATATTGAAAGGGGGACGAACAAGATAACACTAGCCTCTGAATCGGATACTGATGCGGATGTCAGTGACAATGAATTGGAAAGGCGACGCACCAAATTGAGGGCAAAAATGTTGCAGCAACAAAAAGAGGAGGAAATTCTACAAAAAGAAGATGAAAAACAATCAGAATCTTCGGATTCCGAAAGTTCCGAGTACGAAGAGGAAACCGAGAGTGAAGAGGACAACGAACCTCGTCTTAAACCACTGTTTGTGAGAAAGCGGGATCGTGCCACGATTCAGGAGAAGGAACGTGAAGCCCAAAAACAGAAACAACTCGAAGCAGAGGCCAAGCGAGCTGCCAAGGAGCGAAGAAGAGCCACCCTTCGCATGGTCGAGGAGAGTGTTAAAAAGGATCTCGAGAAAACCAAACCAGAGACGAATGAGGCTTCCATCGAAGATGTCTGCACCGACGATGAGAACGACGAGGTGGAGTACGAAGCATGGAAATTGCGCGAACTGAAGCGTATGAAACGGGATCGAGAGGAGCGTGATAAGTAAGTGAAATCATTTTCTTTATATAAAATTATCTCATAAATTATTTTATTTTCCAGCAATGAACGCGAGAAATTGGAAATCGATCGTATGCGCAATCTAACCGAAGAGGAACGCCGTCTGGAGCTACGTCAGAATCCCAAAATGGTTACCAATAAGGCAGCCAAGGGCAAATATAAATTCCTGCAAAAATACTATCATCGTGGTGCCTTCTATCTGGACGAAGAGAACGATGTCCTTAAACGAGACTTTGCCCAGGCCACGCTAGAGGATCACTTCGACAAGACCATTCTGCCCAAGGTTATGCAGGTTAAGAACTTTGGACGCTGCGGTCGCACCAAATATACCCATCTAGTCGATCAGGATACGACCAAATTTGATTCACCCTGGTACGCAGAGACCTCCAATAATATGAAGTTCCATAACGAACGAGCAGGAGGAATGCGCCAACAATTTGATAAGCCAACAGCATCCAAACGAAAAAAGTTGGAATAGCTTAACTAGAGAGATTCAAAATTGAATCGTAAATATATTAAACAATTTTACGTAATAAATTTCACAAGTAAATAGTAAATACAACACAAAAAAGAAAAATAACAAAAAATTAAACCTTCAACTGAAAGTCATTCAAATGTTCCGTATTATGCTGGAGCAGCGACTGCATAACGCCCTCCGTTTTAATGTATATAACATTCTCGTAGTTGCGCAGGAGCTGCTTGAGTCGCTTGGCCAGATTGATGCTGGTGACTACATAAAGTGGACCCTTTCGAGTGATTGGTGGAGGCCTTGCATGAACTCTTCCTCCAGCACTCTGTATAATTGCTTTCATTTCCTTTTCATTTGGCTGAATGCCATCGCTGAGCATGAAATCAATATTATGCAATAACATTGGCTTCTCTAGCACCGATTCCGACTTGAAATTGTAGAGCTCCTGAAATTTGGCATCCTTAAACAGATGTTCGGCATGAACATGTATGGATCGGGTAGTCATCAATGAGTGTAGCCACTGGGAGGACAATATAGGTTTATTGGCAGCAATAGCCAGAAGAAATTTGAATGTTCGCTCGCCTTTATCCATAATGAGCACATGACAATGCTCCGGATCGGCAGCCACCTCAACGGCATCTAAAATTATATGTCAATTACTCGTAAATGGAAACTTATTCCCAATTCTTTGGCTTACTCTTTAGGGCCTTGATGACAGGTTCCAGTACCAACAAATTGCACATGGATAAGGCAATTTTAATTTTTCCCACTGCTTTTTTACTCTTCACATACTGATTTATAGCTGCAGGAAGCGATTTAGTTATAGTAAGTTGGTTATTATTTACGATTTCCACTTACCTTGTAGAGGATCAGGTGTGGCCCCTGATCTTCTGGTCATTGGTGTTTCTACAAAGCAAAAGTACAAAAGAATAAGAGTTTAAGTAAGCGAGCCCAGCGGGCACAGATAAATATAGCTTACTGGTTTCCAGTTTGCTATTCACAGCATCTTTGGTCGCCTTAGCCCCCCTTTTATTGGTTACTGAAAGCTTCGATTCATCGATTTTCGTTTGTAACATAGATTTTTCTTCCAATTTGTTTTTAGTCGGCTTGCTTTCTTTTTTATTGGACCTGGGAAGCTCTTCATGCCCTTCATTATTATTCGCTTGCTTAGTACCTGTTAATGCGATATTTTTTACATCGACTTTTAGTTTACGCCCCTTAAAATCTTCACCTTCAGATTCTTGTGACGAAGTAGACTTGATGACAGCTTCTGCTGGTGCAGTGGTGGATCGATTCGTTAATTACATGAGGATTTGAAAATTTGGTTTTTTAACTTACTAGTTTCCGGCTTAGTTTTGAGAGGTTCTTTTGACGCCTTGGTTGACCTTTTACTTGTTGTGGGAACCTCCTCTTTCGTGATTATTTTATCTACTTCCTCTACCTGGAGGATATTCTTGTTGTCACTCTTTTCTTTTACGCTAACTCTTAATCTTCGCCCTTTGGGTTCCTTTTCTTGATAAAAATCTTCATTGTTCTTGGCGTCTTTCTTGGGCTTTGCCTTTTCCTTTTCTGTGGAGCAAATGGTAATTGGAAAATCATTCATTTAAAAATCATTCTCAACTCACTAGCTTCTGTTTTGGCCCTGGCAGTGGCTTTGGCCGCCTTGCTGCTTGTGGCAAGCTCTTCTGTCTTTGTGTTTCCATGTAATGAAGATTCTTTTTCTGAAGGAGCAGAAACAACCGACTGAACCTTGCGCGGTCTTCCACGAGTAGTACGCTTTTGGGGAGCTAATAAATGATTTCATTTCAGGGCTGATATATCAATTATAGAGTTATCTAATAGCTTACGTTCAGTGATGTCATCTTTCGTTGTGGTTGTCCGTTTTAAAGGCCTTAACGATAGTTTTGCAACCTCCTCCTTTGCTGATGTGTCAATTACAAGGTCACTTGTAATCATAATCTCTGGCCCTTTTTTGGCCACCACTTGACCACTTCCTTTGGGTTCTTTCGTTAATTTTGATGTGGACTTGTCTTCACTATCTTTTTGCTTCTTCGGTTTAGTCTTTTGTTCTTTAGATTCTTTTACTTGAGGGGATGGTTCTTGATGTTGAACTGTGTTTAAATCTTTATTTGAGCGTGGATTTCTTCCTGTCGTTTGGTTTGCTAGTAATGGAAAAACGCTGATCAGAAAGAGAAAACTAAATGTGGAAATCTCAGCTATTACCTTCAGTGGAATCTTTTTTCATGGATATGATATCTCGTCTTAAAGATTCTATTAATTGACTGAAAGATGTTTCCGGTCTTACATGCTCTTTGGGTGGGGAACCTGTCAGACGACGACCCCTTTTACTTGCTAGACATAATAGTGAAAAATGTAAGAATCCGTCAAAACAATTTGAAATAGATGCACTCACGTGTAGGTGGCGGTGACTCTGATCTAGCTGCGCGTTTCCTACTTATATCCTGACGAAATGTGTCTTTTGAATCATACGCGGGAAAGACACCTTCAATTTGCAAGACCTGTAACGAGGTATGTAACGAAATCAGGAGGATTCGAGGGCAATTGAATGACATACCTTTTGATTATGATTTTTATCCTTAATGACACATGGCTTAAAGAACTTGATGGGCTCCTCTTTATCTGCCTCATCCGACGATGTGGTACTTCCCGAAATGATTTCTAAAAGGAGATTATCAATATCATCTCCTACATTTAGCGAGACGGGAGCTATAGGGATATATATATATATGTATATATAGGCAAATAGAGGAGTCACATTTTACAAAATATTACCTTTTTGAACTCGTGGCACATATTTTTGAGTGGCGATTGAATCCTGATCTGCCTTCGACTGTGGTATCGGTGATGTGGTATGGGAATCATTCAAAGAAGTATTCTCTTTATTGTTAATAACAGATCTCTTTTTTGGTGCAGGAAATGGCTGAGTGGCTATAAAGTCTTGACACAAGGAACTTGATTTGTTACATTTAGCATCAATAGGATTCTCCGTGGGTCTTCGAAAAGCTTGAGTTTCAATGTAATCCTGGTTAAGTGGCTCAGTGTCCTTTGTCTTGGGTAAGTTGGCTGAGTATTGTCGATCCTTGCGGACTGGAAATGCTTGAGTTTCAATGAAATCCTGATTAATTGGTTCGTTTTCACTTGGTTTTGGCACATTTATAGAATCTTCGTTCTCCCTTCTCATTGGAAAAGCTTGAGTTTCAATGAAATCCTGGTTAATTGGCTCATTTTCATTTGCTTTCGGTAAGTTGGCTGAGTTTTGTCGATCCTTGCGGATTGGAAATGCTTGGGTTTCAATGAAATCCTGATTAATTGGTTCGTTTTCACTTGGTTTTGGCACATTTATAGAATCTTCGTGCTCCATTCTCATTGGAAAAGCTTGAGTTTCAATGAAATCCTGGTTAATTGGCTCGTTTTCACTTGTTTTTGGCAAGTTAAAAGAGCCTTCTTGCTGATCCTGATTAGTTGGCTCATTTCTACTTAACTTGGGCAAGTTTGAAGAGCCTTTTTGCTTGTTTTTCATTGGAAATGCTTGGGGTTCAATGAAATCCTTGTTTATTTCAATTGTGGCCACAACCAACTGCTTACTCCCGCTAGGCTGTGAAGTTGGAGAATTGCATTTTTCAGGGGCAGCAGGTAAATCAAATAGATCTGGAGTGCAGGTGTCGCCGCGATCTACACCAACTGCAGTCAATTCAAATATGTCTGGGGTACTACGTGCCCCATCATGATCATCATCGTCGACTTGATGTCCGGGTACCTGATCCATTTTTGTGCTATTTACGGCAGACCAATTTAAAGCATTCATTTCCATATCGGTAATATCTGCCAGTGCTGTGTCCTCTTTAGCTTGAGGGGGAGCGGGAGGAGCTGGCAAAAGATGTCCTGGAATATCTCCCAATATCAACGATGAGTCAAAATCATCAATGGCATCCTCATCAAAATCATTAAAATCCTGGGTGCATATTCGTATCTGTGTGCCGATTTCGGAACATTCGTCCTCATCGTCAGCCCCCTTCTTTGCCACTTCCTCAACAGGTTGAGCTGCCAAAATATCTTGGGTTTCCGGGATCATAAAATCATCGCCCAGCGAGCGTTTAGCTCCGGCAGTGGAGGGCCTATTAAACTTTGGCATTGCCTGCGTTTCGGGTATGAAGCAGCTATCAGATGTGGTATTGGCCGATTGAGGCTCTGTTTCAGGTATAACAAAGCTATCACCAACTGTGGTATTAATGGATTTATCCTTCGCCTCATTAATTTCCAGTTGGGCCTCCACATTCCCAAAGCGAAGTTTAACATTTTGGCCATCCGTAGTGTCCTTTGAGCTCAGATCGACGAATGTTTGCTCCTGTTCATTGACCCAGATTTTACCCACAACCGAAGCAAAGCGTACTATGCCAGACCGCAGGAGACTAATGGTGGCATGAGCAAGTTCCATGGACTACAAGTTAAGACGGAATCGGATTAATCCTATGTTCCAGTAAAAGCCCATTACTTACCTCATCGGGTATATAGAACTCCAATCCGGGTTTTCTGCCAATGCGGTAAATGACATCTGGCTCCAGAACCGCCTTTTTCCCGGCAACACTCAAACTGACAGCTGCATCAGCCATTGCCGCTTAAAAAATTAACACAATAATCGGTTGCAAAGCTTGTGCTCAATTGAGCCCACCGGATTCTTTAGGGAGGAAGACTCATCGAATAATTTATAGAACTGATATCACTCAGTCCTTAGAAGTAATAAACACACAGAAACAAATTCAATATAACAGGAAAATCAAAGCGGTAAACAACAAAACCATTCTTCCCGTTGCTTTCCGGCTTAACGAGTTATCGATACTAATCGATTCTTGTTAATTTTAAGCCGCAATTTGGTTTTTGCCGTCCTTGCAACTGGTTCTCAAACAAAACTGCAATCATTTGTGTTAGCTATCTACAATATTATTATTATTGTTGTATGCCTATCATGCGAACTGCATGTTCCCGAAGTTCTTTTAGTAAAATGTATTTAAGAATGCATTGCATGCACGGGAAGTGGTTCTTGTAGTTCCGGTTTCGGAACTAGTTGAGTTGGAATAACAATTGTTTACGCGTCGCCCATAACAACATAAGAAACGAGAAGGAAGAAGAAGCAATTGCATCTGCTGCAACTTGCTAGGATTAGGTTTAGATGCTTGAGCTTCAGAGAATAATGCTGAAGGAATGAGCGACACTGATACTGACGACACGGATTTGTTATTGCTGATACCGCCCAATTACTATACGAAAACAGCAGAGCGTCTGTTGGAGCAGGTCAAGATGAGCGTGGCACAGGCAGCAGATTCATTGGCCATGCCACCGCCAGCACCCACCACAGCTGCATATCAGTTTCTGCATCCTAGTAAGAAAACGGAACTGAATCACATAAATGCCCGCCTTCAGAATATGGCACTTGAGGATAATCTTGAAAGTCAAGAGAGGCTTCACTTTGATGCTCCATCGGATATATCCACAATATCGACGAATACGGTAAGAACGGCGGCGGGTAGCAGCAAACAGCCCAGGGAATTGCTTGGCATGGTCCATTCCACACCCAAAAGTGTATCGGTCGAACCGAGGAGTCGTCACATGGATGAAAATATACTGCAGGAGATTGACCACTATTTGGATGAAAAAGTGCCGACCAATCGCTGGCAGCATCATCATCAGCAACAGCAGCATCATCACAGTGACGATCATTTGCGTGATGGACGCTCAATGATGCAGCACCAGCATCAGGAGCAGGCAGCCACCTCGCTGCCTAGCATACGTCTGGGGTCTAGTTCCATTGCTGACAATAAACTGATCAGTCTGAGTGAGCTATGGGGCAGGAGCAATGCGGGGGCAACGGTTCTCACCCAGCATAGTTCACCAAATCCTCCCGCTCTCAAAGAAGAGCAACTGCGTCGTCAGCACTTGGAAAAGACAGTTCATGGCCTGCAATCACAGTTGCTGGAATATCAGCAGCGCATTTCTGTTGCAATCGAAGTGGATCGGTCTAAGGATGCAGCCCTGAGCAATGCGGAGCAAGCCACAAAGAATCTCAATTATGAAGTACAACAACTACGCGATAATCTGCATCGTGTGGAAGCGGAGCGCAATGATAGCCAGTCCAAAATGGATGCACTGCAGCATGAGCTGGCTCAGGCAGTGGGTTTGGCTACTAAATTCCAAGAGAAGAATGAGAAATTGGAAGCAGAACTGGAACAAAACAAACGGGAGAACAACAATTGGCTGGACAAGCTAGAGGAACTGGAACTCCAACTCCAGAGCAGTAAGCGCGCAGAAGAACTATCTCACGGAGAGTTGAATAAGCTTAGGGATAAGTTCGCCAAAGTCGACTATCAACAGGAGAAGGTAAAATTTATTTAAATAGTCTGTCTTCTAAATTATACTTTGGCAATTGCATTTCAGCACAAGGCTAAAATCGAGGAGCTTGAGAAGGACAACAGCACTCTGAGGCATCAAAAGGAAATGCTGCAGGAATACCATCAGAAACAAAAAAGTCGAGCTGATGCCTTGGAAGCGCAGCGTAAATCTCTACAAGAAACCCTAGCAAATCTAACAGAAATTGAGGTATTTATCAATGGTCATACCGTTCACTTCAAAATGGAATCTACTTTTATCTATTCTCAACAGACCAATCTCAAGAAAAAACTAGAGGTGCAACAGAAATCTCTGAAATTATATTACCAACAGCAAATGGAAAATGTGGTTAGCAAAAAGCTGCAAGAGTTCCAGGATCAGCTAGACAAGTCCGAGGAGCATCTCAAGCAAGAGGCCAGGGAAAGGGAACGTCTGATTGCTGAACGAGCAGTAAAACAATTGGAAATGATTAATGAGAAAAATAACCAAGAATTGAATCTCATTCAGGAGAAACATAGCGAAGAGGTGGAACTCTATCGCCTGCAATCGGCCAATGCCGCAAAAAAGATTAATGAACTGGAACTCAAGTTGAGTTGCTACAAAACCAAAAGGTAAATCCCCATTCCATTCCATTTGAAAATGACGATTCTGAAAATAATATTGCATGTTTCTTTGATAACTTTTCAGAGCTGACATCGCCGAGAAGCTGCATGGCGTCATGGAGGCGCAATGGCAACAGGCCCTAGCCATACTCACATCTCCCAGTCAAGCATCTCTGGTGGCAGCTAGCGATACAGACAGCGAGTCGCCAGATTTAAATAATGCCCGAGTCTATCCAGATACCCCAAAGACAAGTAAATCTCAGCGTAGCAATAATACCGAGAAAAACAATCTCGATGTCTGTGGCAAGAAGGATCCACCCTCGCCCATGGACAAGCTGCAGGCTTATATTGAGCTGCTGCTAAGTAAATCTCCTAGTGATTTTGACAAATTGGATGAGATCCTGGCCCTTTCGATTAATAAGAACGGCTCCAACAACAGGACAATCGCCAAGCGGGCTTCCTCCTCCTCATCATCCTCGAAACATCCTCCACCGCCCTGGAAATGCTGACAGTACATTCATTCAACATCTAACCAAATTGTATTAAGCAATAGTCTGATGCCCATACAGAGGCAGGAGCACGATCTAAAAGAACATGTATTTTTGTATGCCTTTTACTTAAAAATTATAAAAGTAAATTTAATTTTGTTGCAAAATGTTTCTTTTTATTCAACACTCTTTTCATTTTAGAAGAAGAGACGAGAGAAAAAAAAAACAAACAAACCAAACACAAAAAATTTAACTTCACTTTTGATACAAAAAATTTGTATTTTACAGATCTCTATGAGTCTTAGGTTTATATATGATATATAGAATTATATATAATATGTAGAGGTTGGTTTTATTTTGCTTTCAATTAGAGTTTCACAAGTGAAAATCTTCGATATGGTCAACTATAGCAAGGCAGATACATACATATACACAATCAAGGCAAGATTCGAGGGGCTGGGCGAAACGACAAAAGGAATGTAAAGCGCATAAAAGGTTTTGTTGTATTCTAGGGATATATTAATGCCATTTCGATTTCTTGATCCCACAAAAGGAATATACATACATATGTCTATCACACCTTTCTTTTAATTCTGTGACCACGAAAAAAAAAATCCAAAAGAACAAAAAAAAAAAATGAGTATATATCATAAATCTTTGATTCATTAGCTTTTCTTTGTTTTCAGTTCATTCTTAATTTTTATGTGTCTGTCAATGATATGCTTGGGATTTAGATAGACAGATAGAGTGGGATTGAAAGAGAGAGAGAGAGAGAATACAGCGAAAGAGAGAGAGATAGAAAGAGGGAGAAAAGAAGATTTACTTGTAGACAATCTGTGGAAATTTGGGAGCATTGCCATAAAGACCCTCGGATTCCCAGACCTGTATATAGGACTCTCGTGTTAATACCACCAAATGCTGATGTGTGGAAAAGCAGATGCTGGAAATACACATAAATTGATTAACAAATGATGTATGTAACGATTGCGAATCGCTTTCCAGACTCACCTTCGTATGGGTGAAATACCAGTGACTAGTTCGCTAACAAAACTTAGATTCCAACTTGACCAGAAACGCACACAACCGCCGTCAACAGCTGTGGCAATCACATTGACACCCACGCCCTCTTTAATGTATGAATAGCAAACGGCTAGAATGCGATCCTCGTGTATCAAATGCTGGACATAGCGAGCATTGACCGAATGCAGACGGAGTATCGATTTCCCATTCGGATTGATATTCACATTGACAAAATCATCTAGATTCTCTTCGGTTACCTCGAAGCATTCATCGGCATGATTTAAAGTTGTTGTTGTTGTCGTTGTTGTTATTGGCGTTGTTTTGGAAGCAACTGCATCCACATTGGTGGGACTGGTTGGGGGATTATTTGGTGTTTGCTGTGGCAATGTATGCACTGTAACAATGTCACCCAAAGTGGGACTGATGGCCACATGGGTAATGGGTGACTGATGTATTTCTGCCGGACGAGCGATTGTCCTAACATAGCTCCAGCTAACGGAATGACAAACGAGACATTTGAATGATTATAGTTGACTGCGAATTAATCAATAATTAGCTTACTCATTGATATCCCAGATGACTGCAATGCCATCACGGCCAGCGCTTACAGCGATCTTGAATTCGACAGAGAGTGCAATGCAGGTGATCTCGTCGGTGTGCCGGACCAGAAATGTTGGACCGAGCCAGGTTAGATCGGCGCCATCGCGTTGCAGGGCATCCATCGTAGATGAATTACTTGCAGAGCTTACCGAGGAGGATGAATGGGTGGCATGTATGCTGGTCGCTTCATCTGACGCCTCTAAACCATTACCACCTGCTCCACCGCCTCCGCCTCCGCCCATGCTCTTGGTGGCTATTTTGCGAAAGGCTGAATTGTATGACAACCGTAACCCACGCACATAACTTTGACGACTCTTGGTGCCGCTGCGCTGCTGAGAATCCACGCCACCTGCACACTTGTAGACACTAATCCTACCCGATTTGTGGCCAAACCAGAGCTGATTGGAGTTAACATCGCAACCGCAGGCGGAAATGTCATCGAAGCTTCCATTATGTAGAAGATTCTTTGGCTTTGCCTGTGGCTTGTTTAGCGGCTGAATCCTTACGATATGATCATCGTAGCCCCACGAGATGACATTGTAGGTATCCGGTTCAGCCCCCTGCATAACGCTGGCACGTCTGGGCAGGGCATATACCACATTTGTGTTGCTGAAGCTAACCAAATGCTCCGTGCCGGGTATTTTGTGTATATTCCCTAAAGTGGGCACCTTTAATTGAGGTGAACCTACGTAGACACCCCATCGCAGACCCTTAACAGTGGACACAATGGATTTGTCGACCAGAGAGTAATCCAAAGCTTTTGTGGCCGGATGAGCTGATTTAAATAGCTGCCTTGGCATCTGACCATATGTCTTTACCATAGTTTTGACCGCCTCCCGCTCAATGGGATCGCTAATCTCCGAGTCCAGAAAAACAGCGTAGGTCTAGAAGTTACACAAGGAGTAGTTACTTTGCTTTTGAATAGTCAGACGTAAATCCACAACTTACTGCTGGATGGAATACATTAATGGCCTCGATAGCACTTTCACCGCTCTGTTTGTAGCCATATATCAAATCGATCCAATGATGCAAATGATTTCGCACCATTTCCGATTCCAGAGCCTGGCGATGGATCAGCACAAAGAGCCGTGAATCCCGATGACACCAAGGTGGCAGAGATACATCCTCCACACGTTCCCCATTCTGACGACAACCGAAATTGAAACGTTCAAAATTCTCAAACATTTCCGGTAAGCAAAAGAATTCGGGTATCAGCTCCTTCACATCAGTGGGGCTATCCCGACTGGCCAATAGCCACGTGGTGTTCAGAGCGTGAAATGTACGATCCGGTAAATCGAAATCATTATCTAAACGGAAAGGGAATAACGAAATAATGAATAAATAATCACTCAGTGAATTCATCTTTGATTAATCACCTTGGTAGCGCAGAAAATAACTGGTAAAGGGCGGAACCCTCACCAGAAAATGAAGCACCGTTCCAGAATTGGAATAATGAGAGCTGTAGTGATAGGGTTTCAGTATCAATGAGCCCATTGTGGTATTGGCGCTATCAATGTACTATTATAAAAAAAAAAAAAAACACACACACACATTAGTTCGTTTTTTGTTTCATCTGTGATGAAAACTTACCGCATAATTGCTAACATAATGCTTCTCATTCTCCTCCAATTGCACGGCAATGGGTCGCCCCAGTTTACGAAAATTTGAACTATCACGCAAATCCAAACATTCGGAATAGTAATTGGCCAGAACCCATGGGAATACAGGATATTGCATGAGATCATTATACGTACGTCCGGCTATTTGATTCAATGTCATTAGATATTCCCAATTGGTTAGTAGACCTTCACGCCATTGCTGTGTGATCCCCAAGATTTTTGCCTGATCCGGTGTGCTGACGATTTTATCACAGAATACATCGCGCATTATCTTCCAGTCGTCCGCGTTTTGTAGCGAGAAGAATAGCGACTTATTGGTGTCGAGTAGAATTTCGAAGGCTGTCTCTTGATGCTGATAGCGTTTTAGCCAGATTTCGGTTATATTAGCAATATCACAGTTTACATTAAAGTAACGACACCGATATGTGGCCAGGAAATAGAGCTTGAGATCGGTGATTATAATCTCGCCCTCAATCTCACCATCGACGGGCAGGAATTTGGCAGCAAAATTATATAGAATTTGCGAATTCAGAGATATGTTCAATTGTTGATCATAGCTGGCTATTAGATAGTCCAATGGACGGACATATGGCTCCAGATCGTCACGTTGTCCCTGACCCGGACAATAGTCGTTCATAAAGAAACGTCTGTCAATATCCAGATGGCAGCGACGCAAACGTGTGTGGACACGCGATGGACCCTCCGTATCGTCCAGTTCCCATGAACTATTCAAATCAAAAGACAAAACCAAAAAAGCCAACTCATTTTATACAAAGTAAACTGAGGATATTTGGATATATATATACCATTCGGTACGTTCGGCACAATACCAAGGCGCTCCCTCATGTGACATCCGACGTATGATCTCTAGCCATTTGGTATATGTATAGGTGTCATCGTAGTCCTTCATGTGGGACATAAGTGCTTTGCGTTCGGAGTTCTGCAGCTCGGCAACGCGTCTTGTGGTTACCATGGAGGTTTCAATGCAGTGCTGCACCAGTGGCTCATGCTTGTAGACAGTCTTTTCTAAGAGAGTCTTTTGTTTAGTTGCCGCATTGCTGCGATTCTGATCGAGACGTTCGAGTTCGTTGAGCAAATTCCATGAGGTATCATCCTCTTTAATACCCAAATTCGTGCACAATTCTACAAGATTATCGATACGTTCGTTTTCCTGCAAACTGAGCCACAGCAGAGCCTTGATCATCTTGCCATCACAGACGATGCCGCCACGTTGAAAGTCATCCTGTTGTGACTTCCACAGCGAGTCCACAATGTAAGAGCGTAAATCAAATGGACGGGAAGGCTGCAAACCCCAGGCGATGAAGTTATTGCATCGCTGATTGCTGGATACCATGCAATAGGAAACAAGCGTATGAAAGAGTGACAATTCCGCGGCACTGGCCACATAGCTAGGCCCGTTTGATGATTGGCCCAAGCAGACAGTAAAGAATTGTGTACACCTATCGATCAGTAGCTCCAAGCGCGTCTTGATCTCCGTAGAACTGAGTGTACAGTTGGGCAAGGGAGCAATCGTCCGAAATGATCCTGCCTCAAAGAAAATATTTAGCCACTGGAGCTGCAGCAGTGCCTGCACAGAACGGAAATTCCTCACAATGGGTGGCGATTGTTTGCCCTGGTAGAAGGACAACAGATTGAGAATGTCCCAGACCAACTAGAACAAGAAAGTGCGAGTGATAAACGATTTGCAATTTTCTAGAATTCAAATTTTACTCACATTGATGTGACCAAGCGAACGTAGGGCACGATCGCCAATTCCTCCAAGCAGCTCAACAATCGATTCATCCTGATTGGGTTGTCCTAGACGCAGAGTATATATATTAAATAATGCCTTGACCGAGCATTGTAATAGTCCAGCTTCAATAAGACCAACTTGATCTTCGGGATTCTGGAGAAGAAGCACGCCATGTGGTTAGCTTTATTCTGAATGAGATGACACTACCTACCTGTAGATAGAGACGGAGCAAGGCTTTGAATATCTTTTGTGGCTCTGTTGTCATGGCAATGGCCATCAAAGATTGCAAACCAAAACGTTGCCGAATCTTTAGAGTCTCCTTCGATGAAAGAATATCATCCAGGCTGGCATGTATGCCACTTATCCAGGTAAGGCATGCTTCGAACATACTAATGTCACAAGGATGAATGCTCATTTGATTGGCCAGATGTAGGGGATACAATTGTTTGTTGGCTGCGGACAATTCACCACTGGCTAATCGTTTGGTAAGCACCGCCAGCAGCTGAATGATGGCCTGACGCACCGCACAGCTGCGTTGATTGGCAAGGACAAGAAGAAATTCTAATTTGACGAAATGACGAAGCACTTCATCCACAGCCGAGTCGGGCAGCAGGCAAAGGAAATCTTTGAGTAAGATAAGAAGACGCTGCTGCAATCGCTGAATGCCCATCTGATCATAGAAGTCGGTCTTTCGATTGGGTAATGCGGACATCTGCCCGGAACTGGGTGTACTATGGCCAGAGGGTTGCCAAATCTTACCGGCATGGAAATGGTTTTGCATAAGCCGCCGGCGTACACTCTTCAATGGGCTCAATTTGGTACTCTGATTACTGCTCGTTGGATAGAGTCGTTTAAATTTCATTTGCCAGGAGTTGCTGCTGCTGTGGCTACTTTGACGATTGAGATTAGAAGAGTCGGTCATCTTTAAGGGACTCCTTTTCGGACTCTGCGCTATAGCAGGATAATGACGCTTGAATTTTAGACGCCAACGTGATGCCTCCACCGGACTAATGAGACGAAGTGCCGGCTTATTGAGATTAGTACAATCGGTGGTTTGCTCTAGATGTTCCTCCAACTCGTTAACAGCACGCCTATAGCCAGATCCTTGGCCTGCATGCATGCGACGCAGCCGCTTGATTCTCTCTGCCCGTTCGGCATCGATTTCTGGTGGTGGCGCCGCTTGAATTTGCCGGCGAAAAGATGTTGTCACCCGACTCAAATTTGTTGCCACCAGAGAACGCTCTTTAATTGGCTGCTGTGCCGTTAACAGAAAATAGAAATGTCCGCGATCGTGGGTCACATAACATTCGCTTGGTTTTTGGAGCAACAGCAGCAGCTTCATAATCTCATCCAATAGAGAGGAGGATGGCGGTGATCCAGCAAATACCGATAGGATTTGAACAAAACATTCTGCCGCATATGGTGAAATGTGCACTGGACTGGGTGACTCAATCACATAGACTTTGCATAGATTGAGCAGTGAGCTAAGTAAACCCGATTTCTGCAATTGTTCCATATTGAAATCGCGCTGCGGATGCTTATCTCGTGTAAGGGCCAAGATGCAACGGAACAGCATGTCTAGGACATCGGAATGCATGGCCCCGCAGCGATGCCAGTCTGAGTAGCGCTGGAGAACGGCCAACAGGAGACGGGGATAGATCAGAGTGACAGTTGTATTGTCATTCACCTGAAGGGCGTCTCCCTTGCGACTAATTAAAGCCTGCGAGCATGAGGTATTCACTATGCTTCGCAGCAATTGGACATCTTTAGAACACTTCTCCGACTTTACCACATAGCCAATAAGAGCCAAATAATCCTGACGCTGGAATTCCGTATAAAGTTGGGCATCCGAGTGGGCGACCTGCAGCAATAAGTCCAATGCTAGAGCTTGAGTACCAGCATTTCCACTCAGCTCAACAATCTAGAACGTAAGCGAAAATCAGGATGCGATCGCACAATCTATTAGTTCTACTCACCCTGGCGAAGAGATAAAGCAGTGTAGACAGACCTCCACACAGCGAGGTGGCCGTTTGCAGGGATTGTGGCTGATTCTGCAACAGTTCGCCATACAGTATATGTCCATGGGGCTGGCCATAGCAGGCCATGTCCAACTCCTGGCTAACATCATAGCTCATTACCAGCTCTGGTTGCTGGGCTGTGTATACCAAAACTCTGGCGTGCCGCAGCTGCTTCATGCATTCGCTATGATTGCCGAAATTCGATGATGAAAGCTTCCCGAGATTGACATAACCATAATTAGGTTTCCAATTGGCTACCTGACATTGCGTAAACTCGGTAAAATCTGGCCCCATGGCAGTCAAATTGATCATTAGCGATGGCTCGATCAGACGACGTCGAAAAAGTATCAAATTGGACATGGCATAGCGTGGAGCCAAACAACCATCCAAAGTGGAACGCGATGAAGAGGAACTGCTGCTGGGCAAACCCTCGCCCAGGGCAAGCATTTGGTATTCATGAGCCTTCGTCACATAGCGTAGATTTTGAAAGGGCAAGCACATGGTATGCTGTTCCAAGCCATCTACATAAATGGAGATTTCCAAGGAATCGGCCTGCTGTTGCAAACCGAACACCAAGTTCATCCATTTGTGGCGGGGCAAACGTAAACGTTGCAAGACAACCGCGGAGCTAACGAAATAGCCACTGCACGAGTCCTGATGATGGTGGCCCACATGGTGGCCATTTAGCAAATGCATCTGGCCAAAACTATTGAGTAAAGCCATTTTAGTTTGTTTCAACGCCTGACGCAAGCTACCACTCTGGGCTGCTGGAGCTGGAGCAGGATTGGATCCCTCCACAGGCAGAGGCAGAAATGAAGACGTATCCACTGTGGAATCTATATGCTCCTCCACGCGTATTGGTGGCAATGGCTCATTGGGCTTTACCATTTCGAATACCAATTGCATATTATTGCTTATATAAATGCTAAGCATAGCCTGATTGGTGCCCAGTGAAAGCAGATGAGATTTCTACGAAAGATTAGCCAACTCAATAAAGGATAAGTGCTCATTAAAATCGTGTCAAACTTACTGTCAAATCTTCCCCAGAATAACGTGTCTCATCGTCGTTCAATTGCATGCAACTGCGATGCATTTGCTGACCTCCTCTGATCTCCAGCCACAGGGATAGGGTTAATCCATCAGCTTGCCAGAGCCGTGTCCGAGTCACTGGCATTATGCAGGCTGCCCGGGTGAACAATGTGTTGGCCTGACTCTGCTGATGCTGCAAACGAACACGTTCAATCAGCTCCGGATGATCTCGACCCTTCGAAGTGATCACTACCTTGCCATCAATGGTGATGGGAAATTCCAATTCCATGCACGGTTGAGATTTTCTTAATGACACTGCCGAAATGTGATGCATATGACGCATCAAAAGATCAACTGGAGGTTGCTTACTAGCCAGTATGGAGTAATAACAATGTAGAACATCCGGAGTATTTAAATGGGTGATCAATTCCAGAATCGATTGCTGTAATTCTAATCAAAGGAGACACTTGGTTGATAAAGGTTTACTCATAGTTCAATCGATTGGTTGGCACTTACCTCTTAATCTTGGATCACTACAGCTCAGAATGGGAGCAAATCCACGTAGCAGGCACAATGGTCCACCCAAATAATCTCGAATGACAAAAAGTCGGTTAGCCAATTGGGTTAAACTCTCTGTCCAGCCATTTGGTTGCTTAATGCACAACAGGGAGAGTTCCACTAACATTTGAACCACTAGCTGACTCAATCCCTGATGCATAATGTGTGTGCGATAACGGGAGGAGGGTTGAAACGGCGTCCACGACTCATTGGCCCCTCCTCCAGCTGTGCCTCCGGCTCCTCCACCTGCACCACCAGGGCCTCCACCTCCTCCTCCTCCCGCACCACCATTTAGTTCACATTCGGATTCAGTTAGCTCGGCTATTTCACCATCCGCTTCATAGCCCTCATCGGCTGTTAAATAAAACTCCTGCTCATTCTCACTTAGCTCCAATTCACTGTCGGCGGCACAACTCAATGAGGCGCGGGTGGAGAAGTAATCGGCATCGCCCACATTGATCTCACTCGATGCTGGGCGACGACGTGGCGTCGGCGGTGTGGCCATTGAATTCTTTGCTGGCAATTTAACTGGCTGCATCTGTCTGGGCAGCTCCACGCTGCCACTGTTAAAGGAACGAGCACGTGGCCTCGGTTGTGGATTGTTTGTGGATTCAGCCGAGGGGCTACTAACCACCACGCCAGCCGGCTCATTGTGCGTGCTCGAGAGTTCGGCTATTTTCAAGAGTGTCTGCAGGGTCTGTATGACCGCATTATCCCGGGCATGCTGTTCACCATGCTCCTGCCAATTGCTTGAGGCATGACCCAAAATGATGGCTTTCAGTTTGCGCAAATGTTTCTGCATCTTCTCCACTGTAAAGAGAGTTGGTGTAGCAAAGGGATTAGCCTCTGGCTGATAAGATCTTGGCACCTCCAATGGGCGCTTATCTTTGGCAAACATTCTTGTCGTTCCAACCAACTATCTCTCGTAACAAAAAACGGAATAACAAAAAAAATCAATCTTAATGCGTTCGTCGTTCAAGCGAGCGTTCGTCCAACTGACTGACTTATAATTAACTCTCCTAAAGACAGCAAACCACAACGAGCCGTTATTAACAGAGTTCCTCTTGTTTTAGCCTCACTCCTACACACACACACACAGAGACACACCTCCTATCCTCTTGCTCTCTAATCTAGTGCACCTTTTAGTTGTGTGTAGTGTGTTAAGTTGCCATGATTTGAGGTGAATGTGTGTGCTTTGTTCTTGCTTACTCTCGCCTCATGGGCACAACAACAGTCGGCGGCACTCATTACTAAGGTTTCCCTCTCAGTCGCATTGGAAACCCATTAGACGCTGCTGCCGCCGCCGGAATGTTGTTGCACATCCATATATATGTACATATATAAACTGGATGCATATGCATGTAGAAATAACTCGAACGAAAATCTGTTTAGAAACACACAGAAACAGATAACGCTTCAACCATGCCGAAGCATTTGATGCGCTACTCAAATACTAGAATTCTTTAAACAAATAACTAACAATAAGCTATAGAGATTAGCTTTATGACCTGTTCAGTTTAAATCCGTTCCAATGCTTTGTTGAATATATACCAGGTCTAGCTCTAGATGCTGTTATGGTTTTGAGTCACTCGCCATATCGAATCTATGATAGGTTTGATAGATCAAGATCATAGGTTTGCTTGTGCATATGGTATCTAATCCCTACATAATTTTATTAGTACTTAGTCATAAGAACTTAAGTTAAGTTAGCTTCCATTCAGAGTCCCATGGTCCGTAGTGTTGCCGGATTTACGGAATACCTAGTAGGGGCTTATATCCGATAGGATATGCGTGTGTCTTCAATAATGAGCCAAACCCTAGACCGAGAGATCAGAGTGGTCCGAATCTGTGATGCAAATATACAAATTGGCTCTGGTTTGGAAGACAATGCGGGTTTTAGACTAGCAGAAACATTTTTATGTCATTCTAAAAGTTGAACTCCAACATATGTTTTTGAAACTTTACGTTATCTAACTAAGCTTATATGGTCTAGTCTTTTCTTGAAAGGGGAATTTACTACGCACTCAACCGCACAATCGTTAACACAATACCGCACCAGCAAACGCTCCAACACCCGCATCCCCCTCACCATCACCCTCATCCTCACTCTTATCGTCTCTCACTCACCTTCTTCGTTTTGAAATCCCTTGATGCATATGGCCATGGTCGACTCGAACAGTTTTAGTAACAATTTCTTGCACTCGCCATTGGGTTCGTACAGGCAAAATAAATCCGCATCAATATTTACAGCTGGTTGTGATATGGTTGGAGTGGTTGTTGGACTACCACTGGCGCTCACATTGGTTGAGCTGCCAAAGAGTGAACCAACAATATTGAATAGCCTATGGATTAGGCCGTCGGCAGCAGCGGTCGCTTCATCCACAGTGGTTGCTGTAGATGGATTGTCATTGTTTTGGATATTGCCTCCTCCTCCAGCTCCTGCTACTCCTCTAATGTCAAACAGTATAATGCTCTCATCCAAATCATTCGACTGATGCTGCAGATGTTGAAGAAAGGATGGAGCTGTCACATCCGCCGTATAGTTATCTATAACTGTGGCATAGTCCAAAGGCATTAAGGAATCGCCATAGTTTGAACTTGCTGCAGTTGTTGTGGACACTGACAAAGCATTAAATGGCGATTGGACATGCGAGACGATAGCTTCCAATGAACTTGAGCCAGAAATACCAACAATATCCGCAGCGAGGGGGGCATGAATTGTGCATACTTCAGTTTGGCTTTGGGTTTCGGTTGCTGTCGGTACAACCGCTGCGGTTGATGTTGTTCCCATACCATTTGCGGCTTTGGGTAGCATAAGGAAACAACTGAGTGCATTGTAATTCAATTTGAGAATATCAATAATTGTCTTATCGCCTTGTTTTAATTTCTCCCCTTGTTCCAATTGTTGTTGCTGTTGTTGTTGCTGCTGCTGAGGCGATTGTTCCTTATCCTCAATATCATCATCATCTTCATGATCAGACATTTCGACGGGTATGGAATAGATCTTGGCAAATTCATTATAAAACAATTGACTCGTCTTGAGCAAATCGTAATTGAGTGTCCATTGCAATGCAGTTATATATAGTATATCCGATGGTTTATGACCATCAAGCTGCATGGGATCAGGTACATCATCTAGCCAGAATTTATTTTGACTACATTTCGAGCATTTTTGCAGTAAAAGCTGAAAGAGCTGTGTAGCCCGATCACTGCTATTTAATTGCAATTGTATTAAACGTCGACTCAACGCAATTTGCTCCTGACCATTTTCACCCAGAAAGGCAATATTATCGATGCCAACTTTAATGAGATCACAGACACCACGCTGTAATTCGGGTATGGCCAAAAGATCCTGCATATAGCGTATATTTTCCTCATTGTAAAAAGCTTTGACCAAACGTATATCACCTAAATACATCACAAATATGCTCAAACATTCATGTAGAGCGCGATAGTTCTCCAATTTGCTAGGCAATTGCAGGAGTGGCACTTTCTTATGCCTATTCATTTCGCTCTTGGATTCAACCATTTCTTTGTATTGCCGGAAAATGGGCAGGACCACTTCGGCTAATATACCACTAGCTAGATCATACGATAGCAAATAGGCAATGTGCTTCAAATGCTTCAAGAACAACAGCATGGACGTGGAGTTTAAGAGTTTCTTATAATTCTCTTTGTAGATTGCAAGCAGATCCAAATGAAATACAGCCGATTTCACTTTCTCCTCACATCTGGGACACTCGAGGGGTGAACGTTTCACAAATATTGTATTTAGAAAATTATAATGTAGAAATTTATAGGCATATTTCTGATACGTTTTACTCAAATTGATGGCCAACTGAAGGCAGGAGTTGTAGTTCTTTGTGTTATAATGGCAACAACAGCTTCCAGTGCGTAATAAACATCGCACACTATGCTCCTGAAGCTCTGAGCCCAACAATGGAAGCAACTGATAGAGTTTACCCTGAAAATAACAGCTCAAGGAGCTGCCAGTGCAATGTAGCTGACTATGCCGTTGTCTCTTATGCCGCAACTGTTGCTTGGGCAAGGCACTTGAAGTGCTGCTCTCCATAAGGAATTGCAACTGTTGTTCCTGCCGCGACAGATTGTCTGTGAGACGCAGCAGCAGTTTATAGATTTGAAGAAAAATCAATGTCGAGGAATCGGTCGATTTGGCTGCCTCTTCGAGAACTTCAAAACAGGCATCGAAGTTCTTTGCATCGATCTGGTTTAATTCACGTAACTCATTCTCTACCAAATTGTGAAGTGTCCCAAACATTATGTAGAGCACACTGTGAGCCAATATCGGACTATGTCGATTGGCGGCCATGGCATATAATAGTTGACCAAAATTACTATTGAAATCATCGACATTCGGTTGCTGATCGTGGGCATAGAAATTGTTCACACAATGTCCAATCAATTGCAGTAATTCAAATTTAATTATCTCATCGTTTGATTCATTATCCTGTTGCTGTTGCTGATTACTCTCCCCACTACTCGCACACAGATGACCGAGAGCAAAATTGTGGACTGTCACACTGAGTTGAGATTCGTGTTCGGCATCAATGCAACGGGTGAGTAGCTGAATAAGCAGTAGGGCCAATTCATCGCTGCTTTTGCTGCTCGACTTAAACTCATCAAAATCGTATAAAATCTCCTCATTATTTCCTGATATGTTTTGCAATAATTGACTTGAATGCATTGGCTGTTGATGGCTTTGATGATGTTGCTGCGGTTGCGGTTGCTGGTGACGACGTTGTTTTGTCCTTTTTTGCGTTGTGATATGAAAATTGGCAATAAATTGCGAAACGCTGGTCAACTGCTGCAAAGGTTCATTCGATGGACTCCATTTGCTGTTTGGAAACAAATTGATGCACAACTGGCATAGACTCATCTGTGATGCGATGTGCTAAAAAAAAAAAAGAAAAAGAAAAATGAAAAAGAAAGAAATGTCGAATTCTATTCAAAACAAACCAAATTAAGCTAAATCTGAATTCATCCCTATGACTTGGGGAGTCTGAGATGGGTGGCCTTAATGGTTAGACTAGGTTTAAGTAGTCATTTCATTGGGAACAGTGGGAAATTAGTTGGCTGATTAAGGTCAACGACATTTCAGAGAGATCAGTTCACTTACTTAATTCCAAATTTTCCTTACTTTTATTTATTTTTTTAATTTATAATACATTTCGGATAAAAATGTTAAATTTTACTTTATTATTAGATTCGAATTGGATCAATAACTTCATTTTTAGTTTCCTTATTGTTATAATATGAACATCGATTTACCCTAATACTTTTTTGTTCTTTGTTTTATGTTTTATTTTTAATCGTATTTAAAATGTTTTGGTTAAAAACCTTTCCTTTATAATTATTAAAGATTTCTATCAAAAGTGATCTCATTTTACTGCTGAGTAGAATATACAATAATGAATTCAATATGATTATTATAATTTAGTTTGTTGATTTGAATGAGCTTAATAATCAAGTTTATTATGGTTTTCATTGGTAATTTAACCTTAAGATTTATTATTCACTTCATCTCACCTTGATGTCCACGCGCAGAAGAAAGGCCAACAGGTGGTGACCCAAATTGTTGGTGAGATATGTACGCAATGCCAGAATCTTATTACAATCACTGGGAGTGCTGAGGATGAGCTGGATAAAAGCAAATATATTAATCATTCATTAAATGATGTGGAGATGCAGATGGAGTTGTAATTGGCTATAAACCTGGGCTAGATTGTGCTGTTTGCGTAGCTGTTTAATGCATTTATTCTCCTCCACCGTTTCATCTTGGTGTTCTGGGCTATTTGTTTGAGATCTTTTAGCGGCACTGATGATTTGATATACTTGCTCCAATAGATACGAGCACAACTCTTCAGGCATGAGATTGAAATGACTAAAATAAAAGAAGTTCAAAAGAAGTCTTGTGATCCTTCTCTCCAGGAAGATGGTGAAACTTTTGCTTTATACCTATTTGACCAGATATCCGGCAATGATTCTTCAGGCACAAATTGAAAATTATAAAGTAGGAGCCAGAGCCAATGTTCCTAATGATATGAGAGAAAATTTATAATGAATTTTATGAGAAGGAGGGGAATACAAACCTTGACACTCGCCTCATCATTGTGTTCTGAGGCTTGGAGATAGTGGCTCCAAAGTCGACTCAGTGTATCCACAAGTAATTGTTGTTCATGATGCTTTTGTTGGTGTTGTTGCTGATGTTCCTCCTTTCTTTTCTTTTTGGTCTCTTCCTCTTCTGGTGTTGGTGATGTTGCTGCTGCTGCCGTTGCCGATGCCATGGCAAAATCACAGATAATTATAAACGCGCCTACCACTTGGCTTCAATGACTCGGGCTCGCATCCAAGCATCGAAACAAAACGTTATGGACGCAAAGAGAGCTAAAATGAAACTAAAGATTGGATGCTTAAGTTATACACCAGCTGTAATTACTTACAAAAGGAAAAAATTAAATCTGTTACATATACACGATCCCAAATACATATGTACATAGATAGATAGTCTTATACATACATATGTACATATGTATGTATGCAAGTATGTACATGTAAAATGTAAGAGGAGTAGGAGTAATATATTGATAATGAGTGATTATTTGACCAGAGGCCGGTACAACTGATAATTTCATTTTAATGGAAACTTTACACATACATACATACATATATTGTTATTGTTCTTGTTGTTGGTTGAGGAAAACTATTAAGATTTACTATATTTAGCACAAAATGGCATTGCATTCGGTTACCAAGCCGGCATTACTAAGGGGGCGGGAGGTCCGATTGGGGGTTCTTGGACTCGAATTGAAAGTAAACAGCAACAGCTGGCAATGATGCGTGCCTCTCTGTAACGGCCAATGCACGAGATTGGAGATCGGAGGAGCACACAACAACAACAACAACAACAACACGCACATTTATAACACTATCGTTATCTACTAACCTCTCTGTGTTATTCCTTCACCTGCATTTATAGAGCAGATGATTTTTGCCTCCTCACCTGGTTCAAACCTCGTCGCTATCAGCCAAGCTCCCTCCCGAAAAAAGAACATTAATTTTAAACTGCGTAGAAGCCAAAGATTTTGTTCGTCATTCACAAATGATGAATAAGCAATATAAATAATATATGTATGTATGTAGGTATATGTATAAATTGTCTATATCTATTATATTCAACAGCAAATTACAACAAAAAAATCGCACTTGTTTTAACTTTACCTTTAGAAATTGTATTAGAGCGCCATTTTGCTGGTTGTTTTTGTTGCTTGGCGTTTTTTGTTCTTGTTTTCCTTTTGCACAATATTGTTTCAGTTGAGTGCGTTGTGTGATGGTTGTTGTTATGTTTTCTTGTTTCTTTTTTATTTTTGTTAAGTACTTTTAGCTCCTCAATTATTGCTGTTATTCCGCATTTCTGCGCGTTCTATAGCTGCTCGCAGATGTATGTGTGCGTGTGTGTGTGTGTTTGTATGTCAGAATAAACAAATTGCAAACTTATTTTGTTATTATAGCAATCAGCTGTTGCAAGGCATCGAATTGCACTGTGTATAGGTGTCGCTTAGAGATGGGGCAGAATTCGAATTGACAAATTCAACTATCGTATAGTTTGGATCAAATATAACTGTATGCTTAAAATTAAATTTATTTCTATTGACTATATTTATGTATGGTTGTATACACTGTGTAGTGTTTAATATAACACAATATATTTCTTTTTTGTTGGTATTTTAAAATATATCCACCAAAAGTGTCATTAAGATATTAGAAAATGAAGTTTAATTTTCTTTTAAAATAACAACTTATTTTCTAAAAGTTTTCAGTTATTTAATATAATATATCGTCTGAAACAAGTCAAGTTGGCTAACACGTTCTCATCACTAGCATCTTGTACGTTACTGTGTAAATGTTATCGATAACTTTTGATTTACCTGTTGCTCCAGCAGCTGATTTCAGTTGAGTTTCTTTAACCAAATCGCATGCCACGGGCGATTTAATAATTTAACTTGTATTTTTTTATTAATTATTAGTTTTGATTAAGTTGTAAAGTTGCTTTTATTATTAAATTAAGACAAAAAATGTTGGCCA
Source organism: Drosophila paulistorum (assembly GCA_018152135.1). Classification (NCBI taxonomy): domain Eukaryota; kingdom Metazoa; phylum Arthropoda; class Insecta; order Diptera; family Drosophilidae; genus Drosophila; species Drosophila paulistorum. Next base: position 19,419,336 of record JAECXG010000690.1, read on the forward strand.
GATTTCACCAGTTGAGCGGCGGCAATTTGAAAACCTTCAAGGTCGGTCCACGAATAATTAAGATAAAATTCAACTTTTAAGATACAAAAATAATTTATCTGTTTACTCTTTAAAATGCTATCCATCATAAAACTGGAATATACATAAAGTTCTATTCTATGCACTGGTACAGTCAGGCAAACAGGTGGCTTATTATTGTTGTAGTTATTCTCGTCTAGATTTCCAATAGGGGGATTTTGGTGAGGGGGGCCAATTGCTTATCAATGTTTTGACGGACCCACACGAACAGGCCATTATATTTGATTTGTATTTATATACATACAGATGCCTACACCCCACCGCCCCCTTATTTATAAATAGCCAAATTATTGCGTAAGTTGTTTGCTTTTCTCAAATATACCCTGTCAAAATGGTTATGGTTATTTTCAAAAGCATTTCGTTTTTACTCAAAATAGGTGATAAAACTAAACTTCTACCACAATTGAAGACATAGACATAGACAGGACAAGATTATATTTCTAGAGAACAATATATAGCTAACCAATTTCATCTATATCATAGCATAGCATAAAAACGTACTGATTTCACTTCATTTTAGGATTTTTATATATGCTAAGATCCACAGATCAAGAACTTGTTCTAGTTATTATTAATATGTATATATATTAATTGTTTAATTTCTGTCCAAATGATATCTGTCAGTCTTCATAATATGTATAATATATACATATGTATATAATATGTATGTAACCAATCGGTTACTTCATGTCTCTTACAATATCTAAAGAATTCCGCTGCATACATATATAACTTGCTAAGTCTGGCATCTATTATCATATTTATCATATATTTATTGATAGCACTAGGGTATGGATGATTCGGTATATGCTGCAAAAAACACGCCACAATAGCAGGGAAAACAACTATGCTAATTGGTCACTCAGAACTGGAATCAAATTAAAGTCAACCCGGTTTTGTCTATTTACAGCTCATTGCCTGCTATTCGACATCAGGGGGTAAACAACATAAGGGCAAGATCTATGAATCGGCCAATGATGCAGTGGCTGATGTTCCAGATGGCGCCAAAATTCTCTTTGGCGGCTTTGGCATCTGTGGCATACCCGAGAAGATGATAGCAGCCTTAAAACAGAAGGGTGTGAAAAATATAACCGCAGTATCGAATAATGGAGGTGAGCTATTTACTTTAGAATTCTGCTATTGAAATATTTGTCCAATGCACCCATTTTCTTTCCTCTCCAGGTGTGGATGATTGTGGTTTGGGTGTTCTGATCAAACAGAAGCAATTGGCGAAAGTAATTGGCTCTTATGTGGGTGAAAATACGGAGCTAGTGCGTCAATATTTGGCTGGCGAATTGGCCGTTGAGTTGACACCGCAAGGCACATTGGCCGAAAAGATTCGTGCCGGTGGCGCTGGTATTCCGGCATTCTTCACACCCACTGGCTATGCCACCTTGGTTCAGGAGGGTGGCGCACCTATTAAGTACTCGAAGGATGGCAAAGTGATTGTTGAGAGTGCCAAGAAACCAGTTCAGACCTTCAATGGACGCAACTATGTGATGGAGGAATCCATATTTGCTGACTTTGCCTTTGTAAAGGCCCAGAAGGCCGATGCTCTGGGTAATCTGGTGTTCAATAAGGCTGCTCGCAATTTTAATGCACCAATGTGCAGGGCCGCCAAGATCACAGTGGCCGAAGTGGAAGAATTGGTGCCAGTGGGCTCACTCTCGCCGGACGAGATCCATGTACCCGGCATTTATGTGAAGCGCATCTTCAAGGGCAGCAATTACAACAAACGTGTGGAGCGTCTCAGAATTACCGAGCCCAAGGATCCCAATAAGCCAGCACCAGAAGTCAGTCCTGCCCAGGCATTGCGTGAACGTATTGCTCGTCGTGTGGCCCTAGAGTTTCGGGATGGCATGTACGCTAATCTGGGCATTGGTATACCAGTTCTCTCCTCCAATTACATTCCCGATGGCATGAATGTTATGTTGCAATCCGAGAATGGCATTTTGGGTCTAGGCCCATTCCCAACAAAAGATAAAGTCGATCCCGATTTGATTAATGCTGGCAAGGAGAGTGTTACAGTAATTCCAGGCGCTGCCTACTTTGGTTCCGATGATAGTTTTGCCATGATACGTGGTGGTCACGTTGATATAACCATTCTGGGCGCCATGGAAGTCTCAGCCACAGGCGATTTGGCCAACTGGATGATACCGGTATATGGATTGAAATTACTTTATCAAGGTGTAATTCTATTAATGTGTTGTTTCTTGGCAGGGCAAACTGGTTAAAGGCATGGGCGGAGCTATGGATTTGGTGGCAGCACCTGGCACCAAAGTGATTATCACCATGGAGCACAATGCTCGTGATGGTTCGCCGAAAATTCTTGATAGCTGCTCCCTTCCCTTGACCGGCAAAGGGGTGGTCGATCTAATTATCTCCGAGAAGGCAGTGTTCCAGGTGGAAAAGGGTGTCGGTCTCACTTTATTGGAAATTGCCGAGGGTTATACGGTAGATGATATCATTGCCTGCACAGGAGCTAAGTTCACTGTCTCACCCAATGTCAAGCCAATGGCTCAAATTCCCATCTGATGAAGACAGATAGAGGCTAGAAAACCATGGTTCAGGTACTCCGAGTGATATAATTGTGCATTTATTTTTGAGTAAAGAAAAAAGTAATTATGAAATAAAAGTGATTTTCGTTTTTCAATGTTTGTTTTTGTTTTAAACCATTATAGTTAAAGTGTATGTGTGAATGTGGAGTGGGGTGGAGTGGGTGGAGAGGAGGGAGGGAGAGGGACATGTAGGTAGATGCTAGCCCATGGCCTTGGCCATATTCTTGAGAGCACCGGAGCGCAGCTCTTTACGCATCTGCTTGTTGAGTATGGTAAATATGCGATTATGTTGGCTATCTGATTCACAGCGGCATGTGGCACAAAACTGTGAGGATAGCACATGCAAGGGGCTGCGGAAATAGAGATCCTTTTGCATGGTTAACGTATTCTTGTGATGCGACATCATATGCAAAGCAATCTCCAAGACGGCAAGAGTGGCTCCAATAAAGAAGTTGTAAATGAAAAGCGTTGGTATAAGGAACAGCAGATACGGATGCTGGCGCTCATAACCCAAGATGATGTTCTACATTTGTGAAAGCAAAAAAACAAATATTAATTCCACTCTCGGTTGGGATAACCTGATCACTACTTACGCTATGGACTCCATCCATTTTAATGTAATCCTCACGCTCGTATCCTGGTGTTATTTTCTTCGGCTTGTTCGCCACTCCTGTTGCTATCGGACTGCTGCCATTGCGCTTCTCGACCACATGCTTCACGGTTATATCAAGATCACGTTGATATTTATTGGCCAATACATTGTCCACCTCATCGCAGAAGGTGCCCCTCAGATAGTGTCGAGGTACATGGAAATTGCCATGCTTACGATAGCGCACCTTCATTTGATCATGGACTGGCTCTCCTGTTTCCTCATCGTATTTCGGTTCCTTGACACGAGCTGAATCCGTATAATAGATATATTCGAATTCACCAGTTTCGCTATTCTGCAATTGAGATAACAATGTGATAAGACAAACATAAAGAGACACACACAGAGAGAGAGACCACAAAAGAGAAGCAGCCAGCTATCGCGAATTAACTTTTTTTTTTGAGATTTCTCCAAATTTAAGAGATTTGTAAACAAAAGAGCACCAAATGTGTGAGAAAGAGAAACACATTCTAGCATGGCGTGATCATGATTTAACATAGAGATTTCTTAGCTTTGAAAGAAAAAACAAACAAATTAGCATTTTAAATTAGTTGTATGCCCTAAATAAACGGGTATATTTATTATATAGTACATCTATTTTATTTTTCTCTACTGTCATCTAAATAATATCAAGAACTGGTCTTTTCAAGTTCATCTATTAGAAGAGTTGACTTTCAAAGTTAATCTTTATGAGTTGATTATTTTGTTTAAACTATTTATCTGCTGTGTCAAATCAATTTCTCTAGTATAGATAGCTAATCTCTGTTAAACAAACTAAAAAAAGGGACTGTATTTATTATCTATGTAACAAATAATGCAATTGTTCTACGGTTTAAAAAAACGTGTTACCATGTTACTACCAATAAACATTTTCCACTTCACTAGAATCTCAATAAATGAAAAACCTCAAGAAAACCTAGCAAATTGTTAGTTGATATCAAAATTTGATTGGTGTTGAGCTGGAAGTAACAGCTTTATGTTTGTATGCAATGAAACTAAAGTTTCATAAGTTTTTTCCTCAAATCTCCATATATTCCACCTTTTACGAATTGCTTACAAACATAACTAATAGATAGGATACCAAATAGATACTAAAGAATCTACTAGATTTCTGATGGTTGGATTAGAAGCTCTTACTTTTTGGAGATTTCAAAACGTAAAAGAAACTAGCATAAATAATGAAATGTAATAAATAATTTAGGCATTCGTCAAATAATTCATCACACATAGAAAAATGACTATAACAAGGTCAATGGAAAAACAGTTTCCCTAAAATCGGTGGTTTTTCTCAATAATAATAATATTCTCATCTGTTGCTCTCTGCCACGCGCTCTTCCATATTTTGTTTTCGATTATTCTAATCGGCGAAATTGTTTATAGGGAAAATTATCTGGCAAAACACAGTGCTAAAAAAACGAAATTGAAGATGTTAGTTTAGTTTATTTGTTTTTTTTTTCCTTCTGTTGTGGCTTTTCTGATAAGACTTGGCGATAGGCACGGCACGTAAAAAGTAAATTGACATGAATCACATTTTTTTTATATGGTTTTTTTCTTCAAAAATTTGTTTCACAATATGTGCAATTGGCTTGTTGTGTTCTTACCACCAACATGTTTTGCTTTTGACTAACTTAAGCCTTAAAAACGCAACTAGCTGAAGGCTAATAATAATAACAAAAAAAAACCCGAATCGCTTATCGCTATCAGACGATAGACGAGGCTGGTGATAGCCAGTGGAGAAAAGGGTGAAGTGGTGGCCGTGGGAGGATGTATAGAAGGCATCGGTGGGAAGGTCTTATCGGTTACACGGCTTTTAAATTGTATTCTTCGTGTCTATCGATCGAGCGGGCGGTATTAAGCTACGCCCATTAAATGGCAATTAATGTCTATTTTCCTTAACAAATTCCAAATGCAATTGAACACATACATATATGCATTATATTGTTAACAACAACAATGTCGGATATATGTACATATTTATATGGAATTTTTTCCAATGATGGCATTAATAACATGTATCTTATATAAGTCAACTCTGTATATATATTTATAATCAAACAGTTTGAAAAGGCGAATTAAGTTTGCGTGCAAATGCGATTTGAGTGTAATCGAAATTGATGCATTGCCATCTGACCTAACACACACACACACACACACACACACACACACGTACACTCAATTATAGGATCGTGTGAGTTAGGTGTCAAGAACAAAAAATGGTTGTTTTATTATGATTAGTAGTTAGGCAAGTGAATTAAAAGTTATATACATCCATCTACCTAAATCGTATCTATAGTCAATATCAAGGGAAAGTATCTAACATCTTAGTCATACAGAAATTAGATGCAATCGTCAAATCATATAAGATAATTAAGTAATTTGAATAATTTGGGGATTTCCTAGAAACCTAAACAACAATGGGTTTAACTTTAAATATATTCTATGTACACAATAATATATCTACATATGTATGTATGTATATGCAAACAAATTAGCATTTTTATAAATAAAATTTAAAACAGATTGGATAGATGTCAATTAACGCGTAAACCAGGTTGTTTATTGTTATTTTTAACTAAACTTTTGACAGCTTTAGTAAAGTCCAAGTCGAAGTTGGTTAATAATTTCATGATTATAACTGGGTTAGGAACTAAACCTAATTTAATTATTTTCTTAACAATTTTCCATCCTTTTATGCTTTTGGATAGTAAAAATATCTATATTTGGATTTCAATTATAAATACTTATACTTTATAAATACTTTTTACCATCTATCTGGATATCTGTTTATTATTTATTTCAACCAAGTCCTATCTATGATCCATATATTTGGTTACCTTTTGATTACTTCTCTCTCCGTTTCATCAACTTTTATTTTATTATTTGTATTAGCTTTTATATCATCATTTTAGCAAGTATCATCCATTTCTGTTTTAGTTTCTTTAACTCTGTAATGTTTGTTTATCTAAAGGTCTTTACTATCTAACTTGCGTCTATTATCTATTTACTGAATCTACATATATATGCATATATTTGTTCTATTTCTATTCATCCGTTTATAGATCTATTTTAGATTTAATGTGTATATTTATTAATTTCTTTATCCATTCAAGTTGTAAATATCAATTTTAATTATTTGGTTTTATGGAGTATTTTCATTTAGATCAATATTGTAAAAACTCTGATTCAAAATCTTTATAATATTTATCCATAGTTGTTCAAAAAACTTTGGGTACTCCAAGTGCAAGTCGCTACTGGGTGGTCTATGTAGGGAAATTTCTATTGTCTTAAAGTTAATGACGAGTGTTGTATACTACAAACGGTAGTCAGTTTCGGTTAGTTTGGTTGGGCAACAAGCAAACTGAAATCAGATTAGAAGTGAACCTACTGAGTGGTTGAATGGATGGTGGGGGGTATAGCAATTGAGACACTTCAAGAGGCAAAATTTTGAAATGTAAACTTGATAAATGTTGCCCAATGTCATATAGTAAAGACCCAGCTCTATATAATCTATATAGTAAATATGGGAATACATAAATGATAAACATTTTCAACTGATAACCAAGCAGACTAAACTAACAACAACAAAAAGAGCTCTCTCCATAAATATAATTACAGACAGAACGGGCCAAAAAAAGCCCATGAAATATAACAAAAATGTCAGACAATTCCAATAGCTGCAGATAATCTTTGGGTCAGACTATATAGTATAATTAACTCAGATTATGATTGCTGTTACTGTTGTTGTTTTGGTGCCTGGTTGTGCCTGTGTGTGTGTGTGTGTGTGTGTGTGTGTTAGTGGTGTGCTGTGTTTTGATGTATATGTTTTAGCCATTAGTATGTCTGGGGCAAAAGCTTTTCAATTTAATTTTTTATTTTGGCTTAGCTTTATTACATTTAGAAGAAGACAAAACATCATGAAACAAAAACAATTGCCAAGTAAAAGTCAAAACAGATAAACAAAAATTATTATTACCTTCTTCATACCCTGTAAACTGGATATATTTTATTCTAGAAAATCAAATTCTACAGATTTAAATGAATTAATTAAGATAAAACAGCTCACTATCCCTTTACTAACTCAAATGCCAATACTCTTTTACACAAATATTGATCTTACTTTTGGGGATTTAATTACCATAATATATAGTAGTACAATCTGTACTCCAATCATTAATAACCTAAGTGGATGTTGGCACTCTCTACATATATAGCGAAGTTACTAGCAAACACTCGGTATGATAATACCCCTAGTAAGGGTATACAAACGGGTTTAAAACTTTGAGAAAGGCCCAAAACCAAAATGAGAAGATGAAGTTGAAGATCTCATCAAAAATTCCATGGAATCGTAGTAATACAATAGAGATGGGTTTTTGTTTTTGTTTTTTACCTTTATGGAGTAGACCATGGCGCTTTATTTGTTGTTGTTTTTACTGTTATGGTGTCTGGTTCCAAAAAAAAAAAAACAAACATCTACAAAAATATATATATAGGTACCTATATATATAAATGTATATTAATTAGATATATGTATATACAGAGTCTGCTTTGCACTTGTGTATTTTTGTTTAGTCTATTGATTGTTGTTTTTGTTTTTTTCGTTTTTTGCTAAACAAAAGTAAAGCATTGATGGTGTTAAGTCTGCTAATACTCTTTCTCATATAAGCACAATATTATATAGATATCCGATAAACCGGTTAGTCGTTCTCACTAGGAGTTCATTTCGAAGGGGAGGGAAGTTGTTGCAAGTGTAATTGCCGTGTAAGTTGTATTTCGTTCAATGTTTAATTTTGCATAAATTTCTAATGGAAATTAAACAAAATATAGACACGCACACAAAACACAAAGAGAGAGGCAGAGCGAAAGAGAAACACGCACACACACAGAGACCAAAAAAAAGATATAAACTTTTTCGTATTTGTTTTTAGAGGTTGATTTTGTTTGGCACAACTTTTTACACGCTCGTACATTGACCAACTGAATATCTGACCGGCATGGAAACCCTCCATTGGGGGGCGCTTCTCTTTCATTTTTTTGAGAAAGCTTTGGGGCCCCAATCTCTCTCCCTCTCTCTCGTTATCACCATGTGGGATCGCGGCCGTTAGCTAGAAACTAAACCAAAAGTTTTCTAAGCTCTTACGGTTAAGGTATACACTAGACTTTTAGGCTCTGAATTGTACCTACAAAAGAAAAAAGGAAAGCTTAAGAACATGAACTTGTTAAAGGTTAGATTATTGGTCTTTTCTTATTTCATTTTGGGGGATTATCAAAAGAGGAGACTATTCAAAAACTGGATTTGAAATCTGGTTTATTTAACTTTGTATTTAGTATAGAGAGATGCATGTCGAAAAGTTCATCGAAATTTTATTTATTTTGAGTTCATTTCCCCCACCCCTTTGCAAGTTTCTGTATGGACAGTCGTAATAATATTGCAGGCATTTAGCCATTATACGATATATATAGTATGTATTATCTTGCAAAGATTAAGAAACACACAGGAATTGTATGTGCGTGTGCTTTTTCGAGAGCTGTTGAGCTACTTCGACTTGAATATGATATTTAGTAGCCTCACCGAGTTGCTGCGATTTGGTAGTACCTGCCTCTATCTATCTTGTATCTACGGGAAGAAGTACATATCATCTCGTATTGTTTTTTAGATACTTGTTTTTTTTGTTCTGCTTTTTCTTAAGTGCTTTTTATCAAGTGTTTTGTATGCAGTAAAAGATTTATATACTCAAGTAGCTTTATCAAATATACTCTTGGGCTACTCCACAACTGACAACATGCAGTGAGTTAAAATTATAAAAGATCATTCTAAAAAATAAAAAAACAAAAAATGATCATAAAACTCTTAGCTAACTGTTGGAGTATAAACGACTAAAAATGACAAATCATCTGATCAACAAAAAAAAAAAAACATACATATGTATACACCATACATACATACATATGTACATATATAATTTATATGTATAAACATTTTGACTTACACATATATCTAAGCAGTTGCGTTTTTAACCATTTAATTACCGTAATTATTTAACAAACAACAGAGAGAGAGAGAGAGAGAGGGAGAGAGAGAGATATATTATTTTACAATGGTATTTTTCGGTTTTTAATCAATTTATGTTCTCATAATAAATCACATATTTTTATAATATTATTAAATTTTTAGGAGCAATATAAAAGATATCTCGATTATATATCCCATAACAACAACAAAACCAACTAGCAACAATAAAAATTCGAATGCCAATGATGATTATGATCCACATTTACATCGCAATGTCAAGAATCCTACCACGTAAGTTATATATATGTATATGTATGATTCGACATTGGCATATAAAATTTCAATATTTTTTCAGTAACTGGCAGACTTTTGCCCATTTTCTCAAGGCCTCTGTGGGCACAGGTGTATTAGCCATGCCCAGTGCCTATGCCCATGCTGGCTATGTCAATGGAACAATATTGACTTTAATTATTGGTCTTTTGGCCCTTTATTGCCTACATATTTTGGTAAGCATCAACGTGTTATAGCCCTAATCAAAGTCTAAGGCATTAGCTAATTATATTTTCTAATATTATATGTTTGTTGTTTATTTGTTTCAGATCGGCAGCATGTATATAATTTGCAAACGTCAGCGAGTGCCCTATGTTAGCTTCTCAGAATCCATGTATTTGGGCTTGAAACATGGTCCACCCTTTCTGCGGTTTTTGGCTCCTATAGCCAAGTAAGTCAAAGTTATTAGTCATATTCATTAATCGTACAGATGAACGGGCATATTAGTTTGTCTGGTTTTCTGATTATGTATTTATTTCATTTTACAGACCATTCGTCGATGGCTTTTTGGCATTTTATCATTTTGGCATTTGTTGCGTTTATGTGGTATTCATTGCGGAGAGCATTAAACAATTGGTCGATGAGTATCTGGTTGTCTGGGATGTACGTTTGCACATGTGCCTTATAATAGTGCCTCTCTTATTGATCTATAGTATACGGAATTTAAAATTGCTTGCCCCATTCTCGACTGCAGCAAATTTGCTATTGTTTGTCGGTAAGTTCATCAACAAACAAACAAAAAAGAAAAAGAACAATGACAATATTTACTTGATTTGGATTTTTTGTGTCAGGTTTTGGAATTATATTGTACTATATATTTGAGGATTTGCCACCATTAAGTACACGAGATGCCTTTGTAAGTGTTGCCGAGTTACCAACATTTTTTGGTACAGTTCTGTTTGCCTTGGAAGCCGTGGGCGTGGTAAGCTACAGAGGCTATTCAAAGGTGTTTGTGATCATCTGTGAAAGTTATTTCTCTCTAGATTCTTGCCATTGAGGAAAATATGGCCAATCCTAAAGCTTATGTGCGACCTTTTGGCATTATGAATATGGGCATGTCCATTGTCCTTGCTTTATATATACTCTTGGGATTCTCTGGTTATTGGAAATATGGTTCAGAATCATTGGGTAGCGTTACGCTGAATATGCCACAATCAGAAATGTATGTTTTTGTTTTTCATGTTTCTATTTGATATCACTTTTTTTTTTAAATCCCAGACTCGCCCAGGTGGTAAAGATCTTCTTTGCTGTAACCACATGGATTTCATATGCCCTACAGGGTTATGTCACTGCCCAAATTATATGGCACAAGTATTTGAGTAAGAAATTCAAGGACACATCAAAACATTCGCTATATGAATTGATATTCAGAGCTGTAACTGTCCTTCTAACATGTAAGTTTAACTAAATAGCGCAAATTTCATTTGAATTCCTAAAAAAAAAATCAATTTTCCTTTGCAGTTGCCTGTGCTGTTGCCATACCGGATCTATCGGTTTTCCTGTCGCTGGTTGGATCGTTCTGCTTATCGTTCTTGGGTCTCATATTTCCAGCTCTACTCCAGATTTGTGTGCACTATGATTTGGGCTATGGAACGTTTCGATATAAATTAATTCTTAATTTATTATTATTAGCTTTTGGCATTTTCGGAGGTGCGGTTGGAACCTATGTAAGCATCATAGATATTATAGCGGTCTATAGGCCAACGCCACAAACTGATTGAAAATTTTGGAAATTAACTTAAGCCTTATACAAATATGCAAATATACAATGCACACACAAACACACATACACACAAGCCACACCAACACTGATACACTTATAAATAGTACACACAGATGTCAGGATCATATTTATAAATCAAGTGTAAGTATAGGATAATTATTGCCTTCTAAGCACACAGAGCGACAGATGGCAAATAATCAGGGCTATTTGTAGTACCTAATATCATTCCAAAGCTAAAGCAATCTGAGAAATTATTCTTAATTTTAATTAAAAGGCAAGTTAAGAAACTTATTCCGACTTGAACTCGCTCTTTCCCCCTTTTGACTCTATGTGTGTGTATGTGTGTGTGTGTGTGTGTGTGTATGGCAAAATGCAGTGCAATATATGTATGCCAAACTCAAATATGCAACTAGCAGATAAAGAGAGAGCTGGGCGGATGGATGGAGGGAGGGAGGGAGGCTGTTAGAAACATGCCCCACACTCACGTGCAACGAACTGTAATTAAATGCAACCGCAATTAACACAAAAGCGCCGCAGGTCAGTAAGCCAGACAGACAGCAGGAGGGACTAGAGGACAGACAGAAACATCAGGTAGCAGGCAGCAGGACTCTTGCCTTTACACTAGCTTTTCCCAGCCCCCCCCCCATACACACCACAAAACTCCATGCACACACCCACACCTTTCACTCAACTCTACCGAATTCTCCTACTGCATTTTATTTACAATGTTTTAGCTCACAGGTTCCACTGACAAACGTAGCCATCTTTGTTTCCAGTTTTTGCCGTTGTCCTCACTCCTTCCTGCTGCCTTTTAAAGGCTAGCCACAGAGAGGCTCGGCAGGAGGTAACGTGAGGGGGAAACATAGGGGACGACCCTAAGAAGCCAAATGCTCAAAATGCCTGAATGCCATTAACGAGAGTGGCACAGTTTCTTTCGGTTACTTCGGTTGTTTGAACAATGTGCATTTAACAAATTATCAGCTTATGCCAAGAAATTCTATATGCTTCAAATATTAAAAAAAAACTAAATAGAATTCGAATTAATCCACACAACGTTCGCACGAAAAGATTTCCGATAAAATAATCATATGTCTAGAAGCAGCCATTTCTGTAGTGGCAACCCTCGCGGTTTGTCTGTTACTGTGGCCACCCTCTTTTCATCCCACAAATGTGTTGAAATGCCATTTGCTTTGTACGTTTAATTACTCTTTTGACGGAAATAACACAACATTCGTTTTTTTTCTCCTTCTCATTTTGTTTTGCCCTTAGATGTTGTTCGTCTTTCTATGAGCGTTTCTCAAAATGCCAACAACGAAATGGAAAATGCATAGATGCCGCAAGAGTCTGAACGCATATTCAGTCCGTCGTCGGTTAGTCAATGTCTATGAGATAACCGGCGGGTGCCTTTAGGGCAAGGTAGCTGGCTTGTTGAAGGAGCGTGTGAAATTTAACACTATGCCAAGTGAAGGTCTTCAATTACCCCAAAAACGAAAAGCTTAAAGAGCCAATGCAAAGTCAAACGTAGAAGATGTAGCACTCTAACGATAGATTCGTGCTGGGGGCCACCTTCAACAACCTACTAAGCTGCCACTTCCGAGCCCCGCTCCGCCTCCGCTTCCATTTGTAGCACTCTATTCTCCAATTGCTTCTTGTTCCTTATCAATTTGTATAGAAATCTTTCACTTTGAGCTGAGCCAGGCAAATTAAATGACAAGTTTACTTCTTGTTTGCCTTTTTTTTTTTGTGCTTTTTGTATTTTATTTTATTTCATTTTGTTTCCTTGTTCTGCTTTCTGTTCTGTTCTGGTATTTTTTTTTTCCTTTTTTGCCTTTGCGTTTTGGTATTCGAGCAGTTTAATTATATTTGTGCAGGGTAGCGCAAGTTTTAGTGCTTCCGGGCAGTTGATTCCGGACGGGTGGAAATTGAATTGAATTACGCACCAATGCTAGGTAAACAAATGTATGGGCAGTTGGATTTGATATCGCTTCATACACAAACACACACACAAACTTGTACTTAAAACATTTACTAAAAGTTAATTAGAAAATTAATTTTATATTATCATTATCATAATACTAAATACTATGCCAAAACAGGGTGAAAAAAACGCATACACAGCGGCTTCAGGCTTTATAATGCTTACTATTCAATTTTCAGTGCTGTTTGATCAAGCTGCTGGCATTATAAAATCTCATTTATTACTAAATATATACATATACAGACATACATATACCCTTCACAATGCAGGATATATCCACATGTACTAGCCTCTCATAGAGTCTTAAAATTTGATTTGTGCTACTTTACACAATATAATTGTATACATGAATATATTTCTTTTAGACATTTTTAGATGACATAATACAATTTAATATTGCAATAGAAATGTCAATGCATTGTTCTTACTTCTCCAAATTTACTTACAAGTAGATAAAGTTATGTTTGGTAACTAATGGGCAATTTATGGAATCAACAAAATATGGCGTATTGAAGTAGGGTATCGATTCTGTCGATACCATCGAGTTAAATGTATAGCACAGCGTATTTTTTCCATTTTCTTATTACTCGTGGTGCAAACAGTTTTGAGCCATGATTATGTTGGCGCTTATTGTTAAACAACGTTTCATCTTTGCCCTAATGAATAATGAACAATGTGAATATTGAAAACAAAAAAAAAACAAAATACAACAAAACGAAAACAAAATGAGCTACATAATTCCCTTAAATATATATATACCTATGTATATTATTTTTTTATTATTTATATGTACAGTTAAAAAAACATATTTTTATTTTTGCCTTTTACCATGTAATACTTGAGCGTTTTGTTGGTTGGATGGGATTAAAAAGTCAGCGAAATGGCGATTATGAAGAGCTTATTGTTTAATAATTGATTCAATGTGGTCATGCGATGATGTTTGAGTTTTGATTTTGAAAGGCTGTAACAATTGTGATGCGGTTTTTGTGAAGCTCTTCACTAAAACACTTCTGAATTAACGTCAAAAAGCAGGAAATGCTATAGACTGGATTAGTGCCAGTCCAATTAATATATCAACTAGTACATATATTTTATAATTAGAGAGGTTATATACAGTTTTTTATGCAGTTACAAGAAAGTATCTCAGATGAGGGCAAACCCGTGGCAGCTGATGATGCAATACAAACAAATTGTAAAGGAAAGCTGTGATGGAACGAGTTTAACCTTAAATAGTTGGCTGCTTACATTCTACACAATCGATTTCTGGCTATCGATTGTAAATTGTGACATCACTAGCATCAATAGCACCCTATTAACAAAATTTCATTCTATATTGTCGTCTCGTCTCGCTGATCAAAAATATGGGTTGCACACTTCTGACCAAAATGATATACCATTTTTTTTAAAGACTAAAAAAACTAATCTAACCTGGTACCAAAAGGCAACATTATTAGAAAAATAAGGAAAATTAGAAACGATTGAGAATTTAACTAAAAAAACGAATAAAAATAACTAAATAAAAATTTAGAGAAAACCAACAAGTTTTTTGAGTTAAATTGGCACAGCTTATTTCGACGGAAACCAATTGAAAATATAAATCGATAATGGAAATATGCAGCCTGGGATTTTATCGAATGGATGGATTGAAACCTAACTTCACTACATTACAAATTATCGATTTCTTTCAATCGATTGACTATTGTGTTAGTATTACAACAACAACAAGAGCCGTCTAAGTGTCAGACGCTAAAAACAGGTCGAATTGCAAAGCAAAATAGAAAAACTTTCAGTTTACATCTGAGTCAAATGTACAATAGATTCGGTAGATAAGGTATATGGATCGGATATAAGCCTTAACTCATAATAAACTCAACAGACCCTTAAAAGTGCAATCCTTAACGACGCCTTAAGGCATATTTGGGACGTGCGGCTAGCATAACCTTAAGGAAGTCTTTGGGATGCTTTAGGGAAGTCTAGACGATACCTGGAGGAAGGCTGAAAGAAGCCTCGGGGACGCCCTGAGGTCTGATCTGATTTATAAACTTAACCACTTTAAGCCTAATTTGTTCCATTAATAAAGATTACGGTTTTTTGGTACATTTTCACACACACATTTCGTTCAATTTGATACACTTCTAACTTGAATTCTAAGCTGGCTTATCTAGTACACCTTCCATCCATCCATACATTTAACCATCCATACATCCAACCATCCATCCATCCAACCATCCATTGCTTGCATTCATGCTGCCATCGCCGTGTTTACATATTTACGCAGTTTTAGCATGCCAACTGCTTAATTTGCCGCACACGCCTCTTTACAAATGACTCATTTTTATTCATTTAACTAATTTTTTTCTTTGGTGTTTGGCGTTGGGTGTTGGTGGAAACATGGATGTTGCAGGGTTACCGCCTGGTTTGAGGCAATTTGTAGTAGCTATCGTAACATTTTCTCGCATTCCCCAAACACGCTCTTGTTCCATTTTGCCGCAACAAAATGATTTATTTTACGCTAGGCTAAACACACACGTAGCTAAAACAACAAGATGATGTGAAGTAGGGAGTGAAGAGCAGGAAGGTGTGGGTAGTAGACCTGAAGCAGCTAAAGCAGGTGTGGGTGGATGAGTGAGCATCAGCATCAGCATCAGCGACAAGCGTCGCATTGTTTTGAGGTTACTGTATTTATTTTTGGGCCAACAATTTCGTACATTTTGGAAAGCGTAAAACGCCATCAGCATCCTGCCTGTCTGCCTGCCTGCCTGCGCGAGCGAACATTTGCCATGAATACATAAAGTCGGCAACATACCAACAATGATTCTTAACCGCATGTGATTTATGCTTTGAATACATGAAACTATAATAGGGCCAGGTGAAAGGAATACGGGGGAATAGGAAAAGCTCATTGATTGTTGCTAATATGACTCTAAGCAACAAAAGGTGTATTCTATTTTTCATTTTTTCGTATTCGTTTTGTTTTCCCCATTTTCGTTTTTCGGGCCAATTGTGGTCTACACTTTAGCACATCATACGACGAGCAAGGAAAAGGGTCATATATATGGTTAGAGCAGCTGCTACTCCCGGTGCAGGTGCCTTAAACATTTATGAGCACCGGCAGCACACAACAAAAGCGGCAGCAAAAAAAAAAGGAAAAAACAAAACGGGAGTGAAAAGCAGTATGGAAGGAGTAGAGTAGAGAGGGAAAAAACGCTGATTTTTATTGAAGGGCTCACCGCAAAAATTATTATGAATGCCCTCCATGCATAATTCATTATGTTAAAGTGACCCCAATGCGTATACGCAATAATCATAAGCCATGTGGCCATGTGTGTTAAACGAGTTAGGGGTAACCGTAAAATTCCGTTGATTTCACCTTAGTTACAATCGAAAATCTGCACATTAATACATATGCGACTCATCAGGTAAATCAAAAAGGAAATAAAGCTATAATAGACTAAATATTACACCCAAATTCGAATATGTACAATGTTAAGTATTGTAGTCAATTTCAATTAATATATGTATTATGACACTGCTTCAGCTAAAATTATAAAAAAAAATTTTTAATAAAGAGGATGAGGAAAAGGCAATCTTATTAGAAAACCCGAATTTGACACAGAACTCGATAAATGCAAATGATAACTGTAGTTTCGCCAATGGTTGAGGGGAAAATAAAAGAACTCAGGCAGAATTCAATTTGAAACACAAATAGCATAAAATAACGAACTAAGAGGTACAAATAAGGTACTACTTACATAGATATCAAAAGGAAGGAATTGCGGCATAGCATTCTTAATTTTTTAAATGATTTGAGTATTTGAAAGTTTTGAAAGGTAGTTTGAAAATGATATGACGTTTTTGTGTGGCAATATTCCTGCCATGTAAGGCAAATCTTGGATCTTGGTGGATCTTTAATGGTATGGGCGGCCTTTATTGCTAAAGAAAAGCCTCCAATATTCTTCATAACCAGTCGAATGAATGCTGAAGCTTATATTGAGTTGGTGGATAGCATGCTGTTAACTGCATTCGAAGACGAATTTCGTGGTGAAGATTGGACTTTTCAACAGGACAATGCGCCAATACATGTTGCACGAGCTACGAGTTGCACTAAAAGAGTTGAAAGCCGCAATTGTCAAAGAATGAGGAAAATTGAGCTATCAACTCTCCAAAACTTGGTAGCGTCAAAGTAAAACAGGGTACATGATCTTCATAAAAATAAAGGAGACTATTAAATTACCGCATTAAGCGTAGTGAAGGGTAGATTTCAAGATAAACTCTCCAAAAATTGGTAATGTCAAAGTAAAACAGGGTACATAAGCTTCATAAAAATAAAGGAGACTATTAAATTACCGCATTAAGCGTAGTGAAGGGTAGATTTCAAGATAAACTCTCCAAAAATTGGTAATGTCAAAGTAAAACAGGGTACATAAGCTTCATAAAAATAAAGGAGACTTAAATTGCCGCATTAAGCGTAGTGAAAGGTAGATTCCAGGACAAACTCTCCAAAAATTGGTAGCGTCAAAGTAAAACAGGGTACATGATCTTCATAAAAATAAAGGAGACTATTAAATTACCGCATTAAGCGTAGTGAAGGGTAGATTTCAGGATAAACTCTCCAAAAATTGGTAATGTCAAAGTAAAACAGGGTACATGATCTTCATAAAAATAAAGGAGACTATTACATTACCGCATTAAGCGTAGTGAAGGGTAGATTTCAGGATAAACTCTCCAAAAATTGGTAATGTCAAAGTAAAACAGGGTACATGATCTTCATAAAAATAAAGGAGACTTAAATTGCCGCATTAAGCGTAGTGAAAGGTAGATTCCAGGACAAACTCTCCAAAAATTGGTAGCGTCAAAGTAAAACAGGGTACATGATCTTCATAAAAATAAAGGAGACTATTACATTACCGCATTAAGCGTAGTGAAGGGTAGATTTCAGGATAAACTCTTCAAAAATTGGTAATGTCAAAGTAAAACAGGGTACATAAGCTTCATAAAAATAAAGGAGACTATTAAATTACCGCATTAAGCGTAGTGAAGGGTAGGTTTCAAGATAAACTCTCCAAAAATTGGTAATGTCAAAGTAAAACAGGGTACATAAGCTTCATAAAAATAAAGGAGACTTAAATTGCCGCATTAAGCGTAGTGAAAGGTAGATTCCAGGACAAACTCTCCAAAAATTGGTAGCGTCAAAGTAAAACAGGGTACATGATCTTCATAAAAATAAAGGAGACTATTACATTACCGCATTAAGCGTAGTGAAGGGTAGATTTCAGGATAAACTCTCCAAAAATTGGTAATGTCAAAGTAAAACAGGGTACATAAGCTTCATAAAAATAAAGGAGACTTAAATTGCCGCATTAAGCGTAGTGAAAGGTAGATTCCAGGACAAACTCTCCAAAAATTGGTAGCGTCAAAGTAAAACAGGGTACATGATCTTCATAAAAATAAAGGAGACTATTAAATTACCGCATTAAGAGTAGTGAAGGGTAGATTTCAGGATAAACTCTCCAAAAATTGGTAATGTCAAAGTAAAACAGGGTACATGATCTTCATAAAAATAAAGGAGACTATTACATTACCGCATTAAGCGTAGTGAAGGGTAGATTTCAGGATAAACTCTCCAAAAATTGGTAATGTCAAAGTAAAACAGGGTACATAAGCTTCATAAAAATAAAGGAGACTTAAATTGCCGCATTAAGCGTAGTGAAAGGTAGATTCCAGGACAAACTCTCCAAAAATTGGTAGCGTCAAAGTAAAACAGGGTACATGATCTTCATAAAAATAAAGGAGACTATTACATTACCGCATTAAGCGTAGTGAAGGGTAGATTTCAGGATAAACTCTCCAAAAATTGGTAATGTCAACGTAAAACAGGGTACATAAGCTTCATAAAAATAAAGGAGACTTAAATTGCCGCATTAAGCGTAGTGAAAGGTAGATTCCAGGACAAACTCTCCAAAAATTGGTAGCGTCAAAGTAAAACAGGGTACATGATCTTCATAAAAATAAAGGAGACTATTAAATTACCGCATTAAGCGTAGTGAAGGGTAGATTTCAAGATA
Source organism: Drosophila paulistorum (assembly GCA_018152135.1). Lineage (NCBI taxonomy): Eukaryota > Metazoa > Arthropoda > Insecta > Diptera > Drosophilidae > Drosophila > Drosophila paulistorum. The sequence continues at coordinate 19,438,727 of JAECXG010000690.1, forward strand.
AACTCTCCAAAAATTGGTAATGTCATAGTAAAACAGGGCACATAAGCTTCATAAAAATAAAGGAGACTTAAATTGCCGCATTAAGCGTAGTGAAAGGTAGATTCCAGGACAAACTCTCCAAAAATTGGTAGCGTCAAAGTAAAACAGGGTACATGATCTTCATAAAAATAAAGGAGACTATTACATTACCGCATTAAGCGTAGTGAAGGGTAGATTTTAGGATAAACTCTCCAAAAATTGGTAATGTCAAAGTAAAACAGGGTACATAAGCTTCATAAAAATAAAGGAGACTTAAATTGAACCATTAAGCGTAGTGAAAGGTAGATTCCAGGACAAACTCTCCAAAAATTGGTAGCGTCAAAGTAAAACAGGGTACATGATCTTCATAAAAATAAAGGAGACTATTAAATTACCGCATTAAGCGTCGGCAAGGGCCGATACCAGCTATCAACTGCCCAAAAATTGGTGGCGACAAAGTCAAACAGGGTACATGATCTTCATAAAAAGAAAGGAGCTCAACCCAATTAAATTGGGAGGAGTCACTTTAAAACGACAAGAGCTCTGAGAATTTTAAATGAAAATATTAATATGTTAGGAGAGGAAGAACTGATGTCTGGTCCGGACTCCAAATGAAAATGAAAATTCAGGAATCTAAGATGTTGGGGTATGTCAATTCTGAATTGAGTTAAATTTTCACAGCTTGCTTTGACCGAAAGCAATTGAAAATAGAAATCGATAAGGGAAATGTGCAGCTTTGCACATACCCATGATGCCATTACAAATTATCGATTTCTGCTTATCGATTGACTATCGAAGCAGTATCATGACTAGCAATAATAAAATTGGTAGTACAGCATCTCACAGAAACATTAATAAAACAAAAATGAGTGAGTGACTTGTACTGTTTGACCTAAATTATTGGAAATGCTGTTCAATTCATTATAAAATATTCCTTCTATTGAAAAACCTAATTCGACAAACATTTCATTTCGGTTGCCATTGGAACGAAAGATATTAAAATACATACATTACAACAAATGTGAAAATGGCATGTCTGTGTGTTTTTTCGCTAATTAGTGGCCTGCGGTTGGTTGCTGCAAACTATATGTACATACATACACACGTATGTATACGTACATTGGAAATGTGTGTGAGTGTATGTATGTATGTGTATTGTGCAGAAAAGCCATGCAAATCGATTGCCATTAACAACATAACCATAATTATTAACGGCCTTAAAAATTGGAGGAATTGCATGCTCGAATCCCCAGTTGGGTCTAGATTGCGGGATGTGCGATTTACAGTCTCTCGATAACATTGTCAAACGCTTTAGTCTCTTATCGAACTAAGCCCAAGAGTTGAGATGCTGAAAATCTGTTGGCGTTGGTTGCTATTGCTGTTCTATGTTTGTGTGTGTGTAGTTGGCAAACAAATGGCAAGCTATGTGCACAATTGCAGGCAATTCATCTTGGGCAACATCTAACAATTGTTCGCTCAATCGACGACGGCGACCAAAAAACGCACCAATGAAAAGTAGTCGAAGGATAAGAAGTATGGCGGTACGACGCCGGGGCCCAGTACAATGGCAAGCGAATTGTATTTATCGATTGAGCTTCATCAACCGCACTTACACAACAAGGGAGAGGGGGACTGTAGTTTGGGTTTGAGTTGAAGGGCAGGTCGTCGTCGACATCGTAGTCGTAGTCGTCGTTGTTGTTGTAGTCGTCGCAGCCATTGAGTTATGGCAAACATGCGGCATAAATTATGGGTTTTAGGGCTTCGGATCGAGAGGATGATTGCAGGAGCTGAAGATGGAGAAGCAACAGAAGCCAGACCAGACCAGTCAAACCTAACCAAACCGAACCAGACCAGACCGTTGACATGCCAAGTATACGCGCGCGTCGCAGCGCTCCATGACATGACAGTTGCTCATCGTATCCGTGGTTGCCTTTGCAAGAACCAAACATGAGGCTAGCGCAATGAGCATGAGCTAGAGAATGATGATGATAATGATGTCGAGGACAGGGACGAGGGCGATAACTGTCATTGCTTGTCATTGGAACATTTCAAGTATTTCAACTTGCTTGCGATAATATTATTAACACATACACAAATATAGCAATCTATATGTACATATCCCTAAGCGAATGACGTCTCCTCCTCAAGGGCAAGTCTAATCGTATTGCCAGCTGTTTTGGTAATTATGTCAAAGCCAAACCATGAACTGAATTCGTCGAAATGCTCAATTGTTTAAAGCTTACCCAACATGTAGTCCAATCACCAAAAGGTGCACATTCAAGTTAACTCGTCTACCAAATTGTAGGATGAGAATCGCAAAAATAACCAAGTCATCGCCATTTGATTCGTCCTTTATAGATTATGCAGCTTTAATTGGGGGCCAAATGTTTTTCGAATTTTTCAACGGGTCTACAAGTGTTTACTAGGAAAAGTATAAGGGCAGATGATAATACTTTATGAAATTTTATATTATTTTTTTTATTGATTATTTTATTTTATTTATCTGTTCTAGAGATGCAAAACGATTGGAAGGACTTTTGAACTCTAAGTCGACATTGTTTCAATAAAGCAACGTACTGTGAAATTCCATGATTATTAAATACTAATAAGTCACAAAACAAAAGATTTTCTGCATGCTAAAACGACCTGTTGTGAAATTTCACACGAACGATTGACACAATACACACAATTCATGGAAAGTAGAAAGCGTTATGGGTTTAACAGTGAATTTCTGTAGGATTTCATGCGAATCTCCAGAGTATTATTGTTACTGTTTCACGGCTGTTTGATTATAAGCCAAAAATCGATTGACCTTAGCTCAAATTATGCATAACATTTAGCAATGACAAATTTCTTTATTGGCAAAAATAAGTGATTGAAAATATTTCTCTTTTACTGCCAGTGTCTGCTTTAATTAGCCCCATCATTTATTATTACTAAATATATATGATAAATGTTGTGTTAAATTCTATTATTGCTATTATATTTTCATTTTGCGTATTATTTATCTTGTTACCTGTAATTATTTAAAGAGCGCTAGAGACAAAAAAAAGGAATAAAAACAAAACAAATATAAAAATAAAACCAATGGCAAAACTAAATGCAAATATTATGCAACATTTAATACTATTCTTAATTGAATAATGCGCAATTGTTTTATGTAATTTTAATTCGATTTGTATTATAGCATTATGGCCATAGCCCATAGCCGGGACGGAAAGCTAATGAAGTGTAAATGAGAATGAATTTCAGGCATTTGAGATATGACCGGGGATAGAATAAACTCTCGCATTTTATTGGAAAAAAAAAACACACACTCGCACACACAAAAACACTCATATATATCTATGAGGGATCTAGGATATACCATAACCAACTTCAATTTCTCGCAACAAATAAGCATTTCCTCTACTCTCTTCTCTCATCGTTGTTGTTGTTGTTGTTGCTGGCATAAAGCCAAAGATAAATGGCAAATACCAAAATGCCAACACACACAAATATAACCCAACCGGGAAGGTCAGTAATGTTAAGAGAGTGAAAGAGGGGCGGGAGGACAAGTGGAACTATATAACAAATCTCATGCTAGTTGTTGGTTAGAGCGGGGTCGAATTTATGTGCGCTCATGTCACTGCACACAAAAAGTTAAACAGGGCGCAACGGAAGTGCGACAACAAAACGACGACAACAGCGTGTAGCAGGACCCATAGTCGGAGCCAGAGACAGCGCCAGGACATGCTATAAGGATAACAGGAAACAGGCCTTGCATTGCAATTTCTAGCTGTTGTTGGCCAAATCAGTGCGACAAATCCTGACGCTCTCCTCATTATCATGAATCACTAAACACTAAACTATGGCAAATAACTATCTCTGTGTACCAATAAAAGGGTCAACATATTGTGTTAACCGTTTCCATGTATTACTTAATGCTCTTTAAATGGCAGAATCAATAATACAATAAACACATTGCTTAGCAACTTTAATAAAATACAACTAAATGAAATTTTTAATTAAATCAACAGACATTGAGGAACAATAATATCTTAGGGAATGTTTAAAATAGATAAGGAGAAGAGCCCACTAGTAAGCAGCTAAATTGTAGCATATATTTAACTACATATAGCATTTATCTGCTCGATATGTTTTTCTCAGTGTATGACAATGGTTTTTTTCTCCTCTTAAAGTTTAAGAAATGTGTGTATGTACATTGGCTATAAAAATCCACAATAGAACTGAGCCGCCTTGCGCTTCTTCTCCTTTTTTTCCATACGAGGAGAAGCTAAGGAATTGGAGAACGACGAATCTTCAAATTGAGATATTTCTCAACCACTTTTGCCCTGACTCAGATTCGCTTACTGTATTTCAGTAACTTTTATCGCTGTGTTTTAGAGCTTCATTATTTTTTGGGTCATGTAAAGCGATATCCTTTGACGTTGTGCTTTCGTTCTCATTATTATTGCATACTTTTTGGAGCATATGGTTTTAAAATGTTGGAGGAATACATGATTGAAGGCAGAAGCAGGAAACAATTTGACCTTTGCCTACTGCAACTGAACTAAGGAGCAGACAATCTTAAATTCTAATTATATTGATAGACTGTGCTTACCCTTTTTACATTTGCCCATGGACCCCAAAGGGGAATTAAATAAAATGTTATCCATGCAAATGCATAAAGTATGTCAACTAGTTTTATCTCGCATCTGACTTTATTTCTTCATTCATTTCACCTAACTAACAGCATTAACTGGTAGTGCCAACGGGGCGTATGTGTAATGTGTAGGCAAGAAGCTGATGGGTGGGGTAAAATTTAGCTCTGAGTGTTTTTTATTGCTGAAGCCAACTTCCGTTGCTTGTTGACATATTTCCACTTCATTGCAAGGGCTCCAACAGGCAAATGAAGATACAGCCGCGAGAGACTCATTCAGGTGAACAGAGCAGAGCAAAGCAAAGCAAAGCAGAGCAGGGCAGAGTGGAGGAGTAGGGTAAAAGGAAAATTGTAGAGAAAATATACTATAAAAGAAATATAAAAAAAAAAAGAAAATACCAAAACAACAACACACAGAGAGACAGGGCAAGGAAGGGCCGAGGATTTGGGGTGTAGGTCGTTTGGGTGTAGCTAAAATATGCCAGACATGTGCCAGCACATGGACATGGAGTACTCTATGCCTTTTGCCGTGCAGTACTGTGCGTATACTCAACGAATCCCATTTGGGAAGTGGCAGATATTCTCCGTTTTCGCTTTTCTTTTCCTTTCTTTTTTTGCCCCTTTTTTATATATACATTTTTTTGTTTGTCGTTCGTTTTCTGTTTTGTTTTTGCACATTTTAATTTGTGTCAAATTGTTGCTAAAATGCAAAACGCATTGTTTGCCAGCAGGCACAGAGGATGGCAGTAGATGTTTCTTTACCCTTTTTCGCCATGTCCTCGTCGTCCTTCTTCTTCTTCATCGTCGTCGTCTTCTATGGCTTCTTTTGGCTCTCTCTTTCTAGCCTTGTTAACACAGTTTTGTGCTTTTGTTTCTTCTCTCTGTGTGTGTGTGTTGTGTTGTTTTTATTCCCTTTTATTGTTGTCCCATAACAAAAAAACATTGGCAAGCATGTGGCCAAGTGTAGGAGGTGAGATGAGGGCGTGGCATGGCAAGGCGGCTGCAATGTCTCCATGTTGCAAAAGCACAACAATAAAAAGTTGTTACAAATTCATTACCGAAGGCGTTAAATTTGACACAGTTTTGCATGCGGAATGTTACAAGAAGTAAGAGGCAAGGCACGTGGGAGAGCGGGCAAATGGATAAGAGAAGGAGCACAAACATGCAACAAGGCTCAGAAGAGAAATGGCTGTGTAATATGCATATGAAAAGTAGGACGGATTGAAAAATCCGCTGAAGAAAGGAGAAAAAACAACACACACACACCAAACAAAACTTAAATTGGTTTTTTTTTTTATATATTCAATTCGAGGATTTATGCAAAGGTCAAAGCACATACATTCACAACAACAACAACAATAACAACACCAACAACAACAAAAGAAGAATTAAAAACAAAGGAAAGGGAAAAGATGAACAGGTGAAAGGGCAAAAGGTGAATGAGTTCAGCCTGAATGGTAAAGGATTAAAGGGAAAAAAGGCACACAGACAGGTTTTTTTTCACCCGCCCCCCTCTTTCCTACAGTAAAAGTTCTTTCATGAAATGAATTTAAATCGCAAACTTTTCATATACATTTTTCAGACCGAAAGCTTCTTGGGAATTCCATCTAACGAAATCGTTGAAAGATGAAACCAAAAGAAATGTTCCAAAAATTCTCAAGAAGTTGATTTCTGCTTGTAAATATTTACATCTAATTTAAATAAAAATAAAGCTCCAAACACTTACATTTAATTAAATTCATAAAGGTCAATCCCCCATGGAAAAGTTCAAATTTCTTGATTTATTTTCCAATTTGCCCCATTTTGTTACGCCCAACTAGACAGATTCCATTATTTTAAGAAATTAAAGACTATGTGTTCCATTAAAATGGCGTTAGTAGTCCACAGTTTAAATAAATATTTAGGCTGATAGTTAATACAGAATCTAATGGTTACCTAGAATAAGGCATAGATTTTCTAATGTAGGCGTTAGTCTTTGTCATTTAATCAGAGGGCCGGGGCTAACTTCGACCGCGTCAAAGTTTGTAAACCCTTGCAACTTTTTTGGTAACTCTTTCCTTACTCATAGCCATCAAAGGCTAATGTTTGCAAAAGAATGGCCTACAATCTTAGCATAGGAAAAAACCGAAGTTATTGATCAAAGTCACTGTTTTCCGAGATGTACAATCTGTGCACTAAATACAAGCCTACATGCAAAATTTCAACTCTGTAGCTCTTTGCGGTCCAGAAGAAGTTTGCGCTGATCCAGACGAACAGGCAGACGGACGGACATGGCAATTTGAACTCGTCTCGTCGTTCTGATCAAGAATATATATACTTTATATGGTCGGAAATGCTTCCTTCTATGCGTTGCAGACTTCTGACCAAAATTAATATACCCTTTTCGCAAGGATATAAAAAGTAGTCTCGAAAAGAATCTCCCGAACCAATTGCCAGTTTTAGTAAGCAAAGACACTTGACTTTTCCCTTGTTTGAATTTTTTTTTGTTCTTTGTTTATGGAAAACGTTAATCAATTTTATGCAATTGAGATCTACATATGTGTATAATATTCAGAAAATCTTACTGCGAGGGCTTTGTACATATGTTTTTGCCATTTCTATTTTGGCTTTCCATTATTTTTTGTGTTCTTGGATTTGATGCTAGACATATAATTTTTGTTGCTTACTTTTTTAAGCATCATATGCATTATTTATACAGATTTCTGTTGTTTTTGCTGACAAACGACGAAGAGTTGGGGGTGTGGCATAAGCAAAGGAAATGGGCGTAAACAAAAAGGATTATTATCATTTGACATTTTTTGCTAACACAATTCGTTGGCACTTTGCATCTAAATCGAAATTACCAAAGACACGCATGCATGAGCAGAGGAAGAGGAAAAGGTAAGGGACGGGGAAACAGCTAACTCATACACACCCACACACACACACACACATGGTATAGACATAAAGTATGCACAAGGCGTCGACTGCCATTTGAACTTCCTTCCGACTTTTGCCACCGCCTTCTCATCTGTCTACGCCTCCATCCTCCTAACGTCTCTCTCATTCCCTCTCTGCCATAGCCCGCCCATCGTCCTCCCACGCAGCGTTTTGTGCTTCGATTATAATCTGAGTTTAATGTTAAAGCCTCTTGTTGTTGTGCCTTTGCTTCCTCCGCGTATATTGTTACTGTTGAGTGGCATTAACCTTAGGGTTTAATTTGTAGCAACTTCCGCTATGAAAATTACTTAAATTGCGATTTCCGTTGATTTCTGCCTTCCTGTCTTTTCCGTGTGCGAGATGGGCAGGGGGACTGTCGCGTCGTATCTCTGACAGCTCGCGGGTTAATTTTGTAATTTCATCTTAATTGCAAAGTCTTGTACGTGATTGTTGTTAGTTATTGTTGCTTATCAAATGGTCTATGCAATTATGGTGAGACAGCAGCTACCAAAGGGACAGCACAACAATTCGCATCTAAAGAAGTAATAAAAGTTTTAGAAAAAAAGATAGCAGCCATGAAAAACTGACCACATAAACAATTATCCTTAAGGAGCATTATAAAAACTTGCTAATCTTTAGATGGAAAATTGTAATAAAGAATTAATTTAATCAAAATCTTTCAAAGAGTAAAGAAGAGCTCTGTCCATGTAAATTCCATAAGATGGGAGATATTACATTAGTTTATCGATTATAATTTCTTAATGATTCCTGAATGGATCTTTAATATTCTTTCATAACTCTTTTTTCATTCTTAAACGTTTCATAAATGATTCATTAATAATTCTCTAGTGATTCTTTGATGATATATTAAAAATTCCTTAGTGTTTCAGGAATGATTTATCAATGATTCTTTAATGATTCGTCTATGATTCATAAATGATTCTTCTACGTTTCCATTAATGATTAATTAAAGATTCCATAATGATGCATTTATGGTTTTTTAATGATTCCTCAATGATTCATTAATGATTACTTAATAATTCATTTACGATTCCTTTATGATCCAGTGATTTGGCTCTAAACTAAAATATTGATTACCGTACTTATTACTTGTTCAATTAGCTCTAAACCATCACTAAAACGGTCGCCTTCAATAAGAGCTACCTTTCAGTTATCAAGAGGAATACTTTTAAGGAAGCATCGAATGTTTAGAGTAACTCACCAAATTATCTATATTACATTGACAGTATATATTACTTAATGGCTTACACTATTAATTCTCTTGGGTCGACGTTTCGTGTTATTTTAATGAAATGCATCTAAATTTCCATCGATTTTGATTAAAGAAAGGTTTAATTTAGTCTTTCATTTAACCCATCAGGCTACATGCAATATCAACCATAGCCCACGTTAGTTTAATACAAAAAAATGTAGTTTGACTTGCATAGACTTGGATCAAGGAAAGGTGTGATGGCCTTTGCGCTTGGGTTACTGTATTCAATCAGGGGTTTGTTTGTTAGACACTTCAATTATTGGGGAATTAAATTAATTACTTAAATGTGCATCACACACAGACACACACACAAACACAAAGACACACACACTCACACACATTGTTTCAACTAACAAAAGGAAATCTTTAGAAGTTACATATGAGCAAACAATTTCATATTCAAAACCAAAATAAAACTAGTTTTCTGTTTGCTCAGCTGTGAAAATTACTTGTGGCAAGAGTCAAAAACTTACACACACACATAGGGAGGATGAAAAACAAATGGATGGGTGTGTGTGTGTGTGTGTGTATGAAGGGGCTTTTGGGGGGCATTGGCGAGATGGGTATAAAAATTCTATTGCGCATTTAACCTTTGGCAGCCATTACCAACAACTACTACTATTGGCGGTGGCCACCAAATGGACAATATCGATTGACCCCGTTTTCCGTTTTCGATTGCAATTCGTTTCAGTTTCATGCACTTTGCACCCTGCATGGCTCCGCAAAAGAAAACATAATTTACTTCCGCCTGAATGGATTGACTTTGAATTTCATTTAACGTTCTGACCCCAAGCCCCTTTTGCCCCCCAAACAAGCATCTCTCTCCATTTCTCTTCCTAGATGGAAAGTGCGGCTGATGTTTTCCATTCCCAGATGCTGACCATGCTTAAATGCAGCTCATTTATCAATTGCTGCTTAGCATTCGTATCGTCCAATATCGTCGTCGTCATCGACATCGTCGTCCACCAGTTGCTAAGTGGGCGTGGTCACACTCAGTATTGAAGCAAAGGAAAAAAAACAAAAAAATAGGGTCAACTGCATTTTCTTTTGCCCGTTTCCGATTTCCGTTTGCTGCACTTCAAAAAATTGACTTTTACAAGAAAACAATTGCAATGCTGATAAGTGGAAGCTGTGGACCAAGCTGCTCGGACAGGCCATGCCCAACTCCCCAAGTCAACATCTGGCAACCTGTGGGAGGTGGTGCTGGTGTATGAAGCGAAAATTGAAAGCAAAATGGAGAATTTAATTCTCATTTTTATGTCAACGACAATTGAATGCACTTAACTGAACAACTTATCCTAATAATTGCTTAGATGCGTCGATTTGGACTGATTTTTCAACATTTGATCTGCAAACCTATGCACATATGTACATACACGTATGTACATACTTTTGTATACATTACGTACTCATATCATTCGGCTTTTCAACAGCTTCATCCATGGCGTTGCCGGACATTCACATTTTACTCAATGCTTTAACAAGGTAGGGGGCTCCTTTGGCGTTTTGTCCCACCGATGCCATTCCTTTGAGTAAACAGCAATTCCGTAATGCAATTGCCGTAATATGCACCATCCGTTTTACTTTAATCTGAAATTTACTAATACGAATCAAATGTTTGCTTTTGACATCATTGATCACTCACACAATTTAGCTTTAGTTCTGCTTCATTCAAGGCGTTGGGCAGACATTCACATTTTACTCGAGGCTTTTATCATGTTAGAGTCTCTTGGGCACTCGGTTGTCGAATTTTACAACCGTTAACACCTACAAAACGTTTAAATTCCATTTAGGCAAAACTAAAACTTTTTAAACACGCCTCAAGCAATCGTAACTTAATCACGTACATACATACATATGTACTACGTCGTAGCCTTACGACATTTACAGCATCCCTGCGGTTCAATTGCGTCACGCTAGCGTATAGCGGTCATGATGAAGCTTGTTTTGTTTTTTTTTTTAAGTTATCCAAAATTTCCGAAAACAAAACGTACATAAGCGTAGTAGGAGGGGTCACTGCATGCACTTAACACTTGATTATTTTCTCAAACATATACGCTGTCGCCGCCACTGTGCAGCGATCTCGCTCTCTTTGCTCTCCCAAACTGTCGTTATGGTTACCACTCTCTTTCCACCAGCCATTTCTTATTCGAAACGTAACACGCGGAAGGTTTGAACGTTACAATTTTTGTGTTTAAATATTAGTAGTGTTCATTCGGTAATTAAATAATTAAGATAATTTTCCATTCGGTGTGAATATTGTTAAAATCGGTTCAGTGTCTGCGTTGCTTTTGAGTTGTGTGTATGTAAATTAACAAAATATGTAAACTATTTTACGAATTTTTCGCAAAAAGATGAATTTATAAAGAGCGCATCGGGGACGGCGGTGCCAAGGTATGTTTGTGTGAATGTCCATATGTGTATGTGTGTGCAAATTCTCATTCATACATATGTACATATGTACATACATACATGTACTTACATACATACATATGTACCTTTACAGACACTTCTTTCAGAAATCTAATATGTATGTATATATTTTATATGTTAATATAAATTCTTAATCAGCATTGCCCACTTGTTGTCGGCTTATTTATCTAGGAGTCCGCCAGCTGCGCAATATTTTTCATCTACATACATATGTATATGTATGTATGTATGTACATACGCGCGTGTTTGCTTGTGTGAGAAGCTTCAACATGAAGTTTAGTTTATCTAGGCGTCTCTTTGTCTGCACTGGAGATGGGTTTATCTTTAGCTGTGCACTGCCTCTCTTCGTCCGTTTGCATGCATGTGTGCGTGTGTGTGTGTTTCATTTTGCAAGCTGAATAAGCTGAATTAGTTTTCAAATAACTGTACATACCTATGTATATACATACCTACACATACATACATACATAGGTACATATGTAGGTATTTATCTTACAAGTGAATAACAATTTATTTAAAGAATTTTAATTAACAACTAAAAATACATAGATTAAGAATAGAGCGAAAGCTAGTGGAATTTAAGAATATATCGAAATTTGGCTGAGAGTAAATCAATGTAGAGTCTACATTGTAGACCAACTATTTGTAAGGATAATGCTTAGTTTTGATTACAAATTTGAAATATTTGTTTTACTGGTGTATGGTATACCTAAGTCGGCGAGACGACTTACTTACTTCATTTGTTTATAATTTTACCTGAAGCAGTGTCATAATAAATATGTACATATGTACATATATCAATTGAAATTGACTACAATACTTAACCTTGTACATATACAAATTGTATTGTAGCTTTATTTCCTTTTTGATTTACCTCTTAATCTTTATCTGATAAGTCGCATATGTATTAATGTGCAGATTTTCGATTGTAACTGAGGTGAAATCAACGGAATTTTACGGTCAACCCTAACTTGTTTAACACACATGCAGCATTTTCAAAAATTTAGGTCAAACGGTACAGGTCACTCACTCATTTTTGTTTTATTAATGTTTCTGTGAGATGCTGATGGCCCTTGGTGATTCTGACAATTTCCTCGTGTACTCAAGGTATCTCCAGCATATCGTGTAGCTCTCTATTTGAAGTAAATAGATGGGCATCGGACAGGATTCTTCAAGACTTATTTTGGAAAGTTTGTATGAGGTTCACGTTTGAACGGATGGCAGTGCCCCATATAGGAACACCGTAGGTCCACATTGGCTTTATAATGGTTTTGTATATTAAAAGTTTGACGTGGAGCCGCAGGGTAGACCTCCTTCCAACCAGCCAGAGGTGGCTCCTGAGTCTGGCATTCAATTGGTTGCGTTTGTTGCTAAGATGCGTCCTCCAAGTGACATACCCCAACATCTTAGATTCCTGAATTTTGATTTTCATTTGGAGTCCGGAAGGGAGCAGACATCAGTTCTTCCTCTCCTAACATATTAATATTTTCATTTAAAATTCTCAGAGCTCTTGTCGTTTTAAAGTGACTCCTCCCAATTTAATGTGGTCAAATTGGGTTGAGCTCCTTTCTTTTTATGAAGACCATGTACCCTGGTGGACTTTGACGCTACCAATTTTTGGAGAGTTTGTCCTGGAATCTACCTTTGCCGACGCTTAATACGGTAATTTAAGTCTCCTTTATTTTTATGAAGCTCATGTACCCTGTTTTACTTTGACGCCACCAATTTTTGGAGAGTTTGTCCCTTGACGCTACCAATTTTTGGAGAGTTTGTCCTGGAATCTACGTTTGCCGACGCTTAATGCGGTAATTTAAGTCTCCTTTATTTTTATGAAGCTCATGTACCCTGTTTTACTTTGACGCCACCAATTTTTGGAGAGTTTGTCCTGGAATCTACCTTTGTCTACGCTTAATGCGGTAATTTAATAGTCTCCTTTATTTTTATGAAGCTCATGTACCCTGTTTTACTTTGACGCCACCAATTTTTAGAGAGTTTGTCCTGAAATCTACCTTTGACGACGCTTAATGTATCAATTTAAGTCTCCTTTATTTTTATGAAGCTCATGTACCCTGTTTTACTTTGACGCCACCAATTTTTGGAGAGTTTGTCCTGGAATCTACCTTTGTCTACGCTTAATGCGGTAATTTAATAGTTTCCTATATTTTTATGAAGATCATATACCCTGTTTTACCTTGACGCTACCAATTTTTGGAGAGTTTGTCCTGGAATCTACGTTTGCCGACGCTTAATGCGGTAATTTAAGTCTCCTTTATTTTTATGAAGCTCATGTACCCTGTTTTACTTTGACGCCACCAATTTTTTGAGAGTTTGTCCTGAAATCTACCTTTGACGACGCTTAATGCATCAATTTAAGTTTCCTTTATTTTTATGAAGCTCATGTACCCTGTTTTACTTTGACGCCACCAATTTTTGGAGAGTTTGTCCTGAAATCTACCCTTCACTACGCTTAATGCGGTAATGTAATAGTCTCCTTTATTTTTATGAAGCTTATGTACCCTGTTTTACTTTGACATTACCAATTTTTGGAGAGTTTATCTTGAAATCTACCCTTCACTACGCTTAATGCGGTAATTTAATAGTCTCCTTTATTTTTATGAAGCTTATGTACCCTGTTTTACTTTGACGCCACCAATTTTTTGAGAGTTTGTCCTGAAATCTACCTTTGACGACGCTTAATGCATCAATTTAAGTTTCCTATATTTTTATGAAGATCATATACCCTGTTTTACCTTGACGCTACCAATTTTTGGAGAGTTTGTCCTGGAATCTACGTTTGCCGACGCTTAATGCGGTAATTTAAGTCTCCTTTATTTTTATGAAGCTCATGTACCCTGTTTTACTTTGACGCCACCAATTTTTTGAGAGTTTGTCCTGAAATCTACCGTTGACGACGCTTAATGCATCAATTTAAGTTTCCTTTATTTTTATGAAGCTCATGTACCCTGTTTTACTTTGACGCCACCAATTTTTGGAGAGTTTGTCCTGGAATCTACCTTTGTCTACGCTTAATGCGGTAATTTAATAGTCTCCTATATTTTTATGAAGATCATATACCCTGTTTTACCTTGACGCTACCAATTTTTGGAGAGTTTGTCCTGGAATCTACGTTTGCCGACGCTTAATGCGGTAATTTAAATCTCCTTTATTTTTATGAAGCTCATGTACCCTGTTTTACTTTGACGCCACCAATTTTTGGAGAGTTTGTCCTGAAATCTACCTTTGACGACGCTTAATGCATCAATTTAAGTCTCCTTTATTTTTATGAAGCTCATGTACCCTGGTTGACTTTGACGCTACCAATTTTTGGAGAGTTTATCTTGGAATCTACCTTTGCCGACGCTTAATGCGGTAATCTTCGGGGTCCTTTAGGTATCTCGTAATGGTATTTCTATGCCGGTTCATTTGTTTCGCAATTTGACCAATTGTAAGCCCGGCTAGGTGCATACCACGGATCTGCCCCTGCTCCAGATCGGATAATTCCGTACCACGAGGCATTTAAAAAAAAAATGCTATATTTTACTCGATTTCATTTGCGAACTGCTTTCTACAAATTGTTACGAATTGGTAGTATAAAGTTTCTGAAATTCCTTTTGTGAATGACCACGCTGCTACTCTTAAAACACGAAAATTAGATTTCGAACTTATATGAATTTTCTATGAAAATCACGTTTTTCATCTCTTAAAAACATTCAGGGCTACAGTACATCCAATAGATATGAGAATTGCATATTCAAAACAAACCAATAATTGTAACCCTTTAAGAAATATCGAAAATATATTATGCACATTTAGCCATTTTACTTAGGTATTAATATAGTTCAGTTGTTGTTTAATATTGCAAGTAGTGCCACGATTGACCAAATAAAATTATGAATGAGGTCGGGATTGGAATTATGGCTATGCGCGTCGATATCATTATGTTTCATTAATATCTGTTTAATGTTTGAAATGGTATATTAAAGCCGCCAAAATGTATGTAACAGGCAGAAGAAGGCTTTTCCGACCCCATAAAATATATATTCTTGATCAGTATTAACAGCCGAGTCGATCTATCCATGTCTGTCTGTCCGTCCGTATGAACGCGTAGATCTCGGAGACTATAAGAGATAGAGCCACAAAATTTGGTATGTAGGCTCATGTAGTATGTAGAGTGATCAAGTTTATTTCAAATTTTACCACGCCCCTTTCCGCCCCCGCAATGCAAAAAAAAAAACGTTTATCTCAAAAACTATTGTAGCTAGAGACACCATATTTGGTATGTATATTTGCTAAGTAAATGCGCACATTTTGTATGTATGTATTTGGCCCCCGAATAATGAAAAACTCGATTATCTCCCGTCATTACCTTGTGGAATCAGATTTGGCATATTTAAATTTGATACTAATACCCAGCAAAATACCAAATTTGATCAAAATCGGACTAAAAATAGCCAAGTTATGCAGATAACCGTTTTTCCATAAGGCTGGACTTGGTCGTTGGCTGGTGGGGGTGCTCGTATGCTTAAGTGAGCGAGATACTAGGATAAGATAAGATGCTTGTGTAGTAGTTAATGTTAGGCTTTATTTATTATATTATTCGGCTTATTACTTATTATATTATTCAGCTTATTCTTTATTCGATTCGTTTTACAGCTTTTTACGTCTGTCCTCTTTGAACGTCGCCTATCGAATGATTCTCTCTCTCCGTTCGTCTGTCTGTCTCTCTTCTCATTCTTCAGTGTTAATCAACGTGCATACTGGTTTGCCACAACAGTGTTGGCAATTCCAGCATACCTATCGATGTTCGTTATAGTTTAAGCTAGTTATCCTACTACACTTGTAAATATCAAAGAAGCTAAACAATGCCGAAGTTTATATACCCTTGCAGTCCTTAGAAATAATTTTTTTACATTTTGAAATTTCTTTTCTTGCAACTCAATTCATCAACACACAAACAAAACATTCAAATTATTTCTCTTTTTACTACAAATTTTTCTTCCATCATTCCGTAAGCAAAGCACAACACGCATACACATACATACAGTTCGTGTAGCGCTGCGTCTGTGTGTGTGTGTATGCATGTGCTCTGTTTGTTTTGCTGATGACGTAGAACCGATTTGTATTGACTGTAACTTGTGTTCTATTTTGGGATCTGAGATTTTATATCAAATTCTATTATATTGGTAAATTTCATGGGGATACTCCAATTTTGGCAAAAATTTTTGTTCTAGAGCTATATGATATAGTAGTCCGATCCTGACAATTTTCATACTTTATTATCTCCCGGCTAAAAGTAGCTCAAATATGAAATTTCATTCCGATAGCTCTTAAGATGACAGCGTGAAGTTGATTTGCACAGACGGACGGAGGGACGGACGGACATGGCTATATCGACTCAGCTTCTCATGCTGATCAAGAATATATATACTTTATGGGGTCGGAAACGTCCCCTTCTGTGCGTTACAAACATCTGACCAATTTTATAATACCCTCTGCAAGGGTATAAAAAGCACGTAAAATGCATTTGTTTAATAATTTAAAATATTTGTTTTACTAGTGTATGGTAAGTCGGCGAGACGACTAACTTCATTTTGTAGTTAAATACAAAAGGGGAACCGCCTTTGAATTATGACCGGAATACACCTAAGACCAATCGTATGATATTTTTTTTTGTGGCAAAGTGGAATTTGTTGCTATTGCTAAATGGGAAACTTTCGCTGTCTCAGCTTACTATTCCTTCCTTTGCATTCTTTTTGCAATTTTTGTTCTATGATTTTATATAGACATTGTTTGCCTAGCGACGACTAAAACAGTCAACGGAATGTTGAATCAAGAAAAAGAGGAAGGCCCCATGTCAAGAGTCATCAAATGGTTGAAGAAAAATAGATACAGAGAGAGAAAGAGCAAGGAAAAGAGATACCTGGGATAAAAGTTTCAATTCAATTGTTTCAATATTGTCATTGGGCAAAAGGTTTTTTGGCCTAACTAAATATGTGTATAACTTAATTATGATTGCTGAATAGAAATGCTAAAAGCCAGCAGAGTATGAGGTGGTTTGTTTTAGGAATTATTATTTTCCATTTTTTATAAGACAAACTAATAGCTAAGGGAAAAGTCCTTTTGTCTACACCTTGTACAAAGAATCAATGCAAATTGCATTTGCCAATTTGTTATTGAAATATATATGTGTGTATATATATTTTGTATGGCTAATGAATTGCTTGACAAACAGAGGCGGCAGAGTGCATGAAAGGGCGAGGGAGAAGTGCCTCTAGTCCTTCAGTTAACATGACCAGTTTAGATAATAGCCTTCAATATTTAATGCCAATTTATGTTGTATTGTCTCAATAGTATTTGTAGGAGATCTCTGTTTTGGATATACATATATGTATAAATGTACATTTGTAAGTATATATGTATGTTGCATCAATTAAAGGTAATTCATTCAGGTGAATATTGCATGACATGAGCCAGACCTCTACACAGGCACATGCTGGAATTGAGCTGGACCATACTGGATGCAGGGGATAAAGGAGTTTGTGGCAAGTTGCTTGGCAAACAATCGATAACTTTAAGTTTTATTGTTGATCTAACTATGCAAATGACCCAGAGGTTGCAATCGAAGGAGCTAAAGTGGTTAGCAATCTCACCGTTGTCTCCATCCTCGTCTGTCATTGGCATATGCCCATCCATGTCCGGGTCCATGTGCAATGGCCTGAAAATGTAAATGCAGATGCAAGCATTTCGCACCTGACATGGGCTTATCTTCTCCTTAATAATAGCTAAAGGAGACATAACTGCTCTTAGTCTATGCACTTCATGGTCTAAGCATCCAGTGGAATGTGTAATTTTGGCAAACATAATTATATTATTGTCCCAAGCAGAGAAATATTCTTGTGTACACATCGGCATTACATATCTATCTAGTTATGGTTTAAATTGTTCGTGTTTGATTTGAAAATAATCTCATTAAAACCTAAATTTGAAATATGCAGATGATGGAATTAAATTCAGAATTTTCTAATTGAGATTATTTCTACTTGCAAAAAAGTGACGTAACAAAGTTCCCTTATACGCATGAGATTTCGCTTCTGTGCTTGAACATAGAATGAAGATTAAAAGGTTATGTGATCTTAGACTTTCAACAGAAGGTCCCTGTGGAAAGAAGAAAGTCGAAAGAAGAGAGTACTTACTTTCATCCCATCTACTGCTATCATCTCTAATTTTGTGTGGGCTGTGTAATGCGTGAACTTTGCCCCTTAAAATAAAGAATAAACAGGCCAAGAATGCGCTTTTTAAAACATTGACATAATTTTGGAATGTCCTCATTACAGATAATCGGAACATTGCATACATTAAGTGGCATCCCTATATCCGCCTAATACTCGACTTAAATTACATGCATATTGCTTCAATATTATTGACTTTCTATATACTTAACTTAACAAGTGCTAAATATTATTAAAACTCATTAACTTTAATGATAGTTCGACTTCGTTTGAATTAAATGTAAGTATTTACTTACCTGTCGTCACATTGTTGTAGTCGTAACCGGTTCATTGTCTTCCCCCTTAACTCTTTCCCTACTTAGCTTTTAGCCAAGTTTTGTTCTGGTTTCTTTTATATGCAATTTTCTTTTGTCCTATTATGAAATAAGTATATACACTAAGTATAGTTAAAGTATAACAGCTGTTGTCTGCCCCGAAGAGGTTGTGGCTGATGTTCGGGTTTGGAAGACAAGGGTTAGGAGTGGTGGGAGCGGGAGACGTCAGTAGGTTGACAACATTTGAGGCCATGTCGTTTTGTCCTCTCTGACAATTTCTAATAAAATCAAAAGCTTCAAACAACTTGCAACGCCCACATGGAACCGCCCAGCAATTCAATAACCGTATCATGGGGCGGCATACAAACAAACTCAAAGTGACCCAGCTGCGACCGAGACACATACACACACACACACACACATTCATACAGAGAGAGACAGAGAAAGTAACTTGCTGAATAAATAAAACTCAGCGCTTGAAATATATACACTGTTCAAACTTTTGTTGGCAGTGGCAAACGTTTCACCTGCCCCATTCCCCTCAAACCCCCTCCCTTTCGATGTGTGTCCCCTCCTTTCTCTTCATATCTATAAATGTATGTATATATATATGTATAGGTGGAAATTCGCAAAATATTTGCATGCAAAACTTTAGTCATAATTTCAAACAGAAGCCACTAGGAGCCAGTCAGAGCAGGACAGAAGAGATTGTCCCGACGCCGCCGACGTTGCCTTTAGTGCCTTTAGCCACCTACTTCTGAATTTTCTATCTCGTTCTTGTTTATTTGCACTGAAAGTTTGCGCCGTTTATAGGTATATGTTTTTTTCTGCTGTTCTACTGCTTTGTTCCCTTCTGCTGGCTGCGCCTGCGGCATCGGCTTCGCATTCATCATCATTGTGAGGCATTGTTCACGTTTATTTTTGTTTTGTTGTTTTTTTTTCGGAACGAGTTGGCCTACCTATTGATTTTATTCTTTTGACACTACACTGCATTTTGCTATGTTTTTTGACACGTTTTTCGGCACGACGGTAGTGGCAGACAAAAAACAATGGGCAAACCCAAAAAGCGAAAAACTATGCGGTGGAGTATATAAAAAATTAAAATTTCAATGTAAGCGAACTTTACACTATTGAAATGATAAAGTTCGACGCGGTAATACCCTCTAACAACTTAAAATGTTCATTCCTAAGTAATTTATTGAACAAAACTAGCAATCATGGATGTTTTGATAGTTTTCATACATACATACAGTAGAATCCGGTTATAACGACGCTCAAGGGATCGACGATTTTCGTCGTTATATCCGGAAGACGTATTAACAGGAGGTCCTTTCATATAAGTTTGTAATCACTCATCGAACTTTAGTCGCTATAACCGGACGGACGTTATAAGCGGATTCTACTGTATATACCTAAGGAAGAAAATACAAGGTATAAATGGCTGGCACAAATCACTTAAGTTCCACTCCGGTAGAATTCTAAAAAGCCAATCAACTGTTTTCTTAAGTATCCACTTTTAGAGTCAATTTAATATAATGCCCTTATAAGTATACTATAATTTATAATAATAATTGATAGCTGTTTCAAAAAAGAATCCAAATAAATCTATCGTTATATACCAACTGAATGGTGATTATCGATATCCCAATACTTTTCGCAATTCAATTGAATTCGTGTTACGTGTAGCACTTAGAGTAATAATAATCTATTCATGCCCAAAATCTACTATATCGAAATCCCTTAAACCTCACTTCCTCCCCCGCCCCCAACCAGTTTCATTGGGCTGTAAAAAATGATTTTTTAAATGCGCCGCGTGCGCCATTTTGGTTAACATGAAAGCTGGCATTTGCCTGGCAATAAATGTTTGTGGCTTCGATGTTTGAATGTGAACCACAGCAAAACTATAACCAGAACACACAGTTACACACACACACACACACACACACACACACACACACACTGGCATTTGGGCATTTACACTCCAGCGCGCACACACACACACATAGGCACAAACCCACACCTAATATTAGGGCTCTTACAAAAACAGTTTTTGACCACAAAGCTGTAATTTTTTGGTTACTTTCTGGTATCTCTAAAAGCACTCAGAGTTTTGAGACCATTACACGAGCAGCTCTCGAGGATCTAGGTAGGGCAAACATTTTTTTGTTAAACTGCATCTCGTTTACAGGACCTTTTTTGGCGTGGTGTAGTAAGTGGGGTGGGTAATCACACAAAATTCTGTGACCTTGTGACCACAGAGATCCAAAAAGCCAAAGCCAGAAGCTAGTGGCCCAGGGCCAGATGAGGCTCAGGTGGAAGTTTCCTCTACTTCATGCAATTGAGGCTGCTGCATGGGCTTTTAGGGCGTGTCTGAGCAACGCTTATGCAGATTTTATTATTTTGCCACGCACTTCATGAGACGGAAACGGTAGGGGGGGTGGGTGTAGAAAGAGATTTGGTTCTCTGTTCTCTCCCACTTTATAAGTCCTTTGTGGTCAGGTAAAGTGTTTTAGGTTTCGGATTGCGTTTGACATGCATTGACTATGCATAACACAAAATGTTCTACGAGCCCAGCCCCCTTACGGTGCCTCCTGTTCTATTGTTGTTGTTGTTGTTGTTTTTGGCGCCGCGATGTCGACGCCTTCTTGTCGAGGTCAATCTTCACGTGATCTTTTGCCTGGGCTGGCTGCCAAATCAGCTAAGGAACAAAAAAAAAAAAAATACCGAAAAATTGTAATCGGAAAATGTAAATGTAAGTACTTTCCTTTGGGTTTGCCCCATGTAATTGCATGTAACAGGCTTCCTTGGATTTATGAATATTAACCAAAAAGCAAAAGTGGAAATGCTGAATTTTTATTGAACATTAACGGTATTAAATGACAATTTTATGAGTCAATTAAATTCCAAACTTGTGTTATACCGCAACAAGCTCTCAACTTATCTCTTACATGCCATTAATTTCTTGTACCTTTTGCCTTTTACACTTGAAATTATTACAATTCTAAATAATTTTTGTATTTGGACAGAGATTAACTCTATTTATGTCCCTACACTGGACAGCAAAATGCTGCACTACTGAATTTTAGAGTAATTTAATTTTAATTTTTTTAATTTTTTTACATTTTACATTTACCAGTAAAAATCTCAACAAAAAAAGAAATATATATATATATATACATATCACTAATAATAAGGGGACGCCTAATTGAATAAAACTGAAAATAAAAGGTGTTGGTCGACGTTTAGATCTTTTATATTCTTGATCAGCACGACGAGACGAATTCGAATAGCCTTGTCCGTCCGTCCAGCCGTCCGTCCGTCCGTCTGGATCAACACAAACTCCTCCTAGACCGTAAGAGCTACAGAGCTGAAGACTTGTATATACTGCAGGGGTTGCATATCTCGGATTCAGTCGGATCAGACCACTATATCATGTAGCGCCCATACAAACGGCATACTTACGAACAGTGACTTTTCTCAATAAATAAATTCTCGTTATTTTCTGAGATATTGTCGTGAAATTTCATATTGGTGAGTACTTTTCTAAGATTGTAGGCCATTCTTTAGCAAACATTATATTATAGGTAAAAAAAATAGTTACCAAAAAAGTTGCAAGGGTATACAAACTTTGTCGCGGTCGAAGTTAGCTCCGGCCCTCTAGTTTTTGGGTATAATATATTTCCTATCTTCCCAAAGTGACTACAATTTCATAACACTTTTAGCCATGTTTTACGCTTTCGAAAAAGGGTATATTAGTTTTGGTCAGAAGTCTAAAACACATAGAAGGAAGCATAAACTTATTTAACTTATATATTAGACCCTATTATCTCGTATTCAATCGTATCAGCTGCAAGAGTATACAAATGTGCCTCTATTTTTTGTTTTTTATACCATACACCCATAGGGTGAAATGGTATATTAAAGTCGCCAAAATGTATGTAACAGGCAGAAGGAAGCTTTTCCGACCCCATAAAGTATATATATTCTTGATCGGGATCAACAGCCGAGTCGATATAGACATGTCCGTCCGTCCGTCCGTCCGTCCGTCCGTCCGTCCGTCCGTCCGTCCGTCCGTCCGTCCGTCCGTCCGTCCGTCTGTCCGTATGAACACGTAGATCTCAGAGACTATAAGAGCTAGAGTCACCAAATTTGGTACGTAGACTCGTGTATAACCTACGGTGGTCAAGTTTATTTCAAATTTTTGCCACGCCCCCCTCCGCCCACTAAATTTAAACAAATTTGATTTTCTTAAAGACTATAATAGCTAAAGACATCAAATTTAGTATGATTAATCCTTCAGTAAGCGCGCACAAATTTGTTGCAAAAAAATTTTGCCACGCCCCCTCCGCCCACGAAATTTAAACAAATTTGATTTTCTTAAAGACTATAATAGCTAGAGACATCAAATTTGATATGTGTATTTGTTTAATAAATGCACATATATTGTATATGCAACGATTTTGCCACGCCCCTTTCCGCCCCCGTAATTTGGAAAAACTCGATTATCTCACGTAATTTTCTACCTTTTGTAATCAAATTTGGCACACTTGAATTTGATACTAATACCCAGCAAAACACCAAATTTGATCAAAATCGGACAAAAAACAACCAAGTTATGCATATAAACGTTTTTCCATAAGGCCGTATTTGGCCGTTGGCTGGTGGGGGCGCTAGGGTGCTCGTATACTTGAGTGAGGGAGATTCTAAGATATGCTTGTAATAAAAAGCATGTGAAAATGCATTTGTTTAATAAATTTAAAATATTTGCTTTACTGGTGTATGGTATACCTAAGTCGGCGAGACGACTTACTTACTTCATTTTTTTTTTGGGAGTCCTTCAACGACCCCACCCAATCGCTAACCTTTTTTGTTTGGCTGCTTTGTTGGAATATTTGCTATGCCAGCTTCCAGGTTTTTCATTTTGGTGTGTCTGCTTGTATGTAGATGTGGGTTGTGTGTATGTTTTTGTGCGTTATACACATATTTGGAATTCATGTGAAAAGTTGCCTTATTCACCCAGTTTTTTTTTCTCTTTTTATACCCTTGCAGAGGGTATTATAAAATTGGTCAGATGTTTGTAACGCACAGAAGGAGACGTTTCCGACCCCATAAAGTATATATATTCTTGATCAGCTTGAGAAGCTGAGTCGATATAGCCATGTCCGTCTGTCCGTCTGTCCGTCCGTCTGTGCGTATGCGTTTTACTCAGCCATCTTAAGAGATATCGGGTTGAAATTTTTTTTGGAGACTCTTTATTACCTGTGTGAGATAAAGTATGAAAATCATCGGGATCGGACTACTATATCATATATTGTTTAATAATCATTAAATGTGTTTTGAATTCAGTAGTTTGAAAAATATTTGAGCATATTCATAATACGACAACTAATGCTGTTGATGTATGAAATTTCACTTTTCTTATCGAATTAAATATAATAAAGAACTGCAAGGGTATATAAACTTCGGCAAGGCCGAAGTTAACTTCCATAGCTCGTTTGTTCTATAAAAGTTTTTATCAAAAAAGTATTTCCAGCCATTCGCACGTTGTTTAGAAAGGTGTGTAAATGAATGAATGAATGTCATGGCTTGTTATCGCTAAAAATGCACATAATCATAATCATAAAATTGATTCAACTAATCAAACAGACATAAACACGGAGTAGGAGGAGGAAAAAAATGAAGCCAACATTCAATGGAAATTTGACAAATCAGAATCTAATTCATAAAATTCGTTTGCCAAAGTCCAAAGAAAAAGAAAAAAAAAGGCTCAAGTTAGCGTGGTAGAGATGGGGAATGGTGGCAAAGGCAAGAAGCTGGCAAAACTTTTTTGCTAAATTGGCAAATTGAATGTCAACACGCGTAAAAATAGCAGACATGGCAGGACCAAGTCCTTGCTGTTGCTGCTGATGCTTCTGATGTTCACACACGCATGTCCTGTGAATTTGTTTATGACTATTGACACGCTGCGAGTCAGTCAGCCAGTCAGTCAGCCAGTCAGTCTGACAGGCAGTGAGCTAAGAAGGAAATGCCACAATCAAATATAAATTACATATACGCACACGTGTTCTATCATCTTTGTCCTAAGTCCTTCGTTATATGCATTTATTTATAGATGAGTGTAAGAAAAAGCAGCTAGGAACAAATTTAAATGTTAGTAAGTAGCATTTAAAGTCACATCTATTTATCATGCCAAACACGGTCAAAGGGGAGGGTCTCTCGATGTCTCTTCCTCTGTTTTCCCCAAATTTTTGTTTAGCATACTTATGGGCCATGTTTGAGATCTCCTCCACTTCCCCTGCGCCTTTTCTCCTTGGGAAAACTGTTAAGTTAGTCCAGTGATTGATTGATGCGCCTCGCAGGCGGACCAAGCCCAAGTCAGGCCCAGTCATTCAGTGAGGCAGGTTTCGATTACGTGCCACCAGCTGAGAGCCCAAAAAACCGCAAAAACTGCAAATTAGCCAAAGAAAAGAAGCCAAGCCGAAAAAGAAAAACAACATCGTGAGCGATATAGAGAGAAAACGAGAAGAAGTGCTAGAGATTAAGTGAACAGAGACCAAGAAGAAATTGAAATATAAATACAAAAAAAAAAAAAAAAAAACAAAAAATTGAATGGATTTTTGAGGTTTTTCAAGTTGCTCCAAGTTCATTTACCGCCCATAACCAACTACCTTTACCTCTACCTCTACGATAAGCTGAAAGTTACTCACTCAACTTTTCCTTTCAATTTCCGAGTATTGAATATATTTTGATTTATGAATAAGTTTTAAACTTTTTGTTTGCCGAACCGATGGATTCAGTTGAGGTATTGGGTTACCGTTAAATAACTTTTATTCTAAGTAGTTTATGGATTATGGAATAATCAAAGATAGATTAATATTTGGGATCGTTAAAAGAAAGAAAACAAAAGAACAAACAGAGGGCCGAAAAAAAACATTGAATCTAAAAAATGAAAATTCTGGAAAACAAATTTTATTACATGTTTATATCATCCGCTTTGGATCAAATTTTTTAGAAACATAACTTATATATGTATATACTGAATACAACTAAACAACGAGTATCCAGATGGATGTAGTTTTCATCTAAACCGAAGGCTATAGTTGCTAATGTGAAATTTAGTTGGGTTGATAGTTTACAAGTATGTATATCCTATGCTGATATGCTGATCCAAACGTGATGATATTTATGTAGATTGATTTAATTCATTCCTATTAGATAATGGGATTGAAATTTCGAAATAGCATTAGATCTGAACTATAATACTTGGGCATACATACATATATCAAATGTTAGTATAATTTCCAAATAACTCTCGTATTTAGTTTGTGAGATGGGGAAATTGTACTACTCTCTGGAGCCGTTAATTTATTTTACGATTTTTACTTTGTTTTCTATAGTTAAATTATTCATTTGCCAAAAGTTTGCAATTTTTTGAGGAAAGTTAACATATTTCATTCACTCTGTATCTGTGTATCTCTTGAAAGCCCTTAACAATTGCAATGTTGTTTACAACATTTTCATTATTCCAGCTTGCAATTGTTGTTGTTATTCCCCTTTTTCCACTTTTCCTGATACTTTTTTATGATTCCTCTTGGGCCTGATACCTAGTGCCTGCTGCCATTGCTGCCGCTGACATTGCAGCTCTCGACTACCTCGACATCGGCGCTTCGGTGTCAGGTGAAGGACATTGTAACAAGTATATAAATGTCTTTTATTGCAGTTTTTAAACGCTTTGCTGATTTTGCTTGCGAAACATCAAAATGTGTATGCGGAAAGGACCACCACATAAGTGAGTGAGTGAGTGAATGAATGAATGAATGAGTGAGTGAGCGAATGTGGTAGAAGAAAAGTTTGTCAAGTCTCACAGGTGAATTAACTTTTCCGCTCGACTCGCTGACTGCTGCCTGCTGCCCTGCCATACTGCTGCAGGCCAAAAAACTTTCAAGTCAAAATGCATTTTGTGAAACTTTTTACAGCTCTGGTGCATTGACAACCACAGCCAGGCAGGCAGGCAGGCATCACCATCAGACCATCAGGCCATCAGAGCTAGAGAGCTCCAGAGCAAGGGGGCAGTAGGCGTGGCGACAGATGTCAGCTGTTAAGCTGCATATTCTTACACTCGACTGGGCGAAACGAAAAGTTTCTAAATACTTGCACAAGCGAAAAAGGGCTACAACAAAAAATAGGACCAAACGCCTATTTATATCTCAGTTCTCATAAGGTGGAAAGGTCATCTAAATTGAATGGAAACATTTTTGACAACGCATAAAGTCTGCATTTTTTTTTTTTGTTTGATTCACATTCTAATCTAATTTTAAATCTTGAGTTTTTTGTTTGTCTTCCATTTTCAGTGTAGGATATACTTTAGTTACTCTTGTCACATAATTTATTTTCATCTGTCGCATTTCTATGGCCTGTCTGGTCCACTGACAAGTATTTGCTTTCACTTAACCACATCGAATCGATTGTGGAAATAAGCCGAGGACAGATTTCATTTTTGCTCTGTTTTGCGGTTGGATTTTGTTTTTTTTTTTTTTTTTTTTGGTTTTAAAGACATTCAAAATGGCCAAAGAAAGCGGAAGTTGACCGACCAATCGACATTTACTTTACGCTTTTCGTTTTTGCTTTACTTTATTTTTGTTTTGCTGTTGCTGTTTGCTTTGTTTATTTTCACTTAAGTGTTGAATGCTTCTTGCCAACGGCCGCTTCCTGCTTTTGATTTGCCTTGTGATGTTGCACAAATAAACCATAAAAGAGCATAAAAAATGTTTCAATTGTCGCCAGATGTACACTGTGAGAAAAATATATACATATATAGGTATATGTCAAAAGTGCTCCCTCCCCCCCCAGATGGTGTGTGTGTGTGGACAGGCAATAAAAATATTTGCAGTTCACAGACAAATATACAGACATTTCTCCAGTTCAGCTCGACTGCAGCTGCGGTCATAAAAACAACAAAATCAACACACATACACACACAACAACCACAACAACAAAAGAGCAAAAAACATGGCGCGGAGAGAGTGGTGAAGTGAAGTGTAGTAGTGAGGGGGACGGGGAAGGGAAAAGCAAAAAGCAAAAGTTTACTTTACAAGCTGAACACAAATATAAAATTCACAAGCAGCGGCCATAAAAAATTAAATCAGTTTGCGGAAAATACTCGTACATATTTTTCTTTACTTTCATCCTGTCAGGCTGACTGCCTTTCGTTCTTTACTTCTCTCTCGCTCACTCACTCTAGTTTGCTCTCTTGCTCTGTTACTCTTTTGGTCTGACCATCATGGTCCACGATGATGATTTCAATGAAACGCACGCGCGCCATTTTGTTTGAGTGATTTTGTCTTGCACCACGCGTAATTGCAGCGAAAGTTGAAACTCAGTTGAAGAGGAAGCACAACAAAAAAATACAAAAAAAAAAAAAAAACGAACGCAAAAACCAGGGCAACAACAAAAAAAGAGAAATAGAGAAAAAACGTCCTGCTGGTTTGCAAGATAGTTATCATAGTGCAGAGAGAACTTCACAGAGCATGCCATGAATCGGTATCCACACAGTAGCGGCTTAAGCCAGTCAGTTTGGGCCACAAAAATTGCCATCAAAAATATCGATTAAGATGGGATAATCGGGCCTGTTCTCACTTTCGAGTCGTTTTCAAAAGTCAATCGAATGCGATTACATGCCTATCCAAATGACAATTGTTTTCAGATTCGAGCTAAGTTCGATTTCGAGTTTTATTCAAGCTTCATACAATTATTTAGGAATAAATAAGTTTTCGAGTCCAAGTTTCTTTTGTGAAAGGTTTTTTGACTGACTCAAAGGCAAGCGATTTTAAACCGAATATTTTGGCTTGTTCCGATACGGAAGCAAATACAGGTCTCAAATCCGTTTCCGTCAAAAGTATCAGACGCGAGAACACTCTCTAATATAACTATCCTCCTATCAGCCTCATATTATTAAGCTAAATAAAAGTGGATTGTCGGCAATGTCATCTACTCAGCTTAACTGTTCAACTGTATTTCTTGGAAACCCCGAACTCTAGCCATTAATTGCTGTAAAATTTCATTTGCTGAACTTGACACTTACCTAAAGTTAGTTTTTGAAAAGGAATGTGAGCTTGTTGCTCATGTTATATTTCTCACGAAATCTAATTAGCAAACACAAAATTATTTACATATGCAGCTCATCAAAATTTATTTAACGTGCCTGAAAGATTCTTCTACATTCTTTTTAAAGCCTTAAACAAGTCAGGAATTGCGAATTTTCAGTTAAGTAACCTAACATAAATATATTTAAAAGTAAAAACTATGTACTTTTATTTAAGACAATCACTAAATTCGTACAAATTCCAAGCCAAAGGAATGATTTTGGGCCCGGCCTCTTTCTAAATTGAATGAAACGCTACCGAGTTGGGTTTTTTGTGCAGCCGCCTCCTCTGCCCATCATTTGAAAAGTTGCACAAACTGTTTTGCCTTTTGCGGCACGCAAGAAAAACTTTTGAAGCAGCATCATTTGTCAGTGGATAAATAGTTTTCCAGTAAGTAGCCAAAGTTATGCTTTTTGATTATGGCCAACCATGTCTGATAATTTTTCATGGCGATAACTTTAAATGCGACTCTGACTTTGGTCTGAATTAGTTAGTCAGTTTAGTTCAGTTCAGTTCAAGCAGTCATTTAGTTCAGTAAACAAACAGCCAGGCAGACATTTGGACATTTGGACACTTAGACAGACAGGCAGATAAAAATATTATCGTGTTGGGCAAGATCTCGAAAACGGAAACGAAGCCAAGGCGACGAAAAGGAGCCATAAATTCAAATTTTGTTGTGTATTTTACGGCTGAGGGGGAGGGGGAGAAGGAGGACATACATACATAGGCCAGGGGCCGGGTGGGACAACTGGCCCAGGTCTTAATGTGTAATGTGTAAGCCGCAAACATAATAAATAAGCTTAAGTTTGGTCAATTTGACAAAATTGTTTGAGCTTAGCGAAAAGCGTTCGTTTTCTTGAAATAAATCAGCTGCCATTTAATCTGCCAGCGTTAGCCATAAGCGAATTTATTACACACTTTCTCCCATTCTCCAAACATAGAGTGATGAGGCGGCCTCAATGAAAGCTAAGGAGGATATGGTAGGTTTTGGGCTACTCTAGGAAGAAGCCACACAAAAATATTGATGAGCCGGTGGTTTTTGTTTTGGGTTACTCTTACATTACATTATTTTGGATTTTTTTTTTGGGGCTCTTTCTCTAATCAAATTTAACATAAATGATGGAATAGAATTTTAAGCATAAAATCAGCAAAAGTTGTCAGTGATTGAGCGGCCTTGGACGTTGGTCACCGAACTCAGTTCCCATCCCCATGCCCGCATAGCTCTCTACTCCTTGATTGATGAACTTAAAGTTATCGTCTCTTTGTGTGTGTGTGTGTGTGCTTGACTCTCTTTCGCTGTCTTAAAGCCTCAGCAAATCCCCCAATACCTACTATACCTTCCCATCTCAACCATTCTCTCACAAAGTGGACAAACATGCAGAGAAGCAAAAGCGAAAAAGTTTTCGTAATGCATTTTGAAACCACTTGACAATAAAAATGTGAAATTGCAAACGGAGAGCAATCCTCCATGCACCCTGTACCTGCACCCGCTGTTGCGCTTCCTCGCCCGTTGTCAACGCTGCTTCTTCTCAATCCTCCTTCTTCTTCGCCATTCAGATTGTCAAGTTCTGCGTTACTGCGTCGTCCATACTGTTACGCTACGTTTCGTAGTGTTCCGGGGGGTTCTTCTCCCACTCTCTTTCTTTCTCTCTCTCCTGCTCTGTGTAAATGTAGCCACAACTGCAACTGTGAGTGCAGCAGGAGGAGCATATCCCAATGCCAGTTGTCGCCGTCATCGTTGTCGTTGTCGTCTACCTTTCTCAATGCTCCATTGTCAGTGAGCATGGCGGGGGATTTAACCGTGTCAACGGTGCAAAGGTAATAAAAGCAGCTCACAGCTACGTGAAATTAAATATTAAATGCACCCCTCGCATTTCTTTTTCTCTCCCTCTCTCTCTCTTGCACAATGTGTCTCCCGATATGCTGATAGATGGAGCAAGCCAACTAAAAGAGAAACACAAATCGCAGTTGTAACGCGAAGGGGGAGGAGGAGGGAGACACAATTGGTACGTATATTCTTAGCAAGTGGATTTTTAGATCTTAACTAAAAGCTTACTGAGGGGTTAACAAAGATTTAGGAGCTGTCAACTAAATCACAAGTGATCCGAGCTGAATGAAAAATTTTTCCTTTTTCTCAGTGGTAATCTGATTAGAATTTTAAAGCACCTTAAGTGATCACATTTCAGATATAGAAAAACATTGATCAAAACACGTTGAGAAAATTCAAGATAATACGGTTCTTCATTTGTTTTCCTTTTTTGGTTTTTTTTTTGTTTTTATTCTATTGGCAACCTTTTGTCTTGTTTATGGCTTTTGAATGTGAATGGGAATAAGATTAACTAAGCTTTAGGTGAGGGTAATCATCAATCTTCACAGAATTTACACATACATTTGGAATCTGCACATTAAGAATCTCATTTGGAGTTGCAAGCCGTTGCTTGATCCATTGCCTATTCTGCTAGGAATTTTGGATTTCTTTGCTTTTGTTTTTCTTCGTTTTTGGCCTAAAAGGCTAAATGCGTTAAGGCTATCTATGGCATATCCGAAAATGCCATAAAATATGCTAATTTTTTTTAATAAAATCTCACATAAAAATACCTTAAATGCTATTTGCTGGCGGGCGGCCACAGACGACTCTCAACGCAACGCAACGCATCTCGACTGCTCGCTCAGAAGAGTCCTCAAATGAGACGCGACAACATTTAAAATGCTTTGCACGTCCTGCACGTTGCGTTATTAACACGTATAGGCTGGCAGTAGAAGTAGTAGAATATTAGTAGGGGCAGGAGATGGTGGTGAGCCTATGCCGCTGGCCAAATACAATATATATGTATGTATATATTTGGTTGGTTGGTATACATACATATAAACAATTCCAACTTGAATGACTTTAATTTCGATTTCACGGAGAACAAACGAACGAACGGACGAATGAGCGTTTGCTGCTGCTGCTGCTGCTGTTGAGGCTTTTTAATGCGACGAAAGGAACTTGTTAAACTTTAGTGCGCGCCTCAAAATGTCATAAAATTTAATGCGAGCAGCGCAAACATACGCAGAGAAGCCAAAGCAATCTGACCGCCATGGTCATTTGTATTTGTTATACCCTGTACAAAATTCAAAAACACAACAAACAAGGGTATGCACTATTCGCAGATCATCGCAACAGGCTTATGTCTTTTATAGTTCCTGAACGTCATGTAGTTGGCAGTGTGCTCCTTTAATCAACAAACTAGACTAATTCTGTCATTGTGGCTAGGTGTTAGTGCAATATAGGTCATTTTGTAAGTCGGTGCCTTTATTAAAATGTGTAAGAAATGTGTTGTTTTTTTTGCCCGTTTGTGTATTGTGTGCTGTCTGTCTTTCTGTCTGTCTGTCTGTCTTCTTGTTAGCGGCCAATGCTGATGATAGCTTTTCATCTTGAGCGCCTGTTTTTATGCTACATCATAAAAGAGACTCGTCGTAGGCGTTATACATTACACATGGCACACACACACACACATGCCTTCGCGCCATCTACACACACCCATCAGCAGTTGTTGTTGTTACCCCTGGCCATTGAACCCCTACCCCACCATCTAACAATGCCCGGACCATCACATGCGTGCAGACTCGTTAGTCGCGGTTGCCTATTTTGAAAAATTGTTGCTGTCTGTTGTAACATAGCGCTTGAGTTCCGCCTTCCCCTTTTGTCTGCTACTGCTTTTGCTGCTGCTCCTGCTGCTCCTGATGCTCCTGATGCTTCTGCTGCTGCTGTGTCCTCTGATTGATTAATACATCAATTTGTTATTGAGCCATCTTCCATTCAACTGCCTGCCCATCATATATATATCCACACGTCGTATACGCATACATATTCGTGTGTATACACACACACACACACACACACTTGACACAGTTTGCAGCTCATTTAATCGTCACAATACTGCCGCATAAAAGCTAATTGTGCAAATTTCGGTTTGGTTCTATTCGTTATTTCGTGGTGTGCGTGTTTTTTCCTTTGAAAAACCAAAGAAAAACTTGTCAAGTTGAATTTGATGATAACATATGATGAAAGTTTACTAATGACATATAGCCCAGGCTGCTTTACTTTCTTTTTTTTTTGGGTGTCTGTGTGTGTGTGTGTATGTATATATGCTTGAGTGTGAAGTAGAGAAGCAAATTTGAGAAATCTCAACGAAAGGGACAAATGGATTGCGTGGGCTGAAAATACATTTCCAATTTGGTATAAATTTCTGTATAAAGTTTCCTAATTCAATGCAAGGATAGTGACCTTGAAACCATAGTTATTATTATTTCCCTTGTGACGAAAAGTTTTGGAGAAATTTTCAAAAGACTTTTTTTTTCCCATTTTTTGGGGGAGTTATTTCGATGATTGTTAAAGACAAAAAAAAAAAAAAACAAAAAAAAACGACTGTGTTATGCCATGGGTGATAAATATTTTCTTTAAGTGGCTTTGGGAAAATTTCATTTTTTTCGGACCAAATTTCCATAACCCTCTTGGCATTTAGTTCACTTCCTTTTCTCTATTTCTCTTTCTCTATCTCTTTACCTCATTGTTTCTATTCTGTTCGCATCACTGGACAAAAGGCTGTCGGCCTGCGGTTAGTTTCATCAATGTCTGTGTTAAAATTTAATTGGTTTTCTACCCTCACCAGGAGATAGAGGAGAGTGAAGGAAGACACCAAAGGAAGAATTTGTTTGGTCGAAGCTAAGGAATTAAATTGCGGGCTCTCTTCCTGTACTTGGTTATTTTCTTCTTTTTTACATATCCTGTGTACACACTCACACACACACACACACACATACATATCAAAATATCAATACACAGTCAATGTCATAAATTATGCACTCTGGTATAAACCTCAGACAAGTTCAAAATAGAAGAAGCTACGTACCACCGATAGACAGACGGACTGAATGACTGACGAATAGATGGATGGACGGACAGACAGACATTCTGTGACAGCATTCAATATGCATAGTTAAGCAAGTTGTGCAATTTGTTTGATTGATTGACTGCTTGATTGAGTCAAATGCAGTTTGTTGCAGTTGAGGGGCAGAGTGACAAAGGAAGGTTAACTTTAAATAGGAGGGAAGGGCAGCGTATGGGTGTCGAGTATCCCACGCTTAAAATGAAACTCCCGTTTCAATTGCATGTTGCACGCGGCACGCGTCCTCCCTAGCTCCCTTCCATTCATCTTTCCACCATCATTCTTAAGCCTTGGCGTGTCCTGGTGCAATTAAAAGCCAATGAAGAAGCAGCTTTTAATTGTTTGCACTCGCTGCCTTTGATTGGCGCTTTAAATGTTAAGCACACATCAAAGTTTAATGGGTTTTGCCACTCGCACGAAATCGACCATACAGTGAGAGGAGAAGTCAGTTACCTACCTACCTCCCTCATCTAATTTGTTATGAAACCCCCAAAAGACAGAGATCCCAAACCAAACCAAACGCTTAGCCCAACTTTCATGGCAAATAAATGCTCAAGTTTCAATAAAAACAAATTGAAGTTAAGTGCAAATCAATTAAATCAAAAGATTATTAAAAGTTTTTCCTCTCGATACTCAACTTGAAATGCTAAGAAATAAATGCACTCAGGCAATTAGCTTTAATTTTAAAAAACCTAATTATTCACTAATCTCTAAAAAGTTTCATTTTGTTTTAAATTTGACTTTCATTTACAGTTACAGTTACCTTTGACTGATCTTTAAGACAATTTCAAAAACAATCAGCCCTCGATTTGAAGCCGGTCGTGGTTCCTTTCTACATTCATTAACTGCATCATTGTGTTGCATTCTCTTTCTCTGTTGCTCTTTTGCGTTAATCATTTTATGTTATGTTTTTCTTTCTCATTTTAATTTTATTCTTCCTTCCGTTGTGCATCATAAAGTAAACCACAACAAAAACAAAAACAACAAAAATATAAAAAGCAAAAAAGGAAAAAAAGAAATGCTAAAAAATAATAAAAGCAACGTAAAAAAACCGGCAAAGTCGTCTGGGTAATTGCAGCTCCAACGCATTTCGTATGCTCTTTCTAAAACTATATCAAAAATTGCAATTCTTAAGTTTGACTTCCTATTTAGATCGTATTCAATCCTGATATGTAGGTAGAAATATTAAGGTATTCAAATAGATTTGAAATTGTGTGACTTATTAGAATTAAAATATATTATTTTACATCTGCTAAGGGTAACGAAAAATAAAAGCAATGTTTCCTTTACGAGCATAACATCAATGTACCCCTTCTTCCTCTTATTCCTGACTCCGTCTTCCATCTCACAATTCCTGTGGTACATGGAAAGGGCCTCCTAATGTTGCTTTTTCGTGTGAATTTGTAATAACTTGCATAAATTAAGATTCGCTTGCAACAACTTGGAAAACTCAACTTCACCACAGGGAAACGACATCCTCAACGAAAGCTACCCCTCCATAGCATATGAGGGGAAACTTGACGAACGTTAAGAATTTCCCCTTCAATTTCATCAGTCGTTTGCCTTTCATTCTCTGTGTGTGTGTGTGTGTGTGTGCGTGTTGTTATTCTTCGTGTGTTGGTGTTTTATTTTGTTTGTATATATAAATCTCACATAATGCCCATGGATGACATGAAAATGGGCAAACGGCTTCTTCGGCGGTTCTGGTCACTGGTTAACTAGTGGATAGTCCAAATAGGACACAAGTTTTGCTGCTCTTTTTGTGTTTTGTGTTGTGTGTGGCATATTCTTATATGATTAGCTTTATACAACATTCAACATTTGTTGGCCGTACAATCTCTAATGAGGGTCAGCAAAAAATTTTTCGACACGCCCACACGACAACCATCAGCAGCTGTCAAGGAAATGCTGGAAAAAAACCTCACACACACACACACACACACACACACATCTATAGCAGGAGGAAAACAAAATATTTGACATTGAGATTTTGACTTTAAAAATTTGCATTTAAATTTCACTTTCTCATCGTCACTTTCTCTTCCTCTTGCTCTGTCACTTTCTCTCATTTTGGTTACGCCTTAAATTATGCATCAAAATAGTCCGAACGTTGTTTTTAGCAATGAAAGTGAATATAAGCCAAAAAGGGCCACGCGAACAAAACATTTTGATACTCTATATTTTTTTATTTTTTTGTTGGGGGGGAAATAAAGAATTGATAAACTAGAAATTTATTTGCTGATCTGTGATGAAAGCACTTTAAATCATGGATAATCGGAGCTTTGTTATTGGCTTAAAGTAGTTATTATGGGTACAGCATTGGTAAATATAATTCAAAATTAAAGTTTGAAATATATAAAAATTTGAATAAACATTCAGCTATTGCCTTTGTACTTAAGTATATACATATGTGTATGACTCTACAATAAAATTTTACCAATCACAGATTTGTGTGTTAGGGCTAACTATACATACCCGATATTTAGCAAGAAAGAGTATTCAGGAATATATAAAAAACGAACTGGAATCGTTTCTGACGCCGCTGCCCACCTACTGTGTGGGCGTGGCTTTGTAGCCTGCATGTTGGCAAGTCAATTTTTGTGATAAAAATTTTTGTTCGTTTGTCGATTCCTGTTTTTTTTTTTGTTTTCATGGTGTTGTGTTTGTGTGTGTGTTTTTTTTAGTGTTCGTGCCTATAAATTTGTTCTAATGCGCTTAGTTGGCAGTTGTTTGTCCTATGGTGCTGCCCTCCGTTGGCATGTGTTTGAGTCAAGTGATGAAGAACCTTGGCCAACAAAAAGACAGTTAGTTCTCCAGTATCTTCGTTTGACCGGAACATAAATCGAGCTAAAGCAGAGCAGAACAGAAAGGAGACAGCTAGAAAATGAAATTTTCGTTTGATAATGACACACGCAGGCGGCTGCGGTGATATTTTTCTGTTTTATTTTGGCCGTCGTTGGTGCCTAATTGTTTAATTAATTAGAGGCCAACATTTTAATTAGGCTTAAGTGCTGCTGTATTGTGGCAGTCAAATCGTTAAATTAGGCAGAGCTTTAAATGACACAGACATGCCAGCAATATCAATATGAAAGCCGACACGAGGGTGGTTTAAGTAATTTATAAATAAATACCCAAAAAATGGAATTAGTGGGTTAAACCATAAATATAAAATGATTATTTAACTAAATGCATTAAATGGTGGCTATGAGTTCTTTCTTTCATCTGCGCCGAGTTTTAAATACCCTTGCATAAATTTTTAAACGCCACTAAGAACAACAACAACAATAATAAAAAAGTAAACTTTTATATTCCCATGTCAATCGATAGTTGACACTTTAAGATTCAAAAATATTATTTCTCAAATTAAAATTGATTGCCAATTTTTTTTTGTTATTTCTTTATTAATTGAATCAATGCTTTGGGAGTGTTGGAAATTTCCTCGATTCCAGTTTTCAATATGGATAAAATGAATGCTTCAAAGCGTCTGTCGTTATTTAAGACCTAAACATTTGTATTTTTATT
The DNA here is from genome assembly GCA_018152135.1 of Drosophila paulistorum. NCBI lineage: Eukaryota > Metazoa > Arthropoda > Insecta > Diptera > Drosophilidae > Drosophila > Drosophila paulistorum. The sequence goes on from JAECXG010000690.1 coordinate 19,476,150, forward strand.
AAACTTGAGAAAACAAACAAACATCTTTAGAAAAACATATTGAGTAACCCATTTAAAGCATGAAATGAACCACAAAAAAAAAAGGAAAAACGATGAAATAAGCGAAACAAAACCAAAAAAAAAAGAAAAACCCAAAAAAATGAGAGAAGACAACCAAATATATAAAAAGAAAATAAACTCTGACCCAATAAACATGCAAACAAAGGCGTGGACTTACGAGTCAAGACAATGGCCGCATTCGCACACACAAACATACATTTGTTTGTTAGTGTGTGTGTGTATGTGTGTGTGTGCATCTTGGCCAAACAAGCCAAACAATGTAGACAATTGCTTTTAGAGCGTTGACTGATGACAATCGCAATCACTTTGCCGCCCACTCAACCTAGTTTCCACAATTTGGGCAAACACAAACTCAAAGCCCAGATACTGACTCACTGACTTACTGGATACCGACCTGCTACGATTGCCGCCAACTACACTACATATGGTAGAAGGAGGAGGAGGAGGAGGCTGTCACGTTTTGTTCGCTTTCCGCTTTCGCTCTCTTAGGTGGCTGGGGCTCTCAATTTGTAGTTTTGGCATGGATTACACATACGTCGCGTTGTCAGCTTATAATTCAATTCGGCAGCTGCTGCCTCAATTTTACTCTATGCTCTGATGCTGCCTCCAATTGACGAAACATTGCAAATTGCATTAGCTGTCATGGATCTAGGATCCAGTTTACATAGATATAAGTGAGATAGACAGACAGACAGACAGAAAGAGAGATATGAGATTTGACCTGCTTTTAACGCTTTTATGGGAATTCTTTTCCTTTCTGTTTTTTTTTTTTTTTGATTCAACACTCATGCATGACAACAATGAGTTCAAGTTGCTGTCAGCGGCAAAGATTTAATGCTCTTGCCCTTTTTTTCTTTTTTTCCGGGACTGGTGTGTGTGTGTGTGTTGGGTTTATTGAGAAACAGCTGCCATCATAATTCAATATTTTACACTTGAATGTACACGAAACAGAACTTGACAGCAGCAAGAACAACAACAACAGGAGCTGTAGAAGCAAATGTTTACACGCTGCTGACTTGCTGAAGCACTTCACCATGGCCACAACTGAATGGTTTTTGTTGGTGGGGGCAAGAGTTAAGACATCCTTCCTGGCGCCAGCACGTCTCTTAAATGTCTCGGGTGACCAAAGACACCACCAAACTCCAAACACTCATCGAATTTCACTTTGTTTGAGCAACAGGCATGACCGGCAGACCAATGAACCGACCGAACGACAAAACGACCGACCAAAAAGGCCACCTGGACTGATTTTGCTTGTTGTTACCTTGGTGACCAACCAAAAAGGATTGTGCTTCAGCTTAAACTCTGTCTTTTGTTTAGGTTCATTTAACATAATTCAGAGTGTGTTCTTAGGTTAATTACAAACAATTTACAACATTATGTGTGTTGTATAATGAGTCATGTTAAGCTCTTGAATTTGACAGTATTTAACTTTATTCTCCTCACTCAACTTAATGCACTTATTCAATCAACTGTTTGCCACAGTTCAGCTGCATCATCATGAGCATCAGGCAACAGCAGGAGCAATGGCACCTGCAAAATGGGCTACCACAAAAGCCAGCTGCTAGTTTACTAGAACACAGCATGCGATGGGTCGCTCGCCTGGTCCAGCAGGCATGATGAGGTTTAGATTGGGCGGAATGAAGTTCAACCACAGACCGGGCTCAGCAAACAGAGACAGCAGGTGGAAAAACCACTGGTGTATCCGACCACCCGGCCGGGCATTCGTTAGGGATTGCGAGAAATGAATTTTACAAAATTTTTCAACCAGCTTTTTGGGCATAAAATTATTAAGTAAATTTCCAAATTGCATGAGTTCATGCAAACCTAAGTCATTCGGTTGACTTGGTCTTTTTGAAATGGTTAATAGAGAGACATAAATGGCCTTCAGTTAGGATGGAACCAAAAATAAAACCAAATTATGTATGTGACTTGAGCCGTGTTTTGTCCAATCGACTGCAATGTCATGGTTTCAGTAACGAAAAGTAGAACCAGAGGGCCGGAGCTAACTTCGACCGCGCCGAAGTTTGTATACCCTTGCAAGTTGTTTGTTTCTCTTTCCTCACCTTTAGCCGTCAAAGTGGAAACAGTTTTATCTAAAAAGAGTAATGTTTGCGAAAGAACGGCCCACAATCTTTGCATAGAAAATAACGAAGTTATTGATATACAACCCCTGCAGTATATACAAGCCTACATGTAAAATTTCTCTCTGTAGCTTTTACGGTCTAGGAGAAGTTCGCGTTGATCCAGACGGACGGACGGACGGTCATGGCTATTTGAACTCGTCTCGTCGTGCTGATAAAGAATATATATACTTTATATGGTCGGAGATGCTTCCTTCTCTGCGTTGCACACTTCTGACCAAAATAAATACATATACCCTTTTTGCAAGGGTATTAGAAGCAGTTCCGTTCTTTGGCATACTCTTTTATTAATGACAATGAACTAGAAAAGTTTGAGAGCTTAACATTTACTGAGAACGGTTAACTAGAGATCTTGAGAATCTGTTTTTAATTTGATCTTATTTGGAAATCTCCTTAAACATCCTTGGACATTATGAAAAATTATGAACTGGCAAATTTAAAGAGGTTTTACTTTTGTAAAGATGGTTAACTGGCTAACTACCTTTTAGTGGTCGCATTCTCCGTTATACAGAAAAATACCATGAGTTTTGGCCGCAATCTGAAATTACTTACGCCAGACAAAGAGAAGGGTAGATAGAGAGCGGGATAGGACACCTGAGCGTATGAGCAATAATTTCCACATAATATTACGCATACGAAGCGCTTAACCTTTCTTTTACCTTTTACTTTTTTTTTTTGGTATTGTGGCGAGAGAAAAACAAATTGTGCGCTCAAAAAGCATTTTAAAGTCCTATATATACATACATTTACCTATATATATATATATATGTATATAGTATGTATGCCATATCAAGAGAGAGAGCCGCAGTAAAAAAACTTTTGCTCGATAAGAGTTTTTTAATTTGTCTAAAAACGTAAGCTGAGCGCGGAGTTCAATGGGGGCGGAGAATTAAGAGCTGAAAGGTGAGGAGAAAGAAAGAGTATGTGTGTGTGTGTGTGTGTGTGTGTGTGTGTGTGTGTGTGTGTGTGTGCGTCTGTGCCTGGAGGTGTAGGGGCGTGTCTGTTAGGCGCGTAATTTATGCGCAATGAAAGCACTGGGATTAAGGACAAAGGTAGCACAAGGCAGCAGCTCAGAAAGCAACAAAGAGGCGTGGCAAAAAGAGGCGGAGGCTGTGGCGGCAATACACAAAAAAAAGAGTCCTTCGCCTTCTTCTTTGCATTACCTTTCGCCTGGCAGACAGGTGTGACAGGCAAACCGGAAAATTAGCGGAAAGCGTCAAAAGCGTTCCCCAAACGGCAATGTCGCAGCATGTTTCATCTCCCTATCTCCCTCTCCGCTCCTGATTCAACACTCGCGCAACGGTTGACTTTTTGCATAACCACAGAATCAACAGCAGCGGCAACAGCAACAACAACAACAACAACAACCAGCAAGCAATTCCAGTAACTAACTGCTGAAAATGTGCGCGTAGTTTGTGGCCTTCATTGTATTTGTTGTTTGCCGTGTTGACAAATACGCCGCAGGATAAGTCGCCGTTTCTTGTTTTTTTTTTTTTTTTTTGTTATTTCCTACTTTTCCTACCCCCTCTCTCTCTCTTTCATGCTTTGCTATTCTCTCTATCTCTATATCTATAGTTTGTCTGTGGTCCATGGTCCATGGGTCAGGTAATTACCTGAGCTTTTTGCCTATTATATGACCACGTTGTTTGGCAGTTTCCTTGCGGCTAACAGTAACAACAAGAACTGAACAACACAAACGAGCATTTTGGGGTATGCTAACTTTCTGCTCAAAGATGTGATTACTATTTTTAGAATTTACCCAAAACAATATTCTCTTTATGGTCGGCCTTAGATAAATTTCAGAAAGGACCCTTTAAATTTTAAATACATTCAAAGTGGCCGTGCTTAAAAATGTTAAACTATGTGTGTTATGTCTCTAATATTTACTTACAAAATGTTTGTAAAATCATTTTTCATATTTTGTTGCCTAGTGTTTGGAGTAGACTTTTGCCTTTAGACTACTTAGTAGGCAATCACACGTCGTTTCCTTTTCTTAGTTGACCACGTTTTAAAAACATTTTACATATGGTTGGCTAACATTTGAAACTCACCTATACGAGGGTATTTAAAATTCGTTAAACAACTTTGCAGAGATTCCCCTCTCTGCTTTGTGCTAGAGCATTTTAAACGTTTAATTTTAAGCCACAATTCCAAGTTTTGTTGTTTTTGTCATGTTTTTTTCGTTTTTGTCATGCATATCAAACATTTCATGGGCAGTGATGCCTGCCCCCCAGCCAGTATATCCATTGCTCTGTGGGTTTCTGTTTCCCCTCTCTTGACTAGCTCGCCTCCCTGTTGCAGGCTTAAGTAGTCATTGTTTTTAGTGTTGTTATTGTTTGTGTTTTTTGCCTGCGGCTTTGACGCAGCTTAAAATTGGATTTGCGTTTTTGCTTTGACATTGTTTCATGTTGTTTTTTACTGGTCCATTCTACCTACACACAGACACACACACACACACACACACTGGCGCATACCTATACACCTACATTTGTGTAAAAATGTCACTTTAATAACTTTTTTCTGGTTTTGTTTTTTACACGTTTTAATTGCTCTGTCCTAGCAGCTGGCGGGAATATTTTTGCATACCCTTTTTATTAGAATACACTCGGCTTGGGCAGCAATCAATTGTAATTTCATTAGTATACATAATATATACATACATATATCGAAACAAATGCAATCAAATGGCAAGTCTATTTTACCTTTAAATCGAACAAAAAATCCTACAACAATTATTTTCATTGAGATTTTATTGGATTGTATCTTTGTTTTGCTAGGGTATTGGAAATGTCTATAAGTTTGGCGAGTTGACTTGGTTCTTAGCTTCACTTATACTTTTATTTTTTGTTCCTTGTTATTTTTTCTCGTGTTTTTGTGTACCTACTTCTGTTGAATTTTTATTTGTATATTTTTAGACGTGCTACAAATCTCTAAAGCATTCAGTTTTAGGTTTTTATGACTGCGAAACATGAAAGACTCGTACACACTCATAGAGAAAACATGAACAATGTGTGAGATTTCGCACGTTGTTAGGCAGGGCAATAAAAAATATCAGAAAAAAAAACTCGGCATATAATAGACAATGGGAAAACAATTTTCAAATTTACGCAGCCATTGAGGGAAATCGTATTTCTAATTTATAATTTGCTTTTTTGGGCCAAATAATGCGGGCGGGTGGGCATTGTCATGGTCGAACACGCAAATAACTTCCAGGCAGAGGCGACTTGAAAAAGTTACGACTCTGTGTTCAAGGGCATTAAATTAGCAGTTTGTTTGCTACCACCACTCGGTCTCCCCTCTCATGCACACTTCTTGCCAGCCTGGCCTGCCTTATCCTCGGACTTGGCATCCTTGAACACTAAACTTTTCTTTCTAAGCTGCTTAGAATTGCAGCAGCACCAACACCACCAACAGCAGCTAGGAGAAGAGCATTGTGTAACAAAGTTTTCACCCAAGTCACAACCGCAAAGTTATGGCCCGAGAACACAGAAAAGTTAATTCTGAATCGTTGCGCCTGTCGTTATGCTGCACCCTTTGTACAAAACGATTGGCAGGGTATTTAGAGAATGGAATATGCCAGACTGAACCAATTCATCTTTAACTTTATTGAAATCCTCTCAAACCTATTAAAAGCTTACCGATAGGAAGAGAAAATTGTATCGCTTTATTTCAATATCGATGTCTAACTAATGGAATGGAAACAATATTATATTTAGGCATTAATATTTCCAGTCCATCAAATCAAATCAGCATGTTTGTATCAGCAGAATAACGTTTTGAAGGAAGAGCAAGGAATCGTTGTAAAAACTTATTAACTTCAGATTAAAACCAACTTTGCTATAAAACAAATCTTGAGCATTAATTTTCTCATTATAATACCTGTTAGTAATATTTTTTCTTACATCCATTCACCATTAGATAAGATAGGAGAGAATTTTTTAGTTTTCCAAAAATCAAAAGGACAAAAGAGAGAGTAAATGAAACATGTTGTGCTTATATTACACATAATTTCATCAAGTAGTTTAGCTGCTCCTTTGTTCCTCCCTCGAAATGTCTAATGAATTCGTGGAGTAAACACAATGTTTGCTCATTCTATGCCCAAGTATTAGACAGTCGAGCTTGAACACACTCGTTTCTTGCTGTTTTTACCTCCCTTCAATTAAACGCACAAATGAAAATGCAACAACAAGAACACTAAAACAAACATCAGAGCTATAAAAATTGTTTGTAATTATTTGCACAAAATGCTTAATTGTTTGCATTTTACAATGAATTTGCTGCTGTTGTTGGCAAATATTGACAGGACCAAAGAAAAAAAAAAACAAAAAAAAAGCAAACATGAATGGCGAATGGCGGATGTTTCGCCTGTGGCGCAAATTATCACCCAGCGTGTGAAAAAAGAAGCAGCTAGCATTCGCCTGCTACCTACTCCGGCCCGCCTTCTTCCCTTTACCGAGCACCAGCAACAGCAGCAGCATCTTTGTTTGGCGTTTCAATTAAATAAATAGGCTTATTTTTTATGGGGCGCCAAGGAAATTTAAATAACGAACGAGAAAATATCCAACAAAAAATCTCGCATAAAAAAAAGGCATGTGGAGGAGTTCTCTGCCAGAACATTGAACCAGTTTTAAGTTAGGCACATTGGCACACATGTGTGTTTGTGTATTTGTATGTGTAAGTGTGTGAAGTGGAGGATGGAGTCAGAAAGGGAGCGTATGGAGGACAGACGACTGCAGCTTTTAGTCAAGTCTCTGGTTGTACATAAAAAAAGTCAACAGACAAACAAACAACATGTAAATTATGAAAAATGTACTAACAAAGCAGCACACAGGCACACACTTAGTCCACACACACACACACACACACAGACAGACATACTCCCTCAACTAACAGAAAAAAAGGATATTTTTCATATCTAAAGGATTAAGAATTTCAAGTTTTTACTTTCCTACTCAAGTTTATAAGTAAAACTTTTTCCTGCACACACTTTTTTGGTATTCAATCAATCTCTTTGCTAACGCTATACATACAGATAGTAGATATAATCAAATTGTTTTCGCCTAAAAGCTGTTCAAAACAATGCACAATATGTAATACAAAGCAAACTTTAAGGGATATAAGTAAAGTTATAAATAAAAATACTTTTTGAAAACCATTTCGATTTATACGAATAACTAAAATACATATGTATATGTATAATTGTCTACTATAGTTCATTTTAATTGGTGATATTTCATTTGAAGTTTTTACTTTTATTAACCACAACTATTTTTCGAGCTTTAACAATGTAAGGATACGTTTTCCATATTTGCTTACATTTATTATCACTTGTAAATGAATTTACAGTAAATTTGTTTAGACATATACGACCGAAAAGACCTTCCTGGAATAAATTTCATTTTTTCAAATTGGTTAAAGCATTTCATATTGATGTCTACAACTTACTTGATAATTGAAAATCTATGCGTTTGGATTTTGTGGCAAATCGCTTTCATTTGCCCCGCTCTGAACCTGATTGTCCTGATCATCATCACCATTATCATTATCATCATCATCGTCGTCAACCATGGCCAGCGCTTGGTCAAGTGTACGCCTTTTCCAGTCGTTTAAAAGGATCATTTGATGCTTCTCATGATCGGTTAGTGGACCACACTCGTAGACATTTCGATAGCGTCCATTTGTAAATAGCAGAGAGCTACTTTGTGACGGAACTGAAATTGGCAGCCAGGGATTCAACAGCGATCCATAGCGTTGACGGAGCTGCAAGTTCCAATTATTTTCATCGTCTTCTGAATCATTTTCAGGTATACGAATTGGTGGCACTAAATTCGAAAGAGGATCAGACATGGTGGGCGAATAACTTTTAAATTTGAATTTTTTTAACAATCAAAAAAATTTTCTTCACTCTAGAATTTCGATTTAGCAAATCTGTGTAGATATAAGATATTTTATATGGCATAAAACACAAGGCTGCTTTAAAGTGAAAAGCAAATGTGATTTAAAAATAGAGAAAAACTATACATATATTTAGAAAAATGTTTGACATTGATAAAATTTTAATTCTCTATAGAGTTTTTTTTTACGGAAAATTCTATTTAGAGGATTTCAAGTATAGAAATAATTTACCTTAAATTTCGTCCCTTCTGGACACGCCCTTGTACCCAACTCACATACACACACAGAGAGAGAGAGTGAGAGAGAAAGAGGAGTATGTGTAAGAGTGGTATATATGTACATACACATAGTGTAAAAAGAATGTATGTACATTTTGAATTACTGCGTTTCGTTAGCCTTCTTGCTGTTGCTGTTTTCATAGACACTCTAGTGCCCCAAAAAGTGTTGCTGGTCCATGTAGGCATTCAATGGCAATAACCACCTCCTCGCAACTCTTTTTAACCTCGTCCCGCTGGTAACCAAACCTCATCAACTTTCAGTTCAGCCTGAAAAATGTGCACCTGTTTTGTTTATTTTGACTGCGTTGTGTTGCCACCTGCCACCTGCCGTGGCGTTTGAGTGTGTGTATAGCGCATAAAAGTAGGCAACACTTTTTAGCACGTCGTTCGCTTGGCTCTGGCTCATTTGTTAAAGTTTTAGTTGTAGTTTTTGTGTGTTTTCGGGTTTCTGTTTCAGTTTCAGTTAGAAAACAAACAAAACGAACCGAACTCCATGAAATGAACTCATTACAAAGTATGTCCGCCGGCGATTGAATAGATTTTAAAATTCCACAACAACTTTTGACTCCAGCTTAACTTACAGGGTTACGCTTAATTAAATGTTTAATTCTCAGCCACCGCCTCCCATTACCACTACACCCTTTACGCCCTTTCAATAAGAGTCAGGGGAATTAAAGAAAGAGCAAACTGTGTGGGCCAGGGGGGGCAAGATGAGTCGAGATGGAAGTCAGTCGTCAGTTTGTTTCTTTTGTTCACAATGCAACCGGCAGCTAATCAGTTGAGAAAATTTCCTCTAAGATGCTTAACGCAGGGAAACAAAAGCGAGAGACCGAACCATACCGCCCTTTGGGGCACTTTAATTAGCCGCACAAACAAAAGAAAAACTTTGTATTTGCCAACCAAGCGTGAAGAAATGAAGACGAACGTGAAGAATCAGGGAAACATAAGGTCAAAAGTGCCAATACAATGTATAAATATAAATGAGCAGTAACAACAAATTCGAGATGGGGCTAAAAGGTTGGCCCGAATTGGGTGTTAAAGGTAGGGCAACGAGCTTGCTTAATTATTACGCCTCATTGCGGACTTCCGGAACAAAAAGAGCGAAAAAAAGGTAAAATGGCAGACGGCTTAAGTTATTAATATATTTCCCCTCATCAATTCATGTTGCATGAACATTGGCATCAATCACAAAATGAAAATGAAAGAAAAGGTGCCGCATTTTATGGTTGCCAAATTAATCGCAATTGTATTGAGATTGATGACCGAATTGGCATTTCTCTTTATATTTTTTGTGTTCTTTTTTTTGGGTTGTGTGTTCAGAAGTGGACAAGCTGTCCCATGTTTTTTTTTTTTATTTTGGTCTGCAGCAATTAAAATGTTTGCTGTGTGTGCAAAGGAAAGGATCGAACGACCCGAACCGAACTAAAGCGGTGGAAAAACAAACTGCTACAATGCGAAATTAACAGGCAAAATATTTATTTATTTCATTTATTTACTCCAATAAAAAAAGGCAAATAGAGTAAGAAATATGTATATAGGGCAAAATGTTTGCAGAATTCACAACAACGAATATATCTGTACGCTACCACGGTAGGAGATTTTTGCAGGGCTTTTCTCCAACCCACATAGCGTATACGTGATGTGTGAATTTTTGTAGCATACTTTTCTGGTGAAATTTTAATTAATTGCCAGGTGTATAAAGAAAAGTATTCTCTTTGTATCTGAAATTGCTACACGTTGATCATTGAAATTGTTGAAATTGTTTTTATAAATCGAAATTGGGATGGGAATTAGCTGACTCAGCTGGAAATGTCTTCATTTCGCACACACACACGCACACACACATACTCAGTTTGTCTTGCAAAAGTCATTTTCAATCTCTTTTCAAGCCACAATAATTCAATTATGAAACGCCGCAGGCAAGAAACCACAACAGCAATGCGGGTGTCTTTCCACTTACTTACAAAAACCCTAAACAACTCGAAACCTCCACCTCAAACGCACAGCAGCACCCTACGTTTCAATCCAATGTTCTCTCTTGATCCCCCTTTTGCTCTACAATTTTAATGGTTTTATGAACATTACAGCAAATTGAATAAGGTTAAAGTTCCGTTTATGATGTCCCATTTCCAAAAGATTACGCATGCTTTTAAAAATCGTCTCCGGAAGTTAAGTTGCCTTTTGCCTTGAACTCAGTCAAGTGTTGAGACGGCATGGGCGTCGTCGCCAGCGTCGGCGGCGGCATCAGCGTTGTAGGCGGCCCATATAAAGACATTTTGTGTGAGAAACTTTTCCCGACTGCAATTTAACTAAAAGCCGTCATAACATTTAAGCAAAAGAGCGCAAAAAGGTGTTGGCCATTCCAACAGTAACAACAGCTGAAACGAATAGGCCCATAATCATACAGGATAGCCTTTTGGTATAAACATTTATGTAGCCACTTCTTCTTCTTCTTTCTCGTCTGTCCCATCCTTACATCCTGGCCACCACCGACCCCCTTGTCCTTGCTAGGATTTTTACTACAAATCCAATTGAAATCGTTGCTTTTTGCGGACACAAATCCATTTAATAACCAACATAAATACAAGTTAAATGAAGCTTTACGACTTCTCTCCCTGTGTGTGTGGATGTGAGTAACCAGCACCACAGGAAACTACCATACTATACAGTATATGTATATATAGATATATATGCTTGTAGAATCAAGAGTGAAACTTTTTCACACACGTATGCAAATGTGTGAGTAAGAGACTTTGTGTGTGTTCGGTGTATCTGTGTGTATTGTGAGAGTGTCAATTCCCGCAGCGACATTTTATGGAGCGAAAGAAACCAAACGAATGCTGAGACAAGTCTTGGCAGTTATACTAGCGAGGGAAGGTTCGAAAATTTGCATTTTTTGTTTGAATACAATAAAGTTAAAGTGCTTTATACCGCGAATACATTAAATCAAGCTGCTTAAAATACTTACGTTAAATTGGTTGTTATTTCGGATTTGTTGCTGTTGAAAGGAATTTACGTTGAAATAGGTAAACAATAAGCCCATCTAATAATCTCTCTTTTATTTTCTTTTATGGCTCAAACTCATCTCGCATTTATCTATCAAAGTCCCATTTTTATGCTGATTAACCTAAACAACTCTCGATAAGTTCTGTGGTCCCCACAATGTAATTGAATAAAAATATGCCTTCGTTCAATAGAAAACTATATTTATATATACATATATATAAATATACTAGATATATACATAAATATCATCCGCTATCCACTTGTGGCCTCCTGTTTGTGGGCCATAAAAACTAATAAACTTGACATAAATAAGTGGTAACAGTGTGGTAGGAGTGAACACAAGTAAGCCAAACAGGTTTCTTCTTATACTTAAATTCATATAAAGGGCAACAGTTTTATTTTTTTGGTCTGTGCTCTTAACCAACAGCTGTGTGTGTGTATGTGAAATGAGAGAATTATGTGTAATTGCATTTTATTGCCATAAATAAAAGTTTGAATGAGCTTCATGGCAAGTATGGGCTTGCTTTGCCCTTTTTTTTTTTTGTATTTTCCATCTCAATTAGGAAACAGTTGCAACTGTTGTTGAGATATTTGAGCAATTTCCACAAGATTTCTTAATTAAAAACTTGCTCCGTCTTCGTCTCAGTCTCAGAGTCCCAGAGTCTCTGAGTATCTCAGTCATTCTCTATCTCTCTCTCTCATTCTTATTCGCTGAGGTGTCAGCAACAATGAAAATATTTTCTGCTTACCCATAAAGTGTTTTCTCTATTCTTTTTCCCCTTTCCTTGGTATTTTTTTCGGTTGTAAGTGTGTGTTCGTTTGTTCGTTGGTCTTTTTTTTTTTTGGCAATTTGCTTTTGCACATTTTTCTTCATTTACTTTGCAGCGGAATCTACGAAATTTCATTTGCAGTTATGTTGCTATTTTCTAGGGTAAAATAACAACAACAAGAACAAGACACACGAAGGGAAGAATGGAAAATGTGGCACACGTTCGTTCAGTCGCTAGCCTAAAATATATTTGCCAAGCGCTTCACTTTGGACGCACAGTCAAACAATTTGCTTTTTCGGACCCAAAGAAGCGAAATATTGTACATAGAGTCAAAAGTTATTATTGTGGAGATGGAAGTTGAACAAGATGGCGATGGCGGGCGGGGAGATAGAAGAGATGGGCAGTTGGACCTTCTTCCTATTCCTCTTTTCGCAGACCTCTGTTACTCACTTTTTGTGTGTGTGTGTGTGTAATGCCCTTTTACAGACTTCAGTTTCGTTTGTGTGTATCGGTGTGCCTAATGCCCGGCGACTGCGACGACGACGACGACGACGACGACGACGACAACGACAACGACGACAATGAGACGACGACATTGTCCGTTCAACAATTTGTGAACGCTTCACTTGTTTGGTTGAAAAGTTGGCAAACATTTTCTATTGCATATTTTTAGGCAAAACAACTTTCCTGTCTCTTGACCAAAGTTTTTGTATAAACGAAAGAGAATGAAAATTGCAGCACATAAATACACTGCACTGAAAGGTACCAAAGGTTTCATGTGAAATATATATATTAATAAATCACAATGACCAAATGAAATTCTTAAGGAAAATTTACAACAATTTCTTACTCTCAGCTTTTTAAAGTAGTTCAATGCAAATGCAATTATGGAAGATACAAATTGTTAGATTTTGTTAAATTACATTTAAGTTAAACCCTTATAATTGAGATTTTAGTTAATTTTTCAGTTTTAAGACAAATCAATCAAAAAAATAAAGAAGAGACTTGTTTTCTCTAGAATAATACATATAACATTCCATTTGCCAACTACTCGTATACGTAATATAATTTTTTATAGCATACTTTTTAGGTAAAATGAATGCATTACTTGGAGAGCGTCGTTAGAAACGATTAAATAATAATTTACAATGAATTGTTGTGCAAATAATTACTCGGAAAGAATAGTTTTCATTTCAAGCTATATCTTCAAATTGATATCTAAGACAATTAAATCGTATATTTCTTTTTAAGGGTATCTCATCTTCTACTATATTATTGTCGGTGTTGGCGTAGTTCCGTTTTGTTCGTATTCTATGGCCTTTTAATGTGCGACAGGTCAATGCGTTCTATAAACTCAACTTAACTCAATTCGCTGCTTGGTATTACCAATAAGTTTGTTTTGGCCTTGGCATAAAATTTGCCATGCTCGAGAGCGAAAGATACGAGAGTAGAGAGCAGAAACTTTTACCTTTGCACAGTCAGCCATATTGTAATTGCATTTTAAATGGCTGCACATAAACACACATACACATTGCTGTTTGTCTCTCTCTGTGTGTGTGTGTGTGTGTGTGTGTGTGTGCATTTGGCAAGAGACTCAACCTCAACACCCACATGCGGCCACAAAATATGGTAAATTAATTCAATATTAAGCAATCAAATATTGTCACCACATCATCAAATGCTGCGGCTTTCAATGTCAATAGTTCTATCTGCCTCTCTCTCTCTCTATCTATCTCTTTCTTTCTATGTGTTTTTGTATTTGCGCCTTGAATTAGGCTATGCCAAATTGAACAGCAGACGATGCTAGTCATTTGTTGAATTGGAGAAAGGAATTGAATAAATGCAATCAATGGTAGAGGATTCTAGATATTCATCTAACAATGACTGAGTCTCTTTCCCTTGCTCCTTTTGGCCCGTCTGTTACGGTATCGTTTCGGTTTCTCGTTTATTAAATTTTGCTATATGGCAAACAAATCCATTCATATGTGCGTATGATTGGCTTGTACTGACGCTGCTTGACTTGGCTTTTATTAATTTTCCTCGCGCGCGTTGAGCATTGGATTTTTGCATGTTCGTCCTTCCTTACACCACTTCATTCGTTCTACTACTCTCTCTGCTGGTTCTTTTTTTTTCCACTGCGACAAAAGAATTTAATTAAAGCGCAGCTCAGGCATTGTCTGTGCACTATGACTATGGCTCTGGGTGTGTGTGTGTGTATGTGTGTGTGTGTGTGTATGTGATTCTATCTGTGTTGATGTTTGTGTGGGTGTGAAACAAACGGGTTACTGGCCATGTCAGCGAAAGGATTAAGACGTTGTGCCCGGTGCCAACACGCTTGAATGACCTGACTGCTGTCTGAATGCCTCCTGTCTGCTTACCTCTTGCCATTTGCCTGACGGCAACTGTCCAAGTCAGTTTGAGATAATGTATATAAGGTGTAGATTGTATGGGGCATTGGGCTAGAGTTTGACATTTTGCCTAGATAAACTTACCTGATAGCGTTGAGTTGAAATTCTGCAAGAATTATGTAAGCCGAATGTCAAATATTAACAATAACAAAGTTAAAACATCATTTTTAAACATCTCACAAAACACTCAACTAGATGGGCCTCGTGAATGGGGTCACAGCTTGTAACGATTTAGGAATTGACTCACTGTCAATTAACTTGCACCATTTAGTTCCTGACTGATGACTAATGCGCTTTCTGCATTTCATTTTGATGTAATATAAGATGCTTAACACGAAATTATTAACATTTAGTTAAGTTACGTAAATTTAAGTTGGCAGTCAACTCAATCAGTTGAGCTTTTTTTTACTAGTTTCAGACCTGTTTGCTTTTCGTCGCTTGTGTAATTAAAGCTTTGTCTTCTGTGTGTTGTTAGATCTGCTTATGTATATATATTTTCACTTGATTATTGTCAGAACGTTGGGCAAATATAATTTAAAGCCAGGTCATAATTTTGTACAATTACAATTTGCATAAAACTCAGCTCAGGTGTAAAATGTTTGTCTGCTCATGTTTTGTTTAATCCATGTCACTGTTGGAAAATTACAAAAAGTTTTTTAATTACATACGGAGACACACACACACATGGCGAGAGAAAGATAGAGAGAGAAAGACAGAGAGAGAGAGAGAGAGAGAGAGATAGAGAGAGAGAAGGTGAGACTGACTGTGTGACATAGAGGTTGTGGAATTTGTTTTGGTTGTGCACAAAAGTAGACTATGCTTTTCATTTTGCGCTTTTTGAGTGAGTTTTTGAAGTACAGAGTCGAGTTGAGTTGAAGTTGTTGCCGCATTTGTCACGTTGTCTGTGCGTGTGTCCTTGTCATTCCGGTTTGCCGTTGCCGTTGCCGCTGCTGTTGTTGTTGTTGTTGTTACTCCTGCTGTATTTGTCATATGCCATGTTGTACACGCACTCACTTTGACACTTTTCACAATTTTCGTGCGCCTCCCATCCGGTCCCACCCATTCGCATCAACTCTCACCGTTCATTTTCTTTTTTTATGTGCATTTAATTGCAACGAAATTTTCCAAATTGTTCTTTTGTGTCTATATAATTTACACATATATACATACATCAGGGTTGGGTTTGGATTGGGGGGTGGGTAAAGCGACAGTTGTCATTCGGTTTGTCAAAAATGTATGAATAATGAGTTTTGTTGTAAAAGAATATTGCATGTCTCATAGAGAGAGAGTGAGAGCAAAAGAGAGAGTAAAGGCAGCGAGACATAAAAGTGATGAAAAGTTAAAAATCGCTATGCCATGTGCCTTCCACACATTTTTGACACATCATCACGAATTGTGATAGCTAGTGGCAGGCTCGCATTTTGCTGGGTTTCTCTTAAATATTTAATTCGATATTGGTTGATAATTATCAAAGTCAGAAAACATACTGCAACAATTTTAGTTTTTTGATTGCACTGCAAAGATAAAGGTATTAATAACTGACCTTATACTTAGTTTCATCTTAAATAAAGATTTACCTTAGTTTCGAATTAAAAATTCATTTGTTTCAGTCTATGGGATTAATCCTTAAGAATATATTAATTATTTTCTTCAGTCTATGACACTAAACGAATTTAAATTATGTATACATATATATGTATATGTATGTATGTATATACCGATATCGACTTAATATCTATTGGCTGTGTATACATTTTTGCAGTTAAACTGTTGTCTCTTTAGGTGAAGAGTTAATTTATTTTTTTAACTCAGGACTATTGCATTGGGAATCATTTGTTTTGTTAGTTTCTTAATTTCTTTTAATTTGTGTTGTAGATTATATTTTTCCACTTGCCCTTTCTTCTTTCTTTGCTTCATTTCTTGCTCCATTCAGTTTTCCCATTAACATATATACACACACATTTGTTTATCTTTGTCTCTGATTTAACTTTGTTTTAACTTTGAAAGAAGAAGTATTTTCTAAACCTGAAGTTGGCATCTCTTGAGCAAATGACACAAACATACAAATAAACATACATACACAAACACACACAAACACACACACACATACACATATATATATATATATATATATGTATATATATTATATATTTACCTCTATATAAAGTGAAAACAAAGGATGCATTATATATTTAAATGAAGCAAATGAAACGTCAACTGCAGCATTGAGAAAGACTTTCTTCTGTCTCTTCATTCACCGTCCCCTCCTGCCGCGTCAACTCCCTTTTTTCCCTTCTGTCCTATACATGTGTATGTGTGTGAAAGTTTTTGTTTATTGTTTTTGGTCTTGAATTGTTTTGTTATGTCAAATGGCCTGAAGCGATTGAAATTAAATTTATTTGCACAATATTTCACTTAAAATTTTAACTTAAAAGCCAATTTAAAATCTTTATTATGCAAAAAGCATGCATAATTCTTCAATAAATGGTTTTGAGCCCTCTTTGCATATACGGCGAGACACACACACACAAACACACTAAAGGAAGTGTTGGCCCTATAACTATGGCTATGACTAGCCATGGTCATGTTCTAGTCCATGTGAATGCCTTTGCCTGCTTTTCTGTTGTTGTTGTTATTATTGCAATGGCCCATTATTATTGCCCTTTTTGGTTGTTATAACGGTTGTTGTTGTTGTTGCTGTTGGCAAAGGCGCTGGCAGTTCCCTTCCTTTCTCAGTTGCGACGTCGTTTTTGGTCAGTTAAGCGCGCTCGCCCCGCTTTCGCTTACCCACACACATACACACTGTCGGGAATCGGAACTCGTGTCATTTCCGCACAAAGTTTAGCATGCTTTTAGGCTTGGCCACTTAACACACACACACACATTCACATAGACAGCCATCCAGAACACAGTGGGTGGGCCTATGGGTCATATAAGCATGTTTGCGAAACATCTGTGAATGTGTTCTTGAAATTTATTTCACCACAAAATATGGGCATAGCTTTAATATATTACCATTGCCTAGTCTTTGGGGGTGCAGAGTGGTTACAACTACAATATGAAATTGAGTTTATATCCCAATAAAATACCAGCTTTGGCATTAGGCATGCGCAAGTAATTTTAGCAAAATGTTTTTGCTTTTAATTAGGATTTCAAGTTTAGATATCTTAGACAATTGGCATAATCAGAATCTACTTCAATCAAAATTACAATCTTAGAATCTTTGGAATCGGCCCCTTATGCTTACGCCTCTGATGGCGTTTTTTCCACTGTCGTTGGCCATCAAAAAGTTGTTTAATAAATGTACTCACAATCACACACACACACACACATATGTCCCTCAAACATTTGCCTACACATTTTCCCATTTTGTTTGCCAAGTCAGCAATTGACCTTGTGGTCAACGAAAAAAAAAACAAGACAGAATAAAATAATAAAAAAAAACAAAAAAAAAATATATAAAAAGAAAAAGAAAAACCTCATACATTCAGAGCAAATCTGCTTGGCCGCTCCAACAACAACAAGAAAAAGGATAAACTTTTTTAATATTATGTCAATTGTAGTTATTATACTTGGCTCTAGACTTTAATGCAATTTGCCTGCTGTCAGTTGTTGTCTCATATTCTCAATTTGCTTGGTTTGTCTGTCTTTAATGTTTCGGTTGTACTGCATTTAATTTCATTTCAGAGAGTTCTGTCGAGTTTATTTATGCGATGGCAGTGCTAATTATAAGAACGCGAGTTTTGCTTCATTTTAATGAGCGGCAGTTAAAAGTCGTAACGAGCTTAATTGCGAGCCGTCTTTCATTAATAAATTTACTTGCCGTGCCCTGCCGTGCCTTGATTTGCCCTGCCTTGACTTGCCTTAGCCTGTTGCCAGTTGCCAGTTGCCTCCCAATGTATTTTGCCTTTTTCTTGCCATTTTGCACTTTGTGCACGTTCTTCTTAATGAAGATGCAAACTTTACACTTTTCCTGTCAACAAAAAGCCAACAACGTTTCAGCTAGTTACCGCTGACCAATGCTGCGTATGCGTAATATTTAGTCTGTCACCTTCTGTTCTTATAAAATCAGCAACCATTGAATTGATGGTTGCTTGTTTAAAGTACATAATGCTTTAATTTCTTTGTTGGGTTTACGTTTAAATAGGCCAAAGCTCTTAGGGCTATGTACACAAATATTTCTTTAAGACATACATATTTATTTGTAGCAATTTGTTGTTTAACAGTTTTTCATTTTTTTTCTTTTTTGTTTCCTTTGAATTAAGATTTTGCTGAAACTGAAGAAAAACCTAATATTTCCTGTTTTGTTTTTTATTTAGTTGTTGCAGCTGGCAAATATTTAAATAAATATTGAGAATGCAAAGCATCGTAGTCTTTATTTATTGCATTGATTTTTTTTTTCTGTTTTTTGTGTTTTTATACCATACACCCATAGGGTGAAATGGTATATTAAAGTCGCCAAAATGTATGTAACAGGCAGAAGGAAGCTTTTCCGACCCCATAAAGTATATATATTCTTGATCAGTATCAACAGCCGAGTCGATATAGACATGTCCGTCCGTCCGTCCGTCCGTCCGTCCGTCCGTCCGTCCGTCCGTCCGTCCGTCCGTCCGTCTGTCCGTATGAACACGTAGATCTCAGAGACTATAAGAGCTAGAGTCACCAAATTTGGTACGTAGACTCGTGTATTACCTACGGTGTTCAAGTTTATTTCAAATTTTTGCCACGCCCCCTCCGCCCACGAAATTTAAACAAATTTGATTTTCTTAAAGATTATAATAGCTAAAGACATCAAATTTAGTATGATTAATCCTTGAGTAAGCGCGCACAAATTTGTTGCAAAAAAATTTGCCACGCCCCCCTCCGCCCACGAAATTTAAACAAATTTGATTTTCTTAAAGACTATAATAGCTAGAGGCACCAAATTTGGTTTGTGTATTTGTTTAATAAATGCGCATATATTGTATATGCAACTATTTTGCCACGCCCCTTTCCGCCCCCGTAATTTGGAAAAACTCGATTATCTCACGTAATTTTCTACCTTTTGTAATCAAATTTGGCACACTTGAATTTGATACTAATACCCAGCAAAACACCAAATTTGATCAAAATCGGACAAAAAACAACCAAGTTATGCATATAAACGTTTTTCCATAAGGCCGTAGTTGGTCGTTGGCTGGTGGGGGCGCTAGGGTGCTCGTATACTTGAGTGAGGGAGATTCTAAGATTTGCTTGTAATAAAAAGCATGTGAAAATGCATTTGTTTAATAAATTTAAAATATTTGCTTTACTGGTGTATGGTATACCTAAGTCGGCGAGACGACTTACTTACTTCATTTGTTTAATTGTTTGCCAATTTATTATTGTGTGTTTGTATGTGTCTGTCTGTTTGCGTCTTTAAAGTTTGTATGTGTAAAAAGCAAAAAAAAAAAAGAAAGAAATCTAAGCTGATGGTACGAAAATTCTTTTGTCATAACAAATTGTTGCAAATATATTTATGTTTAAATATTGAAGAATTTTTTCATTGTGTGGCAGTTATTTGTTTATGTTTTTTTTGGATTTTGAAAGGTTTAGGGTTTCGTTACATTTTATACTCAAATGGTGTGGTAACTTTGAGTCGTCTACAATGTTTTTGAAGAGCTTTTAAAGAGTATTCAAACTATGAATTAAATTTAGTTTTCAAGAATATTTTAAACACAAAAATCCACTTAGATGCTGCCTTTAGCTTTACCTCTCTCTCTCTCTAAGTGTGTGTGTGTGTGAGTTTACCCATAACAGTTAACCCATTTTTTGGCCAGCTGCCAGTTAACCCAAATTTTGCCGCCCATAAACTGTTACATGCATATTTTGTTCACTATGTGTGTGTGTGTGTGGGTTTTTTTCCTCTCTTCTTTATTGTTGTGGCTTTTCTTTTACTAACAGCCATAAAAACAATTTCATTATCGTTGTTTCGGTCAACTTTAAATATCCGCTTCCCCTTTAGTTTTTTGTTGCCTTTGTTTCAAATGTTTTATATATTTAAAACTAACTAATTGCATAAACCTTTAGGGTCTATCAGTGTAATTGAATTAAAATGAACCTGCTGCTAAAGCAAAATCAACCCGAAAACAATATCAATTGCCTACGCTAATTGTAGGTCATTAAGTGGAGAAAAATATAGCTGAGGACACCTTTTACTGGCCACACATAACTTTGATTTTCTTTTACTTCTTGTGGACGTGAGAGAGTGGCTCTAGAACGCATTAAATATGTGCTTTGTTGTCTAGACATGACTTAGCCTGAGGCCTGAACCTGGCCAAATAAATCTGCGTTGGGTTACAGTTGTCTAGAGTACACTAGAGAGAGAACGGGAGAAAGAGATCAAGAGAAGGAGATTGGGTAAAAGGAAAAACACCCGAGAAGGAGTTTGGGTTAACCAAATAAATGTACTTTTTCGGGGGGTCACTCTTCATTCTGTATGCCAAGCAGAGGGTGTATGCCTTTGTGTGCCTCTGTGTGAGTATGTGTGTTTGTGTATGTGTGTGTGTTTGTGTGTGTGTGTGGGCGTTGTCGTTAGGCAAACACATGTAAACACAAACGAAAGACAAAACTTAAACACGTGGAAAGCAGCTTAACAAAGTCAACGAATGTTTGACTTTGTATAGGAAAATTAATGTTAGGACTTCAATTTACCACAAAACAGATTGACGCCTTCCCTCACTCTTCGTTTTTTGGGTAAAATTGATTTGAGTTTGTAATCGAACCATGACAAATATGCATAGGATAAATATTTTCCAATTTATTTTTAGACTCGATTTACTTTCACTTTCTACTTTGCCACCCCAAAAAAATGTTCAAATTTCGCCAACAGTTAACAATTTTTATCTTTCTTTTTGTTTTTGAATAAAACTAAGAAGGAAAAATGTATTGTTTAAATGGCGAAAAACGTTAGCAAAAAAAAACACTTCACGTAGAATGAAATTGTTTGTCAAGCTTATTGTGATCATTAGGTTAATATAGAACCAGAAGGCCGGGGCTAATTTCGACCGCGCCGAAGCTCGTAAACCCTTGCATCTTTATTGGTAACTCTTTTCTTATCCATAGCCATCAAAGTGGAAAAACGTTTTATCTAAAAAGGCCAACGTTTGCGAAAGAACGGCCTACAATCTTAGCATAGGAAATAACGAAGTTCCCCAAAGTCACTGTTTTCGACCTATCGTTCCTATGGGAGCTATATGATATAGTCACTCGATCTTGATCAAATTTGGTACACTAATTTATAGGTGTAATAAACTGACCAATATTAAATTTCACGACAATAGCTGAGAAAATAACGAACTTATTGAGAAAAGTCACTGTGCGTGACTTTGCCGTTTGTATGGGAGCTATATAGTGGTCCGATACGACTGAATCCGAGATATACAACCCCTACAGTGTATACATACAAGCCTACATGCAGAGCTATCAGCTCTGTAGCTCTTAAGTTCTAGGAGGAGTTCGCGTTGATCCACACGAACGGACGGCTATTTGAACTCGTCTCGTCGTGCTGATCAAGAATATATATATACTTTATATGGTCGGAGATGCTTCCTTCTATGCGTTGCACACTTCTGACCAAAATTAATATACCCTTTTTGCAAGGGTATAAAAACAGTTTCATTATATTCTAATGCTGCAGCGATCTTCTAAGAAACGAAGTAAGTAAACCTTTTAAAAGCTCATCTATTGAGATATATTTTATCCATCTTTAAGAACTGATCTTGTTTTCATTGCTAAAACATAGGTTTTGGAATGAGGAATAGATTAACTTTAATGGCATTTCGGTTATGAGAAAAGTTTTTATATTTTCCCTCAAATTTTCATCAGCTTGGTACACTTACATGGCTGTTAGCTCAACAGGTGGCATTCGCCGACCCATTAACTCAATAATGATGATAATGCAAGCAGCAGGTGCCACAGCTATTAAACGTGTGAATGTCATGCAAGACTCATTAGGAGTTTAGCACCCCAATATAACTGAAAATCTGAGTGTGTGAATCCAATAGATACCCACACAGTTACCCCTCTGACCCCAATCTATACACAGACAATATATACACACACACTCTCAGACAGATCTCACATGCAGTCAAAAGAAAGTTTCTTTTGGCAAAAGTTTTATAGCCTTGCTGTTAACACTTTGATTGCCTGCAAGTTTTAAAACTGTCGACACACACACAGACAGAGACCCATATCCTTACCCCAAAAGTTTCACCCCGCTCTCCTCGTTTCGCAGCTCCTTCCATCTACGAAATATCTTGTTATGGTATAGCCAATTCTGTAGCCGATCCCAATTCGTATGCAAATGTTTTAAAGTGCACATGGTAAATGCTAGGGAAAAAGTTTACTCAACTGTAACGCCAATTTATTTTTGAGGCTTGCTGAAATGCATACACTACAATAGATGGGGATATGAGACTAAAGAGGAATACGCGACTAATTCTCATACAATTTTAAGTAATTCGTAATCAGTTTCGGAAAAACTAACTTAGATGTTAACGAATTTGTGTTTGAAATTTGAAAATAGATACAGAAAGTTTTCTTAATAAAAGTTTCAAAATCGTTCACCATGAAGTTTGTCTTCCAATTTAATAAAATACGCTTCAGATAGAGACTAAGACTTTGACTAACAAAAACACATAATAGATTTTAATAGAGTCTTTTGCTTTCGGCTCAATATTATCTGAATTGTTGCTTTCAAGACTCTCTCTAAGTCATTCAACTGGCTAATGGTTATTTATTGCACTTCTTTAGACTGATAACCGCACAAGTAGTAGAAGAAGTAGCTGACAGTGAGTGCATTTAATAGTCGAGTAGCCTCTCAATTAGATTTGCACTTGCACAAAGTTTAAAAGCAGAAAAGAAAAAAAATGCAGGCTTGGTCAGGCTTTAAGGTTTTAAAGTGGCCTTTGGCCATTGATACGCATTGCATTTCATGTGTAAATAGAGCTTGCAATTGTGAAAAGCTGGTAAGTACTTATGTAAGCAACAACTGCATAAGTACGGACAGGTAGACATACATACACACACACACACACACACAACGCACAGCCCAGGCCAGCTGCAACTTATGCTCACCTCTAGGGCAGTTCTGGGGCCGCCTCCAACATCCGCCACTATAAATAAATAAGATTAAGCGCACTTGAGTGTGTCTGTGTGAAATGAGTGAAACATTTTTTGAAGCACGCCACAAGAAGAGGCAGCTCCAGCAGCGGCTTCAGCGGCAGTCAAGCATCCACAAGGCAAACGACGTGCCCGGACTTGGAAAAACATGAAATAAACATTTTGTTGTTGCATTTTTTCGCCGCAAAAATAATAAAAAAGTAAGATGCAAGGGCAAAACAGAAAAAAAAACCCTTAACAGCAAAAAGAAGAGCGAGAGGAAAGTTTCTCTCACTCTCTTTCTCCCTCCCTCTCTTTCTATCCAACTGTGTGTGACTGCATTTGGAATCAGCGCTGCAAGTTGCTTGACTTGACTTGTCTTCCTCCCACCCCCTGCTAGTACTTTAGCCTCAGCATGAACTGCTCATAATTCAGGAAGTGTGTAGTACTTTCTTTTCTTTACCCTTCCCCGCCCACTCTATATAACAGTCTATTCGCCCGTTTCCGTTGCTTTTCCCCCGTGCATTTTATAACAAGCTGCTTGCTCAAATTGGAGACAGCTTAATAAATGTCACCAAAATGTTGCAAAGCTTTCTCTTGTTGTTAAAAAAAAAGAAACAATAAGTGAGTGAGTGAGAAAGGCAGGAGAACAAAACACACTACGACAATTAAATTAAATCATTGTTGTAATAAAAAAGTAAAACATAATTAAATATGCACTAAAAATATACACAACAACATTTTTATACCCTTGCAAAAAGGGTATATTAATTTTGGTCAGAAGTGTGCAACGCATCGAAGGAAGCATCTCCGACCATATAAAGTATATATATGTATTCTTGATCAGCACGACGAGACGAGTTCAAATAGCCATGTCCGTCCGTCCGTCCGTCCGTCTGGATCGACGGGAACTCCTCCTAGACTGTAAGAGCTACAGAGCTGAAATTATGCATGTAGGCTTGAATATACTACACAGTTTGTATATCTCGGATTCAGCCGGATCAGACCACTATAGCTCCCATACAAACGGCAAATCACTTCGTTATTTTCAGCTATTGTCATGAAATTTAATATATACAAACTGTGCAGTATATACAAGCCTACGTTCAGCTCTGTAGCTCTTACGGTGTAGGAGGAGTTTGCGCTGATCCAGACTGACGGACAGACGGTCAGACGGACAGACGGACGGACATGTCTATTTGAACTCGTCTCGTCATGCTGATCAAGAATATGTATACTTTGTATACTCGGAGATGCTTCCTTCTATGCGTGGCACACTTTCAACCAAAATTAATATACCCTTTTTGCAAGGGTATAAAAAGGGTGTAACAAATTAAAGATGAAAATCATGTTTCAATTTGTCTGCATTTAATGAGCATGCAAAAAGCATAGTTGAGTGGTTAAAAGGGAAAAAGGGCTTGAAAGTATTTGTGTACATAACTATTTTTATACCATTTACTCATAGGGTGAAATTATATATTAAAGTCGCCAAAATGTATGTAACAAGCAGAAGGAAGCTATCTTCCAACCCACTATGGGTTGCGGACCCATTTTTTGAGCACTTTATTCAAAAATGTATGTTAAACAATCATTTTCATTCTCATTGCATTGGGTAAAGTAATAAATATGTTTTGCAAATGTTTTTCGACAAAATGGGTGTGGCATCTCGCCTCCACGGACAAAAAACCGTATTTTGCCCAAAAAAGTATGCTAAGTATATCATTAAACATAATACGTTTCCTACAACCGTTGTGATTTTAATATTTTCTTCAAATTTAGGGCCAAGATTCATAGAAAAATCTACAAAACTATCTTAAAGTTGACCAATATCGTTATCAGCATAAGTAATATAGACACTTCAAACAAGCAACTGCTTCTGTCAGCCGTGGAGTTCCAGAAATGCGTTTGCAGGTTTTTTTTCAGGCTTAAAGAGAAAATCAAGAGATCTGAACATACGGAAAAAGTTTGTAAAATCTGCGATTCTATTGTTTTTCTTGGCATGAAGGTTTGGCTTATATGTATAGCAACCAGCAACTGTGTAATTCTGCGTATTACCGCTTTCAGTAGCTAACCCTATTTGTGGATGCATAAATGAGACATAATTGTCGCGCAAACGATTTTTGTGTTGTTATTGGAGCTATTCCCTATTATTCAAAAGGTCCTTTGCATCTACCATCTAAAAAACTAAACTTAAAACCATTCAAATTGGTCTTATATGTTTTGGTGCAATTTTAAAAAAAATGCCTACTATTCACTTCTAATTTCGTATCAAATACACCTGGAGCACTGTACACTACATGCACCTGCAACCTATGAACACTAACTTCATATACTTCATTTCTAATTCGTTGTTTCCTGCTATATTGAAAGCTTATCCATATGTAGGAATATGAGGTTATGCGCTAAAAAGTTGAATTCCAAAAAAAGTGGTTATTTGTGGACATTGGGACTTTTATATTTTACAAAGAATTTATTATTCTATTCAACAGTAAAAGTTTTAGACTGGACACTGGTAGACATTTTTTTAAAACTCTCCCTAAAGTTGAGATTTCGTAACAAGATTTGTTTTTGAGAGTCGCTTATAATTACACAGATTTTAAGACACACTCCTCAATTTAGAACAAATCAAGTCTACTAACACATAGTACAAGACCGACTTTTTCAATTGCATCTTTAGTTTTATCAATAACGTTTTTCTTTTAAAAGTTATATACACTCAAAGTCAAGCAACAATTTGCACCAAATGCAAGCATTTTTGTTTTGTTCCCAACACTTGTTTTCGACAGCGTTATTCTCACCAGTGTTGAACAAATTTGAAAAACCAAGTATGCAGAAATGTGAATTGATATATTATCTATAAATTGGCATCAAAATATTTGGGTTTCAAAAACTTTTACAAATTGACTTAAGTGCTCCAAAAACGTCTGAATAATCCATAGTGCAACCCCTTAAAGAATATATATGTATATGTATATTTGTGTAGTAAATGAAATAAAACTGATTTTCTGAAATACTTCACCTCTAGATGCAATTTGGACAGAGTTGGCCTGTAGCGGCTTGTTTTTTATAATCCGTTCTAAAGCAGTTCTTGCTATTTGCCTTCGTACTCTAGTAGACTTCTTTTGATTAACCTTCCTTCCTTAATGAACCATATAATTAAGTTCCTAAATGGTGATATTGACTCGCCTGAGTTATTGGCTCAGGTTAATCTGTCGGTATCACGTAGACGGAGTAGACATCCTATTATACCTTTAACTCTTAGTCGTTGTTCTTCTAACTATGCCATGCATGAACTTTTTACGGTCCTCTGCTCTGATTACAACCTTCTATCCGCTGCAATTTGCTCAAAGTCTTCTATTACTATACTTAAAACTTCTATCCTTTCCTATTTAGTTCATAGATAGCTATAGTATGATTTGATGTTTCTGTGTTTTCTATTGTGTATTTGTCCACTGGATACGGCTGCATCCCTCAGTCGGCCGGGTGGGAGGTGGTCAGCTATCTGCTTGGGTTCGCGCGTAACAGGCTTTGTCTTGGTGCCACTTGAACGTACTGCGCATAGTATCGTCAACGTCCAAAACTTTTAAATAGATACATTTGGTCTTATAAATTTAGAACGGTTTTTCATTTGGTACATGGTATACCGGAGTCGGCGAGATGACTTATTTAATTTATTTTTATTGCGTTATTATTAATGTTGGCAAACATTTCGCTAATAATTAATATATAAAATAAAAATCAGCTTTCCTATATATGCTGCTGTGCTTTTGTTATTGTTTAATTAATCAGCCTTCAGCGCACACACTTATCCATATACATGTATATAGATATGTGCCTGTGTATGCATGTGTGTTGTGTGTGCATATTCATTGTTAAATGTGATTAAATATGCCAGTAAGCAAATGTAAATTGTCAGTGATTAATTAAAAATCCGTGCAATTGCCTTCAAATTTTTGTTGTTCCTATTGTTGTTACTGCATTGTAAATAAATGAAAAGATTATGCCATGAAAAAGTGTGACATTAATGAAACTTAAATGGGCATTACATGTAATGAATGTTTGTTTAAATATTCACAAATTATCATTATTGATTTTATACAAATCACGCATAAATTATATTAACCATAAAATGTATCTACCAAATTAACTAGAGTTAATCCGATTTTCGTTTTACCTTTGTCATTTGCCACGGATCACGAACTAATCCTACGAATTGGTTCAGTTTTGTGAAAAATAAGAGGGCCGGGCTAATACGAATTTCGTATACCCTTGCTAGTTTTTCTTTTGCTTAATTTTAATATAATCAACCTATAAACTTAAACTGGACAAATGTGGTGCATTTTGCAAGACATTTTATCATATGTTAAAAATGATTTATGTATATAACAGTAATGCAATAGGACGAGACTTCTATATGTATGTTCATATTAATGATAAATAAGTCCACCAATCTTTATTAAATTTGTCAGCATTGTGTGCGTAAGTTGATAACCTACTTAGTGGTATTCGCATAAGAAACATAAAAGTTTCTCTGGCCAAAATTTTGTTTACGACCGATCGTTCCTATAAGACATTTATGATATAATCGACTGATCTTGATGACATATTGGGTAAATAAAGCCCACAAACTGTAGTTTTTGTGATAACCGTTTAGAAAATAACCAAAGTTATTGATAACAGTCCCTGATATATGATATAAATAGTGGTTCGATCTTTAACGGTCTTGGTGGGTTTTGAATCTCGTCTCGTCGTGCTGATCAATAATATACATGCTCTTGCCAAGCAAGATAAATAGATAAATTAATTCCATTAAAAATTGCTTTGCACTAAAATCTCTATATACCAAAAGTAATTAAAATGCTAATGGGTATTTTTAATGTGCCCTTTTTGTTGGCCCTTAAAATGCATTCTCTTGATGTGCATTGGCAAATATTACACATACCAAATGCATTTCGGAACTACATCGTTCGCTGCCTTTTGGTATCTGTACCTATAAAGCGATACAATGAGAAGCTGCAAAACTGTTAGATAGAATAACAATGGCAAAAATGTTACCATAAATGTCGAAAAGTTATCAACTTCATTAACAGAAATAACTGCAAACACAATGAGATGCATGTGTATGTGTATTTTGCACAATTAACTTTAATATAAATTTAACTTAAATGGACATTAAATCAACTGTTTTAAAGTATTTATGCATAACATTTTCCCCCCCACACACACACACACACGCATACACATCCAAACACACGCCATGCACACACATTTCGTAGTCTACTTTCATGGGCACGTTTTCGTTTTCGTTTTTGTGCGCTTATGTTTGTTTTTTCTCTGTGCTATGCATTAAACAATTAGCTGCAAATGAAGCCCGAAAAACAGTTGCAATTAGCGACACACAAATTGCACTTAATTATATAATAAATTCAATTGACAGCTGTCCCTCTTCTTACCCCTTCTCCAGTGTCTGAGTCGTCATCCTCGTAGCTCTTTTTGTGTATCTCATACAAAAACAAAAAAAAATAAAACACACCATATACTGATTTTATATTTTTATTTTGCATGCTGTGCATAATTTGTGCCTTATTTATGAGTTTTGCCTTTATCTTTATTTATGCACTTATTTGCTATTTGCAATTTATAATTATCGTTTTTGCCTCAACAAGTGAAGTGAAGCTGTGTGTGTGTGTGTGTGTATGTGTGTGAGTGTGCCCAGGCAGGACTAATTGGCTTTTGTGGTTTTTATCTGATTGCAACAAATGGCCATACAATTTTCTGGTTTTGTCTCACGTTAATTACGTATGCTATGATAAAAATTCCCTTACCACAAAACCGACTCCCCACTCCCCACTCTACCACTCATTTAGCCATAAATTACTAGCTCAATTTTGTCTGTAATTCAAGTAAATCTTAGATAAAATCTCTCTCTTCACTTAACTGTAATTTGCCTCTAGGCAGAGATTTCCTTTCTAACAGGAAAGCAAAATCAAAAACAATACAAAAAAAAGGAAGAAAAAAAAATGGCAAAAGGCAAATTCAATCAAAAGTGTATACAGAGCACTTGGAATTTCATTCGGAATGCCTTTTCAATACCTTTACAAGAAACAAAGCACATTCGCTTTGGTCGGGCTAAGAAAACTTTATTCTGCTCAAGGGAATGAGTAAGGGTATTCATTTTTCGTGAAAGTCAAAGTTAACATATTTTTCTCAATGTTTTGTTTTTTGTGGCAAAAAATATTACAAATAGATTTCAATATATCTGTATAAATTTATCACAAACAAAATCAAGAAGAAAAGGAAAAAAAAAAAAAACAAAGTTTTCTTTTGGTAAAGAAATGTTTTATTATTATTTTTGTATATATAGAGATTTTTGCTGCTGCTCATTCGTTTGGGCTGAAAAGTTTCGGCAAAAGTTCATTGTTATGCACAGATTTCATTTGGATTTGTTTAAAACACAAACATATTTTGCTTGCCCGGCTCCAGCTGGATATAAGATGGATAGAAGTTGAATATACGATATAGGGAACGAGACAAAAGAGTATGAGAGGAAAAGAGATTCAAATGTAAATTCGATACTGCGAAACCGAGGAACCAAAAAAACACAAAACAAAAAAAAAAAGAGCTAAAAAAGAACCGGGGGAAAAAAATGAAAGAGCCGCCCGAACAATGGCAAATGGCAGGTAAAACCCGAGTCCAGACTAGACCAAACATTTACATACTTCACTTTGTTTGCATATTTTGTAGATCTGATGGCTTTATAGGGTATTTTTGGAGGGTACATTAGGCAATAAATTGACACTCTTATGAAAATGAAACAGATTAAAGACTATGTAGAAGATAAAGTCACTTCAAGTGACTTTCAAGTTAGAGAAATAACAAAGCAAACTGCGTAAGCAGAAAAATAGACTACAAAAATGTGAGGCAGAAGATCAATCAGAAGAGGAAAACTAAAAGTTATTTCAAAGGATTGAAAAAAACTTAAAGCGAAAACAAAGACTAGAAACAGTTAGAAAGATATGCAATAGCATATAAATGAAATTACTTTAAGCTAAACTATTAAAATATTCAGATTCACCGGGTATCAAAGACTCCTCCACTGTCTACGCACTATACTTAGCGCAATTCCCATCTGCTCTTCATAGTCGACAATGTGCCCATTGGAATTTACATGCAAATTTGTTTTGTGCAATTTCCAATGCTTTCTCTCATACGCTGATGGCTGATATCTGATGCCTGGTATCTGTTGCCATTGCCATGTGAGAAGAAGGCGGGTATTTGTGGGTACCAATCAGGCAGGGAGTAGAGTGTTGGAGTGAGGTGTGGAAAAGATGCTAAGGGGCTTTAAAAGGATATATGGCGGTCAACTAGCTGTCAGTGTGTATTACGCATACGCTACGTATGCCAAATGGATGACCGCAAGACCAAGATAAATGACGTCAGTAATAGTGAGTAGCGAACAAGCAAACAGCAACAACAACAACAGCATCAAAGCCTATGGCATATTTTGCGCTGTATTTAGCAGCTAACCAAGGCGTATTAATTAACTTTTATGACGAACCGCCACGGCAGCATCTCGGTAGCGGCAGCAAAAGAAAATGATTAGAGATGGTAACGCCCATCTAGGGCACTCGTATGAGTAATATTTCATTTTGCGTCCATGGCAACCTCTTTTTGCTCCTTTCTCTCGAGCGATTCTATCAGCGGCGCGCGGCTCTCTTTGCTCCTATTTTGGGAGGCTGGGGCTAAGATTTATTGCCTGCTTGAAAGATAAAGTCATTATGATGGCATTATAAAAGGAAACGGCAGCCCAGAAGCCCGCCGTGCGGCATTTAAGGGATATGAATCTTTGATGCATGTAATTGCTGTGTGGCCGGGTCGGGTCTGGCCTCCTCTGAGCTGTTATGGTTCTCGTTGGTATGGTTTGGTCTGGTCTTGCCTGGTCTGGTCTGGTTTGTCTTCCTTCAGTCACATATCATTGATTTTTCTCTCGAGCTTTGTGCCAGTGCCTTTATCACATTTATGTTAATTTTCGGTTGTAATTTTATCGCTTGTCTTGCACTAATTAAAATTTCATTAGCCACATTTCGTCAGTCCTCAGTTCCTCTTGCCACATCTCACCGTTGACTTTTGATGAGACTTTTGGTGGCATGTTGGTTACGTTGAGTGATAAGTCTGACTTTTGTCGTATGTGTGTGTGTGTGTGTGTGTGTGTTTGTGTTTGTGTGTGAGTGTATACATTGTGCATTAATTATGCATACCAAGTAGCAAATTGACAGCTGTCACTCGCGCGCCACAAAATCAACATAAACATAATCAATAATTTGAGCAGTCGCATATGTGTAAAACGATAGCTTTACGATCCCTTGCCATACACGGGTTATCAATAAAGTGCAGCAGCCAGCAAACATTTGACCTGCTTCTGCCCTTACTCCCTTGGCGATTCTTTTCCTTGTCTGCCCACTTGCCTGCCTGCCGTGTGTGTGCCATTTGCTTCATCTCTGCTGGCTGCTGGCTGCTGGTTGCTGGCATTGTCCATTTGGCAGCTTTTCAAAACTGCCAGCCCCGAGAAACTTGTGAAGAAATCATGCACAACAGAGACTCAGGGCCATTGTGGCGCCTACACAGCGCGACAAAATGGCCGACAAAATGGCGTCAAA
Source organism: Drosophila paulistorum (assembly GCA_018152135.1). Classification (NCBI taxonomy): domain Eukaryota; kingdom Metazoa; phylum Arthropoda; class Insecta; order Diptera; family Drosophilidae; genus Drosophila; species Drosophila paulistorum. The sequence goes on from JAECXG010000690.1 coordinate 19,508,488, forward strand.
AATAAGAACAATTTTCTTTGTAAAAAAATAACCCTCTAGAACTTTAAAACATTTCAAGGTGCAACTAAAATTCATGTTCTCTAAATCTAAAGCACATAAAGATACCGCAGGATTTCAAGAACTTCTGTGATCTATAAAAAAAGGCTAAGATAAAAACATCTCTGGGAATCTGTAACAAGCCTGACATAGTGTGTTTATATTGCATTGCACTTGCCCACTTGATGGAAAAGTATATTGACTCAACTATGTATTTTACTTAATGGCCTCACAAGTGTATCAATTCTACGCGTTTCCCTTATTTCATTTCACGGGTTTTCCTGTTTCCACCAAGCCATTGATTCAATTTCCCCTGACTTCGTACAGGCAAGCAGTCAGTCAGTCAGTCAGCCATTCCACCATCCGTCCATTCTGCCAACCAACCATCCATCCAACCATCCATATGTTGCCAGTTCTCTTGCGTCTTTCCTCATCTTGGCATTGCCGTTACTGGCCTTGTGGCAAGAAGTGTATTGAAATCGATCGAAGCGACTTTGACTTCCATTTGGTGGTGGGGCAATGCGAGGCTGCCTGAGATTTATGTTAATTTATTGAATTTAATTTGATTTTCTTTCACTGTAACAATATGTTTAAGAGTTTTCCTTTCTCCTTCTCTTCTTTATTTTCAATCAGTTTTTTGCATAAATTACACCTTTTGGCAACAGCAAAAAGCAAAACAGAACACACATACAAACACATAAAAACAAAAAACACAAAAAAAAAAACCAAACGAAGACACTTTAAAACGAAAAACCATCATAACAACGGACAAAGCCATGAAAAAGTGGGCATCCATCTCCCCCCACACCTCTAGTTTAGCATTTTGTAGCACTCATTTTATGTTTATAATGGCCAAAGTTTTGAGTTGGCCTTTCTTTTTTTTTTTTTTTTGTTCGTTTTTTGAAGGGATATTTAAGCAAAGGTGCGAGACGAGTAGCGAAGTAGGGGACAAGACGGAAGGGAAGGCAGATGGGTCATTAAAAGGGGCCACCTCCAAAAAAGGTTGCCCTCTTGTTATTCATTAAGTAATTGAGGTGGCACGTCAAGTGCGGATGGGGTGGTGTAGCTTTTCAAAGGTTAGAGCTTCTTGTGGCTGTCATTTGAATTATTTATATGCTAATTTAATTATTATTTAATTTGCCTTGTATAATTTCGACATGACTTAATTATAGTTTCGATTCCTGCTTAATATATGCCTTAAAACTGAATAATTCCATTTCTGTACCAATATACACTACAATTGCAAAAATTAACACATTAAGAAATATTTTGCAATTACCCATAATGTGATCTAAATTATAAATTATTACTTTTGATTTGCACGAGTAAAAGCATATTGAAGTTGAATAAAAATCATCCAATGATATTCCTGCATTTATCTGAAATCGAACGTTAAGTCAACTGTAGTTTCGTTTATGAGTTATTACCTACCTTTAAATCCAAAATATCCTTTTTAGCTCTCCAAATTTCAATATTTAGTTCGGCTGTTGGTCCAACTATCAGTTCCTCAGCGTTAGGTGGAAAATCCAAATTGGACAATTTCTCTACGAAGTTTTGATGGGCTATTTGTTGGAGTCCTGCAGCCGATAAAACTAATATCCATATGCCCAGTAGCCAAGCCAATGTTATGGCCGCTTTCGTTATGGGGCTACCCGAATCTACCGTTTGCCAATCTTGTCCGGCCCATTCTGCTTCCTGTTCCATGTCCTCAAGGCTCTTTCGGTTTTCCAACAGCAACTCAGTATCATCGATTCTTAAAAGTTCTAGAAAATCTATGAATCTATTCCAGATCAGTAAAAGTAAACATATATATGATGCGTTAAAGTAAAACCCAGCGAAATAGTTCATTCTTCTTAAATAGGGCAATGCCTGGAATAGACCCTTAATTAAATTCTGATTGTTTTTCAATATCAAGCCATTCAACGATTCACAGAGACAAGCATGTAGAATATGATAATACAAACGTAGAGCCAATATCACAAAAAATATACAATATGATATATCCAATATGTAATTACAAAGCTTATAACTTCTATATTGAGGTAGTTCACTCTTCGTTGTCGGATAGTCGAGCCAAATGGTTTTGAAAACACCCAAAATAATGAAGATAATATAGAGTAAGCCATTGCCAAATAATGCCCAAGAGCACTCCAAACGAAAATCTCTGCCCAATAGATTTTTCAAATGTTTATACGTCTTTTGGGCCTGATTGATTAGATGCCAGAGTTCGCAGTTCCTCCAAAGAGACCACAGCGGAACCACACCATAAAATAGTTTATGTATACTGAATTTTGTTATTCTTATTTCCTCGTATTCTGGTTGTGTGTCAGCTCCCAGAGATTCCAGTGTATCGATTTGTATCACATTCTGCTCGTATAGCCATTGAGCATACGCAAACAGTAGGAAAATTAGTATGGTGGGCAAATATTTACTGAAATTTCCTCTTTTATATAGCCACTGTTGCTTAGCCCGACAATATTGAAGAGGAAAAAATCCGCAGTATTTTAATATGTTGCAAAGTATTTTAAGAATTTGACACAGCACTTTAAAGCGATTCATGTTCAGTTGCAAATTCAAATGAACTAAACTTACAGAATACACTAAACAATAGCAGCTAACTTGCTTATACGATGGTCTAAGTCATTTGTTAAATTAATGTATGTTCATTTTGAAAGATATTAATAATTCTGGTGGAGTTTATGTCAATGTAACGAATTTTGTGTACTCTAACAATCAATAAAGGTAGGGAACAATTTATGTCATCTAGACTGCATACCTTAAATAGAATGGAATCATTGATCAGAATCATTTGATATCAGTCACGAAAGTCATGCAATGTCATGTAATCAAAGTTACTATCCCTCAAATAAAGGTGAAACATTTCAATTTGTATGAAATTTCCAACTTACCAAAAAAAACACATTAGTTAGAGTGCCTCAAAAATCCTTAAAAGCATTTCGAACGATTCTTGTTTCAAACATAATGCTAAAGCAAATCAAGGGAAGGGTATAATAATATGACAAGTATTTTGCTGCTCATTTTATCGATTGTCTATTATAAAGAATTTATTGCTTCAACTCAACTCGACTTCATCCTATTGATTGGTATTCATCATAATTATACCAACGATAAAATTGACTAATGGTTTGGGTCACATTCACATCGAAATCTTCCTGAGTGTTTTTTGTTTCAATAAAAAAATCATAATTAATATGTTTATATTGTAAGAATCTTAAAACTATTAAAGCTAATAGTAAATGTGTATAGGAAACAAAACTAGATAGTAGCATGTTTAGACTAAGCTTGAAACTAAATTGATTACTGAATTTCAACTGGATAAGTAGTAATGAAGTTTTCGTTAAATATTGAGCAGAAACGTTGCTGGAAACCTACAACAGAAAACAAAATTAAAGTTATTTTTATTAAGAGTATTGCTGATGTTACTTACCAAAACGGCTATCACATCTCTGTTTCGTTTCCAGTGCTTGGGTATGCGCATTAGAGGCAACCCAAAGGGCATGGGCAATGTTTGATGCTTTATTAGACGCCAGGCTTTTAATTGAAAGTATTTCTCATTATCTTTGAGCAACAGGAAGTACTTTAAAAATTTCTCATATTGTCTCTGGGCATTATGGGCAATTATCAATATTAATGCCAAATGAAGACTTTGGGTTATCAAATTGATCAAATTCAAGCGATCAATATTCAGTTTCTCATTGGCAACAAGATCGGCCATTAAATTCATGATTCGTCCGCCAACCATTCCCATAAAACTTAGCAAATGTAACGAAAAGTAACTCATAACAATTCCATGGACTCTCGAAATTTGTATTTGCTGCCGCAATACACCCTTTAGAATGCCATGTCTATGGACAGTCATGTGTCTTCTGAGAAATACATATGATGAACGGTAGACACAACCCAACCAGATTAAGTAATTGCCAAGAAAAAGCATCTCCAGGTGATAAATTATGGCCACTCCAGCTATGAAGCACATCTGATATAAATAATACATTCTCATTTGCCAGCCCAGAAGGAGACCCGTTTGTATTATCAACATAAGACTATATAGACACTCTTTGGGTATTTTTACACACATCCAATTGCCCAATATTCTTTCCATTGCCCTGTGTATCCGAACGCATTCATTGAGCAAGTTGACCAGATGCTTTCTTAGCAACAAAAAGTATATATACAGTGGCACATAAAGTAAAAATATCAATCGATCATAGATCCAACCTTGACTTAACCATAAATATGTCAAACTGGCAAACAAATTGAACAACGCCATAACCTGAACATACAATTGTTCGTCGCCAGTAAAACGTTGTTCCAGCTCCACATAACCCGCATTGTAATAGCCCAAATAGATTCCAACTTTTCCGACCATATGCCAGACGCACTTTAAATGGCACAAACAAAATCCTTCTGCCGATGCGTGTGCTTGGGGTGCCATTTGTCGCGTTATACTGAAAGACAACTCAAAAATAATGGCCTAATGGTCGGGAACAAATTATATAAGGGGATGGAGGCCATATAATGAATAATTACAAAAAATATACAATTAGCAGGCTTAACAAAATAAAACATTGTACATATGAAAATGTTAGCAACAGAGCAATAATATTTCTTGTTTAGTCTGTTGTTTTATGTATAAAATGCAAACAAATCTGAGCCTACCAAAAATGCAATGCAATCAAACAATATTCATAAAAATTGAGTCAGGCATATTCGCATTTGGTAAAACATTTTGTTTATAGACTCTAAAAGACTCCGATTTCAAAAAAGTCGGTTGTATCGATTTGGTGGGTTTTTAGATTTGAACATTCATTCCCCTGGCTTAAAAATGGATAGTAAAAGCAAGTAAAAACTTCGATTTAACTGAATTGAAATGAAAAGATACCCATTGCGACGATTGTCCTATTCCCTTTTTGGTTTTGCGTTAACGGGGTATCTCTAAGCCTGTATTTAAATAAGTTGCATGAATTTGTTAGTTTTGTTGTTGTTATACAGTGAGAGGAAGGAGCTGGGACAGTTGAAAAATAACTTCAACAAACAATATTTTATGCTCTGTTTATTTGTGGAGTTGACAGCAGTGAAACACTTTAATAGTTTACACTCTGATATGGATATGGCTATGGAATGGGAGGAGCACTTAAAATGGCATAAAGCCATAAAAAGCCAAACTCCACACACACACATACGTTACACCTCACAATAGTTCACATCTTGGCAGGAGCAACTCTTCTTTCTCTTGTTCTTTTTACAACTGTCTCTTTTGGTTGCACATGAAATGGGTTTACACGCATGTAAGTATCAGTAAAGAAGAACCCTTCCCATTCTACCATTTTGCTCTCTTCATACTTCTATTAAAGTGTATGTCTCACTGTGTGCGTGCGAGTGTGAGCGTGTATGAGTGTGAGTGTACGATAAAAGCCGCATATATAACAATGACAAAAAACTGCATGTTTTTATTACAAATTGCAATTGTGAAAAATTTTATACATGGCCGCATCGTGTCACATTCCAGGACCTGCTGTACCTGCATAAAGAAAAAAAAAGGACTGAAACGATGAAAAGGAAGGCTGGCAGGCAGGCAGGCAGGCAACGAGACGGGTCCTGAGAGCTGTTCCGGTGATAGTGTCGCCAAAAATAAACTGCCACACAAAAATTTTTGCCGCATTTCTCTTTCTCGCTTCCTTCTCTTTTGGTTTTCATTTCCCTTTTATTTTTTTTGCCTCCCTTTTTTGATATACCCTTTGACCAAAAAGGCATATATTCACTTTTCATCCATGATGTCTATTGGGCACAGTGGTAAGAAAATTGTGTGTCAGCTCTTGACTCCTCAGTTTTCTTTCTCTGGTGTACTTTTGAGTGCTTTGCTTTTAGACTAAACTTCCACTCTGCACTGAGTTTGCACAAAGTCCTCAGAACTCTGAGTGCCGCATCTTTGGTGGATAAGAAGCATTTTTCCTTCTTCACATGTTAAAATCTCGCCGAGATTGATAGACAGGAAAAGTAAAATTTAAATGAGATCTATTACATGAACGGTTCTCTTGATATCCACAGAGTACAAGAACTTCGGCACAGCAGAAAGGTTACTGCTGCCCCCTGGTCGCTTTTTTGTTTTTTCGGGTTTTTTGACTGCGTGCTGCGCATAAAGCAAATGAATTTATTTCTCGGTTGCCACTTTTTCAATTTAAATGGCTAGCCTTCGGCCAACTAGTCGGAATATTATATATTTTTGGTTTACTTCTCTTCTTTTTGATTGCCATAGCCCAACACATCTTGGTTTTTTTTGGATATATATTTTTTTTGTTTGTGTTTTAGCTCGTCGATTTCTGTAGCTATAAATTTTTGCATGTTTTCATTAGTTGTCAGCCTTGCTGCTTTTGATGATTTATGCATGTTTTTGATGCCACCATTTCTTTCTCCCACAACGATGCCACCTTCCTGCTACGTCACTATGGCGCACTTAGTGTGCCGCTTAATTTGTTTGAGTGTGTGTGTATGTGTGTTTGTGTGCATTTGCAACCAACTCAAAAAACAACAAACTTATTAAAAATTGAGGTTGCTCGGGGTAAGGAAAAGTTTTTAAGCTAATGAAAATTTGCTGCAGTTCCTCCCCATAAAGTATAGACAAAAAATGTTAAATATGGACAGCTGTGGATTGAAAAACACAAAGAAATTTCAAAGAATTTATACCAAAGTTTATATACCCTTTCATTGTCCATAATAATTTTAAATTTCCGAACTCCTATGTGTATATACAATTTCATTTGTCCTGTCTTTCCTTTTGAAAACCCTTTCTATGTGCTCTTATATAATTACATATACATATATCAGTGATCGACTCGCATACAAAGAGAGTTTACGTCTTTGGGTCTGTAACGTTTGCTAGTTGGGCAATAACAAGGTAAACCCTTTGCAGAATTGAAGCAGAGACGATTTATTGTATTTAGCCGATCTTATTGAAAATTATATGACTTAATTACTCAACAATAAGATTTTGAGACTTTATCTTTATCTTAAATATGTAACAAATGTTATCCTAATGGCTCTTAGGAAGTCCATCAATATATCAATAAACGGCTTATAATTTTTGATCAAATTACAATGTTTCTTCATTTATAATGATCTAGCAAAAGAGTTTTCGTCGACAGACAGCCCAAATTCGACTAATATTAGAGATTTCTCGTTAGGATTTTCATATTTTTTCAGGGTCTTTTAAACTGTCCTATGCACATTTCCTTTTCAATTTCTCAAATATCCTGCACAATCAATTGTGTTAAATTCTTGTACAAATATTTTACTTTTGGCTTTCCCTGCTACCAACTAAAGTACGTACCCAAATACAAATTCTAGTTTTCACAAGAAATCTTTACAACATATTATTTGCTGTAAAGCCAAAGCCAAAAAAAAAAGAAAAAATGTCTTTAAAGGTCAAACTCCGTTTTCGGAGGCATTCCAAGAATTTGCAGATAATTATTTATTTTTTTTGTTGCTGTTGTCGTTGTCGTACTCTGTTTGCTAAAGTTGGCCCCCATCAAATTCTGTTTTGCCATTTCCGTTCGCTCCAAAAGTCACACATAATAAAGCTGTAGAAGAAGGACATTTTGAACGTGTACATCTTCCATACGTACGAACCGTGAAGCGTCCCTTCTCAGAACCTCCACCGTCGTCTCCTCTCACATCATTCAGCTAAGGTGTCAAGAGCCTGAGCTCTGACTCAACTTTGCCGCCTGCTCTAACGATGATTGTGATGTTTTCCTTCTGCCTTTTTTGACGAGGTTATTCTCCTAGCTTTTGCTGCTACTGGTTCGGGTTCAGGCCATACTCGTTCGGTTCTACTCAACCTGCTCTGATGTCGTCTCTAATGATTGTTTGACAAACATGCTCGGGTAAAGCTGGAGGTCCGGACTTCTCTTGTCCGTAGCTGGCTAGCTGGAGTTTGCTTCCTTATTGAATTCCAACATTGCGTGTCCTTGTGTCGGGACTTGTACAGGATTTTAAAATGCCACATAAAAGCGCTGAACTTTGCGACATGAATTCAAAATTGAAATGACAAAGTAAACGGCGAGAAGTTGGAGCAAAGAAGCACGGCAAAACTGAAGAAACAGAGAAGAGGAAGTTAGCTGAAGGAAAGAAAGCAAAAAGAACCGAAAAGAAAAAAAAATGGCAAGTGAGCCGCTTGAGTTTGACATTTTTGGGTTATGCTGCGATGAACATGCCGATATGCTCACGTGCCAGGACATGCAAATCGCGCGAATGGAGAATGGGAAGAAACGAGTAAGCAGCGATTGAGACTTGAACAAATTAATCGCCACCATTCTCGCCTTTGCAAAACGAACGAAGGGCGGAAGGATGAACGTACAGACCGATGGACGGACGGCAATTCCCAGTTAGCAAATAAATTAGTTTGCTGCGTGGGCGACGCAAATCTGAAGTGGGTCTGACAGCGGTTGCCCCATAGTCCACAAGGACGAATGGCAGCGGCTCCTGGCAGAAATTTTAAATATTTAAGCGTGTGCAACTTATCGATTTGGGGTTACGTTACGTTAGGTATTAGGTTTGCGGTTGATGTCGCTGTCGATGCCGGTGCCGGTGCCGTAGCCATAGCCGACATACTAGAGCCTCAGCTAATGCCGATGACGATGTTGAGGTGTGTGTTCACGCTTGTATTCCAAAATGACGCTAATTGAAGTGGTTCGCCTTCATTTTCGATCTCAATGTGTGTGCTGGCCATCAATTACCCTTACTTCAAAATGGGTTTCTTTGTTGTTTTTATTTCTCGTTGCTTTTTTTTGTTGTGTTTATTGCGCTAAAAGCATTTACTTAGTACCCGTTTCTCTCAGTCCTCACATTAACATTAAGCACTACCAAATTGCTCACTGAATATAATGTGAAAGGGTATATAAAGTACATGATAAAGTAGGTAACAGTCGCAAAGACTTTTAACCGATATAGAACAAGAAACGCACAAGCACAAGACAGGGAACGAATAAATTTCGTCTTCTATTTGAACATAGTTAAAACCAATGTACTTATTCTTATATCGAATTCACCAAGAGTGTTCGAATTCAGTATAGTGTATCTAGATATTCAGTATTGTTCGGTTTATGAATTTATTAATTATTTCAATTGCAATGGCTAGTATTTCTGTTTGCTTCCTCGCCAAATAAAAGGTTTTCCAAATAGTTGCCGCCATCATGTCGATAAAAAAGCTGCTGTGTCTCTGCCACATTATTAGTCACTTTAAAGCACAGAAAGTGATCTGTCGATTGTGCTGCCTCCACAACATCTGCTATAATGACAATACGAAAAGATTCACTTTAGGCCACCAAATTATGCTCTATTTAATGTGTGGTGTCACTTTAATATTTTGCTTTTTCTTATCTCAAACACCAACACATTGGATTGATAAATTATTGTTCGTGCTATATTCAGTGCCCTGTGTGTATTATATTTTACATCGCAGTTTCTTATTGGAAATATTGAATAAGATGACCATTGTGCATTGTGAGATTCGAGCGGCCATGGGTGAACTTTTATGTACGTCGGTGCGACGTGCCTTTTTTTGGGCCTGGCTGATCATTTTGGAGATTCTTGCCATTATACATTGGCAGACAAGGCTTTACGATCGTTCGAAATTTTTGGGTATGCTTGGTTGTCTACTGTGCTGGTATTTTCAAATGCTACTCCATGTCAATAGCTTCATTTGGCTGCAATGCATCTATGTGGCCATGCGTCGAGTGTTTACGGCTCCCATCGACAATAGGCGTCGCTTGAGATTGTTAAGGAAATTATTGAAAGTTCAACCGAAATTGAATGAAATTCTACAACATATTGGCAAATTCTTTGGCATCAATATTTTTGTCATTTGTGCCCTTATATCGTATGGTTTTTTTCGTACATTTGTTACAACAAATACTATGATTAGCCTGGAACCGAATGGCATCATATACTGTATTGAACCATATCGATTACGCTATTTGTGCAATTTATTAATTTTAACACTCACTTTGTTGCTGGTTGTGCGAGATTTTAAAGTCGAACGGGATAAATTCTATCAATGTCTTTGGCATCCTAATAAATTCAGTCAAACGACTTTGGTTTACAAAAGTTTTCAAAGATATTTACCACGTCGAAAACAACAATGGGACATTGTGGATGTTTTGGTAAATGAAGTAAAATTTCGAAAAAAAATTCAATTAATTATTTACTAATTTTTTTTTAAGCTGATGAGTCGAGTTAAGCCACAGGAAGTGCGACGCTCACGCATAAATCTATTGCATGTGCTCAACGACGACTTACAATACACAATGAAAGCGAAAACGTTTCAGGATTTTCTGTTATCCATAGTTTTTAGTGTGTTTTTTGTATTAAGTTTGGGATCCTTCAATGGTTTGGGCTTTAGAACAACCGATTTCAATTATACTTCTGCAATTTTGAATTTTACAAGTGATTACAATATAATCGAGCAGGCTTTATGCCTATATGTCTTGGATTGATTTCTATATGTAAATATGTAGATATTTTTGTTTAAGGAAAAGAAAACAGTTTGGTATAATTTTGATTTTCTCTTTCTATTTTTTAATAAATATTTGTTAGTCAAAGCACGTACTACTACTACAAAAATCAAGAAAAAAAAAAATGTAAGAAGCAGAAGCAGATGCAGAATGGTGAACCGCAATAAATCAAACGAAAAAAGGGACTTAACCCATTCATTATACAGAACCCACTCCAACCATGTGAAAAATGTCATATTGGAAAAATCTATAAAATCACTTGAGTACACAGAGTCAGAGAGAGAAAGAGAGCAGAGTGTGAGGGAAATTTAAACCTCGCCTCATCATAATAACCAACACATAGCTCTAACCTAATGCCTGCTGCTTAATTAGCTCATAGATGTGCAACGTGGCGTATGATTAACACGCGACTAATGAACGTCATGGCCATCGCTCATCTGTGAATGATTGAATTAAAATCCCAGTTTTGGACTCTCTGGCATAATCAATGAAATTTATTACCTCTTTACCCCTGCGCCCCAAACGGCAATAGCCAACTTTTAGTTCATTGCACAATTGGCAAACTATTTCCGTGATTTCTAATCTCTCTAAATACATATATTTGTTTAGCATCTTTTATTTTTCTTCTCATCTCGAAATCTATTCAAGTCTCAAATACTTCGACTAACCAATCTAATCTTTCCATTTGATACAAAAAAAAGTAAATAAAAAATTATAATCATGCCAAATTGAGTGGGGTTGTAACGTTAATGAGCCACGCCCCACACCACCCATGTATGTATGTATGTATATACATATATGTGTGTGTGTGTGTGTGTGTAACGACCATTAGCATCTAGTCTGTGTGTGTGTGTGTGTGTGCCATCATGCAATTTTGGCTAAGCTTAATTGATATGCATGCGATTCAGTGCAAATGGCTGGGCGAATGTAATTTTCTGGTTGCATTCTGTAATGAGCTCGAAATAATTCCATGTTAGCTTCATAAAAATCCCCGCCCACAGAAAGAACATAAACCCGACAAATACAATGCCCCAAAATCATTTTACAAACAGCATAATCAGGCAGCATGCAGCATGCAGCATGCGGCAGGCAGAGCGATAGAATAAACGCGACCATTTTTCAAACCAAAAATGTTGGTATGCAAAACTTACTTACTAAAAAGAAATGGAGCTGAAACCGAGTGAGAGGGAATAGGGTTTAGGGATTGGGACTAGGTTAGTATATGTATGTACATATATGTATGTATTTTTCGGGATGGCTTCTAAAAGGGCGAGATGAACTAAAGCGGAGTGAAACGGAACGAAGCAAAGCGAAGCGAAGCTTACGTATTGCAATTTGTGCAAAATGCAAATTTCCCCACTGATGACAGCCGCAATTTTGTGCTCCATTGTTGTTAGTGTCGTTGTTGTTGTTTATACACATCCATTGTTTTGCTTAGAATGTGAGTATGTGTTTTCGTGACTGTATGTGTGCGTGTGTGTATATACTTCAATAAATGTCACACAGATGAACAGCATGTGCCAGTTGAACAGGTTAACATAAAAGTGTGAACAAACATTGAATGCAAACGTAATTTGAGGCGACACTTAATTCTATTTCTTAACCATCCATTCTCCAGCCGTAAGGTGTAGATATCAACGGTATACCCTCTCATTCTTTGAAATATCCATAGCTATTTATACTTGACACAAGCATAAATATATTTTCCTTTACTTCAATACAGAAAATGTGAAAAGGATTTTAAGTCTTAGAGCTTGTTAGTAAACTAAACTAAAAATAAAATTGGGAGAAAGTCGAAGGAATACTTGTGGAAATTCGTTGCACTACTATTCAAGGACGACGGCCGTTAAGAATTGGATTGCAAAGCACTTTACTGACGCCAAGTCGCAACACTGTCTCGCATTTTGTTATTCGATTGTGCATTGCGGTCATTGATTGAGTTTCTATTTAAGGATGTCGCATTGTTCTACAGTTTTTTGCCCAGTTAGATGCTTGATATAACAAAATTTGTACATACATACACCTAAATAAATGGAGGGAGAGAGACAGAGAAGCCAGTCGGGCTGAATTCCTGACTAGCTAATGTCTGGCCACTGGACAGCACAACACAATGGCTGACCAGTAGTGTCAGCATCAGGGTCTATATGCCCTCCTCTTTCTTCTCTCTCCCTCGCTCTCTCTCTTTCTCCATTGACCACCTTCCGCTTCCTACTGCCTATGGCCTAGTGCTTATTGCCTAGTGTGGTTCTTTCTATCTTTCTGTGTCTTTCTTCTCACTCTCGCTTTGATTAACAATGATGGGCATTATTTTTGCAAATAAATTTCAGGGCAAGGATTTAGAGGATTGTTGTCGTTGTTGTTGTTTGTGAATGGAGCCGACATTTTTGCATGCTTAAGTTGCATTTTATTGATTTATGGCCGTTCTACGTCAATCAGACCCATGCCTCATGGTTGTCATAATTGCACATTTGGTGCAAGGACTTTACGTAAATTTCCCATACTCTGATAGCATTCGGACTGAGACTCTGAGACTCTGATTCGGAATCAGACTTGAAGCGGAAGCTTTTAAGCAAACAGGATATGCTGTGAGCAGCTTTTCGGGACACACAACTCGTACACTTGCGACAAGTCGTCCCCCAAGTCCGAGAATAGAAGAAAACAAAAGAGCATTTCGTATGCAAAGCCTTTGATGTTGTCCTTGCTAGCATTTGCAGGATGCAATGACAAAATGATTTTCATTCGTGTTGTTCTGTGTGTGCAGGCAGCGTGTTTTTTGTTTCGTTTTTTTTCCATTTTTTTTTTTTTGTTATGTATGTTTTTTATCAGAATGTTGTTAAAGTTTCTCAAGAGTTTGAGCCTTTGCCAAATGGGTCAACAACAGCAAAAACTTTTGTATGCCAGGACAACAGAAAAATAATTAAGGTCCTTCAAAAACTTATTGACTGCCTTTTTTTCACTCCCTCTCCGGCTCGCTAAAGTTTGTACATATTTTCAAAAAAAAAAAAGAAGAGAATTTCCAAAGCAGAGATAATAATTAGGCCAGAGCAAAAAAAAAAAAAGCATAGAAAAAAAGGACAAAAGCCAGGAAGTGGCTAGCGGAGGCCAACAACCAACGACGAAAAAAAAAATTATCCAGGAAGCTAAAAATGTTCATGTCGACATTTTCTTACCCTTGCAATGTCTTAATAATCTATTGTCTCATTAAAAAAAATCGGCATTGTCTATTTTAGTCTGTTTCTTAAATATTATCTTTCAGATTTTCACTTAGTTTAGCAAAATAATTAATGGTCCATAGTCTAATAATTTCATTTTCATCACTCACTTTTCTCCATGCTTTTATACATATAAGTATGTGACTTATATTAGCTATAGAGTTCAATGTAGGGCTCTGCCGATAAAACATATAAATGTATACTTTGTGTGGAGTCGTTGTTAACATCTGACTAATTTTAAGTATGCCCTCTGAAAGGGTATGTAGCTGGCAAAAGAGAGAAAGAAAGAGATAAAAGAGGGAAAGAAAAGGAGGAGCTGGACAAAAAAAGGGACGCTCAATAAATAAATAAAGCAGGGACCAGAGTCGTCCTTTAATGCCTACAATATTCCGGCTAAAATTTCTACATAAACGAATGCCAGCGCACTTAGCAGGCAATTGCGAGATAATTTAATTATGTGATGCCTCCAGCAGCAAACACAGCCGCCGCCGACACACAGAAGCCAGCTAGCTAGCTGGTTGGGAAGGCCAGGATAACAGGATAATGATAACGAAATAAGTAAACCAAAAGGCTTACCAGTCTAGTCCCATTAAAAAACGTGTCCATAGAGCACACTGATAAAATGTGCGGTAAATTAAATGAAAAATGGCCAAGACCAAGGACATTATAAAGTGTGTAACGGACCGATAACGGCAATATCAGACAGAGAAAGAAACAGACAAACAGTAGTAGAAAGCGACCGTGTGCGACTGACCGACGGCGAATAGGTGAACGGAGGAAAGAGGGAGCAAAGTCGGTTACGTGGCTTATATAAATTGCAAACCTGACTTAATTGCGCTGCCACAGCCAGGAGGCAAATACAAAAACAATTCGAGCGGAAGTGCAAAACTTTGTCGCCGGATATGGTAGGTAGAGCTTTGGTAGTTAGGTATCCTTCTCTATGGACAGGTAACAGCTTGTGACCAGTAACCGTAAATATATATTGTATACATACTTATATCGCATGGATATACAAAGGTATCTGTGCATTTGTGCAAATGTATGTATTTGCATCTGCTTCTGTGTATAAGTGTATCCGCGCTGTGGCATTAAACATAATTAGTGTGGAAATTATTTAAACAGCAATTGAAATGGTCAATGGACAAATTGGCTGGCTGGCTGGCTGGCTGGCTGTCTGGATGACTGACTGACAACAGGACAGAACTATCTATGCGATGCTGCTGGCGTTGGTGGCATCCGTGTGCGGCAATTTTCAATTTCCCTCTCATCTGGTTGTTGCATTTGTGTTTGGTTGTTGCATATGAATATCCTCTGTTCGACTATGTGTGAAAATTACTTCCTTCAATAGTTCCATTGTTTCAATGAAAATCGAAATGGAAAATATAATTGTTGTCTTGTTAAGGTCAGTTATTATCGCTTTCAATAAACGAGTTTCTTTATGAAAATTATACCTATTAAGTGGGATGGAATTCGCGAATCACATCCACTTAATTGTTGAAAAAATTCCAAAATGCTTATCTTTTTTCGTTGCTGTTAATTTGATTGACGATTGACTCAAGTTTAAAAGATTTTGAAAGATTTAAAACATTGCTTATCGGTTATGGTTCTATGGGTATCGTTTCATTTCAACACTCGAACAAAAGGTTTATTCACCAATGATACATTCGTAGTAGTTGTGTAAATTTTTGTTTATAAACTTTCAATAAAGTTGGTTTGATTTGGTTTATTTTGTAAAATTGATCTAATTAGTGGGTGAAATACCAATTGGACGAGAATCTTAAACAAATTAACACGTTATGGAGCTTTGCATGCCTGGAATTTGCCATCATCGACACTTCAACGCCGTTTTCAGGCTCACACCTACAGGGGTAAAAGCCCTCTAATCAGGAAACGAAAGAAAAGTGTAGAATGGAGAGAGAGCGTGTGGTGGTGAGGGATGGTGGGTAATGCGGGTGGGCAAATGCGAATGGGTAATTTGGCTTAAACATTACGGTTAAGCATGCATGTCAAGTACATTGCCACACTGAAAAGTTTGTTGCCCCAGCTAGTTGCAAGTTTGCTTACTTGCTAGACTTGCAGCAGTTGCAGTGCAATTGCAGTTGCATATGTATGTATGTATATATTTCTTCTGTAATGTTATGCCATATGTATGCATGTGTGTGTATGTGTGTTTGTGCCCCTTCAGGCGGGGGCGACGGACGCCTTGGTCTGGGTGCCCTCGTTTTGCGTTTCTTGTGCAATAATTAAGTGAGTGCCATGTAGAGTGAAGCGTGAAGCAGCGTCGCGGCGTTCTCATTTTTATACCCTTGCAAAAAGGTTATATTCATTTTGGCCAGAAGTGTGCAACGCATAGAAGGAAGCATCTCCGACCATATAAAGTATATATATTCTTGATCAGCACGACGAGACGAATTCAAACAGCCATGTTCGTCCGTCTGGATCAACGCGAACTCCTCCTAGACAGTAAGAGCTACAGAGCTGAAATTTTGCATGTAGGCTTGTATATACTGCAGGGGTTGTATATCTCGGATTCAGACGGATCATATAGCTCTCATACAAACGAAAAGTCACGAACAGTGACTTTTCTCAATAACTTCGTTACTTTTTAAGCTATTGTCGTGAAATTTAATATAAGTGAGTTTATTGTGCGACTGTGCCAAATTTTGTCAAGATCGGGTAACTATATCAGTTAGCTCCCATAGGAACGATCGGTGGAAAACAGTGACTTTTGTCAATAACTTCGTTATTTTCTATGTAAAGATTGTGGGCCGTTCTTTCGCAAACATTATTCTTTTTAGATAAAACTGTTTCCACTTTGTCGGCTAAAGGTGAGGAAAGAGTAACAAACAACTTGCAAGGATATACAAACTTCGGCGCGTTCGAAGTTAGTCCCGGGCATCTGGTCTCATTTGCTGTGTTCGCCAGCAAATTCATGCGTGAAGCAAATGAGAGAAGCACGAAAGAGAGTCGCGTTGTATGTGTGGTGTGTTATTTCGGCTATGCTCGCGGGCAACAAACAGAACGCGGCTGAGTAAACGCTGCACGCATGAGAAATCAAAAGCAACTGCACGGACTCCTTTTCTTGCTACTTGTTCAACGGCCGACTTCTTGCCAGAAGAGTGCGGTGCAGACGGAGAGATAGGACAATTGTAAATTACAATAACTCAAATGGAAGAGCTCGAGAAAATGTTGCCAATTGCTGTCGAATTGCGAAGCTGCGGGCAAATGAATTGAACCCTGAAAAGTATGCTACAAAATAATTGCCTGCATTTCATTGGCCAAAAAATGCCAAAAGAAATAAATGAAAACATTAACATTAAATACTTGCACCATTCAAATGTATTTAACATTAAATATAAGCCGATTACAATAACAACAGGATGGAAGAATAAGAAGAAACTCTCCCGATAAGCTACTTATCTTAAAAACTATTGTAAGCCCATTAACCCATTTCAATAAGATTACTTGCAAGAAGTCATTTGCTCGTACTTGCAGATAATTTTGCGTCTCTACATATATGATTGAAGTCAATGTTGTTGTTGTTGATTTTCTTTTTCTGTTTTTATTTGATGCCTTTAAATACATTTCACTCTGATGCCCAATAGTACGTACGATGCCAGCCTGTAGTTGTTGAGGGTCATAACAAGCACACGTAAACCGCCGCAGCACGCATTCACTTATTTCGCCATCAAAATGCTGGCACTTGAAATCAAATTTAAACATCTCCTTCCCATCAAAAAACGTATACCCTAATATATGTACATATACTAGGGTGCTTCATAGTAATTTTTTCTTTAGTTGCACGAATAAGAAGATATATAATCTGTAGAATATACTGTAATTTGAAATTTAATTACACTTAAGAAAAAATGGGATTAAATGGAATTTTAGTTTTTGTGAATAAATTACGCAATGAAAGAAATGTATAAAATTAAAAGGCAACAATGTGTTGGACCACCCTGATATATTGCAGCTATATCTATGTATGTACCTTACATATGTGTGCCATAGATATATATTTTTCCCCTGAGCTGTCGTGGCAAGTGTGCGTAGTTTTCCGTTCTTCTTCCATCGTTTTTACTTTTCCCCCATTTTTTTCCGTTGTCGCTTTTTTTTATTATTATTTTTTGTGTTTTTACTTTCTACTCGTCTTACTGAGGCGAGCGACACGTACTTCCGCTCATAAGCCAAAGGCAAACTAGGCAAAGGAGAGCAAAATAAAAAAATATATATATACGTCATATATGTATGTAAGTATATATATTTTTTCTAACATTGTAACAAGATAATATTTTTCCATCATATATGTAGGTATTCGTGTGCCAGTGCATGGCAAGAGTAAGATTGGTTCGGTTGGCTTCTCTACGCTAAATGATATTACCTGAAGTAACATCAACATGACAGACAGGGCATGGCACAGCGGCACAACTAACGGAAACCGGATGTGCTGGCTTGGCAGTTGTGAAGTGATGTTTAGTTCAGACCAGACCCGGCCAGGCAAGAGCAGGCCAAACGTTGGTATGGTTTGGTTACGTTCGATGGTTCGTTGGTCTGTATGGTGCGAACTTGCCCATAGGCATCATCGAGTGCCTCGTTTTATATGTTGCCAATGGCAGCCTAGAGTCGACTCCCAGACTCACTTTGTCCGTGTGTGTGAGTGTGCGTGTATGTGTGTGTATGTGTGTAGTTGTTATGGCCCCATAGGCGGCACTTTCTCGCCCTTTACCCTTCTTCATCTCCCACATACCTCTCGATGTGACAGCATAAATCGCTGCTCTGGCCTCCAGCTGGCTAAGGAGTAGTTGAATATATTCCGTATGAGTATGAGTATGTGTGTGTGTGTGTGTGTGTGTGTGTGTGTAGAACGAGAAGTTGAACAATAAAGCCATATTGGCAATTTAATGTGCTGCAAAGCATTTGAAGCATTCAAAGAACAAAACGACAACACGCATACGCAGTGTATGTTAGGGAGTGCATTTTAAGCAGCTTTCACGATAAGCACGTAAATACACACACAGACACACACATACATATATAGAAGCAAAGAAAAGTGTTGGCAAGAAGCAGCTGCTCCTGCTGCTTACCCATTGCAGCCTTGCATCCTCTTGCCTTGGCAGCTTAGTTTACAGCTTACTTATCTTTGCCAATGCCCAACACGTTTCTACATTAGCACACAACACAACACAACTTCATTTTCAGGCCAGGCAAAAATATTTAAAGCAATTTCAGTTTCGACCCCTTTCTCTCTCCCTCTTTTTCTGTGGTTCCCTCTTTGATCCTAAGTTAACTGAGGGCCGTCCTTCTCGTTTGCTTTTTACCCAAAAAAAAAAGTCCTGCTAGACCCCCAAACGTTGTGTGTCATTTGCATATTTTGCCGTTGCAATTTTTGCGTTTTCAACTTGTAAATTTGACTTTATATGCGAAAAGGTGCAAATCTGTTTAGCGTTCCCCGTGTGCAGCGAAGCGCATAAAAATGCATTTATGCAAGGGCCAATGGTAACTTACACAGAATTAAGTCAACATCATAATCATCATCCTTATCATCAAGTCTCAGAGTAAACGTAACTTGCCAGTGGCAGTGGTAGCGCAGTGCACGTCTTGCAAATGTTTACTCAAAAACTAAAGCTTAATGATATTTGTTTAAATATATCACTACGAAAGTGAAATTTATTTCCCCTACGAATTATTTGTCTATACTTTTTACCAAGTGATTGGCTGAGTAGCAAAGATCTACAAGAACCTTCATTAAGTTTATAATAAAGTAAAGTGAAATGCCTGCGGAAAAATCGTAACAAGTCAGAGCTATAAAGGTAACAGTGAAAATGAAAAGAAAACATACTTACCTAAAAATTAAAGATATACAATCTTGAATCATATAAATGAGTTAAACTCGCATCATGTCCGAAAAAAATTGCAATTTTGAAAATTTTTGGAAAAAAGACTAGACCATGTGATCAGACGATGAGGCATGGCTAACATAATACGACAGTGGATCTTCCACAATTAATTCGGTCAAGCTCGATATGAAACCAGCTGCATTCTTAGCCACGCATGTAAATTTGCCAGCATCTTCAGGGAAGACTTGACGTATAATCAAAGTAGCCACATTATCATCGTCGTAGAACATTTGGAAATCTTGTGATGGTTTAATAGTTGCAGTTTCTCGGAACCAGGCGATTTGTGGATGTGGATTGCCCTCGACCTTGCACTCGAACTGCACTGTATAGCCATCCTGGGTGTGCATCGGTTGCAGTTTTTCAATGAAACGTGGTGCTGTGGGCTTATCTTCTGGACCAGGACCTTAACAATTAAACAATCACAAGACAATACATAAATATCAAAGTGTTATTGACAAGACGAGACGTCAGCAGAACACAACAAAATTCACTATTACAATATGAAACTTAAGAACCCAACTTACGTTCAAAGTCGGTCAGCTTATCAATCTTTTCATGCAACTTGTTTTGCACATATTGGACATATTCCGGTTCCATTAGGTAATGAGCTTTTGTGAAATGCCTGTGCAAAAATCATTATAAAAAATCAGAGCTGGAAAGTGAAAATGTAAAGAAAACATACCTGAGAATTTGCATTGCCATCGTTTAATTACATAAAATTTTGAATCAATTTTCGCATCATATCAAAAGAAAAACAATAATTTTGGAAACAATTTGGATCATTTAGTATACCGGTTCGTCGTTCATCAAGAGCAAGAGATTGCGGCGGAAAATGGGGAAATGCGGGAACCGTTGGAGGGGCTGCAGTATACCCTACAGAAGTTGTGTGTATTGTGAATGCTGACAATGAGTGTTTGTTTATTGGAGGGGCAGTAAACTCTTAAAAAAAGATCTGTAAGTCCAGCGAAAGGTGATGTATTTAATGGAGGTGCAGTAAACCCTGCGAAAGGTGATTCTTTGTTCTTTGAAGGGGCTGTCTATCATGCGAAAGGTGATGTGTTCGTTGGATGTGATGTGTTCGTTGGAAGTGACGTGTTCGTTGCAGGATATGTAAACCCTGCGAAAGGTGATGTGTTCGTTGGAGGTGATGTGTTCGTTGCAGCATCCGTAAACCGTGAGAAAGGTGATGCGTTCGTTGCGGGATCTGTAAACCCTGTGAAAGGTGATGTCTTCTTTAAAGGGGCTGTAAATCCTTCGAAAGGTGATCTGTTTATTGGAAGTGATGTGTTCGTTGTAGGATCTCTAAACCCTGAGAAAGGTGATGTGTTCGTTGCAGGATCTGTAAACCCTGTGAAAGGGGATGTGTTCATTGAAGGGGCTAAAAATCCTGCGAAAGGTGATGTGTTCGTTGGAGGTGATGTGTTCGTTGGAAGTGACGTGTTCGTTGCAGGATATGTAAACCCTGCGAAAGGTGATGTGTTCTTTGAAGGAGCTGTAAATCCTTCGAAAGGTGATCTGTTCATTGGAAGTGATGTGTTCGTTGTAGGATCTCTAAACCCTGAGAAAGGTGATGTGTTCGTTGCAGGATCTGTAAACCCTGTGAAAGGGGATGTGTTCATTGAAGGGGCTAAAAATCCTGCGAAAGGTGATGTGTTCGTTGGAAGTGATGTGTTCGTTGCAGGATCTGTAAAACCTGAGAGAGGTGATGTGTTCGTTGGAGAGTCTGTAAATGTTAAGTAACGCACGTGGTCCATTTTCCATGAATCCATTCTTATTCTTGGTGTTCTAGTTTATTAATTATCATATAAATATCTCGAATTTGATTAGGTTTTATATATAACTTACATTATTTTTTCCCCAAGAATGTTTCTGGTCGTTTTGAATTTTAGGGACGTTGCGCGTCTCCTTTTACAGATCGAGCCAGGAGTTTTCAACGTTTTCGGTTTGCTGATTGCCATTTTTATGTAAAAATAGAAATATATACAATTATTTAATTTTGGTGCGTGTTGACTAACTAACTTGATTTGATGTTATGATTTAGTATTTTACATGAGTTAAGAAGAAAACTTTGTTCAGAATTGTTACCTGAATTATATTGTGACATATTATTCCAAAGTACTATGACATAAATATTTTTTTTGACTATGCAATATATTAAATTGTCCGTTATTAAAGATATTCACAAACATTAAATATATTTAAATCATTTCCATTAAGTTTGCTGTGACAATTTCAACATTTTTAACGATTTCATTTGTATTGATTGGTACTTTAACTATTTCCTGTTGAAGACAAATATAAATCTTTTGCATTCATTTGCCATGTTCAAAAGTGTGGCAAACATTTTATGACTTCCTCTCTGTGTGCCAATATATAATATTATCTAAGAAAAATATGCTCGTAAATGTCAAACACTCTATAATGAGCTAATCAAGCAACTTTTGAGTTGCTCAAACCCAAACGACTCTCTTTCTCACTCTCGATAAATGCAAATGGTTTTTGGTTTTAGCCAAACTTTTATGAGGCCACATTATAAAGTCAATGAGGCCATAAAACAGACATCATTTGATAGCACCTAGGCTACAGCTACAGCTACCAGTTGTAAAAACTTTTCATTTCAGGAGTGCCAAATTCAAAATATATCCGTATATCAAAAACACTTTCACTCATCGCACAAGAACTCATAAAACGTCAATGAATGGGATAGATGAAGATATATGTATGTATTATATATGTATGTATGTATATACATATACATATACAAGCATATACATGTATATATGTATGCTTACAGCTACTTCTTTCAACTATAAACTTTGAAAATGAAATCATTTTTCGAATGAAATCATAAATTATTATGTCATTTGTGGTTGGAAAATGTCAACGAAAGTTAATGCTGTTGACAGCAACAGCAGCAAAAGAAAAGTTGTACACTCACTTAAATAATATTACGTATACGCCACGTAAAGCGCATTTTGGTAAAATGCCAATTGACTTTAATTGCTTTGCCTCAAAAGTCAAGCGTGGTTCTATGTGAGTGTGTGTCCTCAGAGAGAGAGAGAGAAAGAGAGAGAGAGAAAGAGAGAGGGAGAGAGAGAGAGAGAGAGCGAGAGAGAGAGGAGAGAGAGAGAGGGAAATAGGGACAGTGACAAACGGAGAGAGGAAGAAAGAGAGTGAATGAGAGCACTTTCATTAGTTTCTAGTCCTGGATGCTACTGCCATAGCGGAAGCCACTAAAAGTCTTTACATTGCATTGAAGTGCCCTCTGCTTTTGCCCCCCGCTCTCAGTGAAAAACAGTTTGTGAAATTTAATTTTCAGCACACTTGATTTTTAAATGGCAAATGGTTACAGACCATACAGACCCAAACTAGGACCAGAACCAGGACAAAAAGAGTGATGAAAATTTGCTGTTAATTTGTACAGAAATGTCTCTATTACATATTAAATTACTTTTCTCTGTCTCTCCCTGTCTCATTGTTAAATTTTATGAATTACCACAGAAAATATGAAAAAGTTGGTGAAATGGGTAAAAGACAACAAATTTTGCGGCTCTTGTAGTCGGATGTTCGATGCATTCAAAGGGAAGGATGCGGCTGAATGGGCAGTGTATACATATCATATCGAAATATTCTGCAATAAGCATCCAGAAGCAGCGTGAACAGCAGGAGGCGGGCGACGAACGGAAATCGTGGCCCCAGCACCAGCAGGGAGTGCGTGTGCAATCTGGCAATAAATATTTTATATTTACAATATGTTCTCTCTCCCTGACTCTCGATTGCATAAGGAATGGGTCTATAGATTTTGTGTGAATGTTTAAGAGTTGCAACGACTGCTTCTGCTTTTACTGCTGCTGCTGCTCCTGTGCATAGAGAATAGTGATGGGAAAGAGGCTAAAGGCAGACGGAAATGAGGTAAAATGTCAGTTATATGAATATAGAAAAAGAACTGAATTATGAAAAGCTGTCAGGTTAAAGCAAGCGGATTACCCTTACATGCAATTTTTAAATAGGTATGTATAGCAAAATAAAATCGTAGCCATATTTTATTTAACCTTATGTTACTCTTTGTCCCAATCTACTCTTCCTTTATTTACTCTGTGAAGATTTAACTACGAAATTTAGAAAACTATTTCAAGACGATAGAGTAGTTTTCCTCCCTTTTTATTTTTCACTGTTTCACCATTAGAAGACAACATTTCATTGTCAACATTTTTAAATACATATTTGTTTATTTATTTTTCATTTATTCCATTTTATATGAGATTGTTTAGGGCATAGCCTAGTCAATGAACTGCTTCTTGCATTTTTCTTCACTTTAATGAAATATATATATATTTTTTAAATGCCATTCCACTGTGCTTTAACTATCATCGGGAAATCGTTCTGTTCTTTACTGCAGATACACTGAAATTTGTGTCACTTTTGTTTTTCTTCTTTTTTTTTTTGTGCTTTTCTCTTGTCTTTATAGCGCTGCATTTTGTAATTAATGGCCAAGGGCTGCCCAGTCCCTTGTCCGGGCTTGAGCTTTTGCTGCCTTCTCCTTTTGTTTCGGTCAGTTTTGGGCTGTTTCTGCCTGTTGGGCAATTATACCTACCATCTGCAGCAAGTTGACTGGTCGTATTGGGGCTATTTGGGGACCTTGTTGCACACTGAGAAAAAGGGGGTTAATGATGCTTCGCATACAACGGGCTAATGCCGGGGCCTAGTGACCCATCGGGGGCATTTGCTTCTACTCTATCAACGTAATAAACATGAAATGCAATTAACATTTTATGACATTTCTTTTGTTGGGCCAATTACGAGTACCTAAGTCTATATAGCCACATAAAAACCATATGAGAAGATTTTCTCTTTGACTAGTTTATGCCCAATAGGGAATATTAGTTATTTTATTTATTTGGCAATGGTTACGTTTCTATAACTTTGTATTCATGTTATTTGTATTTGTGTCGTTCGATCTAAAAATAACAAGAAGTAACGTAAAACGAAAAATAAAAAAAATATAATTTTTAACCTGCAAAAAATTAAAAAAGAAATAGGTGAATAAATTGAAAGTGTTGGATTTCTTTTGAGATTTTACGTACCCAATTAAAATTTTTTGGAATATATTTCTGGAATGGTATCTGGTTGTGTTCTGGAATGTATATTCTGTCTCATTATACGCCAGGACTAACCACATACTATTCCCAATCCATCGGCTCCGGAGGAGGTTGAACTGCTGTAGCTCGACTGACTGGAGTAGTTGACATAACTTCCGACAACAGGACATCGACTGGCATATTAGTAGCATGTCTCCTTAATTTGGAATAATTCAAGTTAATTTACATATATGGTTATTTGGTCGATATTCTTGAATTTATGATCTTACTTTTTAATGGTTTTGCTCTTCGAATCGATAGTCTTTCCTGCGTTTAGAATGCCTGTGTTTACCGGACGCGTTCCCTTGAAAAAGGATGATTCCTTTATTATCGTAGACATGATTAATATCAAATGTTAAGTAAAAAAAATAGGAAAAGATTTTTTTTCGTTTACAACTGCTTCAATGAAGTGAAAAAATGATAATGATCTGAGTGAACAATTTTCTCACTGTTCCAAACCAAACAAATTTGACAACTAAACACAAAGAAACATTGATTAGGGGTTTCCTAGTATAGAGTATAGTCCATTTGTTGAATACTTTATTTGCCTTTTTTATTGGATTTCTTTTTGTTTTTATTTCGCTTACAAGTTAATAATTAAATTTATTGTTTTTTCTTTTTTTTTTTTTGTTTGGTTTCAGATTACCTTATTTTCGTCCTACTTGGCATCGTCGTTATGGCGTTTTGGTAAGTAATTAGTCAAAGTTTCGATTGGATGGGTGTTTGAGACTACTCTATGGGTCTATGTGTATCACGTTTGACGAGCCTTGACAGGCCTTTCATTTTCTACGTGCCCACCATAAAGTTTTATATGTAATTTGTTTTTATACTTATGTATAGTATGTGAAGCTATGTGCCGACAACAACAGGAGAATTTTCCCAATTCGAATTCTATTATAACTTTACAATTGTGTTAGACAAAGTTGTTTGTCTTACACACACTTGTTTCCCTTCTCTGTCTTTCCCTCTCTCTATCTCTCTCTCTCACTCTCCTTCTCTTTCTCAGGGTCTGACTGTCTCTTTTTGTTTGGATCTTAATAAACCATAACTAATGGGCACACAAGCGAGATGGCAAGCAAAATGGAAACTTTTTAAAGCCTCTCAAGAAGCTTACCAGCTTTCAACTCATACCACAATGACAGATAGAAATTGAAAAAATTTACCGAAGCTTCTAATACCCTTCTTTAAATTACGTTACTAATGTTATTGAAATTGTCGTGAACTTTTTTCCAAGTAGTTGGAGCAGTTAAAGGTTAATATATTTGTATATAATAGATCTGTACACAAAGATTTGAATACATTTACCTAATAAACATTTTAGGATGAAAGTTAAATACGTCTGTTCACTTCAATTGTCACTCACAGAATGTCTCTTTATTTGATTTATCTCGTGAGTGAAGACTATTTAAAAAAAAAGCGTTTATCTCAGAAACTATTCTAGCTAGAGACACCATATTTGCTTAGTAAATGCGCACATTTTGTATATGTAAAAATTTTGCCACGCACCTTTCCGCCCCCGTAATTAAAAAAAAACTCGATTATCTATATTTCTACCTTATGCAATCAACATTTTGCACACTTAAATTTGATACTATTATCAACCAAAATACCAATTTTCATCAAAATCGGACTACAAATAGACAAGTTATGCATATAAACGTTTTTTCATAAGACCGGAGTTGGCTGTTGGCTTGTGGGGCGCTAGGCTGCTGGTATGCTTGAGTGAGCGAGATACTAAGATAAGATAAGATGATTGTAAAAAGCTTAAGATTAATAAATTTGAAATATTTGCTTTACTGGTATACTAACTGGTATGATAACACTTTCACTCGTTGCAGAGAACGGACGTGTTTTTTTTTGCGCTTATCAACTTTTATTTTTTTCTCGCGATTAATTTCTTTTCTATAACTTTTGCATAAATTCATTATCGGCTAATATTTCCAGCATCCGAATTTTATTTTCATTTCGCGAATTCTTGCTGTCGCTTTTGTGTATTTGTTTAAATTTAAATAAAATCAAAACTTACAACAATACTTGCGTTAACGGTGTTGTTGTTTTGTTTATCTTGTTTGCTTTTGTGTCTTTACCGTTTTAACTAACTCTCGCGCTCTTGCGTACAAATTGTTGTTGCATGTGTTCAATTTGACGCGCTCTCCCGCTTTTTCCTATTCTTGTTTGATTTGTGCTCTCGTCTTTTGCCTACCCGCGACTCTGTGATACGTGTTTTTGTTTTTGTGCGTTCTTGTTCTTTTAATTCTTTAGTTGTGAAGGCTTACTCTGTACATTAACCCTTGTGTCAGAACTGATCAGTATATTCTTATACACAGATTTTTAACCTTTAGAATTTTTATTTTTCTGTATTTCCTTTTTTAATTAAATTAAACTTTTTGATAAAATGGTTGTCTGCTCAAAAAATAATTGCATAGTTGCCACTAATGCGGTTGACTCCCATGATTATATTCTTTGTTTGCTGTGTGACAATGCGGTTCATGTTAAGTGTGCAGGTTATACAGGCAGAATCAAGGAGTCTATTGCTAAAGGTGGTGGCTTAAAATATGGATGTGATGCTTGCCGGGATGTCGAGAATGAGAAGCGCTCTTTCATGAGGCGGACTAGAGATAGTTTTGACACTTTAAGGGCAGGTTTTAATAAACTCCAAGCGGAGTTTACTGCGGTGGAGACTCAGTTCAGGAGTTTATCGCATATGAATGAGTCTCCGAAACGTAAAAGGACCAGTCCTTGGGGTGTTTCTGTATCTGTAGATCCGCCAGCGTCTCTTATCGTCCCCGACCGGTCTCATGCACCGTCCACTCCTAATGTACAGCAATTGATGTCGTTTAAGAGCCCGGTTGTGAATGCTATTAGTACGGAATTACCGGTATCACATGGGAATGATCTCTTAAAAACGATGCCTATTGTAGTGTCCGATTTGTCCGGGCAATTACCCATTTCAATGGAAATTGCCGATAGTTCTAAAATTATCGAGGGCCCCGTAAACAAGTTGACTGCAGTGGGTGACTTGTCCAACGTTACTGCTACGGCTGACGCTTCGGGACCGCGGCCTCTCGTTGGCATACCACCAAAGAAACATATATTTGTTTCTAGGCTAGACCCTGTTGTCACATCTGATAATGTAATAGTCTATATTCGGAAGAAAGTTAACGTCTCGAATATTGCGGTGGAGAAGTTTAAATTTTCTTATTCTCGGGACATTTCGTCCTTTAAAATTAGTGTTTCTGCCAATATCTTCGACACTATATGTCGAGAAGATTTTTGGCCGAAACATATAATAGTTAAGGAATATACTGTAAAAAAGAAAAATCGGCAACCGATTCGCTTGCCACCAACAACAACTAATACTATTCCTTCCACATCAGCATCTGCTGGTGTGTCAAAAAACTAGCTTCGTCCCTTAACCTGGGTTACCAGAACGTTAGAGGACTGAAATCCAAACTTCCTAATCTCTATGTAGATAGTCTTTCTTTTGAGCATAACATTCTAGCTTTTACAGAGACATGGCTAAAATTTGATATTGCTGATGCATCGGGTTTTTCCACAAACTTTTCTATATTCAGACGTGACCGGATTTCTCGCATAGGCGGTGGCGTTCTGATAGCTGTTGATGCTGCTTTATCATCTGAAATGATTCAATTGAGATTGAGTTTGTCGGTGTTAAAGTAAATTTTAAATCTTTTAATGCTTTTATTACTTGTTCCTATATTCCACCATTGTCAGACATGGTGGTATATTTAAATCATTTAGAGGCAATTCAGTTTGTCTCCTGTTTAGTTTCCAGCCAAGAGATGCTCATAGTTGTAAGTGATTTTAATTTACCCGCTTTAGCATGGTCACTAACAGATGAATCTACCATGTTGCTGCCCTCTTTGTCACATGACTTTATTGATGGCCTTCTAGGCTTATCTTTATCCCAAGTCAATCCTGTCTTAAATTCTAATGGAAAATCGTTAGATCTTATTTTTGTATTGGATTCTTCTTATTGTGAGGTTTCTAGGATCGAACCATTTGTTCTTCCAGAAGATAAATTTCATCCTACATTAAATTTAAAAATTGATCTGCCCTTGCTTTCGCCATTACTTGGTTCAAATGAGTTACCTCCAACTAGGTGCTTTCGTAAGTCTGACTTTGTCACCCTTAATGAAAACATTACTACTACCGATTGGTCTTATCTGTACAATTGTAGAGATATGAACTCAGCTGTTCGTTTTTTCTATGATACTCTGAATTCACTTTTTGATATTTGTGTGCCTCTTGGTAGGCTGGAGCGGCTTAACAAACCTCCCTGGTTCTCTCGTGAGTTATCAAATTTGAAAAATGTGAAGACACGATATTATAAGAAGTTTCAAAAAACACGTCGTTCATCAGATTATGCTCTGTATACAGTCGCTCGTTCAAAATTCATGATGCTTAATACACAATGCTATAAGAATTATCTTCAGCGGTGTAAGCTTCAGTTTTCTTCTGACCCTAAACAGTTTTATAATTTTGTCAATTCTCAACGTAAGACCTCCGTGTACCCATCTTTTTTGTCTTTTCAAAATAAATGAAGTAAGTAAGTCGTCTCGCCGACTTAGGTATACCATACACCAGTAAAACAAATATTTCAAATTTGTAATAACAAATGCATTTGCCTATTTTAAAAAAAATTCTGCTCACATGCTTTTTACAAGCATATCTTAGTATCTCGCTCACTCATGCATATGAGCACCCTAGCGCCTCCACCCACCAACGGCCAAGGTAAACAATTACGAGAGATAATCGAGTTTTTCAAATTTCGGTGTCGGAAAGGGGCGTGGCAAAATCTTTATACATACAAAATGAGCGCATTTACTAAGCAAATATACATACCAAATATGGTGTCTCTAGCTATAATAGTTTCTGAGATAAACGTTTTTTTTTAATTGCGGGGGGCGGAAAGGGGCGTGGCAAAAATTTAAAACAAACTTGATCACTCTACATACTACACGAGCCTACATTCCAAATTTGGTGACTCTATCTCTTATAGTCTCCGAGATCTAGGCGTTCCTACGGACGGACAGAC
This sequence comes from Drosophila paulistorum, assembly GCA_018152135.1. Classification (NCBI taxonomy): domain Eukaryota; kingdom Metazoa; phylum Arthropoda; class Insecta; order Diptera; family Drosophilidae; genus Drosophila; species Drosophila paulistorum. Next base: position 19,538,359 of record JAECXG010000690.1, read on the forward strand.
GGACATGGCTAGATCGACTCGGCTGTTGATACTGATCAAGAATATTTATACTTTATGAGGTCGGAAAAGCTTCCTTCTGCCTGTTACATACATTTTGGCGACTTTAATATACCATTTCACCCTATGGGTGTATGGTATAAAAAGACTAATAATTTGAATGTTTTGTTTGTGTGTTGATGAATTGAGTTGCAGGGAAACAAATTTCAAAATGTAAAAAATTATTGCCAAGGACTGCAAGGGTATAAAAACATCAGCATTGCCGAAGTTAGCTTCTTTGATATTTTTATACCCTTGCAGAGGGTATTATAAAATTGGTCAGATGTTTGTAACACACAGAAGGAGACGTTTCCGACCCCATAACGTATATTTATTCTTGATCAGCTTGAGAAGCTGAGTCGATATAGCCATGTCCGTCTCCGACCGTCTGTGCGTACGCGTTGTCTTTATCTTTATCTTAAGATCCATGTATTGCACCACAGGTGTTATTGGAGACTACCATTAGGGATACTTATACTTACATACCTTAAATATTACTACAATATAGAGATATTTTTTAAACAAAGTCGTTCAGACATTTTAGCAAGAGTTGGGATAACTTCTCAATTTTAGGATTAGAGTTAAATACGTCTGTTCACTTTCATTTCCACTTACAGAATGTCTCTTTACTTGATTTATCTCGTGATTGAAGTTTCTCTCTCTCTTGGTGAGAGAGAGCTTATCTTTATCTTAAGATCTATGTATTGCACCACAGGTGTTATTGGAGACTAGCATTAGGGATACTTATACTTACATACCTTAAATATTACTACAATATTGAGATATTTTTAAACAAAGTAGTTCAGACATTTTAGCAAGAGTATTTTGTAAGAAAAATAAAACCTAACAAGAAGAAAATCGAATGAGAAGAAAAGCAAACACGTAAATGAAATTTCCGCTTGTGCATGCCAAGACTTTTCAGGACTGTGATCCTTTTTATACCCTTGCAGAGGGTATTATAAAATTGGTCAGATGTTTGTAACGCACAGAAGGAGACGTTTCCAACCCCATAAAGTATATATATTCTTGATCAGCATGAGAAGCTGAGTCGATATAGCCATGTCTGTCTGTCCGTCCGTTCGCCGTCTGTCCGTCCGTCCGTCCGTCTGTGCAAATCAACTTACGCTGGCATCTTAAGAGCTATCGGAATGAAATTTCATATTTAAGCTACTTTTAGCAGGGAGATGATAAAGTATGAAAATTGTCAGGATCGGACTACTATATCATATAGCTCTAGAGCAAAAATTTTTGCAAAAATTGGAGTATCCCCATGAAATTTACCAATATAATAGAATTTGATATAAAATCTCAGATCCCAAAATTTGAACTTGATAAATAGAACTCGGATAAATAGAACACAAGTTGCAGTCAATACAAATCGGTTCTACGTCATCAGCAAATCAAACAGAGCACATGCCTACACGAACTGTATGTGTATGCGTATTGTGCTTTGCTTACGGAATGATGGAAGAAAAATTTGGAGTAAAAAGAGAAATAATTTGAATGTTTTGTTTATGTGTTGATGCATTGAGTTGCAGGGAAAGAAATTTCAAAATGTAAAAAAATTATTGCCAAGGACTGCAAGGGTATATAAACTTCGGCATTGTCGAAGTTAGCTTCTTTGATATTTTGTGTATCAATATCTATGTCTACGTGTGTTTCGTTATATGTGTTTGTGTGTATGGCCTTTGTTTTGTTTGTTTATTCGTTTGTGCAATTTAAAGTGCCGGAAATATGCTTTAGCTTTAGCTTTATGAGACCCCCCTGGCCCTTGGCTAAACAGAGATTGCGAGATGGAAAGATATAAAAAAAAGAGATAGAGATATAGCGTAAAAGAGAAAAAGAGAGAGAGAAAGAGAGAGAGGATAGGAAGCCAAAGAGAGAAAGAGTGTGTATGTGTGTGTGGCGAAGAACTTACTACATTTTAGATAATATCTTTTGATTAGTGGCAACCGCAAAAACTTTAATTAAATTCGCACACAATTCTCTAGGAAAAGTTTATGCAGCATTTTGCCCTGTCACCAGATAAGTTGAAGCCCTGTTCTGCTCCTACTTTGGCTCCTGGCTTTGGTTCTGGCCCTGGACACGCATGTGCTTGCTTTCTAGCTTCCCGGCTTTCAAAATGTGTATGTGTGTGTGTGTGTGTGTGTGTGTGAGTAGTGGTTCTAGCTGCTCCCAGTTGTCTGCCGCCGACTGCCTTTTGTTTGCGGACTTTAAGTTTTTCGGGGGTAGTATAAAAACTTTCTGCAAAGCATTCTAAAAAGGAATGGTTGGAGGGGTGACTGGAGAATGAGAGAGGGGCTCCAAAGTTATGTACAGTCTGGGGCGACTTCTAATGAATTAATTAGTTGATTTTTGCCAAGCTCAAAAACTTTTCCCCAAAAACCACTATAAGCTTCTCTTCGTTAAAAATTCATTTTTTTTTTTGTTGCTCATTCTCTTTTTTTTTATATAATTTTTATTATATTTTATTTTCTTTGGATTTGATTTTGATTTTCCTTTTTTGGGATTTTGTTTTTGGTAACATTAAAGACATCCTCATGGTAAAATAAATGGAGTGAATTTCATGGCAAAGGCATTGTCAGTCAGCGAGTCGCCACATTCTACATCTAGATAAATTCGCTTTTACGAGAATGTATCTAGAAGTTGCACCATTTGAATGTTCCGGCTCGCTGGCCGACATTGCCCGATGCACTATGAATTGATATCCCTCCTATTTCGATTTTGATGCCGTTTTCGATTTTGATAGTTCATTTATCACAGCTTACAAAAATAAACTTTAATAATTATACAAAAAAAATAAATAAATAAATAAAAGTAAAAAGATCATGTAAGTCTTATAGTATTTTGTTGATATGTCAGCCACGCCCACGCACTCGAGCATTAAGTTTTTTCTTCGCTCGCACTCATTGATCGAGTATCGTGGGCATCGCTGTGCATAAAATTATAGGGGATTATATAATGAGAGACCTTACATGATCTTCACAATACGAGATAGATTAGAAATCATAAAAAGGAAGCTAGAAATCCAAAAAAAAAAAAAAAAATGTATAAAATACAATTGAAATATGAGTAAATCTAATGCTTAAGTAATTTTTTTTTATCTTTTAGTTTTGTTTTTCGTTGTCAAAATTGTGAGTTTGACTATTTCGAGTTCTTCTTTTTCTTGCTCTTGGGTATTTGGGCCCAAAGACGGAAGAAGTACTCATCGCGTTGCAAGAGTCGACCGCGGGCATATGAATGTATATCAGCATCCATATTATGATCTCTCAACCAAGATGATGTATTACACGAACTCATCTCAGTGCGCGGTTCTTCGGGCAGACTGGCATGACCTGCCAGACGAAAATGAATAATAAATTGAGTTAAATTAGATTTTCGGCTTGTAGAAATTTTACGATACTCACCCGCCGTCATGACCTTATAGGGTTCTTCTGATTCTAAAGGTTCACTTAGACCAATCTCATTCTTGGCAAATATACGTATCATATATTCATGATTCTCTTGTAGATCTCTTATCTGGAATTTCTGAACTCCAGCTGGCACACGACCCACCTCAATCCACATGGATTTCTTCATGTCCCGTATGGCAATGTGATAGCCGAGTAGTGGCGCACCACCATCTGACTCGGGTATACCCCATTCGAATACATGAGCATTGGCAGCGATAACACGTGCCTCCAGTGGAGCGGTCGGTGGTGAGGGTACAGCTAAAATTAAAAGTAACATTCCATTATATGGCCCCATTGGGTTGAAAAATGATGTAATACTTACTTGCATGTGTCTTGAGCGATATACTTTCAGTGACGGCTGGTGCACCTAATCCAGCCTCATTTTCCGCTGACACACGGAACCAATACTCACACTTCTCCTTTAAGTTATCAATGGTATAGTGCAACTGATGTGCATCCAAGGTAATGACCTTTGTCCAGGTTGTCGATGTTGAGGATCGTTTCTCTACGCAGTAGCCTAGAATTTTGTAATATTATTAATCATTTATTCTCAAAATCAAAAAAAAATTTTTTTAATTGTTTTACCAGTAATTTCGGAACCACCGTTACGCGCTGGTACTTCCCAATCAAGAGTCACACTGCGGCTTGTTACATCTGGAGCTCTTAGATTTTGTGGTGGCGAAGGTGGGGCTGAGTGATAAAAGAATGGTTTTAAATGATTTATTTAGAAATATTCGAATTAAAGATTGGTTACGTTCTATATTACGTACCCATAGTCGTAATTTCATTGGCTGTATTTAGGCGGCGGCACATTATCAATAGCATTAGTATTAAGCATTAGAAAGCGAATAGCTTAAGATTAATTAGAGTTACTTACTTATCTTGCGACCCACGGTTATCTTTTCGGTTGTCTCAAAAGCTTCACTCGTGCCAATTTCATTTCTGGCATAGATTCTAAATAGGTAGCTCTTATTTCTGATAACATTCTCGACATGAATATTTGTCACAGTGCCCGTCGTTATGCCCACAGAGCGATAAACAGTTTCACTTTCTTCTCGAATTTCCACAATGTATTCAATGATCTTAGAACCACCATCCGTTTCTGAAGGTTCCCAGGCCAAGTTGAATGAGGTATCATTCATGCCCGACACATTAGTGGGAGGACGTGGTGGCGATGGTTTTTCTAAAGCGAAGTTGATTAGAATCAATAAACATATAAATACATATGCACATATTATAATTATAGATTTACTTACCGAACTTCTTGGTTATTGTTACAGTCTGACTCTCTGTGGGTTCTGATTCACCAATTGGATTGGCAGCCACAACACGGAACATATATTGAGCATTCATTGAAAGCTTTTGAACGGCATATGAATTGATGTCCTTGTCGAAATCGGAAACCTTCATCCACACATTGTTATGTATATCACATTTCTCTAGCGTATATTTGCTAATATCCATGCCACCGTCATCGATAGGCGGTGTCCATTCCAAGGTTATGGAATCCTTCTTTACATCCTTGATTTCTAGTGATTGTGGTCGACTAGGCTTATCGATGACTTGAACTTGACATTCCACATAACTCGAGCCAGATTCATTTGTCGCTGTCACCTTGTAGCGTCCGGTGTGCTCACGTGTTACTTTCTTAATTGTATAGATGGAACTGGTTTCGGTAGTCTCAATGGTAATCTCTTTGGTTGTCTTCTGTTCGACTGTCTCCTTGTGCCAGGTGACTGTGGGTGATGGATAGCCGCGTACCGTGGCTGGAATGGTGAGAGTGCCACCTGAGCGCAATTTCTGCGACAAGTACCTATCCTCCACCTCAATGCTGGGCTTTTGTTGCAATTTCAGTCTACATGAAGTCTCCACGGAGCCCTTCTCGTTAGTTGCTACGCACGTGTATGTGGCTTCAGTCTCAATTGTTGTCTTTTCAATAATATATTTGGCTACGCGATTCTCATAGCGCAAGTTGGTACTGGACTCAATAACTTGACCGTTCTTCTTCCACGTAATCTTGGGCTCTGGAATACCACCAAACACGCAGGATAATGTCACCTCCTTATCCAATTCGCTGATCACATCTTGGAGTGGTTCACGTATGCTTGGAGCTTCAGTTTCTACCTTGGGTACTAAACGAATGGGCGGTGATATCGGAGACGGTGGCGATGGTCCAACCTCATTTACAGCAATTGAACGGAATACATATTCCGTATCGATTTTCAGTTTGCTGATGGTATATGTTGTATCCTTTATCTTTCGTATCTCAGTCCATCTAGAAAGGCATATTTTAAGCTATTTACTTAATGTTAATAGTGATGTACTCACTTCTCTTCCTTTACGTCATGATACTCTAGAATGTACTCGATAATTTCTGATTTGCCATCATCCTCGGGAGCCTTCCAGTAAAGGGTAATCGAGTCGTGCATAACCTCCAAGGGTTGTGGGGTGCCAGGGGCCGTGGGTTTACCTAAATAAAAATTTTAAAAAGGGTTTCAGCTCTTGTTCATCATGCTTCAATTAATTTGCAATCAGGCACTTACGCATAATGATTAGGTGTAGACTGGCCTCTGCCTCGCCCACTGGGTTGACAAGCTTAACAGTATACTCGCCCTCATCATTGTCAACCACCTTTTTGATGGTCAATGTAGCAGATTGCTCATCAATGGTCGGGATTGTGCGCTTTGACTTGGGTATGACAACCTTGCCTGTTGTCCATTCGGCTTCGGGGGTCGGCACACCAGTGAACTTAACTGTAAAGGTCGCATCATCATTTTCTTTAACCTTAATAGTCTGATCCTTGTCAGAGGTAATGACGGGTGGCAGTTTAAGCTCCTCAACGCAAAGTTTTGTACTGGTTGTGACATTTTCGGCAATACAACTGATCTCACCGTCGTCTTCGTCGTTGGCATCGTGAATGACGAGACGTCTAACTGTGCCCTCAACGAATACCTCATGTTTCTTATTCGGCTTAATAGGTTTGCCCTTCTTGCACCAAGTTACTTCGACATCGGGCTGCGATAGTTCTACTGTAAACTCAGCATCTTGGCTCTTGGTGGCGAGCGTAACATCTGGCAACGGCACTATGAAGTTTACTAATGGCTCTTCAACTGTCAATATTGCCTGTGATGTTTGTTCGCCCACTTGTATGGAATATTCACCAACATCTTGAGGTTTCGCCTTGAGAATACGCAAGGACTGTTTCTTGCCATCGATTGCCAATTGTACACGATCATTAAAGGTAATTTCTTTGCCATTCTTGAACCATTTGACTAGTGCGTCACCCTTGCTAAGTTCTATATCGAAAGTAGCGTTTTCGCCCTTGGTCACCGATACATTCTTTAGCGGTTTAATAATCTCCGGTGGCAATTCAATAACCACCAACTCACAGCTGCACTCTTGTCCCTCCAGTTTACATGTGTATTCACCCTCATCATGTATGGTAGTGTCACGTATGACCAATCGTCGTGATTTGCCATCCTTGATGAATTCACAATTCTTGTGCTCTGGTGTGATTTTCTCACCATCTTTGTACCACGTAACCTCACAGGATTCTGTGGTCAGTTCAACATCGAGAATTGCAGTGTCCTTTTCAGTTACCTCGTAATCTTCCAATACCTTTATGAAATCGGGCTTACGCTGCAGCACTTCGACAGTAGATTGCGTTTCCTGTTTTTTAACCTTGCACACATAAGTGCCCGAATCGCGTAAGTTTGTATTGCGAATAACCAATTTATGGGTCTTGCCATCTTCGACCACTACCCGATGATCCATGCCGCTAAGCTCTTTGCCATTGAAGAACCATTTGGTGGTAACCACATGAGATGTTTCGCATTCTAGGGTTAGCGATTGCACCTCCTCAATAGTGATGGTCTTCTTTAGTTTCTTGGTAAAGGTCACTTCATCGACCTCAACTATAACACGAGCACCATGCGATGTTTTGCCAATGGGATTGCTAGCAATGCACTTGTAGTCACCAGAATCAGTTTCCGGATTAGCATCCTTGATGATGAGCTCAATATTTTCTCCATCGTAGACTTGCTGAATACGTTCACTGGGATAGAGGGGATTATTGTTGAATAGCCATTGCACCTCAGGCACTGGATTGCCTGAAACCTTAGCAGGCAAATGAATTTCACCCTTTTGTGGCACATTCTGTTCCTCAAAGCGCTCCACAAACAATGGCGGCTCTGCATTGCCACTTGTGGGTTCTAAAGAGAAGACAAAAAGAAAGGATATTAGTAAAAAAGTAAATGAAAACGTATTTACAAATTGACATGAAACAAATACCCTACCTTCTATAGTCAGATTAGCAGTGGTTTCCACACTACCCAAAGGATTAACAGCTTTAACTGTGTACTCGCCCTTTTCGGACTTCTTTGGAGTGATTAATGTTAGAGTGTGCAGGTCCTTGTCCGATTTGGCATTCTTAATTGGTTTACCATCCTTGTACCAGGTCACCTTTGGTGGTGGATTACCAACGATTTGGGTCGACAGCACAACACTCTCACCTTCACGAATGACCATATTGCGCAAAGGCTCAAGTATCTGTGGGGCCTCCTTGTCACTGGTTCTCACCTTCAATGTGATGGGGAGACGTGCTTCGCCCTCACGATTCGTTGCAATCACCTCGTAAGTGCCTTCTTGTGATTTCTTCACCTTGTTTATGTGCACGACACTGCAATACATATGCATGTCCGATTCGGTGACAATACGAATATTTTTAATTTCCTCTTCATCAATGTCCTCGCCATTGAATGTCCAAACAATATCCGGTTCTGGCACGGCAACAAGGCGACACTCTAATATGACATTAGTATTTTCATCGACATACTGAGCCTTTGGCTTTTTCGAGAATGTCGGTGGAATACCTTCGAGAATGTCGGCTAATGATGATTCACGTGACATACTGCGGCGAGACAATGCTGTGGCATCGCTACCATGATCTGACAGTGGACTTTCCACAATTAATTCGGTTGTGCTAGATGTGAAACCAGCTGCATTCTTAGCCACGCATGTAAATTTGCCAGCATCTTCAGGGAAGACTTCACGTATAATCAAAGTAGCCACATTATCATCGTCGTAGAATATTTGGAAATCTTGTGATGGTTTAATAATTGCAGTTTCTCGGAACCAGGCGATTTGTGGACGTGGATTGCCCTCGACCTTGCACTCGAACTGCACTGTATAGCCATCCTGGGTGTGCATCGGTTGCAGTTTTTCAATGAAACGTGGTGCTGTGGGCTTATCTTCTGGACCAGGACCTTAACAATTAAACAATCACAAGACAATACATAAATATCAAAGTGTTATTGACAAGACGAGACGTCAGCAGAACACAACAAAATTCACTATTACAACATGAAATTTAAGAACCCAACTTACGTTCAAATACGGGCAGCTTATCAATTTTTTCATGCAACTTGTTTTGCACATATTGGGCATATTCCTCGGGTTCCATTAGATAATGAGCTGGTACCCAGCCCTCCTCTTCGGTAATGCTCTTTTTTACATACCACCATTCAGAACTATGACGACCAATTACAGTTACCTTTTCACCCTCAACCAAATTGATTGCTTCATCGTTATCGGCAATGTAGTTGCATATGGAATACATTACATTGACATTGTCAGATTCTACAAAAATCCAATAATTAAACACACATTTACACACATACATATAGTAAAAGAAATTTAATATCCATGTAGATAAGACTTACCATCAATATCCATTTCTCGAGTAATATTAAGTGAGGCTCCATCTGTGGCAAAAAATTTAAATATTATTAATAATTTTTTAATAATGATAATTTTTAATTTTAATAATTTATATGTATTAAAATTAGTCGGTTGTTGCTGGGTCACAATAAATAATTGATTATGCGTTAGCCACTTGACATTTATGTCGGTTACTTTTACCTTGCTACGCTGTCATATACAAAAAGCTGATGTGTTTATTTTTCTCTTTGCGAAAATAAATCAATTTTATGATTCTTTGTCGTTATAGGTTGTTAAAAAACGAACTTACCTTCGTTGAAGAGTTGCTGTACAACTTTACGCTTCTTCTTGAACGTTAGAGAGTCCTCATCATAAGTTACTGAATCGCGTTTTGGATGACGAATGCCAATGAGGAACTGTTCTTCTTCTTCGTCTTGGACGGAATAGCTTGGTTTCGCTTGCTTTTTCGGTTTCAGCTTAAAGTCAACCTCATCTGGTGGCAGTTCATCGACAAAGTATTCTTCTGGTTCTTCAACTTCATCGATTGTATCCTCATCATCGCGGATTTCCTCAATAATTGGTCCCTCACCGTCGTCGTAGTCTTGAAGAATTTTAATTCTAGCCTCGTCTGTCGCCTCGGAGTAGGTCTTCTTAATTGGTTTTTTGATCTTCACCTTGCCAGACATCGATACTTCCTCCTCAGCGTATGAGTCCAAAGCAATGTTAAATTCTTGATCGACATCCTCCTTTGTTTTTGTACTCTTTGCACGGAATGTGACATTTTCCACGTCAGAGTATTCTGGAATGTCGACCTTCTTGCGACGCTTGAGTTTCTTCACAGTGTATTCTTGATCTTCTTCCTCAGTGAATTGCAGAGGCTGGGATTTACGACGTTGACTTACGACAAACTCTTCCACATCATCACCTTCTTCGTATTCTTCCTCTTGGCGTTTTATTGAAAGTTCTGCCGCTGCTTCATCCATGGTAGTTGGCTTGACAGGACGCTTCTTAAGAACTGTAGCTGCCTCCTCGACGCCCTCATTTATGGTGTGGGGTTTCTTGAAGGAAAGACTGAACTCAGTTTCTTCGTGTTCCTCGACTGTTGGCTCGAAAGGTTTCTTTGGCTTTCTTCGGACTACAACAGCCTCTTCAATGATCTCCTCTTCTTCGATTTCCACTGGTCTTTCTTCAATAACGGTTTGCTGCAGTTGTAGCTCATCGGCTGCTTCTTCAACTGGTTTCTGTGGCTTTTTCTTCTTTTTAAGTTGAACAGTCTCGTCAGAAGTCTCTTCGGTCACCTTCTTCTCCGTGGGCACCTTAACGTTTACTGAGAACTCTTCATCGTGCACCTCTTTGGGGGCTTTAGGCTTCAGAGTAACTTCAGCAGCGACAACTTCTTCCTCTTCAGGTGCTGGTTTCTTTAATTTTATAACCGCTGCATCGACTATATCGTCTTCTGGCTTTGGTTTTTCTGGTTTCTTAAATTGGACTTCTTCGATAATTTCCTCCTCAACAATAGGCTCAGGAGTAATTTCTTGTTCAACTTTCACAGTAACTTCTTCAGCGGCTGCTTCTTCAACTGGTTTCTTTGGCTTTTTCTTAACGACCTTTGCTTCCTCAACAACTTCTTCGACCTTAGGTTTCGGTTTAAGAGTTACTTCAGCTTCTGGTTCTTCAACCACTTCGACGGGTTTCTTCTTTGGCAAAGTAAATGCTTCTTGTGGAGCTTCTTCTTGCTCTGGTTGAATTTCCTTAATACCGAACTCATATTCAGTCGGCTTTTCTTCGGGCTGTTCCTCGATTTCCTCGATGATTTCTTGCACTTCGGTCTGAACGGGTAGCTCTTCGGTCAGTGTAACCTGTAGTTCAGCAGCAGCGTCTTCTTCTTTTACAGTTTTCTTTGGTTTCTTCTTAATCTTAGCCTCCTCAGTGACTTCTTCAACTGGTTGTTTGGGCTTTATTACAAACTCAGCCTCTGGTTCTTCTACGACTTCAGCTTGAGGAGCAGGTTTCTTCTTTTTCTGAATGGTAATTTGTTCTTCTGGCAATTCCTCTACAGTTGGCTCCTTTGGTTCTTTGATAGCAAATTTGAAGTCTTCAGGTTTCTCTTCGGGCGCCTTAGTTTCTTCCACTGTTTCAATTTCTTCGATTTCCTGAACTAGCTCTTTAGCTGGGGCCTCTTCTTCAATGATAGTAATCTTGAGATCAGCTGCTTCTTCTTCTGTCGGTTGTTCAGGCACAATGGCAATGCTTTCGGTTGCTTCAACTTCTTCAATTGGCTTGGGAGCAGATACAGTCGCTTGAGTCTCAGGCTCTTCTATAACCTCCGGCTTTGGCTTCTTTTTACGATGAACTTTGATTTCCTCTTCGACAACTTCTTCGATTACTTCACGTGGCGTTTCCTCTACCACTCTAACCTTATGTTCTTCATAGATCACTTGTTGTTCTGGCTCTTCAACAACTGGAACAGTAATTACTGGCTCTTCCACAGGTGCAGCTTCAACTGGTTTTTCTGGCTCGGTCTCGTTGATTCCGAACTTATATGTCTTATCGTCAACAGTTAGAGTTTCTTCCTTGACTACAGTCGCAAACTCTTCAACCTCTTCAATAAGTGGAATTTCTTCTGGAGTTTCTTCAGTTATCTTGATCTTAAGTTCATCCGCAGCAACTTCCTTTATCTTCTTCTTGGGTTTCTTTGTTTTAATTTCAGCCTCTTCTGTAACTTCTTCCACGGGCTTACTCTCCTTAATGATAAATTCAGTTTCAAGCTCTTCGGCAAAGGTGACAGAAGGTTTGCGTTTTTTAACCGAAAATTGAGCTTCACTTGGCTCCTCTATGGGCTTGGTTTCGGTCTCAGAAATGCGGATTGTAAAGTCTTTCGGTTTTTCCTCAACTGGAGCTTCCTCTTCATGAATAATTTCTGCTTTAGGAGCTTCATCCACAATATGTTCAGCAACAGAAGGTTCGGTCTCAACAACCTTAACGTCCAGATTAGCTGCTTCTTCTTCGGGTTTTTTGGGCTTTTTGGTTTTCTTCTGCTTGATTTCGGTTTCTACATGCGTCTCTTCTACAATCTTCGGTTCGGTCAATACAATCTCTGCTTCAAATTCTTCAGGAGCTTTTGGTTTCGGCTTTATCGTAAATTCTTGTGGAACTTCTTTATCAGGCTGCTCCTCGACTTCAGTGACCTTCTCTGCCTGTGATTCCTTAAGGGTAATCTCAAAGGCGTCATACTTTTCAACTGGTTTTGGTGTTGGGGCTTCAACCTTTTCCTGAGGGACTTCTTCAATAGTTTCAGTAGGTTTTTCTTGAATGGCTTCGGTTTCGGTTAAACTTATTTCATATGATTTTGGTTTCTTGGTCTTTTTCTCTTCTTTAGGTTTAACCTCTTCAACAATTTCTTCTTCAACTGGTTGCTGCTTGTCTTCTTCAAGAATTTCGTGTTTGACTTCGGCGACTTCTTTGACAGGTTTTTTCTTAGTCTTTTCTTTCACTGTTATCTCTTGCTCAACTACTTCTTGTGGCTGAGGTTCTGTTATCTTTAGTTCGACCTCAAATTGTTCAGGTTCCTTCTCAGGCTGTTGAACTGGCACAGAAATTTCGGCAGTTACCTCTTCTGGTTGTGTTTGCTCTTCCCTGGGTTCTTGTAATGTGACTTCAAACTCTTCGGGTTGTTGTGGCTTGGGTTTCTTTTTACGTGTTACGACCCGTTCTTCAATGACTTCTTCAGTCGTTTCATGCCTCTGATCGAAATCGATTACCCTGACTTGATGCTCTTTCGGAGCTTCTTCGGGTTCCAAAACTGTAGTGGTGATTTTGTACTCCACGGGGATTTCTTCTGGTACTTCGGGCTGCGGCACATCCTCAGTGACCTCGACCTCGGATACTGGAATTTCCTTAGGTTTCTTCTGTTTTACTTTGACTTCTTTAGGCTTATCAGTCTCAAGAGGCTCTTCGGCAATGACTTCTTCTTCTTGAACGGAAATCTGGAAGTTCTCCAGCTTTTCTTCCGGTGCCTCCTCCTCTATTAGATGCACTTTCTTGGCCTTTGGTTTCTTTGGCTTCTTTATTTCATCGTCAGTTGCGATAACCTTTTCTTCATCTTTGGGCTCAATCTTGGGTTTGACAACTGCTTCTTCAGCAGGAATTTCTTCTTCAGCCTTTTTAACAGGCTTGAGCTTGATTTCTGCATCAGTCTCTTCTGGTGCTTCGCTCTCTGGTATACGGAATTTAACTTCCTGTTCAGGAATTTCTTCCTGCTCTTTCGGTACACCAGGAACAATTTCGGAAATTATTGTCTCCGGCTCTGGTTTAGTTTTGTCCTTTGGTTTATATTTGGTTTTTGTTGGTTTCTTAGGTTTTTCTGGCTTATCTGGATGTTCAATAGGCTCAAGTTCTTCTGGGACATATTCGGGGTGCTCGAAATCAACTGGTTCAAATGGTTCCAATTTGTATTCACCTTCCTTAGGCTGAGATGGTTGTTCCTCAACGACGGTAACTTCTTTTGGTTTTCGTGTTAGCTCAACCGCTTCAACAGCTTCTTCAGGCTTTTGAGGTATCTTCTTAAGTATAACGTTTTCGGGCTGTTCTTCCTCTTTAGGCTTCTTTTTACCCTTTCCGAGCTTAATCTTTACATCTTCTTGCTCTTCTTCAGGTTTGGGTGTCTTCTCGGGCTTCTGGTATGGAGTCTTCTCCTCTGGCTCTTCTTCGCTGCTGACATACTTTTCGTATTTTTCAAGCTCAACTTTCTCCAGATCATCCTTGATCTTCTTAATTTTCTTAACCTTACGGGGCTTAAACTTAAGCAGCTCTTCGGCCTCTTCTATATTACGAGATATCTCACCATTCTCTTTCATAGCACCGATCTCTGTCATTTTTGGTATAAGTGGAGCTGGTGGAAACTCGACCGTAACCATGCGAGTCTTGAGTCGGAATTTGGGTAGCTGAACAGATTGTTCTTCAGTGGGTTTCTCTTTTCTTTTGCCAGGCTTTAGTTTCACTGTCTTGGGAACATCGGCCGCCTCAACAACGGTCACCTTTGTTGGCTTTTGATCCTTACGCTCAATCTTCAATGGCTCAAGGCTGGCAAATTCTGGCTTAAGCTTTTTGGGCAAATCGAATTCAAGCTTTTCGTATTTTTCCAATTCAGTTTTCTCGATTTCTTGTTCCAATAGCTTTCTGATAATCTCATCATGATCATCGGTCTTCTTTTTGACAACCTTCTTCTTTTTGGCCTTTGGCTTAGCGACGCCTTCAACGGTTTCTTCAGCTGTTGGCTGTTCGTCCTCTTCATCTTCGACTTCTTCGACAATGGGCTGTGATTCTTCAACTTCGGCAACTTCATCTATTACTCGGACCTCCAGAATCTTATCGGGCTGATCTTTTTTGACGGGCTCTTCATCTATTATGCTTATGCAATAGTCTTTGTGAACCTCTGGTATATCACCTGTTGTAAAAATGCATAAATCTTTGGATTAAAAATATTGAAATAATTCACTGGCAGCCTGTGGTGGTGGGTCCGTGCATTGCTTTTGCAAAGCAAGCAATCAATTCGTTGAACTTGACAGAAGACATTTTTTATGGCTAAATATTTACAGCAAACATTTTATAGCTTATCCAATTTGATTAAGGAATGTGGTATAATGTAAATAGAAATATATTTATAGACATAATAAAAATTTGTACAATATTAAATGGTGTGGTAAATGGTAAGGAACGTTAGTTTCACGATGTCATCAATTTTAAAAGTGCAAAAATCGATTAAAAAGAAGAACATGCATTTAAATTATATTAGATTAAAGTGTTTTTATTGTTTTTCTTTTTGGGAGTTTTGGGGAGGTTTTGAAGTTTTAGCTGGGGTACAGAAGGATAAGATAATATTCGGACAGCAAATAATGCACTCCAAATTCATCAGCGATACAGAGAAACAAAAATTTAGATTGTGTGAAAGAGCGAAAGAGAGAGAAAGAGAGAGAGACAGAGAGTGACAGAAAATAAAGTGAAAAAAGGAAGAGGAAAAGGCGGCGCAGTAAATGGATATCAACGTTGTTTTCAACAGGTTTGGAATACAAAAGAACAAAGAGGCGATAGACACAGACAAAAGGAGCAGAGTAACAGGTGCATGTGCATGTGCGGTAGGAGGATTTTGAGGCACCACAAAACTCTCATCTAATAACTTACTTGATTCAACGCTTTTAACTGTGTCTGGTTTTGTTTTCTTATGTTTAATAGTTTTCTGAATTGTATCTGTTGTTGTGTCATCTTGAGTGGGTATCTCATCTTGTGCGCTTGGTGTAATTTGTGCTGTGGCTGTGTCCTCGGGTTGTGCAATTTCATTCGGTTTTGGTGTTGTCAGTTCAGGGGAGTCAGTCTCTGTTTCGTTCGGTTCGTCTGGTTTCTGTTCGACTATCTTGGGTCTGTGAGTCCTTTGTTTCTTGGGCTTGATATATTCGTCGGGTACTGTTGGTGTTTCAGTTGTTGGCTCAATTGATGTAGTGGATATTACCTGTTCGGGAATATCTTCAATTTCCTCTTTAGGCTGAACGGGCATTTCAACTTTTTCGTACTTTTCAATATCGATTTTAGGTATTTCTTCATCTATCAGATTCTTAACGTAATCATCTAGCTCGTCCTTCTTAATTTTCTTTATTGTCTTCTTTGGCTTTGGCTTAGGTGTAGGTTTTTCCTCAGAAGACTGTGGCTGTTCTTCAGAAGTCTCTACTGGTATTGGTTCCGGTTCTTCATCAACAATAACAGTTACTGAATCGTTATCTTCAGTTTCAATTGTTGTGATTTTGAAAGTTGTATCTTCCTTGGGGCCCTTCTTCTTCAAAACCCTCTTAGTAGTCTTTTCTTGGATTGGTATTCCTTCCTCTGTAATAACCTCTTGAGTTTGAATCTCTTCTGGTTGCACTTCAATCACTTCAATTGGAATTTCTTGTTGTTTTGGAGCCTCTTCTTCGGATATTTTAACTTCGGCTAATGGTTCCGGCTCAACTGTCTCTTCTGGCACCGTTTCCTTTAGCTTAACCTTTTTGTCTTTCTTTGGTTTTTCTGTAGGGCCCTCCTCTAAAACATCAATGACTTTAGTCTCCGGTTTCTCCTTAACTGTCGGCTCAAATTCCATTTTTTCATACTTTTCCAGTTCAGTTTTCGGCGTTTCCATGTCTATCAATTTCTGTATATAGTCATGAATATCATCCTTTTTGACGACCTTCTTGGTTTTCTTCTTGGGTTCTTTTGGCTTCTCATCCTGCTCAACGGGCTCTGGTTCATATTCAACAATGGTAATTTCTGCTTCTGGTTGATCATCGGTAACCACTTCAATGATCTCGATTTCACCCTCGCCCTCGGGACGTTTAATTTTACGTTTCGTTGTTACTTGCTTATGAATTTCACCCGCATCGTCTGTAGTTTCCTCAACCTTTGTAACACTCTCAATTACCTCGATTGAGAAGGGCTTAAGTTCTTCGGGTTCCAAATTACTTTCCTTAATGGAAATTTCGTATTTTTCATCTGTTGGCTGTTCAGATTTTTCACGAACTTCTTTTGGACTCTTTTTCTTTTGCCGTTTCTC
Source organism: Drosophila paulistorum (assembly GCA_018152135.1). Lineage (NCBI taxonomy): Eukaryota > Metazoa > Arthropoda > Insecta > Diptera > Drosophilidae > Drosophila > Drosophila paulistorum. Next base: position 19,555,141 of record JAECXG010000690.1, read on the forward strand.
CTCAACCTGGACTTCTTCTTTAAGAGTAACGCTAAATTCTTCTGTAGGTTGTTCGACATTTGTTTCCTGTTGTTTAATTTCAAGGGGCTTTTCTGGAGCCTCCTCTTGAGGCTGCTCCTCAACCACCTTGACATTTTCAAACGGTTTCTTTTGTTTTTGTGGTTTCTTGATCTTTTCGGTCTGTTTCACTTCATGATCTGGTTCTTCAACAATTGAAGATTCCTCCGTCACAGCAATATCAACGTTCTCAGTAATTGGTGTATCCTCTGATGTACTCTCAACGATGCCAATTTCCTCAACCACAGGCTTTTGTTCTTCTAACGACGGTTGCTTATCCTTCTTTGGCTTCTTCTTTGGTTTATCAGCTGTTGGTTTCTTCGGAGACTCTTCAATTACATCGACAACATCAGTTGTCCCAATCGGCTTTGGAACCTCTTCTTCGAGAACCGCCATAATAAAGTTCTCTGCGTCATCCTTCTTAATTTTCTTGGTGCGCTTTTGCTTCACTACATGTTCGTCCTGTTCCGTTGTCTCTTGTGGAGTTGTGGTCACCACTGTTACTTCAGACTCATTTGTGTCCTGGTCAATGACTTCCGTTATTTCATGAACTAGCTCTTGCGGTCCCTTCTTTTGCTTTATTTTCTTTGTTTTAACAACCTTTTCCCTAATCTTTCCATCCTCATCGGGAACTTGTTGCTTTTGGACTGTTTCCTCAAGCACAGTTATTTCAAATGGAGTTTCTTTTGGAACTTCAGGAATAAATTCTTTCACTGAAATAACTAACTTCGGTGCCTTTTCGGAAGACTCTGATAATGTTTGGTCCTCTTCTTCAGATTTGTCCTCAGATAGATCCTCGGTTTTTTCTGTGGGTTGCTCGTCCAAGACTTTAACCTTCTTGACAGGTTTCTTCTTTTTCATTTTAATCGGTTCATCTATATCAATTTTCTCATATTTCTCCAATTCTGTTTTTGGTATATCCTGTTCAATAAGTTTTTGTATATAGTCGTGAAGATCATCCTTGGGTACCTTTTTAGTCTTCTTGACCTTGGTCGGCTTAACTTCAGCAGGAGTTTCCTCTTCTTTAGGTTCGACATCCTGAGTTGTAACTATTACTTCATATTCGGGTGTATCTCCTATTGTAGTCTCAATAATTTCAATTATTTCCTCTTTAGGACCAACCTGCTTTTTGATTTTTCGTTTAGTCACTGTCTGTTTTGTAGTTTCCCCCTTTTCGTCAATGAACTCTTTCTCCTCTGCCTTAGTTTCGATTTCTTCAATCTGGAAAGTGGGCTCCTCAGTGGGTTTATCATCTTCCACAGAGTCTGACACACTAGTTTCAAATTCCTGTAACTCCTCTACCTTTGGCACCTGTTCAGATGTAATTTTCACTGAATAATTATCATCTTCCACCTGTTCGGGTTGTTGAATAGCTTTAGGTTTAGTTGTTTTCTTAGCCTTCGTTGGTTTCTTTTCTTCCGTAGATGTCTCTTCTTTAACACCAATAGTGTAGTCAATGGTTTCATCTAATATGTCATCTAAGGCTACTTCAACGGGCTCTTCGGACACTTCATATTCTGTTTCTGGTTTTGGTTTTTCAAATTCCTTCTTTTCTGTGATTTTATATTTCTTTTCAGGTTTCTTTTTCTTCTTAGGCTGTTCCTCAGAAATTTGTTCTTCCTCACTTTCTATCAATTCGACTGGAGCTGGTTCGACAAATTCGTCAATAACATTAATTACATATTCCTCAATGTCTGCCTTTTTAAGTTGTTTTGGTTTTTTAATAATCTTCTTTTCCGATTTTGGCTTTTCTTCTGCCGCATCTGGTTGATCTTCGGTGAGTTCAACAATGGTTACTTCTGCTAAAGGCTGGTCGTCGCTTGTGGTTTCTGTTATTTCAAAGACATTTTGCTTTGAACCATTTCGCCGAACAACTTTACGTTTCTTAACAGTCACTTCCTTAACAGTACCTTCTTCAGTAGGCTGTTCAATCACTTCGGTTGTTTGTTCGATTTCTTCCAAAGGCAATGGACTCTCTTCCACTATCTTTTTCTTAGTCTTTTCCTTTTTAGTGGGCTTTTGTTTTGGTTTAACCTCATGAGTTTCTTCAATTATTTGTAAGGGCTCAACGAATTCATCGGAGATATTGACCAAATATTTAGAAGATGCTTCTGGCTGAGAGGGTACTTCTTCAACATCCTCGACCAAATTAATTGGGGTCTGTTCATCGACTGATTCTGGCTCGACTTCTTGGACATCGAACTCGTGGACGGTTACAGGAAGTCCATCGACAACCTCGACAGTCTTCTTGTGATGAGTTTTGATCTTTTTCTTGGGCTGTTTCGGTTTTACATCTATTTCCGTTGGTTCGTATTGTTCTAGTTCAGTTTTAGTTATTTCCTGTTCAATGAGTTCCTGAATGTATTTGTCTAAATCATCCTTTACTGGCTTCTTCTTTTTAATTTTCTGGACGATATTAGCTGGCCGCCCCTCTGTTTCTGGTGTTTCTTCGGTGATAATCTCAGTGGTTGTGTACTCAATATCCGCCTCTGGCTTGTTTTCCTGATAAGTTTCGGTGATTTCAATGACATACTCTTTGGGACCTTCTTTCTTTTTAAGTCTCTTTATGGTCTTGACCTGTTTAACTTCCTCACCTTCTTCATTAATGATATCCTCGATGACTGTTTCTGGAGCTAACTCTTCAATCCGAATTTTGTGATCAACTGGTTTTTCAATTGCTTTCTTAGGTTTGGATGTTTTTGTTTTTACCTTGTGCGTTTTCTCTATGCCTCTCTGTAACTCTTCTTCGGCACTTACATATTCTTCATCTTGCGGCACATCTGAGCCTTCTTCTTCGTGTTCCTTGAACTTTTGTGGTTCCACGAGCTCCTCAAGAATATTGATAACATATGTTTGAACATCCTCAGGTTTCAATTTCGTTGGCTTTTTCACGGGTTTCTTTTCCTTTGGCACAGTAGCTTCTTTTACGGGCTGTTCCGGTTCGGTAATCTCAACAATAGTCACCTCAGCTAAGGGCTCATCGCTTGTAGTAGTTTCAGTGATTTCAAAAATTTGTTCTTTTGGTCCTTGCTTTCGGGAAACCTTTCGCTTTTTAACTTGAACTTCCTTAACTATGCCATCATCTTCCGTTACATGCGTGACCTCCACAATTTCTGCAATCTCTTTGATAATGGGCTGTGGCTGTTCTTGGTGGTCTTCCATTATTTTCGATTTCTTTACCTTTTTTGGTTTAGACTTGGGAGATTTTTCAGTAATGTCTGTTAGATCATCTTTAGGAACTTCAACTGTATCCTTAGTTTCTTCCTCAATAATTTTGATGGCTTGGAACTCTTCCTCATCAGACAGTGGTTCAAACTCCTGTATGCTGACTTCGTGTATCGTTATCGGAACACCATCAACAACTTCAGTCGTTTTTCTGTGATGTTTCATAATTTTTTTCGGTTTTTTAGTTGCTGTTGTCGATTCTGTCACTGTTGGCTCGTACTCTTCAAGCTCTGGTTTGGGAATATCCTGTTCTATTAGTTCTTGAATATAATTGTCAACGCTTTCTGCTTTAGGCTTCTTCTTTTTGACAATTTTCACTTTGTGCACCTCTGGTTTATCTTCAGATTCTTTAATTGGTGTAATATCAGTTGTCTGAATAATGAGTTCCGATTCCGGCTTATTTTCCTCATAGGTTTCAGTAACCTCAATAAGATATTCTTTTGGACCTTCCTTCTTCTTTATTTTGCGTTTAGTTGTAATTTGTTCGACCATTTCTCCTTCTTCATTGACGATATTCTCGACTATAATTTCTGGTGCTAGCTCTTCAACACGAATTGTGTATTCAGAGATAATTGATGGTTTAGGTTCCTCTTTATGTGTTTTCGTAGACTTTTTCTTGCTTTTTGGAGCAGTATCTTTAATATCAATTAAGTAGTCCTCAAACGTTGAAGGAAGTTCCGGATTTTCGGTGCCTTCGATGGGTTGATCTTCTTCGATAACATTCTCCTCTGTTTGAACCGGTTTACTTTCGGTTACACTTACTTTGCTCAATTTGATTGGCTTCTTCTTTTTATCCTTTGGCTTGGTAGTTGTATCATCAGTTAGTACCTCCTCGGTTACTGTATCTTTTTGTAAGACTTCGTCAACAACTGTAGTCGTGAATGCATTAATATCTTTGTCAACGGAAGATTCCTTTTCAGGAACTATGGATATATCTTCAGATATTTTAGCTATAAGTTCTGATGGTGCCTCATCGATAACATTGACAATGTACTCTTTCAGTTTGTCCTTGCGAACCTTCTTCACTGTTTTCTTTGGAGTCTTGGGTTTCTCATCGTTTGGCATTTCAGTCGTATCTTCTATAGCCTCTGTTGTTATAACAATAACCTTTGCTTCATCATTATCTTCGATATCTGAACTGACAGTTTCAAGGATCTGAATTTCATATTGCTTAGAACCTTTTCTAGCCTTAAGTTTGCGTTTTTTAGTTATCTTTTCTTCTTTTAGTTCAATTGATTCTGGGAGATCAGATGTTGTTTCAGTTGATTCGTCTACTACCACTATCGGAAGTGTTTCACTTATTTCTTCTATTACTTCATCTAATTTTGGTATCACAACCTCTTCCTCCTTTTCTTCTGGTCTCTCAGTGATAAGTTCAGTGTCAATTCTTCTGATTGCGAATTCATCATAATCTGGAAGAGTTTCCGCTTCCACCGTTTCTCTCTCCGTAACAGTTATCTTGGCTTTGTGTTTTTTAGTTTTTGGTTTCTGTTTTGGTTCATGCTCTATGATGCCCACTTCAAGAGTTTCTCCTTCATCGAGAATTGCCTTTTCCGGTTTAGGCTTTTGCTTCTTTAGTTTCTTTGGCTTTCCATCGACATCAATTTTTTCATATTTCTCTAATTCAGTGACGGGAATTTCAGCGTTAATGAGCTGTTGTATATAGTCATCAAGCTCATCCTTTTTCATTTTCTTGGTTTTCTTTGTTTTGTGTTTTATTTCGCTTGATTGAGGTATATCCTTCTCATCCGGAGTCTCACTTGTAGTTATAATTACCTCATACAACGGCTCATCGTCACCGATCGCTGGGACAGATTCAATAATTTCTAAAATTTCTTCAGCATCTCCCTTCTTATGCAAAATGCGTTTTTTCACCTTTTCTGGTTTTCGTTTGTCTTTTTCAGTGGTTTCTGTGTCGGGTTGAATTTCTGCTGGAGAAAGTTCTTCCAGTTTGACTTCATAGAAATCTTCAAGTCGAGTTTCATAGAATTTCTGTTCGGGATGCTCCTCGAGTTCGGCCACAAAATCATCAAGTTCTTCCTTATTCATACGCTTCACCTTCTTTTTCAATACTTTCTGTACTTTTTTATCGTCTTCAACAATTTCAGAACTAGTTACAGTTACTTCGAATAGTTTATCATCAGAATTTTCTGGAGAGACTTCTACGATATCAACTATATTTTCTTCCAATTCGGTTTTAATTTTAAGCTTTCGTTTCTTTTTGGGTTCTTTAATGGGAGCCTTTAGTGTTTCAATTGGAGTCTCTGGTGCAACTTCTGGTGTCAATTCAACAACCTCATATTTGTAGAAAGGCTTTAGTTTTACCTCCTCCTTGGTGTCCTTTGGCTTCTCACCTTGTCGTTTTCGTAATTTCAGTTCACCACTTGGTATTTCTTCGGTTTCCTTCGGTTTTCCTGGAATTATTTGGTATTCTTTAGTTTCTGGAAGGGGTTGTGGTTTCTTCTTCCTTTTGTATTTGGGCTTATCTTGTTGTGACGTTTCCTCAACAATCGATTTATCTGAGCCTTCTAGATGGTCAAATGGTGTTTCATCATCCTTAAAATCAAATGGCTCAAGCTGAAGGGTATCATCAGCCTTTTCTGGCTTTTTAGTTTTCTTCTTTTTCGCTCCCTTCTCTTCGACAATTGTTTTCGGCTCCTCAGTAGCATCGTCTTCAGTGACATCCAGCTTTACTGGTTTCAATTGTACTTCCTCAATGGCCTCAACATTCTGGGGTATCTTACCTTTGCCAAGCTTAAGTTTTCTAGCTTCTTCTGAGGTTTCTTCCTTCTTCTTTTTGCCCCGCTGATACTTCTGCTTTGCCTGCTCTTCTTCTGGTGACTGGATTTTTTCTTCATCGAATGTCTCTAGATCGAGTTGTTCTAGAACGGTCTCCTCTGGTTTTGTTGGCTTAAACTTCTCTGGACGGAACTTCAAAACCTTTTCAGCCTCTTCTATGTTACGTGATAAATCGCCGTTATACTGAATGGTTTCCAATTCAGTGACTACATATGGGAAACAGTAAGGAGAATATGGTATAAATCTTATCCAGCTCTTTAGTTTCTTATTCTTAAATGAAGCCTCATTCTTTTTCTTCTTTTCCTCTTGGGGTCGTTGCTTTGGAGTTTTAAGCTTCAGCATCTGCGGGAACTCAGCCACAGAGCTAATTTCAAGCATTTTTGGTCGTTTTATTTCAATTTTCTCAATTCTCATAGGAGTCAACTTCATAGGCTGTTTGAATGACGAATCGCGACGTGCCCTTTGCGGTTGTGCCATTTCGCTACGCTGATATTCTTGAAGTACTGTTTTCGGAATTTCCTGATGTATAAGAAATTGTATATATTCATCCATTTCATCTCGCTTTGATTTAACAACTTTCTTTTTCTTTGGCTTTTCCTTCTTATCCACTGGCGTTGGTGCCTCTTCGATTGCCTCGATCTTTTTCGGTTTACGTTTCTTAACTGTTTTGTCTTTGTCCGTCGTTGTCGTGGGTTTCTCGTCAGTAACCACCACATCTTCTACTACTGTTTCGTCAATTTGTTCGAACGGTGTTGTTATTTGTGTCGGTTTTTTCTGTTTAGGCGTTTTACTTGTTTCAGGTGTTGTTTGTATTGTTTCTGCACTTACATCATCTGGTTCAGTGATAGTGTACTCTTTGTTGTATTGGTCTGTTTTGAAAAAGAATTATGTGTTTTTTTTTGTGTTAGCACTAAACTAAATTGTTACTAATTATATTTGCATTTTATATAATGCTTTAACACACAAAACCAATGCACTTTTTGTATAAAGTGCAAGTTAAGTGTTTGAATTTCTTTGCTTGCATTCTGGTTAACATTGAATTGTGATATCTATTCATGATGTATGTGTATATAGTATAGTATAGTATATATACATATATGTATGTACGTATTACTCAGGCCTACTTATAGAAAGAATTTTGGGTACTACGTACAGTGCATTAGGTAATTTTAGGTTAGTTAGTATTTTGCTATAGTGGATACGTGTATTTGTTGGTTTTGGGCAAGAATATATATATTTTTGTGGTATTTTTGTGTAATTCTTGAATTGTGTTTATAGTATTATGGTATTTTGCTACTATTGCGAGATTGAGATCCCTTTCAAATTGATACTGGTTTTGAGTTGGACAATGCTATTTAATTCGTTTGGTGGTATTCGTTATTAGTATATGTGGAGGTATATATGTATATGTCCCACCGAGAAAACTTTAATACGCGTTTTATGAAATAGTTTCGGAGTATATAGAGGTATATAGATTGGTAGTATGTTTAATAAGAAATTTTGTGTACAATCACCTGTTGGCTCGCTGACTTCAACAATTTCAACATTTGTGTGTGTAGTGTCTTCCTGTATCGGTTCAGTATCACTGAGCACTTCTTCAACAACAATGCCTTCCTCCTGAGAGACTCTCTTGTTTTCAGTTTGTATGGTTGTTTCTCCATCTTCGTTTTGTACAGATTTAAATGTCGTTATGTATACTGGGTTTTCCGGTTCAGTGTGTTCAGCGGGCTTTGGTTTCTCCGCTGGTTTTTGTGTTGTTTTTGTTCGTTGTGATTTATGATAATATTGTGAAATATGAATAGGAAAATATGTTATTAACTGTTACACACTCAAATTTGTAAAGAAAGTCAGATTCAAAACGAAACTAATCTACAAATTGTACAATTTGTTTATCAAAACATTATAAAGGTACATCTAACTAGTACACAGTAATCTTGACTAATTATTGGATCATTAATTTGCGTATACTTCAATAAGTGTTTTTTAGGTGGAATGTAGTGTTTGGCTTAGTGTGGTTATTTGTGTTCTTACCGCGCTTTTTGTGTGGCTTTTGTTTGTGTGTGGAAACCTTTTCATCATCAAGCTTACTAATATCAATTATATCAGCAATATTTTCATCGCTTACAACGCGTATTAGTGCATATGGCTCTTTGCCCTCTTCTTCAATTGTCTGAATTTGGAAGTATTCCTCATCTTCAGGTCCTTGCTTTTTAAATGTACGAGTTTTTGTTGTCTTCTTTCGTGGCTTTTTATTGTCGTCGATTTCTTCAGTGAAGACAATTTCTTCTGGTAGTTCCTCAATTGGTATTGGCATCGTCGAAAACTCATCAATCGGTACAACATCCACTTGGACATTAGTTAATGGTTCCTTGTCATCCTCCTCAATAACTTGGACAGTGGTAACTTCGTCTAGCTTATCATCAATATTCTTTTTGAATGCTCGCGTTTTAATTGTCTTCTTCTTTTTCGTTCCGTCTGGCGCTATTACTTCGAGTTCGGTAACTTGTTCAGGCAATTCTACTGACATATTGTCAGTAAATGCTGGTTCTGTTGATGGCTGCTCCTTCACGGTTACGGAGTAAGTAGGCTCGTCGTCATCTTGTTGTGTTATATCGATTTCAGTAATCTCTTCTCTATTTTCATCCTTTGGCTTCTTAATAACTCGCTTCTTTGTTTTCACGATTTTTGGCTGTCCCTCGTCATCAACAGTCGTTGTTTCGAATACTTCATCCGGCAAAACGACTATTTCTGATATCTTTTCTTCTGGCAGATTTGGGAAGGGCGCTTCAAAGTTTTCTACAGTAACCTTTGTTTTTGGTTCCTTTTCATATTCTTCGACAGTTTGAACTTTAGTAACTTCCATATTCGGTCCTTGAACCTTTTTAATAATTTTTGTTTTTATAACAGTTTTTGTTGGAGTACCATCTTCTTTTTCAGACATTATAACAGATTTTCTTTCTGGCAGCTCAAAGATTGTAACTTCATCTTCTGGTTTTTGCACAATAACTTTTTTCTTCAATTTGACTTTGCCACCAAAAGCAGATTTCTGATCCACTTCTTCTACTGTAATAGTAACTTCAGGCTGCTTATTATCTTCTTCCACCGTTTCGATCTTTGTTATTTCTTCTTTATCACCCTTTGTCTTCTTAATGACACGAGTACGTATTTTTTTCTTCTTTAGTTTACCATCTTCGTCTAAAGTTTCAAGCACATTAACTTCCTCAGGAAGTTCTTGAACTTCTTCAGGTTGTTCTTCTTCCACAGGCAGCTCTTCGACTGTTACCGTTGTCTCGGGTTGTTTGTCATCCTCTTCGACGGTCTCGATTTTCGTAACTTCTTGTTTGTCGCCCTTGACCTTTTTGATAACACGTGTTCGGATCTTCTTTTTTTTAGGCTTGCCATCTTCAGAAATAGTTTCGATCAAACGCACCTCCTCGGGAAGTTCCTGAATCTCCTCGGGTTGTTCTGCTTCCACAGGAAGCTCTTCAACAGTGACAGTTGTCTCGGGTTGTTTGTCATCCTCTTCAACAGTTTCGATCTTGGTGATTTCTTGCTTGTCGCCCTTAGCCTTCTTGATGACGCGTGTGCGGATCTTCTTCTTCTTAGGCTTGCCGTCTTCAGAAATAGTTTCAATTACATGCACCTCCTCGGGAAGTTCCTGAATATCTTCAGGTTGTTCTTCGTCCAAAGGCAGCTCTTCGACAGTTACAGTTGTTTCGGGTTGTTTTTCATCCTCTTCAACAGTTTCGATCTTGGTGATTTCTTGCTTGTCGCCCTTGACCTTCTTGATGACGCGTGTACGGATCTTCTTCTTTTTAGGCTTCCCGTCCTCAGTTACGGTTTCGATAACATGCACCTCTTCGGGAAGTTCCTGAATTTCTTCAGGTCGTTCTGCTTCGACAGGAAGCTCTTCGACAGTTACCGTTGTTTCGGGTTGTTTGTCATCCTCTTCAACAGTTTCGATCCTGGTGACTTCTTGTTTGTCGCCCTTAACCTTTTTAATAACGCGTGTGCGGATCTTCTTCTTTTTAGGCTTTCCGTCTTCAGTTACGGATTCAATCAGATGCACCTCCTCGGGAAGTTCCAGAATTTCTTCAGGTTGTTTTTCCTCTACAGGAAGCTCTTCGACGGTAACAGTTGTCTCAGGCTGCTTATCATCCTCTTCGACAGTCTCGATTTTGGTAACTTCTTGTTTGTCGCCCTTAACCTTCTTAATGACGCGTGTGCGGATCTTTTTCTTCTTAGGCTTGCCGTCTTCAGAAATAGTTTCGATCACATGTACCTCCTCGGGAAGTTCCTGAATTTCTTCAGGTTGTTCTTCTTCCACAGGGAGCTCTTCAACTGTGACAGTTGTTTTGGGTTGTTTGTCATCCTCTTCAACAGTTTCGATCTTGGTGACTTCTTGCTTGTCGCCCTTAACCTTCTTAATGACGCGTGTGCGGATCTTCTTCTTTTTAGGCTTCCCGTCTTCAGTTACGGTTTCAATGACATGCACCTCCTCGGGAAGTTCCTGAATTTCTTCAGGTTGTTCTTCTTCCACAGGCAGCTCTTCGACTGTTACCATTGTTTCTGGTTGCTTGTCATCCTCTTCAACAGTTTCGATCCTGGTGACTTCTTGCTTGTCACCCTTAACCTTCTTAATGACGCGTGTGCGGATCTTCTTCTTTTTAGGCTTGCCGTCTTCAGAAATAGTTTCGATCACATGCACCTCTTCGGGAAGTTCCTGAATTTCTTCAGGTTGTTCTTCTTCCACAGGCAGCTCTTCCACTGTTACAGTTGTTTCGGGTTGTTTGTCATCCTCTTCAATAGTTTCGATCTTGGTGATTTCTTGCTTGTCGCCCTTAACCTTTTTAATGACGCGTGTGCGGATCTTCTTCTTTTTAGGCTTCCCGTCTTCAGTTACGGTTTCGATGACATGCACCTCCTCGGGAAGTTCCTGAATTTCTTCAGGTTGTTCTTCTTCCACAGGAAGCTCTTCGACTGTAACTGTTGTTTCCGGTTGTTTGTCATCCTCTTCAACAGTTTCGATCTTGGTGACTTCTTGTTTGTCGCCCTTAACCTTTTTAATAACGCGTGTTCGGATCTTCTTCTTTTTAGGCTTCCCGTCTTCAGTTACGGTTTCGATGACATGCACCTCCTCGGGAAGTTCCTGAATTTCTTCAGGTTGTTCTTCTTCCACAGGCAGCTCTTCGACTGTTACCATTGATTCAGGATGTTTGTTATCCTCTTCAACAGTTTCGATCCTGGTAACTTCTTGCTTGTCGCCCTTAACCTTCTTAATGACGCGTGTGCGAATCTTCTTCTTCTTAGGCTTGCCGTCTTCAGAAATCGTTTCAATCACACGCACCTCTTCTGGAAGTTCCTGAATTTCTTCAGGTAGTTCTTCTTCCACAGGAAGCTCTTCGACTGTTACCATTGTTTCAGGTTGTTTGTCATCCTCTTCAACAGTTTCGATCCTGGTAACTTCTTGCTTGTCGCCCTTAACCTTCTTAATAACGCGTGTGCGAATCTTCTTCTTCTTAGGCTTGCCGTCTTCAGAAATAGTTTCGATCACATGCACCTCCTCGGGAAGTTCCTGAATTTCTTCAGGTTGTTCTTCTTCCACAGGGAGCTCTTCGACTGTCACAGTTGTTTCGGGTTCTTTGTCATCCTCTTCAACAGTTTCGATCCTGGTGACTTCTTGTTTGTCGCCCTTAATAGTTTTAATGACGCGTGTGCGGATCTTCTTCTTTTTAGGCTTGCCGTCTTCAGTTACGGTTTCGATTACATGCACCTCCTCGGGAAGTTCCTGAATTTTTTCAGGTTGTTCTTCTTCCAGAGGCAGCTCTTCGACTGTTACCATTGTTTCTGGTTGTTTGTCATCCTCTTCAACAGTTTCGATCCTGGTGACTTCTTGCTTGTCTCCCTTAACCTTCTTAATGACGCGTGTGCGAATTTTCTTCTTCTTAGGCTTGCCGTCTTCAGAAATTGTTTCAATTACACGCACCTCTTCTGGAAGTTCCTGAATTTCTTCAGGTAGTTCTTCTTCCACAGGAAGCTCTTCGACTGTTACCATTGTTTCAGGTTGTTTGTCATCCTCTTCAACAGTTTCGATCCTGGTGACTTCTTGCTTGTCTCCCTTAACCTTCTTAATGACGCGTGTGCGAATTTTCTTCTTCTTAGGCTTGCCGTCTTCAGAAATTGTTTCAATCACACGCACCTCTTCTGGAAGTTCCTGAATTTCTTCAGGTAGTTCCTCTTCCACAGGGAGCTCTTCCACTGTCACAGTTGTTTCGGGTTTTTTGTCATCCTCTTCAACAGTTTCGATCCTGGTGACTTCTTGCTTGTCACCCTTAACCTTCTTAATGACGCGTGTGCGGATCTTCTTCTTTTTAGGCTTGCCGTCTTCAGGAATAGTTTCAATCACATGCACCTCCTCGGGAAGTTCCTGAATTTCTTCAGGTTGTTCTTCTTCCACAGGCAGCTCTTCCACTGTTACAGTTGTTTCGGGTTGTTTGTCATCCTCTTCAACAGTTTCGATTTTGGTGATTTCTTGCTTGTCGCCCTTAACCTTCTTAATGACGCGTGTGCGGATCTTCTTCTTTCTAGGCTTCCCGTCTTCAGTTACGGTTTCGATGACATGCACCTCCTCGGGAAGTTCTTGAATTTCTTCAGGTTGTTCTTCTTCCACAGGAAGCTCTTCGACTGTTACCATTGTTTCTGGTTGCTTGTCATCCTCTTCAACAGTTTCGATCCTGGTGACTTCTTGCTTGTCACCCTTAACCTTCTTAATGACGCGTGTGCGGATCTTCTTCTTTTTAGGCTTGCCGTCTTCAGAAATAGTTTCGATCACATGCACCTCTTCGGGAAGTTCCTGAATTTCTTCAGGTTGTTCTTCTTCCACAGGAAGCTCTTCGACTGTTACCGTTGTTTCGGGTTGTTTGTCATCTTGTTCAACAGTTTCGATCCTGGTGACTTCTTGTTTGTCGCCCTTAACCTTTTTAATAACGCGTGTGCGAATCTTCTTCTTTTTAGGCTTGCCGTCTTCAGTTACGGTTTCGATCACATGCACCTCCTCGGGAAGTTCCTGAATTTCTTCAGGTTGTTCTTCTTCCACAGGAAGCTCTTCGACTGTTACCGTTGTTTCGGGTTGTTTGTCATCTTCTTCAACAGTTTCGATCCTGGTGACTTCTTGTTTGTCGCCCTTAACCTTTTTAATAACGCGTGTGCGAATCTTCTTCTTTTTAGGCTTGCCGTCTTCAGTTACGGTTTCGATCACATGCACCTCCTCGGGAAGTTCCTGAATTTCTTCAGGTTGTTCTTCTTCCACAGGAAGCTCTTCGACTGTTACCGTTGTTTCGGGTTGTTTGTCATCTTCTTCAACAGTTTCGATCCTGGTGACTTCTTGTTTGTCGCCCTTAACCTTTTTAATAACGCGTGTGCGAATCTTCTTCTTTTTAGGCTTGCCGTCTTCAGTTACGGTTTCGATGACATGCACCTCCTCGGGAAGTTCCTGAATTTCTTCAGGTTGTTCTTCCTCTACAGGAAGCTCTTCGACTGTTACAGTTGTCTCAGGTTGTTTGTCATCCTCTTCAACAGTTTCGATCTTGGTGACTTCTTGTTTGTCGCCCTTAACCTTCTTAATAACGCGTGTGCGGATCTTCTTCTTCTTAGGCTTTCCGTCTTCAGAAATAGTTTCGATCACATGCACCTCCTCGGGAAGTTCCTGAATTTCTTCAGGTTGTTCTTCTTCCACATGCAGCTCTTCGACTGTCACAGTTGTTTCGGGTTCTTTGTCATCCTCTTCAACAGTTTCGATCTTGGTGACTTCTTGCTTGTCGCCCTTAACCTTCTTAATAACGCGTGTGCGGATCTTCTTCTTTTTAGGCTTGCCGTCTTCAGAAATAGTTTCGATCACATGCACCTCTTCTGGAAGTTCCTGAATTTCTTCAGGTTGTTCCTCTACCACAGGCAGCTCTTCGACTGTTACCGTTGTTTCGGGTTGTTTGTCATCCTCTTCAACAGTTTCGATCTTGGTGACTTCTTGTTTGTCGCCCTTAACCTTTTTAATAACGCGTGTGCGGATCTTCTTCTTCTTAGGCTTTCCGTCTTCAGAAATAGTTTCGATCACATGCACCTCCTCGGGAAGTTCCTGAATTTCTTCAGGTTGTTCTTCTTCCACATGCAGCTCTTCGACTGTCACAGTTGTTTCGGGTTCTTTGTCATCCTCTTCAACAGTTTCGATCTTAGTGACTTCTTGTTTGTCGCCCTTAACCTTCTTAATGACGCGTGTGCGAATCTTCTTCTTTTTAGGCTTGCCGTCTTCATCTACGGTTTCAATCAGATGCACCTCTTCTGGAAGTTCCTGAATTTCCTCAGGTTGTTCTTCTTCCACAGGAAGCTCTTCGACAGTTACAGTTGTCTCAGGTTGTTTGTCATCCTCTTCAACAGTTTCGATTTTGGTTATTTCTTGCTTGTCGCCCTTAACCTTCTTAATGACGCGTGTTCGGATCTTCTTCTTTTTAGGCTTCCCGTCTTCAGTTACGGTTTCGATGACATGCACCTCCTCGGGAAGTTCCTGAATTTCCTCAGGTTGTTCTTCTTCCACAGGAAGCTCTTCGACAGTTACAGTTGTTTCTGGTTGTTTGTCATCCTCTTCAACAGTCTCGATCTTTGTGACTTCTTGTTTGTCGCCCTTAACCTTCTTAATAACGCGTGTGCGAATCTTCTTCTTTTTAGGCTTGCCGTCTTCACTTACGGTTTCGATCAAATGCACCTCCTCGGGAAGTTCCTGAATTTCTTCAGGTTGTTCTTCTTCCACAGGAAGCTCTTCGACAGTTACAGTTGTCTCAGGTTTTTTGTCATCCTCTTCAACAGTTTCGATTTTGGTTATGTCTTGCTTGTCGCCCTTAACCTTCTTTATGACGCGTGTGCGAATCTTCTTCTTTTTAGGCTTGCCGTCTTCATCTACGGTTTCAATCAGATGCACCTCTTCTGGAAGTTCCTGAATTTCCTCAGGTTGTTCTTCTTCCACAAAAAGCTCTTCGACAGTTACAGTTGTTTCTGGTTGTTTGTCATCCTCTTCAACAGTTTCGATCTTGGTGACTTCCTGTTTGTCGCCCTTAACCTTTTTAATAACGCGTGTGCGTATCTTCTTCTTCTTAGGCTTGCCGTCTTCAGAAATAGTTTCGATCACATGCACCTTCTCGGGAAGTTCCTGAATTTCTTCAGGTTGTTCTTCTTCCACAGGCAGCTCTTCGACTGTTACCGTTATTTCGGGTTGTTTGTCATCCTCTTCAACAGTTTCGATCCTGGTGACTTCTTGTTTGTCGCCCTTAACCTTTTTAATAACGCGTGTTCGGATCTTCTTCTTTTTAGGCTTGCCGTCTTCAGTTACGGTTTCGATCACATGCACCTCCTCGGGAAGTTCCTGAATTTCTTCAGATTGTTCTTCTTCCACAGGAAGCTCTTCGACTGTTACAGTTGTTTCGGGTTGTTTGTCATCCTCTTCAACAGTTTCGATCCTGGTGACTTCTTTTTTGTCGCCCTTAACCTTTTTAATAACGCGTGTGCGAATCTTCTTCTTTTTAGGCTTGCCTTCTTCAGTTACGGTTTCGATGACATGCACCTCCTCGGGAAGTTCCTGAATTTCTTCAGGTTGTTCTTCGTCTACAGGAAGCTCTTCGACTGTTACCGTTGTTTCGGGTTGTTTGCCATCCTCTTCAACAGTTTCGATCTTGGTGACTTCTTGTTTGTCGCCCTTAACCTTCTTAATAACGCGTGTGCGGATCTTCTTCTTCTTAGGCTTGCCGTCTTCAGATATAGTTTCGATAACATGCACCTCCTCGGGAAGTTCCTGAATTTCTTCAAGTTGTTCTTCTTGCACAGGAAGCTCTTCGACTGTTACCATTGTTTCAGGTTGGTTGTCATCCTCTTCAACAGTTTCGATCCTGGTGACTTCTTGCTTGTCGCCCTTAACCTTCTTAATGACGCGTGTGCGAATCTTCTTCTTCTTAGGCTTGCCGTCTTCAGAAATAGATTCGATCACATGCACCTCCTCGGGAAGTTCCTGAATTTCTTCAGGTTGTTCTTCTTTCTTAGGGGCTTCTTCGACTGTTACCGTTATTTCGGGTTGTTTGTCATCCTCTTCAACAGTTTCGATCTTGGTGACTTCTTGTTTGTCGCCCTTAACCTTCTTAATAACGCGTGTGCGGATCTTCTTCTTCTTAGGCTTTCCGTCTTCAGAAATAGTTTCGATCACATGCACCTCCTCGGGAAGTTCCTGAATTTCTTCAGGTTGTTCTTCTTCCACATGCAGCTCTTCGACTGTCACAGTTGTTTCGGGTTCTTTGTCATCCTCTTCAACAGTTTCGATCTTGGTGACTTCTTGTTTGTCGCCCTTAACCTTCTTAATAACGCGTGTGCGGATCTTCTTCTTCTTAGGCTTGCCGTCTTCAGAAATAGTTTCGATCACATGCACCTCTTCTGGAAGTTCCTGAATTTCTTCAGGTTGTTCTTCTACCACAGGCAGCTCTTCGACTGTTACCGTTGTTTCGGGTTGTTTGTCATCCTCTTCAACAATTTCGATTTTGGTGACTTCTTGTTTGTCACCCTTAACCTTCTTAATGACGCGTGTTCGGATCTTCTTCTTTTTAGGCTTGCCGTCTTCAGAAATACTTTCAATTACATGCACTTCCTCTGGCAGTTCCTGAATATCTGCGACAGGAACAGCTTCGATTGTGACAGTGGTTTCGGGTTCTTTGTCGTCCTCTTCGATTGTCTCGATCTTGGTGACTTCTTGTGTGTCACCCTTGATCTTCTTGATGACGCGTGTGCGAATCTTTTTCTTCTTTGGCTTGCCGTCTTCAGTAATAGTTTCAACAACACAAATCTCCTCTGGATGTTCAGTAATTTTTTCAGGCCTATCTTCCTCAACAGGAACCTTTTCGATTGTGACAGTAGTTTCAGGTTGTTTGTTGTCCTCTTCTATAGTCTCGATCTTTGTGACTTCCTGTTTGTCACCCTTGACTTTCTTGATGATTCGAGTACGGATCTTCTTTTTCTTGGGTTTGCCGTCTTCGGTGATGGTTTCAACGACGCGTACCTCCTCTGGAAGTTCCTTGATATTTTCAGGCTGCTCTTCCTCAAATGGAACCTCTTCAACTGTAACAGTGGTATCAGGTTGCTTTTCGTCCTCTTCGATAGTCTCGATTTTTGTGACTTCTTGTTTGTCACCCTTGACCTTCTTGATGACGCGTGTACGGATCTTCTTCTTCTTGGGTTTGCCGTCTTCAGTGATTGTTTCAATAACTCGTACCTCTTCTGGAAGTTCCTTGATTTCTTCAGGTTTGTTTTCCTCCACAGGAGTCTCTTCAATCGTGACAGTTGTTTCAGGTTGTTTGTCGTCCTCTTCGATAGTCTCGATCTTTGTAACTTCTTGTTTGTCACCCTTGACCTTCTTGATGACTCGAGTACGAATCTTTTTCTTCTTGGGTTTTCCGTCTTCGGTGATGGTTTCAACAACACGTATCTCTTCTGGAAGTTCCTTGATTTCTTCAGGCTGGTCTGCCTCAACAGGAACCTCTTCGATTGTAACAGTGGTTTCGGGTTGCTTGTCATCCTCTTCGATAGTCTCTATCTTAGTAACTTCTTGTTTGTCACCCTTGACCTTCTTGATGACGCGTGTACGGATCTTCTTCTTCTTGGGTTTGCCGTCTTCAGTGATGGTTTCAATAACGCGTACCTCTTCTGGAAGTTCCTTGATTTCTTCAGGCTGGTTTTCTTTAACAGGAACCTCTTCGATTGTAACAGTGGTTTCGGGTTGCTTATCATCCTCTTCGATAGTCTCTATCTTAGTAACTTCTTGTTTGTCACCCTTGACCTTCTTGATGACGCGTGTACGGATCTTCTTCTTCTTGGGTTTGCCGTCTTCGGTGATGGTTTCAACAACACGTATCTCTTCTGGAAGTTCCTTGATTTCTTCAGGCTGGTCTGCCTCAACAGGAACCTCTTCGATTGTAACAGTGGTTTCGGGTTGCTTGTCATCCTCTTCGATAGTCTCTATCTTGGTTACTTCTTGTTTGTCACCCTTGACCTTCTTGATGACTCGAGTACGGATCTTTTTCTTCTTGGGTTTTCCGTCTTCGGTGATGGTTTCAACAACACGTATCTCTTCTGGAAGTTCCTTGATTTCTTCAGGCTGGTCTTCCTCAACAGGAACCTCTTCGATTGTAACAGTGGTTTCGGGTTGCTCATCATCCTCTTCGATAGTCTTTATCTTAGTAACTTCTTGTTTGTCACCCTTGACCTTCTTGATGACGCGTGTACGGATCTTCTTCTTCTTGGGTTTGCCGTCTTCGGTGATGGTTTCAACAACGCGTACCTCTTCGGGAAGTTCCTTGATTTGTTCAGGCTGGTCTTCCACAACAGAAACCTCTTCGATTGTTACAGTGGTTTCGGGTTGCTTGCCATCCTCTTCGATAGTCTCGATCTTGGTGACTTCTTGTTTGTCCCCCTTGACCTTCTTAATGACTCGTGTACGGATCTTCTTCTTCTTGGGTTTTCCGTCTTCGGTGATGGTTTCAACAACGCGTATCTCTTCTGGAAGTTCCTTTATTTCTTCGTGATGCTCTTCCTCAAAAGGAACTTCTTCGATTGTAACAGTAGTTTCAGGTTGCTTGTCGTCCTCTTCTACAGTCTCGATCTTAGTAACTTCTTCTTTGTCACCCTTGACCTTCTTGATGACGCGTGTACGGATCTTCTTCTTCTTGGGTTTGCCGTCTTCGGTGATGGTTTCAACAACGCGTACCTCTTCGGGAAGTTCCTTGATTTCTTCAGGCTGTTCTTGCTCTGCAGGAATTTCTTCCACTGTGACAGTAGTTTCGGGTTGCTTATCATCCTCTTCGATAGTCTCTATCTTAGTAACTTCTTGTTTGTCACCCTTGACCTTCTTGATGACGCGTGTACGGATCTTCTTCTTCTTGGGTTTGCCGTCTTCAGTGATTGTTTTAATAACGCGTACCTCTTCAGGAAGTTCCTTAATTTTTTCGGGCTGATATTCGTCAACCAGTACCTCTTCAACTGTGACAGTAGTTTCAGGTTGCTTATCATCCTCTTCGATAGTCTCTATCTTCGTAACTTCTTGTTTGTCACCCTTGACCTTCTTGATGACGCGTGTACGGATCTTCTTCTTCTTGGGTTTGCCGTCTTCAGTGATTGTTTCAACAACGCGTACCTCTTCAGGAAGTTCCTTGATTTCTTCGGGCTGGTCTTCCTTAACAGAAACCTCTTCGACTGTGACAGTAGTTTCAGGTTGCTTGTCATCCTCTTCGACAGTCTCGATCTTCGTGACTTCCTGTTTGTCACCCTTGACCTTTTTGATGACTCGAGTACGGATCTTCTTCTTCTTGGGTTTGCCGTCTTCGGTGATGGTTTCAACAACGCGTACCTCTTCAGGAAGTTCCTTGATTTCTTCGGGCTGGTCTTCCTTAACAGAAACCTCTTCGACTGTGACAGTAGTTTCGGATGGTTTGTCATCCTCTTCGACGACCTCAATTTTTGTGACTTCTTGTTTGTCGCCCTTGGTCTTCTTAATAACGCGTGTGCGGATCTTCTTCTTCTTAGGTTTGCCATCTTCAGTGATGGTTTCAACAACGCGTACCTCTTCTGGAAGTTCCTTGATTTCTTCAGGCTGGTCTTCCTTAAAGGAAACCTCTTCGACTGTGACAGTAGTTTCAGGTTGCTTGTCATCCTCTTCGACAGTCTCGATCTTCGTGACTTCCTGTTTGTCACCCTTGACCTTTTTGATGACTCGAGTACGGATCTTCTTCTTCTTGGGTTTGCCGTCTTCGGTGATGGTTTCAACAACGCGTACCTCTTCTGGAAGTTCCTTGATTTCTTCAGGCTGGTCTTCCTCTACAGGAACCTCTTCCACTGTGACAGTAGTTTCGGATGGCTTGTCATCCTCTTCGATAGTCTCTATCTTAGTTACTTCTTGTTTGTCGCCCTTCACCTTCTTGATGACGCGTGTACGGATCTTCTTTTTTTTGGGTTTTCCGTCTTCGGTGATGGTTTCAACAACACGTACCTCTTCTGGAAGTTCATTTATTTCTTCGGGAAGGTCTTCCTCAATAGGAACCTCTTCGATTGTGACAGTAGTTTCAGGTTGCCTGTCATCCTCTTCTACAGTCTCGATCTTGGTGACTTCTTTTTTGTTCCCCTTGACCTTCTTGATAACTCGAGTGCGGATCTTCTTCTTCTTGGGCTTGCCATCTTCAGCAATAGTTTCAATAACGCGTACCTCTTCAGGAAGTTCCTTAATTTCTTCAGGTTGGTCTTCCTCAACAGGAGTCTCTTCAATCGTGACAGTGGTTTCAGGTTGTTTGTCATCCTCTTCGATAGTTTCGATCTTTGTGACTTCTTGTTTGTCACCCTTGACCTTTTTGATGACGCGTGTACGGATCTTCTTCTTCTTTACTTTGCCGTCTTCGCTGATGGTTTCAACAACGCGTACCTCTTCAGGAAGTTCCTTAGTTTCTTCGGGCTGATATTTGTCAACTGGAACCTCTTCGACTGTGACAGTGATTTCGGGTTGCTTGTTATCCTCTTCGATAGTCTCTATCTTAGTTACTTCTTGTTTATCGCCCTTCACCTTTTTGATGACGCGTGTACGGATCTTCTTCTTCTTGGGTTTTCCGTCTTCAGTGACGGTTTCAATAACGTGTATTTCTTCGGGAAGTTCCTTGATTTCTTCAGGCTGGTCATCCTCAACTGGAGCCTCTTCGACTGTGACAGTAGTTTCTAGTTGCTTGTCGTCCTCTTCGATAGTCTCGATCTTGGTGACTTCTTGTTTGTCACCCTTGACTTTCTTGATGACTCGAGTACGGATCTTCTTCTTCTTAGGTTTGCCGTCTTCGGTGATGGTTTCAACAACGCGTACCTCTTCTGGAAGTTCCTTAATTTTTTCAGGCTGGTCTTTCTCAACAGGAACTTCTTCGACTGTTACAGTAGTTTCGGGTTGCTTGTCATCCTCTTCGATAGTCTCTATCTTAGTTACTTCTTGTTTGTCGCCCTTCACCTTCTTGATAACTCGTGTACGGATCTTCTTCTTCTTGGGTTTGCCGTCTTCGGTGATGGTTTCAACAACGCGTACCTCTTCTGGAAGTTCCTTGATTTCTTCAGGCTGGTCATCATCAACTGGAGCCTCTTCGACTGTGACAGTAGTTTCAGGTTGCTTGTCCTCCTCTTCGATAGTCTCGATCGTGGTGACTTCTTGTTTGTCACCCTTGACCTTTTTGATGACGCGTGTACGGATCTTCTTCTTCTTGGGTTTGCCGTCTTCGGTGATGGTTTCAACAATGCGTACCTCTTCTGGAAGTTCCTTGATTTCTTCAGGCTGGTCTTCCTCTGCAGGAACCTCTTCCACTGTGACAGTAGTTTCTGGTTGCTTGTCATCCTCTTCGATAGTCTCGATCTTGGTGACTTCTTGTTTGTCACCCTTGACTTTCTTGATGACTCGAGTACGGATCTTCTTCTTCTTGGGTTTGCCGTCTTCGGTGATGGTTTCAACAACGCGTACCTCTTCTGGAAGTTCCTTGATTTCTTCAGGCTGGTCTTCCTCTGCAGGAACCTCTTCCACTGTGACAGTAGTTTTGGATGGCTTGTCATCCTCTTCGATAGTCTCTATCTTAGTTACTTCTTGTTTGTCTCCCTTGACCTTCTTGATAACTCGGGTACGGATCTTTTTCTTCTTAGGTTTGCCGTCTTCGGTGATGGTTTCAACAACGCGTACCTCTTCTGGAAGTTCCTTGATTTCTTCAGGCTGTTCTTCCTCTGCAGGAACCTCTTCCACTGTGACAGTAGTTTCTGGTTGCTTGTCATCCTCTTCGATAGTCTCGATCTTGGTGACTTCTTGTTTGTCACCCTTGACCTTTTTAATAACTCGGGTACGGATCTTCTTCTTTTTGGGTTTGCCGTCTTCGGTGATGGTTTCAACAACGCGTACCTCTTCTGGAAGTTCCTTGATTTCTTCAGGCTGGTCTTCCTCTACAGGAACATCTTTCACTGTGACAGTAGTTTCGGATGGCTTGTCATCCTCTTCGATAGTCTCTATCTTAGTTACTTCTTGTTTGTCTCCCTTGACCTTCTTGATAACTCGAGTGCGGATCTTCTTTTTCTTAGGCTTGCCATCTTCAGAAATTGTTTCAACAACGCGTACCTCTTCAGGAAGTTCCTTGATTTCTTCAGGCTGTTCTTGCTCTGCAGGAATTTCTTCCATTGTGACAGTAGTTTCTGGTTGCTTGTCATCCTCTTCGATAGTCTCGATCTTGGTGACTTCTTGTTTGTCACCCTTGACTTTCTTGATGACTCGAGTACGGATCTTTTTCTTCTTAGGTTTGCCGTCTTCGGTGATGGTTTCAACAACGCGTACCTCTTCTGGAAGTTCCTTAATTTCTTCAGGCTGGTCTTCCTCTACAGGAACCTCTTCCACTGTGACAGTAGTTTCGGATGGCTTGTCATCCTCTTCGATAGTCTCTATTTTAGTTACTTCTTGTTTGTCTCCCTTGACCTTCTTGATAACTCGAGTGCGGATCTTCTTTTTCTTAGGCTTGCCATCTTCAGAAATTGTTTCAACAACGCGTACCTCTTCTGGAAGTTCCTTGATTTCTTCAGGCTGGTCTTCCTCAACAGGAACCTCTTCGACTGTGACAGTAGTTTCGGATGGCTTGTCATCCTCTTCGACAACTTCAATCTTGGTAACTTCTTGTTTGTCTCCCTTGACTTTTTTTATAACTCGGGTACGGATCTTCTTCTTCTTAGGTTTGCCGTCTTCGGTGATGGTTTCAACAACCCGAATCTCTTCTGGAAGTTCTTTAATTTCTTCAGGCTGTTTATTCTCTGCTGGAACCTCTTGGACTGTGACAGTGGTTTCGGGTTGCTTGTCATCCTCTTCGATAGTCTCTATCTTAGTAACTTCTTGTTTGTCACCCTTGACCTTTTTGATGACGCGTGTACGGATCTTCTTCTTCTTGGGTTTGCCGTCTTCGGTGATGGTTTCAACAACGCGTACCTCTTCTGGAAGTTCCTTAATTTCTTCAGGCTGGTCATCCTCAACAGGAACCTCTTCGACTGTGACAGTAGTTTCGGATGGCTTGTCATCCTCTTCGACAACTTCAATCTTGGTAACTTCTTGTTTGTCTCCCTTGACTTTTTTTATAACTCGGGTACGGATCTTCTTCTTCTTAGGTTTGCCGTCTTCAGTGATGGTTTCAATAACGCGTACCTCTTCGGGAAGTTCCTTGATTTCTTCAGGCTGGTTTTCCTCAACAGGAACCTCTTCGATTGTAACAGTGGTTTCGGGTTGCTTGTCATCCTCTTCGATAGTCTCTATCTTAGTTACTTCTTGTTTGTCACCCTTGACCTTTTTGATGACGCGTGTACGGATCTTCTTCTTTTTGGGTTTGCCGTCTTCTGTGATGGTTTCAACAACGCGTACCTCTTCTGGAAGTTCCTTAATTTCTTCAGGCTGGTCATCCTCAATAGGAACCTCTTCGACTGTGACAGTAGTTTCGGATGGCTTTTCATCTTCTTCCACAACTTCAATCTTTGTAACTTCTTGTTTGTCTCCCTTGACTTTTTTGATAACTCGGGTACGGATTTTCTTCTTCTTAGGTTTGCCGTCTTCGGTGATGGTTTCAAAAACGCGTACCTCTTCTGGAAGTTCCCTGATTTCTTCAGGCTGGTCTTCCTCTGCAGGAACCTCTTCCACTGTGACAGTAGTTTCTGGTTGCTTGTCATCCTCTTCGATAGTCTCGATCTTGGTGACTTCTTGTTTGTCACCCTTGACCTTTTTAATAACTCGGGTACGGATCTTCTTCTTCTTGGGTTTGCCGTCGTCGGTGATGGTTTCAACAACGCGTACCTCTTCTGGGAGTTCTCTGATTTCTTCAGGCTGGTCTTCCTCTGCAGGAACCTCTTCCACTGTGACAGTAGTTTCTGGTTGCTTGTCGTCCTCTTCGATAGTTTCGATCTTGGTTATTTCTTGTTTGTCGCCCTTAACCTTTTTAATGACTCGTGTACGGATCTTTTTCTTCTTGGTTTGGCCTTCGTCAGTTACGGTTTCAACAACGCGTACTTCCTCTGGAAGTTCCTTGATTTCTTCAGGCTGTTCACTTTCGAAAGGAACCTCCTCGACTGTGACAGTAGTTGCGGGTTGCTTGTTCTCCTCTTCAACTGTTTCGATCTTTGTGATTTCTTGTTTGTCACCCTTGATCTTTTTAATGACACGTGTGCGGATTTTCTTCTTTTTTGGTTTGCCATCCTCCGAAATTTCTTCAAAAACTTGAATAGTTTCAGGAACCTCCTCAATTTTGGTTTCATTTGTTTCTTTTTTTTGTGTTGGTGTCTTTTGTGTTGTGTGTTTTGTGTCTATGGTTTGCTTTGTATCTGTGTAAAGAAGTGTGTTTTTAGTATTTGGTTTTGTATGAAAGTTGTGTTTATGTTTTGTTTTGTGTCATATGTGTTTTGTTTTTTGGGGGTCAGGAGGTAATGGAAGTAATACGCCTTTTTGGTTGAACTGCTTAAACTAAACCTATTTGGATACTTACCCCTTGGAGGTTTTACCATTTTGACTAAATTCTGTTCATACTCATTTTGCTGTGCTTGCAATTGCAACACAGATTGTGCAACCTCCTCTAAAATTTCGTGTGTTTGTAACTTCTCTTCACTAACTGTATCTTCTTTTGAATCGTGTGTTGATGTCAGGGGCTCAGAAATTGTGGTAGCCTTTTCAGCATGTGTTGTTGTTATTTTTAATTGTGCATTTTCGGAAACTGTTGGTAATATGTTGTGTGCACTTTCGGCCACGAATTGTGTTCTGTGTATTGCACTCTCTAAATCACTATCTTGGAATGTTGGTTTTACTTCTTCCAAAGAATGTCTTTTGTCAATTGATGCTGTTGCTGTGTTAAATATGTCGACGTGTTCTGTTGTGGCTGTAATGTTTGTTTCATAGCTTTTGTTCGCATTTGCTGCTGTTGGCTGATTCCTATTTTCAAGTGAACCGATTTGTTCCGCTGCAATTATCTGTTCATGAAGATATATATTTTGAGGTGTTATTGATGGAGTTGCATGTTTTGTGTCAATTTGAGGTATACTCGCGTCTTGAATAACTCCCTTCTCATGCATTACACTTGTTATAGCAGCCAGTCTTACATCAGCCGGTGCTTCCTTTGGAAGTTCAACAATCGTTTTATTGTCCTGCAATGGACTTACACTTTCAAACGGAAGCTGCTCGCTAAGAACTATATTTTTATGTGCAATTGAATCTGTAACAACTTTTTGCTCTTCGGGCTGAACGATCACCAGACCGCCTAAGGCGGGCAGCACAGAAATCTCCTCTACAACCGAAACCTTGAAATCAGAAAGCACTGTGGAATCTGAAGATGGTATGACACTTTCAGGTCTAAATTCACCGTGGCCTTCGATGTTTTCGTATACTTCAACCATTGTGGTTGTAACCGGTTGGGCCACGTCATCCACCGACGATGGTTTGGTAGTGATATGATAACTTTTCCCACTTGTTATAGGTGCTGACTGCTCATAAGTGTATTGTTCAGTAATACTAGCTGCCTCATTATGCGCTTGTTGTACTGTATTTGCTTTATTTTCTGTTGGTATTTGAAGATCATATGTTTCTTGAATAGAGATTACTCCCATAACTTCTTCTGTAACAATTGATTTTTGTTCTATGCCAGACACTCGGGCAGTTTCTGGAGCGATAGTTAAAGGAGCCAGATTGTCTTCTTTGATAAATGTGGTTTGCACTGTCGTCAACTGAGCCCGATTGATATCTGCATCCGTTAATATTTTTGGGTATTGTTCTTGCTTGTCTTCGTCACCTTGAAGTTCCTTTGCTATTTCAAAAGAGTTGACTTGGGATATAGTTTTATGTATATTCATATCATCCGACTTGACTTTAGCTTGAGCAATGCTATCCAAAGAAATATTTGATTCTTTTTCCCTATCCAAAAGCAACTGAGTCTCGACAATATTAGTTTGAAAGATTTGATTGTTACACAATGGCTCAGCTTGAAAAGCTACTCGCGCTTCAGGTTCATTAACGCTACCTAAATTTTCGATAGGAATGATTTCAGAGACTATTGTTTCACGTTGTGTGCCTTCAATGAACGATTTACCATATGCCGGAAGATCTAAAATATCCATTAAAGGCCTTTCCTTTTGCATTACTAAATTATCTTGTTGGATTTGTACTTTTCGAGAGTTCAATCCAATGGCAATTTCTGCTTGAGACTCCTGGATTAAAACGTCTTTCATATATTCAGATGATTCCAAAGACATCGTTTGGGAAACTGTGGTGCCTTGCAAAAGTTCATCCATCACAGTCTTAGCAGTGACTTTTGTAGGCTCTTCAGTTAGAATAGTTGATTCCTTCTGGAAAGTTCCTTCTGTTGTCAATTCGGGAGTTACCTTGTACATGGTATTCAAAGACTCAGTTGCATTGGCTGATTTCACATCTGGTTTTGATAAATTTTCGGAACTCTCAATGCATTGAATTTCCGTTACCGTAACTTCATTTTGTTTTCCTTCCAAATTCGATTGTGCCAACTTTTCGCTTGCCACAAATCGTCTAAGTTGATTAACGTCCTCTATCACTTGATTCTCAGCACTTATTGGCAAGCTAAGTTTTGAGGAAATGTCACCTTCTTGTGCCACAGCAAATGTTTGTGGATTCGTGGTAAGGATATCCTCTGCTTCTACTGCTTGTTGGAAATCTGTAGACTGACCATGTGAGAGTTCATGAATAAATTCTGCATGCTGCTGACTAAATCTTTCCAAAGGTTTTTCATCAATTATTGTTTCATAGACAGCCATTTCGTCGACAGATTTTGTATATAACTGTGGAACATCAGTCAACACATTTGCCTTATGTTGCGGCTTAGTTTCCGTGGTAAAACTGATCTCAGACTCCAATGTGCGTTGTCCCTGTGCAATTGCCGATTGGATAAAACTATCCTGTATCCGTTTTGCAATTGATTGATTCGTTGGTTTATC
The DNA here is from genome assembly GCA_018152135.1 of Drosophila paulistorum. Classification (NCBI taxonomy): domain Eukaryota; kingdom Metazoa; phylum Arthropoda; class Insecta; order Diptera; family Drosophilidae; genus Drosophila; species Drosophila paulistorum. Next base: position 19,582,273 of record JAECXG010000690.1, read on the forward strand.
CTCGAGTACTTCAGTCTTGTCAATGACCAAGCATTCGGTGACTTGAGTATGTTCATGAGGAACAATTGATGTTTGTGAGCTAACGGCCTCGGCTCGAATGTTATCTATCGTTCTGTTAGTTGACTCAAAGATCATTTCCTCACTTGACTTGATTTCATTCAAGAGATCAATTGTGTGATGTGCAAACTTATTTTCAACACTAAAGTTATCTAGATTTTCTGGTGCCGAATTGTCTTCTACGCCTTCCGTGATTGGTAATTTGAGTAAGTCTGCAGCAACTGTTTTGGCTTGCTCCATTGGCAGATCGGCAAGTTTAAGTTCTTGTTCAGACTCTAATAAGTCGATTTGTCTATTTAATGCAATGCCGACTGTAGAATCTAATGCAATTTTTACTAATTGCTCTGATGGCTGTTCAACACCCTCAAACAAATTCTCCTTTTCGAATGCTTCTGTCTCGCGAACAGTAATTTCATACAAACTACTTACAGTTGGCTGGCCCTTTGCCAATAATGGAATATTTTCATTTAACTCTGCGGCGTGGTCAAGAATATCGATTTGCTGGGCCAACGGTGTTTTCTGGGTGAATTCATTCAGCATTGGTGTGATCTGAATTTGCTGGGGTAGCGTCTGATCTCGTAAATTCTCCGTGTTCTCACTGACAATTGCTGAGCTAGTTCTCAAAGCAGAAGTTGTCTCTATTATGTCTACTTTATTGATTGTCGACTCATTGTACTTTGGTGTTGTATAATCTTCCAAATTTTCAATTGGTATAATTTCTTGAACATTTGCTGAAATTATTTGTTCCATAGTTAGATGAGCTTTGTGTTCTGGTTGACCCATTTTATTTAGTTCCTGCAATGATTCCATATGCTGAGCAGTAACATTGCTGGTCACTTGCAGGGCACTTGACTGTCCAATAGTGGCACTCTTTAACGTCTTTATTTCCTCATCCTGGATGCTTGTCTCCTGTTCAAGTGTTAGACACATATTTGTCTGCGTCGATTCCAATAGATCAAAACTACTTTCAGATTTTTGTTCATGTGGGTGTTCTTCCTGTTGATATGGTCGTAGTGATTCTAGTGGTGCTTGTTCTAAGACATCAGCTCCATGTTGCTGTGCCAGATTGACATCGGCCTTAAGCTTGGTAGGTTTTGTAACTTCTGTGTGTTCCTCTGTTCCTTCCAATACCATAATTTGAACCCCTTCGGTATGCTTAAATTCCTCTGTTGTTGTTTTAGCTATGTATTGCGGTAATTTTGGACAATCTTCACTTAGTTCTGAGCTTCTTTCACTCAAGTGAACATTACTAATTTCGAGCGATGATTGCACAACGTCATCCATATGGATATTGCCTGTTTTTAGTTCAGGTTGCGGTGTTGGTTCTAAATAGTCAACCTCTTCCAGTAAATCCAGCTTACTAGTTACTCCAATTGGTTTCGATTCAAAGACTGGGACAGCAGTGGATGGTTTGAAATCTTCTACACTGACTAGATCGCCTGCGGACTGATCGGCCAAAACCTCTAGCACACTGGTCACCTTTAACTCAACAGGAATAATTTTTTCTGTGGCCGATTGCTCGTGCCTAAGTTCTTCGCTCAGTATTACGGTCTCTTTCTCCGCCAAAGTATCCTGTTTGATTTCCAAAGCATTTTGCTGTATGAAATCCAACTTGGCATCTGCAATATCAGGTTTTATTGGCACTAGTTCCTGTTCCTTATCTATTACAATTGGTACCTCCACGGTTGCAACTAATTCTCCTTCTGTAATATTGACCTTTCCTTGACTAATAATTTGCTCACTATCTGATACATTGATTACACTTTCGTAAATTGCCTCTTCCCTACACTCTGCCGTTCCATACGTCTTGGTTAGTGTTTCCTTTGCGGGCTTAGTTGAATCCACAAGTGGCTGCTTCAGCTCATCGGTCATATCGGATAGATTTGTCTCCAAAGTTTCACCAATTGTCAATGCATTTGTCTGAGCAGGTGTGGCCGCTAAGATTTTGGGTATATCTTCCAGAATTAACTCTGTGGTAGCCTCCACAGTGGATGTTGTCTCGTGACTTGCTATTGGGAAAGATTGGGCTTCTACTTTCACGTTTGCCTCTTTGACATCACTTTTGAACACTGGTAAGCTCTCTTCTTTGGGACTTTGCGAATCCGTTCTAGTGTTTAACAACCCTTCAGCTAAAACCAGCAGCTCAAGAGCCTGGAATTCGGGTGTGCGACGCTTTGGTAGTTCATTCCCTGATAGCGTCTCGAAAATCTCCGTTTGTTGGATTACGACAGGAATCTCTTCAGGCTTTACGCTAGCATCTACCGTGCTTCGCGTGGGCTTGGCTTCAGCTGGAATGTCTTGCAACGTCTCTAAAACTTCTGAAGCCCTAACATCTACAGCCTTGTACTCTAGCATGGTGGTTTGTGATCTCTCTTCACGTATTTCCATCGCAGGTTTTAACTCATCCAACGAATCTTCTGGTTGACATTCGCTTATGCCTAGACTGATATTTGGAGTGACTTGGGGTGAAATCTGCTCACTGCTGTGTTTCAGTTGTGTTAATTGTTCACCCACTGTTTCACTACTTACTGCTTCGGTGATTTGAAGTCCTTCCTGATTCAAAAATAGCGATTTCGCGTTTTCATTTAGCACTGGTGTTGGTTTTAACTGCTCAAGGCTATCCAAAGCGGGTTGTTCCATTTCCGTAAGTCCATGCGATACCTGAAACTCTTCATGAGCTTGTTGTGGTGCTGCTGTGTTAAGTGGCTGCATCTCATCCAAAGTATCTTCCACGCTTGGTGACTCCACCAGAAGTGGCCGTGATTCCTTTACTTTACGCAGTGCTTTGACAGACTTTGGTATCTTAGATGGTTTTAGATCCTTGGAGGTTTCCTTAGTTGCTGACTCCATGATGCTAACAACTTGACGTTCGCGTATTTCAATTCGCTCGTTAAGCTTATCTTCCTGTGGCCTGACTTCTTTTAACTGAGTATGAAGCACCTCTTCATCAAGTGTTTCATATTCCTCACTGGTGGCCACCAATTTCTTGGGTAAAATATTATCTTCCGCTTGTGCTAGCTTAGGTTTCGGTGTAGAAAGTTCTGCGGTAACTGCAACTGCAACCATTTCCAAAGTTTCTTTGGGTACATTCTGTATAGAAAGTGTTTCATATGGCACAACGGAAATCTCCTCGGTTCGCTCTAGTGTTTCAGCTATTTGTGGTGATCCTGTAATTGTTTCTTGGACACTTTCGTGTTCTTTATGTTGTTGTTTATGCTTTTTAGTTTTCGTTTTCCTATGCACAATTTCTTGCTGAGTTTGTATAACTTGTTCTTGTACTTGTAATTGTTCTTGTTCTTGTTGATACTGTATGAATTGTTTTTCCACTTTTGTGGCTGTTGTTTCTGTGAATGTAATGTAATTAAACAATGACAATGTCGGCCTTTCTTTTTGTGTTTATTATTTTTGTTGGTTTTGTTTGCATGTTTTTTTCTTTTAATGCTTTTAAAGAGCAAAAACAAATACACTAAATATGGTCACAATGATCCAGCAGCAGTAAGCCAATTCAAAGCATACATAAATAGTTAAAGAGTGTAAGATTAGTTATGCTTATGGTAAACCGGGCAAAGCTTTCACAGCCAAAATGAAATGAATAAACCCAATATGCAGATATATATAAATGTATGCAATCTATGGACAAACAGACAAACATTGAAATAGCTTTAACTTACCAGATCTTAACAATGAGTTCCAGTCTGCGTGCATTTTTAGGATAATAAAGCTCAATCTACTTTTAAGCAAATTAGAGTCAGATTGTTAAAGAAGCGAAAATAGATGTATAGTTTTGTAAGTGTATAATTTGTATATAACTCTGCAGCAAGATAGATTTTACTCTAATATTTATTGGGAATTAGCGGTTAATTGGATTTTAAATATATTTGGTAGTGGTTGTAATTTTTTATTTTGTTTTTTTTTTTTTTTTGTTTAGAATATACACATGATTTTTTTCGGTTTTTGGTTCAACAAAAAATTTTTAATTGTTATATTTTTAAAGACAATATTTTATTATTGTTTAAATAATATTAATAAGACTGTAGTAAGTTGAGTAGTTTCTTGGGATGGTGGTACATTTTGTTTATTTATTTGTTTTACAGTTCATCTGTGTTTATGTTCAAACCTTCATGGACAACTATTGTGCGTTCCTCGACAAATGTTTCCTCTACGTTTTGGTTAAAGATATAAATATATTTATTTTTGGCGTAGGTGCATATAACAAAAGCAAAGTTAAAATATGAAAAAAAAAAAAAAGAAAAAAATGGACTTAGTAGGCGAAAAAAAAATTATGGTAATTATAACAACAAGAGAAGCAATTTTTTTCGGCATTTTCTATGCGAAAGCAGCACCTTCTCAATCAAACTTACCGATCTTCACATGCGTTATAGCCTCGTGACTTTCAATTATATGCGATGTCTCTACTATTCTCTAGATTTTATTGTAATATAAAGTAGATAGAAATAAATATAAAATTGTGTGTCAATTAATCTGTCATTATTTCTTTCAGTTGAAATGCATATAAAAACTCAAACCCCAATGAGGTAAATAAATTTTTGACACAGCATTTTGATTTTTAAGCATTTCAACTGCTTATAAAACAAACAAGGAAAAAAAAGGAAGAAAACAAAGCACAATAAACAGAATTCAAACCTCCTTTCCACATATCTTCCAGTCCTGTGAGATGAAGTCCTCTCTAACAAACTTCCGTATGACAATTTCTATGGTTATCTCATAGGTCTGTAACATTCGTATAAAGGCTTTAAAGCCAACTGTAGCTGCCAGAATAGTCTCATCCTCATTGGAAGATTCACTTAAGATTTGAGTGATTAATTCTTCATGACCCTCTCGCTCTACCAACTGCACTAGGGCCGATTGTGATTCTGGTTTCTTCAGCGATATAAATATACTCTGCTCATACATATATGTAATCTCATAGTGATCACAGCCATATCTCAAAAGTAGTCCTATGGTGGCCAGATCTCTTAACGCAGCCTCTCCGATTTTACCAAACGATTCAGCCTCAATGGACTCCAGGAGCCATTGAACTTCTTCGTGTTGCGATATTTCTTGAATATCCTCAATTTGTATAGTTTTTTGTGATATTTTAGTACGTATGATTTCAACGGTTTTTGTCAACTCAATCGTTTTACTAGATGAGTACTTCTTTTCTTCTTTCACTTGTACTTCTTCAACTTCTTCCACCTCCTCTTCCTCGCTTTCTTCTATGATTTTGATCGAATGCTGCTCGGCATCGGCTACTTTACGATCTTTCACTTGCATCACTTCGGATACATCACTCTTTTCCACAAGTATGGATACAGGTTGTTTCACCCTTATCACATTCATAGTTGTTGTAGTACTCTCAGCTGGAACTATCTTAATTTCTGTCTTATGCATGCTCTGTGACTCTGAGACCCCTGATCTTTTCATCATGGTCTTTTTACCCGTCTTTTTCTTAAGAGTTGTCTTCGTCTTTGTTTTTTCCACCTCCTCAATGATGCTCGATGTAGATGATATATCGAATTTGGCTCGTGTCATTGTCATGCCAATTTCATTAATCAATTTGCAATTATAGTGGCCACAATCTTCCGCAGTAATATTCAAAATTTCTAATGTTGCTTCACTCTCTTGGACTATCATGCGATACTTTTCAGACGCCCTAAGTTGTACATTGTTGAAATACCATTGTATATCTAAAAAAAAATGTACCATTCTATATCAGCCCTGTTCTCTTCTTTAGAAGAAACCTTTTATAGCCGAAAGGCTCTATACTATACCTGGAACCGGATTACCGGCAAATTGTATTGAAAATTTTGCTGTTTCACCTAAGGCAGCACGACAGTCACGCATTTCATTTAGTAGCGATGGTGAGCATTTAGCAGCTATAAGCATAAAGATGGCATAATAGATCTATGGATTAGTTTCCACACTAACACTACACTACGATATTTAAAAACATGCGCGTGTGTGTGCGGGTGTGTTTCTCTTAGAATCCGTGTACTTACATTGACTAAACGGCGTGTTGTTGTGTATGGGACTTTGAAAATTTTGTTTGTCTGTTTGTTTGTTTGATTTGCTTATTTTTACATTGAATATACATAGAACGATAATGAGTTTCTTACAGTTGTTGAAACATGCAAAATAGAAACAGTTGATTTCTTGACATAAAACAAGTACTTATATATGATTTTCATTATGTTCAAGTATAGTAGGACAAGCAGCGCTCTGGGAATGTTATACAATTTCTTTGGATTTATCTTTGTTTTAGAAATAAAGAAAGATTTTTGTTAGTCATTTAAATTTTGAAATCAATTTGTCGAACACAACCAATTACTTGCAGATGAAATAGTAAATTTGTTTTATTTTTTCTTTTGTAATACTGTAAGAGAATATTCATCAGAAAATCATATTTTAATTCTAATAATTCTATAGGCGTTTACTTTTTTATGGGGTTTTGGTAGAGGGGCAAGGTATGGTAGGGGAGCAAGCCTTACAGCTGTAAAACAGTGGGCGGGGGAGGGTGGGCGAGTTGACAGATTCACATAATTGGTTTGATTGTTTATTTTTATTTTTTTTTTTTTTATACGATACATTGTATAATACATGGACAAATACAAGAATAGTAGACAAGGAATGAGAGAGAGAGAGAGAGACAAAGATAGACAATTAGAGAGAGATACAAAGAGAGAGAGAGAGACAGACAAAATAGTAGATAATACAGACAAATTGTGAATTTTTGTTGATTTTACATTTTTTATTGTTGATTTTGTTTGTAGTACGGAAGACATTTTGTGTGTTGGGAACACGAAATTAAAACACATATACACATAACAGTGGTAAGTGTAGGATTTTAGTTAGCTTATTAGTCGATACATACCTTTCAGAGCCACCTGCATTTCCTCCATGTGAGTAACCCATTCTGGTTTGCGGTAGTCCTTAGATCCAACGATGCCTATTTTTATTTGTTTAATTCAAATATAAGCAGTAAGAAAAGTAGTAAAACAATTAGTATTATATATGATTGGAAAATTTCTACCGATTTAAGTCCTTAAGCTTAATACGTGTGCTCAATATGTGTGTAACCCTTTTATGTTCTTTCAAGTGTATTGAGTGTAAGAAAAGTATATTTTTCTTATTTTAGGTTTGGAATTGTTAAGATAAAAGGATTGGGAAATTTATAGTAAGGTTCGGGATAGAGGATCAAAATTGCATTTTTCATATAACTGTTGCGATTTAAGAAAATCTGAAAAAAAAGTTCACTTCAACAATTCCATAAAACAATTGCTGCATTTAAAATAGATAGATATATAGAAAATGGTATAATTTGCACGAATAACCATAGTATAGTACCTTCTACTGCAAATAATGCCGTGGTCACAGCCACGCCCAGCGGATTGTATGCTTCAAAACTAATTGTACCCAAATCATCGGGATACACATGATTGATAACCAGCACTGAGGTGCCATCGTCGAAATTTTCGATTTGATATTCCTCAGAGGCGAATATCTGCTCGTCGTCACGTAGCCATTTGACTTTCGGTTTCGGTTTTCCAATAACTTTAACCTCCAATTTCGCTTGTTCACCCTCTTTGGGTTCGATTTTTTCTGGTAGCTTTTTAATAATTTTCGGTGCTTGTTCGTCGATTGAGATGGTCTATGGTAATACAATAGAGTAGGAGGTTTGAACGATGTTAACAATTGGCATCAGAGCTAGACAACAAAAAAAAACTCATTTACTACAATTTTGACGCTTACTCTATCAAGTAGATCCTCCTCAGATCCTGTGAGTCCAGTGATTTCAGAATCGGGGATATATTCAAATGCTACAAAACAAAAGTACATACATATACATATATTCGAAAGTATATCAATAAAACGACAACAAAGTGTCAGACAGATTCTAGTAACAGAACGCAGAACGGAAGGAAGGAAAATTATTTACAAAAGGAAAACCCATGGAGAAAATGTTTACTGGGATAGAAGGAAGGATTTAGAGTAGAGTAAGTCTTCAAGAGAAGAATCACATGCTTATTGTTCAGTTAGTACAAGAAGTATGCAAAAAATGTATCAGAGTTTTGAGTGGGGAAAAAAAGGCGTTTAAAGTTGGTAGTTATTGGAAGACCTAACAATGTTTTTTGTTTGGTTTGGAGGTTTGGGATGCATGTAGTCTGTAGAGTGAGCACTACTTTTCAAGTGATTAACAAATTAACTATCGATTGAGACCATCCATAGAAAAAGTACCTTGAATCTTAACGTTTGTCTTGGTTACGCTCTTGCCAATCTTATTGGTGGCCACACATTTGTATAGGCCTTGATTTTCGGGAAAAACTTCAGTTATCTGCAATTGACAAATGCCTTGCAAATTCTGCGATATGGTTGTTTCCTTAGTTTCAGTTATCTTTTCCTCATTGTGGTACCACTCCACTTTGGGTGTGGGCTTGCCAGTCACTTGACAAGTAAGCAGCAAAGCTTCGCCATCCATCACTTCCACGGGCTGAATTAGTTCCTCAACAAAACGTGGCGACTCAAATTCAACGGCTTCCTCCTGTGGCAATGCCTCCAACAGATTTACACTAGCCGTAGATGTTACAGAGCCGCCGACATTCTCTGCCCGACAAGTAAAGGGTCCCGTAAACTTCTTCTGGAAGTCCTCAATTAGCAGAGTCGTCCTGTTGGCTTGGCTGACAATGCGACATTCATTAGAGCTCTTAATGGGCTCATTGTGCACAAACCATTGGAACGATGACAGGGGTTCAGAATCAACAACTGCTTCAAGTATGGCCACTTCATGCTCGCCAAAATACTTGGGCTCTAGCGGTTGCACAAAACGTGGTGGCCGGATTTGCTTATCCGGTTTTTGATCAGATACCACAACGGAACCTGAAGCCTTAGCTTCACCCACCTTGTTTTTGGCCCAGACCTCATATTTGCCAGTACGCTTACGATTCATATTAATTACTTTAATGGTCGTAGTTGTCTCCGTGGTCTCTATGATCGTCTCCTCATTTTCAATAACTTCACGACCATTGCGCATCCATCGAATCTCGGGTCTGGGCATGCCATCATACTTGACCTCGAAGAACAAAGTTCCTCCGGTCGGTATCACTTCAGCGGTCAGTGGGGTAACAGTCGGTGCCTTTAAAATCTCTTTCGGCACCTCATCCAATCGACTCATAATGTTTGCATTTCCGATAGCACGACCGAATTGATTCTGTGCCTGCACAGAATAGGTGATAGCCTCATTGGGAGTTGGATTAATAACCTCCAGTGCCACATCGCCGGTTTCTTCGTTATATAACATTTGCACAGTCTCACTGGGTATAACTTCTTCAATGCCTCGATACCATTTAACTTGAGGACTTGGTTTGCCTGCCACCTGACAGGTAACCGTAACCTTCAAACGCTCCGGTTGCTTTTCTTCTGTAAACTCTATCTTAAGAGGTTTCGTAAACTGCGGAGCAACGCCTTGTTCTTTTTCTGTATTCAATGTGAATAAGTGTTTTTTAAGTAATTTTTGTGTTTGTGCTTTGTTGTGGGGAAATAATAAATTATATACAAAAACGCATAGAACTTAAAGGGAACTTTCGTTTGTTAAACGGAGGGATTTTGTTGAATAGATATCTATTCATTTTGCTTTTCGTTATGAAATAGTAAACAATTAAATTACACTTACCTAAAATTATATTGGTACGACTTGTCGCAACTCCAGCTTCATTTTTGGCCTCACATGTATAGACACCCACATCACTGGGAGTTACCTTCGCTATCTTCAATTGGGCCACCTGCTCTACGACGGTTATCTCATACTTCTCCGATGCAAAAAGTAGAATGTCGTTAAAGTACCAATTGATCTCTGGGAATGGTACACCTTCCACCTTGCATTCCAGTACGGTTGGTTCCTCTGGCACGCACTGCCGGGGCCGCAGTTTCTCAGTAATACGTGGTGGTTTGATTTCCTTCTTCTTTTTCTTGACCAATTTGCGTTCTTGTCCAATCACTTCAGAGGTTGTGGTCTCTTGTTGATTTTGGATTAGTTGTTGATCTTCAATCAGCTCCTCATCGGCCATTTTATCAATGCCTTCCTGTATACGTTTCTGGGTGATTAACTCTAGTTCTGGCAACGGTTGGCTATCATCAAGAACCACACGTCTCTTCTCTTTTTTAATTATATTGGAGGTGACCTTCATTTCGAGATCACGGCGCACATCTTCTACATCCAATTCAATGAGCTGCTCAGTCGTTATGAATTGAGGTCTTGTGTCTTCAGTCTTTTTCAATAGGGTAATAGTCTTTTGTGAGATCTCTTGCGATATTTCATCTACCTTTTCGATTTCGGCAATGGCAGCCTCCAATAATTGTGGCTGACCCTCAATCGAAGCCTCCTTTAGGCGTTTTGTGCGTTTCTTATGAGCCTTCTGTTTAGTTTCAGGTGTCTCTTCTGTAGGCACCACTTCCTCTTCAGGCAACACATCTTCAGAAACTGCGACTACTTTAACGTCATCAACTGGAAGCTCTTCCACTTGATCTTCCTCTGCGATGGGCTCTGCGAATGGCTCAGCCACTTCTTCAGATAGTTCATCCACCGAGGGTGTTGCCTTCTTTAGTTTAGGCTTCTTCTTCTTTTCTTTGTTGATCTTCTCCTTTGGCTCTTTGTCCTCAGGCACCGAAAGAGGTTCTAATTCAAGTTCTTCTTCTTTGCTAACTGGTTTCTCTTCAGGCACAAGCTTAGGTCCAGGAATGGCTTTTTCAGGCTTTTGGGGCTCTTCGACTGGCTTGGCTGGAATTGGCTTGAGCTGCACCTCCTCGGGCTGCTCTTGTGGAAGGGGCCGGCGCTTTCCAGAAGGCCACTGCTTCTCTTCCAACACCTCTTCAACTGGCTTCTTTTTCTCGCCTCGTTTCCATGGAACTTGAGCCTGTTCTTCTTCAGGCTTGGGTTCTTTCTCAATATCAATATGTTCGGCTTCCTCCAATTGTGTTGGTTCGGCATCAGCGATTTCGGGAAGATCATCGTGCTTTGGTTTCCTAACCTTTTTGGTCTTACGTTTCTCCTCTTGCACTATCTCTTCCTCAACCTTTTCAACATGCTGAAGACTTACGTCTTCAAGCGTAACGTCTTCGGGTTTTACAGATGTACGCTTCGTGGGCTTAAGACGCACTTCTTCTATGGTTGCTTCCTGCGGCAACTGTTTCTTTGGTCTAGTTGTTCGTTTCAAAGCAACTTCTTCAACCTTTTCAACAATTTCTTGTTTCTGTGGCTTGGGCTTGAGAGCAACCTTTTCTGGAGTAGGTTGTTCCGTAGGCTGTTCCTCAATAACTTCTTCCTCCACAGGTTGAATTTCTTCAGGCTGTTCTTCCTCTTCGAGCTCTTCTACATCTTCGACGGGTTCTTCTACAGATTCTTCAGTTGGAATCTTTGTTTTCGGCTTTTTCTTCTTAACCCGCTTCTTTGTAACATCAACAATTTGATCCTCAGTGGTAATAATTTCTTCCTTTGGAACATCTTCAACTTCTGGTGTTTCTGGCTGTGACGTTTCCGAGACAATAGTAATCTTTTTTAAAGGTTTCAATGAAATTTCCTCCACTTGTTCTTGCTCGGGAAGTGGTCTTTGCTTTCTTGCAACTGGCTTTAACGTTACTTTTTCCACTTGCTCAACTTCTTGTGGTTGTATAATAGGCTTCTTCTTTTTGGGTTCTTCAGTGATTGTTTCTTCAACCTCTTCTACTTCTTCAGGTTGTGGTTCTTCAAGATCTTCAGGTTGCTCTTCTACACCTTGCTCAATGACCTTCTTCTTTGGTTTTTTAATCTTCCTCACCTTGCGCTTCTCTTCCACTACTTCATCCTGCTCCTCAATAACATCTTCCTGTGGAACTATTTCTTCGGGCTGATCTTCCTCGATCTCAGTCTTTTGTACAGTGGACTTTGGTTTCTTAATTTTCTTAACCTTCCGCTTTTCTTCTACAATCTCCTCTTCTACTTCAACTTCCTCTTGAATTTCGTCTTCAGGTTCCTGTTCTTCAATTTCCTCATTCACTTCCTTAGGTTGCTTAGGTTTCTTAACCTTCTTAACCTTGCGTTTTTCTTCAACAACCTCTTCTTGCTCTTCGACAACTTCCTGCTCAACGATTTCCTCTTCTGGGATTTTCTCTTCGGGCTGTTCGTCTACTTCAGTCACCTCCTTAGGCTGTTCTGGTTTTTTAACTTTCTTGATTTTGCGTTTTTCTTCAACTATCTCTTCTTGACCCTCAATTACTTCTTCGTGAAGGATCTTTTCTTCGGGCTGTTCTTCTTCAACTTCTTCAGAAACTTGCTGAATTGTTTTTGGTTTCTTTACCTTTTTAACCTTACGCCTCACTTCAACAACTTCTTCCTCGTCTTGGATGACATCCTCCACAATTTTTTCTACTCGTGCATCAACTTCATCAGGATGTTGTTCTTCATCCGTTTTGGTTGGTGTCGGTGCCTTCTTCTTTCCGCGCTGCCATAGCACTGGCACTGGCTTGTCGTCAACCTTAGCATCTTCGGGAAGGACATCTATTGCTTCTTCATAAGTCTTGGATGGCACTTCCTCAGCCTTTTCTTGGACAATTTCTTGTGGTTTTGGCTTATTCTTCTTGCCACGTTCCCATAAAACGGGTTGTGGTTCGGGTTGAGTAGGAAGTACGGTTTGTTCCTCTATGGTATCGACTGCAATCTCAAGTGTCTTGGGTACTTCTGCAACTGGTTGCTGAGGCTTCTTCTTTTTACCACGTTCCCACATCACTGGTTGTGTCTGAGGTTCAACAGGCTGCACTGTGTCTTCATCCAATGTATCAACAGCAACTTCAAGAGTTTTAGGCTCTGCTGCAACTTCTTGTTGCTTTGGCTGCTCAGGTTTCTTTTTCTTGCCACGTTCCCACATAACAGGTTGCGGCTGTTCTTGCTCCTGCACAATCTCTTCCGGCAACTCATCGGTTGCTTCTTCATAAGCTTTCTGTGAAGTCTCTTCGACGTTCTGTTGTACTAGTCTTGTTGTCTTTAGAGGTTTTAATTGGAATTCCTCACTCTTTTGAGCTTCTTTTGGACGCTGTCGTGGCGTTGACTTTAGTTGAACCTGTTCAACCTTCTGTTCCGGCTCTCTTGGTGGTATGACACGGCGTACAGCTGTCTTTTTGGTTTCTTCGACAGAATGCTGCTCAACCACCTGTAATGTTTCGCTTATTTCCTGCTTTATTGAAACTTCCTGATCAATTGTTTTGTTTTTCATGCCACGTTCCCAAAGCACAGGTACCAGTTCGGGCTGTTGGATTGGTTCTGGCTCAACCAATTCGACATGCGCTTCCTCATAAGTTTGTGGAGGCTGAACTGGTTTCTTTTTGCCGCGCTCCCACATAACAGGCACTGGTTGTGGCTGCTGAACAGGAACTGGTTCTATCAGCTCATCATGCATTTCCTCATAGGTCCGTGGCTTGTCGTAATATTCCTCTTGAGTTGGATGCGGCTGTGGCTGATAGGCTTGGGGTTGCTCTGGCTTCTTTTTGCCACGCTCCCACATAACTGGCTGTTGTTGGAGTAATTGTTGTTCTTGAGTATCTGTGCGCTCTTGTAGCTGTAGGACAGAAGAATCTTCAACTTGAATGAATTTTTGTGGTTGACGTGGCTCCCGCCAATGGAAGGCTTCTTGCTGATTACGCAAGTTTATCATCTTCTGATGTTCATACTGCTCCAGAGTCATCATCTGGGTGTCCTCAATTTGAACAAATTGCTGACGTTGGGCCTCCTCTATAAGGCTTTGTTGTTGGACAATCCTTTGTCGTTCCTGAGTCTGTTGGTCCAGTATAGTATCTGGGACCGAGGTCTGAGGTTGAAGCTCAGGACGTTGTTGTTGCTGTTGACGCCAATTGACTGCCTGTTGCTGTTGGAGCAGTCTTTGGGCCTCAAGTTGTTCACGCTCCGAAACATGCATTATGTTAACATCTTCGCTCGTTATGAATTGCTGTTTATATAGATTCGTTTGATCCTCATAATGTTGTATCTGATCACGTTGCATTATCTTCGAAATGGAACCCTTTGAGCTATCATCGATTGTCATTGTAATCAGATCTTCACTGATGGCCTGCTGGGCCTGCAGATGACGTAGTTCAACCTCTTCGATTTTGAATTTATCCATCTGCTTAGTGACACGCTGAACACTCTTAAGTTGCTGACGCATCTCTTTCCACGGTATCAGATCCTTATTATTCTGCTGCTGTGTGATTAGCTTATCTATCTGATCGGTCATCTCCATAATCTCAACACTCTCCATGCTCTTCAGACGTTGAATTTCTTGAGTGCGTTTCACTTGTTCTACCTGAGCCTGTTGAGGCAATTGTTGATCAGTCTCAATTTGTCCCTCCAGGGGACGCAAATAAACCTCATCTAAATCAAATTTATTTAATTGCTCTTGTACGCTTTCCACCTGCTTAAGTTTTTCCCGCATAGTAATCCATGGAACTGCTTCCTTTTCTGTCTTGCCAGCAATAATCTGCTCTAGTGTGGCACCCAAACTCATAATGCCTTGATCACGCTCTGTCTTAATGGATTTCAAAACGACCTGTGCGGCTTCTAGCTTAGGCGTTGGCTTTTTCTTCTCAATGGGCGTGGCCTTAAGACTAATTGTTTCCTCAGTCCATGACTTGACCGGCTCTGGCTTGAAGCCGGGCAAGAAGGGCTGTTTGTCCAATGAACGACCACGATTTGGTCGCGAAGCCTTACGCCATGGTATTACATTGGTGGGTGGCTGCAGGGATTTGCTGCGCACTTTAGGTTTCTTGGTACGGGAGCGTCCCTGATGCTGCACTTGACCATTGACCCCCAAAAATTGGCCATACTGCTGTTGGCCGGGCTGTTGTTGACCCGGCTGCTGGGGATATTGTGATTCAGGAGCACTATCTTCCCGGCCAGATGAAGAGGACTCATCTTCGGCAGAATCAATTGTGCGCAATTGAAAAGCCGAGATACGTCGTTCTAAAATAGGGGTGACAGATTTTTCATTTAATAAGAGGACGAAAAGACAAACAGAGATAGACAGAAATTGAAGGACTTCCAAAGTTCCAGAGTTCGTTCACAGCATAGTTTCAGGGGTAAAAAAGTGACAACCACTTACCTTTCAAATGTCTCAAGGTCTTTTATATGAAAATAAATCATAAATCTTTTGGCACATACAAACAATGAACTTGAAATTTAAATTTAGTAGGCAAACATATAGAGGGATAAACAGACAGGGAAAGGAGAGCATATATACATGAATAAATAAATAAATATTAATACTGCTGCTGCTGCTGCTACTTGGCATTAAGAACAACCCTAAGAGTAGTGCCCCCACAAATCATTATATAGACTGCTCCCCCGACTGTTGGCTGACCATGAAAGTGTAATATGATTTTGTTTTTGGGGGGAGAGGACGGGCTAAACCACCTTATCTATCATACATATTTTCAATAATTGGCCAACCAAAAAAGTGACAAAAATAGTTGATGATGAAAACAACAACAAAACAAAAAAATAAATAGCAAAAAGGTTCTCTGATTCACATTAATCGACTGTGACGAATCCACTTAGTGGTCATGGTTTAAACTGCATTAACCTGCATCTAAATTTGGCACATTGTCATGACTATGAAATGAAGACAACGACTAAGACGATTCATCATCATCATCATCATCACGATCAAGTACAATTGAGAGCAACTAACAAAACAACAATTCATTATGGCCAAAAATAGATATATGATTAGCGCCCGGCTACGTCACCAGGTGGGGCACACAGCACGGAGCACAGAGCAGCTTCGAGTTGTACTGAAAATTTATGGGCGGGGTGTGTCTGCTTGCCTGCTGATATTTTTGGGCAGCGCTCGGCGCAGTTTTGGCGCAGCGCAGCGCACTCAACTAAAGATCTCATTCGAATGTAGACAACAATCGGGTACAGATCAGAAGGTAGTCAGTCAGTTACTCATATAGTCAAACCAAAACCAATTCTAGCCAGTCGATCGATCGAGAGCACTTCTACAATTAATTTTACCTGTGATTAACCTATTTTCCGGTGTTTTTGGATAAGGGAATCTTAAGTGTGTTTGTGATTCGGAGTTCAAGTTGAGTATGGAGCAAAAAAGCGTCAGCAGCTGTATCAGTTGCAGCAGGGATGAGGAAGCGGCGGCGGCGGTTATCAAAAAAACAAAAGTTTCCAATTAAATATGCATTTCGATTTCGATACGATTTCTGAGTTCAGTTTTTTTTTTTCAATTCATTTGCTTTAATTTATTTATAGACGGCGAGTATTAAATACATGAGAGATACAATTAAACAACAAAAGTGTATATATGTGTGTGTGTGTGTGTGTGTATATATATGTTTTGTATGGAAACAAATCGAAATCAATCAAGAAAGTAAACATAAACATAAATTTCTTAAAACAAAAGTCGCATGAGTTTTTATGATTAATTTTTTAGTAAAGCATTTTTTCATAAATAAAAATAATAATAGTTTTTACCACAAAATAATTAAAAGAAGCGGCAAAAAATATTTCAACAAATTCAATTTGGTTTGTGATTGAATACAAATGAGAGTCGAAAGGTAGAGAGAGAGAGGTCAAGAGGTCGTGTGAAATTAGTGTTAAAGAAAAGCGTCAATAAAAAATGAATAATAAAATCTCATGCAACATTACTACAAAATAAATAAATTTTTATCCAAAATAAACAATAAAATATTATCATTAGAAAAAAATAGATATGTAGATATATAAATATAAATGGATGATAAAAAAAAATTAATTAACACACTTCAAGGATGTTCGGAAGAGAACAATCAATTTTGGATCCAGGATCGCAGCGAACGAACGTCACGTCACGAACGTCAAGCAATAGTTCGGTGTTCGTGTTTCGGTATTGTTTACAGTTACGGTTACGGTTACGGTTATAGTTATGGTAAAAGTTTGAGCAAGTATTCAAAGATGTCTGCAAGTATCGTTTTAATTTCTCCACCAAATAGAACAACATAAATCTAACATAATTTTTTCGTCTCTCAGGGCTAGGGGACTGGCCATATCATACGAAGAAGTCATTGAGGACCATCATGAAGAAATCATAGAGACGTGAATCAGAGTGTGCCAGGATGACTGAACAGCCGTAACTGATTAATTTAATTAAAATCATTTCTGCACCATAAACAGAATCATTAATTAATGTTTGCCCATGTCTAATGGTCATTATGCAGATGTTTACTATATATATGTATATATATATATATATATATATATATATATATATATATATACATATGTATATTCTATCTATTTGTATGTGCTTTCATAGTATATTCTAGTTCGATGCCAATTTGGTTTATATCGCTCATCTCTGATCCCCATAGACAGCAACATCAAGCAACATGTAGGTAATTTGTTATTTAGATTTCGGTTCTATCTTCACTTTCTTTATTTTTGGTTTATTTTTTGTTTGAAAAATTGAAATAAATTTCTTTTAGATTTACTTAAAAAAAAGAAAACTTTAAGAAAATACATAAAATGGTTTTTCATTGTGGCTGCAAAACAAAAATGTATCCAGACTACCAGCCGAGAGTGGTCTCTAATTATAGACCAACGGATTTTTTAGCTAATCTATTGGAAATTAGTTTCACAAAAGCAAACATTTTCCAAAAAAACAAATTGAAAATAGAACAAATGGGGAGGTGTATGTGGATATAGTGCATATATCTGTCTATCTATCTATCTGTCTATATATGTATGTATATGTAGGTATATGTATAATATATGTATATATATGTATATATGTATATATATGGGTATATATAGAGTGCTGTTTCTGTTGCTTGGCAGCAGCTGAAAAGCCTTTCGATATTTTCGGTTCTGGTTTTTATTTTCTAATACGGTCCCGTCTGTTTTTGTATATGAATACTACCCCTCTCTAACCCCTGATTGTGCTAGTTTTTGCGCACGTATCGGCACACTGTGTTCAGCTGCGATACGGTGCGATGCGATGCGATGCTCCGCTGTGTTCTAGATGTGTCATCCATAATATTTTATGCTAATATTCCACCATGAAAAATAAAAACTTTCACGCTCGAGCGGAGGCGGGACAAATGTGCGTTTTGCGCACGGCCCCAGAACTATTCACATACATACATCTCATCTCTCATCTCATATACATACATAAGTAGGAAGGAACAAAATATGAGAATAAAATTAATGTACATATATATATTTTTTTGTTGCTTTCGGTCGGTATTATGTATTTAGAAAGTGCCTACGGCTGTGCCTGATGCGCCTCTATACCAAAGTACATAGATAAAATTCTGCCTCTGCCTGTGGCCTGTGCCTTTGCCTTATTTATAACTCAACTCAAGGGGCTATATATTGGTTATACACATCTGAGAACTTTTCTAATTTCATTTCATTATGTTTTTCTTTTCACTCAAAATTTTAGAGAATTTTCAGTTTCGACTAGATATTTAAGTTGTTTTTTTTTTTTTTTTTGGCTGTGCCAGAAAAATAAAGAAGAAAATGTTCTATAAATATTTTATGTTGCAAAATACTTGTAATTATATTTATTATTTTTTAATTAAAATTGATTTAAATCTTGTATATTTTTGTTGTTTTTGTGTGGTTTTTTTTCTTGCTTGGTTACTTGTTAGACATCTTTGAAATTTTTTTTATATTATTTTGTAGACATTTTGCAATATGTTAGTAATAAGAACTCGTTCGTTCGTTAGAGAAGTTTTTTTTTTTTTTTTTTGTATTGTTGATGGTTTTTTGTTTTTACTCTTTTTGGTTGATATATTTTTGATTTGTCGAACTGTCGAAAATAATAAAATTCTTCACTCAAACTTTTACGACTAGTAGGTTGATAGTAGTAATACGTCTATGTATCTTTTAGGATTCGTTGCGTCAGTTTTTGTTGTTGTTGTTTTTATAAATATATATATATATATGCATTTATATTTAAGTATATAAATATATATATTTTATTGGTGTTGTTGGTCGTTGTTTTTGAGCATTCTTTGGAGTTGTTCGCTTACGTTTGGTTTACTTTGTTTCGAACTCTGGTTTTGGTTTGTTTTGTTTTTTGCATTTGCTTAGTTGTTACTTTTAATCCTTACTTTTAACAGTCAGTTTGGCTGATGACTCGACTTGTCCTGTTGAGGAAGTTACACGTACTGTAAAGATGCCCGAATCTTCCTCGTAGGTGGTGCCAATCAAAAGTACAGCACTGTTGCCATCAAAGATCATCTGAAATTATACCATTTTCAGTTATAATTATTGTTTTGACTGGAACTCATGAAAACAGTCACATATTATGTTGTCACTAAATAAATGCGTGGTGAGAAAAATAAAATTAAGGGGGAAACCCACCTGGAAATCGGGTGTCTCTGGTATAAGCTGTCCCTCACGGAACCATTGCACACTGGTGGCCTTAACCTTGCCCGTAACGGTCGTTTTGAATTGAGCCGGCATACCTTCAGTCACCGAAACATCCTTTAAAGCCGTAATGGTTGGTGGTGCATCCAAATTCTCAATGGGACGCACTTTCAACTGGGCACTGGTCTGAATGCTGCCCAGTTTATTCTCGGCCACACACTTGTAGGTGCCCTCATCTTCGGGGAATGCCTCCGAAATGATAAGCTGATAGTATTCGCCTTGGCGTGTCATTTGGAAGTAACGCGATGGTTTTACAAAATTTTCACCACGCATCCAGCGAGCTGTAGGAGTTGGTTTGCCATCAACACGACAACGGAAGATCACTTTGCTGCCCTCTTCAACAGACTGGCTCTTCAACTGTTCCACAATGTGTGGAGCCTTCTCACTGCCTGGCGTAGTGGGCTTATCTGGCTTAGTAGGCGATTGAACAATGCAATCACCATCACAACGTGCCTCACCAGAAGCATTAACAGCCACACACTCATAACGGCCAGAATCCTCGGCGAAAGGTTCAATAATCAGTAGAGTATGAACGCTATCCTCCTCAAGCATCTTGAACTTGATGCTAGGCTGAATCTTCATTCCGTTCTTTAGCCAATAAACATCCATTGGACGAGTTCCAGTGACCTTGGCGTCGAAACGAGCCAACTGGCCAGTGGCTACAGTAGTGCTCTGGATGGTGCTCACAAAGCTGGGTGGCTGAATTCCTCCCTTACCGGCACGTCGGCGTTCTTCTACCACCAAGTTGGCACTGCACTTGGCAGTTCCACCACGGTTCTCGGCCACGCAAGAAAAGACGGCCGAATCTTCAATAAACACTTGACGGATGATCAAAATGGACTTGCCGCTAAATGTATGGATTTGCAAATCTGGTGAATTCTGAATTGGGAAGCTTTCGCGATACCATTTCACCGTCGGATTGGGTTCACCATCGAACTCCACCTCGAATTTGGCCTGTTCGTTCTCAAAAACGCGGCAGGGTTGAATTTTCTTGGTAAAAACGGGTGCCTTGGCCGGCTTAACGGGGCCCTTGACTACACGTTCTTGTATGGTGCCCTTGTGCTCCACTTCGGTGGTCTCAGTGGCAGTGATTTTACGTGTAATCTCTAGATCGCCTTGGATTTCCTTTTGCACTTGTTGTTGCTTATTCATATGGACTTCACGTCCATGAACCGATGACTCTGATGGCTCAGCGGTTCCCTTTGGTGGAGCAGGCTTGATCTGAGCAGTGCTTGTTTGCTCTTGACTAAAGGGAGAAAATAAACTCTCTCGAACAGTGGTCTTGTGAGGTATGTATATATATTTAAGGTGAACTTACAGATTCTCTTCGTAGGAGTGGGCCATTCCTTTAGCAGCCGAACTGCTTACGACCTTCTCACCGGGTATGGCATATTGATGATTATCTTTACGCAAATTGGTCTCCTTGAGCAATTGCTCGGTTTCAAGTTCTTGAATCTTATTATAGTACTCCTCACTCTTCTTGGCCTTGACACTCTGTTGCCATTCGGGGGTTTGAGGCTTATATTGCTTGGGCTTCAAATGCTCTACGCCTTTCAATGTGTGGGCGCTCTGTTCGGACAAATATTGCTTACGCTCATCGAATACCTTTTCCAGTTCGTTATCCTGGCGTTCCTTCTGATAGGCAGCTAGCTCATAATCATACCATGCTATTTTTTTAGAAGATAATTGCTTACGTTAATTTAAAAAGATACTCAAAGGGGCAGACATAAGAAGTGCAGTTAAATTTATTAAATAATTTGGGTGAATAACATGCACTAAAATAAAATTGGCATTCCGTTTAAAAGCAAACATGGTTATTTACATGGTCAGGTTAGTAGAAAATATGAAATTAAATTTTAAATGGATTTTCATGGTGGGTTTTACCAACTCTTTTCTGGCTTAAAACTAAAATTTTGATGGCCACAGAGACAGACAGAGAGAGAGAGAGAGAGGAAGAACAGACACAGAAAAAACTTGCATAACCATATTACCCATGGTCCAGCAATACTTTTATAGAGAGCCAGTTCGTTGCTTCGATTCCTGTTTTTCACATCGGGCGTTGAAAGCTACTATTTTTTCTCGATTTAAAAAGGGGTAAGGATTTAATAGGGAGGGGGAAGTATTTGGGATCTGTGGTTGTGCTTATATTCTCAACTGTATGTGATATTTTGTGATACAAAAGTGCATTGAAATTGAGCTACTAGTGCTACGTGTATGTAATATATACAATGAGCATTTATTTAATTGTGTGTGAGATCTAGTGTGCTGGTGGTGCTAAAAAGAGGTGGTGGTTGTGGTTTAGTTTTGTCAGCTAAATCTACTGCATTTGTAATTTTGTTATGTTCTAATTTTAGCTAAGCTAGTTAAAAATGTAATGTGTCGGCAGCTAATACAAAATGTTGTGTGTGTATGTTTGTGTGTACATATACAGCTTATAAAACTTACGTCGTGGGGAGTTCTTTAACACGTTTCGGTAATCATCAGAACGTGCCACTACCTTCAGTTCAGTTGTAGCAATCGATTCGCCAACCGAATTGCGAGCAATTACTTCCACTTTACCGGTATCGTATTGACGGGTCTTCGGTATATCCAGATGGAACATGCCATCATTAGTTAGCTTATAGCGTGAGCCCTATAGAAAATAATCCTTAGTTGGCGGTTGTTTAGTAAGACAGACAGTTGTGTTACTTACATGAACAACAGTGTGGCCATTGATCAACCACATCACTCTAGGACGAGGATGACCAGTCACACGCACGCAGAAACGAGCCGGTTCGCCTTCCTCCACAACTTGGGGTTCCAATTTGCTAACAAAGACTGGCTTAGTACGGGGCTTTGCATCGGGATCAACTTCTTCGGGAACACTGTTGAAAAAATGATTTTAGGGAAGCAATTGACAAAACATCAGGATATTTTTTACTTACACCTGCCAGGAGGCTTCCATTTCACGAATACGATCAATACTCTGCATATGTGCAGGCAACTGAGAATCATAGACAATGCCTGGCTTGCCAGACACCTTGATAATGGCACGGGTTTCATCCATGCCATACAAATTGGTAGCACGGCAAACATATTCACCGCTATCCTCGGGATAAACCCAGCCAAAGTTCATAGCCACATAACCAAAATCATAAATAGGCTGGAAGCGATTTTCTGCAAAAAATAAAAAGAACACAAGCCCAAAAACGTAAAATTCTACTCTCTAGGAGACGACTTGTGGAATACACTTACTGTATAGCAAGGGTTTGCCATTGAAGAACCATTCCACTTTCATGTTGGGATCGCCCACAGGCGCCAATTGGCATTCGAATTTGGTGACAGCCATTTCGGTTAAGTTGGTCTGTTCCTTAATTTGGGTAACGAAACGAGGTGGCTGTTTGCGATCAGGATCAAAGAGATCGTCTTCAGTCAAATGCACCTCGGAAGTGTACTTCTTGATGGTGGCTTCCATTTGAGTCAACGTTTCCGAACGTTTCATGCCACGAGGTACTTGGTTTTGCAGCAGAATCGTTGGAAGCTCTAAAGATACAAAAAATAAGAAAATGGTATTCAATTGCCTTAATGTTGAGAAATTCAAAATAAGTCGAGACTTACTTTTGCATGAGACAGTTGCCTTGGTGCGATCTTCGCCGTGATTGTTAATGGCCCGGCAAACGTATTCACCAGAGTCCTCACCATAGACATATAAAATATCGAGGGATACGAAACCCATGTCAAAGATGTTCCTATAACGATGACCAGATGGCAAGGGTTTGCCATTGCGATACCATTCGACACGAAGACTTGGATCTGTCTTTGGTTCCACTTGACATTCGAATCTAACGGCCTCTGCCTCGTCCACGGTGAGCGACGAGATCTGGCTAGTGAACTTTGGTGGACCAAACTCCTGTTCAACCACCTTGGGTGCCTCTGGAATGCGTCCGCGTTCTAGTTCTTTCAGCTTCTCAGATGTCATGCCCTCAGGCAGCTGCGATTCATAGACAATGTTGTGTTTGCCCTTGCAGCTTACCTTGGCAGTTGTTGTGGCAGTTCCCCACTTGTTGGTGGCACGGCATGTGTACTCTCCAGAATCGCGAGCATAGATGTAATCAATGTCCATGGCAATGAAACCGAAATCATTCAATTGATGCACTCTCGAACCAGTGGCCATAGGACGTCCATTGTAGAACCATTCAATACGCATTGAGGGATCACCAACAGGCTCCACACGACAATCAAAGTGAACTGGACCACCTTCAGGTACATCCAAATTATCCTTGATTTCTTCGGTGAATTTGGGTGGATTGGGTTGCTCATCATCGATGACAATTTCTTCACGCTTATGCATGCTCTCCTCCAATTTCTGTAAACTTTCGGTGCCAGTGCGGAAATTCGACGGCAACTGAGGCTCCATAATGATTCCCTGGCGTCCCTTAACTTGCAGTTTGCAAGAAACGGTGGCCTCACCATGCTTGTTGGTCGCCTTGCAGGTATACAGACCGGTGTCACGTTGATAACAACCAGCAATTTCGAGAATAACAAATCCAAAATCATTAATGGTCTTAATGCGGGAGCCAGCCCACAAAGCCTTGCCATTGTGGAACCAGTCCACACGCATTGAGGGATCGTTAATGGGCTGCAGACGGCATTCAAAGTGTGCCAATGAGTTCTCCGTGATGACCATATCAAATGGTGTGGTGATAAACTCTGGCGGCTTGCCAGTGTCGTCATCGGGCACAAACTCAGTGCTGCGGGAGCCCAAGCCTTCCAATTCGGCAATACGATCAATGGTTCCTTCCATGCCCTTGGGCAACTGCGACTCCATAATGATGCTTCGTTTACCTTGAATCTTCATGGTAGCAGTAGTCACAGCTTCACCATACTCATTAATGGCACGGCATGAATATTCGCCCGAATCTTCAGGGTAAACGGGTGAAATTTCCAAAATGACGAAACCAAAGTCACAGAAAGTCCGGAAGCGCGAGCCTGCCTTCAGAGGACGTCCATTCCAATACCATTCAACCTTCAGTTTGGGATCATCTGCAGGTGTAATACGAGCCTCGAAATGAGCATTCTCACCTTCACGCAAATTGTCAATATTTTCCAAGGGAACAGTGAATACAGGTGCCTTGCCCTTGGTCTCTTCGGTAGTTTCGTCACGAGTACGTACCATGCTGTACTCCAGATTAGCAATCTTCTCCAAACCACCTTCCATGCCACGAGGCAATTGCGAGTCAAGAATTAGGCTTGCCTTCGAGGCGCACTTCAAACTAGCCCGAGTAACATCCTCACCATATTTATTGACAGCGCGGCACTCATAGACACCAGAATTCTCTTCATAGCAATAGAGAATATCCAAAATAACAATACCGAAATCGTGGAAAGTACGGAAACGATGGCCATGTGGCAATTTCTTCCCATTGAAATACCATTCAACAACCAAATCGGGATCGGTAACAGGTGTAAGACGGGCCTCAAAGTGAGCGCTTTGGCCTTCAACCAGCTTGGTAACATCGCTGATTTGAGTGATAAATTTGGGTGGCTCGGCAACCAATGGAGCACCAGTATCTGCCTGTTGCCCCTGAGGGCACTCCAATTCACGGATTCTAGGCAAAGAATCGGGCTGCAAGCTGTCATAAAAGACACCACCACGTCCACCGCAGTTGAGGGTAGTTCTAGTGAAATCTTCACCGTATTTGTTCCATGCGCGGCACACATATTCGCCGCTATCATGATCCTGCAAGTAAGCAATGTCCAAGACGACATAACCAAAATCGGAGACAGTCTTGATGCGGTTGGAGTGGCGCAAGAGCTTGTTATTGTGATACCATTCGACCTTAAGATCTGGATCGTTGACTGGAATTAAAGTGCATTCGAAATGAGCCGATTGACTGTCCTTTAGGCCCTGTAGCGGTTGGGGATGCGAAGTGAAACGTGGTTTTTGTCCACGTGGCTTATCAACGCACTCCAGAGTGCAGCTAATTTCAGCTGTTCCATACTTGTTGGTTGCGCGGCAAGTATAGGTGCCGGTATCCTCAATCTTTGTACCCAAAACTTCCAATGCTACAGTTCCAAAAGCGTAAATAGTACGCACACGATGACTGGCTTCCAATACCTTGCCATTGAAGAACCATTCGATGACCATGCTTTGATCACCTACGGGAATAAGGTTCGCCTCATAATGAGCCAATTCGCCCTCACCAACATCAACAATGTTGACAAATTCGGTGGTAAAGCGTGGTGGAATACCCTGTTCTGGTTGGTCTGGTTTGCTGCCATCCTTGCGAAGGGAATCCTCTAGGTCTTGGATCTGTCCCAAACCCTCAGCGCCCTTCGGATGTTGAGTCGAATCAATAATGTTGTCCTTGCTTGAGCAGAATATGGTGGTAGAGGTAAAGGCTTCACCAGCCTTGTTGTAAGCCTTGCAGGTATAGATACCTTGATCTCTGGCATAAACTTCAATCATATCCATGGTAACAAAACCAAATTCGGTGGTCATCTTGAAACGGGAACCATGTTGCAACATTTTTCCATTGAAATACCATTCAATGAAGAGATTTGGATCTTCCTTTGGCTCCACATTAGCTTCCAAGTGAATGGGTTGAGCCTCCGATAAATGGAACTCGGCTTGGAGCGGCTTGGTCCATACTGGGGGTGGATATTGGGTTTCAGGTTTCGTTGATTTCTGATTATAGCGGTTGGCCAATGCTTCTTCGGTCTCTTGTACAGCCTCTAAACCGCTTTCACCCTGTGGATGTTGAGTATCCAAGAACATAGTCTTACCGCCGGTGCACTTGAGTGTGCCCGAAGTGGTAGCCGAGCCCTTGCTGTTTGTTGCCTTGCATGTGTAAACACCGCTGTTTTCGGCATATGTGTTGCTCAGATCCAATGCGCAATAGCCAAAGTCATAAATAGACTTGAATTTGGCTGCAGCCTGCAGTGGTTGACCATTGTAGAACCACTCAATCGCCATAGTAGGATCACGAGCCGGTTCTACATTGCACTCAAAGCGAACATTATCGCTTTCCTTGCACTCAATGTTATTCAGATGCGTTATGAACACTGGCGTTTCGTATGTGGGCTCTGGTGCCTCAGGGCGACCCTCCTTGGGTGCCTCCAATTCGCCAATGCGCGACAAGGAATCGGGATGCAAAGACTCTGACTGCAACCAGTGACGATCTTCGATTTTCAAAGAAGAAGTCGACACAGCTTCACCCACTTGATTAGTGGCCTTGCAGGTATATATGGCAGAGTCGTCCTCGCGCAGACCATTGATTGACAAAGTAACCAATCCAAAATCGAAGGTACTGCGAATTCGTGATCCTGTGGTTAGAGAGATTCCATTCTTGAACCATTCAATGCGCAAGTTGGGATCGGCGCGTGGTTCGACCTGGGCTTCCAGCAATACATGCTGACCTTCATGCAATTTGTCGTAGCTCTGCAAGTGGGTGGTAAATACTGGAGCCTGCTGTGGTGTGGAATCGACAAACATTTCCGGTACACGGTTCATGGCAGCCTCCTTCAGACGAATAGCTTCCCAAGATTCAGGAATCAATGGTTGCCCATCAATATTGGCCTTAGTCTTGACTTTCATGGCCGTAGATGAGACAGCCTCACCAGCTTCATTATAGGCGCGGCACATGTAGACACCTGCATCCTCTGGCACAACTGCAGCAATATCCAAAGTAACGAAACCAAAGTCATGAGTTGTACGCAGGCGGGAGCCCATTTGGAGCTCCACACCATTAATGAACCACTCAAACTTAAGTGATGGGTCGCCAACAGGCACAACGCGTGCTTCAAAGTGAGCATGAGCTCCCTCCCACAATTCCGAGGGTCCTGTAAGCAATTGCGTGAAGATTGGTTTCTCAAACAGACGTTCGGGCTCGGTAGGTCGTGGAGCCACGGGTTTCTCCAGTTGATGAATGCGGCTAATGCTGTCTGGATGCTGTGTGTCCATCTGAATACTAGCTTCAGATACGACGCGCATCGAAGCAGTTGTGACAGCTTCACCCAAAGGATTAACTGCACGGCACATGTACACCCCCTCATCTTCCTTTCGGATATGGGATATATCCAGTGAAACATAACCAAAGTCATGCTGCTTCGTGATGCGAGAACTATCCTCAATTAGCTTCTCATTGCGGTACCATTC
The DNA here is from genome assembly GCA_018152135.1 of Drosophila paulistorum. Lineage (NCBI taxonomy): Eukaryota > Metazoa > Arthropoda > Insecta > Diptera > Drosophilidae > Drosophila > Drosophila paulistorum. The sequence goes on from JAECXG010000690.1 coordinate 19,609,905, forward strand.
CACCTTGAGGTTGGGGTCACCCACAGGAATAAGGCGAGCCTCGAAATGAGCAGTCTGGTGCTCATTAATGCGATCGATGTTCTGCAAAGGCTGAGTGAACACTGGACGTTGACGTGTGCCAGGTGTTTCAATTTCTTGGCGTTGATGTGGTGCCGTCGACTCCAGTTTGCGAATCTTTTCCAAGCCTTCAGGATGCTGAGTGTCCGAGATGATGGTGCCTCGGGCAATAACCCTCAAATTCGTAGATGAAACAGCCTGGCCCAATGCGTTGACAGCGCGAACTGAATACTCGCCAGCATCTTCGGCCACGGCATGGGTAATGTCCAAAGACACATAACCGAAATCAAAGGTGATGTGGAAGCGGGCAGCCGATGGCAAGGGTTTTCCATTATGGTAGAACTCGATGCGCAGGTTGGGATCATGGACTGGTGCCACTTGAGCTTCAAAGTGAGCAGTTTGACCTTCATAGATCTCGGTGGTACCGCGAAGCTCGGCCGTGAAATGTGGCGGACTAATCGGTGATTCTCCGACCTCAGTGCGTGCATTAACTACCTTGGACTCAAGCTTCTGAATCTTTTCCAATGCATCAGGATGCTGGGTATCTAAGATCATGCTGCGACGGTTCAAGACTCGTACATTGCAGGTGTTCACAGCTTCGCCCAATAGATTGGTTGCCTTACAGATGTAGGTGCCTGTATCTTCACCATAGACATACAGAATATCCAAAGCCACATAACCAAAGTCATGGGTGGTGCGGTAACGATGACCCGTGGGCAATTGCTTTCCATTGCAGAACCATTCGATTTTCAGGTTAGGATCATTAATGGGCTCGACACGACATTCCAAATGGGCATGTTCACCCTCCTTCAGATGCTCCAGATTGCTTAATGGGGTCAAGAAAATGGGTTTTTGGCCCTTCTCTTCCACCTCCACCTTGGTGGGTGGGGCATAGCTTTCTAATTGACGAATCTTCTCCAGGCGCTGAGCATCCAAAGTGTCCAAGTCCAATGTCTTATTTGCTAAAAGCAATAAAAAAAAAAAAACAGAACAGAAGGTATATTATACATTGTAAATTTATACTCAACATGCTGTGGTTTACCTGTTACGTTTACAGCACAAGTCGTGACAGCTTCTCCAACGGCATTCTTGGCCTTGCACATGTAAGTGCCTGTATCCTCTGCATGGGCATATAGGATATCCAAAGCCACAAATCCAAAATCGTAGGTAGTCTTGAAGCGATGACCCGTTTGGATGGGTCTGCCGTTGCAATACCACTCAACCTTCATGGTTGGATCATTTACTGGAATTAAAGTGGCCTCCAAATGAACTGGAGATCCTTCATTAACCTTGGCATTACGCAAAGGACGTCCGAATTGGGGACGCTCAGCATGGAACTGATCTTCCTCGGTCTTGCGTTGGAAGCGTGAAGCATCCTCAAGATGCTGGATCTTTGTCAGGGCTTCCTCATGCTGAGTTTCATGAATGATTGACGAACGAGACGTGACCTTAAGGGCAATAGAGTTGACAGCTTCGCCCAGATTGTTGGTGACACGGCAAGTATACTCTCCACTGTCCTCAGCGTATACAGTCAGAATGTCAAGGGCGGCAAAGCCAAAGTCATACGTGGTTCTGAAACGATGACCAGTGCTTAGTGGCTTGCCATTGTGGAACCATTCAACCTTGAGATTGGGATCGGGATATGGTTCAATGCGGCACTCGTAGTGAGCACTCTGGCCCTCATAAAGATTGTTGGGACCAATCAGTTTTGTGACAAAAACTGGAGCAGTTGTCACCGAGTATTCCTCCTCCTCACGTCGTTGGTACTTGCTATGATCCTCCAATTGGTGAATCTTGTGCATTGCTGCCTCATGTTGAGTCTCCAGTTGAATGGCCGTCTTAGACTGCACAATCAATGAAGCTGATGTAACTGCCTGACCAAGCTCGTTGACAGCGCGACAGGTATAAGTGCCTGAATCCTCGGGGTTCACATACTTCATGTTTAGAGCGACATAGCCAAAGTCATGCATGGTTGTGGTACGATTAGATGCCTCAATAGGCTGTCCGTTGCGTAGCCACTCGACTTTGAGATTGGGATCACCAACCGGAATCAGGCGAGCTTCAAAGTGAACCGCCTGGTTCTCTGCTACTCGAACATCGCGCACCGGCATGGTGAAAACAGGTGCCTGAGAGACGAATTCATCCTGTACGCTAATGCGTTGACGTTTGGAACCATCCTCCAAATGTTGCAGACGTGGCAAAGCGGTCTCATGTTGAGATTCCAAGTAGATGGACTTCTTGGTATGGACAACAGCGACAGCGGAGGTGATGGCTTCACCTACAGCATTAAACGCACGGCAGGTGTATGTACCAGCATCTTCGGGCAAAGTAGACATAATGTCCAGGGCAACGAAACCAAAGTTATTGGTTTCAGTAAAGCGAGAACCGGACTTCAGTGGCAGATTATTGTGGTACCATTCCACTCGCATGGAGGGGTCTGAAACTGGGATTAAGCGGCACTCAAAGTGAGCACGCTGATTCTCCTTGATTTCGATGTTCTTTAGGGAGGTTGTGAAGACCGGTGCTTGTTTTGTGCTCTCGTCGATCTCTTCACGGCGGCTGTAGCGAGAACGATCCTCTAAGTAATGGATCTGCTCCAAGCCAGCTTCATTTTGGGTAACAGTGACAATTTGCTCACTGCTGCGGCACTGCAACTCAACCTGAGTTTCATCAGAACCAATCAAATTGACAGCACGGCAGGTGTACACACCTGAATCCTCAGCGATCAAGTCGACAATATCCAAAGCCACGTAACCAAAGTCATGAATTGGACGGAAACGGTGACCGACAGTAATTGGACGTCCATTCTTGAACCATTCGACTTTCAGATTTGGATCTGTAACAGGTTCTATCTTGCACTCAAAGTGAGCATGTCCACCCTCACGGGTATTGGTCAGGCTTTTTGGATGCGTAAGGAAACGTGGACGAATATTTACTACCTCGTCGACAAACTCATTGCGCCGATAACGCGAAGAATCCTCAAGATATTGAATCTTTTGCAATCCCGATTCATTTTGAGTCTCCAAAATCAAATCGTTCTTAGCAATAATGCGCACTGAGCATGAGGTGACTGCTTCACCCAGTTGATTTCTGGCCTGACAGGTATACACACCCGAATCAACGGCATAACAGCCAAGTAGATCCAATGCAACGTAGTCAAACTCATAGGCTGGACGGAAACGATGACCTGTCTTTACCGGCTTGCCATTGACGAACCATTCGATGCGCATGCTTGGATCACCTACAGGTTGCAAACGGCACTCCAAATGAACATTGGTTCCCTCAATTGTCTCGATATTGTGCAATGGACGAGTAAACTGAGGAGCTTGTGCGACAGTTATATCCTCTTCCAAGTGGTGACGACGACGTGAGTCTTCGAGCAGTTGAATTTGCTCCAAAGACTGTTCATTTTGAGTTTCAGTCACCACATCTGTACGATCAATGACACGAACGCAGGCAGATGTATGGGCCGAACCCAAATGATTGGTGGCGCGCACAGTGTACTCGCCAGAGTCCGCTGCAGTTGCCTTAATGATATCCAGAGCAACGAAACCAAAGTCATAGTAAGTGCGGAAGCGAGAGCCCACAGTAACTGGGCGACCATTGTGGAACCATTCCACACGCATTGTTGGATCCCCCATGGGCTCTAGGCGGCATTCCAAATGTATATTCTTGCCATCGTGTATAGGCTTGGGATCGACCAAGGGTTGGACAAACACCGGCTTAGATTTGGATATCTCCTCGATGTCGTATTGCGGCTCCGCGAAGGGTTTATTCTCCAAATTCTGGGTCTTCTCATAAAGACCGCGATGCATGCTAGATGTGTCGATGCTGGAACGAGCTGTTTAAAGATACAATAATTAAATTGATTGCACGCTCTATAATTAAAAAGGTTTACTCACTTTCCACTACCATCGTTGCTTGCAATTGAGCTTCACCTAGCTTGTTTCTAGCCACCACGGTGTAAACACCCGCATCTTCAGCGCGCACCTGAGAAATATCCAGGGCAACATAGCCGAAATCGTAATAGGTTTGAATGCGATTGGCGGCAGTGATGGCACGTCCGTTGTGATACCATTCAATCTGCATGCCCAAGTCGCTTTGCGGCTCAACACGAGCCTCGAAGTGAGCGCGCTGACCCTCTAAGATTTTTGTGGTTCCCTTAAGAGGTCCCAAGAAACGAGGTGCCTGTGTGACATAAGTTTCCTCCTCCTCACGTCGGCCATAACGAGAAGAATCCTCCAAATGTTGAATCTTCTGCAGGCCTCCCGGATGTTGAGAGTCGGATACAATCTCGTTCTTCGAGATAACAGTCAATTGAGCTACAGTAGTGTCCTGGCCCATGGCATTGTAAGCACGGCAAGTGTAAGTGCCGGCATCATAGATGGTTAGTTGCTTAATGGTCAACGCAACGTAACCGAAGTTGTGATAGGTGGTAATGCGTGAGCTGGCCTCAAGTGGCTGTCCATCCTTTAACCATTCCACACGCATGGTAGAATCGCCAACTGGTTCAAGGCGAGCTTCAAAGTGCGCATGCGCGTGCTCACGCAGATCCAACTGATTTTGAATGGGTGTCTTGAATTGGGGTGGTGCAATGGCCTCAGGGGCCTCCTGAACATGACGACGCTGCTGAGATTTGCGGTAGTCTTCTAATTCTTCCACCTTTTCAATATAACGCTGCTGTTCGGGTATGCCCAGATCAGCGGTGACTTGAGAACGTGAATGGACACGGATTGAGGACTGGCTGATGGCTTCGCCAATACGGTTAACAGCACGTACCGTATAGGTACCAGCGTCTTCGGCACGTAGATGCAGAATGTTTAGCGATACGTAGCCAAAATTGAAAATGGCAGTGATGCGTGAACTGGCCGTAATTGGTAGATTATCTTTGTACCATTCCACACGCATACTGGGATCATTTACCGGAGTAACTTGGGCCTCGAAATGCACATTCTTGCCCTCTTCCAATTCACCCAGATCGCGGAGTGGGCGAATAAATTGCGGAGGTTGATTCAACAACTCTTCAGAGCTTTCCTGGCGCTGATATCGCGAGTAATCCTCCAACTGATTAATGTACTGCAAGCTGTTTGGATTCTGCGAGGTTTGTTCAATGGATGGACGCTGCACCACTGAAAGGATGGCGCGAGATTCGGCCACACCGCTAGCGTTGCTTACACGGCACATGTATTCTCCAGCATCATGGCCCAAAATGCTCAGAAGATCTAGAGCAATAAAACCAAACTTGAAGACAGATGTGGCGCGGGCACCTAAAAAAACAACAAAAAATGGTTGTTGCGTGTTAATGAATTCGATAAAGATGACAAGATTAACTTACTGGCTGCCAATGGACGGCCGTTTAGGAACCACTCAACCACCATTGTGGGATCACCCACAGGTTCGATTCGAGCTTCCATATGCACCCTACCACCTTCAGTCTGCTGCACATTTTGCAGCGGTATAATGAACTGTGGGGGTGGATATACACGATCCTCTTCACCAGGGCGTAGATGAGGCTTGGCACGCTCAACGTGACGCAAGTAAATAATTTCAGGACCAGGAATAGGCCTAAAGAAAAAAAATGTTAGTATCATGGAAAGAAAAAACAAAACGATATGTATGTCTAGATTCTTACTCAGGCTCAATAACTTTAGTTGGTCTTGGGAGATTAAGACGCCTTTGTTCTTGACTTGGTTGTTCTCTAGGAACTTCGACATAAAGTCTTGCTCGGTTTGCCGTTGACCCGGCAATATTTTGTGCTGTACATTGATACCAGCCAGCATCGCTAGCCTTAACACGTGGTATCTCCAAGCAGGTTGCTCCGCCATCAATGCCCACAAAGCGTTCGGCTGTCGATGAGATCTGTACGCCATCCTTTTGCCAGGTGATACGCGGCACAGGTGTGCCAATAGCATTAGCACTCATGCTAATTGGTTCGCCCTCGCGCACAGTCATGGTGCTGAATCGTTGAACGAATTGTGGTGCGACAACTTGTTCCTTCTCCAACACATTTAACTGCGCCTCGATGGCCACTTCGCCGGCCTTATTCCGGGCCAGGCACTGCACGGCGCCAGCGTCCAAGCGGGTAACGTTAGTAATCATGAGCGAATGACTACCCGATTCATTGACCAGAATCTTATGCGACGCATCATCGCGCACTTGTCGGCCATTGATAAACCAGAAGACCTCAGGATAAGGATTTCCAGTTACGCGACAATCAAAGCGCGTCATACGCCCCTCCGTGATCTCACGATCAGCAAAAGCTTTTACAAACTGCGGCGGCAATGCTTTGCCAGTCTCCAGTTGCTCGGCCATCACATCCACTGGCTTGGGTTCGTATGCGGTTTCGGCGGCTGGCTCCACAGCCAACACAGCTGAGGAGACAACGCATCCCTGCAAATTCTCTGCCAAGAGGGTATAGTGACCGCCGTCCTTGGCAGTGGCATTTTTCACACGTAACGTGGCTACGCCACTCGAGTAGGAGATCTCATACTTTTGCGAGGCAACCAAACGTTGTCCATTATGGAACCAGGTAAGCCTTGGCTTTGGATTGGAACCAACGCGAGCGGTGAAAATGGCATCAGAACCTTCGATCAGCTTGGAGCTGCGTGGTTTCTGCGCTATTTGTGGTGCATGGGCAGGACCCAGCGAGCGATCCAGTTCTTGCGATAGCTGGGAGTCTTGCTCATAGCCGGAGCGACGTGTAATGGCCTCCCTAAAGGAGACTTCGCGCAAAAGTCTATACTCAAAGGTATCCACACGGAATTCCTCCTCAATAGACGTATAAGTATATCCATTGGAGTAGATGTTTTTCTCCAGATTCTGGATTGGCTGCAGTGCGGGCATAGGAGCTCCTTCCGGTTGAATGTATACACTGCAAATGGCCTCACCATACTGGTTACGGGCCGTGCACGTATACTCGCCCTCATCGCCTGGGCCGATCTGATTGATCAGCAGCGACACATCGCCGGTGGCCTCGTTATAGCTCATCCGGAACTTTTGCGACTCGAGAAGTGGTGCGCCTTTTCGGGTCCAAGTAACAAATGGCTTTGGATTGCCACGCAGTCTACCCTCAAAGAGGGCGTTGCCGCCTTGAGCGAAGCGCGCGTTTTTAAAGATTTGCTCAAAAACGGGTGGCGAGATATCACCTTGAGCATAAACGTGTGTCAACGAAGGCGGCACATAGGTGGTGCCTCCAATACCGCCATGTTGATGATGTTGTTGCACTGCAAAAATTATGCAAAAACACAATTAGCATTAAAATATAGGGATGTGATAATTCTCAAACACACAAGTTGCAGGCAAAATGGATGCGTTAGCTTTTAGTGAATTATAAATATAAAAATAAATCGTAATTGTTTAAATGCTAGATTAATCTTACGATCGACTTGAATGTAAAATAGTTTAATCAACTACATTGAAAACCAAAGTGCCCTTAAACCTTAACTCAATGCTCAATTCGTTTTTATTTGAACATTGTTAATAATATCTTTTAAAGTTGGCACGCGTATCCAACCTATTTTTAACCGTATATAAGGTTATATATATATATATCTTTGTATGTACATATATATATATGTATAGATAGAAATAGCATTTACTATCTATCTATATATTTGTTTATAATCTAAATCTAAACGCTGCATAAGTGTGTCATTAACGGTTTGTTTTTTAATTGAAAAACAGGTGTTTAACCATTGACATAATGCTACATATAAACAAATGTCAAAATCAGCTGATCGCTCTTAGTCTTTTGCTCTCTCTCTCTCTCTCTCTCTATCACTCGCGCATGCTCAGAGACTTCGGGTTATCAGCTTCGGGTTTCTGTATAAGAGTTTGTTATATGAAATCTAGCTTATTCACTCGGGCACATTGCAAGTTGCAGCATTGCCAAATGTAAACAAAATATTTTTAAAAGTAGAAGGACTCTTATACGCTCTGTGCTTACTTATATGTATATGTATGTCAGTACAGTGGCTTCTCGTAGAAGTGAAAATGTTCTCGCCACAGATGAGTAGATCATTTTATAATTAGACCAACAAAGTTGTCGTCTGTGATCATCAATTAAGATTTAAATGATGAAACATAAGTTGACACATTAAATATACATACTACATATACTTATAATTGTATGCAAAATTATTTTCGGCAAACCTTTACAATTATTTTTTATATATTCTATACGTTCTGTAACATGAGTTTTGTGCTTTTAAATAGGAAGTGCATGGGAATAATAATGTATTAATTTATTGAAATACATTTTATAATTCATTCAAAAATATTATTCTGAGATTTAAGTAAAATTTTGGTGGTATTTAGTTTATTACTTCATATTAGCTATGAATTTTTACTTGTATTGTATTTATCTAGCACACGAAATAGTTAAGAAATGCGAATCATGAAACCTAAATATGAGATTTAAGTATGATTATTGTGGTATTTGGTTTACCATTTTATAAATTCCAAGGTAATGCATTTTCACGTGTATTGTTTAGAAATACGAATCGTAAACATAAATAGGATTTGGATATCTTAGTCTGCCAGACAATTTTCAGTCTTTAATAGAATTCCTTGTCTGGTTTACATACAATCAAATGAATTTCTAGAATTATATGGCATAGTGATATGACTATAAATGGCTTTTGAGACATTCTCCAAACAAACTTCTATATTATGCCGAATACTTTCCTAAGTATTAGTGTGGGAAATTAAAATAATTATGGGTAAGATACTCATATAAACGAATCAAACCAATTTAAGGTTAACTTTCTCTTTGTTGACTTTCAAGTTGTTTTATAACATTTCACTACATTTTTATGGAATATATTTTATATAGATATATGTATATGGTTTATATTTAGTGTAGTATTAATGCATGCATTTCCTGTTTTTCGAGATATATTTTCATTTATTGAATGAAAGTACATATCTACAAACATAGGCAAGACGCGGATGATATGCAGGAGGCAAGCTGGTTTTTCAAGGTCATTAAAGCGATGAAGCGATGATGATACAGGCAATATGGTGGCAAGGCAATGGTATTTTATTTTTCTGTCTGCATCGCATGAAAATTCAGTTGAAAAGTCCTTTGGCACAGTGAAGGATTCTAAATCCACGGTGTGAATCCCACTGGCCAGTTAACTTTCCCCTGGCATTTCCTTTGTGCGGACATTCGGCGTGATGCAACGACAATGACAACGACAACAACAACAGGCAATTGACCAACTGACCTCGTTGTTGAGTGGTGATTTGACTCCTCTGAACATGTTGTTCAGTGCGGCTAATCCTTTGCTGCTGATGCTGCTCCTGGCTGGAGTGCGAGTACTCCTGAGTTGAGTATTGCTGCTGCTGTTGCTGCTGCTGGTACGGATTCGGATTTTGTCGTTGCATTTTGATTCGTTATATATCACTATATATCATTGAAAATGACAACCAAATCGAATGCAGAATAAACTGCACGTAAAAAAAAAAGTTGAAACACCTCTTTCGATCGCTTTTTTCTTATTACTTTTGATTTGCTTCTTCACTTTATATACTTATATATTTCTTTTTTTTATCGCTTCTTTAATGGCTGAAATTGAATATGATAGAGAGAAATAATAATAATGAAAAGATAAAAAAAAAAATACTAAAAAAAATATTCATATCACATTTTTTATAGATGCATTTATCACTCGAGACTGATTCTTTCACTTTTTGCTCGTTTTTCTTTGCGATTTGTCATTTCCCAGTCACGTATTTTCTTTTGTTTTATTGGTTTTTCTTTTTAGTTATTGGCACACTTTCAACATTTCAACAGTCGTTAAGTTCTCTCTCAGATATATATATATACACATACATATATATACATACATATATATATATATATATATATATATATAAATATATTTTCAAAAAAAATTTGTGTATAAATCAGATCAGATATTGCTTCATCGGAGCAAGATCGGTGGCATCATAAACATCTATCCATTCAAACCATTCTTCTTCATATTCATATGCGATGCCTGTGAGGCATCTGCCAACTATTTTTAGCCCACTGAAAATATTTCACTGCGACACACAAACACATTTGCAGCGGGCCACACAAAACACGGACACGATGACGACGACGGAGACGGAGACGAGTAGTGGTACGTGGTAGAAGTGTTTGTATTGGGTATGGGGTCCGTCTCTATCCCATCCCCACAGTCTGTGTTGGGTCGGTGGTAGCTTCTTATTTTTCAGATATCTATTTATAAATATATCTCTCTGGTATTTTCACCAAGCGCAACTCTCTTTTTCCCCAAAACAGTTCAGATTGTATTTGTATGTATATATCACGATATTTTCATGTAAATATATACATACATATATATGCATATATGCCCATGTTGAATTGTTTGCACATTATCCTAGGGAATCCCAGAGTGTAATTATCGTCAGGATCAAATAGGATAATGTTTTTCCACACATTTGACTCATATATGTATACATATCTCCCAATATCTATAAATATATATCTACAGAATTTATTCCCAGGATCAACTAGGATAACGTGTCTCGTTATATGCAATATATGCATATATAAATAATATAAATACAAGTATATATATACATATGTATGAATATATATATATATATATGTATTTACGTATATATCTATCAGAACTTTCTATCTATATGCACACGATTTCACAGTCCATTCGTTGAATTGGGTGCGGACCCCACGAAGTGGCCTCCCGAACAGTGTCGAATGCCAAACCGAAGCATTGCTCGTATCTTATTTTTAGATATTTAGCGCACTGAACAAATTCTTTTCGAATTTTTCAAAGTGGTTACGAAACAAGAAAAAAATAACTTGAAAAAAAAATATTTAAAAAAAATGTATGAGAAAATCAAAAAATTGAAAGAAAAATATTATATACATCTGGGCAGTAAGAAAAACTTTGTTTTCTGCGGTTTTAATTTTAAAACTTTGTTGGTTTTTTTCGCTTTTTAAGTTAAAATTGTGGGGAATTTCTTTTTTTTTTTATTTTGCACTTTATTATTATTTATTTTTCACACAGAATCCATTTGTGGTCGGTTGTCCTTACGTTATAACGTTATCCTTTTGACGTTCTGCGATTTTTGGATTCTTTTTTGAGAGAAAAAAAAGCACTATGTGAACTATATACTGGCTATACATACACACACATACACATGTATCGGAATATGTATATACATATATATATATATTGATATATGTATTTCCTTCTTTTGCTTTAATTTATTTTTTTTGTTTCAAAAAAAAAATATATATCTATTTTCAAACTGTTTCAAGTCATAATCCCCGAGACTGAAACCAAGACGTCGATCGTTTTAGAGGTGCGAGCGAAGAATGACAAAATATCGTTGAGAATGCGATCAAATAGCTGAAGGGGCACACCACAAGGCGGCGCACGAAAATTTTGTTTCGTTCCACAGACGATGCCGATGCTGCCTCTCTTTTCTCTCTCTTTCTCTCTCTCCATTTGTCTCCCATGAGATATTTTTGCACTTTTCACCAGCAGCAGCGCAGCAATAGCGGCAAACAGTGGTTCATCTCTTAATTGCTGACTGAGCGAACCATTCGCAATACACTATCATTTGAAGCGATAACTTAATCAAGTTTTTGTTTTAGAGTTAATCCCAATCGCGGTTGAAGATAAACTAGATTTTGAGTTAACCGAATGCAATGTGGCAAAAACTTGTTGCTTTCTTCTTTGAGTTGAGATCTCTGTTATCTATTTACCATGATCTTGTAGAGTCTATTTAAGTCTGCATAAACCGATTTAATTCAATTTAATGCTGCGTTGCTCACAACTTGGCCAGGGGCGATATTTTCGACTATACTCGAATTGCACTCTTTTGACAGAGTCTCTCAATCTCTCATACAATCTAGGTGTGTATGTGTGTGTGTGTGTTCGGTTCGGTAAAGTTTCGAAAAATGCTCGGATATGTTTTTGTTTTTTGATTTTTTTGTTTTTTTTTTGGTTTCTGAATAAGTATGGCTAAAAATATATGTCGATTTATTTTTGACACGTATTTTCAAAAAAAAAATAAAATAAAAGGGCCAGGCAATCGCTGATTTTGTTATGCCCATGCTATACCCTATTCCATTATGTTGATTTCTAAGGGATCTTTGTCTTGCTTTATTCTATATTGTTAAGACCTACCAAACCCGAATGACTAATACTTGTTATATGTATACCAAGCGATGCCCAGTAAGATTTTGAATAGTTCGTGGATCTCAAGATGCATCTATTATACATATCTAAATGCCTATGATGTTCGTTATCCTCCATTCATATTATTAAGACTTGGCCAAGACCAAAAATCACACAAATTTGAAAATATCGAGATGGATCAAGTGCTAAAGCGAAGATCACTTCATTTTGAATGTCATTACAAGTTTGGAGAGTTTAAGTGTTAAAATTAATTTTGTCTTTGTTTCTTTTTTCCGTTTTTGTGAATAATCAATTAATAAAACTTTTGAGTCAATTTCATTGCCCATTTCTTTGCACATTTTCCACACAATTTATGTTGTTTGTCTAAAATTAAAACCACATATTAGATACAGATATATGTATGTGTGTATATTCAAAGATATACATACATATACCGACATATATATGTATATTAAAAGAAAAATTAAAATTATTTTTTTTCCCCCCCGTTTTTTGGCATAGTCTTTTTCTATGTGATGATGATGATGATACATATATAACTTGATTATTCATTTTGTTGGGTTAATCATCATCTCACATAGATTATATTTGTTGTGTGTGTGTGTTTTGTGTATTTGAAAAAAAAACTTTCTATTTCTTTTACGTTGCTCGTTGAACAAAATAAATAAATGTTTTTTGCAGGCCATACAAATTAATAGCGCCTGCATGAGGTGCATTTTGAGGTGAGCTTTGTTTTGCTTTTCTAACCATATACGGATGAAAACTCCTCAACTGACTTTGGTCTGTAAAAGGCAACTCGTTTGGCAATGGTCAGTTAATATTGTTTTTATGGTCCGTTTTAATATACGAAAATTAGTTATAGAGCACAAAAACTAAAAACACATCAGCAAAAACAGAGCGAAATATGCAGTGGCTGTTGCTGCTGTTGTTGGTGTTGTTATTGTTGGTAATGTTTATTTTAGTCAGTTATAGTTGTTGATTATTCTAGTTTACGCAGCCATGGCTAAGTTTCGACTGTCGTTGGCAAGAGAGATGTATCTACACTCATAAAGTGGCTTTGGATGAGAGATAAGCACGCAGCATAGATAGACAACAGTTAGCCGGTTCTGCAAGGCAGAAGATTGCAGCCAAGCGATGCGCTACAAAATGTATCTTGTAGTTTCAGTTGGCAGCTGTCTGTAAGATTAACAGCACTTATCTGTCCAGCTAAGCGCTCTCACCTCACCTCACCTCACCGCATCTCTTTGCTCCTTCTTTCACTCCTTGCTTTCTTTCTCCTATCTTATCTACTGCGTTGATTTTGCAAAATTCTAACTAAAATATTCGTCCAATTATGTCATGGCTGTAGAATTTGTGTGGCTGCTGGTTTAGATCAAAAAAAGAAATAAGAAAGAAGCACTCTGCAAGTTTTTTTTGTTTTTGTTTTGTATCATAAATTTTCCACTTTAATTAGTAAATATTAATGGTAGTTGTTGCTGTTGTTTAGTAATATACATATAATTTTATGTAATATATTAAATTGTAGTAGTAGTAGTAGTAGTCAGCTTAAATTTAGTAAAATTAGGTTTTAGTTTTTGTGTTGTCATTCTCTGCATTTGGCTCTGCATTCAATTTACTGCAAAAACGTAGAAGAGAAGAAAGAAAGAACAATTGGGTTTAAATTAACCAAGGGAAACGAACAAAACAAAAAAAAAGAAAACAGAACAAATAAAATCATCATCATCTTTATATATGAACAGATGCTGGAATGCTTGAAATGATATGAATGCAACCCCCCCATAAAGTGAGCAATGAACAAACATGCAGGCAGGCAAAAGGCGACCCCAAGCAAAGCCAATCCCAACTTAAAGATACATTTCTTTGCCCCCTCGTCCTCCTTATCCCACTGTGTGTCTCTCTCTCTCTCCCCCTGTGTAGCTGTTGTTTTTGTTAATGTAATGAGTCGCATGAGCTGAGCTGAGCTGAGCTGTTAGAGATGGAGATGAAGATGGAGATGTGAGAGACTTTTGCGTCTTGTTTGGCATCGAATTTCGCGACCATTGCAGTTGAAGCTCTGCAGGCATTCAGCAAAACCATAAAACCGAAACGAAACGTCGACGATGTTGCGGCAACTGCGCCCCAAGTGCTGTCGTTAGCCCAGCTATGCTGCTGCTGCTGCTGCTGCATGCCAAGCGGCAATTTAGGTATAAAATGTCCAAATGTGGTCGCTTAAATACCCTAACATTGATTACAATCACTTGTTCACAGACCTTGTCCTAATTGCTGCATGGAAAACACTTCAATGTGTTAAAGATCTAAATCAAATGCAACATATGAAGTCAAAAATCGAAAAGAATTGCAATACAATGTTGGTTTATAGACTAACACTACAGATACTTTATATCCGTATCTCTATCGGTAACTCTTTGAGTCCGAAGAATGTTGAATTTCAGAAAGTTTAGAAACTGTCAAGCATAATGCTAAATTCCATTCCCATTTCACTAATGTTGCCGAAATATTCAAATGAAAATCTTTAAGGTTGGATTATTCGAAATAAGAGAAAATTGTTTTCGGTTTATATAGAATTATGTTGAAATATGTTTGAATCGTTATATGGTTATATTATTTGATTTGGTTATTTAATGATTAAAATTTGATTTTGGTTAGTTTGGTTTTTCCTACAAAAATCTTAATGTAAGCGTAATTAAAGTTCGACTACTAAGAAAAAGGAAATGTGTTCTACCCCTTCTTTATTTTCATATCAATTGTTTATACAATTAGACACACGAGTCGCCATCTCCTGCTTCCTCAGGTCCCTATCGCTCTTTCTCACTTACTTCTTCCCTTTTCTAGTTCCCCACTCTCATGCTCTCTCTCTCTCTCTCTCTCTCTGTCTATCTCTCCCTCTCTCTCTTTATATACATATCTCGAAGTAGCCTCCCTTTCTGGTAAATGAAAGTTGCAATGTGGTGCGGTGCGTGTGGTTGTAATCTATATTTAGTGATTTTACATGCGGTGCCTCAAAGATATTTCAAATATGTATTTAGTATATATATCTTACATATGTATATATGTATGTATATACATATATGTAGATATATATGTATGTATGCATATATAGTGAACTGCCCATTTTGTAGCTAGCAATTTTCCAGATCGCTTGTGAAAAAATGTGTATGTTTAAACGAAACGAAATATTTGTCGATGCATTTCAATGCCTTATGGGTTTCATATGGTTTGATGTTATTGTTGTTGTTGGTGCATAAACATTTATTCATATATTAACTCTAGTTAATGGAAAGATTTATTACCTGTTTGTTGTTGTAGAAGTTGTGGATCCTTAGTCAAGTCAGATATTGAAACGGTTTTGGTGCTCACATAGCTAATGGATTCTATTGTGGTTTCCCATTTCTGAAATGTGTTGATTGTGTCGCTACGAAGAGTGCGTGTCGAATTCGGTTGCTGCTGTTGATGCTTTTGAAGAGGTGTTGAAGAGCGTAGCGACATGGTCGAGGTGGCCGAACCCAACGATGAGCAGCTAGCCGGTGATGTGGTAGCCGACGATGAGGAGAATGAATGCGATTTGCGCAGTGGGGTTTTAGTGGGGGTAATAGCGTCTGGTTCAGCTTGTTGGCGCCCATTCTCCACAGTCCTCTTCTTCTTTTCATTCTCCTCCTCCTTCGTCTCCTCCTGCTCTTCGGTTATGAGCAAGCTATCCGTTTGAGTACCCTGATCTAGAGTGATAGAAAGAGGTGCATACATAGATGGTTAAATGGCAAATTAGAGATGCGGAAATCGTTTAGATTTTTGGTTCTTCGTTCGCGTTTTGATTATCTTGTTCAATTAGCTGCAAAACAATTAAATTCACATTGCCAGCAGAAAAAGCAATCCTTGGTGTAGCAATTAGCGGAATGCGTGTTTATGCTAAAAACTTGGCCTCAATTTATCCCCCACTCCCTTTCTAGTTGCCCCTCTCTTGCCATCTCTGTGTGTGTTTGTGCAAATGTGAAAACTGGCAAAAATTTTCTATTGTCTAAATGTGACTGACTCTCGGCATGCCTGCGGTTTGTTCGCTAATTTACAGCGTGCGTAGAAATAAATTTCGTCTGCCAACATTTTTGGCACTCGCCTTCTTATCTTCTTCTATTTCTACAGCAGTGACTTGGGCAGGGTCAACGCGTGGCTGCCACTGCTGATGGGTGGGCTGGGTTCGTTGGTTGGTTGGTTTGTTGTCTGGTTGGCTAAATGCTTGCCCCATCGTCATCATCCCTCCCTGCCACTGCCACAGCCACTGGCAAACCAAACAAACATTAGACAGTCTGTCAACAAGGCTTATGCAATTTAATTCAAGGCGCCTTAGTCTTTAGACCATTTCGTGTGTTGGCTAATTAAAATATATACACATTAAAATCATTTTTATGCTTTTCACAAAACATTCTTCTAAACGCTGAAGTGCTAAAAGTTTCTAGCGAATTCCGGCAGGTCGAAGATTTGCGTAGTCTTCTCTGCGCCTCCCGTCTGTTTTATTACATACTATTCACTTTTTCGTGGGGGTGTTTCGAAAATAATGTGAGGAAAACAATTTTACGATGCCCCCAACTCAACTAGTTTATAATATCAAATTCAAATGCTGTTTGGCTTTTATCCATACAAATACATCTGTATAAACACATATTCGCATTCAATATACATTTTGGCTTAGATTTGAATACTACTATAAGATATATACATATATATATGTATATACCGATCTTCTCTATCTTTCTATGTCTGTGACAAAAACTAAAGCGGAAATATAGTTCATTCTTTTTGTCTTCATTTTGATATTTGGTTTTGTTTTTGTTTCACTTGGCTTCTTTATTATTAATATTTATTTGTGCCAACTGTCCTGCCCATAGCGAAATATGAAATTATTTTTCATAATTAATACAAGTGCAATATAGTTTGCGTTGTGCTTATATAAAACCTAAGACGCAAATCCTAATGGATCTAATGGATAGTTTATTCTAATTTTTGGCACATTCCACAAATATCTCACTATAAGCTTCTTTGGCCTATAAATTTGCCTAATTTCATTTATAAAGAGATTAATTCATTGAAAAACAGCTTTGATATTTGCCATTAAAGATCGGAAAATCGTAATTGTCCCTGCAAGGAAAGATAGATTATAGAAGAGAAGGAAGCCCAGTCGATGGACAATATGTATTTATCGTAGGCATTATCAATATAACATTTAAGATCGAACAAATCGATGATTTTCCACAATGTGATTTCACAATATGTGCTGAAGATCAATCGATCATATTTAAACCAAATAAAAGATCAATCAAAATACTTCAGCTTGCTTAATTTATTAGGGCCCTTTAAGCTTTTTATTCTTCGTGTGATTTTTAAACTATGGGAAAAAATGCATGTTAATCAGCTAAGGCTCTTAGCATAGCCAAGGTTACAATTTTGTGGAAACTTATTGAAAAATCTAGAAGACCTATTCATCATGTAAGAATATATTCATTTTCCAAGGTCAAGAATCGTTTTGAAACGCAAAGTCAATCAAATTAGAATTTGCTAGACTCCAACTAGATATAAATGCTTTGTCATTCCTTCTCAAATTCACGTAGTAAGTTAATACATATGTTTCATTCGATTTCCAATTTATTTATATCGGTTTAGTTGATTGATTCGTCACCAAGAACTTCGACCACGCCTTTTCCATGTTGGACCAAATGAAAAATCGGTCAAAGACGACAACCACACAGACCAATAATAATGCCCACTCATAAACTGATTTCTCGCCAAATTCAGGAGAGGGAGGATGATGATGATGATTGGCTAATGCCATACACATTCATACATACATCCATATAATAAAGCAAAACTGGCAAACAAAAAAATTAACACAGATCTCTATACTTATGAAAAGCAAAAAAAAAAAAATAGATTTGAAAGTAGCAAAAGAAAAATGTTCGTGTGTTGTGACTCTTGCGCTGAGTTCATTTTGTATTTTTAGAAAATTGCCTAATTAATTTAGAAAAACAGAGAAGGAATGTTTGTATAGCTGCGGCGAAATGAAAATCGAATGAAATACCAACAAAAAAATATCCGCCCAGAATGTCAAAAAAACAATGACTACAAAAAAAAAAGTCATCATGGAAACTGATTAAAAAAGACACCTACTCTTAATAAAACAATGTAAATCTATGAAAAGGGTACAAATTTCCGTTTTCTAATTCTATTTCCATTGCTGCAGGATATAAATCAATTTTCATAAACTATTCGATGAGTCGTATCCGATTGAATGGCAATGGAAATAGGAATGGAATGAAATAACATTTCACACTGGCAAAATATTTGCCCAAAATGTTCTTTGTTTGTATATTATTATCAAAAAGCGAGTGAAATTTTGCGAATGTGCCAAAACAGACAAGGAAAAAAAAAAAAAATAAAGCGAAAAAATCTCGAAGAAAACTCAAAACAAAAAAAAAAAAAAACAGCAACGAATAAATAAGAAAATGCTGCACAAGGCCGCATATTTGTTCAGAGCAGAAACTGAAGCGTTAACCGAAACGAAGCATGCGAAAATTTTCATCTTACCCTGCTGCCTACCCATCTCCTCTCTCCGTCATTGACAAAAAGAAAAAAAAAAAACGGAAAATTGGAAGAAAATTGAAAGCAAAATTGTTGTTGCCGATGCTGTGTCGCAGGAAACGTACAATTTTCTGAGTCATTTAGCCATATGCTGCGTGTCGCAACCGAAACAAAAATGTTGTTTGGTTATTCATTCATTCTGCAGCAATCAAATTTCCAAATTAAATTAGCAAGCAATTATATTTATAAATTGATGCACTAAGCCGCAACATTTGGCATACAATTGCAAAAAGCAAATACTAAAAATGAATCATGATATTATCCTCCTTCTAATTTCTATTCTGTTCACTTTTGGTTGGCATCCAATTTTTATTTTTTCCTTTGGGTTTTATTATTGTTTTTGTTTTTTTTTGTTTTCGCTAAGTACTTAACGATTTGAATTGGCAGATTGGCAGGCACTTAGCCATGCCTGCTATAGTTGGAAATAGTGTCATAGGAAAAAGGCAGTGAGTCAGGTGGAAAGAATGATTGTGGCTGTGGCTGTGCTGGCGGGGTGGAGTGGGAAAGTGGACGCAGGTATTGTCTGGTCAGTGTCAAGGATATTTTGTGGGCCTACACAATACAACAATGGGTCATATGTGTTTATGTCTGGGCCTGGTTGTTTCTTTCTGACCGAATTTTATGTTTCTTGCTCCTAAACATTTGGCGCTTTTTGTTTCGTTACGTTTCGCTTCGGTTTCGGTTTTCGTATACTTGGCAAAGATTTTGCGCGAAAAACAGAAAGAAAGAAAAAAATAGATAAATAAACATTGTTGAAATTCAAATAAATCATCTAGGAGAACCAAAAGGCACACAGCACACACAAGTTAGTCGGTCAGTTAAAACGGCTGTCCGTGAGTCCGCCCACACATGGCCTTCTATACTATGTAGAAAAACATTTGTTTAGGTTTTTTGGTTTTTAAAATATGAGCATTTTTTGTATTTTCGAAAAATACTTTGCCTTTTGAGTGTTATTCAAAAAGTAGTTGACCCACATGAAAGAGGAAAATATATTTATATAGTCATGACGAATTGGGTCAAATCTATCACAAAGAAATTTTGAAAGATGTATTTTCTTTTCGGTTTAATTAATGGTTTACGGAGCCATCAGAAAACACAAAAAGCTAAGTAAACATTTCATGGAAATCATTATTTATTTATCGTTAGATCCGCAGCAAATGGCAACAGATTTTCCCACACACACACACACACACATATATTTATATATACACAGTTTTCTCGATCATTTAGCGCCATCTAACGCCAGAGCTAAAGCTTTTGATTGTCTATAGCTTTTCCACAAACCATTTTGAGGGAAACGACATTTACGATCAAGCTTTTTCCCGAGTAAGATCAAAGACAATTTCGTTTTTCATAGAGATTTATTATTGAGACAAAAACACAAGTAATACTATGTATATTCCTTTTTTGTATGCATGAATCGCGGAAAGGTTTTGGGGAAGGGGAAGGGGGTGTTGAAGAAAAAGCATTAGCACTTGGTACATTCATACGTATAACACACAATAAGGTAAACTTTGGCATTGAACAAATCATAATTATACAAAAGAGCAAAAAAAAAAAGAACAAAAAAAATGTTTTATATTTAAGTAATATATACGTATAGGTAGTTAATATATAGGTGAAAACATCATAACGATCATCATATTTCTTGATCTTAATATCTAAATCCACGATTTGTGCTCGAGACATTCAAATTTCCGCTAGTGCTGGCCGCTCCCAGCGGATTCATGGCAGTGCAAACATAGCTACCATTGTCGTCTGCAATGAATCAAAATTAATGAGCTAGTCCGATTTGTTTGTTTTGCTGGATGGCGGCGCACTTACCCGGATAGGCCTGTGGCAAAGTTAGACGGCATACGCCATTCCGGTACTCAATGAAATGCCGGCTACCGTGCTCCAAATGGCCACCGTTGTGTGTCCAGTTAACCTGCGGCTGCGGATGCGCCTGGACAATGCACTCGAAACGAGCTGTTCCGCCCACGCCCACTGCAATGTCTTTCAGTGGCTGTACAACGGCAGACACGGTGTATTGAAGTCGCGGGGGAGAGAGTAGAGATTTAGTCGCGAATTCTATCTTCTTGCCTGCAGTAGGTTAATGACTTTGGCTTACCGTTATGAATAATGGCGGCCTTTGTGCCTGCTCATCGCGATTCAGATGGGCATTGACAGGCTCCGTATTGGGCAGTTCCGGCACTGTGATGGCAATAATGATGATGATGACGATGGCGATAACGATGACGATGACGATGTTGGTGTAAAAATACCATTAGAATCTCTCCTCTTTTTAGTTTCATTTTGCTTTTTTTTTTTTGTTTTATTTTTCTTTTATTTCAAAGGCCATCCATTAGTGGGATTAACACTCAGCAAGCACACACAGAATACAAAACAAAAAAAAAAAAAGCACATAACAAACTTTATTTTGCACTTTAAACGCGGAAAACACACACAAAAATATTTTGTTTGCGGCATGCAGAAAACACACAAGAACAACATAAAATAACAACAACAAGAATAGCAAAAACAACAGGCAATCAAAAAGTAAAGGGATTAGCATGCTTTTATTTTCTAAATGGACGTGGTTAAGACTTTGACCATGTCTGGATCAGATATATACATAATATGTATAAGTGTATGCATATGTACATATATAGATAAATCGGTTGAATGACTGATTTCGGGTTAATCACAAAACTGAAAATATTATGTGTGTCCTAAACTAATTTGACAACATCGATAGCATTTGTAATTCAAAATTGGTCATAGGGATGCGAAAATTCTAATAGTATTTCAACATTTATTTCGGGATCTCAGAAAAGTTTGTGACTGTAAAATATTGATAAGGTGTCTGATTTCAGACCTGCAGAACTAGGGTAAAAACCTGTTTTTCTTAATATCCGGGCTTACATATGCGGCCTATAAACTGGGAGGACTCTGCGTATACGTAATATATACAAATATTACGCATACGCAGCTCAAATCTATCACTTAGCCTATTAATTTTAATAAACAGCAATCTACTCATAGAATTTTTTGACTTTAATTTACAATTTCTAAAAAACAATAGTATTAGCTCTTTAAAAATGATTACTCAAAACTGAAAATTTCTCCAAATATACGTTAAATCTAAATTTTTCACTTGAAATTTTCAATTTCACAAATTTTCGCATCCCCGTTAATCAAAATTTGAAATTCTGTGATAGCGGTTAACCATATTTTTTTCATTTGCATTTGGACGTTCGAAATCGTTTCGGTTATACCTGTGCGGACCATTTGCTCGGGCGGTAGACGCGGTGCCTGAGCATGCAAACGATCTAGATGTATATCGAGGCTGTGATTGGTGGGCAAACTGTATCGTTTCTGGTAATATGATGCCATCGGCGCATTTGGCGTAAAGTTTCGCCGCCTAACGATGCGATGTTGTGTCTCATTGTCGGAACTATAACCGGGTGTAGTACGTCCCGTCGATACCCCTGCTGTTGGTGCACCTGCGGCTGTACGTTCATGTTGAACGGGTATGATCAGCTCATTGCCAGCTGGCATTTTAAGAGGATAGGGCGAATGGCGGCCGTTTTTGATAGGTGAGTTGGTGGGGCCAATTCCGCCGTTGCTATTCCACTGGCTATGCACAAACTTGTGACCCTCACCGGGAAATAGTATGCCAAACTCATAGCCAAAGTCGTATTTGAAATAGATTAAACCGGTATTGGGATCGATGCATTTGGTGCCTGATTTGCGGATATGGTTGTTTTTGTTTTTGTCGGGGGATTTTTATACAATTAGAAAGGATGATCAACTTAGATATATAACATACATAATATGTGTTAATTTTCGTACAAGGCAAAAAATAAATAAATAATAATAAATAAAATAAAAGGAAGAATTTTTCTCAATAAGAATTTCAATCTCAACTCTCAATACCAATTTTCAAAATAAAAAGAAATAAAATCAAATAAAAATGGAAGGATATTCCCCCATGTCTACGGCGGCAAAATTAGTGTAAAAGTAAACTATAAACAGCGGCTAAGACTTACCGTATTGAGATACTCGCGACTCATCGCGATAGGCCTGCGGTTGATTGCTGCCCTCACTGGGAGCCCGTTTGAAACCGGGACGTATACCATTCGTGCGAGTCTGGTGTACATCACGACTGACATCGTCGATGAACTGATGCGACTTCTGGAGGAAAGTAGAACCCATGCGTTGGCCTTGACTCTCGGCCTGTTGCTGAATGGATTGAGAATAACCATAACGCGGCAATGTTCCAGCCCGATCCAATTGATCTTGTGAGGCTGGATATTGTTGTCTCATAGTTGTATTCCTATTTAGGGATTGTGTGCGATTTTGTGTAGTCACTGTACTTCCGCCACGTTGCTCCTTGCGCAGTGTATTCACATCCACATGTATTTTGGTTGGCATTTCCGGGCCACGATCAAACTCCATGGGCGACAGAACGCGTTCGTAGGTGCGTGGTAGACTGCACGAACGTCCACCCGATTGAGGTGCGGCAACCCGACGATAGCCCTTGGTTAGGCCATCGCCATAGGGCGACCAAAGCGGCTGAATTCTGGCACCTTCCACCTCGCTCTCGTAGTCACTTTCACGGTATTCGCCTGGTATGAATTTCGTTGGTGTGGCTGGTGGTGGCAAATGCGATTGACGTGAAGGAGTTCGACTAGTGGCCGGGCTATACGGGAAGGGTTCAAGAGGAGGTTGCTGCTGTTGTTGCCGCTGCTGCTGCTGCTGTTGATTATCAAAATGAATAACTCGCTTAGTTTGCTGCATATTTACGATTCTCTGGGAGCTCTCCGTCGACTCATGCATCTGCATAACATTCTTTGTTTCAGTGGCCACCTTAGCGGTGTGCATGGGAGCTCCAGCTACCGCATTATAGTACATGGTAGGACGGGAAGTTGCCTGCGGCTGTTGCTGTTGCTGGGTGGCAGCTATAAACTTGGCCGCCACGGGTTTAGGCTTGAAGACCTGCTGACTTGGCTGTTGGTGCACCTGACTGGACTTGTTGTAGTGTTTGGAACTGGTTTCCGTTTTGATCTCATGACGATTCTCCTTGCCGCCAATCGGTTCGAATTTAGGACGGGCTGCATAGCTACTTCCCACTTCCGCTGGCGTGGGCTCAAACTCCATGGGTGATGGCGTCACCACAACCACAGGTGACTTATGCCCATTGGCAATGTTCGTCCGTGGCGTCGGTGTGGGCGGAAATACGACCCTATAGCCCTTGATATCCGAATCCGATTCATTGGCCCGCGAAACTGAACGGAAGCGTTCATCAATTTCACTGCTATAATCACTGAACTCGGCAGCGGGTGTCTTCCGTTGTGCTGGCACTGGACTGGGCTGGTTCACCACTGAGATGCCTGGTGTTCCAGTGGAAGAGTATTTCGTCTCGTGATGACTGGAACTGCTGCTGCTTTGTATATTTTGCGAAATGTTGCTTGTCATACTCGAGGAAGTGTATTTGTAATCCTGCAGATGGGAAGTTGAATTCAAAAATTAAGAAAAAGTTAATATATGCAAACATTTATCAAGTATAGAAAGTATAGAATAAAAATTTTTGTTGAGATCAGGCAAATACATTAAAATTGATTAAGATGCATGGTTTGCGGGTAATGCTAAGACAGTCTTAGTTATCTGTTAAGATGAAATTAGGATACAACAAGGTTAAGTACACTAACAATCTGTTGCCAAAAAAACTGGAATAATGCATTTAGAAAACCAAATCAATTAAAGCGCTAAAAAATCAAGCAAGTTAAATGGTTGAACATTTCTTCAACTAGTTGAAAAATAAGTTTTTCTATTCTGTTTTACAAATCGATTTAGATTTATGAACTTGCATTTAGGCATTCTAAAAGTTTTCTAAATGTGTAAAAGGTCAAAATGGAGACGTTACTAACTATTTAAAACAAAGGAAAGCTTTTAGCAGACAATAGAAACAATATAGTTTAGACTCATATATGATTAGTAGAACAAATTATATTAGAAATATATAAATGAATGTAAGGTAATATCTGGTAGATAAATGGCAAGTTGCGATTTATGGAGCATGTTAGGATTAGGCTATAACAACAACGACAACAACACAGAGACAATTTGCAGTTTACGAGAGCATTTTTCAGCTCCAAGTGCTACACAACACACACACACATTAAGTAACAATGCGAACCTTCGCCTCCTGACTGTAGTTTGATTGTGTCGGTTGTTGCGGTGGTGGTGCTTGCTGCAGCGGCGCCACCTTCGGCGTTAAATAAATCTGTGCAGGCGGCTCTGGCTGCAATTTCGGCTGCGTTGTCGACGACAACGATGATGACTTAGTTTCGTAGTAACTTGTCTCGGATTTGCGATAGCTAGAATGCTCTTCGGTATCGGCTGCATAGCCACTCGATTTGAATGATGTTTCCATATTGATCGGCTGCTGTTGGTGCTGCTGCTGGCGGTTGCGATTGCCCGGCTCGACATCGGACTCACTGCCACTGTACTTATAGCGATCGCTCTCGTAATCACTCTCATAATGGCCGCCGAGACGAGTTACAGGGATCACGGGTGGCGGTGGGCGATAGGAACCACTGGCCAACAGTTTTGTCTGTGGCTGTGGTGTCAGGGTCGGCACTGAGTGTGGCAACACTTTACTGGGTCCCTGGATGAGATTCTTTTCCAGTTTCTGTTCCATTGTTTCAACCAGCGAATGACGCCGCACTTCATCAGTTTTAGGGGCAAAACAAATCTCTGGAGGAGTTCCGGGCTCCAGTTCAATGTTAACCAAGTGTGTGGTGCTAGATGGTGGTGGTATAGCCTGGGGAATACTCTTGGCCACCTGCTGCACCAAGAAGGGTGCATTCAGCTCTTTGGTCGGTGTGGGTGTTGGCAATTTGGTTACAATACTTCGCTCTGTTTTCTGTTCCACATCGCTGGAATAGCCGCTTACACCAGTTGGTGTCCACAATTTAGACATCGCCACACCCTCAGCAGAGGGTTTGGGTGAGGGTGAGCGCGGATTCTGCTGGGCAGGTGTGGCTAGAACTGCCGCCGGACGGACTATTGGCTGTCCATATTCCACTTTCACCTCCTTTGTCATAGTTGTCTCATGCTGCACTGTCTGAAGACCCAAGGGCGGTGGAAATACCGATACTCCACCCTGTGGTGGTGCCTCTATGGGTTTAATTTCTTCGAGTATTTTTATTTTCTCACTGATCAACGGAACTTTAGGTTCCACCGGCTTCGGCTCGTCTGGTTTTGGTGTATAGCAAAATTCTGGTGGGGCTCCTGGTATTAGATTCAATGTCCTTAGCTCTTCAGCCAGATTTTGGGCTTGCGGTTGACGCACCACTGTTTCGAGTGGCTTAAATGCCAATGGTTTTGGTCGTTGGGTTACAGTCTCCTCATCAATTTTCTTAAAGTAGTCAAAGGAGGAGGACGAGGATTTCTGTTCGCTCTGCTCATATCTAGTGCTCGTCTGGGTCTGCATTTGCAGTGATGGTAGTGGTGCTTGTTGTTGTTGTTGCTGTTGCTGCTGACCATATGTGGCTGCCACCACTGGGGGACAGGGCTTTGGTGGCACTGGTGGTGGGAATTGTGTTATTCCAGTTTTGAAGCTGGTCGAATTGTTGGTTTGTGTCGTTGTATCGAATTGATCCATGCTGGCAGTGTTTTGGATGTTGTTGGCGGTGGTGTTGTTGGTGGTGGTGGTGGTGGTGGTTGTGGTGGTCATGGTGCTGGTATTGGTGGGTGGTGTCTTGGGTCGCGCTGAGAGCTCGGGCAGATCAAGGTAAGTCGATTTGTGTTCTAAACGCATTGTTGCCTCGGTGGTGCAACGATGCTCAGTGATAACTTTCGACTCGGTTAGACCATGCAGATCATTGGCTGTGGTTACATCAGTTTGATTTGTTTGATAAGATTGCGGCTCTTGGATCTGGTTTTGATTTTGATTCGGATTCTATACATATATATGTAGTATGTGTGTGAATTTATATATGTAGTTGAGTTGAGTTGAGTTGAGGTGATGAGTTGAATGGTGGGGAAACCCATGTGTAATGAGCAAAGCGAAACGAACGACGTTGAAATCATGAGAGAAGAGAATTCATAAAATTTTGGTTTATTAAATTTGCAAATAACTTTTGTAACATAGTCAATAGATAGATATTTAGATATAGATTTAGAAATAGAGATAGTGTTGAAAATTATAGATTGTAAAGATAAAACGTAGGCTATGTGAGGAGAGATTTCTGTTTTTTTTTTTTCATTTCTTTTTTGTTTTTGTGTTTAGATATTAAGCACATGCACACTTACTTCAGTTTTGAATTCACTTGCTGCAACCGCCACCGGCGTCGTCTCATACACAATGGTCTTGACAACTTCTTGCATACGCTCCGGCGATGGTTCCAATATGGCACAATCGGCAATGCTCTTGGCCTCACCACCAGCATTGGTAGCCTTTACCATATATTTGCCAGAGTCCGTAGTTTGGGCTACATAAAATCGTAGAAAAATAAAGCGAAATGCTTTTATAAAACTTAAAATAAAAATGCAATTTACCTCGCTCTATAATCAGACGATAGGAATTGCCCTGGGCAAGCAGACGATGTTCAGAAATGCCCGACTCCTTCAATGGCTTATCATCTTTTAGCCAAATAACCGTTGGATCGGGTAATCCAGTCACTTCCACTTCCATAATTAGTTTTTCTCCTTTCTTGCTAACCTGTGCCTGCAGACGTCGGCCAAAGACTGGTGGGAATACGGTCTCTGTAATGAGAAGATATTGAATTTAGTCGACCACACATTTGGATCACATCTGTTATTTTCAGTGCTCTGTGCGGTTGCACCCACTTTTAGAGCAAAAAACCAAACAATAAACATAAATAAATATTAGCTTTTTATGTGTCATTGCCTAGACAAAACGGTCTTGAAAACATCTCCTTTGAATAATTTACTAAACGATCATGATCACGATCAAGCATAATGAGTAATTCATGTAGACAGGCAGTAAAAATAAACGACAAATCTTTGCATCTGCTCCTCGGGCCTCTGCCATCTCAGCCTGCTGCCTCTGTCACTGCCTGAAAGGCGAGTAAATAAACGATCTTGTACTATTCAACGGAATTTTACATAATAATTGCAGACAGAAAACATATTTCGGCAATTTTTCGGCTAAAGAGTGAAGCAAACTTTGCATTGGCCAAGTTTTTCTTTTCTTGGCTAACAACCCCGGGGGCAAGAAAATAATAAAAATATTGTAGGTTCGAGATTTTCAAATATAAACAACAACATGAACATGAAAAACGGCAAAAAAGAAGAAAAAAAAAAACCCATTCCACTAAAAACTCATCAATATTCGTGGTAGATAAAAGGGAACGAGACGGGAAAGAGGACAGAGAAGCATTCAAGGCATTGACGTTTGAAGATCCATTGACGCCCCCGACAATGACACTTTAATGTTGTATGTTGATTGATGTGGCGCATGGATGGATAGTGTATTGAGGTTGAAGAATGGGAGGAGGTTAGCCGCAAGACCGCAAAATGCTAACATATGATATTACGCTATGGGACTATTGTTCCTAAATGTTTTCAGTTTATCTATACTTTTCTTATTAACAATTCGACGAAGTTGTCGAATTTCACAGAAAAAACAAAACTAATTTAAACAAAAAAGTATGCCGACAACGCAAAAGAAAAATAAAACCACTTACAAAAAAAGAAAAGAAAAAAAAAAGGAAAGAGGGCAAATCCTCCCATTAATTTCTGTATAACATGCACCTTATAACATGCACCTCAAAATAGTTTTATATTTGTTAGGGTTTAAAAACGATATAGCGTCTTTGGGACTATAGGGTATATAGTTTTGATTAATACTCACTTTTCACCACCAAGTCAGCTGTACTTGTCGATTGACCCACCGCATTGGAAGCTGTCACCGCATAACGCCCTGCATCTGCCACGCCCACTTGCTTCAGTTCGATGGTCACACGGTTAAATTTGTTTGAAATTTTCGTATGTGCATCATCGAAGAGTTGTCCCCCATTCTTTTCCACTTTTATTTCGGGCGATGGATAACCATCATAGATGGCTTCCATGCTGACATCGGCACCCTGATCAACAATTTTGCCAGTAAGGGGTGTTGTGAAACGTGGAGCAATCTCCTTGCGCAGACGAGTGGGCGAATCGGGAATAACCAGAGCTTGTGATGACCCTCCTCCTCCATTGGTAGATTGGAAGAGAGTGAATGATTTCTGTTGAACACTGGGACTGGTCATCTCTTTGCTCTTGTGCAACTCTTGGTAATGATGGCTCTCCACAATTTCGGGACGTTGCTGCCCCAATTGTTTGAGGGATTGATCTATGTGGGCCGAAGAATGATGGACTTCAGTTTGTGGTACATTGCCCTCATACGAATTGACCTGTGAGGTGGAGGTTGTGGTGTAAGTTTGCTTCTTGATAGTTACTCTCGAGGATTCGGTATTGTGCTCCTGGGACATGGTCTGAACTTCACTTGTTGCTGGTATTCCACTGCCAATTATATTGAGGAATGCCACACAAGTGGCCTTACCCGCCTCGTTTTCGGCAACGCAGCTTATCTTGCCCACTGCATCGTGAGTTAGTTTCTGTATGGTCAAGACTTGTCGCTCACCACTGGTCGACACTAGGAAATTGTGTCCATGCACTGGCTGATCATTGAAGAACCAATGCACCTTAGGGGTAGGCTTGCCCTTCACTATGCACTCGAATTTAACAACATCATCGATGTGAGCCTGTTTATCGCTAAATAGCTCTTTGAATTCCGGACACAAGTATCTTTCAACTATTTCCACTGATGACTGACTGCTTCGGCGATTCTCTGGGGCATTTACAGACTTGACAATCAGGTGAGAGAAACACTTGGCATCACCAGCCCGATTGGAAACCTTCACGGTATACACACCCTTATCCTGGGCACTCACATTGTTGAGAATTAACTTGAAGATGCCTAATTCGTTGTCTTCCTGACTGGTTACACGATCATCCAAATGCACCTCCCTGTTGGTTAGATACCATTGGGCGGTCAGTGGTTGATCGCCACTGGCCTGAACCTCTAGGACCACCTGTTCACCCTCGTCCACCAATACGTCGGACAGGAGTCTCTCGAATTTCGGTTGCGTATCCTTTGGCAGTGATTGTCTCTCCGCTTGGGCCCTAGTGGCCGGCTCAGCCTGATTTAATGGCGTCACTTTTAGCTCACAACTGCTCGATGTCTCGCCAGCTGAATTAATGGCCACCACTTTATAGTTACCAGCATCCTCCTGATACACTTCCTGAATGATCAGAGAGCAACGATCTCCTTGGAAGAGAAGCTGTACATCTGCCGATTCTTTGACAGGGCGCTCATTATGATACCAAATGACCTCTGGCTCTGGTTGTCCCACAATCACACAATCCAAACGGACAGATTTTCCCTCGAATATGGATACATCCTTCAATGGGATGTGTACAGCGGGCTTTATCGGCTCAATATCGCTAGCCATCTCAGAGTCTGAAGTCTCGTTCGGCAGGCGACCCTTTACAATAACGTTGCAGTGACTATAAGCCTCGCCAGCTAAATTTTTGGCACTCAACACGTACGATCCGGCGTCGTTGGGATAAGCTTGCGGTATTATTAACGTTACGCGTCCGTATTCATACTGAAAAAGCGTATTCGGAAAAAGCAAAGATTTGGTAAACGAAAAATTATTGCAAAGCAGTTTATATGTATATATATATATATATATTCACCACACATATGTGGTGGAAATACTGAGCAGGAGATGAAAAAATTGTAGGAGGAAGAGGAGGAGGAGGTGGATCTATTCAATTTTGTTCTAGTTTTTGTTTTACTGGTCAGCGAGAGGTGTTTGTGAATTACCTCACTCTTTAGGCCCCGTCAAAAGAAAACAAAACGCAATTGATAGGCGATCAAATTAAATTAAAGTGGTAATTTAAAAGAATAGAGCAGGGATGAGGAGGGTGAATAAGTTCTTTGTCATCTATACAAATGAAATTTCTAATTTCCTGTCAAACACCTCTCTCTCTCTTTCTCTCGCTCTCTCTGTCTATCTTTCTATCTATGTATATCTAGTGCAATTAAATTTTCATTTTTACACTAATTTTCCAACTTATTTATGTTTCGGCAGCGTTTTTCGCTGCGGATGCTCGCTCAAAAGGCGCATCCGGTAACGTCCGCGTCATGTAGAAGTCCCAGTAAATAGCCTGGTGGGGGTGGTAAGGGTAGGGGGTGAATTGGTTGGTATCCCCACTAATATTTGGCTGACGGGTTTTGTGTTTATTTTCAAAACACAAAATAAAAAAGTCTCAACATCTTTTGTTTTGCCCCAAATTGCAGGAAGCATCTCATTTCATCTCTCAATATACAGGTGTTTCAATGGATTGGATTAAAACAAAGAGTAGAATAGAAAAACTTTTTAAATTGAAAAACGTTTTAATTCACTTTTAGTTCTCATAATGAGATCATGTTTTTTCCATATTCATTTGGAGGGTGGTCAGCGATTTTGTCAAACAAGGCGGCAATTAAAAGTGTCGACAGTGAAATCATTTTTGCGAAAATGCATATTCAAATATATATTAAAGATATATGTGTATATATTTTGTATACACACACACACACAGCTACAATGTTGGCGCCCACAATAAACAAATTGTCTGCCACAACAAGAGGAGGAGGACGACGACGACCGACAGAAAGACAGACAGGAGACTGTGTGTGGTGAATTGGATTTGCTATGCCATAGATATAGCAAACGCAATTGGGTTTTGGGTGGAAAAGCTGCCAAAAAGCAACCAAAATATAAAAAAAATTGCAACTATTATATGACAGGGGCAGAGGCTATTTGCTACTTTGCTTAGATCTGCAATTTATAATCCTCAAATGCAGCGGCAGCCGCCTCATCATCATCATGTAGATTTTAATGCGTCGGCGTATTTTTAAAACATTTGCCTTGAATTTCGGTGGCACTTTCTGATCTGTTTCTAATGATCAACAGTGGGGCAAACGGGCAAATAGATGCGTGCACACACGCATTGCTGACGTCAACAAATTCAAAACATGTTAATTGTATATATATATATATATAAACATCGTTCTTTTGGAACTAACTATGTATG
Organism: Drosophila paulistorum; assembly: GCA_018152135.1. Classification (NCBI taxonomy): domain Eukaryota; kingdom Metazoa; phylum Arthropoda; class Insecta; order Diptera; family Drosophilidae; genus Drosophila; species Drosophila paulistorum. Next base: position 19,641,908 of record JAECXG010000690.1, read on the forward strand.
TAGACTTTAACCACCACATGCAACGCCCACCCCGAAAAAAAAACAGAAAACAGAAAAAAAATCAACACGACCCATAAAATATTATTTTCTTTTTTTTCCAGCAAACGAAAAAAGAAAAAAAAAAGAAAATCATCTTTATATATACAAACATTCAGTTGTATATATGTACGTATACATCTATTTGTGTGGAAATGGGCAATAGCCTTTCCATTCAGACAGACAGACAGACAGGGGGAATTGTACTTGGGTGCCATTATTTGGAATTTGTATAAATTAAAGCCTTGCAAAAGCAACAAAAAATGGAATTTTCGCAAAACATTCAACATTTTTTTTCCTTATATTTTAAAAAGCTTTGATAAGATTTATAAACTAAATTGAAGCAGATTTCTTTAAATTCATTGGAATTGTCAATAGGAATAAAAAATGAATGTCATAATGCTTGCAGATTGCAAAGCAACAAATCGACAATTATTCTCTTGATTTCTTAAATCTCTTAAAGAGTTTTACATTTAAAATATATGTAAATAATAATTGGGAAAAGAAAATTCTGACAGAGGGTCACATAGGTTTGTTAGCCCTAAAAGGCTTATATCCGTGGCGATTGCTTATGCGTTTCTAAATTTTGATTCTATTTTTATCTTGGATCAAAGTATTGAGATCTTGTATTGAACTTGGTGAATATTTACCTTGGAATCGCGTGGTTGATATGGTTTGCCATTGTGTAGCCAATATATATCTGGCCTTGGAATGCCACTGACAATGGCTTCCAATTTGATTTTTTGACCCACACGAGCCATGGCATTAGATAAGGGTACCTTAAAACTGGGCAGTTCAGTGGGCTCCAATGCTATAAGAAAAAAAGAAATTAAATGAGAGAGAAATCTCTATATGTATAGCCTCAAGTCAACTTACGTTCTACTATTAAACTAGCTGAACAGTGTTCAATGCCAGCCGGATTTGAGGCACTACAAGTGTAAACTGCATCATCTTCGAGAAAGACTTCTTCGAATCTTAGATTCGCCTCGCCGTTATTATAGCTGATGACATAATCGGGTGAGTCATCGATGCATTTGTCGTTCTTGAACCACTGTACAGTGGGCAAAGGAACTCCCGATACTACGCAAGAGAATTGGAAGGAACTGCCCTCGGTGGCCTTGCCACTCTCCAAAAATCGTACAATGCGCGGCGGCACTAGCTGCAATTCTGTGGCATTCTCTCGGACTGCCAGTGTGGCATTGGTGTCACATGTGCCAACCAAATTTGAGGCGCGGCAACTGAAACGCGCCGAATCGGCGGCAAAAGTTTCCTCAATGACCAAACGACAAATGCCCTTATCAAATGTGGTCTTGTAATCGGCATTTGATACAATGCTGATGCCATCCTTAAACCACTCGACAGTTGGCTCTGGTGTTCCAGTCACCTCACACTCGAAGACAAAGCGTACGCCCTCCCGGGTCACCGCATCCTTCAGTGGGCGTGTAAATAGAGGAGAGGCATAGCGGAGTTCGGTGAAAATTTGATTCACTTGAATATCCTTGCGTATGTTCTCGGTCACAATCCGCTGTTGATCAACCTGATCGCGTAATGTTTGCAGGCGCGCGATCTCCTCACGCTGTATGCGTGCCTCTTCTTCACGCTTCACGCGGGACTCCTCCTCACGCTTCATGCGAGTCTCCTCCTCGCGTTTGGATTGCAAACGGACTTCCTCCTCCCTTTTGGCTATCTCTCGCAGGGTCTGTATGCGTTGTTCCTCCTCTCTGGCGGCCTGTTCGCGGGCCAATTGCTCGCGGGCTGTTTGTTCTCGTACTGCCTTCAGACGTGCCTCCTCTTCGCGGACTGCCTGCTCCCGCAAGGATAACTCTCGAGCGGCCAGCTCTCGTTGGGCCTGTTCTAATGCTGCCTGCTGTCGTTGTGTCTCCAGACGCACTTGCTCTTCGCGTGCCGCTCTTTCTCTGGCCTCTGCCTCACGCATAGCCTTTTCACGCTCCGCTTGGTCACGAGCCTCACGTTCATTTTGCTCACGTTGTCGTTGCTCTTGCTTCAAACGCTCCTGGACGATGTTTATGTCCATTTTCAGTTTGATAAACGATTGGAAAATGTTCATCACATCGTTGTAAAGAGTTGAGACTTTGGTCATATCATGAGCACACTGTGAAGCACTGTCCAACTTAGATCTAAGCGCTGCCTCACGATTCGTCACATATTTCTCAATGTCATTGACCAGATTAGAGGCTTCGACAGCATCGCGCAGATATGGTACCTTGTTCGAGACGCTACTGTAAAAGTAACTGATCTCACGATATTCCGCATCGATCTATGTAGATTAAAGTCAATTAAATTAGTTCTAGAGATACATTTCCCCACTATAAGTAAAATCTCACCTTCTCGACGACCTCAAAGAATTCGGTTGCCTGATTGAGACTCTTTCGTTTTTGCTTCACTTGATCCTTGAAGCTTTGCCATTTGTCGTTGAGCTTGCGTAGCTCGTCCTTAACATAAAGTTCGCTCTCTGGATTACTGATCAATAGCTGTTGACTTGTGGACTCGGTAAACTTTTCAATACGCTTCTCGAGTAGCTAGAGAAAAGAGCAGAAAAGAAAACAGAAGAAGTCAGCCCCTAAGTAAAACCAAAATAGCTCTTAGCCTCTATCTCTACTTCTACATACTACTGGCCAGCTAATTAACCCATTAGGCAATGTCTAGGCAAATAAACACGCGCACAAGTGCAGCCAAGCGGGGAAAGATACTTTTTTTGTTGTTTGTTTTTTTTTTTTTTGCTCATAAAAACTAAAAATTTCGAATATTTCGAGACACACATAGCATAGAACGTCAAAAGCAATTTATAACAGCAAATACAGAGAGAAGTGCATTAAAAAAAAAACAAAAAGCTAGAAAAGAAAAAGTCCGAGAAGCATTCACAAAAATCATATACTTATATATCCACAAGAAGATGTATTTCATGTACTACCACCGAAAAGAAAAAAACGTTTTTAATTACAAACTAACGACAGCTGCCGCTGTCTATCTTAAAAGCCCATTGCCTGTAGTTCTTCGTTGACAGCAGCGGACATCGGATAAGAGTGAAGAGAAGAGAGTTGCGATATTTTCGAAATGTCATCCCAACCCAGCGCATCTCGCAACGGAGCACAACGCTATGCGGAGTGTCTCTATGCCTTCTTCTTTTTATATTTTGGAAATTTGATGAATGTTGTGTAGCTACCACGAGCCACTGGCAACCGAGTGGTTCATGGTGATGCTATGCCTGAGTGTTGTGACCACCCAAAAGAATTCTGGGGGCTGGGATTATGCCTGGTAGTGGTACTAGGGAAAAGCAATGCAAAACAAATGACACAAAACCAAAACTCTTGCCTCATGCCAGGGCGTGGGATCGGAAACGAAAGGAAAACTCATTGATTCTATAAGGCTAAGATTGCTACCTCAATTGTATGTGCTGTTTGGCCCCAGCGTCTTTGATGGGGCGTTGATTTCAATTGCTTGGGCATTGAACACTATAAAAACAAAATTGATTAGAGGAAAACCGAAATACATATTTATGCATGGTAAACAATTTAATTTGCATTCATGTATAATTAATTGATGTCTAGCGACCTATCAGTATATACGATCAATTAAAGAGTAGTTAAGATTAACTTTCTGCGCTTTCCCCTGGTTAATCGCTGATGATGTTTTCTTTTATGCTTAATATAATCTTTAACCTGGCGACCGAAGTAAACAAAAAATAAAGTGTTTCCAATAAGTTCACTCACCTCTATGGTACGTTCAAAATACTCAAACGCCAACGATGTGGTCTTGGCTGCAGCCAAACTATCCACACTCTGTCCATTGATATCGTGCAGCTGTTTGCTAACACTATCCAGACTACGATCAATATCCTCTAGATCATTGCGGAATTGCTCGATCTTCTCAAGGCGGTCCAGTGTCGACATTCTGGCACTGCTATTCGATTCGAAGTGAATACGCAAATTCTCCAACAACTTCAATATGCGATCGGTGTCGATTTCGCGAGCACCCGGCGGCTCCAGTACACGTACACGATCGATCAACAGTTCGGATTGTGTGATTAACGATCTAAATTTATCCATACACTGATCGCGGAATCTCTCGTGCTCGGCTATGGAGCGCTCTACGCCCGATCCAGATCCCTGCTGCTGTTGCTGCTGCTGCTGTTTGGCAAAGTACTCATCAATTTCGCGACGCAATTGTACGATATTCTCGAGGAATTGCAATATGCTTTCGACAAGTGTGCGATAGTCATACTTGATGCCATCTAGTTTTGCCTTAAGCATGCGCAAATTGTTGATAACCTGCTCGATCTTGGATATTGACTGTTGATCCTTTGTTTGAATGGATAATGTTGTTTGAATGCGTTGTTGTATCTCATCCTGAGCTCGTTCAATATCCAGGCTAACATGAGAAAGTTTCTCACGGGTGCTTGTCAATAGTTGCTTCGACTCGACACTGGGTGAACTAAAGATTGGATACAATTGTGTATCCACTTGGGTGCTCTTGGCAACGGTCTGTAAAAGTCAAAAAATCAACATCAAGAAAATTTTTTTCTCATTAGCTCCTTGCTTACCTCTTCGTTATCACTCATGACTTTCTCGAGGAGATATTCCACTTCACGCTTCTCTCGTATACTTGTTGTCCAATTTTCCAAACTGCTCGTCACGTCGACCTGCCGCTTACTAAAGCCGTTTAGCGTCTCTTCCACTGCCTGCGCTGAGGATTTCGTCTCAAGATATGGATCCACAATCTGCGCAACGATGTCGTTAAAAATAGCATTAGAGAAACTCAAAAACAAAAACAAAAAAAGAAAACATAGAAAATCAACCGGAAAAAAAAACCACCCAAATGAGTTTTATTTTATTTTAGTTTCTTGGATTTTGCCTTTTTGGTTGATTCTTTTGCTCAAGTGTCGCGCGCGCGTTTTTGGTTGAGAATGTTTCTTGGGGAAAAGCGTGGCGCGTGGCACGCATCTGCCTGCGGCCAGGGTCTGTTGCGTTCTGGCCTCGCCACAGCCCCAGCCTCGAGTCCAGACCAGACCAGACAAGACCTATCTAACTATAGCATATATAGAAGAGCAAATTGCTTTCTTTTTTATTTATGGACACATCTCGAGTCAAACGCAACAACTAGACTCGAGGCGTCCAAGCGTCAGACCGACAAGCGAATTTTCTAATTTCAAAAAACCAACTTTATATATCTCTGTATATACATACATACATATGTATATATACATATATATATATCGACTGCGGCTGTTGCGGTGCTCCTTTCCCCTCTTTGCATCATCATCTCATCAAGAATATATATGTATAAATGTATATATGTATATATATGCACATGCTGAGAAAGATAGAGGGAAAAATGACGTTGTCGTTTCTAATATATGTTTATGGCTAACCAAATCATATTGTTTATAATTTATGACCCAAAGATGTGGTGTTGGCAGGCGAAAAAGAAGTTTTTAACTTGGTTGTACATACATATATGAATTTAAATGTGTGAAAATACACGAAACTTTCTATACTCTTGCTTTCTATAGGAGTAAGTATATATTGAATCTTTATATTTGATACTGATCAACTTTGCATTTTCGAACCATAGCTCCAATATATCAATGGCCAAGTGTAAAACTTCCATCTGTATATCACATGGCACTATCCCCGCTATGTCACTTATTGGAGTCGAAAGGCAGCACTTAAATTTGCAATACTCTAATATAAGCATAATCAGATGGGTGCTCCCTAACTAAACTCTAGTGTGGAAATTTGCTTCCTTCTAAAAATAACAGGCACAGCAATAGCATCGGCAGCAAGTTGCTGGTTCTTCGGAAACCAGCCAGGCAAAACTGCGGTGCAAATGTGCAAGCTGTCAGCAGCTGACATTGTCGGTTAGTGAGTAAAAAAATAGTATATAGAAACTTTATACTAGGCATGCACAATGCTTAAAGCTTTTAGCCCTGACTTTAGAGAATTCCAAACTAGACACTAAAGAAGATTTTAGCAAATTAATGTTGTATATATGTATACAGACTTTTAGGTTGATGAATCGCTGGCCCAGCATCTTTAGTTCGTTGAAGCTTGAGGCAAACTGTGACCAGGTGGCTTGTAGGAACTGCAATTTGTGCTCATCCGGAGTCTGTTGGAGTTGACGCTGCAAATGATCCAGCTGACTAGAGAGCTCGTTGGCCTGATCAAAGAAATTGATCAATAGAGAGACATTATCCACACGCTTCAGCACCAAATCCTTGAGTTCGATCCAATGTTTGTGCAAGGATTCGGCTTTTGAGTCGACATCGTAACGTTGCTGAGGGCTCAGAGATTCCAGATGGATTTTAATGGATTCGAGGAGTAAATTTATTAGCTCGCCTTTGATCTGAGAATATATAAAATTTTTATATAATCAAAAAATGAACGGAACGAATGTTAATGATTACACCAACCTCAAGATCCTGCATTAGCTCATGATGTTGTAAGAGAAATTGTTTAGCCTGCTGCACATTGCGTCCCATATCGACACTCTGCTGAAGTTGCAGCTGACCCGATGCTCTAAGCCAGGCCAAAAGTTCATTGTGCTGTGCGAGAAAATCGCTGAGAGCTTTCTGAACTCTTTGCTGATCCTCGCTGCTATTGGCACAGATACCTTCTATATATGCCTTGCGATTCTCTAGCTCATCCAGCACACGTTTCACCCCGAGTGTCTCCTGTTGAGTACGTCCCACCTCATCCAATATGCCGTAGCCAAGACGCAATGGTTCTTCGGTGAAATTTCGGACATCTCTTGCCACTTTGGCATACATGGTATAACTCTCTGGCGAATTGGGAGGCAATTTGACGCTTGCCAATTCCAGCTCTAATTTCTCCAAGACACTTAACGTATGCTCGGCCTTGGCGAAGAACTCACGAGATTGTTGCAACCAATGTTCACGTTGATCAATTAGATCCAAATGTTCGGTGCAACCACTGAGCACTGCATAGGCTCGTGCACATGCTTCATCGCCAGCGAAATTGCCGGAGGCTTGAACCTTCTCCTTGGCCCTTGTGATTTTGAGGGCTCGATCTCGTAACAGAAGAGCCTGTTGCTTCCACTCTCGATACTTGCAAAGCATCTCATTCGCCGTATGTTCGCATTCGCCGAGGCTGTACAATGTATTTAACTCGTGACGTGCCTGTTGAAGTGCCGCCTCCAGGTCGATTAATTCCCTTCCCAGCAATGCCAATGCCAGGCACTGCTCCAGCTGGGTCTTTCTCGTCTGCCAGGCCAATTCTAGGGCATTTCGACGATCATGCAATGCCTCCAGCCATTGCTGCACCTGATGCACAGCTCTCGTCGCGTCTCGCTTAATGTGCTCTGGCCGTGTGTCGAGTGTCTCCAATTTTTCTAATTCCTCCAGTTGGGCCAGCAGCTCATTGCCATCCTTTAGAGCAGCCATCACTCCGGTTAACATGTCTATGCGCAGTTGCTTAAATCTATTGAGGAACTCTTGCACTCTGCCCACCTCAACAGGTACCAATGTCTCACTGCAGGCCATTTCCAGTTGATCCATGCGGCGAAAACATTGTGTCATCTTGTCATGGAATTGTGTGCACAGCAATAATATATGTTGGCGATCCTGCAGCAGATTCAATATATCCTGCCAAATAATATTTAGCGTATCGGCCATGGCATTGACCAACTCTGAACTGATTCTTTTGCTGGCCAGCAATTTGTCGGCCTTCTGTACGAATTCCTCCATCGGACCAGGCAAATTCTAAATCAAATCACAAAAATCACAAATTATTGCAAAATACTAACTTTTAGTTAATCCTGTCTTCTGACCCACCTGTAGATTGCGAAGAGTCTCATCGTGCTCTTTTTGCATGCGCAACGATTCATCGAAGTTGTTTCCTAGCGAAGTAATTTTTGGTTCGAGTTCCACAACTTTAATATAGATTTTTTCGGGGCTCTGTAAAGGTTTTTGAAATAACGATTTACGATTTACAAATTTTCCAAACGTCACCAAAGAAATTCTTGTTCAATTTCCTAATAAATTTAATGCCAATCAATCAATTCATAGAGTCAACTCATAGTTAAATAATATATGTTTTTCTTCAATTATGCAATAATTCACAGTTGCAATTAGCTTTTAAATATATTTTCATTATATTTTGTTGCGTTTAAAAATGTTTTGCATTCTGGCACATTAAAATAGATTTTATGCATTTGGCTGTTGAGTAATTTGAGATTTCAAAACCCAAAAAGCTAAAAACGTAAAAGATTTTCAGCGCACTTTATGTGAAAAACATAATTTCTTGTTAAATTTTTCTTAAAAATTATCCAATTTGTTGGTATGTGCCGAAATATTGTTTAGCAATTGAATAGAAATAATTTGTATTAAATTTATGATGGCTTATCTATTTGGACAATTTAGGTCTCTCCATTATATTTAAGAGCTCCAAAGCTTAAATAAAGTGCCCTTTAAAACAACAATTCAGAAATCTGCCAATAGTGTAAAACGAATGACAATGTGGCAGGTAACTGTTCTATAGAAGAATCAATGAGTTTACTGCTATATGTATCTGTATGTATGTATGTATGTAGATAGCCTTCGAAAGGGTCTCCCTAGCCTCAACCCAGTATTATGCCTTTGCCCTTGTTAGCAGTCACGTTTGACAAAATTCTCATTCATGAAACTTGTCGCTTAACATCGACCAAAGCGATCTTTGGGCAAAAGAAGTAGAAAAACAAAACATAAAACCTGCTTAAACCACAGGCGGTTGAGAGGCATTCAACTTGGTGGCAATGCTGCACAGCAGCTTCTAATTTTGGTAGTCGTCGTCGATGTCGTTGTCGTTGCCGTTGCCGTTGATGCAGCAACACTATGTAGCAACTCTTAGTCGTAGTCGTAGTCGTCTGATTGCAATGAAGGTCAGCATTGGCTGTTTATGGTAATGGCATCCGTTAGTTTTTCCTGCTGTGGGGATGAGCATGTGTCGATATAGATAGCAGTAGCATGTGGCACAATGCCGGAGACGCTGTGAACCAACTACCAACTACTGCGTTCAGCTCACTAGACTTCTGGCCATTTGAGTTTAGTTTGGTTGATTTGTGTTGATTTTTGAATTGAGTGAAAGCTTCTTTCAATTTTATCTTAACTTTGATGTTTAGGTAGCTAAATGAAAACTTGCGTGGGCGTTAATTTGTTGAAATTTTTATGTTCGATCATTTTGTCTCTTGATTAAATCGATTTTTAATTTTAACAAAGCGAAGGAGTTTGCCCTCGAGGGCTAGTGCTCTCAATAATTGGAGGTCTATAGTAAAACTAATGACTGTAATCAATCAATTACAATAAATACTAATAACCTATGCTATTAGAGTCGCCCATGTTTTCCAATGTCCAGTTCACTGACTCATAGCGACGTGAGTGAGTTTTCAATATGCATAAATATTGTTGGGTATGGGTTTGGGTTTGGGTTTGGGGTTGGGGTCGCTTGGACAGTTTTCCAAAAACAACTAACAAACTTGGAGTTGTAAATCACGTCACCGTCGTTCGTCGTCGTCTAACTGAAATATGAACCATAAATGGCATGACATCACTATAAACAGCCCGACCATAACTATAACCATACATACCCATTATGCAGATGAACGGTAGAGAGGCGCCGTTGTCGTCTTTAACCTCACCCCCTTCTGCACCCCATTGCAAAAAATATTTTGTTTGAATCGTATTTCAAGTGCCGCACGCACCGAACCGTTAAAATGTGCATTTGGACATTTAGAAGAAGATTTGTGTTGTAATAATCCCCACACATGGCGGAAGTCAAGGAGGTTTTCTATGGTTGGAGGGTGTATATTCCACCATTCCGATGATATAATGCTACATGGACCCCATAGGCAACAACAGCTAACAAAAAATACCAAGGCAAAGGTAAGAGTCAGAGTCGTCCAGTTTTTTTGTTTTTTGAAGGCGCTTAGCTGCAAACACGTTTTTGGCTTTTTAAATTAATACCTTGTGGCAGCGTATAGAACACGATTTCGATATGAAATTACCTTGACTTGACTCGATTGCTTATCGTTTTTTTCGCGATTGCGCATTTTTATAGAGAAGTGTGGAATGAAGTGGAGTATGGAGCTGGTGCGCTCTTTCATTAAATATCAAAAATTGCGGAGGCGTTCTTTTGAGCGGTTGATTTAAAGGATTTGTTAGATGATTGTCAGATAAAAGGCAAGTGATGAAGACAATTTCGAATTTGTGTTTTCTAATTTGCAGGGGGTGGGGGAGGCCAGCACTTTCGATCGATTGATGTTGTGGGCGTTATTTAAAAAAAAAAAAAAAATTGATGTATTAAATGATGCAATTCCCAAGACTTGGACTTTGTCAGTTGATCTTTGATTGGATTTAATTTCAGCTTCAACTTTAATATGGATAATTAACATATGTCTGAGCACTATATAGTTGGAAAATATGTGGCACACAATGTGTCATTGCGTATCTCCCTCTTTCGCTCTCCCCCCTCTATGTCTCTGTGCTCTTCTTATTACCATTAACCCTGAGGTGTCAGCATTATGCAAATTAGCTAGAGCGAATATACATATATGTGGATACATAAATGCACATATGCAATTTATTTTTGGTTGTGAATCACCATTAGGCAGACAGACAGACAGACATGCAGACACAATCAATTTTCACGTTTAGTTAAGATAGGATAGATAAAGAGCATCAAAAAAGAGTCGCGACCCCTAGTCCCAAAGTTAGTTAGTTCTTGGCTAAATAAACGAAGTCAACATAAAGACAGCGATTTTGGTCCAGATTGTTTTGACCCCCATCCGATTCTATCATAAGAAATCAAAAAGAAATGCTCAAAAACTTTTAGTTGTATATTTTGTGTAATTGCGAAATACAAATGAAGAACTGACCCATAGTTAGATAGAGAAATTATCATTTGTGGTCCACACACAATGTACTGTTAGTGCGCATGTTGTTAGTGCGGTGTGTGTATATGCATATTTGAATTTGTGTGCTCTATAAAGACCGCTAATTGAATACAAATTGTCATTCGCTCATTAAAATGACATAAATCAAATATACATATTGTGGGTACCTACAAATGTTTATACAGCATATCGGGGCCGGGACCAATTCTCGCACACCTACAAAACCTAATCCGAATCAAACATAGCCTAACCATTATTTTGCGGTTGCGCTGGGCCCATTAAAAGTTTATGTATACAAATAGCAAAACTAATAAAAACCACATTAACATTTGCCTCTCTTTCTCTCTCTCTCTCTCTCTCTCTCTCTGTATGTCTGTCTGTCTGACTGTCTGTGTGTGCATGTGTGTTTTGTTGCTCTTTATTTTTTACATATGTTGTGCATTTTGCGATTGTGTATGTGTAAATTGATAGAGAGCAAACAAAATTAATGTATTGTCCAAATTGAATATGCAAATCCAACTAGGGAGGATTTAAAACTTTTTCAAACTAAGGGAAACTAAATAAAATATTGAAACTTGTTGTATGAATTCGATCTCATGTTGGAAGAGCTATTATTTTAATAGTTCTTAAGTTTAAATATAAAAACCATATCACTCATTCGCCAAGTTGTACAAAAGATTGAAAGTATCTTAGTATATTTCTTTTAAAACTGAAAGTGTTATATTGTTATATTTAGATTCGATTTATGATTATATTGTAGTTCTGTTACAAGATTTCACTGAATTTACAAGGAAAACTTCCTTATGAGTTTTCTTTAAACTTCTTCCATAGGCTCCTCTATAGATTCCAAAATTACATATGTCCTACATTTATAATAATTAATCTTAAAACATCAATCAAATATTACTTTTGAAATCCGAAAAGAATAAATTTTGATATTAAAAATGTTATTCTAAAAACAGTTATTCAGTTTTGCTGACTGCAAAAGTTTTTAATCCTAAAGTTTCCAGGCCAGAGCAATGTTTCTTCACCCATCCAATGGCTAGATATGATATTCAAAACCTTTTCATAACCGAATTGCATTCAAAGGTGTCGTGAAACATTTGAAGAACACCTCGTATGTGCTTTGATTGCTTTTGTTGCTGCTGTTGTTGTTGTCAACACGCTCTAACGCGTTTCGCATGCCGCTGGCAACATCCCATTAAACTTGACTTGATTTTGTCATAAAACAAAGCAGAATTAAAATCCAAAAACAAATAACAATATACTTTTATATTGTTATTGTTATTGTTGTTTTGTTTGGTGTTGTTGTTGTTAATTTCACAAAGGTTAGTTCTCGCAAGCGCCTCGTCTGATCTGATCTAATGTGATCTGGCCTGGCCAGGCTAGGCATGGCATGGCATGGCATGTGATGTCAGACTTTTTTTCAGTTCTATAAATATATATCCCCATATGTTTCTCTGTTTCTGTTTCTGTATCGGTTTCAGTTTTTGGGTCTTTGTGGGTCGCACTTTCCCAGGCCGTGCCATAAAGGAATTGAAAAATTATGAGTGGGTAAAAGCATAAGAGCTGAACAAGAGAAGAAGGCAGAGCAGTGAGAGAGAGAGAGAGAGAGCGAGAAGAAGGTTGTTTGGCAATCGCTAAGCGACCATTGAATGCAATTTAAATTTCAATTTAATTCGCAAGCAAGTAAAAGATAATTTCTATAATTGTTTGTACAAATTGTTGGCCACGACTTGCGGTCCAGGTCGTCCACAAGCCACAGCCGCAGCAGCAGCAGCAGCAGCAACAGCAGCCGTCGCAGCGACGACTTTCATTGAGCGTTTATCGGCAAATATCAGTTTTCATGTAAACATGCAATATATTTTTCGCGTCTCTAACTCGAAAACGTGCCATCGCTGCCTGCGTCCGTTTGGTAATTACCAACAGCAGTATCCACCATGGCAACGGCAGCTGGAGATCCTCTTTTTTTTTAAGGTATGCCGCAACTGGCAACTGGCAACTGGCGCTGGCAAAATTTATGCCCCACTGGGTGCTGGTTATTCTCCTCCGTTCCGTTCCATCCCTGGCAACTCTCCACCTTCACCTTCATCTAAACTGAACAGCTACTCCTCCTCTGTTTCCTTCTTCGTTTATCAATCAGTGCGTGCCAAACTGTTTTGTCAGCTACGCTAAGTAGGAGCGTTGCATTAAGTCCAACTGATAGACATGCCGTATACATACATACATACATACATACGAATATAAAAACCAAAACCAAAGACCGGCTCTCTGGCTCTTTAGGTCTTTGGCATCTCTGCTGCGCTCGTCTGCGCATAGAATACATTATTTAAGCGTTTTGGCGATGTTGACAACGTCAGCCAGCCATACCGCCGCCACCTCTTGGTGTTGTTGGTGTTTGGTTACTACTTCTACTGTCGGTTAGGGTTGGAATTTATTCCAATCATTGATTAGATTTATAGCCAATACGTTGTTGTCGATGTTGGTGAAATCGTTGTGAAAAATTGTGATTTTTGACTACATTCAATAATGAACGCTTCATGTGAATCTTGTTTGCAATGATTTCTCTTTAACTAAAAATGGCCAAGTTTCAAAAGTTCTCTGTAAGAAATTCAATTTTGCCACATTGAAGACCGGTCTAGACTACAAATGATCGATCATCTCTGAAATTAGTTACGTTAAAACGGTCAAATTGTAATTTATCTTACAATTATCGTAATAGTTTAAAGTAGAATATTTTTATATAACGAAAAGGACTTAAGGATGTAAAAGAAGAAGAAAAGTGAATAAACTTTACAGAGTGCAAATATCAGAAATAAGATATAGAAATCGGGTATATGGCATGTGATCGTTAACATTCCTTTTCCATTATGTTAATTTTGGTCACTTCGTATTAAAGGCAACTAGGTAAATGTTATCCATAGTCAGGGAATCATAAATCACAGTGACAAATCACAAAGCAGTGACTTTGAACATTGCAGCCCTCAAGAGTTGTTGCTCCCTACCAGCAACTCTTACACCCAATTTCCCCTCTCGCAGCTAGTCACCCTTTACTTCAGCCACTAAAAGACTAAGTGCGATTCGAGGAGGTATGCCGCGCAAGCTTTTCATGCGTAAATTTATGTGCCTTCCAAGCGTCGTAAACATTTCTTTTTGCCATGGCTTTCTTTACCACCCGATTCGCCCCCCCCTCTAATTTCGCCAGCCGCCCTCTAACTCTTTTCTATGTGTGTTTCTGTCTGTCGGTCGGTCTGCCTTAGTGTATCTTTGTATCTTTGGGCTGTTTTGCGCAGCTGCAGCCGTTTCACCCACGCCGGCCCAAAACGACGACGCCAGCCACATAACTCACACTCACTGACACACACACAGAGAGAGAGAGATAGTTTGAGAGATAGAAAGAGATGCACATATAAGCATATGCTCATATGTCTAAGCAATTTATGGGTGAAAATCTGCGACTTTTACAAATGAAAATGCCATAAATTCAATTAGAGTTAGTTTTTTCTTCGCCTTCTTCTTCTTTTGCAAATCAGAGCAAATCGCATCCGATCCAATGAGGAGAAGAGCCTTCTTCTTCTGCTTTTCTTTTCGCCCCAATTGCTTTTTCGTACTACTCCAAAATGCTAATGCCAAATTAGTTTCGCGCATTTGATTCAATTATGTGGCAATTGTGATGTGGGGGATGGCGGAGTGGAAATGGTTGCCCCATTCACTATTTATTTAGAGAGTATGGCTAAACAAATATTGTAAATCTCTTTGAAGTTGATTCTCCATTGCCTCGCTTACTTTTAATTGCTTTCGCATTTAGCTCCGCTGACCAAGAAAACATGAAGGAAAAAAAGAAAAGAAAAAAAAGGAACACACATATTTTGTAAGCAGGCTGAAAATACCAACACACACGCACAAGCACATACAGTTTCCACTTGTAAATAATTTGGTAAAACGGAAAAAACCTATTGCAATAAAAATGTATGGCTTTTCTTTTGAAAGATTTGCGTAAATCTTACCAAAAGAAACTCATTGAGATTGATGCCTTCTTGCCCAAGAAATGAAATGAAATTAGTTTGTTTCTACTTTTTAATAGTTGTTGTTGTTGTTGTTGTTAGACATGGGCATTAATATGGGACACGACTGAGACTAACGGGTCAACATGATGTTGTTTGTAAATCGTGTGGGATTCCAGATTATATATGGGCCATATGCTATGGCTAAATATTTAATAGGCGAAACTGAAAGTTTTTAATCAACAAATTAATTCACAGCATCAATTTAATCACATACATGATGAGATGATGATGATGATGATGATGTTGGGAAATGCATCTATAAATAGACATTTGATATGTATCTATCCCGATCGTCTTCCCACATTTCTCAACCGAAAGCCATTTCAAAGATCGTCGAAATGATTTCCATTTAACCATTAGCAATTACTGTTCAATGAAAAAATCTATGCTAAGCATTATCATTACTAATTTCAACAATGTCTCGCTCTCTCCCTCTCTGATGTGCAAAATTGTTCATTAACTAAAAAACTATTGCCTTAATTATGTCGGCTTAGTTAGAATTATTTCAATTATTTAATTTAGCTAGTTGCACATTAAGGTCCAAGTTGCTTTTAGTTTATAATCAATTTAACAAATTCAATTCAATGTTAATCTGCATTTTAAATTAAGTTGCTCGATTATGTACACCTAATCATTGAATAATTATAGTATTTAGCTGTCATTCAAATATCAAATTCCATAAAAGAGCAGAAAGTTTTCAATAAACAGCAAAAAAAAAAAACAAATAGAATGCAGTTATTGCAAAAGTTGAGGGAATTGTTTAACTTTTGCTTTTAAAGGGTATCAGCACAAAACAGAACACAGTAGAGAGACTTTACTTTTTTCGTTGGTTTAACTTTAAAACTCGATATTAAGAACTCGAATAATGTTCATGACACAAAACATTTTCTTCACTTAAGAAATAAAACCAACTTTCCCAGAGGGTCAAAACTATCTATCTATGTTGCATAAAAGAAATGTTCCATTTCGAAATGAAAAACTTTGACATATTTGCATAGTTGCCTAAACTAAACTCGGTGGAAAATCGTATTGTTCTTTTTTTTCTAACTTATGCTTGAGAAACTATTACTTTTGTGCGGGTTTCCGCTGTATCCTACAGCATAAAAACTCTCCAAAAAAAGAGAACTGAGCTCATCGAACAAAATGTATCTATGTGGCACGCTTCTTTATGATATTGTTGTTGTTGTTATTGTTATTGTTGTACATCTGTTTGCTTTTGTTGAGGAATATGTATATTTATTTTTACGCGTTTTTTTTTTTTTTTTTTTGTTTCATTTCAGTTTTCGGCTGTGGTCCGCCTTCTCCCCGTTCTCTGTCGTCATTCAGCTAATTTGTTTACCTGAGAGAAACTCGCCCGTGTTGATTTTCAACACTTTTTTTTTGTTGGTGGGACCAACAGGTAAATTTTTCAGTTTTCAATTAAATTTTTTTGTTTCTAAGCATGAGAGCGGAAATTTAAATTATTTTGTTTTTCTTTTTTTTTTTGGCTGGGTCTAGAATCATTCAATGAATTTTCATTTCATGGAAATTTCTATATATAGGTATAAATATCGGTGTTGAAAAGCTTGAAACAAAATGTTTTCGACTGACTCATGAATTTTGCAGACATTTCAATCCAAATCAAAGAAATAATGGTCACTAGCAGTGAATGCTGTATACTCTTTCATTGCATTCAATCGATTTAATTATTTTTGGGATCTATTCAGTTTTTGGGGCTCCAAACGTCTTAACCATTACTAAATTGCCAGCTGGTTCATCCGATTATGAAATACTTAGTTTTTAACTTGACCTAATCAACGATTCTTTTCTGTTCTGGTTTTTGTGCAAAAGCCTTAACCTATTGAGTATGCATTTCGTGTGTAAGGGCAATAACAAGTACTGAAAGGAAGAGCAAAAAATTGTAAATCAAATCAAATGTTTAACACATGGAGCGGTTTGAGAATGGAAAATGAGGCGAAATTTTTGTACAATTTTTGGTTTCGTTTTACTTTTTCTCTGTTTTGTGTGCGTGTTTTTTTTTTGTGCCCGAAAAAAAGTGGCACAAAGTGGTTGCATGAATAAAAACAAGAAGAGGAAGATGAAGTGCCAGAAAAAACCTAAAAAAAAAAGAATCATCGCTGCCTATAATTATTGAATGGCCAGAGAGAAGAACAGCAAACTTGTAGAGCTTCACCCAAAAACAAAAACGAACTCAAGTTCAAACAATCTCAAGTTGAGGCCTTTACACGCACTCCAATGTGTGTGTGTGTGTGTGTGTGTGTGTGTGTGTGTGTGAGCAAGGCCCAAAAGTTTCTCTGCATTTTGGAGAGATTCTGCGGTTTTTTTTGTTGTTTTTGGAGCCAGACAGCAGCAGGTAGGTATAGACATAGGTAGTCAGCAGCTGCGCCTAATTGTTAAAAAGTATCTTGCAGATACATTTCTTTTGTCACGTTAGAACGCTTCTGATGTCAGACAAACAACCTTGAACCTTTTTGTTTTTATGTAGTTTGAAATATTTATAACTGCTATCAACACAACTTTTGCTTTCGTTATTTAGTTTTTTGTTGTGTTCAGTTTAGGTTTCGGGTTTTTTTTTGGGGTTTGTGTGTGTGTGTTTTTTTGTGCTAATTGGCGCGGAAATTGTTGAAGCCGGTTTAAATCCAGTTTTGGGCATTATTAGATTCATAGATGTGGCGTTAATAGACAAATATTTGACTTATAGCTTTAGGGGTCGGGGCAGAATAGGAATTTCGGTTCCAAACGAAACGCAAATAAGAAAAAGCAAACAAAAGTCTTCATATAATATATATCGATAATTGTGATTGAAACATTGAAATCACTATAAAAGACTACATCCATAATGCCACGATCGATCAAAGTCGGGCAACTAATTGGAATAATTGGTTTATTTTCTAGAGCTTGATTCCCAGCACTTTTCTATTTGCCATAACAGAGAACACCTCCATGCATCTCTCCTCAATGAAATCTCAAAAGTAACATCATTTATCTGTTTTGGCCATGTATCGAAACTATGATTTTTGAAAGTATGCAGCCACACTAATTTGATTATTCATTATAAAATTCTTTATGACACAAAGGTTGACATCTCTTTCCTTTAATCTTTCAATATCAATAAAAATGTTTGTATACTTTGGCTACGAATATCAAAATTTACCCATTTGGGCTTTTAATTATTCAAAATATGCAGCCACACTAATTTACATTGAATTTTTCTTAAGCATTTAACATTCTTTTTGAAACATTAATTATGGCCATTTCTTGAACGTTGCCAAAAGCAAACTTTTGGCTCTGCTTGCCTTATATAAACTAATTGCCAATTTTCATTAAGATTAATGTTGGGCCAAAAATCGATAAAGAAAAATGCTGCATGTCAACTTATGACAGACATCTGAAGGGCTAAGAATAACTTAAAGTGATGGCATTGAGATGAAAAACTCAAATGATTGCTCGGAGCAAAAGTGAATCATCAGTGAAATTAGCATCAATCAGCATATTAGCACCTGCAAAAATGTACTCTCGTTCATTTCTATTGGTATTGAAATTTAACTATTTAATATTTGATCTTGTGTGAAATAATTCAATTTTGAATTGTTTGTTGAAACCCATTTTCATCGTCTCCGCACAGACATACAGATAGATAGATAGCTAGATAGATAGATATAGAGATGTTGACTCTATGGTTTTGATAGTGGTCGTGGTGACGGTGTCTACAACTCACTTGCAATAGCGCTATCACCAGTTGGATGGGTCCACATCGGACAACAACTGTGCCAATGGTGGTGGCTCGTAGGGACGAGGTTGTGGACATGGCCTGGCTTGGCGTTGGCGATGATGATGACATTGTTGCTGAATAATTGAAGGCATCTAGCTGGGATTGCTGTTGATGTTGTTGCTGTTGTTGTTGGTGGTGTTGGTGTTGGTGTTGTTGGGGCTGGCGACTTGAGGAGGCAGCCGAGTAGAGCGAAGACATCGATGAGTCTATGGTTTGTCGGTGTTCCATGGTCGAAGCGGGTGATGTGATGTATGTGTGTTGTGAGTGTTGTTGTTGTTGTCGTTGCTGTTGTTGTTGTTGTTGTTGTTGTTGTTGTTGTTGTTGTTGTTGTTGTTGTTGTTGTTGTTATTGTTGTCGGCTTAGCGACTATGTTGCTGTGTGTACGTGTGTGTGTGGGCGGTTTTTTAATCTTTCTCGTTTAGTTTTCTTTTGTTTTCTATTTGCACGCGCGCGCTTCTCCTTTAAGTTAACTTTACTTGATGTACATTTTGTGTTTTATTTTTTTCTTGTTTTCAACTTCCAAGAGACAAGCACACAAAAAAAAAGAATACAAAAAAAAATTGTTAGTTTTTGGGTTCGTTTTGTTTTTTGTTGTGGTTCGTTTTGCGATTTTTGTTTCGTTGCGAGCGCTATCAACGCCGGCGATCGTCTGACGAGCTCATAGCGGGTCTCACGTAGAACCCGAAAAGTAAAGAAAAAAAAAATTAACATACATTTTCTATATACCCTCTACAGAGAGGGGATAGAGGGTAGCCTAAGGTCTGCAGCATTTCTGTCATATTTGGACTGTGTTTCGTCCTGATAGACTTTTACTTTAAACTCCTACAAATGGCGACTATTGTCAGATCACATTATCTAAGCACTCATTTGAAATTGAATTTTATCTGAAGCAGTTTTAAGGTTCATGTATTTGGTTAGATCTTGGCTATGAATATAGAGAAGATATAGTAAAGCATTTACACTTGTGGCTTTAGTAGAGGGTATTAGCTTAGCTGTTCATTTTTATTTACATTGAACATTTTGCAAATAAATCGGCTATGACTTCATGCTCTCTGGCTGTTTATTATTGTACACTAAGCACAACAATGTCTATATATATATATATACATATATAAGAAGCTACATATATGTGTGTGTGTGTGTGTGTTTGTATTCTCTATAGCCTCACACTTTTTCTTGTCTATGTGTGTAACTGTGTTTTTGCATATTGAGCCTGAGAAATTGCCTTTGATGCTGCTGCGTGTACAATATGCCACCAACCCCAGCCTCATCCCCTTCGACCCCTTCTCTGATTCGATGACAATGCTCAATTTGTGCTATTTTTAACACAAAACTATTGAGTAAAAATTTTTGCGTTTTCTTTGCGTCTAAACTGTTGTTTTACCCCAGATACAGATACTCGCGGATGTGCGTCAAGCTAATCATTTGTATCACAAAGATACATTTTCTAAGGAACACATTAGAGAGAGAGAGAGAGAGAGAGAGAGAGAGAGAGAGAGAGGGTGAGGGTACGCTGAACAACATGTGCCAATTGCATTGGCAGAAATACATATGTAATTTTTTTTTGTTAGTTTTTCTATTCAATATATTTTGTTTTGTTATTCCAATTTATAGGTGTATTTTTGAAATATTACGTATACGACGCATACGTCTGAGCATGGTAGGGAGAGCAGTATGAGTTTGCGAGCAGCCGTCTTTTTTTTGTGTGTGTATTAGGTAATCATGCTTTCAATTCAATTTTTAATAGCCTCCTGCCTGCTGCCGGGCCGGCTAACTGACTGACTGGCCCAGCGTAAATGTAAACTATTTTAATTGTACTTTTTTGTTGGTGGCTAAAAATAAGTATCTATGAAATAATACCAACAAGAAATCACAGATAGAAAAAAAAAAACGATAAACGTTTACAGTATGCGACGCGCCAAGTAATATATAGGAAATGCCTTTTTGGAAGAACACATGCCAAGGCAAGAATAATGGGTGGGGCCCCCATGAATTTTCGAAGCTCACATATTTTTGAAACATTGCATACGTTTCTCCAAAAATTTTGATCTAAATATGTTTATATATTGGCCTTAAACAGGAAAGAGTTAACTAACTTTATTTCAAACACTGTAGTTAACATTAAAATTGCAAAAACATATCAAAGCAATGAAAATATTTAAAAAAAAAAATCCCTAAATAAATAATTCAATTAAGAGTTCGAAACTTTAAGAAAACTTTTAGAATTTATTGAATCGATTTTAAAATTCAGAGAATTTTTGGCTTTTATTTTTGACATTTTCATAGAATTCTTGTGAATTTCGTGCAAATTTATTAGGCACTTCCCTTTATGCATTGCCATTTGTTTCTTGTATGATTTGTTTATCGGAATCAGTTCCAATCTGTGTTTAACTATCCAACAGATGCAACTTTTTTGATTTTTATGATTTGTGGCAAAAGAATTAAGTTTGTTTGTTAATTAAATTGGTTAGGCCTAAGAAAAATTTCATTTCAGTTTTGCCCATTTCAAAATTGTTTAATGAATCAACTTGCCACATAATATATATGCATATAGATATTCTGTTTATAAATTATGTTTTTTCTACTTTGTGTGTGTGTTTTTTTTGTTTTTTTTTTTTGCATTTTCTATGTCAACATTTAATTTAGGTTTCGTTTTGTTTTTTGATTTTCGATAGATAGAAATGTTTTTTTTTCTTCTGATTTTTGTTTGGGGGTCGCAGCCAACTAATTTTTGACAAACCTGAGAAAATCTGTGGGGGCACAACAACAATAAATTTAGAACACATTAGCCAAAAAAAAAAACCCACAAAACGAAACAGAACCAAATTGCAAAATAAAAGCAAAAATTATGGAACCACATGAAACTAACAATAATAATAATATTATATGATAGCCATCAAAGTTTTCTAGTGGGTCCAACAGATTTATTGTTCTTGTTTCATAGATTTATTTACATATTTTCGGGGAAAAAAGGGGAATTATTCGCACATTTTTTGAATTTTTCGAATCTCAGGTTAAGGATATATATTTTGAGAGAGAGAGAAAAAAAAACTAAACATTCAACAATAACAACAACAAATTAAAAATTCAAAAATATTGAAAACGTATTGCGCAGAACCCGTGCGCCGCTTGCCGAACAACCGGAACGACGCGAACTTCGAACAAGACTGACCAAAAGGCATAGACTGGGAGGCCCAGCCAGCCCCCCAAATGCCTGCTGAGATCACTATGCGAGAGAAGCGCGAGAGAAGTCACTCTCTCGAAGCCTCAAGCAGATGTTTAACCGTTTCGCTCGCTCGGCCCATGCTTTCGATCATCTTTCTACAAACACACTCGCTACTCCTCACACTCTCGTTTCATTGTCTGTCCCTCCAACTCGATCTCTCACTCTTTGTCTCTCACTCACTCTCTCTCCCTCTCTCGCATTGAGCTAAGTTTCGACAAAAAGCCGGCTCAAACTTGGGAGAGACCCGGTGTTTTTGCGGGGCAGAGGGGAAAGAGACCCTGGCTGGCGGTCATATCGGTGGTTGGCGGTCGAAGAGGGCCGGCGACATAAATAAACAAGTGCTCTTGGCATTCGGTGCGTCGTTAATTCATGATTTCAATTTTTAATGCCCTGCGCCCGGCTTTTCACCAATCACAAGAACAGCAAGCAACAGCGTCAGTTCAAATATACAATCTAGTAGACTACCTGCATACCCTACATACATATATAGATCCAAAGGTATTGAAAATTATTACCCTAAAGTTCCCAAAAAGGTTGGCTCTAACTTTAGAAACATTTTTCACATTTCTTCCACAGATAGATAGAAGATATTTAGAGACATCGAAGCATATCTAAGTTTTTATAATAATTACACAATTTGAAAAATTCATATTCCATATCTATAAAATCATTTGTGTTGGAGTGGAACTGTTGGAGTCGGCGGTTGTAACCAACTTGGGGGGCAATTGCTTTGAGAATTCAAATTTTAGCAATTTAAAAGGTAAATTATCGTTTTTCAAAGAGAATATATTCCTCAGTTGCTTCCCATAAAGCGCTTAACTTATTATTATAGCTGTAGAAATGATCAGTCCCAAAATATTTTTACTGCTTTAGGAGTTTAGTTGGCATGGTCAAGTGCCAAAATGCTCCAAGTACCTTGTGACCTATAAATGCAGGGTATATCCGACCACAATGTGCTGAAGTGCAGCTATGGGTACTTTAATAGCAGAACAACAGAGTAGGCAAAGATCAGGGGACAATGACGACGAGGTGGTAAGAGAGAGATGAGGGGAGGTAGCAATGTTCGGGGAACAGCAACCTGGCTGCATCATCATCACCATCATTATCATCATCATCATCATCATCATCATCGTCTCTTAATAGAAAGCAACAAGCGGCCATGAACTATCCCGCCCGCCCGCATTCAAGACGGACCTCTCCGACCCCTTGTCTTCTATGAATCTTACATGCAAGACGGTTCCACCCTCCGGTCTCCCATCTTGTATGCCTCTTGCTGGCTGCACTTCATCATCGACTGCGTCGAAGTATTTTCCGCTACTTGAGCGTCCGAAATGCGTGTGGCAGGCAATGTTTTGGCCTTACATTTTCGACTTTAGCCGACGATTCTGACTCTGACTTTGAGAGACAAGCAACTTCGCGGGAAGGCCGCTGCGGCCACTGCAAATGCATTTTTTTTTCTGGTGTTCGTGCTGAGCCGTGCCGTTCCGTTGCATGCAGCCGCCGCCTCAGCCGTGGCAGCGGTTGCTGCACCAATCAAACTTTTTGCCTTATTATTATTTTTCTTTTTGAGCTATCAACAACGAAAAATTTATTGAATTATTTTTTCAGCGCTGTCACGAAATCTGCGCCCTGGTGAAATTAAATCAGAAAATCAAATAAAATAGAGACGCGAGTAGAGCAAATAAAATGGATTTTCCATGAAAATGGCAAGTTACAAATACAGAAAATTTTTATAATTTACAGATCAATGGATTTCCTTTGTTTTCCCATCTAAACACCACCATCACCCACAAAACATACAATAGAACTTGAAATTATTTATTGCATTTTAATTGAGATTAATGAGCCACCCGAACGACCCTCATGCTTCCCAGAGTAGTGCCACATCCCATCCTCTTTCCCCTTTTTGACATATCACATTTCTCATAATTGAGCGGCACTTGAAGTGTTTAGGCAAAAACCAAAAACCACCCACAGTGTTTATATGTAAGATGAAAGGAATCATACTCAACGAATTCTTGATACTCTGATGCTGAGTTCTATGTGAAATGTGATAAAAGAACTACAAATCATAAATCAGCATTAGAAATGTTTTAGGTTTTGAGTGGTTCATGCACATATCTAATATATTTGAGTAACGCTCATAGAAGCTGAACGAAGACCATTGGGAATTGCAAATACCATATTTAACAGGGTATAAACGATTCAAAATTATTCACCCACTGCTCGATTAGGCATGACATTCAATTGTATGCTTGTCTTTCTTTAGCTAATGCATAATACGATAATTCATTTAAATTGCCATCAAATCGGCAAAGAAATCAATAACAATATCCTATATTTTTGATGAACAACACCATGAATGAAGGGATCTTCAAGATATTAATGGGGGGGCGTCCAAGCCCCCAGACTCTCTCCCTGGATCCGTTCATGGAAAACGCATATTTAAACAGATTGTAACTCTTAAATGCAATATGTAGTCATTCGGCAACAAAATGTTTATAACGCATTTAAACGACATGAATCTATTTGAGACAAAATTATGGTGATTCTATTCTATTCTAATTTACTGTATGTTTGATTAAATTTAGTCATGGAATTGTCTTTATGAATGTTGGAAATGAATTTTTTATATTGTTATTTCTTATAAAAAATGCAATTCTCTTTTGCTACTTTTGCTTTTATTGACTAAAATCATAATTAGACAGATTAACAATTAATTTGTTTTTCAGTTTTAATTATTTTGTTTGCAGAAAGCGTTTTTCAAATTGAACATAAGGTAAAAATAATAGATCAGTCTATTGAAATCAGAAATGAATAGAAAATTGTGAAATATTGCTTAAGCGCTCCTTTTTTGGCTTCACTGTATCTACCAAGCCCTAAAAGAAAAATTAATCAGTCAGAACTGAAAACGATCCCAAAGAAGCAGTGCATCATCTACGCAGCCCTGACATCGGCACATGTTTTAGGTAGAGATACATTTTCATGCCCTGCCCAAAAGTATGCATTAAGTTTACTCATTTGGTTGTTGGTTTTCGATCTTTTTTGCTGAAAAGTTTCAAGTTCAAAAAGATTTAAATTTCATAAATTAGTTTAAATTTATTGATTAAGTTATTATTTTCATTATATTGTGACTGTAAGGAAATATTTTTAAAATAATTATTATATATTTCTGGAATATTTAGAATTTAAGGTTAATCGCCAAACAGTTTTGTCAAATATTTAAAAGATTAAAAATTTAAATAACTAAATGTGTATAATAAATAAATTTATATATATATTTAGATAATTTATATTTTGGAATTCTCTAATCATTTTGCAGGCAATATTTTTTGTTTAAAAACTAAATTTTAGCTAACATAATAATTTAAAATAAAACTTTAAACATGCACACACAAAAAAAAAGTAAATAAAAAAACAAATGCCAAAAAAAAAACTTTTCCTTTAGCTCATGAGCTAAAATAGACTAATTTCAAATGAATAGAGATGAGAGAAAACATGAATAATATGCCAACTAATTTAAATGAATGGCAAGACTGATGTTGGAAAAGCAAATGGCTCGAGGATTGTTAATTGGGCAGGCATACATAAATGGCGGGACAGGCAGTCAGGGTTATTCCGATCTGTCTCTGTTCTCTTAGATCTTTTAAAGGAATCCCTTGATCGTTTGTTTAGTTATGTTTTCGTAATATTTGCTGCGTCGCCACGAAGCAGGCGGCTTCGTTTCGTTGGAGTTAGTAGCAGGAGATGTAGCTGCAGCTGTAGCTGAAGTTGGAGCATTGCGACAGTTCGCACTCACCTCTGGTGTATGGGCTGTGGATACACTGGGTGCCAATTCGGTGGTAATGCCAGAGGCTAAGCCAAAACCTTCTAGCTCACTATCAGATTCGATGGGTTGTGGCATGGGATGCAGCTGTTGCTGCTCATCATCGGGCGTGGGAGTCACACTTTGACTATGCAAATCGGCCACTCCGGCCACACTATCCTGATCATCCGCCTTGCTTGGCTGTTGAGCCGAAAAATAGCTTAATTCGGAGCTATCAAAGGACATATTATGCACTGGTGATTGTGGTAGTTCTGGTATTTCAAATGTGCTCAGTGTTGAGTCATCGGCCTCGTCAAAGGAATTCTTGGCTGAGCCTATATACGAGCTGGTTCGACCAGATGCCGTTTGAAATGATGATGAGTGCGAATTCGGTGTGAAGTTGCCCTCAGACGCAGTGGCAAAAGACTCATCTTCGGTGGAACGGGATTGCCAATCCTTACAATTGAAATAATATAAATTTATATTAGTGTATACATATACATATGTAAACATTAGATTAGTTTCAAAAATATATATAAAAGATATTTTTAGAAATGTTTGGCTCACCTCAATATTACCCAGCTTCTTACTATTACTGGGACCATCGACTTCGCCCTCTTGCTGAACATCTCGGATAACAGCATCCAAGGATTCAGCCACTTCGGCAATGGCGCTTAGTTTATGGGTTATTGCAGCACAGGCCAATTCATTGCTACCAGTTGGTAGAATCTTTAGAGTAGCTGGTGGCGATGTTTCACCACTAAGAGCTTCACTGCCCGCACTACTCGTGCGACCACTGTCATGCAAGGGACTTGGACTGCTATCCAAGGGCAGCTCATCGGCCACAACACTGAAATCGGGAGTGAAATGTGAGTTATCTATTTGCAACTGTAGACCAGCAGATACTGCTGCTTCCGCTTCCGAGTCCAATGAAGCAGTGCGTGAGTGTGAGGGTGTTGGTTCTTCGGTGTCATTGTCTGTATAATCACTTTGAGGATATGTTTCGCTATCATTACGTATTAGGGCCTTGATCTTGTCGAGACTGTGTTGCACATTATCCTCTTTATTCACATTATCTTCGTCATTTTCCTTTTCCACCTCATCCTCCCCCTCCTCCTCCTCCTCTAGTATGATATCACGTTCGATAGAAGCTTTGGCTATTTTCGTTTTGACACTTGAAGTGCTGGCAGTTTCATCATCATCATCATCATCATAATCTCCATCAGCCTCAACATCATCGCCGTCTTCGTCATTATCTTCAGAGCTTAATTCGGGCAATTTGGTTGATTCATTGATGGCTTCCAAGAGTTTTGATAACTCATTCGTGGAATCGCTTAGACTTTCCTCATGGCCATTACTACTATAGAGATCCTCTTCCTCACTGGCCAATGGAGCACAAGATGTGATATTATGAACAGTAAGGCTGGCAATTTGATGACTTTCCTTTGGCTCATCATCTTCTTTGGGCGGCTCGTCCACCACAATGCTGGGCACTTCCGGCATTGTGGTTGCCGCCTCTATTGTCTCCTCATCGGCCTTCTTGGCAAACAAATTACGAAATCTGGCAAACATTTATGTGTATGAACCCCCCTTGCCTATAGCAAGTTTATTTTTGCTGTTCTGGCGCCTCCTCCTTAGGGATGAAGACAATTACTTTGACGCAATAGTTGAAACACGCGTTTGGCTCGCGGCCAATCACTCCGATAATTGTGGATTATTATAATTGTTCAGTTTTTGGCGGGGGAGGGGGAGGGGGCCCACAAACAAGTGAGAAACGGGGTGGTGGTGAAGTATGAAGACACTTCTAAAATTAACACCAAATCTTTGCTACTCTTTAACCCAATTCCACGTTGGATATTTTAGTTTTTGTTCCAGCAGTTGGTTTTCTCTTCCCTCTTTCTCTCTCTCTATGAATGTTCCATTAATTTGACAACTTGACAGTTGCTCTCACTATTATATATATATATCGTATATATACATATATCTATCTGAACCACAAACCGACGCGCCACTTTTTCTTTCGTATTTTGTTGTCTTTTTGCTCCGTTCCCGTCACGCACTACGCTGGACCACGCACCGAAATAGACTGTCGCTCTGTGGATGGGCTGTGGATGAAGGAAAAGTCCGCTCGGTCGCCTCTGCTCTGTTGTTTTTGTTTTTTCCGCCGCTTGTCATTTGTTTTATTCTGTCAAAAATTTATTTCTATACTCTGTCAAAGACTATTTGCAGTTCATAAAGAACTTTGTAGTATCTTACTTAACTGACTGTCCAAGAAGTTGAAAAACTTACCTAGGTAGGAAATATTTATAAAGGTAAAAGTCTTAGAAAAGATCCTTTTATAACGACATTATGCAAATTAAAGGATATTTCGATAACAACAGCTCACTCACATATTTGTTCTCCCATTTTTAAGAGTATTATTTTGTTCGTCGCATTGGTCTTGTTTTAAGAACTTATTAGTGGTTCTATTCCTTTTCGTGACAGCGTCTAATGTTGAGTGTATTTTAAGAGATTTGAGTGAAATTCGTTTTCGCTGGTTGTATTGTCGGTATAGTTTTGCTTTTTTCTTTATACGCCTGACATTTGCTTTACGTGATTCGAGAATCTACATATGTGTAGAGCATAATGAATGAGCTTCGGCCAATCCTCACGCAGCTCACGCAACTGCTGGAAGAGACTATTCACTTTACTTACCTCTTGCCAGTTAGAGAGTCCAAGATGAACGGCTCCTTCAAACGTTTCTTGAGAAGTCTACCTAGTCGGACCATGCGACCCACTTCCACTAGAAGCTGTTCCCGGGCCATTAAATGACGCTGCAAACGGGCTGGTAATTCACCCAGAGTTTTATAAACCGGTGATAGTTCGGGAGAAAGATCCGCATCCGCATCGCTGCTTATTCCGCTGCTGCTGCGATTATGTTGCTGCCGTTGCTGCTGATGCAGCTGAGTGGCCAATTCCTGGGTGAGCAGGGGTCGCAATTCCCTCAATTGGCGATAGTATGCCTCCACACTGCGATGGAATACAGCTGAGACACGCAGTCGTGTCATTTGCTCTTGGGCTATCGATTGAAGGCTATGCCAGGTGTGCTGCAATTGCTGGGAAATGAGTTCAGGATCGGACAGTGCTAGTTTGCAGCACAGACGTAAAGTCTGCGATGCCTCCACTAACTGGCAACCATAGTTGTAAATGCTCTGCAAGCAAAAAAGAGTCAGAGAGTAGGAGAACAGTTAGCCGAAAACTTGCTTGCACCACCGAAAAAAAAGAAAAACAAATATAAGTATGTATTGTATAAACAAAACTCACCCGTCCGGTTTCCTCGAAACCCTGAAGCTCATCCTTCTGCAGCTGAATCTCGTGTATGTTGCAGCCAACATGTGAGTGACACCGCAACAAGACGGCATATAACTCGCCCAGCCAATCCAGTGCACGTCTTGCATCTTCCTCATAGGCATGGATGTGGGTCACCTGCTCCAAGGTGAGCCGCTGCAATGCCAGACGCTGTCCGCACAGCTGTCGTCGCTCACGACTCGCATCGAGCTGGCGTCGCAGCTGGGCAATGTCGTTGCTGTAGTCCAGCTGGAGGTCACGGCCCAAGGCATCTTTCACCGGCATGGCAAGCATGTCGCTTAGTTTTTCGCCCTCGCGAACAAGTTCGCGTTCGACCAGAGCTGTACGAACAAGTTTGAATGAAAAACTCTCTCACTCTTTCTCTCTCAGTGCGATCGTTTAATAGACCATGACTTACCCATCATCTGTTGATTACTCTTCAATTGCATAAGCATTTGTTCGGCCTCTGGCCATTGCAGAGATCGACTATCCACCTCCATCACATGTTGTCCAGTGATCAGAAGCTCTTCAAATTGATCGAGCAGCCGATGAAAACGCAATGCAGTCATCAAAATGTTACGACGCCTTTCCAGGCGCTTGGCAAACGAACGGCAAACAAATTGCATAAAATCCCTTTGGGATAACAAATCCTGGCACACGGACAATTTCTCTGTACGCTCTTTAACGAATTGCTCAATTTTGTAAAGAAGTTCGGCATAGCAGCCATAGGTATCACGGCATTCCATTTCCAATTGATCATGGGCCGCACGCAGTGTCTCACAGGCTCGCACATCCCTGCCTACGCTACGTTGTCGGCTAAGCAGTTGTTCGGCCTGCTGTAAAATCCAGTTGGTGACAAAGGCTACGCCCTCCTCCAAAGTACTAAGCTCGCGTGCCTCTCGCAGCGATCTAAGTAACTCCAGCCAAGCGGTTCGTATGGCTGTTTGTTTCTTTTCGATCTCATTCAACCTCAACTCGATGCGGGCACGCTCACAGACGAGGTCGGGTGGCAATGCGGGCTTGCCACCGGCGGCAGCGTTGAGGACGGTGGGAGAGGTGGTTATTGTTGTCTCTACTGCGCTTGCTGCTGCTTGTGGAGCAACAGGTGCGGCCGCTTGTGGCGTTTCATAGACCTCGTTAAAGCGAGCCAAGATCGCATTACCTGAGCAAAGAGAAATGTGTGTAAAAAAACAAAAAAAATAAAAGGTTGTCGCATTAGTTTCAATGAAAGCCCTCTTTATTAACTCATTTTCATTTCAACTGTGAGAGAGAGAGAGAGAGAGCGGGAGGTTAGGTTACGTTTCGATAAAGAAAAAGTGAAATCCCTTCCTGGTCTAGAAGTCACTCTGTCTAGTCGGAGCGTTGGCATGTGTCAGTTTTCGTTGCGCATCAATGATTTTTATAGCCGCCAAGTGAAAGGTCACGATTTTCATTTTATAGTCGCACCCACACACACGCCATTCAACCACACCAACAATAGCAGCTCTCTGCATGTCTGTCTACTCGTTTTCAATACTCTGACAATAGCTACAGTTCAATCCTTTCATAAGTGCAGGCAATATAAAACAAAGTTCGATCAACTATGTATACATGATCCCACTGAAATCTGCCCTTTTTTGCAAATTCTTTATTGCTGACCGCAAATATTCCGACTGCCTGTAACCGCAAAACAAAAACAACAAAAAATAGTCCCGAAAGTCAGCTTAATTAGGTTTCGCTTGAGAATCTCAATTATTTAAAAAAGTGAGAGTTTTTGTCTTTTAGAATTTTAAATCGAGTTTAGAAGTTCATTCGTTTGATTAAACACAGAACCAATAAAAAGCCTCAGAATGTCTAGATGGAAAAGATAACCATAAATTGACTGAAATTATAATTGATAGTATGATTAATAAGAAAGATTTAAGAGTTTCAAATTGAAACAATAGATTAAACTAGATATTTAATTGTGCCTTGTATTTGTGCTGTTAACTTCTGTATTTAGATTAAACTTAATCATTAATTGAACTTAAATATCGAAAACCAATTTACAGATAAACAACACAAATTTAGCAATTAAAACCTTAAGTTGAAAACGTGTAAAAACCCTTTCTACATTAAGAGAACTTTTCAATGTTATTTAGTGTCAAAAACAATCAGTTGATAAACACGAACACGAATCGTAGAAAAAGAAAAAAGAAACAAAGAAACAGAAACAAGTTTGGCAAACACATTTTTTTTTTATGATTTCTAATTGAAATACGCACAAAAACAAAACAAAAAAATCAATGCTGTTTGTGATTTGCTTGTCACATGGTGGTTCTGCGTTCCCCCCTTTCAGCCCCTTTCCCTAATATAGACCGTAACTGGCAACTCGTTTGTCGTTTTGTCGTCGGCGTTGAGCGAGAGAGGGCATTGAAATTATGTTAATTGCTGTCAGAGCTCTTCTCATCAGCCGTTCGAAAAACGAAAAACGAAAGACTGAGGCAACAAACTTGCACACTATGAATTGAACTTGTTCGGAAGACTTCTTACCCATTTCAATCGCTGACTCAATACTACGCTGAACGTGGGTATGCAACTGGGCGCTTTTCTTCAACTCAACATCCGCTTCCGTTGGTCTCAGGGATTTGTTGCCACTTAAAAGTTTAAGCAACTGCTCCATTCCAGCCAATGTCTGAGCATGAGTCTTGGTGAATTCATCAATTGACTGCAAAAAGAAAAAAAAAAAGAAAAATCAAATTAAATGCAACTCCATTTCAATTTCTGTTGCTTACCTTGCGCTGCTGCAGCCACAGATCATAATTGAATTGCAGGTTACCGCCCAGTTCCTCGGGCAAATTGTTAGGCTCTACATACTTGGCCAGCCGTGCCTTCGACAAAACCAAGGGCTTTCAAGGGGGGAAATGGGCAAGAAAATGACTCCTTTATCGTGGCGGTGTGTAGAAAAATCTAGGTTAACGCTAACTTACCTCGCCTTTGATTTGAGATTTGGCGCATGGCTCCACATGCTTTTCCCAGAAACCCTCCGATCTGACTAGATACAAATCGACGCTTATATCGCCACCAAATAAAGCATAGATCTCACGCACATGTTGCCGTGAGATACGGGAGCTGGTCTCTTGGGCATTTACTATCACGCTGACACCGTTTTGCAAGATCGAAGCACTGGCCGAAAGACAGATAAAGGAAAAGTTTAAAGATTTTGTGAATAGGGGGGGTATAGAGGGGGTAAACCGAAATCTCTTGATTGGGTTGCCAGTTTAAATTTTAATTAACAACTTTAGCTTAGGCTTTGGTTTTGGTTTGTTTGTTCGTTTGTTTCTTTTGTGACCTAATGCCAGACTTTTTGATTGATCACTATAAAAAATGTATCCATAATTTATTTCGTTTTTTCTTCGTCATTTCATTGTGGCTCATAAAATTAAATAATTTTCTTGTTGTGCTAATAAACAAATAAAAACTAGGCAAACAATAGACAGACTAAATATCATTTACCATCTATCAAATGGTGCTGATTATGGGCCTAACTTTGAATTGACATACAAATGTATATTCCTAGTTCAGTATAATTACAGAATAATGCAATTACAACTAAGCTACTTTTATATAAGTTTAAGTTTAGTAAGTACATTTATTAATTCAATTCTTTTGATTTACGATAGACTACTTTTCAGTTACTTTTTAACTTTCTTAGTTGTTACTTTAAGTTGATGTTCTATCTAAAATTTGATTTGATTGTAAAACAAGTTTCAACTGGCCTACTTCGAGTACAATAGGATGAAAAATATTAATATAGATTAACCTGGAATAGGGAACACGCCCTACACAGCGAGAAAAACAAATTATTGAAAAACTGAACAAAATCGGAAAAACGTTATAATTATATATGATAATTATAGAACATGGGAAAAACTTTTTATAGCAATTGTGATTAAATTGTTCTATGTAAAACTGATATAAAAGAAAGGGTTTAACTTAGAAGTAGCCATCTTCTGCAGTATCTTTTGGAATGAAAGAGTATTTCTTTAGTCGTACTTATACCTAACACATATGTATTTCCTATTAATACTCGATCAAAATTTGTCAAACTCATGAAAAATATCTTTTGCCTTCGAACAGTTAAAAGAGAAGTTCTATAGATAGGATTAGCATATGAATGGCCAGATATTGTCAACATCTTTGACTATCAGCATAGCTCTTAGGCCTTTTTATTATCTTATTCTATCTCTCTCTCTCTCTCGTATACCCTGCACCATAGCTAATGAAAAGTCTAAAATATAATGTAAAAACGTATATCATCTGCGGGTTATTTGCATATTTCGGCCATATGTTAATTAGCTGGCGGCACTTTTTACTTCTTTCTTTCTTTTTTCGATTCCCACTTCCATCTAAAACCATGATATCTCACCTGAGCGAACGTTTGAGATAGTCCAAAGCCAACTGCAGACATCTGCGATTCCACATTTGTAGATCATTAAATGCATTTACTATGAATATGATCCGCTTCTGGCGATCGAAGCCCCCAGAAAGATAAACACTGCGAGTTTGCAGGGCATTCAACACGTCCTCCTCCATCTCAGATGTGATGGGACGATTGTTGGATAGATGGATGAATGGATAGATGGATCTATGGTTGTCGGTTTCTTCTTTAATTGCTGAATGAAACAGTCATTTCTATTGAGGATAAACCGAAAAAAAAGAAACGAAACAAACGTTTGTTTTTTTCTTTAAGTTTTTCAGATTTTTCTTTTTAATATTGTTTTTTGTTTGAAAATTAATACGAGTCACAGTTATATTGTTGGTATATGGGTGTTTTTGTTGTTGTTGTTGTTTGCTGCACAATGCATTTCCAAATGCCGCAGTCTATGCCTGAAGGGGACACATGGTTAGACGGTTGTCGGGGATCTGGTGGTCGGAGGGGGGTAAACATGTTTGACAAGTTGCAGCTAAAGTTTCAGCTCTCCACATGATTTTCACTATTTTAAGAGGTTTGCTTTGGTCTTACAGGCTAATGGAAAAATTCCAATTTGGTTTTTCTTTTTTGTGTATGTGTGTGTGTGTGTGTGTTTGTGTTGTTTTTTTTTTGCGCACATTTTTTCTTGCTTTTTGACACATATTGAAAGGCCGGTAAACTTTTTCTATGCCATCTTGAAGTTAATTTTCATTAACTGATAAGGGGAGAGGCCGGTCAATATATATATATTTCACTTCCCCTCAACTAATTCCACCTCGCTCTAACTGACTCCATCTTACTCACTCACTCACTTGAGGCATTCTTCCACTTGCAAAAAAAGGCAAAGAAAAGAAAAAGAAATCCTGTTTTTCCTCAAGTCTATCTTACAGTTATGCGTAAGTGGTTTCTCTTCCTCCATCTCTTGTATACTTTACTTGAAACTTGCTCCGCTTTTTTAGTACCCTTTGCCCAAGCAAAGTCTATCAGTTTGCGAATCAAACTCAGACAGAAACAGAGTGCTCAAAAAAGAACCTTCAAAAATATGTACAGATATGTACGTCGGATAAAGTGTGGAAAGTATGAGAGGTGGGGAGAATAGATTTCAAAATGTATCAGTTTCTGATTGTCAATAGTTTCAAACTGTGATTGACTAATTCATGGTAAGTTCTTATAATTTCAGATTATTATTTTGTCGATGGATCTATTCGTTTTTTGACTGCACTCCAATACCTCGAAATGAAAAGCAAATGGGCCTTATCTAGAGGGTATCGAACGGTATACGTCCTTATTGGCATTATTTATGCTATAGCCCTCTGTTTATGGGATTCTCTTCTATGTTTGAGGCAAAGCAATTTGCACTACACTGTAAAAATAACTAAAAGGCAACCTGTTTCAGTCACTTGCTAATGGTGGGGCAACTGCAGCAGAAGGAAGCTGGCTTAATAATTGTCAAGTTAGGTTAGCGGTTTTCTTTCTGTTTTGTACCCCACTAACCCCTACCCCCCAGCCCCCTTTTATGCTGTCTCTTTCTTGCTAGCTTGCACTGCGCATTGAATTTCAATTAATGTCAAACTTGCAAAAACAACTTTAACGTCAACTTCAACTTCATTATTTCAGGTTTCAAATGTCAGGCTAAAACAAAAAAAAAACAATGAAAAAAATTATAAATAAATGTAAAAAGAGTTATTACGACTGCGTTAAGCTTGCAAGAGAAAAGAAAAAAAAAAAAACAAAAAAAGGTAGCAGAAAATTGAAACCCCCGCGGGCTCGTAATGCCCCCTTTTTATTTTATTTTTTTTTTCGTTTAACTTTTTACTTCGGCACACCTTTTAGGCTGGGGCAAGTAAAAAATGCTACTAAAATAGACAAAAAACCTAGAGAAAGAGAAAGAAAACACACACAAAAATAAAAACAAAACAAAAAGAAAACACACACACACACAGACGCACACCATGAACCGTTTGTTTCCTAAACTTTCTTGAGAACTCTTTTTAAACTTTTTTGGTTGTTGTTGTTGCTGTCTTTTATATATATTTTTGGTTTGGTTTGGTTTGGTTTGGTTTTTGTTTTATGATATGACGATAAGATCTATGCGGGGCAAGCGAAAATGAATGTCGAGGGGCTTTTAAATTAATTGAAAAGTTCAACTGACAGCCAAGGCAACAACAGCAGCAACAACAACAATAACAATCAAACAACAAAAAGTCATTAACATTTCTTCATAAAAATTTGTTTTAACAGCTGACAAATGTTTCCAGTTCACTGTTATTTTATGTTGTAATTTGTCTTTAATTTCTTGTTGATCAAAATATTTCAATATGAATTATACTCTGTCTCCTACTTCTTACATCAAAGCAAAAAAAAAAGAAAAAAACAAAAATTGGCACTTGGCAAAACAAAAACAACACAAATTTCGAGAAAGATAAATAAACATATATTACGATCTGTTCAGATACGTTTATTAATTTCTTCTATCTCTCTAACCGAACCATTTCATTCCGTACCGATCCGACCCGATCCCCACTCTTTCGCTCCGTCTTCGTAGAGTTCATGCGCTCAACTAACTTGACTGAATAAACTGTGAGCCAAGTTTGGATCTGTCTACGGAGCTCGGTTGCAAGTTCGATGTTGCTGTTGGATCGCGTGTCAGCTGTTTGTTGTTGTTTTTTTTTGTTTTTTTTCGTTTTGCCGCATATCAATTCATGACGATTGTAGTTTTTCTCTCCGGTGATTTTTCTCCTGCACTGCACTGCACTCTGGCTGATTACTTGCACGTTTTGCCCTTTGTTTTTGTGTTTTTTTGGTTTCGTTGATATATGAGTGAAAAGCAAACCTGTTCGCATGTGAATTGAAGTTTGATGCTTCATGTTGTTGGAAGTTTCTTTAACGCTCTTTGCAAAATTAATACAAAACATGCGTTTTGTTCGCTGCGCCTGCCTGTTGTCTGTCTGTCTGATATCGGATTCGAATTGGGATTCTGTGCTGATGTGCGAGTCGCCAAAGGGTACGTTAACTTTATGGTAAAGTGCCTATGCCTCTTACTTTATTAAGTGACGGTTAGAGGTGATATTATACACATATACATATATTGAACTAAAATATGGAAGTTTAGTCTTAATGAAAATGTAACGGAAACATTATTGCTTTGTTTTTAGTTTACATTATTTAATGTTTACATAATAAACCAACCAATTACTCATCGAACTTTAGTCGCTATAACCGGACGGACGTTATAAGCGGAGTCGTTATAACCGGATTCTACTGTAATTACTTTGGTATACAGATACTTTGAAAATAATCTTTGGATGAAGAAATTCATACTCTACAGATCTTTCAAAGCAAAACTGGGTTTCAGCCGGCTTCAGGTCAATAAATCTTACTAATTTATAAGATTTTACATCATAGGCAGTACAAAAGGTGAGCAGGTTGTCTGTTATCTATGATGAGCCGACTTCCCTAAAGAATCCACAGTTGTAATGGCCATACCATATCTTCAACGCTAAAAGTAGTTGGGAATTCAAACGACATGAAGCGAGAAAAGAACGTCAAAGCTTGCAACTACAGATTCCACCTTTTTTGCGAAGCAAATATTTTGAAATATCTAAATAGAATAAGAATAAGAATAAAGTAAAGCAAATGGTTAATACATTTTCTAAATAACGTTTCTAAAAAATCGATTCGGCTTAAAGAGCTTTTTGTAACTTGTTAGCAATTGAATTAAACGCTGTTCAATGGCTTTAAAGGGTATTTAATATTTCATATATTTAGTTAATCGTTAACTCTCTCTCTCTTTCTGTCTCTCTTACTCTCCATTCTGCTGCTGTTGTTTTTGTTGTTTTATTCATGTACTGCACAACGTGGGAACTTTTAATTGTGTAAGCATGGAATCTCAAACAATACCAGGAATTGTTTTTTTTTCTTCTCCCTCTCTCTATATCTCTCTCTCTCTCTCCTTCTCCATGTCTCCCTCAATCGCGCTTTCGCTCTCACTGTCTTAATATTGTTTTTCTCACAGCAAATAGCAAAAATCCATAAACAAAAAAAATAACACTTGAAATGCGCAAAAGGATATCTACATATATATTTGGTATGCCATCTCTGACAAGGAAAATATCAAAGATTTATTGTGAGTGAATAAAGAAAAACAGTTTCGGGCATTACACACACACCCACATACACAAAAAGTTCCTTTATACCCAAATAGAAAAGGGTCTTCAGCTGGCCACGAGAGTGCGTGGAGAGGAAGATGATGCGGAGGGTAGGGGGCTTGACAGGAATTTGGCGACCCTTATAAACATGTCAATCACAAGTAAATTGTAGCAGATTTAATGGCCTGGCTCCAGTCCCAAATGCAAATGGCAATTGGCGGCTGCTGTGTCAGCAGTAGGAATGGAACACAGTAGGACGAGGCAGTAAGGACACTCTTTTACAGAGAATTTTCCATTTCGCTGCTTAGCAACAATTTATAGGCAATCTTTTAGAATAGGCCTTTTGGTAGTAGGTCTGCAAACCGAAACTGGATGCGGCTCCTCCGGTTCCTCTTGTTTCTCTTGTTTAATGAAAGTTAAAGTGCGTGCCAGGCTGGACAGGCACGTATGTA
Source organism: Drosophila paulistorum (assembly GCA_018152135.1). Lineage (NCBI taxonomy): Eukaryota > Metazoa > Arthropoda > Insecta > Diptera > Drosophilidae > Drosophila > Drosophila paulistorum. The sequence goes on from JAECXG010000690.1 coordinate 19,680,078, forward strand.
GGTGGTGGACTCGCTGGTGGGGACCAACATCATCCAAGGCTGCACTCAATTGCAGTCAGCCCATAAAAGCCGACCGCAAAATGGCGTCGAAAGCACTTCCGCTCGAGTTAAAAACAAAAAGTCATGCAAGAGACTACTCTACCCATCGTACGTGAAATGTTTTTGACTTGTTTTTTAATAACACACACACGAACACAACACAAAAAAAAAAAAAAAAAAAGAAACCGCCCTCTCCTTTCCTTCTGCTGCCTTCCTTATGCTGCGGCTGTTGCTCGACTCCAAGTCCGAGTTGTATAGCTTTAGCGGCTATTAGAAAATTGCGAAAATTGCGCACACGTTTTCCTCTCTGACAGCGTCGACGTCAGCGTTAACGTCGACGCCACTGACATTGCATGCTCTCGAGCAATTGAGTGCAGTTTCAGTTTTTAGCTGGCTTCAGATTTATTGCAGCGTCGAGACGGCTGCACATCAAGAATTTTAAACAGTTTTTGGTTTAGTTTATTAAGCGGCCAAACCAGCGAACCGACCAACCGACCCAACCAACCAACCCACCGACCCATCGACTGGACCGAACGATCCGTGCTGCTGCTAGATGGTTGTTGATGGGCCTCAACCTCAATATAGTTTGCCGGGCAGAAGCTCCTGCATAATTCATTTCAAGGTTTCAAGGGTTTTTCATTTCATTTCAGTAAAATAGTGAGATGCGTGCTCACTTTAAATCATTTAATACCCATTCATTCATTCATTCACCCAGTCACTCTTTTATGAAAAGCGAGTGTAAATTTCCCATTTCCACTTTCCCATGTACTCGTATTTCGTTAGCTACGGTTAATGTATGTATATACCTACGATTTTAAAGTGCTTCACATAATCTTTATGACCTATCTCTCTCTCACTCTCTCACTCTCTCTCTGTCTCTGTCATTTGCAGGCTAATCAAATTTCGCGCAAAAGAAAACTCAGGCAATCAGTAATGGCAAATGATTGGATTGAGTATCGGTGAGTAATTCATTTTATTTACTATTCCTATAAACTTTGAATGAATTCACTGATCCTTGGTACTTGAAATGTTATTAGAACTTTAAAAAAGACAAAAAGGTGAGTATCATAAAGTTATTTAGCCCTTTTGGATGTACATACATAATTTTATATAATTCATTTGAAATATTTTTTTAATCATGAGGCATGCTTTTGAAGCTTCTTCAGTTTATCTGCAACAGATGATATAATAATGGAATATTATTCTGATTATGCGAATTCGCATAACTCTTAATCATGCAGAATTCTTTTGAAGCATCTTCAGTTTTAACTTCAAATATTGGATAAAAAATTGATATTTGTTTTATAAAGTATTAAATAAATATTTACGTGTGAAGTGATTAAATGGTTGTAGTTAGTCTTTCCGGCAAGTTTTGTAATTAGTCCTCAGACGCTCAAACAATTTTGTCAAAAGAAACATTCATCTTAGAAAGGCCTAAGAACTATCGGTTTATGAAATTGTATTATGCTTAAGGATAAGTTCAGTCTTTATGCTTTATTTATGTATGTAATGAAAAAGATACAATCTCATAAAGTATTTAAAACTGCAAAGTCTAGAAAGTATTTAAAATTCTTAAATAATTGTACGTAATAAATGATCGGCCCTATACCTTTTATCATCCTTGACAAATGTATAAAATTGGCTACTCTAGATTATGAATGGAATATGTAAATTCAAGCGAATATACTTTATGCAGACAGTAAATCAAAAGTTTTTTGAGGTTTACTCATAATTTAGCAAGCAAGTTTTTGGCCACATTTTTGAAATGAACTCAACTTAAACCAATGTTTTATGAGTTGTCTTAGTCTATCTAACATGTGAATACAAAGTGTTTAAAGTCCATGAAATGCCATCCTGGCATTTCATTGGTGGTGTCTTTTCCTTTTCCTATTTTCCTATTTTAAGTGTGTGTGCGTGTGTGTGTGTGTGTATATATATATGTATATATACGTACGTAGTTGTGTTTGTGTGTGGATGTGTTGAAAAAGTTTTTTAGCTATCTTTATTACAACTTCACTTAACCAAAATGTGGTAGATGAAATTGAGTTAGAAACGCTTTCAGCTAACCCATTGAAACAATTTAAAGTGCGCCCCCACACACATTTGTCTAAAACCGACGATTCACGGAGAGATCCTAAAACCGAATTTACCCGCCACCCGCTCTTTAATTTGCAAATCTAGGCATATGGCATAAGGCTTTATGGCTTCACCTTTACCTAAAAAGTAGATGGAAACCCTGTGGCGTCTCTGATTACACAAAATATGCCACGTGTGTGTTTATTTTATATATACATGAGTGGGTGTACATATGTGTGTGTGTGTGTGTGCTAGTGTGTATTAGTGTGTTTGTGTGGGTTATAAAAAGTGGCATCATCCACATAAGCACACACACACATACTAACTTAAGAAAATCGATAGTGTTTGAAATTTTCAAACATTAATTGATTGAATTTGCACAGGCAATTACGAAGTAACAAAGAGCCAACAAACTGAGGGAGAAGACAAACTTTAAGCATAAATATTAATATCGCCAATCAAAATGTATGACAAGGAAATTATGTATATGCCTTTGAACAACAATAATAACAAAGGCAACAACAAGAAATATTTTGAAATTCAACATTTGTGGAGCCCGCGCTGCTCAAGGACAACAGCAAGTGAAAGCTGGAGCCAAAGCTCGACGAAAAGCGGGGAGATGTTTAAATTAATAAGTATGCGAGAACCATATCCTACGCCCATTCCACTTATGATGTTACTAGGCCCCCAAAAGTAGGCAATGGGAATTTTGTGCGGCTGCTAGAAATTAATTTTCACACAGAGGCCTAAGAGGACAGACTTATGTTGCCACAACAACCGAACCTAACCTAACGAAACGTAACAAAATGAAGAAAACGAAACACAGAGCAAATAATAATAATAATAATTTTTGACAATGCTTTTACAATTGATTACATTTTGTGTGCTTTATTTGTGCATATTTGAGTTGGCTAATTGTTTGACAACTTAGCCAGGATCAAAAAGACTTAAGCCGACAGCGGCAGTAAATAACACACACACACAGAGTGAGCACATGGATAGATATTGTGCAACTATGTGGCATAGTCAGTCACACTACGCTTCTTGATTATTGCTTAACTTTTGCCAACAATTGTTAAATCCATGGCATTATCAACGCTAATTGTTCTAATGCGCTCAAGCGGTAAGCCTCTTACAATTCCTTCAAAATTGCAACACGACACATGAGAAAGCAGGAATCAGAAGAATCAAAGAAACTGGTATCAAAAGTAGGCAGCTGAAATGAGGAAAATAGATACACTGGAGATATAAAACCAAGCTAAGATATTAATGATGACAATGCGACAGTTAGCTGTCCTAGGAATAAGACTTAAACGAAAGACGATAAAGGAGAAAAGGCTTTTATGAACAATGTTACATTCTCTCTCTCTCTCCATTTTGTTGCAAACGTCTAAGCTGGCCAACAGGTGTAGACACTGCACATTAATTTGGCAAGTCCATTAGTAGGACAACAATATAATTTATAATTCCAATTGTCAAAAGGTTATAATAAAGTTCCTTTTTGCATACTTTTAGGCTTTTAGGAATATTTTGAAAAATATTTACTAACATCTAAATAAAAGTTCTATAGTTTTTTTCGTTGTGTATTTGGCTTTTAAGTCAACATCAAATCAAGGTATTCTATGAAAAATCCAGTTTTCTTTTACATTTTTGTGTACCCATTGATTTCTTATCTGAAATTTGACTTTAAAATTTAAAAACAATGGGGAAAATTGCGCAAAGAGGTTTTAATGCCAAATTTTAAATAGCGTTCATTGATTTTTATTTTCTCTTAAAGTATTTGATTGACTGTTGTTGCTATGTTCGAAAATTCCAGTCAATTTTGTCGTTTTCAATGTCCCATTGCATAATTTTAGGCTGTGCTTTATTTAAACCCCTTGAATAAAGTACTGAAAATATTATTTACTATAAAAAAAAACAATATTTAACGTAAAAACCAGTAACAAATATTCTACAAATTCTGTTTCAATGAAAAAAATACTAATACAAAAAATTTGGAAAACTATTCAGTGTCTTATTTTTTAAACGAAACCCTCTTTAGTAATAAAACAAAAGCAGTGCATGTTTTGTTTAAATAAATGTTTAATTAGGATAAACAGATTTGTATATATGCCATTTGGAAGTAGTCCTGTAACATTTTACAGGATATTTCATAATTTACTGCGTTGTTGTCTCGTGTTCCATTTGAAGAAGCGTTCTTGAAACCGGCGATGCTCCTTTTTGCTAAGCTTCTGATCATCCTCACCAACAAGCGACCAACTGGCCACCGGCGGTGGTCGATGACGCCGAATGAAGGGCACAATATACTTGGCACACTCTTCGGCATTGTGTAGGTGGACATGATGTGTACCCGAAAGTTCATAATACTCGTAATGTGGATTATTATGGCTAAGAATTGATAGAGCTTCATCACAGTGGGGACCCAAAAATGGACTCTCAGAACCCTTGATAACCAGATAGGGTTTACGTTTAATTCGTCTTGCCATCTCGGCGGCAAGACCACCATCCATTACAATAGCAGTGTAGAACTTAATACGTCCATCGCGCGAGAAATAAAATTTATCCGGGTAAAGATTCGATTTGGCTACACTGCGATAGAGTAGATGTTGGGCGAATTCGGGTGGAACGGAATACTTGCTGCCAGTCGAAATAACTTCGCGCAGTTGGCCTAATGTATAGGATGGTGGCTCTTGTAATTTACCGTTCTCTTGTCGCTCATCCTCAATCAAATGTTTTTCCATATAAAAACGTGCAGTCTGTATTGACGCTTTTGGTGGGTGCATGAGGGGTAGCAATACATCCACGGTAATAATCATATCGACTGTATGGGGAGCCAGTGATGAATAAACAAAACTCAAAATGCCACCTAACGAATGGCCCATCAGTGAGATCTTTGTCCATTTGTATTCCTTCATTACTCGCGGTATTATATAGACATAGTCCAGCACACTATAATGCAGTCCATTTGGAATTCGTGCTGATTTTCCATGACCAGGCAAATCGATGCACAGCACACCCAAATAATCAGGTAGCAGGGGGATCAATGTGTCAAAAGTTCCTAAATTATCCAGCCAACCGTGTATGGCCAATATGGGACGCTCCATACGATTGCCATACCAACGGCCACTTATATCACCCCAAGGGGCCCAAATCCTAACATCCTCGTACTGCAAGAATGAAGATTATGTTAGACAGTGTATAAACAAAAACATACTAAAAAAAAGCTTGCAAAATTATGCTTACTCACATCGTCTAATGACAAAGTTCCCATACCCCAGATGATACACTGAACTTTGAACGTCGCTCTTGATATTTCTGATATTTGCTCTTGACGAGTCTAATTGTTGTGCTTCCACTTTATTATCTTGCCGTAATTACTAAATATGCGATTAACTCTTGTTTTCTGTTGATGGATTGTGGTGTAAATGATTATATTCCCTAGACCACTTTCAGCTTAGACAGCTGTGCCAGAACTAAATCGGTATTATTCCCAACGCACTGCACGAAAGCTTTCCATGTCTAAGCTCTTAAAAGCTTAGCCGGCATGCTCTGAAGTAATCAGCACATTTGGTAGTTGGAACTTTGGACAACGATCAGTCGTACGTTTGTTTTTTTTTTCATCTACTTTTTGTCTGCCGATGGTCTCTGATAAAGATAAACATGTTCTTGTTATGAGTGTAAAATTATACAAAGAAGCATAGATTTTATTTCCATTGTTTTAAACTTTCACTGCACGGTTAAGCGGCCTTCAGAGGTCTAACTAAAACTGGCTCTAGGTCAGCTGTGTTGATACATAGTAGCTAAGCAAAAAGAGCTTTCACATCATCAATTATAAGAGAAAATATCGTTTACGAAGACTGCTCTCAGTGCCAAGAATCGCTTGCAGTTCCACTTACTTTGGTGGTTTCGAAGAGTTTTCGTGTTCGATTCAATTTTTGCATCTATGGCGGGGACAAATATGTTTACAATAAATATTGTAATTAATTACTATAATGGGCCCATTGTAAACAGATCTTAATTACCATTCTAAAACATACAACTTCGATAGTTTCCCAAAAGAATTACAAATTCTTTGCTTAGAGCTTACTTACACGATCGAACTCTTAAATTGGTTTTTCCTTTCAAATGTTACATTAAAAATTAGCTAACTTACTAAAATGTCCTTATGTCCCCAAACAACTTGCGATTCGCCATGGGACAATAATCTCTATCCGCACATAGAGCAAAGCAGCACGCCGATGTCAAAGTCAATAAACTGCCGCAAGGTTTTTGGGAATTTTGCGATTACTACGTGACTTTCAAATTGAGTTTGGCTTCTATTGCGGCGCCGCACACAGTAGAGTATAGAACAGAATCTTCTTCTCACTTCACCGCACTTGGTTTACGGTCCTTTTGCAATTGCATTGGGCACGTTCTATTTCGGATTTTTTTCAGAGGCGGGTCGGAGTGACGATAGAGCATGGAGCGTGGGGGTTTTCGACCAGTTTGAAGTGCAAGAGAGTTTTAAAATGACCTACAGCTAACAAACAACAACAAAGATAGGGCCAAGCGGGAAAAAAGCACAGAATAGAAGCGTTGGAAGGGAATGAAATCACCACCCGAAATGTAGATGGAAATTGAGTGTTAGTGTGGAAACGGGAATGGGTAGAAAAGTGTTGGCCAAAGACGTGCAAAAGTGTAGGAAAATTAAGTAGATAGCCAAGGTGTGATAAGCATGAATGCTTTGGGTATGACAATGATAAAAGCTTTGACAAGTCTTTTCCATTGCATTTACCTTTTCGATTTTGTTTCTCTTTGCCTATTTCTGTGGAGTTTTTTAAATCTGCTGCATCAAACTATTTACCTATCAAAGTGCTGTGTTCAATGTGAGTATGTGTAACTATGCAAAGCCCATTCTTACCATCTGCTGTTATAGACAAAAAGAACATTTAAAAGGCATTACATTCTCATTCATGTTCCAAAAGTGTTAACACGGTGTTAATAATTTCAGTTTTCTCCTAAGAGTTTCTCTTTTTTTTAAATATTATTTTAATATGCAGAGAAAGAATATACATACATAGGTGTATGATATATTGAAATTTAAATTCCTCACTTTTCAATTAAAATGAAATTATTTTGAATTTGTACGCACTTTTACTATAATTCTTAAAGGTCATGGAAGAATAAGCGTTAAAACTCTTAAAATTGAAAGTTTAAATATTTAGCTTTAATTTATATATAGTTTGCTTAAATGTAGCATGAAATCCCTTGAGCTAATGCTCAAAGTGAAGTCTTTATGGTAGTTGGTACCTACATATATAATCGGCCCAAAGCATTTCATATATGACGTACACAGTTTCACAGTTTCATAGTCCTTGAACTTAATTTCCCTTTTAACTTTCGATTTTGTAAATTTTGTGTGGCATATTTCAAGCAGCTGCTGGTAACTGCTTGGCTACCTTCCGCTGTCATTCCTCTTGAGTGAGCAGAGTGCTCCCTTGCACCTATTAGACAGCCTCTGATATATACGTGTCACAAGTTCTGCCCCATTGCCACGCCCATCACACCGGGTGTGTGTTATAGTGTTTGGATGGTCTACCTCTGTGTGTGTGTGTGTGTGTCTGTGTGTGTTTAGGCGTTGCCTGTGAAAATTAGCATACATTGTGTGTGCATTTCAATTGTAAATGCAATGCAAGTTGCAACCATGATTTATCTTTAATTTATGTTTGAGTAATTTATCATCGCATGATGCGGAATCCGAGGCTCGTTCTTGCCTCTTGCCAGCGTGTCTTCAACTCACTTCTTCTGCACTCTTGTGGCATTTCCCCAGGCATTTGGTGTCAGGCTGCTGCTCATTCTACTCATCGCTATGCAAATTGTCTTGAGCATTCCCTAAAGTGAAAGTGCCATTTCACTGGCAAACCAAATACCAACCCGACCCGCCTCTTTCTCTTTTTCTCTACTGACTGCTCTACGAGGTGTACATTGGCCTTGAATCCATAATTTGCCTGTCAACGGCAGCGTACCAAAAATTTTGCGCACATAATTGAGTTCAAGCATTTGGAAGCCAATTATGATTTCACATTTTCGCCTTGGCCCCAAACACCACACAGCAGCCCTAGCGCATTTCAGAAAACCCCCCTTCGATTCTCTTGGCAACCAAATTGTTCTGCCCCTTCTCTTCTTTTTTGTCATCATCGTTCTTCATTGTCGTTGTCGCCTCCGAAAACATTTTCACATCTCAATCAAGAGGGCGCGTCCTTTGTCCTGGGTTTCTTTTGCCATTCTCTCTCACTCTCATTCCTTTGGTCTGGCCTTTAATTGCTTCTGCCACTTAACATATGCAAATTAATTTTAATTCTTTTTACCCCATCCTTCCTCTTGTTCAACCACCACCCACTTCTCCTTCTCAGCCTGTTCTCATCATTTGGTTTTGCTTGCATCAGAATTTTCATTTTTGTTTTCTTTTTTTTTTTTGTGTTTTTGGCCTTTCTTTACGTTGCGGTCGTTCGCTTCCTTTGACACCTTAAGTGCCGCCTCTGACAGTGGCTTGATAAATATTTATGATCCGGAGTTGATAGTTGACTGGGAGGATGGATTGCTGCTGCTGGGAAGGGAAGGGATGTACAGTGGTTTACAAAGAAAAAGGGTTTGCTTTTCTTCGTTTCATTTTTTTCTTCTTGTTTTGTTCGTTCTATAGGTTTGTCATTTCCTAGACTTTGGGTTTATTTTTCATTTCACAAATAAATAAACAATATAGACCAGGCGAGGGGTGGATAAGGAAAGAGAAAGAGTGGGACCAAGAGAGGGGGCACTCAAGTCCTAACCTGTCAGCTAAGTATATATGTATGTTAGTATGTAGGAACGCTAAGAGCTGAGCCCTAAGCTGCCACAACACACAAAAGACACTGCCGGAACTCGTCTCATGCTGATACGCACATGCCATTTCTCCCTCTTCCCCCCGCCAAATCCACTCCACTCACAGATCTATGATGGGGCGTGCTTAACTCTCTCTCTCTCCTTCGAATTCTTCCCTTTTCTCTTTTTTTGCTGAGGCTATTATTCTTTATGTCTTGCTAGGGTTAAGCTTAACAATGGTTCAACAACATGACCCGCCTAACTCCTCTCTACGCCCCTCCCCTGCTCAACAAACAAGAAGAGAAGAGAAGAAATTGCATTAAGAAATCATTTGCCAAATACACACTCACACTCGCACACGCATATTCAAAAGCTAACAAAAAATAGAAAAAAGAATTTAGAGAAAACCAGGTTTTTGAGGTTTTTCACTCTTTGGTAGTCGGCCAACATTTTAATCTAATTTTAATGAATTATTTTCACACGAAAATTATTTAAACCAAAAAGTTTCGTTTTGTGGTTGACTCGTTTCTTGGCTAATGAATTTGCCCAAGGTGTGTGTGTGTGTGTATGCATGTGGGTAATTGTATTTCTGCTAATTATACAACATGGTCTCCACTCACTGACACACACATGTGTATCTTTGCAAATGCATATACCCCAGCAAGCAAATGACAGTCATTTAGGTATAGACATATCACTCAAAAATATTGAAGATGAAGCGTAACAGTAGAATATAGTAAGGTTCACACTAACCATAAGCTTTATTAAAAGCCCCCATTGATCGTGAATTTTATTAAAAAAACAATGTTGTTTTGGAATGCCAAACAGATGTGGATCTTTCTTAATGCCAAAATGCCACAAGTTACTAAGACAAAATAGTCCCATGACTGTTACTAGTGTTCCTCTTAAAGTGATCTCTAAAGCTGATTATATGTATGTATAGTCGTACGTTAGTTGTTGTTATTAAGAAAATGCTCGCTGGGCTATTTCACATGGAAAGCTAAAAAAGTATTTGCATTTTGGTTCTTGCATTCGAAATTTACATGCATACATGCCAAAAAATGTTGTTGGTGCAAGGTTGAAGCGAGAATAGGAAGGATAAGCCCACAAAAGCATGCTACACTTTTGATGAACTAAAAAATTCCACAATGCATGAAATACGAAAATGTGAAATATTTACCATACTTGATATTTGAGAATTTTGTATGCTAGTTCAGTCATTCAGTCAGTCATTCCAGTCAGCCATTCAGTCAGTGAGTCAGTGCAGAGAAATTTAATTGCAATTAAGATTTTGTTTTACTAAAATACTTTGACGCAAATGTAAATTTATTGAAATTATCCATGGCTGAATTTCAATTTGCCTTCGCCTGTAAATTGTTAAACTACGAGTATATAGCTATTTTACCATTGGCTCTTTTAAACATTGAATAATTCAATTTTTGGCAAATTATCTAGTATATTGTATGACCTCAGTTGTCATTTGACATTTGCCATTTTGCAACAAATTTCCTACAAAATTCGACAATGACAAATTCTAATTATTGTTCAGTTCAACTGTTTTTTGGCATTTTTATTTTGGTAGTTCAATTACTGGTCAAAATGCCAAAAACTTTAACACGAAAGAGAGTGAAAGAGAGAGAGAGAGAGACAGCTAGTCAGACAGACAGAAATTGGCAAACACAAATCCAGAAAGCTGTTTTGCCCCCCTTACTACTTTGCTTGGACTTGAATCAAAATATAAACTTTGTATTACAAACTTTTTAACTGCAATTTCCAATTACAAAAGAGGATTCCATATGAGTACATAAATTTCTAAGCCATAGACAAAGCAATGGAGACTACGAACATTGAGAGACAGACATACATTCGTTCTATAAATGTTGTTTCTTGCCACTGGTAAATTGGTAAAAACTCGTCGAAATACATGAGAGACTAACTTGAAGTTGTACTGCATAAAGGGGCATGGAGACTCACTCTCTAGAGCCAAGGCGTTATAACTGCAGTTAACCAAAAACAGGAAATTTATGACCAGACAAGACCCGATACACTGGATCCAATATTTGGATCTGTTGGACTGTGCTGTTTTCGCTTTATACGGTAAACGTAACCAAGTCTACACATACTCGCTCGCAATTGTCTTGGCATTACACACACAGACAAGCAAAGTGAAGTGCGTTTTTGTGGCTACTCGTAAATTACGATTGGCATGCGGCTCAAGTGGCACAACGAAGCCTGAAAACTGTTTGCCCAGCCAACGGACCCGGCGACCTGGGCAAACACAGAGAGAAAATGGGTGAAAGGGAAGTAGGTACTATGATAAAGCCCCAAGGGTTTTGGCTCTCGCATAAATCGAAGAATTTTTGAATTATGAAATCTTTGCCCTTGCCCTCTGTCCTGCCCCTCTCTGTCCCACCATCATCTTCTCTTTTCCCTTTCTATTCAAAAAGAGAAAAGAAAATCGAGGCGTGTGCGCTTAAATTGAGTGCCAAGCAATTGAGTTTTCAAAATCGCTAAAAAAATAACAAATTTTGTTGCCCCCCATTTCTTTTTTCGCAGCTGCCCTCCCCCGCTGTCGCCACTTACATATATGACATTGCATAAATTATGGGGAATTATTTATGAACTGGCAAATAAACAAAAATGCAAAGAGACGAAGCAAAACTGAAACTGAAACCAAATCGAGGAAATCAAACGAAGCGACAAAAAAGAAACTCATCGAGGCAATAATCATAAATTTTGCGCTTAATTAATTTATTAGGATTGAATTTACTTAGTCAAGCACGTGGCAAAGCCTACTCATATGTAAGTACAAAGACGCCTGCCTACACAGGATTAAATAGAAACCATTCATTAGGCATTTTCCTCGCTCACACACAAATGCACACAGAATTTGCTTGACAGAAACTTGACATACATATATTTATGATAAAAATCGTAATATTATTGAAGATTGATGATTATATACATACCTGATCCACATCAGTATTCACCTGATTAACAAAAACTAGTACTGATTAAGATTTGATTTAGTTGAGCACAGACTAACAGTAGACTAGATAAGTTGCAATTAAGATAGTCAAATGATTAATGAACTGGCTATTTCTTTATGAGCAAGAAATGGCAAAGGCCAAAACAAGGAAATTAGTCAAACAATTATCAAGTCCAAGATTTCTAATACCATACTTTAATTTCTTTCTAGCACTCTGCTTTAATATCTTTAAGATATTTGATTAATTTCCCACATAAAAACATTAATCTTCAAACAATAACAAATATTGCTAATTTCTATCTATAATCTGAGTCAAATTCACATAAATTACCTATTAAACCCTCACGTTATAATCGCGATTGTGATTAGGCTCATCATTAGATTCTCATATTGAAGAAAAGAAAGATTTCTCACAAGTTTTATCATAGATTTGTGATTGCAATACTAATAAAACATAAATTTTACTTGAGGCAGAAAAAAAAAGCTGAATGGTTTATCTTAGTTGATCAATATCAGTTTTGCAAATTGCCTGCAGCAATTCATTTGGCATTCAAACTTTTAGAGTTTACAGAATGTAAATATTGTCACAGTTGTTCTTTAATTAAAAGCAAATGCAATTTCGTTTTCAAAAAATTTGCATGAAATTCAATTTAAGTTTTGCCCAACCGCCGCCCCTCTCTGATTTTGGAGGCACATAGACTTTTCCAAATTAATCATACGCACTGTTGTCTCGCTATAAGGCAGGGGCAAACAAAAAAAAAAAAGAAACCCCAAGTAAAAGTAGCATAGATGATATCAACTTGACATTTGCACATTAGTTAGACTTGCTTTCATCCAGATAAGCCAGATGGCAGTCCATTTAGTGGCAGTACACGACTTCAGCTGGCCTTCCTTTCTCTGCTTTAGCTCCTGTTCTGGCTGCTGTTTCTATGCAAACAAAATTTGATTGCCATTTGCTTAAATTTGTTCAACACAGGAACAGGGGTAAAAAAAAATCGTTGCATTTTCTTTCTGGCACGCTTGCCTTGGGTTTTTTTCTCCTACTTGTATAAAGTGTGCAAGTACGTGCTACACAGTGAGTGGGGGGGAAACGTTGCTACATACAGTGGCAAGTTGTGTTTGCTTCCCCTATCCTAACCGTTGCACCGCTTTAGCCATGGCGCAGTCCATTTTGTGGCTGCATTTGCATCCTTCGTTTTTGTTTATTTGCTTTTGCATTTGTATTTATTCACTTTTTGGGTTGCCTCTCGTTTGCCTCTTGTTTGCCATTGGCGAATGGCGTGTAATTTCTTTCAAAAACATCAACAACAGCAGCAGCAGCAGACAGCTACAGCAGCAACAGAAATAACAGCAACAACAACTTTTTGATATCAATGTAAATTTTAATTTGTTTGGCAAATATTTTGTTACAACATTTTCTGTTGGCATGAATTGAGCTGTAAAATTGCCCTAAGAATTGCATCCAAAAAAACAAAAAAAAAAAAAAAGAAAAACTGGTTAGGGAGAAAGGAAAATATCTGCATGCTAATTTAATTGCAAATGATATGGAAAAACTGCAATCGAAACTTTTGACTGAAAGTCAACTCAAAAATATCGTGTAAATCAAACTGCTTACAAAGTTTATGCGACTATTAAAAACATTCAGAGGGAATAAGCATAAAATTCCAAATTTTATCTTAAAAACAAATCTTTAATTGCTTTTAAAGATTAGGAGCTTATAGTGACCATTGAAATATAAATAACATAACAATTTCTAAATTCATTTGGACTTTTCTTAGAGTAATTTCTTGAAATTTTAAGTTGTCTTTTTGTTGCTTTAAGCATACACAATTTAGATTGGAAAACGTGCAAAAAATGAATTTTCAAGCGATCCTGCCAATTTGAAGAAACTATCCAGAAAATCTTCTGGGTTTCTATTTCAAATGAAAGTAGCATAGAACAACCAAATCACAGAAATGATAAGACAGAATCTCTAAACGCAGAATCTTTGATTCAAAAGCAGAAGTTTCTAGTAAGATATTTGAAAATGAATCGCTTTAATTCAATTAAAGAATTCAAAATAAATCTTTAAACAAGTTGAACACTTTGCAATTGCTCAATCCAGAAAAGCCTTTCAATCAGTTCAAACAGACATCCTTTAGATTCGAAGCATGTTTGAAGTTTTTACTGTCGTTGATCATATAAAAAAGTTGATTGGTCTCCTCTTTTTTTTTTTTTTTGTTTGGCTTTTCTTGTGGTTTTATTTTTTTGTTTGATGGAAAATCTTTACTAGTTTAGGACATTTGCCCTGTCTATCATAGCTCAATTTTCTCTTGGTTAACCATAAAATGGGAGTTGCATACAAAACTTTAGCAGCAAAGTAAACTTTGCAACGCAAGGCAACTGCCAAAATGCAATGTGCAAAAATATTGTTCAACTTACTTTAGGGATAGCGCGTTAGAAGGGATATTTGGAAGGATGTTGGTAAAACTTGTTTCACTTTTGATTGTCGGAACATTTAAGTGCAAAATGTAAAGTTTTTGAACTTGATCGAAACTAAGTGGCGGGGCATTTGCCTCACACACGTATGCCACAAACAGGACCAGCAGTGGGTTGGGGTGGTAAATACGCGTTACAGTGGGTTACGTTGGTTCATTTTTTCTCCCTCTCCCTCTCTATCTATCTCTCTTTCGCAGCTTGTGGCAATGGTAATGGTGTGCGTGTTAACAACATTTCCCGTTGCGCTTGTCAGTTCTCCGTCTACTTGACAAGCCAGTTTTCAATTTGTAATTTCTGCTTAGGCGTTGTGTTGTCAGTTTTCCTTGAATTTTCTTTAGCGACAGTTTAAAAAAAAGACCCGAAAAAGAGAGAGAGGGAGAAGGAGACACAGAAGAGAAAGTGCCTGCTGCTGTTACTACTGCTGTTGACGTTGCTGACAGGCAACGTCGTCGTGTCTGGCGCTGTCAGGCACGTGTGTGTATGGGAATGTCCAAGGGGTTCTGTTAGCCAGATTCATTTCCACTTGCTACCCAGTCTAGACAGCTCCCCATTGTTCGCCTTCTCGGCGATAATTGCCTGGCAGCCAAAAAGTCTTTTCAAAATAAAAAAGAAAATTCTCCTAAATTAAAATTGAGTCAAGATTTAATAAAATAACTAAATAAACTTAACGACTTCCTTATCAGTTTAAAGCGAAAAAATGCTGACATACTAAGTAAATGAGGTTCTTTCATCAGCAGCAGCAGCAGCAGCAGGAAACGATGTTTCTTAGGCGATAAAATAAATAAAATTGGCATTTTATGCAAATGGCATGAAAAATTCTCTGTATATCATGTGATGCGCACAACGTCGAGAGAACAAGAATGAATATGTTAAAAATCGTCTAAATCTAGAAACAGACAAGACAATTCTCACAATGGCGCAAAAGGAAGAAAAAAATGTTTAAACTCAAGCGGAAATGTTCTTTAATTTATTTGTTTCTTTTAAATTATTGAAATTTAATTCAAATATGTTTGAAAAATCGTCTACATTCACTTGAAAGTAATGCAAATGAGTGCTGAGAGCTCCCAAACTCACTGGAATCCAATTTTCCAGGGGTTTTATGAAATTGTTTTATGTGGGAAGTATTGTTTATTTAAGCGAAATGTTTTACAATCCAATCAACATTTTCAGTATGCTAATAAGAGATAATTTTTAGATTTAAGTTTAAGGCCAACCCATAACTAAATTTAAACCATAGCTTTGAAATCGAAATCTCTAGTATATATTTTCGAACTGTTTAGCTTAATATAAGCCTAACTCCTCCTGTGGGTTCTTTGCTCTCTTTTAAAGCTTTAACTAGCAAGTTCATTGATTACTCATGGTTTCAAGGTTTTTTTTCTACCGCTATTCAGGAATTCCTTGGAAATAGTCATACAAGTATTTGAACTAAAAGAACCCAGTGCTCATTTTGCGTTATGTTCGGTTTGGTTGTTAAGTGAAATCCAAAACTCAAATAGAACTCCATTTCGAATAAATGGAGGACTGGAGCTTGGCTATTCAAGTTATTATATAATTAATAATTACAACGAAAAAGTATTTTAATAACCCCCCACCCATTTACATCACTTGATATCACACCACTTCAAGCCTCGAGTTCTCAAGTTGCCCCCAACAAATTACTTCGAAAAGAAGAAAAAAAAAACCCAAATAGCGATAGAGAAGGAAAGACTCTCAAATCAATGTGCGAAACGTGCTAATTGCGGCAGCTGTGCAAATGTGTGTCTTGCCATTTGATAGTTGACCATCATCATTTTGATGGCCCTTAGAAGCCAGTGAGTTAGGAGCAGAATGTGGCAGGAAGAAGAATCAGAAGAAGCAGGGGGGTGTCTTTAATGTGAGTGTGTGTGGCCATTGCCAAAAAACTAATTGCCAAAAAGGCATAGGCCAAAATGTACCAAAGGCAGCGGGTAAAAGGGGTGTGGTCAAAGGAGGTTAACGGAGGGAAGTGTAGAAAACTTTTGCATAAATGGCTCTTGGTTGGAACTGAGCAACCAAAATTTTGTGGCATACTTTTTGGCCAAAAACTACTCGAGGAGTATTTGAGTGTTTTTGAGTATGTATATATGTATGAGTGTGTGCGTGCGTGTGTGTGTGTATGTCGTAAAAAATGGCAGTGGCAGCACTCATAGCCGCCCGTAACACGTAATGAGATACTTCAAAATGATGTTATTGCTTTATTTATAGCTCCACATAAAAACCTCTGCCATGGCTTTGCTTCTAGATTTGTTTCTTGCTCTGCCTGACGCCCTACACCTTCCTTCTTCTTGTCGCCCTCTTTGTTTTTTACTTGCTCATAACCTTTTTTATGCCCACGTGAATGTAGTTTGTGTTGCTTTATTTTTTTTTTGCTTTTTCAGTTTCTCTTCTTTTTTTTTATTAAACTTCATCTGTCACCCGTCGCACACCTTTCAAACATCTTTTTACTTTTCCTTTTGCAATGCATAAATCTTGTCTCCTCTCCTTTGATACTACTTCGTTTCAGCAAATAAAAACTGCAGCCAAGCAATTTCGTTCAGCGTTTTCGCTTTCGCTCGAGTGGCTAATAATTTTCATGGGAACTCGTTGGAATTTGAGTAATTGCCATCATAGAGAAAACGAGACCAACGAGAGACAGACAGAGAGAGAGAGAGAGAGAGAGGGCGACTAAAAGCAGAGACACAAGTTTACGTTCGGATAGGGCTTTATATTCATCGGATTATTCATTGCATGCTGTTTGATTAAAGGCCACACACAATATTAAGTATACGCCACCAAATTTTCATCTTCTATGTAGGAAGAAGAAAATATGTTTTTCTGTTCATAAATATATATGATAGTAAAATTTTCACCCTCAATATCCCATCGTCATCATCAATTCTTGGTTTTTGTTTTGTGCAAAATTAATTTTCATTTTACGTTACTTTACAGAGTCCTGCCATTTGCCACGCCTTTGCTTTGAACGTTATAAACGGGAAAAGTGAAAAACCTTTAATTAAAACCTAATGCCTCAAAAAGGAATTTTACATTCACCAATCGCCAAAAAAAAAGAAAAAAACGAAAAATTTTAAAAACAAAATGTTAAAGAAACATGAAAAATTCCGTCAACAAGCTAATTTAATAAGCTTTCTTATTTTTTCACTCACTGGCCAGCGCTCTCTCTCTCCTTCTCTCTTTCTCTCTCTCTCTCTCTCTCTCTCTCTCTCTCTCTCTCCCTCTCTCTCTGTTTGCCACGTTTCTTTGGTTTTTGTTGAGTCATGAAAAATTAACACTCAAATCGCATGGGGCAGACATTTAAAATGCACTTTGTTGCAAGCAGCATTGCATAAAATTATTGCACAAACAAAAAATGGCCAGCGATAAGAAAAAATAACTAAAGCAAAAAACACACAAATGAAGTTTACAAACAATTTAGCCAGAATCGACTTTTTTGATACCCCAGACAACACAAAAATTGGCCCCAAAACTAAACTAAACAGCCTTTTATGATTACCAACTTGAAAAGTGCATTCAATTTATACAATTTTTATGTTTTGACTTTATTGTATTCTACTAAATATATCTATTTATTCTTATTCATAAATCGTAAATTTGTTAAGTTTGAATACTCATGAATTATACGTCTTTTTTTATACACAAAAGTGGTGAGTCGACTAAAAAACTCTGGAAGTCCACAAAAGGAGTAGAGGTTGAGGAAAGCGGAAACTGGACTTAAGCAATTGATAACTAAGGAAATGTCATAAGTAATCCGCAGGATCAAGTAATTGTCATAGTCTGCCGGTAGATTGGATTATTCTGTTGCACAGGGTATTGGGCCCATCCAAATGTTTTAAAGTGCATCAATTTTAATGCAAATATGCAGGCAAGCAGCATTAACTTTTGCTGCGCTTTTACAAATTTACATAATTGCTAAGAGTCACAGGCCAAGAGTCGCCACAGTCGAATACCAGCCCCATGCAGAACCAAAACCAAGGCTCCGCCCTCACACCACTTGAGTGTTTTCTTTCATTTTCCTTTTTTTTACGTATGTATTTGTAAGTGTGTGTTTGTGTGTCTGTGGGAGAGAGAAAACTTTAATGAAAAACGTCCAGCACTTTACACAATTAACGATTTTTCATGATTTTTTTCACTCCATCCCTTCCAGGCAAAAGGCAATTTGCATAAATCAGTGCAAAGTATCTGTGACACATGACTTAAAGTGGGTGGAGGTGGGCAAGAGAATGGGTGATGCCTACTTATGTTTCAGCGTATGTGGTGCGGTGTCGTGTGGTATGGTATGATGATGGTATGGGTGAGTAAAATGAGTGGGGCGGGATGGGATGGGTACATTGGGTTGGGTTGGTGGCTCTGAAAAATGTTTACACATTTACAAATGTCTGAAGGTCAGGGCAGAGAGCAGGAGGGTAGAACAGATGGGTAGGCTAAGGGGCATGCTGCCCTGCGACATGATTTAGGCGCCTGTGTCCGCTGAGTAATTGTGCTGTGGTGGGTCTGGTTCACGGGTGGTTCGCTGGCTCTAGCCCAGCTTTAATTTAATTTATGCACAACAACAACAACAACTACAACAACAGCAACAGAAATGAGTGTAATAGAAACTACAACGAGAGTCTGCCTTGTCGAGAGCCACTAAGTGGCCGCTTCAGTAAAATTAAATGCACTCCGCAGAGCGTTGTCGTCATTGCAGTTGTTAGCAAGAAATGGAGAGTGTGAGATATCTAATGGGTAACATTGAGTATATCGGTTTTAAGCAAACGAAAATCCACAACATTTGAATTCAAACAAAATGTTTGTCCCACATCCCGTAAAATTTAAGTAAAGTGCTGTGATCCTGGGAATACCATTAGAAAATTGCAAATATGTATAGTCTCCTAGCTAACAAATAGATTAGAATGGAGCCTTCTTAATGCGTTGTCTCTGTCTAAGGATCGAAAAAACGTAATTCTAGTCTCAAAATCTCTGTTAAACCTTTCAAATTGAAATGGCAAGTTATTCTACTGGTAATCAAAGCTGTCGATTTCTTTATCATTATCACATGAATATAATATTTCGCTTTGTATTATTTTTTACTTACTGCTGGTGGGGCTATTACTTTCTGCAGCTGCTTTCTAAAACTGAATTTATTATAATGGCAACACAATGTGTTTAGTTTTATGGCCCAAGACGCGAAATGTTTATGCACCCAAACGCATTCACTTCTTCGTCTCCTTCTGCAGCATCTTTCAGAGTTATTTAATGCGTAATTACTGAACAAATCTTGTTAAGAAGGCCAACGAGTTGTAGATACTATTTAGTTGGCTCCAAGGATCCTCGAAATGGCTACACATTCTCCGCCTTCTTCCTCTACCATTTTCAACTCTTGCTGCCGCATCTTCGTCGTTGTCGCCTCCTCATCTTGTTGGTTCACTCCTTTTGCCAGTTTTGCTGGCCAAGTGCAAGGCAAATGCCTTGAAAGAGTGAGCTTAGTGTTTGCTTCATTGAATTCATAAGCATCTCGAGAAGTAAATCCAAAAGTGAACTTCAGAAAAATCCAGCAAAATGAAAAAAAGAAAATAATAAAAAAAAAACCACACGAAATGAGGAAAAAATGTGAAAAAGCATTCACATAAAAAGCTATGGCAATGCTTGCTTATAACGGTAAGCCAACTATATCCTAGCTACCTCTCTTTTACTCTGTCGCTCTTAGACGCTCTGTATCTCTGTGTAACCTCTTAACCACAGAGAACGACAACGGGTCGTCGTCAAAAGTCAATTAACTGCAACACTTGCAGCGCAACTTCAACTAATTAGCGTGCTCTTTCAAGAGGTTTTTGGTTCTAGGAGGCAAGGCTTACGAAAGGTTGGGCGGAACGATGTTGCACCTCATCAAAACGCTGCAGGCGAGTGTAATAACAAAAACACAAAAAAATTTCTAGCATGCTTTTTAGCTGTGGGCGAATAAGAATGCGCTCAACACGAGAATGCTTTAGACTATCCTGATAAAGAGAACAAGAGAATGTGTGTGTGTGTGTGTGTGTGTGTGTGTAATGATAATGATGTGTGCTTGTGTGCGTGAGTGTAAGGGTGATAGCCGTTGGCGTTGAATATCTTACATGGATGATTAGGGAAACTATTAAAGTCGCTTATAAAATGATATATGACAACAATAGAAAAATCTTTTATTCAGAACAACTTCCATCGAGTTCGATTGCTAACTCTTTAGTTTGCAATTGACAATTGTCAATTGAATATACATAGTTGGCTTAAATATAGAATTCGTTCGCTTAAAAATATATATACTTCTCTAACTTGAAAAGAAAGAAAAAGCAAAACAAACAATAACGACAGTGGAGTCACAAAGATAGAGAGACAGAGAGAGGGAGTGAGAGAGAGGATAAGATGCCAGAGAAAATGTTACCCAGTTGGGCACGCTTCCGCTGCTTTTTTGAGATAAGATAAACAAAACTGCGACAAGCGACAGAGGGAAGCTCCTCGTTCTTCTTTTCCTCATCCCTCTACTTCTTCTCCTCCGCCGACGCCAGCTAGTCCATTGAGGCAATGCGATGACTAATGGTCCCAAAATGGATGGGGTCTATGGTCTGTTGGTTGGTTCGTTGGTTAAGCTAAAAATAAAACCAAAATGCCATGTACAAAACGTAAAAACCATTTTATTATCAAAACTTGTCCGTCGTTTTGGCAGCATCGCCATCGACGTCGGTAATGTCATTGCTAGAAATCGGATATTGCTGGAAAATGCGAGATTTAGCCAATTGCACAGATTGCAATTCATGCGGCTGCTTGTTGTGGACCAGAAAGTGATTTGTGTGCCAAAACTGTGTTTGCTCCTGCGGCTGTGAGAGTCGACGAATGCCCATGAGGCGATTCCTTACATCCACAAGACTGGCGGAACGTGGCTGCAGCCATTCCACAACCAAAATGGCCAATGTAGTCAGCAGGAGAGCAATCAAGCTGCTAACCAAAAGATTAGTCCACACATCATCAACGTTCGTTTCGTACTTGAAGGCCTCCATTACGCCAAGTTGAATGACAAATCCCAGAGCCACACAGAGCTCTATATAAAGAAATGGCGAGCATTCGAGAAGCCAATGCAGTGCTTGGCTAGATATGACACCCATTGTGGCATAAATCAAGCAAAGGAACAAAAAGCAATGCTCCGATTGATCTTCACTCCAAATGCATAGCAACGCCACTATCAATGTTAGTTTGATAACTCCAAAAAGCAAATAGACCAGCTTTGGTGTATAACGAAGCAGCAACAGTGAACCCACGACACAGCCTGCGGCATAGAGGACGAAAGGTGTAAACAACTGCGAACGCTGGACATAACCTGCTGTAGAGCTCCACATGAGCTGCAAATACACGGGTGAATACAGCAGGCAGCAGCGTTGAAGAGTCACCAGTAGACCGCCAAGCAGCAAAACTAACCATTGACGACTGGCCAACAGTTGATAGTCCCGACGTCCCACAAATTGGGCCAAAACTGCTTGGCGTGGCAGAAAGACCATACGCTCTTCGTTTAGTAGATTGAACACCAAATCCTTGGATTGCTTATAGTCATGAATGCCCAAATGCTGCAGCAATTCATTAACACAGACCAACACTAGCAATATCAGATAGACACTCATACTGATCAGACCACATTGCTGGGGCTCAAATTCGTTAAAGATGACAAAGCCGCTGGCCAAACCACACATGTGCAAAGCATTTGCAAGAGCTATTCTAGCTGGTCGCATGCCTGAAGCATCACTTCGCAAATTCACATAACTAAATCCTGCTAGATACAAAACACTGAGACCCACAAAACTAAAGTAATAGCTGATGGCTGAAATGCATAAAAAAAAAAGATGAATGGAGCAACAATTTTCACTTTAAACTTACTTAATTGCCGGCTAAGCATAAAGCAACTGCCCATTAAAGAGCACAATAGACCATAGAATATGATATAATAATGATCGTAACTATATTGCTGTCTATTATGCTTTCGCAGTATCCAGCCCAGAGCCAAGGCCAAAACCATTATTCCACCAACTAGGGCATACCAATGTGGCCACAGATTATCATAGACATAGGCCGATTTCATATAATAACCCAAGGACAGTCCACTTCCCCATAAGCAGGCAAACACTAAATGATAAATATGAAATATAGATGAAGTAATTGACTTCTCGAGGTCGAAATGAACTCACCCACCAGATCGGCCAAGCACAACATGCCACAGAAACGTTGCCACAATTCGAGTAACTTTTTCTTTTGCAACAGCATCTCGGTCGAAATTTCGTTTACAAAAATATAACTTCTTCTACATCTGTTCGAAAACGAAATGGGGGCAAAGAAAAAACAAAATGCATTCACCGTCTCTCGAGCGTAATAGATATCGGTGGCTCCAGATAGCGCATCTTTTACAAATTGTCTTTCAATCGAACGGAGATAAGATAAACGCAGCTCGAAGCTGGAACAAGTGACACCATAATTAAACACAATAACTATGGCAGAGTAGGAGAAACAATCTCGTTTCTCGTCAGTTGCCACATAGAGTGCCTGCCTATGTTTATGCAGATAACACAAAAGAAGAAGAACTACAGATCACTACACTGAGAGATATCAATATCAATAGGTTCAATAGACTTTTGTAATTATATCTTTCTTTCTTTTTTCTCAGTGCCAATAAATTCCATAAAGCTTGCTTTGATCTTTAAAGTTTGATGAAATTCTCCGACTTCCCCTTAATGATTCGTTTGAACATGCATAATAAACCAAGAATTTTTAGCAGTGTAGGTAACACGATTTATTTTGTCAACTCAAATTGAACTTGTTCTCACTGTAGTAGTTAGTAGTCGAATTGGGTTAAGAAAACTCTGACGTTTCTTTAATATTAAGATAAAAGTTTGCTCGCAATTGTGTATCATACTGTTAAAATCAAAGGATTCCCCTGTCCAAATCCCTTTTGGGCATAATTCATAATTATTTATGAGTATTATAATTTAGGCAAAAATCTTAACTGTCAAGCCACAGCCCAGCCATCTCACTGTGGGTATTTTGAGATTATCTTTTCCAGATAGCCACGCCCCGTCAAGAAAGGGGGTAAAAAAGAACTTTAATCTTTCACAAAAACCGAAACATTAATGATTTTTATTGATTTTTAAGCAAATTAAATTGCGCGTTAACCGCAAACTGAATTTATCATAAAGTCGCTTTATCAGTGCTCGCTGAAAACCGCAATTTCCCAGAAGAAGAAAAAAAACCCCAAAAACCGCGCACCCCCTTCTGGACCACAGCCCTTTGCCACAGTTGTTTTTATTGCCAAAACATTAAACATTTATATCCGCTATCAATTTCGTTACGACGGAAAGAACGAAAAAGAACAGAAAAAAACCAGAAAAAAAAAACGTAATCGTATTGCCGAACGATGAACGCGCTCTCAACACTGCCCGCTTTTCAGCTACGAATTTTCCCGGACCTACCTAATTTAATTTACGTAGAAAACCCGGCGCAACGTGCAATGGCAATAAAAACGTTAAATTTGTATATTTTCCCAAGGAATGGTATGAGCTGAGATGGAAAATGGGATGAGGGATGTAATGCGATGGGATGGGATTCTCCTCCGATTCGATATCAGCGTACGCTCTTTCTCTGTCACTCTGATGGTTTGCTTGCTTAGTGTAGTATACCTCGTGGCGCACATTGAAAAATGCTGCCACACGGAACACACACACACACACACACCCGCAAATAAACACACACATATCGCCGCGATGAGGGGAGAAAAGTGAAGAGTAGTGGGTGGCAGGCAGTAGGAGCTTTTTGAGCATCGTTCGTTCTTCTTTTGTTTTTGCTGTGCCATTGTTTTTAAGTGGGCGCCCGGGCACATCCTTTGTTTGGGTTCAGGCTCCCTTATCACTAATGAAGTGGCCAATGAACTGCGTCCCAAAAGATTAAAGCGAAAATTAAATGGCTACCACCCGAAATTGATTGATCGAAAAAAGGTGTACACAACAAGAAAAAACAACAAGAACAATGTGTATATGTATGTGTGTGTGTTCATTTTCGAATCGGAAAAGCGCAAATACAAATACAAAAATAAAAAGCAAATACAACAAAAGCGAAAATTATTTAAACCGTTTACGTTTAGGTCTATCTGTGTGTGTGTGTATGTGTTAGTCTGGGTGTTCAATATGCTACTGTGGTTAGGGAATCAAGTGAGTGTAGGGCCAAAATGGTATTAGGCGGCGGTGGAGATAATATGTGTATATAAAATGCAGGTTAACCTCCTTACGGCATCACTCTTTACAATTTTCTGGTTACAATTTGTGGTTCAAATTACCGCAAATTTGCCACAAAATATATAAAAAAAAAACCATTAATTAAATTCAAATCGAAATAAACAACTAAAAGCATACAAATTATATTGCCAGTCTTTAACGATTTTCAAAAATTAGTACATTTATTTAATAAATTGTTTAACTTAACTAAATATTGTACTAAATCAGGAAGAACGATCGTTGGATTTGCCTTGTGGCTATCTATCTCTATCTCTTTCTGTTTCAGTTTTCTTGTTTAAATATTACATTAGTTGAGTTTGGGTTATCTATCCCTTTTCCTCCTCTTCAAATTGTAGCTCAAAGACTTTTTAAATTTCGTAACAATCCACACTTCACTCTAGGGCTTCCTTTAAAAATAAGCTCTCAATAAACATAAATATACTAAAAGTGCCTTTAGCTTTTAACATGTATGTACATATATTTGACTCATATTTAAAAAAAAAAAAACATTTCATATTGTTTAATTCCAACTATTTGAAAGCCTCTACATAGTAGTTCGTTTCGCGCTGCTGCTAACTTCTTTTTCATCCCAGTCCATATTGTTTCGTTTAAAGATGATTGCAACAGCTATAGGTTACTTTTTCTCTTTCTCCGCTTCACATTCTCAGAGTCTTCCACGGTGACTTTGAACTCTTGAACTGCTGCTGGTAGTGCCTCGCCGCCGTCAATATCGTCCACCGTCCAAGTTTCCAATTGCGGCGGTCTGTGATGCATTATGAACGGATTGATAATCTCGGCCACTCCTTGGGGATTATTGAGATGCACATGATGAGTTCCCTCAATTTCGTGCAACTCAAAGTGCGGATTATTGGAACGTAATATTCCGATAACCTCGTCACTCTGCTCATCAATGAAATCTGATTCGGAGCCCTTGATCACACAGTAGGGCACATTCCGTATTGTTCTGGCCAGTTCGGCAGCAAATGGTGGACTTGTATGGAATTCCGTGTAATATTTGCAACGCCCATCGCGAGAGAAGAAATATTTATCGGGATATTTGGTCGATTTGCTAACATTTCGTTCGAGTATATGATGACAATTTTCCAGAGCCACCGACTTGCTGCTACCCTTGAAGAGAACCTGCTCTAGTTCCGCATAGGTATACGAGGGTGGCTCTTGTCTCTTGGCATTGGCAAAACGTTCATCCTCTACCATATAACCCTCGATATTGCTGCGCAGGTAATCAATCTGTGACGGTGGTTTGCGATACCGTGTCTTCACTATATCAATGCTGATCAGCATATCCATGCGATGAGGGTAAAGAGATGCGAATATGAAGCACAACATGGCGCTCATCGAGTGGGCCATCAGTGAGACCTTCTCCCAGCCATATTCCTCCATGATGCGCAGTATCACGCACAGGTAGTCCACAAAATGATAAGCAATCCCCTCGGGCAATTTTGAGGAGTAACCATGCCCGGGCAGGTCAATGCATAATACGCCCAGGTGTTTGGGCAACAATGGCAGCAGTTTATTCCACGTTCCTAAATTATCCAGCCAGCCGTGTAGGGCAAGTATGGGTCGTACCTGCCGATTGCCATACCAGCGGCCGACCACATAGCCCCACGGCATATCGATGCGCACGTCCATCGGTTCCTGCAAAAACCCAAAAAGTGTGCGTGAGAGAGATAGAGAGAGAGAGAGAGAGAGAGAGAAGGAAACAAATTGTGTGAGTTAGTGAGAGAGAGATAGGTAGGTGAGATGGGATTATTGAGTGGGTTAGTTGTTAATTGCCACGGGGGAACATTGTATATGCCTTTTGGGTGTGGCTGATGTAGTTGCTATTGTGGCATAGATGGGATATTTGGGGGAATATTTGAAATACCTGAAGAGGCGTGGCTCTGGTTTGGGTGGAGAGTGTCAGCTTCTTTGACATTAATCACCTTGGTGTGGAATTAGTTGGTTAGTTTCTGGTGATGTTGTTGCATTAAATGGGCTCTCCTTTGATTGCATGCAGATATATATCAACTATACGGTATTATAGCCATCTGATTTGATGTCCGCACTCACACACACACACACACACATACGCAACAATTCATTCACAGTATAATCCAATTATCTGCTAATCGCTTACATGCTTGTGAATTTGTGCTTAAGTAATAAGAATAGTATTCTATTGTTCAATTATATTATTATTCAATATTATCCAAATTTCACTCGATTAACTAAAATTGTATTATATTTCACAGTTAGAATTAGAGAACTGTAGAAATATTCGAACTGTATTTCAAAGCTTCGAAATTACCTAAATAAAGGCCAATGATTTAAAAAGATCCAAATAAAATCATAAAAATTTGCTTAAGATCCACTGTATTCTTACCAAAAAGCATAAAAGGGATTGATTTTGAAAATGTATTTTGTAAACTGTGTAGCCCCACTGCTTTACTCTTTAATTGTTGGTAAATGTATTAACACTTAGGTATTCTTAGTTTACTCTTTTAAGTCTTTTAATTTGTTACTTATTTGTGGAATTAAAATCAAGCAATTGAAACAATTTGCATATATGTACTTAAGACTCTATTTAAAAATGAATAATCTCTCCCCGTCTCTTTCTCTCTCTCTCTCTCTATTACTTTTTTTTATAAAATATTGGAGAATATTATACAATAACAGTTTAGTTTATTCCTTTCTTATTATACTGCTTCTACTAGTTGATAATAGCATTAATTAGAAAAGTTATCGAGAGTCACTTTATTCCCTCTCTCTCTTTGTGTTCACGTATCTCTCTTTTATTTTTATTTTCTATATAAATATAGGAATTCCCACTTCGCTTTGTTGAGCTGATTAACTTTTTGCATTTTGACAAACAAGAAATAGGATTATCCAATTTATATATGTAGTTGAGTATAGATTGTAATCTGCTTAAACCATAAATTGTTAGCCCCTAGAAAAACTTGTATATAATCGTTTGGCTTTAGCAATTTGATCAATCGCTTGGCATGGTTTATTTTTCTCCAAAAAAAAAAAACAAATTTCAGACAGTTGACACTTGAGAGGAGGCATCAGCATCGACCCAGGTGTGAATTGATGGACATGCCCCACAACGCATTGCTTGCAACAATTTATCATCTCTATTCTCTCTCGTTTTTTCCGTTCACTCTCTGTTTAATTTGAAACTCAAACCAATCGATATCATCGCCCGTTCAGAGCAGAGGCTGCAATTGTCGGGTTGTCTTGGTGTTGGTGGCTCATGCAAACTTTAAATTTTGCGACAAATGGATTTTTGTAGTTTTGTGCGAAAAGAAGAAACTTTGGTCGACACTTTTGTTGATGATGTTGTTGCTGTTGCTTTTCAATTTGTGTTCATTCGCTCGCTCAACTTGAAAATTAGCACAAAATACTTTCAAGTGTGACGAGACTTTCGATTGTGGTTACAGAGTCTGAAAAGTTTCACTGACTGGAAGCTTGATGAACTCCTAATGAGCTTGATAACAAAAGGCTTCCCACAATCCCCACAAATACACACACACACACACACACATTGTTAATAGTACAGGGTCTGAAGAGTCGTTACATTTTTTTTTTGAGGTTTGTTTTTTTTGGAAACTTTTCAGTAGCCGCCGCCGCTGCCGTCGCATTGACTTTGATTCGTTTCAATAACTGCTTGGGGAAATCTAATCAATCGTTCAAGTTGATAACACACACACACACATTGAATCGTGAGAATGCATTGCTATAGTTCAAAGGTACAAATAACAAAACAGAAAACCAAATGTAAACTCTGGACGTGTTTACTTTGGTCTTTGGGGGCTTGCATGGGTATCAATTAGCCCAACAACGACAACGACAACAACAGCGACTGATAACACATCATCGCACATGCAATGCGAATGCCCAAATGCAGGTGACGGTGGAGGGGGCTGGCTAATAACTGTTTATGGATCAACTAATCGCCCTCTACCCCCCCCAATCCCTCGCGTTTACTCGTCTAATTACCTGTTCATGTTGCTCAATTTGTTTGCTTTCTGTCATAGTTGTTGTCATCTCGTCCGCCTTGGTTTTTATGACACAATCAACGCTCTGTCTCTTTATCCCTCCGACACGCGTTGGAGAATATATTTATATATTTTATTTCCGTTCTATTTTTATGTTAGTACAAGATACTAGAGACTAGTGTTGTGACTAGAGAGAAGTGCACGCCAACAGCGCGCAAATAAAACTAAATAATTTTACGTTGAGCGACGCTGATTAAATTGAAAGCAATCAGTACGCGAATGAAGTGAACTGAACTAAAACTGAAGTGAAGTAAAGTAAAGGGAAACTGAACTTTAATCTGGCAAATTAACTACAACAAAACACCTGAACAATCGAGAGAACAAGAGAATATGATCAAAAAGTATTATAAGTTTGAGAGAACCATCAAGAGAGAGAGAGAGTGAGAGAGACAGCGAGAGAGAGCTTTTGCATGATCAACAGACAGACACCAAGACTCACAGAGAGAGAGAGAGAGAATGTCCGAGTCTATATAAACAAAAAGAACTTAGTCATTAACAAGTTCTCTTCATGTTATTCAGGGTTAAAGTTTAAACTTAAATAAACATGCGCGATAAAGCTGATTTCTTGAGAACTTTTGCTAATATCAAACGCATGGATTTGATTTCTATGTAATCACTCAAGAAAAAATTCATTTCAAATATATCTTAGGTATATATTGTTCTATTTTTTTTTTATAGTTTATCATTCGCTCATCAAATTCATAACATTTTTGCTCTGTTTCAATTTAACTAGAGGCTATAGGCTAAATCCAGAAAATCCATTTCAAATTGTTTATCATAAAAGTGATTTAGTAACACTCAAATTTACTCATTTCTCAATAATCTTTGTCGCATTTTCAAATTTAATTTTCCAATACAAATTTCTACTTCAAATGAAATGAATATGAATTAAAAACAAAAAGTGACAAAAAAACAGTCTGAAAGAGACCTCAAAAGTGCCATTAAACTAAATCACTACAATATATTAATTTTTGATCAAAAGTACGAGAGGCTGGACTATGCAGAAGAGAGACAGAGAGAGAGAGAGAGAGATGGGGAAAAAGGTCGAAAAAAATACGATTTTCATATTTTATTAGTAATTTTTATGAGATTTTATGTTATTGCAATTGCAATTGCACTTTGGCGATTGTCCATTGGGTTGACTATTGGTTAGATACTTGGTTTGCCTCCAGGATTGGATATTGGCAATTGCAATAAATAGAAATGAATTCGATTTGCTTTTATGTTGCATTTTTTCCCACTAGCCAGCAATCGATTCAAACATTAATACACGAAAAATATCAATAAATATTTATTAAGCTCTCCATTCATACATATGTATGTACATACATATATCGTTTGAGTATGGGAGCCAGAGCCAGGCGGTCAGAGTTTAGCCTCAAATACACAGACTAATACAAACGAATGTCGAGCATTCATAAAAGCATATTCAAAAATCCATTTTGTATGAAATGCCCCGCTGTCGACAGCAGTTTACACAATAAATTTGTACACAGTCTTTTACGTTTTCTATTCCCTCGTACTTTTGTTTCTTTACGCATTTCATTTTGCTTTTTTTGCGGGCCTGACATTTTAAAATTGTTAGTCTGCGAGGAGACCAAAAGTGCAAGAGCCTGCGGCCAGCGATAAATCTTCGTAGAGTGCTAAATTGAAAATTTTTCTAACTCATCGTGCGATAGTTTTTGGGCGATAAATAACCAATTGAAAATCATAAATCTGACGCTGAAAAGTATGCAAAACCAATTTAATTTGCCATTCAATTAAAATGGGGGAGAAATGTTTCTAGCAGCAGGAACGACTTTAGGTATATCCTGCATTCCTGTTAGCTTCTGCGAAGAGAACACTAATTAGCCTACCAAATCAATTTTTGTTCATTTGCACTTTTGTATGTCTCCTTCATTTCATGAAACCGAATATACCCAATAATAGTCGTTAGATGGTATAAAAGTGGCCACAAGTGGATATACGTAGCGAAAGACAGACAGCGAGAACTATAGTTGGGTGATAGGAGTGTGGGGTCGGTGGTTCACTTTGCCTTCCCAGTTGGACGATGGTGAGGCAACATTTAATCAAACGCAGCTGCCACGTGGACAAGTGCGGAGATCCTGTTAGCGTCTGGCCTGCAATTTGTCTGGTGTGCGCACTTTGAAATGAAATTACGTTGGTGTTGCTACTTGTTCACCTGCTGACGCTTGACCTCCCCATCTCCATTGCTCCCACAACATTTCTTTCTCTCTCTCTCTCCCACTCTCTGTGAATGCCTTTAGAGACATACGCTAATGACATTTGAATGACACTCTCCGGCCAGCTGAATCAGGAGCACAAGAGCTGGAGCATCAGCGGATTGAACCATCAGCTGCCAAGTCAGTCCAGTCAACCAAAGTTGGCTAATGACCAAAGCCGCCTCGGCGGAATGCCAACGCTGACGCTATGTGGCTTCCATTGAGATAACAATTGCCTTGGATGGCTGCCGTTGCCAGTGACACTGCCGCTTCCTCTTCTTCAACATTTCGTTACAGTTTCATTTGCATTTGCCGGGTCCGGGTTCGAGTTCGGGTCCTGGTCCGGATATACCAATATATGTATATACTTGTATTTAGTTCATATATACATTTTTTTTTTTTTCACCTGCCTGGATTTATGCCAAGGCGAAACGAAGACGCCGACACCGACGACGACAGCTTCAAGTAGACATTGCCACGCCCAGCGACGTGTTTTGGTTAGCTGCCTTCTACTTACCTTGTTGTCAGGTGTAAAATGCAAAGTAATGGCTTCGAATATGCCTGTTAAGGAGCCAAAGAGCTGACGGAACAGACGAGCCCATGGGAGACAGACTTAGCCCGACCCATCACCAGATGAGGCCTCTCTGATATACTCTAAAATATGGGTCGAATATAAAATGTTCTGTCATGTTGAGATATTTCAATTTCTTTTCCGAAATTAACTCTAATACAGGTGAACTAACGTTTAATCAACACTTAATTTTCATGTATATACTGTAAAGAACAAATTGACAACTAAGTTTCTATGATTTTAAATCTAGTTTGACCAAAACTTATTTTCCTACAATTTTTTATTGTGATTGCATTATCTAAGCCCTTCTCGTCAATTGCTTTCTAATGGGTGGCAATGTAGAAAAGTTTTTAATCTTGTAATTTGATTGCATATAAAAAAAAGGGCATCCAATTTTCGTAGAACTCAATGGGCAGGAGTTCTGGTTCAGCTCATCTTTGTCTCCTCACTTTTGTATTGGGGCTTTTGTGTGGCACTCAAGTGAAAAGCTTTTGTCTGCGCATGGAAATTTGACGGAAATTGTTTGGTCTGATGGATGCAGATGCAGGCAGGCAGCAGGCAGTAGGCACCACACGGCAAGCTGGTTAGATGGGCCTCCTCCTGGTTTTTGGTTTTGATGATGGCGGCGGTATCTTTACGCCTAATGGTCTCTCTTTTTCTCTTCCAAAGCCCAATCCTTCTCCTAACTATCTGTCTCCTGTCTGTCTGCCTGTCTCTGGCTATGGCTCTGGCTCTGTGTTTGTGCCAAGTAAACAGACAGTTTTATTCTTTCTTCCTTTTTTTCCTTTTTTTGGTTTTGTGTTTTTTTTTTTGTTGGAGCATTATGGTCAGTTAAAGGCCCATAAAGAGGCAAGAGTTTGTTCATCGTCTAACGAAATGAAAATGGCAATTCCAATAGAATTAAGGGTAATTTTTGTTGTTCCAGTCACACAGATATCAAGAAAGAAACAGAGTGAGAGTGAGAGAGAAGGGGGGCTAAGATTTTGCCAAGCGAAATAAATGCAAATCGCATTAAAATAAATTTGGTTCAACCACCACCCGGACATTGCCCGACTGCTCGTTGCAACAGTAGCATAATGTCCTTAAAATAGCAACCAGAAAGCAACTCGAGCAACAAACTTTGGCGACAGGTAGCATAGATAATGCCGTCGTATGCCCCACCATCACAGTTTTCCGGATTTAGAGACAGAGAAAAAGAGCGAGTGAACCCGAAAGGTGGAGATATGGGGCGGCAGGTGGTGCTAGAGAGCTTGTTGGAAGGCACGCGCTGTCGCCGCAATTACTACGCTAGAAAACACAATCAAAATCAAGTTGAACGTTGAACTTTTTAATGCATAATTTATGGCCAACTGGCTGACTTGAGAAATGGCTGAATGTCTGGGGGCGGAGATGGTAGTGATGACGGTGATGGCGGAGATGTTGAGGGGTTGAGATGAACGCACCTTTTTAACCTTTTTTTGTTCCTTGTTGTTTTTTGTCGGTTTTGGTTCCTTTTTTTATGCGCATCGCGAAAGAGAAAAAAATATATCAGTTATAACAATGGAAGAGATGGAAATGCGGCATATCATAAATATTTATGAAACCTGCCAAAAAATAAAACAAAAGCACAAACCAGCAATAACCATAAGTCTATCTAAACGATACCCTAACAAATAGAACGCCTCAATTAAAAAATTATTGTTAAGGAAAACTAAACTATGGACAATATTGTTGAATGTTCAAAACAATAAGGTGATACTAATACTATAAAAAATTACAAGGAAAAGTTGATTTGAGTAGAAGTTATAAATCATTTGATAATAATTTATAATATTAAAAGTCCTAACTACACTTGGCCCCTTAACATTTGTTTGTTTGTGAGATTCATATATAATCACTCAATTTTCATATTCAATTACTTTCTAATTCTTGCTGGGCCAAACGAATATACCCGCTCGTTAAGCAAGAGCATGACAAGAATGGAATATGGTTTAACTCTCGTCTGGCCAAGCACGTTCGCGGCCATGTTCCTCCGATTTATGTTTCATCAAAAACTCATCTTAAATGCCAACACATGCGCCACATAAATATAAATATATATATGTATATATATATATATATATATATATATATAAATTTATATATATATATAAACAATATTTATTCCTACAGATATTTATATATGCTGAAAGTGAATTTAATTTATTCTCAATTGATTTGCTTAAGGTAAAACCCTTCAAGCCGTGATATATGGAAATCAACAGGTTTTTTTTTAGTATTATTACTTATGTATGTACATATCGAAAATCCATTTCAATATTTCCATTAAATATTTGACGGGGGGGTGCCGTTATCCCTACTGTGCCGTCAGTGTACATACTATCGCATATTTCCATCAGGATTAATCTAGCCGCAGTAACCTTAACCCACATAAAACTCATCTGAAAACTGTCCAAACACTTCCTGCGGCAAAAACTTTCTCCTGCTATGATTTGTGTATCCTACCATGCTATACACTAGGTCACAAACAAAAAAAGAAAAGAAGAAAAAACCAAGCGGCAAAAAAAAATATGGAATAGAAAAAGGTGCAGGCAGGGTGAAGGGGCAAATAGAACAAAAATTGAAATCCAAAGCCAAGCCAAAGTATCAATTAAACTAATTAGCTTGATTTCCCCAGAGCTGATTTCTCGGAACACGCCCAAAAGTTTTGCCTCGGCTTTGGTCAGGGTTTGGGTGCGGGTGCGGGGCGCGGGGCTGGGTTTGGCGCAGCAAATTCAATCAGTTGTGGCATGCAGAAAAACGCAATCAAATGATTAAGTCAACAAATGAAGGCAAATTGTTGGGGCAGCGATGTGGCAACGGGATGTGGCACGGCATATGGGTGCAACTATTGGATGGAAAAGAAAAAGGTGACCAAGCAGCAGCAGCCAGCACCAGCTTCCCCTTCAATAACTTTGTTGCACTGAAGGTCTTCTTTTAGCCAACTTTTTTTGTGTCCACGTCGCTCCCTAGAGAGAGAGGGAGAGAGAGAGAGAGAGAGAGCGAGAGAGAGAGAGATAGAGAGAGAGAGAGAGAGAGAGAGAGTGGGAGAGAGAATAGGGGAAAGAGAATTTTAAGCAGGTAAAAACCGAAAAACTTTTTTGGCTCCCTAATGAGTGCGGTGGCAATATTGATTAGACATGCCGCAGCTTGTCTTTCGCTTTCTCTTTGCTCTCTAGTTTCCTTTCGTTTTACCATGCCATGCCTTTTCCTGTTCGGTAACATATTTTACCAATTTTTATGGTCTTCTTCTCATCTTTTTTTGTCCCCCCCCTTTTTTTAAGTTTATTTTTTTCGTCGATGCCTGCATTCAAATTCAATTGACTGAAGCTTTGGGCGCAGTCAATGTAGCCATTGGGTGGGCGTGTCACGTGCCATATGCACAAAAAAAATTTATATATGCGTCCTAGAAGCATATTTATGTGTATGTATGTGTGTGGAATGCCTGGCAGGAAATTTATTTATATTCAATTTGTGAATTTATGCCACTTTTTTGAGAAGCAGCAGCCAACATTGTCGAGGAAATTCAGTTTGCTGCCATTGCACAAAAGGATTCAAGAGATGTGACTCAACCACTGAGAGAATTTTATGACTCATTTATTTCAAAATAATTTTAGAACAAAAAAAATTTAACTTTTTAAAAATTTAGAAAAAATATGGTGGGTAATAATATGAATTCTTCTCCAAACCCCACAAATATGATTTGATTAAAAAATGAAAAATTTAAAAATTGAGAAACGAATGAAATGAAATGAAAACGCATTTTATCTAAACAATCGAACTATAGCGAAAATATAGCCAAATTTACAAAATTATAGATTATTGTGTCGATTTGATGATAATTTCCGATCATTACTATGAGAACTATACGATATAGTCATCTGATCTCGATGGAAATTGGCACAACCATTACTAGATATATTAACAAATTGAAGTAATTGAACAAAATTACTGTTTGTAACTGTTTCTATGGGATTCGGCTAAATGTGAGAAATACACCCCCCTGTATATATTCTATGTGGCCACATCCAAACGGGCGGACCGACACACTTGGCTATGCTTCCTTTTTGCAAGGATATAGGAAATAAATGAGGAATGGCTAGCAACCGTTTAAAATTTATATATTTACATAAGAGTCCAACGAATAGTTGTGAAGTTTTACAACATTTTCTCGTGCAACGATTTTGAAATTATTTCTGATTACGGCTTGGAAACGTTTCTCTCAGTGTAGGCTTGTTTTTTGGCAATGGAAATACAAAATGCTTGACTAGTTTTTTCGAGTGCATGCATTTCCATTTATTGTCAACTATAAGGAAAACCTTTGTCGCTTCATTGGAAGGTAGGAAACAGCGGAAACTTGTGCTGCTGTTCGACGTACTTGAGAATCTATGTATGTATGTATTTATTTTTTTTCCGTTGGATTTCAAGCAGCCTGTCGATAAGGCAATTGCGAGTTAATATTTTCCACAAACTCATAAACACATTTAGCTTGGCTGGCTTGGCTGGTCTGCACATTGATTACCTAATCTGAAGGACTAGACCAACTGTTGTGGCTTACCTACAATCTGAGGTACAGTCTAAATACACACAGACACGGTTCTGACCTGCTGTGGGGTATAAACCAAAAGGAAGAGAAGGAAACAAAAACAAAAAACTACCTAAGACTTAGGTAGACTTAATAGAAATAAGTGAGGCGGCTATATATAATGAGATGTCTTTAGTATTCGTTCACTCAGTCAACGTTTTGAACTTCTGTCAGCCGCATCCAGTTAGAGAGAAGATTGGTTGACGTCTCCATTGTACTGTGATAGTTTCTAAACCCAGTGCTTCCCCATCTTCAAGGCTCAGGATGTTATTCCTAGCGCCGCGAAAGCATCTCTTTGCCACCAATTTGATCATGCTCATTGTGATCTATATCATGCGCAAGTGTTTGCAGCTATTTTGCATTATTGAGAACAAGACTGGAGCCGATGGTCATTTGGAGCCAAAGGTGGAGCAAGAGAAAAATTGGTCTGAGGATTCACCGCTATTGGAGAGACGTCGCGGTGGCTTCAAGATCATACCGGATGCCATTCATAAGAGCATGCATGGCTTCGGCTACGGCGAGGGTCACTATCAGATCTTTGTGGAGAAGAAGGAGCGCAATTTGCCAACTAAATCCCGTCTTAATGCGGCCACTGCTGAAGTCAAGCTCAATCCCAATTAGACAATTTGAATGGTCTAAATAATTGAGACAACAAATTGTGGATACGCTGTCCTGTCCGCAACAAACAAATTGACAATGGACCAAATTGGTTAGCTTTTTAATGCCAACATTAACAACAATAACAATAGCAACAACAACAACAACAGTGAGCAAAATTATTAAGCAACAACGACAACAACAAGAACAAATCAACATTATTTGTATCCCCCCCTTACTTCGCCGCTTATGTGTCTTCTTTTTGTATTTTTTTAATTAATCATTAATATTCAGGCAACAATTTTATTATTATCATTATCGAAGCGCCTTTTTGGGCCATTAATAAAATTTATATAAAAAGCAACATGAACAAAATGAAGCGGTGGTTGGGTGTGGGAAACGAACAAAAAAAATAAAAAAATCGAGGAAAATGTATAAGAATTATGTGAAAATCTGTGCCCCTGGCATTTTGATTGATGTTCTCCCCGTTGCTGCGCCTCCCTGCCTAGGCCTGCCCAGGCCGGGCGTTGGGTGGATGCTGGGAATGGCCTGGAAGCAATATGATCTGCAACTTTTCTACTTACTTACTTGGCCAAACAATTTCTGTGTTTTTTTTTTCTTTTCTTCTTTTTCTTCTGTGTTGGGATGCCACGTCGCCGGCGGCTACCGCTGCTTGAAAAATTATCTCTTGGCATTTGTGTGTCATGCATGAGCCATGACAAAAAGTGGAAGCGAACTATGGGTGGGAATCATCTGAATCTGAATCTGAGCAGTACTATGATCGTGTGGGTGTAACTGCAACATTAAATGTTGCCAAATTTATCACAAAGTAGCAAATGCCGCACATGGAGACCAAAATGCAGAGAATGGCGATGAAGATGATGGAGCTGTAGTTGAAAAAGGAGATGAAGATGAGAACCTTCAAAACAAGAACAATGTCAGACAATATGCTGAAGCAATTTGCAAATACTCTTACCAAAAAACTGCAGAAAGGTCAAAAGGCATGCATGCCAAATGGTAACGTTTAACCTCCTCTTATCCAACACAAATTCATGACTTAAGCGATCTAACATTCATTTAGTGAAATGAAAATTCCTTTGGTCTAAGACCAAATTATTCATTACCGATGGCTTCTACTTCTATTTATAAATATTGAATTCCTTATTGGTATACAACATTTTGTATTCAATGATGTTTTTAAAGGCGACCTGCTTGTTGTTTTCTTTCATCTTCTCAAATTCAATAGTAATTAGATCTGTTCCATAATCAAAGTGTTTAAATTTCTGGTTGGCATTTTTTGAAGCTGCAATCGCAAAGGGTTCTTGGGGATTAGCAGAGAGCGAAAAAAAGGCAATACCTTATGGGTTATGTTGGCATTTGGAATTTGATTTGCAGGAAACGTGACTTGGAGCGGAAAATGTTGTTTCCTAAATGAAGTTAGAGAGCATCTTCACTTCGCTTTAGTTTCTTAGTCTTTCACTCTTACTCGCTCTCTCTCTCTCTCTCTCTGTCATCCAAACTGACACTCACACTCTCTTTGTTGCTCTTTCTCTGTCTTTTATCTATTTCTATTGTTCCGCATTGTGCCCAAAGATAAAGACGAGGCGAATGAGCCAGAAAAAGTGGGAGGGAAGCAAAGGCAGAGCTTGTGTTCAGCTTGAAGCGTGGCAATTGTTCGCAAATCTATCATCATCATCTGCTTAAGCACGTGTCTGTAATGTGTGTGTCTGTGTATGTCTCTATTTGTGTGTGTGTGTGTGTGTGTGCGTGGGTGTCAGTGTAAAAGTGTGTACGCATCCTGTGGAAAATGCCAAGTAAGTAAAGACACTTGAAGACAATATGGAGAAAATTTGCTGCAGAATTTTATATGCATTTGCATTATAAATGAACAGAAATTTTTAGTTGTAAGCTTGCATCATCACTTGAGCTGCATATAAATTATGCAAGTGCCTCGCCCTCCCCCCTTTTGGACAACTCACCGACCGTCTCCATAATTTTAGCAACCGGAATCCCTAACGAGTTCGTTGTCTTTTGTATTTTGTGTTGTTTTGTTTTCTGTTTTCGGTTTGATTTTTTTTTTGATTTTTTTTTTTGTATCCTGAATGCAAGCTGTCATTATAATCATGATTATGATTATGATTGTTGTAATTCGAGTCGAAGAAAATGGCCAGAGGGGTAAGAACAGGAGCGAATTAAGTTCACTAAAACTAAAATTTATATCAATCAATTGCCCATGATTAAATGAATCAGTCTTCACAAAGCCGCCAAGCTAACTCATTTAATTGATCGATTTGCAGTTCTTTGATATTACTATTTTGACAAAAAAATTATTCAGATATTTTGAATAAAATCATATTAAAGTTGCCGCCCTTCTGTCATTTGCTCTAAGAAATTCGGTCCTGCGTTTTGATATAGAAAATGCGACAGATATGAATACGTAGATGCCATGTAAATGTTGTCTCAGTCACAGTCATTCATTATATTATGTTTTGTTGTTTTTTTTTTTTTTTGTTATCAATGACTGTTTGTTGTTTCACTTCATTCGTTCGCTGCACTGCAGTGAGAGCTCAGGGCTGTTCATGTGGATAATAAAAATCTCAGCCGGATTAGCGCCAACGGCGCGTCTCATACATATAACATCCTTTTCATAATGAGGGGTGGAAAGGATTGAGAACTGAGATTGCATGAAGATTACGAGTGGTAACTGGACCTGTGCCAGAGTCGAACTAATGCTCCTAGTGCTCCAGCATTTTCATCAAAATCATTTGTTCTAGTTTTGTGCCAAGCATAAAATGCTAAGCTCTCATGTAAATCATGTTGCCCATTGTGGGACTTAAGCATCGTCTTCTCTCTATCGCTCTGTCTATTTCTCGCTTACTCTTGGACTCATTATAATTAACAATTTATAAAGCGTTAATCCACACACACACAAACACACACACACACACACACACACACACACACATACACAAACGCAGACAGACACACTAGGACACTTGCACACACACACCCACACCCACACGAAGCCATTTATAGTAGAAGCAATTTGCCAAGGCAGCCAAAAGAGCATGTTCAGCAACAGCAAGCAGACAAACAAACAAGTGAGTCAGGAGTCGGGGTTAGGGTATTGTGTTGGGGAAGGGGAGACATCCATTTGCTTGTAAGCTGCTTTTGGCCCTACTCCTCTGCCACATCATCTCTTCTATTTATCCTCTCCTCTTCTCGCATCCTCCTTAACTATGCTGCACGGCACGTCGCGCACATTAAGAAGATGAGCTGCATTTTTCATGCATGCGAAGTTGCGATTGCAGCTGCTCCATCTCGCCCCACCCTGCCCAACCGTCGCGTCATACCATCCTCCATTCCAAAACTGTCTCTCTTTCGCCAAACTTCATCCCTTCTCCAACGTATAAACATATCTACATAGGTACATACATATATAGCATTTTAGCTTTGGCTTGGCTTGGCTTTCAGCTTCTTTTGTGTTACGTCCTTGGTCCCATGTCCTCGCCCTCGTCCTCATTCTCTTCATGTGCATTATCATCCTCATCAGCGTCATTTGTATTAATTGCCCGGGCATTTTGTTGTGCGCAATGATACCGAAAATGAGAGCGGTTTTCTTTTTTGTTGTTTTTTTCGCTGCTGTTGTGGTTTTTACCACAGTTTTTCCTTCATTTTCATTTCATTTGTCGCTCTTTCTTAATGTGAAAAAGTAATTGTGTGTGCTTATGTGAATGCGTGTGTGCCAGAGAGTCATTGTTGAGCATTTGAAATTATACCAAAATGGCCAATAACTATCAAGTTACTGTCAAATTTTTTAAACTAAAAAAACATACATAATACATTAAATAGCACCTTGTGGTGCTCTTCCTTGTTGCTAACTGTCTAACACTTGTTTCTATTCGATTAACTATTCAAGATGATTTAGTTACTTAATAAATTTTATAGCATACTTTTATGAGCAAAAGCTCGCCACTCAAATATAACTCATACGCAGAGTGTGCCAGATAGACTATTCAAATTCAAGAACTAAATATAATCAAATAACGCTAAAACAAATAAAAAACCAACATAAAAAACGAAAAACTTAAAATTGATAGAAAATGCTCCAGCAATAAGCTATTTTTAAAGCCAACCTGTCACATTTAATCGTCTCATAAAACAACACTTTGTTTTAAATCAATTTAAGCAAGTATTTAACTCTTTGTTCATCTTAAAGAGCACTTGTGATGAATTTTATTCTCCTGTGGTACACAGACGTATGCATTTCACTCACTTGGTTGTCATTTGTCATTCACAACGGTTTTCCAATTCCGTATGGCAATCATATTTCGGCATTCCATTTGCTGCCACCAAATTGGAATTGTCAATTACTCGCATTGCCTTGATATGTAGTTTGACAGTCACTGGCTAAATGTTTTGCCAAACTCTCGTTTTATGCATTGAGTTTTATAGCCGCTCAATTAGTTGCTCAATCGCGAATACTGAAAATACACATACGCCCAGAAAGAGACACAATGAGCAGACGAATGAGAGTGAGCGAGAGCACAATAGACCGTGTATGGGAGGAAAATTTGTTGTGCGCATTCAATTGAATTTTATTGAGTCTTTAATTGGCTTCATGCCATCATGCATGAGATGAGAAACAGAAAATCGTAACAATTGCATGCAGCATTTTCACCGATTACCATTTCCATTACCACATCCTTTTCCACTCTCATCCTCCCCTTCTCACACATATGTACAATTTGGTGCTTAATTAGCAATGCAATTGCCATAAACAAAACATGAAATTGACAGTGAAGGAAAAGGCATGTAAATGATTTACCAAATGTTGGCAAATTGTTTCTTTCGAATGCCTTGAGGCAGCTGCCATAGTTGCCAGTTGCAGCAATACACATAGTGCTGCAGAAAACAAAAGAAAAGCCATTTCCCGAAACTGAAAAGTGGCAAACTGTTTTCAATCTCAATCTGTCTCTTTCACTCTGTCGCTTTCTCTGTCTCCTGCCACAGTGAATGAGGCAATTAAGCCATCGCTAATGAAGCAGAGCAACTAAATGAATTTCAACTGCAGTTTTGCCAATGGCAACATTCAATATGCTGAAAAACATGAAAGAAATGAAACAATTTATTGAAAAAAAAAAAAATAAAAATGAATAAGAGGAAAAGATAAATCGATTTGTGGTAAATAAATTTTAATCAACAACAAAAACAACAATACGTGCATATAATAATAAAACATTTTCATTAAGAACAAAAAATTTAAAGTCATTGCAAACAAAGATGCCAACAATTGAATACCCTTATCTATCTTACTATTAAACAAACATATACATATATTGGCTTTTACATTGAAAGGTTTATAATTTCATTCTAAATTAAACAAAAGTTTACTTAATATGGACTATAATATGATCGGTCAGAGATTTATAGAGTCTTCAAAAGTTTTCAAAGTATCTGATGAATGAAAGATCTAACTTAGTTCAAACTCTATCCAATACAAGTTAGATACTAAAATTTTACTGCTTACAAAATATTTTTATGCTGGTCTTGTTTAGTTTATAATTTTAGCCTTTGACATACATTTACTGAAAGCCAGTGTACCCTGCACTTCATTGAATTGAAATTGAATATGAGCAAAAAAAAAAAAAAAAGAAAAAAGGAAGGCAATATTTTAAAGCGGATTTTCAAGTCGACAAATGTGTGGCCACAAAAAACAGCAAAGGCTATGGCCACTTTTTTGTGGCCACAGGGCAGCAGTGCACATGAATGAAGTAATTAAATAATATAAACCACATAATATGTGTGCATGTATGTATATTCTGTATGTATTCTATCTATATCATGTGTCAATAAAAACAAGACATTTTTAAATAACGGGCGTACTTATGCAACTATTTACTGATTGGCTTTCATGATTTTCGTTGAATGGGAAATATATTGAAAATACAATTAACTTTCGGAATTTTGGCAAACATTTTCAAAATACCATTAAATGGCAAATGCAAAATGTACGACTTACATGAATATATATTTTACATAGAGACATATAGATGGCATTCGGGTGTCGTCAGACTTTGGCGCCAAGCATCCTTTTTTTTTTTTTTTTTTTTTTTTGGTTCGAAGGTCTTTCACATAAACAAATGTATAGACAATACGCATACGCCGTGTGGCCGAAGCGAAACGAAATGTTTATTACAATCCACTCAATAAACTGCCAAAGGCATATCTATACGAGTATGTATGTTCTGCTTTCTGTTTCTTTTGCTTGGTCAAAACGCCATAATCCCACAAGCGAATATGTATATGAGTCATAAACAGTGAGTGCAAAATGTATGAAAACATGATTCATAAAGATAATGAAATCAGCCTACATAAAAAGATACTTTCAAAAATCCCCCTCAAATCAAATAAAAAGTCCAAGAGAATTAAAACTTGAAAAGCCGAAATGGCCAATACACTTTATAAATTGTTAGAAAAACAAAAAAAAAAAACACTTATCTCTGTTTTGTGTGAAGTATACCCTTCTGATAAGTGTATTCATGTATTTTATTCGTGGAACATTAAAGTGAACATTAATGAGCAAACATTTTGTGTTGTCATGAAATGAGAAATCAATAACAAGAATAACAAAAAAAAAGATGCGAATTTTCTTTTATGTTTAAACAATTGCAATTAAATTTCATTTATGCAATATGTGTCGTTTGTCTGCAAAGCGTTTCAGCTCACTGTGTCAACTGACTGGATCTATCCAATAGACATATTTATATATGCATATCTATATATATATATATACTATATCTACATGTAGTTTTAGTCAACTTTATGCTAAGTGCAACTTTCAAATTCGATTCATGCAAATGCCGTGTGGATGTGGATTGTCGTTGACTTGGCCTGGCCTGGTCCATGCCAAATGGGTCAAAATGGCAGTCAGCCAGGCGGGTAGACGATTTTGCCAAACCAATACAAATATACACGACACACAAACACACACGCACAGAGATATACGTATGCAAAAAGAAATCAAAGAGGACAAAAAGGAGAGCGAAATCGCGCGCGCTAAATTTGAAATCAAACACAAAAAAAAATGCAAGTAAATAAAGCGGGATATGTTTGACTGTTTCTATATGTATGTGTGTGTGTTAGCTGTGTTTGTGTATGTGTGTGTGCGACTGCGTGGAGCCAAAGGCAAACACAAAGATGCATGGCCTGGGCACAAATGTTAGCATGCATACACATATACAAAGAGATGGGAAACCGCATGGCCAAACATTAGTCCAATACCCGCATCCTGTTCCTTAATCCTACAAGTTTCACCTCTCCCTCTCTCTCTCACTCTCTACGAGTGTGTGTGTGTGTGTGCTGGGCTCCCGCTTTCGTTACCAGGCACGTACAAATCCGATTTGCACAATTCAAATAG
Organism: Drosophila paulistorum; assembly: GCA_018152135.1. NCBI lineage: Eukaryota > Metazoa > Arthropoda > Insecta > Diptera > Drosophilidae > Drosophila > Drosophila paulistorum. Next base: position 19,724,239 of record JAECXG010000690.1, read on the forward strand.
CATAAATTTTTGAGAAATGCATTGCAAATTATTTGCTGAAATTGTCGGATCGTTTCAGCTGGCAATAAACTTGGCAAAAGAAAGAAAATTAAATAAAAAAGCGGCCAGTGAAATGTGTTTTTATGTAATTTTAATTAATTTTTTCGTCTGGTTGTTGTCGTTGGTATTTTTTTTTTCTCTCTTTGCGGTCAGCTTAAGTTTCCATTTCACTTTCTCGTCACTGCTAAAATCATCATCATCATCATCATCATCATGAGTGTGGCATGACGCGTTGCTGCCACAGACCTTGCAACATTCCCCTGTCATGTAGTTTAATGCTTAAGCTTTCAACTTTGCTTTCGTTTTAATTAAAAATGCGTTATTTTAATGCGCTTTCGCCAGCATCATCATCATAATCATTATTATGCATTTCAAGAGTCTTTAAGAATATCTCTATATTTATTTTTATATATATATGTATGTGTGTACATGAAAGCCATGTATAATCATTTATGCATCTGATGCATATGGGTATGAAATTTGGTGTTTCATTAAGCGTTAACTTTGACGCCGTCTGCTATGGAATTGAAAGCAAATCTGTTGTTAAATGAAATATCATGTCATTGCCATACGGTTTGATGAGCCATGAAGTATCTGTATCAATTTCTGTTGCAGTTTCTCAGTTTCTCAGTTTTAATCGTTGACATCTTTTCCATTTTACATTGTGCATTTTACATTTATCATTTGCCATTTGCAAGTCACAACTGCAAAATGCAATAAATTGTCTGTCTACAACAAGAGGAAAATATGCCAGAAATGGCATTTAATGTCAAATAAAAATTCAAAACAAAACAAAACACACACACACACACACGGTACAATGTAGTACAATCAAAATGACAGACGAACACTCCGAGAGCAACATTTCCTGGGATATTTCCTAAACATAGCCACACACTCGCACACCCATTCCTTGCCTTAGTCTCATTCTAACAGCAGTCTGTGACATATTTCAATAGCAAATTCAAACCGAACAAGCTTTGGGTAGCAAAGTTTCCTCACACAAAATACGCTATACTCTTTATCGCTCCCTGAAATAAAGATTTTTCTGGTTAACAAATTGTTATTATATTTACATTTACAAGGAATTGACTCTGCGGTCAAACAAAGAAACAGATCTCAATTTCTATTCCGTCAAAACCAGACCAGATCACAATTTTCTTGTTAAATGCACTTAGCTTTGTAAAGTTACCCAAGATGTTTCAATGAATCTTTGGCATTTATTTAAGACTTGGTTACGACAACATCTGATGAAAGCCATCTTTTAGTTGATAGGACCTTTATAACAGAAGAGAAACTTCTGACAGTATGTGTACGTATGTATGTGTGTATGTTTATTGTTCTTGTTGTTGTTTTGTGGGTTACTTCGAACTTTGTATGCACTAAATAAAATTATGTTCTATTTGTTAAAACTTTGGCAAAACTTTGTGCCCCCATTTGTATAAATACGTACTAAGTCGTTTTGGAAAATGTAATTATTTGTATGCTAATATTATCAATAGAATTTAGTGACTTGGAGTCTTTATTTAGTCATTGATAATGTCGATCTGAAGAAACTTTATTGACACCTTGAAAATGCTAGCTGTGTCTGTAATAGCCTAGTACGATAAAATTGAGTGTTCGGGAAAACAATGTTGACAAGTTGAAGCCGAATGCAAAGGTCTGCCTGCTTTTTGTTGTGGGAGAGCAGCGACCCATGGGAGGCATTTAGTATACTGACAGGGGCGGCACACACTTTAGATTTATGCAGGACAAATTTTTCTCAATTTGTAGTTTTTTCTTTGTTTGTTGAAAGTAACTAACTGCAACCAGGCAAGAGAAATTAAGTTGCATGGAGAATTCGTCCACAGAGCAGATTGAGCCAAGTATGCAGCATGCACAGAGAGAGAGAGAGAGAGATTATGCGGCAGGGTCAGTTTATGAGGCGAGCATAAAACTGTAAACTGTTTGAAAAGTGTTTTGAGTGCGGCATTAGCTCTCGTTATTATCACACAACTTTTATGGGTGTGCCACACTCCTATTAACCTCCCGTTAGCTCCCTACTATTTCCACTTTATCTCTTTGTCTCTCTCTCGTACACATACCCTTCGCCATCAAACCCAATAAACACATAGTAGTTTTGCACAGAGAGCTCCATAAATTGCGCATACGCCATGTGGAACGCTTCAGCAGACACAAAGGCATAAGAAGAACAAGGGTAGCGGTAGCAGCAACAACAACAACAACTTAACCCTCAGCATTTTTATGGCCATATTTTTGCACTTGATGCAATGCTGCAATGTGCTGCCAGTGGCAGAAGTAGTGGCAGCTTACACAAAGCACACAAATAAAAAAGCAAAGTGCAAGCAGAGCAGATCAGAGCTTAAATAGTATAAAGTAAGCTCGTCACTTGCCTCGTCGTCGTATATAATCAGCTTTGTTCCATGTAAGAAGAGCATATTACATATCTTTCCATCTCTCTTCCTCTATGTCTGTGCAGATAAGCTGATAACAGGTTGTTATATCTATATTTTGGAGAATAACCAAGATTCATTTGATTGCTTCAACATATGTCTACATAAATTCGAATATATTTACCAAAGACTCTCTACACCCCTTAATTTATATGTCAATGATCAAATGGTTTAAATTAACAATGACTGCAAGAAAAAAGGAATAACAAACGATTTTAACATTATTAGTTTTATGCTTTTATTAGTTAATTCGGCATTTGTATTTTGATACATTTTATTGATTGAACAATAACGCAGGCCGACACGATTTTTGCTGACGTCAACTTGAGAGGTGTTCTTAACTAATTCGGGTACGCTGATTCTCACTGCATACTTGGTTTTTGTCCATCATGTCCAGATTCTGTGAAATCAGGGGACCTGGCGTCGGAAAATGTGCACCCAAAAGTATACTATAGAAAGTTTAAAACAAAATTGTTTACCTGTTTTGCAGATTTCAGAATGTCCTGTGTACGAAAAGTAGCTCTTGTTTGCAAACATTACTAATAAACAATTGGTAAGATCTACAAGAGTTGCATAATTCTTTAAAATTAAAAAGCAGATAATTCTTGGTATCTCTATAGCATAGTTTTTGGTTCAAATTTAAATCAATATAGATATACAAAATATTGGTATCTCTATAGCATAGTTTTTGGTTCAAATTTAAATCAATATAGAACCATATCCAATTTGTAAGATATTATGACGGAATGAAGCAAAGCTAAATTTGGAGTAACAAGAGAAATAATTTGAATGTTTTGTTTGTGTATTGATGAATTGAGTTGCAGGGAAAGAAATTTCAAAATGTAAAAAAATTATTGCCAAGGACGGCAAGGGCATTGCCGAAGTTAGTTTCTTTGATATTTTCCATATAAATTTGTTTTAAAAAATCCTTTGTTTTTTTTGGTTACTTGTTAAATTTTAGCATTTTCCCTTAACTACCTGGTAAAAAGTGTGCCAAAAGTTTTTAATAACAAATAACTTTTGCTGTCAAAATAGATTCAATATAATTTCTGTAAAAATGTTCGTTATGCCAAAGGAAACCAAACTCAAGAATTGACTTCAGATGACTTTAAATGAAATGGCAATCAAAGGTCATATTTAACACGTTTGCGGCATCTTCCCTCTAGCGTGAACAAGCAAACAAGTCTTAAGATAAACGAAATCGCAATAAATATTGAAAGCAATTGGAAAAATATATAAGTTTTTATCCACTCTCTACACCCCCCTCACCGTCTCTTTCTTTCTCTCTCTCTCCCTCTCATCTCCCATCGCTGGTAAAGTAAAGTGAATTTTATGTTGCGTATAATTAGAGTAAGTTCCACCCAGGAGAGATTACTTCCGTTTACCAGTTGTTTGCCATTTAAGTTAATTTTTGGGTTTGAGATGGGTGTGTGTGTGTGTGTTAGAAGCGGTCGCCTGCTGTTTATTGATGGGCGTGGCCTGAAGCCAAAGAAATATAAGAAGAAGCCAAAACGAACTTTGACTTGGATAGTAATTGAGATTGTAATCGTTACTTATTGTGCGTATTGGTATCCGGGTGTGAAAGTTGCTTCGGCTCAATCTTCTGGGAGGGGCATTAAGTTATTAAGCTGTTTGCTCTTCTTTTTCTTATTGCTCTTCTGCTTATTGTTGTTGTTGTTGTTTTTGTTGTTATGGTCAAGCTTATGGCATCAAATATTGAAATATGCTGTAAGCAATTAATAACATGCCATCTCCTCTATGCTCTCCCACCCTAGTTCTCGGATACACACTCATCCGCTCGACTTAACCGCAACCACACGATATTGCGGAATCGATGGTAACGGAATTATCGATATGTATAGTATATATGGCTGTTTGTTAGATTCTAGTCAGGGTACGGTACAGGGGAGGTAAACATTTTCAATGCCATGGCACGTAATAATGACAATGAATTGCACTTGAACATAGAACAACCTCGACTTGACTACATTTATACATACATACGTACTAGGGCGGTTTCGCCTGAAAGTATGCAGCATTTTGTGAACTGTCTACACCACCACCAGCGCCCTTCTATCATCATTATCTCTATTCTTTTACCACTAAATCGGCTGGGCGCGGTGGTGCGACGTTTTTCAATATCAGACAAATAGACAACGAATTACATTGTAAGTAGCTCACGTGCTTTGGATTATGCGTGATATGCCTGGAAATTACTTCATTAGCAGCCTCAAATGGCGCTCTGCATTCTAAATAACAATACATACACAGTGAGATAGAGACAAAAAGCAAAAAGAGAGATAGAGATAGAGAGTTAGAGCGAGAGGCATGAATTGTCACTTTTTATGCAAAGCAGCAACGCTAAAATTTGCTAAACACAGCACCAAACACACAAAACTACAACGTGCCACATCTTACACTAAGAGCTAAGGGTCGGAGGGGAAAGAGGAGGACGACCATTTTGAGGCGGTAAGAGGTCACCTGGCACTGTTGCTTAAATGTCATTTCAAATTGCCCTTAATAATCAATATTTTTAGGTGATAATTGTGTGCGTGTTTTGGGTTTATTTGCGACAGAAACAAAATTTCTTCCTTTCATCCAAATATTTGTCAACTTACTTGAACATTCATTTATTTTTAGTCACAATCAACTGTTAAATGAGAAATTCTATGACTTGAGTTGCTTTTGTAACCAAACTCATAATACAATTGATAAAATTTTGTATTGATAAGGTTTCTAAACTGGAGGCTATTACAATAAATGGGAAATGAAAATGTTGAAATAAGACCCAAACAACTAAATAGTCAATAGGGAAATAAACAGATTCTACACGATGGAAAAAAAATATTTTAAGCATCGGATATAAGATACGATACCAATTTTAAAGTCTGCACATTTAATATATTCTTAAATTTTAGTCTAAGTGTTTACTAATTCTATAAGCTAGCAGTATATCCTTTGGAAAATCTTGGCTTATATCATGACATTTCCAATTAGTTTGTTATCTGCTTGTATTTTCACATATTGACTCATTTCCCGTAACATGAAATCAGATGCAATTCCCACTTAATAAGCGTCGCATGTACATACAAACATTGTTTTCCCCTGTCACCTCTCTCTTACTGCTACATATCCTTAATTACCCAACTACAATATGCCGGATATATTCATTAATTTTAAATTAATTTCGCTTCATTTGGGATTTTTTATATTTTTTTTGCCTTTATTATTGTAGGTATCGTACAGTTTCGTCTTTCATTTTATTTTTATTTTTTTTGCTTGCGATTCAGGTTTCCATATCGTTTGTCACGGTCATCGTCATCCACCGCAAAATTAAATCAAAAAGGTAAAATGTACAATGCAATTTTTGTTTTTTCTTTTTTTTTTGTTTTGCTTTTCGTCTCCCTCTTCTTTGGAAGTTTTTTGCCGCTCAATTTGCACAAAAGAACATATGAAAAAATGTGTACATGGAGAAAATATGGCAGATAATTTGCGGCTTTGATTTTCATATTGGATTTGTGCAAATTAACTCAATTCAGTTGACGAGAGTTGATTTAATTAACTCTGACCGACAATTGGGCACTTTTATGTGGCTGCTACTGTTACTTTAAGAACTTTAATTAATTTGCATTCGGAAATCTGGGATCTATATACATATATATACATATATGTATGTATATTGAGTTACAACCGAATGGCTACAACTAGAAAAGATTTGCACACGTGTCGCAGGGAGACAAAGTTTCAAAAGAGAGTGGGAATAAAGTTTTCTTTCTGTCGTTTTCTTTAACTTTCTTTCTTTTCGTTTTGGGCTGCCAACACGCAATAGTTACAGCAAAGAAGTGGGCGTGGCAAGTCACGTGCCAAGGACCAGAACCACCGACACCACAAGCAGCAGCAGCAGAAGCAGCGACAACAAAGAAGAAGTAGAGAAGAATTAATAAGCTTTGGCAACAAATATTTTGTATGCCACGAACATTGCAAATCTATGTAAATGTGTAGCATGTGGCGTATACGTAATGTGTCTGACATGCAATGTTCTTGTTCCCGTTGTGCTTTTTCCTAACTAACTAACATGAGTTACGTCTACAGCAGAAACCAGAACAGTGTGAGAGGAAGCAAGGAGAGGTGGGGGGACGGGCCCGTTGGTAAGGGTGATGGCAGCAGCAGCAGCAGCTGCAAGAACATTTATAACATTGTGTTAATGCGACTTATTTGACAAACCAGTTAATTACAATGTTTTGTAAGCGACTTTCAGTTAGTTGAGCTACCCAAAAAATTGCACGAAACAAAATCTGGCTTCATCTACAGTTCTAAAATTTTCTGTCTCTCCTGCTCTCTCTCTGTGTATATACTGTATATGATGTGTATGCGTGTGTGTGTGTGTGTGTTTACTTTGCTTTATACAGCATCATGTGTTTGTGTTTGTCTCTCAGTCTTATAATTAAATCTCACATTAGTTGAAGCACTTCAAGGGCATTTGTCAGGAAAAATATTTATGAAATGCTTCACAGCAGACGCGAACCATCAAGAATTCTTGCCACAGCGAACGTTGAACAAAATGCTGAAGATGCTGCTCGATTGCTGCTATTTTGCCATTGCCATTGTTATTTCAAATTCTCAACAATTTGGCAAAAAAAGAAAAAAACAAATGTATGTACTTTACTTAAGAGCGCTTGCCTTGAAATCTTCTTATATTTATTTAAGTATTTTCCCTTATTTTCTCTTGATTTTTCAATTATATTTGTTATTATATCATCAGTGCTTCAATTTGCAACACATTTGTATGTACATATACATATCGATATATATTAATGTTTAAAATTTTGAAAATGTATGAAATATATATTTTTCGCCGCTTTTTACACGAGTAAAATGTCTTATGCGTAGGAATCATTGATTACTCTCTGTTTCTTTTTCCTTTCTTTTCATTTCACTTTTCACTCAAGGCCTGTTATTGATTCATCATTGAAAAGAAACGATTGGCCTTTGTAGATAGAGACTTAAAGAGAATTAATAAGTCTTTAAAAAAGCTCTAATATTTAAACCTCTCTTAAGTTTATGATCGCAATCTTAACAAAACAATTAGATTGGTCGCCTTAGAGAGGAATGTGGCAATTTATATGCTGATATAAGTAGCTTATTCTAATAGACCTTTTAAACTTTAAAACTCTTCCCTCTGAACATAGGCGTGGACCAACAGTCTCTATACAAGAACAACTAAGCATTGGCCAAGAATCAAGTAACTATTCAGCAACAAAGCATCATCATGTGTCTCTTCAGCTATTAAAATAAAATGCTCTTACATTTATACATATAGCCTAAGGCATTGTGATTTAAATATTTTAAAGAACTCTTCTAAATTCTAGTTTCAACTTTTAAGCATTGAAATAGAGAACTGAGAACTGTGAGATTCCTTTGTCACATAACTGTAGCAAACATTTGTAACAATGTAATTTAAAACGGCAACAAGCAAGCATCCTGACTGACCCACGTAATTTACAACAAGTCAACGACAGACAAAACGAACTAACTTCACTTTAAACATAAACAATTCGGTTCAACTGGCTGGCCGACTAGCTGGCTAGCTGACTGGCTGGCAGGCCAGAAAGGCCAAATCCTGCCGCCGGCCCGGACCAAAAAAAAAAAGCGAAAAATGAAACCGGGTATAGGAGGAATTCCTGGTATACGAGTGCAAGACGACAAAATGTAGAAACGAAGGGAAAAACCCTCGCCTGCTGGCGCTAAACTTAAGCATAATCACATAATAAATATTTTTCAACTGAAACAGCAAGAGGAAAAAAAGAAAAAAAGGAAAAATAAAAAGGAATAAGAATGAGAGAACAAGAGAGACAACAGAAAGAAGGAAAAGTAGCAAAGGCAGTTGGAGGATTTCATTAAAGCCGGAAACGGAAACCGACATGATAATAAATATGAGAAAAAGTGTAAAAAATAAAATGGCGTCAGACAAAATCAAGATAAACAACGGCGACAACACATACACACAAGTATGTGTATGATTCTGTGCGTGTGTGTATTATATGTGTGTGTACATATGTATATTAATGGCTCCCACGCACACATGAAACATGGAGACAGGGAATAGTAGCGGGAGAATGAAGCATTCGCTTAATGGCTGAAATTAAATGCGCCTGGTTGAAGCCGAAACTGAAACAGTAACACAAAACTCGTCTCTGTCCTTGAAAACTTCCCAGCATCCTTGCTATCCATATCATTGTTCATTGTAATATTATTCTGTCTTCTGTCTGCCTGATTTAAATGTGAGAAAGCTGCATTCTGCCATATAATCATGGAAATCCGCAGGACCCCCCCAAAAAAAAAAAAATACCAGCAATCTCAAACCTAGCATTAGATTAAATTTAGTTAAACCTATAATTTAAGTGCTTAACAGATTTAAAGAAGAATCATAATTCAGTATAACCTAACTTAACTTTAATTTATATAATAAATTTCTCGAAAACAGATGGAGAAGGAACTACTAAAACAAGTCTCAATCAATGTCAGTAATAGCTTTTTCTTGTAAATAAAACTCCCAACATAAGATTTTTTCTAACATTAAGATCGTAAACTATACAAAATATCACTCATACTTATGTATAGTTCCCCCACCCCCCCAAAATAAACAACAAAATAAGAGTATACATTTATCGTTATAATGGCAAAAAAGTTGGTCAGATTTTCTGTTATTAGATTTTTGCTTTATATTTCAAACATTTTCACTGATTTCTTTAAGCTTAATTTCCCTCCCAGTAGCCCCATTCACATTTCCTCGTGGTTTTATGTGCAATATTATTTTTAATTTCTTTCATAATTCTCTGCTACCCGCTCAGCGGTTTGAAAAGGGACATTAAGACAAGGACCCACCAGTTAGTTGATGATTTTTGGTTTTTTTGTTTTTTGTTTTTGTGTCTTTTTTTAATGGCAAAAGTTTGAGATTGAGAAAAACCGAAAAATTGTTTTGGGAAATGAACTTCAAAAAACAGTTTAAGCATTTAATTTGATTTAAAGCTTACATAAAACTAGACAGCACAGCAAACAGCTTCAGCTACTGGTTGGCTAGAGGCTGGAGACTGGAGGCTGGCAGCGTAAATATGTCTGATATGATGAATGTGAATAAGGCCAAAAAGCTGCCTGCAGGCAGCAACACGAGCCAAAGATGGCCCACGCGACTTGTTTTACCATACCCATACCATATACTTATACATAGTCAATAATTTAAGGATCATAAATTTGTATGTGAAAGTTTTTGTCCGCTCTCCCTCAGTGGGTGTAAGTTCAAAGTTATAAGTCACAAGTTTGTTTGGTTTTTTGTTAGATGATTTGTTTGCCATTTAACTAATTAAATATGGCTCTTTTCAAGTCATTTTGCAAGTAAATAAAAACCAAGGGACCAAATGTATTTGGGTTCCGCATTACATTAAAAAAGAACGTTTAAAGCAACGTTTTTCTTCTTAACTAACATACAATCCCCCAACAAATCACCAACATCTCTAAACTTTTCAATCTCTTATCTTTTATTTTATTGCAACCAATTGCTATTGTTTGTAAACTGAAGTAAACGGTTTTGAGTTTTAGTTTAAAACATTACACAACATCTTAGTTATGGCCGCTAAGTTATTAAAGGCTTGTGAGTTTTCGCTTTAAGATCATCTGCTGGCTGGCTGCTGCTTCTGTGTTGGCAACAAAATGAACAATCTAAAGTCATGTCACAGTCATAGTCGTTTCTATAAAACGTAAGCTCACTTTGGTCGTCTCCTCTGGTTCTCTGCTCCTTTTTGGCTTGTTTTTTTGTTTTTGTTGTTCCCCTCATCTCCCATTTTTTGGCCTTCTCTTTTGGGCTCTAAATGTTCAGCCTCTCTGCTGTTTTGGCGCACATCTCTAAAATGCAACCATGTTATCCTTGAACTGGCTTTCCTTCTATCATTTTTCACACCCTTCAGACGGCAGGCAAACAGAAAGGGCATATTGACGATCTCAGAGCCCCGAAAACAGAGCTTAAGATATGGCAAAAACTACAAGAATTGAAAAAGAAAATTTATAAGTTAGTAATCAAAGATTGGTTATAAAATTTTTTGATTTCATTCTCTTGAGTTTTTTTTTTTGTGAAGGGTATCCAAACGTCTTTTCTTTACTTTGAACATTTTCAAGTTCTTGCCTTGTTCTTTTTTTTTGCTTTAAATCCTTTCATGTTGTTCCTGGTTTTGGTTCGCTCTCAAATTCGTTTATCGCGCCGCAAAATTGCGCAAAATTGTTTTTATATATATTGTACATGGCACATAATATATACACACACACACACACAAACGTACGTACGTATATAAATTTTTATGTATGTATATATATGTATTTAGTTGTTGCTTTTGTTTGTTCTAAAACATTACAAACAAATTGAGTTTGGCTCAAATTATGCTAGGTCTTTGGCGCCACAGACAGACGGCCGGCAGAGCTTTGAAACGAGGTAGGAAGCGAAGGCCATGCCCGACCAGTCCAGGCCATACAGCTCCATGCCATGCCATGCCACGCCCGTAACGCCTCTAAAGTGACTGCAGCAAACAGTTTCACTTTTTGGGGCAGCAGCAGCAGCCAAAAGTCATTTTAGATTTTTGCTCTTCTTTTTATTTTGGTTTTTTTTTTTTTGGTTTAGCTTTTTTTCTCTTTTCGGTTTGCTTCTCTCTCTCCTCTTGTAATTTATGAGTTTGCGCCTCAAGTTGTGGGGCACGTAGATGGTACATTCTTGTCCTGGGTCCATGGACCTGCAGCGGCTTATCGCTATTGTCTCTATTGTTGTTGTTGCCGTTGGTGTTGTTGGTGTTGCCGTTGTCTGGCAGTTTATGAAAACTGCAGTGGCAAATGTTGTTGGCTTTTTCCTCTATGCTACTACTGCTGCTGTCGAGGAGACGCCGCCAACCTGCAAGCACCCTGGAGTGCAATGTCCTTGTTTATGCGCTGACACTCAATGTTGTTGCTGCTGTCGCTCTCGCTGCTTCTGTTGGTGTTGCTGGTATTTCGCTTGATTGAATTGTGTCCTTGTCATTGCATGTCCTGCAGCACCAGCAGCAACCAACTTGCATGCGTGTTAACAACATGGCTTAGGTTGGCCTCGCTTCCTCGTCTTCATCTCCCGAAAACGAAATGAAAAAAAGTTTAATTAACTTTTTCCGCTCAATTTCTAAACACATTCATTTTTAGTATTTTTTTTTTTTTTTTTTTTAGTGCTAACAGACAAGTTGGCCACAAAGGATTAGCCTAATATGATGTATTTCACATAGACATTTCATCAAATATTCATGACGAGGTGCATTCAAATTCTCACAAAGTTTTGCGACTCGCTTAAACTTTAACCGCAATTGAGATTCAAGTCACCTAAATACATTCTCGTGGTTACCAAAGTTCACAAAAGCCAACAAAATATTGTTTGGACCTATAGAAAATATCAGTTTACTTCAACTTCATTTAACTACATAACTTAACTCTGCTTACTTCACTATGGAAACGAGCATCTCATTTCACTAAACGTTTTGTACTTTTGTCATTCCAAATATAGAAAAGTTTTCCACTTTGCAATTTGAACTAAATTTTCAATATGCTAACCAATTTTTGGTTAAAGCTTTTAGTTGGGAAACATTTAGAAAAGTTTTTTTAATTCAAAACTATAAATTGTCGAAGACCAGAAAAACTAATAACACTAACTTAAGCTTCATTTACTATTTATTTTGAATGAATATGTTTGCTCATTAAGCTAAATTCTAATATGTAATTTGAACTAATAAGAAACTTTTTTACTCTTTTTTTTGTTGGTTTCCATTCACACTGCTGACTAGTTAATAACACATGAAAGTGTTGACGTTGCTATAGATTATTCTTAGTCATTATTTAAATGATTTTTTTTTTGCAAATGTCGGATTTTTATAAAGTCTATTTTTAGGGGACTTTATATCTGGATTCAACTATCAACCTAACTATTTTTTGCAAGCACTAGGAACTATGTCCTTTTGTTTAGACGAAATCTACATCTACTTACTGTAAATCTCTCATTTTTTCACAGCATACCTTTGGGGTGTTTAAGATTTAAAGGATATCTGCAATACAATTAAGGCAGGAGATTTCATGTTAAATAAATTGAATGCATTGCTGAGGTAAACTCCATTACCTCCATTACCGTCCTTGCAAAATCGCCAATTTTTACAAATCCTTATTCTTAAGGGCTTTCAAAATTGAAAATAATAACATCGAGTGATTTTTTATATATGTAATATTTATATTAGATTTCATTGAGAGTTAACCTTTTCGTTTCGTTTACCCTTGTCAGGCTTCGAGTTAACTAACTGGCAAAACTAATAGGCAGAGAAAAAATCCTTTTTTTATATTAGTCAACTTTAAAAGCAATTTATTTTGTGAATTAAGAATGTAATAATACCTGGACATTGATCTATTATACATCACCGTGCACAAAGAGATATGGGAGTGAGAGAGAAATAAACATCAAAGGACTGACATTTCTCTTGAAGCACACCTCGCGCCATTACCACTTTCTTTTGTCTTTCTGTATAAACATTTTTCGTGAGCACATTTGCCTTTTTTATTTTTGCATATATGTATGGTTTTTGTTCTTCTTGGTTTTTTTCTCCTGTTGTACTGTCAAGTGACTTTAAATGGCAGCAGCAACGGCTTTTGACAGCTGCAAGCTCTAACGGTATTACATGTGACAGCTGGCGTCTGCTGCGGTTTATGTTAAAAGCCAAACCCAAACTGGTTACCACACTCACATGTGTATATGTGTGTGTGTGAGTGTGAGTCTGTGTGACTGAGTGTTTGTATGAGCCACACAAATTTATGTTTATGTTAACAAAGTCGAGTCATTCAAGTGGCAAGCCAAAACAAGGCAGTATGCTCCCCGCCCTCCCACAGCTCTCTTACAGCCACCTTGATCTCTCTGTCTCTCTACCCTTCTCTTGAATGAAATGCAGTCATGTGCACAAAGCCGAAAACATTGTAACCAAAGCGCGAGTTTTGGAGATAACAGCGACAACTGCTACTAGTGATGATGAGTACACTGCAAGAAAAAGGGGGTAATGTGGGTGGGTGTGTGTGTGTGTGTGTGTGGGTGTGTGTGTATGTGTGTGTGTGTGTGTGTGAGTGTGTGGCAGGGCATGTGTTTACTATGACGGAGCATCTGATTGGGCTTGCGCTTGAGATTGATTTTCATCTCCCACTGCAGAACTAACTGCAAGTTGAGTACTATGTGCATCACCCTGTTGTGGTTGCTGTTGAGTGGCCGGTTTTATATCATCGATTGATCCTATTGTCACCTGCATTTGTTGCTCCTGAAATCGTTCCTCCTCTTGACGACGCAACATTTCAGCTGCATAATCGGAAAATGTCAAATTTATATCGAAAGGTGTACGCATAAAAATATTCGGTGGCGTATACTGGTTCTGAATGGGCCAAAATAGACTATCTTCGTCGGGAGCAGATGGTGAATGGCCATAGATATTTGTGAATTCAGTCAATGTGTAATAGAAACGTGTCGAGGCCAATACCAGATCCATGCGTTGTATCTCCGGCAACAGTTTACGATATGTATCCACGGGCAACGCATCGGTAACCGTGCCAACTGCCGATTTGCTATTCCCAGGGGTTGTCATGCTATGATGCATCAAATCCTCATCTTCATCGGTGCTATTCTGTGACGATGTTTCAAAATGCTGATCCTGGCGTGTACTCTCATTAATCAGAGTGCAAATCGTTGTTAGTTTCTCCTTAATGATCATATGCTGCTTTCCCATTAGATACTCATCTGTGGGGGTTGATGTGGGAAATTTCTCATTGATATAGGCAGCAGGAATGCGGCGAGATATCAACTCTTTGGTATATAAATCTTTAATATGATCTTCGATTAGAAATACCCGATTACTGGACCAGAACTCCGGCAAACAGTTAACCAATTCACGACAGAACATGCCCATCATATCCTCACCGGTCTCTAGCATTAGCATGCTATAGTCACCCATATAGAGAAACAATCCGCACATTGGATCTGGAGTGAAAGTTTGAGCAAAGCATTTCTTGTGCAGTTCATGCAAACGCTCTTGAAACAAAGCGTAGAAATCTTTCGGCATATTGGTCTCCTCCATTTGTTCCAAGTCTGGCTCCTCTTCGTCCTCATCCTCTGGCATGGTATTCTCTTCCTCATCAAAGCGATAGGTGTGCGTTACTGTCTCAATATTCTCCAAATCTCCGGCTGCATTCTGGGCCCCAGCACTTGTCTCACTATTGCCACGTGCCTCGGCCTCAAACTCATCTTCATTTAGATTCAAAGTCTTTATCTGTGATCCCTCCGGTGAGGAGGCATTTGAACTTTCGTCGCCATCCGCTTGGAGAGTATCTTCAGCCAGGTCCGTTGGCAACTCAGCAGCCCCATCTTGCACTTGTCCCTCTAATGATTCGGCTTGTATTGATCCGGCGGCAGTTAATTGAGTATTCACACTAAAACGTGTCTCATCTGCTAGACCTTGACTACCCGTTGCGCTGGCAGCAGCTTGAGTATTGATCTGACGTTGTCCAGGATGTATATTCTTAGCCAAGATAAATATTCGCTGATAGAACACCGATGTTGCCATATCACGCAAATCCTCGTCCACATAGTCCACTAAAGACTTACGCAAATGAAATATCGTTGGACGCTTTAAAGTGAAGCAACTATGTCGAGTGAGTCGATTAATACGCGTCTGACGATGACGAGCCGTCACCGAGGCATGTTTGAGTGTATTGCGGGTTCCCGACATTGTGTTGCTACTGTTTCTGATTGCAGCTGCTGCGGCTGTTGGGTCGCGGTGGTGAAGCATCGATAAAGCTGTTTATTTTTTTTACTTTTCCATATATTTTTAATGTTGTCTAGCAACAACTAGAACATAGTATTAAATCGGTTGCTTAGTTATGGGCAGAAAATGAAAAAACATATATTTACATATACACATAGATACTAAAGTAAGCTTAAAAAAGCGATAGAAAGCGAAACCTGAAAATATAATAAAGTACGATTGGAATTCAATTTATGCTTAGATTAAACTTTTTCGTCTTCTTTGTTTCGTTTTCTCTCAGTGTGCGACTTACACTCTGTTATTATTATATGACCATGTCGGTTGGTACTTGTGCCGCGTATGCGATGCTTGATGATGGTGTTGCCTCAATTATTATTATCATTCACATGAAATCTAAGCCTCTGTTCTTCGTTGGCTAAAACCTCATCTACCCATCTGCCACCTACCACTACCACCTACATACCTCTTCGCTTTCAATGCTAGTGGCTCTGTTATGCCAGCCATTTGCTTTTGCTTTCGCTTTTGGCTTTTTCACTCAGTTAATTTATTCATGGCGCAGTAGCAGTAGCAGCACCTACATACAACCAACAGCAAAAATAACAACAACAGCAGCAACAGCAACAGCAACAACAACAACAACAACAACAATCCTTATGGAAAAGGAGAAAACTTCTTCATCATCAGGGCCCCGGACCGGAGAGCTTCTTACCCACAATTTCTGTTTAACAAAAGTAGCAGCAGCAGCAAAGTCGGCTCTTTGAACAATTTGAAACACTTGGGCATACAATATGTTGAAATGATAATGAGCGAAAATTGTTTTTTGACTTGCTCCCCAGGTGTTTTTTTTTTTCCTTTTTTCTGGCCCTTGTTTCCCCTTTTCTAAGCCAAGGTGAAAAAAGCTAAGAAAACTTGCTTCAAAGCTATCTCTCGCTTATATCCTGGCCAAGAGAACGTACTTTCGCCTCTGAGTATCCCATTTTAGAGTTTAGTTTATTGACACCAAACTTGCGTAGCAATTTTGTGGCAATGTTTTAATAACTAAGTGCCAGTTGTCCTGGCAGCAACAGCAGCCAAGCAAGTTTCACCTTTAATGGCTGATTGCTGGTCTGGTCTTTAAGATAACTTTCACTATCATCTCTCCTGTTCTCCATAGTCAGTTCATGGCCATGCAAATATGTGCCTGAGAGTTGAGCGAATTGAGCGACGGTTTTACCATCATAGCCATCATTATCGTCATCATCGTCATCATCATCATCTTCATCGCCATACACTTGGTAGTCAGGAGATGTCGACATGCCACACCCATTTGTCGTAGTTGTCATTGGCAGTTGGCAGCGTTGATTGCATCGAAGTTCTTAGTCAATATTTGCCCGATTTCAATGAAATGAGAATTTGACATGCAAGCAAACATGCCAGACAAGTTGCCGTTGCTGTTGCTGCTGTTGCTGCCGTTGCTGATGCAAGTGATGCTGCAGCCAGGAGAAAGCCAAGTAAACAGTGTCAGACAGGCAGCAGCAGGAGCGAGAGAAAATTTTCATGGCAAGCCCAGGCAAGAAGGCAACCTGGCTAGCTAGCTAACTGACTGACTGACTGACTGGATGGCTGCCTGTTTGGCTGGGCAGGCAGGCAGAGGTAGGTAAATTAATTGCGATTTGTATGCAATGGCATTTTTGTGTGTTGCAAAGTGATTGATGCTGTCTCCATACGTTTTGTTAGTCAAGTGTTTGTTGTTGTTGTTGGTAGAAAAAAGTTAATGCAACAGAACGTAAATGCTGACCATACTGTCTCTCCCTGTCTCTCTTCTTAATGACATTTTAACCATAAATGGCCATTAGGACATTTTCTTATTACATTTATGGGCTACTTCATAATATCCCCGTTTATTTATAACTCACAGTTAATACATTAACCTCAATAACATCGAAACATTTCAAAGTTTGTGATAACTTTAAAAGTGTACTAACATGAGCTTAGGCTTAAAAACCCTTTTCCAATGATATAATTCTACTGAAATATGACCCATTAGTTTGCTTATTAACTGTCATTTACTGCAAATGTTGGTCAATTTAGAGTTAATGTAAGACATTTTGTTTTCTAAATGAAGGGAAAAGCTAATTTAACTAAACAACTTCTACCAACAAAGAATTTATTCAACGCATTAATAACGGGTCTAGACAATATAAGACATTGAAAAGGACTTTTAGCTCATGCATCTTTGTTTCTCTTAAGCACTTAAGTTGAATCCACATTATAGGATATCAAATTTGTTGATATCTTCTACACTACTATAAAGACATTGGAATTATATAAAAGTCACACAAAAGTCATTTAAACATATACGGCTTTAGGGACTTGGATTTTAAATAGCATACTTTTTTGGGCTGCATACAAGAGCCAATTACATAAATGCTAATTGGCAAGTGAATTGTATATAGCATACATTTTGGGGCTAAAAGTTTTCTTTTACATAAAAAAAGTGTTTCTGGCTATTTTTAATCAGCTAACAAACAGAATCCAGATTGATATGAACTAAATAATAACAACTTGTTATTAAATTAGTTTTATAATTATTTTTCCAAACTTTAATTAAAAACGCATAACCAAATGTATTGGAGTGACATCAAAATTTTAGTTATTGAACAAATTAAACGGTTTTTGCAACCCATTCAGTTTTGATTTCTTATATTCAATTTAATTTTAATCACAATCAACGTATCTCCCTTCCCCGCAGGTTGCTCCTGCCCTTCAACTACTAATTATGAAATCAGCAGTGTATATTATTTCTTTTTTTTTTTGCAAATAAATTCAATTAAATTTTAAACGCCCCAGTGCGCGCCCAATTATAAGTACAACTTTTTAAATTTAATACTCGGGCAACATCATCAGCAGCAGCGGCAGCAACAAACAGGGGGGAGAGAACCAGACAATTTTGTTTTAATTAAATTATATGGCGCATCAGCAACACAAAAACAACAACAACGACAATAACAGCAACGACAACACCAATACGAGCAATAACAACACGACCAAGTTGAGCATTCAATTGCCTAGCTTTGGATAAAAGTTAAGCCAGGTGCAATGGGAAAATTTTAATTGTTGTTGCGAGAACTTTTTGCCAATGCAATTAAATGCAATGACAACGACTTAATGAAGACTTCACGGACAGCTTAAGGGTCAGGGAAAAGAAGCCGCGCTAGGGTGTGGAAATGAACGATACCGAACAAAAGATGGCTAATCAATTAGCCGAATACGGTTGTCGGCCAAAAATTTTGCTGCACTGCTTGAGTCAATTCCAATTAATGGCAACTAATTTATTTGAGCTTGACCAAAAATCAATATTTGAAAAGGAATTGCTTCAACGATTCGCCATTCTATATCCAGTCAGCCCTAGGCTGATCTTTCAGGCAGGCATGGCCCCATCTGGGTGGCCTGTGGTTTGTTGGTAGGGTCGAGCGATGGCATTTCCGTTTCGTCCTTTGGTTCGTAGCTCAATTATATTTTTATTTATGCGCCAACATTCGCGCACTTAACAAATAGCATTCTGGCCAAGGAGATGAGTATCCTTTTTGTTAGCAGCAATACAGCAGACTCCCCAACTTCTGCTATCCTGTCCATCATCCCCAGACAATGGAATTTTATTGTTTCGCCAATGTAAGCAAATTTGGTGGAAACTTTTTTTGTATTTTTTTTTTGGGTTAGGTCAGAAAGAAAGAAGGAGAATATTGCGTAGGGCTAGAGGCGGGGAATACGAGGGTGTGGGTCGTGTGGCGAAAAGCATATAAATAAAATTATGTATTTGATTATAAAAACTCTGGCAAATGGTTTCAATTGAGCCCAGCCGAAGGACTTCCTGCCGCCGTACCATCATAAAAAACGATAGAAATTTATGCCGACTATGAAAAGAAGAAATCAATTTGTTTTGTTAACATATATCAGCAAATTTACAACATGAAGCGTGTTGATAGGAAACAATTAACATATAGTAAGACAATTCCTAATACATTAACACTCGCATGCAATTTGACAGACCCAGATTCTTTAACAAGCTGATCCAAAATAAAGTCCCGTAATTTCTTTTTACTCAAAATACCTTTGAGCAATTTGACCAATTTACTTTTCTTGAACCAGCCAGCACATGGGACTTTATCAACCTCATTAAGGTCACAGCGAGTTTTGTTCTTTTCACAATCGAATTTTCCACAACATAGACGATTGTCATCCTTAAATTCCTCTGCGATTTCTTCAAACTTTGGTTTAAATTTTTTGCAAGGCGAGCATGAGAGTGATACAAAAACAATAATCCAGCATTTCTTCTTTGTGGTTTCCTCAAACTTCTCATCTTCAAGATCTACGACACCCTTGCACGGGATTTCATCCTCTTTTCTGGATACTGCCAATGCTGACTCTGTGCGATCCGGTGACAATGACTGCGACTCCAACATGGATTGTCCATTTAAACTGATAAAGTAGAAAGAAAGTTGAAAGACAAGAAATAGTTTTTTGAAGAACATTGTAAATTTTGAGTAAAGTAGGGGAAATAATAGGTAAACAGTAATGAAAATGAATGTAAACCAACGACTTAAACTAAGCCAACTAAGGCTCTAAGGAACTACCTTCCATTATGACAGTTTGGGTGTCTGTCAAAAACATATAAGTCATCTCGCCGACTACCATATACCTAGTGAATATTTCAAATTTCGAAGACTAAATTCTCTTTACATGTTTCATTACTAGCCTACGGCCACCTCCGCCTTTATGGGCCGACTAGTAAAACACGGTTTTTTCTAAATTATGGAGTCAGAGGTGGGCTTAGCACACAACACGAGTCTTCATACCAAATTTGATAGATAGTCTCCGATCTAGATATTCATACAGACGTCCGTCTGTCTGACGGACTTGACTAGATCGACTCGGCTGTTGATGCTAATCAAGCTTTCTTGTGCTTCCTTCCATAGAGGGTGCATTATAAAAAAGGATACAACTTTATGTACAGTTTGAGAAGAGAAATTATTTGTATATTTATTACAAGAGATTTGTTGGAATCAAACATAGTAAGACAATTGCAAATACATTAACAGTCGCTTCCGATGTATCAGTAGAATTATCAGATTTTTTGAGCATTTCCCGTATAAAGTCCCGTAAACTGTCCTGACTCACAATGCCTTCTAATGTGTTGATCAATGTACCATTCGTAAACCACTCAACACATGGGATGCTATCCACTTTATTATCCTTACAACGCGTTAAATTCTTTCCACAATCGAATTCACCACAACATAAACGTTTTTCGTCTTCAAATTCTTTAGCGACTTCCTCATATATTGGTCTGAATTTTGCGCAGAACGGACACTTGACTGAAACAAATATGATAACAAAAAATTGACTTCCTGTGGTTTTGTTCTCAAAATTCTCATCTTCGAGATCTATGACTTCGCCACTTTTGCACGGGATTTCTTCTTCTCTGGGTATTGGCATAAATAACTCTCTGCGATTCTTAGACAGCGACTGTGTTTGCATTGCGGATTGTCCATTTAAAGTGATAAAGAAGACGCAAAGTTGGGAGAGAACGAACAGCTTTTGGAAGAACATTGCAAATTTTGATTAGACGACAGTTAGAGAGATAGACAGCGATAGGAAAGGATCGGAAAATAAACTGACGAGCAACAAAATTGTATTTACTTACTTGTCTTGTCAAATTCGATACATTCGAAGCCAACTTGATTTCTATACAAATCGTACGAGTTTTTGGCATGGCATATAAACGACAAAATTAAACTGCGAATTGCGCAATTTGCGCCCAAAAGTATGTGAAACAAAATTTGGCTGCAATTATTGCGAATGAGACCGCAAAACATGCATAGTTGTGTTAAAATTTGTTTCATAATGAAACATTCTTTATTGATTTAAATTATGGCTACCCCTTTTACTTCAAAGTTTCTCAGTTGATGCAGAATTTGTAAATAATAGGTTAAATAAATGAAGTTTATATGGTTTGGAGAATATAAATAAAGTAGATTCTTCCTCACGCACGTTCAATACTTCACTCTATGGTCGATTACACAATAAAAAAGTCTCTAACTTAGACAATATCACTTCTAAATGATCAAAAACTCAATAAAATAACAAAAATTAAAATGAAAACGACTTTGATATACCACGCTAAAAGTAAAACAAATATTTAAATTTATAAAACGTCTAAATCGACTCCATATACTTTATGGAGTCGAAATAGCTTCCTTCTGCCTGTTACATACATTTTGGCGACTGTAATATACCATTTCATCCAATGGGTGTATGGTATGAAAATCTAATTGTAAGCTAAAAATACTTAAATTTTGTTGTATCGCCATGTTCAGTTACTATTCCCCAGTGCTAGCATGTCAAAAGTTACGTGTACAAAGCCTAAATATGTGTGTTTATACACATAGGTGTGTAAGTGCGTGTGCGTGTGCATGTGTGAAAAATTCTGTAAATTTCGTTTTACGCCTGTGCTGAAAGTCTCAAGATACTCTTTGTTTCGTTGGAGAATATCTTTGGAAAATGCTTAAAATTGTATTTAAACACATCTGTTCGTCTGTATACACATGAAGATTTGTTTAATGGCAATGCCAACAACAATTAACATTTAGATAACACTTTTAGTTGCAAATAACAAATAGGTTTTCACCCTCACCCTTACTCATTCACTCCATCCACCCACCCAGGGGACAAAACACTTGCAATTTGGGATAGAATAAAAACGCATAGAGCATGAAATTGTATGTTCTTTTCAGCACTAACAACAATGGCCAGGACTTGATTAAAATAAAACGATATGCAGACAAATGCGAATGGATATATGTATGTACATATATACGTGTATAACCTTCTCTTTTTCCCTATAGGTGTGTCTGTGTGTGTGTGTTTGCAAATATCAAACAATTAAATTACACGCCATCCAGCAAAGCTAAAAACAATAACAAAACGAAGACAAAAACGAAATCCAAAGTGAACTCAATTTGCTGGCATCTAAATCATTTTTAATTTGAACTACAATAACAATGCCACACAAAATACAAAAATATATAACTGAAATAAATACAAACTACTAAAAAAAAAAACCAAACAAAAAAAATGGTAAAAACGATAGCAACAAAAAACTGTTTCGCACACAAACATTGCTAAATACATGCAATACATATGCATAACAATACACAAAATCCTGCATACATACACATATGAGCATAAGTTAACAAATACATAAAGAACACACGACGCCCAACAGAGCGTCGAGTACAGTGGGTCAAATTGACAAAAAAAGAAACAATTCATGCCCTCACATTAATCATAGCAGCATAAACTAAACGCAACAACAAGAAATGACAGTCATGAATCAACTCAATTAGGGAAAAATTCAGCTGCTGCAGAGCTTACTTGAATAAAATAAGTCTTGTTAGAGCTAGGCATGTTAACGTCTTCGTTTTAGCCAGCCCAATTAGTTATAGTTACTCGTTTAATTTGAATTCTCAACTCGACGAACTCTCACTAAAAATTGGTAGTTGAAATGGTTAATTTTTGGCAAAGTCTGGTCATATTAAGCCACGCTGCTTCTTGGCAAACAGCTTATTGTTTTTTATGACAAATAAAACGTATTTTGAGTGGACTCATCATAAATTCAAGAAGGTCGATAACTATTCAATAGTGTTTGGAATAAATTTAGAAAGCAGATAATTTAAATTCCAATAATAAGCCAACCAATAATGAGCCAAGGACGTAAAGTGTGGCAAGGATTCTTCTCTTATAGTGCACTGATTTTACTACTAAATAAAATGTATGCCGAGATCGATGCATGGAAATAAAATCGAATTGATTCGATTTCAGTTCCAGAGTAGCAAAGTGCTAAGGGATAGCAGAGAGATGGCAGAGTGTTGCCACTTCAGAGCTGAAACAGTGTGCGAACGAGCAACAGCAATGCAATACACACACTCTCTCTCTCCCTCTCTCTCGCTCTCTTATGTAACGTTACACACTGTTGCACAATTATTCAAATCCACGAGCCATGACTACGACGACTTGCCGTGAGCACACAATGGCAAAAACCCGAGAAGGGAAAGGGAATATGACACAAGTCGAGAGTTTTTCCTAGCATGGAACTAATACCTCACCTAAGACTTTTCCTCAATGAAGTGAAAAGAAAAAAAATTTAAAAACAAAAAGTGTATTTCTTTCTACCTTTAACAAGCAATTCTCTTAGAAAATCGAACGATGCAGTTTGGTTTTTATCTAATCCGAACTAGGGTATGCATTGAGTCGGGTTTCATACGTGGTCTGGGAGCGAACTTTTGCCTATGTTAACTTGTTTTAATTTTTCCCTTTTGTTTGCTTCCTCAATTTGTCACAATAACAATGTAATTTAAATGCTCCAACTATAACATACATAACGAAAGGCAAAATGCAAGGTGAACGAAATTTTCTATTCATTTTGTTTTTCCCATAGTTTTTCTTTTGATA
The DNA here is from genome assembly GCA_018152135.1 of Drosophila paulistorum. Taxonomy (NCBI): domain Eukaryota; kingdom Metazoa; phylum Arthropoda; class Insecta; order Diptera; family Drosophilidae; genus Drosophila; species Drosophila paulistorum. The sequence continues at coordinate 19,748,063 of JAECXG010000690.1, forward strand.
AATTAAGTCTTAAGTTTTAAACACTTAACTCTTGCTTAAAATATTACAAATATATAATGATATTACAAATAAATGATAATAGTCACTGTTATGTTAAATGAAAATGCTTTTGGAAACATTCTAGATAATTATATGGTTAATAGGACACTTTATTTTGAGATAGGTCGTTAATTTCGTGGCAAAAAATTAAATGAAATTGTGATTGGATTTCAAAGAAGTGTTTCAAAAAAGAGGTAATGAAAATTATATCCAAAAATAGACATCCATATTCGAAACAGATGTCAAAATTGAGCTCCGACAACTTCATTCCATAAAAGAAGAACTAAATAATTATTTCCTTATGGTAGATACTTATATTTTGTAGAAGAAATCATAGAATCGATCAATGCCGGGCAAGCCTAAAGTCCCTTCAAAAGAAATACTTTGAATTGGGCTATTTAAACAAATAACCCAAAAGGTTGTAAAAGTTGAAAAAGTTTTAGCCATTTTCAACAGGTATAAAACTCTGAAAAATATGGCCATTTACCTTCTGTTGCTTGCCAATTTCCAAACATAATCATTTTGTTATTTACCAAAAAAAAAAATAAATATAACTCGAGGGTCCTCCAAGCCAAAGATGAAAGAACTATCAATTACAAAAAATCTCATCAGAGGCAAACAAGAAAGCAGCAGCTCTCCAATTTCGAAACCGAAGAAAAAAGGGTCTAATAAATATACACACACCCACAACCGCACACTCACAGACAACTAAGCACTAGCACTGGCAACTTGGCATCTGCGAAATGACAAAGCCTAAGGCAAATGATGTGAAATATACATAAAGAAAGAAATGGAGAGAGGAGGCCATAAAATGGTATAGGAGAGGACGACAACGACGACGTCGACGTCGACGTCGCCAACCATCGCTTTTCCTGGCCATCCTGTTGTCTTCGTTTACCGCCGTTCCGTTCGGTACGCCCCTTTCCCACATTATGTTGATGTATGCATACATATGAGAGGCACATTCCGGGTTTTGCCCACTTACAAGTAATAACAAGCCCAGGAGCGGCATAAAAATCTGCGGGGACGATGACAATGCCAATGGCATATGTGAGCCATAAAATGTATTTTAGTATAAGCCAAAACCCAAATAAACTCATACCGCATCCAGGGAACAATCTTTAAACCCTGCCCATTCCATCCCATCCCATCCTATGGCATCCCAAACCAAGCTGAGAAGGAATCTCCAGCTGCCAGGACTTTGGACTTTGACATAAAAAGAAAGCCATCGCATAATGCGTGTGATTGATTTACCTGTTTCCACCTTGCCTGTTACCTTGCTTGCTTATTTCTTTTTGTCTCTCACTCTCACTCTCTGTCTCTCTTTTTCTCACAGTGAGCAACTGTAAAATTGATGTGTCCCATTTGGGTGGGACATCGCGAGATTGAAGTCATTGAAGATGATTAGCCTAAGAGGGCAGCAGCCAGTCAGGATTTTCATTGCTTATCATCTGTGTGCCTGTGTGTCAAATGTCTTTAAGAAGTCCTTGTTGTTGTCGTTGTAGTTGTCGTTGTCCTCATCGTGTGCTTGTGCCTGCTGCTGTTATCAGGACCACACAATCATCAACAAAAGTTGGTTAGTTAAAAGTGTTTGTCATTGTTGACACCTTTCGTCTTGCCATTGCAAAGACTGGAACCAAAACTTCAAGAAACTCGAGACAAAAATGCGCAAAAGGGCAAAGTTTTTCTTTCTTTCTGTTTTGCTTTCTGTTGCCTTCTGTCTTGTTGGCTTTCCTCTCGCCCCCTCTTGCCCAACTCTCTTGGTTCATCTTCCACAAAAAAAAGAAAAAAAAAAGAAAGAAAACTTTTTGAATACTTGTGGGCGTGTCATCTCATGTTGATTGGTGTTAAATATTTGGCGCGACAGTAAGTTTACTTAAATCTAATTTATTACATTGTGTGGCCAGTTTAAAGCCTAACAGGCAGCGACAAATCTACAAAAACTTGAGGCTAAGAGATTTTGTGACTACCATAAGACCTTCATATAGGAATGTATGGTGTATATAAAAACGAGGGCTAAATAAAAAGTTCACCACAAAATGAAGTCATCAAATCAAGGCTTTCCAGAATACCAGAAATATTAAAAATTCTTTCAGAAGCCCTCTCAATCCTGAACATGCTTGCCTTTTTCTGTTCGCCAATTTGCTCCTTGTTATGTCTTCATGTCATTTACGCTTATTCCGTGGCCACACACACACACGCACACATTCAGATACACACTCACGTTTTAACATTTGTCATTGTTGTGGTTGTTGTTGATGTTCCTTGGGCTGAGCTGAGCTGGGCTCTGGCAATTTGTCGAGTTTCAAGTGATAGCCTTTTCTTCTTGTTTTCCCCGAGCATTGCCATTGGAAAAAAGTGCAGTTAAACTGCAATCGCGTTTGCGTTTTCATTATACGCGCCCATAAAAAATTCGATGCCAGCCAAGCGAAAGAGAGAAGCGGCTGAAACAAAACTTAAGACTTTTGCCCCAACTATCAATTATTTTTTGCGAATTTTCCAATCGACCTGACACATACCCTAATCAACTTTTTATACTATTACAAGCCAAACCCTCCCTCCATACTAAGAAGAATATTAAGTACTGCATTTTATTTGTATGGCTAAAAATACATTCAAGTGGGATTAAAATAATTTTGATAAAATAACTAAAAATAGTGTTCGAGTTAACCAGTTAATTGGTAAATCTTGTTATATATTTTGTTAGGTGATAGATGTTTTTAGTGTTTTTTGTTTTATTGTTTGTTCTTTAAATCTAAGTGAGTTTAATGAGTAATTGAATGGTTAATGAAATGAGTTTAATGAGTAATTAAATGGTTAATTAAATTAGTTTAATGAGAAATTAAATGGTTAATTAAATTATTCCGACAAAAATTAATGTAAACACTTGAAGTTTAAGCAATTATTTACCATTACAATTTTATTTGTTTGTGGTAAACTGAAATTTCAACGTTCAATGAACATTTTTGTAAACTTAAAGAGTTTAAGTCAAAGTAGGGCTAAAGCAGAAAACTAACTGATAGCCTAAGTTCCTTCCTGCTGGAAGTGCTAATCTACCCATATTCCTAATTCTACAGTATAGAGAATAATAAAAACGAAAAGAACAAAACAAAAAAAAAAATATATATATATATGTATATATACAAGACGGGAACAAGACACAAGAAACCCAAAGAAAGTTATCAACGTAAACAATTCAAGCACTTCAACTAGTTTTGGGCGCCTCGATAGTGCTCCAGATAATGGCTTGAGACTGTGGCTAAAATGGAAAGGCAAGGGGGATGCATAATGAAAAGTTATCAGCATGAAAAACTGAATGAGACAGTGGCAGACAGAAAAAGAAGGCTAAGCAAAATGGGGGTCGAAGACAGAGTTAGATAGATAGAGAGAGAGAGAGAGACAGTGAGAGAGAGTGTAATAGTGGGTGAGAGGAGAAACAGAGGTTGGAGTAGCTAGAGTTGCCCTTCAGTCAAACAGGCAAAAACGCAGAGCGACAAATTTTTATGGGCAAACTTTCAATTACCCAACTTTTTTCTTGCTTGAATTACTTTTGAAATGCTTTTTGCACACATCCATACACACTCACACACGCGCATACCAACACACCCACATACATATACATACAGAGTGGCATATGCATATGTATTTGTGTTCTGTAGTGTCTGCTTGACTGCTTCTCAGCTGGGCGTACGTACTCTTTTTTTTTTTTGCTGTTTTTGCCCTCGCTTTTCCGTTCTGCTCTTCTATTTGGTCTGGTGATGCCTATGCCCATTTCATGCCCTGTGTCTTTGAAGTTTTCCCTCCTTTTCATAGGCATTCGGCGGGGTCCATTGACTTTCCAAAACGCGGCCCACTTGCTGCTTCCCGTCCCTTCCCTTCCTTTCCTAACCCACTTACCTGACCTGACCTTCCCTGGCAAGGACGTTCAACCATTTATAATGCCTGTATATTATTACTTTTCACTTTGCTGAGCAAATTTACGAGCGAGCTGCGCAATTTTTCAACTTGTTACTTAGCGCCAACGCCACTTAAACACTTTTAACGTAATTTTTTTCCAACTTCCCCCCGCTCCATTCCCCAACAACCAAACGACTGGGACACACACATACACACACACCCGAATACACACCTACCCGAAACAGCTAGCATGAAATATAGGGTAGACAATGAGTATCTTTTCATAAATCATAATCTGTTGGGGCATAATACATAAAATATTGATGCTAAAAAGAGTTTAACACAACAACAAAGCAAAAAAAGAAAATCAGAGAGAAAAAGATATACAAACACACACATACACCCACACACACACATGCCAGATGATAATAGCTACTAAACACCTACTTACCCCAACAGCAGTTATTAAAATCCCATGGAGTTCAGATGGAAGTTGAAAGAATATGGCAATTTTTGCACTGAACCTAAAAACCAACCCACATGGCAGTTTAGTTATTTATGTGTCTCTGTGTAAGTAACTGAGTGTGCGGGTGTGTGTGTGTGTGAGTGTGTGTGTGTATGACTGAGGGGTTACAAAAGAGGGTACATTTTTGGCTTTATTAGTTATTGCATAAGCTGTTAGTCTTAGCTTTTAATAGTTTTTTTTTTCTCTCTCTCTTGTTCACTTTATGTGGCACACATAGCGTATGAGTAATATGGAATTATTGTATGGAATTTCGTAAGAGTTATGAACTTTGGGTCCACAGGGTAAAATTGATTAAGTTACAGACACACACATGAAAATGAAATAGTCAATTAAAGTATTTAATAAACATAAAAATTGCTTAAGAAATTCCTTACAGGAAGGAAATAGTTAGTCAGCCAAAAATTATACTTAAACTAAACTAAACGAGTGTGCAGTTTATTACATCTCATTTGAATGCTTACTTTGAGATTCCAAAGCAATTTAATGCTTTTAATGCTTGAAATTGCAATAAAAATTGGCAATTTATTGCAGAATACGGGAATACCACGTCTAATAAATGACTTCAATATTTGGTTTTCCACAGGTAAGCGCAATAAATTGTGTTTGCTAAACAATTCGTTATATAACTACAAATGAAAAACTCCAGCAATTGTCATACTTATTTAGGCAAGTTGTTGGCAATTAATTAAGTCAAATAATATGATCAAAACTGATGAAAAAAATTGCAAAGATGTGGCTTTCGTAGTTGGCAGCAAAGGGACTTAGAAGCATTTACGTGCCCTACATACGAATTATTTCCAATTAGTTGAATAAATAATGTAATTACCAAACACTAAAAGTTTATTTATTGATAACAATACTTATTGGGCTAGTAAATAAACCTACAATTTGCACCACATAAGTTATTCATGTGGCATAGTTAAGGTTGAGGCATTAAAATTTATGATGTTCGACCGAAACAAACCGAACACAAAAAACAAAGACAGAAACAAAAAGGGAAAGGAAAGCAGTGCCAATAGATGTAAACCAAAAACCAAAGTCTGGTCACAATCGGAGAGCAAACCTTCTTTTCCTTTTTTTTTTTTTTTTTTTCTGCAAGTTTTTTAAATGGCCAACCAAGGGGACAGGGGCAAAAACTTTTGGTTGCATGGACTAGCATTTTTGTTAGCGTTATTGTTGCTGTTGGCCCTGGCATTTATGCTTTGCTGCTTTGGACAAACACGTGGGAGACGAGAAAATGAGAAAGAAAGAATGAGAGAGAGACAGAGCGATTGAGTGGGCTTGCTATTAGCCAAAAGGCCTGTGAAATAAACAAAGAAAAAAGGCAAAACAGTTGTAACTTCCCCACACACACACACACACACACACACACACACACACACATATGTATATATATTTTATGTCGCGATGTCAGCATGAACACTTTACGTTTCATATTTGCCGGGCCACTGAGCAGCTACACATATATACAACACTCACACACAGAGACAAAGCTAGAGAGAGAGAAAGAGAGTTTGGGTTAGAGAGGATGCTGTGTGGTGGGGCGAGAGGTATTTGGATCGGGCCTGCACATTTCAGTTTTCGTTTGCCGATTTCTTTATGCAAATTAGCCTTCAGTCAGTTTTTCTTACTTGCTGTTGCTTCTTCTTGTTTCTGCATAAATTTTACATTTTTTTTTCTTCGTTTCGCGCTTAGTTTTGTATAGCATACATTTTGGGGACGCGCTTGTCTTGTGACAAGTTCCTGATATGTGTTTTGCCTTCCGCGCTCGCTGTCTTGGCTCTTTTTTTTTGGTGTGTCAGTACAATATCTGTCTTATTTATGCACTAACATTAAGAATTATTAACTTTGATAACTTATTGCACTACCCCCGACCCTCGACCCCGGTAACCTCCGCCACAATTCTCCAGCCGCCTACTTCTCAATGTCTTTCTGTCTGTCTTACTGGTTCTCATTCTCTCTCACTGATTTCTTTTCATTTTGATTCTGTACATGTGCGGAAATTTTATGTGACACTTGAGAGATTTATGTGCAGAAAAAAAACAACAAAAAATACACACACACTTAGATGAGAGAGAGAAAAAACTCCATGTGGCAGCTGGGTGGGCGTGGCAACATTGTTGAATTTAAAACTTATCATGAGCAATAAGCAAATACAAAAAATGCCAAACACGTGCTACATAGGTCAACAGCAGTAACAGCAGCAGCAGCAGCATATATACATATTCTAATGATATTAATCATACGCACCGTTTGCCAAAATAGAGTCAAAGAAATGTTAATTAATTTTCGTGAGGAAAATTTTACAATATTTGGCGGCATTTTCATTTAAGCGTTCGAGGCTTAGTAAATAACAACAAACAAATTAAACAAAATGAAATGAAATGAAATTAATTTCTAGATTTGTCTTTGCTATTGCCTCCCTACTTGCCCCCGTCCTCCACCCCATCTCTTTTATTCTGGTTTTATTGTCGTCTGTTTCCTGTCGCTTTTTGACATTTATTAGATGGCCCTGAAAACAGCAAACAATAAGAGAAAAAACACACACAAATACAGATACAGGCGCAACACACACACACACACACATACACACCTTGACAACAATTAATGAAAGTCAAACTGTGAAGACAAGTTTACAGGCTGCAAACTGGGAATGACTAAAATTAGTTGCTCCTCTTCTTTGCATTTTGTGCGTGTTTGTTATTAATTAATTCCCATCCCTCTCTTCCCTCTATTCCTCCTGCTCTTTGTTCCATTCTCCCTTCTCCGACTTTCTTCATTTTTAGAGCAAAAGAGCAATCAATCTAAATCGCTTGTCAGCGGACAGCAATAAATTAAATGTCCGACTATTTTGTGTGCAGTTGTCAGTCTGACGTACCACCCCACCCCCCCAATTCTTTAACTACCCAGAGACCCACCTATCGGGGCGGCTGTCAGCTTAGGCAACTTCAAAAGCTTCAATTATTGTTAAATGCCAATTGACACTGTTGTGTGACAGTATGGCTTAGTTAATTAATAAATAATTGAAATTATTAAAATATTCCACAAGCTGATAATTATCACGTATACGCCACGTGGGCAAGTGAAACGAACAAAACAATTTTTGCGGTGGGCTGTTTGTTTTTATTTTCTTTTTTTTCTGTGCACGCTTGTCAAACATTTTTCATTCGTCCAGCATTTTGATTGATGGTCCGGTTGGACAGTCAGGCAGTCTGTCGGTTGCTTGCCACGCCCCAAAACGGCTGCTATGCATACAATTTTTGGTTGGTTTTTATCCATGGTCGTATTTCCCCCTTCACTTCACATCACTTCATTCATTCAGGTTTCTTCTTTCTCTCTCTCTCTGTTGGTTCGGGCAAAGGGTCATGAATTCGTGATGCGGTTGCCAGGCCAACAAATTGAAGTGGATTTGGTACATTTGAAGTTCGCGGCTTTGCATGGTGACAATGTGTGGGCGTTGGTCATAGAACTATGTATTGGAATGTACCAGGGCCAAAAGCTGTCAATAACAACAAAAAAGACACAATGCATTTGCGGTTTAACAACTACAAGAACAACAACAACAACACAAGTGGTATGATATGGTGTGGAAAATGCGAGAGCCTAAACAGAAACAGAATTTGATTGAAGCATTTGTCGTAACCATTCCATGCTATATGAATCGACGATTGCCAAAAACAGCCCACTAACCACTTGATTAGTGTGACTAACTAATTTGATTACACCCAGCAAAAAAAAAAAGTTTAATGATAACCAGGGAATATAAAATATTATTGTTTTTTGACTCCTAAAAAACGATTTAACATAATGTTTTGTTGCTGTGCCTTAATGTCGTAACAAAATTTGAAAAATCTATAGATTGGTGGATTATTATGCTTGCTGAAATATTAGTAACTATTTACCTAGAGTTGAATTGAATTGAGTCGTATGCCTTAATAATGCACAACTTCACCAAGTCCTAAATCAGTAAATTTTACGAATTTCATAAATTATTTAGTATTCGAACTTAGTCTAGCTATATATAGCTCTAATTTCATGCTATATAATGGATGATAGCTTAGTTTATCGTATGCCATTTGATGACTTCAATCAAATCATCTATCGACGTCCATATATTCCCTTAAGATTGGCTCAATTAGGCTTTGTGGCTATGTGATTAAAGCCAAAATAGCCTTCTTCTATGAATTTTGATTAAGAAAGCTAACAATGTTGTGACCAAGCTCATTGCCATTTCACAAGAGTGGAAGAGAGGGACAGGGAGAGGGAGAAAAAGGAAACCCACTCACACACACAGGGAGAAAAACTGGTTAGCTCTTGTTTTCCTTTCCTTTAGTATCCCCTATCTCCTCTGCAGTATGTTGTGCACATCAACAATAACATGAATCTCATTAATCATACCTTATGCATAATGGTTCGTGTCGTACAAGAGGCAACAGCAGTAGCATTAGTTGGAGGAGCAACAACTAGGCAAGCAGGTCAGACGCAAGACCATGGCCTAAAGGTTGAATACAACAAGCTAGTCAAGACTAATCTAATGCTTGACTATATGTTACAATATGTTTCTGACACACCGCTGTGTGCGGCTACAACATCGCCGACGACGACGACAACGGCAAGACTACTACTACCACTACAACTACTAAAAGCCTGTGCCAGGTCAAAGGTGCCAGCGATGTTTCCCATCTTCCACAACTTCTCTCTCCACTGCATGTGCTGATAATCATGTGTCATTGTCGCCGTTCACCTTGGCTTTGCGTTCACTATACGCCATTCCACTTGCGTCCAACAAGCATATCGTGTTCTTCCCCTAATCTGACTCTCACTCTTTGTGTGTGTGTGTGTGTGTGTATATATGAAGATAATTAAAGGAAGATGTCAGCTATGGTGACCATATCCACATCCACATCATCATTATCATCATCATCGTGATCTGGGACCACCAATTACTTTTGGGTTTAGCAAAATTTAATTATATGCGAAAAACGCGTGTCCTCTTCTTGGTTGTTTTTTTTGCCAGACTTTCTCTCGGTGTTTTTTCGGTTTTTGTTTGGTATGAAAATTCTTTTGGAGCATGAATTATACGTTTTTAATTGCTGACCCATCTGAAAGACAAGACCCAACCCAAAAACTACCCATCCACAATCGATGCCCAACCCGTTTGATTCATGCTCAAGCAGCCGACACTCAGCCTGACCCGGCGATTTATCTTCCAAGGGTCTCGTCGACACTACTTCATTAAAAAGAGCTCAAGTGCACAGCCAAAAAATGTGGAGCATACACAAGTATATATAGAAACACACACACACACACACACACACACACACACACACACACACAACACATATACACAGTTTAAATTCCTTATGTCACCATAAATTTGCATGAAAATTGCTCACAGAACTCGACTTTAGTTTTGCGCCGTTTTTGCCATTTTTGTTTACTTGCTACGAAATCAGCATCCATCATTCATTCAGACACCAAATGTTCCCTACTACATTGACATCTTGCCCTTGCCGCCTGCAACCGCCCAGTGCAACTTCAATATTCGCCGACTGCCCCTTTACCTATAGAACAGTTGCCCAAACATTGCATTTTGTGCTCTTTCTCTCTGTCGAATTCGATATCCTGCAATTGCCAGATATTTAAAAATTGGGCATATTAAAATCATCATGAACAATCATTTTTGGATTAAATCGTATGATAGGATCTTTCTTTTATGCTTAGCATAGTTTTAGGAACTTGAAAATTTGTTTTTGTTTTTTTGCCATTTCTTTGAGATTTGTCACGTAAAAGTGTTTGAATTCTTTAATCATTCATTGCGGCACGTTCATGCCTCTGAGTAGCCATAAAATGCCGTGAACAATCAAGCAATGTGTTAGTTTCTTTTTCGTAGCATACTTTTAGGAACTATTAACTTGAATTACCGATTAACCATTTAAGATATCGCACTAAATTAACGATTTCTATCGTCCGTTAATCGAATGTTTTCGTGCTTACCATTCCGTAGTGACGTAGAGCTGTGAAATTTCACAACAGTTTACTGAAATTACTCTAGATCAAACAATGGCGACGACAACAAGAGAATTTGTGTACAGTAACAAGGTGCAGAGGCGGTGCGACATTTGAAATAGAAGACTTTGCACGAAATGCGTGGCATATGCCGTCTCTGTGGGTCTACCGTGGCAGCATCAGAATGCTTTAAGAACTCGTATTTCGGAGATATTTAACTGAAAGAGGACTCTAACTTTGTTACAGGATATCCTCCATTCGAGGCACTCGCTCGCCTTCACTTGTAGCATTTTTGTTTGCCATTTTGCACTGTCAATTTATTTAGACGCCAAGCGGCGGCGGTAGCAGCAGCTCCAAACTGCAATAGAAATTTAAATGTTCAAATGGCAGTTTTCAGCTTTATTTTTGTTTTTTCAGTTTTTTGCTGTTTGTGTTTTATTTTTATTTTTTTTGTTTTGTTCATTCTCTTTCGTAGAATTTGTTTATTTCGATTTCGTTTGTTTGTGGTCCATGGAGATTTGCAGAAGGTATTTGTGTCGAATCTATTGGCAGAAATGCCATTCGGAATGCCAATGAGAAAACACAACAAAACAGAGGGGAACACAGAGTCCAGAGTCGACTGAGTTAAGCGTGTCGAGGATATAAAGAGTGAAATGTTATAGTCGATATTTATATTAGTTGAATATTGAGTTCTCTGGGGTCTGTTTAAGGTTATGTTATACATTCAACTAATCGCTCAATTAAAATGCTTGCTAGCGCTCTAAATTGATGTGAAGTTCATGTGAATAATTATAGAATAATTAATTTTACTTTTATATTCCTTTCGAAATTTTAGTTAATTTCACATAAAGTTATTTTTATAATTCCCAAAAGTATGCTAAGCTTTTACACGCCTTATCTATCTTTCTAATTAGAATCTTGTACTTCTATTTTCATTTTAGAATGATGTTTCATTTTATGTTGCATATTCTTGGGTAAGTATTAAAGTTAAGACAACAAATTTAGATATTCTATAACTATAAAAAAGCAAATGTCACCAAATTATTGCCCTTGGGGCTTATTGTAAACAAAAGAGAACTTAAAGTCAAGTTCTCGCTAAAAACGACATAAAACGTGAGCAATATGCAAACAACAAACAAAAGAACTAATGGTTGAATACCGTGAGGGGGTCGGGTTAGGGGGTAGTATGTATATAAAATAAAATTAAAATGGTCAAAATCGTCTAAATGCGCAATCAAAGTGATTGCCGCCGCAATAATAAAAGCAATAGCAATAGCAACAAGAGTAACAACTAGGGAAACGGATGGCAATCGTTTAACAAGTCGACCTCACCCAACCAAGCCGATGGGGCATTAGTGAAAGTAAGCATAACGCAAAAATGTGGAAAATACTATATACATACATATATACGGAAATTTTGCCCATTATTATATATGTATAAAAAAAATTCTGCTTTGGTTTGGAGAAGGGGGCAGGAACTGTGAAAATTTGTCGCCGTGACTGGGCCGGGAAATGGACCTGTGACTGTGCCTTCTGGCATAATGAAATCAAAATATGCCTCACGGTCGAAACGTTATGTTTCTTATACTCTCACTCCGCTTCGCTTTGTTCTTTGTTTCGTTTTTGGTTTGCTTTATTTTATGTATATGGGCAACAATTTGCGTTAAAAATTGACCCAACAATTGCAAAATAATCACCTTGGAGAATTGTTGCTTTTGCCTGCTGCTTGCTTGCTAGTTTGCCTAGGTTCCGGCTTAGTGATTCGACCATGAGAAATGGATAGAAGTGGAAGTGAACGGAGATGGAGATGCATGTGGAGTAGATGGAGCACAGCAGGCGAATATTCCCTTTTGGTTAGTCACTTAAAAGCATTAACTGCACAGTGTATATATAGTTTTTTTTTTGATTTTATTTTTTTGGTCATGGCGGGATAGCGAATACGGAAAACAGATGGATAGATGGATATATACGGTAACGGTTACGGTTACGGCTATACGGATACTGCGGCAAGAATGAATGAATGAATGAACCATCATCATAGTGCGCTGGAAACGAAGCAATCGTTTTGAAAGCTAGTTTGCTAGCTGCACTCCTTCGGGGTCCAGCGGCATACACTTTTAGCCAAATGAAATGTGTGCTTAGAATGACGAATGGGGGGTGGGGATGCAGGGTGGTCGAATGAACTCATTCTTTTTGCGTGTCAGTGTGTTGGTGTCTTTTTTTTTTTGTTTGCTCTTTAACCAAAATCTTTAGCTTTAAGTTATTGCTGGCAGTCATAATAAATATGTTAGATATTTCAACTTCATCAGATTGATGACGATAAGTTTTTATCTGTTTGGAAATGTGTCTGGTTATATTTAGAGAAAAAATACCAGAGACAAGCTGAAAATTGTTGTGGCAAATATTCCAAAAGTGAAAAGTTTTCGTTTCGTTTTGCCAACTTTGCCAATTAGTGGAATGCTTAAAGGGGATTGGTGCGTAGTCGGTGGTGGGGCCATGGGTGAAGGAACTCTTTAACTTTATTTTCAATCAAAGAAACATGAAGCATAAAAATAAATACAAATGAAATTAGGCAATCATTGCTAAACTTAATGTTGAAATCAAATGGAGTAATGGAGTGGCCACCCAAATTGGCCAACTTTATGTTGTTGTTTATGTTGAAGACTTCTTGGTTTCACCTAACTGGGTCTGAACTTGGGCTTGGACCTCGTCTATTACGTATGCATTTATGTATATATGTATGTATATACTTATATTTTGTTGGTTGTTGCTCTTATGCGCTTGACAAGTTTGTATTCAAATCTCTACTGACCGGAAACTAATTTGAAAATGTTATTCATTATGCATTGCACTCATATAGTGGCACTTTCTGCCACCCTCTCATTTCCCTTCCCCACCAGAAGCAGCAGCAGCTGTTTTTTTTTTCTTTTCATTTCTTTCCTCTTTTTTTTTTTGTTCATTGCCCTTACTTTTGTTGCAGGCCCGTATGCAACAAATTATGAGGTGTGTGAAGGAATCTCATTTGCCTATTAAGTACCCTTTTAGCTTACCCCCTTAAATTTAAACTAAAAATTCTGCGAAGCTTTGTTAGAATGCTTTTGATAATGTCTATCGAAGGACTAAAAATGAGAAAAGGTCGCAAAGATTTACATATTGATAACAATTGGTAAGATTGAACTGTCAATTCGCTAATGATCAAGTCAGTTCTTCTAACTTCTTTTCTCTGAGGTTATGTCGACTCTTAGCTAATAAAAACTTAAAAAAAAAATGCCAACATAAGCCTATTTTTATACTCTTGCAAAAAGGGTATATTAATTTTGGTCAGAAGTGTATATTAATTTTGGTCAGAAGTGTTCAACGCATAGAAGGAAGCATATCCGATCAGCACGACGAGACGAGTTCAAATAGCCATGTCCGTCCGTTCGTCCGTCCGTCTGTCCGTCCGTCTGGATCAACGCAAACTCCTTCTAGACCGTAAGAGCTACAGAGCTGAAATTTTGCACGTATACTGCAGGCGTTGTATATCTCGGATTCAGCCGGATCGGATCACTATATCATATAGCTCCCATACAAACGGAAAAGTCACGAACAGTGACTTTTCTCAATAACTTCGTTATTTTCTGAGCTATTGTCGAAATTTAATATTAGTGAGTTCATTATAGCTATAAACGACTGTGCCAAATTTGGTCAAGATCGGGTGACTATGATAGCTCCCATAGGAACGATCATTCGAAAACAGCGACTTTTGCCAATAACTTCGTTTTTCTTGTGTTAAGATTGTGGGCCGTTTTTTCGCAAACATTACTATTTTTGATACAACGTTTTTCCACTTTGACGGCTATATGTGAGGAAAGAGTACCAAACAACTTGCAAGGGTATACAAACTTCGGCGCGGTCGAAGTTAGCCCCGGCCCTTTGGTTTTTAATTTAAAAGAGCTTAAAATGTGACTGATGTTGCTATGGTATTCCGGACCTGATTTCTTCCATGACTTTTTACTTCATTTTTTGTCCCACTCATAGAGTTTTGTTGCAGTTTTCTACTCACGCTCATACTGAGGTATGTGTGTGTGTGTGTCATGGATTTGTTGTGGGTGGGTGGCTATGGGGTTGGAGTTCGAGTGAAGTAAAGTTTAAGGAAAAGTTTTGGTTTTCGCCTTGCACTGCAGGCAGAGGCGAATAAATGTTGGTTGGAAGTGAGGAATGGGGATAGGGATGGGGATGGGGATGCGGTATACACTAATACCCAGATTTGAGTTGCGGCTAGAAGAGTTTCTAACCAGATTGTTGCCTTTAAAGCTGAATTAGCGCATTTTTGGTCGACTGACTGGCCGACAGCAAGCGAAAAGGAAGAGAAAACTGTGCGATCTGGCCATGGCTCTGACTCTGTGGTTGGCAGTTTGCTTAAGTAGTTTACGGTTGAAGCGAAAATGAATTGCTTTTCACTAGATAAAAAGATGGCAAAGCCTTCATTCTGCACTCAGCTGCTGACACACCACTCAGGATGAATAAATTATCATTTCATTGTTTTGTTTTGTTTCGATTCGGGTTTTTTCGAGCTTTTTTTTGTTTTTTTTCTTTTTTTTGTTCTTTGTGAAGTGTTGACAGTTGAGTTTTTTCCTTCAAAACACCGGAAACCACAAAGCTTTTAATGCTGCGAATTCTCTATATTGTTATTAAAATTTAAACAAAACAGTTTGCAAGATGTCGTTTAAGAAAAATACTTTTACATGGATTCTTAGTGGCATTTTTTATTCCTTTAAACAATACAGAGAAAAATCGATGTGCTGGAAATTTTAAAGAATTAATATTAATAATAAGCACTTGTCGTTAAGTTTGAATATATCTTAAGTTATCTTTTTAGAATAGATTAATTTCTCGATTGTTTTCGAAACAATTATTTACAATTGTTAAACGCGCGTTGTCAAAATTACACAAATGTATACAAAAAAAAATTCTAAGATTAATAATCTTTCTAAGTTGCCTCGAAGGAATATAAAAACTTTGAGCTTCCTTTGACTAGATTAATAAGTTGTACACTTTGTTTTATTTCTTTTATCATTGCTTATGTTATTTTCATCTTGTGTTTTTGATTATTGTGTGCTATTAGTCGAAATTAAAGTTAGAAACAGACATAATCAAATTAATCTTTATTGAGTGGCACTTTCTCAACACCCTTCAAGCAATTGCTCCTTCATTTGACTGTGAGAGACTAATTGAAAGCATCTTGAGCAAACGAAATAGAGACCGAAAGGAAGAGGCTAAACAAATGCCATAAATAATAAGATGACAAATTGAGTTGGCTGTTGCCGAAAAGTAAAACAATATATAAACTGGAATACCAAAACGGAAATGGGGAAGTGCAGCAAGGCGGGCACAAAAATATATGTATGTACATATACATATAACAACTTATACCTACAAAAACCGCTGGAGCAAAGGCAAAGGAGGCTCTCGTACAGATAGTGAGACGGGTGCGGGATGGGAATCAAATAAAGAGACTTGTCCAACGCCAGCCCCAAGTTGAAGGCACCGCACACACACACACAGTGGCAAAAAAAAAGGAACTGAGATAAAAATGGCATGCGTCGCATGGTACATGAACCAAAATGGCACCCACAAGAGCTTCCGGGAGACGTCCGCTTTAACAACTCTTTTTACCCACGCATGAAGACGCCCTGCACATTAGCCAAAGGATCAGGGGGAGTGCTGGTTTGGGGTATAGGTTTTGTTGTTTTTTTCTTTCCTTTTTTTTTTGTTTTGTTGTTATTGTCGTTTTTGTCATAAACCCATTAAAAGTCAAGGACAAAATTCATGTTGCATGTGTTTACACATGCACAATCATACACCAAACCACACACACACAGGCACCGACAACACACACAACACAACACATGACATGAAGAAATGCCAACAAAGTAGCTTTAATTAATGAAACTCATTAAAGGGATGCCAGGACAAAGGACCCGGCCCCAGACTAAAATCCAAGCCTAGACAAAAATGCGCGCTTTGACCTGCCACAATGCGCTGCCACATCCATTAGCCAGTTTCAGTGTCCTAGTCACAGTTACAGCAGCTATGGCAGAATCATTATCATCGAGCAAGACTTTTGGCAGGATAATGCCACTGACTTGGCCAAGGCGAACTATGTTGGGGACACACTAGCACGATGTTCGAGTCGCGTCTCATCCACGAAGGCCACTGAAATTAACGAACTGCCGAAGCACAATGCACGAGAGCGAACGAGAGAGTACGAGAGAGAGTTGAGAGCTTTGCTGAGAGCGAGGTGGGGTAAATTGTGGTAAAGCTTAACAATTTACTCCGAAAGCTTCATAGCATTATTGTAAGGGGTAAACACTGCTTTACTCAAGCAGTGCATAGCATTTAGAAAGGATTCTAATATAGTTCAAATTGTCAATTGTAATACAGACACTTTTAAATACTTCCATTCCAATACATTTACATTTTCTTAATGAAACCAATTTTTTTTTTGTCGCTTAAAATATATCGATAATCTGAGATTAACACAAACCTGATGTCTAAGAAATTGTAAGTGGATTTGCTACCATTTGACTTAATAATACTTGTGGTTCAGGTTTTTCGAAATTTGCTCTTTTATTTCAATGTTTAATGCTTTCAAGGATCAGGAGTCAAACAACTTTACTTATCAAGGACAATAATTTGTGAAAAAGGTCTTTTTAACGACCTGCGAGGACTATAATTTGTGAAAAGGACATTTGAAAGGACCTGTAAGGAGTTACGAGGTTTTTAAGGTTTTCGGAAGACGAAGAAAAAAAGGCCTTGTGAAAACATTGCAGGCTTAGCATCCTTAGAAAACTGAACCTTTTTTTTAACTTTTAGATCTAAAGAGAGAAAAAAAATATCAAAGAAGCTAACTTCGGCTATGCCAAAGTTTTTATACCCTTGCAGTCCTTGGCAATAATATTTTTACATTTTGAAATTTCTTTCCCTGCAACTCAATTCATTAATACACAAACAAAACATTCAAATTATTTCTCTTTTTACTACAATATTTTCTTCTTCTTCCATCATTCCCTAAGAAAAGCACGGCACGCATACACATACAGTTCGTGTAGTTCGTGTTGATTTGATGATGACCTAGTAGGCAGCAGGCAGATTTGAGCCGATTTATATTGACTGTAACTTGTGTTCTATTTATCCGATCAAATTCAAATTTTGGGATCTGAGATTTTATATCCAATACTATCGTATTGGTAAATTTCATGGAGATACTCCAATTTTTGCAAAAATGTTTGTTCTAGAGCTAAATGATATAGTGATCCGATCCGGCTGATTCCGAGATATACAAACTGTGCAGTATATACAAGCCTACATGCAAAATTTTAGCTCTGCAGCTCTTACGGTCTAGGAGGAGTTTGCGTTGATCCAGACGAACGGACGGCTATTTGAACTCGTCTCGTCGTGCTGATCAAAAATATATATACTTTATATGGTCTGAGAAGCTTCCTTCTACGCGTTGCACACTTCTGACCAAAATTAATATACCCTTTTTGCAAGGATATAAAAAGACCCTTTTCGATAAAATGACAACTTTGATGAAAAACTTCCGCAAAAAATTTTGTATGAAACCATCGTGATAACTTAAAAGACTAATGATGCAGTTCGATTCGCAGGACCCGGAATAGGGTGAAACCATCGAATTTTGCCATGTCTTTTTTTCGAGTGCAATTAGCTTTGCCTTTTCCACTCTGTAGCAATTCAAAAACCTAAATATTAGTTAGAAACAACAAATGTTTTTTTTTTTTTGCTAGTTCTTTCTTTTCCTCAGTGACAAAGAGCATCTCCTGAAATCCGTGTACATAAAGCATAATATAAAAACTTAAAATATCAACGACTGCACCAGATCCATGCACAGCAAATACTTTTTCTCCTCCCAATTATAGATAAGTTCAATTAATAATGTTAGTAGATAAGCCTCCAAGTGTTTGATAACATCCTCATCCAGTTCGGAGTCCTCAGGATCCCCAGTTATATGAAATACTGTAATCAATGTGGTATGTGTTGGTGTCATCTTCCCATAGTCCACCAATATGTCGATAGTCATCCCCCAGCAAGTCCAAGCAGACGCCTAGACACCAGTTATCCATGGCCAATGAAGAAGATAATTTTTCAATGAAAATCGATCGAAAGCGGAAAAATAGTTTTTTTTTTAATTTTGGAACATAATTTTGTTTAGTCTGATGATTTTTCAGCCTGTGTTTGTGCCCAAAAAGTTATATCTCAATTTTCATATTTAAAAATGACATCAAAAACTTTGGTATCTCGAAAAATAAATTTCAAACCGATTATTGTCAAATATCATGTTCGAAAATTATCAAATATTACATTCTTGAAACTTTAATGCAGATTAAAAGCCATGAATTTTCCAAATATTTTCTCTTAAAATTGACAAAATTAAAGCATCATGAAATTAAGGCATTTTTTGACATCGCTTGAAAAGTTCTTAAGTTCTTTAACACGGTGACCACCATTCTTATTTAAAGTTAAATTTAAAAACATTAAAATCTCAAGATTTTGATTTCGAAAATTGGTTTGAATTTTGCAAAGTTGCAAATTCACAAATTTACAAGTTTTTGATTATTTTCTAATTTTTTCAAATTAAAGTTTTGTAACTTATTACAAATGTGGGACCCGTAGCATTTGCTAATCCTGTTTTATGGCTAATCCCGCACTGCTTCAGTTTCTAATCAGCTTTATTTTCTTTCCAATCAGCATCATATGCTTCTATCACACTCGCAGTTAAAAACGAGCTATGGAAGTTAACTTCGGCCTTGCCGAAGTTTATATACCCTTGCAGTTCTTTATTATATTTAATTCGATAAGAAAAGTGAAATTTCATACATCAACAGCATTAGTTGTCGTATTATGAATATGCTCAAATATTTTTCAAACTACTGAATTCAAAACACATTTAATGATTATTAAACAATATATGATATAGTAGTCCGATCCCGATGATTTTCATACTTTATCTCACACAGGTAATAAAGAGTCTCCAAAAAAAATTTCAACCCGATATCTCTTAAGATGGCTGAGTAAAACGCATACGCACAGACGGACGGACAGACGGACATGGCTATATCGACTCAGCTTCTCAAGCTGATCAAGAATATATATACTTTATGGGGTCGGAAACGTCTCCTTCTGTGCGTTACAAACATCTGACCAATTTTATAATACCCTCTGCAAGGGTATAAAAAGGCAAAACAAACTTAGCGGATTTGCAAAATTTCAGCTCTGTAGCTCTTACGGTCTAGAAGTTTGCGTTGATCCAGACGGACGGACGGACATGGCTATTTGAACTCGTCTCGTCGTGCTGATCAAGAATATATATACTTTATATGGTCGGAGATGCTTCCTTCTATGCGTTGCCCACTTCTGACCAAAATTAATATACCCTTTTTGCAAGGGTATAACAAGAAACTCAATTACGATTTGATGATTAATTTTTTTAATGCCATTTTCCACCATAAGCATTAAAGACGTCCTAAGAAATCCTCTCCCCTTATATATTCAATATTTGTCATTATTTTTATTCATTATGTTTCCTGAAGATAATGAATCGATATTTCTTTGGCAGACTGATTGAATTGTTAAACCTTATGATATATCAATAGATTATCAACATCTTCAAATTTAAATTACACGCTAGATGTAAACGTTATTTTTTCCTTTCCTGTCACGGTTGAAAACCTGGCTAAAAATGCTGTTCTAAAGAGCCGTTTACTATTATCCTTGTGATACATATCCAGTTAGTCTTGCCGCAATCATTTTTTTCTCAGCAGAGCAAATTGTTATTCTTGTTCGTACTTCTAGGTCATCTTATATAAACTGACACAAACGTATTATTTCAGTGGGAATATTTGATAGAGGTGAAATTTATCCGTAAGTATAGGCTAACTGTTATATGAGGGTTGGTCACTAATTGAAAGGGAATGGACATTTTGTATCCGCTAGGGGTGGAATTTGTTCCTATATATTAAGCTGCTTCTTATACGATATTGTCGACAGAGGGAGGCTGTGGACTTATATCTACTTATACGTAGAACAAACGTAGGTGAAAGGATGTGTTCGAGGCAGTCCTTGACTTAAACCATCAAAAATCGACGCTAGAGCTTAAATTTATACCTATTTCCCATGTCCTGATGTACTCTTAGTTTAACTTGCTCTCCCAGTAACTTTCTCTTAATTCTTGAAGCACACTCAGGCACATGCGTTTAATGGCCAAGCAGGACTAGGCCAACGCAGAGCCAGCCTGGCGACCTAGCAGAGCAAGCAACAGCTTTGTCCTCGTCGTCGTTGCCTTCGTGGTCGTCGTTGTCAATGTCGACATCGTCATCGTATCCTAAAGCTGCCGCATCCCCCGCGCCACCAGAATCTTCCCCATGTATATCCTTATATATGTATTTATACATATATATGTATCTAAAACGCCTATAGAGGCTGCTACATCCTGTGGCATGCCCGGCACCTGCTGCATTTCAAAACAAAAGGCATTTATTTAGAATGGCGAGCGCAAAACGGAAGTAGCAAGAAAATAGACAACAATCAAGGGGAGGGTGGGTGTTGTGGCTTTTGGGGGGTTGCCAGGGGGTTTGGCGTTTGTACTGCCAGTTGCCACGACAACTGACATTTGAACACAACAATCGGAAAGGCTTGTGGCTAGCGCATTTGTTTTAAGCAGGAGAGAAAAAAACAGAACAGAATTGGATCCAAGTTAAATTTTATTTAAAATTTCCCAGGAAAAATGCAATTGAAATATTTACGAACTCTGCTAGAGGGTCAGGTAAGAGAAGCGAAAGTCATCGAAAGAATTGGGTATTCAGCTCATCGTTCTTATAACAGGAGCAAATACAACGCATAGCTGGCTTAGCCTGGTCACCGAATCAGCAGAAATTGGCCATTGCCACAGCCGATCGACATATATTGCTTTATGATGACGCAGGCGAACGACGCGACAAATTCAGCACCAAGCCAGCGAATCCGGCAAATGGCAAACACTCATATGTAATACGTGGCCTGGCCTTTAGCCCCGACTCAACCAAATTGGCTGTGGGGCAAAGCGACAGTATTGTCTATGTCTATAAGCTGGGTGAGTCATGGAATGACAAGAAGGTCATCTGCAATAAATTTCCTCAGGCCACAGCTGTGACAGCCCTAATTTGGCTGTCTTCTGGTGCAATTATAGCAGGTAAGCCATTGAGCTTATATCGGTTGTTGACGAGATTGTTTCGGTTGTTCTGTTAACTAAAATTTATTTTACACGTGACATGTGTTCAGACTATAATACAAATGAAAATGCACCGAAATATGGTTTCGTTTAGACCTACACCAGTTTTCTATTGTTTTCCCGTAAAGGTCTCGAGGATGGAAAAATTCGTGCATTGCATAGCAAGAGCAACAAATCGCAGAGCTTATACGGAGGCGATAGCATCTGCATATCCTTGGCATCGAATACAAAGGGCAATGGTTTCCTAAGTGGTCACAATGATGGCACAATCATACGCTACTTCATGACGGATGAGGCTAGTGAACCTTTGGGTCGGATTGTCCAGCATCCGGTACCGCCATTTGCTTTGGCCTGGCCACAAGGTGGCTTCTGTGCAGGAGGATGTGATCAACGTATTGTCTTCTATGACACCATGGTGATTAGATGGATAACTGGAAACACTAAGGTGTTTAGTATAATGAAATATCACTATTTTTTCGTAGGGACGACAATTACGGTGTTTTGATTACTCCCGTTCGGAAGGCGAACGTGAGTTCACGGTGTCTGCATGTAGTCCCAATGGACAAGCCGTGGCTTTTGGTAGCTATGATCGTATACGCATCTATGCCTGGAGCCCACGTCAGGGAGCCTGGAGTGAGAGCGCCAGCAAGGAGATCCCTTGCCTCTATACGCTAAGTGCCTTGATATGGCGACGCGACGGGGCTCGTCTCGCACTCGGCTCGGTCAGTGGTGCTGTTCTTTTGTATGAGTCAGTCCTAAAGCGCACCATTTGGCAGGATAAATTCGAGCTGATCTTTGTGGCGCCCAGTCAGCTGCTGGTACGATCATTGGCCGAACCACAACAACAGCTAACCATTGAATCGCAATTGGGTCTAGAGATAGATGACGTACGGATAATGGGCAAGGACAACTACTTAGTGGCACGCACTGAAGAGTCCCTCATTCTGTGCGATCTAACGCGTAATCTATCAAGCGAAGTCCCTTGGACAGCATCCGGACATCACGAGCGTTTTTATTTCGAGAATCCCAACGTGTGTCTGGTCTTCAATGTGGGCGAATTGAGCCTCGTTGAGTATGGAGATAATTCCATTTTGGGATCTGTGCGCACAGAGTTTGTTAACCCACATGTCATCTCAGTTAGGCTCAATGAGCGCGGCAATGGACGGGGTAACAAGAAATTGGCCTTTCTGCTAGATGCCAAGACAATTTGTGTGGTCGATTTGGTCACCCGTTTGACCAGTGGACAAATCAATCACGAGACAAAGATCGATTGGCTGGAACTCAGCGAGACGGCGCACAAATTGCTCTTTCGAGATAAGAAACTTCGCTTAATATTGGTCGATAACTACACGGGCAAAAAGCAAACCCTTCTAAGTAATATCTCATTTGTCCAATGGGTTCCACAGAGCGATGTGGTGGTGGCCCAGAGTAATAACAATTTGGCCATATGGTATAACATTGATCTGCCGGAGCATGTAACCATGCAAAATATGCGAGGAGAGGCTATCGAAGTGCTCCGAGAAAATGTAAGTCCAAATATTATCAAACCAACTTTATTTAGGAAAGAGAAAATGAGTTCAAGAGACTAACGAAGACAACTTACCAATATTAGGTATAATAATATAATGTTCATTCCACTTCCAACATGCGTTTCGCTTTACAGGGTCGCACTGTGGTCCGCACTCAGGATGGTCCCAGTGAGCATAGCTATCAACTGGACGAAGGTCTTGTGGAATTCGGGACGGCTGTTAATGATAGCGACTTCGGACGTGCCGTACACTTTTTGGAGACTTTGGGTGATAAGCCAGCAGCCAAGGCCATGTGGCATAATCTGGCCATCATTTCTCTAGAAGATGGCAATCTGCGGGTGGCTCAGCGTTGCTATGCCGCCTTAGGTAATGTATCCAAAGCATATTATCTGGCTGAAATGATCCAGCAGGCAGATGAATTTGAAGAGTCGACTGGCACACCAGGCATCCATTGTCCTGAGGTGCGTGCCAAGTTAGCGCTGCTCAACTCTGATTTGCGAACGGCGGAGAGAATATATTTGGAGCAGGGGGACATTGAGGCAGCCCTCAAAATGTACCAACAGCTGCGCATGTGGGATGAGGCAGTTGCTCTAGCCGAACGGCGGGGATATGCACGATTGACGGAACTGAAGGAACAGCATATGGATTTTCTTTTGAATAGCGAACAACAGGAGAAGGCCGGGCAGGTATTGGAGGATCAGGGTGAACTGCAACAGGCAATGGCCTTGTACTTGAAAGCAAATAAGCCGGCGAGAGCGGCTCGCCTGGCTCTCAAGACGCCGCAATTGTTGCAGGATGAACAGCTAATGTTGCTGGTAACCGAAGGATTGGTCCACAGTGAGCTCTACGAACTGGCCGGTGATATAGCCCATCGTTTGTCCCGGCCAGAAGCAGCTTTGGCACTTTATCGCAAAGGTGGAGCCTATGCCAGGGCCCTGGAATTGGCACGTGTGGTGGCTCCCCAAGAGGTGACAGCCTTGGAAGAGCAATGGGGCGATTGGTTGGTGGGACGCAAGCAATTAGATGCCTCCATTAATCACTATATAGAGGCAGGAGCCACCCAAAAGGCCCTCGAAGCAGCTGTGGGCGCCAAGCAATGGCGAAAAGCAGTCCAAATAGCCAAAGTCCTGGATGAACCGGAGCTAATTCAACGCTATGCACTGGATTTGTCTAAGCACTTGGCATTTGCAGGTGATCTCGACGGGGCAGAGGATTTGTTGGTGCGAGCGAATCTCTATAAGGATGCCATTGAACTGCTTAATCGTCATGGCAAATGGGAGCGAGCATATGTCATCGGTGAGAAGTATCTAAAGACAGAGCAGCTTCGTGAGCTATTTATTCAATTGGCCAGTAATCTCGAGGAGCAGGGCAAGTATCGGGATGCCGAAAAAGTACTAATAGCAGTAAATGAGCCGGATTTGGCTATAGCTATGTACAAACGGAGGGAGCTGTACGATTCGATGATCCGTTTGGTAGAACGCTATCACAAAGATCTCCTAGACAGCACGCATCTCCATTTGGCTCGGCAACTAGAATCACGGGGGAAGCTCAAGAACGCGGAATTACATTTCATTGCATCGGGCGACTGGAAATCCGCGGTGCATATGTATTGCTCCTCGGCACGCTGGGAGGATGGCTATCGTGTAGCCAAGCAAAAGGGCACTGAAGGTGCCAGTCAGCAAGTGGCCTATATGTGGGCCAAGTCTATGCCCCTGGAGAGTGCTGTGCGTCTGTTGAGTAAACTGGGTCTGCTGGATACTGCTGTGGATTTCGCCTGCGATTCGGGGCAATTTGAATTTGCCATGGAACTGTGCCGTTTTGCCGGCAAGCCCACCGATGAGGTACACTTGAAAATAGCCATGTCCCTGGAGGATGAGGGCAAGTTCGAGGAAGCAGAGGCTGAATTCCTCAAGGCACATAAGCCCAAAGAGGCCATTCTAATGTATCAGCATGCTGGAGACTGGAATGCAGCTCTCAATGTCGCGGAACTGCATCTGCCCGAAGCTGTCAACGAAGTTCTCATTGGCCAGGCCTCATCAGCTCTGGAGACACGCAACTATAAGGATTACGAGGCTCTGCTTCTGCGGGCCCAGCGTCCCGATCTCATCATTGATCATTATAAGCAGGAATCCCTGTACGATGATGCCTTACGCGTGGCCGAAGAGCACTATCCCTCGGCTCTCAATGATTTGAGGCGACTGCAGGCCCAGCAACAGCGTGGTCAGAACCAGAGCGAAGATTCTGCCACCGATTCCCGTGGCTATCTGCAGCGAGCAGCTGAATTCGCCAAGCGGGAACAGTTCCGCAAGGCAGCTGAATGTCTTATGCAAATTGATTCATCTAATGCCGAAGATGCGGCCACTTTGGAGCGTGCTCTGTTGCGAGCCGCTGAAATATGTAATCAGTTTCTGGAAGGTCAAGATGCACAGGAACTGGCCCAGGCCTTGGGACCCCGTCTCATGGCCATTAAACAGATTGGACCAGCTGCTCAGCTCTATTTGGCCGCCGATATGCCCAAGCAGGCCGTGGATGTGTTCATTAAGACGGAACAGTGGAGCAAGGCTCGTCGTCTGGCTAAGGAAATCGATGCAGATCTCCAGCTGCTGGCCTATGTGGAGCAACAACAGAAATCCTGTCTCAAGCATGAAGGTAATGTTGAGCAGCTTGCCGATATTGACATAATCTCCGCCTTGGATCTACTGGCCGAGCAGGGTCAATGGCAACGCTGCCTGGAGAAGGCAAAACAACTGAATCCATCCGTTTTGCAGAAGTATGTAGCCGTCTATGCGGCTCAACTCATTCGTGAGGGTAATTGTGCCCCCGCCCTGGGACTCTATCTCACGTATGGAGCTCCACCCATTGAGGCCCACTTCAACATCTATACGAGGATCGCTCTCGACTGCCTGGCCTTAAGGGAAGAGCAAACGGAGAATGGTTTACTCTGGAGGCAACTGCGAGATTTTCTCCATCGTCTGATGCAGGCGCTCTCCAGTTCCTCCAGTGAAACGGGTCAAAATGCATTCAGCGTCAGCGTGCAACAGTTTCTACTGATTGCCCACTATTATGCTGTCAGATCGGCCTGCAGAGAGGTGCCGTCTCTGCAGCCAGTGGCATTGCGTCTCTCGTTGGCTTTGCTACGCCATACGGACATACTGCCTGTCGACAAGGGTTTCTTTGAGGCTGGGATGGATCTGCGGCAGGCGGGACGTGAGGCTGAAGCATTTGTTATGCTTAATCACTATCTGGATGTGTGCGAGGCCATTGAGGAGGGTTCGGGCAATCTGGTTGATCACACCGATTTGGCTAGCACAGATTTCCCCAGCTCTGTACCTCTGCCCGAGGATATACATCTGAAGAACGAGCCCAATCTGCATGAAGAGGTCCGCGAATGGGTACTCGCCGTTAGCATGGATCAGCAGGTGGATCAACAATTACCCAACGATGATCGCGGCTTATATGAATCCAGTTTGGGTCCAAATGATCAGGCCTGCCTGTTAAGTGGCTATCCTGTCCGCGGACGTCAACCGGTTACATTTCAATCATCAAGTAGTAATCAGCAAGTAAATCGGGATGTATGGAGCAAATTCTCGGTGGCCATGAAGATGTCGCCAGCCAGTGGCATAGCCGATATCATACACTTTACCGAGAAATGGCAAGGATCTGCCAACTATGTAATGCACTGAAAGAAAACGGAGCAAGAGTTGAAAACGTTTTTTATCTTTGTTGTGTGTATATGCTATAATTGAACCGTCAATAATAAATGTGGATATAATAATTGTTGTTTTAGGTTTTCTTCTTGTTTCGTCTAGGGTGCTAAGTGGGTCACGTATAGGACAATACATAATAATATATATATATATAATTAGCTGTTGTAAATTTTGTTTTGCTTTTTTTTTTTTGTGATTTTTTTTCTTTGCTTTTGTTTTGTAATTAATAATTAATTCTTGATCCGGTTGTCTTGTTTATTCTAGGATTTGACTTAAATTGTTCCTGATAAACTCTCTGCTTTCTGTTCGATCTTGCTGGGGGGGAGGGGGTTGAACCATCTAATCAGTGAAGGGCATTGAAGAGATCACCTGCTGAGGGCAAAGGGGCCAGGCCACCAGTTACATCTGGCAATTGAGTAAGATCGGGTAAATTGGACAAATGATCGTGTATCTCCTTCTGTAGACCCAGCATCTTGGCCAATTTTTTTTTATGTTCCTGTAAAGCAATCGAAAAGACATGTCAATCATTTGCAATACAGTTAACTATTTAAACATTTAATGCATTTACAAAGAAAACAACAACACAAAGTAAATGAATGAAATTTATGAATGAGTTGTTGGTAAATTAACATTTAGTAAACACACAATGAATGAAGAGACTTGAATAACCCTCACTTTAAATGTAACACAATTATTTCAAATTACTCATTACGAATTCAGATATTTACATATTCGAACAAAATGTTGAACTCAAAAAGGTGCTCCGAGCTGACCTCGCTAACCTCGAATGATCGAAGCTAAAGTAACCTTGCAGTAATTGAATTACAACCTAACAGAACCAAAATCTTTGGTATGCCAGCAATACGAAAAACGTAGAGTTGTAGAATATTGATTTCAGGCAATATAATTTTCATGAGTTAAAGAACTTCTATGGAAACGGGCAAAGGTAGAGAGAACGGAGGAATTTACAATATATAAACATACAATATGACTTTGATAAGGAATTCCACTCTGCAAGGTTACAGAAAATATGAAAGAAATCTTATATTAAGCTAACTAATCAGATAGACATGTGTATAGTATGGATACGGATAACATACATCTAATCTCTGCTCGGCCTGGGTAAGCAGCTCCTTTTGTTCAGCCTGAAAGTCACGTAACATGGCGGCCAATTTGGTACGCTCCTCCATTTCAGCAGCTAGACGGGCATTGTAGTTATTGAGCAATTCAACTGCCTCATTCACCTGAAATTTATGAATTCGTTAATAAAATGATTCCAATGTAGGTGATTTGCTTTGTCAAGACCTGCTTGGCCAAGGCCTTTGCTTTTTCCTTATCCTCCAGTTTGCTAAGACAACTGATTTCGGATATCTCCTGAGGCAATTTGGCAATACGCTCCCTAACCACCGCATCGCTGGAGGAGGAATTCTCGATGCTCGTTAGAGCTTTGATCAACTCCTCTGGTTCGGGAGGTTCACCCAATGGCACATATGGTGGGGTATGGCCATTTTCCATTTCCTTCTTTGGCTGCTCTTCAACAACAGCGGGAGAACTATTGTTCTGATGAGTATGGTGTTGTTGATGATGATGATGATGATGTTGCCGCGGCCGCTTTGATTTTGAGTGGCGCTCCTCATGCTTACGCTTCTCCCGTTTCTCAGACTTATCCCCTTTGCTACTATTGCTATTCTCTGCTCCGGCGGCCACGACGTCACTTTGGTTATGAGATTTACCAGCACCATTGTTACTGCTGCTGCCTTCACGATGCAGCCGCGCTCTGTAGTCGGCAATGGTCTTGGAATCATAGACTCCACGCTCCAACCATATGTTGAGGATGCGTCCTAGACTGCCAAGCAGTTTGTCCGAGCTGCATGCCTCACCAATATGGGCAAATGCCTTGGGCAGCACATGACTGTACTCCTTGCCATATTCTGGGCCCTTCTTTTTACTGTTCTGGATCACATCGTTGGCTAGGTACATGAATGTCAGCTTCTTGGGTTCTGGAACTATAAAACCAACATTATAGCATATGGTCACAAACGAGGTAATTGATGAATTCCTTGGAATTAAGAACAAACCATTTTGGAGCTCGCGTTGCCAGGTCTGGACAATGGATGCACTATGCTTTCTATGGTGAATCAACCACAGAGACAATGTCTGAATGCTTTGTTGGCTGCTGTTTAACTCCCCAAGCCTTTTCAGCAAAGCACTCTCCGTGAAAGCGGACATATCCGGGATCCACGAAATCTCAATATAATAAAAACACCCACACTATTTTACTGTGTTGCAGCGCCACCTGTTGGCCGTATCAATTCGCGATAATTTGCACCGTATCGTCCATCTCAGCTGAGTGGCAACGGCAGCAAAAAATACATTTAAACACAAATGCCCGAAAGAAAATAGCCAAACAATATCACTATAATATTGAGAATTTTTTTTTTAAGTGCCTTGTCTCGTGTAACACAGACGGAAAAAGTTTTTGAACTTTGCTGTGCGGTTACAATTTATATTATAGCTCACATTATTTTTCAATTTTTCAAGACGCACATATAGTTTATCAGTGGTGACGGCAACGCTTGCTATTGGAGTGTCAAATGAAAAACACTGAAAAATGAAAAAATACTAAATTGCTTTCAATTGCTGCGATCTGGCAACTCTGTTTTTCCCCGCGCATATTTGAATTATTTAGCGGAATATTGATGCAAAAAAGGAAAAGAGTATTTCAGTTGTTTTAAACATATCGATACAAAATATTTGACTTAATATTTTACTTAATTTCGGACTCAATAAATGTAATAAACTGTTCACTTTTGTAGTTGGGAGAAAAATACAACGAGACAATAGAAAATGCATGTGTAATGCCTAAGCCATATATTTTCCCATAAATGATCAATCAGTAACATCAATCAATCAGCAAAAATTCAACTCACATTCAAGCACACACACACACACATAAACTTTACACCTGATAACAAGCCAACTCATACTCACTCTTTTAGCCACTAGCAAATTGTTGGCTAAACTCATTTCCTCAGTTGTACGTAGGAATTCAGACGCTTTGGATCGTCGTCGTTAAAATATATATATATATATATATATCTATATATACCTGAGTATATATGTATAGGACCGTAAACATTGCGCCGCCTTATCAGCCCCCGCCAAAGAGTAATTTGTGATACCTGTCCGTTATATTGTATTGACTTGTAGCAGTCGCAACGAGCTTAAGTGGTGTTAATTTTTTATTAATTATTATCGTATTTATTCAACCAGAACGAAAGTGAAGTGCAAATTGCATTTCAAGTGTTTCGACATTAACCTAACTGGCATGAAAGGCCATAAACAATTGTGCATCGGTGGTCTGCAATAGCAGAGATAAAGTAATCAAACGCCCAAGCTGTCCATAATTGTGATGTGTGCGATTTACAAACCATTAGCACTATCAATAACGTATTAGACAAATTGCTAAATTGGCTGCCGTATCTGCAGTATATGTATATAGTCGAGAGATATGTATAGGCAAATATTAAATAAAACTCACTAAAAGTCCCCAACCCCACAACCAGATCCCACTCACCTGCTCTCTGCCTCTCGCACTTACTCTAAGTATAAATGTATGTATGTACATAAGTGTCTCCCCCTCTCACTGAGTTCTCTTTCTTTCTCTTTCTCTGTGGAACTCCGATAAGCCCATAAACCGTCAAATTGCCTGACTCAAAGGGTTGTAGTGTTAAAATGATTTTGTTGTTTCTTTTTTTTATTTTCTTTAGTGGTTAATTGTTTAATCTGATAATAGAAAAATACACAGCTCAGAAGCCAAAAATACAATAATTAGGTAAACTAAAATGCTCAAGTCTGGAAAATCGAAACCCAAAAACAATACATAACGAATTGAAAGAAGCAATCATGAACTCCTATTTCGATTCGGCCATCGAATATACGAGTAAGAATCCGTTTAGTGTCTCCCCAACACATATCGAACAGTCACAGACTCTACTACATGAAAAGAACTGGGAATGGACATATTTAGTGGTGAGTTGGTAGAATCTCATCCCCCACTTGACCAAGACGAACGAACCTAATCTTCATTTCTGTTGATCCCTTTAGCGAAAATGCCGCAATCTGGAATTGGAAGAGTCCTATGACCTATATATGCGACGACTACGCGTCGGTTATCTCTCACTATTCATTTTTATTCAACTCTTTGTTTCGATATTACACGCCCTACTCTTGCTGACATCCTCAGAGCGATCTTTAGTCTATATTGACATGGCTGTCTATTTAGTGTCGGGCGTTCTCATTTGGTTCATATTGTCGGTTAATTTTCGCAACGAATTGGTCTGCAAATACAATTGGATAGTCTATGCCTCATCGTGGCTAGCTGTTAGTGTAATGGTCCTCATGGACATTGGACTCAATGTGTATCATGCGACGAGCAGCAACAATATATTAAATCCCATCTATGATGCCTATACCCTGTATGCCATCTATATGTTTATGCCTGTTCCATATTTATTGCAACCATTTGTCCTGGGAACAGCTGTCACATTGTGCTACATAATCAACTATAGCTTTGTGATCACCTCCAAGGAGGATAATCAAATGCATAGCATACTCAACGAAGCCATCTATCTGAGCTGTGTCAATCTGTTGGGCATATTCTTTCGCCTGATGCGTGACATAGCGTTAAGGACAACATTTCTGGATCGTCGTCAATATGTCGAAGAGAATCTACTCCTGCGATATGCTCGTGATCAGGAGCGAAGTCTTCTATTGAGTATTTTGCCCAATCAGATAGCCGATCGCCTGCAAGAAGATGTTAAGAATCGTGTCGAACGATCCAAGCGACAGCATCAACAACGATCCCACATAGATTTACGGAGTAGTGACAATAGTCAGACATTGAAGCGTTGGCGACAACCCGATCATGAGTGAGTTGTCCATACCGAAGTTCGTCAATTCACAACTAATTTTTTGCGTTTTTTCAGTACACTGTTCATCGAGCCCCATAAGGATGTCACTGTGCTATATGCCGATGTGGTCAACTATACACATTTGACTACCACATTGGATGTGAAAAAGCTAGTGGAGGCCCTACATGATCTATTCGTACGCTTCGACATTGCCAGCGAGGAGTACAATGTGCTGAGGATCAAATTTTTGGGCGATTGTTATTATTGTGTAGCTGGATTGGTAAGTAAGAATGACGATCATGCCAAATGCTGTGTGGATTTAGGTCTACGAATGATCAAGGATATACGAGATGTGAGGTAAGCCTGGTTAACTGACAATAAGTCATAAGAGCATTGATAATCTTTCATTTTTTCGCTCTGTTTTTAGGGAGAAACGTCATCTCAATATCGATATGCGCATTGGTGTACATTCAGGTGATGTTCTATCTGGCGTAATTGGTGCTGCGAAATGGCAATTTGATATATGGTCCAAGGATGTGGATATTGCCAATCGTTTGGAGGCAACCGGTGCCACAGGTCGTGTCCATGTTAGCCAGCAAACTTTGCGACTCCTGGACGGTGAATACTTCTTTGAGGATGGCACCGAAAAGGCACGCGAAGATCCTGTACTCCAAAAGCATGACATACGCACCTTTCTGATCAAATCACTGCGCGTGAGTATAACCAATCATACTTACCGATGAGTTGCACAATTTACACCAAAAACCGAAAGTTGTAGGCCCCCATGCATGATCCGCGTCGCGTGCAACGCGAACGACAGGCCAAGAAACTGAGCGAGGCCTGCAAAGCGAATTTCATGCACAACTCGACGCTGCATCAATACAATCAAGTACGTAACCAGGCCAAGCTGGAAATGTGCCGGGAATTGGACAAAATGCCCATCGGGCGTATACAGTAATGCAATGAAAACATACGAAACCAAAGGAACTGACAATAAAACCAATTGATATTCTCGTCTCAATCTCCCTTCCACGTGCAGGCTAACGAAATTGTGGCGACGCAGCACCAAATTAACCCAAGATGAAATGGAAGAGGAGAGCTTTCGTCGTAATATTAGCTCGTGTTGTCTACTCTTTCGAAATCGAAAATGGGAACAACAGTATGTTCTGGAGCCGGATATAATGCTTAAGTATAGCATAGCTCTATCCTGGGTTATTTACATCGGCCTTCTGTCCATTCAATTGCTCAGCAAGGAGTAAGTATAACCCTATATCAATCACTTAGTATGTCACCGATTGAGGGCTAAACACTTGGCTTTCAGTCCAAAATATCATTATTGGTATATAGATGGCACCACAATCGTTTTACTCACCATGCTGCTGATTGTATCGTGGTATAAGAAACTCTGGATTATGTATGTCTCTGAGGCGGAACAAGCTCTGCCCCATAGTCGGATCAGTCATTTCATTTACAACATGTCGGATGTAATGCAACGTAACATCGTACTAAGGATAGCCATATATTTCCTGATTATACTCTCCTATTGTGCCGTGGCAGCCATGCAAGTAGTAAGTTGAACAACCTGAAATATCTTCTCTTTCAAACCGTCTCAAACTATGCCCTGCCTTTAGATAGACTGTGGCGGCGATGACAATGTATATGAGCTTAGTTCGACCTATGAGGATCGTGTTTATTGTTTCCACCCTTGGATTCTCACCAATTGCATGACTCTGGTCATTGGCATGTCGCTGATTTTCACCCGTATACCCTTTGTTGTCAAGGCAATCTTTTCTACAATCATCACCGTGTCATATGCCGTTTTGGTTGTATTTGAATTCAATTATATATTCGCCAGCAGCCCATCGACAAATGTTAACTTCAATGCTGAGTATTCGCACATTTTGCTGATCTTTATAACCCTGGGCATATTTCATTTGATGGAACGTCAGACAGAGTTTATTGCCAAAGTGGATTACAAGTAAGAGGGCCTATGAAATGTTGGTAATTTCTTTTAAAAACCTAGTATTGTCCTCTCTCCAGCTGGAAGAGGCAATTGCTGACCAAACAAGAGGATGCCCTTATCACGAATGATACGATTAAAGTTCTGCTCACAAACATATTGCCCTCTCATGTGGGTAAGTTAGGCGAATTCGTGTTTGATAGTTGACATCTAACTAAATCCAATTCGACCATCCACAGCTGATTATTATTTGTCCACTCAATTGCAAAATGAACTGTACTATGAGGAGTATGATAATGTGGCTGTAATGTTTGCCTCCATCAAGGGATTCGATACGGATAAAATTGGTTTGAGGGTATTGAACGAGATAATCTGTGATTTCGATGATGTGGTAGGTAACTACGCATCCATAATAAAGGTCTCAAGCTTATCGAAGTTAATTTAATTATTATGACAGTTGAATAAATATGCCTGTAGCATGCGTGTGGAGAAGATAAAGGTGGCCAATTGGACTTATATGGCTGCCTGTGGTCTGGATGTTTCCCGATCCGAGCATGCTCCCCAAATGAAATTCCGAAATGTCTCGCTTATGCCGAATGGACGACGGAGCAATTACACGGGGAGGGCTAGAAACTCGGAGGGCGTACAGCGAGTTCCGGTTGGCAATGGGAGTAACATTGCCTTAGATTTGGACCTGGAACGTGGCCAGTATGAGGGCAATGTAGTGCCACGTGCTCATCGCAGTAGTCTGGGTAATTGTAATAACAATAGCAACGGTGAGGTGGTCCATGTGATGGCAAAATTTGCATTGGAACTGATGCGCACCATGCGACGATTCAATGCCGAGAATATGCAATCCGAGTATGAAGGGAGTACGGATTACGGAATGCTCCGAATTGGCATCTCACACGGTCGTGCTATGGCTGGAGTTGTTGGTATTTCGAAGCCCCACTATGATATCTGGGGCAATCCAGTCAATATGGCATCACGCATGGACTCAACGGGTGTCCCTGGCAAAATACAAGTGACCGAGAAGACGGCCCTCAAATTGCGAGAATTTAATATACAATGCAATTATCGAGGCATGACATTTGTCAAAGGACGCGGAAATATACCCACATATATTCTAGCCACTGATTCGGAATACAAAGATTTTCTGCCACATCAAAGCCAAGCCAGCTAGTTACACCTCTAGAACTTAATGCCAAAATGTAAATAGATAAATATTTTGTTAAAAAAAATATACATACATAAATATAAAGAAGACTCCTCTGGAAGTTGTTCAACTATTACATGGATAAGCAGGGCTGCCCTAAATCGAAATGATGATGTAAAACAAATGTCCTAGAAATATATGTCTAATGAATATTTTAGAAATCAAGTTCAAAAGTAACAAAAAATGGGCTCACCGCCAAAGAGCTTTAATGAAGATGCCTTAGACCCACGAATGATAGCCCAACTAAAGGGCTGGGAATGCATTCATTTTCGGGTAAGAGAGATTTTACAATAACATGGAGGATAAATCTTAAAATAGTTTTCCACGCGATCAAAGAAAAAATGCCGCTCGGTAGGCTTGGAGCAACTATTTTGGCGTTATGTCGATCGAGTGGCTTCGACCAATGTCATGATATTTATCTATACCATCGAACTCCTTCTGGGCATACACATATGTGTATTATTTGTTCTAGTATCGGTGAGTAATACACACTTTTGAATTGGAATATTCATGAAATTATTCTTTTTTGTAGAGGCTCACATTCTATATGTTATTGCCCTATATTATGGCCATGATATTGACGCCGATTATAATGTGCATCTCTTTGAAGGAACCAACAGATTTTCAACATTTTTATGCTCTAAACATTATTGCCAGCTGTGTCATGGCGCTGATGCTGGCACTTATGGGTGAGTAAATAAGTTTGATTTTCTATATTCAAGTTGACTTTTAATTCACAATTATACAGACACTTTTGTGCAGTTATTCCAGGATGCCAACTATCCTTTGGTTCCGTCCTATGATCATATTGTGGTCAGCTCAATTTATTTATTTCTTCCCATTAGTTTCTACGAGAATGGTAAACCCTATTTGTTGGGGCTTCTTGTCTCGATAATCTATCTCACTTATATGCTGGGCACGCTAGATAATAATATCAATGATCCGATGAGACACCAGAAAATCGTTTCATATGGCATCTACCTTTTATATCTGAATATCGTATTTATATTCTTTCGCGCATTGACGGAGTTTAATCTAAGAAAGAAGATCCTCTCACGTTACCAATTGCTGCGTGAGATCAATTTACTAAAGGTAGAATCGTTTACGGTTATTAAAACTTTGATTGAATTATTAAAGTCTTTTAGTTAGTTGTGAAGAATGAGAAGAAGATATTGGAGACCATATTGCCACGAAAGATAGCGCGTTCCATGCAGGACGATGTCCGTGCACGTATTGAAGATGAATGCTATCAAGCTTCTAGTGTTAAATTGGCTCTACCCCGGTGAGTCCCATTAAAAAGCATTGTTAGCCCTCTCCTCTGATCGTATTTTAGTAAACTCTTTGTGGAACCGCATCCGGAAGTATCGATTCTAGTGGCTGATATGGTTAACTATACACATCTAACCACAACTCTGGATGTTGCTGATCTAGTGGATATACTCCACGAACTATTTGTTGCCTATGATCGATCCGCCGAGCATTTCAATGTGTTGCGCATTAAATTCCTAGGTGATGCCTATAATTGTGTCTCGGGCATTCCTCTTTACAATCCTGAACATGCCATCTGTTGCATGAATCAGGCATTAGAAATGATCAAGGCCACGCGAGATGCACGTGAGCGTCGAAAATTGAGCATTGATATGCGTATAGGTGTACACTCTGGCGAAGTCTTTTCGGGCATCATTGGTCGCACCAAATGGGAGTTTGATATATGGTCCAAAGATGTGGATATCACCAATCGACTGGAGAGCTCGGGCATACCCGGCAAAGTTCACATATCTGAAGAAACACTCAATCTTTTACAAAATCAATACTACTACGAAGAGGGATCTAAAAAGGCTCTGAATGATCCCATATTGAAGAAGAATCAGATTGTAACGTATTTGGTTACGGGTCGAGTGCGAGACTTAGCCCCTGCTGATGCAGTTGTCGTTGAAGATGCCGATGCCATTTCAGATAATTCATTCCAAGCCATCATTGTGGATGATATACAGTTCAGCGATGTGTATAAGGAAGTTCAGCAGGAAACGCAGCTTGGTATGAAGCAGGAGGTGGAAAAAATGCCCGTTGGCATTACGCAGTGAGTGTGAAGTGAAAGTGATCACACAGGATCAAATAGCTAATGTCCCCATGCCCTCATCATAGTATAATACGCATTGTTAGCTGCTACAGTAAGAATAGACATCAGAGCGAGGATTATCTACTGAATGCGGATATATCCGATTTCTTGGTCCTCTTTCGTAATGGCACCACCGAGTGGAACTATATGAATCTTCCTGATTTCCTTATGAAGTACAGCATGCTGACTTTATTGGGTGCTGGCACAGCTCTGGTCTTTACGTGCTTTAGTTTGCCATTGTATGTAAGCAGTAATCTCATTTGTTTACTCACTCACCCACTTGTTCACTAATTTGCTCACATGTTTGCTGAGCTATCACAAATATCCTAAGGGTATTACAAAAGAAAGCATTTTTGATTTACATAAACAATCTACTTTACAAATCTAAGTACATATTCATATGTACCTCTTATAACTGACCAAGTGATTAAGTGAGTGATTCAGAAAGGAATAGTTTTGGTTGAAATATACTCACTTGCTCACTCATTAATCAATAATCCAATACTACTTAGCATTGAATCGTATCCGTTCGAGAAACTTTAACCAAATAACCCGTTGTTAACAGCATTTTTTCGGAATTCCTTGGAACACTCTCTTTACTTTTGGCATTGGCAATCATTTGCCTGGTGACAAACTATAAAAAACTTTGGCTACAATATCGCCCATTATCGCCATGGTCGCAGCCCAAGTTTCTATTAAGTCGTGGGCTAATGGTCTTATCAGAGCTACTGGAAGATCAGCTTTTTGCACGGATGTTAATGTGTGTGGTGGCCATGTTTATAATATACTTGATATCATCGTTGAAAATGGTCAGGAAAATATATGCTTAAGGTTATACACATTGTCTGAACACATGATTTATTTCCATTTATATAGATCTTTTGCAATATGGCTGAATTTGAGCTAGAGTTGATTGAATCGGATTTATCTGATCAACCACCTAATCTGATATGTTTCTCACCTTGGGTACGTGTGTCTCTCTAGTCAATGAACTAGTAAAGCTAACGGAGATCTCCATTCATAGAACATTACCCACGGCATCATTGTGGCCCTTAGCGTGATGCTATTCTTCTTTGGACTTCCGATGATTTTCAAATTGTGCTTGGCCCTGATTATCGTGGCCACCCACATTGTCACGGTTCATGGCAAATATGGCTTCGCCTTCGAGAGATCACCTACCACGAATGTGGGTCTTAAGGCTGAGGATGCTCACACCTTGTATATGTTTGCCTTCTTCATAATGATTGCGATCAA
Source organism: Drosophila paulistorum (assembly GCA_018152135.1). NCBI lineage: Eukaryota > Metazoa > Arthropoda > Insecta > Diptera > Drosophilidae > Drosophila > Drosophila paulistorum. The sequence goes on from JAECXG010000690.1 coordinate 19,786,501, forward strand.
AGAGCAACATATTACCTATATGAATAAGGTGGATTACTAGTAAGTAGCTTGTAAGATATCAATTGCAGTCAACATTCACCCGGAATGTTCTTGCATTTAGTGTGAAATTACGCTATGAGGAGAAGCATGCTCAGACACAGAATACCACACGTTCGATTAGGATTATAATGGCAAACCTTTTGCCGTCGCATGTGGCACATGATTTTCTAGAACGTCGACGACATGGTGAACTTTATTATGAAAATTTCGATAAAGTGGCAGTTATGTTTGCCACCATTGAGAATTATGAAGCCGATCGCATGGGCATACGTGTGCTGAATGAGTTCATATGCCAATTCGATGATGTCTTGCAGAAATATACCAACAAATACAAGGTGGAAAAGATCAAAGTAATGGGCTGGACATATATGGCTGCCTGTGGCCTACAAGTGGAGCATTATGCTGATTTCTCACTGCAAATGCCAACCCAGAAACGCAGTCATGAAAACATTCAATATCTGCGTCCCAAATCAAGTGAGTAATCAGATCAAACGAGATCCTCATTCTGGAAGCTCTTCTTAGAATCCATAATTATGTCCAGGTAGTGTACGATTTGATTTCATGGCTGACGAAAACTCAACATCCCTAAGGGACTCCCCGTCGCTTCTTAATCAGAATCCTTTGCTGGAGGTTAACGATGAGGTTGTCGTTGTTATGACCCAATTTGCAGTTGATCTTCTGCATGTTATGCAGAAAATCAAAACACATGATGTGTTTCCAGACTTTGGCTACGGTTTGAAGGGAACCCTAAAAATTGGTTTAAGTTATTCTCCTCATCATACACTTTGATCATGCCCAATAAAGGTTTCATACACAGGAATCTCCCATGGCCCAGTGATGGCTGGTGTAGTGGGCCTTTCCAAGCCCCATTATGACATTTGGGGCCATCCCGTTAACATGGCCTCACGCATGACATCCACATCGATTGCGGGTTTCATACAGGTGACCGAAGCAACAGCCGCAATATTACGTAAATTTGGCATTTGTTGCACTTATCGAGGTGAGACATTTGTCAAGGGCATTGGAGAAGTTCCCACCTATCTGGTGGCACTTGACAAATCATTCAATTTTCAACTTGATAGTACAACAAATGACGACACAGATAATGGAAAATTTGAAGAAATTCTCCTTAAGAAATCGAGTATGTGACAAAAAACAAAATAAAGCTTAAAACTATAAATTCACACACTTTGGTTTTGTGTTCTTATTTTTGTTTTTATAATATTGTTATTATTAATATAGATTTATTTATATGAATATATAACACACATATATATAAACATTTCTGGTTTCTTGTTTAATTTACTCTGAGGTTAAGTACATACAATTTGAGCACTCTCCGATTATATTTTGTAGCACACCTATAGAGGTATACATATATACATATATGAATGCATATATATATAAAATTGATATTTTTAAAAAATGGTTGCATAATTATTATAATTATGTAATACAGAGAAAACGAACAAAAAAATTAAGATATATATAAGCATATGAAATTAACAAAGCAAAGACAAAGCACCAAAAACACGGTTAAACATTTCCTTTCATTTTTCTTTGGGTCATTTGGAGCGGGTCATATAGAGTCATTCCTTTGATATTTGCTACTGTTGTTGTTGTGGTTGTGGTTGTTGATGATGTTTTGTGCACAGTTTTCCTTAAGTTAATATAGCATTTGATGTATTGGGAGAGATTCGCCAAATTAACATATTACTCAGTGGCCGAATTGGTTGACAACAAAGCCGTATCCTCAGGCAAAGCCTTGCGTTTATATGCCGGCTCGGTGGCCAAATAGACAACCAAAGCACCAAAGATCACATAGAGTACACCAATTATGTTGGCCAATACACCCGCAGCGGGCAAAGCAGAATAAGTCGGACTGTTAAAAACACAAACAATTTAAGTACATAATAACGGGGGGGGGATAAAAACGGGGAGCACATTTATACTTACATGGCAAATATGGCCTTCTCGGTAAGACCCATGAGGGCACTGGCTATGGCCAAAACAAAGCCAAATAGACCGAAATAGATGTGAAACGGCATCATGGCAATCTTATAGTTCTCTCGTATACCAGGCGCCAGATAGGCCACAAAACCAGCCACATATTGCAGCGAGAAGATGATCACCGCCGACAAGCCAAGCCAAGAGTGCAGCGAATACATATTGGGTATGGGTTGCGGTTTGGCCAAATTATGCGAATCGAATACGGTCTTCAGGGCAATCACCGTCAAAATGAAGGCACCCATATGAATGCTGGCGTGGGTTAGTTTCAAAGTCTTCTTGCGCGTGGTGCGAAAACCGCGATAGATCAATATGGCTAAAAGTGAATATCATATTTGAAGTTAAGTTGTTTTTGGGAGTGTATCACAAAGTTGCTATATATGCACATAGACAACATTTTGCAACACCAAAGAGTTGCACCTCTTCCGTTTTGTACTCACAATTGCCATACAAGTAGATAAATCCAATGGTCATAAAGAGGGGATGCCAATTGAATTCAAGCGAGGGATTCGCCGTGCCACCCAAACCGCCGAAATGCTGCCCAATCCATGTGCCCACCAGCACGATCATTGTCAGACCGCAAAGTTGAGTCAGCACATAGAGCACCTTAAAGTTGATCAATGCTGGATCCATATTGGACTTATTGTTGCCTGTAAATGAAATCAAACGAATGAATAGCCACCAATGGATTAGTCAGACGCAAGCAAAACAAAAAACACAAAAAACGAGTATACGCCCCAACAACAACATTCCAGGCATTCCTATGAATCACTTTCGAATACAGATTGACAGAGATTATAATCAATTAATTGCAAGCAAATGCTGAATATCTTAATTATCTGATCTCGGCATCATTCACAATTAGTTTTCGAACAATAAACAATGTCTACCCATTGTAGCCGGCCAGCCGATATTATGAAATGAAATACTTCCCACAAACCTCCTCCGGGATATGATATCAGAATTGCTTAGATTTATGAGAAATCCACGCCGCGATGCCGTGAGAATGTTTACCTCCTCTATGTATATATGTAGCTACATATATACATATATATCTCTGGAGCGAAGACAAAAAATGGACGTCTATCTTGAAATTTGTTTATTTGTTTAACTATTTCAATGGATGGAGGAGCTAATAATAATGAGGGGTGAAGTAGGGCACCTGTAGTGCCTTATCAAATGTATACTTTCCATTCTGGAAATGACATTGTTTCTACATGTATCTCATCATCATTTTGATATTGTCAGAGATGCGGAAAGAAATGACAATTAACTAAAAAAAAACAAAACCGAAAATTGCAAATGAATTAAAAAATATTTTGATTAAAATAGCAAAATGTTGGGGCGCGTGTTTGAAAAATGTGTACAATCTATATCCCATACATACCTACATACATATGTATGTATGTGTAAATGAGCATGGGGTCATGGGGGGTTAAAGCCTTTAAGTGGGTGAGTAATTAAAAACAAGAGATCAACAAGACCAAAGCAAGAAATTGTTAGCAATTATAATTAATTGAAGCTACTTGTTAATTGTGAATAGAATTTGTGGGTAAGAAATTCTTCCATTTGAAAAAGTGAAATTATTGTCCAAATTCTAGCACAATTGAAATTATGTTGAACCTGTTATTGGCAGCAGGTGTCAGTTAAAAGTAAACCAAGTGCGGCATTCATTCAACAAAATGGGTATAAAAGAGACTTTTACTTTTTTAACACACACACACACACACACACAACAACAAAATACAAAACACTTTGCAAGGAGATTGACCAGTTTGTGACTCAACAATTTGTATGAAAAGCTTTACAAATCAAATTAGAGCATTTTGTATTTAAATAAAGAATTGCGATTTTTTTCAAGTGTAAAGTTTTAATGTTGAATTCCAAAATGTTTAATCTAATTGGGTTCTGCTAGTAAATTATATAGCATTTTGAAGTAGTAGGCAATCTTACTTTCATTTTATATTTTCAAAAGATTACACAAATTATGTTTGTCAGTTCAACTATGCAACCTACTTATCAGGTATAGCAGTAGTTATCGTGTACTTACACATTTCGTAATTATCAACTCTTCAGTTGGCACAAATACTTGACGAAAAGTGGAGCAATATAAAAGACCTTGCTCTAGGACATTAAGCATTAAGGATCTGGTGGTCTGGGCCATTGAATTGAGTATTGAGATTTCTTGGTAATGTCTGCAAGTTCTCGTGCTTACAAGGATGTTAACCTTGAGACAGCACTTCAAAGACAACCTCAACTAACTGATACATTGCCCCCTAAGATAACGGTGTAGTTATACACTCATCATTTTCAATTGAAATTGCTGCCGTATGCAAAAGAATGAACGATGTTTGCAATTCTTGTCAGATTGAGAAAATAAACTGATAAATGGAGGCGAGATGTTTGAATACATAATGAATGATAATGCTGTAAGTTGTAAAGTATACACAGCTCACATGCAGCTACTATCTGGATGTAGTTCAAATAGATATATACAAATATGAGTAACACTATCATAACTCTAGAGAGGGGGGGAGGGCTGGCCACGCGTCAATGTTGAGTTATTCAATTGCTCTATATCCATACTTAAGTATGTGTTTTTATTTTTCGATGGTTTTTCCTTTTCTTTTTTTGGTTTTTGGCAGTGAAATTAATTGGCGTATTAATTATGATTATGGACATTATTAATTAATATGCTTAAGTGGGCGTGGCATATGACTGAGATCACCAAAGCATGGCAACAGATCGTGCGCAAAATTTGAAAGAAAGATGAAAAAACAAAAAAAGTAAAATTTTTTTTCTTGTATGTTTAACTTTTGTTTTTTCTTATTTTTTTTTTTGGATTGGTTTGGTTGTTGTTATGTTTTCTTGTTGTTGTTGTTGTTGTGGTATGTGTGTAGACGATGACTTTGGAAAAGCGTAAAAAGTTGAAGACAGCAAAAGTATAAAATAAATAAAGTTGAAAAACTAAAGTGAAATTCAACTTGTTGATGATGAGGCAGGCAGGTGTAGACCAAAGAGAAATACATTTTGTGATGGTAATAAAGGGGCGGTGGAATGGGGGCGCAGATACAGACAGGTAGACAGACAAACCTACCGAAAGACAGATTGACAGAGAGAGAGATAGAGAGAGAGAGATGGAGAGAGGCGAAGAGGAGTGGCACTGTGGCCAACTGGCAGTGGCAATGGCAATGCAGTTTGTCTGCTTGGTGCGTTTTGTTATAACTTTTACTAAACTAAAACGTTTGTGCGGCTTATGTGGCTTGGCTGTTGATTTTACTTTTGCACTCAAAGCCATTCACCATACACTTGAAGAAAAACTACTCCATTCATTCAGCTTAAGCATAAATTTCCGTGTAAATCTTCATAGTTAACAGCTTTTTAGTTCTCTACAATATCCAATACATGATTGGTTTCCAAGTATTTCAAATGCCTATTGATTTTCAGGAAGAAAAATAAAAAAGAAAAACAAGTGTAATTTCATATTACTTCAAAGAACTCTTATCGATTTCCATTTAAAGGCCATATGGGGATCGCCCCATATGCAAAAAGTTTTCAGAATTTCAAATATTCCATTACATTACAGGACATATCGATACAATTTCTAGCCCAACTGTGAGTAGAGAGTTTTTCCATAAGGACACATTGAACTCTGTGTTCCTTTCTTTGGCTCTTTCCCTTAGAAGTTAGGTATGCATTGGAAATTGAACCCAAAACGGGGGATTATCAAGTAATTGGTACTTATTTAATTGTTCTGTGTGTAGCTAGCTACCTTTATTGACTGCCTCAATGTTAGATGGTGTGATTGTTGCTGTTGTTGTAAATGTTGTTGCGGTTGTTCCTTGTGGTGATGCTGTTGTTGTTGTTGCTTGTTCTGGTGTTGTAGTAACAGTAACATTTGATGATTGCTGCTGTTGGAGTTTTAGCTTATCATCAGCCGTCTCACCATTTGTCACAGCGATCACCGTTGCCTCAGCAACTGTTGCTACTGGAGCTGCTGTTGCTGTTGCTGCTGCTGCTGCTACCGGCTGAATTGCAATTGTCTCCACTTTAATATCATTTGTCGGCCCAGCGGCCTGCTCTACATCCAAGTCCTTGGACATTGTTGTGCTTTTTGTAATTTTCTTTCTAGTTTTGCTAGTTTTTGGTTTGTGGTAATTGTCGTTGTTGTTGTTGTAGTTGCTGTTGCTGCTGTTTCACTTCTTAATTAGTCGACAACAAAAAAAAAAAAATAAAGGTAAAACCGCTGTGATTTTCGTCTGGCATGCAATGTGTGTATACGCGTTGATACTTGTAAACACAACTAAACAAACAACAACAACAATAGCAATAGCAACAATAACAATAATAGCGTTAGCTCTAAAAAGTATCAAATGTACGGCAAATATCGTATCGTCGTCGTAAGTAATCCAACAACCGTTCACTACCATATGCACTGCGCAACTGAATTTAACATTTTCAGTGACTTTAGCCGACGCCCGCCGGCCAAAGCTTTTTTCTTCCGACGAAAACAAATATCGCATGCGATACATTTTTTAGACGAAGTAGTTTTTAGTTGATAATCAATGGTAATGGTGGTTGGGGGACTGGGACTGGGACTGGCTGACTGGTCGTAAAGCTTATCGTTAATAATCCAACTAATTGTTTAGTTTATTTATTATTTGTTTTGTTCCTTTTTATTCGAGTTTTATTTGAAATGGCGATTAAAGAGGTTGACTGCTTACAAATCCGGTCCTACCCTAACAACCCTAAGGGTATAATGATCTATTGAGTAGCTCCTTTTGTCCAGAATGGCTGGAACTAAGTATTACAGAATAGAATTTGCAATTGCAATCAATGGATTGATGGAAAGATTTTTAACTTTAGTAAGGGGTATCTGGGGGAATAGGCGACTCAACTTAGCATACTGAATTAAGTATGCTAGACACAGTAAACTATTTGAATGGCGTATTGAAAGCTTTGATTGGACGGGGGAAGGCAACTTTTTGCATTCCATTAAGTCATATGATTTGCATTCCAATTCGAAAATGTTCCATCTTATAAAATATTCTATATATGGCAATTGCATACAAAACATTCTAAAATCCTTAAAATTTCAATGGACAATGCTAATAGAAATGTTTGCCTTCTAGCAATTCATAAACTTGTTAACCTCATAAATTTAGGGATATTAATAATTTCGGAGAAAGGACAAAACGATTTCATAGAAAGGAACCAAGGGACATAACCTTAGCCTTCCTGTGGGCCCTTCTAATTCAATTTTAAATGTTTAAAAACAAAATATTTCAAATTGCATTCAATTCTGGTAGATTTTTGAGAGCTTGTTTTTTAAAATTTATGTGTGAAATATTGAAATTTTATGCAAAAAAAGTCAAAGTTAGCCGAGTACCCAACTCAAGGCAGAACAGATGGAACAGCAGGTTAAGGGAAAAACGCATTTTAAATAATTTAATAAAATATACAGGTTTATACCAATGCCAATATTGAGTATGCTTTAACCACAAGTCGTGAAACCCATGACTAATATATTTATTTAAGAATTTATATGCACCTTTATACATATATGAAAATTGATTGGTGCGTAGTAAGTTGTGGGCGTATGCCAATCCCATGCTAGGACATCCACGTATATCGTCATTTTGGTTTTAGACTCACTTGCCGCCTTATGTACTTACTATATATGTATGTACATATACTTTAATTCTGAGTCAACGAAATTCCCCAGAATAACTGTGTGATTGTAATTGCATCTGTGTTGTTCATCGCCAGAAAATAAATATGTACTGTATGTATGTACTTACCAAAAGAGAACAACATGACGTATACGTGATTAATTGCCAATACAAAAGTTAAGAACTAGCAAACGAGTTTTAACTCCGCGAAAACAAATGAGAGAAATCAGTTTGTACAATTTTATGTGAATTTATCCGCAACAATTTCAAATATATTTGACTTTATTTTGTTTAGCTTTAACTTGTTGAGCAAACAATATGAAAATTGGAATGTTCTTTTGCAGGAGGCTGTGACACTGCTCCATATGGAATCAAATGTCAGGAAGCAGAGAAAAGCCATGAAAATTTCTGCAAAACCGTTAACACCCCGCCGAGGCAGACGCCTCCCGGCTGCACAGAGCATGAGCTTTTTTTGATAAGCTCCAAAAAGCGTTTACCACAACGTCACACAAACACATACACACACACACACACACACACACACACACACACACACACAATTTCTAACGCGCTCTCTCATACACACACACAGACAGGCACAGCTGCAAACCACTTGTTGGATATGTACATATGTACATATACATATGCATTTGCAGTTGTTACCAAAACAAATCAAGAAATTCTCGTATTTTGAACGTGGCTTAACTACAAAGTTAATTGATACTTACAAGTGTCGGTCTATGCCAAGTGTGAGATTAATTTCAATGCTCGTTTAGCAGTAACAATTGATGACACACAACACAACAAAACGAAAATAACAAACAAAACGAAAAGACAAAAACAAAAAAAAAAACAACAACCTATACAGAGAGAAATTCGGCAAGTCACTGAGCAAAAGTGAACCGTGGATTCTGTTCTTTTGTCTTTAGTTGCTCGCTGGCAGCGATGCCATACGAACAATTGTCATGTCATTGGCCAGTTATCAGTTAATTTAGGCCCCCACACCAGGCCAAGGCAATAAAACTGAAAATGTCGTGTAGCAAACAAGACGATGCAACAAGTTCAAGGTCGTGATTTGGCTGCAAGCATCAATGCATGTTAAATGGCGCCCCCACTAGCACCCCTCCCGCCAAGGGTTTCAAGTTACAAATCGATTTACATGAGTGCCAGAGTGTCGGATTTCTTCTTTGAACTTGAATAGCAGTTACTTTTGGCTAGTATTTTTTGCTTAGAAATCTAGTATTTATACTGGTATTTTTCAGACCCCGCTAATCTGGTCACGCTGAATAAGCCTTAAAATACCTCAGACATTAAACTTAAATTGTAATTCCAAAAAAATTGAATGAACATATAATGCTTTCCAATCTGATAGTGACCAATCAAAAGGTCGTGCTGATTATCGGTAAGCCAGATAAATATGTCGCTAGAGTTCCATATCAAATAATAACCAATTTCCCCTGCCATTCTGGCCCTGGCACATTTGTTGCATCCATTTTCTAGATGAACTCAATCGAGAGCGCATTGCACTTAAGTTCATTGGCAGTTTACTGCACGAGCAGGGGCAGGAGGCGGACACTATTAAGATTATGCCAACTGGCAGCCAACTGAAGCACGTGGCCACCTACGAAACGCTTCTGAACGAGTGCAGCAACAATAATAACAACGACAACAACAACATTAGCCAGAATGAGGCAAGCAGAGAAACGACGACGGATGCCTCAAAAAATGTGGATGCCACCAACACAAAAACAAATGGCTACAATGTCATATTGCCCACATTAGCTGATCTTTTGTGCTACCAGTCGCCTGCGTATATCTTTGAGTTCCTAAACAAGGTGCGTCGCTCTGAGCATGTTCGTCGTGTCTTCCTGTGGGCGTCACCACAAAATCTGCAGCATCCGCATGCGGAGTTCATTCTGAATGGCTGCGAGTACATGGCTGAATTGGTGCTACGTCTGGAAACAGAGACGCTGCTGTCCCTCATCTCCCGTAAGCCGGGCGGGGGAGTGAGCAATAAGCGCTATTCCTGTCAAGTGAGCAAAACACAGTTCCAGGTCGCGGCATTGGATACAACCGAAAGTCATGCCACACCCAAGACCACGGTCGAGAGTCCACCTTCAGAGCCAGCTGGTGGTACCTTTAAAATTGAACTGGATGAGGATGAAGTGATGGCACGAAATGCCCTCACATTGCCATACGAACGGTAAGTGGAATGAAATTAACGACTGCCGTCCATGATCTTACATCAGATCAACTGTCTTAGCACCAGCGAACCTACCGAGGGTAATATCATCTACACACCTGATGCCAATGATGATTTCGATGAGGAGGATCCCGATGAGGATCTGAACTTGTAAACCTAGCGATCAATAGAGATAAAGAGGCAGGTTGCGATGCTGCCTGCTGCACAAGCAAAACCCAACAACGGCAGTACAAATGGCTTTGGCTTTAAGTCTGTTTAAGTCTAGGCCCTGAAAATGAAATAAGTTTTTAACCGGGTCCGTACTTGTTCCCTCCGGAGAATATTCCATCAGCAGTTTTTGATTTTGCCATTAATGCGATTCATATTTCAAATTTTTATCAATTTATAACCGTTTAGAAACTGTGTACATACATATATAAGATTTTTTTGAATGAAGAACGGCGGCCTACACGATTTTTATAGAGAGCGCGAGAGAGAGAGAGAGAGAGAGTAAATCACCATAAATGAAGAATAGCATAGAGACTTTAGAATTGATTTGATTTTTATTATTCATTCATTGGGGGAGAAAAAGAGAGTAAAAGAAACATATTTTAGAGAAGGTTATCGAGAATGGGGAATATCGGTTGAATTGATATGATGCACACTGCCTAAATTATTATAATTATATGGCTAAACAATGATGATTACTTAATTCAATCAGCTGATATGATGCCTTACTGTTTTTTTTTTTTTTTTTGTGTAATTTTTAATTTAAATAAATGCTAGAAATATGTTAATTTCACATCGAATTTACAAGAACCACATACATACATATATATATATATATATATGTGTGTGTGTGGATTTTGAGTTTGGATTATATCTTTATACGGGGCAAAGATTGGATTTTGTTGCATTCTTAATAGAATAGTTTTGCTTTTCATTGATTTAATAACTATAAATTTGGTTTAACTTTTAAACTACATTATTTTTACACATTAATTCATTTAAATCGTCTAACTACAATTAAATCGATTGCTGGCATAACCCTTATATCCCGAGATATAAGTGTATATATATATTCATTTCATTTGGTTTACAATGTTGAAATTTTCAGTAAAATGGAGAAAGAAAATACATTTTTGAGTGGCAAATATTTACAATGCGTTGGCAACATCGATTAATCGTCCAAATTAAACTCTAACAAAATGTATATTAAAAAAAAAGAACAAATATATATATATAAACTCTAACGAAAAATCAAACAAATACAAATAGGATACATACATATGAGTATTTATTTATATATGTATGTATCTATGTAAAGATGGAACCAAGTCCAAGTCAAAATGGCGTCTAGTTTACGTTTACAAATATCACAAATATTACAACTATTGCAAAATGATAAACGATACGATCCAATAATTACAATAAACCGAAACAAAATCTTGACAAAACGTTGGACGACAACGACAACTATAACACGGATTAACAAAATGTTTACTTACTACTCTTGTACCAATATGGAACCGATTCCTATAGGATTATTAAATCTATTGAAAGCTTATCTATTATTAAATACAATACAATTCAAAACCTCTCTGTCTAATTGATACCCATGGGGTACAAGTGAATCTCAAAAATACGTTTACATCATGTGCTGTCCATACTAGGACATGGTTATTAAAGCATTGTCATCTAGTGTTAATCGTTCGTCAATATATAAACACCGGGGCCAAGAAGAGAATTTAACTAGGCATTGAGGGGGTCAAAACTTATCCTATAAGAATCGGGTTTTCATGGCAGAATGGCTTTGTGCTATTAATTGCCTCATTTCAGTAAAGCTTCCACATCGCTTTTCGGATCAGGAGCACGGGAACTCCAAAGTGTTTCACTGCACAGGGGCAGCGGGAGATCCGTTTGGGCTTCGGCAAGGCAACTTTCTCTAAGTTGAAAGAATTTACCCACCAATTCGTCAATCCAATTGTGCAGATCGACACCAAGAAGCTTGCCATGGGCCTCGGCCTCCTGGCGCAGCGAGAACTGCTCGTTCTCGTTGTGCAAATGCTGTTGCCATTCAACTGGCAATTCAAAATCCTCGGGCAGGGACAAACCGAGCCCGCCATTTCGCTTTTGAGCATGGTCCATACTCTGCAATGGCTGACCATTGCCATAGGCAAGAGGAGCTATTAGAAATTTCAGTTGAGCATAGATAGAGTTGCGTCCTATCAGTTTGGCCGTCCAGATGCCCGGGGTCAGGGGCTGTTTGAGCAAGGTTTTGGAGTGATTAATGACATCGGATGTCGAGTCCTCTACATGCAGTTCATTAAAATCCTGCAGACGACCCAGTGGGTCCAGCCAAAGCAATGTGAGATTGTATGAGTGTGAGGCAGAATTGCTATCACTAGATCCTTGATACGTATAGCTAAGCACCAGATCCGAATGGGGGCCCATCAGTTTGGCAAAGTTTCGAGCGACTTGCTCCTTTTGATCGAAGTCCGTGGAGACCTCAAAATTGCGTAATCTCTTGCTGAAACGAGCGTTGCGAGCCAATTTGCCCTGTTGCACAGGGCGTATGCGTGTTTCCAAATACAAATCTTTCGCGGTCGGATCATCTCGTCGGGCTCTGAAGCGCACTAGGAATCCCTTGTACTGATCTCTATGTAGGTAGTGTGTAAGTTCCAGAAGCTCTAAAGGCGCCACTTTTAATTGTTTGGCTGCAAGCCGCATAAGACTGTCACCCACACTTCTAGCCAGATCATCGTGACCACCGTGTTGATCTTCATGATCGTAAAGCGACTGCCAGTAGCCATGCAAATTGACATATTCCTGAGTATATGGGCCATAAAGCCATTCCTCCAGCTGCAACAGCACCGCTTGGTTAATTATGGGCTCGAATTTGCGAGCAAAGAATAGAGATTTCTGCTCGGTGACTTGCAGTCTGGCCCAATCCTCGGGTTTGAAATCATTGGGACTGCAGCCACACCAGTCCACAACATGTTTATACTGGCATTTGCATCCCTGTTTCCGTTTCCAATTGGTCACATGCAAATTGTTGTCCACATAGGTGTGACAGTGCTCGGTATTCCTCAGGACGGTGTGGAAAAAGGATTCGGCCGGCAGTAGGGTATGCCGGAATAGCTTTAACAAGGCCTGCAATAGCTCATCGTCTTTCCGAGGATGGGTTACATAGTCAACGAATGACTTGGACAAGGCCACCCAATCACTACCGCCGTCCACTTGTATGCCAGCCGGCAATTTACGATCCCCGATCCTCCACATATGTGTATCGCATTCAACAAATGTCTTATCCAATCCCTGCTTCTGTATGAACTTCTGTGTCTCCCGGCCATGGCCTTTAACAAAATTCCTGCCTCGATTGGCACTAAGGAAATCAACCAGTTTATCAAGGGTCTTTACCGGGAAATCACTTTCACTCAGATTAATAACGAAATCCCATTGCCAGTTGGATTTCAGCAGATCCTGCATGCATTGCAGCAACATGGTCAGCAGCGAGGCGCCACCCCAGATGGTAGAGAAGCGTTTCCGAGCCAAACGTATATTCGAAAATTTCGTTTCCAGTTCCAATAGCTTGCGATAAAGATAATCCTGACGCTGAAAGAGATTACACCGAAGCAATTAGAAAGGGATGGATGGAGCCAGAGAAAGAGATAGGAGTCTCTACATGTCTCTATATATGTATGTAGTCACATTATTTGTGGCCGCTACTGTAAGAATTTAGTTGGATCACAGTTGCGTCAATTAGCAATTAATTACTGAAATCCGGCTTCTTCTTTTACTCCTCCTTCGCCATTCACCCTCATTCCTCCTCTCATTCTTCCCACCACTCACCTCGTCCACATGTATATAGTAGACATGCTCGGGAGCGTATAACGCTTTGAGAAGTCGATGAACTTGTCGCAATGCTCGCCCATTCAGCGTCAGCAGAAATGCAATTCGAACACGTGACTCGCCCGTGGGTGAACTGGTGGCGGCCAATTGTGCAGTGAATTCTGTAAAAACAAATGCAATGCTGTGTAAACTAATCTCGGAGAGAATCGTTTTGGCTACTCACTGGCTATGCCTGTTTCATAGACATTCATGGCATAAAAGCCACCACAAATCTCTCTGGCATTGCCCAAACACTTGATATTGCAACTCGAATCGGGCAGCTTACTGGCACTTGGCGGCGTATCAAAGCCACAAAAGCATTCCCGGCCATACTGAACACCCGCATAGGGATAGCCGGACTGAAGACAGAGTTCGACACATCGACTGGGTGAATTGGAAGATTTAAAGCTGCTAAAATAGCCACCCAAGAGCCGATGATCCTTCTCGTCACGATAACAGCCGAGAGATACGTTGGCCGTGTGATTACCTGCCGGGCAACTGCTGGTTAATTGTGTGGCATAGAAGCGGCCCGCTTGTATGGAGCACGCTATTTGGGCGATATGTTGACGACAGTCTTTCGTTTTGGCGCGCTGAAGCGCCGATATTGCTTCCTTGGCTTGTATATCACATTGAGGCTCAAAGCCCAGTTGCTTGGCCGTCAGCCGTGGCTGGGGCGTCCCAGCAACCGGACGTGGACGGGCTGGACTAGCTGTTGCTGCATCACTACTTTCTGCTTCGGCTTCGAGGCCAGAGCCATTGTTACTGCCAACAATATCCAATGATTTGTAGGCCAGGAATAGTTGAATCCCAATGATGCAGAGAAGGATTAGAAAAAAGGCGCGATAGCGGCGCAGCCAACGCACAGACATCGATGGCGACTGTGTCGAGTGGGTGTCCATTGCTCCAGTTGCTCCCGCTGCACCTCCTAACACCCCCGCATGGCCATTACTAATCACTTGATATCGATAATTTACGAGTCTGATACTGTGCTCCTCTCAATCTTCTCGCTGGCGTTCTGGCTGCGGTTTGTTGTCTCTGTGTCTCTTGATAGTTGTCTACAACTAAGGCGACACTGTGGCATGATCCTCTTGCTGCGCTTGTCTGACCCCGCATTCGGACTATGTTCTAATTTGTTTGACTTTGACTAATTAACATTTAACTGCAGTTGCATTGTATTTCTTTATTTTTTTTATCTTTAACGCCCCCGCAAGGCAGTAACGATATTTCAGTGTTGGAAAACACGTTTAAGCCAAAGCAATTAGTGCTGGTAATGGCTGAAAGTAAATGAAGACGAGTCGATAACGATTATATGATGAGTAAAAGAAAACAGCTGTTGCTAGTTTACTATTATTTGTCTCTTTGTTTTGTTTGATTATGTTTTTTCTGCATAGTTTTCTGTTTTTATGCCTCTGTTTTGCCACGTATGAGGCAAAAACTATAAAGAAGGCTGAAGCGAATCTTCTAGAACCTGGTCATCAGCGGGATAATTGGCAGGGTAAATGGTTTCCCCAAGCACCCGGTGAACCGCACATTCCCAAAGTGCTAATTAGTACGACAGCGACTCCGACGACAACACCCAAACCTAAAATCAAAGATGGCTGGCCGGGTAAATGGTTTCCCTATGCTCCCGGTGAACCACACATTCCCCAAGTGCCAATTGTCTCGGCGACAACGACGACAATAAAACCCAATCTTAAAGTTAAGGATGATTGGGCAGGCAAATGGTTTCCCTTTGGCCCCAATGAACCGCACATTGTAACGATGTCCAACCAGCTGCCAAAAAATGAACAGAAGACCGAGAATAGGGCAGGTAAATGGTTTACCCATAGCGAAAAGTCGTCTAACTTTGTTTGCGATGATGGCAAGGTAGGCTTATCTGGTTTAGGGGGAAAAACCTATAATATAATGAATCATTTGTATTTGTAGAATAATCTTTCGGTTGACTATGATCCCAATGAGGTGCGTGAAAACTATAACTATATTTGCATAAGCAGCAATCGCCGTTCCTTCTATCCGAATATGTCGAAAGAAGCCATCTTAACAGAACATTTTCTGCCCTCGGCCTACATGCCACCTGCCAAGTGCCTAAACGAGTCCATAGAATATTCCCATCAACCGGCAACCACGTAAATAAGCAAATATACAATCCGTCAATTTAAAATTAATATAACCCCATCCTTGTAGGGGGGCATTTCGTCCTCGTCCAGCTGTCTATGGGACTTACTCATATCTGCCACCTCAGCGTTATATGCGCAATTTGGCGGAGGGCGCCATAGTTATGCTTTACCATCCCTGCGCGTTTCGCGGCCAGGTCGAGGAGCTCCAAAAAATCGTGCGTAATTGCCTCTTCCGGCATCTCATAACGCCTTCAATCCATTTGAGCGAGGAACGCCCATTGGCTGTGCTATCATGGAGGCATTCCCTCACCATGTCTGTGGTAGATAAGCAAGTTGTATCGCAGTTCATACAGAAGTATGCCAAATTTGGACCTCTGGCCATTGACAATTTGTCGCGAGTTGTAGAGGTACGAGATTCCTATAAGGAATCATTGGTAACGGAGGCGCGCCTAATCACAAATCCAGACGATAGCGAATTGTGCGGATATTTGGACGAGTCTATGTAAATCTCTTTTTAGTTTCTTGAAGCCAACTCGAATGTCTTAAAACTACTACTCTATGTGCCTTTAATTGGATCACAAAATGTTAACTATATACATACGTATGTATATCCAACTATATACATATATTCCGATTCGAATATAATTGCTAAGAATGACTTAAGTTACCATTCCTTTGTTTGTAAATAAGTAAATTGCGTTTAAATCATTTTTCAACTAAAAATGAGTTGTTTATCTTAAGTTTAGGATTTGCTTATGTTGAGTTTGATTTAAATATCGCTAAACGTCTGTTTTTAATTAAGTTAAATTAGTTAACCATTAGTTTAACCAAGTTACATTAGTTGGTTAAATTATTTATTTGGCGCCTTCTCCATAAATAAAGGTATCTTGGATTAATAGGGGTTAGATTTATCCAACAGATGGCTAACAGAGTTATTCAAGGTAAACTCATTGCGAGCTTGAAAACTCATTTAGAGCCTGTTAACTCGCAGCAAACCTTTAAGTTTACAGACTCGCCGTGAGTCAAATGTTAGCTAACATTTTTAAAACAAATTTATTATTTTTTTCAGTGCATACAAAATTTGTTGTTTTTCCGTTTTTGTTGTTGTTGGTGTTGTTCTTGCCGTAGCTTGTTGTCGCTTCGAGGTGAAACAAAGGAGACAAAAAAGAAAGAAATAGAAAAAATATACCAAGTGCATCCGGTCAAAAAGATTACGCGACACTGCCGGCTCAGCAGGACAATTGAACAGAACCAACTGAACAGCTGGGAACGCTGCAAGGTGCCAGGTGCATAGAAAGAGACAAACACCAGCCCCGATCGATTCCTTCCATTCTCCCGCCCCGCGAGTGATCCACAATTCTGCATTCGCCATATCATCCACCGGCAACAGCGCTCATCATCCTGCGAATATCTGGTCCGGTTTGGTTTATATAACACAAACAGCTATAGCGTCGGCAAGAATGAACAATCTGGCTGATACGGTGGTGGTGGATCCCGGCTTCGGTGGCGGCGATAAGCAACAACAGGCAGCCACCCAGCCGCAGGATTCGAGCGCTGTTGTCCCACCGCCAGCCACCAAGCAATCGTCGGCCTTGAAGAAGACCAGTCGCTATCGGAGCCGTTCATTGAGCGCCTCTTCCACGGACTCTTTCAGTTCGGCCTCCTACACGGGCAGCAGCGACGACGGCGACGATGTTCCGCCCCGCGAAAAGGTCCAAAAGAACACCAAGGGCAGCTCCGATTTCTGTGTGCGCAACATAACGGCTCAACATGCTTTCGGACGACGCGAGATCGAGATTGCCGAACAGGAAATGCCCGGCATTATGGCTCTACGCAAACGTGCCGCAGAGGACAAACCACTGAAGGATGCCAAGATCGTTGGATGTACACACATCAATGCCCAGACAGCGGTGCTCATCGAAACCCTGGTGGAGCTCGGAGCCAGCGTACGCTGGGCCGCCTGCAACATTTACTCAACCCAAGTAAGCAAGTTGAGCTGGAAGTCACTTGATCTCCAGTAGCTCAATTGTTGTCACGCAAGTGACACAAACTCCCCGTCAGCCGCACAAACAAATCATCAATCAAGCCATGTTAATCAATTAAGTGTTTCTATGTGTGGCTCAAGTGTTTGGCAATCGATGACGCGACGTCTGATAATTGATATGCCCTGAATTGGGTCGCAAATTGAAAGAAAAGAGAAGAAAGAGAGTACCCAGACCACCACACCGTCCTCCTCCTCCTCCTCCTCTCCCTCCACCCAGTTTGCTTCTGTTATCCAATGATCAGTAAATCAAATTTCTCGAGAAACGTAAATATTGTCATTCAATTTCAAAAACTCCTCACTCCACAATGAATTTCTCATGAGTTGAACTAATTGAATGTTTATTTTAATGGGTCTCACTAAGTTGTTTTCCAGACGCTGCTGATCGATAGTCAAAGGCTTAAAAACCTTATTCTAATTAATATGTCGACAACTGTCGTTTTGCCAACTGCCACAAGTAATTTCAAATTTTCAATTGAAGTGTGTAAATCTTTGTAACTCACATGATAAATTGCCTAGAAACAACAACAACTAATCACTTGCTGATATTCCCCAAAGAGTCTTAAATTTCCATACGTTCATCAAAAAGAGACCAACCTTCTGTGCCTCCCCCACCCTCCTACCCTCTCCTCCCCTCTCCTCCCCTCTCAGTCGCAGCACATTGCTATAGCTTTACCTATCAGAAACAAAACATTCTTGATTAAAATTTATAGATATTGTTATTTGTTTAAGATATCTTAAACATATTTAGACATACATCATGTAGCAATGTGTGTGTGTGTGTGTGTGTCACTTGGCCCAACTATTCGCATTAGCAAATGTTGGATCTGAAGATATAGATTGGTGTTAGGAAAGCAAATTATCGCTTTTAGTTTTGCGTTTTAAGAATTTTAATTGAGATTACTAACGCCGCGGCTATGGCTGGGGATGGGGGGGGGCTTGGCTGGGGTTAACTACGTAAATAAACACAAAATGCTAGATAACCGAAATTAATCATTTTACCTTATCATATATAATGGTTTCTATAATGATTACGTCTCGATTTGGTGAAAAGAACAACAATCACGCTTAATGGGGGGAAATGGTGACCCCGACGTTTCTTGCAAAGATCGAGGAAAGGGCTGACGTCTTGTCACGAATGGAGGGAAAACGTTTTAGTTGTTATTTAGACTGAATAATTATTCACAGCACGAAGTCGGGGAATGAATATTCGATTCGATTAGACTCGGAGTTGTCTCCGGACAACTCGTCTCACTCTAACCACATCGAATGCAATTAGCATGTGAGTCAAACTCCGAATCTGCTAGGCAAATTTTATATGTCGTCTAATTAGTTGCACCTCACACACACACACACACACAGAGTCTTTGCGGTTGGGTATAATTATATGTCATATATAGTTTCTCGACGAATTTTATTGCCTACGACACGACACGATATTGACACACGTTGATTCACCACGCCCAAACAACAGGCATGACTTGAATTGAAGCTTATCAGTCCGAGTGGCCAAGTATCGTTTAGTCCATGAGAGCTCGCTGATATCATTTAATTCCCAACACAAATCGCATGAAATGAAACTAAATTGCAAGATTTAAACACTTTATTTCTTTGTAGAATGAGGTGGCCGCCGCTTTGGCTGAATCCGGGATACCGATCTTCGCCTGGCGCGCCGAAACCGAGGAGGATTTCTGGTGGTGCATCGATCGTTGTGTCAATGCCGAGAACTGGCAACCGAATATGATCTTGGACGATGGCGGGGATGCCACCCATTTGATGTTGAAGAAATATCCCACGATGTTCAAGCTCGTCAAGGGCATTGTCGAGGAGAGCGTCACTGGAGTGCATCGTCTGTATCAGCTATCCAAGGCCGGCAAATTGACAGTGCCGGCGATGAATGTCAACGATTCGGTCACCAAGACCAAATTCGACAACCTCTATAGCTGCAAAGAGTCCATATTGGATAGCTTGAAGCGTTCCACGGATGTCATGTTCGGCGGCAAACAGGTTGTTGTCTGTGGCTATGGTGATGTTGGCAAGGGTTGCGCTCAGGCTCTCAAGGGACAGGTAAGGCCTACTTCCTCTCAGTGACCTTTAGCTCATTTCCTGCTGTTCCTTCCGACCCGAATATGCAACAGCCTTACCCCTGGGTGGGCAACCTAGTGAAACATTCTCCACTACTAAATGCTTCGATTGTGGTCCTGTCTGATTTTGTATCTTGTATTTGCAGGGCTGCATTGTTTATATTACCGAAATCGACCCGATTTGCGCATTGCAGGCCAGCATGGATGGCTTCCGTGTGGTCAAACTGAATGAGGTGATACGCAATGTGGACATTGTGGTCACTGCCACCGGCAATAAGAACGTTGTGGTGCGCGAGCATATGGATAAAATGAAGAGCGGCTGCATCATCTGCAATATGGGACATTCGAACACAGAGATCGATGTGAATGGTCTGCGTACACCGGATTTAACCTGGGAGAAGGTTCGCTCGCAAGTGGATCATATCATTTGGCCGGAGGGTAAATACATAATCCTATTGGCCGAGGGGCGATTGGTCAACTTGAGCTGCTCGAGCATTCCATCGTTTGCCGTGTCAATAACATCGGCCACTCAGGCCCTGGCATTGATTGAGCTCTTCAATGCCCCGCCCGGCAGATACAAGTCCGATGTCTATTTGTTGCCCAAGAAAATGGATGAGTATGTGGCCAGCCTGCATCTGCCCACTTTTGATGCTCATCTCACCGAACTGAGTGACGAGCAGGCCAAATATATGGGCCTCAACAAAGCCGGTCCTTTCAAGCCCAACTATTATCGCTATTAAGGTGAATCCAATTTTGTGGTTTTTAGGAGGACAATAACAAAACAAACAGCAACAACAGCAACAGCAACAGCAACAACAACAATTATTCAAAGAAAACAACGCCAACGAAAGTATTGTCTTTGCAAAAAGGAAAACAAAAACAAAAACAAACAAACACACACTATTTAAATTGAGAGCACGACGAAGGCTCTACACAAATTGTTGACAAAAAAAACAAAAAACAAAAAAACAAAAAAAAACTTGCGGTAGACTATGATGATGAAGGAGAACCATCAGCAGCAACAAAAACACACACAAGAGTTACTATATAAATTGTATTGCTTAGTTAGCGAGTAGATTTAAAAAACTGCTCACACACACACACACACACAAACCAAAATCAATTACATTCGCTTACTAACGTGCGCCTTTTAGTTGCTAGCATTTATTTACAAGAACAACAAAAGGATTGTTGATACTAACTATGTACGTACGCAGAATATATATTGATATATCCAACTGATTGTCCTCCGTAAACGTCGAAAGAGCTAATGGAATATCAAACTAGTTTCAGGGTTTCGATATAAATTTCAACTAATTCTTCATTCGACACGTTCTCTCTCTCTCTCTGTCTCAATTGTTTGAATTGACGAAACGGTTACGCCCGTTTTATGCAGATCAAAGTAATTGTTCATTTCATAGATTCTGTTTAGCCATGTAATTGTTATCAGAGTTGGATATATCTCTATATATATGCAGGATATATGGCACGGATTGGTATCAACAATGCCAGGCTTAACGAGTTTCTTATTATAGTGATTAATACTTTGTAATTTAGCATTTGCTTTAGTTTGGCCACAGTATTTAATGATTCATTTCTTTCGCAATATCAACTAACGGTTTCGCCTCACCTCCACACTCCGACCCTCCCTCCCTCTGTCTCTCTCTCTCTCTCTCGATTTGTCTGTCTCTGACTTTTCTCCCTGTCTTTGTGTAGTTTTGTTCGAAATCTGAATTTAAATCATTTGAAACGTTTTATTGCCGTTAAATTGAATTTATTAGTTCATCTTCTTCATCATATTTTTGTGTATTTCTTATGTACTTATATATATTTTTGTTAATTATTTTATGGCACGTACTTTTTTTTGTTTCAGTTCCTCTTTCAATTTGTTTTTGTATCTTGAGCGTCAAAAACTTTGATAAAAACAAAAAAAAAAAACAAGTGGTAAAAGTAAAAAAACACAAAAAAAAAAACAATTTTTTGAAATGCAGTGCAAAGAAATTCCATTAATTCAATTATATTGAGATACTTATATACAACAACAAACAAAAAGCAGGCGAAAATCAGATAAATTATATATAGTATATATATATATACACCGCATATACATACATACATATATTAGAGAACTTTATGTATAAAAAGAAAAGAAAACACACACATATGAGAAGAAAAGAAACAACAAACGAAATTTAAATGAATTTGAAATTGTTTGTCATACAAAAACGAATTGTAAAAACAACAATTTGTGAGAATTGAAAAGAAACAAAAACAATAAAATTAAAATGCAATTTTTTGAGCAATTATTGAGTAATGTGTCTAATTAAATTACAGATCCTCCAGATTGTCACCCATTGTAAGTTCGATTAAAATAAATGAAACTCTGGCAAATGGTCTCCTTGGCTCGATCCCATCCTTATCTATGTATCTTTAATCTATTCCAGAGATTAAACCTTGGAATGGAAAACATTTGAAATCTTCAAACAGATTTGTAGTTGGGAAATCCTTTTGCCCTACGATTCGGAATAAAAGCCATTTCATATATATGTATATAGTTATCAGAATCAATTTTTCGATTTATTATTAATCTAGGGATTTTGCTTACCCTAAAATTAATGATCATATGGGAGACAATAATCGACTTATTTACCCAATTTTCCCCGTGTTTTTGTTTTTTTTGTTTGATTTTCGTAAAATAATTTGAATCAGAAATACACACAATTTGTTAAACTCCGTCTCTCTCTCTCTCTTTCTCTGTGTTTGTCTGTCTATTAAATGTTTAATGTTTATTTGATATTATGCCTTAAATCTGTATGTTGTTTTTGTTTTGTTTTTCTCGTTGACATTCTATATAAAAGGTAAATTACACAAGATTCAAAACGTTGAAAAACTCTTAAAAATTTTCTTTTGAATTCTTGTTTTTGTTTTTTTTGTGGTATTTTGTATGTATATAAGTATGTACGTTACTTAAAATGCCGTAATCTATGTATATAAAATGGTTTTATGTAGATCTACCGTCCTAAACACATTATAGGAGGCGGTAGGGGGCGGATACTAGCCCCGCGCGTCCCGTCCAATGTCCTCGTCGAAGTTGTTGTCGTTGTCTACACATCGCATAACTAAATCCTTAAATATCCTGGAGGCTAAATTCGGTTCAAGCCGAAGTTTTGCATGCTCTTGCAGTGTCCTTGGAACAGAATTGAGTGGGTGAGCAAGTAAGAACACGATTTTGTTTTTGAATATTGCAGGAGTTCTTGTACCGTACTTTCCCAACTCACAGAAGCGGACGCTGGCATTCATTGAATCTAGAGATTTTTATATGAACGGAGTTTGCTTTGACCATGGAGGGAATGGTTCATGGTTAATGATCAATCAAGTGGGTTAGATATTAAAATGAAGCCAAAAAGTGCAAACTGAAAGGAATCGGGGGAATAAATGGGGAACTAAGCTATGGATTAAGCGATGCTGGAGAGAGTGCGTCAATATATTGGTGGTAATGGAGGTGTGCATGTATTTTAAGCATTTGAGCAGACACGGATCGTAAAGAGATTCCGGGTGGATACATCTCATGCACGCCTCTGTTTAGTAGTGTGTGTGTGTGTCTGTCTGGCTTGTCTCTCTCTCTCTCGTTTTGGGCATTTAGTCAAGGAAATGAGGCTTCAAGTGCTTCAACATGCCAAAGGTACGGAAGCGTCGTATGTTCATGATCTTCATTAGTTCATCGTCACATATGGCAAATTGCTTATTCTTAGGATCATACAAGTCACGCTCCTTAATGATGGCCCACACTTTCTTGACCACTTCATGGCGTGGCAAGGAGTCAGCACCCATTAGAGCCGATAGTTCCGGCGATAGATTGTAGGCGCGTGTGAAACCAGTGCTTTTGCGGCCGCTTCCAGAGCCGCCTCCGCCACCAGATTTGGCAGCCTTCTTTTTAGCTGGTGGCTTTTTGGCCACCTCATAATCGGAATCGGAACCGGCATCACTTTCAGTTCCCGAATCGTCGGCGCTAAGAGTCTTGCGCTTCTTCTTGGCCGGCGCCTTGTGCTTGGTCGGTTGCGGTCTTTTCTTTTGTGCCGGCTTCTTCTTCTTGGTGTCCTCTTCGCTGCTGCTGGGGTCTTCCTCCTCGCTGGGCTCGCTCTCATCATCGGGATCGGCATCGGGATCCTTCTCGTCGTCCTCATCATCCTCCTCGTCCTGCTGTTCATTGATCACCTCCATGACGATCTTGTCGAATTCCTTCTTCCGGCTCAACAGCGAGCAGTTCAGCTTGCCCTCCACCTGCTCCCGCACCCGCTTGGCCGAAATGGTAGCCAAATCGGCATTCTTTAAAACGGCTTGAATCTCACGGCGTAATTCTTCGCTCGAAATGTCGGACATTTTTGTAGGATTTCTTGAGTTTTTTTTTTCTTTTCTTTTCTTCTCGTTAAAAAGATGGAACACAACTCGGGCTCAGACACGTTTCTGGTTCAGCACTGCAAAGCGATATTGAAAACCACAATGGACACACGATTGGATTGATTAAAATTTGGGCAATTCTCAGCTGGAGACCAAGCCAACTTACCCTGGTGGTTAGGAATAAATTTGTCTAGATTTGCTCAATACTTGAGTTTTCGGCGTTTTTTTTTTTCTTTATACCTTGGCGTCTGCCATAGAGCTGGGAGGTTCATCGATAATATCGATGGCAGTGGTACAGTGCGATATATCGATTTTACATCGCTACATTCTCCCAGCTATAGAAACCACATTCAAATCTATTGATGTAGCAGCGAACTTCGAACCTGTTGTTACTGTTGGCGCAATGTTTAATGTAATTTTTGATTTTTCATTAAAAAAATGATCAACTTTGATACTAATTAGTAAAGTTATTTTTTTCTTCTTTGATTGGATTTTTTTTTTTTTTAGTATGTGTATGTATTGTAAATGTGTGTTTAGTTGATATATAAGAAACCAAACATTAAATTCTTGAATTTTTTTCATACGTTTTGCCCACCGTGCAAGGACTTTGCAAAGTTGTTTTAACAGTGCTTGCAAATATAACGACGAATAATGCCAACATCGAACTGGTAAGTTTATCTATACGTATCGATATATTGAGCTTTGAGTACATTTTATCGCAAGTACGCCTATCGTAATCGAGTATTATGAAATTATCGATATCGCCTGTCCGTGTTGTTGTTTTGTTTTTGGGTATTTTGTTAATTCGCATTAAAAAGTTTAATAACATTTATTAACTTATTTGTAGTGAAAACAAGTTAATTAAGTGCTCAAATGTGCAATAAACAATCTGCGCCGCCAATGCGCAACCACGTGCCAAGTAAACTTCTACAATTGGAGCAGCTGCAGCCACAATAACAACACCAACACCAACATCATCAACAACAACAACGCCTTCGCCAGTAACAAGAACAACATTTAACAAAAACAATATATAAGTTGTAATAAAAACAACAATAAGCCCTGGTAAGTGACTTTACATATATGTACATATTTATTTATGTATATACTATATACATTCATATATGTCAGTGCTCTAGTGTGATGTGTTTGTGCGTGTGCTTGCTATATGTGCATATGTGTGCGCCAGTGTGTGTGTATGTGAGCTTTATTTCTAAATTTATTGTTTTGTTGTTGTTGGGTGCAACTTGGAGACGCCTCGCATTGGCGTCTAGTTGAGTGAGGCAGCTGCATATGCCTTATATTTTTAACAATTAGTTTGCCAAAAATATAACTCTCAAAACTGGCCTAAACAACTTCTTCCTCTTGCTGGTCTTTGTTTTGCCGGCATTTGTTGTTGCAACGCCCTTTTCTTGCAGCTCTCACAGATAGAGAGAGAGAGAGAGACAAAGAGAGTGGCAGAGTGGGAGGGATTGGGAGCGGGTTAAAGCAAGAGGATGGGGAGATACATAGGTGAAATAGCTGAGGCCGTAAATTAAATACAATTAATTAATTCAACATTTCACTAGATGACGATGTCCCGTTTATTTTGTGCCACTTGTTTGCCTCATCTCTCTCTCTCTTTGCCTTTTTCTGCCCTTTTTAGATCATCGTTTCTTGCTCACCCCAAACACGACACACTGCACTTCCATCCCCTCACCATGAATTTTTAGTAGTGGGCGATCCAATCCTCCAACGTGATTCGATACTTTGTATACCCTGCACTCATCCATGGGGTATATAGGTTAGGCGCAACAGGTGCAGCAAGCAGAACTTCATATTGGGAAGGATCATAAACAATGAAAACTTTGTAGTTAGCAACTTCTGTAGGCTATTTAAAAGTCCTCACATCAAATAAAATAACATTAGTTTATTTAATAATTTATGAAAAAATCCGTAAAGTTTAGATCATATTCTCTGTCAACTTGTTGCCTCATTTTGTGTATCGGTTGGTTCGGTTGGTTGATGTGTCAAAACCACAAAAACCGAAACCTCTCTAAGTAGATAAAACGGTTGCTTTTTTGTTTATTTAAAAGTTATTTGTTTTTTTTTTACTGTTTACGTCTATACAATTATTTATAAAAGATATCAAAGAATCTAACTTCGGCTGTGCCGGCTTCAAACTCTTTTTCTGTAACTCAATTCATCACTGCACAGACAAAACCTTCAAAATACCATTTCCATTTCTTGTTCTTCTTCTTCCCCATCCGTGTGCTCTGGTGATTCCAGCAATGACGTAGTAGTCAGCTGGCAGCGCTGCCGGCAGCGTTTGATTGAAGCCGATTTATATTGACTGTAACTTGTGTTCTATTTATCCGATTTGATTGAAATTTTGGGATCTGATGTTTTATATCCAAAGCTATCATATAAGTAAATTTCATAGAGATTGCACGATTTCTTCATCCATGTTTCTTCTTTAACTATATGATATAGTGGGCTGATCCTGACAATTTTCATACTTTATCTTACCCGGATAATAAGAAGCCCCCAAAAAAAATTTCAACCCGATAGCTCTTAGGATGGCTGAGTAAAACGCATACGCACCGACGGACAGACAGATTATAATACATATATTATTTGTATTTACATACGGTTAATATTGAAACTATACAAAGTGGAATGGTTTAAAAGTCTGAAACTTGGTCTAAGATAGGCAAAGTTATGCCAAAACTTTCAGCGAAATGTTTATTGTATAAAGAAATGTATCACCAAAATACTATATATGTATTTTCCATTAGTCAGATCAAACAGATTCATCTTATTAGTTGTTGCTTTTGCAATAGGTTTTTTTTTAAAGCTGATTTCTGAATATTTATTGCAGCGGCTGTACGATGTTGGCCATTCCAACCGGCTGGCTGGCTGGCTGTCTGTCAGGCAGTTTGTGTGTGGCATCATTTATTTAATATTCTTTATTTTTTAGTTGTTTGTTTGTTTGCCGATTGTTGTGGGTTGTACGTTCCGTGCATCCACAGCCCTGGGACAGTTTAGATGAAAAGTTTATGCTTTTGTCAACAGTTGCCAAGAGAGTCTAAGGTGGTTGCTAGTGCTGTGCTTCCACCCACAGCTTCGACCACATACTTATGGCAGTCACTATGCATCTGTGTTGGAGCATTTTAATATTCCTCTTCTCCGTGTGTGTGTGTGTGTGTGTTAGACCAATTAGATGTTCTTGGCATAGTTTCTGGCTTATTTCTCTCGATCTCGAGAAAGCAGCCACTTTTATACTAGAAAGAACATTGCTCATTTAAGTAATCAAATAAATTATGTGGCAGATTATGAAATCAGCAGAAATATATATATATATATATATTTTCTTTTTTTTTCGGAAACGAAAACTCATCCCAAGGGAAAATTATCTTTATGCTTGGAAAAGCAACAAAAAGAAAAACAAACATTAATTATAAGTTAAAAAAGATTATCATGCAAATGGTATGGAAATATTTATAAATTTCAATTAAACTTTATGAAATTTATAAATAATTTTTGCTCATTTTAATAATATTTTAAAAAGTTGCATTACTCTTCGAATCAATTTTTGGTACAACCCTTTGGAAGCCTTCAACCAAGTTAGAGTTAAGAATATTGCCGACCGATCGTTTGTCTATATGAATTGAGACTAGGACTAGGCTCATTTTTGATGGTGATAAGTTCCGGCTATACGATTTTCGTCGTTATATCCGGAAGACGTACTAACCGGAGGCCCTTTCATTGGGATTAACCAATCACTCAACGAACTTAAGTCACTACAATCGGACGGACGTTATAAGCGGAGTCGTTATAACCGGATTCTAGTGTATATATGTAAATACTTTTATATGGTCTTGGATGCTAGGCTAGTTGGTGGGTCAATGGTTTTAAATCAAATTGACTAACGCGCAATTGTAAATCGTTTTTGAATTTCCTTCGGTTGCTGGCCAACACGCCCCCACAAGCAGAGCAATTTCTCTTCTATTTGGCTGATCTGCAAATTTCTTAAACTAAATATCCCCCTGCTGGCTTTTAGTAGGCTCCTCTTTTTGTTTTTTTTTTTTTTTTTGTTTATGGCCGTTTTCGACGAACAACAACTAAACTAAACTAAAACGCTCGTCGAACCGTCGGCCATTTCGTCACTGTAAACGACGTCAAACTTTCGCACGGTGAAAAATGTTTTTCAATTTTCCCTTTTGCCCACCAACGGAACGGCGGCTCCCCGTTCCTTCAGTTTTTTCCACCGCCCACGCGGCCTGAAAATCTGACGTTATGGCTGCCGCTGATGCCACCACCCCCCTGTGTCCCTCCCCCTCCCGCCGTGAACTTCACCGTGTGTTGTTTTTTATGCTACCCGCTTTATAATTTATATACGAAATATGCAGAAAAACGACCAAAACGACAACGGGAAAAGAAAGAAAGAAAAATGGGAATAAAAATAATAAATAAGCAAATGTTAAATTTCTCTATGCATTAAGACATTGCCAAAAAGTGAGTGTACACACACACACACACACACACATAGTGGACCATAAAATCATTCCATACACACACACAAACACAAAGAGACAATCATAAGTCATAAGGCTAAAAACTATTCTAACCAATGACCCTGAGCGAGGTGCTTGACAGCATCAAACACACACACAAAATTCGCACAACAAAACAAAACAAAAAAAAGAACCGAAAAACCGAACAATTAAAAATTGTGAAAATGCACACACATATTTTTTATGTTTTCACCATGTGCACTATAAATTTTCATGCCATAAATTCCCTTTTTTTTTTGTTGTTTTGTTGAACGTTTCGTTTCGTTACGTTTGGTTCGTTCATTTCGGTTGTCCCTGACATTGCACTTGTTGCCCGAGCATGGAAAATGTAAATTTTTGGCCATCTTTATTTGTTTTTGTTGAAATATGTGGGTTTTGTTTATGACAATTTTCTAAATGCACAAACCAAACCGAACCAAAAACAAAAAGCGAAAGCAATCATTTTCTTGCATAAAGTTGACTTATCGACCTAACAAATACCATGTAACAAATTCATCCATCAAATTGATTTTCGTTCTCTCACAAATTGAGTTGGTGTTAATTGTGTGGCCACTGCTGTAAGTGAGAGACTTTTAGAAGTGTTTAGAAACGAAATCTAAGTAAAGACTATTGAAATATGAAATTTGTTTATCCTCTATGAGGTTGGGAGATATTTCTATTGAAAGATAACGTTGTCTAACTGACTCCCGTTCCCCGATCTATCATGACGGGTATGTAGATCGTATGTATGTATATCATTCGGTTACATGCCTTAGTATACCTTTTAAATGGTTCTATCCAAGGGTATATATGCAAAGAGAAAATGCATTATTTGGATTTGCGTCATAAAACCAAACCCACGCCCACATTTACCAACCGAACCCACCGCCCACCTGATACCGACAATATATGTATGTATGTATACATATGTATCTATCTAGACATTTGTCGTCCAACACTTGCGCCCAATTTGGCCATAAATTTGAAAAGAACACACAGAGAGAGCGGATAATTTCTAAAAATTTTTGAATACATTTGTCGTCGTCTGAGTCAATTTTGGTATTTTTAGTACGCTTGATTTTCTATCAATTATGTGTATATTTATTTAAAAGACAAAATCTATATAATTTCGGTTTAAGCTAAATTTAAACTAATTAGTTTTTTTTTTCTGCGCTGATCTAAATATAAATATTTTGTGCAATTTACTATTTATTTTCCCCCCCATCCCGCGCAATGACAGATCGACAGGAGAAGGAGAAATGTGGTAGAGAGCGAACGAGAGAAAAAGAGAGTGAGAGAGAAAACCAGAAGGAGGAGGAGAGGCGAGGATAGGCGGGGGCGATAAATTCTCTTTGCGATTAGTCATTAGGCAGGTGGTTCGTGGTTCCGTGCTATGATCATATCTAAAGTACAATTTGAATTCTATTTGGTTTATGTTTAGAAATATTCTTTTTTTGTTTTTGTTGTTGTTGTTCGAACAAATCATAAATTATATTTTATATCTGAAATTGGCCAATTTGTGAATTTGTTTATTGGCAAAAAATTATGTTGAGATCTATTTATTTATTTTCATTTTTAGTTCAGTTTGTTCGGTTTTTGGCTAAAAAAAAGAAGCGCAAACTTTTTCTTTCTTTCTTTTTTTTATTTCTATTTTCAAGGTCGAGCCAAAGGATTTTTGCAGTTAAGATTTGTTGTTTTGGTTTTGGTCTCTTGCCAAATTATAAATACCATTATAAATCTTAAAGCTGATTCGTGTTTAGTTTTAGTTAGAGAGTGGGTGGGCAAGAGATGAAGTGGAGCGGCGTTTGTTATAACTGTTTTTCCTTTTGATATTGCAAATCCACATGCATATATATATATATATAGTAGAATTAAGTGTTTGTTTAGTGGTTTTCTAGCCAAATTCCAATCTGTTATGCTTAGATAATCGTATAGAGGATTCTTTGATTGCGAGGGCATATATTAAAGTGATTATGTATTAGAGAGCTGCATGAATGATAGAGAAACCAGTTCGATTTAACAACATTCAAAACCAAATGAACGAATTGAATGACTTGGAAAACCAACTTCAAGTAAATGAGTGTGCGACGTAAAAATCAGTCCCACAACATTCAAACGAAACAAAACGACGAATTGAATGAGTTAGAAAGTGAGACAATGAGTTGGTATGATTCTCGAATGCATTCGAATCCCAATTCTGATTTTAGTATTTAGTATTTATTTGTATTGTATATTGTTAAGCTATATGTGATTACTATACGACAAAACTAGCGTAGTCGGTGGTTCAGTGGCGACCTACTCAAACTTGAAAACTGTTGCCCGACCCAAACCCCCTACAGAGATAGAGATGAATATTTTCCTTTTCCAACTAGTGAAGTAAAAGGTAGATCCATCGTGTATATGATGGATTAGCGAATATTGTTTTGTATATTATATTAGATTGCCTTAGATTAAAAATCGATTTTACAAGATTTGCCCCAAATTGTCCAATCCATAACTGCGCACCAAAGTTTTTTGGTGTATAGCATATTTTAATGGCTATTAAGGGCTATTAACCTCATTTCACACTCATTCATTTATATTAATATTATACCCTTGCAGAGGGTATTATAAAATTGGTCAGATGTTTGTAACGCACAGAAGGAGGCGTTTCCGACCCCACAAAGTATATATATTCTTGATCAGCATGAGAAGCAGAGTCGAATTAGCCATGTCAGCCTGTCCGTCGGTGCGTATGCGTTTTACTCAGCCATCCTAAGAGCTATCGGGTTGAAATTTTTTTTGGGGGCTTCTTATTATCCGGGTTAGATAAAGTATGAAAATTGTCAGGATCAGCCCACTATATCATATAGTTAAAGAAGAAACATGGATGAAGAAATCGTGCAATCTCTATGAAATTTACTTATATGATAGCTTTGGATATAAAACCTAAGATCCCAAAATTTCAATCAGATCGGATAAATAGAACACAAGTTACAGTCAATATAAATCGGCTTCAATCAAACGCTGCCGGCAGCGCTGCTTGCTGCCTACTAGGTCATCAGCAAATCAAACAGAGCACATGCATACACACACATACGCAGCGCTGTATGTGTATGCGTGCGGTGCTTTACTTAGGAAATGTTGTAAGAAGAAGAAAAAATTGTAGTAAAAGGAGAAATAATTTGAATGTTTTGTTTGTGTATTGCAGGGAAAGAAATTTCAAAATGTAAAAAAATTATTGCCCCTTGGCACTGCAAGGGTATAAAAACTTCGGCATTGCCGAAGTTAGCTTCTTTGATATTTTGAATTCAATTTGAATGGATTCATTTGACTTTGACTTTTCTCTCATTCATGCAACTCTCTATGTTATATTCAAATATTTTGAAATAATCAAGAGAATTTCTCAAATTGCATTAGATAATTTGTTTGGTTAGTTAGTTAGTTTTTGTACCCAGTTACGTAGTCTACTCAACCAACAGATCTTAGGATACAATGATATAAATTACCTTATACCAAATTTTAATTGAAGGATACTTAAGACTTAAGTAGAAACTTAGTTTAAGTGATCAAAAAACTACCAAATTAAATGACCACCAAATGATTGATTAGTGATCGTTATTAACTAACGAGTGCCTAAGATTAACAAATTGAATTTTAAGATATAATGCTATTTCCTGTCAGCATTGTCAAAATAAATGAACTTTTTGCGATTGTTCATTTTAAAGCGATTATTTGCTATTTAGTTCGCTCAAGGTTAGTGAAAATGTTTGAATCTCTCATGTCAAATTGAAGACCTTCGTCTTTGTCGAGTGTTTCCTGTGTTTTCACCTGAGCAAAAAAACAAAATGTCAAATATTCTTCCTTTTCCTTGGCGAATTTAGCCAAGTTAAGTGCATACCTTGACCCAGAAACCCACTTAAACCGCAATCCAAAAACAAATGCCAAATCCATCCTGAACGCCCTGCGCTCAAAGAGATGATTCGCCTCCTACTCACTACTATGCGTCGACGTGGATTGGTTGCAGGCCAAAGTGTAGAAAACTTTTTCGAAATTCAAGAGCCGTGCGCCGATCCGCAACAGAGCGCACGGGAAGCTTTCGAAAATGTTCGAAAATACGCCGTGAGAGAAGCCAGAGAGATAGAGAATGAGAGAGACAGGTCCGTGCCGAACGAAAAACGAGAGTGAGATAGAGAGAACACTTCGAGGCGATCCATGTTGTTGTTCTTGTACGAAATGTGAAAGTTCATTGTTTCATTGAGGAAAATTTGTGAAAAACTTTTTCGACGTACAAAATTATCTAACAGTTTCAGTTCGAAGATGCTGTGAGCATTTTCTTTACGGATTCTTCTGTGTTTTGTTAAGATTTTTGTTTTTTTTTTGTTCAACATTTTCGAAAATCGTGCGTTCGAAAATGAACGACGAAATGCTTGGCGTGCGCCTGGCTGACTGCTGACTGCCTGCCTGCTGCCTGCTCAGTGGTCTCTGCGGAGGTTTCACGTTTGAACGTCTCGAACATTTCCACGGAAAAGCGCAATGTGAAAGCCAAATGACTAGAAATAGCCTGGCGTGACGTCCCACACAGACGACAGACAACAACACAACACAACACAAGACAAGTAGACAAGACAACAGCACAGAACAACATCATCAGCCGCAAAAGCAGCCGAGGAGCAGCGCCAACTTAGCCGTAGTCTCAATAGTAGTACCAGATCGAGAGAGGATCAGTATAGATCGGAACGGAAAAAGTGTCGCAAAAACAACAAACAAAAAAAAAAAAAAAAACAAAAAAACCTACAAAACAAAAAAGAAAAACCAAAACGAACAACGAACAAAATATAATAATAAAATGCTGATAAGTTTCGAAATTGTTGAAAATTACAAAAACATTCCAGAAGAGCAACAAACAATGTGCTAAAAGAATCCGAAAGGAAAAAGAGAGAGAGATCATTGTTGTTTTCTTTTTTTCCCCCTTCCTTTCTGTTCTGTATTTTTTTTTTCCAATTTTTTTCAATTTTTTTTTTTTGTTGTTGCGGAAAATTGAAAGCGGCTGCAGGTGGTTTCCACCCAACCATCTAACCCATAACCAACGACGTGACGCGCGCGTTTCCTACCAACCAAAATCGGAAGAAAATAGAAAAGTAGTGCCAATTCATAGAGTGCTGTGAGTGAGATAATAAATGATGTACCCACACAGACAACATTGTCGATATAATAATCAATAAAGTGTACAAACATATATATATATATATATATATATACCTTGCAAATATATATATATATTATATATATATATATATCGTGTGAGCAAGCGCGGACTGCTGCGAGGACTGAGAGCAAGCTGGTCAGGGGCTGGCCTCTTGGGGATCATGCCGGTCATTGTCGATGCCACCAACAACGATGAGCCACCAGCAAAATGTTGCAAACATTGTGAGGGTATGCCTAGAATTTACAAAAACCCCCCCAAAAAACAACCCAACAAACACATACAAAACAAAAGCAAATTACAAAAACTTCAATTTTAGTTTGAGAGTTCACTAACCTAAAACGAACAGAACAAAAAAACAACAAAATACTGTTTTGTTGATGTCGAAGGATAGACTTTAGGATACCTATTAACCCTGCCACAAATAGCCGCTCTGTTGACGAGAATCCCTATTCCGGTTCAATATTGATAGACTACGGCGCACTTTTGGCATCTCTTCGTCTTCTGATGTAGTCGGTTTTTGAGAGCCTCGAATGTGATTCATTAACTTGTTTAACTGGCCTCGTTCTGCATAACTTATAAATTCTTGATCAACTCAATCGAGATTAGCTATATTTGATCTTAGTTGTTGGTGTAACCCTTGTTTTTGTTTTGGTACTGGGCATTTGAATGAACTTTCAAATCCCCAACGGATCCACCGGCTATTAACTTCGGCCCAAATCCAAACACTATCCATCCCCCCTCTGGCCTAACCACGTCCGTCTCCCTGATCCCTGGCACCTCTCTCCTTTTCAATTGAAAGATTTATGCGTAATTTTCTTTCGTTTTTTTTGTTTTTTGCCTGGCGGCACTTGACTGACTTGACTGGCATTAACTTTGCCCTCCTCCTATCCCTACCCCTACCCCTACCGCTACCCAACCCCACCTACCTTGCCCTTAGTATGCCGCCGCCGCCTCCGACGCTGCTCGCATTTGTTTGTTTTAAATTTTTGGTACTTGCCTCTGCCGCTGCCGTTGTCTCTGTTGTTGCTGCTGCTGCTGCTTTTGGGCGCAATTGCTGAGGCACTTTGTTTTTCCTGCGTTTCTTTCATTTTCATTTCATCCATCTCTCTCTCCCTCTCTCTGTCTTGCTGTCTCTCTCTCATTATCCGTGTGTTTGCCACTAAAAAGCCGCTGACGCGTCTACTTAAAAAAATTCGTTTTTTTCTTTCTGATTTTTGAAATCATGACAGGCCGCCAGCTTTGCTCGAAAATAGGCCTTAAAATTAGCTAGCAAATTTTTGTTTTTATATACATACAATAAAAAAAATGACAAGAACTTTTTTGTTACTTGAAAAATACCTTAAACTTATTTCTATCTATCTGTCTGTCTGTCTGTCTGTTGACCGGAAATGTCAAAACATTGCTTAAGTATGCGAAAAATCATAAAATTATCATATGATTGATGAAATTATTAAGTGTACGTAATTGGCAATTTTAACAAAATAAATAACAGTAAAAACAAATGTGTAAAATTTTAAATACTCATTAGAAAATTGACAGAATTTCATTAAAAATAAAGTGCAAGTTTTTATTGAGTTAATTCATTTTGCACCAGACCAAATTAAGGCAAATCATTAAATTGGATTGCTTAGCATTTAGTTTAGTACTTTCATTTAGTCATTTGGTCTTTTTTGAAATATGTATGATAAAAAATCCTTTTGGACTGTCAAAGTTTTGTCGTTGGCATTAAATTTTCATTTTTGGGCTCAGGGATCCAACTTCCTATATCTATGTATATCTAGGAGGAGGTAAACTTATATAAAAATTTGAATGAAAATAGTTTAAATTTCTGTCCGTTAAGAAGAGATGACATAAAGATTGATTGCTGATGATGAGGAGAATCAAAAGCATTTCATGCTAAACTATTCCTCCCCCCGTCAAATATTCGATGCCCCTTTTGAAATTCCACACAATTTCATATACAATGCGATGTTGAGACCCCGACCCCCGCTCTCTAGATTCACACTTAATCAACAAATTGTTTTTTTCTTTGGTTTTTTTGGTGGAGACTTGCCAACGTGATGCTGGACAGGAATGCCTCTGGCCGGGCAGTGAGGGTTGAATGGGGTTTAGATGGGATGCTCAAAAATAGACCCAGAGACAC
Organism: Drosophila paulistorum; assembly: GCA_018152135.1. NCBI lineage: Eukaryota > Metazoa > Arthropoda > Insecta > Diptera > Drosophilidae > Drosophila > Drosophila paulistorum. The sequence continues at coordinate 19,822,798 of JAECXG010000690.1, forward strand.
TTACTTAAAGTGTTTAGGAGCCAAAACACACACACACACGCACAGTAGAGTACACACAAATGACAACACCTTGTGCCCCACTCAACACTAAAAATTACATTGAAAATGGCCATAAACACACACAAAACAAAAAAAAAAAAAACAGAAGAAGGAAAATTAGGGAGACAACATTGCGCGCCCTTTTGGTATGTTGTAACTGCCAATGAAAGGGTATATTAAGGTCAGAGAAATGTATGGCTAAAGCAGAGGTAACAAGATTCTTGCTAAAGACTACTAGGTGTATAGGGTATTGGCCAGTCGGTGCAAGTAATTTTGAGTGATTCTTTTTGTTGTGTGTTTTCCTCTCGCTTGGTTTTTCATTAAATTTGATTTTATTATTGGTGATGTTGTTGTTGTTGTTGTTATTCTTTTCGAGTGTGTCGCACGGGCCGGGCTAATTTAAGAGTCGACTCCTACACCCCAAAGCCCCACACAACCGACACCCTCTGTCCTCGTCCCTTTTGTCTGGGGTCTGCATGTAAATAAAAAAGACATAAAAAAAATGTCGGCAGGCGAAATTTGAATTTTTTCATTTTACATTGAGAGCTAACTGCAGTTTTTATGCCCACCTAATCACGGCAATTAAAATTTACTATCTATATCAAAAGAAATAAAAAATATACATATACCATATAGATTGTCTGGGTATATGCATCAAATATCCAAATATATATACTATCTATATAATGAAAGAGTGTGTCAAGGCTTGGAAAATTTTTAGCCACAAAACATAACAAAAACACAGAAAAAAATAAAATGAAAATCAGTTCGATTAGTTTGTAAACATTATGCATTGTTGTAAACAAGACATTTTTATGGTAGCTATGTGTGTGTGTGTGTGTGTGTGTGTGCCTTATAATGCTGCCGCTTGACTCGTTTTGTCTGATTAATTCTTGGTATTAGAACAATAATTTATTTATTTTTAAATGATTAGGAGACTTTTACACAAAAATTCTTGCATACAGTTTATTTGCCTCGAGTCTATTGAAATTCGATTTTAATTGTTTGCCAAAATGAATAATGAAATGCCTAATTACATCTGAGACATGTATATACAAGAAATTCTGGGAAATTTTTCTCCTACATGTATGTAGAATTCCAGGGTAAGGTTAGTTTTGACTTCGACCACTTGCTAGATGATCTCAGATGTCCTTAAATTAGACTCTCTACTCGAAGCAACAACTTTTTATTATGTTATCGTATGAAAGATTCGAATTCAAATCAAGCAGCTTAAATTTAATAATGAAAAAATCAATATTGAAATCTTTTATGAAAGAAGTAACAACCGGAAGCAAAGCCTAATTGTATCATATATGTATAAATTCGTATATTATTATTGTTATTTTCTTGTGGTTTAACGCAAAATTAAACATAATATATTATGCACAATAATATTTTACATTGTTTTTGTTTGCGACCAACTGACTTACCGATCGACCATCCGATGGTTTTTCCCTCATTGACATTGAGCGTCTGCCAAGGCATGTCCATCCACCTTACCCCTCCTAGTCGTCTATACGATCATATTGGTCTCCCCACTTAATTGACTTGTTACAAATAGAGAATCAAATGATTTGGAGAGCAATCGTCCATTGGATTAGCTTCTAGGAACGTCTGAATGAAATTGAATACATTTACTGGGTTAACCATTTTGTAACTATCAGTTCATAATGCCCGTTTATACCCATTGAATTTTGGTTGTTTTCATTACTTTTTTTTTCCTTTTCTTTTTTGTGGAGGAGTTTTGGCCTTTGATTCAGTTCACTTCATCACTTGTGCGAGCAAAAATTGAGAATCAATCAAAAGGCTTTTGCCAGCTTGCCTGTGCCTGGTGTGTTGTTCTTTTGCTGTTGTGCCCAGCGGCAGGCGGCAGTAATAAATTTGAAATTTCACTTACAGAGAGCGGCGAAGAAGAAAAAGCGAAGCAACAAAGTGGCAAATAAATTTGCACTTGCATCATCAAGAAACACAAGCAGTCGGTGGCAACAATGGAAGGAATATCCATGGCAGCCAGGCCGTCGTGTCCAATTGTTTTTGCTTCTGGTCGCTGATCGCTTCTCGTTTCTCGCCTCTCCTATGCCAATGTGTGAAAAACATGCCGCAAAATTGCCGAAAAAACCCCTCGAACACACACAAACATACACAGGAGTTTGGCTGTTCGAGGGGTAGGGGTAATGGGTGGAACATTCAGTCGACTCTGTTTTGTATTTTGCCCATTTTTGTAGTCAAATTTCGTCTGAATCAGCCAGTCTCTCGCTCTCGCTCTCTCTCTCTCTCGCTCGCTCTGACGTCTTTGCTTGGCGTACAACGTGGCGTATGAATATATACCAATTTCTCTCCCCTTCTACTACGGGCCGATTTGTGTTGTTGTTCAACTTGCGCAATGTTTACACACACACACACACGCACAACTACATAGAATCCGCAGCAACCAAAGTCAAAATTCATGTAAAATCTGCGGCAGGGTGTCTGGGCGTTATGATGGGAGGCGGGGCCCAGATTCGGGGGTATATTTGTATTTCGTTTTTTTTTTTTGTTTTTTGTCTAGTTGTTGTTGTGCATCACTTTTGCATATTGCAGACATATGTTCGGCAATAACAACAACAACGCAAAAATAAAGAGAATAGGCATGAAGTCTAACAGCAACAGGCAGTTTTCCACACACACACACACACATACCGCATGGCATTTGGTTATATTATACATACATATGTACCTATTGATACCCACACACTAATGTGTGTATCTGGTCTCTGTTTGTATGTATGTATATAGTTTCCACATTGTCCAGTTTTACCTCGTTTTGCAATTGCCCTGGCCTGGCCAAGAAATTCAACTGAAAAGTTTTTTTCCTCTCTCATTTTTGTTGTTTTTTAAATGAAAACGCACGCATTTGTGCAAATAAACAAATGTTTGTGCGATGAGCCGAGAGGGGGAGCGGGAGGTATAGGAATTAGAGGAGGGAATTGGAAAGGCATAGAGATAGAGAACAAAACAATGCTAACAATAATGGCCAGTGGGCATTGAGCATGAATTGTGTGTGGCATCGAGGCAATATACTTCTACCCTTACTAGCCACCAAGAGTATATCAGCTACACGAAAATGCATTTGAATATCAACCCAAGTGAGTAAAACGAAACATACTTCTTGGTTATTTCAAAAACCTCTCATCAACCTTTTGCATTTACATAGTTCATCCATCGAACATCAATCAGTTAAATATGCTTGGTTCAAACATGACACATTTATCAAATGACCCAAAGAAGACGAAAGCTCAAACAATCTGAATGTGATTCAATTCGCATCATAAGCTTATCAACCTCATGCATTGGTTGAATATTTCAGGTACTAACATGTGCACTTGTAATTCCTTTTACCCTACAGTAGAATCGAACTGAAAGAACTTCGATTGCCAAAGATTACATTCCAATTGCAAATGATTTTATAAAGAAATAAGACATTTATTCCACATATACCTATACATATGCATATGGCATGCTTAGCTCTCTCAAAAGCATTCATCACATCTTTCCATTAGGAAATTGAACAAAGTTGAAGCTTAACTCCACCTGAACATACTCAAATTTGTTGACCTCGCAGTATTTTGTTGTTGTCTTATTTGCTGGTTAATGGCAAGAAAAACCAAAACTGTAATGAATAAATGTCTTGAAGTGAAATCCATAAACTGTGTGTGAGAAAGTAAAGGTAGTTGAATAAGAGCTACGAAATCGAAAATCCTTTTGCATGTTAATCATCAAAATGCTAATGGAAATCGTAAAAGTAAATGCAAATTGTTAGTTAATTGTTGCTTACTCTACACATGTTTTTAGAAGGAATTTTCATTTCCGTTCGCATCCCATTGTTACTCGAATGTCTTCTCGTTGCATTGTCCGCGTGTTTTCATTTTTGTCTTACGTTATTGCCCAATCAGTGCAAAGATTTGTTGTTGCCCAGCCATGTAACTATCCACACCCCAGCGGCAGTGGCACATGCCATACCAAACTATAACCATAATGCTATAAGATAGCTTACCATACGATTCCCCCAACAAGGAGCGAACGATTTGTCTCACTAGCTAACGGCGGGCAAAAGGCAATCTGCTGCAGGTGTTTCTTTTGCTGCGATAAACAAATTTCTTTCCCGTTTCGCTTCACCTTTATAAATGTAGAAATTCTTTTCCATTTTGTTCTCGCTGCTATGGAAAATATTTTTCTTGGTAATTTGAGTTGAAGTTTTCCGGGCAACAACATTGGTGTGTATGTGTCTGTGATGTTGTGAGTTTGCTTCCATTTTCCTCTACATCTAGGTAGATACATACATACATGTACATATCTCTATGAAGGTCATTCCCTATATGTTATTTTACATGTTGCCCCGTTAGATTTAATAATCCAAAGCCAAAGTGCTGTTTCTCTTTTAAACTGCATCTTTAGACACTTATTGAAATGGAATGCCATTAATTTCATTTTTTATTGTTAAATGCAACACTTTGTATTCATGACATCGTTTCGTTTCGTTTTGGGTTGAGATCGAGAGATGGCTGATGGATAGATATGGCATGGCCCATTACAAAAAAAATATAAGAAAAAATGAAGGGATAACCCTCGCAATGATGATGGGGATGATGACCTTGATTTTGAACTCATTTCCATATTAAATTGCAGGGCCAATGGCTAGACATAGGTAAACAACAAAATCCAAAGACCATCAAACACCAAAATATTCGTTTATGCGGCAAGAAAATAATGTTTAAGCTCAAAATTATGACGAAGCGACTATTAATCAGCATTGTCATTGTCCTTTTTTGCCAAAGTACAAAAAAGATTGGTCACATGAAACATGAAAGTTTGCCAATGAATGAAAAAGGCAAATCGTTGATCGTTCCCAAACTGATGCTAATTTGGGCTTAAATGTCCAATAATCCTTTCATATATCGAAGTTACCTTTACTGTAAAGCATTTCCAGTGTGTTAGTTACCTGATTCTTTTCCAACTGTACAAAAATGTATCCAAAATGAGTAATTGCTTAGAATGAATAATTGTTTTGTCTTCTTCTGCTTGGCTTGTTGATGATTCTTGCATTCATTTTGATCGTTTGCTCATTTGCTGCTGCTGCTGTTGCTGCTTTTTTTGCGCCTGTTGGCAATTTATCTATATCGAAGCGGCATTAAAAATACAATGACCACACTTCTTGACATGCCATGGTCAAATTTTTGTGCATTTGTCAAAGCGAAAAATAAATCACAAAACGCCAAACAAAACAGCAACAAAAAATAAATTAACAAAAAAAACAGAAACACACGCACACCAAAAAAAAAAAACACCATAAAATTGTTTGTTTTTATAGACAGAAGGAAAAACGAGAAGAGATGGAAAAAAAAAACAAGAGAAAAGAAACCCCAAAGTGTTTCATGCACTCGAGATCTAATGAGGAATCTGACACAGTTTTAACGCCTACGCCCACCACCAGCTAGCCAGGAAGATTAGGATATATTTTGGTCTCTTATTTTGGACGATTCAACCTCGATTTCGTTGACAGCATCAAGCGAAAGTTGCCGTTAAAAATATCAAAAACAAAAAGAAAGAGAATCAAAAAGCGAAAACTCACAAAAAACAAAAACACTGAAGCATTAAATATAAAATGCAAATTTTATGCCACATTTAAAATAGCCATTGCAATGTTTTGTAATTTATCAACGCCCGCCCGCATATGCATAAAAAGAGTGTGTGCGTGTGTGTGTGTGTGTGTAAGGCTAGTGGCAAGCGTGTGACTGCTTGCAACCACAGCAGCCATTGCGACAACAACGACAACCACGTCGACAACGAGCAGCAGCCAGCAGAGGGTGGAGGGAGGGAGGCGGAGGCGGCGACTGAAGAGGATGGTGAAATTGTTGCAATGGCCAAATGCAAATGCAGACATTTCTTGACACTTCTCTAAATAGTTTTGCGTGTGCACCACACAAAAAGATATGGGATAGATAGAGCGAGAGAGAGAGAGAGCGAGAGCGAAGAATGGTACACGCACACGGTCACTCGAGTGCCAAAATGTCCCCGCACGCCATTAGAAAATGCTGCGAAAATTATACAGCAAACTGAAAGGTGTTCTAATGAGGCGTGCGCCAGCAACGGCAACTTTCGTCTCGAGCAAAAACAAAAAGGAAAGGAAAAAAAAACAGTGTGGGTGATGGACACATCGGATGGGTATATGGATATTTGAGGGGCAAGGTGTGGCAGGAGGGGTAAGGAAATGGTATAATGATTTCTCTATAGACATTTATATACAAAAGTGCAAAAAACAAGTAATTACAGAGCTCAATTAATATTTATGATCTGGAAAACGAAAAGTCAAGCCATATTTTGGGTCACAAGGGAAGGAATCAAGTAGTAGAGCATCAAAACTTATTATACTCGTTTTTCGATATTTTAACTTAAACCTGATGTTGCCTACCTTATGTTAAATTCTTTTTTATTAAAATGTTATCGATGGAGACTTAAAAGTATTCAATTAGAAGATTTAAATTTTTTAAGAAGGTTTCAATATGTGTCCTCAAGCTGTTACTTCAATATAAACTAACTATAAGATAAAAAACATTAGCCAATTCAAGACTCTCTCGGGAATTTGTTAATCAAATTTTCAGATAATGTTAAAGCTATTTGGCTGCATCTAAATTTTAACCATGGCATTCAAATTAGTTGTTTTTCCTTTTTTTAGCTAGGACAATTATAGTAAAATTCTTGTCTGATAACTTCATTTCCGTCTGAGCAAACAACAACAGCTGGTGCTAAAAGTATTAATAAATATTTAGAAATTGTCAAGTATCGGGGACAAGGAGAAGAGAGAGGAGGAGGACGAGTAGCAGGCAATGTGGGTCAAATGATGGCTAAAACGAAATACACCAGAAAGAGGGGCTCTGTTCATGTAAAAATAGCTGGCTGTACTTCAACTGAAGTTGAAACAGGTGCATTTGGAAAGTTGTTGCAACAACAACGTAAAACAAATGTGTTGCAACATGTGCCGTGTGCCGTGTGCCGTATGTCGTGTGCCGTTTGCTGTATGTGTGACGTGGCCAGGGTCATTTTAATGTGAACTTTTTGCCACTTGCCGATTACAGTTTGTTTGCAGTTTTACAGTTTTCAACCTTTTGCCGCCTTTGGTCCACCTCCCCTGCTAAAGAGTCTTTGCATGTGTCAGCTCACAAAATTGCATTTTACACTCACTGACATGGCCAAGCAAACCCAACCCACAAGCAAACCGAAACGCATCCCAGCTCAGCCCAAACAAACCTACAGCCCAGAACTGACTGACCAAAGAGGAAATCTCTGGCAACATGCAGTTGTTGCTGCTAAACTTTTCAATTTCTCACACAAATCCCAAGCTATATATACTCACACTCAAACACTCGCTCAAGCCATACACATGCCACGTTTTGTGGCAGGACAATGCAATCAACATAAATACAAATCCCTAAACTATTTTAATGTCGACTTGACCCAAAAGCAAAAAAAAAAAAAAGAAAAATAGGGGGGAAAGAGGGAAAAACCAACTATCCTATTTTAGATTATTTTCTTTCTTCTCCTGATCCCCGTTTGCTAAGGTCGAGTTGTTGGCGTAATGGAAAAGTTTTTTTGTCCTCTCTTTTCTCTGTCTCTTACTAAAAAAGGCACTCAAAGAGTTCAACTTAAAAACGCATAAAAAGTAATTTCTGGCCATGGGCCAAAAGCTGTGCTAACTGGTCGTATACGTAATCTAAATGGTTACCTCTGGGTCCCGGTCTGGGGTCTGGCTCTTTGTGTGCTGGTGTCGCCACCTATCAGCAAAGCTGCAAAGTTAAGCCCGTTTTTGCTTCAGCCCGTTTTTTTCAGTCTTTTGGCGGAGCTTAACTTAGTGTTAACTTGACCCCTGACTGAAGGGATTTCTCATTTCATGCATTTCAGCTTCCTTTTTGTGGCTTTAGGTTTTCACCGAATGAAGTTTGATTTGAGGCATGTAACGTTTAGGCAAATTTAAAGCAAGGTAACGCTGGAAAATGAGTTGGATCCCTATTCAAAGGAAGTCGAACCACAATATACATTAAAGAAAAGCCAGTTCAACTCGTACTTTAAGTTATACAAAAAAATAATCGAAAACAAGATCAACCCTTTTCCCTGAGGAAAGAGGGGGACGCCTCACACACCTGAACTTGAACAAATAAAAGGACAAAAGGTTGCTGCTAACAAAGTAACCGTCTCTTTTCCACCTCTTTTAATACATGATTAACCCTTTTTTTGCATACCCTATAATATAGAATACCCTTTTCAAGAGAAACGTAGTTTTTCAATGTAAAAACTTGATTTACTACGTGAAAATGTTAAATGGTATACAAAGTCAAACAAATAACATTTTAATAAAATTTTCATGCTTGAAGAGTTTGCTAAAATCCTTCAATATCTCAAATCAATATGCTTAGTTAATTGAAAAAAAAAAAACATGTTTTGTAACAATCTGGCATAGGTCAAAAACCGAAAAGAAGAAAACTTGAGTACCATATTTTGATACATAGAAAAGGGAATTGAACTTTGTGCTCTCAATAAATAGTGGTTTATGGTTTTTTTTGTTTTTGTTTTTTTGGAAGAAACACATGCAGACTTCAGTTCAGTTCATTGACATTGTGGCAAAATTTTCTTTAGCTTTTCGCTTTGCTGTCTCGTTGCGTATTGTGTCCTCATTTCATAATGAATATGAAAAATGAAAAGACTTTTGGCCCAAAATTTTGGTGGTAGGGGCGAAAAACAATCAAATGGCAATTAACACTTTTCCTTCATCTTCCTTCCTCCCCTCTTATCTTTCAAAGGAACCAACAACAAGTCCAATAAAGATCTTTTTATTTTATATATGTATATACATCTCTCAAATTGAGGGGATTGGGCAATAACCTTCTATGAAATTGAATAGTTTTACAATTAGTAAAAATTTTGGAAAATATTTGTGTTGATTTGCATAAATTTCGTGTTCGAACGGATTGTTTTCGTTTTTCGTTTCTTGTTTCAACGTTTTTGTGCTGTGTTTGTCGATTGTCAATACCCTTGCCAATAAAAAGTACATTAGTTGTGATCATTAGTTAGTTATGAAAGTGAGATATAATTGCCACCTATTAAACTCAAACACATACAGTGGAAGAAGCTGAAGCTATTGAATCCGTCTATAAATAAATATGCCAATGTGAAGTTCTTTGATGAATATTGATCGACTTTATGATATTTAATATATATGTAGATGTACATATAAGTATATACGGCAAAGTCTATGCTATAATATTAGGATAGAGTATAACAATTGTGGCTATGTCATTGTTGTTTTTCTTTCGTAGCTTTTTTGTTTAACAATTTGCTCGGACTTTTTTATTGGTTTCAGTTGCGCATTTCCCATTTCAAATTGTGTTTATGTTTATGCTGTGATTGTTAATTTAAATATTTGTACGAATTGCACCTGGATAAAGTGGGCGAGACTAGTGATTAGTCAGGCGGACTAACTGCTAACTAGATGCAAAATTTTTGGTTCCTGATCTCACTCACCCTTCCCTGTTGCTGTCTCTTTCCCTATTCGTATTGGCGTTGTGTTAATTGCCGTGGAGTGAAAATAAGAGCTAGAGTGGTGGGGAGAGTGACGGTGGGGAGGTAAGAGAAACATCATAATCATAAATTTTTATGGGCCTGCATTTATTTTTAACCCAATTTCCGTTGGCCCATAGTTTTTATATCAACGAATTTTCAGTTTCATTCTTTTTCTTCTTCTTGTTGCTGGCTTGTCAGCCTTTTTGAGAATTTATGTTATGGTTTTTTGGTGTGTGTGTGTGTGTGTCTGTGTGTGTGTTGTTATTTTTTTTTTCTATCTTTTCATACATTCTTCGGTTTTTGTCTGCTATAAAATATTTGTTTTTTTTTTTTTGTTGCTGTCTTTGGTAGGCCATAGACAACCCACTAACTGACTAAGTGTCTAACTGACTGAACTGACTGTCTCAACGACTGACTATCTGTATTAAATCAATGACTAGCTAACTCATAGCAAGAAAGAGAAAGTGTCTCCCTGTGCTGCCTCTGCCGCAGTCGATGCTAGGGGCATGGCGCAACAGATTTCTTTGCTTCACACGCATTTGACTTTCAAATGAAGGACAAATATTGGACGACGGGGCCAGAAAACGGCGACTTCGACGACGACAACGACGACGACGACGACGATGGTGACGGTGACGGTGACGGTGACGGTGACGACGACAGCAACAAAGACGCCAACAACAAACAAACAAATGTTGGAAAAGAAAAGCAAGCATAATGTTGAGGGCGGACCGTGAAAGTTTTTGCATCTAGAAAACTCTCGATTACCCCAAAAAACAACCACCCCACCTCTCCACACCCCACCCCTCACCCCTCACCATTCCCTTTCTCTCGTTTGTGTGTGTATGTCTTTTGGGGTCTCGCCTTATTTCAACTTTGTTCTTGCTTTTGAGGTTTTGAATATAAATTTTGTTCGTAATTTGATTTTAAACTGCCTGTTATTGCCTGTTTCTTTAATACTATAGGGTATATATATCCTATATATGTATATATTTCAAAACGATTGTGTGTTTGAGAAGTTTTCATCAACACTCCCTCCACCTCCTCAATCACCCTCCTCAAATATTATACATATATTCCAGATCACACTAGATAAGAGCAAACTTGTTAATTGTTCCCAAAAAGAAAAGCAAACAAAATTGCCATTTACTTTCAACATATTTTTAATGGCTACTAATAAAAAAGATTAATTCAAAGCAAAATAATGCAAAAAAAAAAAAAAAAAACACAAAACAAAACATCACATAAAATGGTTTAGATCTTACACATGTTCAATTTAAATACTTTGAAAACATTAACATTTTATCTAAAAGAAAAAACTTAAAAATTGTCGTTAAAAATATGACAAATATAAAGTAAGCCAAATTTATTAATGGCAAATGACATTGAAGCAAAATATTTCGACAGATCTGTTTAAAACTTGCCTAAAATGATTCCAAATGTTTAGAAAATTTGCAAATTGTCTTAGACAAATGTTTGGTTATTGCATTAAGCAAATTGTCTTAAAGGTCAATATTAGACTTTAATCTTGATCGATTTGAATTTCGTGTAAACAATTTTGGTTTAGCTTAAAATTCTTAAAATTAGAATTGTAAAATTTTGAACATATTTTGAATACGTGGGCTGACACTCTCTAGAAGTTCAAAACATTTTGTGTAAATCTAATTTTTTGAATTTAATAATTTCGTGGATTTGGTTTTTGGAAAACGTTTCGAAATTTGGTTAAGAATCACAAAGCCTAGAGTATAATGTATTCAAAGACAAAATTTTGTTTATACCTATAAATTAATTGAGGTTTTTCGTTTTTAGATTTAACTTATTCAATATATGTTTGATCGTAGATTATCTAGATGGTACTTACGAGTATTTTTCAGTTTAGTGTTAAGTTATTTATGCTGCATAAACACAAACACGCACAAAAACACACACACACACACACATATATATATGTACATATAGACAAACATTGAGTAAGATTAAAAAGTTGCTGCCCGGCGGCAACGTCGCCTGATGGCCAGCATAAAAATAGATTGCCAAACGTTCGCCACTTAAGCCACACCGTCGAAACAACAACAATAAGAAGAGCAACAAAGTTTTATCGACACGAGCCAACTGTCAGCCTCATACCCAAAGCCCCCAACCCATACCCATCCAATACACCCCAAGGGGAAAGAAGCAAGTCAAACATGCAAATCCGCTAGCGGCTCTAAGCATTGTCAGCCATGTTGAGCCCCCAAAAGCCCCATGCACAGAATGCAGAATGCACACAAAACGCAACATACGAGGTTTTTTAGACCAAATAAGCGCAAAAATACACACACGCACTTGTATCTCAAAGATACGCTGTAGCAGCTAGCTACAGCAATGCAAATAACTTGGCACGCATCTTCTTAGGATCGTTGTCGTCGTCGTCGTCGTCGACGTCGTCGACGTTTTGTGTCGTGGCCATGCATGAAAAAAGATTCTAATGCATTTTCTTTTGCTTTGGCCTCACCCCTGTCCGCTACGTATCCACTGTCTTGCCCATACTCTATCCATATAATTTCCGAAACTTAACTTGTCCGCCGCTTGTCTTGGCAATTTTTGGACTTGTTTATTTAGGACTTTTGTGTGTGTGTGTGTGTGTGTTGTGTCTGTTGGATAATTTTCTACGTATTCCGTTTTGGACTGCATAAAAAAATGCAAAATCGTCGGACGAGCATTTTATTCGGCCATTAAATGGGTATATCAGACAAGACTTAGTTCTTTACTTTATACAAGGTATCGGCAGTTGAGATCTGGTTCTCGTAGATATTACGGGGTATCTAAAGATTCGCATTTTGTATATGTATGTGGATTTTTATTATTTCATTTGAATGTGTGTGGTTTTTGTAATTAATTTACAAGACCAAAGACTTGAGGAATCCCTTTCCCTTTCTAGACACTCGTTCTCTCTCTCTCTCTCTCTGTTTTTGTTTTCCATTCTTACTTTTTCACTGTCTATCTCGTTCTATTAGATTGTGCATTCTTCTTACTGTATTTGGCTATCAGTAAAATCAACTGACAAGGGAATTTACTTTTTCAGTTTACGCTTTTTTGTTGTTTGTGATTTTTCTTTTTTTTCATTTTTGTTTTTTGTGCGTATTTAGGTTTTAGGACACATTCAAAGCACATCACTTTGACGTTTTGCCAATGCCCTGACAAACGAATGCATTTGTTTAGTCATTTAGTCAGTTAGTCAGTCATTCAGTTTGATCTATGCATTTTTATGTGTTTCAACCCGGGTATGGAAGAGAACGGAAACCATTTCATATTTACCACGATGTGTACAAATATTTGTCATGCTCCAGCAATCGGCGTTTCAATCAAGCATCATAAACCAGAAATAAAACAAACCTAAACGCAAACACGCAAAGTCAACTATGAACGACCCTTCGCACACGTCTCCCGCTTCCACTTGCACCTTCTCAGCTCCCATAACATGACCACATACAAACACTCACCTACACATACATACATAACACATATAGTGAAAACACACGCAAAGCTCATAAAAACAAAATGGCGTTACACAAAACTAAACGCTTAAACTTATGGTGTATCTCCCCCAAAATTCAACTAGTGATGCCTAAAGCTACTTAATAAGCTAAGTTGAATGTGTTACATTCGATATTCGACATTCATTTTTAGAAATTAATAATCTAAGTTAGGTTTCCAAATGAATTTAGTTTTTTAAGAGAACCAGGATATGCCGTTAATCTGATTTTAATTGCCACCGAGGCTACTTATCCTAAGAAACTTCTTCGTAATCTCGTTAAAGTTTCATTTCTGACTAAGAAACCAGATTAATGGGATGTCCTGGGCTAGTACGGAGACTACTATCATTTGTGTATGAGATAGATGTATGAGATAGATTTGATTGCTGTTAGCTATAATTTGGCTAAATTGGCATCACTAATTCTCGAAATCTTTTGTGGCATTTGTCAGCGCAATCGAACGCACAGCTAGACACACCTGAGAAATCAATCAATCGATTTGTTCAACTGTATTACCGACAACCAGGAATGAGTGTAAAAGACGAGACAAACACAGATAGACATGGACAAAAAAAGAGACAGAGAGAGAGAGAGAGAGAAAGAGAGTGAGAAGAAGAGAGATAAAGAGAGTTTAACAATCAGTCGCAACATGTTGTCAACAAATTTGAACGTTTGATAAAAATGCTGACTAACTGACTGTGCCAAATAACCGCTGGCATTTTTATTTCTTTTCAATGTGCGCGCCTGCCTACATGTCGCACTGTAGTGTTCTCTTGTGCCGTGCTTTTAGGATGTATGTATGTTGGAATGGGAGATTAAGGCACAGGATGGGATGGGTGCGTGCACAAGTAAATAACTTCAAACAAAAACAATGTAAGATAAAAATCAACGCAAAAAAAAAACAGAAGAAAAGTGGCGACAACCACCACAAAGCCTAAGGGTGTAGGTATGTGGTGCTGAAAACGTAGTGTACCATAATGCGAAAAAAGATTTGCAAAATTTAACTTTGATAAGAGTGAACCAACCAGAGAATTTTAAACACCCTTTCAATGATCAAAACACTCATGGCTCACATTAGTTCTTTGATCGACCAAGCTTTAAGGCTGAAAAGATTTCCAAGGCTTTATAGCAAGCTTTGAGCTCTTGAGCATTTAGAAAAACAAAATGCTGTGAGTTTTCTTTCTTATATTTAGGCTCCGCCCCGTAAATAACTGAAAGTCTTGAAGTTAAAATCTTTGTCAAATGCCTTTGACAGTTTTTAGCCTTCAAAGTGAAATGCAGTTGAAAAGCGCCAGCCAGCGCGCCATCTTTTGATTTACGCCGTCCGGTATGGAAAATTTTCACGCAACATACACACACACACATTCAGAGAGAGTTTACTTTTCCACAAAATTCCATGTAAATATCTAGAGCAGAAGGGCAGGAGGTCGCCGTGATGATGACGCCGACAACGACGACAACGATGATGATGATGTTGATGGTGGTGGTCTGACAACTGTTGCCTGTTTCCCGTTTGCCCTTGTGCAATGACTCTTTACAGAAGCAAAGTCGGAAAAAAAAGAAAAGTTGTAAAGGAACAAATCAGCTTAGGATTGGAATGTCTCAACAACTTTCTGGTTTCTTTCCTCTTTCTTTCATTTTGTGTTACCAACTTTTCACTTTTGTTCGAAGAAAAGTCAACTTGAATGAATGCTCAGTGGCTGTGACTATTTTGCTGCTGTTGCATCTATTTTTGGACAAGATTTGTTGCGTTCCCATTTGATGGTTTTTCTGTTCCCCCATACATATATTTGTATATATATTTTATATGCTTATAGCAAAAGTTTTTACCTTTGACGTTGCCTTAAGGTGGGCACTATAAGTATCTATATATAGGATATATATATCTATATGTATTAGAATATGTGGAACTGGTTGACTATTCAAGCATTGAAAGGCATCTTTAAGTGGGTGTGCGTCTGCTGTGTATATGATGCGGCCCAATTTGAGATAGAAGCTTTTGTTGCATGTTGTTATGCCAGTTGTTCTATGGTTATTTATTTTCAAAAAGATTCTATGGAATTCTTTGCACAAGTGTGTTTAGAAAAACAAAGGATTGCGCTATGCATGACATACAATTGATATATTCTCTCTAATTGTTGTTCTATCTTTCAATCATCGAAAATGGTCGGTACTCAATTGTAGAAAAATATAAGCTAAAGCTAACTAGAAAGTATGAGCTAGTATAATTTATGAAAATCAAATATTTAATAGTCTTCAAGGGGGTCAGAAATTATCTCAGTCCCTTAAAAAAGAATACATTATTTTGCTATCAAAAAACTCCGACAAATTATACCTTTTTTTCGATTTGTGTAGCCACACTTTTTTGTGCCATTTAAATTTTATGGCCCAAAGGCAGCCTTTCGATTGAAGATTCTTTTTGAAAATGTAGTTAAAGCGTTTAATATGCACTATAAAACACAAAAATGTATTTCAATGAACTTTTGAAGAACACATTTAAGCGAGAAATAGTTTTTAATTGTTTTTATTTGCACGCTGTTTTGATTGTAAAGATTTGCATTTCTTAATTAATTGTTTTTATATTATATTTTAAATATATATACATATATTCGAAATATGTTTTATCTTGCGCAATTAAATGCTCAATTTCTTAGACTGGGTGGAAGAAGTAAAGTCAACAAAACATTTTTCATTACCAAATCAACATAAAGTAAAGACCAAGAAAAGAACAGAAAACACAGTTTAATTAATTATTATGGTATGCCAGAAAAATGAAACAAAAATTGCAAAAAATTGTCGCCAAAATATAATAAATAAATTAAATGCTAATAAATTGCAAATGAAATAGACAATATTTTTGTCAGACATCAACGTACGTAAGTACGTTTGTCTTCGTTTGGCATATGCAAAAAAAAAGAAAAAAAAAAGAAGAGTGATTTATGCATTCTTAGAAACAAAGGAACAAACAAACAGAAATTGAAAAGGCAATTGAAGACCCAAAACAATTGGCAAATGTCACACACAACGCCCATCCATCATAATTATGGGTATATTCGCTACTCAGTCACCCAGTCAGAATTTAAGATATTGGGTATTGACAACTTTATGTGTGCACTGTCTGCAAGCGGGCATATAGATTTTATTGAGCTCTTTGTCTATCTTTGTCAGTATATATACCCTAAACCTTATTCCTCTATTGACAAATTAAGAATTTTACCATTTACAATAAGATATAACAGCATAGAAGAAAGGGTATATAAATGTTCAACATACTCTCATACAAGACCATCCAATGTTTCTGTATTGTATATTCTGAAATGTTTTTGTGAGATTTACAGGTTTTTAATTAAATTCATTTCCATGCAAATTTATCAAACTGACTGACTGACTGACTGAGTGACAGTCATTCCATTGGATTGGTCGCTCTTATTCTTTCTCAGTATGTGTATTCTTTGGCCACGTGCATGCAATTCGTTCCAAGCGTGGGCGTTTTGTCTTTTATTTATACATATGTACATATGTATGTATATATGTGAATATAGATATGTATGTATATAATTTATTTATGCTCTTAATTTGGTTCATGTGTTAAATGTGCGCTGCACTTTGGGCTCTGTCAAATTTTTTCTCCTGGCCACAACATTTTCTTTCACACTTTGCTTCCTTTCATCTCTCTTCCACTCTACAAGTGCTTTTCTTCTGTTTCTTCTATTTGGTTTTGTGTTGCTTTTCTTATTTATTTATTGCATTTTGTAGGCATGTTTCGCATCTTCGTCATCGGCATCGTCGTCGTCTTAATTGAGTTTTTTATGTGTTGTTTATAATTTATGAATTTTGATGGCTGGTAAATTGGATTTTGTTTTAGCGTAATGGTAAATTAGCTGATTTAATGGCAAGGCGATATTTGTACCTCATAAATTGGTCAAGACTGTCGACTCTAGTAATGAAATGTATGAAATATATATTTTGTCAGGAATCGCTCAATACTCAAGATCCGACAACGGTTAACCGACTGAGCCTGCCTCACCTCGATACATATATAAAATCTTTCCACCTTATTACCAAGCTATGCTTTGAACTCTGTCTCAGTGAGTTTAATTGCAATTTCTATAGTTGCTTATCAGTTAAAGACACGTCATTAGCTAGTGTTACCGTTATGTTAAAGCGGTTGCATTAGTTTACATGCTTTGATGCTTCTGTCCTGCTTCTTCCAGTTACATGCATTTACATAATTTAAGCTCACTGTCAACCAATCAACCATTATGTTGTAACCTATTTATACCCCACACAACCACCCACACACTATATCCAAACCCCACTCCCCACACCCCTCACTCACATCGCAAAGCCCGCCCAATCTCCAATTCCACTCCTGTTATCCATGTTGAAATGTCTGCTATGAAATAGATGAGCTGCAACACATCAGGCGATCAGAGCGAACCCTCTATGCTTCAATGGCTAAATAGATGCAGCACTCAGCAGAACCTCTCTCACACCCACCCACCCATTCACATTTCCCCTTAGTCATCGTACTAAATGCAACAATGTTTCATGAAAATTTGAAAGCTTAGCGGCATTTGCTTACAATGTATCTATCTGCCTGGGCAGACAAAAACGGCAAAAGAAAGGAAGGAAGAGGGTCGAGGGTTTCGAGAAATGCTGAGCTGTAGGTGTGAGAAAGCATTTCCACAGGTGCTTGTCAAGACAAACATTCTGATTTACATATATAGAGAAAAAGTTTCTGCCACTTTCTGATGTTGTCGCAGCGGCATCATCGGTCGTAGCGTCGTAGTCGTAGTCGTTGTCGTTGTTGGCGGCGGCGTTAAAATATTTGCCAACAGTTTTCAGCTTTTATTTTTGGCCATTTTGATGTTGTTGCTGTTGCTGCTGTTGTTACTCTTGTCGTCGTTGTTTCGTTTGTCTTTATTTTCTGGCTATGCGCTTGGGGTCTACGCTTTTTTTTTTCTTTCTGTATTTTGTTTTTGTTGCCGATTTTGTTGGCTTTTGTTATTTTTATAACGTATGCATAATCTGTCTGATTATTTAACTTGCGCTAAATACAAATATTTAGAAATATTTTGTAGCAATTTTTATGTTATTTTTCTTGGCAACTTTTGGCTTTTTGGATATTTCTGACAAAAATGAGGGTCATTAAAATATATACAGCGTAAAGTCCCATTGTTGTTATATTATAAATTTCCTCGTCCCCTCATCCTCGAGCATACAGTAGCTACATTCTTTTTTTTGTCGGTAATTTATTTGACTAAAGCTTACGGGCTTGAGTAGAAAAAGTGAAAAGGCCAAAACAATACAATAGATCTATATACATAGGCACATATACCATATACACCTACATATATCACTTTCAATTTTAGTTGTCTAACCATTCTTTTGTCAACCTTGAAAGCGCATCCACAAATATTCATTTATTTAATAAAAATTTGCTCTTGACGCCCACTTTAGAGCATTAGGAATACCGGCCGGCATCGACCACATATATACGTACATATATATATATATTTATGAATGTATACTTTTTTTTTTGGGAATATGTATCAACAATTTAGTTAATATACTTAAAAAACAGTTGATGGCATTCCCAGTGGGCCTAGAACAATGCAAAACTATTGATAAGTGAACAATATGAGCAGCTCAATGGATTTAATTGAATTAAATTCAAATTTCTGTTCTTGGATGAAGAAAACTGATCCCAACTACAAGAGTTTATCTTGCATTCTCAATTGAACTTGAATATCTTGGATAGCATTTTTTATTGTTGCCAATAGTTAAGCATATCCAGCTTAAATAACTCCAATCGTAAGCAGGAAGAGCTAAGGCAAGTTGCCCAAAAAAGTAGGCAATAAAAAGTTACAAAAACTGAATCTCTGTCAGCCAATGCTGTAGGCATATCTCATGACCTGAAATGAAACTTACTCAAATGATGTAATTTAATGCAAACTAAAGAGTATTCGAAGTGTCATCATTGCATCCACGGCCGCACACAATTTACACATTTTGCATATTTAATTATAAAATTTTTGACTCGTTCATATTGTTGCATTCAAATCTCAACTAATTAATTGAATTAAGTCGAAAAACTGTCATGGAAAGCATCAGCAGGCAGGCAGGCAGGCAGGCAGGCAGGCGGCCAAGGCTGTCCATATTCCCAAATCCCCACCACAGCCCATTCCATTACCTCTTACCGCTCCACCCACCGCAATTGTCGCACTGGTTTGTGCTCTGTGTGTTGCTAATTTTGACAAAAACTTTTTGACTGCATTCGTTGGCCACTTAATTACTTTGGCATTTTCTGCTCGGATAGATAGAGACAGAGCAAGAGAAAGCGAAAGAGTCGGAAGGAGATAGATGGACAAAGGATCCCTGCTGTTTAGTTGTTTTTCAACAAAATCAACGAAAAATACAAGCGAGAAAATAACAAAAATATTTGTCTATATTCTGTTATTTATTTTGGCTTGACTATATGACACATTTATTGAAATATCTAAGACGCTGCTGCTTTGTGCTCTACTTAAGACTAATTGTCGGATGGTATGGTCTGACCCAATCCAACCCCAGTCCAACCCAAAAGGTGCTGCTTGACAAATCTGTCTCCCCAAAAGATGTGACAGATGCGAATGATGATGATAATACATATGTATACTTTTCTTGGATACTTTGACAGCTGCAAAAACGACGCATACAAAAATTTGTGACGTGCGAAAAAAGACCAAAAGTAAAGTCAAGATAAAAAGAAAGCAAAATGCCTTTAAATAATAATCGAAAAAAATGCAGTATAAGAGTTAACAGTTATTCAATTAAGGTCTCAGCCAGGCTTCATCTTTTGTCTTCCTTTTCTGCTAATAACAAGTTATCGTAAAAGTTTTGTTTTTTCCATTTCCTCCATCACCTGTTTCGGTCATAAAATATTGCACATAAAGTTTCATAGCCTTTCCGTAAATGATTGCAGTAAAATAGCTCTGAAGTTATAAAGAAGAGTGGGATAACCGAAATTCTCAAATTATTTAACTAAGCTCTACTACAGGGAAAACCGACAGAAGGTTGTTTAAGCGTAACCAAGTTTACCTAGTGTATTACGGTTTCGAAACGGTTGTTCCGGAGCTGGGATTACAGAACTGTCAACGCTGAATATTGCCCTCTTTACATCGTTTATGCTAATTGTCCGTCTGTTCTCTGCATTGGCAACGTTTTTACCTGCTAGCACAATTAAGTTTTCGGCACGTAAATGAATCATTCAAATGGTTTTTATTCATCTTATCGTCGACGACGTCGTCGTCGTCGTCGTCGTCGTCGTCGTCGTCGTCGCGGTTGTCGGCGGCGTCTTCTTCATCATCATCTTGCTCGTTTTGTATTGCTTCTGGCGTGGGGGCGGTGGCTGCTGCTGTCGCTGCCGCTGCTCGTGTTGTGTGCAATTAATAAATTTAATTAAGAAATAATGCACAAACAGTCGTCGAGGTATGGGGCGAGTCTCGTCGCCGCGTTGTGTCGCGCTTTCAAGTGTGAAAATTATGAAAATTTCTCTGTCTTCATTTTTCTTGTGTTTTTGGGTTCTTTTTGCTTTCCCCTTTTTGCTTTTCGCACGCGAAATTTAGCATGCAAAATAATAATAATACCAAATAATTTCTGTTTATTTATTTTGTTTTATTTTTGGGGCCACATTATTCCAATGCATTGGCGAAATGCTTTATTAAAGCTGTCTATAAATCACAAAAACATTTTTAATGGCTAGTTTTTAATTAAATGCCCCCAGTGCTACGCCCACTTTTCCGCCTACTCCTCCCTAATAAATGGCAATGAGTTCAGGGCCAAAAAGCCACAAAACTTGTCGGATGCGGGCTACGAATGGGTGATGGGTCCTTATCGAAATACTATCGAAATTGCGAAATGCGAAATGCTTGTAAAATGCAATGTACTCTCGTAATAATATAAATAATTCAACAAAAAAATTGAATTTAGTGTAATTCCATTTTGGCTGTTGCTCTTCTCTGCTCGTATAAATTGGTGTAAAAATCCACTTCGGAGTGTGCGGCACATTATTCAACTGAAATGACCCACAACTGTGCAGCACGATGTGTCCGATGCCAAGAAACGAAACGTAACGCCGAGTGTAGTTTTTCCTTCTCCTCTCGCCCAAAATACCCTGTACTCACAAAAAGGGTATACATAGTTGTCATGCAGGTGGAGAGTTAAATGATAAGAGTTTAGTTCAGGGAATACACAGGTAACGGTAATGGTAACGGTTATAATGCCAGTTAAAATGAAAACGTTACTTAGTATGTGTACTGTGTGAGCTATAGGGAATTAGGGCCACCAGGTGAAAAAAGGTGATTATGGTATGTAGTAAAGGGTATCTAGATATCGTTACTCTGATTTCACAACTATTGGGAATTAGTTTTTTCTTATATATATATATATATATATATATGTACATGTATATATTTTATTTTCATTCCTCTTTTTGCAATGGTCATGACTGCAGCTGTGGGTGGGTTGTGGGAAAAGGTGTGTGTGTCTGTGTGTGTGTGTGTGGAAGTGTGTATGCGGGTGACGTGTGGTTGTGGTTGTGTTGCATTGGCGCTGACTCTGGCGGCTAGTGGGCAGCTTGCGGTCAGGCATAGCAGAGACGACTGGCATAGCAACAAGCTAAACAAATGGTCAACCATTCGCTGGCTGTTGCTGATGCTGTTGCTTCTTCGACCTGCCAGGATCGATTGGGAAGGTTGAGCAATACTTCGAATGTGGCTTGCACCAATAAATTGCGGCTTTTGGTGTGGAATTGAGATGAGGACAACAATAGATGAGGAATCTTTGTGAATTGCTGCATCAGGGATAGAAAAGAGAAGAAAAGAAAACGAAATGAATGAATGAATGGCAGCATTGGGCTATTGAATGAATTCAATGGTAATGACTAGTGAATGATAACCAAATAAAAGAGAAAACTCATTACGGGCGCAAAGGTTGAATACTAAATGAAAATTAAAGCGATCAAAAAAAGTATATAGCTCATACTTTAATCTGCAAACCCATTTGAATTGGTTTTAATTACTGTCTAAAAAAAATGGAGACAAAATGAGCTGAAACTTCGTCTCAGATATAGTTTGTTTCGAATTAGAACAAGACATTTTACCGTATCTAATATTAAGATACTTCAATCGGTCTAATTTATATATCCACCAATCTAACATTTTAAATGTCATTATCTTATGTTGTTGATGTCGTTAATCATTTTCATTTGAAAATTCTTTCCTATGACTGTTATTAAGTGTATATATTATATTCTCCAGTTTATATACGCAATGATTGAACAAGATTATCTATAGTTTTTGTTGCTAAAGCACGTTTAAAATTTAAACGAATTGATTGTGTTGCCTTTGTTTAAGTAAGATTCGGTCGAGCAAGGTAAATGTAGTGATAAATTGAGCACGTGGTGTTCTATCTACTGGGATTTACTACGGGGGCGTCATTGGCCCAGTGGGTGGTCTGTATAAATTCCTAACTCTATAAAGATACTTTAGTTTAATTATTGTAAATATTTCATTTGAATTTTGCCATTCGAAATGCAAATGCCTGTTTAACCTTCGCCTAGTCAATATAAATTTCTTGCTAATTGACTTGAGGTTGCCAATTGTGCATTATGGCATCTAACCAAATTCCTTTACTAAGCAGCCACCACCCACCCATTTACTCTTGTAAGCTGTCAAATAGTAATCCATCTTGTGTTTTTCACTTCGTTACACTTTGGCAATGTCGAGAAGAAGGCTCTTCGCTCTCTCTCTTATAGCTATTGTATGTGTGTTTGAGTTTTGAATTGTGTATTTTCTATGATTTTCATTTATTTGCCTATTTTTTTTATGGTTATAATTTTCAATTTGCATTTTGAGTCATCGCAAAATTATTGCGAAACTATGCGCATCGTATATTTGTAGTTGTTGTTGCTATTGCTGGCATACGCTGAGTGGCCAATAATATTTGCAATTATTTATTTCCACTTGTACAAGCGACGTGAACGTCGACGGCGCCGACGACGACGACGACGACGACGACAACAACGATTCGACTCGCCGGGTTATTGCCAAACCGTCGAAATATGTGCTATGAATAATATTCTCTCATAACGCAGCACTGGGAGTCCTCCACCCCAGGTCCTCTAAGCGCCCCGCCGCGCCGTGTTACCCCATTCTACCTTACGATGCGCAAAACGTGCGAAAAACTTTTATGTTCTGAATGATTTTAGTTTTGGTTTTCTTCTCTTTTCTCACTCTGTGTTTTGAAACAACTTTGAACTTTCGTTTAGTTGATTTCTGCTCGGTCGAGTCGATGAACGAATGTTGTCCATCCAACAACATGACGACATCATTACAAAATTTGCAACACACGCGCAACATTTGCTAGCAATTAATAAAAATTGCAATTGCAGCCAAACCCTACCCCCACAGCAGACCCCAACACTCTTCCTTCCTTCCGTCCTTCCTTCTGTTCGTTCGTTTGTCCGTCCGTTCTTCTTTCCATCCTTTCTTTTGGGTTTTCCGCTAATCATGATTTTTGCATTTTGTAGTTTCATGAATGAAAATGTACAGTATCTCGTCTCGTTTCAATTGGTGTCCAATGAATTGCAATCACACTCTGAGGCGGCGCACATGTTAATTAATTTGTAGATAAAAATTATGATTAGCGACATGTTTGCAGCTGCTTTGAGTTATGTGCCCATACATACATACGTACACATATGTACATACATAAACATAAGAAAAATATATATACATATTTACGTATGTGTGTACGTGCATATGCAATAGCCTTGAGCAGTGCGTTGACCAGTGCGGCGTATACGCAATGTGGGCGCCGCCTTAATTAGTTGACATATTGTGTTTTGCTTTTGTTGTTGTTATTGTTGTTCCTCTTCTTCTTCTTCGTCTTCTTTCTCTCTTTCTATCTATCTGTCTATTATTAATATCGTTTTTGTGTTTTTCTCGTTTGTTGCTATTCCTCAAGTCTAATAATTTTTTGTTGCTTTCTTTTTCTATTCTCTTTGCAGGTAAGTTAAACAAAGTCATCATTTTGAATTGATTAATCACAAAAAATGAAGATACAAAACGCATTCCTTTGGGAAAAGAAAAGAAAACAACTGAATACCATGTGAAAGAGGCATTCATAATAGAAAATCACTGGATTGGTATGTTAATTATGAAAGAGCTGATCGAATAGTTCAATACTCTTAGATCTTGAGAGTCAACTATCGACTTACTTTTAAACTACTTTGAACTTCTCTTAAATAAATTCCTCAAGTTAAACTATCTATTTATTTTTGTAATCAGCAAGGATCATACTTAAAAAATGTTGACTCAAGGAACACAATTTTGTAACTTGGTTACATATTTTGAATTCCTAATGGAGTTTCTTTCTCGAAACTCATTATGTGTAGAGCAGGCCTGATATCCTTTTGCCTAACATTTAACACACAAATCTTTATTGAAATACCAGCAGATAACATTTGAACATGAAATTTGTATCAAAAGTCTTTGCTGAGTATTCAAATGGGGTCGGAAAAGCTTCCTTCTGCCTGTTACATACATTTTGGCGACTTTAATATACCATTTCACCCTATGGGTGTATGGTATAATTATTAAGGAAAGAGAAACATTAATACTACAATATATACAATGAGCAGTTGATTATAGTATTAATATTCACTATTCTTTTTAAAACAAATTTTACGTAGTCTTTTCTAGAGACGAGAGACCCTACGCAAGGGTATCACAAGAAGCGTCTTGTTTTCAATATCATAACAAACTTGACCGACGCTGGCTAGCAAGAAAAATAGAAAACATACAAAAAAATCGAAAGAAAAGAAGAAGAACGAAAACAGAAAGGAAAAATGTTGACGTGCAAATTGCAAATGATTGTTGGCCAGGCACAAAAGTTTTGGCGTCTGGAAAACTACGCCGACGTCATTAGGAGGTAACAAAATATTGCTGCCTATGCTAAATGCCACAATCTGTAAGTCTGTGTGTGTGTGTGTGTGTGTGTGCTCTGTGTTTTGATGTTGTTTGTTTGTTTTAGCCAACGTGCGCTACACAATCACATAAATACATACATTGTACATACACATGTGCAACATCAGGTGGGGAGAAGGCAAAAGGGAAGCTGAAGCCGATCAACAAATTCGCCTTTTGCCTCTGGCCTCTGGCTTCTGGTTGGGGCTCTGCATGAATAATTCATCTCCCTGTCTGTGTGTGTATGTGTGCCCATCTTGCTTATTTCAATGTTTCATGCATAATTAAGCATTTTTGCAATTAAATGTATGCGAATACACACACACACAGACACGCACACAGCAACACACACCTTTAGCTTCTTAAAAATCAATCTCTTTCTCTTTACCTCTGTCTCTGAAGCCAGCCACAAACTTTACTTTGGTTTACATATAGATTTTGTCTTATGTGCGTATGTGTGTGTGGGTGTGTGTTATAAGATTTCCACAAAACGCCGTTAGGGAACCCAAAAACTTTTCCTTTCACATACTCGTAACTTCTAAACATCTGAGGAGTGGCTGTGGCTGCGGCTGCTGCTGTGGCACTGACAGTAACAGTGGCAGTGGGAATGTCGGTTGGCCTTCTGGCCAATCTTTCAGGGAAGTTGCCAAAAAGAGCCGCAGAGGTTAAAGGTTAATAAATGGAATTGCTAGCAATGGGAATAGCTCTAGCTAAAATAGAAACTTTCCTACTTTCGGGCCAGTGAAAGTAATCAATAATTCTTAAAAGGTATAGAAAAGCATAAACATTAAGAGGACATCATCATAATATTGCCAAATTGTCAGAAACTTTTTGTGATTTATAGAAAAATGTATGTATGTATGTTGTATTTATTTATTTGAATGCCAAATTAATTTGTTTTGCTCAGAACTCTCTAAGAATTCTATTCAATTAAGATAGACTACAAAATCTGATAGAAGCTAGTTGAAAGAATAATGAATTGACTATTTGTTACATTTACATTTTTATGTTAACCTTTTATATGTGCTTAAGGAGTAAGGAAAATATGTTTGCACATTTCGTCTGTTTCATTGGTTTTCCTACGCGTTTGAGCATAATATATACAATCAGGTGATTTCTTGTCTATATAAATTGTGGTGAGAACTATAAACTAAACTGATATGTATATATGTACATATGTATATTGGTGAATTTTTTTCTATTAGTTTTTTTTCCTTAATTTTTACTTATTTTATCTTGAAATTTTGTTGTTGTTGTCGGTTTGTTTGAAACTTATGTTGACTGTCCGTGTATGTGTGAGTGAGTAAATGTATGTGTACATATGTGCGTATGGGGATGTGTGATAAAAACACATAAACAAATTATTTAGCCCTGAATTGTTTGCCAAAAAAAAAAAAAGAAAAAGAAAAAAAAAAAAAAAAGAAACTGCTTCATTTCTTTCTTCTGCACATTGCCGGTGTTGTTGTTGTTGATATTATTGCTGTTGTTGTTGTTTCTTATTATGCTTTGTTTTTATTGTTTTGCCGGCAACAATGGGAAGAGCAGACATTCGAGCAACAACAATAATAACAACAATAGCAAATTAAATGTATTAAACTAAACATAACACGTTGCCCTGCCAGGCTAGCCGTCTTTTGGTCTATAGTATTTTTCACACAATAAATGTGTAGAAACAGCAGCAACACAAACAACAACAACAACTAAAGTAGAATAACAGCATCAATAGTCAACTTTAAAATTCGACATTGTAGATACCCTTTAAAACAAAATGTAATATCCGAGAATTTCACAAATGCCACTCTCTTTTCTCTCTCTTCTAGTTCTATTTTAGTTTTAGTTCTATTTTTAGTTAAACTCTCGTCCTAATTTTGTATCTTTGATATACCCTTTCGGCTATAGGGTATAAAAACTTGCGAAATATTTTCCACTTGGCACGCAGCAACATGGCCAAGAAGTCCTCGAGTCCAATCGACTTTAGTATCTTTACACTTTTAATTTTATTTATTTTTAATACGATTTTTCGCCAATTTGATAAAAACTATAGACAAGAGCAACGCACACATCGTGAACGAGATTTGGTAGGGCAATAAGAGGATGTTGTGGGAGGGTATGTAGAAGAGATTCCCGGTCAAGTGTTTATAAAGCAGTCAGATAACAAATTTCAATTTCAAATGCAATAACCCAACCCATAAGACACAATCCTATGCCACTTGACACTTGAGTAGCTGGAGAAACTTTTAACTGTGTGGGACTGTGGATCGGGGTGGATAGGTCTAATAGTTAAGACTAATGCCACGCCCCTCAGAGCCAAGATGTGGGCATTGCCGTCGCCGTTGTGGTTGCCGCTGCCTCCGCTGTGGCTGTGGCTTGTCGTTGCACTTGCCAAAATAATCAGCAAATGTTCTTGATTATAAATAGTTTGGCAAAATGTTTCGATGCGGATGGATGTCGTTGTCGACGTCGTCGTCTCCGTCATGTAGTTTGGATAGTTGGTTTGGGTGGGTTTGGTGTCTTCTCTTGGTCTCCTCTTTTGTGTATCATTGAAAATTCAATTTCAATTATTAGAGAGCGTACACACACGTATCAGAGCGTGTGTGTTTCTGGGTTGTTTGTGGTCTGGCCTGTTGCTGTTGCTGCTGTGGCACTTAAATGTCACATTTTGCTATGTGGATTCTCATTTTCTTGGTTCATATTTTTGCAAATTAAATTTTTATTGAGCGTATCGTTTGGGCATAATTAATTTTAATTGAGGACACACATTCGGCCTGGCCTTTGGTTTCCATCTATTTATATAGAATTGGTATTGCCCAAGAGGAAGAAAAGATTGTCGAAATTTGAACGGCCATTGAAAGAAAGACAAAATAGCCAAATGGGCCATCAAAAATATAACATGCCCAAACATATTGGATGAAGTGTCCACAAGGAAGGATGAAGGATCCACAATTGGGTAAATGCATAAGTACCTTTGATAAAGGTGGCAACCTTAAACTACAGTGTTGCTTAACAATTGCAAAAACATTGCGCATTATTATGAAACTTGAGTTTCTTTGAACCAATGGGTTAATGCACAACCTGACTTCCTATCTACTCTTAATGCATTGTTCCCAAAGTGTTACAATGTGGCAATGCATCCTGTTGCACAGGTAGGAGGTAGAAAATGGGGAGACGTCATTACAGGTAGTGCTTTGTATGCAAAGCATGTCCGGCAGCCCAAGTCCAGACACATGAGACGAGTCCATGACTGGAAGACTGTGTATGCCCTGTGTGTGTGTGGTGTGTGTGTATTTGTGTGCCTGTCCAATTGACTTTAGCCATAAAGCAAGCAATTGTTTGGTTAGGTACCAATACACAGCAGCCAGAACAGAGCAGGGCAGCAGCGATGGCAAAAGTAACCGCAGGCGTTGATGATGCTGACGTTGGCTCCAACTCATTTGCATGCAACAGTCGAACAAAAACAGCTTTAATTCAATTTCAACTGCTGTTGCAGCAGCAGCAGCACCAGCTCCTCTCTCCCACCTGGCTACCTAGCTTCGTGTCTACCACTGTGCTTCATCCGCTCGAAGCTTATTAGTAGCTATTGTGTTAGACTTTCGCTCTCATAATAACAAGAAGGAGACAGTAGAAGCAACAAACAATCAGCGCAATGAAGCGCAAATATGTCAACAGCATAGAATTGGCTAAAAATCTCACATAATGCCAGTTAAGGCGATGACGCGCCCACCTCAATCAGTCAGGTAGTCAGGTAGTTAGTCAGTCACTCAGTCAGTTGGTCAAAATCGAACGTCATCATTGATTGAGCACGCTCTCCCTCTCTATTTCTCTCTCTGTCTCACTCACTCACTCACTCACTCTCACCCAAACCTATCGACTAGGCGACCATTTCAGTTTGCCGGTGTGCGCTCCCCACGCTGGACGCTTCAATCAAAACGCTCTTCGTATACATTTAACTGCCTACCTGAAAACCGTCTGACTGTTCGGACTGATAAAGCGCGCAAAAGCGGCATTAACCGATTGTCTAATGACTCGGCAAACGCTTTAGCTGATAACGATTTTTTGTTTCTTCCTTCTCTCCTCTCTCTCTCGATATTATTATTATTTTTTTGTGTTGTGATATCATTTTGTTTTGTTTTGTGTTCACAATTGATATGCTTGCTTAAGTTAAGTTTCATTTATTTGGAAAAATAAATTAAACTAAGTAAATACCAAGTGTGAGAGTTTGATGATAAGCAAGCACTTCACGCTGTACTAAAGTGAAGCCATATTTAGTTCAGTTTAGTAGTATATTTTATTGCGAAAATAAGGTTAAATCAAGTTCTAATTTTGAATTTGAAATTCAAAAAGTATGTTATGATTCACAGCTAGTTAAGGCTGAAATGGATTATGTTTTACTGTGACAACTCATTGAACAAAAAAAATCCAATACGGAATAAACCATTGAAGGTAATCATTTATTAATAGAAAACCGAATAACGTAATTATAATGAAATCATTTATATATAATCCAAAATATTCTATTAACTTGTCGAAATTGTCATAGAAATTTGTAAAGTTAGCTGTGAAATATTTATATTCTTCAAGCCAATTAGCTTGTAATTCCCAACCGGTTGAAACCAATCGACTTTTACAATATATGACTCAGCGTCATTTATCGCTCTCTTACCCTCTTGGTACTCTACTTCTCTTACTAGTATTTTCTTTCTGATAAGGCCAACAGGCAAACAGTCTAAAACATATCGCAGGCCAAAATAATATTTCAATGCTCAATGCCAAAACTAGAACATTGCCTAGTTGTTGTTATTGTTGTTGGCGACCCAACTAACACGTTCTTTTATTTTGTTTTAATTTTTTTATTTTGCTATTTTGTATTTATTGGACGTTGCTTGAGCTTCTCGTCCGCGCTACTGGCAATTGGTCTCTCTGACACTTGTCAAGAGTTGCGATAACATGCGAAATTTCTGCCAGCTAATCCAGCTAAAAAGGCAATACCACTTTATGCATATTAAAAAAGAGCGTTCACTATAAATTATTTATTATACTTATATTTTGTTGTTTTGGTTTTTGGTGTAGTGTGATTGAAACAAGTTTTCAATATTATGACCAAAATTGTGTGAACAAGTTGCTGAACAACCGCAGCTTCTTGCTGTAGTTTTCGACTATACACTTGCCAATGAAAAGGGATTAGTCACTTTACCTGGCTGTTTGAAGAGATTAAATAGTATCTCTTTACTTTAGCTCCATTATCATTATGGGAATGTTTGTACTTATTTTTTTAAATATTTTTTTATTAATTGATACTATTTTCTCAATGACAGATAATATGGGAGTTGTGGTTTCCTGATACGCGATATTTTTCGATATCCAGGATATTATAATCCTGTTGTTTACTGTTGGCAAATGATTGGAAAACTTTGAAAATTTTCTTTTATCGATCGCTCAATCGACTCAACAGCTTCATACATTTTGTTTATAAAGAGTACAGAGTGTTCGATAGAATTCGTTTTGGTTTTATCTTTCCCTATAGTTCAAATTCTCATTAGTATTGATGCGACTGTTGATTTTTCTAGATGTTGGCTGGTTCTTCCTACTGTTTCCTCCACCTAACACATTTAAATGAGTTTTTGTCTATGACGTCTCTGCGTATTGTTTACAAATATACGTTTCAATTTATAACAATTTAAACACCCACCGAAAAACACACACATACATAGATCGAACACACTCATATCGAACAGCAACGACATATGGCGGGTGTTTGCGTTTTTATTTGTTCCCTGGCGATGATGTTTTCTGTGTCTTCTGGCGCTTGCATAATCCTCGCTTGTCGAAGCTGTCAGCAATGATGTTGCTGCTGTCTCGTTGTTGCTGCTGCTGCTGTTGCAGCTGTTATTGGCATTCAAATGAATATGTAAAGCTAGAAACAAACAGAGAAAAAGCGGCAGCAATAAAAGCAAATAAAAAATCGTGGCCTCACGTTCTACGAGAGAAGTTCAGTAGGTTAAATACGTTTTCCTTTTTTTATTTCTTTTTTTTTTTTGTTTTTGTTTTTTATATGCCACGTGACTAGAAGAGCAGAAGAAGTAACTTTGGCCTTTAAATTTTTGCTCATTTGATTTATTGTAATGTTAGGTAAGGTAGGCAAGGAAGATAGAGAGAGCTGTAGAGGGCATTGGACTGGCTGAAGAAGATAAACTGGAAATAAAACTAAATGTTTATGCAGTCGACAGACAAATTGCCAGGTTAAATGCGAGGCTCGTACGACAAGCATCGATTATGTTGAATTGTAACGTTTACAGCATCCTGTTTCCTGTAGAGCTTGCCGAAAGGCAAGTTTGCCATAGCATACTTTGCGGCGCGTTGTTTCGTGTATTGCTGCTGGCATACAGCAGCATACATAATTGATGTTTAGCCAGAACTAAGCAACCACACACACACACACACACACACACACACACACACTCATCTATTCGATGGGAGCATCCTTCGACTGGCAACTTCCGCCACAACTTCCGCTATGCTTTGAATGATTAGTTTTGGTCATGGCAGGCTGCCTACCAACTGCCTGCTTTTCTTTCACTCACTGTTGCTCTGTTGCTTTCGGCCATAAAATCAACTTAAGTGCTTCGGCTTAAGTCCTTTTCGTCGTCGCCGTTGTCGTTTTTTTTTTTTGTTTTTTGGTTTTTCTGTATTTTTTTTTGTTTTTTGGTTTTTCTGTATTTTTTTTTTTTTTTTTTTTTTTGGTTGTGGTTGGCTGATTCCTTGGTTTTATTCTATTATACAATTTGGAGAGACTACTATATAGTTTTGTCAACGCCTCTTCGCCCATCAATGGCCCCCCGAACCTATTGAAAGTGCGTGTGTATTTGTTTTATTTATTGATTCAACTCTTAATGCTAACAACAAGAGGCTTGGGGCATGGGTATAGGAACAGGCGTGGACGTGGGTGTGGATGTGA
Source organism: Drosophila paulistorum (assembly GCA_018152135.1). Lineage (NCBI taxonomy): Eukaryota > Metazoa > Arthropoda > Insecta > Diptera > Drosophilidae > Drosophila > Drosophila paulistorum. The sequence continues at coordinate 19,854,906 of JAECXG010000690.1, forward strand.
ATGTGGGTTAGTTGCGGCTGCGTGTGTGTAAGTGTTTTATTTGTATTTCTGTTTGATTGAAATTTGCATTAAAACAAGCAACAAGTTTCAAATTAATTTCAAACATATAAAGGAAGCCACACAACAGAAATTAATTAAGTAAATAACTAAAAATTAACAAAATTCACACACAGCTAAATTTTCTATTTACATTGCAAAAGGCTAAAGGCGCACAATACAAATGTTAATTCTTGCAATTTCAATTAAGCTGGCAAAAAAGGATTATTTCATTTGATCAATTGATTGATTTTCATTTGATGAATTAACGAATCGAATTTCAAAGTCATCTCACCACTTGATAGATTTCTCTTTCAATCTTTTCAAAGCACTTTCAAATTGTTTTATTGCCTTCTCTTAATCATTGCTTAAATTTATCTAATTAAAACAATTGATAGGTACATATTTACATACAAAATGTATATAAAAGAGCCATTTAGAGCAAAGCATACAAATTTTAATTTACTTACTTGTTCTTCAAATAGTTAATTAGCGCTAGAACAAGTCGCAAGAAGGCAAAGAATCAACTAACATCACAGTGCCCGTTTTTGGCATTTGTTTTATGACAAAGTAAATGCAACTAGTGATGAGATGTGTGAGGGAAGAATAGCTTCCAATGGCTAGGCTTTTAATCTGTATCAAAGTAAAAATTGCAAATGAAATGTTTATAACTAAACTGAGCGAGTGAATGAATATTATATGTAAGCCTTCTTGTAAATTTTGTAGCTGTGGATTGAGCGAGTGTTTAAAATAAGTCCAAGGGGACTTAGCTGCCTTATTTTATGCCCTTGCAAAAAGGGTATATTAATTTTGGTCAGAAGTGTGCAACGCATAGAACGCACGAGTTCAAATAGCCATGTTCGTCCGTCCGTCCGTATGCCCGTCCGTCTGGATCGATGCGAACTCCTCCTAGACCGTTAGAGCTATAGAGCTGAAATTTTGCATGTAGGCTTGTATATACTGCAGGGTTTGTATATCTCAGATTCAGCCGGATCGGACCACTATATCATATAGCTCCCATACAAACGGCAAAGTCACGAACAGTGACTTTTCTGAGTTGAGTTTCACCTATAAACAACTGTGCCAAATTTGATCAAGATCGGGTGACTATATCATATAGCTCCCATAGAAACGATCAGTCGAAAACAGTGACTTTTGTCAATAACTTCTTTACTTTTAATGCGATTGCCTTCAAATTAAGCATTTGATAGTTAAATATACCTGTTAATGACTGTGCCGAATTTGGTAAAGATCGGGTAACTATATCATATAGCTCCCATAGAAACGATCGGTGGAAAACAGTGACTTTCATCAAAAAGTTCGTTATATCCTATGCTAAGATTGAAGGCCGTTCTTTCGCAAACATTAGACTTTTTGGATAAAACGATTTTATACTTTGATGGCTATGGGTAAGGAAAGAATTACCAAAACAGTTGCAAGGGTATACAAACTTCGACACGGTCGAAGTTAACCACGGCCCTCTGGTTTTTAGATAAAACTGTTTCCACTTTTGCGGCTAAAGATGAGGAAAGAGTAACAAACAACTTGTAAGGGTATACAAACTTCGGCACTGTCGAAGTTAGCCCCGGCTCTCTGGTTTTATTTTTGTTTTAATGAAATTTTCCTTTTACGCATCATTAAATCTGCTTTTAGGATAATTTCCTTTTTTCTCTGTTTCCGCTTGACACTTTTAGCCAGCAGAAGCAGAAATAGCAGCAGGAGAAGTAACAATAGCAACAACAATACACATTAGAAACACCTTTGCCATTTGGTGAATTCAATTGTGTTTGTTGTTTTCGGTAGAGCGTGAACATTGCGCATACGCCTAGTTGACACGTTGTAATGGTCAGGGCGTTTCTCCTTCAATTTGAAGCTCAAAAGAACAAAAAACAAAAGAAGAAAAGCAAACGCGAAGTGAAAACAAAAGAAACAATTTGTGACTTATAATTAGAATTGGCAATGGCTTGAATGTTTTGGCCTGCGTGTGGACAATACGTCGCGCCAGGAGAGACGATAGCATCCAAGCTATGCTGCAGCAATGCAGGAGATGATGGTGATGGTGGAAGAATAAGCAGAAAGTGCTGCCTGCCATGCCAAAATCTGTGTGGTGGGTGAATGTGTGGTGGAAGGCAGTGCGATGATGTCGCGTGATGTGCCTTTCGTTCTGTTTCTGTTTGCAATTGGTTTTTATCAGCCATAACTTGGCCACATGACCATTTTACCAGTCCGGCCCAGTTACTTACTGCTACTGTTTCAGTGTGTTGAAGAAGATTTGGTTCAAATTTCTAAAATTAAGCACTACAAAGTTGACAAGGCTGAGGCAAAGTGAGAACCATTTTAAGCTATTTTCAAAAAAAGAACAAAACCATTTGCCAAAAATAAACACAAACTGTACATTTGACAAGTGCATGTCACAGTCTTGTCTTCTCTATGTTGGCAAAGGATATACACATATATATTTATATATATATATATAAAAAGGTTTATTTATATTTTTGGTTTAGAGCTAAAAATGTGCGGCAATAACATTGCATAACTTGAGGCGCGTCTGGGAATGTCGCTGCTTAAGCATGATGCAATTTTTGGCCATCAAGTGCCAAGATTTTTCATCGAATTTTACATTACTGTCGCGACTATTGAGATGAAAACTCAGTGATTCGGCAAATTAGAATTATAAAATTCAAAATTGTTGAATGGGATACAACATACAACAACAAAATAAGGGGCTATCAATTAATTCTAACCTTTTAATCATTTTGTCTTTAATGAAAAAAAAAACCTTGATAGGAAAAGCTTGCACTAGCTTTTTAAAGCTTACGCTAAAAGTGTCCTTTAACTGAACATAGGCAATCTTCATAAAACTTTTGAAAAAGCGGCAAATAGAACAATGTACAATGTATAGTGCTAGGATCATTGAACAAGTATAGATATTGCATGACGATTTGAACTTCCCTTGACTAATGTTTAATGATTATTCAAAGAATAGCAATCATTGTTATATTTAATATTTATTCTTCACTGATGTGAAATTGCTTTAATTACTGAAAAATCTTATCATGAGTTCTTTTCCTTTTTTTCTCTCTCTCTTTATTTTTACTTTTGTCCCTTCTGTTGTTCATTTGTTTCGGTTTTCCTATATCACAAACTTTATTCTGCGTAAAACTAAAGTTTCTCATCATAAATTATTAGTTACATATTACTTAGAATTGAGAAGTTGGTTGCTCGCTCTAGTAGTTTTCCATACAGTGCGTCGTTTATAGTAGGGTATTAGTAAGTCGCAGACGTTTTCAGACTATATTGAAAAGAATTATGAATAAACAAAAAGTTTAAACACATTTTCAAGATAAGCATATAGCTCATTTCACTGTATCGTTCTACAGGGTATACAAACTATGCGCTCCGCTAAGTATGATTTCTATGGTATGCTGCAAGGGGTGGGTAGGGACAGAAAAGAGTGAGGTGTGGCAGCAGCATATGTTGTGAGTGTGGGTGGACGGATGGGAATCAAGGGACAGAGAGAGGTGAGGGACTTGAAATGGGGCTGTGTGTGATGCCGACAAACTAGGTTACTTGGCAGTGTTTAGCATAAATAACTAGCACAGCACGGCAGAGCAATGAGCACTGAGCACTACATTGGCGTCATTGGCTTCGCCACGAAAAGGGTGAACATTAAAATAAATAAATGTGCTGAGGTAAAGAGAAACAAAATGAGTAAAACAAAACAGAAAATGAAAATATATTTATACGCACGCTCGTATATATACATATATTATACATATATAAAGCAAATGCAAATGAAGTGACTTCTCTGTGGCAGGCCAAAGGAAAATCTACTTGCAAAAGTTCATTATGACCAATGCAATGGAGGGAAAAACTTAATGAATTTTCAGCCAAGTGCTGCTCCATGCTGAGAGTGAACTTGTTGCACGGACCCACAGAAACGAAACGACAGCAGTAACAGAAATGAGAAGTTAAAGAAAAGTGCAATTAAAAAAGAAATGCTTGAAAATAAAGTGGTAAACACTTCGCTTCGGCTTAGATAGAGCACCAAATGCTGAAATCAGAAGGAGAAGCTGACTTTCCAAGAGTTTTTGAGATGCATTGGTTCAATTCAATTGTATTTAAGTAGTTATAAAATCAATTTGAAAACTCATCGACCAGAACTGACTTGATTTTCGCAATGAAAATTCATTAAAAGGGGGGCCAAAATCTTTTTTTTTAACTTTTCTCATTGAAAACAAATTGAGCTGAACAACAGCGTTTCGGATTGAATTTCTTTGCTATTGAACTAGAATGAGTTTTTCAGTTTATAGGTTAAAGCTTTAATTTAGACACTTTATGTGCTCATTAATCTCAATTTCGATTTGATTGTTTGTTTTTATTTTTTCAGAGTCTACGCACAGCGTGGATGGCGGCCCAGCATCGTGGCGTGTACCGCTCGATCAGGATCTATTAGACACGCTAAAGGGTAATTTTCCCAGTTGGTTTAAAGGCAGCTGCAACTCGCCCACTGCAGCAGCATCAGCAACAGCAGCGGTAGTTGGTACGTCTGGTATAGCGGTAGGAAGTAAACAACATTTGATATCACAACCGAAACATCAAATAGTGGCCACCAGTGTTATACCAATAAGCATTGATACCAAATCGACTAGTAACAGCAACCATAATACACTCCAGCAACAGCAGCAACAGCAACAACATCAATTGCAACAGCCACAGACAATCATTTTAGGTAGCTGCTCATCATCAGCCTCGCCCGCCTCTTCCATAAGCTCAATTTCTTCCAAAAAATCCAATAGCAGCAGCCTGAGCAGTTGCAGCAGCAGCAGTAGCAGCTCATCGAGTTCTAGTTCTTGTTCGAATTCCAGTTTGAAATCGGTTAGTGCAGCAACGGCGACGCGTTTCCTTAATAAATCCACATCCACATCGCCTAACAAGAGTCTGGCCAGGACTCTAAAGGCCACACAACAAAAGACCCACAATAGCCACAATAGCCAGAAGCAAGTTGGCCAATTGGTGAAATCCTCATCGTTGCACAGTTTAAGCAGCGGCAGTAGCGGCAGTGGTTGCAGCGGCAGTGGCAGCGGCGGCTCCCCGCTGCTGGCCACCATATCAAAATCACCGCTAACCGTTGAGCTAATTTCGAGTGCCGCCTGCAACGGCCTGCTGGCCACCAGGCTCAGCGGCAAGGCCCTAGAGCACACATTTCAGGACATCATATTACTGCACGAGGCCTTCGACGATATGTCAGAGGGTATGTTGAAATATATCAACAATCTTTCGATCATTTTCGATTCTATAATCTTTATTCTTTGTTTTCTTAATCAGGTGAACAACGTTTGCATGCTACATTTCTGGGCAGCAGCGATGATGGCAACAATTCGGACTGCTATGATGCTAGGCAATCACCACCAAAAGCTATTGTTGATTCCAGTCCGCTGCAGCCGGCCATGGATAAGAACAAAGAATGTGAGTACAAGAAACAATGTAATGCATATATATATAAAAGCTGTGATTACCTCTGTGAACTCATAATGGACTCATAAGGCCTCGTTTTTATTTGAAATTCTTTGACTATTCGATCGCCTTCTACTTTATTTAAGTTGTATTTGAACGTTGATCAGTTTGAATGTTTAATCCCAACAATCGAAAATTGATTGCACTTTTGAAGCTTTTATCTATGGTAATCGATACATGGAATTCTATAATGTTTCTAATAGTATATACAGGAAAACAGTATAAGTCCTGTTTATTGCGGCCAAAATAAGATACATAGATGTTTTGATCAAAATTTTCCAAAATTAAGTACTTGTATTGTCATCAAGAATTCGATAGTAACTCCCACTTTTTATTGTTAGAATCTATATAGAAAATCGACGAATCCTTGCTGTAAGTTATTATATTATGATTTTGGTGAGGGTTTCATTGAGTATTTTTTGTCTAGTTCTAGTTCACTCTATTTATTATACATAGGCATAATAATTCTCTAGAGATATCGAGATGCGTTGCGACACAATGCAAAAACTTTAAGCCCTTTTTCCATGTCATTAGTTTTTAGTTGTTTACAGATTTAGTCTCAGCCACTACTACGCCCACGCCCATTTGGCCATCTTTTTCTTGGCGGCTGTTTGGCATTTGTCAACTTGTTTTGTTTTCTATTCTATTATTTCATTTGTTGTTGTTATTGGTTGCCATTGCTTAGTCATAAATGATGACCAGCAGCAGCAGAAGCAACATCCACATCATCATTATGACCAGTCAGAAGAGAAACTTTTTTTTTTTACTTTACTCATAATTGAATATTTCAAAGAGAGAGCGAGAGAGAGAGAGGGAGAGAGAGACGAAGGAAGGTACGGGTTGTGGGGGGTATTTACAAGAGCACACGGTTTTAATGAAGCTGTCATTGCGCTACAGGCACTTAAGGCGTTCACTTGATGTGCCACGCCCCCCTACAACAGCCCCAGCACACAGAGAACTCATTCATAGTTGAAAGAGTCTACAAAAAAAATACATACATAAATATATATATTTTTTGTCAACAATTTTCCTTATATTCGTTTTCTTTTGTCATTTTTGGCTTGGCCTATATATTTTTTTTTGGCTTGGCATGTTTGAGTGAAGAGAAATATACTTATTAATTTTGAATGGTCGCAAGATATTCATGTACATATATGTATATATCGCATATGTATGTATGTTTGTGTATGTGTGTGTGTATGGGCGGCACTGCACATTCGCTAATAGTTTTGACAGTTCTTGTCGCCTGCATTTGGCCCAAAACCGGAAATGCTCAGGCTCACACAAATATATAGAGATAGGGTGATGTGCCCTGACCCTGGTCTGTGACTGGGGCTAAAAGGCTCTAAATATTTATACAATTTCATTTCGGTTAGTGTTTTTTTTTTTCTCGTTTGGGTTCATTTTTGTGCAAAAAATTTCCGGCAGGCAGCCGAAAAAGTTATCTAACAACAATAAACTGCATATTAGCAATAGCTAACAACAACCACTAGCTATAGAAATGGCTGCTGTCGCGGTCAGTATAAACATTTTGCAATTTGCAACCAAAATTTATTATAAACACATGGCAAAAACGAAGCAAAGAAAATCAAAATCGAAAAAAATAACCAGAAAAGCCGAAAAAGCGAAGCGTCGGCGCTGCAAAGGCAGGCACTGCAAAATGTTTTGACAAATAAACACGCTGCACGCGACTTGAATTGGTCGGTTGGTTGATTTCTTTGGTTTGGTGCGTCGAAGAAGATGCCCATGGGCGCCAAAAGGCGCGCATTGACTAAAAGGAGGCCGGAAAAAAAGGGGATGCCAGGGAATGCTTCTCCTCCGCCTTCAACTATCTTCACCCCTGTTGAAGCCATGATAAATGTCAATGCAATTTTTCGAGAATTTTGGCACAAAAACACGGTGGTTGTTTTTTTTTGTTTTTTGTTTTTGTTTTTGTTTTTATTTCTATTTGATTTACTGCATGAACCAAATCCTCAAAGATTTTCATTCACATTTTGGCTAAATGATTTTGTCTGACAAACTTTAACTACTATAACGAACTCTAAAAAAAAAAGAAGTTTAAAAACGCTTGCCGTAAGATTAAAATTAGTTGTTTGGCATTCTCCCTACTTCTCACCAAATTGTTGTTGTTTCAGATTCGAGCTGGGGACACCAGGATGTGACTTAGGTTGGTCTTTTTTTTTTTTTGTATCCGTATGTTTTTTTGACTGACTGTATTAAATTGCGGTCGGTCATTTCATTCATTTGCCTGCCCCTTTACGCGATGATGGCGTCTTAGTTTAACAAGAGCAAGATAGAGTGATTGAGATAAAGGGGAAACAAAGAGAGAGAGAGAGAGAGAGAGAGAGAGCGCCAGAGTAAAGGCGCAGCAAAATCACGTAATCGATTTTATAATACAAAAAGAAAATATTTGTGCCATGTTGTGTATTGTATTTTGTGGTCAGCCAACTTTTACCTCACCCTCTTTTTTCCCTGTCACTCCCTCTCTCACTCTTTCTTGGGGGACCCCTCTCTAGCCTCCATATTTCATTGTTTACCTGACCTTCGCCTCGGATGCTGGGCTTTTTTGGGGGTAGCCAGCGATTGGGAGGAGGGCCACAAATTTCACGTAGAAGGGCATCCACCCACAACAGCACCAACAACAACAACAGAAACATACAGATTGAAAATTTGTTGTTAGCGGCTACGTCTACACTTTTATTGCTTTCGCATAAAAACTTTTATGTGTTTAATTTGGAATTTTGTTATTGTTTTTATCAATCGCTTTGCCTCTGTATGTGTAGGTGTGTGTGTGCCTGTATGCGTGTCTTTTGCTGTGTGTAGGTAGGTGTAAAAACACAACGTAAACAGCAGCACCGATTTTGATTCTTCTTTTCCTTTTGTTGTGAGCAAAAGCAACCAAAAAAAAAAAAAAAAAAATACATTTATACATATATATATATATATATATGTATATCTACATTAATTTGGCAAACAGGCGTCACCAGCTAACAATTTTCTTAAGAAGAGGTTTCCTTCATCTCTCTCACTCTGTGCGTGTATGTGTGTGTGTGTTTGTGTGTTTGTGTGTGTGTTACATGGTCAAAATATTTGCTGGCTTTTGGCTTGGCGCATAAACAAAATCAAGACGCTGGCCAAAATGAATTTTTTATACATTTTATCATGGTGGCACACTTCAATCGTTAAAATGCGTGTCCATTTGATCTGCCACAGTGCTGGTATTATCTGGCATATCTCCTTAATTTCAAGAAATAACTCTATCCTAATGAGATTATATTTGAAGCCTTCTGTAAAATATTCGTTTTCAAGCCCATGTCCTTAAATTCTTGTAGTTGGAGCTAAGCATGTTCTATCTATTGGCTTTTAAAACGTTTCATGTTTTTACAGCAAACTTGGAAGCTTTATTAAAGATGATTAGATGACGATTTTTTGTTATTTCTTCTATTAGTCATAAGGCATATATGTAAATTCTGCTTCAAACTGCAAATTATGCTTAGATAAACACATTTACCTTAGATATACCTACAGGTTCTTGAAGTGATTAAATGTTTCTTATGCTAAACAAGTCTAGCCTTTTTTTTGGTAGCTTTTCTCCTGATGGGCGCCATCACTGGTCAACAGAGGCGGCAGCTGTCGACACAACGAAGACGACGCCGTCGAGACAATTACGCGCCTTGGCAGCTCTCTTGACGTTTTTTATGATGATTTTTCGACAAAGAGTCTAAATTGCTTTAATACCATCTCATCGTCACACTTTGATGTCGACTTTGTTTGTTGTGGCGTCAAGTGTTCTGCGTGTGTGTGTGTGTGTGTTCCTTTTTTCATCTCTTGGGTGTTTGTGAAGAGTCTTGCCCCAATTTGTTGTAGTTTTAGTTAGTATTTGTATCTTGAAAAAGAAAAACAAACTGATTAACGTAGCCTAAACGATAAATTTTAACCAATCCCAGTCGATGCATTGTGAAAATAATAAGTTTGTAGCCTTCCAAACATTCCTCAATTTAAGAATTCTACAATTTGATTTTCCCAGTTTTCCCATTCCAATGGAAAAGTTTCGTTTCTGACTCCTTCAAAGCCAAATGGTTTTGGACTTTATTTTAGCATTATGCAGATTCTAGAGCCATTTGCGTTGTGCATTTACTTGCTTACTCACATACTTACAAATGTATTGTGCACGAGCTTACATCCATGTGGTAGAGACCGCAACGGAAACCAACTTGCCAAATGCCAAAAGTCTGTAATGCATTTTCGGTTTTTTGGCTCTGGTTGTGGCATTTAATGCTTGGCCTTCCTTCTCTTTGTCTTCTGACAGGGCATGGACAACCACAAGCAGCCACAGTTTTGGTTAGCAAGTAGTGCACCAACGTTTATTCCATTCCCCTTTATCTTTATTATTCGCCAGCGGCACATAAGATTCTCCCTGTCTTTCTCTTTCCGTGTGTGTGTGTGTGTGTGTGTGTGTCAATGTGTGTTTTTATTTCATCTGCGGCTTTGGCTTGGAAATATTATTGCCTCTGTTTTGCTGATGAAGCGCATTATTTCGTTTTAATTAGATGACCAAACTGAACACACAAACACAGACAGACAGACACATTTTGTAAATCATTTAGCTAATACCTCGTATACTAATTGAAGTTAATGAGATTAAGACAACAGGTCGCATGCTCAATATGGCAAAACATAGACTAAAAGCCATCTGACGATGCATTAAAGCGAATCTCATACAAATATTTTGTCCAATTTAAGGTTCTTCTGAACTATCAATATAAGTCAAAGACAATGTTAATAATCAAAAATAGTAATTGTTCGTTACAATTTAAATTTAGAAGTCAGTTAATTATTGATGTAAAAGTTTTGATAGTTGATTTCGAATTTAGCAGAGCTTTCAGTCTAATTGAATTTGAACAAAGTATTATCTGTCAAAAGGCTAAGATTAATCCGTTTGCATTTAAGTATATATCTCATGCCCGTTTTTTGTTTGACTGTTGATTTGTTATTTAACATTATTTAACAGTATTTTCACATTGACTACATGTCAGGCTAATTGACATCAATCTGTCATTTAGCCGCAACAGTTGCAAACATAATCAGATTATTGCGCATACGCCCCATGGGGCGTCCCTTCAGTAACAGTTCTCTCTCTTGTTCTCACCTCCCTCTATTTCATTCAGTTTTGGTTTCGGTTTCTGTCTTTTGCTTTGGGCTTAAATATTGAATTTTCCTCTGGGTGCTAACTTTACACTCGAAACATCCCGAACGTACTTCCACACTCGCACACCCACACACACACACAGGCAGAAGTACATACACATAAAGATATTAAAACTTTTTCAAAATTGTGCTAATATCGTTGTGCGTTTTCTTTTCGGTTTTCTGTGAGCGTTTTTTTTTTTTTTTTTTTACCATTTGCAGCTGCCTTTTGTGTTGGGCGCGACATTTATTGCTTTGACTTGTCAAAAAAAAAAATATGCTAGAGCAAAGGCAAAAACCAGCAGAAAAAGTTTTGCACTTGATTTTCTTTCTCTCTTGTTTTTTCCCCCCAGCTGTTAGGAAGAATTTTTTATGAGCTTTATATGTTTTGATCTTTCCCCTCTTTTTCCGACTTGACTCCACTATCCCGCGTTTCGTATTGCTGGATAATTTATGTTATTTTGTGGTCGTCTAATTTGAGGTTTTTGATTTGTGTCTACAACTTGTTGGCCTTTGATTCTCTTGAATACAAGGCATATACCAAAACTTGGGAATATTAGACTCAAAAGGCAGACTAGACGATGAGTGAGTGAACAATGACTGGGTATTTTTTCTCAGTCTAACATCGAAACAAAAGTGTTTCACAAGTATTTGAATCGTAATGGCTAGTAGAAAAGGAATTGAAGGATTTCACAAATAACACTAGGATTTGTGTCTACTTTCGCTTTAATGTAAACCTAATGACATTCTCCACACATTTTCTATCTTTGCAGCGCTCAAAGTGAAGCTGATGGTGCGGAGGCCGCATTCACAACTTGTCGAGCAGGGCATCATACCATGTAAGTAAAAGAAAAAGAAATCTGACAGAGGATGTGACATATTGTCACAGTTGTCCATTTAGTTAGCCGTTAAAATTAGATAAATGCACGGAAGAGAGAAAGACAGAGAGAGTACAAGTTTTCCTTTTTCGTTTGGGAAGGGGAAAACGTGCGTATAGATTTACCTCTCAACTAAGAATTACATTAACCTCACAGATACCATCTGCTTTTATTTTCTTTTTAACCGAAAAATTCAAAAAGTAAAAAGCCTGGCAAAAAGATATGCAAATATTGTCAAACATTTTCAATGGCTTTTCCCCCCAATACGCATTGAGAGTTTGAGACAGAGAGAGAAAGAGCAAGAGAGAGAAATTTATGCACAAGCGAAGAGCGCAAAGCGTAAAGGAAATGCGTACCGTTAGCTGAAGAAAAAGCAACCGCCGAAAAAATCAACAAAATACGCAAATTCACAAACTAATTCAATGCTCTGCTCAGAGCAGCCAAAAGCGAATTTGAATTTAAATGATAAATTTTCAACAAAAGCCGCCAGCCGCCAGTTGCCAGTTGCCAGTTGCCAGTGGGTGAAAAAGTTGTTGGCTGGCTGGTAAAAAAAATGTAGAATGCTTCTGGGCGACCATCCAAAAGAAAGAAAAATAAAGAAAAAAGAAAATAATGCTAAAAGTAGCAGAGTAAACTTAAAGCTAAAATACAAAAAACAAATTAACAATAATGATGCCAAAAATAGTAAAAAAAAAAAAAGATGGATACTTCTCTCTTCCTCTTCCTTTTCTTTTGTTTATAATCCTTGAATATATATTCTCGTTTGTTTGTAGCTCTGAAAACATCGCCCGCCATCCATGAACAATGCAAACAACTGGAAAGGGCCAAAACCAGCGATTTGCTGAAGGCCAAAATTCAACAGAGACCCAATCGCGAAGATCTCGAACGTCTGCACATACTCGAAGAAGATGAATGTCACATCGATCCGAGTTTGGCGGAAAAACAGCGTATGCTTAAGAAGGCGCGCCTGGCAGATCAATTGAATTCTCAAATTCAGCATCGGCCCGGTCCCTTGGAGTTGATTAAAAAGAACATTCTGCATACGGAGAAACCGATCGAGAAGATTGTCAAGGAGGGTCTTGTCTCGTTCAAGGCCACCAGTGAAGGATTATTGACACGTCCGCAACATCCGCATAGCTATGTCACCTTCGATGAGGATTCACAGAGTTCGGGAAGCGATACGCGACAGACGCCGCCTCGTTGTGATGAGATGGCGACGGGGGCGGTGCCAGTGTCGGGTCCAACAGATGTATTGCAGGCAGCAGCTGCTTCGGCTGGCATTGTCACGGTGGCTCTGACCATACCCACAGCTAGTAGTGGTAGCCAATTGATGGTTAGCACGTCTCAGCAGCTCCAGCAGATAACCAATCACCAACCGACCACAACAACAACCGCTGCAACAGTGGGTTTTCCGTCTCCAGTGCCAGTGCCACCACCTCCACCACCACCACCCATGCCCATAGGCAATGTCTTGCAGTCAAATGGCGCCTCCATCAAAGTAAAACAGGAGACGGCCAATCTGTTTGAGGAACTCTGCCAAAGTGTGGCCGGCCCGACGGCCAGTCCTTTGGGTAATCATTTCCTGCCCATGCTTGCCTCACCCTGTTCCCTGGCGTCCAGCACTTCCACACTAAGTCCATTGTCTTCCATTGCCTCGCCCCCACCGCCGACAGCAGCCACAACGCGTCTGCAGCTACAACCGGTCTCCGTTAAGTCAGATGCACCCGGTAAGGATAAGAATCGCAAGAAATCAAAATCTAAGCCCGTCTCAAAGGCGCGCACCATCAAATTCCATGAATACAAGGGTCCACCAAGTGCTGCTGGCCAAAAACAAGATCAAACCCAGCCGGAGGAGACATCCTATCAATTGATGTTGGAGCAACAGAATTGTCTGCTCAAGTTTCTCGAGAATCTAAACAAACATCAATCAATATTGCCAGCATCAACAGCTGCAGCAACGGCGACGGTTTCAGCAGCTTCTTCTGGTGGTGGTGGTGCTTCCAGCAATAGCATTACGGTGACAACCAAAACGGTGCCCGCTCTGGCCCAGTCCCAATCGGCTTCAGCTCCTGCTCCCATCACTTTACCTAATACCATATCGATAACAAGTAGCGTGAGCGGAACTCCACTCAATTTCGGTGATGCTACTATGATAAACCCCACACCCATAGCAACACCCTCGCCGCCAACTTTATCGTTGATAGCGACACCACAGCAGCAGGGTTCAGCGTCCGTGACAGTGCCAGCGCAAGGGCCAGTAACAGTGCCAGTATTGGGTGCCAATACGATGACAACAGCGACAGCAACAGGTTCGGTGGTAATATCCGCTCCAGTTACTGCCCCAATTGTTGTCCAACATCCACCGCCTTTACACTCGCCGGCACTCTCCATTAGCTCATCGATACCACCCAGTCCGGCCACTAGCTATGCCGAATCCACCGCCAGTTCGATCACGGATATGACCAGGCTAGAGAAAATGAAAGTCTCAGACCTCAAACAGCATCTCAAGCGCCGCAATTTGCCCGTGTCGGGACCAAAGCCGCAGTTAATTGAACGCCTTAAACCATATTTGCCATTAGAGCCCATTGAATGCTCCAGTAATGCGGTAGTACCAGTCTCCAACACCGAAGTGATCACCATCAGTGATGCCATGGACACCAGCAATTGCGGTGTAATGGATCAATCGCAGCCAATGGCCATGTTGGTCACCTCTTCGGATGGGGGAATAGAACACGAGCAAATGGATGTGGTGCAACATCAGCCGCAACAGCAGCAGCAACAGCAACAGAATATGGATTCCACCCATTCCATGACGTTGCAAACTATATTACCGCCACAGCCACAGACTGCCACCATAATACTGTCAAACGAGGAATTGTTGCGAGAACAGCAACGGAAAATTGATGAATTGCAGCGCCAATTGCAGCGATCTCAACTAGAATTACAGCAAATACGCCAGAGGCAACACCAGCAGCAACAGCAACATCACCAGCAGCAGCATCAAACGGTAACAGCTCAGGTAGTAAATGCCCTACCATCGCAGCAGATCACCTTGATAACAACTACACCTAATGGACCACAGCAGACATTGACCGTGTTGCCGCAGCAGTTGGAGAAATCGATTCCCGCCAAGGTGGCAGTAAAAGCTACAGCCACAAAAGTCAATGGCGGTCAGCAAAATATTGGTCAAGGATTGATCAAGAAGCAGCCAAGCGCTAGTCAAATTGTCTCAACTAATACTAGCCATCCGCCGCCAATTAATCAAAAAATGGTTGTTAAGCAGCAGCTGGAAGCGAAAATACAAAAGCAAAAGGCGGCAGCAGCAGCTGCAGCACTACAGCAACAACAGGCAGCACTACAGCAGCAACAACAACAGCTACAACAGCAACAGGTGCGCCTGCTTACCCAAAAGACACAAACTGTACTCATTCCATTCAACAACAACAACAACAACAATAATAATAACAATAATAATAACAACAACAATCACAGTGCTGCTCCTTCTGTTAAGACAACAGCCAAGAAATCGAACGTTGCTAACACAACGACAACAGCAGCAGCAACTTCCACCACAATTTTGCAGACAGCGACTAAACCATCAGCAGCAGTAGCAACAACACCAACAACAACGACAACAGTAGTCACACCCTCTAACCAACAGCAACAGCAACAACATCACAACAATGTGGGCCTCGTATGGAATGAGGGAAATCAAACGATATTTCTTCTTGGGCTCAATGATCAGCATATGACAGCTCATACGATGGGCAACATTAGTTTGACAGCAACAACAACAACATCACCATTACCAGCAACAGCAGCAACTACAATGCCGTCAGCAACAGTTGCCAAAAAGCTTTTAAATGGTCATCAGCGCACAAATTCACTACCAAGCATTGTTTTTCCCATTGAGGCCAAGCTCTTCCATCAGCAACCACAGCAGCAACACTTGATCCAATTGGACATAAAACCAGCCTCAAGTCAACCACCACCACAATATGAAGAGGCCACCAAACAGTTGGCCGCTAATAAGGCAGCTGCCTTGGGTATGCATCCGCTGGTGAAGATCAAGGAAGAGCCAGCTCAGTCCCCAGCACCACCCGCCTTGGCTCTCTCACCGGCACCGCCACCGTTAACGGCAACAGCATCAAATCATCATCAGCAACAAGTTAAACGCAAATCAGGTGCCGGCATCAAGTCCGAACAGGTAAGCGATGTTTTGGACATACTCATTCAGCAGGGCGAATTGCCCGAAAGTGCAGCCCTTGAGCCGATCGCGACGCTGACACCGTTGCTGCCCGAGCTAACCATGTTCAATGGCAGAACTCCGACAATAGCTGCCGGTGGGGCCAGCATTGTTCCTCTTGTACCAAAGTTAGAGGCACCAGCCACGCCTCAGTCATCATCGGCAATAATGACGGGCCTAGATATACCCATGGACACTAATGAGAGTCAAGGATTTGGTCAGCCGGCATCATCGGCAGCGACAGCAGCAGCAGTAGCAACAACAACAACAACAACAACGACTGCTCATGGTTTCATTGACAGCATAGATATGGTTTCATCGCCATTGCAGGATGCTGAGAGTGTTGCTAAAACTTTGGACATTTTTCTTGAACAGCATCGTGCCACGCCCCCGCCCAGTAGTACACCGCCCAAATGTATTAACGATAAGCCATCTCAGCAGCAAAGCGGCCAACAACAACAACAAAACCACCACCACCACCACCACCAACAACAACAACAACAGCAGCAGCAACAATCGAGTCTATCGGATGCCAAAATCAATCATTTCGATGAATTTGAACTATTGGAACTCATGTCACAGCAGCTTGAAATGGATATTGGTGATGATTCAAATAATTATTGCACTAGCAATACAACGGCCACCACTTCCATATCATCCTCGTCAAAGGGCAATAATAATATGCGACGCGATCTCAATCCCAGTCTGCAGCCCTCTATCAATGAACTGCTCGATGCCAATAGTCCGGATAGTGTGCTCCTGAATAATAATGCTGGAAACGATGTTGACTTCGATGCGGATAGCTTTGTGGCCCAATTGAGTCAACATGTCACTGGTGGCAATGGCGTCGGAGTCGGTGTCGGCGTTGTCGTTGGCGCGAACGGCAACAGCAACTCTAACAACGGTAATGGTTCCACCTGCAATGGCTCTGTGGACACGGGACCAGTTGTCAACGGTCACTTTAATGGCACACCCATGGACTGTGACGATTTCGAGAGTACTCTTAATTCGTTCATGCAGGCGGTGACTCAACCTCAGGCTGGCCCACATACCAATGAGTATGTATCCAGTATGGCCAATAGCATTGTTGGCAATGTTGCCGGTGGCAGTAGCAGTAGCAATAGCAGCACAGTCCAGGGACCAGTCGATGCCTTCAATGCCAGCGGGGATATCTTTGATCTATTCAATATGGATGACTATAAAATGAATTGGGCAACAGATTTTACTGTCTGAACTGAATAACCATAATCATTTAAAACCACAAACACCATCAACACCACATTCGCCCGGGTGGTGCTCACTTTTCTCAACAAACAAACAAACAACAACAACTCCAACACCAAACAACAACAATTCCTGTATAAAAAAAAAAGAATTCGTTCATACAAAATCCTATTTATTATTTTCTAAATGCATTTAAAACATTTGAACGTTAGTTAAAAAACAACAAAACAAAAATTGCAAAACTTTACTATTTCCAACAAACAAAAAAAAACGCAAGCCAAATTGCCGGGAGAACACTCCAAATACACACAACAAACACACTCATATAAAACACTCCCACATACTCACTTACAACAACATATCTGCTGCCTCTACTACCACTACTACTAGTACTACATCTGCTTCCATATCCCCATAAGCGAGGATCATTCAGTAAGTACTTCGACAAATATCAATATAGTTCAAACATCAGTCAATCCTTTATGTGTGTGGTAGACACTCGTCCGATAGCACAAAGATTGCGTGATGCAAGAAAGTCGCAGTTGCCCTTTGTCCGAGCTTAAATGAATTATGGTATTTGGTGATCAAGTCCGCTAGCTTCACTGTTTCCTCGTCCGATATCGTTCAAAATGTTTTCCGAACTAAAACTATAATGCAAATATATTGACTAGTCCAGTTTTAAGTTATGGTCATCTAATGATAGTCAACCTTTAGCATTGGTTGAACTTTGCTAAGCTCGCTGCTAATTGAGCGACCCTCGTAGAACGACATAAAAAAAAATACACCAAAACAAGAAAAAACATAATTTTTTTTTTTTTAAATGCATAACACAAAGGAATAAATCATTAAACAAAACAAAAACTAATAAACAAAAGCCAAAACGTTGTAAAGCTCGATAAAATGAAAACAAAAAAACAGAAATGAAAGAAAAAGAAAAAAGTACATGTTTCTAATTAAGGTCATTCCAATTTGAAAATAATGCGAGTGAAATCTAACTAAAAATAAAACAAAAAAAAAAAAAAAAAAAAGAAAATAGAAAAAAGGAAGAATATTTGTATCTAACGAAAGCAAGAGAGAGCACAAGAGAAATTTAGAGAGAGAAAGAGTTGAAACGGATTTGGAAAACATAAAGTTAAGTAATGACGAAAATCAAGTAAAACACATTCAAGAATTTTGTTTTAAGTTCTATTTAAAATGAAATTTAATTTAAACATTTTAAAAGTATAAGCAAAATTAAAAAAACAACAAAAACAACACACATACACACACAAAAAAAAAAAAGAATAAAATTAACAAAAGAATACAATTTGAAAAAGTATTTCCTGCAAGGAAAGAAAACGCCTTTAAAATAAAAAGAAGAAAAAAAGAAGTTGATGGAAAAACACACAATTAAATTAAATTAAAGTAAAGTTAATTTAATTAATTTTAAACTGCAGATCAATTTCATTTCAAGCCTTTTTAAGCCAATTAGATGAAAGAAAAGTATAAATGTGCCTTGTTCGAGGTCTCCAATATTGTAACATTGTGACAAATTTGCCGAGTTCTACACAAAATCATCTGAAATCACAAAAAAAGTTAGAGCAAACAACATCTTATATGAGATTTTAAGTGTGCTTGCCAAATCGTTTAAGCAATCATTCCCATGGGATCTGTACTATATAGTCATCGTATCATTGCAAGTTGTTGGGCCAATCATTCTCATAAAAGTCTTGCAAGTATCAAGTTTAAGGACTATCTATGTTCTTCTGTCTTGAAGTCTTCTTGATCGATTGCCCTTCAGGCACTAATAAAAAGGGAGGAGCCTTTTACACAATATTGACTTTCAAGTTGGTAGTCAGGACTGATAAAGTGTATATAATATGCAAAGGTTATTCACTTTTGAAGTGGAAATTTGTCAAATATCACGGTATTGGAATTGAGAACAAGTACAGTAGATTTAAATTAATTAAATATACAACTTTTTTTTTTTTTTTTTTTTTTTGTTTGTTAAGGCAAAAAACATAAATAAATTCCGCTACTTAAATTAATTTTTAAATCAAATTTCTGCAAATGAATGAGAGCGGCGTGTACTTAACGCACACACTTACATATGCATATATAATATATATATCGATACCGATCTATATATATTTATATATCGAAACTTATTCGGCAATAAGGTTGATTTTGTAAATGGAAAAGCATGCAAAGCATTCTGACATATTTTTGAGTTTCTGCTCATTAAAAATTAATATTAAAAAAACACACAATTTAATTAATTAAGCAATTGAAACATTTCAAATCGCGAGAAACAAAACAAAAACACAATTAAAAATTGCAAAAACAAAACAAAACAAACAAAAAAACCAAATCAACTCATTATATAAAATTTATATATTTTTATATAACTGTATGGGATACATACATAACTAATTTAATTCTCGATCTAATTGGATCGTATAATAAAATTAAATACTTAACACTTGTTCACTTCTGCAAGTAAAAAACGAAAAAAAAAAACAAATAAATAAAATAATTTAAAATAATTGAAATGAACAATCCATTTTTGAGCAGTCTATGAACTGTTTCATCTCTCTTTTTTTTTTGTCCTAGTTGTAGATAATAATAATTCAAGTGAAATGCTTAATCTAAAAACTAAATACTAATCATTGAGGCGCTTTAAACGTAAAATCAAATAAAGTAGCTATTAAAAAAAGAACAACAAATAAAAAATTTACAAAAAAAAAATAGAAACACTTTTCCATTAAAAACAATTTCATTATTATTTTTAATTTTAAAACTACAGTTTGCTAAAAACCTTTTTAATTGTTTAGTGCAGAGATTAACTCATAAAATAAATAATTGTTTTCTTAATTTTAAAACCTAAATCAATTTATATACAATATATATAATTAAAATATAAATATATCTTTTTTTTTTTACAATTATCGGTACGGAATTAATATATACATAATTTAATGTTGGCTTGAACAATTTTCTTTGTGCGTTGCGTTAAACAAAACAAAACAAAAGTGGAAATAATTGAAAAAAAAAATGTTCAACACTTAATTTTAACTATAATATATATAATATATATATACACAATAAAAACTCTATCACATCATTTTGGCGTTAAAGTTCTTTTCTTTTTGATTGCCCTTTTGTGGATTAAAAAGTGAGTTATAACATTAAGCGCAAGGAAATGAATCGGCAATTAAAACACATAAATACAAAAGAAGTATGTGTGTATGTATATTTAAATGCGAATATATGTATGTATGTATATACTATCATTTTTCCAACAACAAATCATGCACAAATCTTAATTAACTCATTAAAACGACTGTGTTTACTTTGTGGCCAAGTTGAAAACTCGCCCAAGCATAATAAATGCTCATTTAAGCGCATTAGACAGACCAATGGTGGAAAGCAACAACAATGGCCCAGCTGATAAATTCAACATTAAAATTAAAATTAAAATCAATGACAGTATAATACGCAATCATAATGATTTTATGGCAACCACAGGATGCCGTCAGCAACAACAAGTAGAGACCGAAAGCGAGATACATATTTGACCCAAGGCAATGGCGACAAATTGTATACTCTAAAAATTTCGATTAGATATTTTCTGTTCAAGCAGTTTTTTGAATTCGGTAGTTTAACTTAGTTGAAAAAGTATAAGAAAAAGTATGAAAAATAGTGTAAAAAAATTAAACGATCTCTGTAGTTTTAGTGATATTGAAAATCGGTTATAGAAAACCCGATTTTGTTTTAATAACCTTGAATTGTATTCGATAACAAGCGGAGATGTAAATTCTCTTCCATATTCGTATATTTACATCTCTATCAAGCTGAGCATGTATAAGTATATGTACTCTTTTTGTGTATGCGAAGGGTATAACAAGGCTTATCATTAGCAAAAGCGGCCATTGCCTGATTGGAGGGCGGTTGGTTGGCTGGTTTCGTGTGTGCGTGTGGGAGAGCAGGTCGTTTGCAGAATTTTTGTGTCCCTTACTCTGCCAACAACAGGAGCATTACAGTTGTTGGGTCTGTTTATTTTTAGACCCGAAACAAAATCAGCAAACAATATGACGCAAAATTGCAATTGGAGCAGCAGTAACTGTGGCAACAATATAATATGACAACAACAGTAACGGTAGTAGTAGCAACAACGGTTAGATGAAAAGCAATGGAAGTAACAACAGCATCGGCAACATCATCAGCCTGAAGGATGCTTCACAGTTGGACTGCTGCCAAGCATTATGGTTATGCCACAGGCCATAGTTGCCACAAAAGATAAACACACACATATATACTTAGACAAGCCTGCTGGGAGCTATATGCATTATCATAGGCGGAGGTGGACTTGTAAACAGAATTGCGGTTGCTCATGCAAGAAGGAGGCGCTAAAATAGTATTTGTTTTGGATCACGTTCGTATGCGATCCGTAAGACAATCAATAAAGGTAAGGATTGCATAATTAAGGCTTGAAATCTTCGATGACCTCTAATACTCTTAACGTCTTTTAAGTGTTATCATCTTTTGTGTCTAACTTTGTACATATATTACAGTATGATTATAAAAGATGGCTGCAAATTCAAATCGCCACTTTAACCGATAACTTTTAGCAACAACTGCAAGAATTATGGACAGGAAATGGAGTAGAGCGTTAGACTGGTAAGTCGTTTATGCTTACTTATGATATGTATGTTATGTATGATAGAAAACATTTTCATGTTATGATTGGAACATAATTATTGTTCGACGTTTTAAAGTTTACAACATTTTTAACTCTCAGTAGCAACGTCTTTTCCAGTTCCATGTGAAACCCCCGTTTCCTGTGGACGCTCCTGAGTAGGACCAATATTATGGCCATCGTCATCGTCAGTAGCAACAGCAGTAGAACATTTGTATTGATGTTACAGTAGTTGCTGCTGCTGCTGTGTCCTTTCATAATAAACTTCCATTTACTTGGCAGCTTACTCCGTTCTAGCCAAAGCAATCATTAAATCTCTCTGTGGGTGTGTGTAGGTCTTTGTTTTCAAATTATTGCAATTTAATTTCTAAATGTGTGTATTCTGCTTGTGTGTCTTGTATGAGTTTTTAGTTATGACATCTTGTTCTGTAATTTTATTGATATTGTTCTTGATTTAGCAATGGGAGAGAGAGGCAGAGAAAAATTCTCTTCAGATTGCCGACATGAACGACCTGAACGAAACTGTCACCTGAATGGCATCAATAAATTTGGACATTCATTACGGACACAATTAACATGTAGTTTGACATGGATACTGGAATTGATTTATAATTGGCATTCACAGGAGTTGAATTTCTTGTTTTATTTCAAACGAATTTCATACCATCTGCCCTTTACTTTCCAAAAATAACTTAACAAATCAATTTTGTTTATGCCGATGTAGAGAGCGAGAGGGAGAGAAAAAGATATTTGATACGTTAATGGGCTTGTAGGGAATATTTGTGTATACATCCAAATTAATTTCAGACTTGCCTTTAATAAGCAAATCAGCATTTAATAATTTGTTTTTAGTTTAGTTTACTAAAAATGTTAAATTCTTTTGATGTATATAAGAATTTGCTTTCAGAATTCATTGATTTCTGCTATCATGTCCTTTAAGTTAAATGACCCTGAATTTGATCACACGTATAGATCACTTCTATGAGTTTGTTTTAAATTTGTTCTTGGGAATTTCATCAATTGAATTTGTAATATTATAGAAAATAATTCCATCTCAGCTTGAATCAGTTCTTCAGTGTATCATGCGTATCGATGCTTAAATTCTCTTCAAAAGGCAGTCTACATTAAATACTTAATTATGCTGTGATACGGCTTTACTGAGATATACAAAATTGAATGTTTTTATTTGATAGTGTATAGTATTTAGCTTTTTACATTGTGCTAATGTGGTTGCCTGTCACACACCACGCAACAAGAATCGAATTGACACCAAACCAGAAAAACGGCTGCTCTAGGTGCCAGCAACAGTTGCCCAGCAATTTTCCACCCTACACCCTCGACTCACTCTCACCCTGCGACCCTGCCTTGCCCGGTAACCCCTAGTCACCTTGTGGCTGTTGTTTTTTTTTTTTTGGCCCCACCCACGTATTGAGAACTAAATTTATACAGCTGACTGTAATTTGCGTTATTAAAATGGCGTCAGTTGCTTACCAAAGCGAAAAGTTTCGCCCCATCGTGACTGACAGACACCACCACCCGCCTAACCTCGTTGGCGCCCTTGTCATTGAAGTCCTGTGGGTGGGTGGGTCTCTCTCTCTCTATTCCAGTGTGTTGGTGTGTGTTGTTGGGGTGTTAGCAACGCTCTCTAATTGTGTTTGAGTTGAGACTTGATGCGCTACAAATAAGGCGCTTCGACACAAACACAGACACACACACAGACAAAGTGATTTTATATAATTTTTACGATTTTACAGAAGGCAAGGAAAAACTTTTTCTTCGATTTCAATAAAAAAAAAAGTAAAATGTTGACTTTGTAATCGCATTTGATATAGCGCCCACTTGCAGCGGCCAGACTGAATCCTCTAATGAGCTTCAAATGTCTTGGCTTTTGCGTTAAGCAACAAGTTGGTCCTTACTCACGCCTACGCTTTCTCTACCATGAGACATTCGCTGCTCTCAACCTTCTTGCCATCAGTCAAACTGTTGCTTTGGCTTGTCAACATTTCATTTCGATGAAGTGAAAAAGTTTTCATTTGTTTGCCAGACTCGGTCATAGCTACAGAGATTGATGTTGATCAATATCCACTTTCTCGTTTTCTTTCTTTCGTCTACGACGATAGCTACTGAGAGGGGTGATGTAGGGGTTTGATGGTGTGTGCCTAACAAATTATGACCCACTTGACAGCAATTTCCATGCGCATTATTCAGACTTAATTACTTTGTCAAATAAAACATTTAAAGCCTCCCTCTTTATATATATACATATATATTTATATATATTTGTATACTTAGCTTAAGGCCTCTAGCTAGGGCGGAAGCAAAGGCATTCTCGTTGTCGTTTTTTTGGCGGCTTTGGTGTGAAAATTCAATTAACTTGGCTCTAAACAAAGAGAGGGGGAATGGTTAGACAGCGAGGGAGAGAGTGAAAGAGAGAGAGACTCGCTGACTTGGTTGCTCCTGGTCGTTTTTCTGTTCGTTGTTTTTATTTTTTTGGCAAAACTATTTACATTGAACATTTAAGAAAATGGTGGGCAAATGGCAGCAGGCGTTGGCTTGTCGCCATCTTAAGGGAACATTTACTCAAGTTTATGCTAAGACCACTTGTCGTCCCGGCAAATTGTTCTAATTAAGCGCAGACACAGCAAAGCTGGCCAGCAGACGTCCACGGTCCAGGTAAAATGCCAAATTAAAATCGTAATGAAGCACTTGACTTTGTTGTTGCCCTTTTTTTGCGTTAGCCCTTTAGAGATACATTTCGAGAATGTAATGTAAAGGGTATATACAATAAGACCATAGATTTGGCAGAGAAAATAAGAGGCTATATCGTAAATAGGACGAGATTCCTCTATAAGTCTTACTTCAACCGACAGTAAATCTTCAATATATATATCAGAAAAGTTTATGTAACTGTAACTAGTAAACAAAATCAAATCAAACAATTATCTTTTTAAAGACATATTCAATGACTTAGTGTATCAAATCGTCGTTACCTTCTAACCTTAAGTAAAGATTAGTTGTGTTGTTTTTTTTTTGCTTTTGTGCTTTTGCTTCTGTTTGCCTATGTGTGTGTGTGTGTGTCTTCAGTTGCCACTGTTTGGCCTCTTTCAGGCGACGCAATTCGGATTCAAGTGGGACTTAAAGGCACTTGCCCGTTGCTCCAATGCCACTGAAACCATCTTCACTTCCATTCCCGGCGCCACCGAGACAAGCCGAGTTTTCTTTTTATGATTCAACATAATTAAGTTGTAGCCAAAAGGATTATGCGGGTGGCGGATCGGAACGGGTGGCTCACTTGCGTCTGCTGCCGCATGCTCCTTTCTATGTACATTAATTGAGTGTCATGGCGAATCGTAGAAAATCAGCTTAAGCATTTAGTTGACATAACCTTCAGGCAGTAAAAATGGCAAATGCCGAGTACTAAGTAGCTACTCGATATGACTGTTGCACTTTCAAAGCATTTTCCACACAATTTCCACCCCCCAATTGGTAGTTAAATAGGTTTTTAATCCGAATTAATGCCAGGCAATTAGTAGGCAATCGCGTTCGAAGTGAGTAAACGCAATTGATGCAGATGACAGCAAGATTTATAACTTATCATTTGCCATTAAATTGCGCACGTAACGAAAAGTATGCAATAGTTTGTTTTCTTTTGTGGACTCCCCTGAAGCATTGACCAAAGATAAATATTTGATATACTTTACTCCGCACGGTTTGATTTCGTTTGTTTTATTATTATTTCCTTGTTTTTTTCTGTTTTTTCTTTTTTCCTGGTTATTTTGTTAACTAGTGAAAACTTTTTTGCCGCAGGATATGTGTGTGTGTGTTTGTGTGCTTACATGTGTGTGTGTGTGTGTGTGTAAGTGCAAATGTTAAAAATATTTCGTGGTTAAACAAAACCATTTGCATGAAAATGTTTTACTTCTACTTTGAGTTTGTTTGCTGGAAAATTTTCTGTTTGCTTGCGCTTGCACTGCTAATTGAAGCAGAGCTGAGTGGCTGGAAAAAGTTGCGTCTCATATTTCATGAGGTTGCCCCGCTCTTCTACCTTTATTTTCCTCCCAAGCAGCCATCAGCCCGTACGCTTGCGGGGACCCGGAGAAGTAGGCAACAGTTTTTACCATTCTCTTGCTCTGCTTTGCCCAAAAATGTGGGCAACAGTTTTTTCCTCTCTTTCTCTCTCTCTCTCTTTCTTTTTCCTTCTTTTCGACTTAATGGCTGGCCATATAAATGCAAAAAAAAGAAAAAGAAAAAAAAAAACTCCGCCATCGCCTGTAAAATGGAAAACTTAATCTGAAAAAATCAATCTGCAATAAAAATAAAATTAAGCAAAGGATCGTGAAAATGTGGAGATGGACACAGGCACAGGTACAGACCCTTCGGGCAAAACGAATGAAAGTGAGAGTAAAAACAGAGAAAAGGTGTATGTCAGGATTACGCGGCATTTCGTTGGGCAGGCGTGAGTGGGTCCTTACAGCATCAGCAGTAAAGGATATTCATAAATAAATATCTGCAGGCATACAAATTGATAAGCCTGCCTGGCCTGGCTGTGTCTCTGGATCTGGCTCTGGCTCTGGCCCCGGCCCCGGCCTCGGCCCTTAACCTGGCCCTGGCCTTGCTGTCTGTCACGAAAAGACCTCCAGCAACCCTCAGCTAAGTAACAACAACAACAATGCCCAGGCATCTTAATCGACACACGCTGGCATACCTTTTTTTTCTTTGCACCAAATTCTTCGAAATCGCCAACATCACGATGCCGACGACTCGTTCAGGACCAACGTAAACATTGCCAGTCAGCCAGCCAGCCCACTACTACCTTTGTGCCTTCCCTTTGCTTTGTTTTCGGTTTTGGTTCTTATTTTTTTTCCTTCCTTGCAGCTTTCTAATGCCATTCGTCCTTCAACAGGCGCTGCTCCTTTCACACGCAATTTTTTTTCGTTCATGCCACCACCGTTTTTTTTCCTTGGGTTTTTCTTCTCTATTTCTCGTTTCCTCTTGCTTTCGTTTCGTTCATTCCATCTTTTCTTTTGCGCCCATTGAATTTTATTGTGCGCTCAAATTGTTTTGGTATTCAAGCTTAAAGCACGCGAGTGCCTGATAGCCAGCCTGCCTGCCTTCTTGTAGGCCGTCTTTCCTGCGGTCCCATCGTGCCAACCAGCCAGCCAGCCAGCCAGCCATTCAGACAGTCAGTCGATGTTTTTTGCTCCTGTCGATGTTTTTAGCAGCCTTCCACTATATCCTGTTGCTTGTATGAAACGCAACCAGTTGAATATTTCCAGTCGGAACCTCTCTGAGCTTCGGCTAACAAATCGGCTTTCAATGTCGTCTCTTGAGAGTCTCACTCTTACTCTCATTCTTCGTCTCTCTGTCTCTTTCTCTCACTCTCTCTCTCTATCTCTCATTCACTTGGCTTGTTCTCTCTGTCTCTATCACAGTCTCTCGGTTTTCGGCTGTTGCTCCTCGTGTCAGCTTGGCACATGTTTAACGCGCAATTATTTTGGTCCTGTTGCGCTTTTTCCCATCAATATGTGAGTGTACCAATGTGTGGGTTTGAGTATGTGTGTGTGTGAATGGCTTTTGCCAGTGTCCGTGTGTATGTGTGTGCCTTGAGTATGGCTTAGTTTATATTCAGATAGAGTCAAGTTGATGTTATTTTTAAAATAAATACACAAATGATTTAAATTCAACAATTTGCAAAAAAAGAAAAAAACTAAAATGACTTCAAAACTTATTTGTGCACAAGAGACAACAAAATTTATTCATTTAATTTATATTTTATTGTCTTATGAAATTGTTAAATATAATTCAAAATTGGAATATGGAGCAATAAAGTTCAAATTTCCTGTTTAGCATTTCATAAATGCCAACAATGGTTAAGTTAGACAACAAAAGAAATGTATCAGGCAAGTTCAGTAGACAAATGCCTATTCCTAGCCAAATTGCATTTGGATTTTATGGCAGAGCGCAGAGATTTTCAACTAAAATGGAAATTTAAACAAAACAAAATTTATTGAAATTTATTACCACATACATAAATCAAATGGCTTACAAATTTAAACCAAATCAATAAACGGAACTTGAAATTTTAGCATTTATAGAAATTTGCCAATTTGCTTTGTTGCTTTGTCTTGTTTAACATTAATTATTAAATTCTTTAAAATATATGTATTAGGAATATTAAAGGAAAATTGCCTATTGGCATCCCGTGAACGACATTATTGCTTCATGCAAAATTTGTCCATTTGGAAATTCATTGGAATTCAAGTCGATTGAACATTTACCGAATAGTTTGCAAGGTCTTTCTGATTCATGCAAATATTTTGCAATACATACTTGAAATTTGATGCATTTATGTATATTGCTTATACCTTGTAAACTACATAAAAAATCGTTTATTCAACTGACAGAAGATATCTTTGGCTTCAGCTCGATGGCGTTGTGGGTGAGTAGATAAAGCGCTAGCCTTAGCCTTTAAGTGCTCCTTTAATTGTTTATTGTTAAACCATCAATTAACTAGAATGGTCATTTGAATGTTAATTTCACTATTGGAAAACTGATACTAAATCAATGAGTTACCCACCCAATTAATTTAAATTGCAATCTATAAATATTTAAAAAAAAAAATCGACTGTTACTTTTTGTAAACAACATTTAATTGGATGACAAATAGTGCAAACATTCCATTGGACCTGCTGGTCCAACTGGTCTCATACGCAATATAATAAGCATCATTGTCATTATAAGCATTGGCATGGGGCATGCAACAATTATGAAAAGTCTCCACTTTGTCGTTGTTGTGTGTAGAGTGAAACACACACAAAACAAAAAAAAAAAGGAAGAAAAACCAAAACCGTTTCAAGAGCGACGCTTACCTAAAAAGCTAAATGCGTGGGCGTACCAAAAGAAACGGTGGATGGGAACTTTGTTACATTGGACATAACACGCAACGCGCCTGCATTTCGCATCCAGGGAAATCGTTTTAGCTGTTGCTTTCTCGTACGGTCGCTCCGTACCTCGCACTCGCATTCGCATTCGATGTTTGCAAGGTGGAAATTGATATTACTTTTTAATGCTGCGCCAGCTGGTTTTCTCCACAAACGTTCGTCCTTAGAGTAGAGTCGACGGTCGACACCGTTGCTGCCTTTATCGTTAGCGTCGCCGTCGCTGTTGTTGTCGTCGTCGTCATCGCCATCGTCGTCCTTCCAGTCGTGGGCTCTCCATGTGAGTTGGTTTACGATGGTGGTTTCGCCAAACATACAATTTGCCTCGTCACAGTTCGAGTTGAGCCTTCTCGTGAGCAGGACACAAAGCGCGGAAGCTGTCCGCAGCCAGAGAGACACATTAGTAGCTAGCTTAAGCGATAAGGCGCCTCTCCGTTCTGCATTTCTGTTGCTTGGCTTCAGTTTTTTTTTTTCGTTTTTGTTGTTGTTGGCAAATTTTTTTTTTTTTTGTCTAAAACTCCCGGCCAGAAGAAAGGTGTGTTGTGTTGTGTTTGCTTGTGTGTGTGTGTGTGTCTTTCTGTGTGCGTTGTAAGAAAAGAACTGCTGGATCCAAACAAAAGCCAAAAGCAACAGCATCGTGCTTGCTTTTGGGAAGATGGAAATTATACACCATAAAATAATAAACGAAACAAGCAAAATAATTTCATAAAATTTTGTAAATTAAGCGCGCTCGCTACCTGCAAAAGTAAAATATTGTAGAAAACAACAAAAATGAACCAAAAATTCTTTTGAGAACAAACAAAAAAGGAACACGCACACAAACAAAGAGTACTTGAAACAAATTCATATATTCCTATAGCTTTAAAAGCCAACAAAACAGCAACTAGAAATATTGAGACAGGTGAGTGAAAGGTTTTTGTGTGTTCCTTTTTTTTTTTTTTTTTTTTTTGTTTGATGCCTGTCAAAAAATTGTTAGCTGAATACTTGCTAACAAATAGTTTAATTTCCGGTTCTGGCCATCAGAGGCGCACATCCGGTTTCAGTTTTATTTCCGTCTCGACTCGTCGTGTCTCTGTGACCGAGAATATTGTATGTCAAATGTATTTAATATATTGCCATTCAATTCATCATCAAAAACGAAATAGAAATAAGAAAATAAAAACGAAATTAGAGGAAAGTTAAACCAAATCATTGACTATATTGATTTTGTGCGTGTATGAGTGAGCGTGTATGTGTGTAAGTGAACTTCCTTCTTCCCGACTTCCATCATCAAGTTGTTCCTTCTTGGCCAAAGTTTTTATCATTGGGTTGGCAAAAACTAATACAAAATGTATTAACTGGGCTTAGGCTAGGGACTAACAGAGTGAGGACTTTGTCCTTGGGGGGGATTAGAGGCACACAAAAACAAAAGGCCCAACGCCTTTGGTCCAGAGTCTGTTCTTGTGACTACAAAATAAAACAACTTAATGAAGCAAGAAATTGAAAACATTATCAAGGCGATTAATTATTGATGCTTTGATGTTCGGTTGCTGGTTCTCCCGCTGCTGCCGTTCTCATGCTTTGTTAGCTAATTAATTTATAATTAAGTTAATCATTTGCCTGCTGGCCACCGCCATAGCATCAAACCCAATATCTAAAAATTTCAATTACATTTCGCCTTGAACTTAAACTTAAAGTTCTTAAATTCAACTTCATCTTCTGCACCTGTGCACACGCTTCGATTAAGCGTCTCAAACGTGACTGGCTTCCTATATCAATGGCAATCAGTGCCGACCAACCAACAACGCAACTTCTGAGTATGAGGTTTTATTTAAGAACCCATCGGATCCAGATTCCAGATATTGGTTCAGGTCCAGAAGGTCAGGTCAACTCTCGCTCTCTTTGTCATTAGTCTTAACTGTTCGCTCCTCTCACACCTGTGTCTGTGGCCATGTCTGGCCGAGTCGAAAGTGTTTTTATTATGCCATTTTAATTTAGATCCCTATCAATCAGTAATAAGCGTTTTGTGCACTCAACAATGAGACAAAACAAACATTAGCCATTAGGGTCAAGGGCATTAGCTTTATTATTATTGCCAATGGATATCATTTTTATCGATATTTACTTTGCACTGAGTTTTACTATCCTAGATATTAAAAAATTGTAAATGGAAATTATAATAAAATCACAATTTTTGTTGATTTAGGTAACTAGTTGGTGCCGATATTCCATGTGTCTTTATGTTGGTACCTTATTTCTTTTTTCTGTGCAAAATCCATTCAAAATATTGACAATCCTCTTGTTTTTAGCTTGAGCACACTTAAAAAACAATTTTGGAACAAAGAAATATTAAGTAAATAATTGGAAAACGGAACGATAGCATAAAATTGAAATCTTATTAATGATGTCAATATGAAATATACAAAATCAATTATGTTTGGTTGAGTGACCTTTTTAAAATTTCTGTGAGATACATTAATCTAGTCGGGAGAGTTGAAAAATTAACCCCGAGTCTTATTCAATTCAATTAATAGAAGTCTTGTGCGGTTCATTGATTACCACAGGAGAGTTAGGCTAGAGTTAATTCGATATTTACCAGCTCTAATGAATAATGATTTGATCAATTGTTTGAGTTCTTACCACATAATTCCTTTGAATGTTCACAGTTAATGTTGACAAAACCCGCAAAAGACTTTAATGATATTGTCAATGATTGTTATTACAAGATGAATAAATGTTATTTGCATATAAATGTGAATAAATCCATATGTATACATATGTATGTATATATATTTTGTGTGTGCGTGTGTGTGTGTTATTTTGCTGTCTATTTTTTATGTGTATTTTGCTTTTGACGTTTTAAAAGGAGTAAACAAAGTTGTTTAGTTTTCCTGTTTCTCGTTTTTTTGTGAGGCGGAGATGATATGCAAATCAAGCAGGACATAAACTCATTTCAAATTCCACACAACAACAAGAATAACAACAACTACAAAATCAACAACAATAACAACAAAATGAGAAGAATAGGCAAAGAAAAACCCAGCAGCAATAACAACAGCAGGAAAAAAACGTAGAAAGAAAACTCATTCGCCTCGTTTGCATAATTTGGCGCCTTATTTTGTTAGCAATTTATATGCGCAGTCGAATGACACACGCATTTTAATTGAAAGCAAATAAAATACACTATAATACATAATATGACAAGCCATAATCCTGACAGCAACAGTTATGCATGCTGACAGCTATGGCACGACCCACAACCGACCGACTGACAGACAAGCCGACCGACCGAACAGAGAGATGGAAGCCACAAGGACATGACCATCATCAGACAGAGAGAGAGAGAGAGAGAGAGAGAGATAGAGAGATAGTCCTACTGCCTAGTCAGTCAGCCAGTTCCACACATTTCTATGGGAATTTAATGGCATTTTAAATAACTGTACAGTTGTGTTTTCTTTCCATCAATGTGTGTGTATATGTGTGTGCACACCCAACATACTCTCTGTGTGTGTGCGTCTGTGTGTCCTGCCTGGCATGTCAAAATATATTCATTAATGTCTCCAAAGTCAAAGTGTTTAAAATGTTATACACGCTTTGGGCATAGCTTTGCCTCATCACAAACACACACACTCCACGGACACACACACCAAATACACCACACACACACTGACACAACATACATGCACGCTCTCAGGCTATATAGAACTTAAGCCTTTTGTTGTCTCTTGTTTTACTTTTCTTCTTCCTTCTTTTTTGCCTAACAGGGACATTTGTCTGTTTATGTGGTATTTGAATACCCTTTGTCCAAACTGAGGTACATTACCGCAAAACATGATCTTGACCAACTAGAACCCGTTTTGGTCCTTCTCATAAAGTTAATAAAAAGACCATTGACGTTTCGAGTTCAGCTTTTCAGGATCATTTTTATCGTATTCTACTGCTGCAATTTGTGAATAGATTAAAAATACGGAAAGTTGTGTAAAATTTTCCTTGACAATTAAATATTGAAATTTATCTTTGACTCATTTTACAGAGCATAGAAACTTCGTCCCAAGCACATAAAGAAGAGAAATCTGTTTGTTTGCTTGGTGGCTTTCTGTGTATTTGTTGTTATTTTATTTTTCTGGTGGCGTTTTAATCAAAAGCAAAAATTAATTAACTTTACTTTTCAGAGGACTCGTCGCAGTCACTGGCGGCACTTGTTTTTGCTTAGCTTTATTGTTATTGTTGCCATGTGTGTCTGTGTGTGGGTGTATGCGTGTATGGGTGTGTTTGTAATAAATAATAACACACATCTCGAAAAAAAATGCTAAATTGCTGCTTCATTTGCACAAATTTTTAATAAACCAGCAACGGCATAAAAATGAACAGGCAAAAAACATTTCACTGGACTTGATGAAGAAAAAACGAGAAAAGGCAGAAGAAAAAAGAAAACGATTCATATGTATAAATCGGAATATAGTATTTTGCATACATATGTATATGTATGTATGTATGAATGTATGTTGAAACAAATAACCGCCATAAAGCGCCTGTTGGCCGCAGACGCCAAATATTTATTTTACATTTTTAAATAAAGTCGCGCATTTTTGTTATATTTATTTTTTGGCTTACACAAATTGTTGGCTTGGCTGGCATGTCGAACGCATTCAACAAGAGGGCGAGTGGAATTTAATTAATTTAATTTCTTTGGCATGCCCCATTCGCAACGAACGAAGGGGCGTTAGGAGAGTTTTCGGGAGCAAGGACGACTGGATGGGCTGGGCTGCATTTGGGCCTTGGCGCTGGCCCTTTTTGTGTTTATTATTCATGCAAAAATTTGCAAATGCTTCAAAAAAGTGCAGGGTTATGCAAAAATCAAATGGCTCTAAATGAAAGAAGCTGGTACACACACACACACCCCCACACACACACATGTGATGCACTGTAGTCCCCAACTTGTCGCTGGCAGTTACCAACTCCAGCTTCTCTATTTACTTTCTGCGGCTCAACGAATTTTCAATTAAAATGTTTACTCACTGCCGCCACTCTTCTCCTCTTCCCCATCTCTCCACCTCACCATCTCTTTCATGTTGATGTCATTTGCATATGCAAGAAATAGTTGAGTGTAAGTGTGAGCGTGTGTTTACAGAATATTTACTTTCTTGAATTTATCAAATACTTCAAACTTTTTACTCAGGGGCACTAACTAACTCTAACTTATCCTTCGAGAAATTTTATAATGATTTATCTTTAATTTTGAATTCTAGCTAAGAAGAGATTTCTTTCTTTGGTGAGGAATCTTTATGGCGTATTCCGTGCGCCTCTTACAGACTTGAGAAGAACTCTTTGTCGGCATCTGTCATAAAGTAATTCGATTTTAACCCAGTATTGTTACAATGTAGTTTTCTTTTGCTAAAGTAACTGCTCGACGTTTCCTTAAAATCAGTAACTTTCCTTGAATATATTTCCAATTATCAGATTAATCGCGTTGTTATACAACTACAAAACTAAATAAAAACTGAATAGGCTTTCACTTATCCAAACACATATATTGTTAGTTGGGTTGTGATGTATGTATATACCTACATACACACACAAAGACACATTCGTGGTCAATTTCGCTGTTGGTTTAAGAAATTTTCATGTTATTCATTTTGCTGACCATAATAACTTAATTTCCATATACTTCTGGATAATGGGAGAGAACACAAGAAGAAATCCGCGTCGCATAAAATGTTACAAATTTTACAATTTCCTTATGCCATTTTCTGGATTTTCGGTATAGCCGTCGGCAGTTGGCATTGCCATTACCGTTACGCGGACTAACCTTAATATCCGGCAAATACACACAGGGGATGGCGAGGGTACGTAAACGGAGTTTGGTGGGGGGACGGGGACAGACAAAAGGTAGATAACTAACTAAGGCATCGCTTCGCCTAGCCCTGTTTACATTTTGTTAAACGCGACCCTGACCCGCAACATCCTGCCTAACCAACCAGCCACCTGCCGCATACCTTCACGCCACCAGCCCTCCCGTTATTGTATAATCTCTCAAAGCAGCTGATAATGGTTTATGCTAGCTTCTGCTCTGGGTTGCTCCGTTGGCTAGCAACTCACACTCCTCATCCTCATCCACCTCTGTCACGTTGGGTAAACAAAATTTGCCGCATTGTTTGCCCGGTTGGACTCACTGAGCGGGCTATGTTGGAGTCTCTTGCTGCTTTTTGGGTTTTTGGTCCGTTTAAAATTGACATTTTATGCCCTTTCATAGTTCGAGTGGATTTGTTTTGGACTGGGCTCTGCCTCTGACTCTAGTACTGGCTCAGAGTTTTGGGTTTGTTTCTTTTAATAAAATATTTGAGCTCCAGCTAAGAGTTTTGTTACGACTGCAGCTTTTGCTTTATGCCTTTGATTAATGTAATTGGCGCAAAGCGGGCGGGGGATCCCTCTCCCTATGTGTGTGTGTTTGTGTGCACTTGAAATGATTAATGCATGTGGTGAACACACAGAAGGACGACCAGTAAGGCAAAAGAGGGGGAGAAAAAAAACCAAAAAGTGAAAGTAATTTCACTAAATGTAAAAGTTAAACGCAAGCCTTCCCTGCCAGTTAGAAACAAGGCCAACTTCTGGCTGCCCCTTCCTCTTTCTTTTGGCCATCAAAGGCAGCTTAGGCACCAGAAGAGAAGGGTTAATGGGGCGAAGGGCACGGTGCTTGTTTGCTTAAAGTTTTAAGCAAATTTGCACATTTTTTTTATTCCCCCATTCGACCGCAGTGCTGACGTTCAACTGATATCTCGA
Source organism: Drosophila paulistorum (assembly GCA_018152135.1). Classification (NCBI taxonomy): domain Eukaryota; kingdom Metazoa; phylum Arthropoda; class Insecta; order Diptera; family Drosophilidae; genus Drosophila; species Drosophila paulistorum. The sequence goes on from JAECXG010000690.1 coordinate 19,890,369, forward strand.
CCCCTGATGCTATCCTAGATTCGTAGAGGAACAACTAAGCAACAGTTTGGCGAAAAAGTTTTAAGACAAACATTTATCAAACAGGCCACAGACAGGGAGGAAAAAAAAAACAAACAACAAAAAAAGCCAAAATAAAAACCAAAAAGTTTTACCGAAAAACAAAAAAAAAAATAACGAAAACTATTTGCAGTTTGTTGACAATTAAAAGCTCTATTTAATGGATAAATCAACAATATTCTATGATTTCAATATTTTAAATATGATTGATAAAAAAAAGACAAGTTTCGTGTTCATAAATGTATTATGATTCTTCCCTTGAATCCTTTGCCCATAATCTAAAATCGGTTTTCAATGTGCATCAACTTTAATTGTTTAAATTTAAAGTAGAATAAATTGAGTTAACCATGCGTTAAGCTTGGAGCAATTTTGGATCTTCATCTAGTCTGATTCGACTTGCTTTACTTTTGGCATATATGTTTCCGTATTAACTATCCAAACCCAAAAAGCAACTTTATAACATTTATCTAAAGTTTTTGGTTCTTTCTCTCTCATTGTATTTTATTGCTGTTGAATGTTACTGCTGTTGCGGTTATGTGTTGTTATTGCTCATGTGTAGAACGCAAATTACAAGCGGCGGTTTTTGGCACACAAACGGGCACACAGACAAAGAGAAAGACACAAACACACACAGAAAGTTGCCAAACAATTGCCGCACCCAGTGAAAGGCATAGGAACCGAGCCGAAAAAAGGATTGACAGTTATTAAAAATGAAACGAGGCAATTACATTTTTGGTTATTGTTGCTGTTGCTGTTGGTTGCTGGTATATGTTGCTGTCGGTTCGTTTGGTTACTGACTGCTGGGGCAGAGCGGGCCAGGGTACAGGGCAAGGCATATTTAGCTGGCTTGTTTAACGGCGCTTTTGCAGCCGCCTGTAGCATTTCATTTGCATAAATGGTTTTGTCTTTTTCTCTGTGTGTATGTGTGTGTGTATCTGTGTTTGGTCGTGCATATGCTGATTGCCAAGCCTTCGGTTGTCTTATCGCTGTCTTAAAAATTGACAAGCCAAAACAAAACAAAACAAGAAAAAAGCGGCCAAGTTTTCCAACGCAGCAGAGGCTCTTGCCTTGGCTTGGCATCGAGCCCATAAATCATATATTTTTGCACACGGTTCTTGTTGTTGCTGTTGTTTCTGTTGCTTTCTTTGTTTGTTTGTATTCCAACAACTCATGGGCAACTCATTTTTCATGGAGCGGCAAATTTTCTGGCGCATTAAGCGCCATTTTTGGCAAATTTTTTTTACCATTTCTTTTTCCCCCTTTCTGCTGTCAAATTGAATTTTATTTTGCGTCAGTGTGTGCGTACATTATATATACCTATATATGTATATCTGTGGGTGTGTATATATGTATGTGTAAAGTAAATTTTATGTGCAGTCATCTTTGTTTGCTTCGTAGCCCCGAAAATCCCAAGCGTGTGCTTAGCTAGAAGAAGACGCCGGGAAGTAGACTATAGTATAGAGTATGAAAGTGAAATATGAAGCGTGGCCAGTTGCCCATATATATCCTTAGACTGCCAATTATGCACATATGGCCAATGCAGACTACGATGAGGACGATGAAGGACTTAGACTGTTGCTCTTTAAGTCTTGGCTAACTTACAACTTCCGCAGATAAGGCAGAATGAAAACTTTGCATAATAATGAGCAGTTGATTTCCCTTCTTGCTAAGTGAGTGCGTGTGTGTGTGTATGTGTATATGTGCGCGGTTTCCTTTTACAAGTCTCCTGGCATGTGGGTGTGTTGGTGTCTTATGTGTGTCCTTCTCCGTTTTGTGGGCTAGCCACAACAAACGAAACAAGACCAAAAATTTACTTGGAAAAACTTTTTGCTCATTTCGCCATCCGTCCTTCCTTCCTTCTTTCTTTGTTGTTCTTTCATTTTGGCGCAAAAATTCTTACGTACGTCGTGTTTTCTTAGCTGCCGCACTTTGATCAGATTAGGCTGAATAAGAATTCTGTTTTTTCCAAGTTAAGTTATAATATTAAAAAAAAAAATCTATTTGGAATACAAACTTTATAATACTCTTTAGTACGTTTTAAGTTTGTACTCGATATCCGGGTATCGATATTAAAAGATCATATAGACTTACAATAGGATACATTAGGAGATTGACTAAATCTTACCACTCTATGGATCCATTTTAATCAAAGAAATCGAAGAATTGATATATGCCAAGTTTAGGCCATCTATTTATCTATATGCCCTGAATCTAGTTGCCGATTGTTTCATTTAGTTCGCTTTAAAATTGCAATTGTTGTCGGGTTGTAAAAATGTGGGCTTAAAGATTAGAACCTGTTCCTTATGTTGATCCCATAAAAGTTCTTTTGTTTGTGCCAACAAAATCAGGAGAAAAAAGATTGTGCAACATGGTGCAAAGGGGTAGAAAAATGTTTGTTTCTCTACACATTTAGAACTAAAAACTTCTGCTATGTTAGTTTTCTCTCTCTTGATGTTTGTTCTAACTATTTTTAGCTGCTCTGTTTACCATGCACTTTATCTGCTGTCCGAACACAAAAACGAAGAAAACGAAATAAAGCAAAATGAAGAGGGACTCTTGCTCGCTTGCCCAGAATGAGAAGCAATTGTGCTGTTTGCTTAGGGCTTGGCTTGGTATACGGTGCAGCCACCGCACACACCGCATACTCCCATACACATAAACATACACACATCTTCATCTATATAAATGTTAGCCACAGCAGGACATAGCATGAGGACCAAACGCATTTCTCTTGCTCACACAAAACGCACATCAAATTTGCATAATTTTACGCAAAGTAACATTTTGCACAAACAGACCAGAAGAGCCGAACCGCCGTCCTCTTCTGACGGGTCTCCCTTCTGTTCCCTTCATCATCTTCCCCTTCCAAAAAAACCAGCAACAGGCAACAGAGTATGTATGTGTGTGTGTGTCTGTGTGCATGTTAGATGGAGGTGATTTCGGTAGTAGCTGAGTGGAAATGTGTTCTGTCATGGCTGAAAGTTGGGCTCCGCATTAGTTTGGTAGATTTTATGAGCTGTGTTATTACAAAGCATTTGCATTTAACATGTGCGAAACAATGAAATCTGTTTTAAGACCCCAACTCCGGCTCTACTGTGCCATTTTGATGGAGCCCTCGTTTTAGTTGACAGCCAAGGGCATAGGTTTAAATGCTAATTAAAGATATGTGTTATATCCATACGTACATATATGTATGTGCATGCATGTATGTATGTAAAAGCAAGTGAGTGAATACGTGCTGCCATACGTGGCGTATGCGTAATTATGGCAATTTTTTAAATTGGCTGTCAAAGTAACAAAAAAGTTTCCAGGAAAATATCAAAAAACAAAAACGAAACCCTCTTGAGTTGGGTATAGACGTAGGTGTGTGTGGGTGTGTGGTTGGGAGCTATGTTAACGCTGACTGACTGCTGCTGTCAACTTATTAAGTCGGTATGTAGAAATACTGTAGACTGACTCGTCAGTCGTCGCATTTGTTGCGTGAATTATTAGCACCGCTAAAAATACTTTCTCATGCTTAAAGAAAAACCTAAAACCAGGCACGGCACGCAGAGATTCAAACGGAAAGTAAAAGAATATTTATCAAACTCCAAAAACGCAATGTTTAAGTGTTACCATAGCCATTAATTTGGCACTTAACTAGTTATACGACTAAACCCAAACTCCGATATTTAGATTTTGAATTACCTTATCAACCTAAATGCGGTTTGCTCCGAGCGGGTTCACAGAAAATTATGCGTCTTATTTATATGTATATATGTATATGCATTCTTTGTTCCCTAAAAACCCTATTACGATTCGTTAGGGCTATAAAATATAATATAAATTTGGATCAATAGCGTTGTTGTGTTTCAAGCGGTTTCCATTACAATAATCGATCCAACAAAAGATAAAGGAATGTCAAAACGTTTCTCAACAATATCTAACACCTAGAAACTCTGACGCTTTATATTCAATAATCATATTAATTAATTATCTCTGGAACGTTTTAATTCGTAGTTGAACATATTGCTTTGATTTAAAAAACTTTTAAGGTTTTCTAATATAATAAATTTGAAAAAGCACGTGTCGATTTTTGATAAACACATTTAAAACGAATTCTACTATCATTGGATGCAATGAAAAAATCGCACACAGGATGCGTGACTTTTTTTTCCTTTCAAATTGTACCAAAGATAGACTCAAGAATATCAGTACATATATATACATATGTATGTACTCACATAAATAGGCATGTATGAAGGGAGACAAGCAGTGGCAGGCACAAGCACGTTGCCTTGACATTGAGTATGCCACCAAATGTTAATGATGTGGCCTTAACTGCACTTGTTGAGCACATCTTTAAGTGAGACCCGCATTTAGACGCGTCCTCTGTGTATCTCTCTCTCTCAGTTTATATGTGTGCGTGTGCACTTTGAACGCCTTGGCAGCCTAAGCCGCAGCAAATCTCTATTGATTATTGCGTTTATGTGTTTGAGTTGGCAGCAGCAGCATAAAAGACGAAATCAAAAGCTCACACTCAAATGCTACTAAGGAGTAGGAATGGAAGCGATGCTTTCTCTAAGGCATAGCAGCAGCTGTCTTTGATAGCAGGTAAATCAATATTTTCCAATATAAACGCATGAACAGCCATATTTTCCTTTCTTTTTTTTCCCCTTGCTCGCTTTCGCTTTGTGTATATATGTGTCAGGATCCTTGTGTAGGGCAAATCCTTTGGCAAACAAAAGACACAAACGCAAATCGAAAGCAAATTTCTTTCGTTCTTACCGTTTTCACATTTACATTTATTTAGCTTCAACATTGCTGTACTTTTTACTGGGGGGAAAATGTACATATTACGTATACGTCGCATATGAAATAAAATAAAATGAAATGAAATCTTCTTTACTTTTGCAAATGCAATAAAAATGCTTTTCTAGTCATAGTCAAAAAGTAAACTTGAATGAAATATGTAAAAAGTCACGTTTTCTGGCTATATGTTTGTATGAGTATTTTACATGAATTTGGCTCTGCAAAAACAAAAAAAGGATCCCTTTGTACGCATTAAAAAGTCTTCTTGGGTCAGGAAACAAATGCTTCAACCAGTATTTTATGTTTTTAGTTAAGTTTAATCCGCTCATTAGGCAACAGCTGCAGAAAGTGACAGCTTAAAGTGATATTTATATAAATGTTTTGTTATTTATGCTGTTGCTGCTGTGAAAAAGGGATAATGCGAGATGCCTTTCGACTATCAATTGTTTGTTTTAATGACCAGGAATTAGGAGTAGCTATCTTTGAGTTTTGTCTCTAAATGTAAACTTTTGGTGCAATATCTTATTTGTTGTTTGCAAATTTACACACACGAGATGCATTTTGTTGGTGGTGACCCTTATAAGTATGCTATTTATTGTGTTTTAAATCTACAGCCCTCGTAATATTTATTTATTTGCAAACACACACATACGCCCACATACTAAATGGAATGACGAAGAAAAAGAAAAAAGAACAGACGGAAAAAAATGAAGAGAGGTAGAGACACAGGGAGAGAAAGAAAGGGGGAGTGTCACAAAGGAGAATCTGCTGTTGCGCCTTAAGTAAACATTATTAAAATTGCCAACGCCCGTTGCCAGAGCAATAGCAATCCTAAAATAACCAAGAAGGACCCAAAGTCTTGTGGCAATGGGAAATTGTCATTTTCATATATGAGAAAAAGCGACCCCACGCACACACCAGCATTCACACACACACATACAATGAAAAAATATCAGGCACCCAAGGTTACTATTATTATTACTGAGCTTAAGTGGACACAGACACAGAGAGACAGAGACACAAAGATTTACACAGAGAGAAAGAGAGAGAGAGAGAGAGAGACATAGTCACATATATTCAACTTGTTGCGCCAGTGTAGTTCGCGCTGATTATCCGTGTCTCTTTCTTTCTATCTCTCTCTTTCTCTGCCTCTCTCTTCCTCTTCTCACACTTCTATGAGGTTTATTAGAAAACTGTCAGCAACTCTCGGCTTGCCTCCGACGCACACTTGACATTTATTTATGCAAAAATGTGAAATCATTTGTGAAACTTGCCTTTCAACACACATACACATTAACTCACACGCACACACCACACCAACAAAGCAACAACAGGAGCATCACAAAAAAAGGGATACCAAAAAGGAATCTACGCCTCGTTGAATGTGGGATAAAAAACACTGAGCACTGGCCCTGCCATAAAAAAAGGTTCATGAATCAAGTTATTTTCTCTCTCACTTTTCATTTTTCTATGTCTTTTTTTCGTTTTGTTTTTTTGTTTTTGTTTTGAGCTACCAGCAGAGCAATCTCACTTGAAGCGTGCGAATGCGACGAGTCTTTCTGGGCGCACTAGGTGCTTAAAAGGTGTCCTTGCAGTTGCCACTGAGAAAAGAGAGAGCATGTGCTAATAACTTATCATTAGATTAAAAACTTTGCCACCAGCGTAGGTGAAGCTTTTCGTATCAGCTACCACCATTTTTGGTATTTTAATCAATTTGATGCCCCACAAGAACATTAATTTTGACGTTGGTTAGTTAGTTTAGCCATGCAGGTAGAGAGGAAAAAAAATTATATGATTCAATTAATATCTTTGGATATTAATTGAAAATGGTTAGCAAAATAAAAGGTGATTTTACTGAAGCAATTGTTTTCCAGAAATTTGAACTCCCAAAACGACTTTTCATTGTAAGGACACCTAATGTAAACAATCTACGATTTGCGGATTGTGTCCTTCAAATAAAGAAGGCAGTAACATTTTAACACAGATGTAAACCGACAAGATAGTCCCAGATATAAATATAGAAAAGGATCGATTTAAAACCGACTAAAACAATTTTACCTTTGTACGAATATTTAATATTTCACCTAAAGTGTGTGTGTCAAAAATTTGCTAAACTATTTCATAAAAATATAGCTTAATTTCTATTTCAATTTCTTTGTTTGTGGGTGACTCAATTCTGAATCGAAATTAACCAGCTAGCATTAGATTCCCGATTTCTCCCGGCTAGTTGGAATTCGGAGAAAATCAGACGTTCTGTTATATTACTTTCTTACTTTTTACTCTTTGATTATGGATTCGTTAAAGCCTTTCAAGTTTATTAAATTTACTCGGTTAAAATTTTTTCCAATTCAATTTTCATTAAAAGCGTGCATGGAGAGATAAGACTATGAAGTTATTGTTAATTATTTTTTTGTTAGTGATTAGTTAAAATTGCCTCAAGAGGATTAGATGAGTTTCAGATTGATTCATCATGGACGCGTTCGACAAAATTTTATAAACAGAGTATTATTTAGGTTTCTTCAATGAAAGAAAGCTTTGGCAACTTAACTCATTACGATTAAATTGATCATTTTATATTTGTTACTCTAAATCTTTTCAATTTAAATTCTAATACACTCTTAATTTATTATACACAAGGCAAAGTCAATGAGCTGTCGCAATAAACTTTAACTTACCTATGACATATGAACAGGAACTTTTGCTTAAATCATCAACAATATTGCATTTAATTTTAATTAATAATATAATGATGGAAAAGGCAAGAAAAATAAAGTTGCCTAAAGACTTCTTATCGACTTTTGTATATTCTTTGTCAAAACAATTCATTTTAAATGAGGAAATCTTTGCTTATGACTAAATAAACAGGCATAAATAAGTATCTATCTATGTATATCTAACATGTATGTACATATGTGTATAGCTGTTTTGTAATGAGTTTTCAAAGGGGACACGTGTGTCCGGAGCTCTTCCGTTAGCAGGAAACAAAATTCAAGCTCATTAGACAAAGAAGAAGTCAGAAGCATAAAGGAGCCAAAATCAAATGGTTCTCGCTGGTTATTGCTCTATTAACAGGAAAGTACTCTTTTAGTCATATTCTACCCTCACTCGTTGCCTCATTCTATCTAACTTGGTGACTATATAGTATAGTATATATTTATGCATGTTTGTACGTATATGGTATGTGTACATATATATGAGTGATATAGTCATTTTAGTCTGAGCAGGTTCTCTGGTCTTAAGCCTCAACCCGAAATGCTTGGACGCATATCGGGCGCAAATATCTTTGGCACACTTCACTGAGCTTAGACAAACAACAACCGAGCAACGACGACAACGACAACGACGAAGAAAAAGACTACAACAACAACAACAATAATGAATAGCAATAGCTATGGAGGTATAGCTTTATTGTTGATTGAACAAAAACAACTTATGCAGACCCAGAGGTGGCAGAGGAGCCACTTGGGCTACGTGTCCTGCCCTGGCCTGGAGTGGCCCAAGTTTTCCTACTGACGCGGGGCTCCCAAAGCACGTACACGTACAGGAAGTCTGGATGCCTGCCTCCCGTCTGTCGCTCGATGTCTCTCTGTCTGTCCCTTTGTCTGTCTGTCAGCCAAATTTGAATGAATTTGCCTGAGCTGTGCTGTGCCGTGCTTCATAATAATTTTGCATACTCTTTAGAAAGTTCTCTACTCGTGTGCTTGAGTGACTTTGATGCTGTCGAAAATGGACTTGGACTTGAATATGATGAAACTTCAGACTCAGGCGCAAAAACTTCGCTTCGCGTTCTTCGCCTGTTCTTTGTGTAATTTATGCTCTTGTTTTCGGTACAGTCAAGGACAACGATGAAGACGAGGACGCCGACAACGACGACGGGCAGGGCCCTTTGTAAGCACTGGCATTGACAACTTCCGCCAACAACTATCAAGCCTAGCCCCAGCTGTTGGGCATTTTCTAATTTACTAATTTAAATAAACTTTCAACAACAAAAACCCCAACCCAGAAACTTTTGTGCGGACCACTTAGAATATAATGAGTATGTCCTGCGCCAAAAATTATGCCAACACTATCATTAGTTGGCTTGAGCACAATACAAAATAAGCCAGCCAGTCAGCTAGTCGGTCAGTCAGTCCCCCCGTCCCCTGTTATTGTACACTTTTGAAAGCGTCGCTAGAGAGCGTTCATTCCATTGTCAAGTTATATGGTCCCGAGGGGGATTGCTGCCAAACCACAGCCACAGCCCAGTTGACCAACTTTCATAATTACGAGAGAGAGCAGCAGCAGCCAAAAAGTTGGCAAAGTCAGCTAAATTTATTATCGAAATATATATTTTTCCTTTGAGTGGATGTGGAATTTGACTTGAGTTGCACTTTGTTGTGGGGCTTAGTACGTACTTAGTATGTAATATGGGTATGGCAACCAGCGAATGGGAATTGAGGTGATAAATGTTTGATAAGTATTTGCCAGATTATTTCTATTCCTTAAGTCAATTTTGATGGTCGCAAATTGGTTGAAATGCCAATAAGAACGTAAACCGAAAGTAAATATCAATTTAACTATCTAGTTAATGAACAAGCTAATCAGAATTCGAGGCTAAAAAGTTCTTCTCTCATTTCAAACGTGCAGAACAAGTATGTAAGAGTTAATATTCCAATTGCTTACTAAAATGAAACGTAGTTAAAAGCATTAAAATGATTAAAAAACCTTTTTGGTGGATACCATAACATTAGCTTAATGAATATTTCATCAAAACAAAATCAATTTTGATGATAATTCTGTGGAATTTATTATATCTATATGTACCATGGGGCAAGGAGTAACAACATTTGTGTGATTAAAGTGAAGGAGTTGGTTGATTTGGTGTTACGGGTTGAATTTACGCTTGATCGAGTATAACATTTGATTTATGCGTCACATTTCAAATTCGACAGCTGTCTAATGCCATGCCAAGCATATGCCCACACATTCAATCTATTTTTCCCTCTCTCTTTTTTGATTTGACAGAAACCACGAAATATAATTCCAAATCTAAAAGCCAAAAAACCGAATGCACATACAAACGAAACGAAACTACCAACAAATTGAGCAGCCAGGACAAGATTGCTGTTTCAGCCTCTGTTTCAGCCGCTGACTCTGCCTCTGCCTCTGTCTCTGCTACTGATGTGAATGATGATAATGATGGAAATGATGATGATTTCGATGATGCCAATGATGATGATGATGAAGGCGATGGCAACAAAACGGAAATGAAATCAAATCGCACAGGTAATTTGTTGCCACAATGACGAACTCAGAGTGGGTCTTCATTTCTTCTTCTCTCATTGTGTGTGTGTGTGTGTGTGCATTACAAATGATGGGATTATTGTGCTCAGATGATTAGGTTTGAGTTGCAGAAATGGCAGAAATACAATATCTAAGCATGTATATTGCGACGCTTGCGGCATGCCACAGAGACCCCAAACGAGGCAGCAACCAAAGACAGCAGCCAACAGGCAAGAGTATGGCTTGGCATGGTATGGCACGGCACGGTATGCGGTTGAGTTATGGTTGAGACAAGGCAAAACCACAGCAATTATTGCTTTGCCATTGCCTACGGATCAATTTAAATTGCCGGATTCAATAACAAACTGACTTTCTCTATACACACAAACACATAAAATGAGGTTCCCTCTCTCTCTCTCTCTCTCTCTCTCTCTCTCTCTCTCTCTCTCTCTCTCTCTCTCTATCTATGTGCTTATGTGTGTGCGTGCGTACATGTGGGTCTTTGATTAATATGCATGTTAAATACGTTATCATGAAAAATGATTTGCCTTGGTCCACGCCTCGTATGCGCAACATGTTTCATGTAAACAGCAAGAGCAAACATCAAAAGCAACAAACAAACAAAACCAGAGAAGAAGGAAAATGAAAATTGTATTTGCCATTGCCGTTCTGGGCGTCTATCCATCTGTCTCTTAGCCTATCTGTCGTCCTTTCATAAATTATTTTGATTGATGTTGATTTTTATGCTGATGGCAAATTAGCAAATGGCCCCAGTAAGTAGGCAACACTTTTTGCTAATAGCCCCAAAACAATTTAATTGAAACGAATTTTCCAATCGCCAATTCCTGAATTAGAGATAAGGCAGGATAATGAGAAAAATGAAATCGTGATATATATATATACAAACATGAATATATCATATAATTAATGCATTAGCTGTCATTGAAGCATTCAATTTGATTCATTTTTATTACATAAATTAAACAGGTTTCACCCCATAAATGCATATGGCAATCAAATTAAAATGTTGAATTTTCCATTTATTAGAGGGGATTTTGTGTGAATTAAACATGTGCAATTACAAAAACAAAAAAAAACAGAAATGAAAAAAATAAATAAACTCACACTCAAAGCACACGAAATTGCGCCATATGCATAGATGACATTTAACCTTCATGTTAAATATTGCATGAATAACAGCAATTTATACAAAATAAAAAATAGCGACACACACAAAAAAAAACACTCATATAAATGCATTTCACACGCCACAGCCGAAACCTCAAGAAGTAAACGCCAAGACGAAGTCGACTTACAAGGCGACAGTTAGACAGACAACTAAGACAACCCTAGACACATGTGTGATATGATATACTAGTATGTGTGTGTGTGTGTGCGTATGATAAGTAAAAATGGCAACAGCAATTGCAATAATAATAACAATAATGACAACAACAACCACAACAGAGAGAAAAAGCCAAAGACTGTCAAGGATGTCGCCAGTCTCGCTAGGGAGTCACACTATAAGGCACTATGAAAGAATGTCATAGACATGCATATTAAATACTGACACAGATACCAAACATAGATAAATAGATGGATGGATGGTAGAATAGATACACAAATTAAATGTTCAAATAAATGTTAGGGCTTACATTATCTGTAGAGATATGTACATATGTATATATATTCACATTGACAGCGTCAGATCAAGTAGTCAATGCCATTTCTATATTTTTATGGGATATACTATACCCTCCAGGAACCTATTTCCTGCTTCCCTCTTATCTAGTCTCTGAATAAAGTATATTCGAGTCGTTGGATTTTCTGCTGATTATATGCACAATGCAAAAAGATTACTTACCTGGCAGTGCAGAAAACTTTCAATTGAAGTTACAATCTGAAGCGGAATGTGTGTTTTAACTCGAAAAGGAAATTTCTGGCTTTTCAATTAATTAGCATGCACTGTGTAAAACGTATGTAATATTTGTTAATTGACTTGGGATGATGAAGACAAGGTCTTGTCCTTGGTCCTTGATCCATCAAAAGCAGCAGCTGTGACATTGAATACGCATTAGATGCGCTTCAAAGTTCATAGTGAGGCCAATCGCATAATGCCTGACTTTGGCATTGGTTGCTTGTTGCGGGAGTTACTCTGGGCATGGCATTAGAATTAGCATTGACAGTGACATTGACATTGGTACATGAATCATGCATCATGCAAATATATACATATATGTATGTATTTATGTATATGTTTTGCTAACCCCTCACTCAATATGAATAATTAATAATTGGCCTCACCCCAAGAACTAACTAACTTGAAAGGCCACTGACAATGACAGTTTGGATAGACAGTCAGACAGACAGCTAGACATTCAATGAGCCGTAGCTTAACCTTTAAGCCCTGATCAAAGTTCATATTTCGGGTTTTCCCTTTTTGGCCTCTTTCTCTGTCTCTTTTTAGGTGTTTGGTTTATTTGGCCATTTCATTAACAAATAAATGCAACAAATTTTTATAATATTCTGTATTGCCCTGTTATAACTGTTGGCATTATTGTGGCCTTTACTTTCGAGTCTACTGTCGTCTCAACTTTACTCTCCTCTTTCAAGCATAATTATCATTTGTTCTTTTTTCTTTCTTGTTTTTTGATTGCCCGCAGCGCCTTGTGGTCTTAATTAATTGCGGTCACTTTGTGTTTTTTGGTTGTTTTTCTCGAATGGTCGTGCCATCGCTTAAATGCCATTAAACCTTTTGGTTTACTCTTTTCTTTCTTTCTGCTCTTGGTTTTTTATCTTTGTTTTTGTTTTATGTTTTTGCAATTTGATTTAATTTTCTAGGCCAGCCGTGTGTAATTAATATAAAGTTTTCTTTTTTTTTTCTTCTTTTTTGCGCCTATCAATCTGACTTAATTAAATCAAATAAATCAACGGATGCATAAAAATGAAGCATTTATAAGCAAATTAAGTAGCGTTTGGTCATATAGCCATGATTATCATATCGGGCTTTTGTTATTTTGTTTTTGTTGTTTTTTTTTTTTTTGTGTTGCTCGCCTCAACGATTTTATGACAAAGTTGAGACTCTGCCTAACCAAATTGCCAGCAATTACGCTCTTCACTGCTGGCAGACGACGCGTTGAATTTCACGCATTTCTAATGAGTTTGAGTCAGAGAGTGAGAGATGAGGGTATATCCCATAAAAGGCCACTCACTCTCCAGTCGCTCGTCCTCAGTAGGAGTTGTAATGCAAGGAGAGAAATGGCCATGACCATATTGCACATTTTACAAAGCGTTAATGAGCTAGCTTCTGGTTTTATGTCAGTCCACATACATACATCCTTCGTACATATCAAGTTGATTTCATTTTATTGCTGGGCTTGGCTTGGGTGGATACGTAATGCTTACCTTACTAAAAACAGTGCGTATGCGTAATATACACTAAGCTAACTAAGCAGTCAAACGCACACATGTCAACCACTGCGTACACTTAATATGAGACAGCTTTTATGATATATACATAAAAACGATTACAGAATCCTTAAAAAGCCAAGGAGAATACAAACGAAAAAAATAAAATAAAATAATAATAATAAGAGAAGAGATTTCATTTCATTTATTAACACAGATTTTCCACTTGAACGGAAATGTCATTTCGCAAAAATCGTTATAGTTTTTGACTTTCCATGGGCTTACCCAAAAGTGTCGCATTTGTTTTGTTTTTGGCTTTCTCGAATTAACTCAGTTTTTCAATCAGTTGACCCAAATTATTAGTGTATATCTTGTATATCTTCCAATTATTTCACGCAATATTTGCTGACAAATATCAAACTGCAAAGTCTGCATGCTGCCAGTCATAATCAAATAAAGTTGTACAACCCATTTTTGTTTTTTTGGTTGGGACCCTTTGGACACACAGACACATACACACACACACAATTCCCCAGTGTGTTTGAGTAAATAAAATTGTCTAATAAATAATTTATGAAACAATAAACCATAACAAAAACAACAAATTGTCTGTTAAAAGCAAAAAGAACGTTAGAAAGAGAGATAGAGAGAGAGAGAGGAGGAGCAACCAAGCAAACAATGCTCTGTCATTAGTAGTTGGGGAGAAAGAATAGAAGAGGGAAGGGAGAGGGAGTTAGTATGGCAACAGTTGCGTTCAACAATGCGTGTGCAGCAGACAATTTCATTTTGTGAGTGAAAACACTTTGATTTGATTTCAATTAAGATGAAAAGAATAAAAAGAATCAGGCAACCGGCAAAACAGGCAAGAGGCAACCACAAGAACGACACTCGGAAATGTAGTAGGGGCTCTATCAAGGATCAAGACTACAGAAAGACTTCCCCCCTCCCCCTCTCATCTTTCTCTATCTCTCTCTGTTTCTCTCTCTCTCTCTAACTCTGTCGTGTACTGTATGTAAAGCCAGAAGTGACTAGCTCTTGGCTGTGTGGCCTTTGATTAAATGTCAAAATTGCAAGTATCAGCGTAAGCGACCGCAAAAGCGAGTGCCACTTGACCACATATGTGGCAATCTTCAATGCCTATACCCAGATCCTCCACGCCCCTTTCCTACCCACTCTCCATTCCATTTGAATAATTGAGTTTGTCAGCCAGCTTAAATGTTTCGCCTTTCGCCAACCTTTGTTTGTACTTTGTACTCAGCAATGCGTTGCGTTGACAAAAGCCCAAAAGTTGCGGTGGGCGTAGTTTCATTTCATTTCGGTAACGTACGTGCCTGGCATGGAAATTAAATGGAAATTGGAAATTGCGATTGCGATTGGAATAGGACACAAGTGTCCCGGTGTGAAGACAGAGAGAAATAGAGATTGAAAGAGGGAAAGTGACAGAAGTGAAGTGCCCTGGCTCTCCGCAACATCTGCAGATCAATCTGTTCCGGCAGGTCAGACCCACAATATGTCATTTTCTTTTGTATTTATTCCTAGTAATTAAACGTTTAATTTTCTGCTGGAGTTTCTCCTACTATTTAAAGCTGAAGCGGCCATCAACATGTTGTAAGCTGGTCGCTGTCAATTAGCCAAACAGCATTGACAAGCGGCCCCGCTTTACACTTCGCTGGCTAAAAGCAAAACGAGCCGTCGACTCGCATGTTCATTAAAAATCCTGTTAGGTCGGCAACAATGGCAACACAATGTCCAGTCTGCCTTCCATAGTGTGTCCCTCTCATCTTGTGTGTGTGCGTGTGTGTTTGCGTCTGTGAGTGTGTGTGAGAT
Organism: Drosophila paulistorum; assembly: GCA_018152135.1. Taxonomy (NCBI): domain Eukaryota; kingdom Metazoa; phylum Arthropoda; class Insecta; order Diptera; family Drosophilidae; genus Drosophila; species Drosophila paulistorum. The sequence continues at coordinate 19,905,714 of JAECXG010000690.1, forward strand.
TGTGAGATGTGGCCAACAATGAACGAGGCAAATGTGTGTGTGTTGTATGGGTATATTCTCATATTGAAGCCCAGCTCCTCAACCAGTCCAGCATTGTTGAAAAATTGTTAACTGTAAATGATATTATCACTAATGAGACTCTATAATATTGAAATATTTCTATTGAAATCCTAAAATAAAATAAATTTCATTTTATCTATTTTTTGATTGAACAAATTCGAGTTTTCGAGAGAGTGTCATGAGATCTTTAATCATACTTAATGACCTAAATATACATACACTGCCCGGAGTAGCTTAAGTTTGCGTTGAATCAGACAGACATGGCCAAATGAACTCGTTTTGTCATGCTGATCCAAAAAATGTAAAATGATATTTATTTATATGGTGGAAGATGCTTCCCTTCTATGCGTTACACACTTCTGACCAACTTTAATATAACCATTTTGCAAGGATTGAAATAATTAGTGTTTAAACATCACCTTTTTTTCACAAGTTAGCCATAAAATTATTGGGGCTAAGTATTCTCAATATAAAAGATTCAAGGGAGTCAGAAAGTTAGACGAATAAGACAAATAGTTAATTGTACTTTAGCTTAGTTTTCACATGTTGTACTCATTAATTCATTGGAAATTCGGTTGAATAGAGTTTTCACATCTTTGTAAATCTCATGGTTGTCTGTGATGGACACATCAAATGCTGAAAACTAATGCAGCATTTATCGTCTCTGTTGTTCTCGAGTTAAAATCGCCCTGCCCACGCAGTGCTAACAAGCCACATAACAAGACAACAAGACAACGAGGACAATAACTGGATTTTGGGGTGGGGTAAGTTCACAATGTTGTCCTTTTTACCCGCGTGTGCCCCAGCAGTCAGTTGACAATCCCCTCATTGTATGGCTTTGTTGACAATGCTTCATTCATGCCATTCATGATGTTGCACTTGGCCCTCCTGTTGCCTGGTGCTGCCGTCATCGTTGTTGCTTTTGCTGCTGCTGCTGCTGCTGTTGCTGTCCACTTTATTTATGAACTTTGCTGCGATTTCTCAACTGCAATTTGAGTCTTACGTTGTCCGTTTTTCTGCAGTTGCCTCGATGTGATGCTGTTGCGCTTCATTTGTTGCTGCTGTTGGGACTGCTTTTCGTTTTTTGTGTCCTTTGCTGCCCATTTATTATGGACTGGCCTGCACTTAATTTGTGTCCGTTTCATTCCCGACACCGTACCGCGCACGATTCCGGAATAACAATTCACTTTGACACTCTGTTCGCCATAAATTGCTCGGACAACAAAAAGGAAAAAAGCAATAGGGTCCCCCGCAGTTTCTTTTGCTCAAACATTTCAATTTCAATTTCCATTGTGTTTGCTTGTGCGTGACAATTTCATGTGTGTGTGATAAATCTTATTGGACTTTATTTAATGCTGGTTTTTTTTCAGCCACCACACACACACGCACATAGCCAGCATACCCTCCCCAATTTTCGTCCTTTAACACTAATGGCAATCTGATCAGTTTCATTGGTATGCAAAGAACGATAGAGCGTAACGCTTAAGGCCATGTGGCCCCGCCGCCCCTGCCCTCTCTCTCATTTCCCAATTTCGCGCTAATTAACTATGTGCCAACTACAGGCAACATTCGGGCCAAGTTTGTTTGGAACTTTGCCAAGCAAAATGCCCCCCTTCTCCTTCTCAGTGTGTCTGTGTGTTCATGTGATTTCATGCTTGTTGCCAAAATGCCAACAACAAGGATGAAAAGTAACAATTTATGAGCACATCCTTGGCTCGCTAAGCTTGTGTAAGCACGCCCACTACTAGTCTCGTCGGGTTTTGGCTTGGTCTGGCTTGGTTGTTGGTCTCTTCATGTCTGGGGGCGTGGTAGACAAACACTTGTAACACTTTGCTTTACATTTTCGGGGCGAGCGCGGGCGCGCCTCCTTGGAAAATCATCATCCATCCAACTATCCATCCAACCAACCGTCCAACCATCCAACCATCCATCCGTCCATCTCATCCCCATCATCCGTAGTTCTTTTGGGTGGCGCATTGTCAGTGCAGTCTTCCGATTTGTCCTCCTGTTGCTGGCATGTTGACAGCTTTTGCAAGTGGAACAACTAATTTTCAAAAAGAAAAAAATGCAATTTATGAACTTCTCCTCTTCTTCTTCTTTAACTCATTTAGCAAGTCAAGAATTTCATTTAGCGTAAACATTTCACCATGTCATTCCTTTAGAACTTTCAACTGTTATGCTTCAATGACTTTTTATGAACTTTGCTAATGTTTTCGCACACACATACACACACACACACACACACACACAGTGGCAAACGACCCTAAACAGGATGGCATTCTGTCAGCTTCATATGTGTATAAGAGAGTGTGTGCCAATGACTTGACCAAAGTTTCGAACTTCGAACTTTTCCTTAGTTTAAATTGAGATAGTTTTCGGTTAGATGGTCTTTAATTTTTTCCCCCAACAACTTGAATGAATGAAAAAGAATGCCAGAGATAGAGACGGAGACGAAATGCAGAAAGAGCGGTGATAGGAAATGGATAAATATCAAATGTTATATGCTTACTTACTGACTTTTTCTCATACTAGTTACTCGATACCCATTGAGCGAGAGAGAGCTCAACAATTGAATTGCTATGTGGGTCATTTGATTTAATAATTCCCAATGCCGAGGCAAACGGAATATATGTACATACATATGTATGTGTGTGCACCCCTCTCTTACAATAGCAGCAACAATGAGTGCTCCCGTTCCCATTTCTATTTCGCCCACCATCCATTCTGGCGAATTGCAGTGAATGGCCGATAAGCTGTGCAAAGCATTATGATTGAAATGGGGGAGAGAGGGAGGGATAGGTGGGGCTGGACTGCGTTTATGGCAGGGCTTAAGAGCAAAGAGTAAGCGAAGGGCTTAACAAAAGCAACTGCACGACTGATAACTGGCATAAGCAACTGCACTAACATCATTTAAGATGCCAGAGACGAACTTACACTTTTCTCTGGCAAAATTCTTAACAAGATTGAAAATATTATTCTTGAATATTTCGCGGAATAGCTGAGTCATCAAATCTTCAAGTAAATGTAAATAAAAATTTAAATAGCGATTCTAATATCTGCAAGATATACATACAGCAGAACTATGCTTTAAAGCTCGATATTTAGCTAATTTTGTCGTAAGCCCCGAACGAATTTTAAACATGATATAAAACCAAATGAATAATTATATTATTCATTACACTAAAGCGAGATTGATTTTGCATTTAAATGATCAGATGAATATTAAATAATAAATTTATAACTAGATGAAATTAACACAAACCGAAATGGGCAAAGCTTAAGCGAAATCGCTAAAATGTTTCTGCTCCAAGTTACTTAAAATATTGTAAAAACCAGAATATCGTTTTTCGTTCTTCTTCTTTTATTACTCAATGTACTTTTTAGTATACATACGTATACCGATTTGCATATCAAGAAACCTAAACACTTCCTTCCAAGCTGTTTATTATTTTCTCTTATTGTTTTGATAGTATGTCTGGATTTATCAATTTAAAAAGAGTTCTTATTTACAGTTGATTTTAACCTAGTTAATAAAACATGCCTATTATAGAGGTCAGCTGTATGTGTGTGAGGGCCACGCCTCTATACTTTAGAGGCCTGCCCCTTCGACTTAACACACAATGGAGGAAACGATGCTTTGCATGCAATGCGACACATTATTTCCGCCTTATAAATTTTGCGGAATAGAGCGGACTTCGTGTTGCCTTTTCAGCGCCATGTCAAGTGTGTATCGGTGTGTATATGTGTGAGCGAGGGTAACCCAAAACTCTAACGGTTGATGCTTATCGTAGGGAAATTTATGGAGCCAACTTAAGTACGGTGTAAGCCATGCTGGCCTATTATATACCCACGAGTTGGAGCACTTTAAATGCTGCGTGCAATTTCCAGTGTTCCAGCAAGCCTAGGAACCTAGTACATATGTACATATATATATATATATATATATATTTAGGGGGAGAAAGAGAGAGAGAGAGGAGAACAAAATGACTAATTATAATTTTCCACTTTTCTTCTCTTTTTTTCATGTTGGTGTTGTTTTTTCTTTGGTAAGCGCAGCTGCAGAATGGTAATAACAGTTGTGAATTATGGGCAAAGTTAATTAAAATACACAAAAATATAAATTTGGCATTACGAGCTCAACAAGACGAAGACGAAGAAGAAGCTGAAACTGAAAATACAAGGCATAAATCAATTGTTAATAACGGCAACAACAAGGACAACATGTAGAATGAGAGATTCAAAAAATTGCAATGTCAATGCCTATATTTACATGGCCGAATGAAAAATGGCCGTATTGAAGGGCGAACAACAACAACAACAGCAGTAACAACTCAAAATGGCTGACAACAAGGACAACAACTGCTGCAACAACATGAAAATGACTTAAAGCGGCTTATAAAAACATAACTGAGAACGCATCAAACAAAAGCCAAAAACAAACAAGCAACCAAACCAAACAACTAGCCCAAAACTAGAAAGCGAGAGGGGCAGATCAACGCAGAAAAGACAACGTGCCGTATGCGTGATTAATTGCACTTTAAATACAAATAAAAATATACAGAAAGCAGACGGAAACAGAGAGAGAGCGAGAGAGAGAAAAGCTGTCAAAATGTTGCCAACAAATGTGATGACATTCATGAAAAAGGTAAGTGAACAGCAGCAGCAATAACTTCGATTTTTAATTAATATGTATATATATATTTATATACATAATATGTAGGTATGTATATAGAAATATGCATATATAAATCACAGTCAAAAACAGAAACTGAAAAAGCCAGAGACAGTTACAGCCATGAGTCGAAATTGGAGAGAAATTGCCATTGACAGATGCTCGTAATTTATGCTTAATTTCATTAAACTCTGCGCCTCAGACGGGTATACGACATTTTGTAAATAGCTACATAACGAAAGTTCGGTAGATACAGGGTCAATTTAAAACTATCCTATAAGGCAGATTTGAGTTCAATATTATTTAACTTTTTGTCCAATCACTCTTTTTGTCAGTAAGTTTTTTTTTATAATTTTAAAAGTGAACTACATATTTCAATTGTGAAAATGGAAAAACAGTCTCTCTGTTGGCTAAATACACATACATATATATCTGTAAAGGGTATAGACAAAGCCGACACGGCTAAAATATTGTTTTCATTTTCATTTCTACCAATTTCTTGTTGGCGTTTGTGATTTTTTAATTATGCTTATGCCGTACTGAAAATTTAATGAGCAAAGCGTAGTGAAAATGAAATGCAATGAAAACCGGGAAAACGGATAAAAATTAAGAGAGAGAAAGAATGAGAGAGTGATGGAAATTAAATTCAATTCGGTTGCATATATTAAAAAGGGATTCCACTCATACATATAAATAAGAGAAAGCTACCAAGGAATAGTAAGAGAGAAAGATAGAGAGAGAGAGGGAGAGAGAATGGGTATGTGTATAGGCAAAGAATCAGTGACAGAAACAAACAGAAAAAAAACAAATAATGAATGAACGGAAATACAACAGATAGCACTAAGAGCAAATAAAACTTTTTAATTAAAAAGTTCTTTAAATGTTTTGTCCCTCAGGACCACAAAAAAGCAACAAAAATATTTATCGAAAATACAACCGAAATCCACCTGTAACCATAGAGCAATCAAATCAAATCAAATCTATTTTTTTGAACAAGTAACAAAACAGCGGAAATAAAAAAGTGAACACTTTTATGACCCCTTTTTCTGTGTGTGTGTGTGTGAAGCTAAAAATAACACACACACACACGCTCACTATAAAAGATGTTAATAACAAAATAACACACATTATACAAAACACGAAGAGAACGAATAACAAAAGCTAGTTTGGATTAAACGAATATTGAATACCCTTTGAAGAAATGTCTGTCCCTAAAGATGACAAACAAATTTCAAATAAATAAAAAACTCTTTCTGCCCACTTAACTGATCGGAAATATGTAGAGACCCTTGGGTAGAATCGACGCGAAAGCAAAGTGTAAATTCCATGGAAATTCTTATTTAGTATAAAATTCTTTCCAAAGTTAATAAAAAACAAGTTGAAAATTAAAACAGAAAAAATAAGAGAGAGATAGAGAGAGAAAGAGAAAAAGGGAAAGGCAAACTGACAGGCGAAATGCCAGGACAACTAAATGCTAAGGATACTTGTGAAGAGTTTTGCAAAAGTTTGATTAGACCAAATGAAGCACAAAATCAAAGCACCAACCAGGAAAAAAAGACAAAAAAACAACAACCCAACTCAAGAGACAATGATGATGATGTGCTGATGACACTCTGACTGGCCGACTGACTGTTTGACGTGAAATGGCTTGGGCGCTGAAAAAAGGATTTTACGCAGAGAAAGTTTTTCTATTTCGTTTGTCATTTAAATGCCTGGGACATCAAAGCAAGCTTCCCGTTTATATTTCCCAGTCATTTTCTTAATAGTTTTCCTGGTGTTAATTTTCTTCCTTCGTTTCCCTTTGCGTCTCGTCTGTGGCCAGACTCTGACCACAAGCAAACACAGCCACATACACACACATACCATACTGACAGGCGGACCGACAGACAGCCTAGCGGCTAGGCATGCAGATAGAAACACCTTAGCCAACAGCAGTTGCATGCAGCATGTCCATGTCCATGTCCGTGTCCGTGTCCGTGTCCATGTCCGTGCCCGTATTTGTTGCCTGCATCCTGTTCCTGTTCTGTTCTCTGCTCTGCCCCTGTCACTTTATTACACATGAAAGCAGTAAACAAACTGCAAAAGCCGCAACAGGCAAATAAACCAAACGCGTGACTGCCCTGAAAAACTCAAAGAACTTAACTTAACAACAACACATAACGGAAAAAAACAAACTTGTATGAGGAGGGGGCAGTGGCTGCTGCAATGGTAGGAGAAAGAAAAGTCTTTCGTAACGAATTTAATTCCAATTTTGTGGTCAAGTTTAAACCGAAATGCAAACAAATTGCGCTTTTTATTTTGCATAACCATTTTTCCTGGTACATTAAGGTATACAATTTTTAATGCAAAGACGAGTTTAAGAGATTTAATGATTGTTACTTTCCAGAATTAAACTTCCCGATTCTTAACTCATACTCCTATCTACATATGAAAATTTTCAGTACTTTAAGCATCCATCAAAAAGAAGTAAACGCTTAACTGCACACTATATCGATAATTTTTAGAGAGGTCTTTACGGTTCAAGCACACTTAAATTGACAGACTTTTGGCACTCTTTAGGTGTTTCTATTGATTTTCATATGCAGTTTATGTCGCTCTTTCTCACACTTTGCGGCTGTAAAGGTCCTCGTTGCCACCACTCACATTGTTCAGCATATTATTGCCATAGTCAGTCTGTCTGTCGTCGTCGTCAGCACTTAAATGCCAACACATAATTTTCGACACTAAACCTGAAACTATTTGTGGCTTTGAGCTATAAAGCCCAAACAAGCGAGAGAACTTTAGCCTTAGGCTTCTTCCTGTTATTAACAAAAGAAAAACCAAGCAAAAAAAAGGAGCAAGTAAAAGCAGGAAAATCATAATAAATGACAAAATTAACACGGCAATAATTGCGTGCGACTAGAGAATGTTTATACATAGTTTGTCGTTGGCACTTGCCTGAAGGACGGTCGGATTGGATAGAGAAAGGTGGAGGAGGATGGCACCTGAGCACATAAATTTTCAGCTCCTCGTTAGACAATGATGTATGGGGTTGACTACCTGTACTGAAATATGGCCACCTGTAAAGAAGCAACTATACATAACACTACGATTTCGACAGGTGTGACCGTAGAAGAGAGCTAGAGAGACAGAGAGAGAGAAAGGAAGAAAGAGTGGAAAATGGCCTCCCTACAGTATATACATAAATCCGCAACATGAATATTATCCAGGCATAGTTAACCAGAGTGGAGTAGGCCAACATCAAATGACATCATCAAAAATGTAGACCAAACTGGAAGCTGGCAACTGGAGCTAGGATATAGCACAGAGCAACCATAATCTGACACTAGATGACGCTTAGTTGGTGGGTTAGTTGGGTTTCCATTCCAATTCCTCCCCTAAAGGTAGGCAACGGAAAAACGGCTGCAGCTAAAAGCACTTAGCGTAATTTGCGCTGGGCGAACGAGATAGAAATAGAGACCAGAGAGATAGAGATGGAGACAGAGAGTCCTATATCTGTGTGCCTGCTTCTAACTATCTCTCGCTGTGTGTGTGTGTGTTTGTCCTTCATAGGCAACTGTGCGGCTGTTTGTTCCGGTTTCGCTGCCGTTTTGGCAAATAGAAAATTTCCACTTCATAAAATGCTGACAGCGCACAGCTCTTATGTATTTTTCTTTTCTTGTTGTATTTTTTTTTTTTTTTTTTGGGTGGTTTCTGCTATTGTTATTCGTCGACTATCGCTGTCTTACTCGCACAATCTGTCTGTGCATTAAAAAGAATGACGGCAATTTTTGAAAGCACCTTCTCTTCATTCTCTTTTGCGCTCCGTCTCCTTGTCTTTCAGCATCCTTCAGGCCCTAAAGACGACAGCGGCTCTCTTGGCGTAGTTTAAGCAAAAATTACTTGCAGCATTTTACGATTTCTTGGCAATTTGTTGCTTCTGGCAGCAAATCAAATAAAACGCAATGCTTTACTTTTTTTTCCTTTTTTCACCTGCGTCTTAGACATGACTAGGCAAGAAAAAAAAACAACCAAAATGTTGAATGAATAAGCAGAAAAGCTAATAACAATATGCGCAAGCAAGGGAAAACAAAAATGTGACCCAAAATCATATTAAATTCGAGAAAATGCAAAAGACACAGACACACACAATCGATTTCCCAGCTCTTTCCTCAAATTATGTGCCAATGATTCGTAAAAATGTGAGAAACAAAAATGTTGATTAAACCAATGCCAGCTGCAGACTTGCAATTTTCTCTTCATTGATAATTTGAGTGATGGTTAAACAATTGTTGAAGCTAAAGTTTGGTCTGTATAATACAGTCTAGTTTAATTTGACTATAGTCAACAAACACATAAGTCGTTAGAATAAAAGTCAGTGATTGGAAATTCCATTGCCAACAAAGGTAATGAAATATAGAAATGAATGTTACCTGCAACTTATTTACCTTCAATAGAGCTCTAACCAAGAATGCCTAACCAACCCCCTTTAACAAATATACTAGGACATTTGACTCAAAATCAGATAAAAATATCAAAGAACTAATCGTGGGATCTGATGTTTTATATCCAATACTATCACATGAGTAAATTTCATAGCGATACACCAATTTCTTCACCTACTTTTGGTATAAAACTATGATATAGTGGTCCGATCCTAAAGATTTTCATACTTGATCTTCCACAGGTAATAAAAATCACAAATTTCAGCCCGGTAGCTTTTAAGGCGGCTGAGTAAAACGCATACGCACCGACGGACGAACGGACATACGGATGGACAGAAGGACATGGCTATATCGACTCAGCTTCTTATGCTGATCAAGAATATATACTTTATGGGGTCGGAAACGTCTCCTTCTGTGCGTTACAATCATCTGGCCAATTTTATAAAAGCCTATATTGTTAAAGCCTTCAAATCGATTAATGATTTTTGTTAGATGTATCAAAGGTTTTGGTAAAAGAATTGCTTTCGTTAACATAGTTAAACGCTAGTTTAAAAATAGTTGCTGTGACCTACTTGGGTTTTGATTTTCTTTCTCTGAACTACTTATTAGTAAGTAGCTATAAACATTTTTCTGAGAAAATCAAATATTCAATATACTGTTAATATTTATTCACATATCCTTTATCAATCTCTCATTCTCTTTTACGCATCCTGTGTGTGGAAATCTGTGATGCTGCTGCTACAGATGGTGGCCACCGATGAGCAGACGAGCGAGAGGCAACAGCATGCAACGGACTCCGGTGGCGGGGCCTCGAACACGGGTGCCTTGAACAAAATGAAGGCAACGTTGTCCTCATCACTGTTAACCGTTACAGACAAAGGTAGGTGAAGGAGTAAGCTTATGCTTTTTTCAGTATTATCCTTGCAGGTCGGTCTCTTTCTCTTGCTCTCTGTGTGCTTGTGTAAGTGCAAGCGAGAATTTATGGCATGAATTTTCATACAAGTACCTCATAAAGCTGCTTGCTAAAAACTTTGTGTAAACTTTTTTTTCATTCCTTTTTTGTGTGTTTGCAATGCCAAAGCCAGCTGACGCTTCAAAAATACAGATATTTCTGTGTGTATATATGTATGTGTGTGGATAGATAGATGTGTGTGTGTGTGTATCTATGGATAAGTGAAAGTAAAAGTGAGAGCCAAGTAAATGCTTGAAAGTGCATACAGCCATTCATAACAATGAGCTGTCTCAAACGGGGCGTATACGCTTTATTTTCCTGAAATATGCATGAGAGGCAATGAATGGATGGATGACCCACAACTACAACAACAACAAGTAGGTCAACGTTCTGGAAATGCATTACAACACATTACCAAGCCATCGACCATATGATCATTGTCATGGTTATATCTTTGCCATAAAGCCAAACACACAGCGAAAGTGAAAGCAAGAGAGATCCGTTTTCATCATCAGGCAAAGCAGTTCGCAAAATCCCCGAGTCAATAAAAATCGGTTGAATGACGACTCTTCTGCTGCTACAGCTACTGCAAATCACAGCATGAGAAGCACGACAAAAAAAAAAAAAAGGAAAATATTGTGTTGACTTTTGTGTTATTTTTATGACATTTTAGTTGGCCACCATCCACGAGGCGAGAGCAAAGCTACTCTTTCTCTGTCTCTCTTCTTTGGTTTGATTTTATTGCGGCCATATCAGATTTATTAGAAAGAAATGAAATGTTATTTTATGATGTTTATTTAGTTGTGTGTGTCGGTCGTAAAATGAGAGACAAATTCACATTTTTACTCTATTTTGTTTCTCTCGTTTATTTGTGCGCATAATTTGTACAAATATTTTGCCACTTGTTTTTTTGTGGGCCCTCGGCTTTTGGGCCACCATAATTGGGGATAATCGCGTGCTCTCTCGACCAACTGCAGCAGCAAAGCTGCCCCAAAGTGTGTTTGTCTGGAATTTTTAGCACCTCGCACTCTCCCCGACCGCAGGCATGTCAAATATTTTTGCGACCGAGCGCACACAGAGCAAAAACTTGCATCTGCTAGCGACACCAAACATGCGAATAGTTTCAAATTGTTTTCAAGAATTTTAGTTTGAATTTTATTACAAACTGTTTATGGGCACAAAAAAAAAGGGAAACCACCTCCGTAAATCACTCTCTGAAAGATCAAATATATTCAAGCTGTTTGTTCCCGTGAATTGTTGTAAAATTTTATTAGCTATGAAAATTTATTTCAAAACAACAAAAAAATCTGGGAAAATAGCACAACAATGGCTCACAAAAAAGGGAGAAAACTCTGAAAGTAAATTGTACTGAAATTTTTGCTAAGATATGTATCTGTATATAAAAATCCATCAATATATAGAACTAAGGAACTAAGGAATATAAGCAAAAGTGTCAGAATTCATTAAGCAAAATTTACGTCTTTGAAACCTTTAAACAAGTTTAAAACAAAATGAAATTCGAGTGTTCTGAAGTAGTGTGGGACAAGCACTTCTGAGCTCTTAGAGGGGAAGCGAACAACTTTATATTGTAGGTGATAATGGAAAAAAATCTATACATAGTAAAAGAGGCAAAAGTGAAATGTTTGACAGTGTCAGAGTCAGAATGTTGTTATTTAATAGCCTTGTATTGTGTAGCACTTTGTGCTAAATAATGTAGCACTTTCTATTTTTGCTTGCTTTCTTATTGTTTCACCTTTTTCTTTGCTGGCTGACAAAATGTCAAGCGTAAGTTTTTCCTCTTTACAGCTTTTTCATTGCTCTGCTTTGGGCCCAAAAATAGCAAGCAGAGACAGAAAGAGGAACGGTTAAAGCACAGAGGTGCAACTGTGCGTATGAGCAATTCACATACAACAAAAGCATGGCCTTTTGTCCTTGCCTCACGACTGTGACTAATGCACCGCGACTTTTTTTTCTTCTTGTTCGGGCCGCATAAAAACTTTTCACCGTATTTTTTCAAGAGTGAAATATATTCTCTTAAAAAGGCAAAGACAGCTACCGAGAGATAGGTAAAGAGAGACAGAGACAGGAGAGGGAGAGAAAATAGAAGGAAATAGCAGAAGAGGCTTGGCTTTGACAGCTTTTGTAATTGTGAAAAGTGAAATTGAAAACGAAAATGAAACAAAATAAACTAAATAAAAGAAATGAGAGAGAGAGATGTAGTAAGCATATGTATTCCTTTAATATTTATAAAGAATTTTATATTAAAATTCATTTGAATTTAGATTAAAAGCAGGGACCATAGCAGTTATGAATATATTTCATATATCAGACTTTTATCTTAATGCGTAATACTCTAGATATTGTACTTAAGTCTGTTTAAGACTTATGAACTAAATTGAAATATTTTCGAATGAGCAAGACAACAAAGAGAGATGAACCTAAGCAGACTTAGCTGAGAATTAAAACTAGTTGAGAATTGAAATCAATGTGGAAATTCCCAAAAATTAGTCCAATATAATGTAAAATCTATGTGCGATTATATATTATAACAATATAACAAGTTTTTATGGTTTCTAATTAAAGTACTTCAATTCCTTTCCGCTCTCTAAACGCATACGAGTGGCGCAAGGGTAATGGTAAATTGTTTATATTTGTGGAATGCATTTGGGATCAGTTAATATAATCAGTGGAAAATCAACAAGTTATGAGAATCAACTTTATTAACCCATTTTTCCTTGGTTTTTTTTTTTGTCTTTCATGTCCCTCTTCTACGTAGTCAATAAAATGTCGCCACGCCCTTCATTGGTGCCCACGGATGCAGATACCAGTGGCAGTTATGGCTCGCCCAGCTATCAGCAACAGCAGCAGCAGGAGTCCGGCGGCAATGTGAACAACAATAACAACAATACAGGGGCAACAGGAGCTGGCGGGGCTGGGGCCAAACAACAAGAGCCAGGTCGTCGGGCTGGGGCTTGTAGGGTGTGCCTGAAGTCCTTCAAGCCCGATGACTACCACAAGACGTGCTTCGAGTGCCAGCAGCGAGTATGCGAGGATTGCGCCAGCTACAGTAAACTGGATGAGCACGAGGATGCGGTAAGACCAAAAACTTTCCAGGCCACTAGGCATTCTCTTTCTTTAATCCTGATGTGTCCAATAGGTGTAGGTAGTAGATATATGTATGTATACATAAGTATATGTACATGTGTCTGAGTGGGTATGCGGGGGTGTGGTAAAAAATAAACACAAAATGCAGCGGCATTTAATTAATAAGAAAAATGTTTACAAGTTAAAGCAATAATTGTATGGCTATGGTTATGAATAGTGTGAGTGGGAGGAGGGGGGAGGAATGTTAACCACCGACCTGCACACAAATTAGATTAGCCATAGAAAGGGGCGAGCCACACCACAGAAAGCCACAAAGACAAACAATGTTCAGCGACCTCTCTTACTATCCTGCCACTCCATGGGGCATTAACAAGATAAAAGCCAGATTAACGAGATTAAATCACAACCCCAAGAGCAGCAGCGGGACACCAGCACAGTGGAACACTAGGACACTCAGGACTTGCAGAAGCTGAGATAGTGTGTTGCGTTTCTTCCTCATTGTTGCATATACATCAATGCCTTCAGGCAGCCCTAATGATCATTGATGGTGAAAGAGTGGGGGCAACATTGTTGCAACATTGTCTTTCGTGTCTCGAATGTGAAGTTTGTGGTAATTTGTCAAGAAGTTTCACCTATCCCTAGCTCTCTTTCTCTTTCACTCTCACCATCTGGCTGGCCAACGCCCTGTACATAAAATTTAACGTTTTGTCTGTCAACCTGGCCACTTTGGTTAATTGAAATTGATGTTCGTGGGCGTCAGCTACCCAAGCGCACCCACACACACATACTCACACCCACACAATCTCTCTAGCGTAATTATGGGAATTTCACTGCGAATGTGGTTCCTACCCGGTCAGCCTCATCATTGGACATTTTGGGGTTATAATAATCATTAAGGCCATAAAACATTGCATTTACAACATGTTCTAAATTATTGACAATAATGGGCCAACTTCTAGAAGATTAATGTAAATGAAAATGCCATTTTATTACCTACTCTCACCACCTCGAAAAAAAAGAAACAGGCGAATGGTAAATGGTATTTGCCAGAATTTCGTATATTTTGCAAAGGAAATCGAAATTATTTCTCTTATTATTATCTTATTATTTCGTAATGCACATTTCATTATATGTATCTACGTTCACAACATTTCGAAAACTATCATATTTTGAAATATAAACATTAGCAACTGAAATAGTTTCGCAATTTCCATTTCTCATACTGTCATAGTAGTTTGTCCTTTTCTCAATCTGGTTTTCGACAACTTTTTGGTACAATTGGACATTGGCAACTATTCAAAAGTAAATCAATATTATCTATATGACTTGTTTTTAAAGAATAACAAGTCAAATAGATAATATTCATTTACTTTTGAATAGTTGCCAATGTCTTTTGTAGCAAAAAGTTCAATTTGCGATTTGCCCATGATAAAGTTCTTTATGCAAATATACAGTTCATCACTTCCTGTGACTTTTAAAGTGTTATTGAATGAAAAAAGGGAAATTTTTTCATTTGATAACGCTACTTGAAGACATTGGTGAAGATATGCCTGATGCATTTCCGTTTCCTACATTGATGCCTATTGATCCGTTAGGGCAGCTTTTCATTGTAGCACTTCCGTCAAATCGATTTACCACTTGCTGACGCCGTTTGCTGATGAAATCAGCATAGAAATAGCTATCCAATTTGGTTTACTTCAGTGGGCTCTGCATTGTGTGTGTATGTGTGTGTGTTTGTGTATGAATTTAAAACTGGCTAGCTGGCTTTAAAATAACTTTGCGGTCGATTTCTCGATGGGATCATGCTCTGACAGCAGTCGCCATACTTACATCCCGCCGTGCCGTGCCGTGCCTCTTGCCACACTATGTAATTACAACGCACGCAACTGGGGAAAACAAAAGCAATAAACCAAAGCCAGGCTCCAGCTGTGCATGTTGGTTACTCACTGCGGCATCCATCCAGATGCTGCAGCAATAGATTGAGGGTAAGAGAAAAGGGAAAGAAACTGTGACTGGGTTCTGTTGCACATGGCACAGCACGGACCGTGAGCATAGAGACACTCACACGTTGCAAGTTAATTAAAAATGGCGGCTGCTTCCGCTATGCCAGCAACTGTGACACACACGTACACACATACACATGTATACACACACAGTTGATGACGATTGAAGCCGCTGGGCGAAATGAATCAGCAGCCAGGTGAAAATGTAACGAGCATTGTGCAGGCGTGCTGCGGAAGTGGGAAATGCATTCAACCAGCAGAAAAAATGGGCTGCAGGCACTGTACCTACATTTTGACCCACCCACTCGCACCCACTCTCTCACTCTCTATGTCTATATTCCATTCACTCTCAGCTGGTGGTGGTGTGGATGACCAACAGGAATAGATGGATGCGGTTTTATTTTCTTCATTTTTGTTTTGCTGCTAAAAGTTTTTGTATCTGGAAAAGTAGTTAATATTTATATTCACTTGGTTCCCAGGGCAGTTTAATGAGTTTCCCCGCACTAATAAATATTAGTTGGCCGCAAATAGATTTTTGTGCTTAGCCATAGAATTGTTAATCAGCGTGGCGTATACTTAACACCCAGGCATCGACTTCCATTTGCTCTTTTCTAGACCATGTGGCGGTGCAGCGTCTGCCGACGCAAAATGGCCTCACGGGTGTGCATACCACAGGACTCTACCGACAGCATGCTAGATGTGCCCGTGCTGGAGGCCCTACAACGTCGTCACTCGGATGCCAAATTGGGTAGCAGCACTCAGACCTTGGCACCCAGCAATGGAGCCGCCTTGGCTCCGCCTCGAAGTCCAGAATTGAGACGGCATTCAGATGTATCGCCAGCATCGCTCAAGGAGCTCGAACGGGTAAGAGAGAGGGGGATAGATAGACAGAGAAATAAAGGATTTTAAATCTTCTGCTTATGATTATTGACTGACTGAAATGGGGCTTATTATCAATTTGCAGCAGCTAAAAGGCAACAAGACCCCAGGCGGTGATGGCGATTGGCGCGGAGGTGGCCGCAGTATGGCGCCCAGTCGTTCCAATAGTCCACCACGCGGTGGTAGTGAGTTGGAGCCCGCATTTGGCGCGCCTCTATCGCGCATGCAATCGCGACGCGGCTCGCGGGTAGCCCGTCAGCACAGCTACGATGATGATATGAAAACAGGCCCAGTGGGCGGTAGCATGCCAGGCGGTGGCCCGGCCGCAGATGGCTCCGGCCTGGGAATACCAGCTATGCCGCGTCGTAAATCTGCTTACGATGTCTTCGCGCCCGGCTTGATGCAAGGTGTCGTTGCTGGTGCTGGGACTGGAGCAACACCAACTGCTCAGTTACAGCGCTCACCGGGTGAGGGCGGAGGGGGAGGGATAATGCCACCAATGCAATTGCCCGGCTCACGGCGACCATCGTTTCGGGTGCCGCATGCCTCGGAGGACCTGCAGAATGATGATTCGCCCGGTTCACCGGACAAAGGAAGTCCCGTGCTCACAGTCGATGATGATCGACGTATGCGGCGTCGAGGCTCGCAATTGTAAGTGGACATCAAATGGACAATGAAATGAAATGAATTGAAATTTACCTTTAATTTTTTTTTTTTTTTTGCTTCTCCCTCTCTGTCCTCTGCTAGACCCGACATTGCCATGTTACAGAATCGTGGAGCTTTGCCGACAGCACCGCCCGCATCGATTCCACCGCCCATGGCATCGTTTACGGGACCCAATCTAGAGGATTTGGAGGCACCGCGCAGGCAGACATCAATGGATGGTGAGGCCATACGAATTGTAATACATGATGTCGATTCCGGGCCGATTTGTGCATCAAAGCGTCGTATTATCCTTCGTCGGGATCCTACAGACAAGGCGCATCGCAGTAAGTGAGATTACATAGCTTTACCTTAACGATTCCCTTTCTCTCTGTGTTTGCGTGCTTGTGTGTGTGTGTGTGCCACTTAATGAATCCTGGCCTTGTTCTGCTCCTGCTGCTTTCCTTTTTCCATTTCTCCTACTCGCCACACCGGAAATGGCCAAGTAAATAAGACTCATTACAACGTTTGGTTATGCTAATTCGACAGAACAACCCACATACCGACCGACCAAGCGCCCAACCAACCGACTGACAGACAGACAAACTACACCACTAACATTTCCTGTCTGTGGCCCGCTGCCCAGTTCTGTGAGCGCTCCTTAATTCCCCAAACAAAGTGCACGACGAGATGGCCACGTAAAGGATAATGTGGTTTTGGGACCTACCCCTCTGCCCCACGCTTAACTCCTCTTCCTTCCTCCGTTGGGGGCCATAATGAAACCCAAAGCGGAAGCAAAACTGGTAGCAGATTAAGCAACTGAGCGGATTTTATCGACATAAAGGCGAAAGTAAAGCTCTACGGCTGCAATGCAACCCAATCCCAATTCACTCTATCTCGCTCGCTCTCCACCACCATCCACACATACACACACAAACACACACACACACACATATATATATATATATATATATATTTAAAAAAGGACATTTAGCTGCTCGGCATTGTTGTGTACCATGTTGGCCCAATGCCATTTCCACTCCTCCTTTACCTCATTCTTTTTCGTTTCCTCTTTGTGTGCTTGTATTTTAATTATATGCATTTTTTGTTGCATACCTCAAGGGGTTCGAGCAAGCAAATGAATTTTTAATTATCAGCAAATGGACTAAGCATAAAAAATCAATACACGGTGGCATTAGATATTTGAAGAAGAAGAAAAAGCTACGCAAAAAACAAAAAAAAAGAGAAATGATGCAAAAAAAGTGAAACGAATTGCAAAGCGAGAGGGAAAATTCTTGAAATTCAGCCAATGGAAAGTTTATGCCTTGCTGGACATAAATAATAACGCTTGCATGGGTGTGTGTATGTGTGCGAATGTGTGTGTGTGCTATATGCATGCATGAGCTGCCAGCGTCCCTTCCATCACCCGATCCCTCCACAAGCAAATGCAATAAAAAATGACCAACATGCTAACTGACTGCTGGTACTCCAAGGACGAGGCTGGTTTCCATTTGCACTGTACAAACTTGGCTAGTTGGGAATTGGAAATAGGAAATAGGCATCCAACACTTAGACGCATACCCAATCCACCCATTAAACTCACCCAGCCATACACCTTCTATACCATAACTGAAATCGGGATTTCCATATCATGGATCAGACATCCTGTTCATACACAAGTTTAGGGTATAGCAGCTTCTGCGTGTTCCCAAGTCATCTTTGATTCAATTTTCCTTTCCCTCTTTTTTTTTTGTGGACAACATAAAATGGCAATGGCAAAGGGCAAAACAACAAAAAAACAAAAAACAAAATTTTTCTTCGAAAAGACTTGCAAAACTGCAATCGGGCGAGCTGTTTGTAAATGTGAAAACTTGTTCTAAGTGGAGTGCCACAATGTGTCGAGTAGGGAGGCCGAAAGAGAGCGTGGCAAGCAAGAAGACACAAGTTGAGAATTGAGCGTCGAGTGAAAAGTGAAAAGTTTGTGCAAATCGAACTGCGTAAACTAAAAATTAATTTGCCAGTTAGTTGCACTTTTTTTTTCCTACATTCATTTTGATTTCTTAAGTCTTCAAATTGAATTAAAAAACTTTAACAAATTGTAGTGAATTTCCTAGTTGATGTAAATTGTAATTCAGTGATAATAATTTGTTTTGAAACAATTACAAAATATACATTTTAGTTGCAACAGAAATAAACTTTTCTTCGATCTCTTCTAATTGACCAATCTCAGGTCAGTTTATTACCTCATTTCGATTTTGTTTTTGTTGAATTGCAATAAGATATCACTGAAATTAAGAATATTTACTAAGTAAGTAAGTAAGTAAAGTATAAATGCCCTTTTGCCCAAAAAGAGTCTCGAAAATCTCTGTAGTCGTTGCAAGAGTTAGCCATTTAACAAGAAACGTATAAATGCTGTCAGTTTTAGTTTACCAAAAGCCATGAAGAAACCTGTGCCAGAACCACCTGTCAATCTTTCTCAGAAATCTGATCCAACGAGCATGAGAATATATTTTGGCTTTTCTCTTAACTGTTTCGATATAGAATCCAGCGCTTTGTTTCGCTGCTAAAAAGTATGCTACGCGCTTAATTTGCTTAAAGTGGCAAGCCTTCGTCTTCGTCTAGTAGCTATTGGCAGGTAGCAGGTAGCTATTGGAATGTCTAACCACCGCTCATAATTTCAATCAAAATAACTAGCCAGCGGGCTGTCAAGTCGATGCAGAGCATCGAACGGTGAGTGGGCGCGGGGTAAAGGAGTTAAGAAAGTGAATTTTTTCCACCATTTACCTGCCAGTCACCTGGTGAACGTGCGTCAGCCTCTTCGAGGTTGTTGCTTATATAAAATTTCAATTTGCATATCATAAAAAACAAAAAGAAAAGGATAGGAAGATGGAGCAAGAAAATGTCAATATCCAACATATACAGCAGCTGCAATGTGTGCGTGGGCATATCAAGAGTTAAGCAGGCTCACCAGAACCACCACCAAAACCACAGCCACGACCACGACCACAAGCAAGAGCAAGATCTCTTCCATGTACTTACATACAGACATACATATATATAGTATATAAATATGGCTATGGCAATGTCTGCCTTTAGCCGACATATTTGATATGCAACGAAGCAAGTGGAATTTTAATGTGCTAAACCATTTTCCCAGGCAGAAGGTTTGGTTGCCGCTGCTGCTTTCCATACCCAGGTATGGTATACATCCAGCTTCGGCTTTTTGCTCCATCTTATCATGTGGCTTAAACGCAAAAGAGAACGCACACATGACGGAGGAGATGCGATGGCTTGTGGCAGCTCTGCTGCAATTTGCCTTGAAATATTGACTTGCATGACGGAGACGAAAGATAGACAATGAGTTGGGGGGGGGAGAGGTATGCGAAGCTAAGTAACGAGTCAGAGACTGATGATGATGATGGCTTGTAATTTCGCTATAGTTCTTAAATTAACATTTCGTGTTGCCAGCGTGGTAATTAGCCAACTGCGTTTAATTAAAGCTTCAATCAACATGAACTGCAACTCGGCGACTATGTAACTCGAAAGCAACTCAGAACAACTTGGGGCAACTTGAGACGACTTGAGAATTGTCGATGGGGGTTTAATGTAATTGAATTGTATTCAACTGCGCCCTGAATTATGCAACAGTTTAAGTGTTTTACGTCCAATAGGAAACTGTTAATCGCCTGAAGGCAATTCTGCTTATACATATGCGTGTGAGCGGTGAGTGTGTGAGTTTGTCAGTGTATCAGTGCGTCTGTGTGTGTGTTTGTGTGTGTGTGTGTGTGTGTGTGTGTGTGTATATGTGGATGTGTGTATGTGGATGTGGCAAGTGTGGCCCCAAATGGCGCCTTAACACGCCTAATGAAATTTTATGCAGCCTCATGAGTTACACATTTATTACTGCAAATCACGAAAGCCATGACCATGCCAGACCAGACTCTCACTCAGACTCTGACGATCCATGCTTGTACGAGTTTTTGCTAGGGCAACAGGTGTAGGCGCAAACCACATATCCACCCCACCAACCCCCTTTTAGGTAATTTGGTTAGTTTATGTGCTCATAGTTTTAGTTCTTTTTTATTTAGCTTATTTTTTTCTGCCCGTCTGCTGTCTGGCCATTTGCCTTTCATTAGGCGACATAAACGAGCAATTTCTATACAGGACATCTGGCTAAGATTAGTCTCTCCGTCTCTCTCTTTCTCTTTCTCTATCTCTGTCTTTCTATCTCTGTTGCTCCGTCTTTTTTATTAGTTTAAGCTGATAACCAGGACAAAGTTCGGCTTGTTCTCTATATATCTATCTGAATCTACCTTTTTCGCTCTGCTAGTTTAATTAAGAATCAATTTTTATAGCAGATGATAGAAGCCACTAAAACGCTTACTCATCTTGCCACACACACACATACACATGCGCTGGAAAGAGAGGGAGACAGAGAACAGGAAGATTGGCAGGAAGGATAACCATGTGTGTGCATCGATTAAGTCCCTTTCAATGTCTCTGTCTCTGATGGTGTGTATGGAAGCTAAAAGTTTGCTTAGTTAATGGCATTACTTAGATGTGGAACGGCGGGCCAAGTCCTTGGCTAGCAGGACATGCAATTGCCATGACACAAATTAAAAAGCAAAAAGCAAAAAACGAAAAAAACTAACACAAATTCATGTCCCAAATGCATCAATTACAAAAATGTTACACCCATCTTCTTACATATACATATATATAATGTATGTATGTATGTATGTATGTGTTTGGATCCTTTTTTTCCGCAAACAAATTTGATGGGATAAAATTGTTTTCCTGCAAATAGATGAGCTTTTTATTTATTTACCCTCTCTACAAGGTGCCCATAAAAAGGGAAACTTTTGTTGTGTACCTACTTCAAAATAGGCATAACCCCATGTACCCCATTTACCCCTCGCTATCGCCCAACCGCGCCCCGTATAGACCACATAAACAATACACCTTTATGTGGCAATGTCGTGAGCTGAGTTCGGCTTATTAAAATCCTAATGATGGCCATCATAAAAAGAAAACAAAACACAGAGAAAAAAAAAGAAAAGAAAAAATTTCAGAGATCCAACAAACAAATTGTATCATAAAAACCCTAAAGCCCCCGCCCTAACCATCAGCAATCCCTACGAACTTAACAATGGCAAATACGCACAGAAAAAACGTAAAGAGAGAAAAGCACAAACACAATGAGACAAAAGGCTACTAAAATAGCCAAGCCTGGACTTACCTCAACCGGTTAGTATGGGGTTTAGGGGCCCCTCATGATTTTTATGACCAAAACGAATCGAAAATTTCATTCAGCTCCAAAAAAAAAACAAAAAAAAAGGAAACTTTCGCGAAAAACAAAAAGCTGTTGCGTCATCTTTGCTCTGCTTCTCACTCGGTCAGCGTATGAATGAATAATCTGGGCATCCGTTTTTCTTTTCTTGGTTTGTTCGTCGTTCTTTCTTTCCACATCTTCTTGGCCTCTTTTTTTGGTTGTATTTTTTTCTTTTGCTTTTTTTTTTGTTTTGTTTGTATGCCCACTTCCTGCGCCTAGCGCTGACAGCAAAGGATTTTGGGGTTTATTTATGTCATTTTTATTGCCAAAGCCCACGCAAAACAAAAAACCAAAAACGACAACAACCACGTAGAAGAAGTAAGACGAAATTTCGGGTGGCCAAGAAACTTTTGATTAAAACACACTCAACAAACAGTGGCAAAAAAGAAAGAAAGAAAAAACACGACAAAAATGAAGAAAATGTCGCCTTATCCTAATTGGGTATCAATGCGCCTGAATCAACAGAGCGCTCTGCTCTGGCTCTGGCAATGGCAATGGCGGATGCGCAACATTTTATTGCATACTCTTTGGGACTGGTTGTGCGACAACTTTTTGCGCCCACTTTCACCTTGGAGACCTCGAAAATTTCATTGTCAATGCTGGCAACCATTTGTACTGCCTTCTATCCTACCCTCTGCTTCTTGGTCGCGTCTACGTTCCTGCTCTTTTGCCGGTTAACTTTCTTACTTGGCCATTGTCTGCAGCAAACGTTCAACTGTCTGGCCTCCAGGCCAAAGAAAGTGAGAGAAAAGGCAAGAGCAAGAGCTGAAGAGAGAGTGAGAGATAGAGACAAACGGAAATCCGCTTTAGCAAGTTTTTCGGTGCACAAATTGTTGAAATTAGTTTTCTGCGCCAAATGATAACTACTTGAAACTGAGAACTGCAGAAATTCTCCTAACGTTAAAAACAGTAGCTAAGGTAGGGTAGGAAAAAAAATTCTGAATCCGAATTGCAATTTAATTAATTAAATTGTTGGGATTATTCTTGAATGACGAAAGGGGGCGACAAAACTAGCAAGTAATCTGCCAAAAAACTTGAAAACTTTTTCACCTTCAGATTTATCACCACCAAAAAGGATAGAAAAAAAGAATAAAAAACACACGTCTGATTATATAACGAGGCGAAAGTTTTTAAGGCTTTCACGATAGTAGAGTCTCTTGCTGGCCATTTTAAGCAAGAAACGAAGCCTTTTGCCGTCGGTGAAAAAAAATTCAAAAGAACAAATTATCTTGCCTCACTCGTTTGAGGAACACCGAGCAGTCGCAATTTGTTTCATCTAAAGGACAAGTCGAATACGTTGACTAAGCAAAAAATATTAAGAAACTTGTCAGACAGACTCTTGTGTCTCTTACGGCAAAAGCAAAAGCAAACGCA
Source organism: Drosophila paulistorum (assembly GCA_018152135.1). NCBI lineage: Eukaryota > Metazoa > Arthropoda > Insecta > Diptera > Drosophilidae > Drosophila > Drosophila paulistorum. The sequence goes on from JAECXG010000690.1 coordinate 19,929,157, forward strand.
AACAGACAGACAAACAAAGAGAGGAAAAGTGCAAATGAAATCAACACAAATTGTTGCCACATGCCCCAAAATACCAGCAACAGTAGCAGCAGCAACAAGAGCTCGCTACGTGCCACACCGTGTCGAACCGATAGATACAGATACAGGGAAGATAGAACTCAGACTTTTTCGCAGCAGTCATATTGATTATTTTCGATTTGGATTTCTTTCACTTATTAAATCTGACATTGTGTATTGGCACCGCTTTGTTTGTTTCTTGCAGCACGTGGTTTTGGCATGCGAGTGGTGGGCGGCAAAACCGGCGCCGATGGCCGTCTGTTTGCCTACATCGTTTGGACAGTGCCCGGCGGGGCAGCTGAGAAAAATGGTCTGCAGCAGGGTGACAAGGTAAGCAACAGCATTTACACACAGATTTCCCACGAATGATTAATGACCGAACTGACTGAATGAAACGAACGCTTGGGGCTCTCCAGATACTCGAATGGAATGGCATGTCCCTAATTGATCGCAGTTTCGAAGAGGTCTGCTCCATAATGGATCGAACTGGAGATATTGTGGAGCTGCTGGTTGAACATGCCACCGATTTTCGTATGTGCGATCTATTTGATGAGAATCTACCGCCGGGCAATAGTGGCGGTCAGAGTGGTCCACGACGTTCGGGTGATGGTCCAGTTGGCCTAGGACTAATAGCGGGTAAGCTTTACTCTCTCGATCAATTTATACCTTTCGCTCTATCTCCCTATCTCTCTCCCTCTTGTACATATACTTTATGAACCCTTCAATTTATTACTCTATATATATACATATATACTTATATTCTCTATATACCACTGAAATGTATGTGTTTTTAACAAACTCTCTGACATTTACATAATTTTTTTTCTTATTTTGTTGCTCTCTCGTTTCTTGTTACTTCCATTACAACAAAAACAACAATAAATTTATATACCTATATATATATATATCGAAAATAAATCAGAACCCGAAACCACAACAGACAAATCACCAGCATCGCCAACTAGACGGAAATTACCAAAAACTCCGGTATAAAACTATTTCGTATATATACAAAATTTTGAGAGTAAGAAAGTTCAAAAAAATTTGGAAAAAAAAGAAGCAAAAAACAACAACCAACCAAATATAAAAAGATAAAAAAGAAAACCAAACAAAAATTATATACAATCTATTTATAAAAAATCAAAAAGAAACAACAAAAAATCGTAGCTTTTAAATGCAGCTTAAGCATTTTGCAGTTTTTTCACACAATTTTTCAGCTTTCACAAAGTGCAGCTTTCATAAGCTATATATATATATATATACAATCTTCATACATATGCAAATATATATATATGTATATGTATGTACAACATATATATGTATCTGTATATATATTTGAATGTATATGTGTGTATAAAGCTCTCACCCGTTTTTATTGTCAACCAATTTTCCAATTCGATTTCCTTAATTGATTTTCCTTATTAAACTCTTTCTTTTGATCCAAAACACATAACATATATACAATATATTTGTAGTAGCTAAAAAAAATATATATATATACAATATTTATTATTATAAATATCTTTAATTGATTTCTATGTGTTTATTACTTTGAAAAATAAATTGATTTTTTCCCTTTTTGATTTTTCGTATTAACAATCACGAAAAACAAAACTAAAACAAATTTAAACATACATAAATGAAAAAAAAAATACAGTAAAAAAGAACAAAAAATATGGCTAAATGTGTTTTTGCTATTTTATAATTTTAAATTAACATTTGTTTTTGCGTTACGTTTCTTGTTTTTGTTTCCAATATATTACAAAATGTATATTAATTTATCGATGTTGGTAGTATTTACTAGATTCGAGAATACAAATTCCATATATAATACGAATAATATAATGAATAATTCAACTTAAGCCTTGCTATGTTAGTACGAGAAATCATTTCAACAAAAAAAAAAAAACACAAAAAAAAGAAACAAGAAAACCAAGCAAAGATTAAAGTAATGAGAAATTTTCATAGAACTCATCTATGCTCAAGCGAGAACCGAAGAAAAACGAAAAACCCCAGAGATATGAATAGTTATAGAGCGAATACGATTTAAATACATGTTTAAGGTATCTTACTTTACAACAAACATATATACATACTACATAGACATGTATATATGTATATATAGAACTAACTATGTCATTTTCATGTCTGATTACGAATTAGTTGAGATTTTTGAGTTACATTTTTCTTTCTTTTCCCCTCTCACTCTCACACAACTACTCTCTCTCTCTCTCTCTCTCTCACTTTAATTAATTTTGAAGCAATCGAATTGATTCATTTGGAAAGATATAGAGAGAGAAAGGGAGGGGAGAAAAAGAGAGAGAGAGAGAGTGGAAAGAAGACACAGTAAGAACAAAGCACCAAACAATAGAATTTTAAGCGGATAAATAAATACTATTTTACTTGATAATCGATCGATATATAGAGTGTCTACGAAAAACAACAACAACTTAATAACACAATAATAAATAACGTATACCAATCATTCCAACTGCGAGCTTCGGAACACTTACGAAGTCTTGGTGTCTTCATAATCTCGTCTATAAAGACAGTCCCATCCTAAACTCGTCACACATTCTCCAAATTTGTGAAAATCTAATGGCATATTGTTTAAATATGTCTATAATATTCTTTATATGTAGAATTACCTTGAAGAAGTATTCAATACAAGATAAATCTTTCATTTTTTCATTTCTTTCCAAGCAAGTAGATATATACCGATTCGATGTTTTTTTTTTTTTTTTTTGGTAATGTCTAGCCTATTCATCTTTCATTTCACATTGTTGCATCACATTGTCCAGAAATGAATTTAATGAAATTGTATAAGCAAATTAAAGCTCGTTGTCCTACAAAGTCAAGTAAGAGCTCAAGATGCTCACTTGTAGTCTATGTAGTCAGTCCACAATAAAAATGGAAGACTTTGATGACTTTGTTTATTTCAAATGGACAACTCTTTACACTCCCTCAAGATGCTCCAATGTTAGCCCAGACTTAACCTTGATCCTACCCTCTGCAAGGGTAAAAAAACTAACCCTTCTTCAATTTTCTTCTTCTAAGAAACCAACAAACCAAAACATATTTGCCGCTTGTGTAGAACCAAATGGAAACCCCCAACCAAAGAAATCTTAGGCTCCACAAATTGAAACAATAAACAAACTAAACCAAAAATCAAAGGAAAAAACAAATAGCAAATTGTATATTAACTGAGTTTGACCAAATACAAGATAACTCAGCCAACAAAACATGATTATTAACTAGTATATAGAAAATAAATCGAAAGCCAAAACCAAAAAAAAAAAAAAACAGAAATCTCTGAGAAATATAAATGTTGATTAGAGCAAAAAATTTTTAGCAAACAAAAACAAAAAAACAAAAACAGAGTATAAAATTATATTATATATACTTATATATAGATATATATATGATTTATATATATATATAAATATATATAGGTATATATAAATGTATATGTGTGTTTTAAATGTTATTAAATTTATGAATATTTGCTAAGCCAATAAGCGCAAAAAACAAAAACAAAAACCAAATTATAGTAGTTTGTTGTTAAAATGTTTACTAAATGTGTTTTTAAGCCAAATGAGAAAAAACGAAAGTCAAACAAAAGGAATCCCGCCTCCCACCACCCACCCCCCTCCCAAAAAAAATACTTAGTAATGATATATATACGAACGTTGTGGGACTATTCTATATATATATAAATACATATATATATATATATAGACACATACATACATATACCCTATATACGCATATTTATATCTGTGTGTGTATTTTGTCATTGTTAGTGCTGTGTTTGTAAATGTATTATTATTGTTTTTTTTTCTATAATTTTTGTCGTTTTTTTTTTTGTGAAAAATTTGAAATAAGGATATTTAGAATGAATGAGATTGAATGTTTAAGCAATTGAGCTCGACAGGAAAGAATGTAGAAGTTGTGGAACCCACCTACAAATATAAGAAAAAGAGATACCTATATACTAACTATACATATATATATATATATATATATATATATATATATTTATATTATATATATATGTATATATATACGAAGTGCTAAACGGAATGAGAATTATTGAAAATTAATTCGATCTTGAGAAATTTGATAAATGCTTTCTAGCTGTGTAACTCCTGTCAGATGGGTGATAACATTTAAACACATTTAGTTTCCTAATCACTCTGCTACACACAATACACACACACATACACAGACACAACTGATATATACTTCTAGTTAAACCGAGAAAAAAAATAAAAAAAAACAAACGAAAAGAACGAACTTTAAACTGTAAACTAAATTTATAAACCTTTACACAATCATGCTAAATGAATGGATGAATGGAAGATAGTGTATGATGATGTATGATGAAAATCTTGATGATGATGCTAATGGTGATGTTTATATAGAAGAAGAGTATCCAAAATCTCCCTTTTAAACAAAAAAATTAAACTGATGACTGTAAACGATTTCTAGAGCCAAACTAAAAACTAAAAAGAAAAGACAAAGGCAGCACTAAGCATTACAAATCGAAAAGTAAACCACAAATCTTGATCTATATCTTTAAACAAACAAAAAATACATGTATATGTATGTATATACATTTACCAGAAGTCTATGCTAAAAAACGATATATACGATATATCTGCATTATATACCTTATATAAATATACACCCAAGTTATTAGTCTTTAATGCGTATACCAGCCAGCTAACAAACCGAAAAGAAAAAGTGAAATAAAGTCTCTCTATTTAACTGCAAAAAAAAAAAAAGAAAAAAGAAAACCAAATCGAAAAACTCAATCAAACAAAAGATATATTGCCTGGAATTGCTCTATGTATATCAATCCTTTCGCAGCTTTAGCCCTGAAGAAACAGAAAGATATTCCCACAAATAATAATTACCTACAAGAGCCATATGAACCACCATCCGACCAAGAACCACCACCAAACCAACCATCACCACCCAACAGCCCTGGGCTCATCTGTCAGGCAATTCAAAATGGTAAATGAAGCTAAATAATCAAAAACAAGAACTGTGTATGATAAGGATCCCGATTGTAAATTATTCAAGATATATGTATTTATGTATGCCATATAATACCCGATTATACCTATAACCTATATAAAGTATTAGTTATACCTTCTTGTACAGTAAAAAGAAACCAAACACTTCCAACAAACAAATACGAATTGAAACCAAAACCCTTAAACCCATATCCTAGTGATCCTAGAAGTGTATTATAGTTAGGTTCTAAAAGCTTATAATTGTAATGGACCCAATCTCCAACCCACCGACCCACCTCCTTTCCACAAATACTGCCCACCCTCTAATCCTTCTATTAAATTGAAAAAAAAAAAAAAACAAAAACCAAATATAAAAAAAATGTATTGTAAAGTGCGCTTTCTCTTTTTTATATATATATATATATACATATACCTTATGTAATGTTTCCTTTCTTCAGTTTCTTTCCATTCATTTATTTTCTGTTTGTTTTCCTTTCTTTTTTTTTTGGTTTTGCCCTCCCTCTCTCTCTCTCTCTCTGGTTTTCGGCTTTTCCTGTGTCCTTGTAAACGAAAATTTCCATTTCTCTGTCAATTTATGAGCTTTTGTGTTTGGCTTACGCTTTAGCAAAAAAATTTTTAACTTTCTTCTTTCTCTTACTCTCTTATTTTATAATTTTTTACTTTTCTTTTCGTTTTTTTTTTTTGTAAGTTTTTGGTTTTTTGTTGATTGATTCCTTTGTTTTGCATACTTCCTGAGACTTTTAAACGAGGCCGCTGCCGTTGCTATTCCTATACCTAACTAAATATATATATTTAGTGTTGCATTTGTTTTAAAAAAACAATAATAACATACATTCCTACCCAGACAAACACACACACACCCCAACTTTGTATATAATAAATTGTATAAAATATTACACAAATGAGAAACAAAAAAGGTTTACCTATAGGGCAAAAACTCATTTCAATTTTAGGATAGCAGCAACTCTCTATCCCACTCCCACTCCCACTCGCTCTCTTTCTCTCTCTCTCTCTCTCTCTCTCTCTCTCTTCTTCCTCGAACACTCTTAAAAGCGAAAAACTACACGAAATATATATATAATTAAATACAATTGTTCTACTTTTAAGTTTTTCACCATTTAGTTTTTAACTTTTTTAGTTGATTTCTTTGGTTTTTCCAAATTTTTTATTTCGTTTTGCTTAGATTTTCTTGAATTGTTTTGCATTTTGCCTAATTTGCATATATATATATATATATTTATGTATATATATATATACCAGAAATCTTCTAAAAAATTAATAACAATAATTTATATATATATACATATGTGTATATACGATATTAATATATAAAAAAAAAACAAAAAAAGCATTAACTTACGCCTAAGCCCTATGAAATTTGTTTTGTATAGCATTTAGTGGAATCTTCTTTGAAAATTTGAACCAAATTTAGCATTTCTTCATGCATATAATACCTACTAAACACATTTATATATATATACATATATATGCTTACACATACATGCACACACCTGCTAACGTATGTGGTGTATGTGAGAGTGTGCGTGGGTGTGTGTGTGTGTCTGTATATTACCATATAAACTGATTTCCTGTACAACTACAACTACAAGTACAAACAACAAACAACAACAACAACAACTACAAGAATGTAACCCCAGCTGGCACGAGTTATGGCTATGACCTGAATAACAAACAACAAAAAAAAACAAGAAAACAAACCGAAAAAACTAAACACAAATAGAAAAAAAAAAGATTATATAGATAAAACAAAGTTTTTTTTGCAAAAAGTTGATCAGAAAAATAGTTTGAAGCAAGAAGAGCGCAAGCTCGAACCGAAACCAAATACCTATAACCGATAACCGAAACCAAAACTCAAACCTGTATGTAAAAATTACAAGCAAATATATATATACATATATATATATATACATACATATATATATATATATATATATACTTATTAAGTACATATATGTATATATTATGATGACTGTCATCAAATTGATTTTGCAGATTGATTGCCTGAATGCCAAGAATCCTGAAAACCCAGCTCTTATCCTGCATTATTACCACCCACCTCCTAAACCCTAAACATATTTGTCTCAGTGTTTTTGTTGATTGATTGATTGATTGGTTTGATAATTTGATGCATATGACTTTTGCAAGCTAAATCAATTGAATTATTGTGCACCGTACTAAGTTTATGTGTGTTTTAATACAAATAGATACATATATCAATTTAAACAATTTTTATGTGCGTGTGTGTGTGTGTGTTTTGTGTGTGTTGCATGTCTTTACATTTATTATTTATAAGGAACCTTTTTGTTGGCCTAAGAGATACAGAGAAACCACAAGAAACATTCCTTACAAAACTGCGGTTAACTGTCGCTCTTTCTCTCTTTATGTCACCCTTGCCCACACGCCCACCCCCATCACTTAAGCCAAAAGGAAAAAAGTTTTCTTTATCATTACCCCAATAGACCGCCAGCCCCCCAACCCGGCCCGGACATTGAAGTCAAGGCAGGTGTCAAGTTGGCGTGCAAGGCAATGTTAAGGATTCTTCTACTGCTTGGCTCCTCCTCATAGGCCCCACCCATGTCTTACACCTTCTACACAAGTTTGCTCAATTCAGGGCTTCGTTGTGGGTTTTGACTTTTGTCTTTCTGGCACGCCCGCTCCGCCCTGGCCCTGGCCCCGGCCCCGGCCTGCCTGCCGACTGTCTCACTGTCAGCAACAGGTGCTTCTGGTGGCCCTTTAATTGACAGCTGGGAGGCATAAAATGCTTGAAATGTCGAAAATTAGAAAACTTTTAACAACAATTTTTTGGGCTCATCCCTGCTCATCACTTGTTCGAAACTCTTCTCATCATCGTCATCATCATCATGCCCAATCGTGATCATCAGGAGTGTCATCATGATTAGGTTTATGATTATTATTGACAAGCTCTGTTTTTTGTTTTTTTTCATTCCTTCTTTTTGTTTGCCCATGTTTATCTACATATTCTCGTCTCCCCTTACTCATCCATCAGCTTCTTCATCTACTTCTCGGACGAGTTTGAGTTTGAGTTTGAAAAGTTTTTTTCAAGTGCTTAGGCTCTTATCGCTGGCTCTCGTTTACTGTGTCTCCTGGCTGCCTGATAAACTTCAATAATCCCAGTCAAAGTACATTGGGAAGCCAAGGCCTGACTGGCTGCTGCTTACCTGTAGATAAAAGTAAGTGCGCTGCCTTTCACTCCCTTTCCCTTACATTCAGTCTCCCTGTCTCTCACCTGGACTTGGCTTATAAAGAGTCCCAACACGAATTCGATTTATACAGATGAGGAATGTGTATGGGTGTGTGTGTGTGTGTGTGTGTGGAGTGTGTGTGCGTGAGTGTGTGGTGTATAATATAAGAATTTTCGTTTTCTTTTTTTTTTTTTGGTCATAAAAAAAGTTACCGAGCAACAGTTCCCAATGGTTGTCTACCTCGCTCTCCCTCCTTCATTTTCTTTCTGTCTGTCTGTTAGTATGTGTGTGTGTGTGTGTTCCATTTCCGTTTAGAACACGTTATTGCAATATGGCGGCTTCCGTTGCAGAGCTGAAACATGAATGAGCAGAGAATTGTGGATGGGTTTGGATGATTGTGGGGGGAGTTGCCTGTTGTCCTTCTTGCTCTTGTTGTTGTTGTTGTTGATATTGTGCGCATGTACACGCTATGAATATGTTATGAATCTGCGCTATTTTCAACTTGCACGTACAATAAACACAGCACTAGCAACAACAACAACAATAGCAATAACACACCAACAACAACAACAACAGAAAAAACCTGCGGGTCCTTCATGCGCAACTGCGCAGCAATGACTTCCGTTTTTAAGGCGGCACTAGACACAAAACAAGAGAAAGAGGGACCCGGGGGCCATGCCCAAAAAGCAGATTGCATTTGTGGTTCTCTTTGTTTTACAAGATGCGTATGCATGTGTGTGTGTGTGTGTGTGGGCAATGTAAATATAAATAATAACTACCAACCACATACACATTACACATACACATACATATATATTCTATATAAATATGTAAATGTCTCTCTCTATCCGTAGTTGTTGTTATTTGTAATATATATTTGTATGTGCATATATAAATCTATTCATCAGGTATTTGCAATTCGAAAATGCATGTTCACCCTCCTCGCCTCACTTTTACTCTATCTCTCTCTCTCTCTCTCCACCTATCTCTCTGTCTATCTCAATTTGTATATTTTCACTCGTTTAATTAATTTTATTTATATTTTGATTGATTTAATTTTGTTATTCAGTTTATATATTATCTACACACACAGACACACCCACACCCACACCCACAACCACAACAACAACGAATGCCGCCATTAGCAAAAGCAAGCGACTTGTAAATAGCTTCACAATAGCAACAATAACAATACACTTTTTACTATATACATACATAGGTGAAGCGAAACAATGTCATATATCGTGTATATCTAGGCTATATAAAGTATAATCAACAGAAAAAAGTTGTAAAGAAAAATAGCCAAACTAATTCTAAGATTAGTATGCAGTGTGTATGTGAACGAGTGTTTGGGTGTATGTGTGTGTGCGTGTGTGTGTGTAGGAATGTGTATGATTTTCTACATATCCTGAACTAATACCATAAACATTTCAAACCATCACAGGAGCAAATTGCCCGCGAGAAACTGGTCAGCGGACGTGTCCAAATCCAGGTATGGTATCATGCCGAACGAAATGAATTGGTCGTCTCCCTAATGGCTGCCGATGATCTGGCATTACGCGATGAGGCCTACGGTCATGGCAATTTACCGGAAGCCTATGCCAAAGTTCGAATTCTACCCAAATGGTAAGTAAATATGTACAAATATCATCCAAGTTGCTATTATCCTCAACTTCACTAGCTACAAATCGTTGGTTGCATTCGTACCTCTTACTTTTCTTTAGCTCCAATTTGGTGTTATTCTTAGAAGATATCCAAAAGTTTGACGTTTTACTTATTGCAAGTTAATTAGGAATAATTGGCTACATTTTTGGACTGATAACAATCAAGATAGAGAATAATAGTTTCTTCATATAATGTAGCAACTTAAGAACTTCAAATAATTCAAATTTCTGATGAAATCTGCTATTGAATTGCCTTTTCAATTTGGCCAAGAGATGGCAGGAGAAGTACAAAATAAATAAATGAAACCTTTCATGGCCGTTTCATAAACTTAAGTGAGTCTCTAGTAAAATATTGCATTTGCTTATTGTTAGTTGAAGTAGCTAATGCATTCAATTTCAATTAAGACAATTGATTGACGTCTTGAAGGCCAAGGTTGTTCAGGTTTCTTGTATAACTTGAACCCACTTGAAGGGCAGAAGCAACACGCGGACTTGCACTATAGCACAAAGCGGCTTATGTTTTGGCCTTTTTCGGGCCAACGTCAATTGCAAATGTAAAACTTCTCAGAGGCTTAGTTTAATATTAATACAAAATATTCGCTCTAATGTACATGCCAATCATCATCTAACTGTCTCAGCTCTCCTTGCCGCATTGCGAAAAACATAAATATATATATTATATATAAAATTGAAGTTGCAATTGATTGAGTCTTAAGCCAAGTTAGGCAAGGGGTTTTCCTGTTGCCTCATATTCTATTCATTCATATTGGCTTTTTGTGTTTTTGCAGCGGCGATGGCAGCGTTCAGCAAACGGAAGTAAGCCGACCCACACAGAATCCCATTTGGAATGCCACACTGACATTTGCCCATGTGAAAGCGGACAGCCTGATGGATCGCTATATAGACATTCAGCTGTGGGATTTGGTGCCGCACACCGAATCCATTTTCCTCGGCGAGTGCAACATTGAGCTGCAGCAGGCCTTTCTCGACGACCAAGCCATATGGTGTCGCCTGGAGGATCCCAAGGGATTGCGTGGCATAAGTATTAGCAAGTCGCCAAGTGTATCGCCACGTGGATCGATTGCCACGGGTGCCGGAGCCCCGTGTGGCGATGTCACCCGATTGCTGCGACGCGATTATAATATGCAGCGTTCCATCTCAGATGATGTGGACTCGATTGGCGATGGGGCGACATTACTGCATCCGGATCATGCCTGGATAGCGGGATCAAGACGCGGATCATCGCAATCGGAGACCATGGAGGTAGAGGTCTATCAGCTGGGCAAGGACTTCTCGCGCTCATTGCCGGGTTCGCGTCGATCCAGTTTTCAGGATGCCGAACAGAAACGGCTCGAGGAGGATGCCATGGCCACGCCGCCCACATCGTATCTTGTGGGCCGGCGTCGTTCATCGGTGGCACGACGCGATCCGGATGAGATCTTGAAATCCTTAAAAGCTGTACGTGGCGAACTGGGCAGGACCATGAGTTTGGGCCAAGAGCAACAGCATAAACGCATGGGATCACGACGTGAGTAATGCAATTAAGAAACCGCGGGGTTCAAAAGATGGCGAACGCTTCTCCTCCCACTCTGTTTCACTCTTTCTCTCCCTCCCTCTGACTATCGAGAGAGAAAGTTTCTATGAAATGGGAGCTAAATAAATCACGGGATGCTTGTGAAGTTTTATGATTTTTCAACACATGAGACAATGTATATGAGCTAATGACCTTCCACCCTTACCTCTCTCTCTCTCTCTCTCTCTCTCTCTCTCTCTCTCTCTCTCTCTCTCTCTCTCTGTCTCTAGCTATCTAGATCTCTCTGTCTCTCTCTCTTATTCTATCTCTGTCCCAACTGTGCCTTACTGTGCTAGTTGAGTCTAGCCACGTCTGTCTCTATCTATGTCACTATCGCTGTCCATCTCTCTCTCTCTCTTTCTCTCCATCTAACACTCTTATGAAACTAAACTATATCTATTGCATCTCTTTCTAATATCTTTTCCCCTCAATATCTTTCTCACTATTAGCCACAATATCGGTGTCGCATTATCAAAGCTTTGACACACCCCACACAAACTGGACAAACACAAAACTTAATTAATTCAAATCACAATTTAATTTTTTTGCAATTAATAACAACAATCAAATGCTCAAGATAAAAGCTCCTTAAATATTTAACGCACTAACTAACTAAAGCAAATCCTTAAAAACAAAACAACAAAAAAACGCAAAAAGCACAAAAACTACTACAGAAAAGTATTTTATTATATGTATATTCTCACTTACTCAACACGTGCAACCGAAACAGAAAAAAACCGCAGAACAACCAAAAGAAAGAGAAAACCTTTTGTAAATTATACAAAACCACTGCAAATTGAGCTTAGCAACAAAGAAAAACAAAAACGGAAAAAAAAGCAAAATAGCAAATGCAACTGCAAAATGTGTTTTGTTTCCTTATTTTTGTTTAATTTCTTTTTGTTTTTCGTTGTGTAATGGCAAACAAATCTGACATGAAATACAATATTAACCACAAAACAACACCACAACAAGAACAATATAACAACCACCTACAACCACCACCACAACCACCACCACCACCACCACTCACCACCACTGGTAAGAATGCAAAATGCAAAAGAAGAATTTTTGTTTGAGTTTTTTCTTTGGAAAATTGAGTTATTTCACTTTAAAGCTTGTTGCATGTCACTTAATTAAAAGCTCACTTAATTTATGCATGTTTAATACCCACACACCCAGACACACCAACATACACAAACACACAAAGACACAAAGACACGCACACACCAACACTCAGACGACACACATTGGCACTCTCGCACTGGCTTAGCCAGGGGACCCCCAAGAATAAAATCGTCGCCTCTTAAATCCCAGGGAGGGACACATGAAAAAAAGAAAGGAAAAACACAAACTTTTGATGCCCCATCATTTGGCTGGAAGCTTATTTCAGCTTATTGATGCTATTTGCACAGAAAACTCGACAAAAGAAAAAGATGAAGGAAAATTTGTTTAAAAAAAAGGAAAGAATGCAAAGCCAGCCACATAGCCATAATAACAACAACAACACAAGCAGCAGGAGGCAGAGCCACGCCTTATTACCTGTTGGCTGATAACAACAAAAGCAGCAATGGCAACGGCAGCAGCACCAATTCGTTTAGCCCGTCATCATAAACCCTTCAACGCCAGGAGACGCAAAAAATAGCTCAGCCTTGAAATTAACTTTTAAAAGCCCAAATGAAAGAATAAACTGCCAAAGCATAACGGCTTACAAATACCCTACTCAAGGGAAAATAGATTGAAGTGCTTTGCCATGCCTGACGGAAAGAGGAAAAGAAGCTGCATTTTTACCCCCTCAAGGGAAAATAAATTTTCGTTGTCAACCTAAACTGTTCATGCGTCGGGGGGGGGGGGTTCTTTTCTTGTAACTTCTTCTAGTTGCTATGATTGCAATTAAGTGGTGATCTAACAATTTTCAAAGACCTATTTGCTGAATGATTCTTATCATTACGTCGGGGTCACCACTTTAGTCTTTTTTTTTTACTTTTATGCGAAACCTCCAAAAATCTTCCGTGTTTCAACTAATATTTTTTAGCTTAGAACTCGCTTGTTGCTCATCAAAATGTACTCCACATTCTTTGCAGGGTATATATTTGTATGAATAAAACCAGGCGAGAGGCAAAACAAAGCCAACAAAACGCATTGGCCTGAGCCACAAACAAGCCGTTAAATATGAAAATAAGGCCGAGACTGACTGACTGAAAGAGACCCCCACCACACCAGCTGCCGGCTGCCAACTGCCAGCTAGTAGGCACCAGTCACCGGGCGCAGCTTCCAGTCTCAATTTGAATCTGATTTTGAATCTGAATCCGAATCAGAATCACAGCCACTGTCTGGGCTCCTTCATATTGTGCTAGCAACCTACCCACTCACCATCAAGATGGAGTCGTTTCTTCTCTCTCCTCCATGAGAGTCTTAGCTGATAGATATCCTAAATCGACTGCTTCATTGGCAAAAAGCGTAGAATTTCTCGGTTGCCATTATTATGCTTGTTCAGCAAGTTTTTTGCTCTTCCCCCACGACTTTTTCCTCCTCCTTCTACAGTGCTCTCTTCACATTTGGTTTTTTTTTTCTTGCCGTTTTTCTCACTCTCGTTCGTTCGGGGCTTTCAATATGTTTTTCCTCGTGTTTCCTTCAACGAATTTTCCTTTTGCTTTGGCAGTTATTATTAAGCCGCTTAGCATTTTGCCTTACTCTCGGGTTCTCGGCAACCTTTTTACGCACGTTCATATCCGGTATACACTTGCCTCCCATTGACACTCCCACTGCCATCCTCATACCCCGCGCCCAAAAAAAAAAAGGAACTCCTCTCACAGCTGTCGCCAAGTTTATTTGACGTTTATTTTATTTTTGGCTGCAAAGCACAAATATATATACACACTTATACTTATATATATATGTTTATATATATATATATAATGTGTATATAGATGTATTTGAACTTTTGCCATAATCCTTTTTTTCTTCTCTCTGCCTCTGTCCCTCTGTGTGTGTGTGAGGCACATAAAATTCTCGCTTCGTGCTATGTGCGCTCAATTGATTGAATGATTGATTGACTGATTGCCAAGGCTGATAATAAAGCTCCTTTTGGCCCCTAGCCACTTGTGCCCCAAAGGGAGCCAAAAAGAAGAAGCTGCAAATAAAATAAGGATGCCAACAGAATGGAGAAGGGCCTGTGGGGTAGGGCAGTGTGGGGGTTGTGGGACACACAAAAAAAGTTTTAATGAAGCATGTCTGTCAAATAATTACGCATATCACGTATACGCAGTGTGTGATATTCCCATAATGTATGTGTACTAGTAATGCCACATATATTTTATTACAATTTATTCTCTATATATAGAATTACTTTGGCAAAAAGAAAATCGTAACGAAACACGCTGTCAACCAGAAGGAACAAAAAAGAAAGACATTTAATTTAGGAAATCAACTAAATAAATTAAGACTCACCCAAGGCGACGGCAACAAAAATATTAAAAATTAGACAACAATAAGATAGAAGAAAAGCTCCAACCACCTGACTGGCCACCACAGTATGGCAACGTGCAATGGTGATTATAATGCTGATTGCAGTGCCTCTAGAAAGTAAAATAAATAAATTGCTGATCACTCACTGCTCCCCCTCCCACTTACCTAATATGAGTGGGGACCACATCACAAATGATACTCGCTACCAATGGAATGCAGCAAGTGCACAGAGTTATGAAACAAATGAATGCACATAATATAAACAGCTTCTGATTGATGAAATTCAAAATGAAGCCACAAAGAGTGGCCACCAAAAGAAGGCTCAGCATAATGATTTTGCGATTCAGCCAGATAAGGGCAATTGAAATCAAAATGTAGACACCCAGCACAGTGCAGCCAAAGAGTACACCATCGATGTAGTCGACTGGAGTATCCCAGCAGGCGGCCGTGGAGTTGCCGTTTTGCCTGTCCAGCAAATGGTTATCGAGCATTTGGCAAACTGTCCCACTCACATCGGGCATACGTTGACGCAATTGCATAAACCAGCTTCCCAAGCCAGTGCCCCTACAAACAAAGTGAAGAGACAAACCATTAAAAAGAATAATGGATACCAGGGAGTGATTACACCTACACAAAGAAATTGCCCGACATAACCATCAAGAGCAGGAAAATGGGACGACGAAATGGTGGCTTGAACAGTGGAATTGTTTCCAACCAAACTTGCAGGACAAAACATTTCCTCTCCTGTTCTTCCAAATCGCTGCGCAAATTCGGTTGTGTTATACTCGTCACTCCGAAGCTCTGCAGATCCTGGCCACGGTTTTTTTTGCACAAGCCATTAAGAATATTAAAGGCCTTTTCGCTTTTACCCACCGAAAGCAAATACTTGGCCGATTCGGGGAGTATAAACATCGATATGAAGGCAAGTACACCTGGAGCCGTATTCAATAGGACACTGAGACGCCAAAAACGTATGTCAAAACTGCCAACACTGAAAAAAACGCACTTCATTGAGCCAATGAAATGGGCAAGGCCTGCAAACGAGAAGCCGTTAGAGAACACTGAGTGTGTGGGGTGTCTTCTTATTCGTCTTACATGGCACATAGATATAACCGAGGGCTAGAAAGTAACCCGTGAATGTGACAATATGTGGACGTATTCGGACTGCCGTATATTCGATTATATAGGCCAGATTCGAGGTACTAGCTCCAGTGATGCTGTGAAACAAGAAAACCAAATATTAAACCAAGTTGGTCAGGGCCAACAAAAAAAACTTACAATGATCCCACCAAGAATCGAAGTAAAAGATACATGTAAAATTTTGGCATGGCCACTGATATAATCGATGTGATCAGACTCGAACCAACGGAATATAAAATCATGCGACGACGACCAATCAAATCGGTTGTATAGCCCGTATAATGGCCAAAGACAATCATGCCCAGGAAACCGGCATTCGTTAGAAACGAGCGTTCAATGTCGCTCAATGCGAATTCGCATGCAATTGCCACGGCCATTACGGTAATGCCCATTATTTCGTTCATTATAAAGACAGAGATGCAGCCGCAGGTGCATAGCATTATGAATTGCGTGCAACCGAAACCTATATAAGGCGATAGCAGTTAACGATCCACAGATCAACGATAGCGATTACGATAGTTACCAATAATTTCCAAAACCTCATCGACATTTGTTGCACTCATGATCTCTTCCTTTACATATATTTAAATACTTTAATCGATTCGTTTGCAATGTGTGACAGATCTTGCAAAGAAAGAATGATCATATCACCTGTTCACCCACCACACCCATACACACACACACACACACACACACTGAGGAAACATTCAGTGTTTCGTTGGCTGTTGTTTGGCATGTTTGTTTTAGTTTTTGTTCGTAGCTTTTCATTAGCAATTCTTTCCACTTACCAAGTAAATCGCAAGTAATTGTAACACTTTGTCGACCAGTAGGAATTCTTTTAGTCATTTGAGTTGAGTTTTAAAACAGTTGAGTCTACTACAAGAAAAGCTTGTACAACATATAGATCCTATTTACATATAAATATCTGCTTCACCCATTATCCAAATTAGGTGCCAGTCGTGTTGGCCTGCCCAGTGGACCGAATAGCCGCAAAAGTTCCATACTGGATCTCTCCCAGCAGCAGCAACAGCAGTTGCAGCAACTGCAACAATTGCAACAGCAACAGCACTTGCAGCTGCAACACCAGCAGCAACAGCAACAACAACATCTGCCCATGGGCATTGGTAATACAGAGACCAGTCCACCGTCCGATGATGAGGATAAACGCTTTCGCCCCCGCTGGAAGGGCTCTGGCACTCAGCTGCCTCCACAGAGTCCCAAACAGGCCTTGTCGCGTCTCAAACAGGCAGCGTCTGTATCGAACGTCACCCAGGAGCGACAAAGTCAGCTGCTGGGATCCAATTTGGGTAGTGAAACTAACCCACAATCGTCCACATTGCGTAAGAGCAGCATGATCAATCTGCGAGCTGGCCAAGAAATGCTTACCGCTGGCCAACTTCAACAGCGTAAGGGCAGCATGTTCCAATTGGGTGAACCTCAGTCGCAGTCGCAATCGCAATCGCAGTCACTGCAGCGTAAGGGCAGCATGTATGTGGGTAGCGATTCACCCACCGCAATGGGCACACCCACTCGCAAAGGCAGTGTCTATCAGCGTATTAGCACGGATCAATGCGGCGACAGTCCGCAACGCAAACAGAGCGTGGTGAAAACACTGAGCGGCAGCTATGTCAATGTGTCGGCCATCACGGGTAGTGAATCTAGCTATGGCCTGAAATTGGGCCCATCACAAATCCATCCCAAGGGCTATCGCTTGACCATGGCGCGATATGGTGAATTGAAAATGGGATTCGTTAAAATCAAAGGCAATGTGGAAGTGGAGGTAAGTGAAGGCACCGGTTTCATTCATAGTTCGTGTCACATAGTTGCATTTGCAGTTGATTTGCGCCCGAAATATTGTGAACGAGGACTGCGAGACGCCTCCGGATACGTATGTGAAATGCTACATCAAGGATGGCGAACGATTGAGGCATAAGAAAAAGACACGAGTTGTACGGCATTCGGCAGAGCCCTTCTACAAGCAGACCATCAAGTATCAGGTGAGTAAATGGGTCATCGTTAGGAGCGCCAATGATGGGACGACGATGATGGAAGGACTCCGGAAAGGCAGGTCAGCACAAAATGTAATGTTATTGCCCCATTTGGTTGCATGGTAATGCAATTAATGGCATCTGGCCCCCCAAAATAATGTCGTTGTCAATGTTGACTTTATGGCAGGGGCTTTGACTCTGAAGAGACTCGCGCTGGCGGAGTGGCGGAATGGCTGAACGGCCGAATGGCTTAATGGCGGGAATGTGTGATTTATATTTTAAAATCATGTGTAATTATATAAAGGTTAAAATTTGCATGCAAATAACTTACAGAGTGCCGACGTCTTTGGCCGCAATATTGTCATAATGGTTTGGCAACGTTGTGTCGGCTTCGAGCATAACCAGGGACTGGGCGGCACCGAAGTGAATCTGGATAAGGTGAACATAGGGCAGCATATAAGTGGCTGGTATCCATTGTTTCCCATGCACAGCTACGGCGGCTCCGATTCTGATAATTCTCCTTGACCGAATTATTTTGGCCACCAGACAGCAGTGAGTCGCATACAGACAACAAAAACAATAACAATTCAATTGAAATGCATAACACCAAATTTAAAACATATGCTAAACGATATACTAAAAGTTAAAGCTCAATTTGTTAGTAACTAAGCGTTCCCTCCAAACCCTAAAAGTAAACAAAAACCAACAAAAGTCAAACCCACACACAAAAATTCAAATTCGTTGTTAAATCTAATCAGATAATGTGCAGTTAATGCAACTATATAATTCCAATATATACAAACATATATATATATATATATAAATTTGAACACACACACATAAAAAAGCACACATACATATATATGTAAGTATAGAAAACGATATATGTATGTATATGCTAAATGTATATCCAACAGTTTCCCAAATTAAAAAGTTATTGAGCAAGTCTTTTCGAAGCTATAATCAACTTTCAATCAGTTTCTTCCTTCGGAATTCTAATCACATCCATAAGTACAATTTTTGAGATATGTATGTATAAAAAGTGTCTAAAGATGGCTCTTGGAAAGTTTTCTTTGCCATTTTTATTGCATTCCAAAAATGTGCATCCTTTGAAATATTTTTTCTTTTTCTTTTTTTGTTTTGTTTCTGTTAGCTCTTTCAAGAACTAAACTGACTCTAACAGATATTTCCAGACTTTTGGATTATCATTCTTTTCTTGGAGCTTTAATGAGACACTTTCCTGTCGACTTCACAATCGTGGGAAATGCATAAATTGGCCGCATTCGAAGCAGTTGCATCTATTCTCAGTCACTCTAATTGACTAAGTTAGAGTTGTTAAAAGATGGGTACTTAGTCCATGATTCAATGGATTCTAAAATACTTTTTTTTGGGAAAACTATAGACATTTGTGCATAACTATGCATACATACATGTATCGTGATTTATTAATACGTATATACATTTTTTTGTCATTGTAAAATGAGCTTAGCATTGGCTAGGACTAGGGAGAAGTGGATTGAGAATATTCGTTTAGTTTGTATTGGTGAGAGAGCTTTGTAAGTAAGTAACTAAAACACAAGTACAGTTAGGCAGCACGTTAACTAACGGACAGCACAATAATTGAGTACCAAAAAAGAAACAGAAAACAAAAATATATATACACCTATTTATATTATCTACATATTATATACATACATATATAATAATGAATATATATATATATTTTGGTTGTTGTTGTGTTTGTGAAAGTTAAAAGTGGAAAGTAAAAAAGTGTTGAATGTTGTGGAGACACGAAATGAATTGAAACAATAATGTTGAAAATCTAAGGCAACGAAACGTTAAGAAATGTTTAGCCAAGAACAAACAAAAGCAAACAAAAAAGCGAAAACAATAAATAAACAACAACAAATACACGAGTATATACCAAAAATGCTTAGTAACAATTTTCAGCAAATTTTAAATTAGCAATCAAAAGCGAAGAAACCCAAAACTCTTTTAGGATCGCAAGCAGGTTTCAACTGCTTCACAAAATAATAGCAAACTGAACTTAAAACAAAACAAACAGAAAACAAAAAACAAAAAACTTGCTTGTTAATCAAAATGAAGAGAAAAATCTTTAACATAATCAAGTTGTCGAAATGGCAGAAACAAAATATGAAAAAACTTTAATTAATATATATGACAATCTTTATGGGTGTGTGTGCTTGTATTTGTGTGCGTGTGTGTGCGTCATAATCGTATTACTGTATAACTGTTTAAGTATTTGAGTGTGACTAAAGCGTGATTAAGACGAATTTACTGTAGAAAGGTTTATCCACCAATCGCCGATGCATTTGCAGTGGTTGCAATCTGCAGTCTACCAGCTAAATTCCCACTCTCCTTTCCCCTTTCTTTCTCTCTCTCTCTCTCTCTAAATGCCTCTCTAGCTCTTGCCATCCCTGTCTTATCACACCCTCAAACAGTCGCTTCCATTAACTCGGTAGCAGATCTGAAGATGTGATGATCCGTGAGCAATTATCCCCGTAAAGTATGCTACAGACAATTGACTATTTTCCCTTATTGAATATTCTTTAGCTTAAAATGCGATTGTTGTTCGTAGTTATTTGTTTTACAAAAATTACAGATTCAATTGCGTATTGCATACATTATGGGGTAAAATTTGCTTCATTTCACATCCCTCGAACGGCCTTTGATACCACCAAAGGGGAAAAAAATTAAGGAAATAGGACAATCTCTTGTAATAGTAAAGAAAAACTAATTACTATATATTACTTAAAATGAAAAATCGAATCAGCATTCAACTAAAAAACAAAACAAAATTGACTTGGAGTTTCAAACTAAACAAAATCGAAAAATGAAAAACTAAAAAACAAATTTATACACTATATGTATATATACATATATATATATATATATATATGAACTATATTTATTTATAACTATACAGCTTATTTAAACTGAAACTAAAACTAAACTTTAACCTAAGCCTAACTAAAACTAAATTATTAAATTATTACATATAGTTGTATACATACATACATATGTACTCATATATCTTTTTACTCTATGAATTATTTGCCATGACTGCCAGAACTCTTCCCTCGGTCGGGCGTCCGTTTTTTCTACCAGCTAGTTTAGTTAGTTCAAGTGACGCACACACTCTAAACTAAAAACAAAGAAAACATGAAACAAAAATTAAAATAATAACAAATCACTTTAAGTACTTTAACTATAACGCTTACAAGGTCAGCTAACGATGTGGTTGTTGTTAAAACAGAGAAAATATAAAAATTAAATTAGCCTAGTGTCAGATAGTTCTTATGTTTGGTCTGCTTTAACTTCTTTTTACTCTCCCTCTCTAGCTGTCTGTCTGTCTCTTTCATTCTCAGCCTCCGCATCTCTTTCTTGCTCTGTCTTTTGTAATGTCTCTTAGTAATGTTTGTTGTAACTTGTATGTAAGTGGAACTACATGTAACTTGGTAAATAGTTTGTCAAGGTAGTCAGGGTAAAAGTATAACTAAAAGTTGTGTCACACACAAACAACACACACAAACACATTTCACATAGTACTTCAGTTTCAATTCAGTAATTATACTCCTCACATTCTGGCTGTTGACTTATCCAAGTTATCTTAAAACAAAAAACTAAAAGAAAAAAACTATAAAACAAAAAACTAATCTATATTCTATGTAGTTTTGGGAAACGAAAAACTAATAATGGTTGTGCTAAGAGGAAACCCTATATATATATATATATATATATCTATATGTATATACAAATATGTATTATTAAAAATACTTTTTTTGTGTCGGGGAATGGGGTGGGTTGAAAAAAAGGAACATAGATGCTCGTATTACTCAAACTAAACTGTTGAAAACCATTTACTACTAATAATTTATGTCTGTTTTGGTCTTTCCACTAACTAGCTAACTAACTAACTAACTTACTAACTAACTATTCATTAATTAGTCTTACTTAAACTATCATTAAATTATTGTTGTTGGAAACGAAACGGTGTAATTGATCAATTTGTAATTACAACGAGTACTTTGAACACTGTAAAATTAACACCATATCGCATTGAGTCCACTTGGGCCGGACGGATTCTAGAAAGCACGTAAAGAGAGAAAAGTTTTCGTTCTCGGGGTTTGCATTGCGCTTTAAAAGTGCAGAGTGTAAATGTGTAGCAAGGCTTACAAAAACCTATATATTGGGTTCATAAATAAATCCTAACTAACTTTGTTAGAAAAAAAAAACAAACAAAAAAACAAAAGAAATAAGGAAAATCCGTATAAATATTCCTGTACCGGAGTAAACAGTATGGAGCATTCATGCATACCTACATATTATATATTATTATATATTTGAATGTAGCAAACCGAAACGAAAGACAAACAACCAATACACAAAAATAATATGTATATTATATATCAAATTGAGTTTCAATAAACATACAATATTTATTTGGAAACATGTCTCTTGTATTTAAGGCTTTGAACTGAAGCGTAATCACTCGATCTGTTCCTCTTTGTGGGTAGCTAATAAATAATATCATAATAAATGACTTGTTTTTTGAATTGGAAGAGTGGCACTTGTCCCATATCTGTCTCTCTCTATCCTGGCAAAGTGAAGGTGGTTAACAAAAATTTCAGAAAGCTTCAAAAGAAGCTTTTGCGATGATGAAAATTCGAATAGGAAGGTTCATCTCTATTTATAAAAGTTGGCACATTTTAGCCAAGAAGCTGGCAAATCTCTTTAAGCTATGGACATAAATTTAGTTAAGTCTCATTGCCTAACAACATTTTCTTTTCATCTCTTTCAGCCTCTATTTCCATTTGAAATCGATCGAAAATAAGCTATTAAAGCTTAATGCCAAAGTATATCAAGTAAAATAACTTGTGGCAAAAGCTTTACATTGGTAAGTATACAGACTGAATACCACAAACAGAGACATGAACCTAGGGCCGCAGGACTTTAACTTTATCAACTATTATCCTGCTCGACGAAAATGCATAGTAGGCGTTCAAAATAAAAGCAGCAATGTCAGAAAACCAAAAAGCTCTTAATATCTCAGATTAAACTCTTTGATGAGAGAATATGTTTGACACAATATTCCTACTAATCGTTTTTAGGACTCGCAAAATATTGATAAATCGTTTTTACCTATGAAAGTGTGCAAAAAATTGTTAGCTTGGTCGATTTAGGGACCTTCAGGATGTTCTTTTGCCAGATGGAAGTCCTTGGGAATTGGAAATAATTTTGTATATATATCTGAAATATCAGTCGACTCGCATGGGCAGGGACTCCCGGCCGCCGCAAAGTATGTACCACAAATTTTTTAAGGGTTCAAAACTTATAAAAAACGTTCTACAAGCCATAAAGTACTTAATATCTCATCTCCTGGCAGGACATGACCCTTTCACAAGTAATAGTCCTTGAAAAAGATGGTTGCCCATGTTCCATCCAATGATCTATCCCATAATATTAGTTATATGTTTTTACCGAAATAAGTATGCAACACATTATTTGTTTATAACTATCATAACTGCTAGGACTTTCGATCTGTGTTCAAGTTTTTTTTGCTTAATATTGCTCGAAAAACATTGGTCGAATTTTTGAAAGAGGGTGATGGCAAAAACGATGCAAAAAAAGCTAAAGTCCTAAATCTCAACTTCCCTAAGGACATTCCAGGATTTGTTAGTGTCAGTCGAAGCGAGACGAGAAGGACTACAATCTGACAAAAGAACATCCTGGTCGTCCTTGATGTGGTCACGTTATGAGGGCATTTATGGTTGTTTGGGATTTTTTTGCCATTTTTCTGACTAGCCCCCTTTCAAAAATTCGAGCAATTATAGACTTAGCTAAAACTACTCCCTCCAGTTAGTCCTCCTACAGTGAATAAAAATACAAATCCTAAAGCTCAAAGTATAATAATTATATGATGAGCTCATTCAATAAATCCTAATAGTCCAATTGCTATACATTATCCTAAAGATCCAAATCCAGGTAAAGAATCAAGATAAAAGATCAAGTATTTAAGTTTCGAAACATTTCATTTGTTTTCAAATTAGCCGCTTTGCACTATTACTCGCACCCTTAGGACTATTACTCGCACCCTTAGGATTGAGTTAGCTACGTCTGTTAACCCACTGTTAAATATTTTTCAAATTTTGCTCTTTTTTTATTAACCATTTCTCTTAGACAAAATAAACTCTTATTTTGTTAAGCAAAGCGGAATCTAGCGTATTCACTAGATTTTAGGGGACTTCTATTACTTCTATTTAGGGCATACACAATACACAACTGCGTCAAAATAAGCGCCATATATTTCATTTTGGCAATAAGCAAATATCAAAAATGAGTGACAGCCCTGTTTAATATTGAGGGGATTATTGCATGTGCTCAACAACAATTAATTAATATTTCATTTTTAAAATTATCAGAAATATCGCCAGTCGACGTAAGCCACAGCTTTGTTATCGATACAAACTGTTGATAGCATATTATCGATATCCTCTTTTCATGCTCCCACTATTTTGGTACCCTTATTTGCCGGCTCCCACTATTTTGGTTTGAGATGGTTTCGTGTGGTTTGAGATGGTTCGTGCTTAACCGTTTTATTTTAAGAATTGTCAGCTCTAAGTGCGGACGCGGACGCGCAAGAAAATAAATTTTAATGCCGCTCAACGTGAACGCCAAACAAATTAATTGAAATTAAAAATTATAATTAGAAACCGAATTGAAGGCCAGTGGTATTGGTGACACACATTCGAGTGAGAGTGATGGAACGTACGGTCTGTGTCGTGTGATGGTAAGAGACGGGGCAGTGGCAGAGGTAGAAGAGCAATTGGCGACCGTGGAAATTTCGATTTTTGTCCGCTGCCGTGCGCGAATATGTGGATAAAATTAATAATAACATAAATCTCTAGTCTGCCAATTTTAAATTGCTATATTTTCTGGCATTTTTTTTTTTTGTTTTTTGGTTTATATCATATTTTTGTATTGTTGAATGTTGTTTATTTTGTGCCTCCTACGCGCTCTTTCCATTCACAAATGTGCTAGTGTGTGTGTATGAGAGAGTATGTGCTTGTGTATGATTAGCGTCAGTGACGTAAACAAATGCAAAGGCAAAACAGCCAAAAGAGAGCAAACGATTGGCAACCAAATGAAATAGGCAAAAAAAATGTTCAAAATGCAGCAGCTACAACGACAACAAGTATTAAGCATGTCGATTGTCGATTCTCGTGCCGTTATCACCAAGAATACAATAACAAATTGACATAATATTTTTTCTCTCAGTTATTTTACCCTCTCTGTTTTGTGCGTTCGTTCGTTCGTTGGTGGTGTAAATGCTATTATTATTGTTGTTGTTGCACATTCGGCCACACAGCTGAGCCAAACTGCATCTGTATTAGTATTGGAGTGTCTGCTGGAGAGTGCTGTGCGTCTACGCGTATAGGCGTGTGTGTGTGTCTGTTTGTATGTGTCTGAGCGCAACACGTTTGTGTTTGTGCGTAAAGGCGAGTGAAATAGAAAAAGAGACACCATACGGAGAGTGACAGAGAGCGAAGAGAGAGTCAGTGTGCTTCATTGATGCGACAGGTAAGCAAAAGGAATGCAAAGCCTCTTTACATTTACCGTAAATGTAAGTGCATGTGTATGTATGTGTATTTATTTAGTTTACCATTCTTACAGGGCTATTAATTAATATTAGTGGCGGCAGCGCTTTTGCAGGTAATTTTCCACACATACACACACACACAAATTAGTTGGCTTTACGTCTTTCAAGATAAGACAAACGAGCCGAACTATCGACCGATGCATACATGGGTGGGGGGGGAGACGGGAACGCTGTTTCACATAATGACGTTTGTGAAGCATTTTCAGCTTTTTTGACTCCTCCCCCGCCCATCCTTCTTTGCTCATGCTGTCACTGTTCCCGGCGGCGTCAGACGCGACATTGTTAATACAAATTGACGTTAGTTTTTTTTTCCTTATAAAATGAATCAAAGTTCCGTCAATTTCGAACGAAATTGGGCTCAAAGCGATTCCTTCTGCTTGGAGTATTAAAAATGCTGGATTGAGGTTGGCACAAAACTTTAATAAACTCGTTATTAAGCCAGACTTTCATCATGCTCGGAAATCCCATGCAGGGATCTCTGAAGGAAGATACCTATAAATTTCTCCATTCTTAGTACCCTCAATTTTGACCAGATAAAAAGGGAACAGGCCCAAACCATTACGGAAGAGCACACGTGATTTAACGTCTTCTTTGTGTGCCTGGAATCCAATTGCTTGCTTGGGGGTTCGTCCACATCCGATCATGTTGCAAGAGTTAGGAGCTTAGCGCCGCGTCTTATGGTATGAGAAGACACACTTTCTCGCTCCGGCGGATTTGCTTTACTCGGTCTTAAAGAATTCAACTCTTTTCGGCTCTCACAATCGATATTCTATAACTTTGATTGTTAGCTATTTCGTTTGATTCATAACAATTCCTTGGATCTATTTTCTTTACTTCTGTCGTTTTTGGTATTGGTCAACATCTTAGCTTGGCCCCAGCGGCACCCACGCGGCGACTGAACTCCCCTTCTCCCCTCCCGCCAATCATCTTCTTACGCATTTCGAATGTGTGGGCTCCCCACCTTCTCCCCCCGCTCTTCACATAACGCCCACATGGAAATTTAACGCTTGAACACGCTCAAATTCTTCTCTCTCTTCTCCATGAATGTGTGTTGTCTTCGCCTTAACCTATTTGGGCTTCAGTCATAGTTTTGTTTTGGGTTGCTTGTTATTAATTTTCAAATAATATTGAATAAATTTCCCAACTTGCTTCACCTCTGGATGCTGTCCATGTTTGTCTATCGCACACTTTCGTGACTTTTCTTCTTCCGTGTTTCTTTGCGTGTGTTTATGTTCTGTGGCATTTGTTTATGTTATGCATGGTGTGGGCTATCTGTTGAGATGTCTACCTAATTTCCCTCCATTCCCATTTACATTTGTTTTTTCCGATCTATGGAAAGCACTAAACATTAACTTTGTTTTCCCATGCAACTTCTTTCAGTGCATAATTTAAGCCCAGGGGTTGCTGCTCTTCCTACTCTTTCTGGCCACATGATAAACTATGGCTTGTTAATAAATCAAAAGGGAAAAATGTGCACAGACCGAACAGGAACAAGGAGAACTAGAAGTTGGAACAATGTTGCCAACATTTAGAAAAGGGAAAAAACAGGAAAAACAGAAGATTCAGAAGATATGGCGACGAATAGCTTCTTGAATCTAATACAAACTTTTTATTATTCATTTAGCTTATTATTATTATTATTTTCAATTTCAACAGGAATAGAGTGTTTTAAGTTAATTATTAATAATGGTCAACCGGAAAATAATAATAATAATTTCTCAATGTTTTTCAATTGGTTGCTACTTCGTTTTTGCCAGTGCAGAAACAACTAAAACACCAGACACACACATACACAAGTACACACACATACAGGTTGCTCTTATTTCATATATGTATGTTCTTGGTAGATTTATGAAGTGGCCAGGCGGCTGAGTCCTGAGTCCTCTTGCTGCTTTCCCCTTTAGCCTTTCGACCGCATGGCTTTGGTATTCCAATAATGTTTTATTGTTGTCGTTGAAGTGGCCCATTGTACCAGCTGGCAACATATTGTCCTGGTGACATTGTATCAGTTCCAGTTCAACTTGCAATCCCTTTTTACACAATTTAAGAATCTAAGTTGTCATCCTTTATATCTATGACCATTTGAAGTCGGTTCAGCACGGAATCCACCAATTTTTGAAGGTATTTTAATGAAATCCTTTGCTATCGGCGCTTCTATCTTGGTTTTCAATTATGTTGAGGTCGGAACTTTCGGTTGGCCAATCTAGTGTTTCCATAATAAATGCCCCTCCGCTTAATCTATCGCCGGATGGGAACGCAAAATTATTCAGGGTGCTTAAATATAGATTCTGGGTCGTGGAACTAAGTCCTCTCCCACAATTATAAGAAACGGATCCCTAGAACATCTCGATCCCCACTCCGTGGCTTATTTTTTTACGGTAACCGGACATAAACTTTCTTCTTTGATGAATGGAACTCTAAACTACTTTCGTCCGTCCACAGGACATTGCGCCAAAATGAAACCGCAAAGTCTAAGCGCTTAAGTTTGTTTTTGGGGGTAATGAATGGCATGAAATCAGTTTGAAGAAAACGATGCGTGGGATTGTCTGCAGGCACAGCCTTTGGGGTTTTCAGAGGGTCTTCTTCAAATTGACGCACGATCAGACGGTCGAATTCGTCGAAAACAGTTCGACAGTAGTCAAAATATATAGACAGAAAGAAAGGGTAAAACATAATAGTCAAAATATTTATCATCATTTTCATTCCGTTCAACATAAAAGTATTTTGCATCAAATATATGTCCAAATACTTTTGCCTACGAGTGTATTATATGTATGTACATATGTCGATATTTTTAGCGGAACCCCATGACTTTTATTAGACTCTTTCTGATTAGTTGCCGTTATTAAGGAACCAGCGTATCAGCTTTTGAGAAAGAAATTTTTCACCACTTGCTGCTATGTTAATTACTTAAGATTAGACACAAACAAGAAATTTTTGTTGTTTTGGGAGAGAGAGAATATTCTTTCTACCTGTCAACGTATTGATTTTTATTTAAGAAATTGTCATCGCCACTACTAAAATAATGGCAACTAAAATGGGTAAATTTTATATAACATTTAAATAAACTTTGACTAAAAAAGGGCCCAGTATCGCTAATGTCCCTCAGTTTTCTCATCAACAGCTGCTGCATGTCGGCTTTGGTATACCATACACCAAGCGAATTGGTGGCTCTAGCTCTTTGGAATGGATAGGAATGTCCGCCAGTTACATACTTTTTATCGACTTTAATATACCATTTTAGTTCATGGATAAATGGTAAGCCATAACCACAACAAAAGCAATTATTAACAGAGTCATTAACACAGACATGTAGACACGGCCCCATGTAGGGGAACCGAGAACCACTAGAGCCATAACCATTGTCAGTTGCAGACCCCAAACCAGAAATCGACCTGAGCCCGAACAAAATCTCGCCAAACGAAAATGTGCGGTGCGTTCGCTAATTAGGCATTGATTTTTGTATATCGACGACTTTATCCGGGCGGGCTTTTGTCCACAGGTCGCACTCCTTCTCCGTCGCTGATTTCAATGAAAAATCAAAATACATACACACACAAACACACACACATACGTGGTGCGCCATTTTCTGGAATGCAAATTCATTTAATCGCTTGAAGAGGGCGGGCAACAGCATTCTATGCTCTTTGGGTATCTTTTCTACTATTCTTCAGTCGGCTTATTTGGTATTTTGCTTCTGTCTTCTCCCCCAGCAATAAATCATAATCATAGAGGGTAGACAAACAACATTACCTTTACCACCCCCCTTCCTCCTCATCCTCTATTTCACTCATTTGACTTGCAGGCAGACGCAAATCATTTATTAAGAGGAACTGAGTAAAAGAGGAGAACTGAATGTAACGGAGCTGGGATACCTCTTCCATCTTCATCATCGTCTTGCATGCTTTTTGGCTGGATCTTCCCCTCTCCCATCCCACCACCCACCACCCATTACCCACACACCCCACACACAACAATGTAATGACTAAGCCTGAGTGCATATTCTCTTCTCTTTATTCTGCTATCTGGGACACACTTCACTTTCTGCATCAACATCAACATCATTCACCATCATCATAAGCTGCATCAAACAAGATTTGTCAGTTAAAAAAATGAAGTAGATAAGTCGACTGGCCGACTTCAGTATACCATGTGTTCATACAGACAGACGGACCGACATGCTGGATCAACTCGGCTGTAGACGCCGATCCAGAATGTATATAACTTATGCGGTTGGAAAAGATTTCTTCTAGTTGTTACATACATTTTGCCGACTTTAATATACCATTTCACCCTACGGACACATGGTATAAAGACATAATGAGCGAACGAACCGACTGACGGCGGTCGTTCAGGAGGAAAGCAAGCAAAGTAGAAAGCCGTAAATACGGCGAGAAGAAGAACAAAAAAAGCTTAGATCAGCTTACGATTTGATTCTATATGAATCGCTTAAAAAAAACCCATAATATAGGCCAAAAATGTTACAAATTATATTCGGAATCATTTTCAACTGGAAGAGCTTTGCCTGCTCCTAATACAAGAAACTGACAGAGGACTCTTATCAAATATGGAGCAAACTGCGTCACTTCGTGTGTTTGACATCCGTTGATTGATAGCCGATGACAGTTTAAATTTATGCTAGAAAAAGTGCATTTCGTTTGCTCAAAACTTGAGAAATAACATAAAGACCAGACAATGAAATAAATGTTAGCTAAAAACCATTCATAAAGTCCTTACGATCTTTTTTAATCTTGATTGGTTTTATGTTAATATCCTTGGTAAAAGTTACATAGCCACATTCATCCGTCCGTCTGAAGCAAGGCAAACTGATCATAGACCGTTAAAAACTACACTGCTAAAAATTATGCATGTAAACTTCCTTCTATCTTGGCTCAGCCTCAAAGGACTATTATATCGAATAGTTCCATAGGTCGGAAACAGATGGTTTCGAATCAAATCAGTTGTACTCAAGACAATTTGTTTTGTTTTATTTTGAAATTTTTGCTTCTGTCATTTCCACTTGAGGCTGTGTTTTTTGTGTATTGGTTTTCAAAAATTTATTGATCAGATAGATTTCTAAGTATTTTCGGTGGTATTCTTATTTAAAAATGTCAAGTACCAAAACGCTCAACTCATAATAGAGTTAGATGTGAGAAATATTTATTTAAACTACTGGAAATAAACATACAACTTACCCAAACAGAGTATACGCTCAGATATTAGCTGCAATTGTTATACCCTTGCAAAAAGGGTATATTCATTTTGGTCAGAAGTGTGCAACGCATAGAAGGAAGCTTCTCCGACAAGACGAGTTCAAATAGCCATGTCCGTTCGTCTGTCCGTCCGTTCGCCCGTCCGTCCATCTGGACCAACGCAAACTTCTCCTACACCGTTGGAGCTACATAAATTTTGCATGTGGGCTTGTATATACTGCACAGTTTGTATATCTCGGATTCAGCCGGATCGGACCACTATATCATATAGCGCCCATAAAAACGCCAAAGTCACGTACAGTGACTTTTCTGAATAACTTCGTTATTTTCCGAGCTATTGTCGTGAAACTTAATATTGGTCAGTCTATTACACCTATAAACGACTGTGCCAAATTTGATAAAGATCAGGTGACTATATCATATAGTTCCCATAGGAAGGATTGGTGGAAAGGAGTGACTTTGATCAATAACTTCGTTATTTCCTCTGCTAAGATTGTGGGCCTTTCTTTTTCGCAAACATAAGCCCTTTTGGATAAAACGTTTCTCGACTTTGACGGCTATGGGTAAGGAAAGAGTTACCAAAAAAGTTGCAAGGATATACACACTTTGACGCGGTCGAAGTTAGCCCCGGCCTTCTGGTTTTTGGTTTGTCTTTCCTTTGTAAAGGCTTTTATCCAGTTGTTTGTATTCTCTGTTGGACAAGAGTTATGACTTTATATGTATGCCTTAAATAGTAATGTTAAGCTTGGAATGGAGAGTCTGGTATAAACTCTTTTAAGTTATTGTATGGCATTAGGTAAAGCTCATTCTTTGCTCTCTATTTGTTCTTATTTTCTTTTTACAAAATTTTTAAACGCTTGGAATGTTTTTGCAACATTTTTGATGGTTTTGCCAGCTGTTCCCATTTCGTAATTTTTTTGTTTGTTGTTGTTGGCCGCTGTTTGAGCTGGCCATACGATGCGGCACAAATATTTTTCCTATTTTTATTTGTATTTCTCTTTCATTTTTTGTTTTTTAACACGCGCATTGCGCTTTTTCTTCTGCCCTTGCCCCCTCTCTCTCTCTCTTAGCCACAGCAGCAAACCCTCGGCCCTTTTTCCGCTTTTGTCTCTCCACAAAGTATGATGTGCATGATGCTGCTGCCTTTGTTCAAACACGAAAGAAGCAAAATTTGTTCACTGCGCTAAAAAATAAAAGAAAAAGTAAATTTGTGTATACGTTTACCCAGAGCTAAGCCTCCTTGGCTGTGTCCTTTTGTTTATGACGAGAAAAGAGAGAGAGAGAGAGAGAGAGAGATAGTGGAAGCTTGGTCGGTGCGTTGGGGGTGTTGGCAATGATGGAGGGCTAGTGGCACGGTAACACTGCCTTTTTTGCCTCAACATTTGTATACCCTTTAAAAGCATATCTCTTTTAATGAACATCTTAGTGATTAGTAATCAACATCTGGTGGAGAGAAATCGTACATTTTCCCAAATTTTGGTAGGGAATGGGCAACGCATTGGAGAAAGCAAAAGTGGACCTTCCAAATGATTGACGAGGATTTGTCCATCTTCCAAGCTTTGGGGATAATTGCGCAAGTCTCGAACAGGTCTCAAGTTGCAGCCGAGGAAACTTGCTAGTGTGATTAAAGCCAAGGAACTTTGGTCAAAATATTACAAAATTAAAAACAAAGTCAAAAATGTGAATATGTAAGCACTTTTAAATACGTTTTTTAAGTTTCTTTTTTAATATCTTCAACGTTTCGTTGGAAAAAAGTTTCTACAGCCATATGAAGTTAAATCTAAGAAATATTTTGTATCCTGTAGCTTTCCTATAAACATATAATTAAGTAACCTGCTATATGCTCCGCAGTTTGAGTTGTTAGGCTAGCTTGTAGGGTATAGAAAATTCGGCGCGGCGGAAGTTAGCTCCAGGCCACTGGGTTTTTTTTTTATTTTTGGTTTTTTGCATATTTTTTTCTTTTAGCTTTATGTTTATGCGTTGTGTTCTCCCTTCCACACATCGTTTCTGCTGATTGCTTTGTTCCGGCGCTTAAGCGCTCCCATCTCTCTCTCGAAATTCCCCTCTGTAGCCGTGGTAGAACCTTTGGTTCTTACTCACAAATCCCCTTAACACTTTGTGTTGTTTTTTATGCGAAACAGCATGCAATTTTCATTAGTTTATGTTTGTTTAATGCTTTTTATTACTTATCAAATTAGTACTACATGGACAATTTATAAGACAAAAGGAGGGGGTGGTCAGGGCAGCCAAAACTGAACAACATTAAAAAACATCAACTAATGGTCAAAGTGCGGTCAAATCGGTAGGCTAGAAATGTTTCAAATCTTGCAATTTAAAGGAACAAATGCAAAAGTAACAAAAGGCAAAAGAAGGAAAGGATGTCCGGGATTCAACGTTTTTGTTTTTCAGGTGAAACGTTCCCTTGCACAGGATAAAGTGTGCGTGACGTGTCCACATTCCCAATGCTGCTCATTTGGGTGCGAGGGCGGATGAGAAGGGCGGCAGATACAGAGTGAGTGGTTGGTTTAGTTTTAAACGACATAAAGTCAATTTAGAACAAAAAAAATGCCTTTCTGGTCATTCAATGGAGTGGAAAAAGTGTGTTCGTTGAACGAATACATAGAATACAAGATTAGGTTATCTACAGAATTGAAAAACCCCATGACCGAGCTAACTTGGCCCGCGCCAGAAGCTTGTATACACTCGGAAATTTTAGTGTTTTCGGTGTCATAGTCAAAAATATTTTAAAACTCAGCTTGGAAAACAAAGTTTTTGTTTATAAGCTACGCCGGTTCATCCGGTTCATATAAAAGGTATCGGTAAAATCCACTGTGCATACACCAGACGGACTGATTGATTAATCGTATGTGCTATTTTTACTTGGCATTAAGAGTTTATATGTCATCTATTTGTGTTGAAATTTCATATTTCATTTTAAAGACCTACAAGAAATTATGCAGTTGCAGTGGATTCTCAAAAAATTGTCAAAATTTTCGATTTTGCAATTTAAAAAATATAAATATATGATTTATGGGATCGGAAATGGTTCCTTTTGCCTGGCGACTTTTATAATACAGAAATTCGAAATGTAATTTAAAATCTTATCTAAGTTTTGTGACGTAATAGATTTAGTTCTACTATAAAATGCATAGTATGTACATATGTGATGTGTGTTCCTAATTTATATTTGCTATGCTTCTCTGTGACAGAAATACAGAGAGAGATTCTCTCTCATTACTGTTCGTTAATTGCATATTTGAAATGCCCCCAAAGATCACAATCATTTAGCCCATTCATACACGTGCCTCAATTACGGATTCCCTAAGGTGCACCCACAATCAGCCCCGCCCCTCCCCCCACCGACCACTGAGCGTCCGTCTGTCCGAGGGACCAGTACATACACATGTTTTCCTAGTTGACCTCTTCTTTATCCGGCCTCCAACTGTGACTCCATGTTCAATTTTTCTCCTTCATTATACCATGCACCCATACGATGTGGTACATTAAAGTCACCGAAATGTATGTAACAGGCAAAAGGAAGCATTTCCATCCCCATAAAGTATATATGTGTTTTATGACGATCTATGATTAGAAAAGCTCTAGGAGTTGGAGCCACCAAATTTGGTTTATGAACTTGTATGATCAAGTTTAAGTTTCAAACTTTTGCACAGAATTCGTAAGAAATTATTTTCTGCCCCAATCACAGTATCACAGTAAATCCTAAAAGATTTGGTTTTATACTGCAATATCTAGCGGTAAATTTTGCTATACATTCATTCACTTGGTGCATGGTATACCGAAGACGGCGAGACGACTGAGTTTCTTCATTTTTTGTGTGTGTGGGTGTGTGTCCACTCGGGTCCAGCTTTTTAAAACGCATTGACTCGTTTTAAGTGTAATAGAGTTGCATGCCAGGCACAGGCACACACACACACACACACACACACACACACACACACACACACACACACACACACACACTTTTATAGCACACACTTTTATAGCACACACAAAATGCAAATGGAAAAAGTAAAAATCTATAGCAATCATTGAAAAAGCCAACAACAAAAGCAGTATGAACACATTCAACCTTGCACCCGAAAAATTTACAACAATAAAAAGCGATTTAACACACACAAAGCTCTTGAACCCAACAAAACTGCAATGCGACAGGAGCTGAGCCGCATTTCAGCTATCTAGTGAGAGGCACAGAAGGGGGACCAGGACATCATCATGATGGTCCATTCGAACTGTGAATGCTTGACAAGCCCGAAGTTTCGGACGCTATTTTGAATTGGCAGCAGTAGAAGAAAAACCATCTCCACCAGTAGTAGGAGTAGGAGCAGAAGCAAAAGCTAAAGTTGGGCTGCAGAATGAATGTAATCCTTGTGTGTGTTGGTGCTGGTGCCTTTCAATTGGCTCCCTTGCAGTTGCTGTACTATCATCCTGTCAATTGGCTTTGTGTTTTCCAAAGGGAGATTGCATTCGTTCCCCCACTTCCCCAATCTGGTTTTATCCCTCTTTCTTTGTCAGTGTGTGTATGTGCGTGCTAATTTAGTTTTGTTGTCAACGGACAGGCTGACAAAACAATTGAAACAATAACGTGACAAGGGAGGAGTAAACCCAAAGAGATAAATGCCAAAGATTTGGGGCGAAAATGCAGTGAATTACAATTAAAGTGAACCATTTCCAATACAGAGAGAGAGAGAGAGGGAGTGAGAAAGTGCACTTTTGAATAATTTGGCCATAAAAGTGACTTTGTGAACGGTCTAAATCAAGTCACACTTTTATTTGATGGCTCTAACTCTTTTAGTGTCCGAGATCTAGGCCTGTTACATGCTTTTTGCTGACTTTATAACATTTTACATTTGGATGCAAGGTATAAAACTTAGTTAGTAGCGACTATAACTTGTGTTCTATTTATTCGATCTTATTGAAATTTTGGGATATGATGTTTTACATGCCAAACTAACTCATTAGCAAATTTGGTAACATACTTCCGATTTTTCGTATACTACTTAATAATAAAGTGGTCCGATCCAGATGATTTTTATACTTGATCTCACCCAGGTTCTTTCAATAGGTTTTTGGTTTCGATACATGCATATTACAACACTTTTTAAAATGAATACATTTGAATTAAATTGAATCATTAGTCAAATTAATGGAATCACCTAATAAAAAAATTCGTTTTTACAATTCTTGTTTACCAAAACTTTGGCTTTTAATTTAATTATACATTTTTGTACCTTCTCCTCTCATTTCAGGTAAACATTTTTTTACATTTGTATCGACTGTTTTGTTTGGTTGGTAAGCTAAAGCTTTTTTATTCTTTGTCTTTTACGACTAGTCCTCACTGTAAATAATTTGTTATGCCTACACAAAAACAAACGAGAGTAAAAGCATTTCACATTTTTGTTAAGCCACAAAATGTATTTATTGTTGGGTGCTTTTCTTTTTGATTAATTGCCAGACATTATACTGATTATAGTATGGTAAGGCCTCGTAGCCCTAAGGTCTGGCAACCCTGCCAAATGCCAAAGCGGCAAGCTCTTTGACCTGGCCGTGAAAGGAGGCAGAGCGACGCGATGGCGTCGGCTATTTCGTTAACAATAAATAACGCTTGAGACAGCCCCGAGGGCTTTTGTTTTTGCCGAGCAAAATCTCGAGTGGGACTGAGACGATGAAGACGAGGATGATGAGGACGAGTCCTTTGATCCTGGGCAAAAACTCAAAGGAAAACGTGCGAAACCGTTTTAGCCCACTCACACTTTACATATATATATCTCTCTCTCTCTCTCTCTCGCTCTCTCTTTCTCCCTCCTTCTCTAACTCATCAGGATTGATGGCGTCTAGTGGCGTCTACCTTCTTTGCTATTCATAATGAATGCGGCTTGAGTCAAAGCAAGGGAATAAAAAAAGCAAAGGCAGGATTTGCCGAACAGGATACACACATCACATCCTCTGCCATAGAAGCAGCAAGAAAATAAAAACTGGCAAAACCGACTTGCAAAAGTTACAGTATCTAGCTACCCCATTTGTTACCAACGTGTTTCCTCCTGCTGAGTCTTCTTCTCCCTTGGCTAAAGTTATTGATCAAATATCGCATGTCAGCTGCGTCTGAGCTAAAGTCAACCAACGCAACCAACGGAAGAGGGAGAGGAAAATGAACTAAAAATGTCATTTGAATTGTCGTTATGTTCTGTTTACTGTCACGTGTGGGCCAACTTATGTCCTGCTTGACAATTGCCCAGTGGCCAGGGGATTGCCAGTTTCAGTTCCTTTGTTTTCAGTTTGCATTACAATTAAAGTGATGACATCAAATGTTAAATATAAATAATTAATCAATCAATTATAATCAAAAATTATCCTAATACTTAATACTTAACTAAATTAGCTCGATATAAACAAAATTTGATGAAATGGTCCAGACCAAAACAGAATATAATTGTAGCTAGTTTTGTTCGAAAACCTCCCAAACAAATATTTCGTTTTCCGATTATTTCAATGGCTACTATGTATATGGTCTTATTACGGTCACTCAATTTTAATTTTAATTTATTTAAAACTGAGGACGCAAAGATGATTCATACAGGACATGAGTATATCAACTCGGCTTTTTAGTACCAATTTGACAATACCCATTGCGGAGGATGAGGTCATGTGCCAATATGAAAAGGTTGAAGTTTCAACAATGAAGTAACCTGGGAGGGATGAAATGTTCGACACTGTGTCCAACCTCCCTTACCCTTTCGTCTTCATAACAAAAAAGGTTGCACATTGGCTACGAGTTTATGGTAAAGTGTAATTCGAAATGATTCAATTTCAAAATCTTGTAAAATATTTAAAGTCAATGATTAGTTTTTACTTATACCAAGACACAATCAGAATATTTTTAATTGGCGACTGCGCTGAATTATGTCGCCGTCTGACAGTCTTTCGTCCTAATGTGCAACGTACTAAAGTTAAGTACTTTCAAATTTTTGCCACGCCCCCGTAAATAAGATAAAACCGATTTTCTCTAAGACTATACTAGCTATAGACACCATATTTGGAATGTGTACTGGCTTAGAACATATGCAGATTTTACTTTTTTCAAAATGCTGTCCGAAAGCTAGAACGACCAAATTTGGTATGCAGATTTGTTTAGTATGCGTGCAGATTATTGTTATTATCCAGAATCTAAAAAAAACCGATTGCCTCCTGCAATTTTCTTGACTACCGAAACCAAATTTAGTACACCAATGAGCCCTATTAATATCTACCCACCTACTCAATTTCATTAAAAACAGACTAGAAACATAGTTTAACTGGGCGGTCCATAAGAGCCGAGTTGGCCGTAAGCTAGTGGCGGCGCTAGAGTGCTTGTATGTTTTTGTGAGGGTAAGCGAGATAGCATGTTTCATAGACATAGATTTCGTGTTTGAAGTTTACAGTATTTTTTCACCTGGTGCATGGTATACCGAAGTCGGCGAAACGACTTATTTACTTCATTTGAAATGACGAATCAATCAAAAGTCTATTGAGGCAGGCTACCAAATTACCGCCTTCCTCTCATAAATCAAAACACAAATTTGCAAGTCACAAAATTTGACAGCGTTATGGGTTCCACTGCGTTGAAGCAGTCTAAAAATGGTTTAAAAAAGTTTTTATTGCTCTTGGTATTTTTATATTATCACCACCCCGCATTCCACCAATTGAAAATCCAATTGGCGGATTTAACCATCCTAGCTGGTAATAATAAATAATTCTGTTGAAAATTTACGGATTTGTGTTCTGCAAATTTCACCCTTCAGGACAATTTTTTGCACTATTTTATTAAGGGTTTTTCTTTTGTTTTTCATAAAAACATCTCTGTCCATATAAAATATATACATTTAGAGACAAGTTTATATAGCCGTGTCCGTCTGTTGGTCTGGATCCCGTCCGTCTGGATCAATTCAAACTCCTTAGGTAGGTATAATATGGAGGGTCCCTTTCCTCTTTCCTTAGTCAAAGGATATTTATCATAAAAATGCAAGAGGAGAAAATCAGAACAAACTCTTGATCAGCACGACGAGTTTTTATAGCCATGTCCGTCCGTCCGAAAACTCCTTCTGGATCATTAGAGCTACAGATTTGCTATTTTGCATTTTGGCTTGTATCCGGGTCGGCCCGTTATATTATATAGCTTCCATCCAAATGGCAAAGTTACGAGAAGTGAGTTTTCTCACTAACTTCGTTGTTTTCTAAGCCATTGTCAAGAGAGTTAATATTTGGTAATTTTGTGTACCTATTTGATCACGATCGGACTACTATATCATATAGGTCTAGAACAAACATTTTTGCAAAAATTGGAGTATCCCCATGAAATTTACCAATATGATAGTATTTGAAATTTGAAATTTAAAATATCAGATCCCAAAATTTTAATCTGTTTTGTTTGTGTATTGATGAATTGAGTTGCAGGGAAAGAAATTTCAAAATGTAGAAATATTATTGCACAGGACTGCAAGAGTACATATACTTTGGTATAGCCGAAGTTAGCTTCTTTGATATTTTTTTTCAAGGTGAACCGAAGTTCTTCCTACTGCCTGCTACACGCATTTTGGCGACTTTAATATACATTAATATACTCTGAGGCTTTTTCCCCAAGACAACCAACAAGGACATCCGCATCATCAGAGGACGAGAACGAACAGCCCTCAATGACCTCTCAATTGAATTCTCAGTTAGCTGGGCACCACTCAGATACTTAGAGCCAAAAAATGAAAATCAACAAGCACGCAGGTTTTTATTATTGAATTATATTCTTATTTCGAGAAAATCAATATCCCACCAAAAAGCATTCTGCTCGAAAAAGTAATGAGTGATGATGATGTTCAATTAACCCCAAGATCCAAATAATTTCGGCAGCTGTTTTATAGAAGTTTTTGAACAAATTGTTGTAAAAGCACAATTAATTTTATTTTCAAATTTTCAATTTCCATTTGCTTTTCGGTTGATGCAATAAAGTTGTTGTGACTAATTGTAATTCGATGAATATATTCTTTTGAAATATGTACATATCTTTTTGGAAACTTTTTTGTATGTTT
Source organism: Drosophila paulistorum (assembly GCA_018152135.1). Lineage (NCBI taxonomy): Eukaryota > Metazoa > Arthropoda > Insecta > Diptera > Drosophilidae > Drosophila > Drosophila paulistorum. The sequence goes on from JAECXG010000690.1 coordinate 19,969,278, forward strand.
CATCAAATGAAACTTTCACTAATTGTCAGAACGTTTGAAAGGCAAAAGTTTTGTTTGCTGTTAGTCCCTCAAGTCAGCAATCAGCATCATTTGAATGGTTATTATTATTTGTATACTTTTTCCAAAAAAGGGTACTTTCATTTTCAGACAAGATTTCAAACGGCATTCTGTGAAATAATATAATATGACATGAACTTTTCTTTGGATTTGTACAAAAGCTTCTTTGCGACAAAGCTACGATAAATCTTAACTTCTAGATGAAAATTGTCTTTATTTTAAAATCAATCCCCAATATTGGGATTACTTAAAGATTTCTTAAAACTTTTGTGATTTGAATTGAAAATTGTTGGGCCCCATAAATAGTTATGTAATTAATCAGTGAGTCGTAACATTACAAGAAAATAATAAATAACATTATTGGTCAGCTAAGCATCAAGGAAAGGATGGAGGACAGTTAATCACCTGTGATTAACTCATTTACTTTCTGCATTTCCATTAAAGACTCTATGCAATGGCTCGAGTGCTTTATGTACTCGAAAATGATAGTCATGAATTTTTCTAGTACTTATGTATGTGTGGAATACAGGGTATAAAAGTACCACAGAAGTGACACAATCTGTTAAAGCTTTTTATATGACAAAAACAATAGAAATTAAGTGAGTCGTCTCGCCGACTTCGGTACACCATGGACCAGGTGAAGAGGCCATCGGTTTTTGAGATGTTCTTCATACGGAGAAACGGAACGGACGGACAGATGGACAATGCTGGATCGACTCGGCTGTTGATCCTGGTCTAGAATATGTATAGTTTATGGGGTCGGAAATGCTTCCTTCTGCCTGTTACATACATTTTGGCGACTTTAATATACCTTTTTCCCCTATGGGTGCATGGTATAAAAATGAAGCAACGGGAAAGACAATCAGGAGGAGGGGATCAAAAAAAATGGCACAACATTTCTAATATGAGAGTTTTATTTTATTACATTTTATTACACATAAGTTGGCTACAAATGCGTGTTCACCCACATACAAAAAACACACACAGACACACATACATGTCCTGAACACGTACAACGTATCTCCGTTTTTCGCAGATAAACGCGTTCATATCTGTGTGAATAGGCCCAATGTCTGTCGGTATGGCCAACTGTCTGGGTCCCGTATGTGTCCTGTCTATGTATGTGTCCTGTCTATGTATATGTGTGTATTTGTGGGTATGTGTGAATATGTGTATTTCCTTTTAACAAAATGTTTTGATTTCCATTGGAAAACAGCAGCAGCAGAAGTAGCAGTAAGGCAAAGTCTCTGCGCTCGACCGACTAGGCCCTGCCCAACTAATCTGTTATCCTTGCATTCAAGTTTGAGTTCCTTTTTTTTGTGTTGGTGCCGTTGATGTTGTTGCCTTTTCAATTCATTTTATTTATTGGAGCATGAAAGGCGCACACAGATACATACACCAAAAGCACGCACAGACAACATACGTATTTGTATGAAAATGAGAAATCGCCACCTCATATTTATACCCTTGCAAGACATGTATATAAATCTTGCTAGAGGAAGCATCTCCGACCATATAAAAATATATATACTCTTTATCAGGAGTTTATATAGCCATTTCAAGTACACATAAACTGTTCCAACTTCAGTTTGCAGGCAGTTCTTTCTCGGGAATACGACTTTTTGAAAAAGAGTAATAGAAAAACATACAAGGGTATATCAACTTCGGCACGGCTTAAATTAGCCTTAGCCATCTTATATGTATGTATTAAAAGAGAGAGAGAGAGAGAGAAAGAGAGAGAGGGAGACTGAGAAACCAAACATCTGAAAGGAAAACAACATTAATAGCAAATACAAAATAAAACGAATTTTGGAGTCTTGATAAGAAAAACATTAAAATGCAATGGTCGTATGGATTCACTGAACTTTCAACTTGATAGAGGGATTCGATATTGGCTCTTTATGTTTCAAAACTAATCGATATGGAAACGGAAGTCCGCTGAAAAAGGTGAAAAGACTGTCAGCAACTATCAACTTTTTACTCACCTTTCTGTACTGAGATTAAAGAAGACTTTAACAAAGTTGTTAATGTAAATTTAATTAGAAAAAATAATAAAAATGTGTAATTGGGTTTAAATATAGGCATTAATTTTCTGGTGTCAGACATTACGGGATGTCGCTTTGTGCTTGTTTTGTAGATGTTCAAAAAAGCATTTAATCAAATCTGGATACCAAGTCTTGTAGCAAAACTTATGCGCCATAAGTTTTCTTCAAACTGCTGAGCCCTAGTGTAATGCAAAAGGGCTTCAATAAAGATCCGTAAAGTCTTCTACACTTTTAGTTTATACATTCCTTGATCTAACGAGAAATTTGAGTTCTCTATCACTTAAATCACATAAATTCTCTTTATTAATACTGTTCTAACTGTTAGTTAACTTTAACAACTTTCATGCAGCGAATCGGCAAATCAGAAAGAAACTACAATCTCCCTCTTTTTCTCTCTTACTGCTAATAATGACTGCTAAATGATGAATGATAAAATTACTTATTATCTAATATTTTAGTATGTGTTTATATGTGTACATAAGTTTCTGTTTAGTCATAACAAAAACTTCAAAACCAAACTCGAGACAATGTTCTAATTAATGTATTTATCTGAACGTTTCTCGTTTTGTGTATAAATTAAAGATACAAAATTTCAGATTGAACGAGGAATTGGGAATACTAGCCCATCTTCTATTTCTCGCTCGCTCTCTATTTCTATCTTTGCCTCACAGTCATATTTCATTTCATTTCGATTTCAATTTACATTTCATCTTCATCAAGAGCAAAGACTCGTGTGTATGTATGTTCATTATACCATACACCCATAGGGTGAAATGGTATATTAATGTCGCCAAAATGTATGTAACAGGCAGAAGGAAGCTTTTCCGACCCCATAAAGTATATATATTCTTGATCAGTATCAACAGCCGAGTCGTCCGTCCGTATGAACGCCTAGATCTCGGAGACTATAAGAGATAGAGTCACCAAATTTGGAATGTAGGCTCGTGTAGTATGTAGAGTGATCAAGTTTGTTTCAAATTTTTGCCACGCCCCTTTCCGCCCCCGCAATTAAAAAAAACGTTTTTCTCAAAAACTATTGCAGCTAGAGACACCATATTTGGTAAAGTAAATGCGCACATTTTGTATGCCACGCCCCTTTCCGCCCCCGAAGTTTGAAAAACTCGATTATCTTCCCCAATTTTTTACCTTGTGGAACCTTAAATTTAACACTTAAATTTAATACTAATACCCAGCAAAATACCAAATTTGATCGAAATCGGACAAAAAATAGCCAAGTTATGCATATAAACGTTTTTCCATAAGGCCGGAGTTGGCCGTTGGCGGGTGGGGGCGCTAGGGTGCTCATATGCATGAGTGAGCGAGATACTAAGATATGCTTGTAAAAAGCATGTGAACAGAATTTTTTGAAATAGGCAAATGCATTTGTTATTACAAATTTGAAATATTTGTTTTACTGGTGTATGGTATACCTAAGTCGGCGAGACGACTTACTTCATTTTGTTTGACATTAAAGCTTGCTGCAGTTGTTGCACACACACTTTATCTTAATTAGGTAATCATTTCTCACCGATAAGCTGAAACCGACAAAAATTGTTGAAAAATAATTTCGAAATGCCAGAATTCTTTTGCCAGGAACTTAATCAGGACTTAATTTGTTGTTTGGGCTGCTAATTAATAGGAGAATGTCACGGATGGGTGGGAGGTAGAGGCAGCACGACCTGAGTTCAGAAATTTAATTCAATCCAAAGACAAATCACAAAATGAGCGAGCACAACAATGATAACGACACCAACAACGGCGACGACGAGTGGAGTGAATAAAAAATAGTGGAAACAAAATAGAAAATTCTCCATCAAGTGTTGACAAAAAACAGAACAACAACAACCATAGCGAGAGCGGGAGCGGGGCCAGCAACAAAAATGAAATGCAGGAAAGGGACTTGAAAAAGGAAGTCAGCAGGATGGGTGTGTTGCTGTTCCTGCTGGTTGTTGCAGCTACTGTTGTTGCTTTTTTGCTGCTGTTGTTATCCTGCCCCAGCCACTAGCAATAACAACTACTGCTCTCCATTTCTCCAACTACTGGTTCTTATGCCAAGCAGCAGCAGCAGTTCTCGGTCACTGACACGACAACGACGCGGCTTTTGTAGGATGTTGCAAGTTGATTTCTTTGGCATTCGTTGTGCCCTCTGCTCTTTCGCCTCCTCCTACATCGTTCTTTTTTACTCTCTAGCCTGCTATTTTACATCTTTCTTTTCTACTCCTTGTTGTGTTGTGGCCTGCGGCATTCGTTGTGACAAAAAATCTGTTTTTGGTTGACTGCCTAACATAGCGAAATGTGCATAGACAGCAACAGCAGCAACATCAACGGCAGCACCAACAACAATGAGTCTACACCTCCCTCTGTTCCCCCTGTTTGCCATTAGAGTTGCCAGCATGTTTTAATATTAAAACAGTCAGGCTAAAGGACGAAAAATTTCATCTAGTTTTTTTATATTTAGGCTTTTCGATCCATCCGACGAATTGTCAAGCTTGATCTCATTTAGCTTTATTCGAGTAGCTTTCTAATTGAAGGCGCGACAAACGAACTTGGTAGGACTGTGTTACCAAACATCTGATTAAAATAAGAATGCACGCCAAGGGTGACAAAAGTAAGAAACAGATAGCCCATGTCAAGTAAGGTCAACACAATTTGTTTTTCACTTTGATCAACATAAAGTTATAGAAAGTCCTATGTCAATGTTGTTTTCAATGTTTTCAATGTAATTTGCTCAACTGCTTTGGTCCCAATGTACTTGGACATTTATTTAAGGTTTCCCCACATACCTTACCACTTGCTTACCACCTGCTTTCGTCTATAAAAAAATAAACGAAAAAAAATCCTTTGCATAGCATATTTACACATTGGCCTTTGGCATTGTTTTCACAAGCGCGCTCGTGGAGGTCGCCATGAGGAGATAAGTCGGGGACGGGAATACGGGCTATAGCTGAAACCTTGTTGTTTAGTTGTTGTCAGTTTTTGGTATGCCAAAATAGTTAACAACCGTCTGTTGTGGTTAGCTTACTCAAGCTTGTCCTGTCCGCGCAACAATGGGCCAAAACAAGCATCGACACCAACAATATGTGTCTTTTTTTTAGCATTATTTTTTAAATCTCTTTGGCAAAATAAAGGCCACAGACAAAAATGTCAACTGCATTCACTATTTGCCGCTGCTCGGCTTCGCCTTTTGTTTCTATTTTATAGGTATTGACTGTCATTTTTGGTCCAAAACTTGAACTGACATCGGACCAAGTGCATGTGGGTGTGTGTTTAGGTCTGGGCGTGTGTATGAAGTGGGCAAATCCAATTGGGTTTTCGGTTTTTCAAGCTTTGATTGACCCAAATTGGTGTAAACATTTCAACAAAAAAGCATTCTGCAATTTTATAAATTTTATTATGGTAAAGAATATTTACGGTGTGTACATATGAATGTATGTATGTATGTATGTATATACATATATGTATATGTTTGTGTCAGAAGGCTAAAACTTTTCCTTCAGCATTTAATTCACTTTAGACCAATGGGAATCGATATAGCCCTCACACACTGAAATCTCAGTTAAGTTCAACCAAAAAGTTCCGTTTGCAATTCGCAAACATTTTCCGGTCAATTTGTTGAAAGAGTTTTTGGCTTCGATTAACTTTTGTCGGCCAAAAGACAGAAAGAGAGCATAAAAAACACACCTAAAACAAAAAAAAAACCCTGAAAAGGTTAAACTTTACTTTCTGGTTAGATTTACTCCCATCTCTGATTGTGTCTGTGGATGTGCAACATTTTGTTTTTGTTTAAATGTACATAAAAATCAAAATTAGACAGTTTCAGTAGTGGGTTAAAGTGTCTAAAATATGTGGAACAGACAGAAGAACGCTATCATTAAGCATATATGATGTATGTGTATTCATGATCAGCGTAAACATCCGAGCCTATTTATGGACTTTGATGGACTGCCTGTTACATATGTACATACATGTTGTCGACTTCAATATACCATATTATATAGTCTAAGTGCTTAATAAAAAACTAGATGAATTAAAAATGTAGAGTTGGCCGGTGGCTTTGCTAAAATGTGCAAGCGAGATAGCTTATTTATTTTGCCGTTTCCTGTCAAAGTTGTTGCAAACAGTTTTTCACGCTTTTGTTTAGGTCGAGAAGGAAAAAAGAAGCGAACAACGTCCGTTTTGTTGTGGAATGTCCCAAATATGGCAAATTTCTACTGGTCGGTCAAAATGTTATTATGAATTATGTAACGCATCTTTGCCACCAGCCTGACAAATTTCAATTTTACCAAAAATGTGCTACACACCAACCAGTGCAGCAAATAGCAAATTTTGTGGGAAAAAAACTCTTGTGATAAGCTTCTGAGGGCAACATGTCTCTATGTATGTATGTAAAAATATCTCAGATTTGGCGGAATTTCACCACTATATCATATAGCTGTACGATGAATGAATAATCGTTTGAAAACCAGGACCTTTTTCAGTTGGTACAATAATTAGGATTCGTAACTTTCCAAATAATATTTTTCACTTTGAAAGGAAGACAGAGGTAGAGATAAATTAAAACTGGCAAGGGTATATAAACTTTGTCATTTACAAAGTTGGGTCAAACTTTTTGGTTGGTTTATTTGTTGTTGTTATCATCTTTGTTGTTTGTGGACTCGTTTAATTATTGGTTGATATTTGCAGGCATTAGATAAACTGAATGAATAATTGCACATTACAATAAACTTTTGTTGCAAATTTTTCTCATTTTGCAATTTCTTTGAATAATTTACTAAAAATCAGTTCCACGCTTCGACAAACAACAGCGGGTGGTGGGAAGAAATAGGAAAGTCCAACGGCGGCCATAAATTTCAACGACATGCGACTCAGTGTACATTTTTGCGAATTTTAATTAACAAAACAAAATAGCTATACACACAAAAAAAAAGCCAAAGGGTTGAGCTATCTGTGGACTTGCACAAAACTGTATACCCTTTGAAATTTGTTCATCGTGTGGTTGCAAATGCAATCTTCCTTCTATGAACATTTGTGAATAAAATTTGACATACCCTTTTTGTCAGCGTATTAAACTCAACTGTTATGAAATGCACTAAGTAAGCATAAATGTTTGTTTTATGTTTAGATAAATTTCCATTATTACGTTATGCATTTTAGTTGAATAGTCATATGGAATAACAAAAAATGCATACATAAATACCAGTTTGAATGTAAATATGCATTTGTTTTTCAATAATGCAATCAATTTGGTTGCACTAAATTTGCAACTTGCATGAACACAAATTAACTTAAATTTAATGCCCATAGAACAAAAAGTCAGGATAATTTTCAAATCAACACGACGAGACTAGTTCATATAGCCATGTCCTATTAGTCTTGCATGCTTTACTCCAGCTCCACATTTTTTGACTGTTTTCGAATTTTTTATATAAAAAGTTCCTCACTTTGGAACACATCTCGATAAGAAAGGGTAATAGATGAACTTCCAACTTAGAAATAACGAAAGTTAGACCTGCTCTAGTGGTTCAAAGATAAATCCAACGATACATTAAGTGGAGTTGTTTAAATTGCAATGAATATATATTCTTGATCAGACAAGATTAAGTTTATTTTTTTGGCAATAGATCGTTATTCTAGCCACCAAATTTAGTAGAGAGTAAAAGCGATAACAAATGCTATGCGGCGCATAAAATTAATTTTAAATATATTCATTTGATCCTATGAATTTGTAAAGTTATTTCACGTGGTGCATGGTATGCCGAAGTCGGCGAGAAGCTATGTTTACTTGATTTATTATTAAATCTCTTTTTGTATAAAAAGTAAACTAATATAAATATGTAGATTCTGTTATATTGTTTGTTGTTTTTGCTGTTATTTTTTAACTGTTTGGCAATTGTCCAGTGGGTAAAAAACTTCTCGGCGGACTTGAGAATTGTTTTAGTGTTGCTGCTGCCACTTTTCGTCATCAGCATAAAAAGTTTTTCGCGCAAGCAAATGTTGCAGCAACTTGGATGGTTGTAATCGTTGCCTGCCTCCTGCACGCCCTGTTTGCTTCTGTCTTGTGATGGTCAAATATGCAGAGTGGTCGCTGGCCCGTCGTTTGGCCGTCAGTTGGTCGTCAGTTGTCGGTTGTCGGTGGTGAACAACATCATAATGGCAAAGCTCTGGGCACATTAACATAATCGGGATGCCGTGGACCTTGAGATTGTATGGGTGAGGTGGGTGTTGGCGTGATTGTGCCAGTGGCAGGCAGCATGGCGACAGCAACAACATCATTTTCATTTGCCAACCCACACCCGTCCGCGGAGGCACGGGTTGAGAGGAAAAGTCAACAACGCGCTGCGCCATTGTTAGCGTTGGCGATATAAACAACGCGACGTGTCCAGAGCAGCAAAATTGAATGGACCACACCAAGGAAAGGCGGGAGAACAGTAGCATCAACCGGGATGTTGAGGAAGTAGGAATAAGAGGAGTGTAGACGAAACCCGCAAAGTTTTAGCTTAGTTTGCAGAGTTGTCTATCTATCTCTCTCCTTCTCTACCTCATCGCCTATTCTCTATCATTCTTTCTCTATGGCTCTCTTTGTTGCTATGCACGCGCATAAATCAAAACAATAAAGTTCAAGCGAAAACAATGACGATGATGGCGATGATTATGATGCGGATGATGACGACGACGACGACTCCGTTGACGAGTGGGCAAGGCTGATATTGATGTGAATGTTTCCGTCCACTCGTTCGCTCTTACTATTGATGCAAAGCGACAAATTATGTCATTGAACTAAGTATACGTTTGCTCAAAATAAAAGCATAAAAAATAATGTTAGGTATCGTGCCGACTAAAGAATACCAGGCACTAAGCTTTAATATCTTCAATAGTCGGAAGAGGACCCAATGAAAGTTTGAAATAGGCTCGATATGTGTGCATTCCACGCGAGTCTTCAATTTGGTGGCTCTACTTTATATATTCACCGAGATTTAGATATTGATACAGACAGACGGATATAGTCGATCGACTGGGCGATTGATTCTGATCAAGAATACAATATACTATAAACATATTGTTTAATTGCTGTGGTTAAACATTATATTGTTTGCATCAGTTTGCACATATGTATTTCAATATATGTATTCCTTTTTATCTTCATCTATAACTTTTTTCTGCCACAACTTCCTAATCAGAATAACCATCAAGTATACGCAGCATTGTAAATAGTTAATTGAACTTTGATCTCAATTGTATCGGAACATAAATTTAACAATTATTAATAGTCATTAAACACAAGAGAGATGGAGAGAGAGATATATATAGAGGGAAGGAAAAACAGGAGTCAGGGAAGAAGAAATAACAACAAACTACTAAAAATGAGACAATGGCCTAATGGATAAAATATTTTTATGATAGCCGCGACGGGGAGATGGTCACGCATTTCATTGCGAGACATCAACTGGCCCATTATTTATTGCTTGTACATGAGACAAGGCCAATAGGCGACTACCCATTTACCCACTCTTCTCTTCACTGTGAGTGTGAGTGTGTTGTGTGCTTGTTACTATAAAAGGACAAGAAAAAGACGAAAGCGCGAAAGGACAATGAAGAGGACATGGCATGGCGGGTCCATTGAACACCGATGCCAGGATAGCTAGAGCCATCAAAACAAAAAAGTAGAGTCTTGCGGATTTTGACCAATAGCTTTTTACCTTTTCTAGCATTAGTCGGAGAATTTAAAATCTGTTATTATATGTATATTAGTGCAAGGAAAGATCGAGAGTAAAAATAATTTATGATTTTGCATTTTAAAGATTTTTTGGTTACTTTTTATTTATTATTTTTGTTGTCGATTATGCATATGAGCACTTAAGCGTGTCCTGAAGAGAACGACAACCCGATGAATGGAGAGAAAAGATGCTGTCGACTATCGGTAATAAAACCTGTCCGGCATTGTTGGTTTAATTTTTCGTGACATCGTCGATACAAGGCATAAATATATATATATACCTATATATATATAAAAGGGACTATACCCACTCCATATATGTATTTATACATACATATATAATCTATAAGTATATGGACTCTATCAGCTCGTTTGCTCCTCTCATAATTATGCAGCTGGCTTAATTATAAAACGTTACACGGCAGTTAACCTGGGAATTTAATTTATATTCACCACCGCAGCAGTGCCAGCACAAGCAACAACAACATTATCTTTATGACAACAGCACTCCAACTCTGTTGCAATGATAACAACAACACCAACAACAAGCAAAATCAACTACACGAACATCAACAAACACAGCAGGCTACATGTTCCCATTCATTATACCATTGAGCCTGGGTTCATTAACTAATTTTAGCACACACTTTCAAACACAAACCACACACACGCACGCATATACAAATAGCATAATAAATTGATACGCTTGATGTATAAAAGGTACGAGTAGGTGTAGGTGTAGGGGTTATGGTCAACGCATAGAGGGCCATAAATGCATTAGAGGTTTGCGCAAAAGCGCTTTGGCTAAGCGAAGCTTTAACTTTTCGTAAGAAACTGACTAATACGAACCAGGACATTCAACGTATGGGACACGACTCATGTACATATGCTGTAGTTGGTATGTTGAAGTTTATAGGGAAATTAGAAAGTATTAGAGTCCGTTAACTCTTAAAGCATAACTCAACTTCAAAAAACTCCTGCAGCATAGTTATTTTATTGTTAGTTTGCTTTTGAAACAGTTCAGCTGAACTCGACTTGACTACTCAAAACATTTTATTTTGTCCCTGGAAGGAAAGCCATCTGCTGCTGCTGCTCCTGTATATAGTACATATGTACATACATACATATGTGTATTGATATGAATCTGTCCTAATCGCTTTTGTGGGTCACATGATGTTTGTATATATATGAGAGTATCATATTGTGCTTTGGCATTGGTTAAAAGATCTCCTCAGCAAAATACATCACACTGGCATTTCATCGCCCCCGCTTCTCTCTCTTCCCTGTGGGTGTGGGTGCATGTTTGCCTTTCTCTTGGCTGGCAATAACAACAAGTCAAAAACCAGTTACACGCCCAGTCAATTACACAAAGAACGCAAAACAACAAACAACAACACACATACACACCACACAGAGAGGTTGAAGCTTCACCAACGCATCGTCGTCAGGCTTCAAGAGCAGCTGCAGCAACAGCAGCAGCAGCTTATGACTTGCTCTTTTCCATGGCCAGTCCTCCTCCGCCTTCTTTTTGGCTTGTCTGCATTTTGAGGCCTTACTGTCACTCACTTGTGGTCGAAGTCGAAACTGTGTTGCCGAGCCGAGGACGTGGGCGCGTGCGCTTGGGCCCACGCAACGGAATCTTAGCCAAATTGTTTGGTTGCACTTGCAGCTTACCAATGGGTTTTGCTTGAGGTTGAAACGGCATGTAGCTGGAAAACTGAGAACCAGAATCCGACTAACCCTCTGGCATTGACAGTGGCGGCTGCCGGCAGACCAGTCAAACCGAAGTGAAGTGCAACGTAGTGAGGTAAATTGTAATAGTTGGCCCGATATGTCTTCCCGTTGACTGTGAGTAAGACTCAGCTGATCTTAATGGGATACATATTCATTTCTATCATTGTCTGTTTCGCCATTACAAACAATTTGTTATTGGTGTGCAATCAATTGGAATGCGATAAGCAATTGTGTGTGTGTATAATATATTCATAATGATTTTACTTCCAATCTCTAATGAGAGACAACACTACGAACAGTTCTCTGCTACGTCAGCAATGCTATAGCAACAGTTTCTGCTAATGCGTTTGATTCGTTTCAAACTAAATGAGATAAAAACAATTTTCTCAATGCTAAGTCCGCATATGGATGACATATGATACGATGTTTGTTTTTGTGCATGGAGGCTCTTAAATATATATGCGGAAAGTCTGTGAGCTGTTTTCCAACTCTTTGATAAGAAACTTCAACTAATCTGTATAGAGTCTTAATACATTGAACAAATAGTGCCATATGAAACTTGTTAGGTCACGCAACATGAAATATTTATACAAAGGAAACTTTAATTCAATGGCCAAAATTTTTGGGTTTTTTGCTTGTCTCACTTGCTAATTCCAAGTTGTCTATGTTACTCAAAAAGCCATTTAAAATAGTTTTGCTGTTGCAATTAGTTCTACTGCTTCTATCAATTATCTTCCTGCTCTTCTCCCTGTCGTAATCTTTATTTGTATTTGCTTGTTGGCCTTCAACTTTTCCATTTGTCTATATTAATGTCAATTTGACCACAAACTTTCATTTCTCATATTCAGTTCTCTTTCTGGCTAATTAGGAAACACGAAAATTGATCACAAACTTTTTGCTCTATTTGTCAAAAAATTTATTCTCAAAAATTAAAACCGCAAATTGAACGAAGCACTGTGATTGGATGCACGAACTTATTGGCAAAAAGCTGCCATTTTGCGAAGCAACCGAGATATCGATTGAAATTTTGAAACCAAACCAAACCAAAAAATCTTCTTTTGTACCCTTTCCAGAAGATTATAGAAGCAAACATTTCCAACCAAACAAAGTATATATATTCTCAATCAACACAACGAGACGAGTTCATATAGCCATGTCCGTCAATTTATATCAATTCGCAATTTAAAAATGTAAACACTTTAGTGAAACGGAAAGACTCAAAATTAGTTTTACACTAGAAACATTTCGAAATCCGACCACTGTGTGAAAGTTTAAAACACAAATCATGTACAATTTGTGGGTAAAAAAAAAGCTCTTTAAAGGGGGCGTGCAGATGGGTGGAAGTGGGGACACTTTACCACGTTCAATGTACAGTCATTTGTAGATGTTCCTCCGAAGGAAATGAGCTGCAGCAACTGCAAAATAAGGTGCGAGTAAACGGAGGGCAAATGAAGGCAGAGAATTGGCAGGTGGCCATGTCAGAATGACTGACCTAGTTGATGCTGTCTGCTTCTGCTGTTTCATTTGTTTCTCTAAAAATACGAAAAAGGCACTTATAAAAATGCCAGCCCAGAATTGTTTGGAATGCATTTTACATCACTTTGATTTTTATTTCAATTTGCTTAGTCAGCAAAAATCCCAATAGAGGGAAAAGTGCATGAATAGGATTTCTGAAGAGGTTCGAGAGGACACTTTAAGTGTCTAACACTTGAGATGGAGGTCGGGGAAGGAAAAAAACAGCAACTACATTGATTGAGAGCAATAGTTTCGTTAATCAAAGCGACGCTTCTCAACGTTCTATGCTATTGATACAAATCATAATCCAATCAAACAAACAACCCTTTTTATATGTCACATTTTTTGTCAAATGTCACGTTAAGCTGCAAATTTCTCTAGTCCAATTTGGGGGAATAAGTAACGTCTAGCAAAACCAAATTTGTACTTGAAGGAGTTGGTACTAATCTAAATTAAATAGATTCTATACCGATACCTTACCATTTGATAGTTGTCCACAGTTTAGTTTTGGTATCCTTGACATTTTTCAATTAACAAACAGTTTCCTTTGCATATCTAAAATTATATCGAGAATTTAATTACATTACCTTTTGCTGGCTTCATTTGTATCAAAACAGTTTGCCTTGTTAGCAATTATGGTGTGCAACATAAATGATGAAGATGGAGAAGGCAATGGATGGTGAGGGAAAAGATAAACAAAAACTCTTTTTCCTTTTACTTTGTTGAATACTTTTTAGTTATTTATAAACTAAATTTCGTCTAACTGCAACCACAACAAGGACAACAACATAAACTTGACTCTTCGCACACATTTTCAACATTCTTGGCCTTGTTTTTTGTTTCTTGTTGCTTTGGCTTGCTTTACTTTCTTCTCGACTCGTTTTTGTTGCCTATGCTACAAATTTATCATTAAAATGTCAAAACTTAAATTGATTCAAAAAGTTTAGCAACGTTAACGGCAGCAGTAGCAGTGACAATGCCACGCCCCTTTTGACCCTCTATTACTAGTGTATGGAGTGAAAGTTTCTTGTTAGTTTGCTGCTGCATACTTTAAGGCTAACTCGCGCCCCAAGGAAACTTTTCTTTCTTCCTCTTTTTCTCTCTTGCCCTTTCTTCGTTAAACACAAAACTTGTTTAATTTCCTCTTCAATTGCCCAAGCAACCAAGCGAGGCAAACCAAAGTTGTCTCTACGTTTGTTCTCGTCGCCACCGACTCGGCAAGGAACCACCGTCATAGAGTGGTTCCACGTCCCCTTCAGTCTCTTTTGCTGTCGAAAACTTTTTTATTTTGTTTCGTTGATTTGCTTGTAACGGGGACAAATATTTCTGTGTGTGAGACAGAGATTTTTCTCTTAATTTACTTGAAAATAATTTTGTCGTTTTTATTTCCAGCTAAACACAAATTAATTTTTTCACACTTATCACCATTCCCCACTCACTTTGCATCCACCATTCCTTTTTATACCCTGCACCCAATTGAGTGAAATGCTATATTAAAGTCGTCAAAATGTATGTAAGCGGCAGATCAGAGACTATCAAAGCTAAATACCACCAAATTTGTTGTATTTAAAAACTTTTATTTTTGAAAAGTTTGTGCCTGGTGTTCCAAATTCGGCGAGATGAGCTACTTCGTTTTTTGTTTATATTTACACGGGATACATGTTTATTTCCTCCAAAATTCCATTGAGGCCCTACAACCCTACCACACTTCTATTCCCACGTTGCACCGCTGCTTTTTGGTATGGTTTAGCCATTTATCAGTCAACAAATGTTTGTTGATATAGTTTATGTTTGTCTGACTCCCTTCTTGCTTTTTGTTTAGTTGCCCTCTTTTATTATTGCATTCTCAAAGACAGAAGATACATTAACGATCCCATTAATCGCATCGATATATACAATTCACTATCAAACTGCTTTTGTTTGGTCGATTCTAATGCATTTATCCAAGGCACATTTTGACGATAGCAAAACTGTCAAGGGCTATATGTACATGTTGGTCAGATGTAGCTATGCTTGTTCGTCCGTCCGTCTAGGTCAACGCAAACTCCTAGACCTTTGCACGTGTAATACTATATCTCCGATTCAGCTGAATTGAACCACTAAATCATTAGCTCCCAAGGAAACGATCGGCCGAAAGCAGTGACTTTTCTCAATAAATCGTTATTAACTCGTTAATTTCTAAGCAATAGTCATAAATAGTCAAAAATATGTGCTATCTGATCAGATCGTTCGGTTGAAAAATAATTATAATATATTAAATAGCTATCTTATAAAAATACGAGAAAATGGAATACTATGATCGCTGCACTGCTGCAGCTTAAATTTGTAGGCCGTTCTTTTGCGGAAAATCAATTTTTTTGTTTTCTCCTCTTTGATGGCTGTTGGCGGCTTTATGCAACGATATATGTATGTAGAAACTTCGGCAGGGGACGAAAATAGCCTCGGGCTCTGTTATTTGGGGCGTTGGTCTTCTACTATTTCTTGTCTTTTATTGGTTTTTCGTGCATTAACGACGCCACCGTCCCTTGCCATATCTCTAGGGGTCGCCGCCTGACAGTTCACAACATATTGATAATCGTTTTTAATTAAGGGAAAACAAAAAGGAGTCAAAAACGAAACATTCCGAAGCACACTAAGGCCCAGAAGGGCCTAAATACCTAGATGTATGCACATACATATTAACATCAACATCATTCCATCTCTTTCTATTTCGCTATACCCGCAATTTATTTTCCCTGTCCTTCCTCCTTTCCATTGGCAAAGCCATTGTAAGTATACCTAGATCTATGTATCTGTGAGCGGCAGCGTTTAAGCACAGTCGTTGTATTTGACTATAACGTCTCGTTATACATATAATCCAACTCGTTCATCGATTTTTCATATAGCACTAAATGATATAGTGTTCCAACCCGTAAGTTTCATCCCAATAGCTTTGGTCAGAAGCAGTAAGTAAGCAAGCATTTGCTCGGATGACCAGACCACCTTAAGTGTAAGGTAATAAGATAATATACTTGCTTCGTTTTGTAGAGCATTAGAAAAACTTTGAGTAGGTGGAAGTTTTGCTCTGCCATTCAAAAATAGACCATCGGAATACTTTGTCCTTTTTGGAGCGTCAAGGCTAAATATACATACATATACCCCATCAACACAATTATAAATAAATTTTATATTGAAAATGATTCAATTTTGACTTTGGTTTAAACTTTCTCGCTTATACCGGACATGAACTTCTAGGTAAATAAACTCAGAATGCTTAAAATTCGCATTTTCGAGCTGCAAAGTGTTAATAAATATCTCCCTAAAAATGCACTTGTAAACAATACTTCGAACCAATAATGCCTTTTTTTTTTGTTTTTAAACAAACATTGCAATTGTCGATTTCAAACGAAAAATATATTTTTTAAATGATGGACGTGTATTGATATTTTCTAAATCTGTGTCTCTAATTTTATGTCATTCGTTTGAAATGGCTGCTTCTATCACATTGTAGACAAAGTGCTTTAATGGCTTTTCACACTTGAGAAATGTTCAGTTTACATAGAAAAATGTATATAAATACATACATATAGCATACTAGTTTTATGTTTGGCTATAAATCAATTTACACTGGCAATTAAATTGATTCATTTGTCTTTTATTGGGCGTGGGTGAGTTTGAGGGATGCAAGATTTAAGAAAGTGTGACCAAAGAATGCGATGATAGAAATGAAAACGAAAAGTATTTTCGAATTGAGATTTGGTTTATCTGTTCATTTCATTTATTATGGCTATCTCTCTCTCTCTCTCTTGTTTGGTGTTTGTATGTGCATGTAAATGTTTGTATGTTTCAGTTAACACATGTTATTTCACTTGGCCATCATGATAAGCATCGTTTCTCATCTAAACCTCATTATTGACTCATTTAGCTGGGCCATAAAGCCCCCAAAAGTATGTTGTCTTTATGCGTGTGTTTTGGGATAGCCGTTACACATACCAATTAAACAGTGTAGGGCCATTAAGGCCTTTGTAAACTGAGGCATATGCAGTTAATGGTTTAATACACATACACACACATAGAGGACGAGCGGGAGATACACCCTCGAAATCATTTGTGGCTTGAACAATTTGTCGTTTTATTTGCTATCTGGCAGGTTTATAAACATTTTGTTTAGTTTGTTTGCTTTTGCTCTTGTTTTGACTTGGCTCTCAGACACAAATTGACAACTATGCATTTTATGGGGCGTCGTTGTCTTCGTTTATCAAGCGTCACATAAGCTTTATAAGTAATTTGAAAACCTTTATCACACACACACACATAGATACATATTTGTCAATTACTTGTAAATATGTAACGAAAAATAGGTTTAAAAGCATTTCTGTTGCACTTAAATGATGTGACACATGAATTGAAAAAGCCAGAATAAAATATTCACTCTCTAATAGGAATAAAAATACATACAACAGAGTAAACAAAATCCATATACAGTAGAATGCGGTTATAACGACTCCGCTTATAACGTGCGTCCTATTATAGCGACTAAAGTTCGATGAGTGATTGGTTGGTCCCAATACAAACTTATATGACAGGGCCTCCAGTGCCTTGAGCATTGCAAAGTGGGGCCTTTTGGCATTTTACATTGCAAAAATCTTAGCTTCTAAACCAATGAAGCGATTTTGTCAAATGTGCTGGGTGTTCGTGGTGCTGTAATATTCAAGGTCAAAGTCAGAAAGTATTTCCAAGCATGTTTTTCCTTTCCTGTGCGTCGTTATAACCGGATTCTACTGTATTAGATTAGCATAAACAGCCGATTCTATCTAGCCCTGTTCGTTCCATATAAACACCAAGATCTCTGAGACTATAAATGCTAGAGTAGGTTAAAGTGGTAAGTAGACTCATGTAGTCTGCACAGTAATCATACACACATGATTTTATATTGTAATATCTATCAATATACCGAATTCTCAAAGTGTTAAAAGAAAATTCGTTAATTTCAATTTAATTCATATATTGGGCTAGGACGATAGTAAACATTGTTTTGTTCTGTTGATTATTTTATCAGTTCACTAAACTTAGAGTGTACACCTCATAGCATTTAACGAAAGTAGTAAAACTAAATATGAATATCACATTTTTTGGTGAAATTGTGTAAGGACAATCGAAAGTAACAATTTAAAGTACCTACAATCTAGAAGTTTATAAACACATGGGGTGTATTATAGAAATTTTAGTTTCATTATGACTCAAAACAGATTGGCGAGTAACAATTTGGTTTCCATCTGATTAAATTCAGCAAGCTCAGCTGCGGCGCCGACTTGGATTAAAAAAAAATGAGTAGCGAATCTGAGAAGACATTCAGCAACATTGAACGTAATCAATAAAAACACGACTTTCGCAATCAGTTTAACTAGTACAGCTAAAAAATCCCCTCGAGCGTTGCTGAGATATTGTTGACTTAATGCCGTGCTGATGGTTCATAATTTTAAAGACCAAGGGATGTTCTACATGATGTAAAACCCTTGAAGAAGATAATAAAATTAATTTCGGAATAGCTTTGACAATAGTATTGGGGTTATTTTAAGGAATTAAGTAGACATTTTACGCAACTACATATGTATGTAAATTTCAATTTCAATAGCTGAGAAAATAACGAAGTTATTGAGAAAAGTAACTGTTCGTGACTTTGCCGTTTGTATGGGCGCTATACGATATAGTGGTCCGATCCGGCTAAATCCGAAATATACAAACTGTGCAGTATATACAAGCCTACATACAAAATTTCAGTGTCGATCCAGACGGACGGACGGACGGACATGGCTATTTGAACTCGTCTCGTCGTGCTGATCAAGAATATATATACTTTATATGGTCGGAGATGCTTCCTTCTATGCGTTGCACAATTCTGACCAAAATTAATATACCCTTTTTGCAAGGGTATAAAAACGTTGTCGCACTGCATAAGAAATTGATATGACCTGTAGATTTAGACTATTGTATTTTTAGTGTATAAATAGGCTACTGGTATTTACTTTTACTATAAAATATGAATTATTTACTTTATCTGTTTTCCATTTCATTATTCTTACAGATAAGAACCCGGCCACGCCGACAGCGTTCGAGTTGTCAATAACGAGAGCAGTCAGCAGTACATAGAAGCAGCAGAAGCCACAGTCAATGCCTGATAGTGCGAGGAAACGAGGGTTGCCGCAATCAATTTCCAATTACGCAAACATCAATAATGGAATTATTTAAAGAGAATTTTCAATTGAAATCCCAGCGCCGAAGAAATGAAGCAACATCAGAATCTTTTATATATAGAAGAGAAGGGTATACAGATTTCAATTATCATAATAATGGCAAAACAAAATGAATATTTCAATATTTGGAAACATATCAAATGGCGCATTGAAAAGTGAATGAGAACCAAGGAAAACAAAGCAAAACAAACATTACTCTAAAAGTAAGAGAAGGAGACAAAACAAAGGAACAAGTGCCATAGTGAGAGAATTGATTAAAACGCGTGTGTTATTTGTTAGAAGAATTTATTTGGATTTTAATTATTAGTTTTTTTGTTCTTGACGTTCGTTTATCGTTGTCTTTGTTTCAAGCAGACATATCCTGAAGTTTTTAAATAGATATAACCACCGACAAATTTGAAATAACATCCCAATATGACAATATCATTGGCAGCAACAGCAGCGGCTAACAATGCAAATCGATATGAAAAACTCATTAGGCAACCAAATATGGCGACCGTGACAACTGGGACCGGAACGCAAACGGATATGGAAGCTGAAGCAGCAACACGAACAACAACGGGAACAACAACAGGAACAGCAACAGCAACAGCAACAACGAATTCATATGACAATTGTCATTCGAACCATATTCAACATCATCATCTCCATCAACATGGTCAGACGACCACCTTCACAGATCGCACAATTCTATTGCCAGCCATGCTCCATGGCGGCAATGGCGACAGCCTTAGCAACAGCACCAGCATCGTCACGTACAAGGCCAAAGCCAATGGCAGCTGCTCTTCGTTGTCTACCTCATCGTCATCGCCATCATCGCCAGCGTCATTTACCTCCTGCTCCAGCACCTCGTCGTCATCCCCAATCGCTTCTGGTAGCAGCAGTCATCTAGTTAGTGGGGCCGTAGGAGGAGGAGGCGGTTTACCAGGCGGTTGGTTCTGCCATTGTTGTAATTTAATTGCACGTCGCTGTTTTGGCATCAATGTGCGTCGCTGTGTCCTGGCCCTGTTTGCCATTACCGTGGTTAGCATTTTCTACTACACCCATTATGTCGATACGGGCGTATTTGTTGGGTAAGTAACGTGAACATAACAAACTGTGCTGTCCACTCATTCGTCTTCCCCGGGATGGTCTACTTCTAATTTTTCTCACCATTTTCTTTTTCTTTTTTATTTCCTCTCGCGTTTTTCGACTATTTGAAATGATTTTTTTATTGTGCTCAAGTGGCGACGCTGCACTTCACTTCAATTCTCGCCGATAACCCAGCATCCGGGAGGTGCCGCGCTGCGCGACTCAGTATCAAAATCTGGTGTTGTGTGTGTGCGTGTTTGATTGGATTTTTTTGAAGTGGTTAAGCGGTCGGTGTGTGGAGGGGCGACACGAGATGGAAAGTGGGGGGGAATTGTTTTCAATATGCTGCGAATTAAATTAAAAACCAGGTGTATGAAAAACTAAATGGGCAAAGTATAGTAGACGAGTGCGACCGCCAGCTTTATTGTAGGTGAAGTGGAGTGAAGTGTTGTGTGGCGGCAGGGCAGAATCCATTTAAATTGTGAAACATATGTGTGGAATGCTTTTTTTGGACTGTAAAATGAGCATTCAGCACAAGTATAAAGAACAAATTTTATTGAAATTTAACCTGATTAATTATTTATACTTTGACTCAACTGAAACTCCAATGCGATAACAGATGGAATCCAATATTCTTGAGTACATGAATTGAACATGAAATATAATAGAAACGGCAAATTGTCGCCAAAATATAAAAGCCATGATGTCTCTTAGGCTAAGAATATATATAGATATATATATATATATAAATCGGCGTAGTAGAGTTATGAACCAATTTAAACCCCCTCTCCATGTAGTAGATGCTAATCACATCTTGTAAATCGGTGACCAGCTCTTATAGTGTCCAAAATCTAGATGTTGAGACGGAAGAAAAGTCGGCCGTTGATGCTGATTAAAAATATATATATTTTAAATTCTCAAAAAGGTTTCTTCTGCTTGTTTAGCGACCCTTAATATATCATTTTACTCCATGGTTGCATGCCATGAAAAAGGAAGTGAAAGAAGATGAAAAACATTAGCTACGCAAAAAGACTGAAAGTAAGATAATTAAAGCAATTAGTCCAGCACATCATGTTGGCTGGATGAAAACCCATCGAAACTCAAATGACGTTCATTAGGCTTTTTTTGCTTTTTTGTGGCTTGAGAAACTTATGAAATGATTGTCATCAGTCTGTTAAAGGGTAGCTTCCGTTTTTTTTTTTATTTGTTTTTGATTACATAAATAAAGTTAACACCTTTTTGGTTCGCTTCCTTCTTACAGCCAGCAAACACCTGGGTTTTCTTTTGAGAACTACATGTTCTCAAAAAAACTTCTCGCGCCAAAAGCGCCACAAGGCAGGAGAGCGAAACGGTAGGGCTTACTAAAAATACATGCATACATACTTATAAATATACATATATTGCTCATAATTGCGTACATAGCTAACTAAGGGAAATGGCAACAGAAGAAAACGAAAAATGAGGCAAGTGAAAATGAAAATTGTGAAGCCAAACGAAACGAACTGAACAAGAACTCCGACTCTTTTCATTCCGTGCACTATTTCTCTGTGCATGATGTGTTTATAGCTATGTATACGTTGCAATCGTGGAGTGAAATAGTATACCAGAGTCACCAAAAAGTATGCAACAGACAGAAGCAATTTATAGACGAAATTTTCAGGACATCCTCAAATATTAGCAAATATACATTCCAAATTTGGTATCTCTAGCTATTATAGTCTTTAAGAGGTCGGAGGGGGGCGTGGGAAATTTTTTTTAGCAACAAATGTCTGCTCGCTTACTAAAGGATTAATCATACCAAATTTGATATCTTTAGCTATTATAGTCTTTAAGAAAATCAAATTTTGGTTTAAATTTCGTGTTTACAGCTCAAAATCCAGAAGGTTTAGGTTCGAATATGTTTATATGAGAACAGTTTTGAAATTTTGTCATACTATTGATCATCAATAAAACCTTGGATTATATACATACGATCTAATTAAGGCTACCACATTTTAATTAAGAATTGAGTTTTGACAACTGTAATTGAATATTGTGCATCTGGACGATAATACTCTGGCTTCATTTTGCTGACCCTTCTTAGGTGTTTCACTTGGTACATGGTACACCAAAGTCGACCGTCGCACTTACTTCATTTTTTGTTCCCTTGTGTGCTCCTGCAGGATTTGGCTTTTGGATATCCCTGGCCACCCACTAGCTACTTTTTGCGCGCAATTATGGTTTACAAACACACCGAAATACATAGATCGTAGCACCCAATTTACCCACACATTGCCCCGTGAATCATTGCTCTGCCAAGTGCTCTACCAACGGTAAAGGTTTTTTTTTTTTTTGATTACTTTTACGAGAAGTGGCAAAATTGCAGCAAAGCAAGCGGAGAAAAAGTAGCAGGAACAAGTAAGTGAAGGTGTGCGACGGGGACTGAGAAGAGGAGGTATCGTTGATTATCCTTAGAGTGCTCTCTCTATCTGTCTTTCTGTAGGGTTGAAGTAAAGTTATTAACATTTAAATGCCAAAGTTGGTTAACAAATATTTTAATTTGTTGCAAAGTGCACTTGAAAATTTAATTTACGATGTTATACTGATGGGAAACTTAATTAGTAGCCTAAGTGGCTAAAAATCAATCCTGGAAAACAGGCAAGGACATGACGTTGCCAGGAATAACAATTACAAAAACGCAATGCAATTTGAGGAGCTGAAGTCAAATTATTTACATATGTACATACATATATGTATATGTGTACACTTAAATACATGCATGTTCATACATACATATACATACACGTAGGCGTGTGTCAAATATGGTAAATTTTAATGAATTCAGATGACCTGACTCTATGTTGTGCGTGTGTGTCCTTTCGTCCATTATGGACAAAAAGCGGAAGCAACTTGACATGGCAAGTGCGAGTTGTGGCCTGCCCCTGCGGCTGTGATTTCTCTCGCTCACTCACGCTAGTTCTGTCTCTGTTTCTGTGCCGCCGCTGTTGCGTCTGTCATTATTTGCACTCACACATATGCACAGACACACTCACACCAACACCTACACATACAAGCAAGCAACATTGCGTAGGTAACTGCATAACGTATTTTGACAAAATGCAAATGGTTGGCATACACAAAAGCTTGATAGAGAGAGCGAGAGAGAGATAGAATCACACATGTACATAGTACAATGTACATAGATATGTACATTCATACATATGTGTGTACATATGTACGACTGAAATAATTGATTTGTGGTGCAAAACATGAGAGAAACACCAACAACATCACAAGCACAACCAACAAAATTTTCAAAGGATACCCATACGCCTAGAGAAATCTAACGAATTGTTAGTTTAGTTCTAAGACGCGATATACAAAAGAATTTAAAGGTGAAAAAGCAGAGAATTCATTGTATGAAATAAAGAATTAGGTGACTTTTTGTACAATGTACTATAGAATTGAAAATTCATACGACATTGTCGACTTATTTTTGACCTAATCTGACCTTGCAATTCACCGTAATTCAACCTATTAGGAAATAACTAACTTGTTGATAAAAGTCACAAGTCAAAAGCTATTCGTTTCTGTGGCAGTTATAAACTGTACTAGTCCGATCCGCCTAAATCGTGCAGGCTTTTACAGGAGGAGATTGCGTTGATGCAGATGGACAGACGGACGGACCGACGAACATGGCTATATAAACTCGTCTATACTATGTCGCATGCGTTGCGTACTTTTGACCAAAAAGAATACACCCTTCTTTGCAAGAGTATACAAATTTTTCTTCCAACAAGTTCTTCAATTCAAATTCAGATCCTCAATTGAGTTGGAAACCTTTCTTTTCGTTACTAATATTTGTTAATACTCTTCGTTAGAGTGTCATCAAAGCTATTAAAAATTAAATTTGTATAAATGGAAAACATACTTGATATTATTTTTGAGGTTTTAGTATACCTTCTAAAAGTATGCAACACAAAATTTGTTTCAGCGCCTGTAAATGATAAAAGAGACAAATATTTGATAAAAGGCATTATCTAACAACGACTATCTAATGCTTATCAAATGTAAATAAGTTTACAACTGATAATACAACTGTCTAGATTTTAAAAATCATTCAATTAGTAGTCCACCTTACATAGGGAACAAAGAAACTTGTAGCAAGAATGAGTGACATGGGTTTTAAGTTTCCAAAAGGTATTTTCTTCATATTTTTGTTGTTATTCATGCTACATATTAC
Organism: Drosophila paulistorum; assembly: GCA_018152135.1. Taxonomy (NCBI): domain Eukaryota; kingdom Metazoa; phylum Arthropoda; class Insecta; order Diptera; family Drosophilidae; genus Drosophila; species Drosophila paulistorum. The sequence continues at coordinate 19,993,869 of JAECXG010000690.1, forward strand.
TGTAGCTATAAACAACGATGAAGAATTGAAGGTACAGACTGTGGGCTTCTGGGAGCGCCTTTTGGCTAAGACAAAAAGCATACTGTGGTACAATAATCAGCCGGAAAAGGAGACTCCGGAAACAACAAACAAACGGAGAGTGATGTGGCAGCGCTTAACGATGGCTAGTGTGTTGTGAAATCAAATGAATAAAAGATAAATAAAAGTATATTGATGACATTGTTTAATCAATCAATTTTGAAAACACTTAACATTTTTAGCCAGATCACAGTAACCTGACTTTTGATCCCAATAGAGTCCTTTTGGGCAAGATGTCAGCACTGGCATGCCGACAATGCAAATGTAATACTTGGCACAATCATCGGGATGCGATAAGTAGCTCTGACGCTCCAAAGGGCATGTTAAAGGGGCTTTCCCAGTTTCGGTGCGTGGGGGACCTTGCACAGCAGCATCTGTCGACGAAACTGTAGCTCCAGTCTCCTCTACGGTGGGCGTGGTTTCTATCTCACTCGGATATACGGAACTGGTGGTGCTTACAATATAACAGACAGTGGTTAGTTGACTGCCATCGGAATGTTCTTGGGCTTGTTGCTGGTGTTGTCCTTGTTGCCCTTGTTGCCCTTGACCTTGCCATTGAGACTGATTCTGGAGAACATTATTATAACAAAGTGCATCACCACTTAGTTGACACTCGGCCTGCTTATAATTCCAAAAAGTGCCGCGACCACACTGATGCCGATGCAGGTGTCCGTAGGCACATATGAAATACACTTGACACTTGGTAGGATGGGGTAAAAAGTATGCACCAAAGTGACGACACTCAATATGCAAGGGATCGTATTTGTCAAGAGGATCTACGGGTTTTCCACTGACCACATCGACAGCCATGAACACAGGTCTCGGCTTGTACTGGGGCCAATCGTTGTCGTCCTCCCCTTGTGTCAGACAGTTGACCTTCTCCGGTACATCACATTCCCTGCGGTTAGCATCAAAATAAAGACCCTGACTGCAATAGAGCACATTTGGTATCTGACTGCAAACAAAGTATGCATTGCAATCCAAGGGATGGCCAACCAACTCGCCCTCCGTACGATTGTCACAGACCTACAACAGAAACCTCTATAAATTATCCCTTTTGCACAGTACACAACATACGCACTTACATGACTTAAATCGCCGATTATGGACACCTTCTGCGGTTGTTGCTGGGCCATACTCTGACCCAGCAGACACCACAAAATAAACACAACAAATGCCCAAAAGCATTGCATTTTGTTTGGATTTGTGTTAAACTTTTGCTTTTCAATTATTAAATATTCTTTGCTGTCTCTTAACGTTACGTCAAAATACAAGACACCGACGCTCCATTTGATTCCCTTTTATACATGCCCTCGAATAGAATGGGTGTGGCCGTTGCCAAAAATCTAATCGAATCACTCACTAATTGGAGAGAACATGAAAATTCCATGTACTGCCCATATCTTTTTAAACAAATTCTGCATTCAACCAACAGAAAAAAAGTCTTGTAAGGTCGTCGAGCAATAAGCGTGCTCAAAAAAAAAAAACAAAAAAAAACAAAAAAAATGCGAAAACATAATGAACAAGGCGCACAATTTCACACAATTTATCTTTTCGGCACAATGTGTCATGCAGAAAGTTTCCCTACATTTACGTCAATCATTCAAAGTGCCAAAAACAAAAGTTCCATAATATGGCAAAAATGTAATCTTCAGATTATTCATTATATTCAGATATACGGATTAGAATGTTAATGTAAATGCTAAATGGCGTAAGTAAAAGTAACTATATAGGCTTAGGTTCATTATATAAGAATCTACTAGTAAAAATGATCAAAAATGAAATTCGGTTTTTAATATGTAATTAACTGTGTGTTATATTTTTGTCTATTTTAAAGGTGGTTTAAGAACTTTGACATTAATGTATGGTCGATCTAACATCGGCTATGGCAAAGTTAATACTATCTCATTGGCAAATTTGGTAAAGATACTTCCACTTCTTCACCGATTTTTAATGTACCATTTAATGATACAATGGTTCGATCCGAATGATTTTCATACTTGATTTCACCCAGGATATAAATAGCTTATCTGCCTTCAGTGTCAGACAGATGACATGGCTTTATATTTTACAGTCTAGAACGGACATGGCTAAACTCGTCTCGATCAAAACATGCTTTTTTACTTTCCGACCAAAATTGATATACCCTTGTTGCAAGGGTATAAGAAACCTCTTTAGACTCAGATGTGTCTTATATCAAACAACCTGCAGTAAAAAGATAAGCACTGTATAATAAAACAAAAATCTTGATCATAAGTTTGTATGGCTTTGCCTATTATATCTGTGTCTTATGACCAAAGAAGTGACTTCTCAAAGATAGCGTATTTTGTTCGCCGGCTTGTAAAATAGGCATTGATTAGGGTAACAAACTAGCTGATTAATTTTATTCATTGTACTAAACTCTATAGGACTCTATAGGATGCTTATTTTAATGCATATTGCTTGTTTTTTCTAAAATACTACATATTTCATTTAGTAACTCAAAAAATGCAATTGCTTTCGACAAATTTGTCGCCTGTTTGGCCGCTGTGTTTACATTTGTACGTATATAGACATTTTTTGCCTTTATCGAAAATACATATTTATATTTGTATGCGATGGTGTAGATTAAACTATGTTTAATGAGACAGCAGAAACTATTCAAATTTAAAAACAATTCTGAACTCGATAAACAACACATAAATTAGTTACTCGAATGAAGTTAGTCCCGGGTAATGAGTCTCACTCTCTCTCTCTCTCTCTCTCTTTGCTCTCTTGACTAAATATTTAAATTGAAAATGCGATTATAAATGACAATATGCCCAAAGCGTGGTCACATCAAATGAAAACTAACCGACCTTTAGCTTTAGCAATTTGTTGAAAAGTTATTACATATGCGTATATGTAAATACTCCCCCTAAGTGGCGAACGATGCTGATGTACTGCTGCAAATATTATTATATCAATATTTTCGAATTTTAATTAACTATGAACTATTGCTTCAATGAACAAATGTATTTTTGATTTTAATGAATATAGACTTTGCAATAATCTTCTTTTGACGATTCACCTCAATACGTGTAATATCGACATTTTTCTTTTAAATATTGAAAACGGGATATTTAAAATATCGTTTTATTTTTCGTACGACTATGGTTAGTTGTTGGGATGGGGTTGGAAATCCATTCATACGTAAAGCGGTTTTCAATTACTGACCAACCTGCTGATACCGATTCTGTTGGCATTGCTCTTCCGTGGGCATGTCAAATGCTGCGAAATGCAATAAATAATTACATTTATTTGCTTTAACAGCAATTACAAACAAACAAACAAGCGAATGCAGAGAAAGTCAGAGATACATATAGGTAAGAGACTGAGAGAGTTGCCCACCCGGCCCAATGCCTTTTGCATAACCTAGTAGGAGTACAGATTGCCGCATCCCCTTTAGCCATGTTCACAGTTCATTTGCCCGAATGTCCTGTTCAATTTCCAGTTCTTAGTTCAATGCAGTTCTGCATTCTGACATTTTCCCACTCACTTGCCCACATTGCACTGGCAATTTAATTGAACTGTGCTTGGCTTGATTTATTTAATTACTTTTTACACTTTTTCCTCTGCTCCACATTGCTTTGGCTCCATCTCTGAAATCGGCGATTCTTTGTTATTACAGTTTTTTCTGGGGTTTCCGTTTTATTTCGTCCCTTTAACATTTTCAAGTGTCTTCAACGGATTCTCATTGCTATTAAGTTTCCTTGAAAATGGAAATTGTTCATCGCCATTCTGAACGGGCTATCCAAATGGTGGGGGCAAAAAAAATACGTTCGCTTGTATTTTGCTCGCTTAAATACCGAAAACAAAGAACATGCGTGAGGAACAATTGCTTAATAAATGCAACATGTTGGTTGGTAAAATGTAAGATGGAGAGAAAGTCGATGATGATTTTGCTTTATCGAATTTGTAGTACTGCCGCTCTATTCTTAACTCACCTACATAAGATGTGTGTGAAGTGCCTGTGCATCAAGATTGTCATAGCTATATGCAACTACAGTTGGACCCCGATTTTCCGGACTCCCATTAACCGGACACCCCTAGAGAATTTCCGGACCCTAATCAATGCTATATTTAAGGGTTGTTTCAAGGATTTATTTCATTTTCAATTTACTTATGCGTTCAATTATTCCCGATTAGGTTTTAGAGTTTTAAATTGCAAAGATAGGACTCACAAATGCTCTTTACGCAAGCAAGTACTTCACACTTATGTACATACATACATAGATACAATCTAATATCTTAGACTTGTTTAATATGTCATTTATTTCTTCTTTGATAGAATTTTTTTTCAGTATTATTTGTCTTTATTCATTTCATGTGCCACCTCTTATTCATTTTTGTCGCTTTGTCTTCATTTCATTCATTTCTATGATTATGTATCCAGAGGATACAATGGTATATAAAGAAGTTTTTGCGACTTTGTGATACATATATATATTCTTGATCAGCATCTAGCCATAGCGAACTCTCTGACTATTCGTCTGTTTAAATACCTACATAGATCTGTCTGAAGACTGTCAGACAACTCTGTTGTAGCCTGTACAAAGATTGCATTTGCTTAAAATTTTGACGTATCTATTCACTTCTTTAATATAAGCAAAGTCGGCGTGACTTTATTTCAATAAGTTTGGAGTCGCAATTACAGAAGTATAAAGGAAATGGCGGTAAATGAAGCCCAAAAAAGGGGAAATTTTCGATTTTCAGCAAGATTGTTTACGTTGGGTAAAAAAATTTGTGTACCCTTGCAAATGTGGTATATTTCATACATATACATATATTCTTGATCTTGATGCTCGTCTGTCTAGATCAACGCAAAGTCCTTCTGGCATATGCGCCGCATTGTTTGATATTGTAGGCCATTTTTTGGTAGAAATTTCGTTTTTATATAAAATGTTTTTGTTTTTCCCTTTGACGCCTGTAGTAAGGTAAGAGTAATAGGAAAACTTGCAAGGTTATACAAACTTTGGCACGGCCGAAGTTAGTTCAACCCTCTAAATCCAATTTCGCAATTTTTTGTAAGCTTTGCCAGAACACAGGGCCTGCTCAAGATTCTAAATGTTGCAAAAGGCATGCAAAAGAAAAGGATAACAAATTGTTAATAAAATATAACGGTGAAAGACTTGCAAGGGTATACAAACTTTGGCATAGACGCATTTCTCTTATTTTTTTTTTTTTTTTTTTGTATTTGCTTTAGTCATTTCTCATTTTTTGCTGGTGTACTAAGTTTCTCCATTTTTTGCCCATAGATATTTTCAGTTTTTTATGTACATATGTCTGCATGGATGAATGCTCGGATCTGGCTGAATTTGTATGTACAATGTATATATGTATGTACACGTATCCTTGTGCTAGATTCGCATTTTATTATGCTGCTTTTATTTCGCGTCTTTCTTCTTTTACTTCGGCTCCTTTGCCTTACCCCAAATTTATCCCTTTTTTTGGGCTTTGCCCAGTTGCATTACATATGCGCCCCGTTGGCAGCGCCGCACATTTTTGTGGCTGATACTACTGGAGCTGCTGCTGCTGCACTTGCGACTTTGCAAATTTATTACAAATTTGTACATACGATTTATTGTCTGAGCGTGCCTATACCACGCCTTCCCGTCCTCGCTTGTAAAATGTGGGCGGTTTTCTATTATACTTGCGGTGGTAACGCTTTAAAGTCAACTCATAAAATTCTCTTGAATTGCAAGTCTCCGGGTTTCAATAACTAAAACCCGCTCGTTTCTTTTCCCGTATTTCATTCTTCGCTTTGCTTGTTGACAGTGCCCACATACATTTTGCCAAGATTGTTGCACGCCCGCTTGAATAACACGTGGCAAATGCATAAACTCGCTTTTTGTTGCCTAAGTTATGCAGCACACTAAAACGACAACAATCAAAGGAAACGAAAAAAAACAACTTAAATCTTACTTATTCCTATGAAAACGGAAATTTTGTGCTGTGCTGTGCACAAATAAATCAAAGTGGGCCCCGACGAATGTTGCACGCAAATGCAAAACGAGCACGCTTGACCGAAATGGAAATTAAGCAAACCTTTTGATAAAGGTTAAAGCCAAAATAATAAAGCAGATCTGTTTCACTAACAAATCAACTAAATTCTACCTTCTTCTATATAAACAAAAATATTTTGGCAAAACATACTTCCAATTTTTTGGCCCTGCCGTGCGTTTTATCGATAAATAACGGTACAAATGCTATGCCCAACATTAACATTATAAGTACACGTATATGCATTACAATTACAAAATTACAATCACATTTTCCACTTTTTTTCTTAACATCATAAATTTCTTGTGGTCGTAACAATTGTGATTGGGATCTTACACAAGTTTTTCATTCAATTTTTATTATTTATTTATTTGGTTTTGTTTTGTTTTCTGGTTTGAAAGCGAAGAGTCAGTAATTGAACATACTGCAAAAAGAAACTCCTCCATATAGAGAAAAACATAGATTCTGTTTCGGACAGAGTAATTTTTTCTATCATTGCGGCTCAACCATTGCCTTGACACTTCTCTTCCGATTCACCGCTTTTGGAAACAAAAGTAAAATAGATTCACAATTGGATGGCAGTGAAAACATTAAGGCTCTTTAGCTCTTTAAAAAGTTATGATCCGCCCACCTGAGGACTACAAAATGGTTTTACAGTGTTGCTGGTCTGTCTTTGTATACCTCCAAAAGGGAAATATTTGAGTTTCAATTTTAAATACCGAATATGTTCAATGTAGCAAGGGATTTGCATATTACAAAAAATAAAACCTTAAAGTTATCAACATTTGCTGTTGTTCATTCACGAAACATATGATCCACGGTCCCATACAGAAGAGGGTCGCAAGCCTAATCAAAGACTAACAAAGCCGTCGGCAAAAGTAAACATGGGTGGCATGTTAACTCTTCGTAAGATCACTTGAAAGTAGTGTGTACCTATTTTTCAGATGGTTTGGATAAGTTTGAGCATCACATCATTGTTTAAACCCAAAAGAAATCTGTGTTCGCCAACAAATGTTTAAACATTTTTCATTCCTTGGTAAGCTAAGTGTTTTTCGGACTGCCCTCTTATATTTGTATTTATATGTACATACATATGTATGTGTGTAATGATGGCTCCTATCTGAATATATTGTTCTACCAGCAGGACCGCATTAGCCTTATAGCAGGATTAGCACACGCTACGGGTGCTCGCGCTGTTAGGGTTCCCCTTTCTGATCATTTAAAGGTTGATTCATTAACCAAAATACAGTGCCAAACTGGTAAATTGGCCAAATTGAAAAGGTAGAAATACTGAAAAAAATACAAATTCAAAAGAATGAGATGATAAAGAATGTTTTACTTTTTTGTCAATTTTTTTCAAATATCTTTTGAATCTGCAAATTTGCTATTTTGTTACCAATTTTGAAATATATTCTAACTTTTTTATTGGAAAATGATCTCTTGGCATTAAAACCCAAAAAACTATTTTGGTTTTTCAATTGCTACAAACCCCGCTCTGGCTTAATCCGGAACTGTTTCGCAGTGCAAAAGTTTTAGTTGCCTCTATGAAGAATACAGACTTGCTGTCTATTTCATGGCCCCTTCTCCCCTGGTCAGTTTACTCTTTAGCAATGTTGAAAGTATTTACATTTTCCAAGGCATACATGTCCTGGGATAAAAGAAGAAATGAAAGTGCAGGGGCTACGATTCACCAGGGCTTGGCCTAATACGTTTTTTGTTAATTTTAGGGATTTCACTTTGCCGCTTCAAAAAGGTTTTTGCCCATATGTTGCCGCTCTTTTGCAGCTTTTGCCCTGGCTCCTGTCCTGTAATGGACTGCATGAATTCCTGTCTAAAAAATGTATGGGTGGAGAAAGCAAAGGAAGTGGCAAAGGATTTGTAAAGGAAATTGCATAAGCCTTATAAAAAAATGGTTTTGCTGCTGCTGCTTTTAGAGGCAGGTTAGAGGGAAGTGTGCACAAAAATTTAAATAAAAAACATTTTACTCAGGTCAAAGGTGAATATCATGCCATGGCTATTGTTGGAAACTGTTGGAAAAAGTTTTTATATAAAGAAAACTTGCTGCTCTGTTGCTCAGTGTTCCACAACTCGTTTGTTGGTTTGTTAATTAGCTAACTTAAGGAGCAACAGACAACACCGAAAAACTGAAATTTCCCTTTTTAGAAAAGAAAACAAAAAAGAAAATAAAACATGAAGTACATTTGTAAGTAAGTCTTCTCGCCGACTTCGATATACGAAGCACCAAGTGAAACAACTGCTTACGTTTTTGTAATATAAATATATGTGTATATAAAATTCTATTTACAAGATGCACAACAAACATTTTTATATTGAAGACTGCAAGGGTATATAAATTTAGTCATAGACGAAGTTGGCTTCTTTGATATTATAAGGGCACAAAAACATAAATAAAATGAAAAAACAATGCGAATAGTAGTTAAAAGATAAGAGACAAAACGACAGCAAGCCAGGAAGTGTACAACCACTACCATAAATTGTTGTACAACGTTGGCATATTACGCATACGCAGCGGTGTCGCTTAAATCTATTTGACAGACTCACTTTACCTCTTATTCTCTTTACATCTCCAGATGTTTCTCTTTCTACTTGACAGTTTGTTGTCTTATCTCTTGGTTGTTGCATTTTGCTTCTTTTTTTTTTAATTTTAATATTTTTTTTATGCATATGAATTGTTTAACTGTAACTGTTGTAACTGTACAAAGGTAGACCATTTCCCTTATCCCAACCAATAATCTAACTTTCTGGTTTGATGTTACTTTAACACTGGATTAATTTATTTCTCATTTTAGACTCATTCAACGTGATACTCATCCAGCTCCCATAATTAATTGCCGTTTGATAAATTCTGCCGGCAACCATATAAGACGAGAAGCCTCACCTGCTCCAGATCATCGCTCCGAAGCCCGTTTGAGGATTGATCCCAAAGTTTTGGTATTTGTGGAGACCACATATTCAGGATTGGGACGGGATATAGCCGAGCTTTTGGTCTATAATCGCATCAAGTATGTATATACAGAGATATGAATTAGATTTATAGACTGTGTCAAAAGAGGAATCATAGACAATTAGTCTCAGACAAATTTGCATAATTGCAACGATGAGGCAACATTGTAACAATTATTACACTCAAAGTTACTGCAAACGGAAGCCAGCGTAACCGACACCAGAAATATGAATGGTAAATGCAGCCAAGTGGCAGTACTGTGAAAAAAATGAGAGAATAAAAGGAGTAGCCAGAGTGGCGAGTACCGAGCCCTAGCCCCAGCCACAGCACTAGCCCCAGTCTCAGTCCCAGCCTGATTCGTGTGCCAGGCGCCTGGCCATTGTCAATGTTGACCCAATTTGGGCAGTCGGCGATAAAAAGAGGAAGGTTATGATATTAATGCCAGCATTTCTGCTTTAGCTCTTGCTTTTGCTTCTTCATTCATCTCGTTCCCTCATTTTCTCTTTATGGTTGGAAGGCAAAACCAGCAAAGCATTCCAGTTTAATTGGCAACTTATGCTTTTGTGGTCTAGTAAAAGGCATCACAGCATCCTGGCCATGCCATGCCATGCCATTGCCTAGGAGTCTAGTCGAGTCGACTTTTTAGTCCTGGCCAATGTCTCACCTGCCTCCTATTCACTTCTCCTTTTCCTTCTCTGTCTCTCTATCTCTACCGTTTTCTTTTTCATATACAAGCCCTGGCCAGTTTTTTCTTTGGTTTTGCTTAAAGGCTCTGCGATATATCCATGGGTAAGAGTATTTTTGATATGTCGAGTTAGTTTAGCTAAATAAACAGCTTCAAAACATTTTTTTTTTTTTATTTAACGTTTACTTTTGTAAATTGCAATAATCTTCCAAATGGGTTTTTAAAAATTTGTATGCCGTTGCAAAAAGGGAATATTGGTTTTGATCTTACCTTCTCCGACCATATACAGTGTAAATATTCAACGGCAAATCCTCTTAGATCGCTCTGCTTAAGCTAAAATTTTGTGTGTTCTTCTGTTTGCCATGTAGCATGAGAGCTGTATCATATAGTTATCCGATCTCAATCAAATTGGGCAAAGTAATTAACAATCATTGATCTGACCAATTTGAATTTATATGATAATCGCGTGAAAAATAGGGAAGTTATTAACAAAAGTCCCTTTTTTTGACCGATTGTTCCTATCGGGGCTATGTGCTGTAGTCAAGTGAATGTTTAAAACGGCTCGAGCCTTAACAAATTGGTAAGACTGGTAACTGGCACAGAAGATTACCATAGCATTTTAGCATTACTACTTTACAATTTCGATGCACAACCATTTGCCAATTATTTAACAACTTATTTAGATTTAAGTATAACGGCAATGATTCAACATTTTTAGAGTAAGTAAATTAAATAACACTTAAAATGGTCTCATCACCTTAAGTATTTTCAGTTGTTCATTTCAATGTTAACTCATGTTGCAAAAGTAATTGTATTTAACTAGAACACAAAAGCAATTCTTTCGTTTGAATTTTGGCTTTGTGACTTGGCTGAATGTCTAACCAGGCTACCACCTGCTACGTCCACTACCAGCAGCGTTCACCTTTTGTGCTGTCTTGACTCAATGGTTAACCACAGAATGACCACGGGATTCAGGATTCATTCTCCTGCAAAATAACCGCAATTATAGTGCCAGCCGAAAGTGGAAAGTGTTTGACGTGTACTCGCATACATACCTATGTACATATGTCTGTGTATATGTTGAATAACATGAAAATTTTCAATGAAAACAATGAGAGTCAAACGGCTAAAAAAAAGTTTAACTTGCTTAAGGTTATATTCGTGTCCCGCCTGGTAGCAGCAATTGTGAAGCGATTGTGGGGTGATTGTGACCCTGAGGTAGGACGGGGGACGGTTAGTTTTGCCTTTTGTGTTCTATAATTAAATTTCGTTGTCGTTATGCGAAAACTAGCTTCTGATGCTGTTGGTGCTGCTGCTGGCAGACAAGTGCTTGAACTTTAATGAGATTTCAAGTACAAATAGGAACAGCAATGGAATTTAAGTACTTCGTCTTCTTCTTCATCCAGCTGAGAGTAATCTCAGCTATTGTCTTTGCTGGGCCTCCCTTTCCCTCCTTTAGTTTTCTTTGTCTCTATCGCGCACTAACCAAATATGCAAACGCATGACTCCATGACCTAATCAACTTCTCCACTTCTCTCTCTCTCTCTCTCTCTCTCTCTCCCTCTATATATCTATAACGGTATGTTTGTCTGTCAGTGTGTGGGTTTGTCTGCCTGTCAGTGTGTCTTTGTGTAAGTGAACGAGTATATGCTTTTGATTCCTCTGTTGTGTTTGTGTTTGTGTGTGGGTGTATGCTTATCAATGACTCCATTAGCCAGCTCTACTGCTGCTGTTCTCCGTCTTCTGCTTCTTATACACACTTGACTACCCCTAGGACACTTTTGGCAGAAACCTTACCCAAGCGAGAACAAATTTCATTAAGCATTACCATCTCATTATTGTTGATGACTTTTCTGTGCATGTGCGTATGAGTATGTAGTCAAAATTACACTGCAGGCAGCCAATCAAAAGTTGACATCGTCTCTCCTCTTTTGATTAATGCAGGTGCAGATGCATCCACTTTTCTCACTTAACTATTTCACATGGATAACTCACACATTTGCACCCATATACTTCTCCAACTCCATTCCTATTATCAATTATTTATGAACATTTGGGCAAGTCAAACGATAGAGATGGGGTGAGAAATAGTAAAGAGCATCGCGTCTCATTCACTCGCAATTGCTATTGCTCCCATGTTGTCACTTAATTAACCATGAAAAATGCACTTGCATACTACTTGAAGTCAGTTGCATCCCTTATCCTTTGAATCGACCTCTTGTATAGGGCCTTCTCCAGATTCCGCCACTTATTAAAGACATATATCTGAATTTTTTAAATTAACTCAAATTTAAGCATTCCTGATACGACTTTCTGTGTTCAGTCTTTAATTTTCAAAACTTTATAATAAACCCTTGTAGTACGGACCATTTTAAAATCTCTAGTTCTTTCAATAAATTTCCGTGAATAAGTTCAGTTTCTCAAGAATTATTGTATACGCCCTACGCCTGCCATTGAGAAGGCACTTTAGCGGCTGCAGCTACCACGCAGACTGTCCTGACTCCGACGCACACTCTAGCTCGAATTGTGGTTATTAAGACTAATCTATATATCATAAATAAAAACCCCAAAGCACTCGGAAGTTACTTTTGCTGCATGCGCCACCTCCTCCATTGCTGTGCCGCAGAGGACACTAAACAATGTGAAAATTATACAACAAATGGCTATTATATCGTATCGTATCGAATGGGTGGAGAAGACCAACCTACTTCTTTCATTCTCTCGACGAGGGCAATAAATGAGTTTAAACTAGAAAATTTATTATACGCGGCAAAACTACTTAAGTCAACTGCCAAAGCGGGGCAAAAGCAGCAGAAAGAGGCAAGAGAGAGAAAGAGAGGGAGAGAGAAGGAAGAACGAAGGAGACACGCAAACACACGGCAAACAACGGCAAAGTCCTTGCCGACTTGTGAGCTAAATTTCTTTTCCTACTCAGCCAGCAGCGTCTGTTTAGGCCAATATAATCACGCAAAGGGGTCGAAGGGGGAGTGGGTAGTGGGCTGTAGGAATGGCGTCGGGGCGGGTTACATTGTGAATGCCTGCTGCTTGAGTAATTCAATAAAATAACCAATTTGTTGAAAAATAACAACAAGGAGCAGAAACACGAGACGGGCACAGCATCAGCAGGAGCGTAAAAAGCAAAGGCAACTTGTCACACACAGGAGTGATGGGAAGGGGAACGTCATGGGGATGGTGATGGGGAAGGTAAGCAGGAAGAGGACACAATCTGTGTGAACAGCCAGTGACTGCAGTCGCCTTGTCACGTGCCAAGCGCTAGAGCAAAATATTTTTTATTTATAAACGACAGCAAAGAAAGGAGACCAAGGGTAACAAAACAAAATATAAAAAAACAACTTTGGACCATATGTATGTGTGTGCAATGTACATACATACATACTATATAGAAGACTATATTGTCTGGCCATATTTGCTTGAAGCCGCCTCTCGCCTTCGTCCTTTTTCTTGTCATTGTCGGCTATTATTATGTTGACTAAACACAGTGGATAAGATGATTCTTAAAGGCAAGGAATAGATTAACAAGAGTTTCATTGATTGTAATAAAAACGAGTCGCTATCACTGAATGTACATACATATATACTCTTCCTCAATTTTATTTTAACAATTATTTGTCGTTCTGAAAACTGTTTTTAATCTGCGAAACACTCAGATCGTCATATTATTATCTTTAAAACTAAATTTGAAATTGTGTGTAAAACAACATTCGCCGATTACATCAGTTTAAAAGAAGTCTATTTTAAATAAAAATAAGTGGAAAAATTAGTCAGTTTTATTGTCAGAAGTTGACTTTCTTAAAGAAATTCAACAAAAGTCTTCCTTATATTCTTAAATTAAATTGTTAAGTAACTAAATTACTTTGTGAAACAAAAACAATCCAGCTTATCTCTATTATAATTTCGAGATGTACATATCTTAACATATGTATGTATATAGGATTTTTAAGTTCCTTTTTTAAAAAATGCGACTTACAACTACGCATTTTATTTAATTTGAACTCTTTAAAACGAATGAAGGATTTCGCTTCCCTTTAATGCGCAGATTGGTTGCCAGTTTCATTATGACATCCACTGTGGCCAGGTTAACTCTCCACTGACCTGTGAAAAATTGAAAATAAGAATTTTCCGCGACATTATTAAAGTAAACATTGGTGAAAAGGGTGTGATTATTATGAGCCAAAACGGCTGAAGCTGGCGCTTCGCCGTCCTTGTGCTGCTGCTGATGTGATGATGGGGCAAAGAATCCCTAACCAAAGCAGAGCCAAGTCCTTCGTTCTAGTCTGACGCTGCCATGGCAAGCTTCCAATTGTGCACCCCAATTGTGGTGGCTGTTTATGGCGTTTGCCATGTGTCTGTAAATTGAGGAAGCGACGGCAGCTACAACCACTCCTGCCACTATTTCGCGTTTCGTATCCCAGTGGCGCAATCAGCGTGCCCAAACCGAAAGAAAGAGAGCAGTTTTTTGGCTGCGCCACAAAGCATGCTACATTATTCACACACAGCCACACACGATGGTTAGAGTAAGTGTGGGGAGAGTTAGGTAGAAGAAATGATAACCAACCAGGCTGCTGATGACTTCCGTGCGCCTGACTTGCCTTGTGCCTTGTCTTGTCTGACTTACTGCCGGATTGACTCACTGACTGACTAGTAGAACGACTGCTGTTGCGCGCATACAAAAAGCCAAATCAAAAATTGAAAATAAGGTTAAGTAGCTATTACCCGGTATGTCAAAAGGAGTGTGAGAGGTGGTTGGATATCTAGATACAGATAGATAGAATGTCTTGCAGGCGTGTCCCTGACTCTAGTCCCAGCCCATTGTGAGCTTCGTTGCAAATGGCAATTTAATAAACGATGAGCGAGCAAATGTGTGGTAAGAGACCGGGTAAGGACTTCTCATTAGCTTGGATATTTCATTACAATTTCACGGGGCATTAGATGCCACAGAAAGTTAGCTGTTAATCTTTGGACTGGTGCCCAAACTCATCCACACCAACACAAAAGGAGAGAGGGAGGGAGAGTGAAAAAAACCCACACAAATGTAGGCAATTTGGTCGTAAAAAAGTTTTTTGCAAACTTTGCATACTTGGTGCCAGGAAAATTTGTATGTGCCATTTGTGTGTCGGGCGGCCAGCTGCGCCTCACAGACTTGTCAATCAATCAATTGGCTAATTGGACCAGCTGAAGAGGAAGAAAACAAAAAGAAAATACCATAAAGAAACGGAAAAAACAACTGAAAGAAAAGAAGTAGTCGATATAACAAGAAATGGCTAGCCAATTCATGCCAATTAAGGCAACAAAATGAGGAATTAAATAACGAGTAACATTTCGAGCAGTCGTTTACCTCATGAATCGCTAAAACAATTTTTGTAAAACGCCCCAAACAATCGCTCAGTGAACTTTTAAAGGGCGTCTAAAACGAGGTTTTCCTTTTCGATTAAATACAATGTCATTTGAAGAATTTGAAAGAATTTATTATAAGCGTATATACCTATGTACATATATGTGTGTATAAATTATTTCCATAGAAAGGTCAACCACAGACCAAAGAAGTTCTTCAAATATATTATGAAGAAGCTATTAATATCATATTATATCAAATTTATTTTCAATGACAAGTCGATCTTCTGGTTTGCAATTTCCATTGGTCATGTTTATTAATTTTTATGAAAGATATTATTCATTAACTTTGACTCGTTAAAATCTTAGTTTATATGTTTAAGAAATGTAAGAGAGTTGTTAACGAACCAATGTGATTAAAAATGCAAATAAGTTGATCCAAAATTAAAAAAATGTCGATTATTTTCTTAATATTGTTAACTAATTGAAGTAAAGAGCAAATTCACATTGCCTTTTAAGTCGTCTTCGGTATCGTAGATATAAAATTCAGGCAGATCGGACGGTCGAAACTTTTTGGACCAGTTAGTCCAGTTATTCAGACTTACCGTAGATTATTTCACCACCAGATTGCGTCCTTATTAGCCAGGTTAACCAACGAAACGGCTGGGCTGCCGGAGAAAGCAATAGAGTGTTAATTAGTCTTGGCTGATTGCAACATTTTCTTTCAGCTAATCAGGATAAAACTCGACGGCAACTTATTCTTTGACCAATTTAGGTTTAGGACAGAGATCTTATATCTACGAACAAGCAGATATGTGTTTGTTTGTGTGTCTGAATGTGCTACTATATATGCACGTCCTCAGTTTAGGAACATCAATTAAGCCAGGTGCCGCGCCAGTGCAGACATTCAACCACCTTTTATCTGTGTCTTTTAAACATACACACAAGCCCTACAGCTTCATTTCCTGAAGCAAATGTCAACACAGAGTCTCTGCTCTTTTCTCTCATTCTCTCCACACAGCTCTAATGAAATTACAGCAGAGGTGATGGGCGGCAGAGAAAGGGAACTTGTAAGCCAAAGTGGCAGTGGGAAGTCAACTAAAACTAAGCTCATTTAATGCGTAGCATACAGAAATCGACATAGACAAGAAACACGAAGAAAAACAGAGACATGGAGGGAAAATAACAACAACATCGCGTCGGCATTTTTGCCATTTTCACCTTTATCCGGAGGATAATTTAACACTCCATACAAATGCAAACAAATGAGCACCAGCGTCGCACCTGCTGCTGCAGCCCGTCTGTTACTTCTGCTATCCAATACGCTTAGTAACAGTGTAGCATAATAATGTGTGAAAAACTAACATTCATTTACTTGTCAGTAATAGTCCGTAATGGGTTTTTAAAACAAATCCGCTACGGGCCACGAAGTGACTGTGTCGGGTTGTGCCTCACCTCCCCACGCAATTAAATTTCAAATATTAACACAGAAAAGCATCAGAGACAACAACAAGACGAAACAGAATGGGAGAGACAGTGGAAGGTAACAACGTCGAGTTAATTAAGCACACACAAGCAGATAAAATATTCTTTATAACACCAAATTAGTCGACAAACCGCCAACCACCCAAAAATACCTCAAAAGTATGCTATGATAATTCTTTTATCACTTTTATACTTACAAATATATATTATGGGTGTTTTACAGCCAGTTCCGCACTTTTAGCAGACATTTAAAGCGCATAACTTGGCTATTTTGAATAGATATTAATAATATACATTGTGGTATATAAAATGTATTACCAATATATCGAAGATCGCGGAAGAAAAACACTTTTTATGACTATATAGTACCTATATATATGTATATGCAAAAAGAGTGTATTAATTTTATTCATGCCATGTATTACCGCAAACTGCTTCAAGACCGTTAAAGCTACAGCGCTGAAATTTCGCAAGGAGGTATATAATGATCTATAATTCTTGCCAATTGATCAAGAACTAACTAATATATAGGCTTCATATAAACATACGAGCTTATGGTCCGCTCTTTGGCAGAATTTTGAGTCTGTGGCGCCTATAAATTTTAAACAAGTGACAGGAAATCTTGCAAGGGTATAAAAACTTCGGACCTGCTATAGTTAGCCTGGCCCTCTGGCGTTTTCCACCTTGTGTCCAGCTTTTCAATATCCTGGCCATTTCGATAGGTACTTTTAGCCCCTTCCTCTGGCACGTCGCCTCCGGCAGCACCTCACAGCACCTTGGCTTGGCTCACTCACTCGACAGACTCCCGACCGTGCGACACATGGTCTCGTTTTGACGCGCCATAAAATATGCAATGCATGCAGTACGTCAGAGTTGGGGCCATTTTTCCTCAATCCCCCTTTCACACCATCCAATGCCCCACAAACACCCCCTTGGCCAACTCAAACAAACGTCAACCCTCATAACTCAGCCAGACTTTTTTTTACCGAGGCAAAGTCATTCGGTGCGAGTTTTTTGTCAGATGTGGCCCATCAAACAAAACTATCAATAATGTGGCAGGACTCACCCCACCACTCCTTCTCCCACCGACACCCACAACCACACACACATACATACATGCGATATAAACTGTTTTGCTTTATGACTTTTACATCCAGGCAGTATCGAATTCGCGTAGCGGGAAGAGGTGAGGCAACTGCAAAATATTTTTAGTATGCCAAAGCAAATGCTCCACCGCCCAACACCATTCAGAGAGGAAAAAGGGACAAAAGTAGACAGAAAAAAAAAAAGCTTTTACAATGGGTAAAGTTTTTTCTCGGTTTTCAGTTTCCGGATTTACAGGTTTTTTTTTTTTTTTGTATTATTCTATATTGTTGATTGTTGGTGTTTTTCGGTTTTGTTAGTTTTGGCATATTGATTAAATTGGTAAACATTTTCGGAATGCGCATGCGACGCGATGGGAAGTTGTTCAGCTTTAAGACCCACTAAATGACCAGCATGATCTGATGCAGCCGTAACCAAAATACCGAAATTTGGCATACATATGTACATATGTATATGGTTTTTCTATGCGAGGGTAATTCAATATGTCTATAGGCATTTTCGCAAACGTGTTTCAATAAAAAAGAACCCAAGACATTCCTATTACATACATGATATATATTTTTGACTACAAATAGAGCTAAGCAAAGATGTTGTTAGGTGTGTATACTTTTTATATGATCATTACTTCAATAATTTTCCATCTTCTTCTTTGCCGCTTTTTTATATTGACTTGTATTCTTAGCTTAAATACCAACGTAATGATTATAGTTGCATATATGTATTAACTGCACATAAAACAAAGGTGGACAAAGATACAAGTCAAATTTCGCAAGATCTAATAATATAGCACATTTCTCACACATTTTGCACATTCTCACATGTCTCACTTACGCAGAGTTTGTCGGATATTAGGAATGATGTCTAATCTTTAGAGTCTAAATGCCTTTACTTTTTCTTTTACTTTTTAAATTTTACAAGAAAAGTATTAATGGCAAATTGTTAAAACAAACATAAACATAGCTTAGAAAATCCTTGAGACTGTTGGTGCTTAGATTTGAACTCACTTTAACTTTAATTCACTTCAACTTAAGAAACACTTTCAAAACCTTAAACCTTAACCCTTGTGAGATGAGATACTAATGTTTTTAGCAAGTTAATTTTACTAACTAGTTTCAACCCAACTGCAATCAACTTGCCATTATTTAAGTTTGCATTTCACAATGTAAGCCTTACATTTCACCACACACACATTATTATTATTATTTTTTTTTGTGACATTCAAATTGTGATAAGCCAAATCTAAATGTTGATATTGTTATAAATGGTTTTTCTCTAACTGATATGAGTAGCTATACGCCCCTGGTAATGCTAGTAATCTTGAGAAATTTGAATATAAATCCTTTAGGGGGAGTAGTGAGCAACAGAATGTTGTCTTAAATATGAACACACATCGAATGACCCTCGTACATGGAACAGCCAGAAATAGGCAAATAGGCAAAGCCTGCTAGCCTAGGACTACACACGCATACCAAATCCAATCATTTGGAAATTCCATATCACTGAAATATTGTAATATTTATGCAAAAAATTATGCGCTCAGCAGCAAAGCCAAAACCCAATTCCAACCCGAACCCAAAGCCAAACCAGAATCTAAATCAGAATCAGTACGGGGATGTAAATCACAGCGTTTCTACTTTGTTTTTCTTTTGGCTTAGCCTTTATCGCAGAATCCAAAAAAAAAAATTGGTTAAAGGTTGTCGTGGATAAATATAAAAATTGTTTTTTATTTCCTTTTTTTATTTGAACAAATTTCGATATCGATATTAAGCTCACCAAACACCCGACTTGTCTACCAAAATGCATTCTTGAATTGAATACATTTTCTGCGCGAATTGAAATAAATCGAAGAATTTGTTATCATTAAAATGATGCTTTGGGGAAGGCTTAGAAATTCATGGTATACAATATTTGTTCGCTTTACTATAACTATAACTTGTAGAAAGTCTTAATCCAGATGTCCGCAGTTTTATCTTATTCCACACTGTATCACATGTTGTCAAAAAATGTTTTGCTCAAGTTTTGAGAGAGAACATTTGGCTACAACTTTGTTCCAATACTTTTTTCAACCATTGCATTGCAATTTGTATTGGAAATGCAACTTTGTGGGTGGTTGTCACAGCAAACAGTTTTTGACAGCCTGATGTCAAATACAACATTCTCATTTACTCAGATCTCCATTTCTCGTTGTTCTCGGTCTTTCTTTTTGTTTCTTTTTCATGCTCTCGTTCATTCTCAATCTATTACTTCTCTCACTCCATGAATGTCAAGTTTGACATGCATACTTCCGCTCTTTTTCAGTTATAGTCCTTTTTTATCTTTGCGCTAGTTGGGGGAGTGTGAATTTGACAGCTATGATTTCTAGTTTTGTTATAGAAACTTTAAACTTTCTTACTTACCTATTTCTTTTCTGCTTTCAGATACAAAATCGAGGTGGCTGGCAAAAGTCTTCCTGTTCTTACTAATCTGGACAAGGGTCGCTATGGTGTGATTGTATTTGAGAATCTGGACAAATATCTGAATATGGATAAATGGAATCGGGAGCTATTGGATAAATATTGCCGTGAATATTCTGTGGGAATTGTGGGCTTTGTAAGTCCCAGTGAAGAGACTCTAGTTGGCGCCCAGTTGCGCGATTTTCCTCTATATGTGAATACAAATTTGAGATTACGTGATGCTAGCCTAAATCCAGAATCCTCGGTATTGAGACTAACACGAGCCGGCGAAACGGCTTGGGGTGTGTTGCCCGGCGATGATTGGGCAGTCTTCCAGCATAATCACACCACCTATGAGCCAGTAGAATGGGCTCAGAGAAATACTCAAGAATATCCCGCGGATATGGATGTGGGTGGCCAAGTTCAATTGCCGTTAAGCACAGTGGTTCAAGATCGCGGCCATTTCGATGGCATACAACGAGTCCTCTTTGGCAGCAGCCTACGATTTTGGCTGCATCGTCTACTCTTCTTGGATGCCCTCAGCTATCTTTCGCATGGTCACTTAAGTTTGAATCTGGAGCGAATGATCTTGGTAGACATTGACGACATATTCGTTGGAGAAAAGGGCACACGACTACGACCCGATGACGTGCGTGCTCTGATCGCTACACAAAAGAATATTGGAGCCATGGTGCCGGGTTTTCGCTTTAATTTGGGCTTTTCGGGCAAATATTATCACCATGGAACCAGGGAGGAAAATCTTGGCGATGATTTTCTCCTGCAAAATGTTGAGGAATTTAATTGGTTCTCCCATATGTGGAAGCACCAGCAGCCACATTTGTATGATAACCTTACCCTGCTGATGGCCGAGATGCAAATGAACCATGCGTTCGCAAAGGAGCACAATATTCCCACCGATTCGGGCTATTCGATATCCCCGCATCACTCTGGTGTCTATCCAGCCCACGAGTTGCTCTATATGGCATGGAAGAAGGTGTGGCAAGTCAAGGTTACCTCCACTGAGGAGTATCCCCATCTAAGACCTGCTCGCTTGCGTCGCGGATTCATTCATCGGAACATTATGGTGCTGCCAAGACAAACGTGTGGCCTCTTTACCCACACCATGTACATAGACCGTTATCCTGGGGGCAGAGATAAGCTAGATGAGTCCATACAGGGCGGCGAACTCTTCCAAACCATTGTGTACAATCCGATCAATATATTTATGACTCACATGTCGAATTATGGTTCCGATCGGTTGGCCCTGTACACATTCCAATCGGTGATCAAGTTCCTACAATGCTGGACTAATCTTAAACTGGCTTCAGCTCCACCCATACAATTGGCTGAAATGTATTTTCAGCTTCATCCCGAGGAAGTAGATCCCGTTTGGGGCAATCCCTGTGATGATGCCAGACACAAGAAAATCTGGTCAAAGACCAAAAACTGTGAGTCTCTGCCCAAGTTTCTAGTGATAGGACCACAAAAAACGGGCACCACTGCCCTTTACACATTCCTTGCCATGCATGGCAGCATTGCCAGCAATATTCCCAGTCCGGATACCTTCGAAGAGGTGCAGTTCTTTAACGGCAACAACTACTATAGGGGCTTAGATTGGTACATGGACTTCTTTCCTTCGGATTCGTTGCCAAATCTAACATCGATAAGCAGTAGCAGTAGCTCCATGCCACCAACTGCTACGCAATCATCGCCCCGCTACATGTTTGAGAAGAGTGCCACCTATTTCGATGGCGAAGCGGTGCCAAAGAGGGCACATACCCTTCTTCCACATGCCAAAATTGTCACGATTCTAATATCGCCAGCGAAGCGAGCTTATTCCTGGTATCAACATCAAAAAGCTCATGGCGATGTGATAGCCAATAACTATAGTTTCTATCAGGTAAGCTTCACTTGATCCTTAAACATGTCCTACACTTAAGTAGTTTCATCTTAGGCACTAGATGAGTAACATTTTTAAGAGACCCACTTTACTAGGATATCATATATTATAAACTCTTTAACTTAAGAGTAAGAAATATGTGGAACTTTTATGCATTTTAATTTCAAAACCATAAACTATATTTTGGGGCAAATACATATGTATTTGTATTTTTTATTTATTCTGTCAAACTTTATCCATTTCTCATTTTAATTTGGCACCACAAAATGGCATTTATATTTCATTTTGCAATAAAGAAATCCTCTTTTAAATTTTAAGCTCTAGCTCTGGTGTCGACATGGTCGTTTCATTTCTTTGACACATTTTCTTTTAATGCCTGCAGGAGCAGCAGCATGTGTAGGTTCACCTATGAACATGTTGCTAGTAGACCTCAGATTAGTCTTCGCTTTTGACTTCCGGTGGATATGCAATAGACCAGACCCTCATCCGTTTTCTGTGCAACTTTCTGTCCTTAATTTGAACAACTGCATTTCATTTCATTCTCACCTTTTTTCTATTCTCTTTCTCGTCAGGTAATCACAGCAAGTGATTCCGCACCAAAAGCACTCAAGGATTTACGCAATCGTTGCCTAAATCCAGGCAAATATGCCCAACACTTGGAGCACTGGCTGGCCTACTATCCTGCCCAGCAAATGCATATCATTGATGGCGAACAGTTGCGCCTGAATCCCATCGATGTGATGAACGAGTTGCAGCGTTTTCTA
The DNA here is from genome assembly GCA_018152135.1 of Drosophila paulistorum. NCBI lineage: Eukaryota > Metazoa > Arthropoda > Insecta > Diptera > Drosophilidae > Drosophila > Drosophila paulistorum. The sequence continues at coordinate 20,016,655 of JAECXG010000690.1, forward strand.
AAAATCCAACCGCTGCTCGATTATTCAAATCATCTCCGCTACGATGTGAAGAAGGGCTTCTACTGTCAGGCTGTCAGCGAGAAGCGAACAAAATGCCTGGGCAAGTCCAAGGGGCGACAATACCCAACGATGGATGAACGTAGTGCCAAACTGTTGCAGCGGTGAGTCAAATTGAAACCCCAAAATCGGACAAAAAAAGGACAAACGAAGCAAAGCGATAAAAAAAAAGTGTAAAAGAATGTACATACGTGTGGTGGAAAAGTGGAATCTTGTCTAGGTGTAAGTGATTTGGGCCGCTTTCAGTGAAGGATTAATGAACATATGTGAGAGTAGTGTCCATGAGTGTGTGTGTGTTTCTGTTGGGTTGAGTTGGGTTGGGTTTGCTGGGACACTATTTTTTCCCATAAGCAGTTTTGTGGTTTTTTTTCTTTGTGTAAGCGTTGGAAGAAACGAAAGACAGGAAGGGTGTTTGACACTTTGCGGCCGCTGAAAGTGCACTTTGCTGTAGCTGTGATTTGCTCTTGGGTAGCTAGCTGCCAGCTGTCAGCTGACATGGGCAACGATTTGCTGGGGACATTTTTCTCCACTCCCCATTTTCCTCACTCCTGACTTAAGACTGCCAAACATGCAATCACTTTGTAAAACTTGTGCCCAAATAAGGAACATGGGCATAAGGAGTTATATGCATAAAATAAAATTTCTCTGTACCAGATAAACGAGGCGTCGTTGCTTTGGACTTTCATCTTTCCCTACTCACGGCAATTTACACCTAAGGATGGCATACAGTCTCAAGTCAGAGTAATGCAAGCCACATAGTTTATTATATTTTCTCATATTCTTACACGACTAGCCTAAGTATTGATCTTATTTGACAGAAGTTTATTGGGTACTTTATTATAATTAGTAGCTAACATTTTTCTGTGGGACAAACGTTTGTATCATTATGATACTATCATATAATCGCCCATTCTTTTTCAAATTTGGCATTTTCGTCCTTTTAGGGTCTTCAATAATTTATATTTGAATTGAAACATAGTTGAATCCAACTTTATTTAAATAAAATATCAGGAGATTAAAAGGATTAAAGGAGATAAAAATATAGTTTCAGATCAATAACAACTTCGTTTTCTACGTGGTAATCTTATAGGTTTTTACCCAAGTAGTTTTTTTGTGGTTGTGGGTATGAAGGGTTTACAAAGCGATTCAATAAGTATATGAGTAGTAATCAGGGACCTGTCTCTTTCATTTTCTTGCAAGAAATTGAAGAAATAATGTATGCACACCCATAATTCTATTTATTTCTTTAGTCCGCCTTATCTTATTTTCCAATCCAGTTATTTGTGTCATACCAAACTGCAATCTAATCAGTAGTTTCTGCTTTTCGTGGTCTAAATTAAATTAATCTTTCTTCCACGATTAATCGTAGAATTGAACTAAATAAATTGATCTGTAATTTGTAGACCTACTAGTTATTATTTCGTTCTATCTCTTGTTTTCGGGTCCGTTGCTCGGAATACAACTAGCTATATTTTTACATCAGCTCAGAGGCGGTTCATCCTTTACTGAAACCTACATCCTGTTCTATTATTCCTAGGCTACTATTGGCTAGGAGACTCGGATGACGTCTGCATAGCGCATGCTGTGGCGACTAATGAGCTCGGTTTAGGTCTTGATGAAGATGAGAGTTGCGGAGCCACAAAGATTTTGAAGATATTTTAAGTGTTTTTCACAAAAGTCAACATACTTCGTTTCAGCTCGTTGTTCGAATTTGTCAACGCCGACTAAAGGGCCGGAGTTGTTTGTTAGCAGTAGTAGTTGACCCGCTGGTCGTTGTTGTTCCTTAAGCACTTACACCAAGACCCACAGGGAAACGACAAATTTGAAAATTGAAATAGTTTTGTTCTTCTATGACTCATATTAATACGGAATCTTGTTCTCTATTTTTGCAGGTACTTTTTGAATCACAACACGGCGCTGGTGAAACTGCTCAAAAAGCTCGGATCGCGCCCCATACCTCAATGGCTTAAGGATGATTTGTCGACGGGTACGTGATAGCAGCTATTTGGCATCAGAGGTGTGTCGGCTAGTGGAGCTGGACAAGATAGAGGAGGCACCCTCATCACCATAGACGATGACGAAGATGCCGAAAACGGAGCCGTACAAGGAAAAAGAGCTGGAGTAGGACATGGTGGTAGCAACAAATATCGCAAATTGCGGGCAAAACTCAGGAAACAATTGTATTGGCTGCATCAGGAGCAGGTGCAGGTGCAGGGACAGGACAGGAGGACCATCTTACTTAACAGAGGAGACAGCAGCAATAGCAGCAGTCACAGCAACAGAAGTTGGCAGAGTCGGCGACATCACAACAACTGACAGGACGAGGACGAAATGAGGGAGAAGACAGAAAATACACGCAGCGAAAAATGTATACATACATATGTACAGCATAGCGTATCTAGTAGCGAAGAGGGGGAATGAAATGGGTGGCGTGGGGAGTGGCAGAGAATCAGAGAGAGAAATAACATAATTAGTTGCTTTTAACATGCATAAATATTTTTGTTTGCAGCTAATTAATGTCACTGCAGTTGTCAGTTGAAATGTTGTACAGTTATCTAGCTTAAATGTGTGCATGTCTGTCTCATCGTATGCTTGTGTGTGTGTGTGTGTGTGTGTGTGTGTGTGTGTGTACATGTGATGTAATTAAATCTGTATGTGTGTGTGCGTATGCATGTAAAAGGATAGAGTCAGCTCGCATTATGAGTTCGCATAATTATAATAATAATTACAATGAATGAGCCATCATCATGAATATATTGCATAAGAGTGTTTTGTTAATTATTTAAATGTTTGTTAGTTGATAATTGATGGGAAAAAAAACAAAAATTTTGCATCTATTCAAGTCTGAACTTTTACATTTTGGTCTGTCTCCCATTTCCCATTGACTTTTCCTGTCACAGTTCCGTTCCGCCGCGATCCTTTCCCTTTGGGTCGATTCAATTGCGTTCAGTCAGTGTTAGATGCTACGTGTACAATAGATAAGGCTGCTACTATACTACATATTAAATTTAAAACATAAACTCTATAATCGCTAAGGATGTATTATAAATATTTTTAGCTTTTAACCTGAACCCTTAACGAATTACGATCATACAAATAGAATTGTAATTAGAATTAGAACGCAAACAAACAAAACAGGCCGACAAGTAAAACTCTAATCAAGCAACAAAAGAAACTTAAATACAGAATGATATATATGTATGAATGTATTCAAATGTAAATGTTAAGATAAAGCTCTACTGTAAATTGTTTTTTTTTTTTTTTTTAGTATGTATGTATATGTATGTTTATTTGTGTAAGACAAAGTAGCATCCTATACTAAAGGTATTCAAGTTTTTGTTTATATGATAGCAGATACATAGTTGGATAATAAGTACATACATATATAAATTTAGATTAGGTAAACCAAACAGAAACACACCCAAGAAAAAGAAAAAAGAAAACAAACCTAGTTCAAGTTTAGATTCGTAATGCGACAATAAAAATAAAATGAAAACATTATTGCAAGTGTAAATGAAATATAAAAGCTTGTTAATGATTTACATTGTCTTTTGCAGTTTGTGGCATGAAGGTAGCTGCAAATGTTGAATAAGTTTTTCAGCAACTAACAGTACGTTTGTTGATTTCTTTGAATTAGGCATTTCTAATAATTTGAATTGTGTGCCTACTGTTAAGGCGGATTGCTCAGTGTTAAGTAATGAATATCATGACTGATGTAGAACTGTTCAACACTAGATATGTGCGATGACAGTAGAGGCTGTCATCGAGTGTGGCTCGGTGTGCGGTTGAGAGAATTCAGTCTCTTTTCCTTCTAAAATTCACGTCGAGACTCGCTGCACAAACCTCGTGTAAAAATGGAAGCCAACAATGTAACAACGATTCAGGAATCCCTGAAATCCTTAACTCGCCGATATACATATATCTGCCTGGTCATAATGATTTTACATGCCCCAAAGTCTTTTTCTGCTTCTGCATAAATGTGTGCCCACATACACACACATACACATACCTCTCATTCCATCTCTTTCTATTCCGTAATGGCGGCAATTTACAAGTCCTTTCTAGATTGCTGGCAGCTGGCAACTTAAGTTTATGTTATCCGATCTCATTAAAATTTGTTTTAGTGTTTCACAGTAAAAACTATCACCTAAAGTGCACCGATCCGAATGATTTTCATACTTTGGGCTGGCTCTATCGACTTAGCTTGTCATATCGATCAAGAATACATATCTATGTATAAATGTACATAGTCTCTCTTTCTCTCCAAGCACCCGGCTAAGATTCTTCGGTGCCCAGGAATGGATGGATACGACTTTTAAGGATTTGTGGATTGTACCCCAATACTTGTTTAATTTCTTTAATATTGGAGGAATCACTCAAAGGTCTCAAGGTATTTAAATTTTGAAATATATTTATGCGTCTATAGTTAGTAACCTTCATTTTGTTTTCTTTACATAGAAAAATTGAGGGAAGAAACATCCAGATGTTTCGGACACGGATCCGGAGAACTCGCTGGATAATTAATAAACTTCGACAACTCTTTGGAATATCTTAACAAGGCCACATTCTACAAATTGAATACCCTTGTACCATCATCAGCTCCAGTGGAACTTCTATTTAGCTATGCTCATGGACATTTTGAAGGACTTGTTATTTTCATGAAGACAAAATAGAAAACGTGCGCATAAATGTATATTTTATTTTTGTCTCCATCAGCGCAAACTCCTCCTAGACCGTAAAAGATACCGAGTTAGTATTTTGCGTTCTCGGATTAAGCCGGATTGGACGACTATATTATAAAGCATTCATACAAATGGAAAAGTCACGAACAGGGACTTTTCTCAATAACTTTGTTGTTTTTCAAGCTATTGCTATTGTAAAAATTAATATTCTTTAGTTTTGTATAACTGTTGATTACTGTAACAAGTGCAAGATCGGTCGGATGACTATATTATATAGCTCCCACGTGAGCGATCCGTCAAAAACGGTGACTTTCATCAATAACTTCGTTACTTTCACGCGTTACCTCATACAAATTAATATTTGTCTGTTTCATATACCTATTAATGGCTCTGCCAAATTTAACCGAATTTGTTCACCCTCCCTGACAACTTGATTGAATTGCGGATGCGATGCCAGAGTTTCGTTTCTTAAGTTTGCCTTCGTGCATTGATTTTGAGCACAGTAAGATTGTGTGGAAATTTGATAAGACCAAATTGGTGCAGCCGTCAATAAAAGGGAAAACGAGAAGAAATCATGCGGACAAATCGTCTGTTTTTCCCCTACCCATGTAGGTATTCTCATTTTAATTTTATACTTGTATTTTTCACTTTATTTTCCTTAAATGCAATTGAATTAAGATTCAAACAGGATCCCTTCGGATTACAACATCCTGTTGGACCAGATAGTTCCAATAAGAGTTAACAGTAACTTCCGAACATTTGTTCGGTCTGATTGACTTCCTAAACTTTACGGCGACAAAAGTTGCGTGGCCATAGACTTCTATTTAGCGTATTTTGACGATCCTTGAGCGCCAGAATTCTGATATTGAGTTCCAGTATTGTCCGAAAAGAACAAAAAATTGTTCCTTTCACTCGCACTTGCAAGCAATAATTAGGTGTATATCCTTTGCCGACGAGCCAACTTATGCTATTTCATCATGATCTCTTATTCTGCGACCGCATGAATCGCACGAAATTTGGTAAACTGTTTAATAGACAAGAGTGCCACGTTCGACATGTTGTGTGCAACAGCTCTTTAAAATTAATTTTAATTTTAAATCAAATAGAATCCATTAAAGGGTAAAGAAAAACAAAATATGCAACAATTTATTTCTTCAGTTTTGAAATCGTCTTCTTTCTTTTTCAAACAAGTGTTTTGAATGCGTACGAATGTCACGTTCGACGTGTGCATTTTTTAAGGATATTCAAGGAACTATTTTCTGAAGATCTGTATTATTTGAATTTGAATTTTTAGTGAAAGAAATTTACTTAAACAGATTCAATTGCGGAACTATATTTTTTTATTACAAAATATTCAATAAAAGTGTTAACAGCTAAAATCTGATTTTGTGGTGGGACATTACATAATTTACAACTATAAAGTTTAAATGAATGAAATGTCAAGCCAAATCCACAATAGTACCGACTATAATGTATCTTATTGGAAAACTTTTGATAGATTTCAAACCGGAAATCTCAAGTACCTTAAGTAAATATTTACAATAAAATATTAATAAATATTTAAATTAAAGGAACAGGGTTTGTAAATTTTTAAAAATCATGACACGGAATTAAATTGAATGCTAATGCCAGATATTTGTGAGGATAAGTAATTATGTGCAACGCATTGTGCATTCCTATTGTAATGATTTTTTCCAGATCATTTTTGTTGGAAATTTGACGTTTTCTACAAGTTTTTTTCAAGTGATTGAGATTTTTGTAATTTCAAAATAATTTAACGACGTTTTGTTTTGGCGCCCTCTATATTTATGCCATCCCAACCAATAGGTGGCGTGTGCATGAAAGTTCACTCGAATTTTCTCGTTATTAACAGACTCAAAATAGTGGGCGCTGTTAACAACAGACTCAATTAGTAGGCGCTGTTAGGAACAGACTCAAAATAGCTAAAAATGGTAAGAGCAAAAAGCGCTGGCAAATTTTTAAGTCATAAAAAGCTAAATTAACATCTCACGCCGGCAATACAAACGAATAATATTATAATAATCGTCATTATATAATTGTAGTTGAATTAACTTATTTGATTTATTTATTTATTTTATTTTATTTACATGGATAGGCTTTAAGGAATACTTGTTTACTCAGTAGTTTGACCCAAATGCAAATTTTTCTTTTACATGAGAGTAAAGAACGGTTTGGATTGTATCGCGCTTTACAATTCGTTCTCTAACATTTATTTCACCCAACTTTATTTCTTCAATAAGCCATATCTAAGCACTCAACTTTTTTTTGTTTATTTCAAAGTTATTTAAAAAAAAAATATTTGATTTATTTATTTATTATAGCTGAAATTCCCGTCAGCTGCGTCCGGCACTACCAGAACACGCGGTTAAATAGCTAAATTGGCTGCACTGATAACAGGCAGTAGATTGTTGACTTTTCGTACGCGCGGTTGTCGCGGCCGCTTAGCTTAAATTTTTTTTTTTAGGATTTAAAAAAACCAAAATTTAATAATATCAAAACAAGTGAAAATTAAAAACTACAGCAGCAAAATAAAATTGAATAAAAATTATACGTAATTGAGTCGTGTGTGCTTGTGTGTGTGAGTACTAGTGGGTGGTCAGTTGTATAGAAATGTTGCAAAAAGTTCGACAAGCCGAATTCGAAAAGTGATAGAGAGACAGAGAGAGAGAGAGAAAGAGTGAAAGAGGCCGCAAAAAAACCGCTTGCTTAAAAATTTATTCTCATTTATTCTCTAATATTATTAATTATTGCCCAAAAGTCACAAATTAAAAATTCAAGTGCCCATGTTGAATCAAAAAGTAAAATTGACTTTTTATATTTGCGCTTAATTAAAGATTAACTCTTTGTCTTAAATCAAGTTCAAGTTCGATTTAGTGAGTCTGAGAACCGGTAATTCATTCGGTGTCTTATGTCTCCGTTTTGGCGGTCTCCCTCCCTTCTCACACCACCCCTCCACCATTACACGTGTTCGAATGTCTTGTTGTTGTTGCCGCTTGTTGCTTTTGCGAAAACAAATAACATTCGTAACTAAATTCAATAATTTGGGTTTTAGCCTATTTCACCTGTAAATGGCTTAAAGTAAATCCATTGTCGCTGGTGGGAGGGAGGAGTGGGAGTAGGAGTACGAAAAGCAAAACAAAATAACTTCAATCCTTTCTTCATAACAGAATAAAGTGGATAGAAGGCAAGGTGGATCCGTTCCGCTAAAATGGATTGTAATTTGGCAAAGTTCTGAAATCTGCAACACTTAACTAACCGGGTGGACACAAACTCACTTGCCTCTCTCACTCTCTCTTTCTCTCCATTTAACCCAACCGTGATGCGTGCGTGTGCCGTCTTTGTCGGCGTAGCGTCTATTTCTTTTCCCCCAACACGTTTGTTTTTGTTTTTTTTTTGAGTTTTCTGGTGTTCTCTCAGTGTGTTGCAGTTGCACCGTGCTCTCCTTATCCTCCTATTCCGCAACGTCCGCTGCCCAATCATGTCCAGAACAGGCGCCGCTGCGGCCAGCACATTTCGCATACTCCTGCGCCATTCGTATCAGCGGCAGCGTTTCGGACGCTGTGGATTCCGTTTAGCGCCAACACCAACGCCAATGGTGACGACCTTTGCTCTGGTAAGTGAAAATCAATCTTAGCCCATAGCCAGCTCCAGGAGGCCAAAATCTACATATGTATAAGGTCTTAACTATGTATATAAATAGAGAAGAGAGCGAGAGATAAGCATGGAACACACTCACACACACACACACATACACATAAAATCACAAGTGCGTATGTCTCCCCCTCACTTCCGTCCAGCGGTTGTCAAGGGGGGTAAATGAGGGGCCTTTTTTTTCTCAAATTATTAACATTTATGCAAAGAACTGAACCAGTCAAGAATATACACCAAAAATGCCTACGTATGTATGTGAGCATATAACACACACACACACACACAATATACATATATAATACGCACATATAGCACGTTGGTGTGTCTTGTGTGATATTCCAAGTGTTGCCAAGAGTTGCTTTCTTTCTGACATCTGCCGCAAAGAGGCGTAGCCAAGGAGTCGGCTAAAAGGGGGGCGCAGGAGAAAATTCTGAATTTAAGTCAAAAAAACCTTATCGATTTATTAAAAAAGTGTTCTTCCCGTTCAATTGTGTATTGAAATCCTTCTCATCTTTCAATCCTTCTCATCTCCAACTTTAAGTACTGCAAAATTTAATTTGGGATGTTTTAATAAAACTGTTTAAATATTGCATTTGTCGTACTTTGAAACGATAAACGAGCTAAATATCAATGTACAGTGGACCCTCGGTTATCGAACAGATGTTTTTGGGGTGGAAACCCTAGTTGCCCGTAAAATGTCTGTCTGTTTTAATCAACGAAATAGGGAAAATCCATAATTTACCTTATAGAGATGTCTAGTGTGACCATTTCAGGTGCTTAAAAGGTGTTCAAGGAAAGGTGAACTTAAAATCTTGGCGGATCATTTGGTTTTTTTTGTTTTAATGCATTTTATGTTAGTTTCTTTCAAAAACCATTTAAATTGAAACATTTAGTAATACATTTAGTACTATATTTCAACCTTGAACGCATTAATTGATTTTACATTGATTCATTTGGGAAAGTGGACGGAGAATTGTGTTCGTTAACCGAGGGTCCACTGTATACTGTTTGTACTACTTAGACGGCATTGAATGAGAATCATACATACTGTACATACAACATACAGTAGAATCCGGTTATAACGACGCTCAAGGGACCGACGATTTTCGTCGTTATACCCGGAAGACGTACTAACCGGAGGCCTTTTCATAGAGGTTTGTATTGGGACGAACCAATCACTCATCGAACTTTAGTCGCTATAACCGGACGGACGTTATAAGCGGAGTCGTTGTAACCGGATTCTACTGTATTTATCAGTATCAGCCGCTTATTCTCAAGTGATATTGAAAACGAATGGAACATTTGTGTATTGGCCTGGACAAGAGCCGACGTCAAGGAAAAATCTGAAGGAAGGTTTGCTGGCCCTTTAGGCTGCACAAATTCTGAATGAAGCTCGCCCCGACTTTTGAATTAAGTTCTCGTGATCTACTACTGACAATTTAAACTTAATGTTTTATTTTTAAAGAGTTTTGTACATTGAAATTACAGATTGTTGTTAAATTTCTAACCTTTTATGCTACTGTAGTTTATTTATTCATTTCATTGTGATTAAAATAAATAATTGGCCAAAATGGCCAAATGCATATATGTACATACATGTATATGTGTATATGAGTGTCCCAATGCACCGTCTGTCTGTTATCGAGCCATTTATTTATGGTCAGAGGTCAGATGCACTCATGGCCAATCGATATTCGAATTATGTAGCGAGTTCTGTGAAATTTTAGCCATTTTATTAAAGTTTTTATTATCTTCACACCAAGTATGAATACCCACAAACAATTTCTACATGGTCAGTTCTTAAAACCTCAGGCCAACACTTATTAATCTGGCCATGAGTGAATAGGCTAAATTTGAAAATTAAAAAGAAATTTAGTCTTTTAAATAAATATTACAATATTACAAATATTTTGGTGGCGTTGTCAATGAATTGTAGTTGCCGTATACGCCCCTGACATTTGGCAAAAAACCGAGGTGCTCCGTCTCCCTATCTATGTCTCCACCCGCATTTGGAGTGTGCAAAACTCAAGTTAAAGTTCTGCCTTTATCCTCTCTCTCTCTCTCTCTCTCTCTCTTTGACTTGCTTTCACTCTCTGTTTTCTCCTCTTGAGCTCCGTTTTGCACCTGTATGGGTGTGTCGTTGTGTGTGTGTGTGTGTGTTTCAACTTGTTGTTGAAGTTGGCACCTGCGCGTCTCCAAGCAGAAAACCAAATTTACTAAAACAAAACAAACTGCTGTCTGAAATTATTTCACATTGCAATATACATGACAGACACTGCAGCGGGTTAACGAACAGACTGACAGTTTGAAGAGCACTGAGACAGCCCAATAAATGAGTCATTCGTTTATATTCATTCATCAAAACAACAATGAATACAAGATTGTAATGTAAGGGCAAGAGAGAAGGGGAGAGAGAAAGCAAAATAGAATCATTTTGTTTTATTCGTTTGTCTTGGCCAAAAGGCAAATGAAATTTGCATATGAAATGATTCGAATCGCCCCGTTATCTGAAGAGTGTTTCTTTTTCTTCTGCGAGAATGTCGCCGTCGTTCCAGATGTGGCGTTTGGTGGGGGTTGCGGAGAGTGAAAGAGAAGCAGCAGCTTAACAAACAAAAGTGTCAAAAGCAGCAACACCAAATGCAAACAAAATGTTTATATTATCAGTGGCGTTAGGCCTTAGGCCAAGTGGCATTAGCCGGCCCTTTCAGTTCCCATCTCATGACGTATACGCACGGTGTGACAGCTAAACAACTAACAGTATTCTAATCATTTGTATAATGTATATGTAAATTTACGTAAATGGTGATGGAAATTATTTAATATTGCTTACCTCTATTGCGTGCGCTTCGACTATTCGAAGGGAATATTGAAGATTCTAGCATTAGGCGCTACTAAATTTGGTATGTACGATTTGGTAAACAATTGTCAATAATATCCAGCAACTCACTAAACTAGACTGCAACTTAGAATGCTTTTTAATTGATATGGCAACTCCTCCACACAGGATAATCCACCTTATAACACACACAAATTCAAGAAAACAAATTTCGTCTGAGTAATCGCATCAATGTTCATTGATTCGGCATTCATTCGCTCCATTTCGTCCTCGAAATGAAAATTATTATTTAAATGCAACTTTTGTACTTTTTCGATGCCATCGAGATGTTGTACTGGGGCTTCCTTTGGCCATTTGGGGCCCCTTCCTACTTCCTACCTACATTTATCGTAAAAGTCAGCCAAAAATTTCAGCGGACTTCCTTCGACCGCAAAAGAGTGTCATAAATAATATTATCCCTTTTGGGCAATTTTTGTGTGCTCTTCGTTGCCAATTTCGTTCGATTTTTGTTATGTTTTCATTTTTACCATTTTTAATGCACTTTCTAATAGAATCCGTGGCCGACCTCTACCCGAGAATCTATTAGATTTGCTTTCGTTTTGTTTTATTTTTATGTTGTTATTGGCAAAAAACTTTTCGGCGCCATTCGGTCTACCGCACAATACACAACATGTGCGCCCATCCTTCTCGCTTTCGGACTGCCTACAATAGCCACGTTTGCCTTTTTATCCTCGATTCCTTTTCTACGTTTTCATACCATGCAGCCAGAGAGTGTCAAATGGCATATAAACCTCGACAATATGTATGTAACAGCTGAGTCGCCTGGATCTCGGACACTTCAAGAGCTAGAGCTAGCAAATTTGATATGTAGACTCGACTAGTGGGTAGGCAAACCAAGTTTCTTTCAAAAGCTTACCACGCCCCCTTCTGCCTCCGATTTCAAAGACTACCAAGTTTGTTATGTGGATTCGTTTCGTAAGAGCGGAGTTTGGCCGTCGCATATTTCAAATTTCAAATTGTTCTTCCACTTGGTGCAGGGCACACAGAATTCGGATTGATGACTTAAGATTTTGTTGCGTTTTTGCCATGGCCATTTTTAGCCTTGGATATATTTTGTATGCATTTTATTTTTCGGATTCTGTGCAGATTTTGTGTCTTCTCTTGCATATATGTATATATAAGTACATATGTTTTTTTTTTTGGTGTGAAAAGGCATTGGACCATGGTGCGTATATTTTTTCTCCTCTCTCTCTCTCTCTCTCTGTGTCTCTTGGATCAGCAATTATTGAGAGCTCTATGCGAATATTCGTTCAATTGATATTTAATTAAACTGAATGCATTGAATGACTCTAGTACTGATTTCCGGCAAAAGGCTTAATTTTTTGTACTTTTGTAGTCGTCTGACGAGGCTCGTCATGCTGTTGCTTTGAACAAATACAAATACAAATACAGCCATCAGCAAAGGCGCAAAGAGGACATAAATTAATGAGGAAACGCGAGAGTTGGACAATTAGGCACATAAATGCCATTGCTATAGATTGACTGTAAAGCAAATATATTTTTCCAATTCTCAACACATTAATCATTCCAGGTTGCATATCGAATGCACATCGTTTGAATGAGCAGGTTCACGGTCATCGACCTATTCATTTCTCAAATTTTAGCAAAAGTTACAAATTTCCGCCACAGGTTTTATCGTTATTTTGAATTTTCAGGATACTACCTAGTCCTGTAAGTGAATATAAAAAAGGATTTTCTGAATTTTATTGTATGCTTCGCCATCGTAAAAGTGCAATTTGATTGATTAGTTTTTGTGGTCCATTTAAAGTTTAATTTACTGGGTTTATATCCCAAATCCTTTTGGTCAGATAAGTCACAAAGATTTTTGTCCGGAACAAAAAGAAAAATCGGCCGACTAATTTGAACTGAATGACTCGTTCTCTTGAACTACGAAAACAAGTCAATTAAAAGTGAATCAGATACAAATGAGATAATTTTCTAGTTTCTTCTTATCTCTTTGACAATGTCTTGTTCATTGTTCTGGGAGATTTGAATATACATGTCAAGTTTTATTAATTATTATAAATGTTTATTGAAAATATATTATTTAAAGTGCAACTGAGTGATTAGATTACAGTACTTGAATGAATAATAGGACAGGAGGAAAAGATACCAACTGATAACGACGACAACCTTTGAGCTGACGGCCAACTTCCAATATCTACATACGTGTTCTCTGAAATACCTACGACAGTCATAAGCATCCAGATCTGAATACATACATATATACATATGCGTATGTCGGAGATTGAATTAGGCATTTGTAAGAATTTGAATTGTGTGCCTACTTTTAAGGCGAATTGATCAGTGTTGAGTATCAAATAACATGTCTGACGTAGAACTGTATAACACTAGAAATGTGCGATGACAGTGTGGCTCAGTGTGCGGTTGAGAGAATTCAGTCTCTTTTCCTTTTGGGGTTGACTTCCAACTGAACGCACGTCGAGACTCGCCGCACAAATCTAGTGAATAAAATGGAAGCCAACAATAGACAGAACGAAACCCTCAACTCGACGATATATATATGTACATATGTGCATACAAATGTATGTGCATATCATGCATTGAGACTAGAGAGCTGTACGAATGATAGGCAAATCCATTTGCGTTAGCAATGTTTAAAACGAAATGAATGAATTAAAATGGACTTGATGTGAATGAATGAATCAGTCGCACAACATTCAAACGAAACGAACGAACTAACTCAGCCTACAATCCTGTTGTTATCGGGTTCAAACCAAACAACTAGTGAAGTAATATCAAAAGGTTCCAAAAGCAATAAGCGAATAATATTTTGTTTTGCCTCATTTAGGTTTTCCCGAATAGATTTCCCAAGATTTGTTCCAAAATGTCCGACCCAAAACCGGGCATTAAAATTTGAATAGCCCTTTATTTCTTGCTTCGCTTCACTTCATTTCATTTCTTCGTTCTTTTTTTAACAAATTGTGCCTAAGGATATTGGAACTTTTGATAATATTATGGCCTGGAAGGGTGTTTAAACTTCGGCATATCCGATGATTGGCTTATCAAGCTTATCAGTCGAGTGTCGGTTAGAGTATGCATTTGACTTGTATTTCAAAAGTTTAAGTTTTAAAATTATAAATAAAATATTGATTATTCACTACAAGGCAAAAACCGTGCGACTTGCCACAGCTGACTTGTGTTCTCTCTTCTCTCCCGCTCCCTTGTTTCAGTTCAGGTCAAAGCTAAGCAAGTGTTTCGTTGTTGATATCGCAGTTTCTTATAATCGTGCCGTCGAGACAACTCTAAACACGCCTATGACTATGTTCTCTTATATATTTATGTATGTACACTCATAGCTTAAATTTAATCTGATGAATCATGGAAATGGAATATATTTGCTGGGCCCATGACAAAGGGGGGAGAAAGAATTCACATTCCTAAAAAGTAGTTTGAGATTGTGCCTATTGGAATGTTTATTTGCTTTATTTATGAACAAATTTTCAACCTGAAAGCTTTAAATTGCCCCCGAAAAGTCGGTTGTCTCTCTCCGTAGTTGAAATGCGAACGCCAAAAAGCTTTTGACTTAAACCATTTCATAAAAAAACACAAAGAAAACCACAGCAAATCTGCATATTGTGCTCCTCCGCATTGTCTTCTTAGCCCCAGCCACAGTCTTAGAAACTTCATCACATCTAACTTTTGCGCCCTTTGCTATCTCTGGGGTTTTTCGTTTCGATTTTTGGGAAGACACACTCAAACACACACACACTCTAGGCATCGGCGTTAAAGCAAAATCTTTCGCTAGCTAAGAGTAAACATTCATTCTGAAGCAGGGAAAATATTTAGACAAATGCGGAATAAAATCGCAAGGATATGCGTAATTAATGCTACTTTAATTCTGCGAATGTATGCCAAAAGGGATGAAGGATTATAAACAATGTGCTGCGATAAGAAGCTTGAAACGGGATGGCGGAAGGCATGGAAACGCGAGTCTAGATGGAAGCTGGCAAATTGCTTCGCTTCATCAGCAGAAAACTTTCAAAATTGCCAGAGTAATTTTGCTTGTATTAATATTTGTGGCTCGAAGGCAAATATGTAGGAGCATCGCGTGCATTTATACAAGAGGAGGAAATGTTAATGATGGTAGATGGCAAAGTGACTACTAACTTAACTAATAATTATAAACAAAAGTATTTCGTTCTCTTTGTCTGAAATAGAAATGAAAAAAACAATCAAAGTTTCGATCAATTTTTCGACTATTTCAAATTCAGGCAAATTTGGTCCTAAAAGTAATCAATTTTGGAAACAATATTCTGGGTATAAAAATACTCAGAGGGGAAAGATTATCAGCAAAAATTTATAATGTAACAACTTGCCGTCTCCGTTTTAAATGGCATCGCTCACTGGGCCGCCAATCTAATTTCATTATCCCACTTCGCGTAACGTAACGTTCTCAATTGCAAATGTACATAAATCCAATTTATAGTATAGGATAACCTACGATCAATTTGAGTTTTTTCCAACTAAGGGACTTAATGATCTCTTAAATCAATTATCTACTGGCGATTGCCATCGTACAGTGGGCCGATTATATGGAATATTTCACAATGGAATACAAAGTGCAAAACAAATTTTTCCCTCTAAAATCATTTATTTGAAAACATAAACTAACAAATATTGAATAACTTTTCCATGATGATTGCTTAACCATCCTCCAATCCATCTCTCTGTCACCTTTAACCCCACACCTATCCGAAGAACCGACCCCATCTAAAAAACACCCATTATATTCAACAAATATCATCTCACAATGCCAATATATAAGTTACGAGTTTTAAGTACGAGTCTGGTCCATGGATACGAATCTGGTCCATTTCGGGGTGTGGCATTACCATGATCCTTCGTATACACATGGGAGATGACACACAAGACTCTTTCTTTAACCACTAGTTTACCATGAAACTAATTACACAGATGCTTTGATTTAAAGTTATAATTCGTTTATTACGCTGGTTCTGAGGCCAGACTAAGACTAAACTAAGACTAAGACTGCTCTCTTCCAGAGATCGGGGCTTCAAATATACCTCAAGAGGGCTGATCAACGCCTATTGATCGTACTGTGGCCGATGTTGAGAGTAGGTCGCTTTTTCGGTGAAGTCAGGAGTAATGGGTTGGTTACAAGGGTGACAAGGCTATAGGTGATAGGAAGTTGGTATTGGATCAACGTACTTCTCAGGGTTATGGGATGTGTGTGTTGTCGACGCGACTCTTAATAATAATTTCACCCCCCTATAAGCATAATAATAATAAAAAATGTTCCCCACATATCTTTGGCGAGAGCGAAGATAATGTGTCCCCTACTTATCAGCTGCACTTGAAATATTAAGCTCTTAAGCCTACATTACACAATATATAATTTGGCCTTATAATTGCAATTTTATAAGCTAAAGCTAAAATTTCAAAAGATAAGATAAAAGATAAGAGTAAACGAAAAGTATCGTTTCGTTTAACACCCCAAATATCTTGTTTACTTTAGTAAATCAGCGCATTTCAATTTATAACCACGTAAAGGACAATACGGTTTTGGGGTCATTTTGTTTACGTTCTGATTTTAAGTAAATTTATTGAGCAAAGTTCTTTGCTAATGTGTTGCAGGGTCAACAATCTTTTAAACATAAAAAGCAGCAAGTAATTTATACAGTTAATATTTGTACTGGAAACCCAAATCCCTTCCAAAAAGGGTATACTCATTTTGGCCATGCTTGTGCCACCCATACTAAAGTTAGTTACAGACTAAATAGTTAAGTAGTCAACTAATTCACAGAATAATCCATAAATCTGTAAAATTTAATCCGAATTTGATGATATTTGCCGTATAAACAAACAAAGACAATGAATCAATTGTTTGTGTTGGCAGAAAGGGTATACAAATTTTGGCAATGCCAAATTAGCCCTGCCCCTTGGTTTTGCATAAATTTGTTCGCTTTTTGTTGGGGGAAATGATGGGAAACGCGAAGGAATCGGTAAACACCGATGGGGACCCTTGACATCCCTCAGCCAAAAGTTAACTGCATAAGAGTCTAGTTAATAATTCAGTTCAGGTTCGCTTCGCAAAAAAAGAACGTATAGAGCAGAGGGCTGGGAAGAAGCATCATCCCGACGACAGCACACGGCCTGCTGTGCCACTCAGAAGCAAATTTTCCTATTATATGCAAACTTGCCACAAAACAAGCTACATAAATTTACAAAGAACTGTTGTCCTTTTTTTTTGTTCTTGGTAAGGGGCTTTGTGATAAGGTTTCTATAGAAAGGGGTGACTGAAAAAGATTTATATTTAGACGCCTTTTGCAACAAAGTGAAAGGCTTCGACTTTGTAATACCCTTTTGCGAATTAAATCGGCGATTCGCCAATGGTCTCTCTTTTGAAATCGTTCCATGTTGTCAGCTTTCCATTTTAATAACCAAAGGGACTCTCGAGTGATTCGTTTTTCCGCTGTAAGTGCTACGCTTTGGAGCGTATAATTAGCGGTCTTATTCTAGGACCGGCCATTACTTTGATTACTTATGCCCCGAACTTGCGAATTTGCTGTTTTGTTGCTCATAGCTTCATAGTTGATAAGATTAATATTAACAATATGTCTATACTGGATACCGACCTGAAAATAATGCTTTAAAATGCCGGGTTCTTAGATATATGTATTGGTATAATATACAAATTTTTAGTAGGTATAGGCCAACCTTAACACTCACAGGGAGCTTTGGGTGCTTAGGGCACGTGCCGAGTAGGGAGAAGGAGCCACCTGAATTATGTCGTTTGCATGTCGTTTCGAGTGGCATCACTTGCACAGCTTGTGGGCGCACTTGAACACTTGGCCGCGTTTTGTTGCCCGGGCTAATTGAGAACGCGCCGTTGCCCTTGGGTGTGTCCCGCTTCTTTTTCTTTGTGCCTGTTTTTGGGCTGAAAAGTAAGCAAATTAAAATTTGGTCGCTCATGTTACCGAAACGAAGGTCGTATTTTGAGAAATCGCTCATGCATGGGCCACTAGAAAGTAGGAAAGGAATCAGAAAGAGATCTGGCTGAGAGAGCAAATGAAAAAGAAAAACAAAATATATGAAACGCTTAGGAATGTTGCGAAAGACCAACAAGAAGCTGTAAAAGGATAAAGTGGCTGGTTTCTTGTTCGGCCATTTTGTGAATTTAACATTAAGTGGCGCCTGCCTACCTTGCTCCATTTGCTCCGTTTACAATCAAATAAATTCCAACTGAGTCTAGACACAAAAGTATTTTGCTAATTAAAGCCACCCTCAATCGCATCTCCTTTGCTGGCCCTGGTCTTGTCCTGGTTTGTTAATGAGCCATTATTTTGAGTGAGTAACGCAATTACTCTGACGTCACCCCCCACACTTCCGCACCTCATTCAATTTCTCTCATTCGTGGTTCCTTTGAGTTATTTACCAACCTTAAAGCGAATCTTTGCACTTGCACAGAGTAGTAGCCAGTTTCCGAAGAATAACCAACCTTTTGGGTGCTTCTGCTATCTCCAACTTTTGTCATTGGTGGGGAAGGGGTCGAAGAGACATCCAATTACACTGCATACATTTACGAACTATTTGCCATTTTGGTAGTAGTTTTTATCTATCTAATTACTAAGCAAGTCCCAAAATTGATAGTCTTTATTGGCACGGTTTACGTGAGTTATCAACAAATAAACAGAGAAATGCTAAACATTTTCCTCTTCCACATCTCTAATGCATTTTCATTTTCGAAATTGACTTAAACACATACTTGCATACATACATCAAAGCCCACGGACAAGGATATACCGCACACATGACGTATACGTAACGTACACATTACGCATACGAAATGCAAATACAAAATGTATGCCAAACCAGACAGACCTACAGACAAACAGCCAATTCCCCAAACATGTGCCGAACAAAAACGGATAGAAACGGATAAATGTATTGCCAAAATGAGACCATAAAACATATTTAACAAACGGCTTGCATAAATGGCCCATCCACGCTCCAAAGAAAACGCTCAAGCAAGTCCAACAATAAGCCCAAAGTTTGTCTCATGTGTGTAAGATGAAAATTCTTTGGTCATACTTAACTTCTCTCTCTCTCTCTCTCGCTCTCTGTATGTGTGTGTGTGCGTGTGTATTGCTACATTTTATGACTTTCAGACAATCAAATGGGCAATATGTCTACGAGTGAAAGATAGTGGAAGTTATATATAAGAAAAAGAGCAAGAGAGTAAGATTCTCGTCTACTAAATGAATAACGAAAACCGAGGCAAGACAAAAATATGAAAGATTATTTCTATTTTCATTTTGCTGAAAACTTTTCTCACTCAACATTTGATTTTGTATACATACATATGTATTTATCTATGTGAAACATTTCTATGTGTACGTGCATATATCGTATATTGTAGGCGACTAATTTTAGTCTGTCTGCTTTCAATTCATTTCATTTTATCTTGAATTTTTGATGTTTGTCGTTGACGTTTTTGTTTACCCGTTTCCTTTTCATACGCTTACCGAACCAAATACTCCGATACTCTAATTCTAATTTAATTTATAATCCATCTTCCATCTCAGTTTTATCTGTGCTTAGTGTATTGAAAATTTGTTAATATGTAATATTAAATAACTGTTATTGTTTGTTCTACAATAAAAAATGGTTTGAAATTGGCTCAAAATTTGGTATCATTTTTATATAATAATTTCACGTTTTCATTGTTTTGAAAAGGGTATGCAAACTTCGGTGTAGTCACAAATATTTTCCTTGTATTTGTGTTCTTTTTTTCCTTGCTAAATATTTACTTGCAGAAAAATTCACAAAAAATTGTTATTCACTTTGAACGAAAAGAAGCAAAAATAAACAAAAGAAAAAAAAAGATTTTTGTACAAGTGTATATATGTATATACATATATGACTATCTGATCTACATTTATATATGTGGTGTGTGTGTGTGTGTGTGCGCGGTTTTGTTTCGACATTTTCAGCATGTGGCTAATTTATTAGCTTTTCCATTTCCACTTTCTAACTAAATATTTATAAAAATTTATCGACATTCATAAATGTATTCTGGTTTATTTTCGAGCTCTTCTCTGGTTAATCTTGGGTTCATAATAACTTTAAATTTAATCCCAGTTATTGAATAATAATTCACAGAGATATGTATGATTTGATTTATTATTACGATTTCACAGTGGAAATTTTCGAACATGTCGAGTGGAAAATAATTTGCTATGCCATTTAGACACTTTTTTTTATACCCTTGCAGAGGGTATTATAAAATTGGTCAGATGTTTATAACGCACAGAAGGAGACGTTTCCGACCCCATCAAGTATATATATTCTTGATCAGCATGAGAAGCTGAGTCGATATAGCCATGTCCGTCTGTCCGTTCGTCTGTGCGTATGCGTTTTACTCAGCCATCTTAAGAGCTATCGGGATGAAAGTATGAAAATCTTTGGGATCGGACTACTATATATATAGCTCTAGAACAAACATTTTTGCAAAAATTGGAGTATCCCCATGAAATTTACCAATATGATAGTATTAGATATAAAATCTCAGATCCTAAAATTTGATCTGATCGGATAAATAGAACACAAGTTACAGTCAATATAAATCGGTTCAAGCGTTGCTCGCTGCCTACTACGTCATCATCAAATCAACAGAAGCCACACACAGGCACGGCTACACTGTATGTGTGTGTGTGTGACGATCACACTTGTAAGAATTTTTAATAGTAGATTGTTCTACCTATCGATTATTTCGATAACATATACAAAAGGTATCGATCGAATGTAAATTGACGATAAACAAGATATTCCGTTGGCAATTATGGTGTCAAATTTTAAGAATTTTAGCTTCGGTAATTTTCCATATATTAGTATTGTATTAAGTGTTGCGTAAAGTGTTAATTGCGAAAAAATACTATCTGGTTTGGTAAGATTTAATATTTTTGCGGTATTTCATTAAATATAATAAAGAACTTTACAAAAAAAATCTATATGTTTTAGTATACACAACCTTCAAAGTGTTAAAATCCCTCTATCTTTATCTATTTTGCTATGCTTTCCCTATTTTAGTCCTGCAAACAACAGGAAATTTCGAAATTGTTTAGAAATTGACGAAAGGAAATTAATTTACTTTACGAAAAGAAATTTCAACTGATTTAATACAAAATAACGAGTAAAATAAATAAAAAGAGTTGGGCTAATTTCGGCACTGCACGTTTTTTTGTCACGAAAAAAAGTTTCTCTTACAAGTCGAATTTCAGTCAAAAGAACGGCTTACAAAAAGCTAAAGCAGTGCGGCCCAAATAATTTGCCATTTTATCGAAGATCGATATCGACCTGGATACCAACCCAAAAGCAATTGTAGCGTGTCACAGATTTGTCTTTGGCAGTTTTGAAAATGTCGGCAAAAAATTGTATGTTTAGACGAAAATGCATCTTGTTCGTTTTGAGGAGAGGATAACCAAAAAACTTGCAAGAGTATACAAACTTCGGCACAATCAAAGTAAGCCCGGCCTTCTGGTCTCTTGTGTTTGATGCAAACAATTAATCGCTAATCGCCCGAATGTAGCTGCCCATAAGTATGCTACACATACTTCATAGTATGCTAACTGTGTATTTATTAGCTTACCTGGTATTTACTTTGATTGAATATTCAAAATTATATTATATGACAATCGCTTGGGAGAGTTATTGAGAAAAAAAACTGTTTTCGACCGATTCTTTTTATATAGTAGTCCGATCCCACATTGGGGAAGATTTTGTTTCGATTGGCATAAACTACAATTTAAAAGCTAGAAATTCTGAGAGTCTGAAATTTTACTGTTCAAAAATATAAATATTTTTTTATTTTCGCAATCGGAAAACTTTTATATCCAGATTTGTTTAAAAGTATAAAAGTTGGACCTTTGTATACTAAAAGACTGAAAGTTTTTGTTCTTTTAAAATATTATGAAAACTTTAACATTTGATAACATTTACTGATGAAAATGCTTCAGCTACATCGTCAATATTGTAAGTTTTTGATGGATGTCCTCCTGCCAGAAATCGATGAGACTGGAATCGTGCCGTGTAGAAAGTAAGGCTTGCGTAAGCGATTACTTTATATACAACATTACTTTAGGGTAGAGACTAAAATATTCGAGAAATTGGGCATTTTTCGCAAAATGAGTTCTTATGCATATAAACAAGCTTGCCCTCTCTAGATCTCCTTGTGTCTTTCTCTGCTATGCTGTTTATTTTTATTAGCTGGAATGTTGCACAGCCGACTACTCGTGCTGTCACATCCCCTTCCCGGCCCCTTTCCCACGTACCTGCGCCTCTCTCGAGTATCTTTTGTCAAGTCAGCTTGGTTTTTGCCTTTCAGCTTTCTATTATTGTTTTTGTGAAAAGAATTATCCGAGACAACGACCGCACGTGTTGGCCACATTCAGTCAGAGGCTGATTATGAAGCAATTCCTGGCAAGATATCCGTGAGAGTATAGCATAAAGGTAGGTGAAATGAAGACAGAGATGATGATGATGATGATGATGATGATGAAGATGGTGATATTTTCTGATGTTTGTTGCCGGGTGGATGGGGGACAATATGTTTAAAGTTGTTGGCCCCACAACACAGATTAAATTTAACTTGATTTGACTCGAGTTGCTGCTCCGTTGATAGCAGCAGGTGTAATTTTATGAAATAACATTTTCATTTCCGACAGCGAATTATCCGAGCTGCGATTCCTATTTACTTTGACGATCATAAAAACAAAGAAAGCGGACATCAAAAAACTTTTGTGCAGCATACTTTTGGGCTCATCTTGACTTGGTTGAGCTGTCTGAGCTTGTTAAATTTATGCCTTAGCTAATGTTTCATCTGCTTCGCTTCAACGTGTAAATGCCTTTTGGGTAAACTTTTCTGCCACTTCTTTCATTTATTTTCTTTTTTTTTTTGCTTTTTCTTATACCCTTACAAAAAGCGTATATGAATTTTGGTCAGAAGTGTGCAACGCACACTTTTATTAACATTCAAGAGTATAAAAACTTCGGCAGGGCCGAGATTTTAACCCCGGTCCTCTGTGTTTTTATAGCATTTGATCACGAGGCCAGAAAGTTGCGGCTAAAAGGCAGCAAGTTGTTTGTCTTGTAGTTGTCCAGAAATGTTCATCAATAATTCGCTCTGGCAAATCACAAAAAAGAGACGAAAAAAAGGAGAAAAGTTTTGTGAACAGAATGTGATTTATGGGTAAGACTGGCAGCCAACCTGGCCGTATGTCGGGGGTTTTGTGCAAACCAAACTTCGCGTCATTTATTTGCCATTTAAATTTCAATTACCTTGGGGATGCATTTTCTTCTTTGTACTGTTCTGTGTTTTCATGGTTTTCATTTTTGTTTTTGTTTTTTTTTTTTTTTTGTAGAGTTTCAAATTGCTATTGAATTATTGAAGCGGTTGATTGAAGTCAAGCGCAAAATCCAATCAGCAGAAGTTGAAAATGGCATGTACACAGTGGTGGCTCTGAATTTAGCAATCTTGGTTTTTTTCTTTTTGTAATAAAGATTTTATGCGATGTCAATGCAATGATATCAAACAGTTTTAATCGGAGGTGTCGCCGAAATCTTTAAAGATTTTGTGGAAGTTTGTTTGGGAATCTCTCAAATGAAATGTTGCTGAGTCGGAAACTAACCGTCCCCTCGTACGAACACCTATACCTATTGAATGTAGACGGAGATCAAGTTAATTTTACATATTTTGCCACGCCCCTACGCGAAATACAATGTTGGTTTCATAAAAATCAGGCATAAAATAGCTAAGTCAAATGTAAACCATTTTTCACCTGGTATGGCAAAAGGACGAAGTTGGTTTTCTGAATTTAAAACAGTTATTTGACTTGGTGCATGGTATGGCTAAGTCGACGAGACATCACTTTCTTTCGAAAGCCCTGTGCTATTTGCCAAACGCTTTGCCCCGCACGACCCTTGTGTAAATTTGAGTGTGATTGCTCATACGCAGTGTGGGCTAAATAAGATGTCTGCTGCAGTTGAGGGTGGGTTAACCTCTGGCACTTGTTTCTTTACATCTTCCACTCAACTCAACTCCACTGGAGCTCATCCATTTCCATCTCACCGCCACTCCAGCGCACCTTCAACTCACTTCCAACTTAACAATAACTGTATTTACGCTCGTTTTGCTTCGTTCGTTTATGGCGAGCACGTGATTTCACTGGGGAGCATTTTAACTTAATTAGGTAGGGCTCGGCACATGCTAGGAACAAGATAGCAACCTGAGAATATGAATGAGAAGGGCGTGCAGATGGGTGAGGGGATGCGGAGATGCTGAGGTTGTTTAACGTTTTGTAATATATTTATTTTGTTTTGCCCCAATTGGTCTTCACGAAAAAGATCTATGGCTAATTTATGGCACAATCAATAAGACTGAAAATGGAGTCTCATTAATGTTAATTGACACATTTTCTACTTTTTCCTTGCAGCACTTGCAACAACAATCACACAGAACATTTTCATCATCGGCATCATCGACAACATCGGATGATGACGAGCCAAATGGACGGAAAAACCTTGACAAGCATAAAAAGCAACTGGATATGGGAGGTGAGTAACCAGGAGGAAAAGAATACCCAAAAGAAGGAGAAATCACATTTTTGTAATACTTGAATTTAATATGGAAATTTATTGAGATTGACGTTGAGAGATATGGCAGATGAGGACAATGATAATGCAATAATATCTGTCACACAAAATAAAATGGGTAATCGAAACAAGTCGAATCAGGAAAAAATCAAAACACAATCGTCAAAATGTTTAGTAGAATATAACACAATAAAAAAAGACGAAGCGAGTGGGAAAAACAATTATTAATGTAGAAGAAAATCTAAAAAAAAAAAATAATTCGACTTAATTTACTTGCACAACGTAAGAAGTGTGTAAGTACAAAAATCAAGATTTATGTACTTATACCTTTACTTACACAATATAAGAAAGGTGTAAGTACATAAAACTTGATTTTCGTCCTGTTCTAAGACCTTTTTTAATGGGTTTATTCTTGTAATCGATAGAGAGTTATATAATCGAAAACTACCTAAAACCATAATGGGCAATCTATACTGGAAACATGCTAAAATCGCTTCGGAAAAGGTCTGGCTAGAGCCAAAGATGCAGAAAAGATGTGAACAGACTACAAATGAAGTTGGGCTTGGACGTCGGTGTCGATCGGGGCGTGACCTTGGCTGTGGTCTTGGACAGTGGACCGTGAGCCTTGGGCGTGACCTTAGCCGTAGCCTTGACCGTGGCCTTGGGCGAGACTTCAAGCGTGGCCTTGGGCGAGACTTCAAGCGTGGCCTTGGATTTCGGATATGGGACATTGTGTATGTGTGTGTTGATAAGACAAGAATGAAACGAAAGTTATAAGGTTTTATATACATATATTCATAATGTTCTAAATGTTGCTGTTGTTTATACTTTGATTCTAATTGAAGGATTTGCTTGTGGTTGTTAATTGAAAGGGCTTTACGTTACTGCAGCTGGTGCTTGATTGGAAAAGATTTATAGTTTTAGGTGTTTTGTGATGAATAGGATTTGTTTTTGTGTCTGTAGGGTAGGTGTTACCGTCAGTTTCCACTTTTCTGTTACAGATTGATGTTGTTGTATGTTTTGGTTGTGGTATGTGGTACGTTATCACGTGTGGTGGTTATAAGGGTATGTTCAGGCAGTGCAGTCGTCAATGGGGGCTGCAGTGGCGCTTCTATTGTGTTGGAGTTGTATTTGGCGAAGAGTATGCAAGGGTAATGGGTTGGGTGTTGTTCGATTGTTGTAGCTGTCCAGTGTGGAAGATACCAAGTGCGGTTTTGTGGTCGACTCTTACGGTGGTTTTTATTGCCTTTAGTTCTTGTTACTTGAGGAATGTGTGTGGTCGAGTGGGCTGTGTTCGTGGTCGATTTCGGAATTGTTCCTGTAGATTATTCATTCGACAAAGTTCTCCTCTGATAAGCATTTTTTGCACGTTCCGTGGTATTCTTGCAACTGATTGTCGGATGTCCAAAGCAAAGCCTTTTTATTCATCGTAGGCGGCATGTAAGGTCGAGCGCAAACTGTTTCATCACCAATTTCAAGTGACTTGTTGGACTTCGGTTTTACTTAGATTACATAGTTAATGGACCTTTTTGGTAAAGTTGTATGTTGCGTTTGTCATTATGTTACACTTAAGTAGTCTTAGAGATTGCAGTTTGTTGTTGGTTTCGATGAGAAGGGAGCCGTCTCTTGTTTTTTTTTATGTATTTCGACTTCTGCTCCATATGTATAGTTTTTTTTTTTTTAATGATAAACGGTAATATTATCTTGAATACGTTGATCTCGCTTCGTTTTAAGCCAAAATAGTTTCCCTCGCCTAGCATTTTGTTGTTGTCAATTAGTTTTGCATACAAAATGATTTGTAGAAAATAAAAAAAAAACTAACTTTGCTTTTGTGTCTCTCATTTAGAAGATCGTGTGCAATTATTTATTGAAACTTAGTTTATTTAAGGTTGTCGTTTCAATAAGTAATGTGACTAAGTCAGTTTTCGTGCTTATTTCGCTATTCAGGCAGGCTTGAGGTGATATATTGAAACAATTAAAAATGGAGTGGAGAAAACTTAAGATGAACATGATATGGGCGCATTCTACACAAGACACCTATTAGACTCCGACATCTAGTCATTTATACGGACCAACAGATAGGAAAGGTTTCTTCTGTCAGTCACATACATTTTGTTGACTATATTATATTAAATATATGATATAATGATTTTACTGTTGACACGATCAACTTCAAGGGACTTCAACTTACTTTCTGTTGACGATTATGCCAAATTGAAGTTCTTTATTAAAACGAAAGGAATAAACTCTTCCCTTGCTCATAAGTTTTAATTTTAATTACAGCTTAGTTTTACCTAATTTGCGTTTTGCATGTATTTTAATTATACTGACAGATGCTAGCGACATGCACAACTCTGTGTTTGTATGTAATGTGTTCCTGCTTTCACTTTTTCCTGTGACCAGGCTGTTCCAAATAGCAGGATGAGTGCGATGGATTTGGGCGCCATTTAAGTAGCTTTCTGGTTTGACTTTTATTATATATATTACAGCGACACATGGTGTCACAGTTTGTTAAATGAATTGCGTATTTATTTTACGATCATAAAATATTTAATTTACAATTTATTAATGTTTAAATGTTGCACACTTTGGATAATTGTTATTCATTTCATCTTGATTTTTTTTGGCTTGAAGTAATAGTACTAAGATTAACTTAAGATACCCAAAAACCGAGAGAAAATATATCGTTGATTTCTGTTGTGGATGTATGCATTTTATTACACCTACATTCTGTCGTCCAGGCTATCATAGGGTTCATTATCAACTGCAGGTTTTTCCTGTCCCTGGGACTGTTGCGGTTCCTGCTCATCCTCCAGCTGCTGATCCTTGCTAGGATCATAAACCTCAAACTCTTCAAACTCAATGTCATCGTATTTGCGTCTTTCATATATGGTTTTATCGTTGGCTACGTAATGTCGCACCACCACAGTTTTGTCCACAATGGAAGCGTTGGAAGTTGAGGCGGCGCTGCTGCTGGCATTACTCAAACGTCTTTCAGGAATAGAAGGTGGAGCAGGAGCAGGAGTAGGAATGGGAATGACCTGCTGCTGTTGCTGCTGATGATGAATCTCTACGGGAACAATGATTTGTGGTCTGCTAACCTTTGTTATGTCATATTTCGCCTCTTTTGCACTGCAGCTGATATATTGTTTTCCGATTTTCTGATTATCCTGGTTGTCGTGGCTCGGGAAGTGGCGACTTCCCTGCACACTCTGCGTAGATAGTCCTGTTGGTTGCTGCTGCTTCACCAAAGTGTAGGCCAAGTCCACATTTTTATTGCGACAAACTTTGGCATTGCTGGAAGGCTGCTGCTGCTTATCAAGATGAATGTTCATGGCCTGGCTTTGATATGTGACTGATGATGAGGATAGAATCTCATCGGCCTTGGGCGTATTTTCCTTATCATGTTGGCTAAATGCCTCTGGCAATTGCATTGCCTTTGCCACCAGCGTTTCCGTGGTCGCCTTCTCTTCTTCGAACACATTGATGTGATTATTTACTGTCACTTTACGACGATTTGCTGCTATGGGTAAAACTGTCTCTTGGTTGGTTGTGCTATGACTGTTAATGGTCAAATCGTTAAACGTTGTTGGTTGAGTGCCTCCCTCAAAATGATGAACCATTTTGCGTACGACTTCGGTTTCCAAATATCCAGTTAAAGGATCGTCGGTGCCAGTTAGTTCCAGTCGACTGCTGCAGCTATTCGATTTAACCAATTTAAATTTAATGCCTAAAAAGAGTGAATTCCCGTTCAATTTCTAGGTAGCTTCAACTTAAACTAAAAAAACGAACCTTGATATGTATCCTCATCTACTCCTCCTTCATGCTTTGTTTGCAGTTGATGCTGGCATCTTTCAATTGGTAGGCACACATTGCAGGCCTCAATCTGCCGTATTCTTGAGCGAGTTCCATTCTGTATCTGACTTAAATGCGATGACCTTTGTGATTGGTGCTGCTGTTGCTGATGTTGCGGTTGAATCCCCTTCTCCAATACACGTCCTCCATAATAGGTGACGGTTGAACCGCATTCCCTTATCTTAGCCAGCACGTCCTGGGGGAGAGAGAGAGACGATTAGTGAAGGGCTGATTTAGACAGCATTAGGGCCACACCCAAGTGTGATTCTACTTACATTGCTGACATAATAGTTCTCGCACATATCCTCCTCCTCATCCTGCTCGTCCAAATCCTCCGTCACGTTTTTGACGTCCGCCTCGTCATCATCATCATCCTCATGCTCAGCTTGGCTAAGTTTATTCTCATAAATTTGACGATACAGCGAGTCACTTGCTTCACAGGCTCCCCCACCCATGCACCAAGTTCTTCTGACCTTGGCGTTGGCATTGGCGGCATTACTATTATGACGTCTTATCACATCTTGGACATGAACGCCCTTGCAGGCTTGCACGGGGGTATCCTCCTGGTGATGCGGATGATGATGATGTTGAAGATACTCTCCGCAGGGTGAGCTGAGATCTCCGCTAGAAATACCGCTCGATAAGCTAGCATTATCCCAATGCTTGGCCATGCCCTTATGCTGGTCCCTGTCTTCTTGTAACAACAAGTCCATGCCCTTGGGTTGCTCCACTGCTTCACCGAAGCTGGTGTCTATGGTTAGGTAACGATAGCCACGCACCACGCCTCCTGCCTTTCGGTTCTCCCGGGGACTCAATTGATAGGCCGAACCACCGAATTTTTGCTGCGATTGAATTAGTAAACCTCGTCCAGGAGTGGGTATAATATTTTGCTCAAAGAACCGACGAACATTGCGCACTGTATCGGGGTCAGGGAGCTCGTCTTCATAGAGTTCACGATTGACTCTTACAGGTTGATAGAAGAAATGTCGTTTGGCTGCGGCCGAAGTACCAGTCCGGGATTTACGGATCGGCTTAGTACCTGATGCATGGATCTCTTTTGGTGGTTTTGGTGGTACAGTGGCAGTGGTTTGTCCATGGCCATGGGAAGTGACTGTTAGTGGTCTTTCTATTTTGGTTCGCACTGGCTCGACAATTACCACATTATTGTTACTCAATAACTCCTGAAAACTATAATCCTGCAGATATTGGATCAGACCGTCGAATTGAGCTTCCTTTTTGTTGCGCGAACTTAAAATATTGCTGCGTATCAATTGTTGCGACTTAAGGACCTTATATCTAATGTGATCAAATTTCTCTTCCTCGGTATCGTCATTTTGATTCTGAACTCCTCCCCCAGCACTTACAATAGTGGCCTTCTGTGAGCCCTCGCCAAGCTCAACAATCTCAATAGATGGGGGCATTAACATGCTGCAGTAATCTGTAGAATTAACAGATGGTTTTGTGGAGTCAATCAATTGGGTTGTTGTCTCACCCCCCAACTGAAAGCTTAACCCAGGGGAAGGGGATTCCTTTTCCGTTTTTTTAGCTGCCCCTTCATCAGACCCTGCCAACTTGTTCCAATAACAACGTACTGCATCGACTTTCTGTAAATATTCACTGGTCATCTCACCATTGGCATTGCTTACATTACTTGCCATGCTGCGACGTCTGAGGGTAGCTTCGCCTCCACCCCTACCATCCACCACATGCAAAATTTGTGGACGAGACATCATGCGAAATGAATCAACCAATTTAACGGGCCTAGCCTTATAGATGGCTGTTCGGCCAGTACTTAAAATACGTCTTTCGGTAGGTTTCTGTTGTTTGCCACTGAAAGAGCCGGCACCTCCACTCCCACTACCACTTGAGCTTACTGAACGACGGAGTGGCGAACGTTGCCCACATTTTGGGCTAATAATGTGTTTTGTGGGCTCCGACGGCTTGTTCTGAATGGGTTCCGTTTGTATATTACTCTGAGCGTCTTTAAGTTTAGATACAAATTCGCATTGGAATTGCGGTTGTACCCCTCGGATTTCCTGTGCTCGACGTTCGATTAGTTTACTAAAGTTGGCCACTTCAATGACGGGCGCCTCTTTGGGTTGTTCGGGTTGACCAATTGATGATTCCACCTCCTCTTGCTCTTCCTCCTGCTCTTCGGCTTCTTCCTTTGTCAAGGGGGGCGGAGGTGGTGGTAGGGGTTCGTCTTCTATTTCCACTTCATTAGACTTCACCTGCTGGCTATTATTTGTCTTTGGTATTTCCGGTTTCTCTATGGATGTGGGTTTCGTTTCCGCTGCCTTTTCGGATTCCTTTTCTTGTTCCCGTTCCCTTTCACGCTCTTGCTCACGTTTTCGTTCTTTTTGTCTAGCCTTTTGATGGGCGCGACCAAACCGTCTAATCGAATCGTAAGTTTCTGCTCGGGTCACCACCTGCTGATGATGATGACTCTGATTTCGTTTCGTTTCCTGCTGCTTGCGTTGCTGTAGCTTCTGTTGATTGTAAGAGGATCGCAGCTCCTTGTCAATACTTTCGCAGACTCTCAGACTAACTCCAATATTGACATCTGGTAGACTGTGATATTGGTTCTCTTGCAGATTGGAATTTGATTTGGTCGTCAAATGTAAGTCTGTAACTTGTCTCTTTAGTTCCAAATCCTGCGCGGGAAAACTATTGGCCGGTTTGAATTTCCTTTTCTCCACCACATTCAAGATATTTGGCTTACTGGCAACACCAGAGTTCGCTCCAATATTGGATTCTACTTTTAGAACTTGCGTAAAGATCTGAGAAGCTTCAACTGTGGTTGTGGTGCTACTGAGAAGAGTTTGCTCCTGTTCCTTTTCTGACTCCTTTTTATATTGTTTGGCTTTTGTTGGCTCATAGACGGAATCATCTATTGATATATGCAAGAGACTTCGCGACTCCAAATCACCCGTGGTTTCCAGGCAGCTGGTGAAAGATTCACAGCAACTCTCACCTATAAGTGTGCACTCTGAGCTGTCTTCAGAGGACAAATAAACCGAATCGTATGCTATTATTTTGTCCAAATGTGACTCGTTATCTGCGACAGAGACTCTTAATTGACTTTCCTCGTCTCCAGTGGGTGTGGCAAGACTGTCTCCTTCTTCTCTACCCTCTTGCTGCTCTTGCTGTTCTTCTTCGCTGGTGTCAAAACGTGTCCTTGTTGTTGTCGTTGTTGTAGTTAAGCTTATCAATTCGTAACTCTTTTCAATATCAAGTTCAAGATCCTGATGCGAATTTCCTTCCTGCTTGAATATCTCCTCGATGTGTGTTAGATCGTATTCCTGTTCCGATAAAGAGGGGCTCTCATCGGTTTGCTCATCTGCCGAGTTGCTGGTAGTCGTCGTCTCTGGGAATAGACTACTCTGGCTTTGGCTATGCTCTGGACAAGACTCCAAGCCCCCCGTATCGATGTGTCGAATGCAATGATATGACTGATGGTGATTTCGTTGTTGTTGCTGCTGTTGTCGCCGCGACTGATACAATCTAGGACGAACTTCCTTCAATAGCGTTGATACCTCCTCCAAAGAGGATGGCAGCTGCTGATCTCCCAAATGCTGATGCTGACTTAGATTCTGATGCAGCGAGTTCTTAAAATAATCAGAATTAAGACTTTCCAAGTCGCTTTTGTCGTTATGCCAGGGATGCTGCAGATGTTGCTGCTCCAGATGATGATGATGATGTTGCAGTTGTAATTTTTGTTCACTCAAACCCAAGCCCAAACCCAATGCCAAGGCATCCAAGCGTTTTAGATTATCATAATAGATATCAAAATCACGCGGTTGACGTTGCTGCTGCTGCTGCCTTTGAATCGCATCTGCTGCTGTTGTTGCTGCCACTGGCAGTGTTGTCTGCTCCACTGGTTGCTCCTCAGTTGTCGAGGTTGTCGTCTGTTGATGTTTGTTGTTTAAGCTGTAAGATAGAGGAGGGGAGACAGATGGTGATAGAGAACATAGAAAGGTTGGTAATGGTGCTATTGTTTGCATTTGTTGTCGTCGCCGTCATTGTTGTTGCATATCAAAAATGAATTATAGCTCAAAAGTCAATTTGTTGGCCTTGTTTGGGTTTTGATTTTAATTGAGTTACCTCGAGATTGAAGAACAAATACACACGCAACTGATGTTGATCAAGTTGTCATGTGATGTGATCAATCCATTGGAACAGTGAAAAAAACAACCATAAAGAATTATTTTATTTGCTTGTCAAGCATAAAAATTTGTGCATTTCAACTTAAACTCAAACGTCAAAATGTTTCCAAACTCGGCTTTTCAGAGTCTGTTCTCTGTCTTTTCTCTTCTCCCTCCACACTTTCTTAACCTATTGTTCTACTCAATGATGGGATGAAAGTATTAGCCGTTCAAATGCTGCTGCCTGTCATTGTCAACATATAAGCAAGATAATGTCTGTGATTCTCTCCAAGCTAAAAGCTTTTCCATCTTCATCTTTGTCCCTGCAGACCATAAATCACACACAACAAAAACGAGCAGAACCCAAAACATTAAATGTATGTTGCACAGTTTTAAAATTTGCTAAAAAAGTATGCGAAATTTTGTAACGCGAATTGTAAGCTCCTCACCTTAAACATTTTAACAATAACCTTGACCATTGCAACAAACAACTTTGCCACAATTGCCGGCGGAAATGCAAAAAGCAAATGAAAGCGAAATGCAAAAAAATAGAAAGGAAAAAATGTCGACTGCAAATTGCTACCACAGGGTGATAGGGAAACCTGTTGAGTTTACTTAGACCGTCACGTAGAAACTAACTACAAAATCAAGTCGGAAAGCCAACAAAAGACAACTCGTCTATGGGGCGTATACGTATTGTTAAGCACTAAAATCAACATATTACGACTACCTACCTCACAACGTTCACGCATGGTTGAAAGAAGAGAGGGGAGTCTAAGTCCAAAAAACAACTAGAAATAATTACAAACAATAGAGAGCTTTCAAGCTCGAGAATTGAATTGCCCTTTTGGCGCTGTCACTCTTTAGTTGTCGTCGTACCAAGTGGAAGTCTTCAGGTTTGAGTCTCTCTTATCACTTACTTACCGTGGCGATTCACGGAAAAAACCTCGATTAACTAGCCGAGCACGCGGTATTAACTGTGAACGACGACGTCGACTGCTGTTGCTCTTATTGTTGTTGATATTACTGTTTGCCGAACCAATTTGCAGATCGCTAAATGTCTCCTCACGTATCACAGCTAAGCTGCGCGATCGCCTCAAACTGCACGACTCTCCACTGCCCAAGATATCAAGAAGAGTCGCTGTAGCTGTAGCTTTACTGGTAGTTTGAACAATGGCCTCCTCAACAGTTTCAGTGGGCTCTGCTAGTGCTGGATCATAGTTGTCATTAACTAAAAATCAATTTCAATTTAATTATTATTCTTCACGCTTCAGTGTTCAGTTCTGTTTGAACTTACCCGCTGCAACTTGATCATGCGAACCTGCTTCCGCATCAAAACGCCAATAGAACTCGGCTATATCTAAGGCAGAATTCTCCTCACACTGCTGTTGCTGCTCCTCCAACTGGGTGTAGTCCAAAGAGCGTGCGTTTCTTAGCTGACCTCCGCCCACATGACATTGGGTCCAATGTGGCTGAGAGTGGGCATGAATATGATGATGTTGATGATAAGTTTGTTGATGCTGGTGCAATCGCTGATGATGATGGTGATTTAAACCATTGCCAGCTGCTGCCGGACAGCTGGTGGCTAAATCAAGATGGTTAACCGATTTATGCGAATGACGCCAGCCGGCGTTTGCGGCACGCAACTGTTTTTGGGAACAACCCAAATCGTGCTGATGATGGGCAGTGGTGTCCTCTAAGCGGACACGATCCACGTAATTATGTTGATAACTGTATATCGCTTTATCACTAATAGAAAGCGGGAAGGGGGGTGAAAAAAACAACAGATAAGTAAAACGTTCTTGGCAAACTTATCTGTATTTTGGTTCCTATTCAATTAAAAGAAAGATTTTATGAATTTATTTCCTGCCAACTGACTGACATTCGGTCAGTCAAGCATGTTAAGTTGTAAGCCCCCATGACACTTAGATACATCCATGAAACGTAAAATAGAAAGGTGAAATTATTTTGTTTTGACTGAATTTGCACAAATTCGCACACAATACAGACTCTAGAGTACACACTGTGTGTTTTCTTGCTTCACTTTTAACTAGTCTGTGGAACTTTTTCTTATCAAAGCATTTAAGCCAAAAGCAATTTCTTATTGCCCCGCAACCTTTTGGCATTGGCCACTGACAGCACCACCAAAAGCACGGGTAACAAATGAAACGTGTGATTCGCCGCAATTTTTCATAACTGAGTGGTAGTGGAAAAACTATTGAAGTTGAACTATTTGGACAACTGCAATTTGTAAATGGAAAATACAACCACCTCTGAAGTTAACAAAAAAGAGAAAGTTGCAAACTCTGCTTGGTTTCTTCTGGTTTATTTCTTAAATATGTCGAATAGATATTCAAATTGTTGACTTTAAGACTTGCAAACAGAATTTAATTATATTCTATATAATAGAATATAATTTAATTATATTCATTAGAATATAATTGTGACAAAACGGTCAAACGATTACTAATGGGTACCTTATCCTATCCAAAGTAGACAAATTTATTCAACTCCTGCACGAAATCATTTTCGACTGACAACGAATACTGCTAGAGTACGGCAAAGGGAGTTCTTCATTTAGAGCTCTGTTTTAAACTCATTTCGAACCACACCTCTACACCAACCGAATAGCACCCGTTGGAATAATCAAACAATTATATCATTGGACAATGATAATACCTAAAATAGATAACAATGAAAATTCAATACACCAACTGAAGCTGCCGTTTGAATAATCACACTCTTAGTCAGTTCTTGTAACAAGCACTTAAGTCGACAACTTTAGTGTAAAAATCAAAAACAAAAGTATTACATCGTCAGATTGAATTTAGAAAAGTATGAAAATGGGCTTAAAGAATACATATTCATAGTCATATTCAATTATATATCAAATGATGCCTGAATCTACTACAAAAAATCGAAGAAATGATTAGCAATCCCGATTAAGACACTCGAATTTGTAAAAAAAGAGTAGAACAGCGCATCAGATACATATATTTATTCCTTTCCTGTGTATTATATGTAATAACTAACTTTGCTATATTTCCCAAGCAGATACACATAAAGTATTAGTATTTGGTTGATCAAATTGATTGATTAATTCCGTTATACTTATATAGTCAGTGCAAGACCACAATGTCATGGACAATGCAAGCTTAATCTTCTATTTTTTCTGTTTGTCTTATGTTTTTTTTTTGTTTGTAAGAAATCTCTACAAATATTTTTTTAACTGGATTACAGACTATCTCGCTCGTATCATCTTACATATCATACACACACCCATAGATATGCATACATTCAACTTTAAAGTGCTTCCGTCCATTTAGGGCCGACTAATCTCCATATAATTTGCTTTTTATTCTACTTTGGCTATAATAAAAATACCTTTTTCTAATACAAACAAAGCATACATATATCTACATACATACCTAGTTTCAACTTCATTTTGATTCACACTTTTTCTCTAGTTCTATCTCCCTCTTATTCTATTTCGATCCTTCTCTTTGTGGTGATGTTTATGCAGCACTTCCACTGTCCCCTGCATTCATGATGGCGATAGCAAAGCCAAACTAGGTGGAAAGGGAAGGTCGTGGATGTAGAGAAGGTGGGAGCAACCCACTCGTCTACCTTAATACATTTTACCAGTTGGTTGCATTTTAGAAAGCAGCAGCAGCCATTACAATTGCAAATGTTGCCAACTAATGCTTAACTACGTGGAGAGGATGCCATGAAAAATCCTGGCGCGCCATCGAGGCGACTGCAGTCAGACGAGTCTCTATTTCACTCGCTCTTTGCCGTTCCCTGTCTAATTATACCCTAGCACAAAAGGGGTATATTGATTTTGGTAAAACATGTGCAACGCAAAAAACAATCTCCCCGACTATATTAATAAAATATATACATATATTGTTGATCGGCACGGCGAGACGAGTTCACTCCTCCGAGACGGTTAAACCTATAGCGCTAACATTTTATTACTGCAGGTAGTTTGGATTCGGTTCGAACCACTATATAATTTAAATCCCTTAGAAAAGGCACTAGCAGTGACTTTTCTCCATAACTTCGTTATTTTCCAAGCTATTGTTATAAATGTTGAAATATTTAAGTTTAGTACTTTAGTATTCATTTTTACGACTCTGCGAAATTTCATCAAGATCGAATGACTATATCATATAGACATATTATATAGATACTATATCATATAGTAGAATATGCTATAGCCGTTCTAGGGAATTCGCGCACTGCTGCAGATTGAGTTTCGACATGACCGAAGTGAACCCCGGCCTTATGGTTGTGTACTTGTTTTTGCATAGTTTAGCTTAGTTTGAGAATATTCCGACGTTGCCTAACTTGGCTCTTTGTGTTCTATTTATAGAGCGAACTGCTTAACATTGGTCTAACCTGACCTGGCCTGGACTGGCCTCATTTGCCTGGGCTTTGGTTATATGAATACATGCAATTCTATATAAACATAGAATGCTGATTTTTGGTTTGAAGTTACACATATCATTAAGCGTTTCAGCACGATAAACTTAAAAGTTACGCATTTTGTATGTTGCGTTATGTAATTCAATTAAAAAATTTAATTAAACGGCAGTGGGCGGTCTCTTAATATTTGTGTGATTATATAGCTGATTACACTGGACGACAAAAAATTAAATAAAGAGGGTCTTTTTTCAACATGGTCGGTTTGAATACATGAAGAACTCACAATTGGCCTTAAAAAATATTAAACAAGTTATAAAAATAAAAATCTGGCTAATTGGTTTCGGTGCGATGTTCCACTCTGAGTCCGAGTCTCTGACTCTCGCTGCCTTCCTAACATCCACCTGTACGTACAATAGATCAGCTAGCAAAAAGGGTAATAGGCAGAGCCGTCAGAAGGTATTTTGGGAAGGCATTATGCACCCACACTGTGAAATTGTACATTGAAGAAGCTGTTGGCGGCAGCAGAAAGCTTTTTACCCTAAAAAATATATATATTCTTGATCAGCATCAACAGCCGAGTCGATTTAGCCAGACGGCGTGTGTCCGTCCGTATGTCCGAGTAAAACATGGGTCGCGAAAACTATAACAGATAGAACCACCAAATTTGATGTGTAGATTCGTGTACCATCTATGGTTTTTGTTTTTAATAGTCTCAAAGACTATAACAGTTACAGACACAAAATTTGTATTATCTCCCGCAATTTGTTAACTAATGCACTTAAGTAATGTGATGTAATGTACCAAATTTAAATAAAATTGGACTGAGTTGGCCATTGGCGGCGGTAGAGTGCCCTTCCGCATGTAAGAGTGAGCGAAGTAGCATGTGTTTGCTATGTTTAAAAAAATTGATTTGCATTTTGTCGTATGAACAGTTGTTTCAATTGGTACATGGTATACTGAAGTCGGCCAGACGTCTGTCAAACTTAATTTTAATTGCTGTCGGCAACTTGTTAATTACCTTTAAAGCCAATTTTGATGGCATTTCTCCACTTGTCTGTTTCATTTAGAAACATTTCGCTCTCAGGTCATGTGCTTAGCTTTAATTGTTGTTGATATTATTTTTACGACTAAAAAACATCTGCATCGTCAAAATAATATAACACAGCCCAAGGGCAGCTATAAAACGAACAACAACAAAAATAAATTTCAAAATCAAATAAAAAACGAAATAGAGCAATTTGCGTGCAATTAATCAGCGAATTAAAACGCATCAGAATGTTGAAATGGAAAAGTTTAACAAACAATCAAAAAAAAAAAAAAAGAAATCCAAGACAATTGTATCAACTTATTTAATTAGATACAAAAGATATAGCAAAACAAATTTTTCAGATTTCATGCGAAAAGTGGAAAATGACTAATTCGCATGACCGCGCGAAATTAATTAACACAGAAAACTATTGAATGAAAAAACACAGCAACAACAGCAACCACGATGATTTACATGAAAAGTGAACAAACCAAGCATAAATTTAGCCAAAAGGCAAAACAAAAAACAAACCATTTGCCATTGGCGTTTTTTTTTCTTTGTTCACACAATATTTTAAATGCATAAAAAAGAATTAATATCGGACAAAAATGAAATCCATACATATGGGAGAAAAACACAAAGAGAGCGAGAGAGAGAGAGAGTGAGAGAGGAAGACCGCCTCCCTTCGCTACCTCGCCTTGTCGCTTCAAGAGCTACTGAATAAATTGGCAAATGCCAACGGCCAAAAACCTGTCGACATCATCCCAATTACTGGCATCGGCACCAACAACAATTACCACGAGCGACTTTTAAAGTGACATTTTAGGAAAATTTGGCAATATTGCGCGAGACGGTGATGATGATGACGCCAGCGGTTATGGGGCATACTTAGGGAAAACGGCAGAAGTTGCACACAAAGATGCTCAATCAATTTATTGCCCATTGGCGAATGCTTCTGCAGTGGCCACCACTTTTATTGCATATCTACTATTGCGGTTTTCCGTATATTGGATTTCCATTTGCCAGTTTATGTAGGGGGTATACATATACAAACGTACACTTTGACAGTCCATTGAATAGCGCAATAATATAAATCATGTTAAGAGCTTGCGGTTTAACGTAGAGTATTCAATCAACTCCACACCGAAAAAAAAGATTCAACCATTGGACGATTATAGTATGTATGTATATAATCTACTGAATGCAAGTTTATATGTAAAATTTGCAAAGAAAACAGTAAGGTTTGCAGTACATTTTGGAATTTATCCATTCTATCAGTGGAATCATATGCCAATAATTCATATTGGCTTTGTGACGGAGCACGGAGCACTTTGTCGCCTGTTTCTGGGTCAATAACTTTTTCTTATTACCTCAAATCGAGAAAAATTATATCAGTGAACTAACTTCGGCTTTGCCAAACTCATTTTCGATGTCTCAATGCGTTGATTCAAAGTCTCGTTCTGTCCCTTTCTATTTGGCTATTCCCGCTATTTCATTATCTTCGCCCTTCCCACATACCAAGATTTTAGGATTTTAGGTATATCACTAAATGATATAGTGGCCGATCCGAAATTGGCGGCCGATGGACAGATGGGTATGGCTATATCGACTTCGCTAGCTTCCCATCCTGATCAAGAATATATATACTTTATGGAATCGGAAAAGCTTCCATCTTTCTGGTATGCACATTTTGGCGACTTGAATATACCATTTCACTCTATGGGCATAAGAAAAAGTTTCTCTCTATTCGCTCACGTTTTGTCTCTCTGATTCAAGTCTATCCATTGACTTTGGCTGAAGTGGCGCCTCTATTTTATGGTTATAGCTTCTGCACAGTTTGTTGATTTTTGTGGTTAATGAATAATGATGAGTTTATTGTCCATGAAAATTGCGGGCGTTTTTCTCTACATTATCGTTGCCTTTTCGTGTCGTTTTGTGATGTGTTGTTGGCGGCTTTGCGTCTCGCGGCGGACTAAAAACTAGCATTCAGCGCAAGCGCTGCTAACTGAGCCCACCTGTTACCATGACTTCGCTGCCACTGCTTCTGCCTCAGTTGACGTCGCTAGTTTGTGTGGTGCTGCTGTTGTCAATCTGGCCAATATTTTTAATCAGCAAGTTTCAAGCAGATCGGATAAACAGAACCCTCTCTGCTAAATCGCTTAGGATGGACGACGGCACCCGATTGAACTCAGCAAACGCAATTTATTAATTTTCGTTAAAAAAAATAGGCATGAATTAAATAGGAACCAACTCAAAAGAAGAGAGCGAGCAACAAGAGACATTATTCCCCCCCGTATAGAAACCTTTAAATACATTGGGTGAAAAATTTGAATTCTACATATACGAATTCAAATTTCAACTAAGTACATATATGCATACGTTAATATACGATATTCTAAAACAAATTCTTCGAAATCTCCCATAGACTTTAGGTTGCTAAAGTATTTACTAGATATTCTTTCCTAAAAGCCCTTCACACACAATCCATATGATTACGCATTGATGGATTAAAAAAGAAAAATTTGTTAATTGTTGTATTTGTGTATGAGCATGTTATAGTTTCAGAATATATATAAACAAAAAATACCAGCCAAAGTCGTATTTATCTTGGATTTCAGTCCTTCCAGACCATTGAAAGATTGTGCTATCTACGAACTAGTGTACGAATGTTTGTGACAACGTTTGTGAATGAATAATGTACTGGCAACAATACCCTTTGGTATTGGTCGACAACAATGATGATGATGATAATGGGTCCCAGCAATGAACCCAAGTAAACTATGAATAAAAGCACGAGTGCTTCCACTTACTGACTTACTTACGAATGACTATCACATTCCTCTGATACTCTCACCTTTTTTATACCCTTGCAAAAAGGGGTATATTAATGTTGGTTAAAAGTGTACAAAGCACAGAAGAAAGCATATCCGACCATACATATATATATGAACATACATATGTATATATATATATATGATCAGCACGGCGAAAGCAGTTTCGTCTCTTAGTCCGTCCGCTTGGATTAACGGATCTATATATACATACATAGATATATAGTTCGTAGGCCATTTATTCAACATTTTAAATTTATTGTTTTTTCGCTTTGACGCCTTTAGACAAGGAAATTATATCCGAAAAACATGCAAGGGTATACAAACTTCGATACGGCAGAAGTTAGTACCGGCCCTGCTGTGTTTTTTTTTGCCTTTTTTGACCGCGTTAATTGAACTTTTGGTGTATGTGAACACATATGTGCATGTGTGAGTGTGGTTGTTTGATGGCAAGCCGTTTCATCATCATTTGCTAAAGTTACCTACTTGTTTAACTGTCATGCCGAGGCGAACAATAACAAAAGCAGCAACCAACGGAAATGCGTTGGGCACAGTTGCCGGAAGTCAGTCAGTTGTTGTACATCATATAAAAAACCAGAAGTCTGAGATAACTTGCCGCAGCTTCTATACCCTACCTAATGGTGTGAAAATAAAAAGTCAAAATTCTAAAAAACACCTACACCACCTACCTTATGCCGAAGTCAGGCGGCCCGATATAACAAGTAATTATTCCATGCATACCAATAGGGCGTATGAAGCTTCTATACTTTATGCGGTCGAAAATGCTTTCATTTATGTGTTGTGCATACTACTAACCATAGTTAATGTACCCCTTTTGCAAGGTTATAAAAACAAAACCAAATTTGAGCTTGCAACATACGAAATTTTGTCACCAGAAGCAGGGTCTGAGTCAAAGGTGGAGTTGGAGTCGGAGTCGCAGCCCTAAGCCAGTGAAGCGCCAAAAAGCGAATTACTAAAAGCCACATAAAGAAACTGCTCCCAATAGACGTAAATG
Source organism: Drosophila paulistorum (assembly GCA_018152135.1). NCBI lineage: Eukaryota > Metazoa > Arthropoda > Insecta > Diptera > Drosophilidae > Drosophila > Drosophila paulistorum. The sequence goes on from JAECXG010000690.1 coordinate 20,058,898, forward strand.
TCGTCACTCTTTAACTTTGTATACTCTTGCAAAAGAGGTATTATAATTTTGGGCAGAAGAGTGTAACCCATAGAAGGAAGCATCCCTGACCAAAGTTAAAGTATATATATAAATTTCATTAAGATCGGATGACTATATCATATAAAGGTCCTACAGGAAGTATCAAACAAACTAGACAATTAAAACAAAGCCGTGCTCCTTACCGAATCGGATCAAAATCGGATAACTATAATATATAGTTTTCTTGCATGCTATATGGGTCGCAGTTCTTTAGCTTATGTTTGATGACAATTTTTAAACTTTCACACCTAAAGTTGGGGAAATCCTGCAAGGGTATACAAACTTTGGTATGATCTGTAAGGTTTTTCCCAACAACGTCGACGACGCATGGAAATGGCATGTGTCCAGTGTTGGAGTCCCCATACTCCCTCTCTCTGTCTCTCTCTCTCTCTCTCTCTGCTTGACACTCACACTTTTTGTTTTAGTTTTCATTTTCAATGGTTGCATGAGTTTTGTCTTTGACTTGCCATTTTGTAAAGGGCCCGAGTGGGCTTTTGTTTTTGCTCTCTCGGTCGCGCTCTCTGCTTACTCACCTATGACCAATTTCTGTTCTGTTCTTTTGACCATTTAATTTTTTTTCTTGGTGCTGGAGGAATTAATATACATACATATTCTTTTTGTTGTGCTGGTATATTATTTTCATGTACCTATAATATAAATATACATATACATACATATATATTTTTTCGCTTTTTATGTGAGCGGCTTTTCGTTCCTCGATGTGGTATATTTGGCTTGTGTGTAATGAAATAAGTCAACTGTAACCGCGCGAGATATATGTACATATATACATATGTATTTTAGATATTTCACTTCCATGCAGAGTTCAAATTGTTGGTTCAAAAATGCGCTTTAAAGTGTTGTGCTAGATGAGAACCTGTGCCATATCTCTGATAAAGTTTTTCCGTGTGTTTGTTATATACCTAAGAGTTTGTTTATTTTTGAATCGATTGATTGTCAAAGTAATTCAAATGTCAAATGGTAATTCTCAAAAGCCTTAGGAATATCGGACAATTTGAAAAATATACGATTTCTTCCAAGTTGTATATGATAAACAGGAAAATTGAGTTCAAAACAGTAAAATGGGCTTTTGCACAGAACCTGAGTACACAGCCAAGAATACCATACGCATCTTAAGAATGCACAAGAAAACTTTACCTGTTTTGCGAGTGGCACAGGCACATATTTTTTCCAAAGAGTGAATCAGGAGTATCTTAAAAGAGGCTACATGATCAAATTAATATAATTATGCCAAGTTTTATTGCGATAGCTTCAATCGTTGGGAGAAGAAATCAATTTTTTTTATTCGTCGACATATCAAATTTGCCGTACCATAAAATTGATCAGTATCAGCATCTGAGTCGACCTGTCTGATCTGATGCCTATAAACATATATATATCGGTGGATCTCTCGCAATTGGATTTGCATCACTTACCAAGAATATTATTTAGTCTTATGTGCTACAAATCTTTATTTATCTTGGTATGTATGTATTTATATCGAATTTCAAGGTGCCTCTAATGTAATGAAAAAAGAAAGAAGGGCTGGTAGGCACTGTAGGGGCAAGGCTTTTTTCTAAATTAGACCAATTTTGCAACATGTTTTTCTGCATAGACCGACCCCTTGACCTTTCTTTGCCGACTCCGATGTACTCTCTAGTGGGTTTAAATTTAAAATGTTAAGCAAATCATGCTGTTGCAGTCATCTTTCTCCGCATTCTGCTACATTCTCCCCCCTTTTTAGCTGTCTCTTCAAGCGTATAGGAATGTGCAGTTTTCCCCACAACCTATTCCATCCCTCTTATTTTTACTCTCCCCTGGAGGCACGTTTTAGTCGAGCGAAGATGTAATAGGATGGCTGTTTTCCACGACTGCTGATGCATTTTTGACTCACTCGCTCAATTGTCCTTGCTTTGTTTTGCTCTTTCATTTTTTTAGCAGTTTTCTTTTTCTTTAAAGTTGCGCCAAAGTTGAATAGTCCTATAAACCGACTTGAGCAGGTCAGCAACAACAAAAGCAAGTTGCAAGGAACAATACCGAGATGCAGGCAATAATAAATAAAACATGTGCATCATCTCTTCTCTACTTCTCTATCCTAGTCGTTTTTTAGAGAATTCACTTTGGATTTATTCACTTGTAGACAAACGCAATATGCCAAACATTCTTTAAACAACATCCTATTTAAAAACTGTATAAAGTCAAGCCTAACGATTAGTAAAGAGTACTTCAATTTTGTATATGGCGTCCTTTGGTCTGAATTAAACCAAATTCCTCCTAGACCGTAAATGCTAATATGCTGAAAATTTACATGATTTACATACATTATTATTATATACCTTAATTTAGTTGTTAATGATTATGCCAAAGCTTTGTATACAGAATGCTGATTTGCCCAAACGAATCTGGATATATGAATTAGAACATACATATATACCTTTTGAAATCGAAAACGTCTCCTTTACTGCGTTACAAAGATTATAACATCCTCGGAAAGGGTAAAATGAAATCGGATCAAAAAGCGAAAGATGTCAATCATATTGATTCCATTAAATTGCAATAAGTGCTTGTGGTCGTCATGAACTTTGCTTTACTATCTAGTAGAGAAGATGTGCACTTAAATGTACAAATGAACACATGTGTGTACGGATAAATTATCAAACGTCAATTTGTGCTATGCATAATTTTAATTAATATATAGCAATTGCAATTTGTGCGAAAGATAGAATATGCATTTGGATATCGGGCAGAAGGTTGTTCTCCCCCTGACATTGACAATATCAAAGCCTATTTGGGTAATGTAGCGGAAGAGAGCGGAAAAGTGTGAGGGAGAACGTTTAGGATGGTTAACGATGGAAGATGGGTGGGGCCACAGAGGAAGAACATTGAGAGATTTCCTCGTTACGCCAATTGCCTGTTTCACCTTCAGCTTGGCTCTCTGTTGGCATTTTATGTAGCCTACTTTCAGGCAACGGAAATTATCTCAAGTTGCGCTCTTACTTTATTTTTGTCCTTTTTTTTTATAATTTTCTGGTGCTGTCATTTGCACACATTCTTGCAGCAATTTGTAGCTCTTACAGCTTGTGCAATTTGCTGGAAAATATAAGAATTGGGCACGTCGAGGAAGTAAAGGGTGGGGCGATTTGTTAGTGGTGGAGCAAAATAATTGTTTTTACTTGTTATGCTTTGTGTTTGGCAAAACTATAAAAATTTCGGGTACTCATCATTAACAAAATGTACCCCAAATAAAAATTGGAACTACATGTTTCGCTTTTTCTTTTAATTAGTGATACATTTCTATTTTTCAAATGCCTCCTCTCTATGTGTCTCTCTGTAGCTGGAAATTCTATTTTGGCTTCTGTCCATCTTCATATATTTTATCATTTCTACGCCAGGAAATTCAATTTTGGCAACTCTTTAAACAGTATTTTTTAGGTATTTCTTTTTATCCAATTTTGTTTAGTTGCCTTCAAGCACAACAATTTGACTAACGATTTGTTTCTTTTTCCCTGTCTTTTTCTATTTGCAGGTGAGTTTATATTGGCGGTGAAAGGGAAATGCCTAACACGTAGTGTTGACAGCTACAAACACACAGACACACCGCCGCACACCCAGATGCATATTAAGACATTTTGGTGGCAATTTCAATAAAAAATTCAAAGCGCCGACGAAACGCGTCAAAATGTTCCATGTATTATACATATAGATGTATGTATAAATCGATTTGTTAATGTTCCCGACTTGTCAGTTGACAAGAAGTTCCTCACTCTCATTCCCCTCGTCCTGTATTAAAGGGAACTGTCCTGTGCTAACATCTTTACCCATCTCACATAAACACGCACACTCACGCTTACACACGCACATTTTGTCAGCGAGTCGTTAACGTTTCCCTGTCAATACAATAAATTTTACTGTTCTCATACAAAACCCGCCCACTTTATATGCAAATGAAGTCAACAGCAATGCCTGAACGCCTCTGTGCATATGCAACGATGCCGCGATACAACAACATCAACGAAAATCCAACATTCCTGCTGTCCATCATGCATTGGGGAAAGGAACAATTCAATTTTTGGCTGGCACCTGGCCCGCTCTGTCAGTCAGGTAGCTTTTGCTAAAAAAAAAAGTAGAAATTGCTACAATTTCCTTTCGCCTTCAGGTCAGGAGAGACACAGCGAGGGCAGTTTAAATATTTTGCAGTCAAATCTCATAAGGTATATGTACAAGTATATTCTTGGTTAGGACAGGAAGCCAAAAAGCCACTGTCATCTGGGAAAATCAATATCAGTCTATCAATTTAAACACTACTGAAATAAAGCCTGGTATTTAAGATGTTTATTACATAATTAATTATCTCCAAATATACAAAAAAACTCACGAAGTGCAAAAATTTATGGAAAAAAAAACGAATTTAGAGAAATTTATTATAAGAACTAATAATCTAAAAATGGTTCGCACGATAAGCTAACTGAGCTTTGGCATAATCAAAGTTATCTTCTTTGGTTCTTTTTCCTTTAAAGTCTAAACTTTAAATTTTCTGTCATATGAAGGCATTGCGATTCAAATGTGAACTTATTGGATCCAATGGTCTATTTATCTATCTAGTTGAATCTTTGTGTATGTACAATTAGTATAATCCATCCTTGTACAAATAATTTGAGCGGCATTTGAGTACCAGGTTCAAGTTGAATGCTGACAACGCTGACTGACAACGCCAGATAGAAACCTATCACCAAACATTTAGCATAGATTAAATGTGGCGTAGCAGTGCGCCTACAAACTTTGGTTAGGATTTTCATATATCATACAGTTAACACATAAAAATTACATGTAGCAATTATCAACAAAAGGAAGTATGTAAGTCGTCTCGACGGCTTCGCCATTTCGACCTTTAAGGGCAAACGCGGGTAAATCAGCTTTTATACGGATAATCAAGCTTTGCATACTTTAATTTGCCCTATTTTCTTGGGTATGATTATGAAATTTGGTGGAACCCTATATAGATGGAAATAGCCAAGTGAGAAGACTAAGGCACTTTGCCAATTAAAAAAAAAAAAACCAAAAAAGGAAAGAAGACCAGACATAGAGAACCGCTCAGCAGCAGCCTGTGAAAAATTGGGAGCCAGAGCCAACAAACGGCGAAAACGGCAATTAAAATGGATAACTGTAAGGGTTGGCTTGTTGGGTCCTGCCTCTGAAATAAGACTAGCACAGATGACTACAAGAAGACCATACATAAGGACACAGAGTGTGTGTATGTATGTATATAGTATATTCATAGTTTGGGAGTGGCATTATCCGACTCCTGCTAGCACGAGAGAGCAACACGAGACACAAGACCAAGAACAAGCGATAATCAACATAGAAATTTGTGAAATTATAAAAAATCGATTTCAAACACACAAAAGTCCAAAAGTTGGCAGACGCTGGGAGTATGGAGTGTGTGGGCCTCTCCAAAAAAAGATAACTTATCGGATTTAATTACGCAAAAGAGCACAAAAACGTAAGAGGCAACGAGAAAATATAAACTCGGAAATGGGCAAAGAGAATTTGAGGAGAACTTTTCCTTGTGCCTTTGTGTGGTGATTGTCGAGTTGATTTCGGCTCGAACTTTATCTGTTCGACAACATTTTTTATTTGTCCTCTGGCTTTTGTTTTACACGAAGTAATATTTTGCTTCTACCAAAAGAGGGAAACCCATATTGGGCACGAATATCCGAGAAACAAGAAAGGGAGGAGAAGGAAACGTTTTTTTAAGTCATTTTTGGTTTGTCCATTTAGTTCGTTGAACCCTTTTTAAAGCTTTTTAGCTCGATGTTTTCAGTTCATTTGGTCGCAGGCTTTATGACACATGGCCAAAATCATCACTTGGTTAGTGTGTGTGTGTGTGTGTGTATGAATACCCCTGTAAGGCTTCTATTTGTCAAATGTGTCATAAAGTGTCACCCGCCCATAACTAAGCCAACATAAATATTGATGTCCAATTTGGATCAGAGCCTGGTTCAAGCGCTTTGGGATAAAACATGTAACTTCAATGTAATTTTATTAGCTGCAGTCTCTCAAGACTTATTCACTGAGGCATGACTTACCGCTTGTCCCGCTGTTGTTGCCTCGGACTCGACGACGTTGACGTTGTTTGTGACGTTCGAAAATATCCGTTGCCCATTGTGCCGCCATAGCAGAGGCTGTGACTTTGTCCGGAGCCTATTTTGACGTGCAAAATGTGTCCCACAAAAAAGTCAGTAAAAAGCTAGCCTTAGTTTTTTTGTTGTAATAGCTTCTGCTCGTCCTGCCAATAAATGTGTCAAATTAAATAGTTGATATTTAATTAGTTGAAATGTAAAAAAACAAGCGGAAAGATATAAAATATTGTCGCATCTATAATTCTTTAAAACTAGAGCGAGAGAGAAGACACGAGAATGTTTATGCCTTCAAGTAAAGTTTAAAGTTTTTTACAATGTCTATCTGTTAATTAATCAGTTTGGTAATAACCGCAAAAAAAAAAAAACCTATTTCTCCCCTTGTTTTATACCATGCACCATGGTGAAGTGGTATAACAGGCCGAAGGAAAGTTCACCGATAAACTTGATCAGCATCAAAAGTTGAGTCGATCTAGTCCTGTAAAGATGGACGTGTCCTGTGTCCGTCCCGAGTGTTTTTATGGTTGTAAGAGTGAGCGAGATACCATATGATTTGGTATGCAGCATCAGAATTTTAGATGTACATAACTTTAAAACAATGCCTTCCCTTCGTGCATGGTATAGTGAAGTCTGCGAATCGACTTACTGCATTTTTTATTGTCCCAAAAAGAAAGAGCTCAAGGTAACTAAAACACGATGAGAATACACTCTACGCCACATAAAAGATGTGTGTGTGTGTGTGTGAGTTTTTAGGAGAAGGAAAAGAGCTAACGCAACTAAAATATTAAAAGGCTAAGCACAAAGGAAAACACAATGCGGTGAATTTGCTGTTTGCAAGGTTGTGACTTGCACCCGCAGTTCTAGTCTCCCGCGCCCTAGTTCTTGTTTCGTTTTGTTTCTGCCAAGACCTTCAAAATTTGAAAGAGGCGCTCAAAAATAGTTGCATTTCGGCGAGGGATAGCCCTATTTAAATGAATGCAGGAGGCACCTGAATCTGTGGTTCGTGGAGCCGTAGGGTGAAAAGGTCTATTAAAGGCACCAAAATGTACAAAAGTATTTTCAGAGACTAATATAGGAGCTAGATCCACATACTTTTCTATTTAGAGATACTAAAGAGCAGTAGAGCAGTAATTTTATAAGTTTTCAATCAATTTGATATATAAAATTAAAAATACGTTGCTTCATTGTTTTGCTTTTGATCATCTAACCGTATTTATGCATTTATAATTCGAACCATACAACATTTTTTCGTTATGGAGAAGTTATAAAACCAAAATCCAGATTTCTGTTTCTGTTTTGCTGTGCCACATAAAAGTCTGTGGAATTTATTGTCAGCAATATCATAAATAAAATGGGATGGAGGGAAGGATATAATGTTATGCCAAAATACATTTACGGCTGGCTTCGGGCAGCCGGAACCGGGACTTGTGCCTGCTGCTGCAATTTCATAAATTCTTTATGAGCTTAAAGAGAGGTGGCATATCGAAGTTTTATGTGGATTTACGCATATTTTGTATTCTTAAATACACCCAAAAGTTATTCACATTTAGTTCGACGTATTTTGCCTTTTATTTTTGGTTGAAGTTTCTTCAACAAAATGTATGTAACACGCGGAAAAAAGCGTTTACCAATATCAAAATTATTTGAAATTTCTGTTCAATTTATTCTCAACATCTACGTCCAACATGGCTAGAACGACTCAGCTGTTGTCATTTTACTCGATGGGTACATGGCATAATTAGCCAGATGCTTGTAACGCGGAGAGGAATATATATTCTTGTTCAGCCTGAGATGCCGAGATGCTTCTCTCTATCTTAATCTACGAGCTACTCAGATAGAACTTTGCACCATGGATAGTTCAAGATGGATGGATATCTCTACGAAATTTGCCTATCAAGTATTTTTATTACGTCATAGCCCTAAGCTTCGAGCAAATCAGATATATTGGTATAAATTCATAGATCTGTCCATATGCACACTCAAGGTAGTCGTTCCAACGGGAACGTGTAAAACTGTCGACATAGCAAAGTGTTTTAAGCTCTCAGAAACAGGGCGAAATAGATATTGATAGTAAGTGTTACTGTACCAAGTTATGACTCAGCTGTTGATGCTGATCAAGAATGTATATATACATACTTTGTGGAGCCGGATAAAATTCCTTCGGCCTGCTTCATACATTTCGCTGACTTAAAGATACCAAAGCATCACCGTACGAGTGCATGGTATACTTATAAAAAGTATACGAAACTGGGAGTATACATAAAATACTTTGATTGTGTACCCATTGGAATAAGGTATATTAATTACAAATTATGACTACAAAAGTGTGCAACGTGTAGAAGGAAGCATCTCCGACCAAATGAGGTATATACATATGTACATATGTTCTTAATTAACACATTGAGACGAGTTCATCTAGCCATGTGCGTCCTTTCCGTCCGTCCGTGAAACGTGTTGCTAGGGTATACAAATTTCGGCATGGCCGATGTAAGGGCCTCTGGTTTTACGTCAACTGTTATTAAAAATTACGTCGTTACTCCGATTTTAAATTTTCTTTCCACTTTGCCGCGTCATTCTCATTCTCTCTTATCGTTTTCTTAGCTCATTTATGTGGTGCGTGCCATTTCCGGGTTTTGATAAGAAGATGTCAACCGGGGTAACTTTACATTTACGCTTTTCACCTTCCTCGCTCCCATCACCATGAGAATCAGCATCATTTTTTCACAGCTTCAAGTCCTTTTTATGCGACTCTTTTATGCTTTGTTTTTTTATTTTCATACCCTTGCAAAAAATGGTCTATTCATTTTGATTAGAAGTCGACATCTGTCTATATTATACAGCTCTTATATGAACGATCGTCCAGAAAAATGAACCAGGCTATTAAGTGAATTTGTGGACTTTTTATGAAAGTTCGATTTGTTTGGGGTAAAAGATTACCACTGCAAGACTATTCAAGCCTGCCCTTTAGTTTCTTATACTCTTGTAAAGGGTTTTATAGAAGACAAGAACATTTTCGAAAACACATCATGAGAAGCCAGGACGACATTGGGCCGTCTGATCACTCTGGCACTCTCAGTAAAGCGAGCAAAATATCACTATATATGGGAGATATGGCATGGAAAACTGCACTAACATAAAGCTACATATATTTGTTCATGTATGTGTGAGTGATATAGATATTCATATGTCAATTGACACATTTCTTTTGATTGGCTCTAAAGCACTTTGCTGTGAAATGAAGGAAGGGACAACAAGATGACTAATTTTTGAAGGGCATTTATTTGTACGACTTTTTGGTGTTTATGGAAAAAAAGAAACGATTTTGAAACATAATAATGGGCCATGAGAAAGGGCAAAGAGTATATAAACTTCAGCACAACCATCATTACTGATTTTTTGTCTTTTTTTTTGGCTGCTTTTGACGTTGACTGTACGTGCCATCATTTTTTAACTGCTCTTTTTTGTGGGCCTCTTCATTTCTGTCGTATTTTTCGTTTCATTTTTTATACCATGTACCCATAGGATGAAGTGGCATATTAAAGGCTCCAAAATGTATGTGATAGGAAGCTTTTTCGATCCCATAAAGTATATATATTCTTGATCAGCATCGACAGCCGATCTAGTTATATCCATCGGATCGTTCCTTCGCCTTCTCGGAGAATATGACAGCTAGAGTCACCAAATTTGGAACGTAGACTGTTGTAGATTATTTCAAATTTTTGACACGCCCTCTTCAATTATTTCAGTGACGGATCTAGAAACAATATTTCAGTCGGGGTGCAATCGAAAAATGCGCAATAACACGAAATCGATCTAAGAACCTTCTCAACATTGGTTAGGCATACGATTTAGTCTAATGACCGTGTCCGGCACGGAGTCTGGAGTTTAAGAACTTAAAACAGTTGTTTCACCTGGTGAAGATATACGGAAGTCGGAGAGACCACCTCATTAGTCGGGGAGAAATGCTTTGTTGTTGGTATTATTGTTATCATTATTGTTGTTGTTGCTGTTGTGTAATTCCTGCTTAGCTTATACATTGGCACGCCTCTTTACTTTTGTTTCTTCTTACTTTTTATTTTATTTTTTCTTCGTTCTTTTTTTATTTATTTATTTTCTGCTGCTGCTGCTGCTGCTTCGTCCCTCCCCTTGCGATAATTTAATTCATCATCAGGCAAGGACGATATCCGACGACTTTCACTGACTGATCTGCGGACACGTTTGAGAGAGCACGGATTAAGCGTAACGGGTAAAAAACAAACGCTCATTGAACGCTTACAGGCAACTCAGCCAGAGACGCCACAAAAAGCGGCAACAACAACAACCACAACTGTATCCCATTTGTTACGAGAAAAACTCACTCAGCAGCAGCAGCTTGTAAATATAAATAGTCCATCCTTTACCAAGAACACGGAAGAATCGCCGGGTAGGTAAAAAATTAAAGAATCCCCCTCCAAATACTTCTCTAAGCCCCAGTTACACAATTTTCTCGTCGTCCTGTCATGCCTTACTTTTCTCGCTTAACTTAATCATATGTTTGTCTGCACACCATGCACCCATACTGTGAAATGGTATATCAATGTCGCCAAAATGTATGTAACAGACAGAAGGAAGGTCTTTCGACCCCATAAAGGATATATATTCTTGATCAGTGTCAACATCCGACTCGATCTAGCCATGTCCGTTCGTCTGTCCGTCTGTTTGAACATCTAGATCTCCGAGACTAAGAAATTGAGCCACAAAATTTGGTACATAGGCTCGTGTAGTGTATATAAGGTGATCGAGTATATTATAAATTTTAGCCACGCCCCCGAAATATAAACAAAGTAAGCTTGCAAATATTAATTGTTAAAAGCTTTAACACTCTTCCCTTACGTTCCCGCAGTTTTTTAACTAATGCAATTAATTAAAGATCCAGCTACATACTAAATTTCAGTGGAATTGGACTCAAAATAGCCAAGTTATGAATGTAAACGTTTTTCTCAATGTAATCCGTAAGAGCGGAGTTGGCCTTTAAGAGTGAGATAGCAAGATATACTTGCTAAGCAGATCTTTAAATACCTACATACATAGATTTGTTATTATAAATTTAAAATATGGCATGGTATACCGAAGTCGGGGCAATAACCTAATTACTTTATTTAACTAATGCATTCAAGCTTGGCACCTTAACATTTCTCATACCTAATTTGCCTAGTATCATAACGGTGGAGTTGGCCGTTCTCAAATGCTTGTTTCGCTTGATGCATGGTATACCCAAGTCGGCGAGACGACTTACTTACTTCATTTTCTCTTCACTTCTTTCTTTTTTTATATTTGATGTATGCAAGTTGTTTTTGTTGCTGTTTTATTAATGCATTTAATGCTGGCTCTGATTGAGGTCTTCTCCTACTACTCCTGCTACTGTCCATGGATTGTGTGCGGTTTTATAATTTAATTCAAATGCCGAGCCCATGCCCAAAAAAAAACAGTGTATAAGAGCTGCCGCAGACTTCAAACGCAAATTTGCACGCATATGTAAATGTCGTATGTGTATGCACATACTAACACACACACACATATGTACATACATAGGTAGGTATAAAAAAGGGAAAAATTAAATCACATACCCACAAAAAAGAAAATATGAAAAGAAAAAAACCAACCATAAACCGCTGGGCCACGGAATTTTTAATAATGCACAAAGGACACTTTTCGCATATGAGAGAAAAACCAGCAAACGGTGCAGGGAAAGCAGAATGGAGCGGGGGAAGGTGAAGATTGTAGGTGTGGTGGTGATTTAGGCAGCGAGACACTCCCTTCATATAATCATCAGGAGCTGTGTATCTGCTACATAAAATCAAGGCGAAACAGCCCGAAAGAATGCTACACATGTAAATTAGTGGGGCGGGGTAGGGTTGGGTTTGGGGCGCACACTTTCTGCCGGCAATATGTCTCTCTATGTCTGACGGAATATGTATGTATATATGTACTCTTGCAACTTGGTTATGTTAACCCCGACCACAAACCCGTTGAAGATTCCGCGTTTGCCATGAAACTGACGTCGATATTCTAGCAATACTTTCGAGAAACTAAAAAAGTAAAAATTCGGAATTTTGAAAACCATTAAATAACTTGCTTATCAACGCATTTCCGACATTACACATGAAATGTACAACGAATTCATAAAGCCCGAGAAGGCGTTTCTCTGCCCGAAACTGTGGAATGCTATGTATAATGGCATCCAGATGACGTGGTAGTCGTAGTGGTGGCTGAAGCAGAAGACAAGGGGTTTCAAATGCAGGACTACAACTTGGCACAATGAGGCAGCTTTAATCAGCAGCCGCCAAGTAAGGAAGCTAAGCAGAGTGACTGTCACAGACTCGCACAGGTCAAAGTCATAATCGAGCTCATACAAATTCTTGGTGGCCATGCCTGCTTCAGGTACTAGCACTGAATGCACTATGTGCAGACAATGCCTGAGCACGTAATATTCGAATGCTCGAGGTGCGATATCGAGCTGCAAAAGCTACATCAGACTTGGTGCAGATGAACATCCCAATCAGCGTGGTCGGTATCATCAATGAAAAAATTACAAGAACTGTGATGAAATCGCTGGGCAGAAGCCACCCACTCTAGACAAGACACAAGGCAGTTCCGCAGGATTCAACATGACAACAAATTTTCTCACTTTTTCGAATTCTTCTGTACTTCTATACCCGGCTGCCTGTTCAATTTTACTTTCTCTACCTCTAATAAATTAATTAAAGGAAAAACAGAGGAAGGAAAACAGAGACAGGATAGTTGACCTTTATAAATGTGTATGCTAAGTGCCGCTTGCATTTCCGGACAACATTTCGGAAGTGACCACGACGTCTGCGACACTTTGCTCCTATTTTATTCGGGAACCACGTGCGACAACAACACTTGTAGAACCCCATGCGATTGTGTGGCTTTTAGTTGGTTTGTGGAGAGCAAAAAAGGCCATATTCAGTTTTCGATGACACACTGGGATGCCCACCTTCTGCGAGGAGAAATGTCGTTATGTAACCCGCAACTATCATGATAATATCAATGTTTGCACATCTATTTGCTCAGTGTTTGCGGTTTTTAATATGACGCAAGCAAGGACGTTAGCGAAATTTAGTGAATTCAGAAGCAATGCTGTTGACTTTATTCAAAGTTCAAAGCTTAAAGCCGAAAACAAAAATTAAATACGCTACCTACCTTTGGTAAGAAATACAAATATACATATGTCCGTGTCAGCGATTATCCGGAGTTCCCTTGAAAGATAAATTCGCCAATACCAGTCTTTTCTAACTTCTCGGTATGTGTTCGTTATTTTCTAAATAATATTTTTGTACTAGAGATGAGCATGGAATATTCAAGTGCTCGAGATTAGAAATCGAGAGGCAAAGGCTAGAAAAAGTTTTCGGAGTAGCACCCACAACAGACCGCAGCATGTTGTTTTCTCGTATCGTTATATAAGAAAGCTATCCCTGTGATAATAATGGCCGGAATTATAGTTTATTATGTGCGTAACTTAATTAGGTTACCTAGGTTGCTGATAATCGCATAATAATCATTCTTATAGGAAGTATATGATATAGTCATCCGATATTAGAGATATTTGGGACACTCATCAGTCATTAATTAACTTATTAATCAGAGGACTGGGGTTAACTTTCGCCGTGCCGAGGCTTGTATACCCCTGCAAGTTTTTTGTTACTCTTCATCGACATAATAGAGAGCATACGTTTTAAAATTTGTCCAGTTGGCCCAAATAAGAAAATGTCCTTTACAGCAACGTTAGGCTATTAGAAGATGCTTGTCACTACATTCATCCTGATCCCACAATTGTCTTGCGGCATGTTGTTCATTGATTGATGTTTTTTAAAGCAAAGAACTTCTTTTAGCTCAACTTTTTGTCTGTCTAGGATCTGACAATGTCAGTCGATGTAAATCAATCAGCACAACAATCTGTCAAAAAAAAAAAAAAAAAAAACACTGGACTTCACATGCATCGCTTTTTATGCTTGGGACACCCATTAGGAGACACTGTATAGATGAGTAGCAAGTTAGTTACATGTACAGCTGTGTTCAAAAATATAGTAGCGCATCACCTTGCATCATTTATATTCATTTTTCGACATCGTAAACATTAAAAATTAAATTTTTATTTCAAATATTTCAAAGATTAGGTTACAAACAAGAGATTAGCTATTAGAATCCTATGGATTTCCTTTGGGTTTTCTAATTTTTTTATAATTTTTTGATAATAGACCGAAAAGTGCTTGTTCATAATTATAGTAGTGGTTGAACAAAAATAAAAAAAAAAAAGATTCATTGAATTTGGGAATGATTTTTTGAGTTCTCCTTACTCAATGGAGCCTAGTACTTTGTTGTATAGCCTTTATTTTTAATAACGGCATCGCATCGGCGGGGCATCGAGTCGATAAGGTCCTGACAACGCTTCAGGGGGATTTGCGACCATGCTTCCTTAACTACTTTCCAAAGCTCAGCTTTGTTGGTTGGGTTTGATGTTGCCACAACCCGCTTTACGTCTCCCCATAAGTTCTCGATCGGGTTAAGGTCTGGGGACTGAGGTGGCCATAGCATAACGTCGATGTTTTCCGAAGCAAACCAATCCTTCGCAAGCTTGCTGGTATGCTTCGGATCGTTATCTTGTTGGAATGTCCATTTTATCGGCATTTCCCAACTAGCATATGGTAGCATTGTATTTTGTAAGATGTCTACATACACATGTCTATCCATTATGCCGTTAATCATATGGATAGGGCCCACGCCGTTGTAGGAAAAGCATGCCCATATCATAATGCTGAGGCCACCATGCTTAACCGTTTTTTTGGTGTACCTAGGGTTATACTCAGTGTTTGGTGGACGTCGTACATACTGCCTAGACCCTGTTCCGCCAAATAAAACAATCTTGCTTTCGTCTGTCCATAATATGTTTCGCCACTTTTCTACGGGCCAGGCCAGATGATCTTTTGCAAACCTGAGACGTTTTTCCACATGTTTCTTAGTCAGTAGAGGTACTTTTCTGGGACTTCTGGCATTAAGTTTTTCCTCTATTAGGCGACGACGGACTGTGACATCACTGACCGAGAGATTCAATTCTTTTTTTATGTGTTTAGACGATGCTGACGGCCTAATCTTGCTGAAGCGCACAATGCGTCTATCTTCGACAGCGGTTGTTTCGCGTTTTCTACCACGATTTTCTGCCTTTTTTTGGTAGTGGATCGCATTAAATATCATTGTGGGTGAGCAGCCAACAATATTTTCAATTTCCCGGTATGATTTGCCTTTTGATCTTAGGCTTACTATCAAATCTCTTTTCTCAGCCGTGCAATTCTTTCCCCTGCCCACTACAATAAAAAATTGTTACAAACTATATAAAAATTGTTCACCAAAACATTAATAACTTCATTACACTTACTATTGAAGATTTTTTGTTGCACTAAAAAGTTATTTAAATTGATTTCCAACCACTTGCACCGGGCACTACTATAATTATGAACAGGCACTTTTCGGTGTTTTTCTCAAAAATCATCAAAAACTTACACACACCAAGGAAAAAATAACGGGAAACAATCGCTATTTTCTTCTTTGCACCCTATTCTTAAAAAATAATTGAACACGTGTTCTTTTAACATGTTTTAACATGTCGAAAAATTATGTTATGTGTTGTAAAGTTATGCGCTACTATATTTTTGAACACAACTGTACATATGTGTTATTCATATGCCATTTTCATACCCCTGCAAAAAGGTGTATTAGTTATAGAGAGCAACGTGCTACGCTTAGAAGGATATATATCGGCGATATGCCGATCATAAAATATATATTTTTGGTCTGCACGACAAGACGAGTTCACAATGCCATGGCGTTCCGTCCGTCCGTCTGGATGAATGTAAATCCTTCTAGACCGCTTAAGCTACAGAGCTGTAATTTTTGTTGTATGTAGAGATTCAGCCTGATCACACCACTAACTAAAATTGCTTCCATATGAGTGATCGATCGAAACCTATAGCTTTTATGAATAACTTCTAAGTTTCAACAAGATTCCATAGTAACAATCAGTCGTAGCACAACATTCACGGAAGTTCGACTTTTTCGAGACTTTTCCGCATTGACGCCTGAAGATAAGAAAAGAGTAATGCAAAAACTTGCAAGAGTATGCAACCTTCGGCATCGCCGAACCCTAGTCCGGCCCTTAGTTTTTTTTTTTTAGTTTTCATAAAGTTTTTGCTAGGCCACAGAAACCTAACAACAACTTTTTTCACTAAACAAAATTAGTGACAGGACTACACAAACTTTCCCATCTCTCTAGTTTGTAAGCTATGAATGTGTGTGAGAGGGTGTGTGTGTCCTGGTCCTTATCATAGTTTGCAAATGAAGCTTTTTTGCTTGTTTTTTGTTTGGGTGGAGTTGTTACCGATGTTATCTGTCTTTAACTGCCAACCGCTGATGCACAAAACACACACAAAAATAAAAAAGATGAAAAAAAAAATATAAAATATATGAACAAGTTTATATAGTATATATACTTAATTGCAATTTTATTCACTTTTTGATTTTGTTTATTTGCCACGCACACGACTAACTAACTGACTAAGGCAGAAGCGAGAGTAACGAAGCAGAGGGGGCCGGGCTAGTGGGCAGATAATACACCCAAAAAGCTAAAACCAAAACGCAAGATACACGTCTGTAAACGCGAAAATCTGAAAGTTAACTGAAAATTAACACGAAAAAATCTTAAACTATCAATAAAAATGGGAAAAAAAACTAACCAAAAGAAAAAATGAAGAGGCATCAACAGCAGCAACAGAAAAAGAAAACTACAACCAGCACAATAACAACAAAATTAAAAAAAAAAAAAAAAAACGAGGCAAAAAATGTTCAAATCCCAAAAAATCAAAGTCCATGAAAATAATAATCGCGGAGTCGTCTCTCGGCGGTTAGCCAACCAACAACAATAACAGCAACAGCAAAAGTAGCAGCAACTTAAGATCTAACATTAGTTACCCACATTTGGCGCCGACTACAATTGCTTGCGATTAATAAAACAGACCCAACTAGAGGTAGGCCCTGGGTGAGGGTGGGGAGGCGCAGACAGAGGCGTGCAAGCAGCAGGCAGGCAGACAGTAGGTAGGCATTATTAATCTCAAGTAAATGCGATTTACACGGAAAAAATATATTGAAATAAACCGGAGCAACGACTCTCAGATACCCTTTAGCAAAAGCAATGAAATTGAACTCGCTTGGAAGTATAACTCAATATTTGTTTTTGACTGTTTGGCGACTTTTGACCTTCGACTGTCTCAATCTATTATTCGGTGGAAAATGCACTTGGAAACAATTTCAAAGTGAATGTTTTATGAACTTAACATAGACCATTTACCCTATGCTGGGCTTGGGATGGGGTATCAAGCAAAAGAGATGAAAACAATCTTCATTAGAAGTTAGTTGGTCGACTTTGTGGCGTGTGTTGTTGCATTTTCTAGTTGCATGATATGCACCGATATACGTATATATATATATATATATACCAATATTATATATATATATTTTGTGTTGTTTGTGCTACTTTATGGCTGCCTAAATCCCCAACCTAACTGCCTGCCTCCATCCCTCTTACACACGAGTGAAAACAATTTCTTTCTGCATTTTGGGTGCATTTAAGAAATGCCGCTAATTGAATTGTTACCCACTCTGTCAATAACATTATTATTATTTTTTCTTTTCTTCTTCTGTTTTTTGACGTTTATTTATGTGTCATCCATGTCCCATCTTACAAATAGCTGCTGCATACATATGTATGTACATGAATTGCACTTGGTGCACTCTCAAGAATGCCTTCATGCTTCAGTAATCAATTCGAGCGTCTAACTGCATTGCAACCTGCAAACTCAACAAACTAAATAACCTTGAGTGTTGGAAGTGATGATAGTAATAGTGCGTGGGAGGGGAAGATGGCTCGTCTGACTGAGGGGGAAGTAGTGACCAAGCAAGCGAAACTAACTCGCCATACCTTCGGTCAGTGTTTTCAATTTAAATCGATTTATTGCTGAAACTCAATCCAATTTGTCCTGCCACATTTGAATTTTGATTGAAACCTCACACGTCTCCTCCATCGTGATACGATAGCCTCTAAGAGCAGCAAATATATTTTCAATTTTCAACATTCTAGCTACGAACATTGACTAATAAACGGTACGTATCTTCTCTAGCTGGAGTTTGGTCTTGGAAATGTTTATAATGATTAACTGAAAAGTAGATGTAGGTGTAGGTACAATTTCTAATCGAAATGCGGTTAACAACTTGATTGTTAATACACACTTCATGGACCATTGGTCCTAAAATATGAATAACTTTTATGGCTGTCCTTAAATTCACATGACACCTTTTGAAATCGACACTTGCCCACATCGAGTGAATTTAAAATGAACAAATTTTACTGGGAATTTATTTAATCCAAGGCCTTTTTCACGGAGATAAGAAGATCATTATTGCGACTTACCTAACTGAAGTCAGTGACTTAATTTTGCAAATTGGTTTGATGAAAAAAGGAATAAACCCTTGGTTCTACCCTATTGTTGGAATATAAACTTAAATATGTTCACAATTTGTACTTCTTTTCGAACCTAAATCTAATTGAGTTGTCTTGTTACTTGCTTGCTTTCAGATGACATCTATGTGGAGTACGTTAATGGGATGCCTCAAATGACCATACGCCTGCCTAGCCGCAATGAACTGTGTCAATTTGCATTGAAGCCGATTTCGCATTGCGTTGGCGATCTGTTGGCCATGCTGAAGGAGGAGGATCGCGGCATTGACCGTGCGGCCATAATTAATAAGCATGGCGTGCGGATTGCCTCGTCCTGCACTATCGACAGTCTGCTAGACGATACTTTTAGGTAATGACAATCGTTCATTATTCCAATCACTCATTAACCCATTAATTTCCATTTCATTCCCATTGCAGCATACAAATCAATAATCGCACTTTGGAAGTGCATCCACCGAAACGTGATAAGATCACTGTAGAAGCCATGGACAAGGTAGGCGATGTGCGAAAGGTTATAGCTCAGGTGAGTTTCCCATTTATATCAATTGAGTGAACATTAAGTACAAGTCCAATCCTACAGCTCTACGAGGCATTCAATGTCGGTGAATATCAACTGGAGAAGAGTCAACAATTGGCCAAGGAATTGGAGACCATTCGCTATGAATTGGAACCACTGGAAGAGGTCGGTCGAACTGGCTCCAAATAAGCCACAGCACTTCAAATGTAATACATATATATGGATACTATTTTCGTTAACAGAAAAGATTAGCATTGAGCAAAAAGGCTGCTCGCCGTACTAACATAATGACCTGGATGGGACTCGGCCTCATGTCCGTGCAATTTGGCATCCTAGCACGTCTCACTTGGTGGGAATACTCCTGGGATATTATGGAACCGGTTACCTATTTTGTAACTTATGGTACAACCATGGCCATGTATGCCTACTACTGTGTAACCAAGAGAGTGAGTTAGAATCCACATTCCCACTGGGCAATAACTATTAACTCGCTTGTCGCTTTTCGCAGGAATACATCATGGAACATGTGAAGAATCGAGAATACGCTCTGTCCATTTATAGGAATGCAAAGAAAGTCGAGTTCGATATCGATCAGTATAATCAATTGAAACGCAAAACGGCCGAATTGGAGTACAATTTGAGGCGCATCCACGATCCGCTTAATTTGCAACTGCCATCGCATTTGGTTCGCACCCAAGAGAACACCCCACCCCTTGACCAAGGCGAGAAGCTTCAATTGAAAGATGCGGATGTCTCCACGACGAAACGGGCTTAAATGACGACAACTTGTTGGCTTTCCGCTATTAGGTTTGGTTACAAGCGCAATGATGAAACTCCCATACATTTATTTATTTTCTCGCTCGCTCACTCGCTGTATTCTCTTTAAATGTGCAAAAAAAAAGTTTAGTCATCCAAAATTATAGTCATATATATTTAAATTTTAATTTTATTCTCATACTTTATTTTTATTTGGAAAGTCCTTGGTTTTTTTTGTTTTGTAATCTTTGATGTTTGATTAAGCTTAAGCCAAAAACGATACGCACAAAAAATGTTGTTGTGCATTAGAAGCAGGCACGGACACAGATCGATGATTGATTGATTAATTACTAGTATACAATCTCTGGCATAGATACTCGGTGTTGGAGTTTTGATGCACCTCTTATTTTACGTACATAAATATATATATTTTTGTTTAATGTTTAGTTACCTATTTATTTAATGCAATGATTCGTTTTAAGATTTGTGCAAAGTCCAGTGGAAAAATATATGAATTCTTTATTGATTGTTTTAATTGAATTGCAAAACGTACGCCCACCTGTCCGTCCGTTCGTCCGTCCATCTGGATCAACAACTAGTAAATGGGGCCCAAAAACCATTGCCAAAACTGGAATCAATTAAGTAGATTAGATACTACTAGATGAAATGCTACCCAGCTGAAGTTTAAGTGCATAATCCGAGAGTAGGCAAGGTTGCCCGCGGCAGAGGGAGCTTGGAATTCAGTTAATCCGGAAATTTCCTAAAATGTACAATATCACCATGTTAAAGCGACATTTTAGTTTGTCCATTCTTCTTCTTTTATTGTTTTGAAGTGTGGCATACTTATACATAATTAGGTTGACATTCAAATAGGGGTAATTTGGTAATACCAATTTTTGGCTTACAATTGAAATTAACTAATATATATATATATATATATACCATTCATTTCAGATTAGTGAAATCTACTAACTTCCTAAGCTTTAATATTATATACTAACAAACAAACAAAAAACAAACAGGAACAAACAACAAATTGTAAATAAAAACGCACCAACTATTCCATTAAGATTTTAAACATAAAATGTCAAAACTTCACACAAATTTGTAGTTAGTAAAAGTAAAAGAAGTATAACAACAAATCCTAATACTTTCTATATATACACATATAGATACGTATGTAGGGATACCATTATAGAGATATGTAAATATAAACTGCTGTGTTTCATGACAACGTAAATGGTTAAATAAGACAAAGAAACAAAAACCAATTCATTTTATGCAATCGGCTAAAAACTAAGCGAAATGAAATGATAATGGAAACGATAATGCTAACAACGTTTATAAAATACAACATTAAATATACATATATATATACACACACACATATATATAAATATTATGTAGTTTAGTGTAAGTTATTACAATTTTGACTTATTTAACGCTTTCTCTTCTAACGATTTAACGACAAAAACGGTTGTGTTGGAAACCTATACACTGATGCCTGTACTATTCTATACACTATACCCTACTCTACTTTACTCTATCTATCCGATTCTACATCAATCAAGACACACGCTGACAAACTCGCACACACACAAACACTTTTATCTAGCTTTTAAATTGCACAAGCCAGAAGAAAACCTACATAAGAAAGAATGAATCTTACCACTAGTCTAAGCCTTACCCAAACTAACTTACTTATATATAGCATTTGTGATTCGATTTCAAATTATATATATATTAAATTTAGAATTGTGTTTTGTACAACGTTCAATATAACAAAAGCAAAAATTAACTAAAACAAACTAAACTAATTAACTTTAAAAGTATCTAAAAAATATTTATGATGAAACTAAAAAGCGAAAAAAAAAACAAAAGGCATACCTCCTAAACTAACAAAATGAAAGAAACACAAAAAAGTATTCCAACTTATTTATTATTATAATCAGCGCCCAAGACTTATGATGAACAAAAACCAAACCAAATCAAACCTAACCTAACTTATTATTATTATTATAAAAATATACTCGTAACTGGTATATATGTACCTAAATACATATATAAGTATAAATTTTTGCCCTGCCTTCTATTTGAATATTCTCTTCCCAGTCCCCCGTTTTACGCTCCTTAGGCAAGTTTGTTGACGTATTTTATGTCCTATGTCCTAAAACTATTGTTATATACTTAAATTTGTATTACTTACATAAATTATACATACATACCTACTTATATACATAAATACATAAATAACACTAGTTTACACCAGAGATGAACCTTCAAATTGAACTTGTATTTACAATAATCTGAGGTCAAGGAACGCGATGGTAAAATCCGTTACCAGTTTTGCAGTTGGTTTAACCCTTAAGATGTATCATTGCAAAGGCCAATTCAATATCTTTCGATTTATGTGACGTATGTACATACATATATGTTCTTGAGATATTTAAGAATATTTGAATTATGTGCCTAAAAACTTTTACTTTCCACGAATATCTCGAAAACGGTGCCTAAGAAAATTATATGGATTCTACCATCGAGTTCTTGGACTTTAGATTATTGTAAACACGTCTTCAATTTATAGGTTCACTCGATGTCGTTTATTTTTGTAAACTAGTATTATTCTCAAGTACCTTTTTTCATAAAATCATAAAACCCAACACGAAGAACATACAACAACAAAACAAAATGGGGAAAAACCAGAACTAATAACTAATCTTTTTAACGAATTTAAACCAACAAGAATAAACAAAACAAGAATACGATAACAAAAATTGAATTAAGTGCTTTAAGTGCTATGATTGTTTGAATTTCGGAAAGCATAAAACAAAATAAGCAAAAATAATTTTTTTACATTTATAAAACCATCAAAAAATTTGTTTGTTAAACATAGTAAATTCAAAATCCAAGCTTAAAACTAAAAATATAAAAATAAACAATTACACGAAACTTGCGCCACATAGTAAACTAATTAAAAATAATAAATAAAGAAAACAGAAAAGAAATTCAAGCTCATTTATTGAATAGCCTTTACGTTCGAGAGTTTTTAGTTGTTTTCCTGGTGACTTAATTTTTTAAAGTAACTAAACTAAACTCCCTCTAAAACTGGGACATAAGTTCATAAAATTCGAACTAATAACCTTAACCTTATCTTAATAAAATCTTTTGATTAAATACCCGTGCAATCCTCGGTGGATGCATGGTCCAGCCATAAAAACCATTTAACAACGAGAATCCTTGCTTGAATCCCAGACTAATAAATGGATGCAGTTATCGCCTAAGCCGATGACCACAGTTGTTAGTGTGGTAAATATTTACTTTAGCTACTTGGGCCCAAAACTAAAACTACATAAATTTGGTATTAAACGAAAGAGAATAATTCTACGAGCACGACTTCAGGTGCGCCTTGGCAATTTATTATGTAGTTTTTGTGTAATTAACAAAAGAAAAATTATGTTTTTATCGAGATTATAGCTAAAAGTAGCTGTTTCCGGCCAAAAAAGGCGATGACAAATTTTGAGATGGTGCTGCCAGATGCTAAATTTCGAATACGCGGGCTTTTTGAAACGGTAAACGGTTGGAAAATAAAAAACGGCTTAAAAATCTGCTAAATTGAATTTTAGTGTTGGTTAACGCAGTTATTCTAGGTTTTGGCGTTGCCAGACTGTCTTGATTTTTGGCGCGTATTTTGAACAGTGTTTTTTGGCGGGCAATTTAAACCGTATTGTTAATTTCAATTTTTTTCCCCGAACCCAGTAAAAATAAGACTTAAAATACTGATTAAAATTAGATCTTAAAATATTAAGAACAAAAAATAGTAAATTTAAAAAATAAAATTAAAAATAAGACTTAAAATACTGATTTAAATTATATCTTAAAATATTAAGAACAAAAAATAGTAAATATCAAAATAAAATTACAAATGAAAACAAAACCAAGAATAGAAAAATTAAAAAAAAATCATCAAAATGACGGATGATGAGTTGCTTGAATTTTTGTTTGCTCATAGAGCACTTTGAAGGACAGTAAAATGTACCTCCTGTAAACCAGCGACATTGATCAATGATCTTAATTTCCGATGTCAACGTCAATACCAATTCGTACAGAATCGTCGGCAATTTTAAATAGGTGTAAATTTTTGTCAGGAAAGACACGATTTTTGAGCAATTTAAAGTCTGGGAAAGATCTGCTACCATGGAGCAGAAGTTCAATGAGGATGAGCATGGGATGTCTTTATTCGGGAGGTATACCTGTTACTGGGGGGCTTTGTTGAATCGACAAACTTTGTCCTTGGGAAGTATCCCACTGTTGGCCAATTTCTCGGCCAGTTACTAAATTGTTTCCTTGTTATGAGACTCGATGCTTCATTACTTCCCTTGCCTATAGTTCCACAACTTTTCTGAAAAGATTAGTCGACGATATTCCGTTTGTACATTTAATTGCGTTCGTCGCATTCGAGTTCTCATGGTACAGTAAATTTTTAAAGTTATATGCTACGAGAGAGAGCAATTCAAAGTACAATGTAAAGGGAAAAGCAAGAAAATCAGAATAAAAAT
Source organism: Drosophila paulistorum (assembly GCA_018152135.1). Taxonomy (NCBI): domain Eukaryota; kingdom Metazoa; phylum Arthropoda; class Insecta; order Diptera; family Drosophilidae; genus Drosophila; species Drosophila paulistorum. The sequence goes on from JAECXG010000690.1 coordinate 20,083,489, forward strand.
CCTCCAACAACCACCATAGGTGGATGCTAATGATATGATTTTATTGTCCAACCACGATGTTAGTGATATGTCAACACCGTCGAAATCTGCGACATACTCAACCGACATACCCCGTGGATGTTTCATTAAAGTAATCAAGTGCCTTGTTGTTTGGGATTCTATTTCTTCGTATAGTACCCAAAGCTAAAATTCTTTAACCGCCAAATATTCAAAAGAGGCAATGAATTGAAATAATTATCAAAATAAAGTTGAAAACTTATAAGAAATTTAGGATCTTGGGTATACAAAACTTAAATTACTACATACATACATAAATTTCTGCCAATTGTCTTTTGTAAAAATAAAAAAAAAAAATTTTTTGTCAACAATCCATTTAAATTTGCCGCAAAAATTTAAATATGGCGCCAATTTTATACCAGAAAATTTGGTATCTGGCAACGTCATTTGGCGCGCTTTCCAACATTGTCGTAATATTTGGCCACACCATTTTACCGTAAACAGTTATATATTTTTAGCTATTTTTAGCTTTAATCCCGCTAAAAAATTCAATTTTCTTTTGTTAATTACGCAAAAACTACGAAATAAATCGCCAAGGCGCACCTGAGGTCGTGCTAGTGGAATTTTTCTCTTTCGTTTGATACCAAAATTATGTTGTTAAGGCGCGTTTTGGGACCGCCTTAAAGGGTAAATATTTACTACAGCTAGTAAATATTTACCCTTTCAATTTTGTTGCCCGCGAAATTCAAAAAATGCAACTGGCAGTTAAATTTAAAAATTCAAATGTTACAAATTTAAATAAAATTTAGACCAGTTCCCATTTTTCTGACTAACCCCCTTATAAAAATTCGGGTATTATATTTGGATGGATATTGAAAATCTTTGGATGCAGATCAGTAGTCCTGATCTTGGAGGACCAGAAAAATCCACAAATCCTGCTGCAGGACGAAAGGACATGGTTTCCTAGGATGTCCTTGATGATCTCTACAGATTGGATTCAAAAAAAGTTGGGGTCATCTAAGGATGCAGGACATGAAATTTTCTGAAAAGGTCCTTTTTTCCAGATATTGGAAGGACATTTCAGGACCTGGTAATGTCAGTCAACGCGCATGAACAAGGACTCCCATCCGGCCAAAGGACATCCCGCTCATCCTTCAAATGACTGAGTTATTAGCACATTTCTGCTTTTTGGACTTGTAATTTTTCCAAGTCCCAAATTTAATGAAAATTTTTCCTTGATTATTCGAATCTTTTGAGACCACTTTCGTCTTGATCCTTTGAAGGACTCGCGAGATATTTGTAACTATTCCTTAAACACAAAAGTCCTTTTATCTCAGCTTCCCGAAGGACATTCCAGGATTTGGTAGTGTTAATCGACGCGAGTCATCAAGGACTACCATCTGACCAAAGGAGATCCTGATCGTCCTTGTAATGGCTGAGTTATAACGACATTTATTGTTTTTTCGCGATTTTTTGCCATTTTTCTGACTAACCCCCTTACAAAAATTCGAGTAATATTTTTGGAAGCATATTGAAAATCCTTGGATGCAGATCGGTAGTCCTGATCTTGGAGGACCAGAAAAAGTATGTCCTGTCAAAATCGGGCAATGTCCTGCGGAGATATGGCCTCGAGAAAATTATCCTTTTTTCGTTTTTTAGCTCTAAAATCCACAAATCCTGCCGCAGGACGAAAGGACATGGTTTCCTAGGATGTCCTTGATGATCTCTACAGATTGGCATCAAAAAAAGTTGGGGTTGTCTAAGAATGTAGGTCACGAAAATGATCGAAAAGGTCCCATTTCTCAACAACTCGAAGGACATTCAAGGACCTCATGACTTCAGACGATGCGGACGAAAAAGCACTTCTATCTGGCCAAAGGACATCACGATCACGCTTAAAATGGCCGAGTTTCGATCAGTTTTGCAATTTTTTGACTTGTAATTTTTAGCTTATTTAAATAGAAAATGTATGTAGCATACTTTACGGGTAAATAATATGAATTTTTAAAAAACTGTTGCCTACTTATTGGGGATAAAAAGGATAGTCAACAATTTCGAGTATCCTTCGATGGATCAGGACAAAAGCGGTGTCAAATGAATCCTTTCATCAAGGACACTAACACTAACACTAACACTAACACTAACACTAACACTAACACTAACACTAACACTAACACTAACACTAACACTAACACTAACACTAACACTAACACCAACACTAACACTAACACTAACACTAACACTAACACTAACACTAACACTAACACTAACACTAACACTAACACTAACACTAACGCTAACACTAACACTAACACTAACACTAACACTAACACTAACACTAACACTAACACTAACACCAACACCAACACCAACACTAACACTAACACTAACACTAACACTAACACTAACACTAGCACTAGCACTTGCACTAGCACTAGCACTAACACTAACACTAACACTAGCACTAGCACTAGCACTTGCACTAGCACTAACACTAACACTAAAAACAACAACCACAACAACAACAACAACAACAACAACAGCAACAGCAACAACAACCACAACAACAACCACAACCACAACAACAACAACAACCACAACAACAACAACAACAACAACAACAACAACAACAACAACAACAACAACAACAACAACAACAACCACAACAACAACAACAGCAACAACAACCACAACAACAACCACAACAACAACAACAACAACACTATGCAGTCTTTCTGGACTTGTAATTTTTCCAAGTCCCAAATTGCATCGGAAGACCAAAAAAACTGCAGAAAGCTACAAAATCCTTTATATCTCAGCTCTCCTCAGGACTATCGCCATGTCCTTTGCACGGACTATAGTCCTTGATTATTCGAATCTTTTGAGACCACTTTCGTCCTGATCCTTAAAAGGACTCACGAGATATTTGTAATTTTTTCTTAAACACAAAAGTCCTTTTATCTCAGCTTCCCGAAGGACATTCCAGGATTTGGTAAAGTCAGTCGACGCGCGTCATCAAGGACTACCATCTGATCAAAGGACATCCTTATTGTCCTTGTAATGGCTGAGTTATAAGGACATTTATTGTTTTTTCGCGATTTTTTGCCATTTTTCTGACTAACCCCCTTACAAAAATTCGAGTAATATTTTTGGAAGCATATTGAAAATCCTTGGATGCAGATCGGTAGTCCTGATCTTGGAGGACCAGAAAAAGTATGTCCTGTCAAAATCGGGCAATGTCCTGCGGAGATATGGCCTCGAGAAAATTATCCTTTTTTCGTTTTTTAGCTCTAAAATCCACAAATCCTGCCGCAGGACGAAAGGACATGGTTTCCTAGGATGTCCTTGATGATCTCTACAGATTGGCATCAAAAAAAGTTGGGGTTGTCTAAGAATGTAGGTCACGAAAATGATCGAAAAGGTCCCATTTCTCAACAACTCGAAGGACATTCAAGGACCTCATGACTTCAGACGATGCGGACGAAAAAGCACTTCTATCTGGCCAAAGGACATCACGATCACGCTTAAAATGGCCGAGTTTCGATCAGTTTTGCAATTTTTTGACTTGTAATTTTTAGCTTATTTAAATAGAAAATGTATGTAGCATACTTTACGGGTAAATAATATGAATTTTTTAAAAAACTGTTGCCTACTTATTGGGGATAAAAAGGATAGTCAACAATTTCGAGTATCCTTCGATGGATCAGGACAAAAGCGGTGTCAAATGAATCCTTTCATCAAGGACACTAACACTAACACTAACACTAACACTAACACTAACACTAACACTAACACTAACACTAACACTAACACTAACACTAACACTAACACTAACACTAACACTAACACTAACACTAACACTAACACTAACACTAACACTAACACTAACACCAACACTAACACTAACACTAACACTAACACTAACACTAACACTAACGCTAACACTAACACTAACACTAACACTAACACTAACACTAACACTAACACTAACACCAACACCAACACCAACACTAACACTAACACTAACACTAACACTAACACTAGCACTAGCACTTGCACTAGCACTAACACTAACACTAACACTAACACTAACACTAGCACTAGCACTAGCACTAGCACTTGCACTAGCACTAACACTAAAAACAACAACCACAACAACAACAACAACAACAACAACAGCAACAGCAACAACAACCACAACAACAACCACAACCACAACAACAACAACAACAACCACAACAACAACCACAACAACAACCACAACCACAACAACAACAACAACAACAACAACAGCAACAACAACAACAACAACAACAACAACAACAACAACAACAACAACAACAACAACAACCACAACAACAACAACAACAACAAAAACAACAACAACAACAACAACAACAACAACAACAACAACAACAACAACAACAACCACAACCACAACAACAACAGCAACAACAACCACAACAACAACCACAACAACAACCACAACAACAACAACAACAACAACAACACTATGCAGTCTTTCTGGACTTGTAATTTTTCCAAGTCCCAAATTGCATCGGAAGATCAAAAAAACTGAAGAAAGCTACAAAATCCTTTATATCTCAGCTCTCCTCAGGACTATCGCCATGTCCTTTGCACCGACTATAGTCCTTGATTCTTCGAATCTTTCGAGACCACTTTCGTCCTGATCCTTTGAAGGACTCGCGAGATATTTGTAACTATTCCTTAAACACAAAAGTCCTTTTATCTCAGCTTCCCGAAGGACATTCCAGGATTTGGTAGTGTTAATCGACGCGAGTCATCAAGGACTACCATCTGACCAAAGGAGATCCTGATCGTCCTTGTAATGGCTGAGTTATAAGGACATTTATTGTTTTTTTGCGATTTTTTGCCATTTTTCTGACTAACCCCCTTACAAAAATTCGAGTAATATTTTTGGAAGCATATTGAAAATCCTTGGATGCAGATCGGTAGTCCTGATCTTGGAGGACCAGAAAAAGTATGTCCTGTCAAAATCGGGCAATGTCCTGCGGAGATATGGCCTCGAGAAAATTATCCTTTTTCGTTTTTTTAGCTCTAAAATCCACAAATCCTGCCGCAGGACGAAAGGACATGGTTTCCTAGGATGTCCTTGATGATCTCTACAGATTGGCATCAAAAAAAGTTGGGGTTGTCTAAGAATGTAGGTCACGAAAATGATCGAAAAGGTCCCATTTCTCAACAACTCGAAGGACATTCAAGGACCTCATGACTTCAGACGATGCGGACGAAAAAGCACTTCTATCTGGCCAAAGGACATCACGATCACGCTTAAAATGGCCGAGTTTCGATCAGTTTTGCAATTTTTTGACTTGTAATTTTTAGCTTATTTAAATAGAAAATGTATGTAGCATACTTTACGGGTAAATAATATGAATTTTTTAAAAAACTGTTGCCTACTTATTGGGGATAAAAAGGATAGTCAACAATTTCGAGTATCCTTCGATGGATCAGGACAAAAGCGGTGTCAAATGAATCCTTTCATCAAGGACACTAACACTAACACTAACACTAACACTAACACTAACACTAACACTAACACTAACACTAACACTAACACTAACACTAACACTAACACTAACACTAACACTAACACTAACACTAACACTAACACTAACACTAACACTTGCACTAGCACTAGCACTAACACTAGCACTAGCACTTGCACTAGCACTAGCACTAGCACTAACACTAACACTAAAAACAACAACCACAACAACAACAACAACAACAACAACAACAACAGCAACAACAACCACAACAACAACCACAACAACAACAACAGCAACAACAACCACAACAACAACCACAACCACAACAACAACAACAACAACAACAACAGCAACAACAACAACAACAACAACAACAACAACAACCACAACAACAACAACAACAAAAACAACAACAACAACAACAACAACAACAACAACAACAACAACAACCACAACCACAACAACAACAGCAACAACAACCACAACAACAACCACAACAACAACCACAACAACAACAACACTATGCAGTCTTTCTGGACTTGTAATTTTTCCAAGTCCCAAATTGCATCGGAAGACCAAAAAAACTGCAGAAAGCTACAAAATCCTTTATATCTCAGCTCTCCTCAGGACTATCGCCATGTCCTTTGCACGGACTATAGTCCTTGATTATTCGAATCTTTTGAGACCACTTTCGTCCTGATCCTTCAAAGGACTCACGAGATATTTGTAATTTTTTCTTAAACACAAAAGTCCTTTTATCTCAGCTTCCCGAAGGACATTCCAGGATTTGGTAAAGTCAGTCGACGCGCGTCATCAAGGACTACCATCTGATCAAAGGACATCCTTATTGTCCTTGTAATGGCTGAGTTATAAGGACATTTATTGTTTTTTCGCGATTTTTTGCCATTTTTCTGACTAACCCCCTTACAAAAATTCGAGTAATATTTTGGAAGGATACTGAAAATCCTTGGATGCAGATCGGTAGTCCTGATCTTGGAGGACCAGAAAAAGTATGTCCTGTCAAAATCGGGCAATGTCCTGCGGAGATATGGCCTCGAGAAAATTATCCTTTCTTCGTTTTTTAGCTCTAAAATCCACAAATCCTGCCGCAGGACGAAAGGACATGGTTTCCTAGGATGTCCTTGATGATCTCTACAGATTGGCATCAAAAAAAGTTGCGGTCATCTAAGGATGCAGGACATGACAAGCCCAACCGCCTAAAAGTACGCAACAAAATTTTTTCGACGATCTCAAATATGCCTAAAAGTATGCAACGAATTCGGAAAACAGAAAATCCTTAATATCTCAGCTCCTTGCAGGATTATTGGGATGTCCTTTTCACAGATTTTTATCCTTGATGTAAGGATTCATTTGACACCACTTGCGTCCTGATCCTTCAAAGGATACTCGAAATATTTGCTGACTCCTTTTCACCCCCAATAAGTAGGCAACATTTTTTGAAAACTTCATATTATTCATCCCAAAAGTATGCTACATAAATTTGTCACTTAGTCTAAAAAATTACAAGTCCAAAAATCAGAAAACTGCTTATAACTCGGCTATTTTAAGTATAATCGGGATGATTTTTTTGCCAGTTGGAAGTCCTTTTTCGTCCGCATCGACTGATGTCATGAGGTCCTGGAATGTCCTTCAAATTGCTGGGAAAAAGGACCTTTTCTGTAAATTTCGTGACATGCATCCTTAGATGACCCCAACTTTTTTTGATGCCAATCTGTAGAGATCATCAAGGACATCCTAGGAAACCATGTCCTTTCGTCCTGCGGCAGGATTTGTGGATTTTAGAGCTAAAGAACGAAAAAAACGTATCTCCGCAGCAAGTTCATTTCGAACTTCAATCATCAACATCAAGGACTATTTTTGGGTAGATTAAAATTTCAAGGACCCAAAAACCGAGAAAAGGAAACCACGGAATGGAAATGTGTGTGTTTTTTTTTAATTTTTCATTTTATTGAAATCGCTTTTTACTCGTTATATTTATTAGGTATAATATATATAATTATATGGATGTATTATCGTGTATATCGGTTTTGCCATAAATGTATATGTGTATGTTTTATGTGTATACAATTAATTTTCTTTTTCGTTTTTCTTTTCATTTCGCTTGTTGTTGCTTGCCTTGCTGTTTTTCGTAATGCAATTAGGTTGCTTTTCTTTTTTTCTTGTTTTATTTTTGTAATTTATAAATTTGTTTTTACTGCAATTTTTATTATTTACTGTAAGAGACAATGGTTTTTTGTTTTTGTTTTTTTGTTTTTCGTACATTTAATACACAAGTATTGTTTGTTGCTGCTGCTTTTCTTTTATTATTATAATTTTAAGTAATTTCAAATTCTTAATTGTTTTATGCATTGTCCTTTTCTTCGCTTTTTCTTATTTCTTTGCTTGCTTCTTTAATTTCATTTCGCCTTTAACAATTCTGCTGCTGCTGCTGCTGCGGCGGCTTCTAATGTTGTTGTAACAAATGATACAGAGTAGAGAAGAGACAAACATAAAAATGAGAGAAAGGAGGAAAAGGATGTTGTTGTCCTTTTTTACTTGATGCATTCTTTAAGTTTGGTAAAATGTAAGCACAAAACACATTCGAATTGTAGCAATTTTTGTTTTTGTTGATCTGGTTGATTTTTGTTTTCCTTATTTCAGTCACACAATTAATTAACTAATTATGTTTTTAATTCTTTTTTTTTTTTTTTTGCTGATTTCAATGTTTTCTTTTTTTTTTTTTGGTTAATATAATGCTGCTTAAGATTTATTAGATATACATTTATATACGTTTTGCTGATTTTTTTTTACAATTTACTTGCTTTTCCATTTTTGTTGTTTTTTGTTTTCTTGTTTCTTGTGGTTGCTGATGTGTGTGTAGTTTTTCCTTACGCCTCTGCTTATGGGAAAAAAACATGAAAATGTTGATTTTACTTTCTCTATGTCCCCTTTTGGTAGGTTCTTTCATTATTTCTTTACACAACGATATTGAGATTAATTCTGATCTGGCTTAAATATAGGTTAATGTGTGTGTGTGTGTTTCTTTTACGCTTAGTTGTTATTTAAAAAAAAAAGATTACTAACACTTTAGCTAATTACTACGCTTTATTTTACTCTGTTCTGTTTTACTCATCATCTTCTCCTTATACGCTTCATATTCTTGTTGCTTCATCGTCTATGCGTTTGCTTTTAGCGATCGATCGAGCGATCAACTCTTCACTTTGCATTAATTCGGGATTTCGCTTTCCTTGTATTTGCTTCTTCTAAGAGTTTAATTGTTAGCCTAAGTTCCTAGTAACTAACTTGTGTAAGTTGTATGCGTGTGTGTGTGTTTGTGTATATATTACAAGGTGTGTGTGTGTGTGTGTGTGTGTGTGTGTGTTTGTGGTTATATAGGGGTAGGTGTTTTTTCCTTTTTTCAAATATGCTTACTAAGTTCTCTTTTTTGTTTCTTTTTAATGGGTTTTAGGCTAATTTATATCTCAATAGTCAATAGTTTAGTTTCTCAGTTATAAATAGTTTAATAATAATTACTTAAACACAGGAAAAAAAAAATTGCTTCATAAAAATTCACAAAATTAAAAAAGTAAACACAGAAATATATATATCTATATATATATATAAGTTGCTTTGTGTATTTAAAATTATGCTTAAAAAAAAGCGCATTAATGGCTTTTTGTATTTGTTTTTCTTTTAAATTAACATGGCGAAAAGTTGTTTAAAACTAAATATTGCAGTTCTAAACACTAAAAGACTATTCAAAAATTAAAAAAGTACATGAATAAAAAAAAATTAAAAAATATTTGAGTAAACGTTTCGATTTGAATTCGAGTTGGTTTTTTGTTTTTCAACATTTCAAGATGTCAAATGAAATGTTAAGAAATATTTATATCACAATTTGTAAAAAGTTTTTAATGCATTTCATTTTATTTGTTGTTTATAGCTTTTTTTTGTTTAACAGTTCAAGAAAGAAAAAAATTACAAAAAAAAATATACAAAAAATAGTCAGCAGAGTTTTTTTTGGTTTTTTTGTTTTTTGATTTTAAGAAAGACGCGTGTGAAAAAGAAAAAAATTGAAATAGAAAATGTAAATAATAATTACGCGTTTTGTTTGTATAATTAAAGCAATATATATCATTAAAGTAGTAATCGTATTCGATTTCGATTTCGTTTTCGTCTTGTCGTTTTGTTTTTTTGTTTTATTCTCTTTTACTTTTATATGTACAAAGCTTTTTGTTTTTGTTAAAGGAAAATGAAAGCAGCTTTGAGAAGGTCGTTCGTCTTCTGGGAGAAGGTTTGTATAGACTAAGTTTTCTTGGGCTGGCGGGGGGTTCACTACCTTGGAAGATGGAAATGTTGAATATCATGGGTGTGTGTGTGTGTGTGTGTGTGTGTGTGGGTGAGGCGGGACAAAAGTGTGTGTAGGGAACGTTTTTTGTTCTTCTTTTTTTATACATTATAATTTATTATAATTTCATTTAAGTATTAATATTCTGTGTGTGTGTGTGTGTGTGTGTGTGTGTATCTTGACTTAATTTGTATAAATATTCTCGTTTTTAACTGTCTCTTGTCTGTTTTTAATACTCGATTTACGACATCCAAAAAATGCAACTTGGCTAAACATAGACGTGATGAAACATTTTTTACTTTGTTCTTTTATATTTTGCTCATTGTTTTTTTGTTTCTTTTCCTTTTAGATATTGATTTGCTTTATACAACATATGGGGCATGGGGCATGGGGCGAGGGGCCGCCCCCCTCTACACATTCAATCTCGAATCGATGCCCAATAGAAATTGATTTGTTCGTGTGCTTAGTTCTCTTACAGCTTAGTGTAGCATCAAATATATATCTATGTATATATATCTTATTTGTTCATCCGATTTGTTAAAAGGTTTTACATTAACTATTACACACACATGGACTAAACGTATGCCTAATACAAAAAAAACAAAAAAACAGTACACACAAAAAGAAAACGTACAGACGCGCACAGTCAAAGGAAAATGCAACAAACACACAGACTCGAGAGTTTAGATTCTAATACTAAACTTTAAGCTTGATTAAAGTTTATATTAATTAGTGTTGATCATTGTGGTTGTTGTTGATGTAGCATATTTTCACCTAATTACAAAATCAGCTCCTTGGGCTGATCCTGCTGCTCGATGCGGCTGCTGCTCGTGCTAAATAGCTGCTGCTGCTGCTTCTGCTTACCCACGGCTATCAAGTAGTCCTCCATTTCGCCATAGTCTTCATCCTCCTCATCCTCGACGACTTCCTCTTCATTGTATGCCCCATTATCTAGGTCCGGGTCCGGCTCCACTCACGCATTCAATTCGGTGAATTTAAGCTGTCTGCGCGATGAGTTGACCCGATGACTGTTGCCGGTCTTGCGACGCTTGCGTTTGGCATCCCGCTGAAAGGCCACATTGCCAGGATCATCGGCCAGTTGGGGATACTTGTGTATGCTGTGTATGTCGATGCCAATCCAGCCATCCACATCGCCATGCTGGACAAGTTCCTCCTTCTCCTCTTCAGTCCAATCGCCGCGTCCCTGGAAGCCAGCTGCCACCAATTGCTTCTCCAGTTCCCAGGCCCGTTCCACAGCCCGTTTGTGGGCATGCTTCAGGATGCGGTGTCTCTCTTGCTCGGGATCTACACCATATTTAATGATCACCACTGCATCGGGGCCATGGAGACGCAACTCTTTGGCCGCACTGCCACCATGATCGCTAATCTCGTGCGTCGATATGTTAAACATGCCGCCCAGACGACGCAGTTCCTCATTATCGTCGCGCAGCTTCAGCACATTGTCCTTCACAAAATAGAAGACATCCTGATCGTGGATACTAAAGTGCAGATCCAGGAAATACGAGTTGTTGAACACACTGCTGACCACATCCTGGACCACACTGTTCGAGCCATCGACCACACTGACCAGGGCACGACCACCGATGCGGGATAGGAGCACACCCTCGCCAAACACGCCTCGCCGGTAGCTAACACGTGGCAATAGATTCCTCATCTTGGGCTCCATCTTGAGAAGGGGCTTGGGCACGAAATCGAAATCGCTGAACTTCTCGCTCGTCTTCTCCACAATGCATTCCAGACCCGAAATGACACCAAAGTCGGGAGCCAATGTATTCGATTTGATCGATGCCTGCGGCGTGTATTGAGCCAATTTGGTGTACTTGGTGCTCTGCATGTTATTCAGATCGTAGCCAAAGAGCTGCAGCCAGGCATCCAGATCGATCATATAGTTCTGCGGCTTATTGGGATTGATGGGATCATTGTTGTGGTATCTGTAGATAAAGACATCCGTCGGATTAGACATTTCGGTGGCCAAAGTCTCCCACAGCGGCGTCATCCATTGTCCGACATTTGGATCGTATTGCCTTTGTTCGGTGTAGACCAATTTGGTGTGTGGATCAATCAGACCGCCATGGAAATCGATGGGCACAAAGAAATCTGGCTTTGTGTCCTTGATAATCCTGCCGAATGGTGTACGCTTCAGTTCCTTGACAATGGCCCCGTTCATATCGAAGAACGCCAGGGGCGAACCATTCTGATCGGTGGCCACATAATATCTCTGTTCGGCATGCTCCAGGGCAATCAACATGTCCCGATCGTCGTAGTAGAATTTCATGGTCTTGCTCTGCTTGGGGAAATGGACATGCGTAACCAAATGGGGTGTCTTCGGATTGGCATAGTAATACTGGGTCACATTGCCCTTGCTGTCGTGCCAGGCCACCAGACGACTGCGATCATCGTAGTAGTACCAGCTCTGGAAGCGCTCCCGTTCGAAGGCATGAATCAGCTGGCCGCGATTGTTGTAGCGATACTTTTGCTCGCCGCGTCGCACCACAAAGCCTCGGGCATCGTAGTTATTAAACTCCACCTCGCCCACCTTGATGACGCGGTCACCAATGTCATAGCCCAGATTGAATTTCTCTCCCTGATCGACCACTCCCACTGTGTTGCCATTCTCATCGTACAGATACTTCCAGTTGTTGGTGCCCAACACCTCGATGACATGGCCATCGGCATTGTAGTTGATCTTGTCGAAGGCTGTCGACCGGCCAAAGGTTGTCTTCTGTGACTTGATGCGATTGCGCAGATCGTAGTCCAGTTCGAGGCGGAAGACATCTATGTTCTTGATGTTCATCAGAACGCTCTTCACCCGGCCGTGCTGATCGTAGTCGACAATGGTGAAGAACTGTTTCGCCGAGTCCTGTATCACTGTGCGATTGAAGGCATTGCGGGTTATCTTCAGATCCTGCACCACCTCCAGTTGACCCAAATTCTGGCTGTACTTGTAACGCGTCGTGGGCAACTCCTTGTCATCGATGGCCATCTCAATGCCACTCAGGCGGGCATTGCCATCGTAGGCATACTTGTAGTGGGCCGATGCGAGCGAGTTCTTCGAACCGAATCTCAATTTTTCATCCTTAAGGATACCAGCATGATATTTGAATTCGCGTCTCAACTCAAAGCCTGGCTCTTGGACTTCCACCGACTTCACTAGGCTCGTTGTGTCCTGGTAGGTGTAATGTGTGCTCGATAGGCCAGCCAATATGGTCTCCAGACGTCCAGAAGCATCGTGGACAAAGGCCACTTTGCCCGACTGATGTGGATGTATCTTGGCCAGTATTTGTCCCTCGTCATTGTACAGAATCTCGAAGGGATGACGATTGATGGGCGAGTAGTACTGATATTTGAAGAAGCCCAGAGATGTTTGCAGCGAGAACGAGTGTATATGTCCCCGGGGAGTGGTCAAGCTTTGCAGGGCGCCAGCATCATCGTATTGCAGCAAGTAATCCGAGCGTCTGGGTGTGGTCACCTTCAGAGGTAGCGAGCCAAACATATCCTTAAAAGCATACACCATGGTGGAACCATCTCCATATTTGATCTCATTCAGACGTCCATTGCGATCAAAGGAGTAGGCCTCTTGCAAGACTCCCCATTTCCAGCTAACCAAACGACCGAAACGATCGTATTCCAAATCAACATCGGCATAGTCACCCGACTGGGGTCTGAAGCTGACAGGACGAGATGTGCGATCGTAGGTGACATTCAGAAGTTCTTGCTTATCATCGACCATCACCACAACCGATTGCGTTTCACGATCATACTCCAGGGTCAGCACATTGTCGCCATTCACTCTCAGCTTGCGGCCCACTTCAGTTACTGGGCGCGGTGCTCCCTTGTTTTGTTGTCCCTTCTGCGGTGGTTGCTGGCGACGTACAAAGAAACGCCACTCAAAACGATTGGCCAAATCTCCGGCAATCTCGGTGCGTTGTTTCGCCGGCACTGGATAACTTTCACCCAACAATGGACTCTGCTCCGCCAGTATGGTGTAGGGAACCACTTCCATTTGCAAATTGTGGCCCCATGGGGTGATGCTTGTGGTCGATCCATCCATGTCGACAGTTGTACGCGACTCGGCGGCACCATTGCGCACTATAACCGTGGCTCCCTGGATCAACATGGACAGCTCCTTCTGGGCATTCTCCGACACTTTCACCTGGGCTCCCTTCACACTCAGATCGAAGCTCAATTCAATGACTCGTCCAGTTGGTGTAACAGCCGAGGTCAGACGACCAAATTCATCATAGTTGTAGACATAGGAACGTCCGGTCGAATCCAATTTGGTTTTCAGCAAGCCCGTAGGTCCATGATATTCGTAAGTGACATTATAATTATCGGGGGTACTCAATTCGTGGAGCATTTTCATGCGAGTCATGCGCAAGCGGCACTTCTGTCCCTTGGTATTCTCAATCGAGTTGACCTGCGAGGTGTAATCACGCAGCAGGAACACCTTATTGCCGGCCGCATCGGTCACCGTGCTCAGTTTGCCATTGGAGGTGTTCACATTGTAGGTAAATGTGTAGGTAGTCTCGCCCGTCAGAATATTCTTGGTGGACACATGCTGGCCAAAACGATTGAAGATGTAAATCTCTTGCATGTCCGGGGCATAGATCTCGTACTCTCGCGATGGACTGGCCTCCGGTATGCTCGACATGACCGAACGTATGCGATAATTGGCCTGATCAGCTATATGCACATGACCATCGGGTGTAACGGCCAAAGCAGCAATGGTATTGAATTTGGCACTGGTGGCCAAATAATGTTCCGCCTCGAAGCAGTCGCAGCCACGCTCCAAGCAATTGCATTTCGATTCGGCTCCAGCAAAGGCAGCAATTCGTCCATCTGTGCCAATCACTCGCACGCGATTTATCCTCTGCGAATCACTCTCGGCCACAAAAAGTTCACCAAGAGGGCCAAAAGCAATCGATTGGGGCATTACCAATGTGGCATGAGTGGCCAAGTCAGTGTCATAGGCCGTCGAGGCAGTGGCACAGTGCAGAGGGCGTCCCGAAATGACACGCACTCGTCCGTCTGGGGTCATGCGAAGGATCATGTGGTCATCGATAATGTGCAGGGTATTGTCCATGGGCGAGACAGCCAATTCGGTGGGCCAACGCAGATGCATCTCCTCCAGTTTCAGGGTGCCCTCGCAGGGAATGGGCTTCCAGTGGGATTTGTGCATGTGATTGCCAATCAGAGTACTGACAATGTTATCCCGGTCGACCATGCGAATGTTTGTGCCATCGGCGAAATACAAAATGTTATCACTCGATATGGCAATACCCTTGGGATAGGCGAGCTTGGCATCCTTGGCCAGAGCTCCGTCACCGCAGTGAGCCTCATCACCGGGCAGACAACGTTCACCCGAACCGACAATGGCCTCCCAGTTCTTCTCCGGCTGCGAATAGTCATTGGTGTCCCGGACTCGAATAATCTGATGGGATTCCGGATCGGATACATAGAGCGTGCCATCCAGAGGGCTGAGTGCCATGTGATAGCGATACGAGACACGTGTCGCATTCAGTTTAACCACAGTGCGAATGCTGCCATCGGTCATGATGCGGCGAATGTAGTTGAAGTCACCCACAAAGAGGCTGCCATCGGGTGCTGCTGCCAAGGCGACGGGGGCCAGGAGACGTTGCTTCATTGCCAGGCCATCGCAGTCCAGACACTCCAACGGCCGCTGGTGTCCATCACCCATGGTGGTTAGTATGATTCTCGGTTTGTTTCTCAAATAGATGTTCGAGCCATCGCCCTTCTGCAATATGCCCTCGTGGAAGTTGTAGCGATGATGTATATCCAGATTCCAACCGCCCACCTCGGAGATGGACATGTCGTGACCACTCAACTTGGTCGTCTGTATATCCCAGACGATGTCCTTGCAATCGGTGTACTGATAACCCACTTTAACCACTGCCGTGGTCACTCCATACACTCTCTGTCTGTAGATGTTCAAACGATTCCATGCGTAGGTGAATTTGATGCCAGGATCAGCCTCGAAGACCCGTTCAAAAAGAATGCCCTCGATGGTGATACGCAAGTGTATGAGATGCAAGGAACTGGGAATGCTATCCGGGGTCAGTTGCAGCTTAATCGTTGACAAATAGCCAGCGGCACGAGACGAATGATAGACCAGATTCAGACCAGTGCCGGGTATTTGCAAGGATTCCTGTACCACCTGCGATTCGGCCAGAATGGCACTGCGATCGGGACATGCACCCTGGAAGCCGTGCTTCCATGAGGCCAGAACCACCGGCTTCATCAGATCATAGTCATGGGAGAAGCAAGTGTGGGTTGTTGTCACGGCCAGACCCTTCTCCTCGGACATGCTCATCACGACGACATCGATGATGACAACCTCGTTCCAGGGCACCTGAACGATGCGCGACTGTGGCCTGAAGGGGGCACGACCAAATTGTAGAGTGACAGCGCCGCCGCCATTGACCATAAGATCGAACCATCCGTCGTCGCGGGTCAGGGTGAAGCCTTCCAGGAGAGTTGTTGTCGACACGCGGACACCCACCAGGCCCATGCCCAGCGAGGTGACCACACGACCCCGTATAACTGCCGAACGGCTGTGGGGAATAATACAAAACAGTTTATTAGTTAAATCTTATATGGGTATCAGGGCATCTTCATGTGTCCTACCACTCCTCCTCCTCCTTCTCCTCATCCTCTTCAATCTCTAGCGCTAGCAAGCATATATAATATATTGAAACTACTCGAAAATAATAAAGTACAAATCATAAGAGTACGAAAAATTCACACGCACAGAACATAAGACTCATTTGAAACACATAAAGGTTGTACAATGTTATATATAGATATATATGTATAATTATGTATGTCTATATAATTGTTGATGTGTATGTGTGTGTGTGTGTGTGACGACCTATACCTAGCATAGCTTATATAATATAATGTAATAATTTCGATATGTTTCTTTCGTTTTGGTTGTCTGGCATTTAAAAGTGATACAAAGAAAGGTCACTTGGCTCCCTTTTTTTTGTTTTTTTGATTTTGGGAGATAAAACTTAAAAATAAACTACCAAAAACTAAAAGTAAACTACACTAATCAAACAAATCATAAATCATTGACCAAACAACCATTGAGAGAATTTCTATTTTAGTAGTTAGAATAAGTAGTAAGAGTATTGATTGAATGACAATTAGTAGTAGTAATAGTAGTAGTGGTTGTAGTAGTAGTAGTAGTATTTTTTTTTTTTTTTTGGTAGTAAGTAGTAGTAGCAGGAGTAGTAGTAGTAGTAGTAGTTTTTTTTATTTGTTTTTAGTACCGCTTTTTCGCTTGGCTTACCTTGCATTGAAATAATTCCAAAAAATGCTGTTAGTTTATGATTTTTGAAAGTAACGAGTAACGAGTAGCGAGCGAAAGTAGGCAAAGCATTTGGAATTCGTTTCGTTTAGTTTGTGTTGTGGGAATGGGTTGTGTGTATGTGTGTGTGTGTGTGTGTGAGTAGTAGCGAGTAGTAGTAGGAGTAATTTAGTAGTATGTGAGGATTTTTTTTTTTTTTGGTAGAAAAAAGAGAGTAGAGAGAAAAATAATTGAATTAGCCTTTTTTTTGTAGTTAACTAGAATTTTTTTGTGTTTTGCGTTTTTTGTGTTAATTATTCCCAACCCTGGAATTATACCCAACCACCTTTGATTACTTAGGACTAACTTAATATTTTTCCCCTTTCTGAGAGAGACTTAAACTTATGCTAAAAATGTTTCTTGTTCGTTTAGATTATCTTTTTTTTTTTTGTTATGTAACAAAGGACATATAGGGGAATTTATATACAAGAATTTTTGATGGGGATTTCTTTTTTTGGTTTTTGGTGTGGTTTTTTTTTTGGTTTTTTTTTTTAGACGAGGGCACGAAAACGAAAAAACATATAAAATTGAATTAATTATGCAAACTATTTGATTTTTGATTATTATTTTCAGCTAGATTTTGATTATTATAATGGATATTTTCTTTTTTGTTATATAATACAGTTGGTAGTAACATCTCCTGGCCAATTAGAATTTTGGTTTTCTTTTCTCTTTCGATTTAAACTAGACAAGAAAATTGGCTACTAGGAAGCACCTACCTCTCATTGAAGGTCTCGAGTTTGGCGTAGTTCTGTAGACTGCTCTCATCGATCAAGAACTTCATGCGTTCAAAGAACGAGGCAGTGATGGCTGGTGGCTGCTTACGCAGCAACACATCGATGGGCTTGGGAGCCGATACACACAGCTGGGAGGTCTTGCAGACATGACTGGCACAGCATTCGGGATCCTCACAGTCAACTAGGCCATCTGTAGGAAGGATCTTAGATCTTAGAATGCCCTTTTGAATACGTAATCTCATCGGCACTTACCCTTGTCATTATCCTTGCTGTCGCCACAATTCAATTCGAGAGCTATGCCACAATCGGTGCCATCCCAACCCTCGTAGCAACGGCACTCCCATTGTCCCTCGCCGCTGACCCGACATTGACCGTGCCCGGCACAACTATTGGGACATCCCTCAATTGTGCAATGCTTGCCATTCCATCCGGTCACACAGAGGCAAGTGCCGTTCTTGCATTGGCCATGCTCGTTGCAGCGTGAATCGCACAGCTTGGTGTTGCAATATTCGCCACCCCATTCGGGATCACAGGCGCAAGCGTCGCCCTCGCAACGACCGTGCTGGCCGCAATCCAAATCGCAGAGCTCCTTGGAGCAATCATCGCCACTCCATTTCGCCTCGCAGGTGCATGTCTGAGTGTCCAAATCGAAAGTGCCATGACCCGAACAGTCGGGCAAACATTGCAGAGCATCCTGATCCATTGTGGCACAGTCTGTGCCCTTCCAACCCTTTTTGCATATGCAAGTGCCATCAGCGCAGAAGCCATGTCCCGAACAATTCGGATGGGGGCAGTCCACTAAAGACAGAGAGAGAGAGAGAAATGGGATTAGAAATTAGCATAAAATTCAATTGTCAACTTGTTGTCTATCTTCTACTAGTTTCTCATCTATCTTTCTAGCCAAATCTAGGAGGAATCTCAATGGAGATAGTCTACCTTCTTCACAGAATTTGCCCTTGTAGCCGCGCATGCATTGACACTTGCCACTGACACAATGGCCATGACCATTGCAATCAGCCACCTCGCATTCATCATGCCGCAGGGAGCATTCCTTGCCCTTCCAGCCGGGATTGCAGATGCACTCGCCGTTAATGTACTCGCCATGCTGTGAGCATAGAACGGGACAAACGCTCTCGCTGCAATCGTCGCCACCGAAACCGGGATTACATTGGCAATGCCCCAAGAGGCACTGGCCATTGCCCGAACAACCATTCGGACAATTCTGTGTCATATCCTCAGCAATGGCCGCATAGAAGGTCAACTCCTGTACATCCCCATCATCGTTGTAGAGCGAGACAAACCAATGTCCAGGCTCCATATAGCGTGTTACCTCCCGCGTTATTGACAGCTGCATTGATTAAAATGAGAGATGCAATGAATGAATGAATGAATGAATGTTAGTTACACACCAATCTGAGGGATGGCTGGATGGGTGGGTTACTTACATGTGCCGCTCGAGCAGTGCGTGTGCTAGCGCTAAAACCACTTAGAACCTCTTTAAAATGATATTGCGTATGAGTAGGCAAAGCATTGCGTCGTCCATAGACACCGATTGAGGCGCCTCGCGGTATGGTATAATCAAATTTAACATAGGCCGGTTCCGATTGATAGAATTGCATATTCCAATAGCTATAAGGTTGTATCTCCTTGGTCAGTTTCTGGCCCAATGTTATCTGACCAAATGTGGTACCATCTGGTGGGAAACTACGAGCCGGGAATGTGCGAGCACCTGGCATAAGGCAAGGCAAGCATTAGTTAATTGTTAAATTGATTGATTATTAAACGTAAATGTATATATTTATGAGTAGTTAAGACCTAAAAACCTATCCTAAAAATGTATTCGTCGTCCCAAACCCCCTCCTCCCCATCTGGGAGTGAGAGTGAGAAGAATATAGAGGGCGAGATAGAAACCTAATGAGGATGATGCCTTATATTCATGCTCGAAGGCGATTTGTACAGATGTGTGTGTGTGTGTGTGTGTGTGTGTACGTTTGTGTGTGGTGTGTTTAGGGTGAAGGGAATGAAGTGCTTCAAGTTTAGTATCCTTAAGGTAAATGTTAATATATATATACATATATATCTATTTTACAGCAGTTTAGTTTCGGTTAATCCAACTTGCTATATTAGTTGCTATGGTTAAAGCATCCGTCGGGTTAGAGAAGAAGCAATAGCAAAGATAGACCACAAGACAAATCACCTTCTAGTATGAGTATAGGCATTACATCGGGGCATGCAAACTTATCCCCATCGAGACCCGGACCAACATTCGGTTCAGTAAATGAAGAAGCGTCAGCAATGCGGTTATCGTATTTAGTGGTGCTAGTAGTAGTTGTGTTAGTAGAAGTCACCAACTCCAATCCATTCTCATTCCCAATCACACTATCTGCATCATCATCATCATCATCATCATCATGATGATTCAAAATGGTGGCCATCTCTATATGGCTGGGCGTTGTTATCGTGGTAGAGGCAATGTCAACGTGGCTATCATCGTCATCGACATGGATATATGTGGGTGGATTCTGTGGCAAACAGCTACAAGGACAATCGGGCATACGAGGCGGTGGCTCTGGGATGCAGCTATCAATCTGCTGCTGGCTCTTTATCAAATCCGATTTCTTCTCATGAGTCAAAACCTGCTCGAGATTATGTGAGCCACCGCCTGTGGGCACGGCCACGTGTAAGGTGTAAATGGAATCGCTGCCATCATCTGTGGCAATGGTCAAATTAACCAATATCCGCTTACTAGGCTTATCAAAGCGTTCACTCACATACGGCTTCAAAGGAGTTAGATGCAGGGGTATCTCGTTGTCTAATTCCTGGTCTTTGAGTACTTCATTCTCACTGGTAGCAGCAGCAGAAGGTATTTTCAATTTAGTATCCTTTTGCTGCTTATTGTTGTCGGTATTGTAAATCTCAACATCATTCGAATTTAAAGCTTTGTCCAATTTAACTATATTAATATCATCGAACGGCAAGCCATTGCTATCATTCAGCATCAAATCCGCCGAGGATGTGGTGGAAGTAGAGGTGGATGATGGTGAAGAGGAGGTATCAGTTTGATTTATTCGAAAACCTTGCTGCTGTATCTCATCCTTATGCATCTCATAGTTGTCAGCTAAATCACTCTCATTATTGTTATCATCCTGCTGTTGCTGCTGCTTCTGTTCCTTTTGTTGCTGCTCGTCTGCTCCTTTGATTTCAAAATCATTTTCAATAACAATCAGGGGCGAATGCGACGAGTATGTCTCGGTGTTGATTTCAACAATGTCATCCTGGTTGTCGCTCATTGAAGTTATCGCCGCTGCTGTCGTAGTCTTCGTTGTCGTCGTTGAGAACATTGAGCTTAAGCTGCTCTTGTCAGTTTGATTATCATCATCAATAACAGCAACAAATGTGCTGGCCTTCAGCTCCTTTCCTTTGGCCGCCTCCTTGTCTATTCTTCCTGCCAACTTCTGTTCATCATCCTTGGTCCTTGCTTTGACCACCGTTTTACTTGCCTTGCGTAAATTGCCGTTTAATGATTTGCCAAATTGTTGCCTACTCTTGGACTGCATCTCTTTTACCTTGCCAACAACAACATCATCATTATTATTATCATCATTATAATAGTCATCATCTCCATAGTCAAAGTCATTGGTTTTATCCAATATGCTATCGATTTTAAGCAAAGTTTTATCGTAATTACTTTGCTTCTTTCCACTTTCCATAGACACAGACTCTTTTGGATTTTCACTTGTAATTAAGTCGCTGAAAG
Organism: Drosophila paulistorum; assembly: GCA_018152135.1. Classification (NCBI taxonomy): domain Eukaryota; kingdom Metazoa; phylum Arthropoda; class Insecta; order Diptera; family Drosophilidae; genus Drosophila; species Drosophila paulistorum. The sequence continues at coordinate 20,105,252 of JAECXG010000690.1, forward strand.
TTTCTCGAACCTGTCCTCCTTGTCTCTGCCCCTGCCCTGGCCCCGGTCCCGGCCCCGGCCACGTCCCCATCTTCTGCCCCAGCACCACCCTATCCATCTCGATTAAACTTCGTCGTTGACGTTTGTTGTTGTCTTTGACTGACAGCTGCGTTGACATTGCTCTGTTCCATCCTACACAGCAGGTAAAAAGCATAAGGGAAAATTTGAAGTACCCTTGTGGTTAGCAGAAACAACAAAAAATGAGAAACAGAAAATTCCCAAGCCCACTCATGCTCAAATTAAGTGTAAAAATTTATTTTTAATTCAATTCCAAAGCTGTCAAATAAAAACGGTAAGAAAGTAAGAGAGAGAGAGCGAGATGGCAAAAGAGATATCTGCTGACAGACTAATTGCCGCTTGTCAAATGTCATATATACGAGAGGGATTAAAAATAGATAATCCTAAATCACTCATGTATTGCCTAAATCATTCGTGAGTACAGTCACGTCTTCCATTGCTAAGTGTGTTGGTTGGGTATATATTCTTTAGCATACTTTTTTGCGCACAACTTTATTTTTTTGTATTATTCGCTCCTGTCAATTTTCAAGGCAAAGCCGAAGAAATGTAATTAATGCAATATTCTTTTGCAACTGTTAACGCGAGCGCGAATTCCAAGCAACGCATTCGCATTCACGTTGAACTTTAATTGAAAGAAAAAGATCTAATGAAAATGACATTGAAAGTAATCCCCAAGCATTGGGCGGGTGTGTGTGTGTGTGTGTTTGTATAGGCAGGGGCGTCTGTCAAATGCAAACTTTCAGCGAAAAAAGGAGATAAAAAAAACACCAGCTTAAAAAACAATCAAGTTTTTTTGTTGTTGTGCCGCCAGAGGGCGCTAAATGCTAAATATGTACTTTTGCGTCCCTCTCTGTCGCATTCTCGACGACTCTGTTTCCATCTCGGTCTCCGTCTGTCTATTTATCTGGTGAATTTTCCGACTTTTTCCTTTCTTCAGCAGCAGTCTCATTCTCTGCACTGAGCACCGAAAGTTGCAAAAACTCATTTAAAAATAATTAAAACTTGTGCATAATTACCTCCATTATTGGCATTCGCCAAGGACGAAGAGAGCGATGACGATGGAGTCAACGAGGATTGCGATGACGATGTGGCTGCCGAAGAGGTAGCCTCCGCCGAGGCCGATGTCGATTGTAGACCCTGCGCTTGTCCGCTGTTCGATGTGGCCGTTGTCACTGTGGCTGTTGCACCAGAACCACTTCCACCACCACCAGCTCCGCCGCCTGATCCACTCGATATGTCAGTTGCCATTAAACCTTGTCCATTTTTCGCTCGTACCGATGAGTTGTGTAGCTTCGATAGATCCGTATTTGTGCTCTTGGCCGCTGTCACTTCAGAGGCCTCGTTGCCGACTAGAACTGTACATGGCGCCGACTGGGACCAATGGAGGACACCGGTGCCAGTCAACAGGATCAAAAGTAGGCAGAGCACTACCAATGCCGCAATGGCGCCGATACTAACGCAATGGGCCGAACAGCGTGCGGCCAGATCCTTGCGAAAGTTCATCGGCGCTGAGTAATGATGCGTGGGCAAACCGTTCATGGCGCTGCGCGGTGGCAACACCGGACCCATGCAACCTTGTGCGGTGCGCTCGTAACCGCCCTTTAGTGTGTCTTTTGTGGGTGTGGAACAGGCTGAGCCGCTCTTGAAATCGATGGGTGAGCCCTTGTTGATGTCTGCAAAACAAAAAGAAATATTATCAATTAAATTGTTTTCGCTTTGAGTGTTAAATTCACAGTGACTTTAATTTGCCCACCCCCCACTATCGGGGCGCCCCCGCCCATTGTCTGTGCTGCTTATCGCCGCATTGGGCACAAATTTCATTTGTATAAAAGGATTTGCACAAGGATAACAAACTGACATTCAACATAACCTCAAACAAACGACAAGGACCAGACAAAACCAAAACCAGGACCCCCAAAGCGCGAGAGGGAAAAAACCCCCACCAGAGGAAAAAAAAAACAGGGGAAAAAAGCCAAACGAATAAACGAATGACTGAAGTAAGTAAAGCAGGGAAAATGACCAGCGAGAATGACGTTGGCAAAATAGCAGACAACCCAACGGTAAAAAAAAAAAACAAGAAAAGAGACGACGACAATGCTTACTGCTCCTGCTCCTGCTGAACGGGTGTGTTGAAGTGAAAATAAAAAGGCAAAACGCCGCGCTGACAGGAGCCCCTGATGTAGAAGAGAAGCAAACGGTTTGCTGAAAGAGGTTACTAGCACCGTTGAGAGCAGCCCAAAAACCGGAATAACAGCAGAGCAAAGCATAAGTTCAAATCATTTGTTGATGCCATGATGATAATTCGACTATGTGACATGAAACAGGCCTTCTCTCTCCTCCTCCTGCTCTCATGGGGAAGATTTTCAAAAAAAAAATGACCAAAAGAAAGGGAGATAGATGAAAAATGTAAAGGATGTGTTGGTTCAATTCATGGAATGCAATGCCGTCACCCCTCCGCCCTCTTCGCCACCTCATCCAGTTAGCTTTAGTTGTCAATTGACTTCTTAGAGTAATCACCTTTAAAGACTAACCATATTTGATTTTAATAGTTGCAAACAAAAAACAAAAAATTGGTCAGTAAATGACATTTTAGCCTCAATCCAGATGGTGAACAATTTTGAGGTTAACAAACAAATAAAAAGTATACAACAACCACACAAAAGGTAGAAGGAGATCGCTTGGAGGACGAAAAATTGGGAATGAGAATGAACGCATGTTGCTATCAATGCCAGACTCGGTTACACATTCTGCGGTAGACAGACACAGACAAACATTTGTCGCATGTGGCATAAATGCGTGTGTGTGCCTCTCTCTCTCTCTCTATGTGTGTGTGTGTGTGTGTGTGTGCCGTATAAGTATATATGAAAATCGTTTCGTTTGCTGTGTGACAAACGTTCGCTTTTACGAAAAATTGTAGTAATTTCTACCCAAAACGACCCCACACATACACACAGAACCTCACACGTTATGTCCTTTCCTTCCCCCTTGATTCTCCTACTGAAATCCGCCGCCATTCGACAGGCAGAGAGAATCTGTATGCCAATGAGTAAATGTGAACCCATAAGAGCAGCATAGTTTGCGGGGGCAAACCCCAAAATGGATATGACCAAAAGCATTTGGATGGAACGAACGAATGAACGAGCGAGCGGAATGAATGTCTGCTGATGCTGCTCTGCTTCAATGATAGCGTGAATAATGTCTGCGTCATTTTTTATATATATGTATATATACATATATAAGTATGTACATGGGGGATATCTATATGCATGTGTTCAAGTGTGTGTTGTATTTTGTAAGATGTGAAAGTATGCGTGTATTAAAGATGCCCACTAAGACTAAGGGTATGTTAGATTTATTTAATGTCAAGATCTTGGCCATATGTGAGTCACTCTTAGTGTGTGAGTGTGTGTGTGTGTGTGGGAGAGGGAAAGCGAAGGTTGTTAAGAAAATGCATAAATGTCCAGAAAAGGGAAAAAAATGGAGATTCCACAATCCGGTAAAAGGTTAAACTGAAAGTCTGTTTGTCCCAAAGTTAGTTGCCTCGTTAAGGGGGCGTGTTTCTTTTGGGTTTTCAGAAAGAAAGAGAGAGAGAGAGAGCAAAGGAATGGGCCATTTTTATGACCAAAACGTGTGTCGACAGTAGGGGTTAGGAGGGTAGTCAGGGACCCTGCTAAAGGATATAGCAAGCTGCTCCTCTTTTTCTCACTCTTTATGTGTGTGTGTGTGTGTGTGAATAATTAACGAACGCATAATAGCAGTCAGTCGATGGTGTTGCTGCTCTGCCTGGGCCAATGACTGATATAAATTCACACAAGTTAATGGGCATTGCTTGGAAAGAGTGAGAAAGAAGGAGAGAGATAGAGAGATAGATGCCTTTAAAAAACTGAAAGTAGACGATACATATAACATCGGTGGAAGCATTCCCGATGACTTGATGGGATGAAAGTGCTATAGGATCATTAAACGTAATGGCAAACACGACAAAGTATGCCACGATAAATGGATAGAAATTAATGGATGGTAGCCATGGAATAAAAAAAAAAAACAAAAACAGTTTTGGTATTGAAAAGGAGAAGTGAAATTTCCATCAATGCAATAGATCACAAATATGTGTGTATGCCTCTTCCTTTATCTTAATGGCCAACCACAACGAGGCGCGCGCGCCTTAGCCATTTCAATTTGAATTGCCAAATTTTCACCATAGATAATCAAAATTGCTACAGATAATATGTCCATAAAAATACACTTGAACGAAATCGATTTATGTCGATTTCAAATCTTTCATTCAGTGAATCAGAATACATATCTAAAAACAAATCGTATAAATCCTTTTCGTTGCTTCACTTTGTAAACTTAAGCTTAACCAACGCCTGACTGACTCTAGCCAAGTGTAAAGGCTTTAGTTTTTCTATGGATCTGCTTTTTCAATACCAGGACCTTCACACACCCACACACACACACACATTGCATGCTTCGCTGCGTCTGAGTGTAGATTGGGCTCGAGATCGGGTGTTTGAAAGGCAGTTCGGTCGGTCGGTCTGTGTCTATGTCTATGTCTGGGATTCAATTGAGTTTGATAAATTTGTTGCCTAATTGCAATTAAATAGCATTTCAATGAACTTTTCTTACTTGGCCTTGCCCTTAGCCGACTATAAACATAAATTAGTGGCCATAAAAGTGGAAAGAAGTAAAACAAGGGAAGAAAAGACGGCTAGGCAGGGTAAAAATTGGGTTTTTGGAAGGGGGGATGGGTGGATATAAAATTTGTCGGCTTTATTAATTTTATGTAATTTTATATGCCTTGATATTTTATGTTAACCCTCACACTCCGTCAACCAACCCCCATCCACCATCTATATGTATATATATATACATATGTAAATACATAAATGTTTATAGGATGTGCATGCAAAAATGTTGTAACATTTTTAGCCTGACGGCCCGTAAGTAAGTAAAACGCTTAAATTAAAATAACAAAAACAATAAAAATAGTGTGGCCAAGGCAGCTGGCATTAATGTGAGTGTACATGTGTGTGTGTGTGTGTGGCGTGTGTATGTGTGTATATGTCAACCCCTCTGGGGCCACAAATATGGTGATGGCAACAAGCTGACGCAACAATCTTTACTGCTGGCCAACAACCTTCTTTTCTCATCCCTCCCCTCCCTTAATGCGTGATTTATGCTGCGTGCAATTTAACATTTTTAATAATATTAAAATTACAAATTTATATATATACACACTAAGAGAAAGAGAGAGGTTAGCATATGTCTGTGTGTGTGTGCGTATGTTGAAAGGTGTTTTAGTCCAATAAACACTAAGCAGAGAGGCGGCAAGCACTGAGCAAAAAGGCACCAGGGCAAGTGGCCTGGCTTGATTTCATTTTAATTGGCTTTCCAGACGACTGCCTTTTCTTTCACCACTCTACTCACACCAACACCTCCTCCTTCTCCCTCCTGTTTTGTCCCTCTTATTCTCATTCTATCGTTCAAATTAAGATGTGCTCTCGAAAGCAGGCTATGAAAATGCTTCAAGAAATACATATACATATAATTAAAAATTTTATCAAGTTTACCAAAGCCGCTAAAAGTTCAAGAGATTCTAACAGGTACACTCAGGGTGCCTCTCTCTCTCTCTCTATCCCAGTGTGTGTGTGTAAGTCTGTGGTCTAAAGGGAAATCTTTCGAGTTTATCCAAGTGGAATTTATATATTGTTGGCAAATGAAAATATATATATGTATGTATATGTATATTTATTATTCAAATTCATGTTCAAATCAATTTGTAACGTTAAATTGCTAAAATTGTGACTGCTACAAAATCATGAGATAACGAATTGGCAGCCAACGTGGGGCATCTGTTTATTTTTTTTAAGAATTTTGCGAGCTTTGTTTGTAAAAAGAGACTAAGTGTCAACTGATTGATAGGCCAAATATAGTAAAGATCACATTTCATTTGATTTTACTAATTGCTAAGAAATCAAAAGTCAATTTAAGCAAGTCGGAGGTGGTGCATATTGATGCGTTTGAATGTATTTGTGGCAAGTGTCTGAGTGCAAGTGTTAATTGGTCGACAGATCTTAAGCCAAGCAATGAAACAAAATCAATTAGATGTCTCAATTTCAAGAATTAAACGAATCGTAAGCAAGAACACAATTTCCTTTTGGGCAAGTTTAACTTTTGTAGGCCTTCTGGCCAAATGAATATGAGAGCTTGGCCTTTGCCTCAGCACTGAAGGACCGCCTAGAGACGTAGCCAGTCTTGGACTTCATCCCCCACCTCCTCTACCTATCATCAATTGTGTGTTAAGTACTTTTTGAGTAATTGCTTTTTAAGCAAAAGTTCCCTGTGAGCCTGACTAAAACCAATTTGCATAGCCGTTAATGAACATTTAATTTTTTGAACACTAAAAAAAAAACGGAGCCATAAAACAGAGTGAGAGAAAAAGAGTGGAAGAAAGGAACCGAAAAAGAGGCACTGGGTATTCCATTCCGTAACATCCTAACCAAAGCCAGGCGACGAAGCGTGCGACAATCAAATAAAAGTACATGAAAAACACATAAAGGAACATAAAGGGGTATTCAAGTTGGTTCTTTTTTTCTTTCGTTTTATTTTTTTTAATGGTAAAGCGCGACGATTGCTTGAAACAAACAGGTGTGTGAGAGGTGTGTGTGTGTGTGTGTGTGTGTAGATGGAGGGAGTTTGTTTGTAATAGGGGGTTGGGCGAGATGAGGAGGGAGAAGGAAGCTCCCGCCATGTTGGTAATGGAGTTTGCAAACAAACATGGCCGCCGGGGAAAAATCACATAATTTACACGTTTGCATTTAAGTATTAAGTGGGCAGGGGGGTCGTCGGTGGATTGGGTGGAAAAGTGTTTCGTTTACTTTTCCAACGTTTGTTTGCAAAGCTCAGCAATTGTTTGTATGTGCATGTGTGTGTGTGTGTGCGAGTGTGAAGGTATTTTTTAGGCATACACATACGAGAGAAAAACTCGCTTCTTGAATTTTATGTGCAGAGGAAGCAATTTTTGGGTCGACTTTATTGCCCCTGTTGTCGTTGTCATTGGTGGGTGGTGTGTGGATGAATGTTGGCTTGGCTAGGCTCAGTTTTGGGTGTTGATGTTGATTTTAAAGCGTTTAATGGCCTTGCCTCCCACCTTTCATGCTTTCTCGGTCTCGGTTGTTCGCTCTGTTTTTCATCCGCAAGAACAGAACCAAATTGAAAAGAAAACTCAACATAAGATGCAGCAACGAGAAGACCAAGAAGATATAAGTTTATATGTTTGTACAAAGTGTTGGGATTTGTGGAGATTTGTTTGAGGGAATTTGATGGGGTTGTTTTTTCGAGTCTCTCACTCTCATTCTTTGAAATATGAAAGGAAGTAGAGCCTAGCTGTCATAAAAAAAAAAAACTGAAGGGTAGGCCATGTGGAATGGTAAGGAAAAGGCTTATGATGGATTGACAATGTGAAGGCATGCCAAAAACGCGGTGGGATGGAAAATGGCACCCCACCACCCCACCGACACCACCACACACATGATGAGTAATGAGTAAGGGATAGTAGTGTACCCAGATGGTGTAAAGTGTCTAGACTTTATTACAAATCTTTAAAAATATTCTTAAATATGTGACCTACACTTGAAAATGAGAAACCAGACATATGGCGCCCAACGTCGAGCCTCCTCTCTCTTTCTCTAAATTGTTCATGGCATTAGCCACGCTGTCCATGTGGAGTTGAATACGAGATTTTTTTTAGCTTTTCACATATTAGTACGCTTAGCTCTTCTCTTCCAATTTAAACGCTCAACCGTAATTACAGCAAATTGGCCTGGACTGTGGGACCTTCATTCTCCTCCCCATTATTGTCTCCCCTTTCTCTGTGTGTGTGTTTGTGTATTTGGAGGCTTATAATCAAAAATTCCATTTAAAAACTTTAAACTCATTACTAAATGTTTAATGTGAGCTCATTTTGTGCTACAATAAATCAACAACAACAGCGGCAACAGCAAAGAAAATAAAAACGAAAGAAATTCAGCAATTTGTTAGGCGCGGAAAAGACAACACAGGAACACAGCAACAACAATCAAGGGAGAACTTTGGGATCGGGGTCGTTTCTTCTCTTCATTTTTTTTAGCTGTTGCTTTGGTTTTTGGGCGTTCTAACGATGCGGCAACCTGTCGACGTTGTGTTCACAACGACGACGACGACCCCAAAAAGGGTCGTAGCAATCCTTGTTGCCATATTGTTTCAAGCAGGCGGTGCACAACAGGCGGCCTTTCTGCGTAGCTCTAAAGCACTAATCAAGTGTGTATGTGTGTGTGTGTGTGTACACCTTTTGCGAAAAAAAGAAGCAAACAACTGCCTTCAAGTATGGCTTTTTCTGTGTCATTCTAAAGCAGCAAGGCATGAAGGGAGATAGAGAGAGAGAGAGCTAGAAAGTGAGGGCAAAAAACTTTCGGCACGATTTGCATGTAAATTAATTGCCTTTGCCGTGCGCCGTGTAGCCGTTCGCCTGTAGCTATGCAATGAGATTTTTTCTTAAGCAACCCTCAAGGCAGACAACGACTACGCCAACGACGACGACGCCGCCCACGAGATAAGTCGTATAAATTATAGCAATTTAATAAGTTTTAAATATACGCATCCGGTTGTCGGACTTGTTGTCTCTCTCAATCTCACTCTCTTTCTATCTCTTTTACAGTGTCTTTGGCCCCGAAAAAGTTTTTGAAGAAAATCTTTGCTGTAGCACCAGCAGCAGCAGCAGCAGAACAGAAAAGTTTTCTCAACTCAGACTTTGTGTCCGTCTTGAAGCTATAACTCAAGACAAAAATTGTTGCCGATTAAAATTGTCGGTTGGGCATTAATTTTATGTCACGATGCGCTTGCTTCTTCTTGCCCGACGTGCCGTGTGATAAGGTGGCGACTTCCACCAAAAGCTGAGAGCGAGAACGAGAGCAGGAGCGGGAGATGGCGTTGTCTGGTCGGACGGTGGGTTGAAACTGGGCGCCCAACGTGGGAGCCTTTTGACTGTTACAGGAGTTACTGAGCATTCTCTCTAAATGAGTTTATGCAAGTGTGAAAATAAGTCTTTTAATGGCCCTGTCCAGGCTGTCCCGGTGTGTTGGTGGGGAGAGAGAGAGAGAGCAAACGAAATGCCAGTTAATGAGTTGAAAGTGGAAAGGCACGTGGATTACAGTCCTTTGTTCCTGTTCCTGCTGCTGCTCTTTCCCCCTGTTGCTGCTTCTGTTGTTGGTTGGTCGGTTGGTTGGTTGGTTGGGTGGCGGTGAAAACAAAACTTAATTTGTTGTTGCAGGTGAGACGAATAAATTATTTGATAACAGTTTCAGTTCCCAAAATATATGCCCTCCCCCGTCCCTTCCTCACACACTTTCCGTTCCACCCCCTGCATTGCCCCAATGCCTTTGTCAGTCTATTGGCCGCAGGATAAATAAGATTTCACAAGCTTGTCCTTTGTTTGCCAATGTTCTAAAAAAGGAAAGGAGTTAGCCCAGCACCGGAAGGAACTTTAAATGGAGGGGCGCAGTTCAGCTTCAGCTCTTTTGCTCTTCATTTGACCGCTTAATATGCCTGGCTTAATAATCTGTCCATTTTCGGTTGTTTTCCGATCAAAAATATTGTTAGACAAATTCAATTTAATTAAAATCATAAAATTCCACATTTGCAATTTAGTTTCTCTCACTCTCCTTGTACTTTTGATTGTAGTTGTTGTACTCTGTGTATTTTGTGCATGTAATTACAAAGCAAAACTTTGGCAAATAATTTTTACAAAACGCAAAAACTTTTTCAATAACAAAAATTTCCAACAAAACGAACTGAAAACGAATCAGCAAGCGACAGAGAGAGTGAGAGAGAGATAGAGAGAGTGAGCGAGATAGAAATGAAGTAATACAGAGAAGAGAAATGGCAAAAGGACAAGGGACAGGCAGAGGCACATACAGAGCAATGCCAAAAGGCAACTGTAAAAAAGTTTGCAATAAAAACGCCAATGGCCAAACTCGACAAGGACATACACACACACACATATATACACACACAGAGTAAGGCGGCTACGTGAGCTGCCTTAGCAATGCAAATGTTTAATAAACTTTTTCAAATAAAAATTTATCTACGTTGACGTGCAATTTTTAGACCAATTAAACTGCTGCTCACTGGACAATGCAAGTGGGAAAGGGTCAGGGAATCAGGTGGGACAGAGTGGGCGTGGATGGGGGGAGGCAGCCGAGTCAAATGGAGGTAAAGAACAAAGTATTGCCATTTTGCTACGTGTCCTCATGGGTCTCTTTTTGTCTATCGTCCTGTTAATGGCTGGTTCTGTATGTCTGTGTGTGGTTGTGTGTGTGTGTATTCGCTCGCGGACATTTGTGTTCTGTATTTGGTTAGGGATTCCCCTCTGCTTTCCCCCAACCCACTGCCTTTTTGCTCTCTCTCTCTCTCTCTCTCTCGTGTAAAACTTCACACCGTTGAACGTGTAAATTTTTGTTTAATTACACGCATGGATTTTCCTTAACTTTACGTATTTCCGGTTTCAAATTTAATTAGCTTGATATGCATTTTTTTTTGTTTGTTTCTTCTTGTTGTTTGTTAAATATATATATATATACATTTTTTTATGCTGTGGGCAACTAATAACAATAATTGCGATAAAGCCAGCATTAAATTTATGGCAATAAATAAGCAGAGACACACACACTCACACGCATATGTATTTGTATATATTTTAATTATGCATTTAAATAAAATGTTTGCCAGCTTGTTTGTTGTTGTTGTTGTCGTTGGTTAAAGGAAGCGGCAGCAAGAGGACGATTCAGAGGCCGGAAGGCAGCAGCAGCAGCAGCGGCAGCGGCAGGTGTAGGAGAAACAACAACAAAAAATGAGAATAAAAAAAGAGGTAAAAATGCCTTTTGTTTTCAATTTAATGAACTGTAAAGCTTGGCCATATTTATTGCATGCATTTATTGTTGTTGTTGTCGTTGTTGTTGTTGCTGCTGGCTTTTTATGATGTTTGATACCCTGTGAAAATGAAAGCATTTCTTTTTGCATCGTATACAGCAATAAATGTCTCTATTTACAGTTAGTTACTGGACTCAAACGAACTAATTTTCCACTATTGGCCACTAGGTGGCGCTAGTTGAAAACATTAAATTGTCTAGAGCGTATTACTAGGTCGGCCTTATTATTCAGTTCATGTTTGTTTGATCACTTTTAGTGCATTTAATTTAAATTACTGCACATGTTGGTTTTATTTATTTTTTGTTTATGATTATATTGATAATATTTAATTGAAATTAATTATTTTTAACGTATTTTTTTTGTTTTATGTTTTCATTAGTTAGTTGTTCGGTTCGGTCTACCTGCCAATTGCCATTTTAGAATACAAGAAATTATAGCAACAAAATTCTCGCCTGGCCTTGTTAAGGGCGATTAATTAAAAACAGTTTTCAATTTGTTTTTGTTTGTATTTTCTTGTCACTTTGTTGGGTTTTTGTTGTGTTTTTGTTGTGTTTTTGTTGGGTTTTTTTTTTCGGTTGAAGCAAATTGAATTAATTGGCTTCTGACCGAATCAACCGACCAACAAAGGAATTTCGCATTTCATTTGGCCATGTCAAGTTGTGTGTTTCAGACATCACCTCAGCTGTCAATTGTGTGTGTGTCTGTGAGTTTTTCCTTCTCCAATGTATATGTATATAGGTATATGCATGCACACATACAAGTATGTATGTACATATACATATACACTTCGTTGTGTTCAATCATTAAACGGCAGCTGAGAACGAGCCAACACACACGGACATCAATTATTGTCTCATAAAAAGTAATTTATATTAAAATCAAACCGCTTATAATTTCATTATGTTGATATAAAATATGGCAAAAAGGGGAGGGGAGCAGGAGCAGGAGCAATTGATGGGTCTGGTCACTAGTGCCGAAATGTGCGCTGGGCCATTAAAGTTTGTGTAATAAAGTTTTTTGTGTTAATTAACGCATACAGCCGCAAAAACGCATCAACTGTGAATGGAGGAGGAGGGTGGCGGGTGGGGAGAAGACGGAGAACAAGCGTCGTTTGCAGAAAAAGCGTGAAATTTGGCATGGGCATGAAACGCGGGGGTGGGGTAAGGGTGGTATGAACTGTGCAATATTTAAATTCAATTGCATACTTTTGAGCGCACTCGCTTGTTTGCCCTGGCCACATGGCGCATACTTAATGAACCATGCGTTCGCTTGTTTCACTTGCATATTTTATTTGCTCTCTTTTTTTTAACCCCACCTATTACAGTTGTTGTTGTTGTTGCTGCTGCTGTCAGGTATAAAATACCTGCATAAAAATAACAACGCGTTGCTCATTTTTATTGTTGTTGCCGCTGCTGTTGCTGCTTTTTGCATGTTGTTGACTAATAAAAATAATCCAAGATGGAAAAAAATTGGTTTTCCATTATATTTAATAAAGTTAACAGAGTGAAGAGAACACACACACACACAGACACACACACACACATGAGAAAAAAGGCAATTTCATGGGAAATCTGTGCAAGTGCATGTAAAACTATGCCAAGAGTGGCCCCCCCGTTCCTCATCCGTTGGGAGTGTGTGAAATTGGTAATTGTCTGGCCTAGTGTAGGCAGAGTGAGATGAGGTCAATTTGAGGTTGAGTGAAACAAGAACTAAAAACAAACGGTAAAAAAGGCCGAAATGCCCTTGCAATACAAATTATTTTCCATTCATATTTCAAAAGCCGTTCAGAAAAATAGGCAAACACTTCTCTGTGGCCCATCGAGTCAAATGAGGTGTGATTGCACAACTAACGGTTATTAACTTTTAACGTATAAATAATTGAACTGGCAAATATCCTTTCGACTGACCTAAGTATTAAAATTTTAATCGGCATTGGCACGCAAATATCATTCTTCTTTAGTTAAAGTAACTTAAATTTCGGAAAAAAAATGCAATTGCTATCTATAATGCATCTCCGTTCTTTTTTTGCCCGTCTCTATTTTCGTAATGAAAGTAAACAAATTGTGTTTTGTTTACTTTTAATTTTTTTGCAACTCTATTGAATTTGAATTTTTTTGATAGTTTAAACCACACACACACGCACACACACACAAACACATGTAGAATTGTTGTAAATTAAATAGATTAAAAGTGATTAAAATTGTCATTAACATTTTGTTGGGTCATTTCCAGGCATCGTTTGTTTTTACCTCTTTTGTTGTTGTTGTTTTTTTTAGGGGATTTTGCAATTGTCAATTAATATTACTTTAATGTTATTGGCCATAATTGTCATGTTTTGTTGGTTGCATACGGAATGCTCTTACCAAAAAGTGGAGAACATTTACATGATGGTTAAGTTCTCTTGCATTACATTGGATTGTTGTGGTATAGAGTATAGAGAGTTCGGTTTGACTATGAAATCTTTTGGGGTCTAAAACGTGTCGTTATTATTATGAATATTTATACATTTTGTTGCCATTTTCATGGCATTTAATTGTTTTAATGGCCATTAAAAATGCAAAAAATGGATTTGACATTAATATAAGTAATATTTTCCTATTCTTTCCCCTTTTTTTTTGTTTTAATTTTATTTTAGCCTTTTTTGTTGTTGTTATTGTTGGTTTATCTAATTGTTATGCAAATTAAATTATATGAAAAATTTTTGTGATTTTGTTTAAATTTTCAAAATCTAATTGCTTTTGTCAGGGTCGACAGAGAAAGAGAGAGCGAGAGATAGAGAAATAAATTAATGTTAAATTATTAACTAATAGAGAGACTGTGCGAAAATGATGACAATTTATTTTTCATAGGAACAAATGAAGGGGGTTTTGAGAGTGCCGGGGGAGAGAGAATTATGGGTGGGTGACCCCAATAAAATCAAACCAAAATTTATGGCACATTAACTGGGCATTAATATTTATGATCATCATTTGGCAAGCATAACGAACGGACGGACAGACGGACAGACGAACTGACGGACGGGTTATGAAACTCAAAACCAATTTTGATCCGGGGCATTAGGACTTACGATACGATTTATCCGTTATTAAAGACACTTGATACGTACCTGGAATGAGAAGAAGACGAAATGGCAAATGTTTAGTAAAAGCAAGAAAAATGCATTTGGTAACAAAAAATTAAATGAAATGGAAACGTACAACTAAATTGTATAATAAACCATCCACCCATCCACAAGATAGATGAGGAGTAAGGAACGGGAAGGGTGGGGAAGGGACTTGCATTTCATGACCTTTTCTGGCTGCACTTTAAAATCCATTAAAAGTGCCGCCCTGCCATGTTTTTGGGCTGTTAATTTTATCAAAGCTACTGAAGTTGCTGCAGACAGACCAAAAAATATGTGAACAATTTTCCGGGAATGGGTTTGGGAATGCGCAATATGGAGGGGAGGGAGATTGGTCTGGTCTGGTCTGGGCTGGGTTGGCCTGGTATGGTCTGGTTGGAGGTATGAATGTGACCATGACTCGCATCTGTGTGGATGCCATTGCCAAGAGCACAAAACGGGAACCGGGCTACAATTTATTATATTAAGTATTAATGTTGGCCCTGTGCTATGACATGGTTGCACTGTCCGATATGTGTGTGTGTGTGTGTGTGTGAGTGTATATATATGCATAATCCGAAAGCCAAAAGTAATTATATTAAGTAATTGATGAATTTGCCTTTTTCCCGCGTTTCGTTCGCCCAAAGGCTCAAAGGACCATCACCAGACGCAGACAGAGCGAGAGATACATGTTTGAGTCACTGAAAGGGAAGGGAGAGAGTCAACTGGGAGTGAATGGCAGACAAATGGTCACAGACAGCGGGATATAGATAGAATAGTTCAGTTCAGTTCGGTTCGGCTCAGTTCATCTCAGAATGAACGGGGCAAATAAAATTTAATAAAGCTGGCAAATAAAAATTTATCGCATGTGATTTTAGGCTCATTGTGCGACGCCGTTTACCGCCATGGCCAACATGGCTGACAATGACCAACCGAAATTCCTTTTCTTCTCTTTTTTGATGGACGTCAATTTCCGGACGAAAGGACTAAGCTTTAAGAGTGCCTTCTGCCTTCACTGCGCTCCGCATTGTTCCGCCTTTTTTTGTGAGATTTATATAAGCAGATTTTAAATTTGATGGAAATAAATGACACCCATACAATATATACTTATATATATATTGAGGGGATTTCTAGTGGGGCTACACTCTGTTTATTTTGTTCAATTCCTTATGGAGAGCTCTATTAATATCCTTTACAGTAACAAATTGCATATCGACAACATCCTTTAGAGGCCAGGCGCGAATGTTCATTGTGGCAAAATGTACTCGAAAAATCTCATTAAGAGTATTGAATTTCCTTGGTTTTTGATAATGTTGAAATGTTTATGGTCAGTTATCGGTATAATAAATGTATATATATATAATATCTTCACATCTCTCTCTCTCTTTCTCATTTTGTATCTCTCTTTCTAAGACGTTATAACAGTTAAGTGATTTTGTTTGGGAGCAGCAATTGGAAACTTTTGAATTTATTGTGGCAAAACTTTAAGCGAAAACCGATAGCCAAAGTTTATTACTCAATTACAAAACCATCAAAATGAGAATGAGAAACGAAAACGAAACGAAATGAAACAAAATGAAACGAAAAAGCAGCACCAGCAGAAGAAGAAGACGCCCAATGTTTGGGTAGTAAAGAGAAATCCGAAAGATAAATGAAATTGATAAGCGCGTAATTTATGTTTGGATTTCGTTTTATTCTGTCATTAACGCCAAGTTTGCTTCGTTTGGCTGCTCGATAGAGGGCAAGAGTGTAGATGATGGTTGGGTGGTGGTGGTTGGTCGAGTGGGTTTTGGTCGATTGGTTGTTTCTCGTACGTATACTTGGTCCTGTTCCCCCCAACCCGCTTGTGCTTTGTATTTGAGTTTCGCACACGCGAAAAGTTGGTCAAGGCAATACAATACGATGGCAGAGAGCGGTATAGGGCAAATGAAGCTGACAGGGTAAAAGAAATAGTGAGCAAAAGTCTCAAGACTTTGAGTTGACAGCTTCTCATCAATTGACTTGATTTGACTTGACTTGAGTTGACTTGACTTGAGTTGAGTTGAAGTTGGATTGCTTTCTATTGAGTTGGGTTTGATTTCCAATCCCAAAAATAGCTCAATTTGTGGCCTTTTGTTTTCAAAGCCTTCTCTGCTTCCACACTCGCACACACACACACACATACATACCATCTTCATTCTTTTTCGACCTCTTCGTTGTGGGCTCTATGGGCTATTGAAAAACTCACACATAATCGATCAGCAAAAGCCAATCCTAAAAACCATTAAATGACATTTTTGTTCCTATCCCACTGAAGCTTGGAATTTTCGCATTATAATGGGGACGATTGTCACGCCCGCATACACACACACACACACACACACACACACACACACACACACACACACACACACAGTGATACAAACATATACATATATAGCAGAGCATTATGCATACATAATTTTGGAAACGAAAAGCCAGGTGCATATAATGAAAAATTGAAACATGAAAATTGTCAAAAACAGCGAACACAAGAGGAACTCTGGTGGGAAGGGGCTGCTGGGAAGTGGTTGGGGTGGTGGAGGGGTGGGTGGTCGAGGTATGTGGTGTGGACGAGCACATTACCTGTCAGGCCTGGGCCGGAAATGAAATTTTTGCAATGGATAGCAATGAATGAAGCAAAGGGGTTGGGAGTGATTGCGAGTAGACTATGAATGGGTGGGCGGTGGGTGGTGGGTGAAGGACTAACCACATACATCAATGCATTTATGGGTGCCAAGGTGGTGATGGTGGCGGTGGTGGGGGGCTGCGGTGTTGTAGGTCGCAATGACTGGCAATTTGGACAATTTGTGTTATGCAATAAAAATGACGTCAAATTCAAATTTGTTATACACATAAATTGTCCGAATGTTAGACCAAGCTAATTGTTAAATGTATAATAGATCGAAATGAGAGAGAAACCGTTATACACAGGACACTTTTCTGCAGTCCGATTAACAAGTGTTATACATCGCACACAACTTCAGGGATGGATGTATGGGTTAGCTGCCCAATTTTGCAATGCCTTCCTAATAAATTTGAGGCTGGTTCGGTCCATCCACACCGCCCTCAGTTGATGGACATTTAATTAATTTTCTGATAAGCGGCTAAGAGTTATAGAAAAAGCCGGAAGTTAATTGAAAATGATGGGCTATAAATTTGAAACGAAAATGTAATTGTTTGTGAAATGTAGCATACATTTGCCGGTACATGATGCGCTCCTCTTCACGCTTTTTTGCTTCCCCATGTCTTTTTTTCGGCCATCAAAAAAAAAAAGAAGAAAAAATGAAACGAAATGGAAAAGCGGCTATGAGAGAAGATAAAGATGGCAAAAACCACCCTCATTTTCCAAAATGAAATTCATTAGCGTCACGTCTCGGCTTAGGTTTTCACTTTTCTGTTAACACCTGTCCTCACCTTCAAGCACCCACCCACCACCCAATCCATACCACATGATTTGATGGCGTAAGAAGTCTGAAGTGGGCAAAGGAAAAAGCATCCACTAAATCAATTCAATTCAATTACAAAACGTTTTCACCTCAGTCATCCACCCCCCTCCCCCACACAGCGCTCCAGCAGCATTATTTGCTTCAAGTCCAATTAGCTGGGTAACGCATTTTAGGCTGGAAAGAAAAATATCAGCGGCTTAAAGCCTGATTGGATTGCGGTATGGCCACAAGAGGTTGGAGGAGTTTTTTTCCTCTTCTTTTTGTTGTTGTTGCTCCCTCTCAACTGATAATTAAACTTGGCCCCAGCTGAGACATGGACTAAACTAGCAGCAACAACAACAACACTAACATCAAAATGCCATAAATTCATGTTACTATGACGAAAGATTTAGTACCCTTAAAAGAGGTAAACCAATTCCCATTTCTCGTCTATTCTCATGAAAACAAATACATAATCAGAACAAGGATTTCACAGAAATAGTCCTAATATACCCATTGAAGTTATATAGTTACAGGGTATGGAAACCAAAACATAGAGATAGAGAGAGAGAGAAACGAGGAAGCTGCTGAGGGGTAAACATTTCATCCATAATAAATCTTTTCTTTCGTTTAAGTAATTTCAATTTCATTTCCAGTTTCAGTTTGGGTTTTATTTGGGTTTTTTCCAATTCATACACACACACACACACACATACTTACACACACACACCGAAGTAATTAGGAGGCAATTTTTTCACGTATTTTAATTAAAACGGATTTTCTTTCTTTCTCTCATTTTATGCTTTATTTATTTTCGCGCCAGCTTCCTTTTGATTTCTTTCCATTCATTCTTTTTTTTCTCCATTTTGGAGTTATTTTTTTTTTGCGTTTGTGGTAATTAAAATGACATTATTCAAAAGTTACAATTGGTAGCAACAAGAAGAAAAGTCTAAAAAAAATAAGAAAAGGGTCGATAGGTGGGCTGGCAGTTGGCGCGTGACTCTAGATAGGCGTTTATTACTCTCTCAATGTCAAAAAAGCGGACTATCTGAGATGTAAAGAAGGCACGAGGCCGAATGGAAACCCTTTTTCCCGGCACACGTTTCCTGACATTTCTTCTCCTTTCCATTTTTTCGTCGTTTTTTTTTTCCTGGAGGGGCCTGCCTAAGAAAAGGTAGGTAATATGTAAGGCAAAAGTCTTTTGAGGTTAGGTAAGAAATCAAAAAACGATTAGTCTAAGATTTAGGTTGGGTTTGGGTTTGGGTTTGGGTTGCGGTGGATTGTGGGCGTGTGTTTCGGTGGAGCGGGGGGTGCCCTCCATGCATTAAGTGAAAATGTGAGAAAATGTCACGCGAGTTTTTCTCTTCTAGCCTTAAATTTTTGTTGTCGTTGTCACTGAGGGTCGTTAATTTCTAGTTTCCATTTTGACCGCAGAAGCCGCATTTAATCCAGTATCGGCCAAAACTCTTTTGTCAAACTGCGCTCAATAAACTTTTGTCTAGCCTAGAAATCCATTAACGCGTTCAATAGACGTGATCGATTTTGCGGAGAAAGCGGGGACAGGGGCAAAAAATCAACAACAACTCAGTGAAGTATGCACAACAATTTACACTCTTCAGTTTGATGGAGCAGCAATTGCAGGAAAATGAATTGAGGGTGGGAAGTTGCAGCGAACGCCAACTACTATTTTTAATCACTTCAACAGTTTTTTGTTTATTCCCTTTTTTTTTTGGTTTTTGTTCTCTGTGTTATTGTCTACGGTCTAAAAGAGTCAACACACAATGACAACATTTAATAGATTGCCATACACTGCGCTGAGAGAGACGGAGACGGAGAACCGCAGGACCCAGGGTAAGGGACCAACTCACAGTTTGGCATAGAAAAATGCCTAGAAAAAAGTAAACAAATAGAGATAAAGAGAGAGAGAGAGGGAAGGAGTCACTGGGAGTTGATAGACAAAAGGTCTCCACGTCGTTTTTTTCTCGGTTTTGTGTGCCCAGAACCAACATAGAATAAGAAAAAAGAAAGAAGGGGAACAAGGGGTTAACTGTTCTATGAGTCACTGGAATGAATGACTTTTTGTCCGTCGGGGGTAGATCCCCCATTTATAAAGATATTTCTGATTTTGTGTTGCCGATAAGCATGAAAGAAGTTGCAAATCCCCTTCGTTTCGCTCACTTACTTGCCGCATAGCGATGAGGGGAGAGATTGTTTGGTATTTTTGCAAGAAAGAGTACTCAAAAAAGAAGGGTATTGTCACTTTTGCATGAAGCAAGCAACATCCTTTCAACTGACTGAACTCGGCTCTTCCTTCCCTGTCGATCTTTATGTGATCTCTTTGTAGCGCATAAGCACTTCGTTGTGGTGACTTTAGTTTCCGGTTCCCACTATACTTAGTTGTTTTTTTTCTTCGTTGTAAAAAGACATTTAACGGCATTCTTTAACACATTTCGCATGCGTCATCATTGTGTATAAGCTTTCCGTGTCGTGCGTGGTTCCAAGTGTTACACATTTGCATTTGACGTGCTTCCTTCATAATCCTTCGCTTGTTGCAAAAATAGTTTTGCCTTTTCATTCGTTGAGTAAAATTGCGCAGTTTTTCTTTATTCTTTGTTGTTTGTGTGTGTGTTTATGTGTGCTCTGTTTTTCTTTTGCATTCCGTTTTTGTTTTTTTTTTGTTCGTTTACTGTTGCGTGGCATTTTTAGACGCTGCTTATAATTGCTCCATTAAAATTTGTTTATGGCCAAAGTTTATATGCCTTGACAAGCAGCAGCAGCAGCAGCTAAAGTAGAAGTTGCAGAAGGAGTCCCCGACTTCTCCACCCTCCTCCCCCAAAGTAGTTGTTCGTGTGAGTGAATGAGTTGCTTTCTAGTAATTAGAATGTCAAAAAGTTTTCTAGTTGGAGTGCTATTTTTAGGTGGCAAGCAGGGCAAAAAATAACAACAAAAAAGAAGAAAAAAAATAACAAAATCAAAGTTGTAACAAAAATTTCCATACTGATTTCGATATGAGAGAGGAGCTATGCAAATTGCAATTTTATAAAATGGCACAGCATGCTATAGTCAGAGACCATTAATGGTAGTTCTATACATATGTATATATAACTTTAACTTGATTTCTGAATATATATTAATGTGAAGAAAATTCTTTGGCCAAATCTCTTTTTGGCTTTTGCTTAACTCTGGCAGTTTCTCGTTTGTCATTTTTCACTTTCATTAAAGTAAATGAAGTAAGTAAGTCGTCTCGCCGACTTAGGTATACCATACACCAGTAAAACAAATATTTCAAATTTGTTATAACAAATGCATTTGCCTATTTTAAAAAAGTTCTGTTCACATGCTTTTTACAAGCATATCTTAGTATCTCACTCACTCATGCATTTGAGCACCCTAGCGCCCCCACCCGGCAACGGCCAACTCCGGCCTTATGGAAAAACGGTTTTATGCATAACTTGGCTATTTTTTGTTCGATTTTGATCAAATTTGGTATTTTGCTGGATATTAGTATCAATTTCAAGTGTGCCAAATTTGATTCCACAAGGTGAAAAATTACGGGAGATAATCGAGTTTTTAAAATTTCGGGGGCGGATAGGGGCGTGGCAAAATCTGTATAATTACAAAATGATTTACATTTACTAAGCAAATATACATACTAAATATGGTGTCTCTAGCTACAATAGTTTTTGAGATAAACGTTTTTTTTTGAATTGCGGGGGCGGAAAGGGGCGTGGCAAAAATTTGAAACAAACTCGATCACTCTACATACTACACGAGCCTACATTCTAAATTTGGTGGCTCTATCTCTTATAGTCTCCGAGATCTAGGCGTTCATACGGACGGACAGACGGACGGACGGACGGACGGACGGACGGACGGACGGACAGACGGACGGACAGACGGACATGGCTAGATCGACTCGGCTGTTGATACTGATCAAGAATATATATACTTTATGGGGTCGGAAAAGCTTCCTTCTGCCTGTTACATACATTTTGGCGACTTTAATATACCATTTCACCCTATGGGTGTATGGTATAAAAACTCAACCAAAGGAGGAGAGTGTGAGAGAGGGAGAGGGGGGGGAGGGCAGAGAGTAAGAGAGATCGCATCATTTGTTAGATGACTCATGCAAAAAGCGTCTTTCACTCATCAATTGGCAAAGGTCAATGAAGGTTAGTCCTGCTCTTGTGGTCCTTTCTAATGGAGTTTTATATTTGTGAGCTCTGCCTAAAAGCATGCTGTAATATTTTCTACCTTTTTTCTCTTTCCTTTTGAATGGAACTGAGGGCAAAACGAAATTTAATATCATCATCATCATTGCCATCATCGTTGGGCCGTGCATTTGCACTAAAAGGTTTTCACGACGCTTTTAATTACACTTTAAACAATAGCCTGCACGCACAGCCACGCCCCTTAAGGCATACATCGCCCCTGTTCATTGCCATCACTTGGAGCTCTCTCTGTCATCCTCTTCTTTACCAATCCTTTTCCTTGTCCTTCTTGGCTCCATTCCTGGTCGAAGCATTTGAAAAAAAATTGCTAGCGTTTGCCATTTGCGCTTGATTAAATTCTAATTATAAAGCGTGCGTATTTTCTTCTTCTTCTATACCATTTTTCGCTTCTCCTCTTTCCGTTTTAGCCTTTCTCCTTTTCCTGTGTTCCCTTTTTTTGTGTGTGTGCTAGCTGTTTGCTTTTTGTTTACCATTTTCCTTGATTTTTACGACTTTTTAATGATTTCTCGGCCAGTCACTCATTTTGCCACCATCGCGTGCGCCTTTTCTGACCCCGTCCCATCAAATTTACCCAATTTTTCCTCTTCTCTTGACTTTTTGGGGTTCGCTTCAGTTAAGTTTAGCTCCGTTTCGTTTCGTTCAGTTCAGTTTTGGTTTGATTTTCTACGTTCGGTTTCTGGTTCGGTTCGGTAATTTGCTTTTGGCCGCTCCCTCAATTTTGTTTACTGCTAATGCGACTTTTAACGCTGATTAATGTTGTTTTTGTTACCTGTCGAAAACTCTCTCTCTCTCTCTCTCTCTCTCTCTCTCTCTCTCTCTCTCTGTGTGTGGGGGGGAGGAGGTTAGGCGAGAAAAAACACTAAAGTTTCCATTTACCAACCGCAATTCAACAGAAAAAAATATACGCTTTTTCGGTAATGGACAGAATGAGGAGGGAGTTGGAGGAGGTGGCTGGAGGGTCAACTACCATGTCACATGTCTATGAAATTAACACTTCAAGAATTTGCCTTTATCCTTTTTTTCTCTGGTTTGCTGTTTGTTTAATTAAAACCAACAATGGCAAGGCAATAATTTGTTTGACAGCTGCAAAATGCAAACATTTCCGAAACAAAATTGAAATTTATGCAAAAGCAAAAGAGACAGAGATACTCTCTATGAGCAAGAGAGAAAGCGGGAGAGGGCAAACAAGGCAAAGAATGACATGCAGGCAAATTGAATTAAGTGAAGCAGTTGAATATTCAAGTAATATTCTCCAATTTTAATATGAATCAAATTTAGTGGATGAAAATTTAATATTTAACTAAATTTCACGGCTCATTTTGCAGTGTTAACATAAAATTGCATATATATAAAATTGAATATGTACATATATATAGATATATATAAATATGTCTGCACGTATATAAAATGTTTGTACTAGTTTTTAATAGCGTCAATTTTGTTTTAAAGCGGATTATAAAAGCCAAATTATTACATTTTCCCTGTCATAATTTTAATTAGTAAGGCATTTTATCTATTGCCTACTTTTTTGGGCCAGCCATACCTATACACATGCATACATACATATGTGTGTGTTTGTGTGCATGTGCAGGTATATATACTTAAATTTTAAAGCTTGTTGTTTATATAAGCCTGAGGGAACACAAAACAGAAAGAGATAGACTAAGAGACAGAGAGACGCATATGCATATGCATATAAATGATGAAACTGGGTAAATTTCGAGAAAGAGTATGAGCCAAAGTCTATGTAAATGTGTGCGCGTGTGTGTCTGTGTGAATTTAATTGATGGCCAGCTTGCATTTAAATGCCATTGCAAAATAGATATTAATCAATTTTTGGATTATTTATTGGTGCATGTTAGCCAAAGACAAAGCGAAAGATATCGCAGACAGATGAGATAAATCTAAAGCCAAACCATTGAATAGATTCGGCGTATTTTTGGTTATTCCACATAACTGACTGTCAAAAATTACATTTAATACAACGCCATTTAAAGTGCCAAATTCTATTAAATTCCAATTGAAATGAATTACATTTAGTAGTTCGATATCAAGTAAAATCTTTGACATATATTTTCTCAGTGCAAAAAACGATAGGAAAAGTATTTGGTAACTAGAGCAAGTGCATTTGCCCAACAAGGCTATTAGGAGGAAGGAAAAAAAGAAACGTTAGCTGGCAATGTATGGCTAATGTGCATTTTACTCACACACACACATACATAGAGAGAGTTTTTCAGTTTTCCCATCATTTTTTTCCATAATTTTTTGTTGCGGGGTGGTGGTGGTGGATATAAAGCGAAATACCCAAGAGCATTTTTGGATCGTTCCATCCGCCATCCGCGCTCTTCTTCTACTAAACAACTGGCACTTCACACGCTCAACGATTTTTGATTTGGCAGCTCGTTTGGCAAAAGTGCACAACATTTTGAAGGCTTCGCCTTCGTTTGGCGCATTTTGCAAGTGATTTTATGCATATTTCATGGCATACTTTTGAGCGCTATTAAGAGCTTAGGCAAACCCGTCAGCTTTCCTCGCATTCTCTTTCTCTCTGTCTCTCTTTTTATCTATGCTTCACAACACAAAACAACTTGATTCATTCATTCATTTATAATGATGACTATTTGGCGAAAAAGTCTTTTAGAGAGTTAGGCAAAAACTTTTTAAAGTATTTTGTCAACTCGATTAGCATAAACCCCCAACTAGAGTATCATAATCAAATTTACCCATTTGACACTAAACTTTCGGCATTACAGCATCAAAGCGCCAAAGGGTATGGAGATTCTACTTTACCCATGAAATTGAGTTACTCAATTAGAAATTGTGCGTCTACATTCAATATGCCATCGAGTAGAAGCAGCAGAATGCAAATTTTGTGGCAAGACAAGATAAGGGAAGAGAAGGGGATGAACGGAAAGGGAATTGAGTTTATCATATATGAGAGAGAAAGGGCTGTGTTGTCGTTCAAATTAATTTTCAAGTCCTAGATACCCCTAAAAGCATGCTACACATATAAAATGTTTTGGCCACAAAACGCAGACACACACACATAGAGAGAGGAGCCAAACCCATAACCATAAACCGATCTAAGACCGCAAGTCTTGAGCGAGTATATATATATGTGTGTGCGTGTGTGTGTGTGTATGTCATGCTTACCAAACGCTTTTCTCAATGATACAGCACAAATTTCTATGGAATTTTTTAGTATTTTACAGAGAAATGCATTTATATTGGTTTTTCGTTCCTATAAATCCCACACCCAATTCCTTTCCCTATTGCTCTGCCCTTTACTTACTCCTTCCTAACAGTTGTCTGCCCCTTTCTTTGTGTGTCTGTATGTGTGTGTGTGTGTGTGTGTTAAGCTCATTAAAGTCCGGCTGCCCCAATGTTTTTGGCAGCCTTAATTTGGCTTTGCATATGAAAACCAAACACAAAAATAGAAACGATACAAAAAAAGACAATAAGAACACAAATTTAGAAATAGAGGGAGAGAGAGAGATCAAGAGAGAGGGAGAGCGAGAGAGAGAGAAAGAGTGCAAAAGATATACGCAAATTGTTGCATTGTCTCTAGTTTTGGCTTTGCTCCCAAAAAGCCAAGCAAATAGGCCATAAATTCATATTTTATTGCCTTGTCTGGCAATTTTAGTTCTGGCCATTGACTCTCGCTCTCGAATACTCTTGCCCAAATATTGAAGCAGAAATGCACAACATTTTTTGGGTGGTAGTGGGGGGCAGGGTGGTGATAGACTCGGTTATTGGGAACCATGGTCAGGATGGTTTGTTGGCTGGACAAGAAGCAGGAGCAAAAGAAGCTGCTCTAGAATGTCTCTGCCTTTTGTTGACAATGCAGACTTTTGGCATTATGTGCATTATGTGATTGCATATTTTCAGGTGGCTTCGGAAAATGCCAAAAATAACAATACCAACAACAATAGCAACAACAACAACGACAATAACATGAACAAAAACAATGGCAAAATCAAACATTTTCACACTCCTTCTCTTGGGCAAATCAATTTGCTAAGATTTTGTGCATAAAGAAGGCAACAAGCAAGAAGTGACAAGTGATTTGGAGAAATGTTGATTTGTCATAGGGCCAGTTAAAACAAATGAACTCTTAAAATACCTTAAAAACGATTAATTGATTATTAAATGAAATGTACAACCAATTAGAGTTTTCTTGTGCAACTAATAAGCTCAATTATAGTCAAGTTTATATCTTTTCTATATAGCAGAATAATTTTCAGTTTATGTTTAAATCAATCCAAAACTCAACTAAACTAAACTAATAAAACATAAAACAAAGGATTTACTTATTTATGAAAATGCTGTAAAATTAAATAAACGATTCTGTATATCAAAATGTTGAAAATATAAATTTGAAAATTTCGTTAGATGGGTTGTGTGTGTGTGTATGTTAGGGCTTTTATTATGCATATTTAACTAATCTAAAACTCACAACTAATGCAACGGATTAAAAAGCCACATGATTTTTTCACACCCACAATGGCAAATAGAAACAAAAGACTAGGCAATAATAAAACGCAACAATGATGATGACAATGATGATTATGATGAGGGATACGATGATGAAATTTAACGCGCTTTTTAAACCAAACAAAAGCAAATTGCAAAATGCAATGCATACACACACACACACACACATCCCTTCTGATGCATGCATGCATACTAATTATGAGAATGCATCGCACATTTAAGCAAATATAAACAAAATGTTAATGACAAGCCAACGTAGGACAAAAAGACCGACACACACAGAGACAGGGAGAGAGACAGTCAGCGAGACAGACAGACAAACTCAGATTCAGACTCAGACTCAGATTCAGAGACAGACTGAGACTGAGGAGCGAAGTGGCATGTAAATGTTGCACATCGAAGAAAACGGCACGTGACTGCCAGAAGGGAAGTTGTAGCAAAACTTGTGACCGAGCACGAGAACATTTTAAAGGCGTTGATGAACTGCAGCCAGAGCATCAGCATCAGCATCTCCGTCATGATCATTATCTGCAACTTAATCATCATTATCATTGCTGCTGCTATTGTAGTGCATTATTGTGATTATTGTTATTAAAATGCAAATGGGACAAGCATTCGTTATGATTATTATTAATATGTGGTAGATGACAGAGAGAAGACATGCAAAATGCTTTAAGCGTAATGCAGAATTGCCATTGCCAAAGAAGGAGTTATACAGTTGCGAACTTAAAAATAGCACCACTTGCTTAGGAAATATGTTGAAAGGATTCATAGTTTCATTGAGAGGTTTAAGGAACATGTGAATACGTTTTTAAACGTAGAATTATATCTACTAATGAAAGCAAAAAAAAAATTATAATAATATCCAGCGGTTTGGAAAATTTCTAAAGAACTTCTTGACATACTCGAAAAATACCCGAAACTAAAAATAGCACCACTTGCAGTATTTTGCAAAATACCGTTATATTTCGCAGAATTGCATTCTAAAAATCACATGTTCAACAGTCCCTGGATCAAAGTCAATTTTAATAGCACTAGCACTAAAAAAAAATCCGAAACTTTTCAAAATAATGGGTCGAAGAAAACACTGCACTGTGAAATAGCGAAAACTCATCCAAAAACCAAATTTGGAGGGATAATCGTATACTTAAGTTTGAAAATTTGTTGTTTATTCGATCATTATGATTCCGAATGCGATCAATTTCAAACAGAAGTCTGAAACTCGCGTAGGAAAGCCAAAACTGAAGCAGCAAGAAGTCGGTTCCTTAATCCGAGAGAGCAATAGGGATCCTTTTAAGGCTGTAAACGATCAGGAAAAGGACTTGAACATCTCGACTAGCGCCCAAATAGTTCGCAAATCCCTTCTGAAGAACAATTTAAAAGCCTCAACCCCAAGAGTGGTTCCACTTTTGAACGCGAGACATATTCTTAATTGCCTTAAGTTTGCTAAAGATCATGAGAATTGGCCTGTCCAAAAGTGGAGACACCTGCTATGGACTGATGAAAGTAAAGTTGCAATGTATGGTGGAAAAGGCTCTTGAGCATACCTCCAACATTCACAGAACTCCAAATTCACCCTGAGCACTGTTAAACTTAGCGGATCCAGTGGCATGTTATGGGGCTGTGTTTATTATTATGTTGTCGGTCTTATATAGTGCTCAAGTCCATTATGAATCGGCATGATTATGTAAATACCTTAAAGACAGTGATGCTACCATATGCTGAGGATAATATGCCACTTATCCGGGTCTTTCAACAAGACAACGACCCAAAGCACACCATAATATTGAGCCAAGCAGTGGTTCCTAGAGAATTTTCTATATATAATAGAGTGTCTGGCACGGTCAATAGGCCTAAACCCTATTAAAAATCTTTGGTCTAGCATTATAAAAACAGTTGCTGTTGTAAAACCAACTAAAGATTTGAAGTAATCCAGGAGTCCTGGTAGAAAATTTCGGTCAAACGCTGTCAAGACCTGGTTCACTCATGGCCAAGACGTTGTGCAGCGGATTTGGCCCCTAAGGGCAATGCAACCAAGTATTGAGTTTTTAATTTATTAATAGTTTTAATAGCTAATCTTAACTTATTAATGAATTTTGTTTAATTATTTTTTTTTTCATTTTAAGTCAATTTTTGAAAAGTGGTGCTATTTTTAGTTTCGGGTATTTTTTAAGTATGTCAAGAAGTTCTTTAAAAATTTTCCAAACCTCTGGATATTATTATAATTTTTTTTTTGCTTTCATTAGTAGGTATAATTCTACGTTTAAAAACGTATTCACATGTTCCTTAAACCTCTCAATAAAACTATGAATCCTTTCAACACATTTCCTAAGCAAGTGGTGCTATTTTTAAGTTCGCAGCTGTATGTGCATGTGTATAAGTACGATTGTGTACATTTTTCGTTGTGCCCATTAACATAATTTGCATTTGCATAAAATGTCATAAAGTATTACAATTTCGGACAGCTGCCACTTGCCACTGACTGACTGACTGGCCGTGCAGTGTGGGTTAATTGGGTGGTGCACTGGGCTCGAAGTGGGTTTGGCAAGGTGCGATTCGTTTTGAGTGTTCATTGAGCTAATTGCAGGTGCGAAAGTGTCACAATGTGCATGGTGCATGCTTCATTAGACACGCAATGGCCGACCATTATGTACATACGTCATCATCATCATTATAATCAGCATTATCATTATTATTATTATTATTATTATTATTATACTGTATATTTACATTTAACTTTTATTTAATGTTTAATTTAGATAGAATTCTTGCATAAATAATAATAATACTGTAATACCATATCATCATATGCGTGTGTGTGTGTGCGCGTACGTGTGACGAAAAATTTTTAGCCAATTATATGAAAATCATTTGCGTTTTATATTTGTGGTAAAATTTTTGCATAATTGCAAAATTCTGCTGGTATTAAGTCCACTAAATGTGCCACTTACAATAATACATAGAAAGAGATAAATGTATGTGTGCATAATTAGAACGATTGGCCCTCATAAGTAGGCAATGGAATTGATCATATACATAAGAACCATTTTTCCAAACGATTAACCATTCAGAGGGAGAAAATAATGGCATATATCCTATTGTTTTAATCAGACGGATAGTTAAACATTTACTTACACTTGCCCATGATTTTAGGATCATTAAATTGCGTATACGTACCTGAAAGAGATCAAGAAAAAGAGAAAATGGTTAAATTAGTTGAGTACCAAGATAGAAAAAAGGCATCATAAAAGCAGGCACAACCCCCTAAAAAGTGACAACAACGCCCAAAGTGCGGCTTAAAAGAAACACACAAAAAATTCAATAAAAAATCACTTAAGATGCCATAAGAAGCTTTCAACGTCACACACACACACACATAGAGAGACTAACACATATGGGTTGGTAGTTTTCGTCTAAGAAGAGTGCTGTCAATTCAAAAGAAGAAAGAGTGTAGACAAGAAAAAAAAAACTATGGAATAGAAGGAAACTAAAGAAAACTAAAGCAATTTCAAATTGAAAACTGCTGCAAATTAATCAAATGCCTTTGCACAAGGCACAAGCAGAAAGAGAGTAAGGAGGTGGGTGGGGGGGAAAGCGCACACTCGCACACATAGGAAAGGAAAATGTCAGTCAGAGGAATCACAAAGACAGAAGAAGCCAAAGGCAAGGCAAGGCAACTTCCCCAAAACCCATAGACAAAACCCCCAACCGCCAACTCCCATTACCCCATTCCCTGCCAACCAGGCAGACGAACCCTTCAACCCGTAACGCATTAAATCGATAACACGATTTTTCAGCACGCACATACAAACTGTAGAGGATTGACTTGACTTGGCTGACTGACTGACTGTGAGTTAAATTGTCAGTTTCATTACGTGGCAGTTTTTGGTTTTTTTTTTCCTCCTCACCCCCCCTGGGTTTTCTTTTTATTTTAAAGCCAAATCACTACGTCTGCGCGTGAGTCTACCTACCACCCCAGTATGTGTGTATGTGTGTGTGGAATCGTCATTCCCCAGGATCCCTTCTCATATTGCGACAAACGATTTTTCAAGTTGGCGCTTCATCGTTCCCCAGTTCTCGTTTGGCATTTCTTTATCTTCTTTTTCATTTTCATTTCAGTGTGCGTTTCTGTTTTTATACCATACACCCATAGGGTGAAATGGTATATTAAAGTCGCCAAAATGTATGTAACAGGCAGAAGGAAGCTTTTCCGACCCCATAAAGTATATATATTCTTGATCAGTATCAACAGCCGAGTCGATATAGCCATGTCCGTCTGTCCGTCCGTCTGTCCGTCCGTCCGTCCGTCCGTCCGTCCGTCCGTCCGTCCGTCTGTCCGTCCGTATGAACGCCTAGATCTCAGAGACTATAAGAGATAGAGCCACCAAATTTAGAATGTAGGCTCGTGTAGTATGTAGAGTGATCGAGTTTGTTTCAAATTTTTGCCACGCCCCTTTCCGCCCCCGCTATTCAAAAAAAACGTTTATCTCAAAAACTATTGTAGCTAGAGACACCATATTTGGTATGTATATTTGCTTAGTAAATGCGCTCATTTTGTAATTAAAAAGATTTTGCCACGCCCCTTTCCGCCTCCGCAATTCAAAAAAAACGTTTATCTCAAAAACTATTGTAGCTAGAGACACCATATTTAGTATGTATATTTGCTTAGTAAATGCGCTCATTTTGTAATTATACAGATTTTGCCACGCCCCTATCCGCCCCCGAAATTTTAAAAACTCGATTATCTCCCGTAATTTTTCACCTTGTGGAATCAAATTTGGCACACTTGAAATTGATACTAATATCCAGCAAAATATCAAATTTGATCAAAATCGGACAAAAAATAGCCAAGTTATGCATAAAACCGTTTTTCCATAAGGCCGGAGTTGGCCGTTGCCGGGTGGGGGCGCTAGGGTGCTCAAATGCATGAGTGAGTGAGATACTAAGATATGCTTGTAAAAAGCATGTGAACAGAACTTTTTTAAAATAGGCAAATGCATTTGTTATAACAAATTTGAAATATTTGTTTTACTGGTGTATGGTATACCTAAGTCGGCGAGACGACTTACTTACTTCATTTTTTTTTTGCTTTCTGTTCCTCTTGTTGTTGTTGTGCCCTTCTGTGGTTTTTATTTTCTTCTTTCTGTGAAACGCGCACAGCAAACTCAATTTTCGGGGGCAAGAAAGAAAACGAAGAAGCTCTTGGGACGACGAATGCTAGCTGGGACTTCTCTGCGAGTTCAACAAACATTTAACTGATTGCCTGGGCGTGCGTGTTGGCTGTTGCCTGATTTTTTTGATTTGCAATACACCTGGGAGAGACCAAGCGTCGGCAAGGGGCGGGCGAGGGGGAGGTGCAGCAACAGAAGGATGTGGGGTTAGTAGTAGAAAGCCACCGAAAAAAAAAATGTTTAGCTTATTTGTTAGCACGAGAGAGAAAAATAAATTGTCTGTGCGTGCAGTAATTGTAAAGTACTGCAGGGAGATGACGATCATCATCGTCACAGTCACAGTCATCGTCATCATCAATGAAGGGCAACACTAGAAATGTCAGTAAAGTAGTCATGTTATTGACACCTTTCTAGCCAACCATCCTCCCACCCAACCAATCAGCCTACTAGAACTACTTCCACTAGTACTACGGCTATCCTATGAATTTTTGATGGAAATTTTCTTACGTCGTTGGCTTTTTTGGGAGTAAAGTTAAAAAGCAATTCAATCAAGGCTCAAAATCGGTTGGTGGAACAATTTTTTTCAAATTTCCTTAAAAAGTGCAAAATCAATAACCATAAACCAGAAAAAGGCAACGAAAGAAAATGGTTAAGTGACTAGTTCTTGTGCTCTCACAAGAAATCATACTGTGTGTGTGTGTGTGTAAGGCTCCCTTTTTCTATGGAAAGTATGCCACATGCTTGGGGAAATCACTAAATTTCTGGCAAGACGACGTGTAGCTAGGAGCTGGTAGCTCATCATTTATGAAACGACGCGGTCGGTCGGTGGGTGGGCAAGAATCCTCCTATATACTCTATAGTTTTGCTCTAACCATCATCCTCATCATCATGTTGATAACTGAGACTGCTTATCACGCCTCTTGCTGCCACTGCTGCCATGCCTCATGTTCCACCTAGACTCTTTCTCTCGACTGCTGCATGTGACATTTGCATGCTTACTTAAACAGGCAAAAAAGCAGCCATGTCTGCTGTTGGGTCTGGTGGTCCTGTTCGGTCCTTATCCTGGCGCTGGTGCTGGTTCTAGTTTTACTGCCGCTGTCAGTAGGCAGTCGCCAGCCTGTCGACGTCACCATCAACCCACGTGTGTAGTAAAAATCAGACGTGTGTGCCAAGGAGTTATGTGCCTGTGAGTTTTAGACTGAGACTGAGAATGAGCCCGAGCCTGAGCATGAGCCTGTGCCATGTACTTTGATTGCTAGCACGTTACCCGTACAATTTTCGGTATGATGGCGGCAACATTTCATGATTTCTTGTACGTGTTTCTGGCTGAAAGCACGCGTTATACCATGGCTCCTTTTTCTCTTAGTCCTCCGTCATAGTACTAGTTACCGCTGCTGCTGCTGTTGCTGCTTTTCCGCTTGTAACGTATGCACACCACTCTGTCTGCGTTCGTGTGTGAGTGTGTGTGTCTATGTGTTGTTTTGCTTGGTGACTGATGATGGTTTGCTTTTCACCGAGAGTGAAAGAGACACATACCCAGGGATATAACCAGAAGCATGGGTTAAAGTAAAGAAAGAGTTTGTTCTTTTTTTTTGTTTTCTGTTCCTGTTCTTTTGTTTGTCTCGCTAATAAATCAATGAGCAAGAAGTTTTTTCTTCTATTTTTAGTAGGCAATGATTTATGTTTAAAAAGCAGAGCGAGCGAGACAGAGAGAGAGTGAAGTAAAAGAGTTGAGTTAATTGAGGCAAGCGAAAGTAGTTTAGTTTGATGGATCATCTACTTGAAAGCAAAAAAAAAAAAAAAAGAAAAAGGACAACAATTTTAGTCTGAAATGTTGGCAATGATTTAGGTTAAAGGCGACTTTCGCACTCAACAGGAATGTGACACTTGTAATTGACAACTTATTACAACTTAAACCTGAAATAATTTGAGTTTTCTGTTTCATACATTGTATGTAAAAGGACTTTGATTAGCATTTGTATGGATTGGCAAGTATTTCCAAAAAAGGATATAAATGAGAAGCCAACAAAATGACTGCCAATTTCCATGTTGCCTTCAAATTTTCTTTTACTGCTGGTGACAATTTTGATTTAAGCTCTTTCAATTTCGTATAATGATTTTTTCCGTCCTTATTTTTTCAATGTTTGAATGTGTGTGTGTGTGTGTTTGTGTGCGTGTTTGTGGATTGAGAAAAACTGTCAGCTTTTGGCAATAAAATGAAGTGATTTCCACACACACACACACAGATATATTTGGGATTAGGGATGTGTCGGCTTATTTAAATTTTTTTCTTCTCTTTTTTGTGGTTGTTTGTTTGTTGTCTCCCCCATGAAAAGCTGACAGCAGCTAAAAAGTATGCTAAGCTTTTGCTAATGATTTGCCATCAAGCAAATAAATCACAAAAAGCTCTTATACCCCCCGCTCCGCACTTTTCTCTTCCTCACATAGAGAAATTTAGATCCCCCTTAAGCTAAGGCTTTAAAGCAGAGCCTACAGTTTCTCTCTCTCTCTCTCTCTCTCACTCTCATTCGCTCTCTGTTTGTGTCTCTTCAATTTTATTTTTATTTTCTATATAGATTTTTTCCACTCAACTAAGCACATGCAACTAACCAACCAAACAGTCAGCCAGGCAGGCAGCTAGCCAACCAACCAGCCAAACCCATTGACACCACATAAATAACCGTCGGTCGTGTGAGGCTGTTATAATTTATAATCCTTGCTGTTAAGGACAACAAACAGTTTTTCCTCCTGGCATTGGGGCATGAGTAGTAAGAGGTTGTTTTTGGTTGCTGCACAAATATTTTCCTCATCGTTTTTCGACCTGACACCAAAATCAGGTCACAAAAGTTTATTGGCTGACTTTTTTTGTATTTTTGTTGTTGTTGTTGTTGCTGCTGTTTTCGTTAAGTCACAGTTGAGAGTCGACATCGCCAGCGAAATGAAAATTGTTCCAATTCTCATCAAATCAGCTAATTATTTAAACAAATGTGACCAAAAAACCAAAATGTAAATGAAAATGCAAACTAAATTACAAATATTTGGCAGAAAATGTGGGCCAAATTTGCAGTAAGCCCTCAAAACAAGAATTATATTTATATTCGGTCTCTGAGAGAGAGTGGGAGAGGGAGAGGGGGGGCAAACAGAGGGTTGGATAAAGGATGTACTACACTAGTTAAATTATTTATTATAAATCGCTTAATATGTTGCGTCAGATGCACACACACACGTATGTTTAACCATTTTGTTCGGGATTTCTTTTGTTTGGTTTGTGGTTTTTATGCCCCATGGGAGATGATAAAGTGGAAAGAGGGGATGAACGTGAGAATGGCTTTAATGAGCTTCCCGTGAAAATTAAACTTAAAATTGATGTTCTTAAAAATTGTATGTGTGTTTAGTCTCTAAACAGAAACCGGATGTTAAAGGATTATAGCAATTAATGGAAAGTTTTCTGGTTTAGTTTTTGATCGGCCAGACGAATTGGAAATGCATCTTCTGTTTCATAAATATCATTGATAGGTAAAAGCTGAAATCTAAATTTTCACCTCGCCAAAAGCCACAACTTAACCCTTTCTCGCTTGCTGCTTTTCAAGTTTGGTATCTCTCTATTTCACTCTCTTTCGCTCTCTCTGTTGCTATCTCTCTCCATTTCTCTCTGTATTTCATTTTCACTTCCTGGCGCCTGCATTACACATAACCATCATCATAAAAGCATTTGATTTAATGTTTAATGAGGGTAGGCATGCATAACGAAGGAAGTTCAAATTCCAAACCAACCAGGCAACGAACCTTTGCACCTTCCCTCCCCCTGTGCTTCCTCCTGCTGTCTTAGCCCACCACCCCCTCGAGCCCATCGTGTGCAAATTGAAGTAGTCTAACGATTATGACAGCTACTGTCATTTGCCATTGGGTTGGCTGGTTTTCACTGTACTTTGGCTTTGGCTTTTGCTTAATTCTTTTCTTTTTGTTGTTTT
Source organism: Drosophila paulistorum (assembly GCA_018152135.1). NCBI lineage: Eukaryota > Metazoa > Arthropoda > Insecta > Diptera > Drosophilidae > Drosophila > Drosophila paulistorum. The sequence continues at coordinate 20,140,691 of JAECXG010000690.1, forward strand.
GTGTTTATCAGCTTCTAATTAAACGGCAATTTTGGTCCTCAGTTGACAGTTTCTCTTGTGCCTAATCAGTTTTTGCGCATGTATCTGTGTGTTTGTGTGTGTGTCTGGTGAAAGACTAAGCTGGGATTATGGTAGACTATATACTACTTTGTCTTCGTCTTTGTCCCCTCTCTCTTTCTGCCTCCTTAGAATTCAAGCTCCTGGTGCGACATTTAAATAATGAATGCCAACTCGATTGTTTCTCTTGCTGTCTCGCTCTCTCTTTCTCTTTTCCTCTCTGTCTTTATTCACTGAGATGAAATATATTTACGAGCTTAAGCTTAGCCTATGGTCGCCTCTAAGCCTTTATGTCACACACTCAGCTGTCAATTTTGAAAAGGAAAATCTCAGTGAGTGAGAAAGAGAAGGAGAGCGAGTGCGAAAGCGAGGTGGCTGTTATAATTAGGGCGTGCCTTAGCCTAACTAACGAACTGACTGGCTAACTAACTAACAAACGAACAAACTAACTAAATGACGTAACTCGAACTCAAACAGTTCGCTTTGACTTTAAACTAATGCAACCTAATTGCTGTGATTATGTCGTTTATGCATCGCACACACACACACACAGGACAAATTTTGCATACACGCCTAATAGTATGCCACACTAAAAGGTAAATCGCATTTATCAATCAATGCGCAAACTTGACGGTATAACCAAAACGATAATACATGTTTAATGACTTGCAAATAAGCCAAAATTCTCAGAATATCAATTCCATTCAGCACAACAGCAACAACAACAACAACAAAAACACAAAACATATATGCTTATGCCTTGTAGCCTTAATAGCCATGACTTTTCTTTCGATCTTTGACCTTCTGCTGGCCGGAAAAACTGGACCACATACACACACACAGACACAAACACAAACACAATATGGGGTGAAAGAAATCTTACTTTCTTCTTAAACGAGAGTATAAAAGTTTTCCATATCACACACACAGACACATACACAAGCACAGAGACATAGACAGAGGGCAACATATTGTCGCACTCTATAAATTATGCGCATAACCAGAGAGTAAAGTCAGTAGAACCCAAGAAAAAGCAAGGAGCATGTAAAACAGCCACATACACACACACATATGCATATAAACTCAAACTCCCACACACACATTCACAAAGAACTATTTGGGTTTCCTAGTCGAAAAGAAAGAGAAACCAACCAAGCAGAACTATTACAATGGCAAAAAGTTTAACGAGTCATGTGAAAAGTGGGAGGACTTTTGGAATGAAGGCGGCTGCTGTGCGAGTTGTGGCGTAAGTGGGAGTGGGAATGGGAGTGGGGGTGGGGTTGGAAGTGGCAGTGGGAGTGGGTTTTGGGCTGTGTGGGGTTAAAATTTACTATTATTGCTTTGCCTTGTACATGTGTAATGTGACTTTAGGCTGCCAGTGGCAACCACAGCAGCAGCAGCAGCAGCAGCAACATTTGCACTTAAAGACACTTGCCACAAGGTAATGGAGATGGAGGCGGTGACTGAGGTGAGGCTGAGGTGAGCTGAGCGAAGCTTGATGGCAAAGGAGTTGCCTGCTCTGAGAAAAACTTGTCACACTTGTCAAGAAAACTTCACAGAGATAGATAGAAAGACAGGCAGGCATGTGGAGAGAAAGAGGGAGAGAGATAAACGGAAAGGCAGCAGTTGGGCAAAAAAGTTTTCCAAAAAATGATAAATCAAGTGATAAAATGATGAGACAAAAGGAAATGGCCAAGAGGAAAAGCGATGTAAATTACAATACAACCAGTTAAATGGAGACGAATGTAGTGTGGTTAGAAATTAAACCAAAAATACCATCTCTCTCTCTCTCTCTCTGTTTCTTTCTCGCTCGCTCGTTTGCTTTCGTCTTTAATTTAAACGATTTTTAGTCGCCTGCTTCCACTCGAATATTGAATGCCTAAAAGTATGCTACAGATTACCATTCGCATTGAAGTTAAAGTCCCTTAGGTCCATTACATAAAAACCAAAAAAATAAAAAAAGAATTTCTCCCTTTCACCCAACCACAAAACACACATACATACATCCACACACACACACACACACGCACATGATGTTGGCGCTTTTCCTTTACCCAACCTCTTCCTTCCTCTGAGCCATTCGCTTTTTGTTGTTGTTTTAGCAAACGTTTAGGGGCGATAAAAATGCAAACAACAAACGAAACAACTAACTAAAAAAAAAAAAAACAACAGAATAAGAGAATATACAGAAAAACATTTTGTTAGTTGCATAAATTTTGCTACTGCTATTTATTGTTGTTGTTGTTGCTGTTGCCTTTGGTCCCACTGATAAAACAGCGTCAAAAAAGTGTCGTCAAGGGAGCAACTTAAGTAAAAACTGCGCAATGTAAATATGCGAAAACAACAACAACAAGAGAAATGAGGACAACAGGCGAAAAAAAACGAATGACGGAAATAGAGATAGATGCAGAGAGGGAGAGAGAGAGAGAGAGGAAGAAAAAATTCGAGATATGAAAACCAAGTCTGAAAAGAGTCTTTAAAAATGTTTTAAACTTGTGGCAACGTTAAAGTTCATTGGCCTTCTTGAGACGACACCAACATACGGAAAACTTATTCATAATTCCTCTGCTTCGTTTCCCCTACCCCCAGCCCACGGCTCTCCCTGCCCTGTTCTGCCTGCACAGCACATGCATTCTGCATTTATATCTCTATTTACAATTTATGCTCAACGTAAAGGTAAATAACGTAAATAAAGTTGCAACAAGCTCGTTGCATGCCACCAACGACGTGACGTGGCGCGTTGTTGCATTGGTCGTTTCGCCTCCTTCATACAAATCCCAAAACCATTTCACTAATTGAAATGAATTTTCATACACGACACTGGGCTGAGAGACAGAGAGAGAGCGGAGTAGTTGAAGCAATAGGAGCTCTCAACGTAAACTTGAGCTCCTCTTTCACATGTGTGTGTGTGCGTGTGGGTGTGGTAGACACTTTCATGTTGCTGCGACAAAATTGCAATGACCTCGGGCAACAACAAAAACGTTATGGGGTGTATGTGTGTGTGTGTGAACAAAATATGATGATGATGGTGAAAATAGCAAAACGCAACAAAAAATCAACTTTCAGTTGAATGACTTTTCTAGCAAATTGAAAACAGTTGAGGAAAAACTCTTGAACAAATAACCACTGAACTTGCTTAAAACCCTTTACAACTCTTAAGTTCCCTAAAGTATGCCACACATATTGTCATTTGTATTGAAAACGAAAGAAAATCTTTAAGCCAATCAAAGTGATATCTATTCGATCTTTCACATTAAAAGTGAAATTTCTTAAACAAAAAAAAACAAAAACAACAACGTAATGAAAGTGCAATCAGAATGCACCACTACCTAACCTATTTCTACTCCTACTTCTAGTTTTTGAAAGTTATTCCCCCATTAGAAAGCAAATGTGATTCATAGTTGGCAAATGGGGTGGAGTGGGCGGTAGATTGTTGATTTGCTGCAAGTGCAAATTGTAATTAAAAATGCATGTAATATGGTTTATTTAGTCGTTTTCTTGCTTTCATTTTGGATTTAGGAAACCCACTCGACATGTCTCAAGATGTTTTTCAGCAGCTTAGAGAAAGTCTTTCTCTCTCTCTCTGTCATATGTTCACTTATGTATGTATGCATGTGAATGCAAGGGAAATGCAAACTTTTTGTATTTAAATAATTATGCAATATTCCTTAGGGATAGACGGCATCAGCAGCTTAGCTTGGCATGGCAAAAATTTCAAGTTCATAATTATGTGATGGCTGGCTGGTTTGGGTTCAGTGGCGGCATTGCGTTGCGATGCGTTGCTGGCTGGCTGGCTGACTGCCTGGTTGACTGCATTTTCCACATCTCTTCCATTTTTAATTTATTTTGAATAAGCAAAAAGCACAAAAGACGCCATGCCAAGCAACAGCAACGGCAGCAACGGCAGCAACCGGCAGACTGTCGGCATTTCCCACAACGGAAGTCATCATCATGGGCTGGTGCCTTGTTTACCATCTTCTGTTTCTGCTTCATCTTGGTCTCTTTGCTTCGCTCTGCGTATACGTAATGTCATGTAATGAGTTTGTGGGTGGTTTGGGTTAAGAAAGTACACATACGTATGTGCGTGTGTGTGTATGTGTGACGCCTATTGAAAGGCGTTGAGCATGGCATGTAAATGGAAAAATGGCGACAAAGCGAGCCTGCAGGGAACCAACTCAACTTCATATGTGTATGTAAAGCTATTCTAAGCCATTTGCTTGGCTTTATTTTTCTCGCTCTGGGGTAACATTATTTTAATTAACATATTTTATATGTATGTATGTACGTAGGCCCGAGAAGGGTCGCCAAGAATTAGGAGTAGGGGCCGAAGGCAGAGGCTGCAATTTTAATTGCATAGAAAAAAATTCCTATAGAATTCTCTCACTCTCTCTCTCTCTCTCTCTCTCTCTTTCATTCCCCCATTTCTGCCCCTTTGTATTATGAAAAATCATTACCAAAAGGCGCAAAATCATTAAAAGCATATAAATTATGCATCAAGCAACATTGCGACATTGCAACATTGCAACACACACATATACACACACAACAAAATGTTGTGCTCAAACAACATTGTTTTACATACTTCTTCTCATTTTGTATGTGTGTGTGTTTTTTTTTTGGTTGAGACGAAAGGGTGAAACAAAGGCAAGAGTTCAAGGGTTGATGCCAGAATATGGATGAATGCTTTGGCATAAAGTTATTTCATATAAGCACCTAAAAGTATGCTTTAAGAAATTGTTAGGCGAAAACTTCTAGGCGGCAGCAGGCAGGAAGATATACACGTTGTATAATTAAGTTGTTCAGAGTAAATTTCCAGAGGTCTGAGAATGCGAGCAATGTGAGTGAGCGTTTTGAAGATGCTGTACACAGTAGTTTAGGGTAGAAAGATAAGTTAACCTAAAAAAATAATACATGGCTATAATGTTCGAGATGAAATTCAGTTGAAATTCAATGACAGAACAACAACAACAGCAGCAGCAGCAACACCGAACACTATAAAGTTGCCCTGTTCATTTACCGCATTGCTGGCCGCACTCAATATCAATAAATCTTCAACAATCTGCACTCAAAAATCAAAAGAAACACACACGTACACACACACACATTGAGAGTGGGAAATCCACAGACAGGCGAACATAAAATGCCAATTTCTAGTTTGCCAAATGGTTATTGCACGGCTCTATAAATGCAACAACAACGAGAATAAGACCCATCCTATGGTCAAAATGGCCAAAGCTTTTACCTATAGAATATAGCCATATATATGCACACACACATACACAGAGACTCCAATCCGAGGATATGGTAGAGTAAAGTTAAGTGCCAGAACATGGTAGACGAAGCCAATTTGTTGCGCTCCCCGAAACGAAAAAAAGATGAAACAAGTTAAACCATAGGCAAGAAGAACGCATTCAAATGGAGTTCGCATGAAAAGTAGTGAGTTCTAGTAGGGAGCAGGAAAAAAGAGGGAAGCACTTTTGGTACTAAATAAAATTAAAATTGTGCGTGGAACTGCATATATATATGTATAGTACATAGTATGTCCATTTGTCTATCATTCTTACTCTCCTCTCTCTCTCTCTCCCTCTGTATCGCTGACTGTACTTAGCACAGGCATAAAATATAAATTACTATGCTGCGGCCATAATAAATTTCAGTTTGCGTAAAAACGTAAAATTTATATTGAGTGTGAGCAAGTGGGTTGGGTTGGGTTGGGCTATAAAGGGGTGTGTTAACGGGGAAGGCGGTAGGAATGGGGGCGGGGCAAGTAGGTAGATATAGTGCAGTACAAAAACCCATTATGAATGAATTTAGTAGCAGCAACAGAAGCAGCAAAAGGCGCAACACAGCAAAAACCAAAGCTACCAATGCTCATCCTTTTTCTCTTCTGTGTCTCCCCTCCTCCCGTTTGGTCCACCCACATGCATACGCTTTATATTTTATACAAATTTAAAGCACTTTCTGGATATCTCTTTTTCTCACTCTCACTCACACCCACACTCACACTCACACACACACATCTTCACGTTTTGCCTCGGTATGGGCTAAATTTACGAGTATTTCCATGACTGGACAGCAAACGATAAACCAGAAAGCAATAACTGGACTCTTTCGGTTCGAAAGTTAGTTGAAGGACACTCACAAACACACACACACACACAGGAGGACACAGACAGCAGCAGACGAAAAGTAGGCGTGGCATTTTTACGCTAGTCTAGGCTTGTCCTATGTATAGTAATAGAATGTCTGGTGCGGTCAATGACAGCGTAAACTTTGCAAAACTAACCTCGAAAAAAGGCGATAAAAAATTAAAGCAACAGGACGATAAATAGAGAGAGAGAGAGGGAAAGAGAAAGAAAGAAAAGAGAAAAGGGGCAAAACAAGGGGGGGTGCGGCATGCCGCATCAAAATGCCGCAATGGTTGGGCTATTATAATGAAAACATAGCAAACAGTTAGTTATATATGACGGGGCAGACGTAACGGAAGCCACTTAAATTTGCATGGCCAATGGCCAGGTTCGAGGCAAACTTTTAAATACAACTCCCAAGAGGGAGGGGGCTAGCAGGCTAGGGGTAGAGAAGGAGGAGACTTTACGTCTGCTTGGGACTGCCACAAAAGAAATGTGGCAATTTTCAGTCACGGACTCGGAAAATTTAAATTTGTTCTTATATAAAAATTTCAACAATTTTCGATATGCCCATGCGATCAGCCGTAAGTTAATACTCGTAGCCTTAATTTTTCTTGGTAGTTGTGCTGGTATTTTAGACATTTTTAACTGCATTTATTCATGTTAAAGCTTTAAGTATTCCCAAAAACCAATTCAACATCAGCTGCAGCTGCGGCATGCACAAAAGTATGCAACACATTTTCCCATTCACCCACTCGCTCACTCTCTCTTTTCTTCATTTCTTCCTGTCGTTTTTTTCTTTATGTTTAACTGGATGCAGGGCAAAAAGCTGAATCACAGCCACACGGGGTCCCCATCAATATGTCGACATTTGCCTTTGCTGGCGTTGGCTGTTCGGCGGGAGGAGATAGGGACATAGGGATAGGGATAGGGATAGGGGCAGGGTAGCTGGTCGGTGTGAATGGAAGGATGTTTGGGAGCCATTACCCCACCACTCGCTTTGGCAATTTATGCAATTTTTCTGCTGAGGATATACATTTATTTGTTGTCTTATTTCGTCCTTTTGGTCGTGTGTGTGTGTGTGTTGTGTGTTTTCTCTTCCTTCTTTTTTTTACTTTTGTTTTTTGCCAACTCTTGGCCAAACTTTTGTTTCGTTTCTGTTTCGTTGATAACTCCCATGTGAGTGTGTACCCAATCGTGCAGAATGCCCATTTTTATATATAATACATACATATATATATATGTAGATATATTTATGTATGTATTTGCATATATGTATGCATGCGTGTGTGTGTGTGTGTGTGTGTGCTTTTCTGTGTATTTGCATACACTCTTCAGTTGGAAAATTTAAAAATAAACCTTCAAGCAGAAAAGTTCTTCTTGATTTTCTTTCATTTTGCTGTTGTTGTTGTCGTTGATGTTGGTTTTTGTGGTGGGCCTCTCCGTCAACAAAAGTCAACAAATAATATTTTTGCATGAAAATTGCAAATGATATTTTCATGTCAAGCCAAGCTCCCAAAAAAATTTCAATTCAGATTGAGCTTCTCTCAATTTCTCTATCCTCATCATCATCATCGTCATCGTCATCGTCACCTCTTCGTTTAGGTTTTCCAATAGGTGCGCAATATTTTTCTGGGCATGTTTATCAATTTATGCATAAATGCAAATAGAATTTCATAAATAGTCATTTAATTGCACTTTTGGGCGAATGCAAGCAAATGAGATGCAAAATAAAGGCAAACTGCAATACCTCATCGTACTAGGTTTGAGTGTGCGTGTGTGTGTGTTTGTCTGTGTGTGTGTTTGATAGATTAAAGTCCCTTTTAAGGCAAAAGTGTTCAACCACTGAATGTGTGAGCAGCTGCGTTACTAGAAATGTTGTGAAACAAATGTCTTGGAGAAATTTTGGGTCTTCGGGGTTTGAGGGAGGAGTTTAAAAAAAACATAAGGGGAGACAGAAAAGAAAATTATATGCCACGCAGGAAAATCAAGACAAAGCTTGGCATATATATGCCACACATACATATATGTATACACTACTCCATTTGCATGTATCTCTGTTGTTGTGTCTCTGTGTACAAAAGTGCCTGTGTGTGTATTTGTACAATGCAAAAAAGTAAACAAAAGGCGGCAAACAAACACAACAGCAGCACCAGCAAAAGCAGCCATAGCATCAGGCCGAAAGTATGCTACACAAAATGTATACACACATGAGGCTTGGGCCGAGGTAGCTAGTAAGTAGGGTAGAAGGAAGCAGGGTATCCGGAGGATCTGGTATGCCGAGTGGAGTGAAAGGCAACAATGTGCGTATTGTTTTGTTTTGTTTTGAGTTGCCACTCTGTTTATTTCTTTTTCGTTACTTTTGCGCAATTTTCTGTTGATATTTCAGAGTGAGCGACCAAATGTATGCAACACACACACACAGAGAGAGAAAGAGAAAACACGAACATTTTTGTTTTATTTGTTAGCTAGCTGCAACGACGATGACTGCAACAAATGCATTTCACAAGAAATTGAAAAGAAAATGAAATGCAATGCAATAGCATGCGCCATTTAAATAGAAAGTTCATTTTATTTAGAAACATCTGCGACACAAACATCGCCCGCCCTCCGCTTCGCCATCGCTCTTCAAAATGATGTATGAGACTGGAAATTGATGAGCAAAAATGATAAGGAGCAAAAATAGTTTGTCCTATTTTCCCGCAAAAACGAAAGTGTTAAGAAAACAAACATTTCCGAATTCATTTTCAATTTGATACTTTCACAAAGTCTAGTAAATAGCTTAGCCTTTGGGTTCACAGAATACACATATATGTTGCAATTTCTGAACAATATGTTTACTATATATTAAAGAATAAATTGTGTGTTTATCCTCACAATATGCTTGAAATTGAATCTTTGCATGTTGCCCTTCGCTGATTGATTCTTTACTCTTGGTTTTTGGTCTTGGTTTCCATCGGATGAAATCAATTTTGTTGACCCATTTTCTTTTTGTGCACCCCAAAGTTGAATTTTTTTGACCCTCCTTGTCCTTTTGTTTTTGTTGATTATAAAACATGGCACAGTCAATAGTAGGCGGCGGCAGCGGCAGCGGCAGCATTTCATGCCTCGCATAGCATCATCATACCCTTCATGTTGCTGTTGCATATTACACATGAGTTCTAACGGGAAAAGGTTGCCGCAGTTTGTTGTTTACTAGTTTGCCATTTTTACCCACTCATCGTTTGCTTTTGGTGTTTATTTTTTCTTGCTCTTGCTCTTGTTGTTGTTGTTGCTGTTGTTGTTGTGTTTGTCGAGGGCCCTGCGGTTGTTGCTGCCGACTATTTTCACTCCATTTTTGAATGGTTTTATCCCTAAAGCCTGCTTGCGGATATGCATAGAGAAAACAAACACAAACAAGCACATACATATACAGCGACAAACAAATAAACGAACGAACGGACAGAACAAAAAACAAAAAAAAAAACACAGAGTGTGACATAGAAAGATTCGGAGGAAGCGGAAGGGGGAAGGAAAGATTGTTGGAAAAACAATAAATGGCAAATGTATAGAAGCGCAGCGGCATTTTAGGCGCATGGAAAACAAAAGAGCTGAAAATTTGCAAAAATACTGCTGCCAATGCCGATGTTCTCTCTCTCTCTCTCTCTCTCCTCTTCAATTCCATTTGTCTTCTTTTTTTTGCTTTCGTTTTTTGCATTTTTATAGCAATATGGCAAATGGAATTTTTTCGTGCACTGAGCACGCTAAACATTCAAATGAGTCAAGTGGCTTTTTGACCGTAGAGGCCGCGTCGCGCCTGGCGGGTTTTTTGTTTCAGGAGTGGGTGAGCGCATTGGATTTGCATACACATAGAAATATATATGTGACAGCTATATATCTACATATATATATATACAAATATATCTATATAGTTGGTTAGTTGCGGCAGATACTTACTTAGATTTCCACTAGGAATGTAAACGTTGCCCGATGGCGTTCGCACCAAACAAGATGGCTCAAAGTCAACATCATTTGGATTATTAACAGTTAAACGACCATTTTGCATGCGACTCATTGTCGGATTACGCGGCGGTACATCCGGCGGGGCCGTTGGCGTGACTCCTTCCAGGAGGAAGCCTGTAAGGAGAAAAAGAAAAACGTCAAACACATCAGTTTCAGTTGAAAAAATATTTATATATAGTTGTTTAGGTAATTAACCTACAAAAGCTGAACGCGCACGATTTGAACTTGGTTTACGGACTTATACCCTTTTCTGTTTGTTGTTATAAATTGTTTAAACAGTTTGCAATAATATTATGTTACAATTCACCAATAGCCTAAAAGCATGCTATGCTAAATCAGGTGGCAAAGTCTCTTTTAATAAATCGAGTCTCAAGATCTTAAGTAGTCGATTGATTTCACCTCGGATGGGATAAAAAAGAAACATGCATTCATTTGTAAACATTTATTGTGGCTTCAATTAAAAGGAAGTAATCAAAAATTCATTTGATAAGATTCAAAATTTAGAGTAATTTTTGTTTCAATGTTCGTTAAAATTTGATCGAATACATTTTAACAGGCCATAAATCCTTTTGCGTATGCATAACATACATATATATTTTTAAATATTCTTAAATATTTTTATTATCTGCCTTTTAAATTATCGTTTTGTTCAAACGATACGAAACGAATCGAAATAAAATATGTTTCGACAAAAAAAAACACAACAACAATAACAGAAAAACTCATTTAGAATGCATGACTTTGAAAATGCAAAAACATTTTACACACAAAAATCTAGTTTACACACACACCCACACACACACACACATTGACACTAAAAGTATGCAGTGAATATTTAAACAACTACAAAATGGTGGCGGATTATGGGTAAGGAGAAGGGTGCACCCGGAGGCAGGGGGCTGGAAGCTGGTAAAGGAAAAGATACTGCAATCAGTGCCTAGCAACAACAAAAATCAGACCCAAAATGAATAAAAACGAAAAAGAAAAAAAATGGAAATGAAATTATTTAACAGCATAGAAAATTCAATTTGTCTTATTTTTTTTATTTTTATTTTGGTTTTTTTCTTTTACGTTGGGCATTTCTAGCTAAACAAACAGTCATACCGACGGACGGACAGACAGACAGAGAAACCAAATAAACCAACAAACACACACTGGGCCAGGCCAGGCTAACAGCATGCCGACAAAAAGATACAAAACTCTAAAATACAGAAAATTACCAAGGCAAAAGGCAATTTCCAAGCGAACGAAATAAATAGGGAAAAAAAGCAGGAGAAAAAAAAATCGAAATGAAATTCAATTTGCTGCGCTAAAAAATTTCAGCATTGAGATAGACCGAGAGTGCCAAAATGCCTTTGATATATACAAACACACGCACACAAACTGAGGAGACACAGACCACCCGCCCGCCCACTTGGAGTGGGTGTTCGTGTCCTCTTTCTATCTATAATAAATTTCAAAAGCATTCGCATTCATTCGCATAGAAAATTTTAAGCTCATTTATAGGCTTAAAAAGCAGCAGAGACAGAGACACAGACACCAGAGAGTTAGTTGAAGAGAGAGAGAAGAGATGGAGACAGAGGGTAAGGAGTCGGGGAAATGCGGAGTGCAAACAGGATGCTCGACAAATTCAAATGCCAAAAGCAAAAAACAGTAGAAGAAATGGATGTAATAAAAAGCAACAACAACGAAACGGAAACGCCAACGGCTCACAAAATGAACGAAATTGTGGAAATTTGTTTGAGATTTGTGCTTGGCGCGAAAATTATATCCTGTTGGCCATCAGCAGGCTAAAAAGATGTCCTCTTAAGTTACTTTAACTTTAGTTTCAGAGTAAAGGAAACCATTTTATCCATGATCAGTTAGTCGAGATCTGTTCCGGATGCGCTAGAAAAAAGGAGCAGCAAAATCTGAAAGACTGAAGTAGCTAGCCAGTCAAGTGGCCAAGCCAAGTCAATTTAAGAAGGTTTTTTATGGCCATCTTTTCCTATCTCCCACTCTCTCTGCCCCTCTCGCTTTGTGTGTGTGTCTGTGTGTGGGAAATTTAAGCTGCGGAAAATATGACACCAAGTTGGTTCGCCGGGAGTAGCCGCAGGGCCTGCGCATTATCGTTAAATTGAAACGCGCCCTCATTGGACACCATAGCAGGCAGCTCGGTGGCCCAAATGCCTCCCAGCCTGCCACTGGCACCTACAGCAACAACAATAATAACAAAACGTTGGACTGACTGCTGCCAGCAAAGATTATTTCACGCGGTTAAACACAGCATCAGCATCAGCAGCATCAGCATCAGCGGCAGCCGGAGCAAAATTTCGGAACCAAAATTCAAAATTGGCATAGAGAAAGACACACAAACATACACACCCAAACCATCCACCCAATCCACTCACTCCAGCTTCAGCTTCAGCTCCATCTCCATCTGGTTAGATGGAAGGGAAAGCGGAGGTAAACTTGGAACCTTCAACGCTCTGCCGGTCAGCTGTGATTAAAATTGAGAGCAGTTGTCGCCAGTCGGGTCGCTAGTCCCTCCCTCCAGGCGGATTGTTGTCGGTCGGTCGGTCGGACGGCGAGGAGAGGCGAAAATATTTTTGGACTTTTGTCTTTTGGCTTGCGTGTAATTAGATTTCAGATTTAAGGCGCTTAAAACTGATGCTCAGCAAATTGAAATTGAAAATGCTTTTGACAACATTTTTAGACCCGCAGCAGCGTGTGAGTTAGTGTGTGTGTGTGTGCGCGCTCGCGACCTTGTGTGAGAGGGAGGAGCCAGAAAGTAGGCAACATTTTTATGCAAATCAATAGAACCGAATAGAAAGTAATTTGAAATGGAATGCGCATCAAATAAAACTAAAATTAGAATTACAATGAATTATTAATCAGTGTTTAATGGTAATAGGTGGCAATACATGGCAGAAGACATTTACAACAAATCACTTCAAATGGTTTAAGCTTTATTTACTAAGCAAATGTTTTCTTGTGTTGCTTAGCATCCTTTTGCTATTGCCATCAAAATTCTATCATGGATAGAATTACCATTACCATTTTAAAATTCCACATTATTTTTTTGTTAGCGTGTTTAAACATTTGATTGTCATTCTTTTTCCGTTTTCATTTTGTATTAAGAAAAACATTTCCCTAAACATTAGCATTGCATTTCAAGCAAATTATTTTGCCATCAAGCGTAAAAGTTAAGCTAAAAGTGCTAATCTGGACTATCCACTTGCCTCCTTCTCTCTGGCATTGTCTGTCCTGCCATTTGGCACTCTCGACAACGATTTGCATACACAAACGATAACATCATTTAAATACACATAAGCAGCAGAGGGACGACAGAAAGGGAGAAATGGTGGAAGGGAGGGCAGATAAGAGGGGGGGTCAACCTTGTGGCATTAGTTTTAATATTAAACAAAAACAAAATAGCAAAAATGTCAATTGTGAAGCCACAGTTCCTCGTTCTTTCCCTTTCACATAAGCTCTTTTGAATATGGAGATGGACACAAACACACACACACACATAGATGTGAGTCAAGGGCTTAGAGAGAAAAAAAGAAACTACTGCACGTGGTTGGCTCGGAGCGGGAGGAGGGTGTTGGAAACGATGAGGCGATGACAATGCTAATGTCGGCGGGGGCCAAACAAAAGTAGCTATTCCAGGACCTGCAGCAATGATTCGCATCCAACAGCATCAGCAGCAGCAGCAGCAGCATTCCAGACAGTCGTAAGAGCAGCCAGGAAGCAGGAGTCACAATACGAATGCCAAACGATGCAGTAGTCGATGTGTGTTTGTGGTGTGTGTGTATAGAGTGGAGGGAAGGGAGAAAAAGAAGACAAAAAACTACTCAGGGGAATGTTAATGGTATGGGAAGAGGAACAGAGTGAGTGAGAGACAGAGAGAAAGAGAGAGCGAGAGGGGGAGTAGCCTGATAAGCAGCTTATCTTCATTTCTACAACCCCCAGCGTTTATTTTGCCTTCTTTCACTGATGTTGCTCTACGTTCTTGTTCATGTTGTTGTCTCTCTATGTATGGGTGTGTGTGTGTGTTGTCATTGTCGTTGTCATTTTGAATGCGAATTGTTGTCCTCATCGTCGTTTTTGGTACGCAAAATGTGTAATGGCATTTCGTCAGACGGAGCATGAAAAAGCGAGGCAAAAAGCTTTAGTGATAAGGCAACAGCAGGCCACCTCCACCACCAGAATGCGGAGACGGTTGTGGGAAGAACAGCCAGCATAGGAAGGATAAACACAGCAGGGGCTTGTCGCCCATTGAGTGAGAAAAAGTGAGAGAGAGAGACCCCCCATTGGCTCTATCTTTCTCTTTTATTTTTCTATTAGAAGAAGTTTTTTATACCCTTGCAAAAATAGAATATTAATTTTGGTCAGAAGTGTGCAACGCATAGAAGGAAGCATCTCCGTCCATATATATATATATATATTCTTGATCAGCCCGACGAGACGAGTTCAAATAACCATGTCCGTCCGTCCGTCCGTCCGTCTGGATCGATGCGAACTCCTCCTAGACCGTTAGAGCTACAGAGCTGAAATTTTGCATGTAGGCTTGTATATACTGCAGGGTTTGTATATCTCAGATTCAGCCGGATCGGACCACTATATCATATAGCTCCCATACAAACGTCAAAATCACGAACAATGACTTTTCTGAATAACTTCGCTATTTTCTGAGCTATCATCATGAAATATTGGTGAGTTTATGCTAAGATTGAAGGCCGTTCTTTAGACATTAGACTTTTTGGATAAAACGTTGTTACACTTTGATGGCTATGGGTAAGGAAAGAATTACCAAAACAGTTGCAAGGGTATACAAACTTCGACGCGGTCGAAGTTAACCCCGGCCCTCTGGTTTTGACTTGCATTTTAATGCTTTTATAATGCACTCGACGAACAAACAAAATGGCAGAGCCAAGGAGGAAAGAAAAAAAACAAGATTTTAAGTCTTGTTCTAGAAAATTTGCCAGTTTTCACTTAAAACCTGCAGTAAGTGCTAGCTAACTTGCCATTTCATTCAAAGTGACAAGAATTATTAATACATCATTCGGAGTCATCGGGGGGTCGCCATTTTCTCTCTTCGGGGTCACCACATTCTCTAAATCTAATTGAAACTATCAATTTTCAATAGTGTTAAGCATCAAGTCAGCAGCTTTAACACTTTTTGAAATATTCATTTATATTAATTGATAATTCATTTCAAATTACACACCGATTGCTTGTACCTTTCATTTAACTGTCCGAGAAATACCTTCAGCAATTATGAATTTATTTTCATTAAACTGTTAGCTTTTCAACAGCATTTTAAAAGAGCACAGACCCAAAAATATGTTAATTAAATTAAGACTTCCAGAACTGTGTGAATGAAGGAGGAAAGGAGAAGGAGGAAGGTGAAGGACGATTGAGGTAGCTACCGAAAAACGACACCAGCTGCTTGTGGCATGCCAACAATGAACAATGGGGAGCATGCCAACACCTTTTCAGGTAGGTGGCAACAACTTCTTCTCCTTCTTCTTCTTCTTCTTCTTCTGCTTCTCCACCTCCTTGACGCTGAGTTGTAGAGTCATTGGATGGCTGGATGGCTCACCGCTGCTGTTGACGAGAGAAATGTAAAACACTTTTGGTATGACAGCCGAAATGTCAGTTAAGCATGAATTGCTGTGAAGCAAGAGTTCGGGGTAATAGATGAGTGGAATACGCAGAAAGAAAGAATGAGAGAGAGAAAGCAAAAGAAGAGACGGTAATGAAAATGAGGCCATCCTGATGGCCAGGCAAATGGCCAGAATGAAAACCCAGGAGCAAGCACAAGCTGAAGTTGAATCCAAAAACTGACAACTGAAGGTGTTGTTGGCTACAGTTTGCTTATTTGTCCTTTCTTTCTTATTTTTCTTCTTTTCTGTTTTACATTAATTGTTTTTTTTTTTGTTTTAATGCTTCAGGGGGTGAGGTTAAATGCAACTTAAGCAAGGACCATGGACAAAGGGCAAATGGAACAAATAAAAAACACAAGTGAAATGAAAAACCTCACCAGGGAAAATTGCATTGAAAATTGTGCTAACAGAATTTGAAATCGAGTGACAGATGCAATTATATAATGAGACGAATGCAATAATCCCACCCATCGAATCCAACGAACAATTTAAATGAAATTTTCCTCAATTGCAGAAAGAGATCTGTGTGAGAGAGAAATGTGTTGCTGCTGTTCGATTAGAATCTTTCGAACTGCATTTTATCAGTTTAGCGGGAAAATATGTCGTCGCTTTTGTTCGGTGATGCAGTGTGTCCTAGTGGCATCCAAATATAACAATAAACGACAAGAAGGACCACGATAACGACAGGTAAATAAGCAGTCCCAACAAATGGACAAAATGCCCCACGTGTACTCTACGGGTGTGTACGTTGCGTATACGCAATGTAGTTTAGTGCAGGTTTTAGTTAGTTTTTTTGTTGTTGTGTGTTTTTGCTTTTGTTTTTTGGTTTTCTTTTGGTGTTTTGTACCTTGTTGCTTTGTTGCTGCAGCTGCAGCAGCTGCAACTGCCATTTTGTTGATAAGCAGCAGCAGCCGCAGACAAAATGAACATTGGATCGAAAGAGACGACGGATGAGTATGAAAGAGAAAGAAACAGATACGGGAGGCAAACAAAAGGCGCCTAAACTGACATTTGGGCGCATTGTTTAGACCGTGTCTATGTATTAGTATGTCCAATGTGTATGTCTACGTGTATATGTGTGTCTGTGTGTGTATTTGTATCCAGTGTTTATGTGCCATCTGAGTTGACTGCATCTAGTTACAGGCCTCTATGGCCAAATAAAACGACAGTGGGCCTAAAACAATGTGTTTTGTACATGTTTTCTACATACATTCAAAATGGGATTTAGCCGATTCTATGTATAGATACGTACATGAAGTATTTTTGTCTTTAATTGAAACTAAATATTTACCTATTTAAACCCAAATTAGATAGAGTTTTCCGAATCTTTGACCACTGTGAGGACTGTTTCTATTCCTTGCTCTCTCTCTCTCTCTTTCTCACTGTGTCTTTGTCATTTCTATCACTGTCTCTATCTCCGCCTCTTCTCAGCCTCCCATCGCTCCCTCCTACCCCTAGAGAACTATAATGCGGGCCATCTATATGCGTGTACGCGTTTCGCAGTTTGTCCTCTGTTTATATTTGCACTAACACAGCTGCATCTATTTGTGTCTGTGTGAGGTACTGCCTGTGCCTGACATATAAATAGAGAGAAAGCACACACACACACACACACGCACACACGAACATAAGCACAAAGTTGTCAAAGTTGTTTCGGTACACAAATCCTTGTCCTGGTCAAGCCGAATGCCTTGGAATAGGTAAAATGTTTGTGTCTCTTCATCTCCATCTCTGTCTCCGTCTCTGTCTCCGTCTCCGTTTCTGTCTCTTTCTCTGGGTCTCTTTTGTATAGTTTATTAAATTTTAGTAACGTTCACAGAAAGCAAGCCAAACTATAGTATTTATGTCGCCTGTCATGTACAACTCCCTCCGCCACAATACCATCCACACTGCCCAACCTTCCTCCCTTCCTTCAGCCACCCACGCCATATCTTTTTGTTTGACAAACTTTCTCTCTGTGTGTGTGTGTGGGTTTCTTTTTTTGTTTTTTTTTTTATTCGCCTAGGAGATTTATTTAGTCAGGCCACAAAAACTTTGGATTTACTTCGACACACAATTGTCAGCTTAGTCACGTTTCATGTGCCGACATATAGTCCTGCGTATGGGATTTACCTGGCTGCCTAGCACAGACACACAAAGAGAGACAGAGAGAGAGAGAGAGAAACTGAACAGCAAAGAGCAAAGAATGGGATAGAGATAGTTACTAATACTAAACACGACATAAAGGTAAAAAGCCAAAGGCACGCGATGCGCATATTTTAATGTTAGGACCAAAAGAGAAAACACAACTCAGTTGATGCTTTGTTTGGTTTAGTTAACTAACTGGCTGGCTGGTTGGCTTCACTCCGTTCTCATTCATGCATCCCACCATCATCATCCACCATCCACCTCAACTCTACTTTGACTGTATTTTATACCATACTCTACTATATTCTACTCTATTCCGGGTGCTCCTAGTTTAGGCTGCTTGCTCCTGCGGTTACATTTGCTTTTGGCGAGGATCAAACTTTGATTCACAACTTGTTTCACATGTTGATATTTTGATAGAGCCCTAGGGATTCCTAGGTGGGGTAGTAGGTAGCGCTAGGGGAGGGACTGGAAAGAAGAGAGAAGAACAAACGAGAGCAAATGCCGCTTCGGGGGCCTCTAATATAAATTCATTGGTTAGAAACTTTCATTACAGTTATCCCAACAGAGGCAAAAAGCTTTCAGGGTCTTGACAATGACAACAGATTTTCCACGATATCCCAATTAGAGAGTTTCAAAGTAGATACTCCATTAATTTATACTATCTAGAGGTTTTGAGGTTCTTAGTTTCTAGACTTCTTGACTGATTTCATATGGATGTGCTCCTTCGTTTTGGTTTGCCATTTTCGGGACAAAATCAACATTATTCGCCATTCAAAAGTTTGCCTACTTTGCAGTGCATTTAATCAAATTTCAAACTGTGACCCAGTTTGCTTAGTTCTATACCAAACGAACCTACGGCATTGCCGCCTATGCCGCCGTAACCGCCGCCCACTAATCCTAAATCATTCGTTTTTTTCGAAGGGGAGGGGAGGCGACTCAAACATTTTTGGTGGTTGGCAAATTTTGCGGCTGGCAAAAACCAACTTTGACAGCTTTTGATAGTTTGTTGTAGTTGTTGATTTTTTTTCGTCCTCTCCTCCCCCTTCTTTGGCTGGATTTTTTTTTCTGTTTTGTTTTGAAAGAGACGCGACGTCGCTTAATTGATTTTGTGGCATGGCATGCAAAAGTTCAGTAGACGACGACAACGTCAACGAAAAACCGCAAGCCAGGCGATTTGAGTTGTGTTTTCATTTTTTTTTTTTGCTTCTTTTTGCTTCACGTCGCTTTGCCTAGAAAACTCTTCTACTTAGTGGCAAGTACCAGCGACTGAATCGCCTGTAATCCTATTAGACGACGGCGTCATGTCTCTCTTTCCTGTGTGTTAGTGTGTGTGTCTGTGTGTGTGTGTGTAGCATACTTTGCGGTTTTTACTTTATCGTGTTGAGTCGCGCCAAAACTACTTTACGCCCCTCTAATTTTACAAAGCATACTTTAAGGCTTTAAGTTGATTCAACCCCTGCCTAGAATTTTTGTTACATTTCTCCTCCGTTTCGTTTCTTGCGAGATTTATTTGCTTTGATATGGCCATGTCAAAACTTTTTCCAAATTTGATACTTTATTTGACACATTTCTTTTTCGTTGGTTTGGTTCTTTTTTTCGTTTTCTCCTTTGGGTACGTTTATTGTTGTTTGCCAAAATGCAGAAAAGTTGGCAAAAAGAAAATCTAGGTCGTTTCGCCTTCAACTATCGTTGCACATTATACGAAATTATAGTATATAAAAAAGTGAAGCTATTTTTGTTCGAAATGCGAGAAGAAAGCGAAAAGAAAATGGAGCAAAAAAATGAATGAGTTGCATTTCTATTGTGTGTGCTATAGATAACTGACATTTGCTTGCGGCTCATTAACATTTCAAAGTGCCAACCCAATTTCCATTGCATACAAACAGGCCAAACAGGCGTTTCCCCTTTTCCTCTCTCTTTCTCTCTCAGTCAAGATGTCTGTCGGTCTGTCTGTTTGTCTCTCATTCTCACTGGCTGCTATAATTCACAGCGTGTCAGGCATACTTAACCTTCCGCTGTACGTGTCGTAATGCCGAGTCGAGGTGCTTGACATTTTCGCGAACACCGCCTTGTGTTATGCAACACACACACACACATACACATGCACACACACAGAGCTTCCCATTGTCTGTCTGATGCTATGGCATCCAAAACACAAAAGCCTAGAAACTTACGCGGCCTGACAAACAAATTAAGCGCACAAAAGCAGAAAATAAAAGCTTAAGTGCCAGGAGTGCGAGGAAAACTTAAAAGCAACTAAAGAAAGAGCAAGAAAGAGTGAAAAGCAACTAAGAAAATTCTGTTAAAACAAATGAAAATCGCTAACTTAAACACCCTGGAAACCATTCAAAGATAAAACAAAGAGCATTTTCCATCTCAATTGAAACGTTAAGCATTTCCCTCATCTTTAAATCATTTAGCAGATTTCCCCTTCTCATTTCTCTTACAAATTGATTTGTAAATGATCATTCATCTGAAATCATTTCCATGTTTTCATAAATATCTCACAATCAGTTGCAACTCATTTCCGTTTCTATTAATCCTCTTCCTCCTCTTTTCCTGCTCTGGTTTGCGATGGAGGGTATAAAAATATATTAAGTTTTTAGTTTTAGTTTTACTTTAGTTCTCGGTTTTTTCATCTGTTTCTGTTTCGGTTCATGGCAGCTTGCAGCTGTCGTAAAAGTGCAGCCAGTTAAGCACTTTTTGTCTCAATGAGTGTCAACAAGCTGCGAGCTACTATCTAGCTAGGCTACATGCAAGCAACCATCACAACAGCAACAAGGCGACGCGAGACAAGTCAAGTGTATCACACACACACACACACACACACACACACACACACACAAAACACATAAAGAAAGAAGAGAAGAGAAAGCAAGGAGAAAAGAAGAAGGAAAAAAATAATCGCTCTATTAATGAGCCTTAGGCCAAGTGCAACAAGCTGGCAACATGACCTAACCTAACCTAGCTATTTAGTGCATGTGTGTTTGTGTGTGTGAATGGGTATGTGTGAGTGTGTGATAGCTCGAGGCGTTAGTTTTGTGGCCACAGCATGATTTTTTATGCTTTATGTTTGTTTTGCCAACCAACAGCAGACAATAAAGACTAAAGAGAGCCAAAATGGAAACAGAAATAGAGAAAAAAAGAAAAGGGAAACAAGAGAGAGAGAGATAGAGATAGAGAGGGGGTGTTTGTGTGTGTTAAAAAAGCTGAAAGTTATGGGTCATGAGTAATGACTTTATGCCTGAAAGTAGGCAATGAATTTCGTTTTTGAACTGCTTGGTTATAGCGATTAGATGGAAATTTTTTGAAAAATCTTTTCTGGCTATTTAATGGAAATCTCTAATTGGATTTCCTTCATTGAATTCGCCATTTATTTTCGTATTTTCCTTCTGTTAACAAAAGTTGCTATGCAAACAACAAAAAATAATCAAAATCAGCAACATCATCATCGTTCTTCATGATGATTTTGGTTGCTGTTGTCGTCTCTCCTGCACGTGGATCAGAATATAATAGAAAACGAAAAACTTTTGTAGGGTATGAGCACGACACACACACAAGTACACACACACACACACACATTTCCTTTTTTTGGTATGTCTGAAACGTATTCATTACAAGTTTCGTATTACAAATATAAGATGGTATATATGTAGTAGGTATATAATGTACATACATTTGTATGTACGTGAAAGTGAAGTGGAATGTAGGATTGGAGTAAAAGTCGGTGGGAGGAGGTTGTGACAGGGGAGGGTCTCGGATTTTACAAACAACTTTAATTGGAGTGGCTTGAAAGAGAAGTTCTTTTCGGGCGCGCTTGTTCCTTTTTTGTGATTTGCTTGGCTTAGCTTTTGGTCAAGTGCTTTTTTTTTCGTTTGGCGGATTCTCTTTTGTGGTTGAAGCACCCACAGGTCAGATTTGTTGGCACTAATGGTCACACACACACACACACACACAACCAAAAAGGGGGCCAAACAGAAGTAGCTTCTTCATTTGTGTTAATATAATTTAAATTTTTTTTGCTTTTCTCATTTCTGGGTTTAACTTTGTGAGCGCTCGTTTTTTAGTAGACTTTGGAGAGTCGTAAGAAAAAATTGTTGAAAATTCTGTCTGCGCTTAATTTTTATTTGCCCACGCACACACACACAAACACACAGACGTACATGCACACGCACACACTTCTACATCGAAAGACTGACCCTGTCCCTGGCCCTGGCCCTGGCCCTGTATAGTCAGCCTTTTGGTTAGCCCATTGCTCAGCTCAAGTGTGGCCGAAATTGAAAAATAGCGAAAGTTTCGGTTCTTTGAGGGGTTTTGGTAGTCATTTTTTTTTTTTTTGTGTTTTCTGTGGTACTTTTCTTTTCTCCTTCTTTTTTCTCTTTTTTTTTTTTTTTGTTATTAATGTTTCTTGCCTGTTTGTGAGCATCTTAAAGTCAGTAGAAGTTTTGCTTATTTTCGACATTTTTCAAGTTTACTTCCATGTTGTTGCTGGTTATGGGGCAAGTGAGTAAAAGTTTGTTCCTGGTAATTATGCTGCAAGCAAAAAAGTTGAACTTCGTCTTTCTTCTTCCCTCGTTCTTGGGTGAGAAAATTATGATGATGTTGAGTACGCAGGAAAGTGGGAGGAATGCAGCAAAAGAGGACCCAAAAGAGAGAGGCGGGGGAGAAGAGTGTGGAAATGCGTTAGGGAATGGGCTTATGTCAAGTTTCAGGTCTAGAATTGCATAGCGAAGAAATGTGGTTAAGTTCAAGTTCTTTTTCTCTCTTTTTGATTTTGTGTTGAGTACAGTGAAGTCCAGTAAATGAAAGCAAACATTTTTTAATTTATCTCAAGTACATTTGGTGGCTTGTCGAAAGAAGATTCAAAGGTCTCGACATTTATTACCTGCTTTAGTATTTCAAAATCTCTTCAACTCTATGATGGGAATCTAATTATGTTTTTCTATTCTATATATTTTCAAATATATTTGTACTACAATTCAGTTGGTAACCCTTTCATTTATTTAAAAATTTCAATTTTTCTTAGATTTTTATAAGTATTATATATTCGTTAAATAAAGTTAAGTCAAAACGTTCACTTAAGTCTTAAGTGGCAAAAAAATGACTCATTTGCTTTTTGAAAATTTCATTTGGCTCTTTTTGGTGAACTACTTGATTCTACATTTAATTAAAAAGTTTTATGCGCCATTTTGATTTTGGTTTTCATTTTTCATATGGCACACACTAACACCAACACCAACACACATGAGCATAAAGTTAATTTAGCAATTAGAGTTTTGGGTTAATTGCAAGACCACAGAGCAGAAAATCATATTTGCCAACTATTGGGTTAAGGTTGGTTGCTGCCTCATAAAACTGCATTGAAATTGTTCTAGCTGTTGTTGTTGTTGTTAAAGCACTAGCACATTCATAGACACACACACATACATAAACACTAGCACACTAACAATTAAAAATAATGAAACCCAGTCTACAGTATTATGTAAAGCAATTAAAAATGTTGCAGTACTCAAAAAATAGAGAAAGAACAACAACCAAGATGATGATGATGATGATGACGGTGAGGACGACGACGACGACAAAAAGAAGTAAAAGCCGCAAGCATAACTTGAGGCGCGCACACATTGCAAAATAAACAAACCGCCAGGCAAAATGTGGGCCAGCCAAAAAGTATGCAACAGCAAAACACAACTGAAAAAAAGGAGAAAGCTTGCTGCTGGCATTTCGCTGTCTAACCCATGATTAAGTAAATTGTTGAAAAATGTTAAACAAGCGACACATGCCTCGAGGTTCTTTCTCCCTCTCTCTGTCTCTCCACACCCCTCTACCGACTCGTCTCGCCGCAGTCTATGCACTCTGCTCCGCTGACCTGCTAAAAAAAAATCTATAAAAATGCACACACATACACAGACGCAAGCAAGCAGCGGGCACAGATACATTGCATTGCTTGGGCGCCTGCTGTTAGGCAACATATTGCAGTCAAGGCCTCACTGCGTGCATTTTTTAAATGCTCTTTCGCTTCCTTTTCATGTACATACATATATATATATATTCCTTCTTTTTTTTTTTTGCTTTGCTAACTGTTGGTGCTCCTGCCGCATGTGGCACAAACGGAAGCTGCTGTTTGGCTCGCATAAATAATAACAATAGCAGTCATGGGGTTGGGCAAACGATGGTTAAACCCAGGGACGGGGTCGGTTGGATGGTCCGTCGGTTGGTTGTTTCACTTAGTGGGCGTGGCTAGCCAACAACACGTGTAGTAACATTGCCCCTTCTTTATTGAAACTATTTGCCCTGTTTGTGAGTGAGTGTATATGTGTGAGCAAACATTGTCCATGTAGATGTGTGTGTGTCTTTAGTGGTGTTGGTATTTGGTGTTGCATCTATGGTATACATGTGTTCCTGGGTGTTTTCTATCTTGTTTAAAAATTGTTGGCCATTTGAGGTTGGCGTACGGGACATGTGTTTACCTGGTTACTTTGGCTTATTGGCTTTAGCTTTTGGCTTTGGCTTTGGCTTTGGCTTTGCCAGTTTGCGAAAAATATGTTGTCTAAAGGCTTTAAAAAGCTGAAAGTGAGACATTTAAACAAGTTAACTGGTGAGAACATACACAGCAACAGCAACAACAACAACTACAACCAAAAGTTGTCAATAACGTGGCCAAAATGTGTTCTTGAAAGGATCAAGTGGGGCGCCCATTCAACTTAGTTATTTTACTTTCTGACTTATGGTTCTTTCGTTTGTAACTCTAAAAGAGTTTTCTTCCATGTCCTCTTTAATATAATTTACATGATGGTTCTTTGAAGATTTCAAAGCTTTCTTTGCTTCTTTCAAAGCCTTTCCAACAAATGAGCAAAGGTGTTGCAAAATTTCGGTTAATACAAGAATATTCATAAGCAATTTATACATTATACTCCCTTATCTGTTAGATTGCAATAGTTAGAGCGTTGGAATCAGCTTTTAACATACCTGCAAATATACAAGAAAAACAAACATTTTGATAATTAGAGAACAATATTTTCTATGAATTTGTTGTGTTTTCAATGATAATTAAATTAAATGCAAATTTATTTTAACGTTGGAATTTAACAACAATTTAATTTGTTGCACTTTGCGGCTAACCGCAATCTGGTTTTACTCGGTTTCAAACAGGAACAAAAAAAAACATTTGCCAACATCATTTTTGGTGTTTTTGTGTCAATGTCAGTGGCAGAAATTGCTTTGCAACCAATTTTATTTACAAACAAAATTCTGTTTTCCTTTTTATTTTCATCTTGTTTTCATGACATTTTCAAGCGAATATTTACAGATTTATGACAAAATCAGGAAAAACAAAACACGAAAACCATATAATTTGAGGCTTCAACAGATCGAATTCGGCATACCCTTTAAACAAACAGACTTTAGGAATGGAATTTATGCACATTTCATTCGCTTCTCCATGGGGTCAACAATAAAATATTTTTCAAAATTAATTTAAATGTTTTCCTAATGAATGTTTACTACATACTTTCATATTTCACTCTTGTCCGATTTCCATTGTGATGTTAATAATATCGAGAGAGAAATGAAACTCTAAAAAATGGAAATTTTAGTTTGCATTTCTATTGCTGCTGCCGCTGCTGCTTACATAAGTTGAAAAGTGACAAAAAATTTGTATCTAAATAGATATGCAGAGACAATTTACAAATTTAACGCCTGTCAACTGTCATGTTAGTCGATGACACTTGCCCAGACACCCCATGCCCCACGCCCAATCACCCAAACCATTTCTCTCCACTCCTCTGACCATTATCATTAAATGATTTGGATATAGATATGCAAATAGTGTTGCCAGATGCAGGTTGAGTTTGTTTTTTTGAAGAGAAATTTGTAAAATAATAATTTTCAATGATAAATAGGCGAAATAAAGATTTTCCCCCATGATCAGCGGGGGGTCATCTCGTTTCGTTTTTCAGGCAAATTGCATAACCAGGCACATTCCATTTTCCAATCAGTTGAATCAAAAGATTCGTTAGTTGAAATTTCAGTAAAGTTAATTTGGTCGTCTTTGTTGTTTAGTTACTTTTGGATTTCTTCTTCATGATTTGCGTAGGTTGAGTTTGAACCTGCAACGGCGATAAACCGACAACAAGGCAACAAGGCAACAATCGCACAACAACAACAAAAATCGAGAGGCAGAAGAATTCGTACAGTAGCCGCAAGCACATGTCCAAACAAGGAACACAAGGAACACACCACCAATAACCCCCCCACCCAAAAAAACAAAATTGTTGTAGAGGTCGGACGATCGTGGATGCTCAAAAGTTAATGACTTTTGTGGCCAGACCACGAGGTAAAGAGAAGACGACCAGGAACTGCAACAGCAAGAACAACAACAATGCTTATGCAATAATAATAAAACGCAGCATGGAAGAGGAAGATAGATAGAGAGAGAGAGAGAGAGAGAAAGAGCGAGATAGAGTTAGAGTTAGAGAAACATGGTGGTGTGGGGGGGGGAGTGGTTGTTCGCAAAATATAAATGAAATAAATTACTGCGCAGGCGCGCAGCGGTGGCGGCTCAAACACAATGATCATCATCATGTGGCCCAAGTTCGTTTCTGTTTCTGTTTCTGCTGCTGCTGCTGCTTCTGCCTCATCTGCATCTCTTCTCGTGGCCAAAGCAATTTGAATGGACGTGCTGCGGCCTCCGTGTGTGGGTTCTTCTCCCATCTTAGAGATGGCAGACCAGTAAAAGAAGAACTAACTATCGAAAGGCAAAAAAAAAACTATTGCCATCTAAATTGGAAAGTAATCAAATGCAAATTGTGGCTTGTAAAATGCATTAATAGGTAGCTTCATGTTATCATTAATATGTCCAGGTGACATTTCGTTTGACTCATTTTATGGTATATGGTATCCATCTCCATCTCTCATTTGCTATTTCTCGTGTACGTAGCTCTGTTTCTTGTCATATCTAGGGTTTTTGGACTTGTGCATTTCATTTCTCATTTGAATGCACAGCATGTAGCTCTTGTTGTTGTTGTTGGAGGACGATCTGACCAAACGACTGACTTCTTCTGTAACTCCTACGGCTTCATTTGCCATTATCTTGTTGTTGTTAGTTGCTTGGTCGATTGCTCGGTTTGTCGGCTGGTCTCTTGGTTAGTTAGTGCGCTTTAATTTATCGCACACAGACTAAGCTTCTTCTCTTTTCATATCTCTGCTATGTATATATTCTTGCAAGAGTCGCGCCACATACACCTACAATGCCACGGGGCAAGTCAATTGTCCAGTCTTGGAGTCTCCATCATAAATTGTATTGCCTTGTGCCCTGCTACAACATACAACATACTATATAAAAAATGCAAATATGACGCGCTGTTTCGTTTTTTATTTCTTCCTTCTTAACTCTTTCATGTTCTCCCTCTCATCTGCAATATGCCATCTCCATCTCCGTCTCCATCTCCTTTGCTCTTTGCTACTTTATTTGCTTATTGAGTTTATTATTGTTGTCGTTATCTCTTGGGGTTATCATTATGTTTATTATTGCACTCGCTCGCATTTGCAGTGGAGTGGCTTTGCTTGCATTAATATGCGCATCTTTTTACGCTAATTTAATGTGCTCCCCATTGTTCGACCCGTGCCTTGTGCCCCGCCACCAACCGATCTCTGGGAGGACAACCGTCTCAACCAAAAAGAAACCGTGTGGGCTAGTCTTTCATATATCTTTTGTTAAGATTTATGCTCAACTTAAATTGATCTTTATGGGCTGGCTGAATGGCTGTTTTATATGAATTGCGAGCCGAGTGGGTTTTAGATAGTTAAGTGAGGCATATAGATGATAATGATGATTGGCAACAATTGTTAGTCGCTCAAGTTAATCCATCCAGAAGGAGGTCAACTCCTTATCTACACACACATAGTAAGTAAGTATGCAGTCAGTTTTAGTTCCTTCCTTCATTTGCTGCTTTGCATTTCCTGTTCCATGTTTCTTTGTCAATTCGAAAAGTACATTCGTATATATATACTTATTACCTTCGATATCTACAAGTAGCAAAGCTTTAATCTAATGCTTGGCGAATGCCAAACGGACAAATACAAATGCCATGCCAAGTTTTTATCTTGGCTCCATGGGGATGGAGCGTAGGAGTAGCAAAAGGTAGAGTAAAGGGCACAGGATAGGGCAATATGTGTGTGTGTGATGTGCTTGCTGGTAGTTCATCAACCCCGCCTCTCCCTCTCCACACACACACACACAGAGCATCGCATCGCGCCGTTCCGCGCTCCACCTTCTATTTTTGCTCAACTTCCGGGCAACGAACTAAACCATTTCCGTGTGTTGTAGTCGTCCAAGGATTTATGCCCAAGCCTCGAGTTTATAATCTTGCCACTCAAATCGCTAAGCAGGAGAGCTTGAGCAGCTGTACCTAAAGTAGTTGTGGCAGTACTTGGAGAAGGATCCTCCTCCTGCTGCTGCTACTGCTGCTCCTGCACTTAATTTACCCTTAATTAATTGACCTGCAGTCAAGTTGAGTCCTTCCTGCTTCACTCTGTTGCCGTTGCCGCGCTGTTACTGCTATTTTTTTAATCGCTTCTTTTTTTTTTTTTTGATTTTTTGCAAATGTTTTGTGTGCATGCAAATCGTTTGTTCAGTGTTGCTGCTGCTCATTCCCTTTAGCTCTCTATCTCCCCCTCTTTCTCTCTCTAGAATTATTCAGTTCGTGGTCAGTTCCATTCATTTCCAAGTGGCCCAACCAACCAACTCGAGTGCACCACTTGAGAGACTGAAGCCATGGAGAGAGAGAGACGAGTCCGAGAATACATTCGGTCTGGGCCTGAGCTCATTTAATTTGAATTTGAATTTTTCCTGCACTTTTTGTTTTAGTTTTTTTTTTTTTAAATACTCTCTATAAATATAGGAATATAACTAATACCTAACATAATATCGAAAGAAATAAGCCAAGAATCTTAATAAAATATATTAAATGGATAGAATTTTCATTCACTTTTCCCCAGAAGGGCATTAAAAAGTCTGCTATTTGTATAAACTTAATTAGTTGCCAGCAAATTGAACCAGAAAACAAAACAAAAAAAAAAACAAGAAACTTAATAAGCTGCAGGTTAAAAATCAAATTGTTCATTTTAGTGTCCTCTGACTTCCTCTTCCTGCTGCTATATACATATATACGTATCTATATGTATTATATTTTACATATATTTAAGAGAAAATCAATAAACAAATTGTTTGCATGTTTCGCTTCACTTCTCATTTATTTATTTTGTTGTTGTTTTTTTTTAATGGTCAGTCAGTTGAGTTTTTTTTTGGTTCAGTTTTATAAATTGTACTATATTATTTAATTTTGTTTGCTAAACAGCCAGATGCAGCCAGGCAATGGAGCAGCAACATTGCTTGTTTTTAAGCCTTGCGGTCTGGTTAAATAATGTGTTTAATTAAACAACAGTCGAGTGAGTGAGTGTGCATCAGCATCAGCTTCAGCAACGGCAGCATCAAATTGGGTCAAGAGTTCGTGTGAATGCCGCATTATGGTCAAGCCAACTAATTAAACCAACGACCAGTGAGGGCAGAGCAGGGGGAGGGTAGCCTGCCTGACAATGCTTTTTGTAGGAGGAAACGCCACCAAACTGAATGAAATAGAAGGGGCTGAGAGGGAGGCAGGAGATGGACGCGATGGTTAAGATGGAAAACTAAAATACAATCCGAATGTTGTTAAACTCATTCACAGGCGGTAGAAGCTGCTAGCTGGCTAACTGACTGGCTCTTTGTCTAGCTGGCTGGCTAGCTGGCTGGCTGGCTGGCACTTAATGCTCCACTAATGAAATGTCAGCTTAAGTCATAACTCAAATGCAAAGCAAAAGACGACCGAGCCGAGGCCGACTATCCAACAAAAGAGACGTTGGGAAGCTCATAGTGCTCTCTTCTCTCAACATCACATCTTTCTCCTCATCTCATGTGTGTGAGTGTGTGACAAAAGCCAAAGAGGGGGGGAAAGCTTTTGGCTTTGGCTTTTTAAATATGACAACATGCATTTTATGAGATTTATTGTTAGTCCACACCACACCACACACACACACACACATACACATGTGTGTGTGTTTGTGTGGCTGACTCCTACAACAAAATGGCGTCCATTGTAATTGATAAGTTTTGTTCGCCATTTTTGCTTACCATCAAAGCAAAAGCAACAACCAAAGACAAAAAAAAAACCACGCGCTAAAAGAGATTGATGATCCCACCCTTCAAAGGACGACACTCGAGAGAATCGCCCATGAACTTGGTCGAGCCAGCAAAATTAAATGATGAAATGTTTTTTCTTTTCGTTTCGTTTCGTTTCGTTTCGTTTCCTCATCCTCAATCCACCCACCCATTGCCCATGGCCAATGCCGGCATCGCCTTCACCACTTCAGGCAAGAAGCATCTCTTCCTCTCTTACTCTATATCTCTCGCATTTTGATTGATGAAATGATAAATATCTACTCGAAGCTTGTTACAACCCAAAGAAGGCATTATTATTGCGTTATTATTAAAGCGTTTTTAATGCTAAATGTCAAATGCAGGACAGATAAGCAGACCCAACCTGTCAATGCTGGCAAAAAGAATGACTGACTGTACAAATGGATGAACGACTGACTGAATGAACGACCGGACAAAGCTCAAAGCACAAAAAGGAAGCAAAAAAAGGAAAGGCAAGAGAACACACACACACACACACAAACCAAAACCATAAAAGTATGGCAGCAGCAGCAGCAAAATGGAGAACAACTTCCTTGAGAAATCATTACTAAATGAGCATGTTATGGATTCTCAATTTTCGAGATGGAGGGGTGGAGGGAGCTTATACTCATCCTTCGAATGCTGCTATAGTTTCAGTATCCATCTCTCTCTCTCTCACTCTCTATCCCTCTCCTATGCCCCCTGATGATGTCGTCTTTTGGGCTATCTGTCTGAGCTGCAAATCCCACTTAAAATCCGCTTCGTTTACGAAAATGTAATGATGATTAATTACCGACACAGACTACTCTATTTTCGAGATGGGCAGCGGCAGCGGCGGCATGCTGGTTGAGGTT
Organism: Drosophila paulistorum; assembly: GCA_018152135.1. NCBI lineage: Eukaryota > Metazoa > Arthropoda > Insecta > Diptera > Drosophilidae > Drosophila > Drosophila paulistorum. The sequence continues at coordinate 20,171,727 of JAECXG010000690.1, forward strand.
TCTTTTTTTTTTTTTTTGGGGTTTTTCTTAGGGTAAAAGTGCTAAGTACATTGCGTTTAGTCGGTCTAATGGGGTGGAGATTGGGTGTTAAGGCAACACTTAGAGATGGTCGTGGACAAATTGCTGTAAAATCTTAAAAAAAAGAAACAAAAACCACAAGGACCATCAAATTTTCCATTTGTAGTCAAGAATCTAGAGCCAAGTAGAGACTTATTGTGGTTGATAATAATCTTCCTCTCGTTTATCAATATTGTTTTATTTGAAGGAGATTATTGCTCACGTTGCCATCTCTAGTTAACAAGCATAAGTGACTGCTGCCTTTCACTCCCTGCTGGTCTGAGTCATTATCATAGTTCTTTTGCAAGCTGGCTGCTGCCTTTGACGCCTCCTTGGAACACTCACATCCTTACACACACACACTCTCAGAGGGGGACAGAGAGAGAAAGCGAAAGCGAGATGGAAAAAGTAATTAATATGCCAAAGTTTGCCATATCTGTTGATGTCAGGCTAGTGGAAAATTTGATAAGAAAAAAAAATGCAGAGAAACCAACAACCGAAACGGGAAGGTTAAGTCAATGTTAAAACGCAAATAATGACCAATCCTGCCAGAAAGGCGGCATCTGCAGACTCTGCGGCTGCAATTCACCCAGCCCCTCCCAAAAAACATCTTAAATTTCCACCTCTCATTTCACTTGAGTCTAATCCATCAAAGTCGCCACCGAGACACGCTCTTCTTCACTCGTTACCATAACAAATAAAGCCAAATCAGCTTAAATGGCGCTACAATAATATAAACTTTAAATATAGATTTTAATTAATAAAACAAAAGGAAGAACAGAAAAAACTCGTTACAACTCAAAACTTTGACGCTCATTAAAGAAACAATGGAACATACAGTATGAGCGACAGGGACAGACAAACAGACGTTTCTTTCTAATTCTATGCTTTTGATGTCGTTCAAAAATTCTAGGTAACCGAAAAGAAAACGAAAAAAGAAAGAGAGAAAAATAAAAGTTATATTTCAAAGAATTTCAAGTTCTATATAATTAATTATGATGGGCAGGCGTAACAACAATGAAAAGAGTGTGTGAGAGGGAGAGAGATAGAGCATTGAACGGGTTTTCAATATTCTCTTTTTCGGTTATTCCTTACTAATTACAAAAGCAACAAAGTTGTTTAACTATTACCAATATGCTACTACCTACCTATGGTTGGCTACCAACTAAAGGACCGCCCGTCTCCATTTTTAACTTTAGGTCATTTATATTAATTTTAATAACATTGTTAAGGCCAAGAGAGAACAACAACAACAACCGAAAAAAGGCCAACCAGACCTCAGAGCTCAAGTCAAGTCGCATGGCTTAAAAACCAAGTGTTAACGACAAAACACTTTTCGGTTTATGAATTTTTGAACAGATAATCAACTTAAAAAATGTATCCATCTACCTAGCCTAGCCCTATCTATCTCTCCCTCTCCCTCTCGTGTCTTGCTGTCTCTGTCTTCGCATAGATGTCTATATCGAATGGGGCATATTAAAAACAAATTAGCGTTGAGTGGATATTTCCATTTCGTGTGTGTAAATGTGATTTTAAGTGCATTCCCCAAAAACTAACTAAAAACAACAACAGCAACACCAGAAACAGCAGCAAAATTTCTGTCGATTTGCGTGTCAAAATTTATTTGATAACATTTTCAATATTTGTTCAAAACAGAAACACATCATATATATAGAGAGAGAGAAGGAGAGAGCTGTTTTGCTTTAGAAACAAAAACAAAAATTGACTAATAATAAAATAGTTATTGCTGTAATTTTCATGCAAAACTGGCAATTAGCAAATGAAAATGGTTTTTAATTGACACATAATGCGGTTGTCCGCTCAAAAAGTTGGTTAGTTATAGCCGAAGAGACGACGACCCCCCGCGGACAATTGATTGACCATGACTATTTGATTTTTATAGTATATTTGTGGTTAAAATTTTCAAAATTCTTTAATATGCCAGGGCTGGCAATTATGCGGTTTTTAGTATTGTATCATTAAATTAATAAGGCAATCATTTAAATTGCGAAATATTATGCCCAATAAAATGTGCAAAGATTTCATTAATGCTAAGAATATAACCCAGCCCCAGCCCCCCACACGTCTTGGCAGAAAGGAATTGTTTTTGATTCTTTATTCTCAATAATTCTCATAAATGTTCATATTTTCTTGTGTATGTGAAATAAAATCAAACATTTTGGCTTAGAGTGAAAGAAAATTTGGTTCTCATTCATTGTCCCCCACTATTTTTTGGTAGCAAAAAGCTCAGCTGTATTGTAGCTTCAACCTAAACTCAATAGCCTGATTACGACTTTGGTTTTCTTGTTCCTTTCTTTTTTCTTTTGCCTTCATCTTCAATTTGGGTTTGCCTTCTTTTCTTATTTGGCCAACTAAATCGACTTTTGTATACAATACACACAGAATTTCTATAAGCCAACAGATAAATACATATGTATATACGAAAGGTATATATTTACCACACATGGGAGCCCTTCTTTTCGTTTTCGTTTCCTTTCTCTCTCTCTCTCCCTCTCTCTCTCTCTGTCTCGCTCTCTCCCATGTACTCCACCCATACACTTACGTTTTCAATTTGTGCGCTTTAATAATTCACAATTCAATAAATGCTAACAAATTGACATTGTCCAAAAAAGTTTGCCTTCTCCTTCTATCCGCCTCTCGCACTCTATTCTCATACATTGACTTGACTTGACTTTTGTATGGCGAAAAGCCACCCTATACATATATAAATAAATATATACATACACATATATATTTATATATATAATCATATATGAACAAAACGATACGAAACGATGGCGAAGAAGCGTCTTGAGGGAGGGCAAAAAAGACCTACCAATTACATAGCCGAGGAATTAAGTTGAGCAACTTTTATGTCAATTCAATACATTTCATTTACTCGGAAAGATTTGTGGGGTGTGTGTTTTTCGGTGTGTGGGGATGGGCCATACATACATACATATATAGTATGGGTAATCTTATTTCAACATATTTTCAATGTAGTTTTTGCTCAAATTTTCGGTAAAATTAATTTGTAATTTCGCTAGTGCGAGTCGAAGAAGAGTCAAAGTCAGAGCCAGAGTCAGAGTAAGTAGTCCTCTCGATAAACGACGAAGCAGCAGCCAACACAACTAACAGCAAACGACGATGAAACGAAGTTCTGGATGGTGGGAGGAAGATGAGAGGGTACATATAACGTACATATCCTGCGGCGTTGCTGACAAATTATGTGCAAATAAATTGCTTTTTGTTAAGTGGCTTTGCATAAGAAGTTAGAATTTGTGGTTCCTCCTCCATTACAACAACAGCCAATCTGAAGAGTTTTGTCTGGCATTATTTGATCGCACATGAATATTTAAGTTGGCAAATATTCCTGACACACACGCACTCACACACACAGAGTTAGAGAGAGCCAGAGCGCCAAGACATATTCAATTTATGTCTATTAATAGTCGTGTATATGCATTTTCTATGAGTTTTTATTGAGAATCTCACTCAAATATTAACCAAAAATGTCTCTTGTGGTCTCTGCTGATTGGTTTTTGCAAGTTAATTAAACTTGAGTGTGGAATGAGAGACAAAGCAATGGGAATAGGAATGGGAATGGGAATGAAAGGCGAAAGTGTTTTTGCTATGGGTGGTGGGGTGGGTGGGTTATAAGTAGGTAAGGGAATAGGTAAATCAATTGCATGAAAACTTTTATGGTTTTGCCCATTGTCTCTGTGAAATGTATTGGAAATATTCATGATAATTGACAGCTTTTAGTAGATTTACTATAAGCTTAGGCATAAGGATTACTCAAACTTCCAAAGCATAATGTTAATTGCCATCGAATGCGTCGGGGTCACCATTGCAAAAGTTTTCTTATTGAAAATTGAAAGTGTTACCAAAACACAAAATGCTTTGTGTCATGTCAACTCTAATTATTTTCTAGTCATCTAAGTCACCAACCATCAATTTAAGTTAGGCTAACATTTTAACGAACTTCTTGAAGAATTCGTTTGCTATGCTTGTTAGATATTCCATAGAATTTGTGATTTGCCTCCACTTTAAATCATGCATATATACTATATTTCGACTTAAAGACATTTCTCTCACATCAGCTTCATAAAAGCCAAATCAGACCAATTTTGCTAGCATCTCACCCCCGCCTTCTACCAGCAGTTGGTCGCATTTCGCATAGAGTGAAACGCCCATAGCACTTAACCCCCCTCGCTTCCCACACCCCTTGGAATCGAGTCGAGAAGCGAGCACTGAATGTGCCCAAAAAATAAATGCCAATGAAAGCGAGCAATAAATGCAAACACACACACACTGAAATCGAGAAAAAGGAATACGATTGAAAGGAAATACTACCAAACAAAATGTGTTAGTTATGAAAGGGCGTGACGCTCGCTAAAGGTTGCGGGGGGATGGAGGATTTGTTATTCTTACTGGTTGCGTATAATTTCAACAAAATTTAATAAGTAAATATATACATATATACATATAGAGAGAGGGAGAGAGAGAGAGCAAAAAAATAAGAGACGGATAGAGGGAGAGCGTAAAGGACATACACATAAAAAAAGAAACGAAAGGAAAAGAAATGTAGGAAAAGCAGCAGCACCAGCAAAAAGAAAGCTGATTGCAGGGTTTCTGCACAATATTTTTTGTTTGTGTGTGTGTGTGTGTGTGTGGTTACGAAAAATCGATAACCAGTCCAGACTCAAGTGGTGGTCCATGATATTAACAGCAATTCCACACAAATATTTGTCTTTCGGCAGACTCTACTCCACCTCACATCCTCCTTCTCTCATATGATGGCCGGCCATCTCCTCTCTGGTGACTGGTGGCCACTCCACCTACTTGCCACAAAACAAATGGCAACTAATGTTGAGGGATGGAGCTTGGAAATTTGTCACGCTTCTCTATCGTTGGCTATTATCAAATCGTTGACATTTATGCCTTTGGCTTCATGAGAGACAACGAGAAGCAGAATGTGGTTGTGTTTCTTCCGTACGTGTTAAATTATCATTCGTACAATAGCCCGCGGGTTTGTTTAGTTAGTTAGTTAGTTGGTTGTTCGGTTAGTTAGTTAGTTCAACACAAGACAGCACAATTTTCAGTGAGTGAAGGCGCCATAGAACTTTCCTGATAATTGAGAGAGGATGAGGTTAAGTTTTTGCCGGGGGTGGAGAGGTGGTCAATTGATCGACTTAACCCATTATGTCCAAGATGTTCTTGTTCGCTGCTGCTTCAGGTCACTGAAGTTGAATAAGCCGATAGACGCACACACACACACACACACTCAAGCCCAGCCAAGCCAAGCCAGGACATTTGTGAACAGCTCGTGTGCAAGGAAGGACAACAACTAATTGGTAAAGTAGCTTACGAAAATTGCAAATTATTTGCTCAGAGCCAACAATGACAATTTGGTCAAGAGGTCACTTAACCGCACTTAGCGATAAGCCTTGCCATATCTGCCACCAAAAGGTTCACCGTAGTTCAATTGGTTCATCGCCAAAAACCATTAAATTAACATACCTGCAAACGAAATGGAACAGAACATAAATATATACCAGTTAGTCAACATATCAAAGGCAACATCTCTCTATATCTATATATTTTGTATTACATATATCTACATATACATACACATATCTATTCTTGAGCTTTAGCCAAATGTGTCGAGGAAATGCGACAAAAGCAAAAGAAATTGAGAAAAATAGAATCATGTTTATGTGAATGCCAAAAGCAATAAAATAACCAACTCTTTTGCCGCATTTTAGGCTCACCAAAATCAAGTGCCAACTCCCAAAGAAAAAACACCAAACCGAAAAAGTCCTTTTTCCGTTTCGCAAAAAATTGCATAAATTATTCAATAAATAAATTTTTCCACTGCATTTACTTGGCCAGCCAAGGAATAATAAAAGGCCATAAAAATCACACTACAAAAGCAAGTGGAACCAAAGAAAAAAAATACCAAACAATGTGCCAATGGATCCATTGAAAATGTTCCCAAAAGTAATCAAATTGAAGTTTGATTCCATTCTCATCTAAATGTACTTCACATGCTTCGTTTATAGGCCAACTTCTTGTTTATTTTGACAAAAAATTCTCATTAAAATCTTTTTTAAGCCTAGCATTTCGGTTTGCTGCTGCCATTTGATTTGGAAAGCTAAAGCACCACTGACCATGACAAGTGGAAAACGATAAGATTTTTCCGTTTTACCCATTTTTGTAGTTTTGTTTTTTGCAATTTTTTACCATTATGACAAGTGAAGTGACCGAAAAGGACAAAGCCAAAAAGAAGGCAAGAAAGAAAAAGAAAAAATTAAACGGAAAACTGGAATAAAATGCGAAGAAGACAAGAAAAAGAAAAAGCTGCAACTGCAATCGTCATTTTGTTGGCAATGACTTCCTTTTGCTTTCTTCTTACAGTTCAATTGCTCTGCAACTTGATGTCCTTACAATCACACAATAGACACAGAGTGGAAGCACGAAAGACACCAAGCAAAAAAGAAAAGGAAAATTGTAAAAGGAAAAAGCAGCCTTGTCCAAATATTTCGAGTGGTTCTTTTTAATCAAAGAGAGAAGCATACACACACACAAACAATATATAATATTGACAGGACAAGCGGCAGGGCAGGACAGAAGACATGAGTGAGAGGAGGGAGGACAAAATGGACAAGAAATATTTTCCAATTGCTCAATAAATATACTTGTCAAGCTAGTTCTTATTTATAGTTTTTATGGATTCATTTCAGTGTTGTTTTTTTTTTTTTTTTTTGGGGGGGGGGGGAGGGTTTGGTGTTGTTATTTTGATTTTTGTCGATATATATGCTTTGATGCTAGTAAAAAATATAAATTTTATTATCTCAAATTTTTGCACTCATCAATTTCCCCCTTTTTTTGCTCTCCATTTATTTATACATATATAATATTTTGACTCCTCACCTCCCCCCACCCCCAAAGAAAGACGGCATATTGGTATGTAAATGGGTAGGGGGAATAGAGGAGAGTTCCCCATATATGTATGTATGCATGTATGTGTGCTGTGTGGCATCCATCAACTTTTATGACACCCCAGCGAAATATTGGCGCAAAATTTGTGTGTGTGTGTGTGTGTGTGCACCATCATCCAGAAACCAAAACATTCGAATTTTGAATGCACACTGAGGAATATCTAAAATCCATACTTTCTCTCCCTATCTCTACGCTCTCTCTCTCTCTCTCTGTCTCACCCTTTCTCTCCTTTAGCCATTCTCCAACTGTTATCAGTTACAAAATTGCAATATATTTTGTCTGCTGCTCCACATTGTTAGCACCAATTTTATGGCTTTTGCATTGTGTGTGTTATTGATGCTCCAGTTAATTTTTATTGTTCAATGCACACACTAACACACACTCACACACACTAACACTAACACACGAAAAGTACCAAAGAAAAATACTCAAAACAACAGCAACAAAAACGGTGGCCCATTGTGTTATGGTTATTGGTTAGATTGCAGTTGCAATTTAAATTGTTGAGGTGTGTGTGTGTGTGTGTTTGTGTGTCGAGAGGGGGATAAATGAGGAATATTTAGCCATTTTATCTCTTTAAACCAACCCAAACCCAAACCCAACCAACTCTGCAATGCCCGACCCTGCAAATTATCCATCACTTATCCCGTTTCATCTCTCAACATTCTAACGAAACATTTACTCTAATGAAATTATTTAACTTGAATGCAACTTTGGTTAGTTGATGAAGCTTGTTCCATCTTTCTCTCTGGCTGGCTGGCTGAAAGATTGAGATTGAGACAGAGCAGTTGGCAGCATCATCTGCCTCGGATGCCAAATTCAATTAAAACATCAGTGCCGTTTCTGGCATGTTTGCAACACCAACAACTTGCAACAACTTAAACGCACATGCTAACTGATAATTAACTTGAAAATCGAGTTTTAGTTTGGGCCCCTACAACCAGACGCGTTGCTCAATTCGGTAGTCAAGTTAATTTAAACAAAACTTTGCAATCATTTTCATTAAAACAAATTGTCAGACCCCCCGCCCCCACACCACATACAAACATGTATGATAAACTACCAACCTAATATTTAATATAGCTATTAGATGTAATCAAGTGACTTAAACTCAAACAAGGAAACGATTTCAGTAAAAACGTGATAAGGTGTTCTTATAACGGTTTCATCATATTGGGTCAAGGTGAACTGAAATATCAGTTCGCCGCCTTGAGAGTTCTTTTGCAATTATTGATTGTGGACTGAGAGTTGGGAGTGTTCATCGTGGGATAAATAAAAGGCCTTACCTAGTATTGATGACTTCGTACTGCAAACATCAAGCTAAAATGCATATACCTTTCATTGTAGAGTATCAAGGTATCAAACTAAAAACTAATGAAGCGTCAAGCCATTTTTCTTTTCAACCTTTTTTTCTTTTTCTTTCGTTTTTTGCTTTTCCTTGGTTTCTTTGTTTTTCTCACCAAATTCAATTTGCGTTTCGGATTTTGGGTTTTCGTTTGTCCCCACCTTCTTGTACTCCTCTCCTCCTCCTACTCCCCCCCTTCTCTTTTCTTTATCTATTGATCTTGGCACGCCCAGAGTGGTTTCAGTTCGATTCTTGGGGGCATTTAATGCTTCACCGCGTCTTATAACCCGTTGGATTTTTTTCTTTCGTTGATTTTACGTTGAATTTGTTTTTTGGTGGTTTTTTGCTTCTTCTGTTTGTTCGTTTTGTTTCATTAAGACAGCAATTAATTGTCATTTGTCAGCTTTTGTTACGTAAAGCACACAAAATTCATTCATAATTTTCTTCTTCTACGAAATTTATGCAAATTTCTAGTTTTCAAACAGTTCAAGCAGCGAAAAATGGGCAGCCAAATATGATGATGATGGTGATGGGGATGGGGATGAGGAAGGGGAAGGGGAAGGGGAAGGAGACAGAGGTGGCAGAGGAAGAACCGAACTGCTCTAAAGTTGGCTTCAATTTAGAAAATTTATGCCAAAAATTTTTGCTGCCAGCAAATGAAATGAAAATCGAACTAATGTAAAATTTAGAGCACAAATCGTTGGAGTGAGGAGAGGAGAAGAGGGCAGTAAGAGGGGAGCAGAGGAAAAGTCACTCGTTGCACAGCTGCAAAAATTTTTGGTTCGTTATTGTTGCCTGAGCTTGCAACAGCTGCTGCACACACACACACACACACACACACACAGACACACTCTCACACTCTGATAAAAAATGTTGCATAAAACTTGGCGCCACACACAAAATTTTCTAGAGGGTAGATGACACGCCCCCCATTTTTGGCACAAGTGTGAGAGTATGTGTGCGTGTGTGTGCAGCAGCTTTTGTTGGCATAAAATTTTGCGTATAATTAGAAAATTGTGGCAGCTTCTTGCAGCTGTCGCATCTGCTGCTTATGCTGCTGCTTCGCCTCCCTTTGCTGGAAATGTATGTCAGATAGACATAAGTGTGAAAGAAAGAGCAACGGAAAGTGGGTGGGTTGGGGTGGCCAGAAGCAGTGAAAACCAGAACAAGAGTGTGGGAGAGAGAAAGAACATTGTCTGCCACATCAATTAGTGCCGCATAAAGCCACAGAAGAGGCAGCATTCTTTCTCCAAAAATGTTGCCTCTTTTGCCTGCAATTCCTAGTGTAAAACTACATTTACCACATATGTATATAAGTACATGTGTGTGTGTGTGTGTGTGTGTGTGTGCTTCTGTGTGAGTATCATCTTTCTCGAGATCTTTTGACATGCAACATTTGTAATTAAAAAATTGTTTTGTCTGTAAAGCAAAACTTGGCCAAAAGAGCCACAAAAATGCCTTTCGTAAACAGGTAGAAAGGGAGGGTGGTTGAGGGGAAGGCAAGGGCAAGTATTAGCATGGAAAATGTTAACTTCTTTTTGAAATTTACATTCATTTGAACAAAATTATTTAAGTGCTGTCACTTGCCATGCTAATCAATTAATTAAAATGGGCGAAAACTTTCCATGGTTTTTCTTTCTATTTGTTATATTTTTTTCCCCGTTTCCTGTTTTTTTTTTTTTTAGTTTCCACAGAAACTTTGAAGCAACAATTAAATGGCTTTATTGAAAAAAACGATGAGAACTTTATCACCAGGACCCAGAGCCGAAGCCAGCAACAGAACCAGAGTCAGAGTCAGAGCCAGAGACAGAGCCAAAGTCCGAGCCCAATACTAACCAATCCCAATCCCAAAACTGCTCCGGACGACCGTGCGGTGCAAATTTATGCAACAAAACTTTAAATTGATTTTGCTTTTTCTTTTTCTTTCTCCTTTTTTTTTTTAGCACAGAGATAGAAATTGCTGTGATTGAGTGTAGGAGGAACAGCAAAAAGCTTAGCCAGACATTTTTGTGCTTCCTCTACCTTTTTTTTTGTTGTTTGTTTTAAAGGTTTTTTTTTGTTTAATCCAAATGTGACTTTTGCTTTGGTGTTGCGATATGTAAATGAAGAGGAGGCAACTTTTTGGTTATATTGAAAGTCAAAAACTAGAATCAGAAAATAGAAAACACAAAAAACAAAAAAAATGCTAAAGAAGAAAAAGCACCGAAAAATTTCAATAGCAATCCATGATTAATGTCCAAACTGGACCCGACAAACTGAACTTGCTCCTTTTGGCCACAGGCAGTTCCAAGTGGCATTTCGACTACTGCTAATGGCCAAGCTCTGCTTCTAATCGTTTCAAAGTTTTCATCTTCTGTTTGTGTATGTGCAAAACGTGCAAAATGACTGCAAAAATTGAAAAATTCCATCGCCTCCGCCACCGCCACCGCCACCGTCCCGCCTCCGCCAGGGCCTTCGTGTCCGCCCACAGCAAACTCATGTGAAGTGTATGAGTAAGTTTTTAAGCCACATAGCAGCACCCAAATTAAGGGCATTAACAAAAAGTTCGTACACCTCTCCCACAAATACCCAGGCACACACACAGTCCCCCACCCCTCCTCTTAAAAAGCCACATGGAGAAAACTGAATGCAACTGTAAAAACAATCTTTCAGCTACAAACACACACACACGCACACACAAATACATAGACAAGCTGTTAAAATAACAATTGTGAATAAGAACTTTGTGTGTTTCCTAACGATCAATTCTCTTGAGAGAAATAGATTGAGAAAATGAGACAACCAGGGAGTCTGATGGAGGAGGGGGGATCCTCTGTAAGAATGTCATTTCCATTTTGTTGATCTTTGAACAATTTTTGTGCGTGTTTAATGACATGTTTTGTTTTTTATGTCATGTCTTGCTTCTCTTTTCGTTTCATTCTTGTTTCTCTTGTTTTTGTGTCTTCTATGTTTTAACAATTGTTTTCCCATTTGGTACATTTGACGGTTTGTGGGGTTGGCGTGGAGGGGGGCTTTCGGGGTAAATTTATGTTGATGCTGTTAAACATTAAGTGTCATTAATGCAAATAAATTTGTCTCTTGTCTCTTGAGGGGCCGGCATAAGGTGAAAGTATGTGGCCAAGCCACAATGAAACGTGGGAAGAGATTAAAAATGCATTACGAGTTAAAGAACTTTAACTGTAAGTTACAAAATCAGAGAAGAATTTCATTTACTTTAGATTTAAATTAGAGAATTTGTACTCAATATTTTCCATGCATCGAATCCTTTCCAGTTCCCCCAACCCATTTGGCATTCGAAAAAAACCAATTACATCCTTGGTGGGAAGGGGTAAAAACAGCTTTCGTTGTTGTCATTACTAATTAAATTAAATACACACTCTCTGACCAATACACGCAACAATTTTGTTCATATGGCTAATATCTAATCGATGGAATCGGTTATATAACGCCCTCCATTTATGCGGACACAATCGAAGTGAATAAAAAATGTATGACAGAAAAACACGGAACGCGGAACACGTAGCAAGCACCAAGGAGGAAGGCGAAAGGCTAGAAAGGAGACTAGCGGTTAAAACAATGGCCAAATGATATGGGAAATTTAAAACCCAAACACCCACTCACATACACACACACACACACTCATACATAGGTGGGGCGGCAAGTTTTCACATTAAACCGCAAATAGCCGTAGAGCCAAAGACGAAGACGCCTTGACTTGGGTTTTATCTTGATTGACAGCTTGACCGATTTCCACATAGTGGCAGGCAGAAGGCAGCAGGCAATGTCTACCTCGCTCGATTCCTTGCGGGAACGTTCAATGATGTGTGCAACCGACAACACGGACAAGGTATTCAATTACCACCAACTCACACATACACGGTTACATACCAAAATTGTTCCACACGCATGAATAGAAGGAACTCGGGGAACTATGCCATATCTTCTGGCTAGTTGTGCCAGGCCCTAACGGCTGCCATAACTACATAGACACACACATATGTACATTGATACTGCAACTAATTACATACCCATACCAAGTCGCCGCCTTGCCACAAATATCCATTGCTCGCTTAGTTAGGCATAAATAATTTCGTCTCAGACGCGACGACATGTAGACTTCCCCAGATAGACATCGGGCGGCTTGACCATATCATATTACTCAGGGTTTATTAATATGCCATTATTGGAAAGGCAAACACACACACACACACACACACACACACACACATACAAATATCGCGCTTTGCCTTTGTGTATGTTCACTCTATGCATTGACAAGCGACGAGTCGCGGCATTTAACGCATTGTTAACGGATCCGATTCCCAGATTGGATTCAGTCAGGACTCCATAGGCAGGGATAGCGAGCGGGGAGTAGGTCCAACGAAAACAAAATTTCTTTTGGTAGAAATCACAGATTTGGTTTCATTTTGTTGTGTCCAACATTTCGACTTTTGTTGCGTCATGATTGAATTTTTCCACTATTAGTTAATAACATTAGAATAGAAATAATTTCTATTACATTGAGAAGTTAAAGATAATGTAATTCAAAACATTCTCTAAAATAATAAACAAAATTTAATTCAATCTTAAACTCAGTGAATTAAATTGAAATGTTTTGTAATTGCTTATCAATTCATTTGTATCATTTCAGTTGAAATAGATCAGATCAACATTCAGCCGATTGATGTGAGAGTCAATTGAAGAAAATTCAATTAAAAATGATTTGGAAACGTCAATTGAATTGAATAATTTATCAATTACTGAAAGCCTTTTCATAACATTGACAATATTTTTGGATTAAATGGATCTCTCACTCTCTCTCTCTCTCGCACATTGTCACTGAATCTTCTCCTCTTCAACTCTCAATCAGTTAATCAGATCTTTAGCTATTGTTTGCATGTCGCTTTTCATTAAGACGCCAGCCGGAGACCCCTGCCACAACAACTATCAATTCACAATGACAAAACGAAAGGTCCAAAGCACACACACACACACACAAGAGGGGATGGCCAAAACAATGTTAGACATAACCCCTCACAGCTCATGGTTGGTATTATCTCTCGACTTGTTCTCTGGGCGGTTAGTTTCCTTCAGTCAACACCCACAACACAACACACATTGTGTCCACATGATGGTTGCATGTGATAAAAATTGGAACACTTCCCTACACACACACACACTCTCTTCCTCACTCTCTCTCTCTCTTCATAGAGGTGTGCGCGACGATATTTAATCGCTGTACTAGGCTAAGCAGCATAGACACAGACACACACACTTTGGCACGCTCCGTTGAGTTTCACTTAACTCTTGACCCCACGCAATAAACCATTTTACTACTTTACGGCTAATAAAAAACGACCAAGCTCAAACAATGCTAACAACAACAACAACAACCACACTGAAGAGTTGTAGTAGGTAACCAAATAAATAAATATAGTAAATAAAATAAAGTAAACCCGCTGTGCATCATCACAGTTGACGAACTGTCTTCGCTCATTCCTTGGTCGGGGGCGTCTTTCTTAAAGTTTGCCCTCCCTTCCCACACTCTCCCTGCTGCTACCTCAATCGTTCACAGCGGTTTTATGTAACCTATAATTTTCGTAAGTAACCGGAAAAACGTTTTACGTTCATTGGCTTCCGTTCCGTTCCGTTCTGTGTGCAGTGTATCTTTTCTAGACAGAGATAGAGACAGAATGAGTTGACCCACCTAGTTATTTTACCTGTTCCTAAGTGAGGGTTCTTCTCATTTTGGCTCACAAATTTCATTTTATTGTATTGCGTCTTGGCTGGCTTGGCTTATTTGTCTCAGTTTTGTTCTTTGGGTTTGCTTATCAGCGAGGTTTGCATTTGCGCGCCCTTCATAAGTTGGTCAAGCATGAAATTACTTACGACTTGGTAACATTTTTAAAACCTCATAAATTTTCAATGTCCAATACTCACTCACTCTCACATATCGTCTCCAAATGATTGAGGAATATACATATGTATATATCGAAATCGAATTGATAATAATAGTTGATAGCATTTCCTCTCATGAGTCTTCCAAGAGGAATGTACTACTAGAAAAGTTTTTCAACGAAAATGGGTTAAATTTCATCTATATATGTATAATGTATAACATTTTGTCTTTATGAATTTCTAGAAAAACATTTATCAGTTGAATAGATAGATAGTTAATTTTTTATTATGGTAGATTGAAATCGTTCATCCACCTACATGCCACATGCAACATGCCCAACACTTAACCCATAATCATCATCATTGTAACCTCTACTAGCAAGTGGCCACACCTCCCGCCCCCCGCCCAACCATTCCTCATGCACTTCCTTCTATTTCTTTGCATTTCTGTTTGTTATTTCTTTAAGCGCCCACATTTTAGAGGACTTAATTGACGGCCTGGCATAACCAATTATTAAACAAAAAGACCAACTGAAAGAGAAGGAGAATACACTTTGGTTTTTCTTTCTTTTCTTTGTTTTTTTTTTTTTGTTTTTTGTTTAACAAAGTCCAAAAATAAAAATAAAATAAAAACTACTGTCTATTTGTGCCGTGTCACGCTTTGGCATGCCGCCGTAATATTTCATATACATGTGCCGAGAGAGGCGAGCTTCAGGTTGGTTTTGCCTTCGTGGTATTCAGTCTTCTTTCATGGCTATTCATTATTTAACATGCGGTTAAGTGAGTGAGTGAGTGAGTGTGTGTGTGCGTCTGTGTGTGAATGCGTGTGTAAATCTGGTAAATCTCGTTGCTTTTCAGCAGTATATATAAGGAGTCCTGTAGTCGTTTCGTTGTCTGCCTTCGGTTTGTTCTGTCTCCTCCTAGCCTCTTCTTTTTGCCTGGTCATGGCTTTTAAAAGTATTTTTCCCTTTTGCGTCTTAAACGAATTTAAATGCGTTTCATGACATGTTGAAAATTGCATGTTTTAGGTTTTAGTTTTCTCGTCTTTCGATCTCCTCTCCTCTCTTCTTTTGGGTTTTATTTTTAGTTTCCTTTATTAAGTAGGCTTTCTGTCATCACCGCCCACTTTTTCTTGTTGTTGATTAACCCTCATTATGTGGAACAATTCTTGTTTGTATTACGCGCTAAGCTTTCTTGCTCAAGCTTATTATAATGTTTGGTTTCTTTTTTGTATGTTTGGAGAGAGGCCGCCCCGCAAACCTCCCCCCTCCCTATTCAACTCGTCGGGGCAGGAAATTTTAATTATAGATCTTTATTACAAGAGAACTATAAATTAACATTTGTTCCCAATTTCCCCAGTGTAACTTTTATATATTTCTATATATTTATTGGATGTAAGACAAACTTCCTAATAAGCAGAGACAAAGGGAAAGGGTATTTATATGTCGATCAATAATTAGCAGCTGATATGAACTAGTTTCTGTATCAACAACAAATTGTTGATCTTTGCTTGTAAATAAATCAAAAATAAAGATTAAATTGAAGTTTGTTTTGCGTAATATGAGTCAAGCTTAAAGTGTTCTGATAAGTGGCACTCTGAGAGGTTGAGAGGAGAGTTCATAATTTGATAAGGAGATGAAACATTGACTCGGTGACGAAAGGAAATGAGTCAATGGAAAAAGTGCAGGCTGTTCTTGTGGTTGTTGTTATTGGTGTTGTTGTTTGCCCGTTTGTTCGTGGTCGAAACTAACTAATTAAACCGCAAATAAAATATGTTGGGCAAGCAATTTGAGGAAAAGCTTTATCCACAAATAAAACCAAAACAGCTGTTTACACACACACACACACACTCGAAAAGGGAGATGAATGTGTGTGCGAGGGAGGAAAATCAATTTCTGTAAACGCGCACGTTTTTCTCGCTTTCCATTCCATGTTTGCTCTTGGCTCGCAATGCTAAATAAATTTGTTGCCACAAATATAAATGCCACACGTTTATTTATTCTCGTTGCTGTTGCTTGTGCTTGGTTTTTGTTGTTGTTTTTACTTTGCTCTTCACCTGGATTGAAGGGTGAACTTTGCCCTGGTATACCCAGCTTTGGCTCCGGCTTCAGCTCTGACTCTGCTCCTTCAATTGACCTTCAAAGCGGATGCGGAGCATGTCAGCGGCTCTTGCTATTTTTATTTTCTCGTTGTTTTTTTTTTGTTTTCACCTCTTCTGTTTGTTTTCAATGCATTTTAAAGTTTTTAGCAAGGACTCGATTGACAAATGCTTGTGTGGCAAATGTTGTGGTGTGTGTGTGTGTTTTAGAGCTAGCTTACCCCTTCAAATAATTAAATTATTCCATAGATTGAATAAAGTGTAAACATACCTGAAAATAGAAGAAAATTTCGTTAATAAAAAAGTTTTTCCAATGCCAACTAATTAGAAATTAGATATCAACTAACCATTCAGAGTCTTAATTTCATTCAATCTACATTTTAGGAATTGGTGACCCCGACGTTGTAAAGATTCAAAGATTATTTGGGTTTAAAACTATAGAAAACATGAGGAATTTAAAACCATTCTCTTCAGACTTTCTTTTTGTGTCGTTCTGATGACATCTTCTCACATTTCCCTACACTTGGCACTTAAAAGATACTTTTACAATTCACATACATAGCATAAAACCGAGGACAGAGAGAAGTTCAACAAACAACTTCAACTCTATCAGTCATCTGTTGTCTCTCTACTGCTCCCCAATCACCACTCAGCACTCAACACTCACCACTCGCCACTCTCTTATTCTCTCCAACTCTCTTTCATTCATTTTTTGCCACTCAATTACTCAGCTTTGTTGATGTAATCGATACTTTGAGTTCGAGTTTCGAGTTTAGAGTTTGTCGCCTACAACAACAACAAGAGCTAAAAATAAAGATATCTATGTAGTATATATACTTTTAACTGAGACTTAAGTAGGTGAAGTACAACCAAGAAATGCAGGAAGTCAATGCACTTGTCCCTCTTTCTTCCTGCCTCTATGCCGCCTACAATACCAAAATCTCTATATACATATGTACATATATAATATGTGTAGATATTTGTGTAATTAAATATTTTTTGTTCTCTTCAGTAGCAGCAGCTGCCTTCGTTCATTCATTCATTCATTTCATTGCGTTTTATCGCCAGGGCTTCCGTTTTGTGAGTTGATTAAAACTTGAATTGTATTTGTATATGGTATCATCTGTTGGCGAGTGTTTACTGTTTATGGATTCGGTTGGCATTTATATAAATGACTTTCTAAGTCCCCCGCCCCCACCACCCCTCATCACTTCCTTAGCAGCTGAAGTTCATTTCAATTTGCCTCTAAAAATTTGCATTGTTCTTAAACTGATGTAGATTACGCAGAATTCAACAGCTACGCAAATCCATTGGAGGGCACCCGAAGTCAACTCCGCCAAGCAACACCAGTTCATGCGACTCTTCTTATGATTATTTTTGCATTTCTGATGCGTTTCTTTGGAATAGTCCATGATTTCACTTTCGAGATAGAGCACACCAAAATACTATATACATGTATGTATGTACATATATATTTTATTTATAGAGTATTATTTTTTCTCCCTCCCCTTATCTGATGGCATTTCTCCCACTTGTCTCTCTGTGCTGTTTGTCTGTCTGGCTTTTACGATGGGCACTTTGTTGGCATGTTAATGAGCCTAATATTGAAATTAATATAAATTTTTATGTACGTAATTTGAGCAAAAGAAAAACTGCAGTAAAACACACACACACACACACACACACAGGGTCGACAGACATCCAGCTGTTGGTTCAATCTGTGAAACAAGGCAAGGAGATGAGCTTCTGCTGCTCTTTTGAATTGGGTCAAAGTATAAAGTGGCCATAAACTCCAATGCAAGGCACTGATGCTTGGTGAGAAGATGCCTCCCCAATATTGCCACTAATTGATATTTGATGTAATTCTCCAGCCAGCCCACCCCCCCCGAAAAGTCCAGTGATACTGAAAAATGTTTTCCATTTAATGGGTATCGGGGGTCTATAAATAAAAATTAAAAATATAAGACCAAAAACTAACCAAAAGGAACGCGACAGATTCAAATCTACCTGCTACATCGAAATAATATGCCTAAAATCAACCCCAAAGCAAATACAAATCTTTCATTTCAAGCTATTTAATATATGTTTAACTTTCTTTTATTAATTTCTGCTCTGTTGTCCGTTTTATAACTTCATTTACGATGCACAATTCGTTGCCCTCTGCGCTTTCAGTTCTCTTTTCATGTCTTATGTCATTCTAAAATATTTTGCGCGTTTTATGTCAATTTATATTAGAAAAGCAACAACGACAACGACTAAAACAAATGACATATACACCAAGAGAGCAAAACATAAAATGCTGAAACTTATGAAAAGTAGTGGCACATGGTAAAGTGAGTTCCCCCCTTCACCTCCTATTCAGAGAAACGAATATAACTTTTATGTCTTTGTCAATAAAAAGAAGAAAAGAATAAAAACAACTTAAACTGAAGTAACCGATAAATATATATACATATATATATATAGTGGGATAGATTTATCTGCACACTCAAAAAATATGGGTCAACATTTTGTATTTCAATTTTCCTTTGAACTTAATATCTTGCGTCTCAGTCTCAATCTCTCTCTCTCTCAGTCTCTAGTCTGACTGAGATTGACCCAGGGCATTAATTAAGCATCACACAACATTACTGAAACAAACTAATTCATCTAAAACTGTCATCATCATTTCGAGCAACTGTCAGGCATTAGACACTCGACATTGACGACCAGAGTGTGAGAGAGAGGGCAACAAACGAAACGAAACGAAAAGGAAAAACTTAACACATTATCCAACTTAGGGAAAAAGTCAGTTTTAATTATGCCTATGCCCAGAGAGAAACAGCGATCCGCAGAGCTAGAAACTAAATATTAATGAGCCGAACCACGCACAACCCTTATCAGAGATGAATGGATCTAGGGGATGATGATGATGTACAAATATACATATACACATACATATATGAAAAGTCAATAACTACCAAATGCATCATTCATTTAATTCAAAATTCTATTCAACCTGGTGAGGGTAACGAGGGTAACGGGGGCTTGTACTAAGTACGAGAATGAGTGTCTAAGTTGATGGGTTAATCAATCAATTTTTACTGTTTCATTTCGTTTAGTTTAGTTTGCATTTGTCTGGTCTGGTCTGGTCTGGTCTGGTCTCTGGACAGTGGCAATTGGTTTGCCACTTTTCGGGGCAAATACATCATGCAGGAATTGTGCAATTGTATTTAAAGTTTCCTTACGATGATGAATGGGGACACAAAACATTTGACAGCTCTCTAATTCAAATCTTGTGTATGCAAAAAAACAACCCAAAATAGAGAGAGAGAGAGAGAGAGAGAAAGACACTCGTTTCCCCTAATGAACTACATATGTTTGTATCCGCCAGCCAGGAGATAGAGTAGTCTTCATGTTGGGTGGGGGGTGGGCAGCAGATGGGAAAATTACAAAATCATGTCTACGCTTTAACTTAGACAAGGCAATCGTTCCATCAAATGGCATTTGCCTAGTTAATGGCAACGACTAGATGATATCCTCACAAGATTGAAGATTCTTTATGAAATTGGGAGCCATGCAATAGCAAAATGGTAGAAGGAAGTTAAGAGTTATGACTAACTTTCAAGTAGTGGCATTTATACTAGATTTTCGTTTACAATCGAATAAAATCAAATTAAAGTATAAACAAAATCGTGGATTCGAAAAGCTTCACCATCATTGTATATAACTCTTTATTCCATTTACATACTGGGTATACAAATAGACTGCACGGAAATGTCTGTGACTTAGTTAGTTCTCAGCATGCGGAAACGCTACTTGACTTTGGTGTTGGGGGCGGCAAAAGCCTCTCTCCCCCTCTTTCTCCCAACTCTCCATTCAACCCCATCCTCTATATACTCTATGAAACGCGGAAGTTTGCATTTCTATTGTTTTATAACAGAAATGCATGTGGCACATATGCATACATATTTTTCTACTCCTTTTTCAAAACCAATGACCACTTCTCTTGCGGTTAATAGGTAAGCCACAAGGCTTTAAATAATTGGTAGCTTAAATAAAGCCAAGATATGCCATATCTCGTTGGCCAACTAACACACACACACACACATTTGTACATATATTCAAATGTATTTTTGGTCTGGTTGACCCCGAAATGTCAAATGTTGAATTTTGATGATGATCTTTTGACATTTGATTTGACATAATAATTTCTATTAATCAAATAATAATTAGCATGTTCATTTTGTTGCCAGTATTTCACATACGATGTCATCTAATTGGTTTCAAAGAGACATTCCTCTTAATTATTAAAAGGTGTTATATATATTTATGTACCTATATGTTGCAAAGGATAAGGATTGCCAATGCGAATGCGGATGCGGCGTATAGCAAAGCCTGGCAAAAAGTCAACGACCGTGTTGAAAAGTAACCACAAATAAATGGCAGCAAGAGCAACAATGAATGGATTGTTGGTTGGACCAGACAGCCGGGTTGGTTGGTAGGTCGGTTGGTTGGTTGGTTGGTTGGTTAGCAGGATGAAAGCCTGCCTGCGGGGTCCATTCACCTACATTTCGCACGCCATTTTTTCCCCGGTTTCTTCCGTTGCATCGCCGCCCGGAACCAAACAAAATGGCGTCACTGGCACACAAAAGGACCAAGTAAAAGACGACAATGAGAAGACAACAAAAGTCAACGACTAAAACACTTAAGAGCACCAAAAGTGTCCAGTTGAGTTGCAGTTTCGTTCGTTTCGCATTTTATTTTTCTTGTGTTTTTTCTTTTTTTCTGTTGTTTCGTCTGTTTCTTGGTTGGTTTATTTAAATATATATATTTTCTGCTTTCGCAAACGGCTTATACGTAGAGTAGAGTGCGCGGGGAGGGGAGCCGTTGAGCTTGGGTGTAGATGAAAATGGGTGCAGTGGTCGGCGAGGCCAGCTGTTGTTGTTTACAGTTACTTAAGACATAAAATATTTGTAGTCTTTTTCTGTCTCTGTCAACGTCTGCGAGAGGGGGAAGGAAGCAACATCAAGAATGCAAATCTCCCACCAAATACAGAACTGTCGTCCAAAATGTACTCCACCTTCTCAGCTACAACTCAAAGAAAAGCCTACAAATGGTGTTCACTTTTAGCTAAGATTTAAAACTATATCCTATCTATCTATAGCCCACTTTTCTCTGCCTGCTTTACAATCTGATTTGATCTATCAAAATGCAAGAGGTAGAAACATCTCTTATGAAGTTCTTAGACATTTTTTTTGAAAACGTTTCGCTGCCTCTTTGGCAGCAATTGAAACTCAAATATCAAACTCCACTCCAACTTCAGCGCCCCAACTCTTCAGACTAAGACTACGACTTTCAACTTCTACTTCGACTACTAACTACTACTTTTGCTGCAACTTCTACTACTGTTTTTGCAACGTTTTGCGGCTTTTGCTTCTCCAAATTTTGTTGTTCTGTTTTGCCACTTTTTATTATTTACCAAGGGGTACAGCCATCCATATAAGTTGCAATGAAGGAGAGGAGAGACGAGAGGGGAGCACAAGCCAAAAGCCGAAAGCTCCAAAAGCAGCCAACTCTTTAGCAATTTTGTAATTTAATTAAAAATATTTTTTGCAAGTGGTTGACGCTGTAAATACAACAAACTATCGTCCTGTAGGATATCAACCAACCAACCAACCACCCACCCACCAGGACTTGTGTGTGTGTGTGTGGATGGGTGAAGGAATTTTAAAACTCCATTTTTTGGCTAGTGCCTTTGGGAAGGCAAACCCAAGGCAGCAGCAGTAATGGCAAGAGAAGAGTTTTTCGAGTGCTCCGCGTGTGTGTAAATATTTTTTTGCAATTAATTTTGAGCGGCTTATAATTTACTAATTTAGTAAAAAGTTTTTCTGCTCTTGCCGCAGCAATGTTTTTCCCACAAAAACAAAAAAGAGAAACAGACAGAGATAGAGAGAGAGAGAGAGCCACAGCGAAATAGTGAAAGAGCAAGAAAAGCGATAGTTGAAAGCTCTTTATATAAAAAGAAAAAAGGCGAAAACTTTTATGGACAAATGTGTAAAGTTCTTAGGGAATGTGGGAGAAAGTTTTCTTGGTTTTTCAGGATACGTAGAACGAGCGGGAACAGATGACGTCGGGGTCACCAATCACAAAAATTTAGTGCGAATTATAGAAAGAGAAGGAACGAAAACGTTGAGTTTTAATTTAACAAATGTTGTAAAAACGGCTAAAAGAAAATTTCAGCTACCTTTTTGCTATTTATGCTATTTTACCACTTGCTGTTGGTTTTTATTCTTCTTTTTTGGTTTTCGTAGGTTCCTTTTTTCTGCATTTCCGTTTGTTGGTTCACAAAACTAAAACTAATTTGCTTTTTGCTCATTTCTGAAGCGGTGGAACCTTTTTTTTCACAGTCATGTAAACACATGAGAGGCACAAACGCATACATACGCACCAGCCCACACACACACACACACACACATCTATAGACCACTTCAGTGCGGGTGTTTCATGCGTTGGTTTTGGTTTCCAAGCTTGACAGCATTTCAATAGAATTAACACAAACACACACACACACTCATACACTGAGAGCCAAAAAGGACCTCAAATGCCTGACTGACTGACTGCCAGACTCTGCCCGCCTGTCGAAAGAAAATTAAATAAAATTTTATGAAAGGTTTTTCCTACATATACCGTTGGTTGGGTTGGCGCAAAAAATACAAAAAAACTGGCTGGCAAAAAAGAAAAAAACTGCACATAAATAGTCAACAGAAGAAGGGGCGGGGGGACTGTCGATGATGGGGCAGAGTGGGTGCTTTAAGATCGCCCTCAAGTGCGTCTGTGTGTGTGTGTTGGTGCTTTCGTTTCGGCCCACTTGACAAATTTCTTACAGTTTTGTGAGCAACATTATTTCATACGCTTCCACAATTTTTGCACAGTTTTGCGCCCGATGAAAGCCAAAACACTGATGTGTATGTGTGTGTGTGTGTGTGTACACTCAGTTACTATACAACATTTCATAGCATCGCATAGCATCACATCAAGTGGTTTTAGTTAGGGATACCCTAATTAAGTCAAGCCTTAAAAAGGCACAAAACACCAATTTTGGTTTCAAAGAAACCCCAAGATAGTATATATACCAAGTAGTAAGCAACCAGACACCTTATCACCGGTGGCAACCATGAAGTTAAACTCTCTCTAAAAGTAAGTTGAATTTTTAATACTCTTAGTACTTAGTTAATCATCACCAAGAGAGAAGAAAAACTTCTGTTGGGAACCACATTTGAAAACATAACAAATTGGATGAATTTTTAACAACATATCTAATAAATATATGTACTTTTTATTTAGTTAGTGTATTAAGATTAAGCCCAATCGAGGCAAATATCATAAAAGGCTTTAAATAAATTGATGTCAAGAGAAGAAGCAGATGAAGAACAACCAACGTTGCCCAGACAGCCGACAATCTGAGACTACGACTGGGAATTGGTACCAAAAACAAGAGACAACATCAACCGACCGAAAGAGAGTGAGAGAGAAGAAAGATATCCCAACGTGCTGGCCAAGTCAAGTCAGGGCCAATGACTGACTGACAATCACTTAAGTAGAAACCGATAAAAATCTTTAAAAAAAAAAAAGAAGGAAGATATATAGTAGAAGGAGGAGGACTCAACACAACTCGCACACAAAACTTGCAACTGGACAGCAGAGAAGAGAGAGAGACAGACAGAGAGTAAGATAGAGAGAGAGAAGTAGGAAAAAGAAAAGAAGAAGGTATTGAAAGAAGCAGCTACAAACAAGAAGAGAGCCAAAGTCATGAACACATTGGACATTTATGGATATTGAAGCTATATAGAGATAGATAGATAGACAGTCGGGCAGCAAAGGCATCAGGCAGAAACAAAGCGTTAAGCAAACTGGTTTTTCATCGGTTTAGAAGAAAATTGTGGGCTAGCAGCGGCGGCGTCAGCGTTCGGTCAAGAGTTCAATTTCAATTTATTTATGCTTGAATTTCGTTTCTTTAATAATTAAATATATACATACATACAGATAGTTGTAGATATATTTTATTTGACTGACCCCCATTGGGATTTCTAGGTAAGAAATGGCTAACAATTTCTGTGGCAACAAAATGACCAACAATCGTTGCTGCAAAAAGTATGCAACATGAGGCAGGCAGGCAAAGTAAGAAGAAACATAAAACGAGCGATCAAAATTGGAGAAATGGAAAATAAAATCATGCTTGCTGAGAAAAATTGCAACCCACACACACACACACACACATGGAGAGAGTGGGAAAGGGAAACATACTTTTTGCGCCACTTGCCATAGTTTTGCTTTCACCCATTCCCTGCCCCATGCTCCATGTTCCATACTCCATGCCCTGCAACATAAAGCAGTCACAAAGGTACTTGAGGAATTTCTTTGGACGGTTAATCCTCCACCTCCTCTCCTCTTGGTCGTGTGAGAAATTGTATTGTTATATATATATATATACGATATATGTCAGCTAGCAGGTTTATATTTATGCTAGCTACTATATTTTTAGTTTTTCTTCTTTAAGCTACAATGTTTCCCATTCTTTCGGTTTTCTTTCTTTGCGTGCTTTATCGTCTTTGACTTTCACAGAGCCCTTGGCTTGGAGGCGGGTTGGCGCGTGGGCGAGTGGGGCGTTTCTTCTTTTTTCGTAGTGCAGGTCCTTTGGCCTATAAATAACTGTAGAAAACTATTTGTAGTTGCTGTATTTAGGCTTATCTGGGTAGCATTCTCTTGAATTTATGGCCCCCAACAACGACGACTTTATTATATATGGTGACCCCGATGAACAAATACGCATTGCATTTGCTATATATTTGTAAGATTAGATTTAACCAATACAATACAATCATACAAATTTAAAGTTAAATGCACTTATTAAAAAAAGAGTGACCCCGATGTCAAAGAAGATTTTCAAATCTTGATCGTTTAAAAGTTTATATTTACAATGAATTGCAAAGATTTATCAATTCCCAAATGAATTCGCTATCTTCGACAGTGACATTGGCATTCGCTCCGGCAAGTTGCAGCAGCTGTCGTCCATACCAATAAGAACATTCGCCTAACTAAGTAATGCAATCATATTAAAAAGGATTTCATATATATAGAGGAAAAAAAACCAATAATAAGGCAAAAGGGGGGAGGAGGGATGAACTACAGAGGGAGACTATGGAGCATGTAATCAATGTAACTACAACTTGTTTGACAGCTCTTAGCATAAATACTTGACAACACAAACCAAAAGGCCGAGCCTAGTGCTATGGCGGCATTGACAGGCAACAGGGCAACAGGCGGGCAGCAGCAGAAGGACGGCGGCAGAAGGAGGAGCGGCAGCACAAGGTGTATAAAGGGACAGGCGAACGACATAAAACAGCAGAGAGAAGACTCTCGGTTCCAGAATGTTTCTAGCTTGCTCGAAATCAATACGATGAAGGAGGAGTTGGCAGACATTTCTTACTTTGGCACATTTAACGAGTGTTTTGCGCACACTTGACAGATAGACAGAGACAGAAAATAAAAGAGAGAGAGAGAGAGAGATGCAGAAAAAGCAAGATACAAATAAAATTGTGACTGCGGAACATGATTATCATCATCAATATGACGATTATTGTGATTATGCTGTTGTTCTTGCCATCGTCATCATCTCTCTATCTCTGCAGCTCTTAAAAGTTGATGGGCAACTTTGTATCTGTATTTTTTGTTTTTTTCTGTTTTGTTTTTAGCCAAGTATCTCAAGTGTCTCCTTGTCTATGTCTAGGTCTAGGTCTATCCCTTTGATCTTTTGTCTTTAGCAATTACAATTATATTTTATTTGCTCGAGTTGACACAGGAGACTTAAGTTTTGCCATGGCTTTGTTTTCAAAATCAATTACCAATGTGGTCATAATACAAAGAGAGAGACAGAGAGAGAGAGAGAGAGAGAGAGACACCGGGAGAGGCGGGAGACGAGGGCACTATGGGCATGACTTTGCTCCTATAATATTATGTCAATAATTTATTTAGGTTTTCTGTTTTTCTTCTTATTTTATTTTATTCCTCTTTTTTTCGTGTATCTCTCTCTCTGGTTTGGTCTGCAGGGCACGTACATGGCTTGGACACATGTTCTAGCAGGAATTCTACATTGGTAATGACATCAATTCCCCCGATGACGAGCCCTAAACTTAATGCATTTTGCAGATGTTTTAGCGCAATTTGTTCAACAAACTCCGCTCCAGTCGTCGTTTATTTTCTCTCTCTCTCCCTCTCGACATATTGACTTTTGCGTGCAGGGAGCAAAAGATGCATTTTATAGATTTTCTTTAGCCACTAATTAATTGGAAACGTTTAAAGTTTTAAACCAGAATTTCAAGAAGCAGAAAATAAGAAATCTCAGGCAAACATCATTTGTAATTCCTTGGGGCATTTAATCGCTTTCTAATATTATTACTCACATGAATTTAATATAATGATTACAGATTATTATTATTTTTTTCCAAATTTTTACATACCTGCAAAGAAAGAAAGCGGGAGAAGAAAATAAACCGTTAGTTAGAAGGCATTAAATGTGGAAAAAAAGAAGAAGAAAACCCTTAACAAGTTATCCAATCTGAAACCAATCACGAAACCATTACGCACACCCACTCCAGAGCTCCAACAACTCCAACTCGAAGGCTCTGTCTCTGGGTCCGATTGCATGGCCCAGACACAGACCGAGCAGACTTCAGCAGCTGCCCAATTTGGTGAGCCAATTATTTTGCACAACAAACAACTTTTCGGTTATTTCAGTTATGTGCAGCAGCAACAAAGCAAAACTTGCATCAAATTGCATTGAACGGCACACACATTAAAACGCCATTAGAAGTGCCAAAGTGCCCGAGTTGGAGTTGGAGTCAACTTCATTACACGAAAAATCGCCCACGCCTTCAAAACATTCGATAGATAATACGCGTTAGATAAAGTCACCGAGGCAAGGAGGCAGCAGGCAGATGGCAAATGGCAAATGGGTGGCTGGATTGGGGGTGGTGATAATACTAAGGAACAGAAATTGTGCTATATATATATATGTACATATGTATGTAGTCGAGGTTCAGTACAGTTTCAGGTATAGGTAATAGGTAATAGGCGTTCGGCATTTGGCTCTAAGGCTCTGGCACGCAATTTTCAACCAACTTGGCTGGTAATGAGAGAGTTGGTTGGAGGTGCTTGGTACGCGCTGTCGCCAGGGCCAACTTGTAGCTCCCTCCCCTTCCCCTTCCCCCTCCCCTTCACCCACACCACTCATCACTCACTCCACCTAAGGCCATTATATGGGTTTTCATTTTCATAGTTTTTTCTTTTTTCTCTTTCCCTCACCATTTTTTCGCCTCTTTTGTTTCCTTCTGCAACACACACACACACACACTCGTACACAATGCGAATATGTTGTTGCTGTTGTTATTCTTTTTGGTATCGGCAATTTGGCTATCGACAAACTACGCTGGCGATGGCAAAGGCAAAGGCAGAGGACCGCAAAAAACACAAAAAAAATAAATAAATGAAATCCTTTGCACAAAAGCACGCACATATAGCGTCCTCTACCTTCCCTCACCCACCCCACCAGTCGCCTGCTGTAGCTTTTGGTTCTTTCTCCTAGCAACACCCACTCGTCGCTCCTCTGAGGCAGCTCAGGCTCATTCTCAGTTGGCCTGGCTCGTTTATCTACCCAAGGCAAGTCCATAATGGGCCAAACACGCATACAATATAACTATATATGTATGTATGTATGTATAAACGACGTATGAGAAGTGGGCAAATTGTAGAGAAAAGCCATATGCATAAGGCTATCTTTTGAAGAATATGGGAGACAAAGGCAATGGCTGTAGTTCAGGAGGAGTCGAGGAGGAGGAGGGGCTATATTGGGGGTACGGGAGAACAGTCAATAAATTGTGCAAAAAAGTCATTATAGACGACAAGATGACGAAGAGAGAAATGCAGTGAAAAGATTTCAACTTTTGAGCACAAAAAACGAAAAAAAAAAAAAGAAAAGAAAACCCATCATGGCATAGGAAATCGTTGGAATTTTTGTTGCCAAATGCAATGACTTCTAAATTTGGTAATAACCACATGAAGAGGAAGAGACGGACTATTATCTACTTACAACACTGAAACAAAATGCCAAGAAAGATTTCTTTCTGCAAATCATACAAATTCTTTTTGGTAAATGGCTCGCTTTAAGGTTTCTCAGTCAAAGTAATTGTATTAAAATGACGACAATGGGCCAATTACGTTTAATGTGCTATCGAGATAACCTTACCGAAACACAAAGGCAAGCCAAATGACGAAAAACTACACATGTAAGTGACTTGTCATTAAAATTGAAACTTTAGGTCATTTTATGGGGCCTACGCACAGCAAAAGCCATGCATAGATAAACTCACTTTACTTACTTGGGGTCTAAACCTTTTCATAGGCACGTACCACAAACAACAACAACAACGAAAACCGAAAAAACGAAAAGTTGAATGACATTAAAACGCAGGAAAACAAAAAAACAATCAAATTGACTTTTCCTCTTTCTCTCTGTACTCACATAAAAATTAAAATAAATATAGCACTTAAGGCACAAAACAAAAAAAAAGAAGCCAAAGAAGGCAAAAAGAGCAACTAAAAAAAAAACTAAACTTAAAAGGCCATAAATGAAATGATTTGTGCGCTTTGGAAACTATTAACGTCTCCTTGAAGGCGTCACGTAGGTGGAAAAAATTCCAACAGAGATGACAGGCTAATGGGGTAAATTGCAGAGACAGAGAGACAGAGAGAGAGAGTAAGAGTGGCGAGAGATGGAATTTTAGCTAAAGAAAATTGTTCAAGTCGCTAGAGTTTTTCGCTGTTGTTGTTTATAATAAATTAAGTGAAATCTATTGCAATTTTTTTGTGTTGTGTTGTTGTGCTTTCTTGTTACAGCTAATATGTGTGTATGAACGAGTGTGTGTGTGTGTGTGTGTAAGCGTGGGCCGCAAAAGTCTAACGGAGAGCTGCAATCGATTACAATCTGTTTGCTTGTTAAATTACAAGACCCCAAGTACTAACCCGTTTCTGGAAGGAGCCGCAGCAGCAGGAAGGAGCTTCGGCTCTTTGTCAATTTTCCCCATTTTTGCCATTTGCTAGTTTTGGCCAAACAGCCAGCCGGCCAAAAGCCGACCAATAGAGCTCACAGTAAAATCTCCTTCCATCAAGCTCTACAGAGAGGTTTGGCTGACTGTTTGGCTATGTGAGCAAGACCTGGTCCGTAATAAAAGCAAAGCGAGAATGCTTTACAAGTGATGGAATGCCATAATACCCTACCATTTGAATGAGTGCAAACTGTTAAATTGCCCTTAAAATGGATTCCAAGAGTGTGTCATTTGATGGGTTAGCACACTTTGGTGGGGAGTTGGTAAGGAATTGAGCATTGCCCGTTTTCTTGCAGGGTATGCGCGGCCAATAAGCCTTGAGTTTCGTTGGATTTTCTTGGCTTCGCATTTTCTGTTTCTTTTTTCTTTTAGCCTTTTTTTTCGGGGAAAATTGCGTTTTGCGTTTCTTTCTTTTTTTTCGGTCAAAGTTTTGTTCTTGGTCCGTTGCTTTGGTTTGCTTTATGCTGCTGCTGCTGCTGCCTCTGCTACTTCCTTTGGATTTTGCTTTTTCAGTGTGTGATTGTGTGTGTGTGTGTGTGTTTGCCTACAGTGCTTTTTTGATTACGCTGGGGTTAAGAACCCATGTGTTTGTGCTTTTGTGTGTGTGGGCAGTGTATTGTTAAGCCCACAAATGACTTTTTGGCAAAGCAACAGCAACAGCAGCAGCATCAGCAGCCAGGGTTGGCATTATCGATTTAAGGCAAGTACCCAACTGTACCTCCCTCCCGCTCTCTCTCTCTCTCTCTCTCTCTCTCTTAGCATCAATTTCTTATGGTGACCCCAACGTATTGCATCATAAAAACGAACAAAAAATACCACCAAGTAAACGTTTATGATTGCCTCGCCTTCATCAGCATCATAGTCTGGCCGTCCTCACACCATCACTTGAAGCTCATTAAAAGTCTGTAAGTTCGTTTTTGATAAAAAACAGAAACCCACGTAAGTGGCTCGATCTCTGGCCATTGCATGCATGGAGAAGGAGGAGATCAGTCTTCAGCTAATGAAGTGTTATTTCATCGTTTTTCCCTCTTTCTCTCTCACTCTCGTACATAAATTGCTTAATACCCAAGCAAAACACCGCACCTCGAAAATGAAAATTGCAGGCGACGATGATGTTTGGCTTTGGGTTTTAAGCTAAGATGCACACGCAAAGGCAACGGGGAAACATAGCTACACCTACGCAGTATTTGCAACTCGTCTGCTTTCCCTCTCTATCGTGTGTGTGTGAACAAATGGCAATTAAAGCCAAGAAGAGGCTGACTTTATCCCTAGCCTAAACTACACCCACACGTTAAGTGAAACGAAAGGAAGGAAGAGAAGGGGTAGAAGTAAATGACAGAGGAGGATGCTGTTGCTGCTGCTGCAAAAAGTGGTCAACATGACAACGTTGACATGCGACATTAAAAGCAAAAGACAAGGACAGAGCCCAGCATCCAACCGCGACTCCACAAATATCCTCTCCACATCCTCCTCCTAACCTTTCCTCCCCATCATTCGTTCGACTAAAACTAAACCGTTGTTGTTCCTCTTTGCCTGCGCGTCGTCTTTGAAGAGAAATGCCTGCCATACACGCAAAAAATCGCAGCGCATTAAAATCACAGCATGTGCGTGAGAGTGACGGCAAAGAAGGAGGCAACTAAGTCGGTGGGACCACGAAGAGCGGGGAGGACGATGCTTGAGGATAGCTTAAGTTCCAGGTAGAGTTAAAGCATGTTATCAAATGACCAGCCACAAATTGCCAAGACATTTGTAAGAAGGCCGAAGAAGCCAGCAATGAAGCCAAATGCAAAAAGTCATCATCATCCTCGTCGTCGTCGTCATCGTCGTCTTCGTCGTCGCATCGGGCAATTTGAATGAATAATTAATTTTCCCTCAATTAAAATCTTCAGACAGCAAAAAAGAGGCCAGGGTGAGAATTTATATATACATATCGTATATATCCTATGTACATATACTTAATACAGGGCAGTGTGTCAGAGACAAATTATATAGAAAATGTCAACGCATTCGAAATAGTTTTGTTCTCACACTCTTGATTAGCATAAATTTCATTGTAAATATCTGCAGTCGCGTTCCTAGTTAAATCAAAACGATCTCAAGAGGAGACCATAACATAAAACAGGCTAGAAATGGCTTTTCTTTCAAATTCTCAATTGAAAACTTCTTTGGTTTTATGTTCTCTGCACTTTTACTTTATTCTGCATGGCCATTTTAATTATTTGGTTTATTAAATTCGCATAAAATTAACAAATTATCGCCGCATATTAACAGCAATCCCTTCTATTCGCCATAAGAGTGTTAAATCGAATAGGGTTTACGAAAAAGAAAAAAAAAAACAAATCTTTTGGGCCTTGTGGGCTTTGATTTGAAACGCTTTCCATCGACGGCTTCAGTCGAGATTAGCTGTGGCTTTGACGGCGGCGGTGGCGGCAGCAGGGACGCCTTGTCAGAGGCGAACTTCATCAACCTGACGACTCTTGACTGAGTCTGGGTCTGGGTCTGGACTGTCTCGCCGTCCGACTGATGCAACGCATATTAGTCGCCCCTTCCCTCACGCCCTTTTGCCACACATCTTGGTTAATTTTAAATTCAATGCACGCAACAGTCACCGCCGTCGTTTAGTTTAGATCTTCTTGGGTATTATATGTTGTTGTTGCCAGCCTGCCTGGTCTGGCCGTTTTTGTTCTATGTCTTCTTTTAGTTATTCTTCCCGTCAGTCTGTTTTTTTTGTTTTTATTCCTTTATTGTTTTTTGTTTTGTTTCTTTTTTGCTCATAAATTCTCCAAAAACTATTTATGCTGCACATAGTTTATATTTCTTTTCTTGCCCCTCTCTAGTCTTGTCTATTTTTGCACTAATTATGCAGAACCCAATCCCAAGTCCTAAGGGATAATGTATGCGTGGGTGGGTGGACGACATGAAGCCAACTTGAAGCTTGCTGCAGCTCTTGGAGAGCCGCCTCTCTGTCTCTCTCTCTCTCTCTCTGTTATAGCTGCTGGCCATAATTCATGCGGCGTCTGTTTTTTTGAAATTGAAAGAAAATAATTATGAGGCAGCGGAAATTGAATTTCTTATTACAGTCAGTTTCCCCCTTCCTTTCCACAAATAGCAAGGATGGGGCAGAGGAAACATCAGCGAGAACGACAAGGAGAGAAAGAGAGAGAGAGAGAGAAAGGGAATGATAGTAAGGCGTAGGAGATTGAGAAAGGAAAAGACTGAGATATATATAACTTGAAGCTAAAGCTGGAGTTTGAGTTGGCTTTTGCAAATTAATTAAAATCCATAAAGTCGCCGGAGGAGGCTTCTTTACATGAGAACTAAAGAGAACCCAGCGGACGAACAGTGACTCTGATTGAGATTGAGAATGAGATTAGCGATGACAGCGTGACAAATTACCAAAGCAAGCAAAAATAATATAAAACACCTTATTCCATACAGAACTAACTTTCAGATAAGTTGCTTGCTCATCCCATTAAAAGCTAAAATAAAAACTATTTACAAATTTAATCCTAGCTAGAAAGTTTTTTGACTTGCATCATAGGTCAAGGCTGTGTTTTTATTTGATCCCTCTCTGTCACTCTCTCTCTCTCTGTCTCCCTCGCTCAGCTTTTGTCCCCATTTTCCTTGTGCACTTAATATGTATATTGTATTTTGATTTATCGTAAAGGGGCGTGCCATTCTTTTTTGTTGTGTTAGGGGCCATCATCGTCATCATCATCATCATGCATATTTCATTAGCCACTAAGGCGGCATTTGTTGTTTTGGGGTCTCTTTTTGATTATCATTGATTCGATATAGATGGAACGAAACGGAACTGAATTGATGGGTTAATGGTTTTTTAAGTAATTTTGATTCGTTAGATGCTTCTACTAAAACTAAACTCGATTTTTATTTAATTTCCTAAGGAAATTATCTCCTCATGCAGTTGCAGTGGCATGTAAAGAGGGGAAGAGCGCCTCAATCTATTTACGTCATGTTGAAAAGTGCCGCTCTTGGCTCCCTTAGGTATATTCTCTCACTCTGTCCCTCTCTATCTCTCTCCTTTCGCCTCTCCCTCTCTCTCTAGCTGCGGCACTTAACGACACTGAACTCATTAGTCGTTTCCATTTTTCAATTTTGCTAAAGCCGCAGCCGAAATAGCTCTAGCCCTTCTTCACACCTAACTGCCACCCAACCACCTCCCACTTCTCCACCAAAAGCATGGGGGGGGGGTATTTTTCTCTCTTCTTCCCATCGCTCACCATGTCTGCCTTCTGGTTGGCCACAAATTACAAATTGAAAGTAGTTTGTATCTGCTCCCGATGGCAGTAAAAATAAAATACAAAAAAAAACACAAAAAAATGTTAAGTGCATAAGCAAAGTAGCTGCGGTTTATGCACTATGTGTGTGTGTGTGTTTGTGTGTGCCGAGAGACCGAGCATGTTATGCACTTTTTCCTGCGGCTACCGAAAAACACAAAAAACAAAAAAATTATATACAATATACAGAGAAAGAGAGAGACAGGCAAAAAAAAAAGACTTCTAAGTGGCCGGTCGACCAAAAGACCTCAAGGAACGTAAGCCAAACTGGGCACTCAAATGAACGCAGGGCATAAAGGAAGGTTTTTGTAGGGAGAGATATGTATGTAGGTAGCTAACAACAACAAGAAGGCACAATTCACAAGAGCCAAAAGGTAGTGGAAGAGTCATTGTTCGTCTGGGCTATTGTTTCATTCATGAAGTTGTTTTGGATAAAGATTCTTCGTGTCTCTTGGCCTAGAGCCAAGACTACCCCATAATTTGCTGTATTGAGATGAGGATACCAACTGATTATCTCTCTTTCTCCTTCGCTCTCTCTCTCTCGCCTCTACCCCTTTAAGTTTTTCCTATTTCTTCCCGTCTGATTTTGACTTCTGTCACCGAAATTAATGCCACTACTTTGCCTAAGCTAATCGTTGATAGTTTATCTTTCTCTTCCTGGTGTAATTTATTTCCTTTCCTGCTAATCCTTAAGAAATACAGAAATAGAGTTGTTCGGAACCTCAAGTTTTGGTCTTTGGGGATTATTTTGTTTTCCTTCCCTCCCTGCCACCACCCCCTACCAATCTGACAACAGCAGCTAAGGCCCATCCGTGTGTGTGAGAGAGAGTGTTGTGAGTAAAATAAATGATTATTAATTGCAACTGCTTAAATTTTTCTATTTCTCACTCCTTTTCACTCTTAGGGCAAAACAGACCCCACGCATCTCCCACCCCCTCTCTGTCAATCTTGTCTCTACTCGTCTCTTGTCCCTACGTGCCATAAATGACTAATTCTCATTGTCATTGTCTCCTGCCCCCGCTTAGCTACTTCTACTTCTTCCTCCTTATAAATAAATATCCATGGATTCTGATTCTCTATTGTCTATTTTTAGTAGCCGACACTTTTGTCTGCATTTTGTCATATTTCTGGTCTGGTCTGGTCTGGTCTATTCATTGAAAGGGCACACATGTGATGTCTGCTGAAGATAGATATCGGCTCTATAGTAAAGATCTGGCCTGGCCCCCTTTTATCCAAGTGGGAATTGAGTGGTTAAGCGGAAAGTATGGGGAGAGGGCGGAATACAAATATTTTGACAATTTATGGCCATTTGTATTGGAAATTAGTTTATTAGGAATTTTCAGAAGCCTGTTTACTATTTAATATGTATTTTGTTTGTGGAATCTTTAGCCATCCCAAAACTTTGAGGTGAAAATTATGTCGCTTAAAATATTCCCATTTGATTTGATTGACTAATTGATTAAGATTACTACTCAAACCTGTTAAATTATCTTTGCTTATCGTTCGTTTCAAATGTGTTACATACCTGCAAGTAAAAGAAAAGAATGAAATATTAGGTAATGGTTTATATTTTACTTAAATCTAAACAAAGTTATTTTTTATATATTGTTGCTCATCAGCTTTTTTTTAGCCATTAAAGTTACATTTTCCTGTTTTTTTTTTTTTTTTTTGTTTTGGGTGATTTCAACATTCTGCAAAATTACCTCAACAACTGTCATTTTGACAGCCCGCTCAGCTGTCAGCTAAATGGAACAAAACAAGATGCCAGAGCATCAAGCAAAGAAGATGGGGGGAGGCGGAGGAGGAGAAGGAAGCCGGCAGCGGCAAGAGCAATAAAGCCAATAACAACAATACAACAGAGAGGACGACACAAAGTAACGAAGTTTTTGTTAAATTAAAAGTTTATGAGGCATTAAATGGTCAACAACAAAGCAAAGTTGCCAAAAAAAAAAAAACATCAGTGAAAAGAAGATGGAGATGGGATGGAAAGACGAGAAGAAGTGAGGACAAGGAGGGGGGATAGCAAGTAAAAAGTCATTAAGCCACAATGACAATGACAACAATATTAAACTGTCATGCGAGAAGCGTTGTGTGTGTTGTTGTTATTGTTGTTGTTGACTTCTTCTTCTTCTTCTACTTGTACTACGACTACCAACTTCAGCCACACACAGGTCATTAGACCCACGGGCGTCTAAATTGCATTATCAACGCCAATAACGGGACATGGCGAACATCATCTACCCTACCCTACTCTATCCCATCCCATCCCATCCTATCCTGACATTGTTCCATCCCTCACTCGTATCTCTTTCTTTTTTGTGTTCTTGCCCCATGTTGTACCATCATAAAAACGACATTATTTGTCAACGCCATAAACATTTTTGTCCAAAAAAGAAATGCAGCCACACTATTTCCACTCACTCACTCTCAGAGGGTTGTTTCGGCTGCAACATATGGCAATGCAGAGGCAAAAATCTTTGTGCCAAAAAGTGCAATTAATTATTTTTTATTGAGTGTCCGCTTGATGAAGTTCCCCGGCGGTTCATTGGGTGGCGGTGGTGCTGGTGGTGGTGGCTTCTTTCGAAGGGTGGCGGTGACTATGGCTATACCAAAAACTATAATCGCTGAATTTGTTAAGTATTATCGTCTTGCATTTTGGCTTAATTATGAAGACATGTGGCGTTGACAGTTGTGGCTAATGACATTAGAGGAAGAGAGCGCGATTGAAAAACCAGTCGAGAAATGATAATACCCAACCAAAAGAACCGGAAGCCCAAACATAATCCCTTGCATTTGCGGCCAAAGAGAGTGAGTGTACTTCGCATTAGAATTATATTCTTTGGCAATTCGTTTTTCAATCAACCAACCAGAAGGGGTTGTCATTGGACTTTCTATTAACCCCTGGGGGGTTAGTTGTGGTTCAAATTTGAAAATGTAATACCCAAAGTTGAAAATTATGCAAAAATATTATTGTACACAATCATCGAAAGGATTTCATACTAAAGTAATTGAATGAATAAACATTTCCTAAGAGACCTACAATGTGCATGTGAGCCTATATGAGTTCTTTTATTTCACTTTTCCTCTACTTGAACATATGTAACATGCATGCAAAAACTATTTGTATAAAACGAAGAATATCAAGGCACGAAAATCGTGTTCCCCTTTCTGTTTTTTTGGAGACACACAATACTCCTGCCATGGTTGACCTAGTTATGGCAGTTGGAAGGATATAGGAGAGAGAGTGTGAGTAGGAGACATCAGAAACAGGACGGAGGTATGGATTAATAGTCCTTGTACAATATTTTATTGCTTATGGCGTGTGAAATGGAAATTGAAATGACAATTAAAGGTAGCTAGAGCTGCTGTTACTTTTCCTCCTCCCCCAAACTCCTTCGATACCCGTACCACGACATATATATAACTCTCTGTAACGAAGTATCCATAGCAAATGGTGCAACTCATCTGCATGAAGAAGAATTTACCATGCTTCAAGTCAGAAACAGAGAATACAGATCCACAGATGAATATGACTGATTAACCAATGCGAATTGATTGTCTACACTCAATCTACATGCATATAGAGAAACACATAGAGAGAGAGAGAGGGGGGGGAGAGGGAGAGGAGACAAACAGATACAACCAAAAGACAAGGCAGGGCCTGGATTATCCTTGTCCTCCATCTTCCACCTACTCTTACCTACCTACCTACCAATCTTCTTCTCATAGAACTCCTACTCCTACGTAAGTAAATTCCTCAAAAAAAAATATTATTTTATATAAGCGAGCGAATATTCTTCTTGGTTCTCGTTTTCTTTATTTCTTCGTTTTTTTTTCGTGGCTGTCAGAACTGACAAACGCAAATGATTTATGTGTGTTTGCATGCGTGTAAATGTCATTAAGAGGGTGAGAGGGGATGGTGAGGGTGAGGGTGTGGGTGAGACTGATGGCTGAGGTTCACGGCGTAGTAGTGACGGCTGTGCTGAAGATGGAGGATACTACTACTAGCTAAAGCAGTGCTTTTCTTTCCACTTCTTCACTCCACTCCACTCCATTCCACTCACTCATTCGCCGAGAGTGCTCTCTGTGCATCGATTTGCTGTCTTTGACTTTCAAACTGCAAAACTGTTGACATTTGTCGACTGACTACCACTATTCCGTTTCCTTTCAGATCCCCTTCCCCCTTCTCCCTCATCCCTCCTCCATCCACCATTGTTGGCACGCACAACGAGAACAACAACATGTGCCCATCCATATGCCCCAAACTATCGACCAGATTTGACATTAAATAATGAGTTATGCCGCTGACGTTTGAGAATTTGCAACATGACATTCGCTTCGCCTCGTTCCTCCAGTTGTGGTATCTGTTTGTCTTCATGTTGTTGGTTTTGGGTTGGGCAACAAAAAAAATGCCAAAAGGCCAACACATACAGAAGAAACAAAAAAGAATCACTAAATGACTAAAAGAAAAAGGGCGTTTACTCAGTCCAAATGACAAAGTCATCTGTAAGTAGGCATTCTTGGTCCATAAGTAGTGCGTTCCTCTTAATTATTCGACCTCCACATATGGCCTTAGCATTTTAGTTTGATTAAAAAGCAAGTTATCTATCATTACAGAAGACAGTAGAATGAATTAAAGAGAAATGTAACTAAATATTAAGACTTAACTTAGTCAGGTTAACAATTGATAGTTTGAACATAAACCTAGTTTAGTTTGTTCAGAAAAATCTTGATATTTCATCACTTGGCCAAGCATCTCCATTTGAGTTTTGTTGTATTTTTTAAGATCTATGTTCAAGATTCGCTATCTTACATAATCGTTTGCGAAATTTAACAACAACAAGCAATTACACGCAACTGTTTGCCTTTTTTTATATATTTTTTAGGCAAAGTCAAGTAAACTTTAAACCAAAAGAGAGAGAGAGAGAGAGATGGAAAGAATTGCAACTAAAAATGCCAAACAACATGCTAGACAAAAGAGGCAACAACACACACACACAAATAGACATAAAACAGTAGCCGGTTTTGTTTTTTTGCTGGTCTTTTCTGTGTCGGAAAAGGAGGTTGGCCAAGGCCTGACATGGCGTGTAAAAAGTGCAAATATTATGCTGCCGCTGTTGCTGTTGCTGTTGCCACTGCCTAATGCGACGGCGTAACAACACACCTCAACAGCACGGCAAACAAACAATAACAACAACAACAAGAGGCAACTTAATTAGGCATTCAACTGAGTTGAGACCCAAGTTAAGGCTACTGCGCGCAGGCGCCACCAAACGTTGCACACAAGAAATGTTAATTTCGCTTAAGCAAAAATGTTTCTTTCGACTGACACACAGAAAGAGAGAGAGAGATAGACTCAGCCAGCACAACTTGAGTGACAGTTGTTGATGTGTCCGCAAGGAAGGGCAAAGAAGAGAAGTGGAGTGGGAGTGAAAAACACATGGCCCCCACTAGCTCAGCAAACTCGAGGACAACAGACCCACCAACACCAACAACAACTATATAAAAGATAGATCAGCAATCTAGAGGAAAAGTTTAACAGGCGGCAAAGAGTGGTAAAAACAAAATCAACCAAGCAGAAAGCCAACAGCACATGCAAAGTCCAAACAGATGATGAATTGGCAAATGTGATTCGGTTTTTTCTTTTCAAAAGGGGGGAAACGAATGACTATGATAAGTCCAAAAACTAAATGGAAAAGAATGCAAAACAAAACACACAACAAAGCTTGACGACTCTAAGTAAAAGTTTACAATCTAAATTTATAATTTTGTAGTTTTCATTTCAAAATTTACTATTAGTAAACTTTTATGAATTTGATCCTTTGACTTCTTAGTTGGCTTCAGGTGCTTTGATGGACGACTTAACCTTGGACACTTTATGCTGATCAGGAGGATTTTCTGAATACAAAACTTGCCAAATGAATTATAAAATGTTTAGCATTTGCCTAAGCACTCCTAATTGGCTATGGTCTGTGGCGTAACATATGACACTGAGTGCCATAACCATTGTATATATCTGTCTATATCATAAACTCATTTGCTGTCCGTTCATAGGGTAACTTGGCACCCAATTTTCATTCATTTTTTCATCTCTCTCTCCCTTTCTCTCTCTGTCTCTTGCTTGCTACCTCTTTTCGTTTAACCATTATGCCATAATTTACGATACACACACACACACACAAATGTTGTTATTATTGTCAACTTAATGTCCTCTGCAGTTGTATATCCTTTACACATTTAATTAACAAAGCAATTAAGCATGACAATGGCATAAGGAAGATAGAATGAAAAGAAGAAGAAAAGCTGGGCGAAAGAGTGGTTAAAAAGAAAAGCATTTTTAAATTTAATTTACAATTTTCTTTTTCTTCGCCTCCTTATTGTCATCGCCTTTGCTTTTGTCTTTGCCTTATTATTATTATTATTATGATTATTATGAGAAAAGAAAAAAACGCACATACACACACACACACTAAGATGAAGAAGGAAAGCAAATTATGTATGTATGTATGCGGTAATGTATGAATGCAGGGACCAAAGGACATTCGAGAATGTTGAGCAAGGCCATGATGACAGTTTTATTGCTCCGACTCTGAAACAAAAGGCAAATTTATGCATAGCAAAGAATTTTTTAATTAAATTTCACACACAAACGCACAAAATTGAACAAGACGATGGAAGCGACGAAAAAAAGGAAGGAAAAGAAACGCAGTAGAAGAAGAAGTTTAAGTAAAATTGAGAACGAGAGAAGGACGAGCTAAAGTGATCACACACCCACCCAACTTCCTTCTGCCCTCCGCACACGTACACACACACACAAACAGAAAACCCCAAAACCTGTCAACAATTTTTTGGGAGCACTTCATTGAAAGTCTTCATTTTGAATTGGACAAGGTTACAAAACGATCTGTCATTTTTTTGACAGCTTACACAAGTTTTCGGTATTTCCTCTTTTGGTTGGTTCTCTCTCTTCCCCTCCCTCTCCCACTCTGTTTGTGTGTGTGTGTGTGTTTGCTGCGTGGGGTGTTAATTAAACATAAATCAAAAATTATGCAAGACAAAATATATGTACAATATCTTCAGTGATGCTTAACAATGAACGAAACTGCACTTCTTCATCATGTGTCATCATTCCCACTCCCTCAATTGCCCACCCACCCATCTACCACCCTGGTCCTCTCTCCATCTCTCTCCCCCTCTCTCCCTTTGTACACTTTACTCTACTCACCCGTCACAGAAAAGTGCAATATCATGAACATCGATCATTGAGATGAAAAATGAAAAAAAAAACAGTACAATTTATGTAGAAAGAGAGAAAACACATGTGCCATGGGGTCGGATCTGTCACTTGTTCTTTATTTTTGTTTGGTTTTCGTTCTTTTTTGTTTTTTAGCAATTATAACCCGTTCCATATGCTACAGTTTAACCCGTAGCCCAAAAACAAAAAACCGCCCTTTAAAGCAACAATCAATCATAAACAAAATAAAACATTATTCCCCTCGCTCTTCCTCTCTCTCTCTCTCTCTCTCTCTCTCTCTCTCTCTCTCTCTATGTGTGGGTTTCATTTGACAAAAAACGAAAAGAATAATAATAATAACTGATGGCGAATAATAATAATAATGCTTAAAAGATATTCTGCGGGGGCGCTCTCTTCATAAATCAATGACGGAAATGTTTGCTTTATTTCAACAATTAATTATCACACAAGAATAAATACACAAGTTGGGTTAAGAATGAGGGTGATACTTCTTTTTCTTCATCATTTTGATGAATATCTATGCCAATTGATTTAACTTACAATTAGTGTCTCTCTCTCTCTCTCTCACTCACTTTCTCTTTATAGTTTCGTGAGAAATCAATGAGCACTGCGTATCAAGAATTTTCTTTCATTTTCCCACATAGTCAGCGGCAAAAGGAAAATCCTGTAAATTATAAGTGAATTAAGAGCCATCGACCCACCTTGCCTGATCAGCCTAACCCAAGACAAGTCAAGTGTTACTCCAAGAGCAGCGGCAGCAGCACAACAAGAGTACAGTTACGTTCGCTTAGTTCAAGCTTTAAGGTCAATCATCACACACACACACACACACACACACATGGAGGGGGAAAATGGGCGGTTAGGTTGGGTGAGAGACTTCTCTCTATGCCATGTTTAAAATTCTATTTGGCGCACAGCAGCAATTTACCAGCTTGGAGAGCCGGTGTGATGGAGGCAACGCAGAGTATAGTACAGGACAACAGCTTGGCATGCTGATGCACTTCGCCTTGGTGTTGCTGGTTGTTGGCTCTTACTGATTGTTGTTGCTGTTGTCGGTGCCGGTGTCGGTGCTGTTGCTGTTGCTGTTGCTGTTGCTGTTGCAAGACTAACTGCTGGGTAATCACATGCGGTGCAGCTTAAGCGTTGCCAGGCTCAGGCAACTCAAGCTCAACGTCGTGTGCCATCATCAATGGACTCCGACTCCGACTCTCTGACTCTGACTCCCTCCCTGAAGCTACACATATAGCCAAGCTAGCTGCTGCCTTTTGCCAAAACCAAAAACTCTGATGTATGACTTGAGATAAAACTGTTAGAGTTCTCCTCATCTCCTCCTCCACCTCCAGGAGATTCTTTTTGCTTTTTTTGTTTAACTTTTCTCAATGCTCGTGCAGTGTCTAGTATGTGGGTTGTATGCCCTACAGTTTTGGTTGAATAGAGATTTGAGTAGAGAGATATGCTTTAAAAAAAAAAGGTATCTAAACAGTTTGGTACTCAGATATTTATTATTTACCAGTGATGCCCAAGCCCAAGCATCTCGTTTGCTATATGAAAGAATAAACCCTTTCCCTATTTAAATAGACATCTTGGCATTAATCTCTTCCTTTTTCTGAAAACCTCAAAACTTTAAAACGATTTAAGAATTTACTTATGAAAATTGTACCAATATGCATTTACTAGAACTATACCATTTCCAGTGTTGTATAATGACCAAATTCTGGACATAGTGTTGATAAATCACAAGATAACTCCTTTCAGTAAAATACGTAAGAAATTGTATCATAAAAAGTGTTCTATAAGTCTTAATGTTTAGTGTTGCACAATACTTACTGATGCATGGGTTTATCGAGCAAAACTTTTCCACATTTTGGTTGTAGGGCATGCCCAATGTAAGCTCCACTCTAACACCCACCCTCCATTTCCATACCAACATATGTGACTCCCTCTTTCTGTGTGAGTGTGTGTCTTCCTTTAGCCCATTCTTTTAGTGTCTGCCACTGTTATTCCCCAACACTATTTGTAACTTTTTTGTTCCACTTTTGCTTCTTTTCTACAATTTCTTCTACACATTTCGTCTTTTTTTTCTTTTTCTTGTCTGTTCTTTTGATGCTGCAGTTTTGCTTGGCATGCGTCGCATATATCAGAACTACCCAAAACCAGCTTCCTGAGCTTGCGGTTTTTTCGTGAGCTGCATGATGAGGACGACGCCGACGACGACGTTGAGCAAGGCTCTTTTTGATCCCATGTGCACAGTGCTTTTTTTTGCTTTTTTCTGTGTCTTTCTCTTGACGCCGCTGCTGTTCTTGCTGTGTCCTCCTTGCAGTAGTAATATCATCAAGGTTAATGGCTGGGAAGCTTGAAGGCTAGGAAATGTACACCGCTTTGGCTAAACATTTAAGCAGCTCATTTCCTAGGAAATCAACGAAATGGGCACAGAGAGGCTAGCTCCATACAGCATCAGCATCAGTTCCAGCTCCGGCTACGGCTCATCCACAGTTGTCTGGCGACAAACGATGGAAACGGACAGCTATGGCTATTTTTGGGCTAATGATGCCGATGCGCTTCGGCACCCAAAAGCCACTCGACGATGTCCATCATTCATTTGGTCATGTTTATGCTTTATTGACTGTGTATGGACATGAGTCACAGTTAGACCATGGACAAAATCGACTACGGTTAACAACAGCAACAACTACAACAAGAGGAATGCCCGACTGGCAACCAACAACGACAACGACGACGACGACGACGACGCGATTTTAACGGAAGTGTTACAATGAGACATTACAAGAGGCTGCCTGGACTGCCAGTTAAGTTTTGCTTGGACGTTGTCCAGGGCCCATCAGTGT
Organism: Drosophila paulistorum; assembly: GCA_018152135.1. Lineage (NCBI taxonomy): Eukaryota > Metazoa > Arthropoda > Insecta > Diptera > Drosophilidae > Drosophila > Drosophila paulistorum. The sequence goes on from JAECXG010000690.1 coordinate 20,215,671, forward strand.
CAGTGTGTGTTTCTCTTTCTCTCCCTGTCTCACTCTGTGTGTATATCTCTCACACTCTATTACAACAACAACAACAACACCCTCTTCATCAAGCTCTTCACTCTTCCACTTCTGGGTTATTTGCTTAAGTGCAAATATGAGCAACTATTTGCTAAATGACAGTTATTGCTGATTAGCTGTCAGACATTTTGACAGCCATGAAGAATGATTCGCAATTTTGCGCTAAAAGGAATGAAGAGAAGGTGGGCTCCATTTTGGTTTCCAGGTTCAGTTCAGTTTGGCTCACTTTAGTTTTGGGTTCGGTTCGTTTCAGTTCGGTTGGGTTGTTTGCAGTTAATGATGTAGCATATGGTTAATTAGAACATTAGTCTCTAAACAGCAGTTGGAGTTCTTGGCAGCTTTGGTAACTTTAAATCATTAGAACTAAACACACACACAGAGCGACAGACAGAGAGAGAGAGACAGGTAAGGGGATAGAGAGGGAAACGCTGTCAAAATCTTATGGGGGCCTTTTCTACTGCTGGTTTGAGCTTTTTAAGCAATGCATCTATCTATGTCGAGTTCAAGGAAGATAGAAATTGGTTCCATGTGATGTATGAGTTGAAGTTGAAGGTTAAGTGGTTAAAGAAGGAGTGAGTGAGTAAGGACTTGGTTAATGGGTTTACTTCTACTAGATGAGTTTCTAGGATTCTAGCAAACAGAACACGAGATAGCAAAATGGCAAATGGCTACAACTCGTTTAACTAGGCGTATGCTTTATTTCTCTTTTGGGAAATACCAAAAAATTTGCAGGAGAAAAAAAAGAGTTGAAACCAATTTCTGTTGTATTTATATTAATTTCGTTATCGTAAGTCGTGTCGAACGTTTTCTTTAACTTGTTTTTGGTTCATTTAGCCATTATATGAACTAAAATTCGTTTTAATTTTTTGTTTTCCTGTTGATCTTTTAGAGTCTAACATAACTTTCGTTTCCACTAATTTCCCAATTCTTTCAATAGCTCATTTATCTTGGGGCAATTGGAAAACGTTGATCTGGTCGAGAGATCCACAAAAGGAGAGCTTTTTCCTAATCTTCTTCTTTAGTTGAGGCAATTTTCGATTTTCAACTACGTCGCTCTTCGTTCGCCCCGTTCTCGATGGGCTTTGCAATTGAAAGTCAAAGAAGGCAAAAGGCGGCCTAACCTGCAGCCAAGCCGAGCTACTTCACCTTCCTCGACCAACATCTTTGGCTTCATCTCCCCTACAACGACAACAATAACAATGCGCACTTTTCCACGGCTTTTGTCTGTTTGACTTTAGTGGGTTCTAAAGAGAGAGAGAGAGAGAGAGCGGGAGAGTAAGAGAGATGGTGATGGCAACTTCTTCTTCTTTGGTTGTGCATATTGTGTGCCCTATGTTGACTTTTCATTTCCTTTTCTCATCAGTTGATTGTTGAAATTGTTGTTGCTGTTGTTGCCGTTGCTCCAGCAGCAGCAGCACGACGATTGCCCATAGCAGCAGCAGCAGCACCAACAACAACAACAACGGCAGCTGCTTTTGTCGAGATGCCGCATGCTGCATGCCGCATGCCGATGCCAAAGCCAATGCCCAAAGACCAGACCAAAGACTTGGACATAGACTTCTATCCAGCCTACTTGCAATATATTTTAGTTGCGCTTATTTATGTGCGCGACCTTATAAGGCGAAATAGCAAAAGGAGCAAACTGCAGCCAGCCAGGAACCCTCCCTTCCTCCCTCTTCCTTTCTTTTGCTGCTGCTGCTGCTGCTTTTGGCCATATTCAATTTTAAGTCGACTTGGGATCGGCGGCAATATTGTTATTATTGTTGTTGTTTCTGCTGCCACAGACACAGGTTGCTATTGCTGCCTTTTGCCTTTGGGCGAGTTAACGTTTTTGGTTACAAAGCGATTGCTTTTTATTGCTCTGTTCGAAGAGGTTTCCTTCGTTTCGTTCTTGCCTCATAATTCTGTTTCTCTGTTTAGGTATGCGTAATTTTCGGTTCTGTTTTTGGAGCTTGACTCTCACAAGGTATTATTGTTATAGGCGTTTATAGAGCTCCCTTTTTTGGACTCCAAACGAGCGGATGTGTCTGTGTGTCTCTCTCTCTGTGTGTGTGTGTGTGTGTTGGCATGGTTAAAACAATTGTAATACTTTGACTCTTGCTTTATGGTTTTGGGGGCCTTATTTTTATTGCTGGATCGTGTGGGTAACAACAAACAAAATGTATGCATAATTTGGAAAGTGATGGAGAAACAAGTGAGTTGAGTTGTATACAAGTCGCACTGCGCCTCATCATAATGTCTCAACATTTTTCAACAATTACTTCAACATTGCGGAAATTTTGTCATTGAAATCTACTTTCTGACTTGAGGGGCACAACAAACACACAAAAACAAGCAACCAACACCAACCAAAACAAAATCCACTAAGCCAATATTCAATTTTCCAATTTACAATCTTTGCCAGCCAACACCCACAAAAAACCAATGCTACATAAACAAAATGTTGTTCAATAACCTGCAGCAAGAAAATTGAAAAAATTATTTGATTAAAAACAAAGCCATTGGCTTTTGGATTGCATAAAAATCAAGTCCACATAAATTGAAATGATCGAGGAGAGCAAATGAAAAAGAAAACGAATCAAACCAATCCAAACAAAAACAAAAATTGAAAGTGTTTGTTGCCCATTTAAGGTGTGGCAAAAAAATCAAAAAGTGAATCCATGAATTGTGCGATGTGGTTACATGGAAAGCAATTAAAACAACATCGAAAGGCAGCAAGCAGCAGCAGCAGTCAAAACCATTAAACAGCAGACACATTTCAAGGTCTCCCTCTCTCTCAGTTTCTCTGTTTGTCTCCTCACTATGGGCAGACAATAAACAAGTTGAAAGAAGTACCTACAATAATACCAACAAAGAAAAGAGTCAAATCAAAAGCAATCAAATTGACAAAACGTCAGTGTAATAAAGCGTTGATAAACCGCAATGACCAGAAACAGAAAAGAAGAAGAAAAAACAAAAAACAAAAACAAAAACGAAACGGAACGAAATAAGCAACAATGAAAAGGAAAAATTGATTAGCCTCAATGGAATGGAAGGTGGAGAAGCAGGAGGACGACAAGGCCCAGCCATCCAGCCAGCCTACCTACCTATACATAGTCTGGGATCGAAGTCATCGGTTTGGCCATAGCACAAATTACCCACAACTCACGATGTGGCATTCAGACACGTTTGTGGCAACGCTGCCGATGCCGATGCTGCTGCAGCTCTGCTCAACCAATTTACAATTTAATAGCTACGCCACAAAATCGAACGATCCGCCAGGCATTGAAGATCGAACAGAAACAACAACAACAACACAAACAGCAGCTTCAAAAGAGAAAAAGAGTGAAGAAAAACAAGAAAACGAAAAGATGCATCTAAAGTGCAGGGAGAAGACGAAAACGAAAAAGTCGAAGAAGATGAGCAGAGATCAGAAGCTGATTGTCTTGACTCTAGATGTTGGAGGAATTAGATGGTTAGATTTTCTCTTTTTCTCAAAAACGGGGAAAACGAGGAAAACTCGAAAAACATGGCCAGGCCAAGGCCTTTTAATTGAGCTTGGCATTGAAAATGGCAAAACCAACTCCATTTGATGGAAACTTTTGCCAAAATGATTTCATTTACTAGAAAATCTCGAAAATATTTAGAAGAGATTGTGTCATGTCATATTCTTTACCCACATAAAAGATCTTCAATCTTTCATTTTATATAGTTCACATTTGCTCTACCTTTTTGCGACCGTTATAAAACCAAAAAAACCAAGCCAAGTTCTTTGACTTTGGGGCCAAATGAGTATCATTACCCCCCATCATTATCGTCATGATCATCATTATCATCATCCGAGGTGAACCATCATCATTTTATGTGTGTGTGCATAAATTAAAACAAGTGTTCGCATTTTCTTGGAATGAAAAATATAAAATACAAGAACACAACAAATGATCAACATCAGAAGCAATCATTTGGTATTCATCTCTCTCTCCCTCCCTCCCTCTCTCTCCCCCTCTTTCTCTCTCTCTTTCTCAACAAAATTCTTAAAATGAGTAGAGAAAACCTTCCAAGAGTTAGAGTAGAGTAAAGTGCCCCCTGCAAATAACTCAATCAATCAGCTTTACTTCAAAATAAACACACAAAAGTGCCATAAAACAAAACGAAAAATGAAAAATCAAAACCAAAGCAAGCCAAAAGGCAAAAATACAGAATTAAACAAGCCATAAACATTAAAAACCCAACTGAAAAAAAAACACAAAAATCAACACCAAGACCCGCAACACACACATAGAGAGAGAAAGAGGAGAGGAGAGGAGCGGAGAAACATCTATGAAAATGTGCTAAATTTTTATTTATTTATATACACTGAGTTTTGTTTTGTTTTTTTTTTTGGTTTCTTCTGTTTTTATCCATGGTGGAACAAATCGGCGAGCGAGAAAAAGAAATAATTCATCAAAGAGGCCAAAATTTGTGAGATATTAATCAGCAAGGTGGGTTAGGGGATAGGGGGTAAGAGGCATTGGGGCACACATTTGGAAACTGTCCATGCCAAGAGCAATAATTTGATGGCGGCGCATTTCAAACGGCAAAGGCAGGCAATCCTCTCCCTCCCCCTCCATTGGCATGGCCTTTTTGTTTATAATTTAAATAAATCAGCAGAGGCGTTTGTTCAACACAGCCCACGCAGATGTCTTTTGGGGGTCTCTTGAGTGTGGAATGGCGGACTGGTGGACTGGTGGATCGGCAGAGTGGCGAGTTGTGGCATGGAGGCTTTGAGCCAAACCACTTGGAAACAATTAAGAGACATTTGACATTATATTTTGTTAATGGTTTTCAATATATGTTGACAAGAATTTCAGTTTTGTCTTTGTTTTTTTGGTGTCATTAACCATATTTAGTGGCAATAAAGTTGTCAATTTTTGTCTCTCTTTTTCTCTTTTCTTGGACATTTGAGTGAAAGGCCAAAACAGGCAACAACAAGAAATACGGTGTGAAAGAAGAGCTAGAGAAAAAAATGATGTGGCAGGTATTTGACATGATTTTTCGATGGTTGTTAAGGCTAAACCTATACACACACATACAAATGATTGGCCATGAAATGTGAGTAGAGTACGGACATCGAATGGGTAGGAAATGAAGTTGTCACATTTCGTTTTATCAGTGCCAAGGGATCTGATTTGCATAGCTAAAAAAAAGAAAACACAAAATAATAAGACAGAACCGAACGATAGAAATTTTTGAATGTGGTCAGTGTGTCTCTGTGTTTTGTGTGTTTTGTGAAGACCGACACAGACCGTGTGAAAGATGCCTCCACGATATGGGAAAGAGAATCATCCAACTGTGCATATGTGATACGACCAAAACCTATGCTGAACCAACTGGACTATAAAGACGGCCAACATTTGATTTATCTCGTGTTGAAATTGAAATTACATGATGAACATGATGATCTTAACTGCTTGAGTGAGGTGGTTTAAGCATAATGAAGGAGAGTTCTTTCTATTCACATAGAATTTCTATTATATGCCAACCAAATGTGTGTCCATTAAAGCATTCAATCAAACTCAAATTGATGCAAATCATTCGACATCAATAAAATGCAAAATTGGAATTTCCAATTTCTGACAAGTTCAAATTTGACGAATTCGGATTTAGTTGTTAAGTCTTCTCCCTTCTTTCTTAGATCCTTAGATCCTTAAGGTTTACTGAAGATTTGTTTTGCAAAAAGCCAACCATTGGGTGGTTTTCTCCATGACTATCCTTTCACAATGATACACACAACGCCCTTTCGTCCCCCATTCTCGGTTTCTTTACTCATCTATCTCTATTTATACGTTAATCAAGTTATCTATGCGTTTTGCTCATTTTCATTGAATTCGATTAGGATGAGCAGCAGCCCCAAGTCTAGCCTCACATTTATGAGAATTAATGACTCAAGTGGGCATAAATTTGCGACGAGAGCAGAGAACTCTGAAGAAGCAACTATCACCCATCTTTTTCCGACTCTGAATGAGGGTATTAGGCGAATCTCCACTCCACCACCCGCCTTTGCTCTCCCTTTCTCTCTATCTCTAATTTGTTCTCTGTCTTATGGCATCTCTCTCAGTTGCCATAGCAATTTAATTTCCATTTAAAAGGCCAGAGACCGCCAAGGAGAAGTTGCTCCAACTAACCCCCCCGAAAAAAAGATATGAAAAAATAAACTGAAATAAAACCATCCCACATTCCGCCAAAATGATTAATTAGTCTGTGGTCTGTCTCCTTCACCCTAACTCCCTGATGCCCCTCCATAACTCCTGCTACCCCCTCTCTCTCTCACCGAATATCTTATGTGGCTTATGCTCTACTCCATCTAGCTGATGGTTTAATAATAAGACAAAATTGTCTATTGTGCAAAGAGTTTGAGCTTGTTGATGACCCCGAAAAATAAACGAACAAAAATTGCTAAAAACCAAAAAACGAGTTCAAAATGCCAGAGAAATACTAAATCATATTTTGTTCAGTGGAACAACAACAAGAAAAGAAGAAAACAAAAAAGACAGAGAGAAAAAGAATTGCTAATTGTTTGTCTTTTGTTGTGGAGTTTTGTTTCTTTCTCTGAGCAATTGGTCCCCCAAGCTTAATGTTTCGTCAGTTTCCCCCTCAACCCCCCGCTTCATGGCTACACGCCCCGCATCCCTTTTACTTTCTACAATTAAACAGAGAGCAAACGAGGCATCTTTTGTGATTTTGGTTTTGGCTAATCTGAAGCTTGTTTAGGCTTACTCACCCCCCTCCTCCACCTCATCCTCTCTTGCATCTTTGACTCATTCTATTGTCTGTTTGTAACAATTATTATTAAACTTTTGTGAAGTGAAAGTTTCTTTTTCGATAATTTAGACTTACGATTAAACCAGATTATATAATTCACATACCTAGAAAGAAAAGAAAATACAAGAGAAAAGTTAATACAATGCAATATGAATTTGAAATTAAATACATATATAGATAGATAGAGATAGCAATAGATTCTAAATGCATTTATAGGAATAGATTGGTCACTTGACAAGAGAACATCATGTCATCCATCACAAATTGGGAACTCTTCAAAAGTTGTTTCTTTGGCCTAACCCAAAGATTTCCTTAGAGTGACCTTGCTGTATCTCTAATGTTTCTCTCAGTGGATTATTTGTTATTATTATTGTTATAATTCTAATGTTTTGTTTTCGTCGAACAGAAATCTTGTCTCCGTCCTTGAGAGCAAGCAAAAAACTTCTCGGATTTCTTCTCTTGGTCGATCGATCGAATGTTTTGTGTTTTTCCTTATTTGTTTTTTAGTCTGAAGTGATCTTTGTATTGAATTTGGTGGCCTTTGGACTTTCAGCATAAAATAACATCCCACTAGCATCCAATATCCATACACTCACACACACTCACACACACAGCAAAAATAGAAGCTCTTCTTTTGAGTGTGTCACGTATTCGCTTAAATTGTTTAAGCTCTACCAAAATAAAATCCATGCTAAAGACAGCCTTTTAGTAAAATTCCCTCTCTCCCCCTCACTCTAGATCCCCTTCTTCAATGGTGGCTCTCCCCTCCTTCCCCACTCGCCACTCGTTGCTTAACAAACAATAAATCCATTGTGGCCAAAGTGAAATCAGGCTCAGACGAATTTCACTCTCTCTTTCTCGCTCGCCGTCTCTTGGTCCCTAGCTTTCTTTCTCTCACTTGAAAGCCACTTCATCGCCATTCTCGCTGCGTTCTCGCTCCCCAGGATAAGAAGGCAAAAGCAAACACTTGAGACGTCGGCTAATGCAAAGCAAATGCCAGGACTGAAAGTAAAATGTTAATCAAGCTGATTGAGTTGTTGAAGGAGACACACACACGCAGAGAGTCGCACACATACACTCGAACGATGCTATTTCGCTTCATTCATGAAAATGAAAGTCTAATTTTAGGCGCTAAAGGCTTTTGTGCAGCTTCTTGCCACTGCAACAACAAACAAACAAACAAATAAACAAACAGACAGCACAAAACGTTTATTAACATTTTCATTGAAGCAGAAAAGCCAAGCAGCAGCAACAGCAGGACTAAAAGGTGCAAAAAAAAACCAGAGATTGAGTGTGAGAGTGAATGAGGGAAAGGAATGAAACCGAACAATAAATATGCGTTAACTTCCCAGAGAGACACACAGAGGAGGCGAGAGAGAAAGAGAGAGAGAGAGAATAAAAGGAGAAGATGCGTGTGTAAAAACATGCAAATCCCCAAACAAACAATTTTAGCCATAGCAGAAGAAGAGGAAAAAAATGAAACAGGACGATGTAGGAAATAAGCAGAGACACGGGGTTGCCTTGTGTTGCCCTGTGCCCCCGTAGTGGTCCCGTCGTTTCGCCCACTTAAGTGGCATGCTGATGAGGGAAGAAGCAAGCATCCAGCCAGCCAGGCAGTAGCTACAAAATCGATGCGTTGACATAAAGATGAAAGCTAAGGGCTAAAAAGGGCTGTCTTCCCCTTGTCTAACCAAAAAAGAAATCCTTCTAGGCGTGAGAGGGGCCGCGTGCGACTGTCATTATTGTTTTTATTTTTAATAAAAAAAAAAAAAGAAAAGTAACAGCAGGAGATGCATATATATATATATGTATATGGGATATATGTGCAGAAATTCCTTGAAGGAAACAAGCGATTAGCTGGCAAAGAGCCTTGAGCTTCACCGTGGCAAACAACTTAGTTAAAAGTCCAAAAATCCCATTCAAAAGTTCAGGGATCAGACAAGCAAACACTGCTTGCCAGGCAAAGGACATCGATCTCTAGGAGAGACTTAGTGCTGGAAACTCCAAAGGTTCATTGGGGCTTTCGATTGGTAACCAATTAATCAGTTTTCGGTTTTAACTTTCTGTTTCCGGCATATGTAAATCACATCAAATAGAAAGAAAAGTTCTGCACGCATGTTGCCTAGGAATCTCTTTCTTTCTCTTCGGGTTTTCTTGTTTTTCATTGCTCTGGCAGCACATTGTGAATGCCCCCAAAAATATGCTGTACAAACTGTTCAACTTGTTTACACAAGCATATAATGGACACAAAGCACTTGGAGGAGGAGCAGGAGAAGGAGCGACAGGCGATGAACAATGTCGCGACATCTTTTTCTTAAGGCAGCCATATTGGTTTTGCTTTCACTTTGCCTTTCCAGCCCCCCTCACTCACTCATACATACATATATTGCTATATATTGTTTCCTTTTCGGTTTTCGTTTTCGTTTTTTTTTTCTTTTTGCTCTCATAACGCAACATTTGTTTTTCTTTGCATAATCTTTGACGCTTAATAATGTTTCCCAAACGGAGCGAACACGGTAACAGAATGGAACGTCACACGCAAACTTGCGGTTACTTTGTGCCGATTTCCCTCGTCCTCATTTCTCTTCCTTTCTTTATTTCTTACCTTGGCTAAGGATGTGAGTACGTGTGTGTGTGTGTGTGTATGTGTGTGGGGGAAAGTTCTGTGCAATTTTTTGTGTTCTTGCCTTTTTTTGGGGAGGGGCGGGAGGATTGCTTGCTTGGGAGGGTTGGTCGGTCGGTCCGTCCTTTTGCCTGACTCTAAACGCACCATTAGTCTTTGGAAATAGCTTAGAGCGAAAATTTACATTATTAAGCTGCGGGCCTCTTTGCTTTTTCATTTCCGTCCGCCATTTTGGTTAACGGTACTTGTGACCGGCAATCAACAACCGTTATTGGTGGTGCTGCTGCTGTTAATGCTGCGTTATTACAAGGCAATGTCAATATTTATATATTTTGTCGGGGACAAATGTTTGCCGGGGTCCATCATTGCCTATGCCTCCTCTTATTCATTTTCTTTATTATTTTCCTTCGTTTCGTTTTTGGTTTTTGGTTTTTTTTTTCTGGGTGGAAATTAAATAATATTGGCGCAACCCTAAATAAGCTGTGAGACCTTAATTGGGGCACACACTAATCCTTGAATACAACACAACAGAAAAGCAAACGGAGTAGGTCAGCAGAATGAGAGTGCTGAAAATTCGAACAACTTACCGAAAATTTGTCTATTAAATTTGTGTAATTCTTAAATATTTGACAAAATTTTTGCACATATAGAAATAGGAAAGCTTTGCCTATTATATATATATAAGCACTAAGCATTTTATGCAATTGACGACACACAGAGACAGAGAGAGCAGAAACCTCCTCTTCGATGGAATGTCACTTGATGACTGACTGGACCTGGACCCAAGAAGAGGAAAAGTGCTCCAAGAGTTTGGCCTCTACCCTGCAAATATTGGGATTGGGATTGCTTCGATCTCGGATCGATCGGCCTTATTCATCCACTTTATGTACTACAGGGAACATTAAAGTCCGTGCAAATTTGAGAATTTCTTGTGGATGTCAAGCTCTAAATTTGATCTTCTGTGGCAGCGAAACGAAAAAGGCAAACGACAAACGATAAAAAAGCACAAAATGTGGAGAATGAAAGAGAAAGAGAGAGAGAGAGAGAGAGAGAGAGAAAGAGGGGGAGGGAGAGAAAACAACAAAATTATTTATGTATGGTTCCCATATTTAAATTTAATTTCCAAACACCAGAAAGAGCTCGCGTACAACTCCCTATTTACCGTTAGTCCCCCCTAAAAGCAAAGAAAAATAAGAACGCGTGTGTGTTCCGCACCGCACCGCCCCGCCCACCACTCCGTGTCCTGGACCTAACCTACTACTACCTTCTTCTTCATCATCATCTCTTCCTTTCGGGCTACTCTTCACGTGCGCTGAAATTTTAAGTGAGTTTTTCTTTCACCCGCCATTTGGCTTTTAATGACGAAGGAGAAGATGACGATGACGACCGACCGACCGACCGACCGACCCACCGACAAATGTTGTTGAAGGAGACGACGACGAACGACCATGCCGAGAACGACTCTGGGGCATGCTTATGCACAATTCGAGGGAACACACATCTACAGATATTTATACAGAAATTTAAATTTTAAAATAACAACCTATGCTGCTGCTTCTTCTTCCTCTACTTCTTTGCCTTTGCCTCTGCACCACCAAATTCTCCATGTCGTCTTCTGCTTCTCTCTTTCTCTCTGTGAGCTTTCGTCAGTTGCTTCATTACCTGAAGTCAACTGTCGTCCAACCAACCAGTCCCTCTTCTTCCATTGCCTTAAGGGCATGGTCTGGTTCTCTGTATGTGTGTGTGTGTGTGTGAGTATAAAGTGGGTGGTTCCTTGTCTGGGGTGGCATACAGCAAAATGTCATTTTGTCACGAAGCCAAGGCGAAAACTTCATCATGATCATCAACAACAAGAGGAGAAGGAACAACTAAAACACCATCATCATTATGTTGATTAAAGTACAACACAAAAATTCATTTCCCTCAAAAATTTCTTTTCTTGTTCCATTTTTTTTGCTCATTTCAAGGTGAATTTTCTCACTTTGGCAATTCTTTACATTTCTATAAATAATTCTCATTTCCAAATTAACATATACACTCAAATATTCTTAGGTGCACACACACACACACACACACACACACAGGTGGGCAGGTGGGTAGGTGGCCTCATCCACTTGCAGGCCAGACACTCAGTTTTTTGTTGGCTCCTCGTTTTTTTCAACAAGTCAATTAGTCCGTCGTCGTCTCACAAAGTCTGCCTCAATGCGTTACAATTTCCAGTCAACCTGTTTGACGTGTTTGCATAAACGAACGAATTTGGTACAAATATTTCTTTACTCCGTCTAAGAGACCCTTTTTTCCGAAACGAAACATTCTTCGTTGTTTTTTTTTTTTTGTTTTTTGTCTACGTGCCAAAGTTTTGTAGCTGTTGTTTTGGTTTGAAATGATTTATAAGGAAAATTTTGGGGGGTTTTCTGGTTTAAAGATTGAAAATTGTTTTTCTCTTCTCGAAATGCCATGCAGGTCTGAAGAGTTCCAAGAAGAAGGTGACAAAACTTTGTGCATGTGACTTGACTTGAAGTTCTAAGACCAAAACTAATTATCTACACCCTCTGTTGGCCAAGTTTTATTCTATATGGCTAATTACAATTTCGTTTTGCACCTGTTTAACCCTTTTCTTCGACAACAATTCTCTAATTATAATTTGCGTTTATGTATTTGCCACGCGACACACACACAGAGAGAAAGAGCGAGAGACACATTGACCACTTTCGTATAAATCATAAGCACCCTCCACACTCCCCCCTAACCACCGCGAAAGGACTTCAGGGACAGGACATGACTGGAACACACCCCATGTGACACGTGCGACCAAAAAAAAAGAAGTCCCGTGTAGCGTTAAATAGAAGAGTTGACAGTTTACCACCTGCAAGTAAGTTAAACTAACCTAAGTCAACAATTAACTTTGACATGCAACTTTTTTGATACTTGGCTGATTGTTGTTGTTGTTGCCGTAGTGTTTGTTGTTTTTGCTGCTGCTCTACCGAGTCTCGAAATGCTAATAAATTTATTGTTGTACAAATTTGTTAAACAACTTTCAATTTAATTATACAGTTTAAGCAAAACAAATGAAACGAAACGTCAAGTTATCTAGCCAACCTCCTATCCCACCCCCTCCCCTCTCCACACATCCCCTCCACACGCCTGTGTGTATCTATTTCTCTCTCGCTTACTGTTTGCCCAATGTGTGAGGTCTATAATTAGCGTCGATTCGTCTGGTCGGTCGCATTGTCCGTCCGGACTCGGACTTCCCTCGAATTTGTTCTCCTTCTTTCGTACATTTTCCTCTTGGTTTTATAGTGTTAATTGAACGAAAGCGCAAAATGCTGTTAAAAATGGCAATTGTCGTGGTAGTGAATGACAGAGCCAGACATTTTGGGTAGAACTGTGTGGGAGGAGGAGGAGGAGAGAAGCAGGAGGACTGCATTTAGGTAGGGCCAGAACCAGCAGCAACGGCAGAGCTCAGGTCACTCTGCGGTCACTCATTCATTTCGTTTGTCCGTTCGTCAATCTATTGATTTATGCAAATATTGACACATCAATTAATATGTCAAAAAAGAGAGAAAAAGACAAAACAAAAAAAAAACATTCCTCCCCTGCCCCTCCTCCTTGCCCACTCTCAACACGAGAGGCAAATTCTCGCAATGCTCTAATGCTAATTGAAATTTGCGGTTTTCCATAGAGTTGATATAGTTGATTGATTTTGGTTTCGGTTTGAGTTCGGGTTTCGGTTTAGGTTTGGGTTTCGGTTTCGGTTTAGGTTGTCGGTGTCAATTTCAGTGGTTAAGCAAAAGCAACCGTCTTAAGTCCCAGTCAACCACCCAGCGAACCCAACCCACTCAAGCCACCCAATGCACGAGGTGTTAATAAACAAATGCTTTTCATTGTCAAAGAAAATTATGAACATTTTTCTTGATAAATAAAAATTAACATAGACAAAGCATGGCAAGTGGTGTGTGTGTGTGAAAATCAGCGCCACATAAATAAATAAAATATGAAATGAGACAACGATAACGACAACAAAGATATTGTCAAATTTTGTTTGCCATTTTATTTGCCTTCTTTTCCATATTTTTCTCATTCTATCCATGAGATGCTCAGCATTTATATAATAGCAGGGTATATTCAATATTACAAGCGAGAGAGAGAGAGAGAGATGGGGAGAGAGAGACAGAAGATATATAATTCAGTATAAAGTATGGCAAATGTTTTGCCTCTTTTTTTAATCTTCTACAGGGTATTCTAAAGTCGGTCTCCTCTCACTTGGAGTGGTTTGCTCTTTGTTTCTTCTACTTTTTGTTGTTTCCTAAGGTGTCTGCATCTCTCTCACATGCAAATTATGACGAGTTGTAGCAGCTTCTTCTTCAGTTCTCTCTCTAGCTCCCTTTGGGTCTCCGTGTCTCTGTGTCTGGGGCGTCTTGTTTTGTATTCTATGTTATGTATTTGGCTTTTGCATTTTATGTCTTTGGGTGAAAGAAAATGAAAATAAAAATATTTATTTATTTTGACTGTAAAAAAATTTATTGACAGATTTTGCCATCGAGATTGTTGGGAAAGCGATATGCTGACTGACTGTAAGAAGGTGGGCAATGTGAGGAAACATGTGGATACACCTGTCCCATGGGAGAAACACTGAGCCATGAGGGGGGGAAATTCTATATTAGTTTTCTTCTAGAAGAACAAATTTGATAGAATTTCTTGAAATATGTTTCGAGTCTGCGCACATAATATTAATTCAAATAAAAAAGAAACGACAATTTTATTATTAGGGGCGAATGATGATACATATGTGATGAATGTGGAGGGAAGAATTAGGTTGACATAGTCTGTAGTTAATCAATCCTCCTCCTCCTCCTGCTCCTGTTCCTGCTCCTCATGTCGATCTCTGACGTTTTGAAATTAAAAATCCTTTCAACTGTTAACTCGAAAACAACAAAGCAATGAAAAAACATTTTTGTTTGTTTGCTTAACTCAAGTGGAAAGGCATAAAAAATAAAAGAACTAAATGTGTTCTCTAGCCAGAGAGAGACAGAGCGAGAGAGAGAGGGTGGGGGAGAAGAGAGTGTGAGAGAGATGGAAATCGTATTTGGGCACAACTTGGGCTCATTTTGCACGTGTCCTGCCTCAACTTTATGGCCGCACGTTGTAGAAATGTCGCAGGACGTTGGCCGACTGTTGTCCTCTCTGGATGGGTGAGGCAGTGGGGGGGAGGAGGGGATTTTCCAGTCCCGTCTTGCCATAGTCATCTCTTTTCACACGTAATAAACGGTGCCGTAAAGCGACGATGACTTCGTTGCTTTTGCCATGGCCAAGTGTAAAAGTTTTGCTCGATTTTTATGCCTTCTTTTGCTTTGGCCTGGTACGCACGATTTGTAGTCGTTCGTGCTGCGCCAAAGTTTTTCTTTTCATATACATATACATATTTACATCTACATATATAGGTGTGTGTGTGTGTGTTTCTTGTGCTGCCATGAAATATAAATAACATTTTCCAACGTTGAAAAATTTATGAAAAGCATGTATCGATTTTCGAGGGCGCAAAAAAAAAAGCCCCGAGAAAACCCCAAGAATAACAACAACTAGAAAAAACAAGAAAAGAAAAGAAAAACTAAGCTTCTTTTCTTCAACATTTTCACACTTTATTAAAGATGCCTTCAGTAAGTAAAAGTCGAAAGTTAGTTGTAGTTTCTTTCCGCAGTCAGCCAAAGGGCAGAAAAACTGTAACAGATGGCTAAACTACTATATATATATATATATAAATATCTGTTTAGGAATAAAATGTTTTCTACAAAGCATTGTCTATTGGGCCATAGATGGCGTTAGTGTGTGGTTGAATTCGGCAATGCTTCTTCTTGGTGGATAAAGTCCTGTTTAAGGACATTTAATGTTGCTGCTTCTTCTGTTCACAACATTTGCTTTAACCTCAAGAAATGCAATTGGATTTTTACAATTTTTTTCTACAGTTTGCTTTTGTTTCTCTCTCTCTCTCTCTTTCTCTCTTGGTTCCGCAAAATGAAATTGGGGAATTTACTTTAATTTGTTTTTCGTGCCGCTACTGGGAGAATGGGGAATGAGAGAGAGAGAGAGAAGGGGGGCTAGAACTGGGTATTGGATTGGGGGTCTAGAAGGACTCTTCCTATCCCCAGTCCCCAGTCTGCTGAAAGGAAGTAACAGTTTTTTCTCCTGTTTTCTTGGCTTCTTTTTAAAAATCAATTTCATCTTCTACTTGGTTTCTGTGTTTTTTTTCGACTTTTCTCTATAGTTTCGGGCAAATTCAATTTGGCATAGGGAACTTTGTTTCAATTGTAATAGTGTTGTTGTTCTTGTTGTTATTTTAGTACTAGTAAGTTTCCTATTTGCTTTCTTTTGTTGGTTTTTTTCTTTTAGCATTTTCCTCAACCGCAAGTTGAATTGTTTTCTATTAAAATTGCTTATTGGCTTTTTGCATACACACACACACACACACACACAAAGGCATTCTTTTATGTGTTTGCATAAAGGATCGATCTCGTTTTCAAATTACAGCATATTTCAAATTACCAACTACATATGGGATTGAGAATGTGATTCGGATTGAAATTGGGAGTCGGACTCTTTTCTCATTATCAACAAACATCTCTTTGTCTCCATTGAGCGGACCCCTGTTGAGACTTAGCTCGCCATCTGCTTCTTTTACTCTCTCTCTCTCTCTATCTATCTTTCTCTCCTCATTCCATTTGTCCACCCATTTCCCCAACCAGCTCCAACGCTAAGGACTCTTTTCTCGTCAACGCTTTGAGGTGCGAACGTATGACCAAAAGGCGCCTCTCACAACCTTCTTCTTCTCACACCAAGCAGCAGGCAAGCGCCAAATTCTCCGACCCAGCCACGTAACGGAAGTGGCCTCCAACTGTGAGTGTGTGTGTGTGTGTTTCTAGTAGTCCCTTTCCACCACCCTCCTCCTCCTCCTCCTCCTCCTCCTCCTCCTCCTCCTCCTCTTCCTCATCTTCCTCATCTTCTCATCTACTACTTCATACAGTGCGTGCTTTGTTAGCAAACAAAAAATTGCTCTCCAGGTGCCAGTGTTGAGGACACCACCAAACGGCAGGAGGAGTCGAAGGTTTTAGTCCTCTAGATGCGTCGCCGCCGTGTCCGTCTCCGTCGTCGTCGTCGTCGTTGTCTACACACGAGAGGTGTTTGGAATTTCATTAATATTTTATTACATTTTTTTTTGCTTTCTTCCGTTTTTTTTTTTTTTTTTGCTGAAGAAGATGTTTCTGAGTTTGGGTGAATTTATTAAAAGTGGAACGCAAAAACAAAAAAAAAAGCACAAGAAATGAAAGAACAACTCAACGCCTTAAGAAGTTTAAATTCTGATTTTGAAAACGTTACTCAAATTAAGAAAAGTTGAACGAACAAAAAGCAACAAATCCCACTATTAGATGAAAATCCTTTCATTTCATTTTTCACCTCTTCGACTTAAAGCAAGAAAGAAATGAAAATCTGCCATAAGCAGAGATCATACTCACTCCACAAGAGTTCAAGATGGCAGAGAAGCTCCATCAGGATGAGCAGGGTGAGAGGGGAAGGAGTAGGCGTGTGTGTCTGTGTATTGCCTCAAATTGAAAGTGAAAATTTTGCACCTGGCCCGCATTTACATGGCAAGTAGCAAGGAAAAGAAGAGAAAATAAAAAGAAAACCAAGAAACATGGTGTGAATCTGTATCTGGGTTTGCTGTTCCTTCTGCATCTCTAATTGTGGGGGGAAGAGGGTACCAAAAGTCCTTTCTCTCTCCCACTCCTTCTCCGTCACTCTCCCACTCTATAAGCCTACTTTCTGGCTTATTGCAGGTGCATTCATTTGATGCCAGACAAGAGATGCCCATTTAGAGGAGACGAACCTTCAAGATGTGCAATGTAATGAAAGAAAGTTTTCCCTCCCGCACACACACACACACACACACACACACACATAATAAAGCGTAAGCAAATAAAACTTCTTCTATATGTTTCTAAAATGCAATCTTTCTCACTTTTTGCCTACACAATGATTTTGACTTCAACTCTTTTTCTGCTTTCTTTACTTTACTTTTCTTTCTATGGTTCTAGTTCAAGTTGAGCTGAAAACTTTTCTTTGTTCGTCAAAAAGCCAGAAAGACAGTGCGAGATGAGGGAGGGAGAGGGGTGTGTCAGGGGGGATTGGGGGCTGGCAAATGTTGTCTGCATTTTTCTATATTTTTCCTGACAGTTGTCAGTTTGATTGTTTTCATTGCATATTTTCCATTTCTTCTCTATTTTTTGACTTGTGTGTGTGTTTCCTCATCTTTGGGAGACTCTTGTCATTAGTCGATGAAGAATCGTTTGTTATTAATTGCCAAGTGTTTAGATTTCAGTTTATTAGAGATAATTACATTACTTACAACCTTCGTTTTCGTATTTTAACCTCTTAGGTTTCTTTTTCGAAAGTTTTCCATATTGTTCATTTAGAATTTACATACCTGCAATGAGAGAATGTAAAACAAAATTGATTAGTAAACATTTACAAAACACAAAAAAGCTCAAACGAAATCCCCTCACATACAACATTCTCCCTTCCACCCACTCCTCTGTCTCTCTCTCTCTCTCTCTCTTTGTCTCTAATGCCATCTAATGCCTAATGCCGGCAAGCAAATCACACACAAATTACCCTCAAAGTCCAAAAGAGAGAAATACCAAAATGCGCTCTCAAAACATTATTTCCACGAAATTAAAAAATTTACGCTTACACAATTAATCTTAACAGCAGCAACAAAAAACAAAAAAAAACGAAACAAAATAATAATAAAGAAGAGGGAAACGAAAGAAAGAAATCATCTCCCATTCTCTCTCTCTCTCTTTCACTCGTCTCCTCTATGGCCATGGTCAAGGAGGATGGATGGTTGGATGGATGAATAAGATGAAGAAAACACGGGAAAATTCCTAGGAAAATGCGGCACGTAGCAAACGCTAATCAAATAAAAACATTAGACAACATTTACACTTTGATAGCCCGGGGAGAAAGGAAAACCTACAGCTAGAGAACTAGAGAAAAGAGATGGAGATAAAGAAGAAAACAAGTTTTTGACGCTCTCTCTCTCACTGTCTCACTGTCTCACTCTCTCGCCCTCTTTACTCTATTATTATTTTTACGACTCTCGACTGTTTGCACCCGCATTTGTTTTTGTTGTTCTTTCTTTCTTTCGGTTTTTCTTTCCACAGGACACTAACGGCCTTTCATTAGGCTTTTGTGTCGTCGCTTGCTCATCGAGGGTGGCCAGGTCCAGGAGCAGGTCATACGATATGCATGAAAATACCCAAAAACCAACACACACACACACAAGAAATATAACCAAAAATATATGTATAAAGAACCCTGTAACCTGACGCATCATAGTCCTGGGCCTGCTGTCCGTTGTCCTCGTTGCCCCCCCCCCCATCCCGTTTTAGTCGGCTGTAAGTTGATATGCTGAAAATGTGCTAAAAATGTGCGGTCGTTTTTGGTTTTTGTTTTTTTTAACACTCTTGTGCAGGCATCAGCAGGCGGCATGGCATGTAGAGGCGCCTCCTCTGCCTAATGCATTACCAAAATTGATACACTTTCTTCTCTTTCTTTAATTTTTATCCATCTCCCTCTCTCTCTCGCTCTCTCTCGCTCTGCCTGTGTGTTGCTGGTTGCATAAAAACTGTCATCGCTGGGGCTGATTTCTTGTCTTTGTTGTCATAATGTGTAACTATCATAAAACTTCCATTAGCGTTTATAACAAAAAAGGAAATACATTTTGGCCAAGTATGGAAAAAAGTGAAGCTGATTTTAGGCCGTAAAACTGAAATGCCTTCTAAAGTTTTCTTAGAAATGAAGTAACACAATTGAGTCACAAAATCTTCTAAATAGGAGACACTAATCCTCCTTTGTCCTAGCCATGAAACAATACCAAGAAGAAGCAAAGCTATACCATCTTCTATTGTATTTCCGGGTTTTGAATTTCTAAACTTTTCTATTGATAAAAAGCATATGGAGCACTGAGATAAGGGAAGAGGAGTTCGATATGAGAATACAAATTTCAATTAGATGAAATTTTCACAATTCTTTGCACTTGTGCGAGGCTCCTCCCTTCCACTCTGAGTATCATCATCATGTGGCATGCATCCGTTGAGGGTGCGGTGTGGCAGCTGCTTGTGGCTATCGCTAATAAAACACATATCAGTCTCTATAAATACTTTAAGCTTAATGTATGCCACTTGAATGGGTCGTCTCAGAGTGCAGAGCAGAGCCAGAGCAGAGCCGGGGCAGAGCAGGGCACGGCAGGGCCTCGTTCAAGTGTTCTGAAAGATTTCATTTCATTTATCAGCAGAACGACGGAAATGCTCAATGGCAGCAGCAGCCAACAGAGAAATGGCTATAGAACTTTTGACCGATATAAATGCCTCAGCCTACACTTAATGTCGGTCCTGTTTCCTTTCCCTTCCCCCCTCCCCCCATAGACCATCTCCTCTTTGCATCTTCTCTCCGCAGTGTAATAAAGTCGGCATCAAATCTGGCACCTTAAAGCGGCTTACATTATTACACACAGAAATTAGGCAACAAAAAGCGATAAGCAAAAAAAGAGAAAAGATAGAGATAGAGAGGGACCAAGAAATGAAAACGACAACAGTTGGCGGTCCACTAAAAAAACAACAACAACAACAACACTCACAAGAAAAGGCGGCCAACAAAAACAGTAATAAAATTTTTGCCAGGACACCACCAAAAAAAAAATACAAGGAACATTTTTAGGGACATTTCATTGCAGAAGCCAAAAGCAAAAGGCGATAAAAATAGCAAAAACAACAACAACAACAACAACAACAACATGAGGCTTATCAAAAATGGGAAGAAGAAGACGACGACGACGACGACGCCAAAGAAGTCACAAGGAAAATCAGTGAAAATCATTTTCATTTTTATGTTGCAGGGTAACAAACGAAACGAACGAGTGGACCAAAAGAAAAAAGAAACAATAAAATAAAATTTAAGATACATTGGAGACCAAAACAAATAGGAAGCGAAATAGGCAAGGAAAATGGAAAATTCTCCCTCTCTCGCTCTCTCCCTCTCTTTGTCTGTGTGTGTGTGTGTATGAGTTGTTGAGAGGATATATTTCCCTAACCGCTGTGGGTTATGTTTAGTTTTTGGGCTCTTCCTTTTTACATTGCCGCCACTCTTTTATGGCCATAACAACGAGAAGACGTCGACGTCGACGTCGGAGACGGAGACGACACTTAAAGTAGTTTTCATGTTGAGTTACATGCGAAAATTATAAAAGAGGATGATGGGTAGATAGGCAGTAGGTAGGGTAAGAAAGAATGTGAAGAAGATGCTTTATATGGCCACTTGAACGACAGATGAAAAGGCATAATAATAGTTTGTTAGTTTCTCTCTCTCTCTCTCTCTGTGTGTGTGTGTGTGTGTTGAGCCAGGAAGTGGCTTTTGTTTCTACATATAGATAGAATAAATGTCTATTGTGGATATAGGGAGTGATCGCCATATAAAGATAAGGATAAGCGGAATGAAGTAATGAAGAGCCAGAGAGAGAGAGAGAGAGAGAGGAAGATTTTAAGGCTTTTTCTTCTCAAGGGAATAAGAAACTATTAAAAAGCCATTTGTTTGCATGTGTGTGTGTGTGTGAGTGTATGGATCGTGGGAGAAGCAAGTAAGCAAAAACTCAGTTTCAACTAAGCGTATCTGGTAAAACAAATCGTCTATGGAGTAAACTGTAAATTGCCTGTTTTTGTCATGGAAAATGCATTCATCTCTCTCCCACACACACACACAACAAATCCCGAGAAACGAAACATTGCATCGCATGCAGTAGACCATATAAAATCCCAAACACGTACAATCCAGACCAGGGACAGGCACAGCCTCCTCTCTCTCTCTCTCTCTCGCTCTCTTCAACATAAACCCCATAAAACAATCTTTCGAAAAATTTGTCATTACGTTTCTTCGTTTTTGTTTTTTACAACTTCTGGAAAAATCCCCCGGCCAGTAGCAAAATCCTTTTTATGACTCGGACCTTTGGGTTCCTCCTCGCCTTGACTCGCGCGCTTAATGCAATTAAAAGAAAAAATATGGAAGAAAAAAGAACACTTGAAGCTCGTAAAAGCAAAACAAAAACACAAAACGCAACTTGGATGATTGAAACAATGGTGAGAACGAGGAGGAAGAGCCACTCCTCGGCGTTTCATCGTTACAAATTTGCATTCAGTTGTGAAACATTCTATAAAAAATAATAAATTTAATGCTTAACAATAAAAAAAAACCGAATGGGAGAGAGGGAGGAGGTAGGGAAAACACATTCGCATTGTTTTTATGACTTTTGCGTGAATATTTGCGTCCTGTGGCAGAGCAGCAGCGCAATTGCTGCAATTACAGTTAAACAATCATCCAAGTCCAAGAGCCAAGAACCAAAAGGCAAAGGATGAGCATGACATATGAGTGGAGTGTGGGGGGTGGGGGAGGCACAAACAACAAAAAAAAAAGACATAAAAGACATTCTATAACATTGTATATGGCAAGTCTCGTTGGATCTCACATGAGATGGGGGGAGATGGAGGAGGGGCAGAAATTCAATTCAAAATACTAACGCAGCATTAAATACAGAATTTTTGGCCTCCTTGTTTATTGTTGTTGTTGTTGTTGTGATGAAATCGAATCCCTAAGCGGCTTTGCCTTTTACAGAAATCAAATTATAATACGAATGTCTTTTTTTCTTACCCTACCATCCTTTTGTGCGATGAGGCATTGCAAGAGGGAGATCGAAAGAGAAGGAGAGGGACAGGGAGAGAGAGAGTCACTAATCCCCCGAAAATGTCGACGACGACGCCGAGTTGCAGCGGCAGGCACGTAGAGTTTTGTACCTGGTTCTTCTCTCTATTCTAGCAGGTCATTTTCGCGTTTGCACGTCGGGGTCACCTAACCTAACAAATTTTCGGTGCTAATTTATCTCATTTCATGTGTTGCTCATTTGCGGTTCTCATTCTTATCCCTCGAGTGGTTGTCCTCTCCCTCTCAAAGTCCTTTTCTTTTTTGCCAAAAAGATGAAGAAAAAAAACACACACACACACACATACAAATTGTATGTATAAAGGGGGAATGAAGGTAGACGTTGTTGGTCTCCTGCTGTTTACATGTAATTTTCCCAGCATTCCTAACTCAGTCGAACCTAACTTCCCTCCCTACCTCCCTCCATCCATCCCTCTCGTTCCTTCGTCGGCATTGTCTCCTTCTCTCTCTCTCTCTCTCTCTCTTCAATTCTGATGCTGCTTTTGACATTTCGAATTTCCCGTTGCCATTCAATAGCGCTGTCAATTCCTTTATACCTCTTTTTCCCTTTTATTTTATTTTTTTGGTACAAATCGCTTTGATTTACATAATTCTGCGCACATTTCGACGCATAGTTTTTTTTTTGCCTTTGCCATTGCCTTTTTTCTGTTTTGGATTGTTTTTGCCTTTGTTTTCGGGTGTTTGCATATATTTTTTGACAGCTGTCAGGAAGTAATAAGTTGGAATTTTGCCTAGTCTAGTCGCCCTGACAGTGACAGTTCTAGAGAGAGAGAGCGAGCGAGCGAAATCCCCAAGTAAAGGACATTTTACAAATGTTGTTTGCACGTCCTCGAAGGAAAATCTAAAATTTGATTGTGAAAAGTATTTGGTAACAAGGTGGATGCTCTAAATATGACAGCTGCGGCTTTGTGGTAATGATGCCAAGTGCGCTGAGTGTCATTAAGAGTCTTGGTCTACCTCCATCTCCTTCTCCCTCTTCCTCTTCTGGTTGATTTTTGGGATTAGCCTGTGAGAAGATTAAGAGCCTTCGCCAGACCAAAGTGGACAAGGATAAAGAAGAAAAGGTCGCATTCTAAACAATCTCCAGAGGAATTCTTAAAATTCGAACCAAACGAACCAAACTATGACGCAAAAAGGAAAACATATATAATATTGCCCCCTGCTATATAAACATACAATTCCGACAAAAATAGCCAGGAAAACGAACAAGAAACATGTTCAAATCTATAGAGCGAACAAGTGGGAAACAAAACACAAGAAGAACTAAAATCAAAAACCAAAAAAACTACATCAAGCACAAAATTATTGAATCATACCCATGCCGAGCATTGAGACAGAGGTAAGAGGAACGCGGCACGAGGAAAACGGAGAGGGCAGAGGGGAGTGCGAGGAAGAAGCACTCCAAGTAACGACCGCACCCGCCAATATACATAATTACACCACACCAATCTAAACACAAAGCCACCAAACGGCAAGCGGCAAGCGGCAGGCAGCAGGCGGCAAAAGTGTTAAACGCATCAAAATCATAGAGTATTGAGATTTCGAATACCCTGCAGTAGATGTTTGTGAAAGTGGCTATATTGGGATGGCCAAAAACGAGTCGATGGACAAACTAAGCAAGTGCGAAAGAATTATGTTCCAATTGGAAAGTAAAGACAAGTTTTTAAGCCATTTTCCAGGGTATTCAATCGCCTGACTCGTTTTCCCATTTCCTTTTCGATTTTTGCAAAATTTCATAGAAAAAATAAATACAAAAATAAACAAAAAACGATATCGAAGGCAACCTCATTAGCTATTTAGTGGAACGGGGGAAGGAGGGAGTGGGTGGCCATAAACTAATCAGGCAGGCGGGCGGCATAAACAAATAATTCGAAAAAAGAATCAAAGAAATAAGGAGAGCAAAATAAAAATAAAGGAAAAAACGAAAACAAAAAATCAGTGTGAGAAAATCGAATTGATTCTTGATTGGAGGAGGCCGACCTTGTATGGGAAAGGGGTGGTCTGGTGGCGCTGGCGGTGGCAGAGGGGAGGTGTCTTTCACTTTTCGAAATTAGTTGCGTGTTTCTAGTGATTGACTTTTGGCAAGGCCATCTGTTTAATAATGCAAAGTGGCTGGCCACTCCCCCCGCCTCCCCTTCTGCTACCCCTCCCCCTTCACCTAACCAAACCATACCAAACCAAAAAAAAAGGAAGCTAATTTGGCTAATTGGCCAACTGAAATATTCTATATAAGATATATCGAAATATAGAAATGTGTGCGTTTTGTAGGCGGGTGAGGCATGGGTTGGAAGAGGGGAGAGGGGAAGAAATTTCTAATCATATTTGAAAGTGCAACATTTTCACACATCAACGAGTGGGAGAGTCAAGTAAGTCAAGAGAAGAGAGGGAACAATCCCTTTGTTTTGCCATTTTATTCCCTGTTTGTTGTTGCCATTTTTATGACGCTAAAGGGGTGGGGCGGAGGGGAAAAGGGGAGGCAGGGAGGCGGTTTAATGCCAATGCCACTCCTTCTGTTCTGCTTCTTCTTCTTCATCTGCTGCTTCTTCTTCATCTTGCTGACTGCTGAAGTGTTGAAAATTTACGAGCCTCCCACTTTATTGAATTTTATTTCTATTTTTTTCTTTTCTGTTTCTGTTTTGGGGGTTTTTGGATTTCGGTTTCGGTTCGTTTTTTTCGTGGGGTCTCAGGAATTTATTGTTTTGCAGTTACCAAATTTATTTGTTGTTGTAAATTTACAATTTTTCACCCACCCCCCTCCCTTTCGTTTCGCTCAGGTATACGGCACACGCTTCGTTTCTCTATTTTTCTCTCTGTGTTTTTTTATGTATTACTTTTTCTTGTTCTTTTGTTAGAATTTCAAAGCTTTCAATTGTTCAAGCAATTGTTTTTATAACACACCACACACATGCGAGAAAAAGAGACAGCGAAAGAGACAGAGAGAGAGAGAGAGGGAGAGAAGCTGAAGAAAAGACGACAACGGGCAGCACAAAGAGGAAATGCCAGAAATAAAGTTATGTAAATTCCCTTTTATGTATGTGTCTGAGTCCCTCTCCCCCCTCTCTTTCACTCTCTCTCTCTCTCCCATCTCTTTCTCCGTCTGTTAGCGTGGCCAAAAAGTTCAAATGCCAAGAAGCAAAGTCGGAAATAATAAAAATTGAAGCATGTTCTATTTGTGGTTTTCATGTGTGTGTGTGTGTGCCGTAATGGGCGTCTGTGTGGGTGGAGGGGGGAAGGGAATGTGTCAAAAGTAGGATAGGTCTAGAAATTGGTAAGGTTAGTGTCTATAACGAACAAGGAACAACAACCAATTGATGCTCAAGGACAACAAAAAACAAAATTGGCATGCAAATCAATGGACTCCCAATTCAGTTAGTGTGTAGAGGTCACCGAGACGACCCCAAATACCCTTTGTAGGCTGAATTTGGCACCACCCTAGCGACCCTAGATTCGGGAGAATGTTTTCCATTTTCCCTTATTTACATCTCAAAGGAAATGAAACGAACTTTTTGCTTGTTAATTGCATTAAGTAATTTAATGCCCTTTTATATTTCAATTCGCAACGATTGTGCACAACATCGGATACTGAGATTGCCTACCTGTCTCCGGCACATTTCTCAATTGGCAGAACTTATGCAGCAGTTCCTGAAGACAGCTATTTGCACATTCCGACCAATCGATTGAGCTACTGACAGCGTACTCAAGCAAATCTTCAAGGATTTTGGAAGCGTTGGCGTCAAGGATATTTGACGTCGCTGCAGCAGCGCCCGAAATGGACCACCAAGTTACCAAACATTGCGATCGGTAATCTTGTACTGACCTAGGACTCTAACGCCCCTCCATCGGCATGGCTCTTAGGACGCATAACTCAGGAGTTCACAGGAGATGCGAGCAGTTGAGGTTGTCACCAAGCCAGGAGAAATCTCTCGCCCTATCACGAAGATTGAATTACTCTACCCGAATTTGTCGTATGGAACTTTAGAAAGGTTTCAATTTCTTAGCTTTTATTTTCATTCGTTCGTTGTTCGTTTCATTGATTCCTAGGTTTAACTAATTTGTAATCGAAGAAATGGAAAAGTATTAAATAGAAACCAGAGGGAAAAACCATTTACTAAAAGAGGAATCCTAACTATTTATCATAACTAGTGCCTAGGAGTTGGCTTTTGTTTAAAGGAAAAGAACTTTTAGTCTACTTTAGTCATTTTTATTTCCCTTTCATTACTATTCGCACTTTCCTTTGGCAAGTCCTCGGTGGGCAGGAGGAGGGGGTCGACGACTGTTGGCCTGATTACCGAAAGTAATTGTATATTCATTAAACCCAACACAACTAATGCCCAAAATCTGTTTCGATTAAAATTCAATATAATAATCAGCTCAGCAGCAAGAACACTTTAAGCCCTGTTCTAATCTCTTTTGGCCGGGTGATGGTGGAGGAGGAATGGGAGGGGCCCGGTGAACTTTCATAGCCCAGTGAGCCGGCAAATGGAATATTCATTCATTCCATTCACTCATTCAGCTCAGTTCGGTTCAGTTCGGTTTGCATTCATTTTCCACAAGTTGCGACAAACTTTGAACAAATTAGCGTTTTGCTTATCGCAAAGGCAGTTAACATTTTGCATAAATTAGACAAAATGAAGCAAGGACTCAAGGATTAGGGAACTGAATTTTCACCAGAGGGAGACAGAGAGATAGAGAGGGTTAATAATTTCCATCTGTACCCGTTGTTTCTCCCCCCCTGTTTGCTCTCAATGATGATTTTTCCGACCGAGTGCATTTATTTTTTGCAATTATTTGTCTTATTAATATAAATAAAAAACGCGCCAGAGCAGTCAGAGAGGGGGGAAACGAAGAACACGGAGAGAAAGTCTAACAATAGAAAATGAGAAAAAAAAAGGATACCAAATTAAGGGAATCCCGAATCCGATGCCTGCGGCTGGCGGCGACAAACAAAACAGAACAAGAAAAAGAAAAAAAGGAGGAGGAGGAGGAGGAGGGGGATAGGAAAAGCAAAGCAAAGAAAGAAAACTCTTCAACATTCGAGTTTTTTGGCTCTCTGTGTGTGTGTGTGGAGTGGAGTGGAGTTCGGTTACAATTGCCATGTTCTTCTTCTTCTTCTTCAGTCTCTGTCCTTGTCCTCTTCTGTCTTTTTTTATTTATTTTATTTTTTTTGGGTTTTTATTTGCTTTTTGCCTGCATAGTTAGTTTTCCCTCTTTCCTTCTCTCTCTCTCTCTCTCTCCCTGTGTGTGTGCGTGTGTGTGTGGGTGCCCTTTCTCTCCTTTATCAGGGCCAAAATTAAATTTAAGCCGCTGTTTGTCACATAAATCCAGCTCCTAAAACTCTCGACTCGTCTCTGTTTTCTATTCTCTTCTGAGATAGTTTGACAGGTCGCATTCTCTGTCTCGTTCTCTCTGTATCTCTTCCTCTATTTGCAGATTGCTCATAGATTTTCCTAATTTGCATTTTCATTTTTCCAGCATTCGAATTGAATTGCTCGTATAATTTGTTTCATTTTTTCCTTTCACTTTGATAATATTAAATTTTGTCATTCAATATAATTGAAAATGACTTTGCATTTGCATTTTATTTCGTTTCTCTGTTCCGTTTTCTGTTTTCTTTTTAGTTTTTTAATTCAACTGCATCAATTTTCGCACAATTTCCCAAAAATCAAATGAAATATCTCTCATGTTTTTGCGAAATCTTTAGACATTTGAGGAGTTTATTTTGTTTTGTTCTTTTTGGCCCTTTGAACGCATTTTCTCCACCGTTGACGATGAAAATAAATATTTTGTTAATTAACTTTTAATTTAGTTGAGCATTTCCCATCTAATTAAGGCTAATCTATATTGTCATAGTTGTTTTTTGAAAATCTCAAGTGCGTAGAGTTACTTTTCCGACACACGCGAAATGGAAACTGTTTGCCAGGTCGGGGCAGGGGTCACAGGACACAGGTCACTCAATCACTCACCTTGTCTGCCGTGTGTGCGTTGTGTTGTTGTTGCTGCTGCTGCTGTTGCTGCTGTTGTTGCTGCTGCTGTATCCGGTGGACGATGTGGCAAATGCTGATACTCATAATCGTAGTGCGACGACTGGGCCTGAGCTGCTGCCGCCGCTGCCGCTGCCGCTGCGGCGGCCTGCAAATTCTGTTGGTTTTGATGCTGCAACGTTTGTTGACTGCTGCTATGCAAGTGCAAGGTGGAGGCACCTGAAGGACCTCCGCCGCCGCCGCCGCCCATTTGACGGCCCGTCATGGGTAGTGTGCCCGGGATGTGGCCGGGACCGCCGCCCGCGTCCCGACAATCCAACGTCGACTCGTACTCATAGGGATTCATTGTGGTCGACTCCAATGGACATTCGTCGTCGTCGGTGTCGGTGCCACCGTCGTAGATGTTGTCCGTGTGACGGTATGCGTGGTGCGGATTTTGCTTTGAGAACTTAATTTTGGCGGCTTTTTGTGGGCCTCGACCAGGCGAGACAGCGGGACGATGAAATATATATATTTATATAGACGGAGTGGAAAGTGAGAGAGTGTAGTGCTAGTCGATAGGGGGAAATGCCGGAGAGCAAGAGAGAGAATCCCTTTTTATTAATCCTTCACCTTCTCCTTCTTCGCCTTCGTCTTCGTCTTCACTCTTTGTTTAGTTTTAATGGAAAAAAACACTTTTCTTATTTTTCATCATTTCACACACAAATTTTCATCATCAATTTCTTTCTCTTTCTTTCTTTCTTTGGTTTGGATTTTCATGAAATATTTCAATATTTTTCTACGACATATTTCGCATTTCGTTAAAAAAAAAAAAAAAAAAAAACAACAACAATTTGTTTAAAAACAATTTTTTCTTTGCGACACTTTCAGATTTAAAAACAAAACACACAAATCGTAAGAGGGAGACAGACGCGGAACGCGGTACACAGACACAACACGGAATAGCGGTATATACTTTTATCTCATCTTAATATTTTATTTTCGCAGTTTCTTTTTATGATTTTCGCATATGTTTCTTCCTGTTTGTTCTTGCAATTCGTTGCTTGCTGTTGCTGTTGTTGTTGTTGTTAGAGAAAAAAAAAACGGATACCGTTACGAGGAGAGAACCGCTTTCCTTAAAAACAAAAACAACATTAACTTTTTTGACGACCACCCGCTAGTCGAGATATTCAGAATTCAAAAATTCAACCGACACAGAACCAGCGCACGTCTGCTCGCTACGACAACCAAAAACAACATGTTTTTTTTCTCCCAAAACTTGTTCGGGTTCGACTCACTTGTTCGAATTCGACTCAGTTGTGCGAGTTCGATGCTCGAGTTGTACGACTCTGAGCGAGTTACATCGCGTCGAACATGTAATGGCAACATCAAACTGAACGAAACGCATTTGCTTCGCTGTCGGCTCTGTTAATGCCAAATTAAGGGGGGGTACAGGATATTAAAGCCCAAAATTTAGCAAATTTTTCAAAATTTTTTGTAAAGATATGATTAATCAAACACTATTTGTTTTATATACATGTTGTTTATTGACATTTCAAGTATTATTGGATATTTTAAATCCCATATCTATATATATTTCGATCCGTGGCAGCGCATCTCCTGAGGCTCTATGAAAAAAAAGGGTTTGCGGTGAGCACGATGCTGGGTTACAGGATCATCCGAACAAAAAAAATTTCTAAAAGCCAAAAGATATCCGCTCGTAATGACAAAGTGTCTTTTTCAAAAAACTTTTTTTTATTTTTGGCACGGTTTTAAAGTAAAAATTTCGTTTTTCGGCTAAATTTTTGGATAAATTTTAATTCTAAGAAAAAGAAAACATAAAAACGCTTCGCCAAGACTTACTTAGTTATATGTTTAATTTTTGTGAAAAATTTGAAAA
This sequence comes from Drosophila paulistorum, assembly GCA_018152135.1. Taxonomy (NCBI): domain Eukaryota; kingdom Metazoa; phylum Arthropoda; class Insecta; order Diptera; family Drosophilidae; genus Drosophila; species Drosophila paulistorum. The sequence continues at coordinate 20,245,813 of JAECXG010000690.1, forward strand.
CGATCGGTCAAGTGGTTTTCCCGCGAGAGGGCTCACCGAATTGGGAAATGCTGTTCGTCAGAAAATCGACTTAAAGTTTTTTATCCTCGAACAGCTTCACTGAATGCCAGTCAGTTGAAGCGCTATATCTTCGTATCTTTTATTCCGATTTACTTCAAATTTTCACACAACATTTTTCAAATGCTGAAGATTTGAAAAAAAAAAAAATAAAAACAAATTTTAAAACGACCGACAGAAAGAGAGAGAGAACGATGCTGCGACTGCAAGACCATTTGTTCTCGTGCGCATGTCGCTGCCGCTGCTGACGCTGGCAGAGATGTTGTTGAGATGGCGCCCCCGCTTTGCAGAGCGCGAGTCGTGCAACCAACCGAAAGACAACTCACGGCAGAGCGCGAGAGATAGAGAGAGAGAGAGAGAGAACTTGACGAAACAATCGTTCAATGTTTGAAGGTTAAAAAGTGCGTTTGGTGTTGTTCGACTTGGTAGGGGGTGGTGGCGAAGAGGGGAAATGTTACTTGTTCGGCTGCTGTATTACGCACACGCTGCTAAAGATGTTTCGTTCAAATTTATCTGCTGTTATTTGACAGAGCCGCAGGAGTGTTAACATAATGGCCTGCAGACATTTATATTGACACTGTTACGAGACATACCGAGGCCAAAAAGGATGCGACACAATTGGGTATATTCGAATAGGACGAATCGGTTTAATGCCGAAGAGACCAACTGATGGAGTTTTAGTTTTATATTTTTTGCACTAATTTAACGCACAAACGAACGAATGGAATTTGTCAATATATTGAATAATCTTTTGACTTTTTTCGGTTCTTTATATGAGGCCGAAATCACTCAGCCAAAAATCTTTGATCGGATGTCTATATGGCACATTGTATACCAAAATGTCTCTAACTAACTTAAAAATCTATCATTACAACTCTTTACGGCTCTTCAAGAGAAACTTTGTTTATTACAATTTGGCCAAGTCCATGCCAAACATTTGGTAATTGGGTTTTACTATATTTTCGTGCTATTAATTAGCTTAATTTGCAGACTAAAGCGATTTATTATCCCAATAATGAACTACATCAAACACTCACCCCAACATTTACCTAAGATATATAAATTTGTGATAAAAAACTTGTCATACACATACCTGAAAATAGAAGGAGAACAGGATTGACAAAAAATTAGTTTTTGTTTTACTTAATGTGGAATGTTTTTTTGCCGGGGGGAGGATAAAAATCAACTTTCCATTTGCTAATTACAAGCCAACACCAATGCCACCTATGTACATATGTATGTATGGGCCGAAACCAAAAACTGTCATCAAAGCACACACACACACACACACAGAGATCATGTCTGTATGTGTGTATAAAAAACAAAAGAGAAAAAAAAACAAGGAAAAAAATCCTTCAACTTCATTAACGTTGCAGCAAAGTTTTTCGGTTCGCCGAAAAATGAACAAACGCGAAAGTTTAAAATGCTGACAGTGAAGTTGTCATTTAGCGCCCAGTAGTGTGTCCAAAAACTCTATGGCTAACGAAGCAACAGACAATGGACAACAGGATAGGGATAGGGATAGGGATAGTGGGGAGAGGGCAACGGAACCAACAACACAACACAGAGATGGAGGAGGGAAAAAAAGAAGCTGGAAATTGCGTTATAAGCAAAGTAAAGGACATTTCGCTAATGGCTTAACTTTTGAGCTGGGCGCAGGTTTCGGAGGTCTTCTTTTACTCATCCTTGTACTCATCTCCATCCCGACTCTTGGTCATGCTGGTTGGTTGCTTCTGCTGCTCCTTCTGTTATTCTGGTTCCTCTTCTTTTTCTTCTTTTTTTTAGCCATAACCATGTAACGGAAGTTGTTTCTGAAGCTTTTTTGACAGCTTTCCCACCGTTGAAAATACTGTCATGGCATTTTGCATTTCCAAAAGCAATCTGGCAACACCGCATAAGGCAAGTTGTCTGCAAGTATTTGCATAGGACATCGGGAGTTTCAAGTTGCCATTGCTCCCTTCTCCTCCCGCAATCTATGGTCCTCTATATTCTTATTCGACTCCTTCTTTTTCATAATCATCCTCCTATCATTTTCTTTTCCTTCATCTTTTCTTTTTTTGGTTTTTTTTTTGATATTGCTGCTGTCGATGAAAAGTCAATTTCCTGTTGTGCGTTAAAATGTTTGAACATCACTTTTTCCTATCCTCTAGTCTATTCGCATATTCTTCTTCCATTTTATTCTGTCTTCTGCTGGCAACTGGCAACTGACACATTGCAAATTATAATGTATAAAAATAAACAATAATGGGACAAAAATGAAATAAAACTTTGAGTCGAAGCAGCTATTTGGGGGATAATTTTAGAAAATATGAGATTCACACTGTTGGAATGTTCTTGTTGGTCAAGCGCAGAATGGAGGACTTGAAGGATATCAATTCTATTCCAATTAACCATCAAATGTTAAACTGTTTCCTAAGACGCCTCTCAACTGGTTTTAAGTCTTTTCTTCAAGAAGAAAAGAGGCCAACTTATGTTTTATTTGAAAAGTGAAAAGGAATTTAAACTAACTTCAAAAATATTTTGGTGACCCCGACGTTATTTGTAACAAAGGCTTCCGTTTTGCTAAGATATTCATAAAGTATTGAAGTATTTTAAATAAATTCGAGTATGGAGGAGGGAAATTGGACATCAATATGGTCCACTTCAATGAGTAGACTTTCTATATCTTCCATTTGAGTAGCTATTTGTGGAGTTCAGTTGTTTTATAATTGGATTTGGAGTAACCTTAAAAAAATGACTTTGGCTTTTACACAACTCTGTGATGGCCTGTTGGTTGGTTTTGATAGGATCACAGGCCTTGAATGATTTCATTTAAAGTGCAACACAAATTGCTCCTTTTTTGCAACCACCCGCACACACACACACACACACACACACACGAGTTCAACTTCATTTGCAGTTAACAAATTGCATTGGCGACTCAAAAGCCTGAGAATCGAAGAGATGACACAGACCAAACGAATGGAGTGGGAGAGAACAAGGGAATAAGTAGGAAAGAAAGTGAAAGAGAGTGGAAGGGAGATGGCAAGAGCAATCCTCTTTAATTAGTTCGCCTTTCGTTTAATGCAATCGCGAAAATATTTTTAATTTAAAACGCGTAATTCAATATCTCGCGTAATTTTATTTCCCTTACAAGCATCAGATGATGGAAGGCAGTCAGTCGCTGGCCATAAGGGCGCTGAGTGTGCACAACTGGGCGTGGCACAAAGTGCTGCCAGTCATTGTCGAGACTCGCTCGCCCGTACCCAATCCCGCCCGTTGTCCTTTTTGCGCCCTGTGCGTGTCCTGTTCAATTCAGGCAAAAAAAAAACAACCTATCCAAATGGCCCCCCCCGTGAAATTTTTGCGTGCACTTCGATCGATGCGTTTACATGCATACATATCTAGCTATATACATATATATATATATATATTCCATATATGCATTCGATATGTTGAAGGCGCTTGGGGGTGTGGGAGGGTTGAATGAAGCTCTCAACCAGCCAAATGACCTGCATTCCATTCTGGGCTTCGTTTTTCTTTTTTTTTCATCGTTTTTTTCTGTTTTTGTGTAAATTGACGCAGGAAATGCCGCAATGTACCGCTCAAGAGTTCAAAGCGCCGATGATTTTCAGGTCAAGAGTTGAGCCACTTGTTGTTGTTGTTCCCTCTCTATCGCCTTGTGCCTCCCTACCCTACCCCCCCATCTTCCCCAGTACCATCATCATCCGTAACTATCTTGCTCGGTTAGTACTGATGCTTTTTATACTCTGGCTTTTAAGTGCCGATCAAATTTCTTGATTGAAGCTTTAAGTGCAAGACAATGTGCTGCAGCTGTTTGTCCTTTAACAGGATACTCCGCCTCCGACAACGAGGCGACCTGCGAAAGCGAATGCGAGAATACACTAAAAGTGCAACAAATATAAGAGAGAGAGAGAGAGAGAGAGAGAGAGGGAGAGAACACCCAACAAGGATACATTCACTGACCGGCAGGGCAAGAAACTGACTTTTTTTCCTTCAACTTCTTTCTTTTTTTTCATCTGCTTCCCAATAGAAATTCGAGATGCAGGAAAAGAAAAAAGAACACTGAAAAAAGAGTTAAGGGGGGGGAAAGGAAGTAAATTCATTTCTAAAGTAAGACTTCCCGAAAAATTGGTTAGTTCCTCAACGAAAACATATGGCAATGTACGAAAGGACGACAAGTTAAAGCAACGTTCCTTGGTGAGTCCTATCCATTTCATCGTTCTCTTAACTAAATTATCATAATTTTGTATATCTACGCAGGAAATTTCATATTTTGTCAGGATTTTCAAAGTAGTTTCGAGTCGGGAGCCTCTAGACTTGGCTGACATTCAAGTGGAAATTCCACATTCAACGGTTTGTACTCAAATCTTACGCTCTCACACAAAACGCAGAATGCGCCACAAAATTGCTAAAATGCAGCCAGACATTAACGTGTTTCAAATTTTACGCATGCAAGCCAAACGAAGCGACGACACATTGCGAGGAGTTCTTGCACAGCTTCAATTCCTTTTCTTCTTCCTTCTCCTCGTATTTTTGTTTTTTTTTTTCGGATAAAGCCACACATGTGTGTAATTTCCTTTACGTGAGTGAGAGCAAGATGCAAATGGAGATGGAGTTGAAATCAGAGACTGAATGAGAGGGAGAAAGAGAGTTGTGTCTGATAAACGATGATGTCTGGTGCCTCAATTGTCCTACTCCAAAACGTTGATGGCACAAAATAGAAAATTCAAATTTGAAAATATGGAAATGCTTGCAACGACAACGACGACGACGACATCGACATTGAAGGAGACCGGGGGCAGGCAGTTGCAATACCAACATCGACACCAACTCCATCTTCATGCGCCATTGAAAGTGCAGCAATGCAGCGAGCCGCATTCAAAGTCGAAGAGAGCGAGAACGAGCTAGAGAAACTCGGGGGTCGTAATTCGATTAACACCTTTTCTGGTTTTCTGGTGGCAAAGGCAAAGGCAAAAGGCAAAAGGCGAAGGCGTTGGCACTGGCAATGGCATCGATGGCAACTATTGGCGTTTAATTGGTTAGCAGCGTCAATGGATGACTGGGGCTTCTTGCAGCAGCAGCAGCAGCAGCAGCCTTACTTCCTTCTACTCCTACTCCGCTGCCCGTCATTCTCTCACACTTTTGTCTGCGGCTTATTAGGTGCGGAAATCTTTATTGATTGATGCATTGTTTGTTTGGCTTGCGGACAACGATTCGGTTCGGCTGGGTCGTCGATTGGTGGCGTCGTTTGGTGCCTAGGGACCGCCCGCATTGTCTAACCATAGTGTTAGCATTGGGTCCCTTATGGTGCAGTGTGGTGTGAAGGAGCGCTAAAGCACTTAGCTTGCTCGTAACTCTTTCAATCAAACATTGTCCTTTGTCTAAGTGCCAGATGTGTAGTGGTTCATAATATGAATGAATTGAAGTGTCTTTGCCAGGATAGACACGTGTTTATCTGATGATTTTTAATTGATATCCCCCCCCGCAAAAAGAAAATCTGTTGAAATTCATATAAACGTTGAGTGAGAAGAATATAAAGACCATGACCTACAACAAGATAAAGTCTATGGAGAAGGATTATATAGAGATAGAGGAGTTGGCATAGAGTTTCGTAGTTTTGTTCTATTTTTTTGTTGGTTGGACTACTAAGTCACACAGTTGACTAATTTCCTTCTTTTTTTTTTATTCAAGTCAATTCAATTGAAATCATTTGCGCTTTGTTCTTATTTGTTATCTGCCCTCTCTCTCTCTCACACACTCTCTCCTTCTCTTTACCGCAAGAAATTTGCATAAATATTTTCTTTCTTCTTTCCTCCCTCCCTCTCTCTATATATAGCAATTCATTCCCTGTTATTGTCGTATTTCAGAATATTCCCTTTTACGCTAACATCTGATGCTCTCCATCTACTTGGCCATTTTCCTTCTTTTTCTTTTCTTTCCTTTACTTTTCATCATCAAGTTCTTCCTTCTTTTTTGTTTTTGTTCTTATGCTAATGGCAAAAACAAAGAACCTAAAGTGGTGGCAAGAGAGAGAGAGAGAGAAGGAGAAAAGAAAGTGAAAATTCAATTTGCCAAAGCGTGGAATAAACAAATTAAATTATAATTAGTAAATAAAGAGAGAAAGAGAAAAAATAGATATACAAATTGAACACCCAATTGAAGGACTACATAAGAATCATTTGAGGCAGTGGGAGAGAGGAGGTGTGGCTCCTCATCCCAACTGAGGCTCAGACACCTATTACAAGGCTTCACCATTGATTAGTCTTAGTTTTTGTTCAATTCACAACAACAACAACAATAACAACAACAGCAACTTGAATTGAATCAAACCATTTTCATCATCTCCCTTGAGTCTCTCATAAGGGAGACCTTTGTAACTAACAATTACAAGATATTCATTCAGGTAAGCACCAGCCCTTAACCACCCATCCACTTCATTCGCTTACAGTTGAATTCCTCGGTCTGCCCATACACCTCCCCCCCCCCAGTTTCTTGCACACCTCGTTCAGAAAATGAATAGATGGTTTGTTGCCTGTGTTGAAAGGTTTTTAGTTGGCAAAATATGCAGCAACCTGCATCGTTAGCACTAGCAGGATAGATTTGCAAGGATTCAATTGTGAAGCCAACCCAAGCAACCTTAAAAACCATTCCATTCGGTTCCAATGCCACCCATCTATCCACCAATCCATCCATCCTACCAAAAAACCACTTGGCAATTGGGTTTCCTACAAACCATGCGTGTGTGTGTGAGTGTGTCACCGTCATTCTCAACCGTCTATGCGTCGTCGTTTTGGGGTTATTATTATTTCTGATATATGCGGTCTTACTTTGCGGTTGTCATTCGGTTGACGCTGTTGGTTGACGTTGCTGGTGCTGATGTTGCCTTCCTTCCTTTTCCTACGACTCCGATTTCGACTCCCTGTCTATCTACTTCTACTGCCACGACTACTTGGGCTGCCTTGGTTGGTGGTCGTGCGTCATGGTTACATGCAAATGAAGCGTGAGTTCCTCGAAAAAGGTGTTGAAAAACGTACATACTTTTGGCATTGAATCGTTTCACCATCTGCATAATTTTATGCCAGAGCTGTAGAGCAGAGCATTTCAACTTTTATTTCGTATAAAAATTCCTTCTTTTTTTCTTATTTTTGCCATTGGTATGACGATCTATTTTCAGTCTTAGCAATTCGTACAACATATGCTGTCGAAAATTGTTTCGTAATTGCAATGTTGACAGCGCCCACGTGTGACTCCCCTTTTTGTCTCCCTCTCTCTCTCTTTCTCTTTATGTCAGTGTGTGTTAAAAGTGCGCTGCGTTGCAAGTCACACACACATACAGCAAAGAGGTCCTTTCCCCAATGACAGTTGCAGGCGTTAACTGAAGTTTTCCAGGCCGTCATACGACAGAATTTACATATTTATTGTCTTAGTGAAGAAGAAAGCAGAGAGACAGAGAGGGAGACAGAGAGGGAGAGAGAGAGAGAGAGAGAGAGAGAGAAAATAAGCCAGTATTGAATGGAATCGAATCGCATCGAATTGAATCACATAAAAATCGAGTAAAAAAGGGTTATCAAATAAGTCAATCAAATTGTCTTCCATAATTTGCAATCCGTTCAAAGAGAGAAATGTTTAAAATCTTTTGCATTTTATTTGATAAAAAGTAAATTGCAGAAAATAAATGGAAATTTTATAGAAATATTCAAAAAACACAATCAATAACGTTCTCGTTGTTTCTGCAGTACGAGAGAATTGGTTAAGTTTGTTTCGGAATTCTTAAAATGACATAAATTATCTTCTCTTTGTCTCTAACTCTCCCCTCTAAGTGAGTGCAGCTATCCACACAATTTGTTCCATCTTAATTTACCTAGCAATCTAAGTCGCATTTCAAGAGTGAGTCGTCTGCCCTCTCTGTCACCCCCTTCCCTACAGCACACATTGCCACTAACCCATTTACCTCACCGTTTTGTTTTCATATCTCATTCTGTCTTCAAGTTTTTTCTTATTGTTTTTCTCTCTCTCTCTCTCTCTCACTCTGTCTCACTCTCTTCCACTGACAAATGACCAACGGGCGGGCAGGGCAGGCAACAAACCAAACTGCATCTCGCGGCTTTTGGCGGTGGCGGTGGCGGTGGCGGTGGCGGTGGCGTTAGTCGGTGGCGATCATCAACAAGTTCATCATCAGGAACGGAAGCTGTGTGGTATCCATAAACGTTTGTTGATTACCCGCAGCGGCATCAGCAGCCTTGCCACAGTTTCAGTTTTTTCCTTTTTTTTTTGCTCCTTCTCGCTTCGCTTCTCTTGGATTTTTTTTCTCTCTGTGTTTTTTGCACAAGTTATTTGCATTCGCCGTTGGATCTGTTACACTCCAATAGTACTTTTTTTTTTCCTTTCGTCTCGTTTCTTTTTCATTTTTCCTTGTGGCAAAAGATGAAAGTGTTTGGCAGTTGGCGTTGATGGCAAAAAGAGCAAGTAAAGTGAGAAGTCTCCCTCCTATTTTCTAACGCGCATTAAATCCACACCTGCCCTGCCTGGGCATCATCATCATCATCATCATCAGCATCAGCATCAGAAAAATGCAGAAAAGGGATAAAAATGAAAGAGTAGGTCGCTTGGTGGGGATGTGGATGGAGCGGGATGTACACACAAAATGGAATAGAATTGCAGATTCATTTCACTCAGCAAAAGGACAAGAAGATTGGTAAAAGGATGAAGATGAAGATGAAGAATGGAAACCTTTTAAGCGAGTTCATATTTTTCTTAGGTCAGAAAAAGGGTAAATCTTCAACTAAGCTAAAGTTTCAGGGGATTTCTTTAACATATGAACCTTTCAAAATCTAACAAAGTTTCTTAGCACTATATATTAGTGTTATATAGTCTGACTGGTTTCAGGTGGATAAGGATTTACATATTATGACTTTCAGTTTGCTCTTATTAATTAGATTTGATCAATTTCTTTTACAACTTCGTTTGTGGTGACCCCGATGTCGGCACTTAACTAATGAGAGGTATCGCTCAATAAAATATCAATATAAATTTACAAATTTAATTCCCTTTGCACTCTCTCTTTCTCTCTCCCTCTCTCTCTCTCCTGCATTCAAATCAAATTAATGAACTATGTACATACATATATATAATACCAAATATACATCAAGCCAATTAACGCATATAAAACATTTAAAAACCATTAAGCAAATTAAAATAACAGATCTCTCTTCTATGTATAGACTTCTTTCTTGATAGTGTGTGTGTGTGTGTCGTTGGATTTTTTGTTTAACAAAAATCCTCTTAAATTAATATGAAAATATGCATTTGATTTAAGCATAAATGATATTCCAATTCACCATAAATAAACCCCATCAAATAAATGAAAAAACACTGTGTGGGCAATGGGGAAAAGGAAAATCAATGCATTGGTAAATTAAATATATGTACATACATATGTACATACATACATACAATGCATGTTCGCAAAAAGGAAAAAGGCAAACAAAATGAGGAGCCAATTAAATATTTATTAAAATTACTGCAGAGCTAACTGCATTTTCAACAAAATTGTATTATTTGTCCATGCACTTGACTTTTGACGCCAAGGACATGGCTTTGTATTGTGAGGGAGACCCCGTAAAAACGACCTGTGATTACTCTAGTTCATTGGTTAATTTAAGTAAATGTAAAAGCAAGCTAGTTGGTGACCCCGACGCACTTCGTATGAAATGGATTACAATAAATTGAGAATTTGGTGACCTCGACGTTTTCACTTCTTTCAAATACTTAGCTTTATGAACATTTTATTGGAAGTTGAAATCTTGGAAACAAATCTATTGATTTGTAAACTTTTGAAAAATAGGTGACCCCGACGTATTTTTGTTTTTCATGTTTCTATTCAAAATCTTCGTGCCATTTCATAATAATTTGCAATTTTCTAAAACAATGCCAAAGCTCAAAGAAGTTCCTCAAGCGTATGAAAACATATTTTCTGTGTCGTATCTTTTCAAATAGGAAATTCGATTTTGTCTCTTGCTGCTTGAGATTTCTCGCTTCTGCCTGCTCGACCCTCTGGCTAGCTGCTTTATCAGTTTCTTTTTGTATTTGCTTCTCTTTTTTTGTATTTTGTCTCCTCCATTTTGCTGGCTTGCGGCAAAGTTTGTCGCGTCACTTTTTTCCCCCTCCTCATACCCATACCCAGGGCGGCTCCTGGCCCGAGCCATTCTATGTGCGTGTATCCTGGGTACGACTTTGCTCCTGGCTCACAATAAACCACTTTACAGCTACTAGTTTGTTGTTGTTTTTTTTCCTCTTGTTCTTTTGTTTTTTATACTTTTGCCATTTTCAAACGAAATTGAATTAAAATTTACATTTTTAATCATTTTCGCGCAGCAGTGCGACTTTAATTTGTTTCCTTCTTGTTGCAGTTGTCATTGCCATCATCATTATTATCTTAATCATCATCATGAACCTCTCTTTCGACTCATTCGCATTTAATTAGTGTGAAAAGCGCAAATTATTCGCCTCGTTTTTTATCTGGCGCCTCCGCCCATTGCCGTCATCCCTAATTGGCTTAAAATTAATAATAATTATTATTGTATGTAGAGGTATTTGTGTTATTATTATTATTATTTTTATTGTTCATCACGCTTATGGCACACGCTCAACTTAACCCTTTTTGGTCTGTTTTCCCATTTGCTCTTTTTGCCTCTTGGCTTCTTTAGACGTGATGATGAAATTGTCTCTGATTTTTACAAATTTACCATTTTTAGCCCATTCGAAATTGCATTTCGCATGGTTTTATGTTTTCAGTCTTTTAGACACCGCGCAGCTTGACGCTTGACAGCGAATAACTTAAGCAAACGTCTAGGCGTAGTTAGGCGAGTAAAGGGCTCAGATATAGGGTCAATAAGTGTCAGAGGGAAACAAAATTGAAAAGGTAAGTTGAAGCAGAAGTGAAAGAATATATAAATTTTATTCAATTATTTATTGCTTCGATTACATAAAGATCCACTTAGACTATCCTCGCTTGGAGAATTTGGATTTGAGTTGAAGAAACATCAAAAGTTTCCAGATAACCAAATGATCTAATAAGATTTGTCAGAATAACGTTGAAATCTTTTAGACTAACTTTAACTGCAAAACACAAACAGTTTCGGTTTCAGAATAAAGCCCAGAATAAATCCCTTTCCCATATTAAACCATAGATTGATTAAATTTAATCAAAGAATTTGGAGAATTCAAATTTAGTTGTGGACAATTGAATCATATTTCACCATTAATGAGATACAAATAATAAATTTTCAACCAATTTTCCATTTGTTCTATTTCTATGTATTGTTGCTCATTTACCGAAATTGTTGATTATTCATTTGCTCACTTACATAATGGGGAGAAAATTGCACACATTTTCGAACATTTTAGTGATATTTCAATTATATTGTTAATTCATTGCCACAAAACGTTTCCCCCCTACCGACCTCTTTGACCATGTTCTACCACATTCATACATGTATATAGCAATTTATTTTTCCATCCGAAACTATAAAGTGAACAAATGAAAATGGAAAATTTCCTATACACCACCAACCCTTTTGCCATTCTATTGAAGGGCTTCCTCTGATATATACTTATTATATTACAATTTGCTAGTTAACTATGGGAAAACTTGGCAATTTGGAGCGGAAAAGCTTTGGCCAATTCTCTTGGGAATGCGCGTGTGTGTGTGAGCATCGTTATTGTTGCTGTTTTCTAAACATACACACACACACACACACACACACACACACAAAGGCAAGTTAGTTAATAAATTTAACGTTGATGAGGAGAGTGCAAATTGGCAATCAATTTGGATGAGAGGAAGAGAGAGAGGAAGCACATTAAGTAGGCCTAGAATGTTAGACAAACTGACAGACAGACTGTTTGCTCTCTCTCTCAATCAACCTCTGGCTCTCTCACTCATGTGTGTGTGTATGTGTGTGTGTGTGTGATTCTGTAGTGAGCGCAAATTAAATGCAAATTCAATTAATTTGAAGCAAACAATTTGCTTAAATTAATTAATTGAATGTGAATCTAAAGTGCTTCCAATTTAACGCTGAAGAGGCGACCAAAATGGGCGGCAGCATCAAGCTCTATATGTTCCATATGTGTGCGTGTGCGTGTGTGTGTGCGTGTGTATATGGGTAGGTGTGGCATTTATCGAAATTATTGGGCATGTTGAGTTTTTGGCTGATTTAAGAGAGTGATGCGAGGCAACATGAACGGGCAGAGGATGGCGGGCGGCTCAGTCGGTTTTGGGATGGGCTTGATGGCTAACCACAAACTTTGGGCAACGTTGCGTATGCGTAATTTTGCGTTTGCATTCGTCTGGCCATAGTGCGTGCATTAAGTAAACTGTTTACTGGAAAATCAACTCCGAAATAAACAAACATTCAGCCGCTGAATATGCAAATAGTCGATACAGTGAATATACAATAAAAACTACACTTTACTACACTTACTAATATCTAAGATATTAGTGTGGCTGCAAATTGCTTGCAAATAAATACCAAAAATTGCACTATTGCAAGTTTAAGTTAGTCCGTTTCTAGTGTGTGTTCACTGTAGTTTTTAGAATTTTTATGGCTACTTTTCTAAATGCCTTTTCAATGGTTAACCAGCCAACAACATGGCAACATAACTCTCTATCTCTCTAACGTGCTATTTTTTTGCCCGCTTCCTTTACCCACTCGAATCTCTATTTAGCAAATGATTCTTGTTGGCCAGTAGCCATTATAGTTAGCCCTTTGCCGCGCGCATTTCACTGCCCCTCCCCCCATTTCGCTTACCATCTCATCTCCGACACTATTTTGTGCGAATTTTTGTTTGCATTTTATATTTGCCAAGTTTTTATCGCTCGTTATTCACGTTTCGCAAAATTATGCGCTTGATTAATATGCAAGTTCAATGCAAATGCCACGCCCACTCATAACTGTTTATTTTGATAGTGTGTCCATGTGTGTGTGTGCACACAACTGTTTATTTGCCTTGGCCATGTTGTTGTTATTACTATTTGGCGGCCCTATCCCAACGCCAAAATGGGCAAACTGTATGCATGGCAAAATCAACGAATTGTAAATTATTGTACAATTTGTTTTCTTTCCTATATGTATATAAATTATGCAAATTAGGTTGCAACAAAAAAAAAAAAAAAAAACAAACAAATAGTGAACGATTGTTTAAGAAACAAAAAAATATTGGCTTTTGGATTAACTATCATACAATTAAATCATATTGCATATCAATTTCATATGCATAACCAATTAAATGGTGACATTTCGGTATTTTCACACTGAAAATATGCTGCCACACTATTTTCTACAAGTACAGTTTACACACACCATTAATCATTATTTTGTGCATTGAAAACACAAAAGCGGGAGAAAATGAAAACTCAGTTTTCATTGTGTACACACACAAACACACATGACAAAAGTTTCAACCCAAAACACATTTTCACTTTCGCTAAACAAGAAAAACTTTGACAACAAAAGGCGGCATGCAAAACTGGATTTATATATTTATCTATATAAAAATATACTTATAAACATTTGTCTCTCATATTGACCTCATTTGAGTCAAGAAGCCGAATCTAAAACACTCTATAGCGAAATCGGTGTGATCAAATTCTGATGAAATGTCAAATATTGTCATTTGTTATGCAAAAAACTAGGCAAAAGAAAAATTCAAAATGGGTGGAAAAATACCAAATTGTTATATACCTCTTCCAAAAAGCGCTACTACACTATAGATTACAGGGTATTAGGCATAGCAAAAGCAAAGTTAACCCAACAGCTAACAACAATGCCCAGGCACAACAGCAAAAGCGATAATAAATTTTAAATCATTTGTCATTTGACGCATTTTGGGGTAACAAGGCAACATTTTGGGTTCCCCTTAAAATGAAAAAGAAAAAACAAAAACAAAAAACACGCTAAGACAATGGAGCAAATGCCGGCTATATCGATAAATATCACTTGGTTGCTGCTGCCGTTGTTGTTGTTGTTGTTTGGGTTTGGGTCAGTTTTCGGTTTCCCTATTGACAAAATACCTTTGCCTAAGCTTTAATTGTGCTACTCCATACAAAGTATCTTTGTATATAGTTTTTTTTTGTTTTTTTCTTTTAATAGATTTTATCGGTTATATAAATGTTGCATATGTGAGAAACAAGAATGCATCTATGTGAATTGACGACCATACAACGGTCTCTTACTGTTGTTGTTGCTATGGCTTTTTACGATTCATCTTAAATGAACGATAATAAATAATGAATGAGCAGCAAGAAACAACTATATAAATGTGTTTGTTTTTTTTTTGTTATTTCTCGTTGTTGTTGGTGGTTTTTTCTGTTCTGCAATGAACTAAAAATTGACATCGACATTGTAATTGTACATATACTAAGAGCAATTTAGTTTCAAATGATATTGCTTATCGTATATTATACACTCTGACTCTGAGTCTGACTTGAAATCTCATTCTGTTCCACTGTGTGTGTGGTGTGTGTCTCGAGGGGGGATTTTTGTTTTTGGGGATAAGCACAGGAAGGAAATTGCTTGATAATATGAAAAAATATTTCAAATTTTTGTTTTGTTGTTGTTTTGTTTTCATTTCTATTATATAAACGATATGGATAAGGGCTTATGAAGAAAGAATATTTGTATTTGACAAACCATTTTAGAGCTAGTTTCCATCTCCTCTGACATGGCAAACAACACTTACCTGAAAGTAGAAAGAAAGAGAGAAATAGTGAGAATGGGAAAGGAAAATATTAAATTAAAGGAACAAGCTAACTTTGGGCAGGCCAAAAAGTGATTGATCTTTCTATTTTAACAATTTAGGATAATTATAAAGTATAAATTTATTAATAGTTTTCTTTGGGAGTTTGTCTGACCCCTAGCATTTGAATGTTATCTTTATCTCAATCTAAAGGCCCAGCATAAGAGTGGCAAAAGGTGCTTCTGCAAACTATATATATATGTATGTATATACCTACATATATGCGGGTGTAATAGATACATTTTGCTTTGTGCTTACGTATGGGCCAAGTCACTTGAGAATTCTTGCATATCCATAAACAGTTATTATAGCCAATTAATGTTTGGCTCACGCACAGACAAACGAGCCAACTAGCCAACCATCTAGACCCAACATTTCGAAACCCGATCTAAGTTTGGCAACACAAAATGCTTGAATGCCACACACAGGCGACAAATATGGCCAAAAAGTAAAAAAAAGGGAGGACGACAAAAGACAAGAGAGGGAGATAAGAAGAGGGGAAGCAGGGAAACTTCTGCTACTAACTGCAGCTGGGGGTCAGGCAATAAAAACCGCATCGAAAACAATAATAGCTCATTACGCGAAAAAGTTGTTGATGAGACCAAGACTAAGAAAAAGAGAGAACCCCAGACCGGATCCGGGGGCCGGGCCATATCGCGGCGCAATCAGTATGAACAACAACAACAACAACTAGAAGCAGAAGACAAAAAGGAGGACAAACGGAAAAAAAAAAACTTATTAAACAGCGGCCTAATGTGCGCTTGCGCAGCAGGGGCAACCAAAGAGATCGAGAAAAGATATGACCACGACGACGAAAAGAAGTTTGGTTGGCATTTTGCCAAATGCTTGGCGACCAACTTGGCAAATAATATTTATTTATTTCGATCCCCCCCAGCTGCAATTACATTTACACAAAACAACAATAGTGAAAAAACCTTCAGTACTGACTGACCTCTTGCCTTAAATAAAAAAGTTACTCTAGTTACTAGTTTTAGTAACCCATAATAGGAACTACTAAGCAAAGAAAACTATAAGAAATTGATGGGGTTTTCTTTTCTTCTTGAATTTGAATAGAGACAGCAATTTATTGGCTTTAATTTAACAAAAGTCTAAGAAAATCAATCAAAGTTGAAAATATGTAAAAACTAATTGTATGACAATTTCATACGTTTTGTTGTTGTCTAGTGTAATCACGGCATCCAACAGAAAGGAACAACTTCACACTCGAGTTGACCCTTGCGTGGTCCGACGCCAAGGCTTGGCTAGGCTGTTTGCCTGATTGGTGGTTTTTCATGGGGTTTCATGTGACTTTGGGGTCGGTCTAAGCACCTTCCAATATTTGCTAATTTCCTAACACAGATTGAAGACAACCGATTGGCCGATCTGTGGTCAGTGGGTTGTTGTTTCTGCTGCGTGTGTTGGCGTTTTACTTCGATTACAAAAGATTTTCGTATTGGGTAACTGGTATAAATATCAATTGTCCATTTTTGGGCTGTTATTTTCTTGGTGCGATTTCTCTCTCACTCTGTCGAGTGGCTCAGTGCAAAGCAATTTCAATTTGCATTGCAAATAATTTTGTCATACGAAACGCACGCCCTCGTATGGACTCGCCTTGGCTTGAAGTTTGTATTGATTTCATATGGAAATGCTTGATCCACATACAAATGAAATTGCCTTCCTCTTTGGTTAGAGTTTTATGTCCATCGACCACCCATAAATTGAATGCATCTATTCAAATCTATTCTGTTACAAGTTAGAACAAAGAAATGACACCCATAACAATTTGTGTGTGAGTTTCCATTTAACAAAGAACAACTAAACTAATAACTAATGCATGTAAAATGGTGTATGTGTGTGTGTGTGTGGGGGAAAAACCCACAGGAAACACACACACAACAAAGTTGAACTGGCCTAATCATCATGGGGTTTGTATAATAAAACTAAAAATTATTTAAAATGGAATTTATCATAAGTGAAATGCATCATAAAAATCGAATGCACTCTAGTCTATATATGCTCATGAGTGTATATATGGAAATTTTACGATCACTTAAACAGAGTAAGAAAACACAGAACAAAACCAGAGCATACAGCGACAAAGAAGGCCTAGAAAAATCGAACAATCGTTAAAAAGGCGTTTCACATATCAAATAAATCAAGAACTTGCAATACCCTGTAAATACCTTTAAGTAAAAATCAATTTGAAGTAGTTGACAAGTAAAGGGAAGTAGTAAGAGTTTTCCTTCAAGCTGAAAGTTTTCCTTAATTGCAACACAATATACCCAATGCTTTTCCATCTGCTGTTACAGGGTAAGCCAAGAGTAAGAGGAACCCCTCTTATAAGGCAAGTGCTGATGGTTGCCGCCGATTCGGGAGGGGGCGGGTGGTCAACACATAATAATAATCAGTAAAAATACAGAAACGAAATGCAAAGGTTATCTCACAACTGGCGACAACTTTTTAGAGGAGAGTCGCGTCGCGTCGCATAGGAGGATCCGATTCAGATCCGAGTACCATTTGCAGCTTGGCCCAGCGTAAAAGCTAAAGCTCTTTACTATTCCAAGTCATTTTGCTGCCGCATTGAAGGTTATCAATTTTGATGGCAGGTCACTCTACTCACAGTCGCAATCCCCAGTTCCCAGTTGCCAGTCCCGAGTCCCCAAGACCCCGTACTCATTCCTTCATTCTCCATTTGAGTTGTTTCGTTTGTTCAATTGGAATTATGACTAAGCTGGCCCAGCATTTTGCTTGACCCCAAACAGTAAAAACAATTGCCTGACTGCCTGAGTGCCCCCTCCCTCCCTTCCATCCTCATGCATTCATTTGGCTGGTTGTGTTTTTCTTTAGGTTTGTTTTTTGCGTGTTTACTCATTTTCATTTTTCTGAATTCAATGCACGTTCTTACAAATTTGAATATGAACTTTTAATACCCTGGCCCCTTAAAGCGGGTATTTAGGTTTAGCTAAGGAATGTGATCCTCCCTTTTATGTGGGATAAGCAGGACATATAATACTCTTGTCTTAAGAACGAATTGAATGTAATTTACCAGATTGGAAATACTATTTGAATTGTTTGACTTCACGTATAATGATTATATGAAACAACCAATCTTATAGGATCTTTTGTGACTATTTTCATTACATATTAAATATTTAATGTGTTTAACATAGATTAAGATTATTTACAAGAACCATGAGCATTCCCAGTCATAAGATAGTCACGGTAGGGTATCAAAAACTTCGAGACAAACGTCATTTATGTATCACCGTACTGCGGTTGGGCCTTGTGTGTGTGTGTGTGTGTGTGTTGTGTGTGGTGTGTGCAGCTGCTATGGGATTCAATGACTCAGTTTCTCCAAGGCGTTGAAAGATTTAATCGCAGCGAGTCTTGAGAGACACAAAGAAGCAAGAGATATAGAACTTGAGAGAGCAACAGACTGTGTGTGAGAGAGAGAGAGACTGGCCGTGCCCCTTTCTGAGAGAACTAAAGTTGCTCTGGTGATGCAAGTCCAGTTTTTGGTTTCTCTATGGCATTCCAGGCATGTCTATCTGTCGTCTGTTTTTGTTTTTTTTGGGTCTTGCCCACATTTAATATTAATATACAACAATAAGATAATAGATGGGCGGAAGGCGCAGAAGGAATGAAGGTGTAACTTGTTATAGAAAATGCTTCGATTCGATTTCATTTTTGAATGTTTATGAATGTCGATTGACGCAAATGCCAATACCGAAAAAAGAAACAACCGACTACATTTTGTTTATGTGAAGGGAAAATTGCAAAAGATACTTTTGTATTGTTTACTTATACACTTTTAATTTTCCAAGAAAATTGCTGCAGTGATTCAGCTTCAATTTATTTTCGGTATATCTAAAGAGATTTTCAAATTAATGAAAGATTTTGGAATGAAAATCCCACAAAGCCACTTGGAACTCAATATAAAGGTAGCTGAGATCAAGTCTTTTGGGGATAATATTAACACAAAGTAAAGATGCTACTGCATTTGGACTCTCTCTCTCTCTGCCTCTCTATGCTTTTGTTGTTGCCACGCCCCAGTTAGACTTATCCCCTCCACCCCCTTTTTTACACTAAACTCAAATAAAAATATGAAATGTGAAAAAAATACCAAGAAAAACGAAATAATAAAAAGTGTTTTTTGCGCTAAGGAAAATGAAAATATTATGGCAAGTGAACACAACAACAGCTAAAAGAAGAAAAAAAGAAATGGATGGAAAAACAACTACAAACAGGTAAAAGATGACACTGAGGAAAAGTCAAACACATACATACATATAACTGGATATACTTAGAGAAAGCTCAAGGAGCAGGAAGATGAAGTTAAAGTTCTTTGGACCGCTAGTGAAGTAGATTCTCCAAGGAGGATGCGGCAAGCAGCACAACACACAAAAGCCAAAGCCAATGCCAAAGCTGGCAAATGTCAACGCAAACAATGACATGAAAGGCGATTGTGGGAGAGACGCAACGGGTTAGTAAAGCAACCGCGATTGTTGCACAGTGGCTTAAGGTTTCACCAAATTATACAGTCAAAATCGACAATAACTGAGCACCTTAAGATGTTTATCTATTCTTCATAAAGTTTACGTCAATTATATAAATTATAAACCAAAGCTAGTTAACGACTAAGGAAACATACATGAAAGACTCTCCGAATCGAAACTAACAACTAAAGGCTCTAGTAGAGGAAGCTAACCAACCTAAATGAATATATACTTTGATTAATAATTCAACATACATATAAAAGCAATTGCTATGCTATATAAAAAATGATTGAGAATGATTGAGACAAAAACTGTTAAATAATTATTTCAAAATCAAAAACATTCAAAAGTTTCAACAGTAACTTCTCTCTGAGAAAAACCAAAGAAAGGATGTAAAATGATGTTTCCTATGTTATTTTTCTGTTGTTGTATGACAAAAAGACAGAAAGTAAGTTAAATAGAACGAAAATATTTATTTCAATGATCAAGAACTTATATGAAGTAAAGTTAATCGATAATTAAGATATGGATAATGAGTAAAAAGTATAAAAAGAAATTATCATTTTAAGTTAATAAACGAATAATAAAGGTAAAAGCTTCAAGCACTTATTTCATAAATACTTCAAATTGCTCGTAAAATTTTAATTGAATGATGGAAACATTTTGGTAAACTTTACAATCCTCTTCAACTTGAAAA
The DNA here is from genome assembly GCA_018152135.1 of Drosophila paulistorum. NCBI lineage: Eukaryota > Metazoa > Arthropoda > Insecta > Diptera > Drosophilidae > Drosophila > Drosophila paulistorum. The sequence goes on from JAECXG010000690.1 coordinate 20,265,862, forward strand.
AAGTGAATAAAAAATCTTTGTAAACTAAGCAGACGCCACTTATGAATTCTGTTGTGGCCTAGATAAGGAAAACTCTTTAAATCACTTTGGTAACAGTTCTGGGTCATTTGAATTGAAAGGGAAATGAGTTAATTACCAAGAGTCGTTTGTCGTTTGGACGTGTTGATGTTTGCGTTTCGGTTTCTGGTCTTTTGATGGCCGTTATTCTCGTATTGACTGTGATTAACCACAGTGCATCACCAACGCTTAACTCTACACTCTAGGGCCGACTGTCAGCTGCTGCTGCTGCCATGTTAACCCTTATGCCCGATGCTTAGTTAACCTTACTTATGTGTTGGAGTCGACCGACCAACCATCAAGCGATTGCATTTTATGGCGGGGTAGCAATTGCAGGTGCAAGACAGGCCAGGATGTTACTTGCCTGGCTCTTGGATGGCTGGCTCGATGGCTTGCTATCAGCTGTCGACCACAAGGATGTGGCAGTGCATATCCTTTTGTCGCCACCGAAGCAGACAGTACCAAACCAAACCAAACCAAACCAAACTGAAGCGAACCGAACGAACCGCCGCCGCATGGAATTTTGCAATTTCTTTGGGATTTCGAAATTGCTTTTTCTACTTTTTCGCTCGCGCAATCTCCCACTCTCACCATTTCACCTTTGTGATTGAAGGGGAGACGGACGTAGCGAAAGGAGAATGAAGGACTCGGCATTGTTGGCCTCCGTTTCCTTTTGAGGACACTAGCACTCACACACACAAACACACATACAAAAACACTCTCTCATCTAGAGAGCTAGAAAAGGAACCAAGACAACAAAAAAAAAAAGAAAAAAAAATCGATCAAGAAAAATGACTTTTGTGGGTTTTTCGTAATTTTCATTGCACGCGTAATTGAAAATTTTCAAATTCCTGCTTGCATTTTTCTTCTGGTTCGGCTTTCACTTATTCTGCTTATCTCCCCCACCGCCCACCGAGAAGCTCGCCCCCCTTGCCTTTGCCGCAATGTTTTTATCCCACTTTCATCAGCGAAAGATGGCGGGCAAACACACAAAAAAAGAAGTTCGGAATTTATATGGATGATAAAGGAAAATATCGTTGTCGTTCTTTTGCCGCCTTTTGCCCACCTTTTGAACCACCAACCAACCATTCTAGTAGCACCCCTCGCTCTCTGCACATTTTCAGTTTGGCTTTCTTATTCTTTGCTTTCATTATGCTTTCATTATTTGTCGAAATTGTGTTAATCTTTGGAACTTTTCTTTCCTTATTGCACACACACAAATACATATTACGTATACGTAATATGGCAAAGAGGAACTGATAAATTGAAGGCAATTTAGACAGAAAGCAGAAGCTGCTGCGAGAAGGATGCTTTTCGGTTTGCTTCTACTACTTTTCGATTGAATTGTGCAACAGAAAAAGAGAGAGAGAGACGGCGAGAGAGAGTGAGAAAGAGAGCAAAATGCAACTAGTTAAAGTTGAAATGGAAAATCGATTGATTTAGAGTATAGTATAATAGTAATGTGGTAAAATTTCGGTTCGTCAAAGTTATACGGCATATAAATTGAAATTATCATATAGACTATATTCTCTCTCTCCTTCTCTCTTTATCTGTTTCTCTTGCTTCCTCTATTGCTCTCTTATGACTTGATTGAAGTTGAGGTTGGATAAGGTTCCTTTTGCTGTATACTTAATGGGACCATATTAAGGGATTTTCTTTCTTCTCTACCTCCCTCGTGATGGGCAAAAAGTAGAAAGAAACAAAGCCAGCTGATTGCCTGATATATCACACACAACCACATCGACATCCACGCCCATTCACAACGCACACACACACACCGTGTACCTATACATAGTTGGCCACTAAAACTGGAGCATTGTAAATCCCAACTAATAATTTTGTAACCTTATCTGCTCCTGGCTGCTATTGCTACTGCCTTCTCCTTCTTCTCTGGCTGTCACTGAGCTACGCTCTATGTACAACAACAACAACAACACAAAAACACTGAGAAAAGATGCTAGAAAGGACAGTAAGGCAAACTGTGTTGGGGGCGGTGGTGGGGGTGTGGCGTAGGTCGAAGGCTGGCCACAGAAAAGCGCATATCCCACAACGATAATGAAAATGTCACACGAGCCTCGCATTTTCTCATCACCCAGCATCATGAGCACGACAACGACGACGACAAGGACAACGATGTTTGGTTGGTTGGTTAGTTGGTTGGATGGTTGACGGTGACTCCACCTTTATAAACGACCCACTACAATGAGAGGCTAGTGCAGTCACCAGCGCAAAAGGAGCCATACACCAACAGCAACAAGAAAAACAACAACAAGAACAACAACAACAATAACAACAACAACGACAACAAACAACGATGTTGACAACAACATAAAGGTAAATCCTAAATAATGCGCTGTGCTCACTTCACAGCATCTGAGGCAACAACAGCAACCAAAGACTAGATGTCGCTGCGGGAATAGACCTGGGAAAAAACGAAGCCGTAGCATAGAAACCGGGAGCTGGAGCTGAAGCTGAAGCTGGAGCTGGGAGTTAGTTGGGAGTAGACTGAAGTGAAGGCAAAAAACACCCACAAGCCGGCGGGTAACCGATGAGACACACAAACCCCAGCACAAATGACAACAGCAACAAAAACAAGACATAAAGATAGTTGAAATGAACAATTGACACAAATATTATGCCAGAACTGTAGATGCTCTACATTTGGCTGAAAGAAACAATACTTGGATTGGAAAACGTCATAAAAATTCTAAGAAAATTCATGTTGACTTTTCCGAAAGGGGAAAATAATCTAGTTGATCCAGAAAGTCTTCTCGAACACTGACAATTATTTTCATCTAACTCTTCCTCATTAACCCAAGTGATCTGTGAACCTTTAGAAACTGATTTTAACTGATCTCTATAGGGATTAGGATTAACTTCAGCTAAAATTTATTTCGTCAAATGCCTTGTTGAAACAAAAGTAACCGAGAGATCTAAAGAAATTTACTTCTTGAAAGGAAGAAAAAAATGCAAGAGCAGACAACAAAATCCGTTTCGTTTCGCTCATTGTCATCGCCGGTCGCAGAGTCCCAGTGCCAGTCTCTGGATCTCAACCAGGTGCTAAGACATAGCCAACTCACCCAGGACTCCTGCAACGCCCACCTTTCCACCTCTTATCATTCAGTTGCTGTCCCCACTTGGGCAGGACATTTTGTGGTAAGCTTAAAGTTCTCTACAGCAAGGCAGAAGTACAAGACGATTATAGTTCTAGCAAATTCCGCTTATTCCCCCGCACAGAGTCTCTTTCAGCTGCTCCAGTTCCTGCCGTGGACAGTCTTAGTGGCTGTCGTAAGTTCTAATTTCTTATTATTAGGCGTGGCCAAGGCTAAGACGGGGTAAGAAGATGCCTCAGCGCGAAAGGGAATGGATGCTATGGGGTGGCATAGAATGGTTGGTGTGCATGGCTGGTGGACAAAAACCGCACAAGTTTGCTGCTGCTGTGGCATAAAATTATGGCACAACTTGCCACGACGAGGACGTTGCGATGCTTCTGCATATGAAAATGGCGGGTTCTGGTAAATAGTTTTGGACCAAAACTATTTTCTTTTCCTCATCCTCTCTATCGTCTCTCCTTTCCGTTCTCCACTGCAGTTGACCGTAAATGCCTAGTGGTTGGCTTTGTTATAGATGGGTAAGCGCGCAGGACCCCGTAGTAAATGGAAGCTGGCAGGGGTTGGGGCAGTGGGGTTTAAATGTGGTGGTTTCTTACTTTTATGTCTTATAGTTTTGTTGGTTTGCAATTGCAGAGCCTACTTTTTAGCGTTGGGGCAAAAGTTTTTGCATTGCAGTAGCCGGAGCAGATGAGAAAAAGAACCAGTAGAAGAAGAACAACAAGAAAAAGAAGAAGCCAAGTTTCGAGAGAGTTTGGATTTAATTAAAATAGCCTAATGCCTGGACCAAGGGAAGCCATATAGGTGGGCAGCAAAAAGTTCAGCCATTTCGACCTTAATGGTAATTGATAGGTTAGACATACAATCCTCATCCGCACTCCAACCCCCACCCCCACCCCCATCCAGTCACCAAACATACATATATCTACAAGATTATAATTTATTTTACTCATAGAAATTTCCATGTTTTTTCGTGCACCTCATCCTTAAGTCCCCAACTTTTGAAATTGGGGTAAAACGTCGGGGTCACCAAAAAAGTGGTCTTTAAAATAAACTATAAGATTTACTTTGCACCTTGTACCTTAGTTGCTAGGTAAGATGAAAAAAGCGGAAAACTTTTATGCAGTTGATAAAACTCGGAGAGGTAAAGTTCTTTAAGTCGGGGTCACCAAATAAGGCATTTAGAATTGCAAAAGTAGTCTAAGAGAAACTAGCTTTTAAATTCGTAAATAAAAAAATAGTAGCTGGTAAATAAATAAATTTAAAATTGGTAAATTGGTTATTTTAGATTTTTTGTTTTCCTGCATTTGCTTCAATGGATGAACCATTGAAACAATTTCACTTTTTCTCTTTGCTTCGGTGAAAAGTTTCCTTCAATCAGTTTCATTTTCACACAAAATTTCCTTGGCCATTTTTATCATTTCGGCTATCTTTTTGTTTCTCTCTTTCTCTTTTCTTTCTCTCTGTTACTCGTTCTCTTTGGTCTTTGGCCAAAGTGCAAAATGTTGTAAGTTAAATGGAAACAATAATGGGCTTGGGCTACGCTCCTTTTATCCTTTTGCCAAGCTTTTGAGTTGAACCCTATTCGACATTCGTCGTTTTAGTTGGGGCTTCCTCGCCCCATTTCCCACTCCCCCCGCATCCAGAAACCACCATGAAGTTCAATTTTTCTTCTTTTTACACTTTTCTCTCTATCTGATTCTTATTTTTTTTTTCCTCCGATTATTGCCTTGCACTTTTCACTCTTCATTTCGTGTATACGCTTTGTTCCGTCAATCTATCCAAAGTTCGGCGCTTAGTTGTTTTCTTCTCTTCCCCCCAACCAAGCCCAACCCAGCCCAGCCCTGATTGCATTTCTTTCTCTGGCTTTTGCAATTCATTTGCTTTCGATTGCAATTGTTTAATTTGACAGATGAATTGTTTCGGTGTTTTGCCATCAATTTGTGATGTCCTTAAAGGTAATTTTTGTAAAAGGATTTTCCCACAGACAGCAATGACGAAGGTGGTAGAACAAAAGAAGACATTTTCGGCTTATATTCAATGAAGGATAACAATTATGAAGTAATATTTTCCACAAGCTAAACACATGGCCTAAACGGTGCAAACTGATTGCTCAGGATAAAAAAAAATCGTTCTCCAAACAAATTAACGATATCTGCATTCAATTTTTTCTTCTTCAAAAAACATAATTCTATAAAATAATCTTATTACCATTAAGTTTTTTTGTTAATCATCGAGTCTGCCCCAAAGGCTATCTGCCTTAGTCGTTAGGTGAATCCCCAAGGATCGGCTTATTACGCGTTAATCGGCTAGTCTAGTGATCAATTATAATGCAAATCGTCTAATTTGTCTTTGTTGATTAAGAGATTCTTACAAATCCTTGCTTGCATTCTTTTATCATTTTTTTCACGAATTAAACATTGAGGACATCATGGACGATTCTTTTGATGAAATATTTTGATTAAAATGCGAGATCTTCTTTCTGTACTTTCACAATGGTATGTATTTAGCTTATTTTCAACAAATTATTGAAATAACTTTGCAAAACATTTCACAACTTTAATTGGAGCATAATTTTAAATACCATTTTACCATTTCATTGCAATTACTACCCTTAGTAGTAAGTTGTTTTTTTTTTTTTTTGTGTGTGTTGAACCCTTTTCTTCTCTTTTCTGCTTTCCACGTATCAAGTGGACTGTCACAACTTTACCGCCGCCATGAACATCATAATCATTATCATCATGAATGTCTGTGCCTGCAATGCGTCGCCCTTGGGGCGATAGGTTCCGCTTCTGCGCCCACATCATGGCGGAGGAGCAGAAGCAGCAATGAAAAAAAAGCAACAGAGAAACTTGCACCGCTTTCATGACAATGATGACGGCGTCTGTTTCCGTTTTTGACGACGGCGACGACGCCATTTTTAGGTGCTGTTACTGGGCTGGCCCCTGCAGCATTTGTCTCGGCCAGAAAGAGAGAGAGAGAGAGAGTCGTCTATAGCCTGGGCCTATGTTCCGTCTCTCCACCCCCACACCCATCTTCATACTTACCCACTAACCTTTCCACTAGAAAAATGTTGCGCTGTTTTGGTTTGTTGCTGTTGTTGCAACTGCTACATAATAGTAGTAGAGCGAGAACAACTTTGTTACATACACAAGGAGCAGGAGGAGAAGGGATTAAAGGAGAAGGGGGAATGGGGAAGAGTATGGAAGGAATGTAGGAGACAGACGTTGCCGTCGCACGTTGTGCAAACTTTTCCACTTCATTGCATGATTGCAATTTTTACGCAAAACAATTTTATTTGCTTTTGTTTCGTATTGGAGTTGAAGTTGATGAACAAAAATATACATACAAAAAAGCAAAAAAGGGGGAAAAGGAAGCATTCTAGTTGCCTGCTGGATGGGTCGTAAGGTTGTTCAAGGAAAATGTATTTGAAAAGGGGCGGAAAACCTAAAGATTGCGAAAACGAGCTCCCACACAGTCAGTCAGTCACTCAGTGAGTGAGTGAAAAAGTGAAAAGGTGAAAGCTTGTGTTTGAATAAAACTGAAAAGCAGTTTAGATTTTTGGATTCACCTTCAGTTAACCCATAATCCCATCAATTTCTCAAAAAACTTCCCTTGCCCTCTAATAAGAAATGTTTTTTAATTTCATTCGAATTTCATTTTCGTATCCTCTTTAAAAGTTATCACAAAGGGTATACTAAGACTGTAATTTGGCAGAACAACCAATACATTAGAAATTGGTTTATTGATTGATTTCAAAGTGAAACTTTCGTAACTTGAAATCATTGGGCTTTGCAATTAAAGAGTTCCAAGTCCCTTCTAACCACCTGGCATAAAGGATATCGCAAATGTCGATATATGGTATGATTCCTTTCAACACTTTTCCCTTTTATTTTTCTCATGCCCTTTTTTCCCGCTAATGCCTTATTCATTATGGGAGCTTTTCATGTTCTTCAATAAATTTCTATGGCTTTACACTCTTATTTTCTTCCCATTTTTCTCCCCATTTTGCGTCTTTCTCAATTTGCATTTTTTCTCATTTTCGTTGGGACCCCTTTTTTTATTCATTGTTTATTTAATTATCTTTTGTATTGTCAAGTGGTTGATTTTCTTCTGCGCCGGCCATTGTTCTTAGCCTTAGAATTTTTTCTGTATTTTTGTATTCTTCTTCAGCCTCTTTGAGTCCGTCCAAATGGCACGTGCCGCTTAAGGGTTAGGATTGAGTGTAAGATATATGTATGTAGGAGGGGAAGACGAAAACTCTTTGATAACTAATTGATAAATCTTCTATGAAAGTGCATAATGGATTTTTCTTTTTTTTTTCTTCTTTCAACTTTAAACTATTTGCTAAAGCAGCAACTAACAACGAATATAATAAAAGGCAAGGCAAAAACAATTTAAAGTGAAACACAGAAAAAGGGAGAGATATATAGAGAGAGAGAGAGAGAGAGAGCGGAAAAAAAGATTAAAATAAAATTCTCAACTCGGAAAATCATTAAAACCGTCTGAAGGATCCATCCACGGAAATGTGGCAACAATTGTATATACGGGGTATAACAGCAGCAGCAGTTTCAGTTAAAAAGGTGAAGAAGTGTTACTGCCTCCACCTGCTCCAGCTCCTGCTCCTACCCCATCCATCCCATCCACAACACCTCCTTTTGTCAGAAAGGATGCAATTTAGAGTAAAAGAGCATTAAAGTGAATGGCAACACCCGGCAAAGGAAATTAAAACAAGCCGACAGAACGATTCCCTGGGCTCAAGAATGTGGGTCAACACATACATATATCCTCGACATATATATGTGTATAGGGGAGGGGGCGTGGCCGGGGGCCATGCAGGTGTTATAGAGATAGCAACGTGAAATGCGCTTGCAGTGTCCTTGAACAAGAAATCAAGATTCTACATTCGATGTAATCACTGTTTGAGAAACAAACTTGAAATCTAAAAGATACAAAATTATTATCGAGGGGAATTCAATTGAGAGTTTATCTGATATCAAGATAGGATATGCTTTATATGAGTTGGATTTTCTATGTTAATTTCTGGAAATTTGACAAAATTGATTTATTAAAGAATATAAAGAAGGTTAGATCCAAAGCTTTAGACGCCTTGTCTGTTTACTATTATCCAATGGATTGTCTTCCCGCAATTCTTCTAAAGACTTCAGAAACGGTGAACTTTCCAAATTATCTCTAAAGACATGAAAGATTTCTAAAGTTTGAAATAGTTACTTTATTTATCACGCATAGTAAACAATTTTGAACTAGTTTTAGTTCCCATTTAATTGAATAGAATTCAATTTGAGATACGATGCGAAATCTAATTGGTTTCACCTTTCATTGAGCTGAAAGATAGTTTTTGCGTGAGTCACGTTCTCATCTCTGTAAGGCTAAGAAAGTAATGAATAGGCGAAAAAGTTCAACTCAAGTTGGTAGCTTTGTTTTTTCAGGCAATACAAATGAAATTTTTAACCAAAGGCCAAAAGAAATAGCAAAGCTTAGGCAGTTGGATTTCGTTTGCTTTTTCCACTTTTTGTTTATTTTTTGTTGTGTTGTTGTTGTTTTCCTGCATCTTTTTGTTTCTTGATTCGTTTTTCTTCTTCAAATTTTTTGTTCCTCTTGCTGCCCTCTTTCATTTCATTTCGTTGCCTTTTTACGCCTCAAAACTTTTTTAACAAACATATTCGATTAACTCGACCCAGGGTCTAGTAGCTGAAAGTTCCTTTTACCCTTTTTGCCATACGCTGTTTTTTTTTTTCTTTTTCTGTTTTTGTGTACTCTATTTATTGGAAACCACTTGATTATGCAGGCTTAGCCTTAGACCTACGCTTTTGACCTTAAAGGGGGAGAAAGAGATAGATACAGAGAGAGAGAGAGAGAAAAAGGCTTTAGTTGCCATTGAAGCTTGAAAATTTGTTTGAAAATCCTTTCGTAAAATATTTATGATTTCTATTCATTCTTTTACTTATTTAATTTTTTCTTCTTTTTTGGTTATTTATTTTGTTTGTTTTTTTTGTTTATAATACCCTCAAATTATCGTTCATGGATTCCATTTTCGTCGATTTTGGATTTTCTCTGATTTCAAAAACGAGTTTCATGATTCAAATCAAAACTAGATCTTAAAACTAACTTTGATATTTAATAGACAATGCTTAATCTAAAAATATTTCAAAATTTCGTAGAGTATTTATATGTTGACATTGTTTCTCGGGCTTCTCCAGTCCGTTGCTTGCTTTTGTTTTTTTTATCCGCATTTCCTTTTGGCTAATTTATAAATTACATTAGCATCATAACCCAATCCCCTCCCCTTCTTACCTTCCACCGCCCAACCTTTTGCCACATTCACATAACTGCCCACCGCATTTGTGATTGGCAAATTGCATTGTTGCCACGGAATGACGTCCAATTCAATTTGAAATCGAGCCTTTTCTGTGGTTTAATTGATTCGGGGCCGAAGCCTCAATTAGCCATTAATGAGTTGGGCTAATAAATACTACTATATGAAATTGATTAAGTAATTAAATGAATTCATTCTCAAAAGGCCGCAATATTTAAGGCATTTATTGCCATCTCTTCCCTACCTCCCCCCGCCCAGCGCTTGAATCTCTTTGGACCCTAAAAATTGTACCCTCAATTATTATGGTGGGCGGGGCGTAAAATATATATACATATATTTCAACTTGTTGGATGAATATGCAAACATAATGCAATAAATTGTATTTTTCTTTGTGAGTAGTTTTCACTTTGTTGTTGTTGTTATTGGTCTCGTGTTGTTTGTTCTTGTTGTTTTCGGTTGTTGTTGTTTACTTATTTATACATTGCTCATGTTGTTATTGTTGTTGGTGTTCAGGATAACATAGGCCAGAGGTTTCTGTATATTAAATTAAATTTATTATACCATATACCTTTGCCTTGCCTTATCCCTCTCTCTCTCTCTCTCCTCTGTCTCTCACTTTCGTTCACTGTCCTTCGTTCGCACTCTCGCCCATTTGTTGTGTGTATATTTTTAAAAGGATTTAAAAAGTGCATTAAAAAATTAATTTTTATATAGTGGCCAATTTACATTGTAATCAAATTTATTTCTATTTGATTTTTTTTTTTCGCCCACTTTACATAGTTTCTATATATAGAGTTTCGTTTTTCAGCAGGCAAACAAATTTTGCGGGCCACAGAGACAAAGGTGCAGAGGCAGAGGCAGGTGAGTCCATAAATCTCGGCCAAATATGATTCATTCGTGGCACTTAACAGTAGGAGTGGTTGTTGTCTACCAAATGGCTGTCAATCATACATATATGATCATAACGTCTCTTTTCATAGTGAGCAGATAAGCCAAAAAGATTCATTGATCAAGTTTTGTGATTTAATATGCTGGATCAATTAACAATTTTCGCAACATGTTTTCAGTCTCCATATGGGTCATTGCTATAAAAAAGAAATATCTTGTTCTTAAGTAGGCAACTTTTACCGGAAAGATTTTGCAAATTAATAAGTTTTACTGGAGGTAAGCCAGTTGTAAGTCCCAACTAGTTTTAGCGTTCAAGATGTGCTATAGCCAATTTAGGAGTTGGTAATAGAATTTGGTGGTTCGTCAAAAGCCACCAAGTGTTGCCCTTCAAATAATGTTTTTCTGCTTAAATGTAAGGTTTAATTTAACAGTCAATAAGGCTGTAAGCTGTTGAAAATATTTGGGAAAGTGTCAGAAGTAGAATTGCCTGGAAACTAAAGTTAGTTTTCTCCAAGTTTTGGTCTTTGAAATATTTTAAAGATCTTTTTTTGTAATCAATTTTGTTTCATCTCCCCGCTATTATCTGTATGACCTCTCTTCTCCCAATAAATTTAGACTTTAATCATCGCAACAATTCATAAGGCAAATAAACTGAAAAGATAATTAAGTAAGAAATCAATAATCCAAACGAAAACTATATTCCTAATGAGCCTTAAAAACATAAAACACAAAAACAGAAATACATATAATTGAAAATGAAAGATAAGACATTTAGTCTAAGAGAGAGAGAGAGAGAGAGAGAGAGTGAATAAGAGGAGAAAAGAAATTAAACTATTCACTGTCAAAATGAGATAGTTTCTCGAAATTGTCACCACCGCTTTACTTTTAAAACAAGGGCGGAGACCACAATTCCTTTCAATTTACAGTTCTTTTCGTTTTTGGGTTTAATGCATTTGCACTTACTCCGTACACACAGAGTGATAAAAATGTTTTGAGAGCGATAAGAATGATCCACCCAAAATGTTTAGGGGGCAGCTCGTGCTTGTGTACCGTTCGTTTTGAATACCGTTTGTGAAGGCTTACCTAATTGCATTACACTGGAACCACAACTTGGCCTTTTGTCGCTCCTCCCCGCCCCCGCTATCAACCACATGTCAATCGTTCGCCGTTGCGTGGCATTTTGAAAAGAAAAGAATTTGTTTTTTTTTTTTTGGTTGTCAGAAATTCTAATTCATTCTTTGTCATTTTTTGGGGTCCCCCATTTCGTTAAAGTCTTTCCATTCGTCATTTTTTCATGCTTGCCATCTTTCTCTTTTGGGCTTTTATTTTTTACATTTCAACTCATTTCGGTAACTCTTTTGACAATTTATTAGAAACGCATTAATATTACAAATGCGTATATCCATTTTGTTTCTTTTTCTGTTTTTTGTTCCTTTTTGTGTTTTTTTTAACTCATCTAATTGAATTGGAAATTGTTTTTTAAGATTGTGTGGTAAATTTTTATTGCTTAGTCACGCGGCTTTTGCAGTTATAAAAACATTTCTTTGTCTATGACAGACAAGCCGCCAAAAATGAATAAAAACGAATATATGTATGTACAATTAGTCATTAGACAAGACATTGGAATGTCGGAGATGGACATGCTTATGATCCTAAAAAGAATAGAACTCTAAACCTGAATTTATGCAAAATTTTGACAAAAATTTATACAAACAAAAAATGCATTTTCGCTTTAAGGTTTGAAGTTTTCCTTTGTCTTTTTGAGAAGACGTTAACTGAAGGTGAGTTTGGTTCGTAGGATTTTTTCAGGATCGAGTATGTAACTAAGCACTTAGCAAAATTGATGTAGCATCCTTCTGATAAACAGGCATTAACGACATTTTCGAGTTCCCTCAAGTTTTTCATAGTTCTTTTTTTCAATTAAAAAGCAAATTCTTGTTTCCATGATTTATGTCCAACAAAATGCATTTACCAATTGCGGGAATAGAGAAAAACATCTTTAACCCATTTCAGTTTTTCAAGCTAATTTTGTTTCCTCTTCAAGTGTCAGGGCCTAAAGAAATCAATCAACAATTGACAACAGTTGATGGCCTGGCTTGGCCTGGCTTGGGGTTGGGGTAAGAGTAGACAGACAACTGGAAACGACTTTGAATGCTGAAAGATGTGCGCCCGGCGACAAAAAGGGCTAATTTTGGATATACTACCCCCCACCCATAAACAGACAGACACCACCAGCACCACCACCACCAGCAATACCATAGTAATGGGGCACCACACAAAAGATGTATCGTTAATCATAATTGAGACTAAAAGGGTTTCCGTTGGATATACAGAGGAAAATGCCAAGGAAGACGAAAAGAAGAAATGCAAACGAAATGAAAATGCATTTTAAAAATTTTCCAGCTGCATTGATAAGCTGCTTTTTTTCCTGATAAAACTGCATTCGATATGATTGAGTTAATTTCCCATTTTATTGCCGGCACTTAAAATGTTAATTGCACATGGAGTAAAGGTATATCAATAGATCAGCGGGGCAAAGACGGAGGGCAAGGCGGGTTGCTGTGTTGGCGGTGGTTGTTCGGGGGCGTGGCTGTCTATATTGAATTTCACATATGTAAATTAGTTTTGATTTGTAAGAAGGGTTTGGGCGAGGACGACGACGACGACGAGGACGAGAAAAACGTTAAATAAACAAATTAGTTGTGATGTGAAACAGCCTGGCAAATGAGAAGATGACGAGTAAAGGGAAGAGGAGCATTTGCTCTATATATATACAATATGCATGTATGTACGTATGTATGTAAATGTATATGAGTCATGTTTGTTTGTACATGAAATGTACGGCCCGCATTTTGGTGTAATTTTACACTGGAATAACTCAGGACTATGGCATATATATAGTCTTATATGTATATATAAATATTTGTGAGAAAAAAGCAGCCTGTACAATTCAGAAAGAAAGAGCAAGTGATGAGGACGACAACAATTGCAGCCTTGTTAGGGAAGCCAACAAAGTACAGTGGGTCAAAAACAGATTAGCATGGCAAACACATGAAAATCAAGACAGTTGAAAAGTTTAACCCTCTACCGCATACAAAGCCATATATGGCTTCTCACTTTCAATAATTTTTATTTTTGTGTAAAACGGTACTTAGGTTTACCGTTTGTTATCAGTTATTCTCTTTGCACTATTTTCTGTTGGAATTCGATGTTCATAGGTTTTTTGTGTTGCCTTATCGCAAGTTTCAATCAGTTTTGTGCAAGCAAATGATTGAATAGGTTTCAAAAACATTTTGTTAATATTTCAGTGATCACCTCTGCTTACTAAAATGGGAATATAGACCAAACAAATGCTACGACTAAGGGGCAAGTGAGATAGATAGAGACAGAGAGAGAAAAGAAACCTTTAAAAAGGAAGTTTCAACACTCAGTCAGTCGTTTGTCCAACAGTTCCAACAGGACAAGCCAAAATATATTCAAAGCTTTTATTCAGAAAGTAACATCTTGTCCTTTTTTCTTCTTTTTCTTCTGCTTTGTAAGCTTCTCACCCAAGATCCTTGAAACAATTATCTCCTTCTTTGATACACAATTATCTCAATGCAGACATTAAAGATTAACAAAGAAAGCAAAAGTAAAAGAACGGAAGGGTAAAACAAATGAATTTCACTCATTTAGTTCCACTGTGCACATATCATACAAAAGTGACCGAAAAAAAAAAACAAGTCTACAGGAATTTCGTTGGTGAAGCGTGTGAGGCATAAGGAATCTTGCCGCTGCCCCGATTTCGTCCCTGTTACTGCCGTTGCCGTTGCCTGTGCCGTCTGCAGCAGTCAGACGACGGCAGACGAAGACGGACGAGTTGGCGCACAGGACGACTACTGTAGCTTGTTTGCAGTAAGGATAAAGCAGGAAGGATTTTTTTCGTATTATAATTTCTCGCACACACACACACACACAAACACACATACACATGGTCTTCGTTGGTATTTCAAGTGGCGACCGCACACACAGGATATGCAAAAGTGCACTTGAAATTTTTTTTCACTTCATTCCTTCATTTCTCACACTGTGTGTATGTGTGTTAATGTGTGTGTGTGTGCGTGTGTGTGTGTGTATGTATGGCTCTCCCTCTTTCTTTAGGCTGCTTTGAGGTTATGTTTATGTGGCATACAAGCAATTTGAAATAGACATTTGGGCGAGAGACAACAAAGACGAACGAAGGGAGAAAGAGGGGTGTTTTTTTTTTTGGGTATGGGGCAATGTCTCCATCGTTGGCAACTATTTATACAACTGCAATAATATTTTTGTCGCCATCATTGTGCCCACTTTTACTTCTGTCCTCCGCTCAATCCGCCCCACAAAAAAATGATCAAGATTAAAGTGGGAGGACCCACTTGAGGGAGACGAGAGATGAACGCAACAAAAAAGGGGAGCAATGACAAAATGAGATTTGAAGCAAACAATTTATGATCGATATCTTTAAATAATTGCATTTCGATGAAAGTTTCAAAACATTGTTTAACTGAAAGAGTTCTTAGGAGAAAAGAAAAAATTTTCAATATTTATATGAAATACTTAAAGAAAATAAAACAGAATTGAATAGAAAGAGTTTTTGAAATACAAAATATTTAGTCACGTTGCCATCACTAGACAAAACTTCACTTTTAGTTTTTTGGGCCTGGACTATTGAAAAATTTATATGAGCTTTGCCAAGTTTCTGTGTCTGTGTGTGTATCTCCCTGTCTCTCTCTCTCTCGGTGTGTGTCTCCGTCTCTAGCGAAAGTGATTTATGACTGCAATGAGACTTGTTTTCCCTGCCCCGCAACGCCCACCCGCACACCTCTCCCCATCCAAGACATAGCGAACTCTTTCTTTTGGCCACTTAGCAGCGACTTTTCAACTCTCAATAGAGCATTTGGCCAGAGCTTCGTCTTCTGCTGAATCTTTTTTTTGTTGTTTTTTTGCACGTCTGCCATTATAATATACATTCTTATATAGAATAGTACCTATAGAATAGTATATCTATCTGTATATATGTATATATGTTGCTGTTCTTTTAGTTTGTTGTTATTGCCAAAAATGTGCAATAAATTAGTGTTTTGATTTTGTGCAAGTTTTTTGTCGCCGTCAGTTTCATGTGCGAAAAGTTTTATCGTTCGTTACGGAATCTTCTTGTTCTTTTCGGTGCTTTTTTTTTCTGGTCGTCTTTCGTAGTTTTTAAGTTGCATTTCTTATTCATAGACAGGGCGGCAAAGTTTAACACAAAGGCATTTGAGTTCCATTAGATGAGGTCTGAGGTGGCATACTGGGTTGCTTATTAAGTGAGCACATACAGAGAGAGAGAGAGAGAGAAAGGCGGCTTGAGGTTAATGTAAGGGGAAACCGCCAACAATAAACACTTGAAAATTATGAGTATGTTGCTTGGTTATGTCTTTGGTTATGCTTAATTTGAGACATTTTTCAAATGTCACAATGCAGAGAGAACTTCTTGTAAGCCGAGAATTGTGTCTAACAAGCGTGTCAATGCTAGAATCACACAAAGAACGAGGCAATGCATTATCACATAGTAAACTATGGGAAAAATGTTGAGAGACTTACCCAGAACAATAATCAATTAAAATAAATTTTAACATACCTGCAAATAGAAAGTAAGAATAAGTATAATAAGTTCAGATGGCTAGTGTATAGAAATGTCGGTGTTAATGTCTTCATTGAAATCTCTCAACAACAATATTAACAATCCTTTGTCAAAACTCTTTAAAGTCTAATCAATTTAATTTGTGCCATTGGCCAGTTTGCGGTCTGCTTTTTTGAAACACCAACCAATGAGTCATCAAAATTTTGAATATCTATGTATATATGGGGATAACGTGTGGCCTGTTTCACTTGTCAAACTGTCCATTTGTCGCGTCAGATGTGACAGCTATAATACTTGTTTGTGTTACCCCGAATAATATATAGAGCCAGGGGGGCAGAGTTGGGGAGAGAAAGAGAGCACAATAAATTTGGTTTTTGCCAAAGTCCGCAACGAAAAATTGATTCACAGCACAAACAAAAAAAAAAAAAGTATCTACACATTATGCAAAATTAACATACTACAATAGTATGTTTTTGGTTGGTATGTGTGAGTGTGTGTGAGTATGTCTGTGTGTGTGTGTGTGTGTGTGTGTGTGTGTGTGTGCATGACTATTCCCCGATTTTCCTGGAAAAGTTGGCTCATGTTTGGGGCCTTCACGCATTATGTATGCCATGCTTCTGCATCGATAAATCAGTCAAAACTGTCAAATGCATATAAATTATATGCAAGCCAAAAGCTTCACTGTAGACAGTGAAATACTGGACACTGGTCACTGGCCGTCCAGCCTTCCCCGCCCTGGTGGTGGGTGTGTGCAAGCGTGTGTTCGAGAGTGTGTGCTTGCAGTGAGAGAAAACTGATTCGCTTTAAGGACCCATCGACATATTCATTTAATCAGCATTTCAGAAACTTTTATACGAATTTTATAGAAAATTTCAATATGAAATTGGTTCGAAATTGGTTTTCAAAATTTGAAGTACAGTAGAATCCGGTTATAACGACTCCACTTATAATGTGCGTTCGGTTATAGCGACTAAAGTTCGATGAGTGATTGGTTGGTCCCAATACAAACTTATATGAAAGGGCCTGTCTTCCGTCGGTCCCTTGAGCGTCGTTATAACCGGATTCTACTGTATATGAATTAAGCTTGAGAATCCTCTGCTCTATCTAGTTTTGGGTAAGATTTATTCAAAAGAGCTTCAAATAAATTCATAGTATACCAAAATATGACTAGAAACCAAACAAAAATAGTTTAAGCCACTTCATTTGAAGGTTTTTCGGGCAGTGTAGTTCTCTAGTTAGAGTCAGAACAATAACAAGGCACGTATTGCATAAATGCAATATGCACAAACTTCAATTCAGATTCGAGGAGTAAGAGCGAGAAGGAGATAGAGAGTGAGACAGGGAGAAAGCGAGAGCGAAGAGAATGTGCGTGGGTTTAAGGTTCTGGCTTTCTGCAGATATTTAAACCAGGTAAAGGTATGCCATGTAGGCGCAACATGAGGGACTGCAACTGAGGGGCAACATTTAGACAGAGACACAAAGAAAGAGAGAGACAGAGACAGAGACAGAATATGGTGCGCCTATTAGAACTTGTTGAGTGCCGTTTGAGTGGACGACGTCGTTAAGGTAGAGAGTTTTAGAGAGGACGTGTGGGCCATGCTGCCGGAGTTATGTTAATGGGCAATGACTGTTGGGATTTTGTATTAGATAGGGTAATGCGAATGCAGGCTCTTTACCCCCCCCCCAATCTCTTCTTCTCTCCCCCCGTAGCCCTCTTTATGGACCATTGCAGTTAATGTTTGAGAGATAAGCATAGTGTGGAGTTTAAGTTCGAGTTGGATTTGGAGTTGGAGTCGTGAAGAGCAGTCATCATTGAGTTGGTGCAGTGGAGGCGTGAAAACGTTTGCGATAATGTGTTTAGTCTTTGGATTATTTGATGAAAGATGAGAGCGCAGTGGCTTTCACTTGATCAATTGATGGCCTTAGAGGAGAGCTTAAGAAGATGACAGCAAATGATATAGGTGCACACGAGCAGCAGGTGCATTACCATAATATCGGGCAAATTTAAAAACTACTATACATCAATATGACAATTGACTTTTAGTTTTGAGCTCTTTAAACAAAAGACCTGGTTTCTATTGAAATGAAATTTCATTAAAATATTTCATCTACAAATAATTCTTCGTTCTATTAATCGATCATTTTTCGGGTATATATGTAAAAAAGGACATTTCGTTTAATTCCTATATATTGTTATATATTATGATAAACCGGTAGCTTATATTGATGTTTTTTTTTCTTTTTGTAGCTCTTTAGCAACCTCGTTCTTCAGATGGCATATCTTTTAAACATTATAATAAACCCTTTTGTTGTTGTTGTTTGTTTTTTCCTTTTGAGTGCTATCTATCAATTGACATCTCAAGTATGGTAACCCGAAACACATTTTGGCCTTACAGTTGGGGCACTTCTTCTTCTCATAGCCTAATTTACATATGTAACCTTTTTTTTTCTCAAGTTGATTTTAATGATGCTGCCAAGTTAGAGATCATCATCATCATCAGTCGAGTCAGTCTCAGGCCAGTCTCTGTGTCTCATGCCATAAATGCATTTGATGCCATGCAATGATATGCCAAAAACTATATAAAGAAAAGGCAAGAGAAAAGATACGAAAACCAAACCAAACCAAACAAAACGTTCTTTTGATGATGATTTGAAATAATGTTGCACAATGATGTGGCATAAAATCAATAACATGAGGGAAATTCGTGTGTGCGTGATTTGTTGGAAAAAAAAGGGAATGAAGGAGAAAAACAAAACACAAAAATTATGTAAATTATTGTGTTAGATATATTTGTGTTAAAGCAATTATAGCTGACCAAATATTTACGCAACAATTATGATTTTTATCTCAAGCAACTATAGAAATAAAACGGCGGACAGGCGACAGGCGGGGGTGAGGAGACTCCAGAGATAGATAGAGAGAGAAGGGAAACGGTTGAGAAAGTTTATTCAATGCACATACATACATACAATGTTGAAGTCATGCTGCATAGACTGCATAGACTTCAACATTGACTCCAACAGCGACTCTTATGTTGAGGTCACAGTTAGGTGACAAGCTGCAACAACGGCCAGGAAATCTGCTTGAACAGTAGCGACAATTGACAGCTGCCTTTATGACAACAACAAACACATCGGACAGGAAAATGTGGCATGACGCCAGACAACAACAACAACAACTTGGAGATGAAGCAAAAACAAAACAAAAAATGCAAATGCAAATGAGACATGCGCCAGGCGTAGGCGACATCCAAGTCGCAGCATAAAAAAATAAAAATGGAAGCTGCTCAGGCGCAGAGACAGACACTGAGACAGGAGAAGACCCCGGTAAATAAAGAAAGTCTCAAAGTCTCTTTGTCTTCGTCGTCTCTGACTCCTTTTGGGTAATTTGTGCCAACTGTCAAAATAATGTAGTCAAACTTCTCTCGATTCTTCAGCAGCAGCAGCAGCAGCAACAGCCGCAACATCAGCTTCTCTATACTTTGTCTTCTTCTTTTCAATCACGCGCAATGAGCAATTAAATATGCGCAGTCGTGTGTGCCACAAAAGCCCCCAAAACCAAGAGTCGGCCATCATCATAATCTTCATCATCATCATCAGAGGCAGCTTCTTCTTCATCATCATCATCATTGCTTGGGCTTTCTTCACAATTCGTTCTACTGAAGATGCAACTGCCGCACCGTGCTGCACTGCCTGAGACTTTAACTGTGACCCGAATAACCAACCGAGTAGAGTTACTTGGTACAACTTTACTTTTTCCAAGTCGTTTGTTGCATGAAGAATGTGTCTGTGACTGTGTCTTGTCTCGGCGATTGTTTTATTGTTTTTTTTTTTTGTTTTACCAGCCTCCACTTTGTTGTTTTGTTCTTGTTGTTGGTAGAAAATGAGATTCTTGAATGCCTGACAATCGCAAATAAAGTGACAAAAGTTATAGGAGAAAGGTTAAGGCATCTCATGCAAATAATAGAAAGGTTTTCCCAAGCAAAGAAAAAACAAAACAAAAATATTCACTCTCTTCTTGCAGGCCACACAAAAACTCTGAAAGCTATCACATTTGATTTATAGAATGTACAATGATAATATTCAAACCAAATTTAAAAAAGTCTTGAATTATGTTTCTTTTTTTATATTCAGTAATAGTTTTTTTGTGTCTCCATTGACGTGAAAAAGTCCTTGAATATTATTTTGATGGATTGCAAGCCGCCTTTTTGAGTAAAACTTTTCTTTCGCATCCGATCTGGTTTGTTTCCTAAGTTATTTGAATCATCATAAAATAAATAAAGCTATTATTATTATTATTATTAAAGTATAGGATATAGTTGTAAACTATCAACCTAACTATATTTTTACAAGCACTGGCAACTAAGGCCTTCGGCTTACTACATCCATACACTAGCCTGGGATTCAAACCCGGATCCTCGTTGTTCAGTTGACTAAATGACTAGGTCACTTAGACAACTCATCAATCGTTTGATTTATTTAACTTTATTAATATACTCCTCCCCTTATTTGAATTTCCATTTCAAATTGGCTTCAAGTCCTTTGTCCAAATCAAAGAAAGTAAATGAATCGTGGTCTAGACTTGGAGAAGGCGAGGAAACATGACCATCATCATCATCATCATCATCGTGGCCCACACGAAACATATTTGATTACTTTTGTATCAATGTATGTATCTCAACGCGTCATTGTTTTCCCATTTGCCTTTGTTTTTCCTACGGTTTTCTTTAGTTTTTCTTTTTGGTGTTTCTAGTCGATGCTTTACCGCAGTAATAAACAATCAAAACAAATGCAGTAAGGCGACGTTTTATTGGGCACGGTTGGTTAGGTTAGATGGACGTCGATTTCCTTCATCTACCCCAACATTCGGACGGACCAAATCGTATGCCAAAGTCGTCGAGTCTGTCCATTGAACAGTATACAACACACACAGGACGACGATGACTAGACGACTTGAATGTGTGTGGGCGACATGAAGTGTGTGTGTGTGTGTTGTGTGCGAGAAAGAAGGAGTGAGAGTTATATTTATGGCGTCTGCTGCAACTTTTCAGCCAAAAGCCAAAAAACACACATTTCGCCTCGCCTTATTTAATGGCCAAATGCCAACAAACAAAAAAAAAACAAAAAAATAGGAAAAAAGCAAAACAATATCAATATATACATTCAAAACAATCTGTGGTAAATGTAAATCTTACTATTAAGAAACTATTAATACCCTTCCAATGCAACATGAGCCAGCCAAAGCATAATAACGAGAAAAAATTCCACAAAATAGTCATTTTATGGTAACAATTTAAAGTAAGATAAAATGGGATTATCAATTGATTAAAAACGTGTTTGATTGATCAATTGGAATATAATCTTCTTCAACTAATTGCATTAAGGAACTTGCTGGCTATGCTTTTTAGTTTCCTAAAGTTCCTTTTAATTTAGTAATAGAATTATTGTCTTTAAGAGTTGTTCAAGCTTTAACTTTGTTTTTGAACTATTTGTTTCCATTTTCTTATTATCCTTAAGATCATCATATGAAAGATCTAAATATATTGATTTAGTCCTTATTCAGTCCATATAAACTTTCATACTGTGTCTCGTTTATAGAAACGTATATACCCTTTCTATATTTAAAATGTTGGGTATATTAACTTTAACCGAAAATCATTATATGCTTCTCAGCAAAAAGTTCGACCACCAAAAGCAGAAAAATAAAATGAAAACTTTTGCTTGCATATTCTCTGCTTTCCCCCCGCTTTTCCCGTTGCACACTCCTGTGCCATTCTGCGTCATTTGTTTTTCGGTTTTGTTCTGTATTGACTGTCGATAATGAGAAATGAAATGCAATATCAACGGAAACTCCTTGCCGCTCCTGCTCCAAATATTACCCATCAACTGGTGTGAGGCCATCCAGCCACCATTCGCTTCTCTTCTGGCCACCCAGTCATAACTCTAAGTCGGGCTGCCATATTGCGAAAGTTCGCCTCAAGTTCATTTTTCGTTTGCGGGTGCGTAAAATGATTTACCTGCCTTGACTTGCCTTAGAGCTTGACTCGACTCGACTCGGCTTGGTTTGGCTTTGGTATGGTTTGGTTTGGCTGTCGAAACTTTTCCTCTGGCTGTGCCAAAAAGTTCAAGTTTTAATCTCATTATACGCTGACTTTTGTTTTTTGGACTACCAACCAAGCAACCACCATCACCCTCCACCCCCGATTTATCCACCCATTCAGTTCTCAGTTCTTGTTGTTGTTATTGCTGTTGTTGTTGCTGCTGTTGTCGATGGCATTTTGTAGGTGTTGGGGATTTTTCGCATTGCGCAGTTGTCGTTGTCGCAATTTTGCGAAAAGTTAAGACCATAAAGTTGACTTGGCAGCCCTGGACCGCAATCCAATTGCCAAATGGCCAGCAAGAATGAAGGTGCTGGAGCACACAGGCTGATTGTGAGAGACGTAAAACTGTCTGCGGTATTCATTAGCTGCAGTCCAAAATGAAATGTTATGGATATGAATGTGATGCGGATGCAATGATGATGATGTTAACGATGATGCCACATCCCACATAAACACACACACAGACACAGCATGATCCTTAACCACAACCTTTCCTGTTGTACTGGGAGTAACTAACTGTTTGAGTTCTTCATTTAATATGATTAGAAGAGTTTATAGTTCGTTTTTGACTATGAAATTTGCAAAGGTAAACACTTGAAAGTCTACCTAATAATTCATCAGGATGTATTAATTATCAATTGCTTTTTACATAAACATTTAAAATATTAAAAAAGTTCATCAATGGGGGGAAGAGTTTATACCCATTGATATTTTTTGATCTGCATCTATACCCAACAGCTGAATTTCTTTTGCTTTTACTTTCGTTTTGAATTCAAATTAAAATTGTGACATAAATTTCCAAAGAATACAATGATGCATTCCCCCGCCCTCACTATCTTCCCTTCTCTTTGTGTCTCTGATCTTATGCAATCAAAGACTTGATATTTTGATAGGGACCAGTCGATAAGCCCTATCGGATTACTTAACTTCGCGCCTCTCTTGATTGATTTTCTCAAAGAAAAGAAGAGAAGATGAACAACAAAAATAACCGCTAGGAAAATTAACATACATTTTCCCATCATTGACAAATCCCTCAATTGACGCTCGTTCCGAAAAAGTGTTCATGTTTGTCTATCTGTGTGTGTGTGTGTGTGAGTGTGTACTCAATATAATAGCCATCAAAGATGATGTAAAGACCTAACCAATGTCAGTTCATTATGAACTGTTTGATGGCATTTCGATGGCTTTTTGAGGATTACTCATAAACAAAATCAAAAAAATAATACACCAAATTTTGACCATCATTTTGCCGGTTTATGGTTCGAAATTAAAAAATCGTTTCATTACGTTCGATACGTTTGAAATCAAAAAATAACTGCCAAACAAAAGCGGCTTTTGTATTGCCATCTAATAAGCCATTAAATTTTTTGTAGTTTTTTTTTCTTTCTCGTTTTTTGTCATCGAATGTAAATATTTGGACGGCTTAAAGGAAAAGCCATAAAAGAGTTCCATAGAGTTCCACACTCTTTGTGCTCAATTGGTTGGGCTTAGTTGCGATGACTAACAAGAAACGAAAGACGGGGAAAAAAACTGCTTATGAATCAGTCAGAGAGAGAGAGAGAGAGAGAGAGAGAGAGAGAGAGAGGAGACGATGAAATATGCTTGACATAAAATGAATGTTAGACGATGGTCAATTAACTAGGAACTAGTAAGAGAGAAAGACAATTGCATGGCCATTTACCAATTCAAGACTTGGCCACCCAAGTGGGACTTAGCCTAGAATTAACCTCTTAAACTCCCTTTTTTGATCGTCTGACTGTCTGTTTGTCTTAACACTGTATGTAATTCCCAAATCGATCATCTTCTATTTATATTCATTTTTACGTTGCCGCAGACCATGCACTTTTTTTTCTTCAGCAATTGTCATATTGAATTTGTTTAAAATAATTCCCCCTTTTCTCCATGCAAATGTAAAAATGCAAAACCGTAAGAAACAGACAGGAAAAAGGGGGAGGGGGGGACAAAAAAAACTTACAAGCAGTTTCATAACAGCATTCATTGGTCATTCGCCCAATACATTCAACCCGGCCCAGACCAGGCCAGGCCAGACCAGACCAGACCAGACCACGACAGACCCGATCAGAGGGGACCAAAGCGGAGCAGGGCCCAACCCAAACCAACCCAATTCAATCTCAGCCCACATGTGCCATAGTCCTTCACTTCATTGATGCGGCGGGGCAAAGAGTTGTGGCTCGAATAGTGGGAAAGGGATGGGGAGGGAGCTTCGAAAGCGGGACCACCACCGCCTGCTGGCTGCTGTGTTGGCTGCACTTCACTTTGATTTATCAATAAAAGGCAAAGTTTATTTATGAATTTCCGATTTCAATTCAAACTGAACCACAGACTCAGAGGCATGAGGCAGAGGCCAAAAAGATACACGTTGGCCGCACTGTCGACCCCCAGCAACAACAACCACCCATGAGGCTTAAATTGTATGAATTACTTCGACAAGATACGACAACAGCACCAACAAGAACAGCAACAGCAACAACAACAAGGAGTACAAGTAAATAAGAGAGTGTTGGTTAATAAAGATGATCGACTAGCAGATGACATGCAACAAGAGAGAGCGATACACAGACAGAGAGAGAGGTTATTTGTTGAATAACTTAAGACTCCTTTTTGAGCCACCAACATTGCTCAGTCTGCTTCATAGCACAAAAATATATTTAAATAACTCAATTAATAAACGACTAAAAATATGTCTTTCCTTTTGAAGAATTGTAAACATTTCTTAGGCTTATCAGGCCTATTTCCGTTTTTGCATTCTTTTCAAAAGAAATCGCCATCATTTCCGCATTGTTTGTGACTTTTTGCTATTCTTTTTTATATAACTAACTAAAGGGCAAACATTTGGAATTACTTTTTTTAAGGCTTCAATTTTGTAGAACTGTATTTCTATATTGAAAAATTGTCGCCTTTGTCTCTCTCTCATCCCCTTTATCCACACACTTTAAAATCAAATCCTCCCTGGGACAATTGAAAACTTCAACAATTCCACTTGAAATTGGCATTTGAGGGGGGCAACGTTTCTCTCCTTCCTACTATGATTAAGTTAATTAAATTAGTTTCTTCTTGATAATCAATATGTGAAATGCATATTGCTTGCAAATTATATAGGTTGAACCAATTAATTGGTTGATTAGTAAGCTTCTGTATACCCATGATACCCTTTAGGAGAGCCGGCTGCTCTGTGCTGCTTTGTTTAACCCACACTCAAAAGATGCATTGCACAATTTCTTAAGAAGACCGAGAAGATATAACAACAGGTATAAGTAGCGTTTCTCATTCTTCTCTCTCGCTCCCTCCTATTTGCCGTTTGGGCACTTGGTGGCGAGCAGGGTATAAGACGAGCCTGAAGGGACACACACCTTGTCTTCAGGGGCATCTTCATTTTTGTTGTTGTTGTTAGTTGGCTTTCCACGACTTGTGCGGCTTCCAACAATCATGATCAATAAATTCAGAGCTCCGTTTCAGGCCTTCGTGATCCGTTTGACCATCATCAATGACTCTGGGAAGATTTCATTTTTTGGCAAAGTTTTCGTGTTGAGGCGACATTAGTTCATTATCATTAACAATTTTTTTTTTTGCTTTTCAAAGTTTTAGTGTTTTTTTTTTGTTTTTCAATTTGTTCATGGCCAATTCGTGTTTGGTTTTAGCTTCAGTTGGTTGGCGGTTATCAGATTTCAATTCAATAATAGCAAAAATAAAAAAGAAAATTTCAAATAAAAATCTGCAATTTCAGACCAAATAAATAATGCGCCACAAAACCGTTAGTATGGCAACAGGAAATTGTCTATGAATGATGCCACAGAAAGGGAGAGGGAGAGTAGAGAATTGCAAGAGAAGAAGAGTCTATTTATAAAGCAAGACATATGAAAAATACTCATAAAAAGATGCAACTACAAGTTGAAGTAGACAAGGTTAAGCTATAAAGAATTCATTGTCTGTAGTTCAAAGATCGCAAATTGAAAAATGTATATACATATATATATATATATAAACAAAGTAAGCAATGAGGACAGAGGCAAGATCCAGAGAGACAAGACGAAAGCGAGGGGAGATCGACGAGAAAGGTAGAGAATCAACGCCGAGTGGGAAGTGCCTGAGAATATTAATAAATTAAAGGCTACAGATAAAAAATAAAAAAAAAAAAAAAAAAAAAAATCCCCCCAAACAGAACCGAACCGAAAAAAAAGAAGAAAAGAAGAGGGCAAACACTCCGATGCATGTTGCACTTGATGAGATCTTTATTGTCGGCAGCAGCGGCGATCCGCAACAAAATCTTTCCTCTCCCTCTCTCTCTCTCTCTCGCTTTCCATGCGGAAAACATAAACCACAAGAGTCTGCTAAAAATCAAGCAAAACGAGTGAGTGTGGGCAGCTAGAGACAGAGATAGATAGAGGAGACGACGGAGATGGAGATGGAGAATAAGCAGCAGCAGCAGCCACAATTTTTGTGGAGTTCAGAGAGTTGATTGCTCTTGCCTGGGTCGAGAGGCATGGACAACATGGACATGTGGCATGTGAACATGTAGCATGCAGCATGTAGCATGTGTGTGTCCCTCTCATAGATGTGTGTGTGTGTGTGTGTGTGTGCGACTAGAGTAGCGATTAGATGGGCGAGCAGGAAATGATGCATAGGTGAGTCCAAAGCCAAGCATAAGGTCTTCGATTAAAAATGTTTAATGGAATGTAATGAACTTTCCATCTACCATACACCAAAAGATGATCACGACGACGAGTATGAACTAAATTGTGTAAACTTTACCAAAACCACTCTCCCCTAACCCCCGCCCATCACCCCATCAACCAGCCATCGTACTACTAATTTAAAGTAGCTATTAGCCTTTCTAAAGCCTTTTTGGATTCCAATTTCAAGAACGTTTAGGAAGTTTACACACACAAACTTAATAACAAATCATAGAAAATTCTCGTCCTAAAACCGTTTGATATTATCTTTATACAATTGTTAGGCAATTGAGTTGATTAGCAGTTTATATCTATTTCTTTCAACAAAATGATTTGTATGAGATTTTACAAAAAGTTCGACAACAAATTGATTTGAGAGCTTAGACTTTGCCTTTTGCCCTACCCCACTATCAATAATATCCGCACGAGTTGTCAAACAAATGAAATGAAATGCGCAAAAAACAATAAAAAGATGGCGGGGGAAAAACAAAAAGAAATTACACTTTTTATCAAATTGTTCGTTGTGCTCGTGTAGAAAAATCCTTGACATGGATGCCAAATGTCTAGACGGTCCGCGCAACAGACAATGGCAAATACGGGAGCAAAGGCTGCCAAAATACATGCGTAGACAAAGGATAAATCACAAAGGAAAGAGAGACAAAAAAGGAAACAAAAAACGAGCACCCAAGAGACACCTTTTTTTCGACTATGCAAAAATCCTCTTGGTAAGGTAAAAGAGCAACAAATTCCGCGACATAATTCAGCATAAATTAGGCTAAAGTTAAAGATCGCCACTAGCGGCACCTTGATTGGGAGGCGTGTGCGCGTGTTCGCAAAGGTTTTTTATTTCGATTTCGATTTTGTTTTTAATTTTTTGTTTGTTTGTATGTTGTTTTTTTGTATTCCGTATTCGAAATGAACTCGTGTGGCAATAATTTATATGAGAGGCGACGACAGAAATCGAAAGGTTTCGATCTGACTGTGTTTTGCCGTGCCATGCGATGCGATGCGATGCGATGCCGTTGAAGAAGGCAAGCGGCAGCAGGAAGGCTCTGGACATTGTCTGTATTCCCCACATTCACATTGTTTTCTTGATGTTGAATATTTTTGTAAATGGATTTCTGTTGTAGTTTTTTGTTTCGCCTTGTCTACAAGTTCAAGTTTATGTTGGACAACGACAATCATTGGCTATTAAATGGGTTTCAGATATATGTTATACATGGCTATATGTAACTTCAAAAGCCAAAAATGTAGCTTTCTATCTGTTTCATTTTCATTGATACCCTGTAATATGAAGTAATGATTATTTAGGCATTCGAGCTTTCCATTAATGGGTACAAATCTGTCTATAGCAGTGGGAGAAATCGATATATTAAAGGAAAAAGGAAGCCGCCACTGGTTTATATATTAATTATGATGTATCAATCAATTTACATACAACTTGTGCTCAATTTGTCGATTATTTCATCAAATTATTTATCTATCTTTAGTTGTTTGATCGATTGATCTGCATTTTGTTTATCGATCACTTGTCAACTTCGACCTTCTTTGTTAGTGAATTAAAGACCAATGGAAGCTTTTGAAATTATACAAGAATTTCGGGCATAGAGTATCTGCCAGTCAACGTTGATGTATTCCATTTATTTACAAAACCTGCAGTGAGTAATGGATGCATCTAAAAAACTAAGAAATAAGAAACGAGAGCACAAGACACATTTTCTGTGGTTTTAGGCTCCAACTTATAAATTTGTTTATTTTTATCATCATTGTCAGAAAGAGACCGCCGTGATTTTGTGTTTTTTATTAACTCTTTATGGATTCGCAAGCTAAAAGGAGAAGGAAACTCAACGACGCCGGCGATTAAAACGTTTTTACGACTTAATGAGCCACTCGCCGGGGATGGCAAGAAGATTGGGCATGTGGGTGCCACATTGCCCACAGGCAAGCAGTCGTCAGGCCAGTCAGGCAGGCAAGCAGGCTGGCGCAATGCCTCGACATGACTCCAAACTGGATGACAATAAAACGATGTTGATAATGATGATGATGATGCTCGGGCATGATGATGTGACGCGCCGCTCGCCATAGAGGTGACAAAATTGCTGTACTGACAACTCCTAAGACTCTGGAGTCTTGAGTTTGCATTAAGACACTGGATGAACGACTCCAGCATCGAAGAGAGAAGACCAACAGAAGATAAACGTGGTTAAATAAAAATCTTTATGAGTATGCCCGCAAGAGAGCATTAGAGATTAGAACCGAAGTGGACGACGACCAGTAATTTTGATGACTTTTTTTTCTTTTTGCTTTGGCAATTAGATGAAAATACTAAATGAAAGGACTTCTGTGTGTGTGTGTGTGTGTGTGTCTGTCTGTCTATGTAATGTAGCCCAAAATGTATCGAAGGCAAAACAGGATACATTACTAACAGACCACAATATTGTTAAAATATGTATTAGAGTTACTCCGAATTGACATTAACCTTTCTTATTTAATTTTGTCAAGGAAAGCTCTGTTGATTATGAAGTTTTCTAATCTTAATGTTTCCTGACATCAAGTTATATGCATTTAGGATTGAATAAGTTCATTTGTATAGTGTCCTTTGTCTCCTTTAGTATTAGAGTGATCAAATGCAAACCACTTTATGTACTTACAATTTGGAATAAGACTCGGAAGGGAGAGAAAAAACCACCTGCCTCATATCTCAGGCAAACAAAAAAAAGATTGCAATAAATCAAAATTTCTGTGCATTTAAAGTAGTTGCTTTACACGAAACAGTGAGTGAGAATATACAACGTTCAATTTGAAATTCGCATACGTGAAACTCGGCAAACCCATCCAACCATCCATCCACTCATGCCAAACAAACGAAAACACATTGTCCCACAGAAATGGAGGCAGACGGAGGCAGTTGGGCCAAGTGCCTTGGCGTTGTTTCATCGGTAGTAGTAGTTCCTGCTGATGGCTGTTATTGTATATAGTTGGGATTGGTGGGTGATTGGATGAGGGGAGGGGGGTGGGTGGGTGTTGGTTGTTGGGTGATGGTATGGCGGTGGTGCAAGTTTAGTTTGCTTCAATCAAATCAACGAAAATTTTCGCAAACTCAATTTAAATCAAATGCTTTTGCGTCTCAGACACACATTCACCCACAGTCCCTTTACTCTTTCTCGCTGGCTTCTCAGCAGCTACACTCGACATACACACACACACACAACACACACACACACACACACATGGACATGGTCGTAAAAAGCATTTTTGGAGCAAAAGATGCCGTGTTGGCTCTTTTGCAGTTGCTTGTTTTCCAGCTCTTGCCGCAGCAGCAGTTTTCCACAGTCTTTGAAGACTTTGATTGTCAATTTGCGATTGTCTCGAAATTGAAGCCCAGGCAACAAACGAAAAGGCAGCTGCTGCTGTCTCAGTCTCAGCCACAGTCTCAGCCGCAGTCTCAGTCTCAGCCTGGTTGTCGTTCCCTTGTCTATTTTTAAGTCGGTTTTTATTTTGCCATTGAACGATTGTTGTGTGGTTTGGTAATTGCTGCAAAGGGCGCCCCAGCTCTCTCCCCTCCACACCCCCCAAATAAAAGTAGAAAAAAACTTTAAAAATTGGTAACGCACCAGGGGAGAGCATGTGGCTAGGTGTGGGGACAAAAACCAATGCCACTTTCAGGACCCAAAAGCGGAAACAAATTTCCAAGACTTACCAGAGCGAGAGAGAGAAAGAGAGAGATGGATAGAAAATAAAAACGGGTTACAATCGTCGAGCCTGATTGACAGGCAAGGAGCATGGCAATTGGCACTTGCATTAACTTTGATTTGGCTAGATTTTCTAGATTTGAGTGTGGCGAATGGAAATTTTCTATATCCTGCAGCTACAATTTGAAATTCTTCTTCGCAAAACCTTATTTGGTCGCTGAGCAAGAGAGAGAAAGAGGGAAAGAGAGCGAGCCAATTAGCGAAACGATTGACGAGATGATTTACTTGTAAATTGTGTGCTCTAGTAGTATTAATTTAATTTGTGCGAATCTACATTAAAGAGCTTCAGAAAATTGCATGGGAAAGTTATGTGAACACGAAAAAACGTTTTCAATTATTTTGGTCATCCTTTTATCTTACTTCTTTCTCTAATTGAAATTAACCCAATCCAAAGTGCAGACACAGACCTAATCTATTTTGAATAGATCCTTAATGCAGAGGACTGGAGCTAGCTTTGTTTGTGGCAATCGATCGATTCGGCTTGACCATAAATTGTTCTGACCTAGGCCAAAGCCTAGCAAATGGCCAAGTCCTTCAAGTTAGTTATTTAAATCTGTAGGCAAATTTTTGAAATGCTTCTTCTCCTTTGTTCTGGCCTTTTGGTTTTTAGCCCATTACGTAGTCATAAAATGAAATTTAAATATTTCTGTGCTTTTTTTTAACAAATTCCAATTCGCACATAAAAAGAGGGTCCCAGAGAATATAATTCAAAAAACGAGCAATAATAAATGACAATTTTATGGGGTGAGATGGAGTAGAAGGATGGAGGAGGAGGAGGATAAAGAAGAGCCGGTGCGTCAGGATCTAGGGAGTTACTGATGATGATGAAGATGAAGATGGAGACACAGTCGTAGTCACAGTTGTAGTCGGAGTTGAAGTTGGTCGACTGCCAAGACAAGTCTTAAGTCGTTTTGGTAAGCGTAGGTCGTTGTCTTTCTCTGTCTTCTCTACTTATAAGATACTGCCTGAATATACCACCCCAAATCTCAATCTACACACACACACACACACACACACCACATATGTGTGGTGGTGGTGCGTTGCCAAAAGGCAAGCCGAGAAAATAAGTCATTAAAATGCGGGATTACCAAAAGCGTAGTAGAAGTGGATTTCTTGCATGTTATTTGCGCGATGGATGAAGCACACACAGAGACTTTAGACTTTGTTGAAATTTTTGTGCCTTTATTTTGGTGGCCTTCTCTCCCAAACGACTGACAGACAGAGAGACAGACCGACAGTCAAGCTAAGCGAGCCCCAGAGGCGCATGGAGACATGGAATATCTTAAGCCCCACCCCTCCCCAATACGCACCTCTTCATTCACTCTCCATATCTTGGACTGCATTTGACAGTCTCATCCTCACCAGGCGGATATGGAGCTGTTGGAAGTCATCTCTTTTCATATACATAGAGGCAGGCAACTCAAGGCGAAATATTTATTAATGATCCTTTTTTTTTAAAGATGTTTCTTTCTCTCTTTTTCTTCTTTTAGTTTTATTCCTTCTTCTCAACATTTTGTTTTGCGTGGTATGGCAACATAATTCATTTTGCTCATAAACTAAACTCTCAAGCAAAAAAAAAAAAACAAAAACAAAAGGGGAAACCAAAAACAAAAAGGTTCAAAAGAGACTCGCTACAAAAAATCAATTAAATTTATAATGATTTTTCTTATTGACGAAATTTATCTATTAACATAACCTGGTCAAGGATACTAAAAATGAAAGATTAAATGACTCCTAAACAGTCGACTTAAATTGTTATTGCAAATGCTAGTAATGATCACATATTGTTTACTGATCCGCCACTGCTTCGAAAATGTTCAATATTTTGTGCTAAACTCTATGAAAAATATTTCGAAAATTAAAATTCTGCTCAATTTATTGTTATTCTAGTTACTTGGGCAAAGGTTTTTAGAAATTTGTTTCAAGTTGCAGCTTCTGAAAAGCGTATCATCTATTCGGTTACATCTGAGAGCTTAATTTAATTTGTTTTTGCTTTGAAATGGGTTTGCATATGAACCTATTTTTCTTTGGTATTAAACCCTCGTAACATGAATTGGATACGCCACAGCGAAATCAAAGCTTACCAAAAAACAAACAAAAAGAATCTTAAGAACGCCTTTTAAATGCCAATTAATTTGGTTTTCGCTTTGGCCCGCCGCAAACTGTCAACTTGAAGAGGAATTCCCGGAATTACTATACGACTGGGAATATGCAAAAGAAACGAAAAATACAAAACTGAAACACGACAGCAGCTGTGTGTGTGTTTTTTTTTATCATATAATTTTAATATTTTTTATATCAAAAAGGCAAATAAAAAAAGAAGTCAAAAAATAAAACAACATCAAGCCGCGTTTTGCTTGTTTACGATCTCTTAAGCTTGGTTTATGACACCGCCAATCGATCGATTCATGGAGCAGATATTTTTTATATTTTTTTCTGCATGCTCCCCTCCCTCTGCCGCCGCCCCCTTGGCCCTGTCCATCCAAATTAGCAATTAATATTTTTGCAGTGGGCGTGTCTTTGCTGCTGTTGTTGTTTTTTATGATTATGAGTCAGCTTTTTTTTTGGCTGGGAAGGGAACAGAGATCGAAAGAGAGAAAGAAAAAACAATGGTTAGGAATTTTATTGAAAGACAGGAAAGGAAATGAATCTTTAAGCGATTTTGTGGGTCTACCTGCTCTGCTCTGCCTGATGGCTGTCAGGTGCTCTTGTTCTACATCATACGAATTGGTTTGCAGATCCTTGGTCTACATTTGGACTATATAAATAAAAATGGAAATCATTCAGCGTTCGGTCGGTCGGGAGTGAGGGAGGGTTAATCAAAATATGACAGCTAATTTTTATGGTTATCCGCAATTCCACTCCATCGTTTTTATTCCACATTTCCACATTGGGTGTGCCTCCTTCTCCTTTCTTTACACAAATTTCCCATAGTTGGCTTTCAGCAGGCGGCCCTAATCCCCATTTAACATGCATACACGAATGTGTCGCGACTTAAAGACGCCCATAAATTTACATTTTCAATAAAAATAACGAGAATATACATATATGTATGTATGCATGCAGCAAGTGCGTAGAACAAAAGCAACATTTTGGGTAGCTGCTGGACGGGGCCACCGAAGGGGGCGCATTCAATAAATTTTGCAGTCAAATCCGCAAAAGAGCTGGCGGCAGGCAGCAGCCAGGCAAGTCAGCAAGCAGGGCGACAGTGAAAATATTTCCACATAAGCGATTTTTCACGTAAATCAAAAGCCGGCTCGATGATGGGGTCCCTTTTTTTATTTTTCCTTTTGCCTGCAATATCACCCAACCCCCCATTCAGTTCAGTTCAGTTCAGTTCAGCTCAGCCTCCCCCACCCACACTCAACCATGAAAGTCATAGCAAGTCACATGTGTATAAGATTAATTCATTTGCTTTTTGCTCGAGTGCAAATTACAGAAATTACTTCATTTCCCGTTTTTGCCCAATTTTTCTGAAGAATTTGTGTTTTTTTCGTTTTGGTTGCATCTCTCTCTCTCTCTCTCTCTCTTTCTGTCGCCGACATTCGAAAGTTGTGGCAATGTCTCCGACAAGTTGGATTTGGTTTGCGGAGACACGGGGATATGGACATGAAGTCGGCTGTCGACTGTCGGTAGTCGGTGTCGTTGTCGTTGTCTAGGCTGATGCTTTTGTTTTTCACGTGAATTTAAATTTATAAATATTTAAGTATTATGATAGACAGTGAAGTTGGGACAGCTGCTGCTGCTGCTGCTGTTGGCTTTGCTTCATCTAGAGAGGTTGTTAGGCAAACAGAAACGAGTCCAGGCCACAAGCAGACCAGACCCAGACTCAGACCCAGAAAAAAAAAACACACACACACACAGCAGCACAGAGTTGGAACCCTAACAATGGGGGCGCCTGTAGGTTAAAACAGTGTTGTAAAACATAGAAAAAAAAAACAATTTGCAGCTTTTTCTTATGGTATATTGGAATATTTTGGCTCAATCCAATGAAATTAATTTACAATTTGTTTGAAAATGTTTTTGAAATGCTTGTTCTGCAGATCGGCCTTATATATTTTTGCACAGCTTTTCCAATTTGCATATAAAAATTCTTTAATTTACTAGTTTCTGTTTTCCCATGAACACTTTTAAGTTGAAATGAAATCTCAAATCGATCGAACTGGAATAGCAATAAGATCATTAACAGTTGTAAAAGCCAAAAGAATCGTTGAAACTCCATTGAGAATCGTCAATCTAAACTTCAAGCTTTAAAAGTTTCAACTTTTTTGCAAGTAAGATTAAAAATTGCATTTTTGATATGGAGATCTTGGGGAAATCACACTCAGCTTTTCCTTTTGAGCTTTGCACAGCTCTTTACTACAAGTTAGTTAAACCCTACGCCTACGTCCATGTTCAGAGACTGACAATTCTATATATCTCCCTCTCTCTCTCTCTCTCTCTTACTCTCTTCTTTCTGTGGTTCTCTGTCGTTTGGTATGATAAAAATGAATCTTTGATGTCGTTTGGGTTTTTCTGTATGGAAATTTGTTTTAATGAAAAAAGGCCAAAAAGAAAAGACAGTGAACAACAAAAAAAAAAAAAAAAACAGCAACAACTGAAGTAAACGAACTACAGACTGTATTTTGCTTTTGTTAATGAAATTTGTTTGAGGTTTTCTGCCAACAGAGAGCAGCATGAGTGAGTATGAGGTTCCACTTTATTTGCCAAAAATATTAAATATATAAATAAGTCATGAGTCCTGCTCGAGTGAACTGACTGTATAGTCTGGTCTCCTTTTTTTTCAATTTGAATCCTTTTTTTGTTTGTTGATGGAGATGGAGCAGATATTTATTGTAATCATTTGTAATGATTATTCAATTATTTTGGCCAACTTTTTTGTTGCGGTGTGGCCAAAAACGAAACGAAACGAAACGAATCGAAACGAAAAATAGGAAAATCCAATTAACGTCAAAATAGAGCTTGAAGCGCATGAGAAGAAATCGTTTAATAGGCGCATCAATCAGTTAGACGTACTCATAAAACACCACACAGAGTAAAAGAGAGAGAGAGAATGGGGCACACTCTGTGTATGAGAGAGGTGGGAAATAAAACATATATGCATCTTCGAGTTGCACATGCCCACATACAACGACTTCGACCCCAACTCATCCCAATCCTCTTGCGTCTTACCATTAACCTGCTGGTTTGTCTTTCTTTTGAAGTGGTCTGAGTCTTCTTGGGGCCGCAAGCGTAACAAAACTTGTACTACAACCGCATATGTATGTAAGATCCATCTACAGATAAAAAGTGAGCATACACACACAAACAAGCATACATATATAGAAAGCGATGAGCAGGAACATCCAGCCACAGTTGGTGGAGGTGGTGGCATTTTGTCTAGTAGTCGTCGTTTCTGGCTTAATTGTTAAGACAAATCATACGCTAATGGCCATAAAGCGAAGTGAACGCGAAAACGTGTATGCCGTAAAAATCACTTCGATTCTACTTGGAGTCTTCTCCGATTCTCGAACTCCTCTTCGTTGCACATTAAAAATTAAATAAACAATTTGCTGCAGTTTCATTGGAAAATGTGTGATTAAATGCGCCTTCACTTTTTTTTGTTGCTTTTCGTTTTCTTCTTTTTTTTTTTTTGGGTACGAGAAGTTTGCTTTATGTTTTATGGCTCTCTTTCACTTGCTCTCTGTACTTAGTTCCACCGAGGAAAAAAAAAACAAAAAACAAACGAAGTAGGATAATAAAAAGAACAAGTGTATGTATTTGAAATGCATTTTTGGTTTTGGGCCATCAATTTTATGGCAAACGGATGTGTTATAGATTCTTGGTATAACAGAACGAAACAGAGTGAGTGAGAGAGACGGATAGAAAGAGAGGGAGGGATGGGGGGAGGGAAGATACTCTGCACTCTTTGAATGGTGAAATGACTTGAAAATGCAGAGGAAAGCCCCTTCCCAAAAATGGGCATGAAAGATTTATAGTTGGCATTCGCGAGGAATGTGCTGTAGATTGAGTTAGGATTTCGTTTATTGCAAATCATTTGCTTCACAAATTGTAAATTAAATGTTTTTAAGTTAAACAATTGTAATTATAAAGGAAGTATTTATTATGCCTTCTTTGGGGCTAAACCATTATGATTAGAAAAAGGAATCATGTAGAATACGATTCTTGATTAAATGATCGAGCTGCTTTGCTATCACTTGATCGATGTTTCCAAAAAAGGAATACGCAGCTTTAATTGAAATTTAATTCATTTGAAAGTTTCAAATGAATTCCAAGTTCCATGCGATTTATCCAATGTTAAGTCCTGATTTATCACAAAAATTCTAATCAATTGTCTATTTTGGGTTCTTTGACTACTTCCGTTGTAGTTTTCATTTCCGTTTTGGCGTATTGGTTTTCTTATTTCGGCACCTTTTCTGCCATTTGAGAGCATTTGCGCTACCGGGTTCGGTTAGCAGTATAAAGTTAATCAGCGAAAACAACAACAACGTTCAACACGAAGCTGTTAGCCGGGTTAAGACAGAAAGCAAACAAGCCAAAACCGAAGCCCAAGTCATGGCAAAAGGCAAAGGCAAAAGCAACGGCAGGCAGCACTGGCAAAAAGCATAGACGGATAGCAGCCAAAACAAAACACTTAACAGCTGCCAAAGCGCTGACTGAGTGACCTGAAGCGCAGCTCAATGGAGTTTGGCCAAAGGGTGGGGTTGCGAATGGGCCAGGGAGATGGATGGGGGTTGGGGGTAGAGTGCTGGCAACGGTAGCTGGTCAAGTGGCCACCCTCCATTTTTCATTCCTGGTGGTGGGGGGAAGCGGGGAGGCAGATGAAGTGGTCGAAAAGTGGCGCCCTATCACAAATGGCAAAAGCCAAAATGATGAAAGTGCACGGGCACATCAAAGGTGCGAGCTGCCCTAAAGGAGAGTAGTATCGGAGAGTTGGGGTCCAATGGTTGGGTGGTTATATTGTGGGTGGTGGTGGTGGTGGTGTTGTTTGGAGTAGCTCCTGGTGCGCCACTTTGCATAAATGACGGGGAAACGTTCGCTGGGCGCTGACGATGGAAAATAATAAACTAGGAATACGCATGTCGTCGTCGTCGTCGTCGTGGTCGTCGTCGCCGTCTACTGCTTGCCCAGCAAGGGATCGATGCCGTTGCCGTTGCTACTTTCCGTGACCTTTTGTGTGCTTTTGCCTTTTAATGTGGTTTGCCAGGCAGACACCCCTGCAATTTGCAATTAATCAGCAAACAGGCAAACAAGAGGTCTCCCAGTGCATTAACTGCCAGCTCCAAGGTGGAAGTTGGCACAGTCTACGAGAGACAGACAGACAGACAGACAGACAGGATACATGGCCCACACACACACACACACACTCACAGGATGATGGGAAGAGGTAAACGAGTTGCAGTCTCATGCAGTTACATTGATAGAAATGTGAATGTTTATGTGTGTGTGTGTGTGTGTGTGGAGTTGCAGTTGCAGTGCGCTACTTTGCCCAATAAATTAAACTAAGACTGGGGACGGGGACTGTTTTTAGCTACTGTTATTATTCTTGCTGCTTTCGTTGTTGTTTTTGTTGCTTAACAGCCAAAAGGGTTAATTTTGTGAAATATTTAAATAGTCAAACAACAACCCTGGGCAAAACTCCCTCTGGGTAGAGGGAGCATTTATTTCAATTTTGAGCACAACCCCGCGCTACGCGTTTCATTTATTTTGCATTCACAAGTTTTTAATTTCATTTGCACATTAAAGTCAATAATATAATGCACTTAATTGCATTAGAGAGACCCACAAGTCACCACCCACTCGTGTGAGTCAAGGCAAATACATGAAGGAAATATATGAGATAACGATGATTATGGTTCAAGGCTTTTGCCTCTCATCAGTTAGATACAACTCCATAAAGGACAACTTTTTTCAATGTTTCCATTCTAAATTTAAGAAGATTGAATGAAAGTAACTTTTAGGTTAATCATCTACTACATCTTTGCCTTTTATTTCGAACATTTCTTTTCAATATTCTTCATGTACATTTAGTTATTGCATTTGATGTTCCTTGTGATTATTTTGTGGTATTTTCCAACACTTTCATCTACGTAAAATTCGGATTATAAGATAATAAAAGAGCTAAATGGAAAGTAAGAATGGCAAGCTGGAAAAATTATTAAACGTCTTTATCTACAACGACAATAAAATTCTTAAACTTGTAGAGCTAAAAATCACAGCAACAAGCTCGAAATTCAGATACGATATAGTAAAAAGTGGTAGGCAAATGCATTCATTAATAAATTATCGGGGCATGCAAACCGCAAACTAAAACATAGAAGAGAAAACACACACACAGCAAATATGGAGGAGGAGTAGGACAACAATGTGTACAACAAACCGACGCAGCCACCAACGACAACAGAAGCGAAGCAGCAGCAGCAATATCAACAACAGCAACTACAACTACAACAGTCAGCAAAAGGTCCTAGAGTCCTGTGCATGCCAAAGGACGACAACGACAACAATGAGGATGAGGATGAGGACAACAACAGCAACGACGACAAGAACGACGATATCATTACGTAAACGTAAAACTTCCGCCTTAGAAATTCAATTAAACTAATAAATTTTCCATTATCCTTATCGATGGCAGCGAACCGAAGAACTGAAGAGTTGGAGGAGAATATATATGCATATATTGTAGAGAAGAATGAGAGAAATCGAGAGAGAGAGAGAGAGAGGCTGCAATAGGATTGCCATTGAGGTGGATACATGGGAATGGGGTACAGAATTTAAATGCGTCTAAAGTAAACATTAACACACACACACCCCAACATATTTCGCATGCATGTATGTGTGTGTGTGTAAAAATAACAGCAGCAGTAGCATCAGCAACAACAAGAACAACAAATAGCAACAATTTGCATAAATTAAAACTTAAAATCAAGCGACGATATACAGTCAAATACCCCCCACACTTCAAAGTCAAACAGCTATGCACGAAGAATGAATGCCGGGCTACAATGGGTTAATCATGTCAACTAATATACACGGAAAACCAAGCAAATGACTTGTCACCATTGCCCAGCAACAAATCACAATTATCAATCCGAAATTTTGGAGTTCCTGAAAATTTTTCCCGAAAACTCTTTAAATAGGCAGATTATTCCGATATGCCAGTTTATTAATCTATATTTGAGAAAATTTGTATTTCCTGCAAGACCTAACCTGAATGTTTTACTTTAAGAAATAATTGGAGCTTTATGAGAGCTCAAAGCAAAAATTCAATTCATAATTCTGTTTTTTTTATGGGCGATAAAAGCCAAGTGGATCACTACAAAGAAAAAGAGAGAAAGAAAGAGAGAGAGAGAGAAAGGATCAAGCCAGCAAATCTATTTTCCAGTTTCCATTTTTACTGCCTTACGTAAAACAAACTTCAAATCATCTATAATTGTCAATAAATAATGTTAAACAAATTATATATATTTTTGTTAACATTTGTGTCTCTTATTATATAAGTATTTAAGTATATTTTGTACTTTATTTTCAAACGAATGATTCGATAAAGGAATTGAATCATTTTTAATGTTTTTCATTTATAAATTTTGAAAAAGTTGTACAATTTTCTTAAATGATTTTTATTAGCTGCCATCGATATTTAGCCCATTGTACAATTTCCTTGGCTCAATCCATCTGCTATCTTTCTCTCTCTCTCTCTCTCTCTCTCTCACTGATTCCTTCATCATCTACTGTTTCGGCTTTCTGGCTACAAATTGAAAAATGCCAAATAACAAGGCAGGGCAAGGCGACACACACACACATACGCACATGAGAGTGGAAATGGGGGGCGGAGGGACATGGAATTCGAGGCTAGGGCGTGATTGCAAGGCGCCTCTGAGGATATAAAGTGGGAGTGAGTGATGATGAGGGAAAGACGGTGAGGCGCTGCAGGAGACGGGCAACAAATAAAAGAAGCGCCAGGGTAAAATTAAAGCATGTTGCATTTATGTACAGTTTTGGACAAACAACCGTGTGGGCAACTGCGTTGTCCATTTAAATTTTCGAGCATATTAAAGGAGACACACACCCACATATATATATATATATATATATATATATATAGTGAGAGAGAGAAAGAGACAAGAACACAGGATACACGGAGAATTTACATAGCCTGCTACTCCAAGTAAATACGACGGCGACGAGGACAGCAACGATGACTTCCACATGCCCCCACTCACTCTTTCTCTCTCTTTCTCTTTGGGTGTTTTTTAGCATGTGGTGCTGGTGCTTTACCACAGCAGCTGATTTCTTTGTCAGGACACACACGCACACACACACACATATACAGAGAGGTGACTGGGTGCTGCTGTTGCTGCTGCGGCGGCAGGACAAACACGTAAATTAATCTGACAAGTGATACTTCTGGCCTCGGGGCCTTGCTCCACCGTCAAAATGTCGCTGGCCAGGACAGCAGCCATGTGGCAAGCATAAAAGTCCTTTGGACAACACACACACACATGGGACACACACACACATACACTTGCAGGATGCCAACTACAATGCCTAGGCTGGGTTCTCTAGGTTCTCCCCAGAGCTGACTTTTTACTTGATGAGACGCTGACGTCGACCAGTCCCCAGCCAGTTTCAGTAAAGTGAAGCTTTGGGTGCACCGCCCTCCATCTCCCCCCATCACCCCCATATCCACCCCTCTTCATCATCATCATCGTCATCATCCTCTTCATTCTCGCCACCATGTAAGGAAAGCAAAATGTGGAAAGGAGCAGTAGGTAGATCCTTCACTTTTATTTACATGTATTGCAGTTATTTTGTATGTAATTTATTTCACAACGGCCTGAGTGCGTTTTCATTCCCCTACACTCCCTTCATACAATGCGCCCGCCCTTTCTTCCTATTCCCGCCCCCTCCAGCAAACAGTTTTTGTTTATTGGTTTTTCAACTTGGTTTGGGTTCGTCATTCGTTGTTGGCCATCGTCGCCATCCGCTTGACGTTGCTCCAGCTCGAGCTCCTGCCCCGTTCAATTTTGAGTTTTGGTTTTAATGGCAAACTACGCCAAGTGAAATGACCACAGACATTGTCCCCCATAAAGTAAACATTGAACGCTGTGGCACATGAGGTAAATAAATATTAACTACAATTAAATAAAATAAACCAAGCAGATCTGCAGCAAGATATATTATTCGATCGATAGCTCTGAAGCTCCATTTCTAGCTATTAACCCTTTCAGGACCCAATTCCGATCGGAAGGGTTCAATGGGCATCTGCAAAAGAAAAGCATTTTGAATGGAAAAAATCAGACGATTATCCTTCTTTGATGGACTTTGAAATTGATTAGGAATGAATGATAAATCCTTATTAATACTATTATTATTGGCGTCTTCTATGCTGTTGATAACTTAACTTTCTTCAAAGATGATTAAATCAATCTGTAGAATTTCTCTAGATTCAAGATTCTAGATTCTTTCAAACATATACATATGTAGATCCTCTTTTTGTTCCAGTCAGTCAGACTTTATAGAGATAACTCACATTTATTTTCTACTGTGCCCTTTTATGCTGTCTGTCAGTCAAGCCTGTGGACATTATTCAGACTTTGCTCAATCGACAGACTATTAATTAATATTTCTTTAAGCAAATTTACACTTGAAAGCAAAGGGAAAAAAGAGTGAAGACGACGACTTCGGCACACTTTGCCGCTGCTGCTCGTTAATCAATTAAAAACAGTTGTTTTTTTTTGTTTTTGCATTTGCATAAACATTTTTGCGTATTGGAGCTTCTGCCATAATTTTTGCACTCACTTTGTTTACATGGAGAATGTTGTGTTGCCCTTACCCTTGCCTTTCCCCTTCATCATTTACACTTGGCCAATTTGCAAATGCGGCAAACAGAAATTGATTAAAACATCACGTAATCGTTGTCGTCGTCGTCGTTGAGAGGCGGCGCCAACGCAATGTCAGGAATTGGTAATGGAGATGAGGTGGGGGGGACAGCCTTTCTCTCTCGCTCTCTCCCTCTCTCCCACTCTCTCTCTCTCTTTCTCTCTCTGGACGTTGAGATGATGAGAAGTTGCACGTACTCATGTGGTTTTGCTATACTCATTCAGTTAGTTACTCATACATATGCATATACAATATGAATTCAAAATCATTTCAATTGGATCCTTTTCTACGAATTTCTCGCATTCGCAATGAATTCAAATTGCGAACATTTGCTACGTTTTCTTTTTAGTTTTTTTCTCATCTTCTCTATATATAGCAAAGCCGACTCAGTCACAGATTAATGACAAATTGTATTAAATGACTCACACGAGCATGTACAATATTTGTATGTATGTGTACGAGTAACTGAATCTTGGATGTCTTATCAACATCACCATAAATAAACCAACCAAAAAAGAAAAAGGGATTTTAACGGACTCTCTTTTTCTGTCGTAATTCTTTGTTGCAGTCTTCATAAATTTCATTTTTACATGCAGCAAAAAGCGGCAGAGTCAGTGCCCTTCGCTTGCATTCACAGTGCATTCGAATGAATGTTCAAAAAATATTTATAATGACTTGTTGTTGGTTTTTCTGTTTGTTCATTCTGTTGTGGTTTGTCTCTTGGATTAAATATAAATTATAATTCGTTTTTTTTTCTTTTTTGTTCTTCTTGAGAAATTAAAAACCAGTTTTCGCGAATTTGGCAGAGGCCTGATTTCAAATTTTGAAAATATAAATAACAAATTGAGGAAATTAATTTCAATACCCCGAAATGCTAATCTGGATAACAATTGAAGGAAATGAGTTATAGGAATCTAAAGATGAAATAAAATAAATATGATTAATATTTGTCATAATTATAATAGAAAAACAGAAACGAAAATTAACTAAAACAATATGATAAAAAAAATTGTATGTAGGGAAAGCATTTTAAATAAATTTATATTCAAACCCAATGTTAAATCCTTTAAAAGTGAAATAAAGATATTTTTGTGTGTCAAAGTCAAACAAATATTTTTAACTGCTAGTAAATTGTTTGAAATCACCTCAAACTTAGCAAACTATTCTTCCATTCAAAATGATTTATAATTTTTTTTCTTATAATTTTTTAATTCCCACACAATGCAAATTGCATGACATCTTTCAATAGATTTTCATTACAAATGAGAATCTGGGTCAACATCTTTTGATGGACAGCCCAGCGACTCTTGACATGGTTGATTGAAAAGAAATTAAAAGAAAACAAAAAAAAAACTTAAATCAAGTAATGTCAAAAGTTTTCAATCCACTTGAAGAACAAAACAAACAAAATCAAAAGAGAACAAAAAAAAGAAATACTTAATTAGTCCAACA
Source organism: Drosophila paulistorum (assembly GCA_018152135.1). NCBI lineage: Eukaryota > Metazoa > Arthropoda > Insecta > Diptera > Drosophilidae > Drosophila > Drosophila paulistorum. The sequence goes on from JAECXG010000690.1 coordinate 20,309,771, forward strand.
TGACACAAGAGGGCAAAATAGTTAGCTCAATTTCTGTTTTAGATTTATGTCGAAAGCAATCAAAAACATGAGAAACCTCAAGTTGTATTATTTTTGCTTTTTTTCCCCTTTGGTACAACATTTTGGGTTAGCTAAGAATAAATAAATCAACAGAAGAAAGGGTGAAAATTATTTTGCAATGAAAATGTGTGGAAATTTATAAAGAAAAGTGTTTGAAATATGTTACCAAATAAATAAAGTAAGCAGAAGGCTAAAACTGACTCAAATCAGTTGATGTGTGACAACGATTTTGGTATACCCTTTCGCTATTAATGTGTGGAATTGTATATGAAAATATATAAACCATTTCTATGCTGAGTTAACTTTTTCTCCTGTTCATTTTATATAAATATCCATTGGGTAGGGAATATGCAGAAAGGGCACATTTTTCATATTTTTGGGCTACGAAATATAAATGATTTGTTCTTAGTTTTGCCCAAAAAGAAAGAAGAGGAGGATGAAGACAGGAAACTGCCTGAAATTGCAAATTGTGTTGAAAGCTGCCCATGACGACGATCAATAATATGCCATAAAAATTGTAGGAAAAGGGGTAAAAAAAAAAGAAAGAAGAGGAAGATGTTTATGAAAATGCAAAACCGGAAATCGAATCGAATGTCTGAGAGTGTGAGATAGAAACTTAGTTTATGCAAATAATTTAGTCAAGCGACCAAAGCAAAAGCACGCATTCTTCTCTCTTTCTGTCTGTCTGTCTCTCTGTCGGTCTGTCGGTCTGATTGTCTGTCCGTCCGGATGTCTGGGCTAGCACCCAGTTTCAGCAAATGAATCATATGACAAAAAGGCATTTGGCCCATTGGGTTCTCTCCGTTTTTCACATACAACCACACACACACAAACACACATGGCGTATGGGTAATGCAGTTGCCAGACACTTGAATCTGCTGCATAAATTGGTACATCAAAACTGTAGACACTGTCAGTTTCAGTTGTTGTCTATGCCCTTGTTTCAAACACACATCGAGTTGAAAGATGGAAACATGAACACGACGACTTCACATGGCATTTGATTTTAAGTAGAGCACCACCAACAACAACACCAACAACACATTTTGGTATGTTGATTGATTGAAATCCAAGTTTTCCAAGTCATTTTGTAGCCGATATTAAAAACCAAGAACTCTTTTAGATAAGACCTTATTAGAAATTAAAGTTTTGAGAATCACTTTAAGGCATTGCACCTAAGAATTGGTAAAGAATAGTCGATTAATTAGCTCTCGTTTGTTAGAGCAACTTATTTGGGCTTTAAGTAAATCTTTTAGGTTTACATTTCTAGACCTAAACACTAATCCAATCAGAGGATTAAAAAATCATAAAGAAAATCACCAATTAAAAGTTAATTTTAATATTCTTTTGTCTAACCATGAGACTCTTTCTTGTCATCACACTATATAATTCCATTTAAGACATTGTCAACAAAATAAATGAGATATATTTTCGAAAACTAAATTAGAAAATGGATATGATATTGATCAGATATCTGTTGCTTGCCTCAAATTAACATTCATTGTATATAATTGATGTATGGCTTAAGCCTCGAAATCCTTTCCTGCTCGTTCATCAGTTGGCCAACTTACCTGCAATGAATAAGAAATGTCGAGAGAAAAAATAAAGAAAGAAATAAGGAGGGAAAAAGATTAGTGAACATGGCCAACACATGATAAATTAACCCCAACTATATATGTGTATACATATACAACAAATACTATATAACACATAGGTAATCCCTGGTCGCCACAGCCATATACAGAGAGTTGCTTTCAGCAGGAAAGCAGGCAGGCAGTTTAGGCAGGCTGATGACCAGTTCAGGCATTGGACTTTAATTAACACCCCTACCTAACCAACCCATCCCCATACCGCCCGCCTCTTAATGCCAGGATCCAAGTTAGGCGCATAAATTAAATGCCTAAAACCTGGACTAAAGATGCTAATGATGTCCTCGAGGCCAACTTAGCTAGCAATTCTGTCGCTTTGCATATAATCAAGGAGTCCATGCATGACCTTTCCACAGTCTCCATCTCCACCCCATCTCCACCTTCATCTTCCAGCACTTCTGTTCATCTTCCCTCTATTGGGAGGAAGACCTTGCTCTTTGCTAATCCAACAACTTGACTGTCATTACCCCAGGACAGAGAGTCAGTCACACACACGCAAACACACAGAGTAGAGAGCACACAGAAAGAGTAAAAGAGATAGAGTGAGATTGGAAAAAAAAACACATTCATTTGCTCAATCGTGCACTCGAAAATGTCAATTTACATTTGCGGGTATTTCCCAATGGAGAGGCGTAGGAGCTGCAGAAGGAAAGGGAAATGAAATGCGAAATGGGAGAAACTGAGAAGCCCAGCTTAAGTTGACTTTAACGCCTGAATGCATCTAACAAGTAGTAGTACTTGTAGTAGTAGTAGTGTAATAGGAAGAAGAAGCAGATGAAACTTTCTTCCCATTTGACGTTTTGCTACTTTTTACCCTTCTTTTTTTCAATTCATTTTTTCTAACTATCTCTCTCTCTCTCTCTCTTTTCTATTTTTGCCAACTTTTTATTAAAGTCAGCAAAAATCGTTAAAACTCTTTTAGGTTTTGGATTTCCATCTATCCCAATTCCTGTATGTGTGTGTGTGTGTATTTGACAATGTGGGCGTGGCATTTTTTGGAACAGAAGAACTCGAAGGCAACTCTCCTTTCCTCTATACGGTCAAGTTAATTTGTATGTGTGGCCGTAAACTTTTGCCAGCTTAGACTTTCTCCATCCCCGCCCATTAAACACACACACACACATACGCCTCGTTGGGCAGTTTTGGGATGGATAGATGGATGGATGGATAGATGTTTGGAATGGTTGAACGAATGAATGAATGAATGGTTGGTTGGACCAGCCATGGGATATCTCAAATGTCCAGTTCCTTCACACACACACACACACCCACACACGCACATCCAATGGCCACAATGTGTGAATTTTGTTGGCTTATTGCTTTTCTATGCCGCATAATTGCTGACTTCTTTCACACACACACACACACACACACACGCACAAACACACATACACATATAGATGATTGGGCATGTAAGGATATGTTTGCGACGTTTTTGTCCTTGAGCCATTGCGCATAAATCATCTGACTCTATGGGGCCTGTAGTAGAGCACCGAAATTTATGCTTCGTTGCATTTTTGATGCCTCTGCCTCCGCCTCAACCTCGCCTCAGCTTCAGCTTCAGTTCGGCTTGGACGCTGACGACCCATTGAAGGGCAAAGCTTGGCTATTTTAGTAGATGGTTTCATTTCCTCCCTTTCTCCTCCTACTTTTTCTTATAGTTTTTGATGTAATAGAAAAGCGCGTTTGGTCAATGGGCCCAGTAGATAAGAAACAAGACAAGGCCAAAGGACTATGCATTAGGAGGATGAAGAGCTAAGTAAATAAAAAAAGGTAACAACAAATGTTTATAAGTCAAATTGTTTCAACATTTCTTCTAAGCTTACAAAGTATTTTTGTATAAAATTTAAGAATTTCGTAAACTCAACAGTTTAATAGAGCTGATTATAAAGAGAGTTGAGCTTTGTCTTGCTCAACTTATCATTAATTCATAGGCGGAACAACCTAAAATGGGCGGAACTTTGCTCCTTAAAGTATGCAATGTTTCTCAATACTCAATATAATGATTTTTTTGTTCCATTTGTTTGTCATTATGCTAAACCAAAAGCAAGTTCGATGAATTTCCACCTTATAACCGACCAATTAAGTCACCTTCAAGTCATAAAATCACACCAAAAACAAAAAAATATACCCTTTACCTTTCTTTCTCTCTATATTGCATTGCCCTGATCAACTCTATAGTTACGTAAAAGTGATACCAAACAATTAAACACCCAAAAAACCGCATACAGAGTTGCTAGGGCATTGCTGCTTTGCCTAGGTGACCACTTCTAGCTTGTTACATAAACAAAATCCACAAAAAAATAAAAATAAACGAACAGAAAAAACAATACAAACAAAACCTCAACAAACCTTCGCCTAGCAACCTTGACAAAAATATTTCTTTTACCTCAAAACGATTCTTGATGGAACATTTGTTAGAGAGAGTTCTCGTTTTGTACACACATTTACGCCGCAGTTTCTCGATCGTTTCACATTAAAGATGCCTTGCTTTTCAGCATCCAATGTACGGTTTGTGAGCGCCGATGCGCAATTGAAACAAAAATGTCAAGAACTACGTGCTCGGGCACAAACTGCTGCCTATCGTCCACCGGCGGGAGGATTTCGTCCCTCCACTCAGATATCGTATGTACCCTTTCGCAGACGCTGTGCAGATGACTCGGCGGCGTATGATCAGAAGCAATTGAAACGCAATGAGAGAGAACGCAAGCGAAATCAGGGATGCAAAAGTGTTGTTCTACGTCCCCAGGATATGAGGCGGCTGAAGGAGCAAGGAAAAGTTATAACAATACCAGAAAGATTACAAAACATAGAGCAAAATGATGAGGAACATCGCCGACAATTGCAAATGGTGGAGGAAGCTCGTCAACGTTTCAAAAAAATTGACGAAGCGCGTCAGGCAGAGGCTGGCAGCGGCAAATCGAACCAGTTGGAAAGCGAAATTCTGGATGAGAAATTGTCGGTGTTGACTCGAGCTTTTTTGGCCAAACAAGAGCAAGAGGAGGAGGTTAAGCAAATCAATCGCATGATTTTGGATGCCAAATGCAAGGCAGTGCGAGAGGCACAAATCCAAGAGAAATATCTTCTTGCCAAGGCACTGAGAGAGGATGATGAACGCATGGCGAAAATGGTCAATGAAAGGGCAAAAAAGGCGCTCACTGCTGAGGATGAACGAGAACGTTTAGAGGTCGAGAAACGTGCAAAATACGCTCAGGAAATACGCCAGCAATTGAGTGAGAGGGAAAATCGTCGTTATCTGGAGGCCAAACGTGTCGCCGAGGAAGCCAAAGACATCCGCAAGGCGACCGAATTGCTTAAAGAGGAAGAGGAGAAACAACGTAATTTCATTCAAGTGCGCAAACAACGTTTTCGTGATGAACTTAAACGCATCCGCGAAATGTCGAATGTGTTTAAGCAAATGCTCTTGGAGCAAGAACGGCTGGCTGACCTTCGTGTGGTCGCCTATATGCGTGAGAAGCAGGAGAAGGAGCGCCAACTGAAAGAGATACGAAAGGTGGCCAAAAAGGAGTTCGAACGACGTCAACAACGCATCTATACGGTGGCCGCCGAAGCATTGGAAACACGACAGACCAGCGACGAGTTGAAATATCTCAAGGAACGTGATCGAGTCGAACGGGAATATAGGCAAAAGGAGAAACTGGCGGCCATTACCAAACGAGAGACGGAGCGAGATCTCCTGGCATCGAGGGCCCAACAGGCCCAAGAGATGAAAAACCGCTTGGCCCTCGAAATAGCCCATGCCGAGGAGGAGTTCAACAAGGTCATGGACCGCATGCGTGAGGAGGAGGAGAAACAGAAATGCATCGATCGTCAACGCGAAAGTCAACGCCGTCTCTATCAGCGTGATCTCAAGCAACAGATGACTGACAAAGAGGCCGAACGACGTCGCATCTCCGAAATTGAACAGACACGCGTCAAGCAATGGCTCGAGAATGAACAGCAACGCGATGCCAATATCAAGCAGGTGATTAGTTCGAAAATTGCCGCCATGCGTGAGAATTGTTTGCCCGAAAAGTATTTAAAGGAGGTGGAAAAGCAGCTCAAGAACATTCAAAGTAGCCGCAATCGCATACGCTAATAAAAAATAGTTAGCATTCAGTTTTTCTTTTCATCAATTACTCACATAGTTTTAGGCGCCTGTTTGTTGTGGTCAAGCGATCTTTCAATGACCATTAGCAGGTGCCAAAAGCTATGCAATGCAAGAGACACGTAAACTTTCTTATCATTTCACTTTGGCACAATTTAACGACAATTTTTTTTAACCCATGAGAATAAACAAATATACATATACACATACATGAATAAAAATGCATTAAGATTTCTTTATTTTGAGGGGGGAAGAGCACGAACTATTGAGAATATGATAGATCGATTCGGAATTAGTAGAGGTTGTTCGCATTTAAGTGAGATGGAGGTAAATCTAATCAAGTATTGAATTGTACGGGAAGACTACCAATCGAAAGCAATAAATGGCATAAATCAACTTTAATTTAGACAAAAAGCAAAGAGAAAGAAAAAAGGTTTCAATTCCCATAAACGTAGTAAAATTTAACCCCGCGGCCTAAAAGTATGCCATAAAATGTTTCATTGTACCCAAAAAGTAACTGCCGAAATGAAATCAAAGGCTCCCTCCCGATTACTCCATCCATCTCCTCCGCCTCCTGTCACAAGGCGATGCGACATTGTTGCGTGCCCCTCCAGGCACACATCACGCTAATTTCTAACTATGTGGGTGTTTAGCCTCTCCTCACACACACACACACAGACACACACGCACCACAAGCAATTACACGGAAAGACGAAAAACTACGCCTCACTATGTTTACCTCTCTCTCTCTCTCTCTCGCTTCACCGCCAAGACAATCCTACAAACAAACACAACAAAAAAAACGGAAAGGAAGGAATGAAAAGGAGAAAAAAAGTAGTAGCCAAGTTTGGCTACAATAAAATTTTATTATGCCACACACATACGCACACCCACACTCACATACACACACACACACTCACAAACAATGGGGCATAAGACGAAGATGAAGCTGTAGATGGAGCTGAAGATGCCTCTAACGTCAACGTCGACGTCGACGACGACTACGACGAACTCTTGTGCATGGTTCAATTATCGTATTTCATGATTCGTTAAATTTTCGCATACGCCAGAAAGAAAGAAAAAAAAAACCAAAATACGCAAGACATGCTCTATCCCCCCCTATCCCGCCCCCTCTCTTCAGCCACCCGCGCGCAGCAACAAACCCTGAGGCAAAGAAAAGCTAAAACTGAAAAACAGGTTTTCCCCTAGCAACCATTGTGATGTCTACCTACATAGAGATATTTTTGGGAAGACTGGGACAAACTGGGAGACTATAGATGGGATTCACATACATACATATATGTAGGTATATATCCCGCTCCGATTCTCACAACTGCCACCCCGCCCGTCCATCCGTCCATCCATCCATCCATCCATCCATCCTTTCGTCCGTCTGATGTCTTGCCGTGACTCGTTCCATCGGTTGCCATTCGCATGTGCCAGTAATAATTCCAATGACAATAAACGTTGTCGTATTTACAAGTACCAACACACACACACACACTTAGACATACTCCCACACACACACACACACACACACACACACACACTGGCATGAATTGATGAGAAAAGTTTTTGAGGAAATGTCAATAGAGAAGCAGCACAGGGAGACAAACTATGCTGTTTCCAATGCGTCGACTACAGTGGATATGAAAATTGCATAAATATGTTTACCTTTAATACATATTGGGTGATTATTAAAGACTTAAACGATGTCTACAAAGAAAATTAAAGATACATATGCATTATACAAACATCTTTAGCGAAACTGCATTCTCGAGCTTAACCATTGAGTCTGTAGTAACTTTATATGCATTCTCGCAATTATATTTCCCCATAAAATAAAATATGATGGGTTTTCAAAATTGATCTATGAATTCTCTCACCTTAGTGGCAGTCCTACGGCTATGAATTGGGAGAATTTTGTTCCGAGTCCAAAATATTTGATTTATGAAACATTTAAAGAAATTTGAAAAATAATTCTCAAATCAAACATTGTTGAAGGACTATTTTTAAGTTACAAAGCATGCAAAGTTCAGTACTTATTCAGCATTTGGCATACTTTAAGGGGCAAAATGGTCAAATAAATTTATAGTAAGTGCAAATTACTTAAATTTTTTGGAATTGCTTTTCTGTTGTTTAACTTTAGAAAAGTATTTGATATGGATTCCCAGCCTTCCCCATTTACTTACTGCTTAAGTAGGTCCAAATGCATTTTGATTAACTGTAGTTAGTTTTTTCTTTTCTATTTCATTGGATTTATCTTTACATGATTGAATCGTTTTACATGCAAGTCTGTTTTTTCCCCTTTTGTGTTTGTATTTTGCCACCCACGACCACTGTTTCCTATCTCCTGCTGTTTGGCATCTTTGGCATTTATAAATATCATGCACGGGCAAAAGGTAAAAAGGCAAATATATATATAGATATATAGATATTGTAATTGGAAAAAAGTCAAACGCAGCTGCTGCAGTGCATAGTGCATACTTAAGAGAAGCAGATGGAAAGGTGGCCCAGTCCCACCCAACCCACTTACATATGTCTATGCGGCAGGGATCTGTTCTCTCCCGCTGTGCCTTGCCCAGCACCACACCCAACTGCGCCCCCACCATTGCAGACCCCAAAAACTGAAACCCACTATCAAAATTTATCTGCAAGATTGCACACAATTGTTTTGTATTAGTAAAGTGATTTTTTCTTTTCCACTTTTCCTTTTCGTTTTCATTTTTTTTTTATTTTGTGTGCTTCAACTTTTTGTTGTTGCTGTTGACTGACGTTTGGTTCGGTCCTTCTATACTTGTGATTTTGTTCGATATGTGTGCTTAAAAATAAATTGCTCGGCTTTAGTTTTCCGTTTTATTTCTATGGCTTTTCTTTTGTAGTGTTTTGCGGTCGTCTTCATCGTTTCGAGAGTATTTTGTGCGCTTCACCAAACCACAATAGGTACATCATTGAAGATAGCTGGGGTATCTATGCATAGGTGGGTTGGTGGGTCGGTCGCTCGGTGGGTTAGTCGGATGGATGGATGGATGTTTGCCGTCTAAGAAACAGATATCTAGGTGAACTGTGTAATGTGTCTCAATTGTGCGCAAAAAAATAGATATTCAAAAACATCAATCGAATGCCTCATCCCTCTCAACCATGTGTGTGTGTGTGTGGGTAAGTCATCTGCAACTGGAGCATATTCAATTTCCATCTAAATGGAAAATCAATATACAAGTAAATTAGGAAATCGCTTGATTGAACTAGTTCTCCCTCCGTTTCTATCCCCCCAAGTAAGAGCCATGAAAATTTAGTATAAGCATTTAATTATTTAGTAGTAGCTCTGTCTCTTTCCAATCTCTCTTTCTGTTTGTGAAGGTCGACGGGAAATTGGCAATTGGAAATTGAGAAATTCAAGTGACAGATTGAACATTTTTTTTTAAAATAGCAAATTATTATATAAATAGAAAATTGACAGATCCCAAAAATGTACACAAAAAATTGAATTGAGCAAAATTTGCCAACGATGAGGACAAAAATTTAACTTGATTGGAAATCAATTAAATACATTTTTGCTTGGATAATTTATTGTTATATTTGGATAAGTGGGGGAGGAGAAAAGAATGGGGGCTTAGATGTCTCTCTCACTCTCTCTCTCTCTCTCTCTCTGTCTCTCTCTCTCTCTCTGTCTAACTAAACAATATAGATTAAAAATATGACAAAATCTGTTATAGAGATAATATAAAGTAGAAGGTTTCAATCTCACAGAAAGATTACCAGAATAACAAAAGAGTTCTTTGTCCAGGCAGCTTATTTCATCATTTAATCACATTGTTCCTTAGCCAAAACTAAATTGTATTTAACAGAAAGTCAATGTTTGATAATCAAACTGAATAATCTTAATCGTAATAAATATCAGTTGATGAAGAAAAGATAGCAACAAAGTGAAATCATTTAATCATCGAATACTCCGATTTCATGTGCAAATATCAAATATAATAGGCGACAAGTTATCAATCTGTAGACACATCTATTTCTATGCTATCGATCAAAATTTATGGTGATGATTTATAGAACGGCGACTTATACCGTTTGATAACATTTCTTAACAATTTCTACTGACTTTTTAAATGTGGCGCCAACAAAAAAGAACTAATATTACCTCGCATACCTTTGGTTCGTGTTCATTGCACGCTTTGTGTCTCTATCTTAGTTATTGGTAAACTTATCAGTTAAGTTAGGTGTGCTTGGTGATTAAATGAAAAAATACCCCGTCCACTTAAGGTTAATGTGGGTATGCTGATATATTAACTGAGACTGAGACTGAGACTAAGACTGAACCTGGCTGAGCCTTTTACTAACTTATTAAGACCAAATATGTCTCTTGAATTTGCTTTCAACTTTGATAAAGGGTAACGTCAGGTCGTTCATTTACTTTAACCACATACTTGAGTTAATTTCTTAGTTCTTTAATGTACATTTCATCAGTTTTTACGTTGTGGTTTCTTTTTTTTTTGTTTTGTTTTGTTTTGTTTATTATTATTGTGATATTGACTAAGAATCATTCGCGATTATGAAATATACAACGAAACGGGGTTTACTTTACTTGATTAGATACGGAGACACAACATCATATACGACGTTTAAATACACACAATTAACTGTGTTGGTTTGTGTGTTTTCTTGGCAAATGATATTATTATTATTATTATAGCCACAATTACAATTCGTACATAGAAAAGTATTTGTTTTATCGGCAAAAGAACATTGTCTTATCAATCTAAGATTCAACAGTTGTTACGGGCATTTTTTTGCCATGAGACTAGTTGGTTGCCTGATAAACGGCAATTGAGTTTTAGGAGCGCCAAGTAGGAGAGATTCCTAGAAAATCATTCAGAAACATTTCTCAAAAAACGGAATAACAACACATTAAACCTTCATAAATCATTTTGGCAATAAATAAATATTTATTCATTTAGATTAAACACATAGAAAAACAAATCTGTTGGTCAACTAAACATAATTAACATAAAATAAATAAAAGCTAATAATAAATTGAATTGAAATTTTTTTTGGTTTATAAATCTGAAGGCAAGTTCAATACAAATAGTAATAAATAATTAAAGGCGACATACAACTATTAAATTATGTTTTATTATTTATAATGTGCATTATCGGGAAGAGAGAAGGAGAGACTAAGTGAGAGAGACAGAGAGAGAGAGCAAAAACCAGCGGCTAGAGTTGCCAACTGATTGTCGCAGCTGATTGTGAGCTTGAGCTTGCAGCTTGAGCTTCAAATCGCTGTTCACGTTGGCGGTCTGCCCACTTCAAAAGCGGCAGCGACGTGACTGCGGCATTGTTTATAAACAAACAAGTTACAGCAACAGCAACAACTTGCAACAGCAACAACCATAAACCACCATAACCACTAGCCACAACAACACTAACAGTTCGTATAGCCACCGGGTTTTGATATAACCAGCAAAGACCCTCAACATTCACACACAATAATGTTCTCTCTCCTTTAAATATCAGTGAATGGCGGCAAAAGACAATGAAAAACCAGCAAATGATAAACAAAAATTCAATGAAAATTCGGATAACTAGCAAGTAATACCCTTTAATTTACATAGACAAAAAAGGTTTATTCATTTTGAATCCTTATTATACATAGTTAAACAGCAGAGAAATTATTATTCTAAAATAATTTATTTTAATATTTAATTTCAATTGATTTACTCTCCAAACAACAACAACAACAACAACAAAAGTTCCCGTTTAAATGTTTGTTTGTTTTTGTTTTTTTTTTATTAATGTGCATTTTTGTTTTTGTTGTTGCTTCTTTGTTTGTATTTGTAACTAATCAATAATGCAAGCGATAAGAAATCGTATTTTTCATTTTTGTTCTCAATCTCATAGAGATTTATGATATATAGACCAATTATATATATATATATTTTTATTTTCAAGATATATGCCAATAGTAAATTTTATTCACATCAATAAATATCAAAATATGCGTTTTAAAAACTCTAACAACTATAATTTATACAATTTCAATTATAAAAACTCCAAGTGGAAAATAAAAGGAATTATTGATTAATTTGCTTAACATTTTCTCTCGATGCACCTTGCTTACAGTGTGACTTTTTCAAACTGCTTTTGACCCACTGTGCCCACGCTATTTTAGTGCGAAGCGTTGCCATATGTGTTGAGTTGCATTTAGCATTCGTTGCACAATTTCTCGCCTCAGATTTCGTAAATCATTTTGGAAAAGGGCGGGGGTGTGACGGTGATCGGGTGATCCGATGATCGGCTGGTGGAGGGGTGGGGAGGGGAGGCAAATGGTGCATATCAGGTAGAAAGAGTGCGCCGCGCGCTTATCACATACATATTTTCTGTTTACTTCGATTTCTAAATGGAAAAATAGTCGAAATAGTCCGAGTAGCAGCCGGCACAATAATATTAGACGACGGAAGAGATAAGCCTCATCACCTGGCTCTGGCTCTGGCTCTGGCTTTGACTCTGGCGGTGCTCTGGTGGTGCTCCGGTGGTAGTTGTGGTTTTCTTGCTCTGTCAGCTTAGACCGGCAGCGTTGTGGTTGTAGTAGTAGCAGCAGGCGGTGTCGATGATCGCGATGTAGGCGGCTTATAGACATCATCATCATCATCGTCGTCATCAACAACTTCATGATGATCGTCAACGTCATTATCATTATCATCGATATCATTGATATTATTACCCAGTAGCGGCAATGGCAACGGCAACGGCGGCGATGGCGATGGCGTTGTCGTTGCTGATTGCAGAAAATGCACTTTAGTCGATGTACTGGAATTATTATTCTCGGCCAGCAATTGATGATGCAGATGGTGATGATGGTTATGATGATGGCAACCACCACGACCATTGGCACTGCTGCCAGACACCGAATATATCGCTCGTACACGCAACAGATCGCCCACATAGATGGCCGTGATCGAGGCATAGACAACGCCCAGGACGGCGCCGGCCAAGACATCGGACCAATGGTGCCAATAATCGGCCACACGGCTCAATGATACATACCATGCCGACATTAGCAATAGGAATTGTAAGATGTGACGTAACACTCTTGTACTGCCTCTGCCCTGCCAAGCACTGTGGACATAGAACGCCAACAGGCACATCGAATAGAAACTGAGACTACTGTGGGCACTGGGGAAACTAACATGTAATTCACGTATCTGTCTCGACGATATATTTCGATTACTGCAATAGAATTGCTCCACATATAGATCAGCATTCTGGGGATCGGCACAGCTACTGCCATCGTGCAGTCGTGGTTGGCATGCACTATAAAAGTGCGGACGTAGTCTACCCACCACATGCTTGGCCAATTCCGTTGTCAAGTACGTGGCTATGAAACCAAAACTGAATGTAGCCTGCGATCGCCAAAGATTCCTTATATACTGACGCATGCGAAAGTGCTTGCAAATGCGCATCACTTCCACAACACTGATGAAGAGCATGGGCATCAATAGCATCATTACCAACAGCATGGGCACAGTAATGGTGCACTCATGATACGGATAACGCAATGACATATCCGAGCAGAAGAATCCTCGTTTGAATGTACGCATGATGATTGATGATTGATCTTTCTTCTTCGCTTCTTGGGGTTATATCTCAGATTTCTTATTACTTCTTTCCTTTTGTTGGGGTCTTTTGGCACTTGGTTTATTTACCTATCCTTAACTGGTTTTCAATTCAAATTGTCATAGAAGTTCTTTGCTTACTTCGTTGTAATTTTTATGCACACTTTTTTGCATTCTTTGTTTGGCAAATTTTGTTTAAACAATTATTTTTTGGAATAGTATTTCATTATCTAAACATATTTTGTTTTTGTTTTTTTTTATTATTTTTGTGATTAATTATTTATAAACAGTTTCTTATCGCCAACTTAACGCACTATAACACAGTCAGATCTTTTGCTAGCGTTTGTTAAACATTTTTTTTGTAATTCTAGTATATAAAGTTAGAACAAATATAAAAAAAAGTGTCAATAATACTTTTTTGTTTTTTGTTTTTGTCGAATCACAATCACTCAGAGTTCTCTTTGGGTTAATCAAATTTGTATCGCTCATACGTTCATTCACTTTTTTGAAAACAGGAAAAAAAATCTTTTGCGCTTTTTATTTCTGTGGGTTTTTTTTGTGGGAGGGGGGGGGGCTGTCACAGAAATTGCGCATTTATCAAGGCGAATTTTTGCTTTCTAAAAGAGCCTTGCAGCCTAATGGAAGTGCTGCCCAGGTTTGTCCGGAACTAGGCACCACCACCACCACCAACCACCAACACGTGCAAGAAGAGAGTGGAGAGTTCCGTTTGGTTGTTGGTTCGTTTTTGTGGCGCGAAACAGAAATTAAATAAATTAACTTTATTGGCTAGACCAACTGTCAAGTTGTCTGTCTCCTTCAACCAAAAAATTGACTAAAAAAGCGGCGAGCGACGAGCGACGAACCAAGAGCAACCAACACACAAACGAACCGCTTTGGTCGCACTCTGTTCGATGTCTATGAGGCGATATGCGGCAACGTTAGCGTTTTGCTTTCAACGATCGCTTCCAAACTGCGCGGTAGCGACTTTAACCCAACAACGCGACGTCAACGACGACAGCAACAGAAACAGCGACAGCGACGACGACGACGACGACGACGACAACGGTCTCAAGTAGATGTATAGATGAAGACAAAACCCACCACATCGTGGGACAAAAGGTTTTTTTTTTGCGCTGTCTATATAGGTATATATATTTCGCATTGATATTGAATTACTTCTTATCAATTTAGCAGCAACAGCGGCAGCGGCAGCGGCAGCAACAGCGACAGAAAAGACACTCGTATTTTAGTGTTGCTTCTTCTTCTGCTTATTGTCAGATCGGCATACAGTGTATGCAAAAAGCATACGACGTCAAAGACGATGGTCGGCAAAGCTCATTGAGCCTCCATTGCTAATGAGGAAACAGTTTGAATTGTTTCAAGGTTTACTTTTGCTTAGTTTGTTTAGGCTTTTGTTTGCCTCCCCATCCCCCATATACTCGAATATATATACATATATAGACGACTCGGCAGTTGCGCATAATGAAAGAGTTGCATTTAGATGGAGATGAAGATGGAGGAGTGCCAATGCCTGTGCCTGGACTTGGAGAACTGCCGCCTATTGGAGTAGGTCATTGCAACGTGACTTAAGTTTGGTTTGCTATCGCCTGCACCACCACCACCACCAACTACACTCTCTTGGCACTTGGTCCGCTGCGTGCTTTTATGGCATTTTGTTGATGTAGGTCGTTGCTCGACTGGAGTGTGGAAATGAGTTGGAGGAGGGCGAGGAGGAGGAGGCCAGGCTCATGAGTAAGAGGCTGTGTGGTAATGGAGACGACGATGACGACGACGACGACAAATATTCCAGCACTCCGTTGGCAGCCTTGCAGTGCATAAACTGCAGCAAGTTTATGGCCACTTTGTATATTTACACTACGAATCGAAGGCTTCTTTATGTTGCAAATTTAGCAAACTGCTCAATTTACATAGGAATTGCTGGGTGTATATACATATGTATGTAGTGTAGTATGGTATAGTATGCAACTATTTTGCTGTTAATTTATGCTAATTTTAGTCAAGCAATGAAAGAAATTACTCTCAATTGGACAGAGAAGATAAATGTTTATTCAATGGCGTTCAAATAAGTCACGATTTTCATGATAAAGGATCATCAACTGAGACATGACTTGAAAATATTTATAAAGGATGAGGGCCAAGTCTGCGTGAGAGTTATTTTTAGTTGGTTCAATGTTTGGCATACTTTTCCATTGATGTTTGTCTTTGAGGTCTTTGAAAGACAGCCCATTGTAGTCCACCTACTAACCTATACTCAGTGTGTGTAAATCGATCCCACTAACCACATTGCACACACACACACACACATGAAATACGCCCCACTTGTTGCAAACAAGAGCGTTTTGCGTTTTGCATGTACCACTCTAACCGTGGTGTCAGTTATATCAATGAACAAGCGCAACCACAGAGACTCAAGTCAGCACGCGCCGCGACAAAAGGTTTCTGGTTGGCTTTTCTCTCTCTCTCTCTCGCAATATCTTCTCTGCTTTTAAGTGACATTAAAGTCAATTTATTATCGCCATAATTTGTTAAATACGCAAGTGATTATCATTTATAAGTTACATCAAGAGGAGGTGGAGAAAGAAGAGGCGGAGTCGTGTGCAAATAAACATATATGAAATGCTAAAATGCTGTCAGTTAAATAACATTTAAAACGATTCAGGAAGCTTTTTATTAATGCAACACCGAAATCAAATACCCTCCTCTGATCAATAAATCTAAAGACGACAACTCTCAGACGACGGTTAATGTCTTTCGAAAGTTTTGGCAACCCTTCAAAGCTACAAAGTGAAAAATATCAATAAGAAAGTTAATATATGATACAACTGTCCTGCCCATCTTTCGACTTTTCAAAATTTTGTTTATAGTTGTGTTTTTTGTTTTTATGGGCAAGTCGGCCAGGGCTTTTCGTTAACGTAGCATTGAAAACTAAGTTTTAAAACAGAAATGGGGCGGTCCTCGAAAGAACGAAGAAAGAAAGTGCTAGTAATGGAACCCAATTCGATACCTGGAAATGGCATCGATTACTTTATTTCGATACGTGTATCGTTTTGATCGATTGGTCTAATTCTTTAGATGTAAAATACGTCCATGGAGAAAGCATTGCTAGTGATGAACCGAGGTCAATAGTATCGATTTTTTGGCGATTTCGATGGATTTTTTACAAATTTTATTCACTTAACATGAACGTTTGCTTAAATTAAGCTGATATTTATTGAACATGAAATTCTTTTCAACTAAAATTCGAAAATACCTTCTGCAAGAGTATGTCTAATTTAATCAGATATGCTGACTTGGCAGATGTTCGTGCTTAAAATCCAAGAGCAACTTCCTGCTGAAACAAAAGATCTCTGCTTTTTTTGTTTTTTTGCTTTTAAATTTCATTGACAACATGCATATAGAAAATATAAATATCTTTATGGCGCCTAATCGCCCCTTTCAGTCATGCTCTCTCTCATAGGCGAGACAGCCTTTTTGACTGATAAGCGTAAAGGTGTAAAAATATTGCAATTATGATTGTTCAATGTGATAAGCAAAGTGTATCAGTGGCGGGTGAATGGCTACTGATCTGTCGCTGTCCCCCTCCCCCCTCCCAGTCGATGGTGTTGCACTTCACAGCGATAACGATAAC
The DNA here is from genome assembly GCA_018152135.1 of Drosophila paulistorum. Classification (NCBI taxonomy): domain Eukaryota; kingdom Metazoa; phylum Arthropoda; class Insecta; order Diptera; family Drosophilidae; genus Drosophila; species Drosophila paulistorum. Next base: position 20,326,853 of record JAECXG010000690.1, read on the forward strand.
GACTACGACGACTCCACACACAAACCCATCCTTCAATGAATCAACAAAATACCCAAAGGAAGAGAGGCAGAGAGTGAGAGAAAAGTTGCGTAAAGTGGCAAACTTGGCATTGGCATTCCATGCTAAAAAATGAGATACTATCTTGTTTTTGTTGTTGTGTACGCTGCAATAATTTAATTTGCAATTTAACGGCTTGTGTTTACATTTACATTTGCAAGGGACCGCTACTAATGTTTGTCACAAAGTTCACATTGATATCCAAAGGTACAGAGACCCCAGCAGCTACAGGTGCAAGCAGTCATCTATGAGGAATGTCCGACACGAGCGATCTAAAACGGGCAACTAGTTGACAACAAAGGAAGTAAATATTTTATTCGATTTAATGATAAGTGATAAGCAAAGATATCAAACGAATGAAGAGTGAATAATCGCAATTGACTTTTATTGATTGTTTCAATTTGGCAAATATAAATATGTGTCATAGCAAAAAGTGAAAAGAAAAGTTCCCAGATGCATTTTTATGTAATTATGATTCTGAAATTTGACACAGAAAATTTTGCATTTGTCTTGTTTGCATTTTTGCGTCTTTGGTTTCAATTGTTGACTTGAAAATTGACTTCCGGTAGGTAGTATGAATGTTTCCAGGAATTACTTTGATTTCAAACTGAAGAAAGGCCTTTTCTGTTTGTGCATTAAGCAAAGGTTTCAAATGGCATTTCTACTAAAGTCTGTCAAGTCAATAAACCAAATGGAATAAAAAAATACCAGAAATTGTCAATTTACGATTATTGCAAGTTTTATGTAAAAGTTTGGAGGTTTTATGGAGATTATCTTTACGACTTTAAACGTATCAAGTGAACCTTTGGGAAAAATCCAAACTTTTTAAGAAAACTATAGAAACTTTATTATTATTTTGCCATACTGAAATAAAAGACGATGGAATTGACAATTATCCCTTTCTTTATATACTAAAATCCAGGCTAATTAACAATTTTCTGAAGAATTTAATCTAATGTTCCGTTTTTCTCTATTAACAATTTAAGTCTTTGCCACAATTTTTGGTTTCAAGGACTATCACAACAATTGACGAGAAATCAAACTGAATTGATTTTAATTTCATGCACGTGCAATGCACTCGAATTTGAAAAAATCAGACCAAACAAGAACAAAAAATTGTTCAGTCAATTAAATAAATTGCAAATTGTTAAATCTTTATATAAAATTGCAAAAATTGTTACAATTTTGTAGTTAATTTTTGTGTTTTTTTTTTTGCATGGTCAGACTATAACGAAAATACGTTTAAATAATAAACAATATGCTAATAATAATTCCTCTTCTTATTAGCACCCTGCAAACTCAATTTCCATTAACATAATGACTAAATTATCATACAAATATTGGAAATAAAAACCCAAAGCGAAAAATGCCAACTCACTCTCAAGAAGTAACAAAATTTTAACTAATTTAGCGTCGACTTTGATAATACCCTTCGATCCAATTTCTCTTTTGCTTAGTCAACGATTAGGACATAAAAAAACTTGATCTGTCCATGTAAAGTGACCACATAACACGAGGGACACGGAAATGTTTTTTACCTGTACTTTGACGACCTAAATTTAACCCCTTTGGAAAATCAATGAGTTGAGTGAGAGAGAAAGGGAGAGAGAGAGAGAGAGAGAGAAAGGGTATAAAAACTGAATATTCGCTAATTTTACAAGTTAACGAGCCAAAGCAGTCGTTGTCGTTTCAATTAGCAAAACCATAAAAAAGTAAATAGCTGAAAGTCAAACCTGTTTCTGCCCTCTGAAGCTCAGAATTCAGCCAAGAGAAAGAAAAAGAAATGAATGAAGGGGCAAGCTTTTGAGCTTTTCGCATGTAAACGACGCCCTATTCAGGCGTCACAACATTCCATTACAGGCTGTTAATTACAGCAATAATCCAGAGGCATGACAAGAGCCAGGAGGGGTGGCAACAATTCCGCTGACGTCATTAATGTCAACAGGTGCTCGCTCGATGGGGATTCTCTGTATTCATCCTTCCATCCACCCATCATCAATTGGGTCAATTCTCTTCGAAATGGCAAATAATAAATCATATAGAGATGAATCACACACTGAGAGAAAATCCCCCACACCATCATCGCCACCACAAACAGAGCAATTAGCTTAACACTTGACTGGTCATCTTTTACATTTCTTTCCTTTGGTCCACACACACACACACACACACACGCACATACATACGTTTGCCTAGGTGCAGTTGCTGTGTTGTATTGTGGTATTCGGTTCCACTTCCATAACCAAAAGAAAGACTCATAAAAATTATGCACACGCATCCCATGAGAGAAATAAAAAGTAAAATGAAGTTTCGAGTAGCCCACACGAAAAACAAAAAGAAGTAGCAGCAAACCAACAACAGAAAGTAAGGCGAGAACCTAAAAACAAGTTTACAAACAGTGTATAAATATATATGAATATATCTCTTCGCGTTTGGGGTTTCTGTTTATCTGCATCTTGTGGGCCTTTTGCTAAATATTTTCTCTTGGTTTATGAGCAATAAGCGAAACCAGTTTCCCAATGTATAAACATCAGAATAAGTTGGTGGCAAAGTGGGTGGGAAGGGTTCAACCAAGTGCTGCTGAAGGAGCAACGAGGATGAGGAGGAGGAGGAAGAGAAGGAGTATTCCTCTGATAACTTGGTCTGTTTTTTAAACCACACACATACACACGCACACACTCATGGAATTGTTTTACGCTTTATCATATTGCGAATTTTGTCGGATTTTATTTTGGAAACATGAGCGGAGGTGGACCTTGTGCTAGTGTATGCACTTTTGGTAAGTACACTGAAAGAAATTTAATCTTAATGTAAACAAAGCAAAATAGTTGAACAATTTAAGCGGAACTCTAAACAGATCTATAATCTTTAAATATCAATTCAGTTGACTTTATTTCTGATTTGTTAAAGGTAAACAGACTTATTAACGTGGGAAACCTAAATCTTCTACTTGCCAGATCCTGCATCCTGCTTTTGACTTATCATTAGCTTCTTAATACATTATGCTTAGGATTAGTGCAGTTTCTTTAAATAAATAGTCTATATCTAAGTAACAGACAAAGCTTTTCGATAGTTTTTCCCATTTTTATAATCTCGTTTTATTAGAATAATTTTATCCTCTCATCGTTTGTTTATGAATTCAATCAATATTTTAATAACTTTTCAGTTTACTCAATTGCCTTTGCGACATTTAAAGACGATGGGAAGAAAAATTTGTTTTGTCGATGGGCTATTAAGGTAAGAGCGTGAAAAAACAAAAAAACAGCGAAACATTTAAAGTTAACTCAAGCCTTTAATATGGAGATCTTAGGGGAATTCGATTCTTGGCTTTGACTCTCTACGAGTTTATTTATAACCAACTGGCTTATACGCGTCATTGCCATTTTTTGTTCGAGTGTAGCTGGCGAAAAAATATTCATTTGTAATTAATAATAAAAATGAGCAGTAAATAAACAAGACACACACACATCCACATACATAGACGTTACTACAGCAACAACGAAACAGAAAATAATAATAACAGCTGATGATGATGGGGCCCAACCGACTGGGGGTGGGCATGGGAATTACTCTAACTGACAGACCGCAAAATGTCTGAGTGAGTGAGCAATGCCTAGAGCTCCAACTAGGCCCCACAAAGAGTAAGAGGGAAAGAGAGTCTTATGTCTAGTTATAAGCGAACGAATGCTAGTGAGAGTGAGTAAGATACGAAAAGCGAGACAGAGAGAGAGAGTAAGTGAGTGAGTGACGTCCAAAACGCACACAGAAATCACGGCCAGAGCCAGAGAAGCAGATACAAAACAGAGAAGAAAAAAAAAAGATATTCATGCCTCATCGTTTGATTCAGTTAAGCGCGGTTTGGCATTCGGTTGAGACGTTATTTGTTCCCCCGAAATTCTTTTAATAAGTTTCATTTATTTTTTTGTTGGTTGGTTTTTGTTAGTGAAATCTTTTGGCATCTTCTGGCCATGTCCAAGTACACGAAATTGGCACGCGGGATTTGCGATCTATTGATCTGGGCTGCTCTTTCGGTGGCCAGTCTGCTCCTGCATAAATATGTGCGTCCCTTTAAACGTGGATTCTTCTGCGGCGATGAATCACTGGCATATCCCCTGAAAGAGGGCACCATAGGCATGACCATGCTGATTGGCATCACTCTGGGAGTTCCCACCATTGTGATCATTGTGGTTGAGTTGTTTAAGCAATTGCCCGGCTCGGGAGTAAGAGATGGCAAGTCAAGAGATTTGACAGGAGGAGCAGGTGGTGGCAATGGCAAAGGAGGATGCCGCCTGGTCTATCGTTTGGGGCAACTGTATAAGCAGGCAGGATGTTACCTCTTCGGCTTGGCCATGCTGACATTCACCACCATACTATCCAAGTTGTGCATAGGACGTCTACGTCCACATTTCTTTGAGGTCTGTCAGCCTATGATGCCCGATGGCAGCAATTGCCACGATCCACAGAATCACGGACGATATATCGATAGCTATAGCTGCAGTAATGCCAACGTTACAGACTTCCAGTATCAGCAATTGAATCAATCTTTCCCCAGCGGACATGCCAGCATGATAATGTATGCCATGCTCTATTTGGCCATCTATTTGCAGGCTGCTTTGAGCACCAGAGTATCGAAGCTATTGAAACATCTATTGCAATTCCTATTCGTCATGTTTGGCTGGTATGTGGCATTGTCACGCATTACGGACTATTGGCATCACTGGAGTGATGTTCTGGCTGGAGTCGTCTTGGGTGTACTCTTTGCCTGGCTAACTAGTGTCTATGTGGCCGATTTGTTTGCCTTCAAACGTTGGTCTCGCGGCGGCTACAATAACAACAATGGCAATACTCTAAAGAAACCTCAAGTTTCTCCAAAGAATTCAACGAAATCGCAATCGAATGGTGCCACATCATCATCGTCGGCGGCGGCAGCGGCGGCTGCGACTGGGGCTCCAACCTTGCCAGCCTATACATTCGGCACTTTACCCTATCTTACTGCTCATCCTCATGCAGCTCAGGCACAATATGCTCAAACCTATCACAATTACGGCTATGTACCCTGATCTCTGAACAGAGTCTCCCCCTCCCCCCCATTTAGTAGTTAGTAAAATCTCCTAAAGACTTGCACTTGCAAACAAAATATTATGTTTCTTCTGTTGTGTTTTTTTTTTTAAACCAATATACTATATTTAATACTACCTACTGTATTTTAGCGAAATAAAATTTTGATTAAATTTAAATTCCAAAATTGTTGTTTAAAAAGCCATTCGAACAGCTCCATTGAAATGAAGTTAGAAAGTGTCAAAAAAAAAAGGTGAATGCGCCACACGAAGAAGCGAAAGGCCAACTTCAAACATAAATTTATGCTTTAAACTTGTCATTTTATTAATATTATGCGAGATGCCAGCTATTATTGCTGGAAATCAGTAAGATTCGATTGGTGGGGGGGAAAGCAGAAACTACTTACGAATTAATAAACCAGATTCCCATAAAGACAAGCTTCAAATGTTTGTACATACCTGAAAAGAGAAAGAGATAAATAGGAAATTAAATGAGGAAGAAAGATTCATACGCCCTGTGGGCCGAAGACTTACAAAATTGGCCAAGGTCTAATTATATATGCCTGCATATTTTGCAATTGGCTTATAATTTTCAACTATTAACTATTAGTTTGCTTCCTTAAAATGAGTCAGCAGCATGCAACTTGAAATCATCTTCCATTACTTTTTTAAAAACTCATCCTAAGCGTCATTAGAGGGAAATATCCCATGACTTGTAACTTATAATAGAGTAATACTTATAAAGGAGATATGGAGGAGATAAGGAGGATAATACTTATGTAAGGAGACGTTATCGACCAAGTATATATATTCTTGATCAGGGTGGGAGAATAAGTCGATATAAGGCAAAAACTGGGAAAAACTATCTTCAATTTTCTTTAGCTAAATGCATTATTATTACATACATATAATAATAAAACTTTATTGGACTTAGTATGATATCATTGAAGCAAGTCTCATTTGGATTTTAGATACAAATTTCGCCTTATTTATTTTAGAGACTTTCATTCCTTTTGAAATATTACAAAACCTTAACCCCAAGTTCTTTGGCCCCATTAAAATGCGAAAATCAAAAATTTTAATACGAATTGTATAGAAAAATACTCAGTTATAAAACAATTTCAATAGATTGCAAACATTTACAGTTACTTTTGCTTTTGTTTTGATTTTTTGAGTCGGGTATGCTTAGTATTTATATATATACATATATAAACCACCTAGATTTTGGGACCCACACGCATAGTTGGGATGCTGCTGGTGCTGCCTGCTTTTCGGTTTCAGATACGTTTAGAAATTTTTGTGTGTTTTGAATAAATTAAAGTGCAAAATTAGCATACTTAAGCAATCGATGAGAATCAAAATGAAGAAGAAGATGATGATGATAGAAATAAAACAGAGGGGAAACTTGTTTTCATCACATCAAGGCTAGGTGGGCTGCTAGTAGGTACAAACGATGCGGACCTCGAAAAGCCCTTCTCATTATCAGTCTCAAAATGTGCGGCAATCCGAACACTCGTCTTCTCTCGCGTCTGATCATTGACTTTCTGCTACTGCTGGGAGTCTATTGTGTGGCATTGGTGGTATTGCCACAGCACTTGAACACTGTTCAACGTGGTTTCCATTGCAACGATGCGAGCCTACATTATCCATATCGTCAGCCCTGGCTGACTAAGATGCACTTGACCATAGCAGTGATTGCTTTGCCGGCAGCTTTCATATTGGTTGTGGAAATGCTGAGAGCGGCATTTGTCCCCCCCTCAAAGGAATTGAAGCAGCGTTTCGTTTTCATTGGCGCCAGAATACCAAGTTTCATAAGTGAATGCTATAAGATAATTGGCGTTTATCTATTTGGTTTGGGTCTGGCATTGTTGGCCATTCGCCTGACTAAACACACAACAGGACGACTGAGACCATACTTTTTTGATGTCTGCCAACCGACATGGGGTGAGGATAACGCTGAGAGTTGTGCCAGTAGCTTGGGACCAAGCAACTATTCCTCCACATTTATCGATCATTTCAACTGCACGGAGTTCTCCGCTTCGTTGGAATTACTTGCGATCGTTCGTCATTCGTTTCCCAGTGGCTTTAGCACCACTACCGCCTATGCCATGGTCTTTTTGATCTATTATGCCCAGGCGAGATTATTTTCGCCTTGGCTAAAGTTGCTACGTTCCACACTGCAATTGGCCTGCGGTGGTTTAGCTTTGCTGGCCTCGTATGAACGGATTTCCACCTATCAGAATCATCTGTCCGACGTAATTGCTGGAGCCGTTCTGGGTTACGTTTTGGCGGCATTTATGACCATATTTGTGGCACATCTGTTTCGTGAGGTGCGTGTAAAGCGACGCCAATGGCCAAGGAATGAACAGATCTACGGCTATGCTGGCTATTATAATAGAGCCACCTATGGCTATTGATATTAAGAGACTTACACTTAGAGTTTATGTACATATATAGTGAAATTAATGAAATTATCTTATTTAAATTATGGAAAATATTTCGTGGCTATTTATTATTTATTATCCTAATTCGAAACTAAACTGATGAACTTATGATCTTTTACAAACCGTTTTCGAATCCTATTTTTGATTAAAATACAATTTTCGAACTTTATAATTGACTCCCGTGAAAATAAATGAGCGAAAATGATATCCTAGTCTCAATTTTGACTCCTCTTATAGGCGATTTTGTATTGTTACCAAATTTTGAACATATACAAATGTAATTTTTGAGTCCTCTTTCAATCAATTATGAATATAATGATTTGTCAATCAACAATAGAACTCAAAAGAAACTCAACTATGTCATTTCTGATGAAACAATATTTTTGATGCTGGAAGTTCTTAAGTTTACGGCTTTAAAACTGAATTTCTATAAGGTTTTTTCTAAGAGAACCCACAAATTCCTTCGTTATATCTATTAAGGTGGGTACTTAACCCTCACAGGACTAGTTTTGCATATAGGCAACATTTTGTGAACACTTTGTGGATTCATTTCAATTAATTTTTTTCAAGAGACCTAAAGGTTTGTTATTTCTAAGCTTCAATGTATTGCTAAGCTTGATATATTTGAATGTAAGGGCACTTTGTTTTCCTTTTTTATTTCATTTCCATTTGAACTTGCCACTCAGAAAAGTAGGCAATATTTTTGGTTTAAACTCATTTCTCATTTCTCTCTCAGAAAACTATATTATAGAATTCATAGTTCTATATTTGTTTTAGCATTTCGTCCAACAATTTTAGATGCTAATTATTATTACAATCTATAAGACATTGTAAATCAATTTCGTAGATTTGTTGTCTATTTAAAATTCTTAATTAAAGTAAATGCAGTTTTTCCACATTCAACTGAAACGAATGGATGTTTTTGATAAAACTAAGTAAGAGTTTTTTTAGCTCAGCGATTCAACGATTTTATTGTGGAAACTTTGACTAAGAAAACCTGTTAATCATTTAGTCATGTTTCGAACCCAAAAAACCTGCGATCAATTCTGCTTAGCTTACGATCCACACAACAAGTGATAGCTGAATGAAAACTGCCCACAACTGGCTGACCACAGTCCACACAAAACACAACGTGTGTGCTTATTGATCGATTCTCCCCTCTCTTTTGTTTCTCTCCTTCTCTCTGACTCTTTCTTTTTCTCACTCTCTTTATCTACATATATGTCAGACTAGTTGTTGGTTGGTTAATGATCGAGCTCAGCCGACCGTGAGAGCTGCTGCTGCCACTGCTGCTGCTTTTGTTGCTTATTTGTTTTATGCTTCTTCAGTTGCTATTGTCAAGCGGCGCTTAAAAGTTAACCCAACGCTGCATAATAAACGCTCGGATAATAAAAAAAAATGAAGTCACGAAAAGTTGTTAAACAATTTCGGTTTGTTTTTGTTTTTGTTTTCAGTGTGTCTGTGAAATATTTCCCAGTGTGATTTAACATAAAGCAACATGAAACATGAGCAAATTTATTGATTGCATTAGATTTGTAAAATGCTAAAAATAACATTAAAAACAAAAAAAAAAACAAAAACAAAAAGGGAAATACTAGAACATAAAGTGCAAAGTGCATTTTAAAATGCCAACGGTTAATTGGATGAAAAGTAAGCGCCAGTTGCATATGAGACATTTATAGATACATATACATATGTACATATGTATGTAAAAGGCAAAAGATACACTCACACAGAGTGAAAGAAGAGGCGAGCAAGTTGTTGGGGAGCTCGAGTATAGGGGGGAGGGAACTTGCCGCCTTAATTCAATCAAATGTCGCTTATTCATTCAATTAAAGGTCGCGCCATTTGACGTCGCCTTCACCCGCCAGCAAACCAAACCAAAGCCCCCCCTACCTATCCAATGACCACTACTGCCCACGATCCCCAATCCCCCAAAACAAGCCAATATGAATACGAGAAGTTCATAGTTTGGAATAATTGACAGTTAAAGTTAGTTGTGTGTGTGTGTGTGCGTGTGTGTGTGTGTTTTTTTCTGTCTTTTTCTTTCTTTCATTGTGTACCCTGTATCTAAAATGTGAGGCCTGCAGCAGGGTATATCAGGAAGGGCGCTAGCAACGAGAGACAACAAGGCATGATTCATCTCTAGATTCATCAATTTGTGGATTGATCAGCAATTATTTCGTACGATTCGGACATGTCAATGCTTAGTAGTATTCATAGAAGTCTCTATGGATCATATGATCTTAGTTATCATCGTTTCGAGTTGCTAGGTATTCTATAGTCGTTGCCTTAACACAGTCAATTGGCATTCTTGTTGTGTTTAGTTTAGGGAGTTCAGTGGAAACTCCCCTTCTTAAATGTCGCCAGAGATCATCATCATCATCATCATTTGAATTACAATGCAGGCCATTCTTGAGTTGCACTTTTTTTGTGTTCAAAGTTGCATTATGCGTTTTTTTCCTTCTTCTTCTTGTTCCGACTCGACTCGATAATGCGAAATCTTATTAAATGCGTGCATTGACGCGCCTATTTTATGCATCACTGCCCTAGTATAATAGGCGAGTATTCTACGCGATTGGAATTAATAATTATAATTATAATGATGATGATGATGCGGACGATGATGATGATGACTGTGGAGAGAAGAGAGTGCCGAAGTGCAGAAGATTTTGAGTGACTCACTATCCACAGTTGTTGACCCAGCAAATTGCCGGTTGGTCTGTCGGTCAGTTATCAGCAGGTTCATAAATAGCAACAAAAGCTAGTGAAAAGAACAACAACAATTCGGTCATAAAGTCTACACCTAAACTCTTATTCAAACATGAACAAGCCTCAAAAAATACGCTTAACTGCAATGAATGTGCATAAAATTGTTCCCAAAACAACAAAGAGACCCCTTAAAAATTTTTACTTATTTTTATTTTTTGCTAGATATATGTATGTGTGTGTGTATTATATACAATATATTATCTAGCACACTTTCCAATTTATCTTATCAAACTGATCTTGAGGTGGTTTTCATGTTTCCCATACACTGTACGAAATGAAAAGTTATTAAAAACTAGAAATCTATCTATAAATAAAGTGCAAACGACTGTTTTATGTCTTTGAATCATATGAACTCTTTATAAAGTATTAAAAAACATAATAATATTAATCAAACATTGAAACGACGTTAACCACATCGCATTAACTTAAAGAAACTTTAATGTTAACTTTAGAAAAAAGACTTTGGGCAAATCGACACAGAAGAACCTATAAAATTCCATCACAGTAAACATCTATAAACTTATAACTTTATTAAGTTCTATATTTTATAAGTCATTTTTAAATCAGTCAGAGCAATCATAACAATCTTGAAAATGCGTTAATGTAGATGAACATTTTGTGGAATTGAAAATGTCTAAACTAACAACTATTTTCAATCCATGAAATTCGAGACTTTTAAACTTTGCCTTACAAACCAAACCAAATGCTAGCTCTCTACATAGATTTGGGAAACATTTTGACTAGAGCTTGGCTTTTATGAGAGATTTTCATATGATGATATAACTTTTTAATTAAGCTTACTCGAATCTTAAATTTCACATAATTTACGGTTTACTTTGATTTTAGTTGATTGGGATTTCTATTGAGTTTTGCCCTCAAATCGTTGGCATATCAATTCGAAAGCTTTACTAATGAAAAGTTATGATCTTTTGATATTTATCATGAACGGGAACAACATTTTTGTTTAGCTTTTTCTAAATGCATTTTTCTCAATTTTCTTTTACAGTGTCTAAACAAACATACACAACAACAAATTGGCCTCTTGTCTAATCTAGACAAATGCAGAATACAACAAATAAATAATGTCAAGTCTTCAACTAACTACAATAAAATTGCTTTGACGCAAAAATTAAGAAAAGCCTACTAAGAAAACAGAGAGAGAGAGAGATAGAGAGAAGGAGAGTGAGAGAAAAGGGCAAAAAGTTGAAGAGAGATAGAAACACACAAAAGAGCAACTAAAAACAATATCGCCCATCGTCAAATGAGCGTTAATTTAAAAGAACGTTACCCAAACGAAGCCAGTTCAGTCAGTTACTGACAACGAACTCGAACACAACGAAAAACGAACCGAAAACAAACTTAATTACATTAAAAAACATAAAAATAATTTTCTTCAATTATTGTTTCGTTCCTCTCTCTTTTTGAATATTAACTAATTAACTGAAAATGCGAGACGCAGTGGTAAATGAAGATCATCACCAACAACAACAACAACAACATCATGAAAGCCAACAGCATAGAGATGGAGTCGGAGGAGGAGGGACAATACACACCGAATTGCCGGTAATTAGAGAGCGGTCCGCCGAACGGCAACTGGTGCAACGTTTAACCATTGAGCTACTCATCATTGTGATCCTAACCATACCCCTCTGCATCTATGAATTTGCAGTGGAGCCAGCACGTCGTGGCTTCTTTTGTGACGATGAGAGCATAAGATATCCCTTTCGGGATAATACAGTGACGCCGGTTATGCTGGGTCTATTAGTGGGTCTATTGCCGTTTCTTATCATACTCGTCGTGGAATATGTCCGGTATATGCGAGCCGGTGAATTGTCAGCCACAGTGCAATTTCTCAACTGGCGTGTATCCACTTGGTATGTGGAATTGGGCAAACATTCCATATACTTCATATTCGGCACAATTCTAACATTCGATGCCACCGAAGTGGGTAAATACACCATAGGCCGTTTGAGGCCACATTTCATGGCGGTTTGTCAGCCACAGCTGTCGGATGGCAGTCAGTGTTCGGATCTGATCAATCTGCATCGCTATGTGGAGAACTATGAATGTGCCGGCGAGGGATACACCGTTATGGATGTAAGGCAATCGCGTCTCAGTTTCCCCAGCGGACACTCCAGCATGGCCTTCTATGCCATGGTCTATATGGCATTGTATCTGCAAAAGAAACTCAATTGGCGTACCTCGAAATTGAGTCGCCATTTTGCTCAGTTCGTGTTGATAATGTTGGCCTGGTATACGGCCTTAACCAGAGTCATGGACAATTGGCATCATTGGTCGGATGTATTGGCCGGTTCGCTAATTGGCGTTGTCGGTGCCCTGATCACGGCGCATTATATAGCCAAACTATTCAAATCATCATACCAGGATGTTCTATTGGGCACTGCTGGAGGATGCCTGAGAAGGGAGAATACATCGGCCACATTGCAAGAGGAAGTGTGTGCCAGTACCCCGCCGCCATATTGTGTCAATGGCAGTTATTCCAATGATGATCAGTATTGTACGAAAGTTTAAGTGACTTGAACGAGAACGAAATAAAGTGCAAAAGAACATTCCAAAGCAAAGATGGAACAATGATTAATGTTCTCTAGAGAAATAAAAGAATAATTATAATAATAATGATGAACGAACATAAATGTTTGTTTTTTGTGTGTTTAGTGTTTAATAATTTGAATTTACTTATAGTTTAAAGTCTGCTGTCTCGCGAGAGATCTCATCAGAGGCAGAGTGAACTAATTTATGATCGATTTCCCCCCCACCCCGCCCCATTCCTCTCATTCATTTGTGTATATTTTTTCATTATTTACGTTTTTCTGTTTTTTTTTTTTTGTCCCAAGCCATGTATTATTATTTCATGTATGTAAAAGAGTCAAAAATAACAACAACAACAAGCAAAACAAATAAAACTCATCTACTACGAATAAAAATTCAAAGGTAATTAAACATGAACCCATTTTGTTGTTTTTCCTGTGTATATCGACAAAATGTTAATAACTTTCGTTGTTTCCCTCTCAATGTCATTTTCGGTATCGAAAGTGTTTTAATTGTTCAACAATTTTTGTATTCAACATTAATTTAAACATTTTTTCTTTTTTTGGCCATGGTAAGAGAGTTATGTGGTAGTAGGTAAAAAGCCGTCCGTTGACTCATCCAGTCATTTCTGTTGGGGGGATAAGCTTACCTTTTGTTTGTTTTTGTTTTTGTGCTGAGTCAGCCAGACACAGCATATGAAGAAGAATTTGGTTTCGAAAAGTTGTTGATGTCGAATGGATTAGCGTGTGAACAATGAACAATTTTTGCTCTTTTAATCTATTTCCTGGAATTACTTTCATTAGAAACGTTATTCAAATCAAAAATAGAATGAATCTTGACTTGAACTTTTAACCCGAAAACGTGAGATGAACCCGAGAGTAAAAGAGAAAGAGTGAGACAGAGAGAGAGAGAGAGAGAGAGAGAGAGACAGAGAGAGAGAGAAAGAGCGATGGGAGAGGAGGTCAAGGAGTGAGCTTTAGGCAAAGCTCTCAATATTCACAACTCATATTCATAATATTTGCAACTACGTCAGCTTGAATAATTGGGTAAACAAAATTCGCGTGTTGCTTAAATACCCTACATACGATGGGTATATTAAATTGAACCGACAAGTTGAAGGCAGAGTAGAGTCTATTCGACTAGACTTTCCATAGAGTTGTGAACTATATAAGGGATATATTTATAGCATTAAGGTCCTAAGAATACATGAATAAAGTTTGAGAAGGGAGAAGGCAGAAGTCGACCACTTTTGACTAAAGTTTTTGTTCAAACCTTGGTAACGTATATCCAACGTTTATTTAAGATCTTAATAATATTTTCTAGATACATGATATGAATTTAATCAATTGATTTTTGAGTAAAGGGTATTTCAAAGTCGTGTTAATTGCCAAGTGCTTTTAACGTGTTTGTATTTGTGTACAAATTCAGGGCCAGCCAATTCCGTAAGTAGAATCCCCAATGTGTAGCACGTGCCATGGCAACAAGTGACTCTCGGGCTTATCAGTAAGACAAATATAGCAAAAAAAAAAATAAATAAATAAATATATATTCCAATATTCGAAACATGTGCAGAATAATACTTTGTTATTGAAGTTGGTTGACACACAAATCAACAGGAAATTAATATATGCATACATACATATATACATACTTATATATCTATTATGTCTTGCTTTATTTCTCAACTAAGCTTAGCTAATGTATGCCCCATTCAATTTAAATCTAACAACAACAGCAATAGAAAGAGCAACAACAAAAGCAGTTTTATTTATTACTTAATAATATAACACACACACACACACATCAAAAAGGAAAGAAAAAAAATTAAGCTCGAGTTGTGATTGCTAGAACCGAATGGGAATTGACTTTAGACTTGGGGCTAGTCGATTCAGTGACGGACGATACGTTGAATTGGTCGGTAGTAGCAAAACGAACAAAAAATACAACAAAATGAGATATATTCAACAGCTGCAAGGTTCTGCAGTTCGCCTATTTGTGGACATAATCCTATTGGGCATATTACTAACATTTGCAGAGAACTTTAAAAAAGTCTGGTGGCCCACAACGCAGCGGGGCTTCTTTTGCAACGATGAGAGCCTAATGTATCCCTATCATGAGGACACTGTGAGTCCCACACTATTACACTGGTTGGGTCTCTATGGACCACTCATTGTGTTGGTATTAATCGAAGTCTATTTAATGAACTGGCAACGTGCAAGCTCACAATGGCAGGAATATTTCAATCTGTATAATACATTGCGCTGGTTTCTCTATGGTTATGCATCCAGTGATATTATCAAGAATGTGGCCAAGCAAACCATTGGCCGTTTGAGGCCACATTTCTTTGCGGTTTGCGCGCCATTGCTGGTGTTAGAGGGTGGAACCTGCTTGGATGAGGCCACGGATAGAGGAATCTATCACTCTTCGTATACGTGTCAGCCGGAAATCGCAGGAGCTACACCACACATGCTTAAGGATATTCATGTCTCATTTCCTAGTGGCCATTCTATGACGTCCTTTTATGGTTTAGTTTTTTTGGCTCTGCATCTGCAACATCGTCGCTGGCCATTGAGAGGGAGCCTCTTGAGTCCCGTATTGCAATTGCTGTGCTTGTGTATCTCCTCGTTTGTGGCACTGAGTCGTGTCATGGATTACAAACACCATGTGTCGGATGTTGTGGCCGGTTCACTGTTGGGCGCCAGTGCTGCGTTTGTGGTTAGCCATGCGGCCAAACTGGAAGAGCAGATTCAACTCAAGGCGGGAGGGCCGTCTAAACAATGGCATGGCAAAGGGCAGGAACCAGAGCAATCACCAACAGTGGCGGCAGTGGCTGAAGTATCCGGCGTTGGGGAAAAACACGAACAGCTGCCCTCTCATGATTTAAGTCTAGTGACTTGCTGTAGCGCTAATTAGTTGCAGCTGATTTGCCTCAAATAATGTTTTATTTTTTTTTTTTGCACATGTTTTGCTTACGCAGCAAAAAACAAAAAAAAAACAAAAACAACGAAAACAAAAACCAGCTTCTGCTTATGATCATTATCAAACAAATTGATCAGTATAATCGATCTGATTTCTAGAAATTTCAAGTTTTAACCAACAACAAACGATCGATAAGCTTTTGAAACATATATCTCTCTCCATCTCTCGCTCTCTTTAGTATTTAGTTAATAAAAAATACATTTTTAGAATTAATTCTCTTCTCTTTTTTTTGTTAAATTATGTAAAATATATACCAGTTTCAAGTCACATAACGACTGTAAAAACAAAACATCTTTCAATTGCGGTTGACTTATATATTACTATTATTATTATTTAATAACCAACTAAAACATTGGCAATGAGTAGATCTTGTTCGTGGTTAACAGATTACTCAATCTTCTTATCTCATTTGTTTATCATTTTAGACATAAGAAAAACAACAGCAAACGACAATTGTTTAAATATTTACTTGGAATGCTCAAAAAAAAAAATTAACGAGAAAGTAAACACAAACTTAAAGCCATTAAACAATAAAAAACAAAATCTTCCTAAATATTATGAAGTCTGTAAGGTTTATAATCTTCGTTGTTTTGGCGAAGGAATTTTTCGGGGTTTTTTACAAAAATAGAATAACAACAAAGATTCTTTAGAAATGGCAATAATATTTCTCAGAAAACGAAATATAAATTTTCGAATCATGTTGGGAGTCTTATTTGATTATTTGGCATCCCCATTTAATCATTGAACATCCAGAGCTATTTTTTCAATACAATTCGCCAGACTTCGTTTGACTTTTGGACTCAGAGCACACAAAGAGAAACTTCAACACATCGAAATCTGGTTTGAGTTCAGGTTGTTCTGGGTTATGGCAAATGGCAAAGTGATTAGCGACTCTTTTTAGTTTCATTAGCAGCAAATTGTCTCAATGACTTCAAGTACCGAGACCAGACAACATAAAATAAAAACCAGAAAACAGCGCCAACTTTGGCCGTGCCGAATATTGTATACCCTCTCAACCACTAAAGTCAAAGTGAATAGACAAACTTAAGCCGGAGTAGTGTGACGGTAATTTTCTGTCTGATTTAAGGAGTTTCCTTTGATTCAAATTCATTTCGTTGCATTGCACACTCATTATGCAAAAATGCATAGTCTTTTGCTTGCAAGGGTATAAAAAGAAGAGAAAATGAGACAAGTATAAATAAATTTTGGAGCAAGCAAAAGCAAAGGCATAAATTAGCCAAGGACTGATGATGATGCGCAACACCTGAACCTCAAACTCAAATGGGGGGAGGATATTCTTGGGGACGAATGTAGTAAAAGTAGTGAACCCTCATCAGGTTAACTTTCCCACTTTGGATTTCCTTTCGTTGTTGTTGTTGTGTTTTTTGGTAGCCCCAGCTTAATTGGCTCATTTATTTTGATGGCAAAGGAAATGCTGGAAAATTGTGGCTGTTTCTCTTTGGTTTTTGTTGTTTTTTTTTTGTAGCCTGTTCGTTTTTTCGTTCTTTTTTTGGCTACGTATTTTGATTTTCCTCTCTTTTGGTTTTATTATGATTAATTATGCTATACACACAAATACACACACACACAAACATATGCAGAGTTTGTATTTAGCTGGGAACTGACCCAAAGCTCCACTTTCTTTTGCCAACTTTTGCAACTGTGTCAAGTCTGGCTCGAGATTCGAGATGATAAATTTCTATGCAATTTATTTTAATCTGCTGCGACAGTTCCTGCCACCGCCAACCCCAACCCCAACCCCCCTTTTACTTACGACCCTCAGAGATGGAGGATGGATTGTGATGAGAAACGAGGAGACGCGGGTAGTAAAGTAGGGAAATAGTGAGCTAGTTACCATGCGTTAATTAAATGGAAAATATTTGCCAGACAGCAACAACAACAACAAGATATATATAACTATATAGTCAAGTTGAATGTGTGTGTGTGAGTGGGATAAAGTTTTAGCTGCAACCCAACACAGTGACCTAAATTTTGCATTAGCACAAAGTTTTGTTTTTGTTGTGTTTGGCAAGGGCTAAAAGTGGACGGGGTAGGTAGAAGAAAAGGGAGGGAGGGAGGGGCAGGAATAGCAGCTGCTACTGGCTTACTACACAGTGCACTTCTCATGCGGTTTAGTTGAAGTTTATTAAGAGAGACTTGGCCAAAAATGTGTGAAAATCTGCCTTTGGGTAAAGGGGAAAACTCAAAAAAAGAAAAAATGATCCATACACAGCACGAGAGAGAACGAGAGGGCGACATCTTAACCCCCAGCTCTATGTACTGTCCTTTTGAGAGGAAAACCGTTTACCTTAACCATTTGATTCGGTTATTCACAGCATTGGGTTAAGCGTTTTCATTAGGAAATTACCAATCGTGAATCGTTTTTACATTTACGATACCAAATGAATTTATTGAAATCTAAATTGCTTTCGTCTTGAATATCTCAAATATCTCTTCTTGATTCTTAAACAATTCAAAAGTGACTCAAAAATGAAAACGTTTAGAATTTCAAAAGGCTTTATTAATTTAAATTGAACAGATTTAAAACAAGATTTTCAAGACTAAAGAAGTTCAAAAATTGCAGATTAAAATTAAAGGCAACTTCTTCAAGAAAGAAATGAAAGGAAATCCACTAAACCAATAGACGAAACGCCTAAACCAAAATCAATTCACAAACTGCCCAATTCACGGTAAAATTCCCATTTTCCCCCCATTTATAGAGTTTATTTTTTGTCTATTTGCCTTATTTCAGAAGTGCTGCATTAATTAGCGTCACCCACAATTGCATTTAATGCGCTTTATTTCTTTTTTTTTTGTTGTCCTTCTCCTCTGTCAATCAACTTACTTCGTTTAACTTGCACTTTCAATCAATTGCTCCAATCCACCGCAGGCAGACACGAAATTTAAAAGCCACATAACCAGCAAGCAGACATCGCAACTCTAATCAGCGTTAGAGGTGTGAAATGCGGCGGCAGCACCAAATTCGTTTAGACTTGGTGTCTCTCTCTGCCAGGTTGTGTGGGGTCGGTGGAGTCCTTGGCCAGTTTGTCAATTCACATTACATCTGTTGGCCGCATCCAGCCATTCATCCATCCATCTATCCAGCTAGCTAGCTAGCTAGCTAACCATTCATCTATCGTTCTTGCATCGTCTGTTGAATTTTTGCATGGTTGTTTGCTCAACAAAATATCCCAAAGCATTTCTCGTATGGGGATTTTCTACTCCACCTGGATGTGTCCATTGGTTGTGCATCATATTTCTGCGGTCGTTCTCATTTGCGGAACGGAGGGGTCAATCTGTTCACAAGGACGTGGTGTACTCAAAATAAGGGGATTGCAATTTACATTGCGAAAAGTTGAGAAACTTTATATATTGATTGATCTAGAAAATGCTTACTGATATCCAATCCAAGTGTTCGTTTAGCCCCTTTTGTAATACGCCCATGTACCGGAGTGGATATGTCTTCTATATGTATTGGTTGAGTTCTGGCTAGCTTTTTGCACTTTCTATTTGCCGTACTTGTCCTCTTCTCTCAAAGTTTGGCTTCTCATGGGTGTGTGAGTGTGTGTTCGTATGTAAAGACAATTTGATAATCGCAAAATGCAGCATAGTTTGAGTTAATGAAGCTTGTGTGTGCCATCCCCACCTCCACCACCACCTCCCACTCTCCCACCCCCACACCACCGTCTGTCGTCTCGTTTACTCATACAAACATGAACATTTCCCTATTTTTAAGGTGGTACCTGCTGATGTTGTCCAGGTGCTGGTCCTGGGCCCTGGGTCCTGGAACTGTTTTGTAGACTGACTGTTTGTTGTTGCTGTGTTGTTTGTTGGAAAACAAGCAGAGCGTTTTGCTTGCCAATTAGTAATTTGCTTGCCAGGAAACAGCTCTTTGCGTCCTGTCCCTGACAACCTGCCGAGCAGAATTTCAAAACATTCTCATAGAGATGCACAGATGTTGGTGGTGGTGGCGCAGGAGAAGGAGCAGGACGCGTCAGAGTGAAAGAAAACAAAATAGTTAAACAACTTGCCATAGTTGGCTTAATGATAGTTTTACTTTAATCAAAGTATACTGCAAAAGTAGCCAAAAGGTAAAGCGAGATTCTCTAAGAATTATAAGCAAAAAAATTACTGATTTATCTTTTCACAGTTTCCAGCAGCGATAGAATAATCTTTTGTCCCTTTTCATCGTATTCCCCCCGTCTGCCATCTTTGACATGGTTCATTTTCATTCATTTTATTTGTCAATTTATTTAAATTAATTTTTCTGTCCAGCACAAACAGTATTACACAATGCATTTCCGTCATGCTGTGAACTCATTTTATCTTTTATCGACAACAAGAAATGCCAAAGACGCCTTGCAACATTGCAATTTGAATGAAAATCACAGCAGGCGGACGGCTACGACGACGACCAGAGAACAGAACCAATGGACAGATGGCGAAAAGGCGAGAAAGGTGTAAGAAGGGAAAGGCAAAGGGAGGCAAAGGACACCCTAGAGTATAAATCTGAGGGAATCGTGCGAAATTTCGCTTCCGTTTTCGATGTCCTGTCGTAGAAATCACACGCAGTTCTCGACACGTGATGTCGAACAGACAATCCGGCGGCCATTTTGCGTTTTGTCGTTCGTAGACATCGCCGCCCCGTTGTCGATGATGCCGCCATCATTATTAATATGGCTGGTTTTCGTCCTTCTCTGCCCTCCATCAGCAAATATTCAACGTAGTGTAGGAGCTCGGCAGAGTTGCTCCTGTTGGAGAAGCCATACTAACTTCCGCTGAGTGGCATTCGTGCTGTGATTTCTCTTTTCTCTTCTCTTCTGTTTTTTCGTTTCGTTTGGTTTTTTTTTTTTCAGTCGGTGTGGTTCTTGTTGCCTTTCATTTTGTGTGTTTTTTACCAATGGCTCTGACAATTTTGATTGTTGGTCCTGCTGTTGCTGCTGCTGCTGCTGGTCCTGGGTCCAGGTGTGGCCGTCAACTGGCAATCAACTTTCATTTAGCAGCATCATTTGTCACGCTTGTTTATTGCCCAGTTACGTGTTGGTCAGACTTAATGGCTGTTATTGTCGTCATTGTCGCTGTCCTTCTCGTTCGTCTGGGACGTCAGGCCGAGCGCCAGGACCAGAGTCAAATGGAGACAAGCCCGAAAGGTCCCCAGAAACACAGACTCAACGATTGAACTTGTATTGATTTACAAAATAAACCATAAAACGTCGATATGGATGCATCTCTTCTCCACTTGGGAATTTATTAAATTGGCCAGAGTGAAAAAAAAATAGCTACCAATACGAAAATAAGCAAACAATTATATTATTAATCGACAGATTAAGTTCCAATTGACAAGCCTAAGATGTGGGAGGCAAGTAAAAAGGTATCGATCTTCTGAGAATTCGAAAAAGCCAAAATTATCTCCAGCTCATTTCAGTCATTGTTGCTGCATTCAACAATCTGCATCAATATGAATCAAACTCATAACTAAAACATAATCTCATAATTATGCCGCTTCACGGTTAGATGTTGTTTTACTAACCTCGAAACGAACGCCTGCCGCTCAGATTTCTAATGCCGGGCGCGTTGATTATGAATATTTCAGTGGCATGATAATGGTAATCATCATCATCATCATCATCATCATCGTCATCATGATGTCGATTTGTGTAGTGGAGCGGCTAGTGCGCGCGAGCAATAAATTTATATGCCTCTTGGATTCCGTTTTTGCCCAGGGCCATATGAAAATTTACATTTTGGCAATTTCCAGCTGTCAAATGTTGCCGCTCTCCCATCCCATCCCATTGCAACAACTCCTACATGGCTGCTTGTTCCTTTTGCAACACTACTCAGAGTATGGTTGCATTTTGTCCGGCTGGCCGGCTGGCAGGCTGGCCAGCGCCTATCGTCCAAAATGGGTAAATCTTCGATGGCGTAAATTCCGTTAGGTTGTAGCCACCACGTTCATTCGTTTGCTCGTTCGTTCGTGCCGTTGCCGTAGCCGGGCAAATGCAATTTCCTAATTTCTCACTGGGGAAATGCCGGCTAAGAACCCTTTAGTCAAGGGTTCATGCAGACTGACCAACCAACCGACCCAGCGGCCCTGCGGCCCAGCTAACCAACACTACACCAAGTTCTCGACTGATTGGCCGACCGGCCGGTCACTGCTGCTGCATCTATCTATTTTGCAAGCGAAAGGAGGGTCAAATACGGTGGATTCAAGTGCGACGGGTTTTACTTCCAAATTAATGACCCGGCGCCGCAGACGATGAGAAAAAAAAGAAGAATATACGAGAGCCAAAAACGAGAAATAACCGCAGACAAAGGCGCATAAATGCATAAAGTGAAGTCAGAAAATTGCAGCAATTGGATAGGTCTAAGCCAAGCCGAAACCGAAACCGTCGGCGTCTCGCACTGC
The DNA here is from genome assembly GCA_018152135.1 of Drosophila paulistorum. Taxonomy (NCBI): domain Eukaryota; kingdom Metazoa; phylum Arthropoda; class Insecta; order Diptera; family Drosophilidae; genus Drosophila; species Drosophila paulistorum. The sequence goes on from JAECXG010000690.1 coordinate 20,349,118, forward strand.
CCTTTAGCTTATGCAAAGCAAATTGGTTTATGCATGAGGCAGACATGAGAGGATATGTAAGGAAATTCACACTAAAAACGACTCCATTTTCCTTCCCCTTTCCCTTTTTTTGTTTTCGTGTTTTCACTGATATGATGGAAACACCGGCGGGAAATGGCCTAGGTGGGTGGGTGCGTGGTCTGAATGTTTACTTGATTGGATGGTAAGAGATCCCCAAAACCCTCGAGTGTGCTGCCGCTGCCGCTTGCAAAGCTGCTGCTGATGGAAGTTAAGTAAATTGTTGGCTCAGCCCTTGATTAGCTTAGACCAGGTCAGAAATCGGAGTTGGGGAGATTAGAGATTGTAGATTGCCTCCAAGGAGTGCGAGTGCGGGTGCGAGTGTGGGCCAAAAACCCAACTCGTAATGCATTTTGAAAACCACACGAGCGGAATTTATATGCATCCGTTGGGTCATACTTTGTGGTAGAAAGAGGTTACACCCCTGACAAGAGGGTTAGGGGGGTGGTTGGGTGGCAGAGCGAGTCGTTGCATTAAAATTTCTATATCTATATCCATCTGCATATGCATTTACATACACATTTGCTTTATGCTGATTTTTAAAGCTAAGTGCAACAGGATTTCCACTTTATGTTAGTGGACTACCGGACAGACACTGCCCCAGACCCCAGCCCCCGGAGGGGATGTGGCCAAGTGTAGAGGAAAGAAGCGTATATGTCAGAAACGTGTGGCAGCAGATTAAAATGTACAAAAATGTAACAAACTATACACATAAACGGAAAAATCTTTCTTTTCAGAAAGTGGGCGAAACGATGAAGAGTATGGGAGAAAAAATCGAGTCAAATTCTGGCTGGAAATTCATCATTATATACTCTACATAATATAATTCTGTTCAAAAAATTAACATATAGAGAGAGAAAACAACCAGTCCGTTTATACCATAAAGTTTCCTGATATTTGATATTTAAGAAGCAAGAAGTGATTGAGTTGAAGCTCAAAATAACTTAAAAATCTGTGCTACTTTCAACAGGTTGGACGTATTCCAAGGCAATAAAAGTCTTTGAAATACGAATAGATTGCAATTTCTTAAGAGCATTTGCCACCAGATCTTTAAGCTGTCAATCATAATTATCGACAATTACTAACTAGCAAGCATAGAAGAAAGCAGCAGAAACATTCTCTTGGAAATTCTCTACTTATTTTGTGGCTTTATTTGTGGAACATTCTGTCCAAGGTTTTGAGACTTCAGAAATGAAAGTCTTTTTAGCTATCCGAAATCTCTGTCAAGCTTTAACTGTGCTTAAGAGTAGCTCAATTCGCAACGTTCCTCAGATATCTACACTTTCAAGTTACATAAAATCATTTTGCATTATTTTGAATTCAATATTTTAGCCTCTTTCATCTTTAAATCCCATTTGCTGTTTCGTTACGTTTTCTTGTGCTTCTTTTTTTTTTTGTTGAACGTTTTAAAAATGCTTATTAAAATTTCATAGTCAGTTGACATTCCCTCATGATTGGGGATAATGACAACCCTGTTTCATGTACGAGAATATGTTCATACAACGAGAGAGAGAGAGAGAAAGAGAGGTAGAGATATAGACTCCACCACATGGCGACTTTCACTTTCGCTCCATCATCTGTTTGCCCATTGGACAAAATCAATAAACGAAGGCTTAGCAGCTAAATTGGATTTTGTGCAATATATAGTAAGACAAAAAAGCAAAAAAAAAACAAAAAAAAAGGGAGAAATAGAAAGAGTTGGAGTTCAAGTTGGATTATACTCCGCCCATGCCTGTACTCAGGCCAGGCACAACAAGTAAGCAGATAATACATATAACCAAAAAAAGGGATGAAAGGGGTGCTGGGGTGTAGAGGGGCTAGCTAGAGAGACCTAGCCCGCCATTTAGGGAATTAAGATCTGAACGACAAAACCAACCAGCCAGCCAGTAGCATCGATAATCATGATGAGGTCGAAGGATGAGTTTGAGAAGACAAAAACATAAACGAAAACGAAAGAGCAAACGCATCATCATCAGTTTTAACTGCAGGAAGGATGGCAAAACAACAACAACAGAAAAAAGGCGAAACAAACAAAAAAAAAAAATCACAGAAGGGAAATGCGGTCGGTTTTTGTAAAGTGTGAGAGGGGACGGGGATGGTTGGTTGGTGGGTCCGTATGACTTTTCAAATGAATGACAGCAATTAACGCAGTCAATGATGGCAACGTGGCCCATTGTTTGCTTTTTGCCTCTGCGTTTTGGATTTGGCCATTAAAAGCCGCCGCCGACGACGACGACAACGACGTAGCCATGACCATCATCCATGGTTATGACACATAAAAAGCAACTGGCCTTAGCGAGCCCAGTGGCCACTGCCACCACCGCACACGGGGTTAGAGCCTACTACACTCTAGGATGAAAACAATGCTGATGCTTTTATCAGCTGTCTGTTGATTCGTCGTTTATGCCCATGTCCCGGACTGGCGGCCAGCCTCGACCGAAAAGCTAAAAACCAAACAAAAATGGCCGCACCAGACGACGACTCGACTCCAAGACCGGAGACCACTAAATCTGTTATTTATATGACATCAGCGGGTTATCATTGAGAACCGAATGCAAGCAACATAGCCAGAAGAGACCAGAGAAAGTGTGTGTGTGTGAGGGGGAGGGGAGAAATGCGTTAGCTGAAAGCAAACTTATATTTTAAAAGATTTTATGGCCAGGATTGGTCGATGAAAGAAATGGTTACTCCTACATCGTTTTGGCAAAGGACTTTAAGTGCTCTTGCTCTAAGTTTAAAGAGACTAGAAAATTCTTTTGCATTGGCTTATTTTTAGGCCAGTTTGCCAAACCTTAAACAAAACATTAAACAAAGAGTTGACTTTCGCATAAAATTGGTTCAAATTGCGCGTTTTCCATTTAATGATCAGTTAGTGACACTTATTAAGCAATTGAAAATGTAATTTGAAAGAGGATACTCTGCTCTCGATATATTTTGTTGGTGCTTAAACAATTGGTCGATGGGTTTTTGATGCCAGCCAGGTAGGAAATCATTTTGCAAACTCATTTTCGCACGCTTTAGTGACGCCTTTTGCATTATCCTCATCATCGTTTTTGGTACGTGGCTGCATATTGGCTGGCTGTCGCTGCTGGTGCTGACTCTGTACTTCTGTCACCACTGACGTCAATATGTTTGCCCTGTCACAAAACCGAACGGCAACTGCATTTTTGCCCCAACCCCAACCCCTCCAGCAGCAGGAGTAGAAGTGGTAGTAGTAGTAACCCTTTCGACACTCACCACTCTATATAAACCCGAATGGTTGGCATCTGTTGACCCAAACGCGTAACCAATTTTGGCCAAACGCCTGCAATATCCAGCGGCCATATACATCTATGTATGTATGTATGCCTCAAACCGATGGTGCTTACTGATGATGGTGCTGCTCTCGTACTTTTGCTGCACTTCATCATTACCCAGTCGTTATCGCTTTTTATACCCTTGCAAAAAGGGTATATTAATTTTGGTCAGAAGTGTGCAACGCATAGAAGGAAGCATCTCCGACCATATAAAGTATATATATTCTTGATCAGCACGACGAGACGAGTTCAAATAACCATGTCCGTCCGTCCGTCCGTCCGTCCGTCCGTCCGTCCGTCCGTCCGTCCGTCTGGATCGATGCGAACTCCTCCTAGACCGTAAGAGCTACAGAGCTGAAATTTTGCACGTAGGCTTGTATATACTGCAGGGTTTGTATATCTCGGATTCAGTCGGATCGGACCACTATATCATATAGCTCCCATACAAACGGCAAAGTCACGAACAGTGACTTTTCTCAATAACTTCGTTATTTTATAAGCAATTGCCATAAAAGTTGGTATTGGTCAGTTTTGTGTTCTTATTAATAATTGTGCCAAATTTGATTAAGATCGGGTGACTATATCATATAGCTCCCATACAAACGGCAAAGTCACGAACAGTGACTTTTCTCAATAACTTCGTTACTTTTTAAGCTATTGTCGTGAAATTTAATATAAATAAGTTTATTGTAACTATAAACCACTGTGCCAAATTTGATCAAGATCGGATGACTATATCATATAGCTCCCATAGGAACGATCGGTCAAAAACAGTGACTTTTGTCAATAACTTCGTTACTTTTGATGCGATTGCTTTCAAATTTAACATTTGTCAGTTTAATCTGTCTGTTATCTGTTAATGACTGTGCCGAATTTGGTAAAGATCGGGTAACTATATCATATAGCTCCCATAGGAAGGATCGGTGGAAAACAGTGACTTTCATCAGAAAGTTCGTTATATCCTATGCTAAGATTGAAGGCCGTTCTTTCGCAAACATTACCCTTTTAAGATAAAACAATTAGTTTAGATAAAAGAGTTACTACCAAACTTGCAAGGGTATACAAACTTTGACGCGGTCGAAGTTAGCCCCGGCCCTCTGGTTTGAATTTAAATAATGGTCGTTGCTACGTTTTGGCCGAGGCAAGGCAGAGCAAAAAGAGGCCAAACTGATTTCAAATTTGAGCCCAACACGTGCGTATATAGTCGAAATGTCCCAGCCGCCACTTGGACTGATTGTTAATGAGATGATGCTGTTGGTGTTGCACATATGTGTGAGCCTCTCTTTCACTGTATGTGTGGGTGTTTGTGTGTGTGTGTGCAAGAGCAGTTGGATTCGATGAACTCGGCAAGTGAAAAAGTGGGAAACGAAAAACTGAACCGAGAACCGCACTGGAAACGCTCTGGGGGTTTTCATCGCACATCCGATGCGTGTACTTGTGTGTGTGTGTGTGTGTCATGGCGGTCGCATGCATAATTTTGGAGGCTCTTTCGTCTACCTATTACTCCCTCTCTCTCTCACACACACACACACCATGGCAATGGCAGCAGCCACGAAAATGCTCATTAAAATACGTGAAAATGTTGTAGGCGAAAAATGTTGTCGGTTTGCCTTTGAAATGTCATTTTCGAATGCCGCAGGTTGCACAACAACAACAACAATAAAATAACCGAGGCGAGAGAGACTCTGGCTATGGCACAATGAAACTGAGTGAGATAGCAAGAATCGTTTAATAAAAATTTACATTGTTTGAGGCTGTTAAAAGAGTTTTTTATTTCTCTTTCACACTCACACACACACTCTCTTTCTCTCTCTCTCTTCTTTACTTGTTGTTTTGTTCTTTTTGGCTCAGTTGAGCCCCATTGATTTGGACAATTTTTGACATTTGTGTACGTGTGTGCGTGTGTGCGTGTGTTTGTGTGTGCGCGCTGTTTTTGGCCATAAAACAATTTTGTTAAATTGTTTTATTGGTTTTCGTTTTTGGAGGTTTTTTTTACTTGCCATTATATTTTGATTTTTAAATTGTGTAAATTTTTATTCATTTCTATATTTCATAAAAAATATTCTGAAATATTCCAAATGGGCCCTCCTTTTTTGCATTTCTTTAGGCTTTTGTTGTTGCTTCCATTTAAGTTAAATTAAAGTTTAATTTGTTTGCCAGTTTTAGACTTTAGCGTATTTTTAGCAATCGTTTGGCATAATGTCAATGTAATGATCCTAGATCAGGGACCACATCTATCGATCTTTATTGATATATATATGTATATTAGTCCTATTGATAGCTAATAACATTAAGAATTATTGCCATTTCAGCCTGTGTGTATGCAATGTTTTTTTGTTCACTATAATGAAATGCAGCAGAAGCACCTACAACAACAACAACAACTAAAATAAAAAGCTCAATTTTATAGCAATTGATGCTCAAGATGCCAAACACGCTCAGACCCTCTCGTATGCCTTTTCCTTCTTGCAGGCAGTTCCATTCTGCTTCCCTTTGCCTTTCGCTCTAATGCCAATGCCACTGCCAAACACATCCATCCCTTCAATCCGCTGTGGACACTCAAAGCTGTTAGTGAAGTGGACCAAGTCAAAAAAAAAATAGGAAAAAAGGAAAGAAGAGAAAGCCACGCCAACGTCCCAATCAAGTTCGTCAGGCAGCCGCACATAAAATGGCCAGAAATGAAAGAGCTGCGGTTTTTCCTTTTCCAATGTTCTTTTTTTTTTTGTGTTTCGTTTTTAGAAAGGGGAAGCAATACTCTCCGTCATCTGCAATGGCAATAAAACTGGGCTGTGAGCAGTGCAACGCATATAAAATATTTGACGCAGCAGGCAAACAGAAAAAAAAGTAAAGGAAAAGTGCCAAAAGCGCCAAAAATTGGGCATGGCCTTCCGCCTGATAGCTGAAAATTATTTGCCTCGAATATCAGATAAAATTGAAGCATATATTCTGGGGCATAAATGTTCCTGTTTGTGGCTTTTCGGTACGCTTTTTGGTTAATTGTGCAAGGATCCCTTTTGCTGTTTGCTTTGCTGAGTTTGCATTTTCAATCAGAGTCCCTTCTCAATTTTTCGTTTTTTAATTCATGTTGTCATTGGGAGGGGGAGGAGTATGTAATTGTTTCAGGATTTCGTATGAATTTATTGTTGCATACTTTACTGCACTTTCTGTCAAATAGCATCAATACGAATGTTAAAAACAAGTTGTAGGTAAACATGGAGAAACTACATATGAATGAAATTGTAAATTTCATTTGGTGACCCCGACGCAACGTTATGCACATCTGAGACCATATTTTTGGCACTCAATCTCGTTGAATTCTTGGATAAATACAAACAAGCTCTCACTATATGAAGTGCACTTTATCAACATCTTTCTGCAGTTTTCAACTTTCCCCATAGAGCTAAAAAAAGAAGAAAAAAAGAAACTGAAACTTGCACCAATTGTCAGGATTCAGATTCGTTGGCTGGTTAGTTTCATGCCTTGGCCAAATAAACTGCTAAAAATGCTGAAAACGCGAAATGTGCTCAAAAAAAAGAAAAAAACGAACGAAGACTGCAACAACTGACGCCAAAAACAATAAATGCCACTGAGCACACTACACAACAACAAAGAGAGGGATAACAAAAAAAAAAATAGAAAACATCACAAGAGCCAAATGGCCAGAAGACACAGAACGAGACAGACAGAGTAAAAAAATTCGCAAGTAGCCCGACTGGCAACAAAACAAAACATACAAAAACAAAAAAAAAAGAAAGAAAGAAAATCGAAAAAAGAGGGAAAATCGACAAGAAAAGAAAACAATGTTTATGCAATGGCAAAGAAGTAGATGGAGAAGAGAACTCGTGTAGTGGCACACACATGTGGCAAAAGCGCACTCGAAAATCGACGAAAATCCTTTTTGCATGCTGTTTCAGAAGTGGCCGTCATCTCCTCCTCTTCCTCCTCTGTCTCCCAGTTGACTCCCCTCTCTCCATCAGACATCTGGCATTGCCTCTTGCTAAATCCAAATAGTGGCACTTTCTGCTGATGCTAGCAACCCAACCAGGGCACACCACTTCATCCCACCGCATCGCACTACACACTTCATCCATTCACCCAAGTTTCTCCTCACTTAGGATTGACTCTCCTCTCCTCTCCACGACTCGACTCGACTCCACCTTCCGCATTTCCGCTCTTCCTGTTTTATTTCTTTTATATCTGTAGATATTTTTGCAACACTTCATAAACCATAAAAACAACACCAGAAGCAGAAAGGAAAATTTAATTTGAAGCTCATAATTTTTGGTTTAACGCGCTTTCTTTCTCGCTCTCTCTCTCTCGCGCAGTGTAAACAGCTGCAGCAGAATGTTTTCTATATTAAATTTTGATCTAGGACTTACATTTGGCACCAGCACTTGGCGGCATTTCTCCTACTCTCTACTTCCCTTTCTCCCTCTTTGCCAATGAAACTTACCTGCAAAATAATAGAAAAAGAGACAGAGAAGTAAGTTAGTTCATCCCATTTAGAAAATGAAATAAATGAAAAAAAAAAAAAAAACCAATTTTTTTTCTTTGTTTTCCTTTATTATTTAAGGATTCTAAGATGGTGACCCCGATGACTTGGCTATGAGATGAAGGACAAATAATATAGAAGAAAAATTTGTTGACTTCTATGTATTTCTATGTATTTAAGTAACCTGATAAGAAATATACTGAAATTAAGTACATTAGTTTGATAGAAGATAAAAAAAGTATTTAAAAATATTCAAAAGTTTTCTTCGAACGATTTTACAAACATGTTTTTGAACACATTTGCTTGCTTGTTTTCTCGACAACTTTATCATGAAATGTATTTATTGTAGTTGAAACTATATTGTGAGTCAAAAAGATTTCTCTGGCCATTAAAATGAGGAATATTAACTTGAAATGCTTGCACATTTTCTATAGAACTGTAAGAGAGTTTCTAGAATAACAGCTGGTTTTTAATTACCAGATGGTTCTAACTGCATTGTGTCACCCAAAACAACTGATTTGACCAAAACATTAAAAGCAATAAAAAGCCAAGTTCAATTGGTAGTCATTTGTTTAACGCGACGCCATGTCTCAGAAGTCTCTGCTAATTTGTATGAGCATTTTTTTGCTTTACATAATTCTAGTTAGTAGTAATACAGAAGTATTAAAACCTGTGCTCGTTCGCAATATACCACTTACGAGGCCGCCCACCAAACGTTTCGATACTGGCTACGAGGCCCAGGAATATGAAGTGCCATCGATTGTGGCTTTAGACTTTTCTACACGCAATACAACTTGGTTTTGTGCCGGTGCCATTGTAGGCCATCGCTGGATACTAACGGTTGCCTCATGCACTAAGCCGGCGAGTCGTGTGCGAATCAGTTACGGTGCCAATATGCGTAACTTATCGGCCCACGAGATGTACGTGTCGAGTAGATGTTTCTTCAATCATCCGGATTATAATCGAAATTTTGAGAATGATATCGCTTTGATACAAACGCCATTTGTGAAATTTTCTTTGCTTGTTAATATGATGGCATTGCCCAAGATGAAAGAAAGTGATCCATTGACATTGCCAGATGCCTACTCAGCTGGCTGGGGACAACATAAAATCACCGAGGAGAACTCCCAGGAATTACATATTTCTGTGATGGAAGTCATTACAAATGTCGAATGCACCGACCTGGGTTATGGCAAGACATTGCATCCCAAAATGATTTGCGCCATATTGCCAAGTGTGGAGAGCTCTTGCCGCTTGGACTCGGGCAGTCCACTCATAATGCAGAGGCAAAGGACAATCATTGGCCTGGCATCGTTTGCCAGTCACAAGGGGTGTAGGATACATTTGCCAGTGGTCTTTACACGAGTAACTGAATATGTCGATTGGATTGAGAGTGTGATTAATAAAAATGATATGGTAATCAGTTGATAATACACACAGACACATTGAAAACGAAGAATCAAAGTTTGTTTTGTTTGCAACGAAAAAAAAAGGAAGAAGAAAACTTTTCTTTTGTAGCTCAGTTGGCTCTCTCCTTTATTTTGATTTGGTTATGCAGTTGGCAAATGTCATCACCGTCTGGTAAGTTGACTGGTTGTCTGTCTGCCTGACTGACTGAATGACTAGCTGACATCACCGAAAGAAATCATGACGCATATGATAATGACAATGATTTCAACCCAACTCTCTTCGAATCGGTGACAACTGCTCAGCTCAGCTCAGCTTTTCGTTGGGTTTGGTTTGGGTTTGGCTACGTTTTCAGTTTTGGTGGGGCAACCAAGCGAGAAACATGTGTGTGCCGAGCCTGACGACTACTGTTGTTCTGTGTGTGTGTGCGTGTGTATGGTGTATGCAAGTCCAATACGAGGGTTAATCAAAAAGTTGTCAACTTGGAAAAGTATGTATGGGGTAAAAGAGAAATCTCTTCCTATTATACACTCTCTCTCTCTATTTCTCAAACTCTCACTAAATACGAGCGGAAATATTGCATCTTCAATCTAAAAAACTTAATTAGGATCAAATATGCATAATTCACTTGTTTTATGGTGTTTCCAAGAAATATCTAAAATTTCATTGCCTACTTTTGGGAGGAAACTATACCAAAAGGCCTGCAAAAGCATAGAAAATAGTGAAGAAAGTAAGCTGTTGGATTTTGGTTCGATGATTTTAGGCATAAAATGAAAACCACATAAGTGAAATTTGATAAAAGATGTAATTTAGGATATGCCCTCGCATATTTCAATGACTATGGCAGATGGACACAAAACGAACGAACAAACGAAACGAACGAAAGAAGTTCCAGACAAGGATGTTACTTTTTACCAGCCACCGCCATGCCACACCTCCGTTTCCGTCCATCCATCCAACATGACTATCCCTGACAGTTGTACAAGAAATACAAATTTGCAAAATAAGCAGCAGCAGCAGGAGCAGAAGCGGCAACCACGCGGAGGCTGGGCAGTAGCAGCACCATTGTGAGATAAATGACGACATGCTAAGGGAAGTGTCAACTGATTGCGCTGAGCTAGGCAGGCGTAAAAAATACACGACAACATCGGATGAATCCTCTGCACGTGACGTATACGCCTCATGGTGCGTTTTTTTCTTTCATTCTTTTCTCGCTCTCTTCATCTTTTTATCGGGTGTACGGAGAGGGGTGTTGGGAGGGGGTGTCAAAGGTCGTTCGGCGGTATGGGGGGACAATGGTTGGATAAAACCTCTGTTATTTTCGTCGCTGACAATAAAACACAATAAAAAGAAATTATGAATAAATAATACGCAAAGTAGCAATAGCAGAAAGAAACAAAAAAAAAAAGAAAAAAAAACAGCGTCATCTGTTTATGATTTATATATTTTTTAATATTTGACACATAGACAGACTGGCGACGACAAACCAAACGATGGAAAAGCATTCTGGAGAGGGGCGTAGGAGGGGACATCGGTCGGAGTTCTCCTTTTTGGTATTCATGTGACGTGAAAATCAACGCCAAATAAAATCAGCAAACCATTTAGATGAGCCATTTGTTTGCCATTGCCTGATTTTGCTTTGCTTTCCTCAATTTTCTTCCGCTTTTCTTTTCATTTCGCTTGTTGTTGTTGCTGCTGCTGCTGCTAAATTTAATTAATTTCCACGCCATTTCCGCTCTGTCTGTCTGTCTCTCTTGTCTTTTCCTCTTTTCTGCTTTCTGCTCTTAGCTTTCTGCATTCTGCCTTTGCACCTTTTGTGTCAAAAAGGATTCTTTCCCACTACCACTACTGGACGACGCAGGCCCAGAAAATTTTTCTCATTAGCAGAAGCCGACCCGACCCGACCCCTCCCGCGCCACCTCGAATGAGAGGAGCTAGCTAGAAAGCACACAGAATTTGCTCTAATGAAATGTTTGCTCACCACTTGTGACATTCGCGGAACATCCGCTTTCGATGGCATCATACAACACCACCACCTGCCCCCTTTCCATCTATTCACCCACCTAAATTGCTGGCTAGCAGCATCTAAGACGAGCTTCAGTCGACCATCGGAAGTGAAGTTGAATGAAACAAATTTCCAGCTGGCCAGCAACTTCACTTCCGCAGAACCAAATCGAGACACAGCGCTACGTTGATTAGTCTTAATTAGATTTCATCTTTACCGAAAAACCCAAGCTAAGCCAAAGTCATTTCACCGGGAAGTGAGAGTAATTTCTCTCCCTTCCCACCATTCAAACTATTTCATTCAATTTTAGTTTTGACAAAAAATTGAAAATTGCCAACAATTATGACAAATTTTTGTGCATTTCACTTTGATTGTAGATACAACTCGGTACAGAAATTCTGCTAAAAGGTTTTTGCTATGGCTTAATAGGAATTATTCTTTCTTATTCACTTTTTCGACTGTCTTTACTAGTCTTAACATAGAAGGCTCACTAAAATACTTTCTCCTCAGGTAAAGAAAAAAAAAGAATAATAAACTATCATCAAATTTAAACCATTTTTTCATACTATATCCCAGTTTAGTTTAAACATCTTAATTGTAGAAAGGAGCAAACTAGTTTTTCTTTCATCGACAAACTTAAGAATAACTTTTCAGAAGATCCTCTTAGCCTTTTAACCAAGGACTAAAACCCCAAACGCTAACCGTTTGGAACCTTTTTATTTTGCAAAAATAAACTGTAAAGGAACGAAAACAAAACAATCGGAATCGGTATAGATCGGTTTAATCGTTTCATCTCTAGTGTGAAAAAAGTCCAAAAGAGAAACCCGTAACCGGAATGTGGATTCATTTTGGAATATCCAATATGATATGCTTATACTGTCACCTTTTTACTTGTATCTTCGCTTTTCTTAATTTATTCAATTTGATATCCATCTAATTCATATTCCCATCACAGCACATAGAAAAACCTTTCTTTATTTTCATCTCTCCCCAACACACATTAATGTATGCGTGTGTGTGTGTGTGCAGTTATTTGTGTCATTTCATAATCTCTTGTTAAAAATTAATATAATAACTCTACAAGTTTCAAGCCTCTCGAAAACCCTACTCCAAAGTCTCATATGATATTCCATGGGCATGCTAAACAGCTGACGCATTATAAGAAACAAAAGTAGAGTAGAAAACAGAAAGCAAAAACAAAAACAAAAAAAAAAACCAACTAAGGAATGGAAAATAAGTGGGATCTGAGGAGCACTGGAATGGGCAACAAAATCGCATTATAAAGGTTGTTCTCCCTCTTATTGTCTTTGTTGTTGGTCTTGTTTTATTTCATTCCGTTGTGAAACCCCTTGAAAAATTGCGCAAAATATGCGGCACTAAGCATTGCTAACCGTACTCTTCAGGAGCACTACCACTAGGACACTCCATCTCCATCGACGAATCCTACCCCAGCAGCTCACTGGGTTGTTCGGCCGCCTTAGCTTCAGCTCATCGCATTTTGCTCACTCTTAGACCTGCACCATTTGCCACGCAATTTGAAAACTTGCCAAAAGGCAGACGACAACATTGGGACACACAACAACAGCAAGAGTAACAGCAAGAACAACAACAACGAAGGATATTTTTCGCAAACAAATAATAAAAATCCAATTTTACATTTAATCACGCGCTCAGTGAAACAAAAAAAAAAAAAAGGAAAAGAAACACACACACACACACACACACACACACACACACTGGAACGCACACCCAGAAAAGTTTCAAGCAGCAACGGCTGCCGTGCGAAAGGACGCCTCAAGGATCAAGACTCAAGGTGAACTCAAGTATTTTGCTTAATTTATTGCATTTTCTACGCTAAAATGCGCAAAAAAAACCGGGAAAAGAAACTTTATTCTCCTTTTTTTGTCGCTTCACTCAAAATTAGGCTGCTCAACGAACGGATGGACGACTGGGCGGAAGGGTCTTGGCCGCCTCTTGCATTCTGCCAAGCAAAAGAATAAAATGAATGAGATTGAGCAGGCAGCAAGCAAGCGAGCAGCAGCAGGCAGGGGGTTAAAAATGTCATTATAAATTTAAAAAGCGTGTTAAAAGGGGTGCAGCAGCAGCAGCAGCAGCAGCAGCAGGCAGGGCCAGGACCCTTATTCATGCACACACACACACGTATGTGTATATATGTATGTATAAACCAAGCCGCGCTCTCACACTTGTACAATAAATTTCATTTTTCATCATTGCAATTTTTGCGCGTAATTTTTCGTACATGTCGCACATAATTCATTCGCTCTCTTTGCGACATATGGATTAAGTGCCGTGAAATGTTCCCACTCTGTTCAGTTCTCTCTATGCAAGCTATTCCCAACAACACGTAGTATCGTCTTGTCCTGTCATCCTATAGAGCCATCCCCCTCCCACACACTTCTTCTCCACAGCCACATTTTTCTTTGCATTGAAAAATTAACATTGAAGTGTGTGTGTGTGCCGCATTTGCCTTTGATTCGCACAAGTATTCTCAATGAGTGAGACCCTGGCATATCAACACTCCGCACTCCCCACTCCACTCCACACTCACAGGTTCAATGGGAACTTCACACTTGTTTTGCATTAGGCTTTGATATATTTCCCTCTTTTTTGCTTGCTCTCTTGGTTTGGTTTGGTCTGGTTACATTAAAGTGGCTTAGACTTCAATTTAGAAATAAATCTGTTTAATTTTTTATGAGGAATATTTAATGAGAACTTTTCATCGTCAGAGATAAGTGATCATTGGCATCAGAAAACAGTAAAATAGAGTTGGAAAATCTACAACTAACTGGATAGACTACAGAACTGGTGAAATGTGAGAGTCTCAAACCTTGACTTGAGGCATGTACAAGGTATGAAAACTTTTCAATTTGAAATTTAATTTATTAAGCCTATTCTCCTTTTTGATTTCATCAACCTCATCGCCTTGCCATTGAGTTCATAGATAGCTTATTTAAAGTTTATTTCACTATCTATTTTCCCTTTTGTTGGCCACATTGAACCTTTCGAAAAGTCTGTCGGATTGCCAATAAGATAGTGTTGCAACTTTCATTCAATGTAAACGCATTTCAAAAACTTTGTGCCAACTCCATGCATATAAATCTAATTCCTACTCTTTTTCCACATTTCCACAATGCGCACTATTAAAATTCTGTACAATTAGGAGTAGAGAAACACGCAAATAACATCATCCATTCATTTAGTGTGGCAACGGCAGTTGCAACTTCTGTTCAAATTCAGAAATGCACAAACATTTTGTGCAATAACTGCACAAAAACAAAACAAAACAAAACGAAAAAAAAGCGAAGAGGAACCCGCCTCAGCTAATTGACACTAATTGCAAATACAACAGCCAACACAATAATCTGTGATGTTGATGATGATGATGGGTTGGGAATGCTTTTTCTGTTTTTGCCACTGTCTGATTATCATCATGAACAATTACTGGCAGGCAAGGCTGCCAGAGAGCCAACAAATGAAAAGCCTAAACATTTGGTGCGAGTAATTGCAAACAAAAATCGTCAATAGGTTTGGCCACATTCAGATATAGAAACAGATAGATCGACCAACAGAACAGACCGTTGGACAGAAACATGAGAGGAGAGTTGGAGGAGAAACAGTTTGTTTCAGCTGCTGATAATGCGCCAAAAAATACGCAAAATTCAAATTCATATTCAAGTGCAACAACTAGTAGGCGAAGTTTTGCTAATATTTCAATGAATGAGATGCGGGTTGGACCTGGCAAATGAGTTTGAGTTGGATTTCGATTTCAGTTATCATTATTTATCTATCCTAACTAATGGGCATATGAAGAAGAGTAGAGGAAATAAAATCGAAGATTACCCCTACTGCCTACTCTCCGCTAATTTGCCAAAAATGTTGGCTAAAACGGCAGTAGCGGGTGGCTCAAATATTATTTCAACAGTTTTTGTAGACAACAGAAATGTTTTAGCGCGCATTCCTCAACAAAGCAAATAGCATTAAGTTAATTGAAATTGCTTTCGGTGAATGCAAAATTGCCAGAGCCAAATAAATTCTATGGCAAAAAAGCTTACATAAAGAATAAAATAATACCATAATCTGATTGAATATTTACGAAAGGCGGGGTATATGAATGAATTTGTATGAATTTGTATACTGTAAAAGTATTCACTTATTAGTACAAAGTAATAAAAAAAAAGAAAGCAAATGTCTTAAAGATAATTTCATAAAAATCTATTTCATAATTAAAATTCCTTTATGCACATTAAATTGGAGTGAGTTGCTTAACTTTATCGTCTATTTCTCCAGTCAATTCATCATTGCATCTTTTGCTTCTTTTCTGTTTCATTCCTTTCCTTCTTTTTTGTTTTTTTTTTTTTTTTTTGTGTTGAACTGTTATAATAACAGAACTTTTCTAATCAACCTAGTGGACAAACACATGTAGAACTCTTGCACACACACACACATTGATAGACAGATGGACGTATGCATTCACATTGAGAACGGGTCTCAACATTCGAGAACGAGAATGAGGAAATTCTCTGGTAACTGATGCCATGTAAGTTTATTAAAATTATGTCCTGCAGATATTTGCAGACACTCGTTGTCCTGTTCAAGCTGACAATGGGCCAAAGAATAAGCATCAGTCGATGCAGAGAGCATTAGAAGACTAAGCCATATACGTAGAAGAACTAGCTGAACGAGTGGACAAAATGGTATCGAACGGAGTGGGGGCGTTGGTGGGGAAGGAAAATGGGTGTAAAAATACTGTCAAGGCAAACAAAATGGAAATTTGAATAGCAATACGAGCGAATAGAAATAAGTATTGGAATGGGCAGGACAACGACACGACAAGGAAGCGAAAAGCAGCAAATGGTGGAGTAAGCAGCAGAAGGTCTGGTTCGATTCGGAAGGGCAGTTGGCAGCGCGTCAAGCTGACAAATCAAGCGAAGTGAAGAGCATATCCATCTATTCTTTCCTAGCTGCTCCTGGCAACCACTACCATCATTTTCACAACTACTCTCTCTCTCTCTCCCTGCTCCGCTGGCGCCTCTTCTATGCAAATGAAAATGCATTTATTTATAAAGCAAACGACAAAAGTCCCAAGTGCCAGGCAGAGAGCAACAGGATGTATCTGTATCTGTGTAGCTCCATCTGTAAATGTATCCTATCTCATTCCACACCCACACACATACACATATCCTTGTAAAATGCAAAACTGCATTTGCGTTTGGTTGCTGTCTAACTAGTTACCTATTGGCAGGACACACATTCACCCACACCAATACACATATCCTGAATCCCGTTCAGTTTTGTAGCTGTTGGCAATTTTATTGACAAGCCCCCGGAATGGGCGGGGGAGGGGGATGGGCGAGGCGTACTTATGGTACAGGAGTCGCTAACCCTTTTTTTCTCTCTCTTGTTCACTCTCTCTATCTCTCTCTTTCTCTCTCTCTGTGTTCATCTAGTACTCTGGGTTTGGTTGCATTTTGTGACAATGTTTATTTAGATTTTGCTGCTGCTGCCAATTGCTGACATTGCAATTTCTATTCCTGCCATGGACAAACACAAACACACAAACACACACACAAACACAAAGTGCTGCGTTGGCAGTGCTCAATGTTGCATTTCATTATACACTTAGAGAAACTAAAACAATAATGCCACCCAAAATCGATTCTAATCGATCACATTTTGAGCTTCACCAAAGAAATTTCAAACTCAAATCAAGTCAAAGTCTCTAAGCTATAATATTTAATATCTATTTAGATCTAAAAACTTCCAACTTACACTTAATTCTTAAATGTTTGACCTAATTCGAATTAGAACAAAGTAATAATTTGGAAATGAAAAGAGATGCCAATAAAACTATTGAATTTAGATTAGGGATTAGATTAATGAAAAGTTTTAAGGTTCTAATTTCTAAGGTAAAAAATAATAATCCACTTAAAAATTAACTAATCACTGGAGCAACAACTGTATGATTTTCTTAACTCTAATCCTAGACCATCAATCATGAGATTAATTTTTTTCAGGAGTTGTTTTTTTTTGTTGGTTAATACACTAAAGAAAAAGGAGCTTGTTAATTGCATGCCACCTAAAAATTTTGGAACTTTTCTATATTCCATGTATCTGTATCTGTGTATTGATGTGAATGCAGCTGCATTTGCTGCTTATACGACAACGAGAGAAGTTGTATCTGTATGCCATGGAGGAGAATGAATCTCTGCATCTGTTTTGTATTTTCATTTCATATGGTAGTTCGGTTTTGTGTGTGAGTGTGTCTCTCTGTGTGTGTGCGTGTGTACTTTTCGGCATTTTAATTTCAAATTGTCAATTGGATTTAAGTACACTCGACAGCAACAGCAACAGCAACAGCAACAACCGAGGCTAGAACCGAAACTCTTGTTGGCATGTCATTCGTGTTGTTGTTGTTGTTGTTGCTGCTGCTACTGTGATTGTCTTCATCGCTCCCTCAACGCAAATTTCGGCCAAATTTTTGCCTATTATGAAAACCAAAAGGCAGGCTTGCAGGCAGGCAGCTAGTCAGAATCGTTGTCGTAGAAAATGGCAAGAGAATTCGCTTTGCTGTTTGGCCTTCTTTTCATTCGTTCGTTTGGTCGAGGTCGACATCAAATTTGATTTTAAAATGTGTCAAAAGTGCTTTAAATGTGACAAAAATTTGATTATGGCGTGCTGGTTCTATTTGGCTCTTGTTGTTGTTGCTGTGGTTGTTGCTGCCTTTTTGGCATTTGGGGATATGGCCTTTTGATTGCTTAGAGCCATTGCGACGACTCTAAGAGATTTGTTGTTCAAGTAATTGTTTAGGGACTTCAATTTCACAGTGCGTGTGTGTGTGTGTTTCTGTGTAAAATGCCAAAAGAATTACTTGCGTATTAACTGCATTACTCATGCTAACAAGCTGAACAACAACAACAACCCCATCATCAATCCCATCCCCTAACAAGAACTTTTCATTAAAACTATAAGCAACAAAAGCAAAAAATTATGTAACTACATCCAAAAGATACAAATTAAGAAAACCTGTCGCAATAATTCTCCATCCTTCTCCCTCTCTCTCTCTCTCTCTATCGCTCTCGCTCTCACTATCTATTGGTAAATCCCAACCACTGCAAAAACAACGCGTTTGCTTGTCTGTCTTTTTGGGAGGATGTCTTCTAATTTCGACAACAAAAAGCCAAAACCGTAACAAATCGCATTTAAATTTACCTGCCAAGAGTAAAGCATAGCAGCAGCAGCAGCAGCTGAAGGGGCTGAAGAGGTGAGCGTGCTGGGTGTGGTGGGGTGGTGCCTGAAAGTAATCGGTGGCTTGATGGCGGGGGGTTTCTTTTTCTGCTGTAAAGTAAACCAAAAGAAGAACCAACCAACCACCAAAAAGGATGCGATAATTTATAGCGTTTCATTTCGTTCTTTCTTTGCTCTGTAAATTCTAATTTAAATTTTGGTCGACCGACAACTCAACGAGAGCTAGAGAGAGGGCAGAGGGGAGTGAGTACGAAGAACAAAAAAAAAAAACAAAAAACAATAAAAATATATATTTTTATTTATGTTGCTTAATTTGCAAAGCGTGCGGAACAGGAATAGCAAGAACAACAACAAAAAACTTCATTTCACATTCATTTCCATAGCCTTGCAACAAACACACACACACAAACAAAATGAAAAGTGCAATTGCCCCTTAAAAGAATTTTTCAAATGTTTTGCCACTCCTTTTACCCCCTTCGCCCCTCTTCTCACTACCACTCTCTCTCACACACTCGCATGCTCAGGGTTTTCATTTTTGTATTTTTTGTTTTGTTGCGTACAATTAGTTTGACAACAACAATAAAAATAACAACACAAACTGCAGTCACATAAAACAAAAGCGAATGACAATTTGAAAAGGACATTCACAGCAATGTAAGCGTAGAGAGATGATGGGTTATAAAAGGGGCAGAGAGGGGGGCAATTCTGTTCCACTGCAAAAAGGTGACTTTTTAATGCCTTTTGTTGTGATTGCTGTTGGTTTTGTCACCACACACACCCAAAGAGAACACGTGTTAAGGGGCTAAGGGGTTAAGGTTTAAGGGTTGAGTAATGTTGGAGAAGCATCCCGCCTCCCCTCCTTCTTGTCTTTGCCCCTTTACTTTTTTGTCATGGCCTCGATTTTAATTGTGAAAATTATTGCATGCAAACAACACAAAATAAAAAACACAAAACTAAAGGGCAAAAATAAAGCGAAATCTAGAGGAGAGACAAAAAGAGAGAGAGAGAGAGAGAGAGAGGGATAGAGACAGAGCGAAAAAGAGACAATAGTATAACAAGCTGGTAAATTGCACTCGCTGCATATATATATTTTTCAAGTGCCCCATCGTTTCATCGTTTGCCGCTCCTCGAATGTGTCAGCGGGCTATGGGAAAAACTTTTCCTTTTTCCGCTTGACTACAGCTACAAAATTATAATTGTGGATTAATTTGCAAGTTGAGATGCCTGAAAATGTATGAAAAAGTTATGAAAATTCAACAATTTTCATCACATAAGCACGAATGCTACAGAGTGAATAGCTTTACAGGTTTCGAGTTGGCACTCGTCATGGAAAAAGGGAGGAGAAAGATGAGATGATGAGTTGTGCAATGCAAAGTTCTTAAATTAAGATGCTTTTAGTTATTTATTAATACATAAGAACTCTTCAATTCATTAAGAATAAATTTGTTTTATACATCAATATTTCAATCAATCAATCCATTTTACAAGTTATAAGGAATTTCACACAGAGAACTAGATTTCAGCTCAGAGTAAGAACTGACGTAACCTTTTCCCATCTTAACTTGGCTGTAATTCTCAACTAGTTTTAGCTGATTCGAGCAAGGTCTCACATTTGAATGTTTTAAATTTTAATTATCATATTGTTTCCTTAAATAAAATCTAGAATATACCGTTACATTGAGTTATTGTCTATTTAAGTGGAAAATGCTTATTTCTCACAAATTAAATATACCTTTTTAAATTTAGATAAACAAATTGTTTGGGGAGGGGCGGAAGTTGATGGGGGTGTGTGGAAGTGAATTAAAACCCGCTGTATACATCGTTCAAACACGAAAAGAAAGTGCGGATGGTCGTGGAAAATTCTCGGACTAGAATTCAAGTCCTGCTCCTTGGTGTGACTGCAGCCGCCGAGGATCAAAAAACCCTCCTCACTCCACACTGCTATTCGCCGCTCACTGCTGCTCAAATCAAGATGTGATTAAAACATAAAGCCAAACATTAATTTATTACTATTTTTCAATTCGTTTGGTGCTTTCACACCAACTCATTAATAGTGATCTCTTGCCTCCTTCACGCCTAAGTCATTTATATATATATAAATCTACAAAATGACGGTAAAAACTAAAGTATCATTTGTTTCCTTAATGGGCATATAAGAAAAATGGTATGATGTGTTGACGAAGTATGAATGCTCTCTTTTTCAGTGGACAACATTAACTTTAAACAAATTTTTATCAAACTGTGAAAATAACATGATTTTTAGGCAAATTTTGATCTAATGCACAACTTATCCAACGGTCAACAGAATAGGAGAAATTTTTACTTCAATTTTTGAAGTAAATTAAATTTCTTGGTTACCATTTCTTTCCCATTTATCTTTATACCCTTGCAAAAAGGGCATATTAATTTTGGTCGGAAGTCTGCAACGCATAGAAGGAAGCATCTCCGACCATATAAAGTATATATATTCTTGATCAGCACGACGAGACGAGTTCAAATAGCCATGTCCGTCCGTCTGTCTGTCTGTCCGTCCGTCCGTCTGGATCAACGCGAACTCCTCCTAGACCGTAAGAGCTACAGAGCTGAAATTTTGCATGTAGGCATGCATATACTGCAGGCGTTGTATATCTCGGATTCAGCCGGATCGGACCACTATACCATAAAGCTCCCATACAAACGTCCTATAAACAACTGTGCTGAATTTGATAAAGATCTGGTGACTATATCATATAGCTCCCATAGGAACGCTAACATTAGCCTTCTTAGATAAAACGTTTTTCCACTTTGATGGAATAGGTTAGGAAACAGTTACCAAAAAAGTTGCAAGGGTATACAAACTTTGACGCGGTCGAAGTTAGCCCCGGCCCTCTGGTTTTGTTATAATTTCTCATTAATTTTGTAAACTTTAAAATAATTAATATTGTTGTTGAAATATTAGTTATTCCCCACCATTTGCAAAGGGTATACATAAAAATCGTTTAACAAAAATTCCTTTTTCACACTTTACAAGTGCTAAAATAGCCTCAGGTTAAATAAAAAAAGTATATGTACCTACATAAATTTTTTGAAGAACAAAACACTTTCAATTTCTCAAATGCTCTAAAAAAAAGTTTAGAAGGCGAAACGAAAAAAAAAGCACAAACAACGGACAACAATAAAGAAAAGCAAATAACAAAAAAAAAGTAAAATTAAAGATAAGCAAAATGGCAAAATGGCCCGTTGAGAGAATGTTCTCCAAGAAGCAAGTCCTGCTCTTGCCACTTCTCATCCTAATGACCCACAGCAGTTCACCAATTTGCCTTTAATCGCAAACCACAACCATCCCCCCGCCCCCCATTCCCGCCACCGCTCTCTTCTCTGGCTCTTACTCGCCGACCCACTGTCAAAATAATGAAATCAACGCAAAAACACAACAAAAAATAAAAAACTTAGGTGATAAATTTCGCGCATAAATGACACGAAAGTCAAAAATCCTCCACAAAATAGACTTTAATATACTTAGAAAGGCAACGACCCCCCCGCCCCACCGCACACCCATCCACCATTTCCCTCCTTTTCATCAACCACTTTACCATAAAGAAAAAATAAACGAAGACCGCAAAATATAATAATAAAAAAGAAAAAAAAAGACAGCAAGAAAGAACCAAAAAACACACACACACAAAAATTATAATAAGAAAAGCAAAACAGAAAGAGAAAGCAAATGCAAAAATAATAAGAAAACGAACGGGAACGAAAGAAAAAAATTAATTTACATGAAATTTTGCGTTTTTTAGCTTAAAATAAATTACATAGCTGGTAAGGAGCAGCAGGAGGATGGGGGACAAGGACAAGGAGGTAGAGAAGGTCGGTCCCATTAGGCGTTATTAGTGTTGGATTTCCTACAGCACGCGTTCGGTGTCAACAGTCACGCCCCCAAACCACCCGCAGCCTCTCCCTCCCCTAACATATGATGAACTTTTAAATACCCTAAGAAAATCTCTTCCTGTGCAGGACGCGTTTAGCTTCGCGAAATAGAGAGAGAAATACGGACAAAATCTAGAGTGATGCATAAATAAATTGTCACCTTAAAGTATGCAATGCACTATCAAAGAATTACTTATTTTCGGGCCTATTCTAAGTAATTACAATTGTTTGGAATGCATTCCAATAAGAAGGCAGTCTTCGACAGAGAATTGCATGTGTTAGCTTGCCAAGTTCTAAGAAACTCATTTGCTTACGTAAGGAGCTTAATCTAAATCTATATTCAGTAAATTGGCCTGGTGACTTTCGCCAATAAAATCAAAGTGAGTTAAATTAACTGTTCCTTCGACAATATATATTTAAGGAAAACAATTTAAAATGGATTATTGAGGGATTATATATCTGAAACTATATATATTTCCACACATACTAATATGTCAGGTAGTTGTAAAATCCCCTAAAGGACTCTCTCGTAACGCATTGCCTACCAATATGCTAAAGCCATCAGTGTGACTTTGATTTAAACTTATACGCCCCTCATTTTCCTAGTTTTTCCGGCAAGGGTATTAAGATTTAAGTATATATATATATATATATGCATGAACTCTCGTATAAACAAGCCGCCCACTTAAAGCATTTAGTTACGCTGACTTGGTGGTAATCAGCAGAAATTGCTCGATTTGAATTTAATTTTTTCTCTCTTTTTCTGTGTGTTTTTTATTTCAATTTCTATGCTCTTGAGTTGTTTTTATTCATTTTCTGTTATTTTCTATAATTTTGAAATCAGCGAGCGTAAAAAGCACGAGAATATATATTATAATATATATTTATAATTAAATAAATCACTTACTTTAGAAAATAATTTTGGTAATTGATGATGTTGGGAATAAATAAATAGACAAAACTCACCTGCAATGAGAAACAAATAAATTGAATTATTAATAATAATATCCATTGCATAATGGAAAAATTAAACAAAGTCACGCTTAGTTTAACATTTAAATGGAAAGAATTTTAAATATAAATTTAACCTTGAAATGCCATTTGTGTTACTTTGGCAAGAAAAGTCACATTTTCAAGCAATAGAAGTAAGAAATTTACTTCTTATACTAAAAATTTACCGTTTACAAACCTCAAATTTTGGTATAGTCTACTTTTTGGCATAGCATTATGTATGGTAAGATACAAAGGCGATGTGAAATTCAAATCACTTTTATCTTTACCTCAAAAACCCCAATCAATTCTTTACTTAACCCTTAAAGGGCTCTCTAAAAGCATTAACCACAACTCACTCAGACGCACACGCACACGCACTTTAGATTCCAACAAATGTATGTGTGTGTGTGTGTATATAAGTCAACGATTACAAAATTACTAACTTGGGCTTTACTCGTACCATCTAACTCCATTTACCATTCATTTTGCCCCCGAAAAGACAACACATAGCCCAGCCCAGCCTCCTGCCAAGCCAAGCCAAGCCAAGCCTATTGTGGGCTACTCATACTCATTTTGATTTTGGGTGCCAACTAATTAAAAGGCTACAAGCGCGTTTTGCTCGTTGCTTTGGTGTTTGGTTGACAACAGCAACACAAACAACAACAACAACAACAATAATAAGAACACTAATACTACACAATAACAGCAACAACAATGAATGAAAATACATAAGACAGGAGGCTGAGTAAAACACTGAGTCGCAGTTGGTTGTGATTTAATTAATTTCAATGCATAACGTCAACTGTGAAACCGGAACCGAAAACTCAAAACCCAAAACTTGACACTGTAAAGCCCATAGACCAAACCAAACCAAACCAAACCAGACCAGACCAGAGCTGAGAAGACCAAACGACCAAACGACCGTCCGACCAAGCCAGAAACCCCGAAAAGCTAGCTTCAATGGAGACAAAGAGAGAGAGAGACGCAACTAGCCAAGTGAAGGACACAAATAACTGGACTGGAAAATTAAATCGAGTATAATTTTTTGTTTTGTCGTTTCGTTGACTTTTTCTACTTTAAAATTTTGTTGATGCCATAAACAAAAGACAAAAACGTTTCAAGGGAACACACACAAAAGAGACAAACAAAACACAGAAAAAATACATACATACATAAACCTTAAAGTTTTCATTTGTCGGGAGGCTCAATCCTAGGCAGCAGCAGCCAGTCAGTCAGTCAGTCAGTCAGTCAGTTCAAGTCCAACCAGGGCTGTAAACATTTTTCCGCAACATTGCGTTTTGACTTTAATTAGCATTTTTGCATGGCAAGAGGGAAGAGCTGCCGGGAGCAGCAGCAGCGGCAACAGAACCGAACGGGGTGTATCCAGAGGTCCTGGGACAATCGAGTCAAGCGGGAGAGACAGAGAGAGAGCTGCTGTTTGGTCATAGAGCTAGCTAGCTAACTGCTAGGCAATTCAAGTTTCTCTCGTGCCAGGGACTAATTTACATTTTCCATTATACCAGAAAATTTTGTGTTTTGGTTTTTATTTTTCTTGTCATCATTTTTTGTTTTTTCTTTTTGTGGGGGGTTTAAGGGACAAATGGTAATGATTTTCATCAAGACCAACGAGACTGCCACAGGAATTGGTAAAGTGTTGAAGGTTTATTTCTTGTATGCATCAAATTCAATAAGTTCATTTCAATTGGGTTTGATGTTTGTTTTAAATTTAAACATTTTGTTGCTGAATTCCGTTGAAATTTATTATTATTGCATACTTTTCAGTTGTGAAAAATTTAAATTTCAACCATTTTTTGTTGTTTTTGTTTTTTGCATAGTTTTATTGTTCATTTAGATTGGCATTTTACGGTCAAATCTCTTTGAATTCTACGTTTTTAAGTTCTTAATTCTGTATAATTTCATTTCTATTACCTATGTCAGAAAAAAGAACAACAATAACATAGAAATAGGTAAATTTATATGTATATATATATGTATGTAT
Organism: Drosophila paulistorum; assembly: GCA_018152135.1. Taxonomy (NCBI): domain Eukaryota; kingdom Metazoa; phylum Arthropoda; class Insecta; order Diptera; family Drosophilidae; genus Drosophila; species Drosophila paulistorum. The sequence goes on from JAECXG010000690.1 coordinate 20,374,539, forward strand.
ATGGCAAAATGTCCGCAAACAATTTGTGACATGAAAATCAATTTAAAATGCATAAAATATATTGAATATTCAGTCCGACACTCCTGCTGGCCAACCATCTAAACTAACTAAACGCAACCTCCTCTCTATCTCTCTCTCTCTATCTATCTGTCTCTTTTCCCCCCTCTTCACTGTGCTCCCTTGAGAGAATGGAGTGGGATAAAGTTGAGCAGTTAAATCGTATCTATAGAAATTATGCAAGCAAATTTATTACAGTCCGGAATTTAAATGAGTCGAAATTGTGTGTTGTGTTTCATTGTTTTGTTTTATATATACATATATATACGCATACATAGACAGAAAATGTGCACTTTTTGTTATTCATGTTGTTCGTGTCGCTGTTGTTGTTGCAATAATGAAAGTTACTCAATTGGAATATTTCAACTTATGTGCTTAACAAGAACAATGTAAAGTGAACATTTGACAATGCACAACCCCCGCAACCTTCACACTCATTCCCCTCAAACCCACACACATACACAGAATCCTCAGTCAATTCGCTCGCTCAATCACAGAGCTTGTACCCATGGGAATCGCCAATTTATTTGTCACTCTCACTCGAGGACCCTCAGGGACAGAGCACGAGAGAGCAGCAGAGAGATGGAGATGAGCCAGTGGAGAATCGGAGACCGGATATATGTATGCACATACATACATATAGCATCAAGAGCATCGAGCATCGAGCATCGAGCATAGAGCATCGAGAGTCAGTTGTCCGTCCCACATACAGTTGGCATCCTTTTGTGACTTCATTCAGTTTTGCGGTACATTTGATTTGTATTTCTGCCATATCGTCCTTTCGCTCACTCCTTCTTCTTCTCTCTGGGTCTTTGTTTCTTCATTGGCATTTTGTGCTTTTGAGTTTAGCCAAAAAAAAAAAGGAAGAAAAACCAACAACAACAAAAACTAGAAGTGAAAAACGAAAAGAAGATGGATACAAAACGAAAAACGTTGTAGGGTAAAACGCAAAAGCGAATCCTTTACGTATTTCATTGTCAATTGTCGTCATTATAATGTCATTGGTATGTGTGAAACGTTTGTGGAATCGGTTTGAAAATGGTTAAGCAATTTGGTCAGCTCTTGCTCCCACTATCTGTCTTTCTCACTCTTCTTGTTTGTCCTTCAAATCGACAAATGAAGCATTAGGTCCAATATATGTAGATCTTTTGCATTTGTATTAAGCATTCGATCAATGTCATTTCAATTTTGATCCTGGATAAATAGACAGTTTTAGCATATCTTTATGCTCTCCTTAATTAGTTAGCTAACTAAATTTGTAGGAGACTAATCTAGTTCTTATAGCTTGACAAATGAATGTTTACATTATATTCATGTAGAGTATATAAGGAATTGAGTTGAAGATCTAATGTTATAGAAACGTTAAAATCTTCATGGGATTGTGTATTTTTGTGATGAATATTGACAGAGATAAGAAATTTCAAAAGCTATCGGATCATTGAGTTATAAAACATTTGATTTTGCCGCTTTCAAGTTAGATAATGGTTCACTATGGACTTTTTGTTATGGGGCCGTAAAGGTTTAATTTGCACGAATGTGTTGACGAAGTTAGCCCCGGACGGACAGGGCAGAGACCTGGCTATCATATAAGCAAAGGCAGCAGAGACAATCGAAAGTGTCGTCTTAGAACTCTATTAAAAATCTTTTGGAGCGCTCAAGTATAAAGCAAGAGATGATGATGAAGTAGTTGAGTTGTAGTGGTACCAGACAGACACAATAGGTGGTGTGGCCCAGGTCCCTTACTGACTATAAAAACGAAGTCCCCCCCCGCATAACCCATTGGAATGAGGAGAACAACAGAAGAAGACGAAGAAGAAGATGCAGGCTGCTGTTGCCTGTGGATGAAGATATTTATTTTAGGGATAAAAGGAATTCAGTAGGGCTTAAAAGTGCGGATGAGTGCCACTTCACGAGGCAGCGTAAGGAGCAAAAGAAGAAGGAAAAAAAGTCAGAAGAAAAGAAAAAAAAGGAACGGCAAATGCGGGGATAAGGACAAGGTTTAAGAGAGAACAAGGACAAGCACACAACACACGCGACAATGACGATGTCGAGGACCAAGCAGCAGCAGCAGCAGCAGTAGAAGGTGGAAAAGACAAAGCGAGAGTCCTCAAGAAAACACCGAAGAGTTGAAAATGACGTTAAAGTAAACAAGATGAAAATTAAAAGCAGAACGAACCAAAAGTAGGGAGAAGCGAACGCGAAAAGAGGAGAAAGCAGCTCGCGGCTTGGCTGGTGTTGGGATTTGATTTAAAAATGGAGTGGTATTTAAATAAAAATCTTGTTGCATATTTACGGGACAGGAGAAAAGTAGTCATGGGTGGAGGGAGCACACCGGGGTCGGGTCGGCTTGAGCTGAGCTGAATTGAGTTGGTTGTTGGTTGCTTGGTTGGTAGGGCCCGGCTCGGTGCCCCAAAAGCAATTTGAGTGCAGCTTAATTGTCACTGCCAACGGCGGTCTTCAGAGCTAGAAGACTAGGCGAAAGCCTTTCCACCCAATTCTTTGTTTTTTTTTTCTATTTTTTTTTTTTTGCACTCTTTGAATAATTTAAAAACTGCCAAAAAGTATGCAAATGCTTTGCGTTCTTTTTTCATTCTCTCGTTCAGCCGTCTGTTGGCATTTCTGTTAGAATTCATTTCGCTTTTTCCTTTTTACAACGGGCACCTGTAGAGAGGTTGGTTACCCCCAAATTATGCAGCAAAAATGCCATTACATATATGTTGTTGCATACTTTTCGGCATTTGCCACTGCTTATATGTGTAAATGTGTATTTTTTGAACGTTTTACAAGCGAGAACACATTGTTAAATTAATGAATTGAATTTCATTTAATGGCAAGGGATAAAGAAAATGCTGTGCTCGTTCTCTTGCCAGTTCCATTTAACCCAATTTCGTAAAAAGCTCTCTAATGTCCAGCTGCATATCAGCTATTTCAACTAATGCCCTACATGTCCCGCAAAATGCAATTTTTTTTTTTTTATCAAATTATATACGATACATACATTGCCATGATTTGGTTTTTTTCGTTTTTAAGCAACCTTCAATCAAACACGAAGTAGAATACCAAACTAACGAAAAGAAAAACTTCCTGACGTATTTCAATGCAAATTTATGCAAAACGTGTCAATGTGCTAACAACAAAAACAAACGACCGTTGGAATAACGTGTGACTAACACTACTCTAAAAAAAACAGAACCTGAAAAATAATCTCAAGCCTGAGTGACGTACGTGAAATGTAAACTGTGCCAGCAGGGTGGTCGGTTGGCTGGCTGGCTGGTTGCTGTACTCGTGCCTGATTGACGTGGCCAACGTTCTCTAATCCGTTAATAGAAACATTAACGAGGCATTTTTCGAAAATTATTTCAAGCACGCGATACCAAAGGCAAAAGCTGGGCAAGCGGAGTCAAGTCAACTCCAAGTCAGAGTCAGAATCAGTGATGGAGTTTCGTTCGAGTCAGTTCGCTCTTCAGCACGTCAGTCAAGTTCAAAGTGCAATATATATACAGATATATATAAAGAGAGAGAGAGAGAGAAAGAAAGATTGAAGAGTTCAGTTCAGTTGGTTGGTTGGTTGAGCTGAGTTGAAGCGGAATCACGTCAGAGCGAACATTTTTGTTTTCATTTCGCCTCGATCGTTAACCCCTTTTGCAGGGCATTGCTGTGTGCCGTGACGAGTTGGTCTTCTCCTGCTTCCTTTTCTTGTTTTTCTTTTTCGTGTTTTTTTTTTTTTTTGGTTATGAAGGGGTGGCCTTTTCGCAAAACTGGGCAATCAGTGCATGTCAGAGCCCTTTGCCTGGTGGTTGTTGGTTGATTTTGCCTTTGCCTTCGATTTCAAGCAGCCCGAAATAATTGCACTGTAATGTGAAAATGTCTAGCACCCAGACCAAAACGAGTGTGTGTGTGTCTCGCTCTCGGGCTCTCTCTCTCCCTCTCTCTCTTTCTCTGTTTCTCTTACTTTGTTTGCATGCCAGGCTGTTGTAATTTTTGCACGTTCACTGTAATTTCCAATCTCACTTTTGCAATCGGTTCCCTACAACATTTTGCTTTTATTTTATGCCAAAAGCTACTTTTTTGATAGCCCAACTCCACTCAGACACACACACACACACACACACACACACACACAGACACACACATTAGCTTTTCGCGCTTTTTATGGTCATGCCCCTTCTTCTACTTGTTCTTTTTCTTCGATATCCTTCGCTCCCTCTGTCTCTCAGTTTTTATTGCAGTTTACTATTTATGTGTCTGTTGCAATTATAACGGAAACTAGTTGAGTGCCACAGTGGGACCATTTCAATTGCAGCTTTGCGGCAGGCCATTCTGAAAAAGGGGAGGGGGCTTAGGCTAATGGCGGTTGGGAGTCTTCAAAAGCCAGGCCAGGACCTTCCGGTTCAGTTATGAACTGATATGAACTGAGAGAACAATAACTTTTGAAAAGAAAAAAAACCTTTGAAAACCATTTTTTCATACAAAAACTATGAAAGTTTAACTAGATTGAAATTTGGGCTAGAGAATCCATCAAAAATTTCTTATAATCTTTTTGTTCTATCTGTGGCAACTCTTTAAGGTTAAATAACTTTGCGTGTTTGTTGCTATTTAAACAATTTAATAAGACATTCCGCTAAATGGAAAATGTGTAAAGAATATTCTGAACTGAAATTCGTTCAGGTTATTTTAAAGTCGAAACTCTCTGAATATGCAACATATCATTGAGTATCATTTAATTTTAAGACTTTATACAAAATTAATTAAAAAATTATATATTTTCGAGCTTCTTCTGTCCTTCGGTCTATACAAAATGCAAAGGAGGTTCAATTTAAAGACTTTTGTTGACTAAATTTGTTATGTGTCCCAAACTGCCCACTGTGCGGCATCTTTGCTTACAAATGCAACTTATTGCTAATTAGTTTTAAATCGATGACCAGAGCAAAGCAAACGTGCACAGACTGACTTTCCGTTTGCCAGTTGCCGGTTGCTGCCGTTTCTGCCCATGACCCCATGCGAAAGGCGAGATCGAACGTAACCAAAACGAGACAGAAACAGGAAGGGAGTAGGGACTGGGACTGAGACTGGACCGGAACCAAGCAACCGAAACTCAGACCATAAAACTTTAGAAAAGAGTAAACAGTAAAAATGGCATAAACTAGAAAACATGGTGGTCCCAAGGACCAGCTCAAGACCGGCCAACCACACAAAATAAAATTCATTTCTCCCCTTCCACCTCACCTAACTCCCTCGCTGAGAGGGAATGGAAATGCGATCACAGTTCGCTCAACTAAAATGGCCAGCAAATTAAAAATGGTAAAAAGCAACAGCAACAAACTAATGAATAATCAATTTGAATTCAAAAGAGGATCTCAACAGATTTACAGAATTCGTTCCTTTAGTTATATTTATTTGATTCTGCTGCGTCTCCTGTTTGACGCTTTTTTTTTACCCGGGTATTATTGTTGTATTTTGGGCCACGCCTTTTGTTCGCCGCCGTCGCATACTAAAATGTAATAAAATAAAGTGTTGGGGATTTCGTTGCGCCTTCTTTTTGATATTTCTCTTCTTTTTTTTTTTCTTGTTGTTCGCCTTTTTTGGTTTGCCTGATTGGAGGAACGAATGGTGTGGTTAGGGGGGAGGAGATGGGTTGGGTTGGGTTTCGGGCGGCAGTACCCGCAGGCTCGTCAATGGTGTGAAGTATGCAAAAGAAGAAACACAACACAACATCGGACAACGAAATGGGAGAGCAAGCGCGGGCACTGAAAATCGATTGGAAAACTTTTAAGGCGGCTAAGAGGGGCAAGCGGCGTCGCAGAGCAGGCAGGGACAGAGGGTAAAATCAAGCGATTCGTTAGCTCTTGTTCAATACACTAACGAAAAACAAAAAATCGCCAAAAAAGAAATGCATTTTCTCAAATTGAAATGAAAAGAAATATTGGATTTTCGGTAATGAAGTTTTTTCCCCTTAATAAAAGGATTTGCAAGGGGAAGTAAAAAAGTAATTCATAACTATATACATATTCCCAATTTCTGCTTTGGGCGCTTAACCAAAGGATCTGCCATCTACTCCTAACTCTCGACTCTCTTTAGCTACGAATCCTGTCAAGCCATCATTTCATACACCAAAGCTTTGATCTTGAGAGAAATAATCGTTAATTGTGTTAAAACTTTTAAGGGAGTTCGAAAAATCAAAAGAAAATCGAAATTATTCATCACGGCCTAGCCGTGACTGAAACGCAACTATCAGCTCAAACTTTATCAGTTCTCAACTTTTAGAGGGCTTTAATCTATAGCCAACGTAAATTTTTGGCAGAAAGAGAGAAGACAATTTCATTGCTCGATTTAAAGCCATCTATCAACAATATCTATGTTTTTCTCAGTGTAGCTAGGCTGTTCCAGCATTTCACGCTTACTCCATCTCCTGTTCGTTGGTTTTTCGTGTATTTTTTTTTTTTTATAGATTTGCTTTTATTGTGCGGTATTTATTGCGGTATATGCCTCTGGCTGACTTTTTTGCTCGCATTTCTTGTTGTTGCTCTTCTCACACCCAAAGAAAACAACAAAAATACAGACGAAAGAAACAACGAAATACAAAAAAAAAAAAAAAAAAAAGAATCAAAATCGCAGGAAGCTTCAAGCTGAGTGGCAGTTTGGATTCGAATTGTGTAGGGTCGGGGTTGGAGTTGGGGTTGGGGTTGGGGTCGGGGGTTGCACGAAGTGGAAGTTGGAGTCAGGCTCTGGCCTGGCCCACCATAAGCCGCTTAAATTGGTTGGCCTTTTTTCGTCGTTTTTTTCTTTTTCGGTTGCATTGTACTTTTCTTTTTTTTTTTATAAATTTTTTTTTTTCTTTGACTGCTTTTTTGTTGTTGCTGTTGCTGTTTTGGATTTTGTCGGTTGTAAAAAATTTTTGCGCTCTGGTTATAAAAATTGTTAATTAAGTTAAGTTTGAAATGTTGTTTTATGGCTCTGTTGAGCGCTCCCTTTTCTTTCTTTCCCTTCTCCCTCTGTGTGCCTTTGATGAGTCTGGGAGCGGTTAAATGTAGACGACGACGCACATAATGTAGACGAATCAAAATCAAATGAAAATGGATTTTCAATTTCATTAGAACTCTAAACGATTCGCCGACAGGGAGGCGGCAGACTTTAAAGTGTTTTTCACAAATTATATGAAAAAGGTTAACCTTGAAATCAAATTCAAAGCGGAGAAACATTTTGAAAACATTTGGATCTATAAGGAAATTATTATTATTATATTCGTAAACGTGTCCCGTTTCATTTGAATATGGGAGTGCAAGCGAGAGCGAACTACCAAATATTCTAAAGTGCTCTTGAGAAACATTGTCACTAGTTTGAAGCTTTGCTTCATAGGTTATCTTTATTTCCATATACCATATGAATGACTTTTAATAATCCGGACGAAGAATTTGAAATGCTTCAAAAAGTCTAAGGTTTGTCTACAAATTCTAAAGGCAAAGCTGCGATCGTTGGGAGAACTTGTAAAAAACTGTAGACTTTGCAAGCCAAATAGAGCTTTGCCTGAAAAACTTAAACTATGTACTAAGAGTTACTACCTGGTTAGTGGCGCTTACTACCCTCTTCAGCTTTCAGTATAGACTAAGGCTAGTTTGAAACTTATAATCCGATAGAGTTATTTTTTGAAAACTAAGGAAAACTGCAGGTTTAACTGATTAGTAGAATCCTTTCTAGAAACAAGTTGTTGGAAAAAGGTTTCAATTTCTATAGATAGTTTTGCATTATTGAGCAGGGAGTTCAATATTTGGCTCTTGAGAATTAAACTATTGCAATTTTTGCTGCTGTAGTTTCTAGTGCTTTGCATAAATCATTCAAAATGCTTGGGAAAGGAAGCAAACATTTTGCATATCATTTACAATTTCATAATCCAGCTTACACACAGTATACACTTCCAGACGACGATCCTCTTGTGTGTGTGTGTGTCTATGTGCGGGTGTGCGTGTGTGTAGATACTGGTAACATCATTAGGGGGCAACCCGCTTCAGCTTTCAGTATTTGGTGCAATCGTCTCCTGGTGGTTGGTTGCTTAGTTGGTGTGTGTCGTCTGCCACGTTTTTGTTTGCTTGTTTATTGCGAGATAGTGAGACAGAGAGACAGAGAGGGGGTCTCTCAGCTTGGCTTGGGCTCAGCCAAATCCTCCAAAAATGGCGCATTGTGTGTTGAGTGTGCGTGTTTGTGTGTGTGTGGCCTTATCTTTGTAAAGAAGTGCTTACATTTGTGCAGCAAATGCAAAAACACACACACTGTCTCTTTCTCTCTCTCTCTCTCTCTTTCTCTAAACTAAGCTGAGAAAGAGACGTTGGCTCTGTTATTTAAATAAATCGTTGCATACTTTGCGGCTCTTTGCTTGGTTTGGACTGGTGCAACTTTAAATCTCATTTGAATTATTATACAAAAAGCGGCGAGAAGGGAAACATGAGGAGCGGCTGACGGTTGGCGGGGTGGTGGAGGCAATAGCAACAGAGTATTTCTTTCTTTGCTACTGCTGCTGTTGCATACTTTATGGCGTTTTAAGTGCTGCGACGATTTTTGCAAATGCAGCGAAATGCAAAATGTTGTTGCCTGTCATATATTTGTTTTCTTCCTTTTTTTGTTTTTTATTATTATTTAAACCCAACACCACTCTATATTATATGTATACATAAATACAGCAATACACATACATACATATTGCTCATGACCCAGATCTCGTCTTTCTTTTTACTGCATGTAATTAAACATACCGAATACAACACGCCAAAGGCCAAACCTGTCATACCGCACATTCCACAGCCCACCATATCCCTCTCTCTCTCTCTCTTATATACGGGAAAATATTACGCATGGTAAACCGAGAAGTGGCAAACATGAGCGACGTTGCCATCAAGAGCCGCCCGTCGCCCTGTACAAATGTGGGCCAAAATGAAAAAAAAACAGCGAATTCAAATGGGTTAACATTTTGCGCTAATTTGCCTTGCGGAATGATGTCGACGACGATTGCCATTGAAACTGAAAATCATTTCCACGATTTTTCGCTGCTTAATCGAAATCAGGGACAGCACAAACCAAAAAACCAAAAAAAAAAGAAGGGAGAGAGAGAGAGAAAGACAGACTGTTAATTCGAAGGCTACCAAATGAAAGAGAAAAAAGTATATCACTTTTATTTTTAAGGCTCTTATTTATTTAAACTCTCGGAATTTGCAAGTAAGAAAAAAAGTTTTCAGTTAAATCCGATGCGATTGAATTCAATTTGTCAAGTGTAAAAATTCAAACTTCTAAAAGACAGGCAACAAAAATCTGATTCGTTCAATTATAAAAGAATTTCTGATAACTTAAATTAACTTATGATCAAATTAATTTGAAAATGTTTTAGGATTTGGGATATTGTATATTTGTATATAAAGCATAACAAATTGTTGTGCTTCTCTTTTTCTACCTAAAGATGTCAATCCCAAAATATAAATAAACTATAATACTTTGATCTTGATTAAACGTTTCAATAATAAATTATTTCTTGGGAAATTGTATACTAAATAGATCGTTTCTCTATATAGTCTAGGCCTCTTATGTGTATCTTTCGAAATCATTGGAATAGACTTATCGCGGCGATATACACGAAACTTGTTCTATTTTAAATTCTAGAGATTTTCTTCAGTTTAATTTTTCTCTTGTTTTTGGTTTTTTCATTTTGCTAATTTCATTCTGCTTTGGTATCATTAATTTCATAGATTCCACTTCGATACTCATTGATTTCCACACGCCATTAGCTACTACTAAACCAACAACGACAACACATTGAGAGAAAAGCTGCAACGAACTTTAAACTTGGGCTCCTTCCTTTCCCTCCCGGCCTCACTCCGCCCTTGCGAGTGGAAGGCTCCAATAAAAGCAAGTCAGAACGCCACTTGATCATTAACAGCGAACCGCGTGCAAGTGTAGGAGCTGTGCTATTTAACAGCTTCGAGCAATTGCGAAACGTAAATCAAATGCCACATTTTGCAGTGGCAGCAACAGCACCCACACCCACACCCACACCTCTAGACCCGCACACTCACTCTTTTATTTTATTTGCAATTTTTAACAACTTCAAACTGGTGTGTGTGTGTGTGTGTGCAGAGACAGAGAGTGAGAGAGAAAGAAGATGCCAACATGATGACGATGTTGGAAACCTGGCGATGAAACTTGTCTAGAAAAATAGTATTGAAATTAGAAATGATGTGCAGTCTTTCATTAAAAAAAGTTCAACCAGAACCTATAAACCAGAAAATAATGCAAAAATTCTTTCCCTTCAAAAACTGCATATATGTTCATGACGAAATTTGTGAATTGAATTGATAATCTTGGTTCGGAAATGTGTGACAAGTTCTTTAATTTGCTAAAGTGCAGTTGCAGTTTGTTTTATTTGGATTGAGTTATTTGATTAGTTTCAGTTCAGATTGTTAGTTAGTTTCAATTCAAATTTTGTTCTTTCGTTGTGTCTGCTTTAATTGTTTCAGATTCTCGAATGCTTCTTGACAAACTCAACGCGTCTACTCTGTATCAGTTTGGTTTTCAAAATCTTTCTTTGACATCTCACGTGCTCATCTCTAATATCCACATGCTGGGCGTCTCTATAACGTAGTGCAGTAGTCTATGTAACGCTTGCAACACTTGGCATTGGGATATGGGGAATGTGGGGGGAAAGGAATGGGTAGGAAGTCTGCCTGCCTGACTCTGAATGCCTGGTGCCAACTGTTGGCTGTTCGCTGTGTTGGGATGTTGCACCAACACACACACACACACACACACACACACACACACACACACACACACACACACACACACACACACACACACACACACACACAATTTTGATTTATTATTTTGATTCCTGTTACTTTACTACCTGCCAGGATGCTGCCAGGATACCTCCTTTACGCTCCCAAACCAACCATTTTGGTCTGCTCATTTTACCCACTGCATCATCGTTGCGCTGCTCGCTCGCTCGTTCGCCCAGTCAGAATGTTTCGTTGGTTTTTCTTTATTTTCTTTGCTTCCAGCTCTCCTTATTCTTTTTTTTTTCTTGATTTTTATTCACACGGTTTTCTGGTTTTATTGCTCCAATTACTTCATGTTGTAGTCGTTCACTTTCTGTATGGCACTCGAGTAGATTTAATATTTTTCTTCCTGTTTCTACACCATTCCGCCATATGCAGGGGGCAGGGGGTTGTTTCTCGCTTTCTTTTAATTTATTATGTATGGCTGCTTTCTGGCTTTGTGTTTTTTGTTTTTGTTTATATTTATACATATATTTTTGCAGTGATTTTATTGTTGCTATTTCAATGATTGATGATATGAGAGGCACATTTTTTATTTATTTTCCATTCACAATAATCATGGAATTGAATATAGGATAATATTTTTGTGTGCCCAACATCCACATATCCGTATTCCGCATCCGCGCAGCCGCATCCTTTCAACCATAAATCTCGACCTCGACTCGCAGCATTCTTGACAACAACTTGATACCAATTAAGCACTCACAATCACATGCTGTATAACCCTTTGCTTCCCTTTCTTTCTCCTCCTCTCCCCCCAACCCACAGTGTTTGCAATTTTCCCCATTTGTTTTTTGCAACCGTTATACCTCGACACCTGGCTCTTAAAACAGAGATCAGAGAAGAGAGAGAGAGAGAGAGAGAGAGTTGTTGGCAGAGTATGCAAAACGCTTAACTGCACATAAAATATACAAAACTAACTTAGTTCGCGCATATCACTGGGCATAACTCATGAGTACCCCTATTCACTTTGCCTTCCTGGTGGTGGTGCTGCTGCTGCTGCTTCCACCCGTTTGCCATTTAAAGCTGACTGCACAAAAACAACATGGTTGACAATAAAACACTAACAGAACTAAGAGAACATACAACGACAACGCAATGGAGGTGGAGATGGAGAACGAGAAGGATAGCAGAGAGGGTGCAGGACAGAGAAACCAATTTCTAACGAGCAGCAAAAGTGTCCTTGGGGCGCTTTGCCCCCTAGATTGTCCCCTATATCTTTTTTTTCTGCTGGCATATCTGACATTCCCCTAAGGGGTGGGCACTATAACTATGTGAAGAGACAACTGAAAACATGATCAGATACAGCAAAATGAATAAAGAACTGAGTGGAAATGAACAAATTGTCTGTGGGGCCAGTAGAATGTTTCCAATTGATCCGCATGGAATAGTCCCATATCCGTTATATTATTGAATAGATTGCTTTAACAGTCATCAGTCTCCTGGTTTCTTGAATTTGGGCCCTTAGAAAATGATTAACAAATGATTATATTCATAATTCATTAAGAGAATTATGCTCAATATTGGATTAATATCATGTTTTATAACAAAATATAAGACTAATGCGCTGCAAAGGAGTCAAAACTGATGAAATGAAGAGATTTTGAACTCACCAAGTAAAGTCGTGCGTAAGGTAGCCCTTTCTCCCCACAATTGAGTCATTTATTAATCGTAGAAGAGTATTCCAAAAAGATTCGTGTATCGTTTTCAAAATGCTAGCTGAAGTTCTCGTATTTTAGAAATACGAATATAATGTGTGAATTTAGACTCTTAAAATTTCTAAATAAAATGATTTAAAAGTAAAATCTAATTCAGAGCATCTAAGCATTAGCATATCAAAAAGATATCTTTAGCTGATTCTCTAGTTTTTATTTACTATATATTTCTTTACTATTTTTTTGTTTGCTGTTTTCATATGTGTCTTTTTTTTTGCTTTTTTGCCATTCCACTAATGGCAACTGCTGAGTGGATGCAACAAAGCGTGTGCTGTTAAAAGCGGGCCAAGAGAGGATGAGAGACAGAGAGAGTGAGAGAGGCACGAGGCGGGGAGAAAAAAACACTGCGGTGGGTTATGTATAAATTCATAAAGCGAGCAAACGGCAACGGTGACTGCGGCAACATGTTGTAATTGCGTATTTTATAGATATGCAAAGAGAAAAACTGGTAGGATCCGGGATAGCGGGTAGGGGGTTTGTGGAGTTCGGGATTGGGATACGGTTGTATCTGCCATTCGGTCTGTTTGCTTTTGTTTTGTGCGCGGAAATGGCAACCGGTGTGCAGCGAAATATGCCAGCAACAAGGCACACACACACACACACACATGCGTTCATATTTATACATTCATATACCGCCATGTTGCGCCATTTGAAGTTGTTGGCGTATACGTAATTTTTATTTTACAACGCTGAAAAATGCATTCAGCTCCAAACAGCAATAACAAAAATGGCACACAGAGAAATTTTAATTGCTCTCAAAAAGCAGGGAAAGCGAGTGAGCGAGAGCAAGTGAGATTACAAGCAAAAACTAAAATTGTATTCCTTTTTTTTTGTTTTATGACTTTTAATTGAATCAAAGTCTATGAAATCAAATCACACAAAAATAAAAACGAAGAAAAAAACCAACACCATAAAAATGTTGTTTGTCATAAATTACACAAAATTAGCTTTGACAATTTGTTCATCCTGAAAAAGGAAAAACTTGATTAGGTTTTTCTATACAGGGATATTCCTCAGTGGTTCTATCTTCTACCAAATGGAGAATAAAGAATGCGAGGGGAGTTCATTTCAGAATCAGAGAGTTCCTTTTGGGTACTTCTAAAATCATTTCCTTTTCTAGCGCTTCTCTATTGCTTTAGCCCAAGTCCTTGCCTTTGGAGAGATGTCATCACTTTGTCCTGGTTTTAATTGAATTTCAATGCGAAACTAAGAAAAAATGGCACCCCAACTTGCCTGGGATCCTTCAAAGAATATGGCGTCCTTTGACTGATGAAAAAATCGAATGCTTTACATTTTTTTAAAACTGCATAAGCCTTGCTTGCTGTTCTCGTTTGGCCTAAACCGTGTCCTTGCCCAATTCACACAAAACGGCAGCGTTTTTCTCTACGGTTTTTTTTTGTTTTGCATTCCTGACCGCCTTTTTAGCTTTTTGTGCTTTATGTTGAATGTCCTTGTTGTTGGCACATTTAGCACACACTTGTGTGCATTTTTATTTATTTCTAGCAACTTTTCAATGGGCGCGTGTGTGTGTGTGTGGTGTGTGCTCTACATATTCGCCTATAAAAAGCGAAAGACTCCTTCAAAACAAAAAATAATAAACGAGAAATATTGAAATGAAAGAAACAAAAATAATAATAAAAAAAAGAAAAGAATGAAATTTATAAAAAAAAAAGTCGCTTGCAAATGCGCACTTTGCTTTGTGCGTGTTCTTTTCTATGTCCTTTGTGTGTGCGAGAATGTGTGTTGGTGTGTGTGTGCATTATCAGTCATGCATGAAAATCAGGACATGCGCGTGAGAGGAAAGGCTTTTGTTCGTGTTAAGCATTTTCGCACTTTGCCTCTGCCCAAACTAATGATGATAATTCAGAGTTGTCGCGTTGAGTTCACTTTTTGTGCGTGTGTGTGTGTGTGTGTGTGTGTGTGTGTGTGTGGGCCAGGCCAAAGGAAATGCTCTTTTATTTCCACGTTTCCTATCGCTCTCTATGTTTGTATTTATATGTAAATATATATAAAATGATAAGTAATCATCATCATTTGGAGTTGGCACAACAAAAAAGAAAGAAAACATGAGAAACCTGTCTCTATGTGTGCGTGTGTGTTTGTGTGTGCGTGCGTGTTCAGTGGCATTTGAGTGTAAATGTGTCGATAAGAGAGCTTTCACATTGAAGCCCATTCGACTTTACTTGATTAGAAATACACAAACAAACAGAAAAAGGTAATGCAATAGGCAATGGATAAAGATTGAGTAAATTGTTTCTATAGTCCTCACATTTTTAAGATCATATCCAAGATCGATTTATGGACCAAGATCCTGAGTAACTTGATGATAAATCAAAAACTTTTAATGAATTATGAGCTGAATTATTGTACGCATAATGATCTATCTAGATCAATTCCTTTTTGAAATGAACTCTTTCTTTGGTTGCCCAGCGAATTTTATTCATAGCTCAAAAAGAGAAGAAGACTTTTATGAAAATCATTGCAATAGAAATTCTAGACTTACCTTTAAAAAACAACAAATTTAATCGAGAATTTTCAGAACACTTTGAATTTCGAATTTCATTTTAGACATTTTGCAATTATGTGACTCAATTTGCGACCCTGCCTGAGAGGTAAGAATGTTAACCAGTTGCCACAACATTTTGCCAGTTGGTATTTTCTATAGTTTAATTTGCCATCATTTAATTTATCCTTTTCAAGTTTCTCAACAATATAGATTAAAACGAACATGGAGCAAAAAGGCATTTTTTTGCCTTTAATGCTATAAAATTTTGTGTGAATCTAAAATTGACAAGAAGCTCAATGTTTATTAACGTATGAGAAGCGAAAAACAAAGAATTAATAGAAATTCCAATGCGAAATGTTTTCCATCTGCTTGATTATGTGAATCCGGACAATTGGCATAGTGGATCCCTATGGAACTAATATCACCAATGAGCGTTTCAACTTTTGGTTTTGAACACTGCAAAATGAAATCCTCCACATGACTCTCCACATCTCCTGATTTATAGCAAAAGAGTTTCGATCCGGGCAAGTCGAGCAAAATACTGTCACTATCAATGCCGCAGTAAAAATTCAAATTCTCCGTGAAATAAACTGTTTGATTGCAATCATGCAGTTCCGACGGATTGAAGGATATGAAAACGGAAGAGACATCGTGAAACTCATAGGTATACACTTTATAGGGTGCATTAATGGAAACCAATGTGTCCTGATATCGAAAGTGCATATCCAGATTGTAGACTCCCTCACAGAGGAAATCCAGGGGGACATGGTAAAGTGGCCAACAGTCTTGCAGTTCCAATGTTGCCACTTGATTATGGCCAACAATAAGACAACTGATGATAAAAGGACAAAACGACCATGCAAATATTTGTGAATAATTCATTTTGTTACAAATTGTTAATTTCCATGTCTATGCGATTATTGAAAATATCAGAGTTGAATGAATCAAAAAAATATTCATAGTTAATAACGAATCTATATCGAATTGGGTGTAGAAACCTATGAAAAACGGTTTTGTAAATTGACCTAATGCAATATCTTGTATTGGAAAACTCTTTCGAATTGAATTTTATGTTAAATCACAAAGATGAATAGTCAAACAACGTCAACTCGGTTTGCGGTTCCTTTTTTACTGGATTTATTTTGGCTTCGGCTTTGTGATTGCCTCTGCTTATTATGTTTGAGTAAACAAAATGTTAGCTTACCAACTAGCAGTTAAACGTTCATTGTGCAATAGATGGCCAGTTAGTTCTTGTTTTTGTTGTGGAAATTTTAGATGTCCGAACAATGGCAGACAAATGCAGCAATGGCCAACAACAAACACACACACACACCCAGACACATTTACTAAAAAGAGATATAGAACACAAGCGGGAGACATGAAGAGTGTAAAGAGGGTGAAGCGTCGCATTTCATTGTCATCATTGTCATTGGCGTTGGCGTAATTTATGTTCTCATATATGGACTGCCGCCATATTGGTCTGTGTGGTGAAAGCCAACAACAGCGACAGCGACAGCTACAACTACAACTACAACTACAACTACAGCTACAGCTACAGCTTTAGCAATGGCCAAGTTATTATTGTTGTTTTGTATGCTGACTGCTGTCAAGTGACTACCAAAATGATGGGGACGTGTTTGTACGTCCTCGATGGCATAAAGATTTAAATGCCTTTTTGGACTAGTCCCGAAGGTTCATGTAATTATATATGATTTAAATTGATTAAGTGTTGTAAGACAACATTGTACATGTCACTCCAGTGTTGTAAAGAAGTTGGGTAACGAGGTGATTCCCTCTATTTATACCGCTTCGATTTTAGCCCGTTTGTAAATGCATTTGGATGGGATTAGTTGAGATTGTAGCGTGTTCTCATATTTTTATTTCAAAAGCAAAGAAAAACAAAAAAAAAAAAAACTGTGTACATGTGGTATGAAAAGCCTTTTCCTCATCCTCCTTCTCCAGTATTGCAGCTGCCGCCCCCGCTCCTGTTTTTTTCAGATATATTTTGCTAGCTAAAGAGTAATTTTCTTTTCCGTCTTTCTTTTTTCTTGTTTAAAACTCTGTTACACATGTAAGTTTAATATGTATATATGATAATAATTAACCGCCGCCGCATTCATCAACATCTTCTTTTTCTCACATATAAAGCCGCCACACAATCCCCAGCAATGTAATTAGCATCAAGACTAGATGGCCAGAGCCTTTTAAGCCTTGTCCAGTTTTCGATTCGATAACAACATTGGAATTCATGTAGACAACGGCTGCAGATATGGTCCGTATATGGGTTTTTTGCACACCAATGCATTTCTTATATAGAGCTTCGGCATATTTGAAATGAAACGATAGACAATAAGTACGAACGGGAATATCAAACTCCAATGGATAGTTAAGGCCATCGCAATAAAATTTGTCATCATCGTAAACAAGATTATAGCAATTGAAAAGCGGTGACTCATAGAATGCGATAAGTAAAATGGCTGAGCCCATATAATCGGAACGTTGCCAAACAACATACGGTGTACCGATCGCCGGAAGGCGATCCTTGTGCAATAAACGTAATTCCCGATCATAGATACCCTGGCATGCAAACTCCAATATATGACCCTCAACGAAACTGCAATTCTTCGAGGTAACGTAGGCATCAATCGTTGGTATCCCATTTAGCACGACGAGCAGCAGCAGCAGCAGCGATGAGCAAACGATAATCCACTTGATGTTTTTACTATTCTGATTCTGTTGTTGAAGTAGTGCGCGTTGAAGGCGCACTGGCATTGCCTATAGGCAAAATGATTCGGTAACCATTTTTTGGGTAAAAGAAAATACAAAATAACACAAAAACAGTAAAAGCAATGTGTAGTAGGTACGAGAAAGATAGATAGATAGAGAGATAGATATATAGAGAGAGTGAGTGAAAGCTAGTCAAGTGATTTTTGTGTACTGTGTCTGTCCTATAGACCCAAAAAAAAAAAAAAAAAAAAAAAAAAACCAAAAAAAAAGAAACTAAATTTCAAACGACAAAATAGATTATTATAGGAAACATCCATTGAAATAAATGCCAACATTTTGTGTTTGAACCCAAATTACAAATTAGCCCAGTATCACCATATTCATCATATTTGGGTACACTACGTTCATAATGTATGGCCAGAAAATCAATTTCATTTGAAATTTCCGCACGGCAATTACGCAGCAAATCCCTTGCATATGTGAATATATAACGAAAGCAATATATATTATCGGGACGTAGTGTTATCCCAATATCCAAGATATTCTCACAATGCAACCAATTAAGTGAACAGGTTATATTCGTGGTACATTTCCATATATCGGATTGATAAAATGTTATAAATATCCTTCGTTTTGGCATAGTTGTGCCCCAAATGCGATAAGCGGCATCCTGTGATACCCATTTATCGCGATACTTGAGTTTAAGCTCACGATTATAGAAACCTTCACAGATGGGCTGAAAGGGTTGTCTATCGCTATCGATAAGAAATTCACAATTGTGAAAGCCACAATTCACAATTTGACCTATGACAGATGACAGTATGCAAATATATACAGACACAGATTTCAGTTGTTTCATAGCTTTTCAATTAACAACATTGTTGGAAAAAACATGAACGAAATTACAGAAGCAAATTTTGAAAGAAAACTCATGAATACACTCCAAAAACAAAAACTATTAATGTTCAACAAAGGGCGCGTAATTGTTTGGGCTGTGATGACCTGTTGCTTACTGATTATGGTCAAACTATAAGTCGCTTTGTATAAATATTAAAGGCACAAAAATTATAAAAAGACACGATCTACTCGTGTATTAGCGTGATTTATTACTTAATGCAATGGTGGGGAGCGGGGACAACAAGTAATATAAGCATATTTAAAAGAATATAAGGATTTTCCAACACTTATCTCTATATATTTCTTTACAAAATTTCAATAACATAAGACATTAGTAGAACTGTCAACCAATCAAAAATACCCAAAACGCACGTGTATACAGCTGCTCCTACTGCGGCTGCTGCTGATGATGATGATGATGATTCCAACATATCTTCATCATATGCCCTAGAATAGTGTAATATGGGCTTTGTGCATGTGTTTGTGGCATTGAAGACATGACCACGACAATGCTCCTTGAGGTGAGCCAAGTATGTTAGCGAATGACTGAAACAATGCAAGTCCGAATGATAACCAACGGGGTATACATCAATTTTGTGAGTATAATTGATAATTTCAATATATGAATGATTAAATATTGCTGTTTCATAGAATGAGGCAAGCAGTATATTTTCATCGGTGCTGCCACGCCATATGGCATATGGTGTACCTTCGGGAGCTCGTCGATCGCCATACAAAAGGGCGATTAGTTTGCCAACTGTTCCCTTGCAATGGCGTATCATGCGTATACCCTGGACAGCATTACAATTGCCGGAGTCGTTGTTATTTGTACGGATATCATGATATATAGTCTTCTCATTGCCCGATTCTAACGCTGTGATAGTAGTTGTTGTTGCCATCATCACAACTAATGTGTAAAAAAACAGAATTTCGGCTAACATTTATGTATGTATGTGTCAATTGTTAAATCGGGTCTGACAAATAAATCGAAACGTTTTATTGGATATATTTAGCATTAATGAAATATGTTTCAGAGCGAGATGGTTAGTTCGTTAAAGTTGAAGCTGTTATACTATACACCAAAAGGTGTACTCTCCTGTTGTCAGATTTCCCAATCTATTTTTGCTTAATTTAGTTGCAATTTCCAACTAGTTTTGGCATTAAGGATACGGTGTATGGCCATTGCACTGATGGAGTTGTACAGGAAAGTCGAGAATACAGACAATCTGCTCACCTTTTGTGCTGCATTTGAAGTGATCTTCTTCTGAAGAGTCCTCGAGCTGGCTTTATGAGTGGAAAGCTATTTAAGTTAAGATCTCCCTCAATAATTTCTTCTACGTTCTACGTTTTATTCTCAGTTGTTTTAATCGGAGAAGTTTCATTAAACCACGGTCTAAAGACGCGTCAGGAAAGGAACTAGAACAAATCATGGTCATGGAAAATATCCAAGTTTATTGCGCTTTTTTACAATTTGAAGTCAGTTTATACTTACATGTTTTACTCAACAAACTGGGAAATTTAATAAGGACGGCAACGATATACAACGATTTGAACTGCTGATGAAGTTTACTCAAAGCTCAAAGAAATATTATTGTTGTTAGTTCTAGTTAATATTTCCATTTGATCAACTAAAATATTTAAAATTCGTTGAAAAGATATATTTAGTTGCCTCTATGTTTAAGAATTTAGATAATTTAGGTAATTTATTTATATCGATGACATTGAATTTATAAATCACATCACGTCCAGAGTAATGAAAAAATGATGGCCAAAGGATAAATATAGAATTTTGTTTGTTTCGCAAGACTAAATTCGAAATTTCTTTGAGGTCTACCAAAAATTGGTGAAGCATAATGAAGAATGGGATACTCGATATGGTCGTCAGGCTGATAATCAAAACCCAAGCAATGATTACGCAAATCTGCCAAATAATTGAGACGAAATCGCAAGCAGTGCATTTCGTATAGTCCAAAAACTAGAGCAAATAGACGACCATTTTCATCTTGAACGACTAATTGATAATCGGCAGCATTGATTAGCACAGTTTTATATGAGAACAGTACGGATTCATGGAAGGCGACCAACATTGTTGTGGAAGTGGTATTTTCATCTTTATGCTGCCAAACGGCATAGGGAGTGCCGCGCGGTGCTCTTTGATCGTACCAGCGCACGGCAATAGCCGCATTCACAGTGCCCTGGCAAATGAACTGCAATTTCTTCTCACTGGCAAGGCTGCAGTCACCAGTATTGAAAGGTTTGTACTTCAATGTAAATATTTCATTCGGCATTTGGCTTAGATAAAGAATAATTATTAAGAACACTAAAGGTGATTCCATTTTTAGAAAAATACAATAGTTAGATAAATATTGTTCTCAGCAAAGTATAGAAAATATTTATATTTTTGTGTTATTATTATTATTTTGTTACCCCAAATGCGAAATTTTTCTATCTATGGAGAGTGGAAAGTCATAGTTACCTGAAACGAAAAGAAAAGTAAAAGTTGAAAACAATTGGTAAATTGGGAAAAGTGATAAATACAACAACTCGGTTTTTAGTTGCTTCAGTGAAATTTCATCAATTACAACTAATTGAGTTTATAAAATGGCAATTAAAATATAGTTTAGCTTTATAGGACGTAAAACTATAATTGATACTTTGCCTTAGCAGCTTAAATTGAATACTAGAGATAGTTTTAATTCAACTTTTCAACATTTACTCTAGTAGATTTGTGTCCTTTATTACATCTAGGCTGAAACATACACACACATACACACACACACTCACTTGCTCACCATCAAAATTTACACATACAAATCAATATTCAACAAATAAAACCAAGAAACTTTTGTGGACCAAAAGTTTTTGCAAGAAACTTTTACTTTAGATGGGAGGGAAGCTAAAAGAATGGAATTGGGATTGAGATTCGGTAAAGGAGAAAGACGAGATGATGGCGAGGCAAAAAACTTGTTTCAAATTAATCAAAGTAATTAAAAATTCTTGCAAGGTTTTACAATGAATTTCATTTGCCAAGCACATACGCACACAAAAGAGCCAACAACCATCACCATCACCATCAACAGCAACTAGCAACCACTTCTGAGTGCCCAAGTATTTCAAGCATTTAATCTCTTTCAAAATGTAACATATACTCACTTATATTCTAACGTTAAAAGCCATCACATGGTATGGCATGGCATTGACTCACGTTGGGCGCCAATTTTCATTTCATTGCCAAAGGCTAATGAACAAAACTGATTATATAGTTTTTGGGGCATTCAAAACTTTGCCATCAAAGTGTCTAATACATGTGCATCTCACTGCATAATAGGATACAGCTTGTTACTTATGACCTTGGCCCAATGTAAGCAGCACAATGCCCAAAAGGCAATGACAAATAGCAAATTGTTTTCGTTGCGATTAAACTTGGCATTCTCTTAAACCTATTTATTGACCGGTCTGTGTGGAAGAGACCCTTCAATCAACTGTGAGAAATTGCATTTTGCACTATGCAGATATATTACCAAATAGCCCAACGAAAAGCTGACAGGAAACAGAAAA
The DNA here is from genome assembly GCA_018152135.1 of Drosophila paulistorum. Taxonomy (NCBI): domain Eukaryota; kingdom Metazoa; phylum Arthropoda; class Insecta; order Diptera; family Drosophilidae; genus Drosophila; species Drosophila paulistorum. Next base: position 20,396,816 of record JAECXG010000690.1, read on the forward strand.
TCTCTTGAATGTTCGTAAATTGAGATGATAATGGTTATATTATACATATATATTGTTAAAATGAAGGCCAGGATTTTCGTCTCATTTTTTTTTTTTTGTCGATTCATTCGAATGCGACAAGTTTCTGCAGTTGCTACGTGAGATTCTTGCGAAAGTCCTTTCACTTAAATTGATTTACATACAGATAGACAGACATACACACATACATACATATATGGGAAAAGTCTCTGCAGCAATAAACCAAGAAGCAGCATGTGCCGGGCGCATGAAGCATGGGGCATGGAGCATGTAGCATGGAGCATGGAGCGTGGGGCATGTGGCATGAGGCACACGAGCCAAGTAAATAAAAGAACAAATTTACTTTCCATTTCGCTTGAATGACAATTCTCTCTGATTTAACTCCTTTCTTTGCTTTTGGCTTGTTTTTTCTTTCCTTTATTTGTTGGTATTTTTATGAGATTTCGGCCCTTTTGACTTGCTTACTTGCTCGCTTTCTCTTTCACAATAATAAATTGTATTAAGTGTAAGCAAAGGACGCAGGTGTATTGACTTGGCATATGAAGAAAATAAAAGAAATCAGGCAAACATCGCAAGAGAATCCGAATCAGAGAAAAGAATGAAAGCAACGAGAAAAAAAGAAGGCAAAAGAATTGAATTAAGTTGGAGAAAAACTGCTAAAAACAACCTACCAATCCAGAGTTGTGTCAGTGAATGACATTCTCAACCCATTCAAGCCATTGAAAACCAAAATTACAATTCCCATTCCCTCAGTACGACAATCTCTTTCTTTCTCTCTACCTCTTTGAATGTTGGCACTACGCGCAATTTCGCCATTGGCAACATGTGGCCATATGGATGAATGTCGTCAATGTCGCCGTCGTCGTCGTTCGATTCAGACCTCATTGTAATTTTAATATATGTCACATTATTTACAGCTGGCTCATCTTGCTCTTTCTCTCACTCAGGTGCCAATATAGCAATAATAAAATGAATGAAAAGAAAACGCCAATTGCAACTTGGCAAATGCTGATGGCAATGCCGATGCCAATGCCGATGATGACAATAACATTCGATGGCACATTGTCAGAGGATGCCAAATGCAGTTATTTTTCTCATGCATGACAAAGAGTACATTAAATATATACCAACATAATGTCTTTCTACAGAAAAGAAAGTTACTACAAGGCAAATGTATATCAAAGCTTTCATTCAATATACCTTAACTCTAATGGAAGCCCTAAGCACTATATGAAATAGCTTATACAGGTAGATCGGCCGTTAAATTATTAGCTACATCAAAAACTGACAAAAGATGTATTCTTGAATCGCATGATTTGTATTACAATTTGCGTTTAACCCTTTAAAATGATCTAATTATGAAGATTGACCTCGAGCCGCCTAAAGCGTAAGGTTTAGTCATAAAAGCTAAACCAACTAAAGCTGAATTTGATTTTTACAAATTTTTTAAGCCTCATTACAATTGATGATTTGTAAACTGGCATACAAATTGGACTAAGAGTGGCTCAACGGCTTTGTTAGTCTTTTATCTAAGCACTGTCAATGAAGTTCCACATTCAATAATTCAATTGGAACCATCTATCATTGTGGCATTTATGGCTTAAATATGTATCCGTTTGTAATCCCTGATAATTATGCACAAGTTGAACCCATCAATGCCATCAATGACATTTTGGTACAATGTAAATACCGGCATACCATAATAGGTAAGAAGCAACTCAACTCATTGCATCTCGTTGTATCTGGTCTCGTCTCGCATTGGCTTGGCCTCAAGGGGTACCACACACCGATGGCATTAACTTACAATCACACTACAGGGCGACAAAATAAAATTAAAATGAAAATCCCGTAAAGTGTGTTAACGAGAGTTTCTTGCTATCTCTCTCTATCGCTTTCTCTCTTTGTGTGTGTGCTTTTTTTCTTCTTTTTTGCGTTCTGGTTTTGGTCCTGGTCCCGCCTAGGCGTCGGACGTCGCCGCCGCCAGATGACAACTTGTTTGACATAATTTTAACACTCAGTTGGCGGCGGAGCGAACCTTTTCTGACAGCAATTAAAAACGCATTTTCAGCCATTGCGAACAAGAGAGAGAGAGAGATAGAGAGAGAGAGAATCAGAGAGAAAGATACAGAGTGAAAGAATGAGAGACAGTCGCCCCAAGGGTTTAAAGTAATTTACCCCAGAACACAAGCCCAACAGGCTGGCTGACTGACTGACAACTGACTCTACTCTGTATGTTTGTGTCTCTCTCTTCTTCTCTGGCTTTCTCTCTCTGTCTGTATTTTTATTAATGCTTAAAATAAATAATTGGAAATAAATGCTGTTCATTGGTAGAGAACAATAAAATATATTGACACAGGCGGCAGTGAGTTTCATCAACATCAACATCTCTTTCTCCCCTTCTATCTCTCTTTCACTCTCACACTTTCTCTTTCTCTCTTTTAAAATATGAAAATTAAAATTACAAAATGCACAAATTACACTGAACTGAAGTGAAGTGAAGTGCAGCGAAAATCATATTAATAAAAATAATGAGTTTGTCTGCAACTGAGATCATGATGATGATGAGTAGAAGGAAAAGCCTTTTCGCAGAGGAACCCGATTAAAAATTGAGCAACAAACGGAGCAGAGCGGAGCGGTATTAAGTAGAAATGTCAATATGACAGCTGCCAGTTGCTGACTGAGCAACGAGAACCCAGCAGTACAAAGCGTGTGTGTGTGTGAAAGAGGGGCTTATGAAAGGGGTGGCGGGAAGGGTTGCGGTGGTAAAAACTTTTGTTGATGACTTCAACTCAATGTCAGTTGGTACAATTGTACGATTTCCTTGCTCTTATGAAGAGCATTTCAAGTTTGTTTGCCCACATTGCATTATCCTTGTGAGAAACATTACACAATGCGATTATTTTTTCAAGCATATACCAGTTGGATAAGTGAGTGTGTGTGTGTGTGTGTGTAATGACAAATGCATTATTAACCATATGTGAAATTGAGATGCCTGTTAGGTGAGCGAGCAGCAAAGGAAGAAGAAAATGAAACAAAAATTGCATCTGAACAAGATAATCGGATAAAACTTAAGTTTAATCTGAGAATAAAAGCATCTGAGAGTCACAAGAAACGAAAGACTTCGGTTTCAAGAAAAAGAAAACTTAAAAAACAATGCCCAACAATTATTATTGCCTACTTTTGGGGTGTACTTGGTAACAAACGTCATTGAATTTTGTTTCATTTGAATTCGAAATCTCTAAATATTCGAAATAAATAAATAAAACTCTAGGGTCAAACAAAATTTGTTTACATTTTAATTTATAAACAAATTATAATATTAACATTAATATTTGAGCTCATTAATGGGAACCATAGATATCTCTTGATTTTTGATTGGTAGATTTTCATTTGGTCTTAACAATTAACAAACAAAAAAAAATTGTCTTTTGTTAGAGCCAAGACTCAATCTATCATCATCTGTTTGCCTTTTGTACCTGGGCAATTAAGACATGTGTGGGTGGGTGTGTGTGTGTGTCTGTGAGTGTGTATGTATGGCAACTAAGTGAAAATAAAACGACAGACAAAAAACGCCAATTACCAAACAAAAATCAATTAGACAAAAAGCGACAACACACAAAAGACACGTACCATAAACGGCAATAGACGACGACGACGATGAAAGACAGAAATAGCTTATGGAGTGGGAGAAGGAAGTTTAAGTGAAGGACAAGGATTTGTGGTTTGGGGGAGGGGGATGTGAATGTGAATAGTGAGAAGGCGAGGGGGAAACACACACGTAAAATAAATATGAAAAGATGACAAAAACAGCAACGAGAAGCGAATCAAAGCGAACACGTAGAACAAATACAAACATCAGAATGAAGAAAATAACGACAACAACAACTACAACAGCAAAGCAACAAATACAAAAAAAGCAAGAAAAGACAGTGAGAAAGGAATTACTATGTAGCGTTCAGTTTGGCAGGAACAGCGAACGAACGAACGAACGAAGAAACGAAGGCATGAAATAATTCCATTAGTAAAATAAATAAACAAAAAGCGAAATGAATGATTGAGTAGGCGAAACTCAATGGAGAATTAAAGTTTGGGTGTGTGAGTGCGTGTGTGTGTGTGTGTCAGTAGCAGAGTATGGACTTTTGTGAAAGATTCACGGACAAAGGTTAATACGTTCACCTGAAGGCGACGCGTGCATAAACCAAATGCAAACACATACAATCTGGTCTCAAAAGATGTCACTTCGTATGTAGCCGGCTGAATATTACATGAGCAAACACACTCACACACACATCCACCCACACACAAAGACAGAAGAGTCCTCCTGTATTGACCCATTTTGATGACACCAGAGAAATCCCCTCTTCACCCACACACACGACACATGGACACACCACCTGTCCAAAAAGCCGCCTCAACGTTGTTTAGGTCTATCTCTCTCTCTCACACTCACACTCACTCTCTCTCTCTCTCTGGTTAATAAAGTCAAATGCCACCAAAATCAAAAGGAAAATGCCACTTACGGCTAATGGCATCAGACAGACCAGAGAGGCAAACCAAGGGCATATCCTTTCCTCCTTCTCAAACGCAAGCCAGCATCCCTGAAGCTGACATACAACTACCCAATAGCAATAACAACAACAGCAACAACAACAACAACAAAGACACATTGCTTGGCCCCCCCTCCCTAGCTAGCATCAAATGGCGTTTGGACCAGAACCGACAGAGTCGACAGGCCCCACAACCACGAAGATAGTTGGTGGATTTTTAATTGTATTAACATGCCTTCAGTGTTCAGTTCAGTATTCCTCAGTTTTGAGGCCCAGCCAGCATCGCATCTCGACATCGACATCGACAGGGGCATCCGCATCGGCATCGGCATCGGCTCCTCAGTCAACTGCGGCTGGCACTTAAGTGCGTGCAGAGACCCGCCAAATATTTGATATTGCCCTTTATTTGATTTAGCTTTGGGGTTTTGGCATTTCATTTCGATAGCTTTTAGCATAAGTTATGGAACTAAATGTGTATGTGCTTATGATTGAGGACTCTAGGACAAATTTATAGTGACTTTAAGACAACATGCATAGGAAAATAACAAAAAAAGAACAAAAAAATTAACTTAGCTACTAATTTACCATCGAAACTTAATTTTTACATATTTTATAGCATACATTTCAGCGTTTTTAAAGTATTTTCTGTGAAACAACCCCAAACGGAGAGAAACTTTCTTTTATACCCCTAAGATTCATCTGTGATTCTGTTTTACACAATTATTCCTGCTTAAATCCGAAAGGCATTTAATTTATAATCAAAGATTCCCCAATACTTGAAATGATTGCAAAATCTAATTTAAACATTTTATAGATAAATCCCTTATAAAAAAACCATTCGAATAGTTAAAGTTCGAAAATGAACGCTATTTGTGTTGACCCACTTTTAGTACTATCTCAAGTAGATAATAACTGTTACTGAAGCATAAATCTATCTATTAACTGAAATCACTTTTTGGTAAAATATTTTTGGAATGCAATCCTTTGACTATATCTCTTCAGTTTTTACGCTCTCTCGGTTAATTTTACTTTGACTGTTGCACTGTAAAAATTAAATACATAGAGAGGCAAACAAGTGTACTCCATTTCCTTAGTGGCCATTACAGCAACAGAAGGGAAAGCGAAGGGGGAAATGCACTGGCGACAATTAACAACAACAATAACAACAGCAAAAAGGAACGATAAAGTGTAGTTAACAGAGGACAGAGAGTGAAAACAAAAAATTGAAACTAAGCAATTAACTTTTATAAAAAAAAAAAGTAAAATAAAATAAATCCCCTTCTTCTTCTCCACCTCGCCACATGCCAAACAAGTGCATGCCACTGAGACTGAACAACACAAACGTAAGAGTGAGGGGGAGAATAAGAGTTGGCGGCAAGGGAATGACCAACCAATGTCCATGTTCATGTCCAAAGTGGAGCACAGTCAGCAGCAACCACAGAACCAGGCAACCACGGGATAACAGCAGCAGCAACAACCATCAAACCAAACCAAACCAAACGCTTTCAAGTTGCATTACAAGTACATACCTCCAACCCAAAGCTCGCTTATAATTTTCACAACGAAGCAATAATAAGTCCCGAAGGACATGTGTGTCTCTCTCTGTGTGTATGTGTGTGTGTGTGTTGGTCCATTGCATAAAAATTGGTTAGCAGGGTAAAGTGAAAATCATATTTAATGAACAAGAATGCAAAGCGACAAGGGAATGCAGCATCTGCTGATATTTGAAATGGTTTCCGTACTTTTTTTGGCTGGATAAAAATTAATAAATATTTGAACACATCAATTAATCGAAGAACAATGAGATTCTTCTAATTGAAAGGACAACGAAATTAATTTAAGCGATATCGTGCAGTGCGCAAATTGAAAGGCATAAATGGAATTCATGTTTACAACAGAAAGAAAAAAAACAGGAACAATCAATAACTTGAATGATAAAAAGAAACTCCAGGTAGATTAAAGAGAAACCAATGCAAATATAATTGAGATATGTAAAATGGAAAGAACTCTGTTAACTAGTTAGAGTCATTGATTTGGAAAGCATTGAATGGTTAATTGTATTACCAATTATTATTAGTCTTTAGCTTTAATTAGGTGAAGGAATACATTGAATAGTTTTTTGGCCTGGCCCTTGACCACTCCTCAAAACACATAAACTTTACCAAAAACCAAAAAAGAAAATACAATTTATGGCAGCTAATAAATTTTCAATTTCTGTTAATCACGCGTTCAGTGACATTTTCGTCTTTATCTATCTATGCCGTCGTCATTGTCGTCCTCGTCGTTGTCCTCGCCGTTGTCGTCGTCGTTTTCGCTGTTGTCGTGTACTCATTGTCGGCAATCAAAAGGCATTTGACATTGATTAGTTTTACCAAGAATTTTTAATACATAGTATTCTGAGAAGGCACCAGCAGCTAAACCAAAGGACAATGGCAATCAGTTAGTCCATTAGGCGGGCGTGTGTTTTTTGCCACGCTTCATTTACTCATTTCATGCAATTTCTTAATATCAATTTTCTCTTTCTGATTTCTTTTATTTGTCTACCCTGTGGAACCTTTCCAAAAAGTTCAATGGGTATATTGGTTGCATCAATCAAATCGAAAGAGCGTTAAGAACTTGTTCTTCTAGATGCTTTTATATGAAAACAGACTTTAACTTTCAAGGCAATCGCAAAAACGAATAACTTTGCTTTTGCCAGCTTCTATCTATTCATTTCATTTATTCTTGTTTTCTGGGTAAACTAATTACATATGTAATTATCCTCTTCTACTCTAAATATATATGAATTTGCCATTAAGCGGAGGCTTTAGGAAAATTTCAGTGTGGGAAAAATTTGAAAGATTTTCCTTGCGGTTATTATTGCTTTAGGGTATCCACGTAGTCGAATTACTTGTGTTGAATGTAAGAAATTTTATTTTATCTGCTGTTTTTTTTTCTGTTTTTTAGTTTTATTATTATTTTCTTCTTCGTTTTTCTTTTTTTTCGTGGACGTTGTCGTCACGCAATGCAATGTCCTGCTGAATCGAAATCCTTCACACGCACATACTGGCTAAGGACGATGGCAAGAAACGGGAACACGGACAATGACGGCGACTCCCTGACAGCGAATAATTTGCTGTCGTTTATACTTTAACTTTTGGATGACTTTTTTCTCTCTTACTTTAGCTTTGCTTTGGCGGGGTTTCTCTTCGTTTTTTTCGTTTTGGTTGATGCACGTGAGTTTGAGGCGTTCATATGAAATTCACGGAAAAGGTGCGCCACCCTTTACCCACACCACCCCCACGCCAAGGGCTATCAATGTGTTTCATGTCGTCCGTCTTATTGATATGACAAACTGAATTATTAGCAAGTTTTTTGTTTTGTTTTACAAGACAACTATATGACTTTATATACATACATATAGAGCTTAATGACTTGCTGCCTTTTGTGCTATCTCAATGCAAGTTTCGAACCCTTAGAATTGGCTATCATGGAATAAGGTGGCGGAGATGGAGTATCAGTTCGGTTGAAGTTTTGTTACCATTTATAAATTAATAATTTAAACTCTATTAAAAAAAATATACATTCATGAGTAGATTGCAACAATTTAATATTTTTTGATTATGAGAAAACGAGTTAATTAATTTTAGCAGCCAGTAGAAGTCACCTAGAGGCCATTGTCAGACCCGTTTTTTACCTCCTTGACGAACGAATCCTACTGAAAGGAAGGAAGCAGCAGCAAGTAAGTGACTGTGGATGACATGGAATAACTCCTCCGTTTCCTCCCCTCTCCCTTCTTAGACACCTTGAGTTGACTTGAGTCGAGTCGAGTTGACCAGACGTCAGCAACTCCCAAAGAGTTGACAGGAGAACATCTAACACTGAAAGCAGCCGTTCCCCTTTCGCCCCCATCACAGCACCTGGTCTTCTCTTCTTTTTGGCACCTTGGCAGCTTGGCACCTAACTGGGCAGTAACGAACTGCTGCTAACTGTAGTACTAACTGACAGGCATTCAGGCAATGTCAGTTGCAGTTGCAGCAACAAAATGAAATACATTTTATTATTAGAAATAAAATACGAATTTAAAGTGAAATCAATTTCGTAGAACAATTGACAATAGTTTAACTTCCTTTCCTTCTTTCTTCCCTCTCTCTCTCTCTCTCTCTCTCTCTCTCTCTCTGTGTCTCTCTTAGTCGCTTGCTCTATCTCTGTTTCTCTTTTATACATAATTTATGTAAACTCTCTCTTGACAATGAATAATAATTTGATGCATGGGGCTACTCAATACTCGAAGCTCTAATCCTTTGGGCTTATTGAAGGAGAAGCATAGTATAAAATTGAATAAAAAGAAGTAAAAATAAAATAGAATGAATAAAAAAAACAACTAGAAAAAAGAAATGTAGAAAAGAGAAGTTGAGAGGAATATGAAAGCAAAGGTTAGAGACGCCGTCTGGTCTGGGACAGAACGACAAGGAACAACAAGGAAACATGGCAGGCTGGCAGTCAGGAGCAAAAACTTTTCATGCAGTTAGTTTCCTTTTGGACCATGTCATTGGCCCTGGTCCGTCTCTCTCTCTGCTCGTTCTTCTTTTACGCTATTTGTAAATCTTTTCTCTCTGTTGGCCTTCGTTCGATGCGGTTTCGCCAGTCAACGTAGAAAATTGACTTGATAAAAAGTTTCAGTCAGTCTCTCTCTCTCTCTCTGTTCATCTTTGAGTTCATTGGAAATCCTGAATATAGATGTATTTGTATGTATATATCCCAGTCGACGTCTTTTGTACCTCATCCATCTAGCCAGTCAATCCACACGCTTTATGAATTATAATAAAATTCTTGTCTGTGCCTAAGACGAAAGTCGTCTTCGTTTCACTTCAGAAAAGTTGAAGCCTTTGCAATGATCAAGGCACAAAAGTTAAACTTAAGTTTTCCTAAGGATTCGCCCCCTTTAAAAATCAAAATCGCAAAAGACGAAATATCCATATCCATTACATGCCAACCAGACAGCAATAATAATAATAATAAAGAAGGAAGGCAAAAAAAAAAAAAATACTCATACATATATATATATATATAATAATAATAATAAAAAGAGAATCACAGACGCATAATGATATTTAAAATGGATTTTACCGATTTATGGCAATTTGTTTGGTGTTGTTGTTGCTGCTGCTACTGCTGCTTCCCTTGGCCATGCTGTTGGTTTGTATGCCCATCGAAATGGTTTTCACTTGGTTATTTATGTAACTCTGCGTGTGTGTATGTGTGCGTATTTGGCCTTTTGCAGGTACAAATTGATATTTATTTCTTTTGACTGTTAAAGAGGCTCAAAGGAAATGAAACGCATTGAACCACATTAAGTCCTTTAGTCCTGCTTTCAGGGAAATTTAAATATGGAACATTTTCACTTTACTCTTAGTCTCTTTATACTCGTCGTAACTAACTTTCTTGTTAAGCGTTGATTTACAATTGTTGCCTAGTTTTAGGCGCTCCGTGCAGAGGTTGGCCCGTCGTCAACTCCAGTACATTTAAAATCCAGCCAGAGCACTTGCCGCCACATTATGTTGTTAAATAAAAGAAAAAAATAAAGAAACTTTTGCAAGGAAATGTTCTCTACACTTTTTGCATCAGGTTGGCCCCTACGTCATATGAGTGAGGCCTCGATTTAACAATTGTCAACTCTCTTGATGATGTACACTAGGTTGAAGTCTTTCAGTTAGCCATAGACACCAGACCTCTGAATGGGAAAAGTTCCTAGTGTTCCATCCGATGTATCAAACTTCTTGGAATTGGGGTTTGACTTAACTTCTATAAGCTTTACAGGTTAGATCGACTTAGGAAAGGAGGAAAGGGGTTTTCATATACTTTCCATACATTTATTTGTTGCCAACATAAAAAAGGTTTCTCAGTTCTGATCGGTTTAGAAACAAATTTGAAATTTCGATGCTTTCTGTACTTAACACAGACACACTCATACATGCTCACTAACACCCCATTTAAGAATTCAGAATAATCGGCTGTCTTTCTTGACTTAGACCTTAATTCAAAATATGTAAATAAATTTGAATTTTAGTTCCAAACTGACTCAATATTCGATATCTAGTTTGTCTACAACTTAAATTCAATTGTTTAATATTATTTGAGAATTAGTTGTAGATTTATTTAAAGTGTATTTGAATTTATTCATTGCTAGAATAATCTTTTTCTTTGTATATTTCTACATTTCTCTCTCTCTCTCTTCATTATTTGATATAAATTTTGTACTTGTTTCACCGCCCACACGTCTCTCACTCTCTCCCCATCTCCCTCCATCGTCACTAACCAGGCTAGCTGGCTGGCAGGCAACCAGCCAAGCGACCGACACAACCGACAGGCTGACGTTTTGAATTGCCTGCGAGTGCCGCCTGCTGTCAGGCTCAAGGGTTCTAGCAGGACTCGTTTTTCTCGGGCCTTCACTTCACTTTACCTACATTGCACTTCATTTTGCAACTTTCGAGTGTGTTGCATGTGTGTGTGTGTGTGTCTGTGTGTGTGTGTATGCATCTGTGTATGTGTGTTTACAAAATAGTTTTGTACTTACTTCTACTTGAACTTTTCAGTGAGGGGTTTTTTTTCTCTCGTTAATGTTGTTGTTGTTGCTCCTTGCTTGGAGGGGCACAAAAATGTTGCCGCAACTTTTTTGCCTGCATTGTTTTTGACTGCAACTCCCATTCTCCTTTACAACCTTCATTGGCAAAAGTTAAATTTACCATCCTCTCATCCTTTCAACGTCCTCTCTCTGTCTCTCTCTCTTTGCCTATGCTCTGTAGCTTTTACTTTGCGTTAGTTTTCTTCGTTTTCTCACACTTTTTGAGCCATGTTTGGCCCTACTGCTAGTGAAGCCTGTAATTTATTTCTTGTTTTGATTGAAATATTGCTTTACAAGCAAAAAGACACAGATACACACACACACACACGCGCAGACACAAGGAGAGAAGCGAAGAGAGATGTGGGGACTATGGCAAAGGCTTAGCAAATACGCAACAACATAGGCTGGCTCTAGTTGTAGGACCCAAGCCGGTTATCCAAAAGCCCTCCACTCGGCACTAAAGGAGTGACGGCTTGTCTGCCATACGCATACACTTCATTACACAACACACAGAGCCAAAAAGTGCACTGAGCAAAATTTTCAAAGCAAAAGATTCCCTTACAAGATAGACAAAAGTGTAGAACGGAATCAATTACAAATTATGAAAGATCATTGAGATCAAAAGTTCATCATAGATATATATAAACTTTTAAACATTAAATATCTTAATGTTCTCAGAAAAACTTTAGCCGATTTAACTGAAATCTCTCATCTTATTGAAACAATTTCGTTTTCATTTTCTAAGTTATACTTTAAGTTACCCCAATCAATATTAGATCAAAATTGCTGGAGAACAAATCAAATCAACAAACTGAAATGATGGCTGATTTTATGAAAATTGCATCAGCGATTTTCAAGAAATGTCTAATTATTGCCATGAATCTGTAAAGAAAAAGTGTTTCGTCCTTTTTATGCCTAGGATGTGTTGACAATTTTGACTGTGCAGTTCTTTTAATATTGACCTTGGGTTAAAAATTCCTTATAAATTGTGTTAATAGGGAAAATAGTACAATAAACTAAATACTTTAATTTCTTTAACATTTTTTAGTAGTTGAAAAAGAAAACAGTCTCGTGAACAAACTGTAATATAACTGGATAAAGTCCTTTTTAAGTGCGAGTTTAAATTGTCTATTGACACAGGGGCACAGTTTATATTTTGGGAATACATTTCTAAATGTAAGCATACACATTCGATCGAGCTTATTTAGTTAACTATATATATTTTTATACCATACACCCATAGGGTGAAATGGTATATTAAAGTCGCCAAAATGTATGTAACAGGCAGAAGGAAGCTTTTCCGACCCCATAAAGTATATATATTCTTGATCAGTATCAACAGCCGAGTCGATATAGACATGTCCGTCCGTCCGTCCGTCCGTCCGTCCGTCCGTCCGTCCGTCCGTCCGTCCGTCCGTCCGTCCGTCTGTCCGTATGAACACGTAGATCTCAGAGACTATAAGAGCTAGAGTCACCAAATTTGGTACGTAGACTCGTGTATTACCTACGGTGTTCAAGTTTATTTCAAATTTTTGCCACGCCCCCCTCCGCCCACGAAATTTAAACAAATTTGATTTTCTTAAAGATTATAATAGCTAAAGACATCAAATTTAGTATGATTAATCCTTGAGTAAGCGCGCACAAATTTGTTGCAAAAAAAATTTGCCACGCCCCCCTCCGCCCACGAAATTTAAACAAATTTGATTTTCTTAAAGACTATAATAGCTAGAGGCACCAAATTTGGTTTGTGTATTTGTTTAATAAATGCGCATATATTGTATATGCAACTATTTTGCCACGCCCCTTTCCGCCCCCGTAATTTGGAAAAACTCGATTATCTCACGTAATTTTCTACCTTTTGTAATCAAATTTGGCACACTTGAATTTGATACTAATACCCAGCAAAACACCAAATTTGATCAAAATCGGACAAAAAACAACCAAGTTATGCATATAAACGTTTTTCCATAAGGCCGTAGTTGGTCGTTGGCTGGTGGGGGCGCTAGGGTGCTCGTATACTTGAGTGAGGGAGATTCTAAGATTTGCTTGTAATAAAAAGCATGTGAAAATGCATTTGTTTAATAAATTTAAAATATTTGCTTTACTGGTGTATGGTATACCTAAGTCGGCGAGACGACTTACTTACTTCATTATCTATAATATCAAGTAATAAAATTTGAAATTGCAAGTCAAACTACAGTGCATGAAAGGAAACTAGAAAGTCATTCATTTCAAAGCACAGGCAGTTGTCCCTCTTGCTAGTTTAGCAAATTTCCCTACATACCTCACCTACATACATACTCCCACATTTGCCGATACACACACACACACACATACATATAGCTACTGTCTTCTTTTCTCGTTTACACTTTACATATACCTATGTATAAATTGTATATATAATATCCTTCTCCTCTCCTGTTTGTGTATCCTTGTGTGTGTTTTCGTAAACAGGCATATTTCAATCAAAATTACATATTGAATTCTCAGGCAGAGTAAAACCGAAAAACTCGAAATGAGTACACACACACACACAACTTATAAAACTAACCAAAAACAAAGTTGTTATTGTTGTGTGTGTGTGTGTTTGTGTTGCTTGAGAGAGGCAAATGTTTAGAAAATTTGCAATTAACTACAGGAAATTAGTGTTTACAGTTTGAGTCTTTACTTTTTAGTTGCATGGACGTTTTCAAAGTGTCGATTTTGAAATTCTTTGCGCTCTGATCTGCCAGATAATAACCATCACCGGTTTACTTTTCAATCAAATCAACAGACGCAAACTAAATTGCAAAAGAGGGCTATGAATAAAACAAAGACTAAAGATACTTTGGGTCGAGCTGAGCTGTAATTAAACAAGGTGAATCAATAACCGAAGAATGAAAGCTTTGATACGATTTGGCAAGTCTTCATTTCCTATAAATTGGAAAGGCATTAACTTCCTATACGAAAAGTAAAGTAAGTAGCGTTTTTTTTAATGCAAAATCTAACTACAAAGTCAAAAAGGATAAATTAAGTAATTTCGTGGTTCCCAATACAAGCTTTACATAGATTATAGTTGTCTCTTATGTGTCGCCAGCCAATACTTCGACTAGTTTACTTAGAGTTTCCTAGATAGACAATGAAAACGATGGAAAACAAACAAAAACCCAAACATTTATTCACAGTTTCATGAAAGAAACTAATAAATACCCTAAAAGCAACATATTTTGCGTATTTCCGTAAATCTGATCAATCACGCAATTTGACCTGATGATAACAATTGAAAATTAAATCCAAGTGCTTGTCATTTGAAAACATCTTTCAAAGCCCAACGATTTCAATCGGCTTTTTTCTCACACAGCCGGAGAGAGGGGCTAGGGGAGGCAAAAAGGAAAGCATTAAAAGTCAAATTGAATCAACAATATTAGCAACAAAGACCACGCCCTAACTGTAATGCCAATTCAAAAGGCAACTTGCACAGCTTCATCATCATTATACCGCTCAATATCTTCGACAGAGAGAGTGAGAGGGAGAGAGAGAAGAGAGAGATAGAGACAGTCCAGACACGAGCAAGTGTAAGGGCTGCGCTGCCATTTTATATTATAAATTGCATTATAATTCAAATTCTGCAATAAATCTCAATTTCAGCACAAAGGCAGGCTGGATGGCTCGATGGCTGGCAGGAGCAGAAAAACTTTATACTGGCAAGAGGTAGGTACAAGAAAAAAATAAAAATAAAAAAGGGGGAAGAAGATTCCGCCTTGTCCAGGCAAATCAATCGATTACGCGACTTAACTTTTCAATAGCCCAAACGAAAGGCAGCAACAACATGCTTGGCCTGTCTGCCAGACATAGAGTGCGAAGAAGAGAGAGGGATAGAGGGAGAGAGAAAGAGCGAGGTAAAAAAGGGTGGTTGAATATCAGGTAGGTAGGTTGGATGGATGGATAGCCATTATATTTATGATAATAATGCCTGGACGATGGGGGGATTGACTGTCAGTTTAGCACAAAATACATTTGTATGCTCCGGCGATGTCATTGCCAATCGCAATGGCCATAAAGGGAGACAGAGAGAGAGAGAGAGAAAGCGTAAGGGCAAAGGGCTAGGACAGAGATTGTGCCTTCTTCTTTTGTTAAAAAACTTTTTGATTGTATTACTAATAGAGCTTTCATTTTGACTTTCAATGGCAACTTTTAAGAGATATTATTATTCAACAACAACAACAAAACAAAAAGTAAAAAAAAGTTACAAGTCACCCAACAGGAGCTGAGTGTAGCATATTAGCAGGCAACAGCAGAAGGCCAAAGTAGCTAAATTTGGCAAAGCATTTCCTTCAGTAACTTTAAATGCCCTTCATTCTATTTACTTAACGAATTACTTCATTAAAAACAAAAAGCCAAAAACCTTTTGCTGAATCCAAATATGTATTAAATATCGTGATATTTAAATGTTAGAGTCTCCCCCAAACTGTTGCCATTATAGTAAATTGAAAACGTATTCATTATTTGCCTGGTAGCTGGAAAATATGTTTTGAGGATTTTCATTTACCCGTCAGAAAATTCAAAAACTTCTTGATATGTTTGAAAAACCGAATCACTGTAATCGCCTTAGATCCTTGAACATTTAATATGATCTTCAAGGTTGAACGTCAGAGCATAACTTTGAACTATAAATAAAATCAAAAACAACAAAGTCTGATTCGAGGCAAACGAATTGTTTATGTTGTAGTATTTAGTTAATAGTTTTTAAATAGTGTGAGAAAAGGCGCATTTTATTCAACTCAAACTGTTCTCCCCCAAGTTTCCTTTCCTTTGCCATTGCATGAGTTTAATCAATAAACTCATTGTCTTTTCAATTTGTCATTCTTTCGAATATAATAGAATTACACAGATAAATGTATATTTGGGTCGGGATAACTTCTAGTTGATATCAATATGTACATACATATGTATTTGTGTGCCATAAAAAGCAGGAAAAGTTAAATCAATAAGAAAATCAAAGGAAATCATCTTAGTTTGGCCGCAGGCTAAACCAGTTTAGCTATTTTCCATGCTTTATGCTTTCCTAATAAGCGATAAATCTTTTGGCATTCTTTCCCCTCGCCCCTGCTGAGCCGCCAACAAGGCAGCCAACCTGCCCAAATCGAATCTAGTTGTTGTGAGTCCCATCTGCCCACCTGTCCCACAATATATCTCCCCCACCCAGCCACCACCACCAACACGTTAACCACCTATCCACTGGTATAATATATGCCAATGCAACTGCCAATGGCAACGATATATATTAAATATTTAGAGAGACATGACTTTTTTTCCTTTTTTTTTTTGTGTTGCTTTCTTTCTTCTTCTCGACTTGTCTCTGGCTATTGTGTTGTGTGGCTGTGTGTGTGAGAGACTGAGTGTGTGTAATAAAAAGGGGTCACCAAACAAAAAAGGAAATTGAGTTAAAAGCAAAAACGAAGATTTCTCTTTTGGTCTATACCTTTTTTCCTCCTCTCTCTCTCTCTCTCTCTCCTATTGTCGGTTTTTTTTTTTGTTTTCTTGCTTTTAGGCACAAACTTTGACCCATTTGGCAATTTCTCAATCAATTTCGAGTAGGTACAATAGGTTTAAAAGGCCTTTGGTGTGTTGGGATGTGGGGGTATAAGGTGATAAAATATATATCTTAAAGTTGTGAATTGAAAAATCTTACAAGATTAACATAATTTTCCAATTTTCATAACCTCAGAGAAAGAGAGAGAGAGAGAGAGAGAGAAAAGAGGAGGACGGACAAAAGAAAAAACGCTTTTAACCCTTTGTTGTGCTTGAGGTAAATGGCCATTTGGCAATTTAATTTCTTGCACGCACAATCGACGAGATGCTATGCTTCAGTGACCCATCCCCCTGTCTCGAAACCTCTATCCTTCCCACTACTCTCTCTCTCTCTCTCTCACACACACACTCTCTGCAATCTCGCACAACTATGCTCTGCTCTGCTCTGCTTGGGGAAAAATCTTCCTTTTGCGCAATATTGCCAGCCATAAATCCTGCTTAAATTGTGCATGCAGAAGGATTTTTGTTCCAGAACGGTAACAACGCTTCTGCCACGCCTCCTCATACGCAGGCGGAGCGCCCCCTACCAACCACCCCACCTCCCGATGCCACGCAACGATACCACTTGGCCGCTCAGGCAAATTCCTCATCTTTCCCCATACCGCTTGCTGGGATGAGTGGGAGCCACGCACACGTTACGTTAGCTTGTCTTTTGGCTCTTGTGCATATGTTAATAACCGTTAGCTTTGGCCTCTTGTGCGTGCTTTCTCGCTCCTGCTCTCTCCCACTCTCTCTCTCTTTCTCTCTTGGTCTTCTCTTACATTTTTATTTTTTCGTTTCGGTTTTCTGTTGCTTTTTCTTTTTTTATTTGATATTATTACGATAATTTATTTCGGCAATAAATTTTTGCCAAAGAGAAATGCATTACATTTTCCGCTTTTCCTTTTTGCTCTCTTCTCTCGTCTCTTTTTTTTTTGCCTGCCATAATTTCAAACTCTTTTATTTGCCATGAGAGAATGGCTTATAAAGGGTTAACTTATTGGTGGAACTAACGGTAAATTATTTGAATTTATTATACTCTAACGAATTATTGAATTTTTGTTAATAATAATAACGCTCAAATGATGTGCGCACCAAAGTCGTCGAGGATAATGCTCAAATGAATGTGTGAAACAGAAATATTGCCTACTTTTACGGCAAAGATGTTGTGGCTTAATGGCTGATATCTTTTAAAAATGCTTAGCCTACTTTTTTGGGTTTCCGAACGTTTTATCGTCATGGCTGACGTCTTAGAAAAAGTAGCCTACTGTTTCGGGTAACTGAAACGAAATGGCTGACTTTTGTGTTCAAAACTATTGCCTACTTATCTGGGACTCGCATTACTCATTCATTTTATTAAGAAAAACTCCTTTCATATATTTCATTTCTTTCGGTTATAATTTGCATAACAGACCGAAACTCATTAAATTTTGATTCCTCAAAATTGTAAATTATATGCAGGATTCGGATCATAGCAGTTTCATTATATTTCAACATTAAGCTGTTTCACAAAAATGGTTAAGTTTTATATATTATATTTAACGGCCTTTTTTTTGCAAACTTTTCACACAAACTCAAATTTTTCAATAATTCTCTATTAAAAACTCATTTGAATACTTAACTACCACATGATTCATTTTGCAAGCAACAACAAAAAACTGGAAAAGAGCAGAGCAGTAAAAAAAGAACCGGAATATATACATATATGTATATGCAACAGGGGAGAAAGAGAGGGAGGCAAGAAAAATGCAGCATAAAAATGACTTTTAGGTCATAAATTTGCAATGAGCTTTCCACGCAATTGCAGTTCAAATGGGAAAAAAGCGAACTCGTTAAAACCAAAACTTATGATTATTATTGTATGCTGATGATAATGATGGCTTTCCGATAGCTTTACCATAGCTATCTCCTCCTCCACTCATCCATTTCAAGTGACTTTCCCTCCCCTTTCCCATCGGCCCCATGGACTCACGCAAAACCATTCCCAAGTAAACAAATGAAAGCACACCCACACAGAGGCGACACGCACTAAGAACTAAATAAATATATCATACAATATATAATGTTTATTGTCTGTAAATAATATTTATTTGTAACTGCTAAAAAACGTTTATCATCCTAGATGCAAGATGCAAAAAACAATAAAAGAATAAACACGTAAAAAAGGATTACACATGAAAAGCAAGAAGGAAAAAAATTGATTCAAATATAAATTAAAGTAAATAGCTTGTAGAAAAAAATGCATAAATCATATGGTTAATGGTAGTTTTGTATTCTTTTATTGCCCATATTTGTTTTATGCACATAACTACACACTCTAACACACACACACACTAACATATTTCACTCTTTTCGGGACACTTTCTCCATGTTACACATATACACTATATAAATTTATCACATTTTTTCCACACATGCACAAAACACGATTTGGTTTGCCTTTTTTTTGGTTTAACACTTTTGCCTTTTGTTTCATTGTTTGTCTCGATTGTTGACACGTTAATTTCAATGTTTGAAATATTTGTTAATAAATCATAAAGAATAGTTTTAAAGAAATTAAATAAAACTATACAACTCGGTGGGCTAACTTCGGTATGCCGAATTCAAAAACACTCTACACTGACGCACACACAAATTTCACAACAAATCCCACCTAATTCATGTTGCTGACTATCATTGAACAAACAGTTTTCCTTTTCTTTCCAATATTCATTTGGACATATTAAAAAATATACTTACTACATTAAATTAATTTAGTTTGTTGACAATATTTTGCCAAATTGAGCAAAACTAAACTAAATCCATTTCGAATTGCTCATCTATTATGGGAGTCTTCAAGAAGAATCATAGTTCAAGTTCTGTCAGTCAAACTTTATGAGATAATGGAGATTAAGATGCAAAGATCTCTGATCACATAAGTTTCACACGGACAAACATTCAGCTAATATATCGGACATAGTTTGACTAGCTAAATTGAAAAGCTTATTTTCAAAAACAAATTAAAAAAAAAAAAAAAATTGTGTTTCATTTGTTTACTTGTTTTGTAATGTTTTGGTAACAAAAAAAAAAAAAAAATAGACATATACAAGAAATATAGAAATAGGAAATCAAATTGAATTCAACGCGGTCGTTTATCATTCGTTGCATTTGATTGTTAGTTTTGGTTTCTTCTTTTGGTTTCATGGTTGCTTCTACCACAACAATTGGCCTCAGTTTTGGACGGTTTCAATCGGAATAGAAAACTTCCTAAGCACACCAAAACACGTCGAAAACTAAGGTCCATTGCGGATATATATGATGCGAGAGATTTATGCGTAGAGAATACGTATATAAAATTGGGGACACTTTTGTTCTTTTTTTTTTTGCACACTTTTGTTTGTTTTACTATATTTTTTCTGAAAAAGAAAAGATGCAAGAAAAGAAAAAAACAACAACAAACAACAGCCAACTGTGAAGCAAGATGGATGCAATAAAATGGCCAAAAACAAACCTGTCGATGGTTTTCAGTTAGTTTTCGACTCACCTGCAAATAGAAAAGAGAATTATATTAATTAATTAGTAATTGGCTTTGGTAATAGCTTATATTATCCTTCATAACTCTATTTGCAATTGCAAACAAATCAGAAAAGTAAGCAAACAACAGCAGCAACAACAAACAAAACTGCCAGTTCTAACCCATAAAACCGGAAAAAGTCGCAAAACTTTTCCCTACCATAGCAGAAAAACAAAAAAAAAACTCTGAAAAAAGGAAAAACTGTGGCCAGCATATTGTTGGTTGTCTAGTATATCAAAAGTTTTCTTTTATTTTTTTCATTTTGTTGGTTTTTTTTTCGTAGCAGGTTTGCTGCCATCATTTTGCGCTCGGCAAGGAAAAGTTTGACTAGTTCGCGGATTTCCTGCGTTATGCGGCATGTTGCAGTTTTGCTTTAGATGCATAGATAGATGGATGGATGGATGTATGAACGAAAGGACAACTGGACGGATGGTTAGACGGTTGTATATCCTGCGGAAATCGGAAAGTCTCTATTTTAACGCCATATTTGTGTTTACAGAGCCGTCCAGAAGCCATTTACTTTACTTTTATGAGGCATATTACTAATGTCTCTTGAATTTGCCTTAAAATGTCGCAAATGTGGATGATGGCACAAGTTTTAAGCACACGCGAAATAATAAAGTTCTTATATAAATCTATTAGCCTTTGGTAATGGTTCAACAAAATGTCAAAAGGGTTAACAAAGCAAATTGAAACTAATCGAACTTTGTGATTGATTTGAAAAATTTCAAATAGTTAGCCAACTAAACAGTCGACACATTTATCAATTTTGGCTAAACATTGCGAATGATGGCAAATGATTGAACAATTGTAGTTATAGAATGTGATTAAAGTTCGGTATTGCACCTCATTATGGCTCTCTTCTTTGTCTTTTTTCAAATCGATTAATTAATCAATGCAAGCTCTCTGCTTTTCGACGGCGCATTCAACTTGCAGTACACACGTAAAGCACTTAATGAGAGTTAAGAGGCCGCTCCAAGTGGATTTGAAGTACCATTGTGCCATCGCCTAATGCATGGCATACTAAACAATTCACATTCTCAATTTTCAGCTCTTAAAAAGCCACACATACAACACTTAAACAGAAAACCAGGCCCCCTCCCCCACACACACCTCAACAAACCACACAGCAGAGAAGAGGAGAAAAAAAACACAGACGAGGAAAAAAAAAAAAAAAAATGATATAATAAAACATACATATACACACACAACAGAACACAACGGACTAAATTAAAACACACGAATTGAATTATACAAATACAAAAGGATATATACATATACGCACATTGAAATGTAGGAATACGAGCAAGAGATTTCGGGAGATGTAGCTGTAGCTCGTGTAACTGTGAAGCTAAAACCGCATAAGAGGGCACTTTTCAGTTAAGTTGACCATATTTAATGGGCAGAGCCACTTGACAAATTCATGTGCCTTTCCTGTGTGTTTGTGTCTCTGAATAAATGGGTGTGCGTGTGTGTATGAGTAAAGCCTGGTCATATTTTAGCAAATGGCTTAAAATAATCACTCGAGGTCACACTCACACACACACACAGAGAGAGAGAGAAAGTTCTAATTAAACAAACATTTTGCAATTTTCGTTTAACGGCAAAACGACGACACGTGGATGCGGATACAGATGCGGATGCGGATCTTTACTCTCTACGCAAACCACTCAAGTGCCAAAGCAATTTAAAGTCGAGGACTAAAACGCCGAAAACCAACCCGAAAGACTGCTTGGAGGAGGGGTGAAAGTTTGACTGGGGGGTGGGGCCGGCCGGAGTGGGCGGGATGGTTGAAGTTTACATATGTATTTTGTGTAAATATGTGTGCCCAACATATTTTGCGAAAAATAAACATGCCCCATGGCTATGGAACGACCCAGTATAAATATCTTCCCTCCCCCTTCTCCCTCTCACAGATAATGTTGTTGCTTTTGTTGTTTACCTTAACCAAAGTTGAACATTTTACCCCAGTTTTAATATATTTCATTTAGTTTTTGTTGTTGCTGCTGCTATTGTTGTTGTTGTCGTTGTTGTTGTCTGCATTTGGCAAGCCTGGATGAACATCTTCTTATATGTATTTCAAATTTATTTGTTTATTTATTAACTGCATTTACGAATATTTCTTCATTTTTAGCCAGAGGTCAAACGGAAGGTAAACTAGATATCCATATAACAGTCAAAGGGGATGGTGGCAAAGGTAAAGTATAAGCTAAGATGGTCGATTTTTGGGTGGGTGAATCAAGATGGTTAAACATACATACACACACACACATAAAAACAAACCTAAAGCTTCTTTTACACCAAAAACAAACAGACTTGATGATATTCTTTATTGGGTTTGTAACTTATGCAACTCTATTGAAATAGAACCAAAACTCTTGAAATTGTTGTTAAACTTCTTTTTGACTTTAAGAATCTGGGAATATAGAGAAGAAATACCAAACTTTTCTTTTCCTACACATGTTTTCTACAGTAGATTGTGAGCAATCCATAAATATGACTTTTCAAATCAGACATCTAATCAAATTAATCTAAAATCGACCATATATAACAGACTCTGAATAAATGATTTTGCTAAGAAGAGCCAATATAGAAAAAAAGCTTGACTTTGTGACGAACTAAAGATATTAATGGAAATTGAAAAGTTTTTCTAATGTCGATTCAAATCTGCGTCTCTTTAGATATATGTATAAGGGATTCATAAGAAATCTCTTATCTTTTAGTTTTATATGAAAGTTTTTGCTATCAGACAATTAGCAGTTTATATCTCAAAAAGCATCCACAACAATTATTTATAAAGTTGCAAAAAAGTTTCACACCGCCCACCCTCCCTCCTCGGCGCACCACTCTCTATGACACGTTATACCTAACCAGCAGCAGCAGCAGCAGCAGAAGCAACGAGGCCAAAAGAAACTTAACTCATAATTTGCTGTTATTTAAAACCATTCATTTCCGCTCATTTTACTACAACTTCCTTTTGCATCATTCCATCCTTCTGGCCACCCCCGCTCACACCGTCTCTCATATCCCTAAAGCAACGTTCTCTGCAGAGAACACTTTCTCACCCATCGAGTACTTACCCAATTGGTGTCTATTTTTTGACGCGTTTGTTCACCTCGCCCAACTCCACACCCTCTCTTCTTCCTAAATCCCTCACTCTCTGTACAATTTCCCACAGTTCGCACTATCGAACTTTCTTCTCCACTCCACTTGGTTCTGTTCTGTTCTGCTTGAATTCCATTAAAAGTTTTACACGAAAAATAGTTGCACACTAAAAAGCTATAACTGTAAAATTATAGTGCCCAACTGAAAAAGTTTACCCACTGAGAGGAAGCGAGAGAGAGAGCGAGCGAGAGAGAGGACACACTATAAACTATAAAATGAAAGGAGTCCAGCCAGTTGCCTTATTAATAATTTTTAATTTCCTTGATGACTTCCAAGTTATTAACAACTGCAAAGTAAAAGTAACTATGTACCAATACTATAAACATATATATATATATATATAACTGAATAGGTCACAACTGTACTGTGCTACTAAATTTTTTACTGCTTAATGATGGAAATCAACAGCAATAACACCAGCAACAACAGCAACAACAACAATAATAATAATAACAACTTAAAATTGTCTCTCCCCAGCGAATTTTTAATTGTTTGTATTTGCTTTTGCCTGAGGCTTCTGCTTCTGGTCCTGCTCCTGCTCCTGTTTCTGGTCCTGATACTGGTCCTCTGTGTCTACAACGTCGTTTCAGCAGTTCTTTTTAATGACAGCTGTTCCGCATTTCATGAGGAAATTGCCAGGCAATAATTGGGCGTAATTTGATTGATTGGTGTGGGGAATATATGCATAAATAATGCATATAGTCGCTTATAAATGTGTTGCAAGAAGCAAAAATGAAAAGGACAACCTCAACCAATTGATATTATATTAAACATATCACAGTATAAGGCAAATTAAGCAAGACTTCAACTCTGATAACCCTTGTTTTTGCTTTGGTAAAGTTTTGCATTTAGAAAATATGTAAACATATTAGACGTTAGTTTTTATTCGACCGACATGATATTTTCAGCTTTACTCTGAGTATTTAACCTTATAGGAACACAAATAAATGAAGTCTTCAACAAATTTGAATTTCTTTTCAATAGCCAAAGATGATCACTTTTAGTGTTTTCAGAATTGATCTAA
The DNA here is from genome assembly GCA_018152135.1 of Drosophila paulistorum. Classification (NCBI taxonomy): domain Eukaryota; kingdom Metazoa; phylum Arthropoda; class Insecta; order Diptera; family Drosophilidae; genus Drosophila; species Drosophila paulistorum. The sequence continues at coordinate 20,421,277 of JAECXG010000690.1, forward strand.
AATATCGAAACAAAGTCAATATTCATCACTTGAAAAAGTCTAAGGAAACTAGAACAAAATGCTATTCAAATGAGATAGAAAAGAGAAAGATTTCTTCCTTGAAATGAATCACTTACACGTGTCCATTGTCAGCATATAACAAATTATACATCTTGTTCCTGTTTTGCTTGTTTTTTTTGGCTTACAAAAAAAAATTGCAATAACTCAAAAAATAATTTAGATTTCCTCTGTTTGCTAGAAATCTTTTCCCATGGGTAGAGATACATATAGAGTCAGCTCCAAGCTCCAAGGTAGATGGAAAGGGATAAATGTGAGGGGTGGGCAGGGCAGTTGGCTCCTCTAGTTCCACAATGCCAAAAATGTCATTTGTCAAATGCAAACAGCTAAGAATAAACATCAACGGAAGTAATGCAGCCACAAAATACATAAAACAAGCACAAGAACGAGACGAAGAACAGGAGAAGATGATGATGATGATGCACAAGAGCTGAGAAAAAGTGGAAGTAGGAGTTTTGCAGCAATAGTAAACCCAGACGCAAGAGCAGAAGAAGCAAAAGGATTGGGCAAAGGGACAAAAAACCAACAGACAGTGCAGCTAATTATCAGCAGAAAGAAGACTCCAAGCAGCAAGAACTCGTCGACAACTCTCTGGGCCAAGGCAAACACAACACAAGAAGAAGAAGAAGAGTTACAAGCAACAAAAACAAAAAAACAAAAAAAAATAATAACCAAAAGAGGACAAAAACAAAAAAAATCCTCAACTAAGACTATTAATGAATAGCAAACGACTTTGAGACTTTGCCCAGCATCAGCATCTGAGAGGATCTCTATCTCCCCCCTTACCGCCCCTTCCCACCCATCACATTTATGTTCCTTCTCTCTGGAGAAGGTGGCAGTTTTTAGTGCTGCTGCTTTGGCTTCTCGAGTGTTGAGTAATTTGCCCCGAAAATAATGATAATGATGATGATGATAATGGAAATGCATTGAAGGCTGCAGCCAGTGACATTGGCTATTAATCATCTTTAAACAAAAGACAGGACAACAACAACAACACTAACTACAACCACAAGCGATGTGAAGCTGAACTACAGCAACTAAAACATAAACATCAGGTTAACCCTTTCCGGGCATTTTGGGGACTTGCAAGAGCAAAGAGCATTGCAATTACAGTGGGTCAAAGCCATGATTTTAGTTAACGAAATAATTTATCGATTTTATGAATAAACAAGGGTATAAAAAACATAAACGAAACGAATTAAAGATCAAAATTTAGTATCACAATTTCATTTGCGCTGCAATTCACAAATTATAATCGTAGTGCAATCGATGATTATAAAGTTATAACTCATCTGAATTCTCTTAAAGTACTGAACAGTAATTTTCTAAAGGAATTAAAAAGTATATATATTTTTTTTAGAATTTCTCTAGAGTCTAGACATTCGGTTTGGGTTATATTATAGGCGTTAAGTGTGCCGTAATCGCAAAACTCAAAACAATAACTATCAAAAGATCAGCGCACTTTATCGCAAACATTAGATCTAGATTATTTTGTGGTCCTTAATTTGTTATATACGCATTTTTAATGCTTTGACCCACTGTCCATTGACTTGGCTGCCTGCCCCGTGAGCACAACAAGTGCAGTCAACAATGACAGACGAGCAAATGTTCTGATGGGCTGCTCTTCAGTTGCTTGGCTGCTTGGCTCTCCGTTCAATGGAAATGGCGGGGGGGGAGAGCTATTGGGGTGGTCGGTGTTGTTGATATATGTTGCTTAACTTGCTTGTTTGTTTGTTGTGTGTGTGTGTGTGTGTGTGTGTGTGTGTGTTGCTGTCTTCCTTTCGAAAAGTCGAATAACGGGAACGAACCGGACCAGACCCCGACCCCCAGTCCGAGACCCAGAAACAGACCATGTTACTTGTCGTTGTCGTCGTCGTCATCGTTTGTCGCATTGTCAAGAAGATGCATGTTGCTTGTCTTGGCAAAAGTGTAGGCCATCCTCCAGCTTCCACAGCCTCCAAGATATAGTTGAGGGCGCCGCATTAAATCAGCAATTGAAACAACATCACTCATGACACGTTTTGGTCGGTCTGATATCCAAGCCAGGAGAAGGAGACATAAAACGAAAGGCAAACGGCAAACGGAGAACAAGAGGAGGCAGGGATGGCGTTCATTTTGTGTGTTCGTCGTGCTTAATTTGCGTCCAACATATATACCACACACACACACACACCACTACATATACATATGCATTTTGGTTGCCCCCTAAAGTGCATTTAGTTGCAAGCATTTATTGTTTGCGGTCAAATGTGCTGGCCAGGACGAAAGGACGACGGCTCGGCCATTGTCTTTGGGTCCTGTGGCCTGGACGAGTGGGCTCATTGTTTGTAATTTCTCTCCCCTCACCTCACTCCACCACATTGCTTTGTGTGTGTGTGTGTGTGTGTGTGTATGGAGAACATATTGCAACGACATAAATGCATAATTAATTTGGCTTTCTCTGTGTTTTCGAACGTGGCTGAACTGTTTTGGGGTGAGACACTCTGTGGACACTACGGGGACTGACTGTGCCAACGAATGAGAATGAGAATGAGATTTTGGCCCGCCTCCCCCATGTTTGTCCTTTCCCCGCGCCTTCTTGCCTGTCCACCACCACCCCGACCACGAACCCAATGCCAACATCGACAATGACTTCCAACTTGATTCTCACTTTGAACTATTCGAACCTGACATTACACAAGAGTTGAGTTTTGCATTGCCTTGTTAATTAGCCTGGTCCACGCATGCGTTATTTAAAGACCGACTCGACCGTCTTAATTGAAGAAACCTTTTCAAATGCCAAACAATGCTTCTGAGATTTAAATGCAAATCTACGTCTAAAGGTTGGCCTAGTCGGCTGAATGTTGCATGCCAAAAACATATTGTGAAATGTTCAAGTCAACAACTGCCATGTAAATGAACGTTTTAATTCCATAATCATTGCCATTAATTTTCATTTTCATTGTTGCCATGAGAATTCCATTTTCCACACATGTGTTTCAAAATCGTTAAGAAAACTGTAGAATTTCCTAGAATCTAGTAATTATTGCAAGGCACCGCAAATATTTTGAATTTGCTTTATGCTTCATTTGACTATTGTTTGAACTCTTGATTATGAGACCTTTGCAGAAAGAGTGCACACGATACATATTCTCATTCAGTGGGACGAGCCTTATAGCTTTTATTGATAAACGTCACAAAACAGACTTCCACAACGAATGTAGCCGTATCGGATCACTATATCATAGAATCGATCGAGAAGAGACCTTTAACTTGATCTACTTGTTGCTGTTATTATAGAATTATTATAAAACTGAAGTTTCTTTTCATAATCCCTGCTTAATTCCATTAAAATCGAGCTCTCCATATACATGCAAAGATCGACCAAGAAGTCGGAATAACTTTCTTATTTCTTAAATATTTCTTACTCAACAATATCTGAGCCCATTTTGATCAAAAAATTAGACCAGAATAAGTAAAGGAAGAACTATACAATCATCAAGTCTCGATAATTCGAAATGGCAACAGAGTTTTTTACGAATTACAGAGATTTTCGATTCATCGGGTTTCCCAATGGACGATATTTTTTTTAAGGGACCACCAGTTTTTTACGAAATGTTGAGGTTTTCGATTTAGCGTGCGCTTAGGGTACGAATTATCGAGACTCGACTGTATTTATACACTGAACGTCGGAAAAGAATAACACGAAAACTTGTAAGGGTATAAAAACTTTGTATTGGCCCGGAAATCTCTAAAAAAAATTCACAAACATCTACGAATTACGAATTTATACTATTAATAAATAAAGCAAAAAGAGTTTAAAATGTTTTTAAATGAAATGTACACAAAACAAAATTGAGAAATATTTTAAATTTTGATGTTGAAATCATTTGGTATTTGCTGTCTTAATGGCCAAAACTTCAATTTTAATTTGTACTGCTTCTCCCTCACCGACTCACTCTCACCGCTTTATACTCGGTTTACCATTTCTGTCCATTTCTGATGCCCAAGCCAATTAAAATAGTGAAAAATTTAGCAAAATGCATTTGCCATGCCTAAGAAAATATTTTAGAAAAATCACACACATACGCAAAGAGACATAGAGACAGACAGACAGATAGACAAGGAGAACATGCAAAATGCTTTATGTGCTCACACAGAGCTCATTAGTATCCATAATTTATGTCAAACTTCTTTATGTGAAGTGCCAAACCCCACAAATAATAAAACATATATCAAACACCCCACCATTACCATTACCCAAAAGGAATGGCAATGGAGCATTGCTCCATATCTACATACATACTACAAAACCGATTCTCAGTTAGGGGGCAAATACTTAAATCATAAAATCATGAGCCAGAGAGCCAGAGCGAATATTGCAAATAAATTTCACTTATGGACTTGAAATCTCGTTGTACTCGTCGTAATCGTTCCATTTAATGGGAAGCACGTGTGAAAACTGCAATTCCTCAAGACATGGGACAGTCAGCTGCATCAGTAGGAGCAGCAGCAGCAGCAGCAGCTGCTGGAGGGGGAGTGTTAAGGAAACTAAAATTACATTTTCAAAGAGGGAGAGAAAAACAAAAAGGCAAAAAAAAATTACACCAAACAGCAGCTCATTAATGTTCTAAAAGGCATTGAGGCGACATGTTTGCCATATTGCCATGACAGAACGAATTTCTTTTCTTGTTCTCCTCTGGCAGACGCAATGAGATTACGCTGGGGTCGGGATACCAGTTTATGTGTTTGCCATTTCTACTTAAAGATTTGCTCATGCAACAGATTTGCCAATGATTTAGTTGCATTCAGGCGTCGAGTAAATCATAAGCCAGGCAGAAAGATGCCTCCACCAATGCCCCACCATTTTTGCCCTGCCCATTTATTCTACCCGACAGTCTCTCTCTCTCTCTCTCTGTCTCTCTTTTTTTCTTCAGCCGTCCTCCATCTATTCATCCATCCATTGATGCTCGCAGCCAATTCTCCTTTTCTACATAATTTATGCGTCTCTTTAAAATGTCACAAGTCGACGATGGAAATGGCTGGCAACTGGTTTTCAATTAAGGCGTGTACAAAATGCAAATTTATGCAAATCCTTGGCCAAAAACAGAGGAGAACAAAAAACAAAAGCAAAAGAGAGAGAAAAAAAAAGAAAAACCGAAAAATGAAAAATTGTGAAAATGAAAAACTCTAAGCAACATTCTATCCTAACATGAACGAAACATTGGCAAAAAACAAAAAAAAATGTTCCTTGCTTTTTGGTACAGTTGCCCTTTAGCGTTGTGCGGATCTGGATGCGGATGCGGAGGCGGATGCCAATGCGGCGGCATGCCATTTTTGTGTGTCATTGTTTTATGCATAATTTGCACCTTGGCTGTGAAAGAAACTACCGTTACAAGTTACAGTTACCGCTTACATTTAGCTGTTACTTGGTTTTTTAGTTAGCTGCTGCTCGCCCGTTATACATTTTGCCACCGTTAAATTAATAAAACGTGAAAATTTTCTCCATTTTAATATTTATGAGTTTCAAGAGAGAGAGAGAGAGAGAGCTCAGAAATGGGTCCCCATCCTCTTGTCACATCTAATCCTACAACGAACGGAAGAAGACTTGGGCCAAAAAGCAATTTTCTTTAGAAATTAAAGGGAGAGAGAGAGAGAGTGGGATTCAAGAGTGGCAAATACTGTTTGGAGTTGAGTTTAATTTACTAGATCACCAAGAAAATTTGATTTTAGAACAAAAATAAAATGTAATAAGCAGTGAACTGTCTCATCCTTCTCTCTCTCTCTCTCTCTCTCTCTTTATCCTTTTATGTTAGGGAAATTGAGTTTGGATAACCGCAAACTATTTTGCTCTCTTTCATTTAAGGAAATGTCTTTTCGCATTTTTGTCAGCTCATTGCAAAATGTTAGCGAAATCCTAGATTCAAAAACATTCAGAAAACATTGCCGACTAATGACAATTTCATACTAATTTATTTAACATGTTTTTAGTTTGATAAAGATAAATCTAATCATGATGTCTCCATTTTGAGTGAAAACTCATTTCAATTTTAGTTGGAGGGAAATAGATTTCATAATCAAGAACCTTTATTCGAACGACTAAAGTTATTGAAGTTACATAACACGTATGTCAATCAATCTATAGGTAAACTCGAACGAAATGGGAATGGGGATTTTCGTTCCATTCATTTTTCCATCATTTATTTAACCATTTAAGTCTGTCAATGTCGTAAGCTAAAAGCTGATGCATTCAACTCAATTCGTTTCAATTTGATCGAAACAACAGACAATCAGAGTCACTCGTTTTTTCTTCTTCGTCTTCTTCTTTTTTTGCCCCTAAGGAAGAACTTGTCGTTTGCCTTATCTTTTTCCCTTCTCTCTTTTCAATGTTGTTTGGTTTTGGTTTGCCTTCATTTTTTTTCTTAGTTGTCTTGTGCCTACGATTTCTCGCAAAAGCCAATGTAAACGTGCGAAAATAAAAACTAGAAATTTTCCTGGTTTTTTTTTTTTGTGCTTTCTTGTTTGCTTGCATCATTCATTTCCTTTTCGTCCTGCGAGTGTGGAGAGAGGTTTTCTTCTTTCTTTCTTTTTTTGTTCAAAGTACGCCTCAAGCCGGTCGTCGGTCGTCCGAGTTGTCAGGAGTCCATCCGTCCGTATGACCGTCTGTCGACTGACCCGTCGTCCATCCTTCCACTCATTCAGAGTGGCGTCCCATTCTGTACCCCTTTAACGCCGCTTGTGTTATGTTTAATTGAATGCGATTTCATTACGCCGATGCCTCAGCTCGTCGTATCGGGGATTGGCAATCCCAGCACGCCTTCATCATTGAACGGGTTTTCGGCATTTGTAGCCCTGGACCCAAACGGAAATTGAGGCATTATTGTGATTCACTGATTTTGCTCCATGCTCTTTCGACTGGACTTGGGAGTTGGCTTGGCTTGGCTCGGCTTGGCTTGGCTTGGTTTGGCTTCAGCTACTGCCTTGTTGATTTCGGCATTTCAATGGATTTTGTGTGGCTTTCACCCACTCTCATTCTCTCATCGCTTTCTCTATCTATCCGTGTGTGTGTGTGTGTGCGTGTGTATGGGCGATTCGATCAGGTTATTAAGTGCACAACACCCGCATTGGAACCAGGGTTTCCACCCACTCATTCAATTGCTTTGTCGTCATCGTCGTCGTCCGTTCGCCATGAGGTGCGAAACTAATTTGCGCTGAAATTAGTTTTCTTTCTCTGACACAAAATTACGTACCCGCCCGCCGTCATCTTCCCCTTGCTCCAGCAGCTAACACTGTGAGAGAGAGAAAAATGCAGTAGAACTCTGCAATTGCCGGTTTTGCACAATATTTTCAGTATTTTTTTTGCTCTGCTTTTGCCATCCTGGCACCATTTTAATGAGTCGCACATGTCCGAACGGATGAATGAACTTGAAGCTGGACTCGTCGTTTGGCCTTGTTAAAACATTTGAGGCGTTTCCGTACGTTTTGCTTTGGGGCGTGACACTACCATAGAGAAAGCTAGAGAGAGAGAGATGGAGGCGGCGTGTGGGAGGATGAACATTAACAAGGCGTATGGCATCATGATGTTAGTAATTAGAGCCATACGTCGAGGGATTTGATGATGATGAACGTTCAAATGCATTGAATCTGATGCGTATCAATATAGAGGACAGAGCTAAAGAGAAAGAGAGAGTGAGAGCCCGAAGGGTGATTGGATACATTGATCAATCCACATTGTTAGTATAGAAAATGTGCAATTGTTGTTGCCAATTAGTTGTTCATACTTGTTTTACTTAAACTTTAGCTGGAATCCATATTTATTGCATTAAACACATAGATTAATGTATATTAAATTATCTTTAGCCTTGAACCAAGCTTCAATTTTCAGAGTCTATCGAAAGACAAGAACTTTCAATTTTAATTGCTTCATAAAATATTTTTGCTACACCTTAATTTTCTTTTACCATATTTTTTGGTTTAATTATGCTAAAAGCAGAAGACTTTAATTCAATTTTAATTGTCGATAAAGTTTCATTGAATATATATTAGATTACCAGATCAATCAATGTTGAGGTTTTTGTTCTTCAATATAATGTTTTCACTTTCCAATTTATTGCATACTCTGCCAGTCAATCAACTTTAATCGCAGCAACAGAGAAATCGATGCCGTGTTCGTTCTTTCTTTTGAATAATATGTGCATCATTCGCCTTAGCAGCAGCAGCAGCAGCAGCATCAGCATCAGCATCAACTTTAACAATTTCAATTTTGTCATATAAGGTGGCATGTGGAGGAACCCATCAGTAATGAAGACATTCCTGAAGCTGTTGCTGTTGAAATCCATACGTACCAAAGCGAAACGCAAGAATGCACAACTCAGACTTGCCAACCCCGGGGAAGGGCCGGGTCGGGCGTGCGTACGGTGGAACCAAACCAAGCCCACCCACCAATCAAGGCAAGCAGCAGCAGCAACAACAACAACAACCCTCCTCCAGAGACGAGATGAGACAAAAGGGAAACGGAAGCAACTGAGCACACTTAAGTGAAGCGCGTAATCCGAGACACACAACAAATGCTTCCACAGACCAGAGAGTGAACCCGAAGTTGGAACGAAGACAAGAGTAAAAGAAAGAAAAAAGAAAACCCCAAGCAAAGGAAATGTTAAGAACAAAAAGGATCAACGGCAGCTTTGCACGTTTGCTGAAACCAAATACACGAGTTCTTCCCCAGGTTGGAGTTAAAGGAGGCTAAAGATGAGCACAAGAAGCTGTGGCATGGGACACCTACCCGCTGACCATCTTTTTGGATGAGAATGTGAGGTTATGTCATTGAGGATAAGCAGCACTGCCACTGAGACTGCCATTGTCAATGGCATTGCGAGCGGGTAGATTGGTTTAAGGGTAGGGGTAAGCAGCAACCCATGTGACAACGTTAAACTGAAAATCATTGCACGGTCACGTGTCAATCTTTAATGTGGATGGCGACTACTACCACTGCTTTTACCCCCTTAAATCCACCTACATACCTTCCCTGCCCAAACCCATCAACTTTTTTGTTGCCTTTGCGGAGGAGGAGGTGTACGGTGTGGGTCACCCATTTTTGGCCAAAGTGAAACTGTCAATGCGCATTTGACTTTCGCTTGCCAGTAAGAAGATGTCTTTCCTGCATTTAATGCCAGCAGTTGAATAAACTTTACCATAATGCGTTGCTCTTTCTTCTTTCTATCTGCTGTTAAGAGAGGCAAATGTTAGTCTTAATAATTCCAAATGTTGCAATGACCTTTAAATAACGGGTAACTTTTACCAAAAAGTTGTTCAATTCATTCATTGAAAACATGTCACATGAGCAAAAGAATTCTTATAACTTATAATGGAAAAAGAGAACCTTTAGATATTGGAAATAACCAAATATCTATGTATACATATTTTGAGGGAGAAAATGTGAGAAGTGACAATTAATTTGAATTTTACAAAAACGTAAACTATTTGCCCTCTTGAAAATTACAAATTTAAACCCCCGAAGCTTGTACAATCAAAGTCCGTAAGCAATTTAATTAAAAATTTAAGTGCAAAGGACATTGGATATAAATTTACAGTAATCCTACCCACACTCCATTCTAAATTGCTTTGAACGGTTATTACCAAAGTTAGTTTGTTGAGATCCCACTTGAGGTTATGCCATTAATATATAAGACAACTTATGTAATCCCCATATGAATTCAATTTACTCAACCTTTGGCAACCCCAAAATGATCTAATAAACGTTTCATGTGATTGTCTACCAACTAATAAAGCTCTAAAACCCCATTTTTACCAAAAAAAAAGAAAAAGGGACTTGCACACACACACATACACACTTAATTTCAATTGCTGCAATTAAGAAGAACCCACATGCGCCCATAAATATGCTTTAAAAAGTTCTACTTTAAAAAAAAGCAGAAAATTACGTCCCCAACTCACATGTCTAATTAAGCACCAAGAGACAAGGAATAGAGAGCGAGAGCCATAGAGAAAGTTAAAAGGAGGGTGCTATGTGACACAAGCACATGTCACATATGTGTGTGTGTGTGTGTGTATGTGAAAGCTTGCCCAAGCAACTTTTGCCGGATGACCTTTTTTTCTAAATCACTAGCCACAGGGCCAGGGCCAGGGCCATTGCCAGGGCTAAAAAGGCCAGACGCCGCACCTAGTTAGCTTGAAGCCAGAGACGACGATGATGACGATGACGCTAAAAGTGAAGCTAACGTCGACGAACCTGCTGCTACCAGAGACCAGAGACCATAGACCAACAGAGACGAGCGAACACAAGCGAGCGACCCCTTGAGTGCCTTCCCTGCTGAGTTGAATCATTCAACCCTTAAATTGGTACGCAATGTCAGCGATGAATTATCTGCAACCTGCTAAACAAGCAGCAAGGCAAAAACCGGCCAGCCTTTCGAGCCATTTACATAATGGTCAGAGGCTGTAGGGGTCCACGAGGGGTCTACTGGCTGGCTGCTGCTGCTGACTAACAGTCAGTCAGTGGGGTTAGTCCTCGCAGAGCTTTTGTCAAATGTCGGACGGTGTCAAAGAAGTTCGCGTTGTGGCCATAAATCACAGGCGGGACCAACCAGCTAACCATCCAGTCAAATGGAGGACGACGACTACCACGACGACTGATGAAATGGCGCAAAGTAAAATGAAAAACCTTGTGTTGAGCCCAAGAACCTTTAAAAATTGTTTACTTAAAACAACAACAAAGCAACTTTAAGGTTCAATGAACTTGAAAATTAAAATGGCCCAAAAAATAAATGGTTGCCACATAATTTTCATGATAAGAGTTAACTATTTTAGCCACAACTTGCATTGAACAGAAAGTCTTCAAAATTACAGTCCCAAGTTCACTTTTAATTTTATGGACCTGCCTGTCCTTGACTTGACAAAATATTTATATGAACATTAATTGACTTTATTTAAAATAAAAGTTAAAGAGAAAAAGAGTCTAACATAAACATTTGCAATAATAGAAATCAAAACAATGACGAAAAAGGAAAGGTGTTTTTCTTTTTCTTGATTTCTCAGATTTTAATTATCTAAAGTAATGCGATTTTAATTACTGAAATGAATGCATCAACATGAAATAAGGGATTTTTGGTAAAAGGTAAAAGTCAAATTTAAGGCTGAAAAACTTTTCAATAAAATCCATTTAATTTTACCATTAGTTCAACCGAATTCTTCTCTATTAAACTTGTGTGTTGTTTTTTTTTTCTGTTATTCTTAAAGCAAAGAAAAGGAGGCGGGGAGGTTGGGCGGTCGATTGGTAGTGCAGATGAATGGAGATTCGGTGTGGGGTTTGGGTTCTGGGCATAGGTAGCTACGGCGTTGGACTCAACTCAAGTGTAAAATTAAAACTCAAGCAATGAAAAATCATCAACGTCAGCCCCACCACATAGTACACACAGGCGGTCGGACCCGGTCCCGGTCCCAGTCATCCACAGGGTGTTTGTAACAAAAAACAACAAAAAGTATAAGAAAACAGTAGCAGAGTTCTTTTTTTTTCATTTTCAAGAGAGAAAAGTCTACGAAACCGAAAAAAAAGAAGAAAATATGAACGCCCAACGATCAAAGGCAGTCCACAAGCTGCGGGCAACTTCAAGGGGAAGTCCCCACCTTGATGAATGACGACACACACACACACACGCGTAAACAGACGACATAGTCAGAGACAGAAACAGCGATGACGATGACGATGACAATGTCAATGCCGACATTGAAACCGGAAAAATTGCTGCGGGTATTTTGCCAATTTTATCTGCTGTTTCCACCCACCCATATATAGATACATTTATATGTATATATAAAAACAGAGAGATAGAGAGAGAGAGAGAGAATCGGGGATGAGTGAGAACCTATGCCATCACTCCGCAACAGTATTGATAACTTTTCAAGTACGAGAGAGAAAAATCCATGCCTAATTGAGACGATTAGTGGGAGGCAAACGAATGAACACACAGAAAAAAAAAAAAGAATATGAAAAGAAACTGCCGTGTCAGACGGAGGACGCTCATGGTGGGTGGTGCAGGGACTCGGACTGGGATTGCGACTGAAACTGGGAGGAGTCCAACCTATTGACATGAATGCGTCATGTAATTTATAAACTAAATTGCGTCCTGGGGTCCTTCTTCTTGTCGGTCGTCTGTCATTGACATATTGCGCGTCATCACAAAAATATTAACTGTTCATTGACAGTTTTCGCCTTCTGATGCCGCCGATGTCGATGCCAATGTTGACGTTGCTTCTGCTTTTGCTTTTGCAACTTGGTTCTTCATTGCCTGTCAACAGTTTCTTCCGGTTCCGAGTTCAATGAAATACAACAGCAATACCAACAACAACAACAACAACATCATCAAACTGAAGTTTCGAAACGTAAAAAAGTTGAAAAATTGCGCTAATAAAATTGAAGTCTCGTCTTGTTTCTCTCTCTCTCTGTTCTTTACTTTTATTTTTATTTATTTCGTTCAATAGACAGCGACAAGTTCAATCGAATCTGCTTGGACAACAATTTAATGAAACGTTAAATTGTTGGCCTGACAAAAAATCAATGAGTAAAGGTGGCAAACAAAACGAGAATATAGAGAAATTGAAGGAGCTTAAGAGCTCCAATATGGGTAATTTTCTTAAGAATTTCTTGGAATTCAGTGTAAAATTAAAAATACATTTCTGTCGTATTATAACTTCATCTAAGTAAAGGTTACATTTATTAGGTTTTTTATATGGATAATTTAATAGCAATATAGGGGTAAGAACTAAGTAGTTAATATGGTTAGTCGCTAGCTAAATTACAAGTGAAGATCTTCAACATTTGCGTGAAGTTTTTCACACAAGGATTTATCAGCTCATAAAATGGTTTCATTGACAGCTCAAGAATGCCTTAACTACATATATAAAGTTTGTTAAAATAGTTTTTTCAATTCGTTCAAATAATTAAGTTCCTCAAGATATTAGAGCTGTGCGAAACATCGATGTAGTATCGAAACTTCGACGTTTCTCTTTTCGTAAAAAACATAGATTTTTTTCTCTCCGATGTTCGACGTTTTTGATAGCTTTTCCATCACTGAAAAAAGATCTCATCAAATAAAGCATTTCAAGATGGCTGCAAGAAATATTTTTTTGCGTTCCAGCAACTTCGACTGAAACCGAACAAATGTTCAGTAAGTCTGGAATCACAGTAAGCGATTAAAATTTCTTACATTATTTGTTTAAGATTATTGGAATTTTACCACTGTATTTGCATTAACATGTACCAAAAGGTTCTGTTACATGGCTCATGAAGAGCTTCTAACTTATGAAACCGAAATATAACGATGACTTCTTATTGGAAATCGAAGAGGAAAAGACTTATTTTCCTTACTCCACTCGACATGCTATTGAGCATTGGAGTCTTGTACCATCTGCAACTGGGCAGATCAAACATCGTCTTAAGTTTGGAAGAAGGATGTATCGAAACATCGATGTGGCCAAACGTCGATGTTTCAACAGCTCTACAAGATATGATCCAGCTAAGCAATCACCGTTTTTTTACTATCTAGCCTCATCTAACTACTAATTATCTTCTCACTTGGAGTCCTAATTCTAAAAAACTATTAAATATTAAACCTAAACTATTTACGTAGATATTTCAAGCTAAATACAAGGCCGAAGAACGCTTCATAAAAGTTTTGCTTGAAAATTTTGAAAAAAGTTTAATACATATTTTAATTAAAACGTATATTCGTTTTTTTAATTTTTTAAGTTTCTTTTACCACGAAAAAAAAGAGAAAAGAGAAATGTCAATAGCACACAAAACTGGCAATTCACTTCTAAGGCAATGCAAAAAGCAACGAAAGAAAAAGAAGGCGCATTGCTAAAAAATTATGCAAGAAATAAAACCAAAGAAAAAACAAGATTTTAGGCAAAAGAAAAGGAAAAGTTTCGTTGCTGTCGTCGTCCTCGTCCTCGTCCTCGTCCTCGTCCTCGTTCTCGTCCTCGTTGTATTTTCTGCGTCTTCGTTGAGGATATTACAAAATCCATTAAAATTCTATTTCCTGCCATCAAACTGCCCAAAGTTAAATAAAGCGCAGCCCAAGAGCGCGCGCGAGCGCCCAACTCCAACGAGCTGGATAAAAAGCCGTGAAAGAAAAACCAAAATAATAATAATAAACGACAAACAGCAACCAACCAAACAAACAAATAAACAAACAAACAAACAAAGTTTTTCGGTTCAAAATCAGAGGGAAAACTGCCGTTGACAAAGCGGCGAAGGAAAAGAGAGCTGGATGGGTTGCTTGCTTGGGTGTGGAGTGGGTGAGGGGATTGGGGGGCTACAGCGGGCTACTAGTAGAAGAAGTTCTTCAGTTCCACTTGAGATGCAGTCGAATGAATGTTGACTGTGCTGCATTTTAAAGGAAAAAAACAAAACTAATAAGCCCATGGAGTAGTAATACCGAATCCTTCACAAAACCAACTTCTCCCCTCTCTCCCACGAGCGACCACTTCTCGACTGTTCGCGCAGTTCGGCTGCATTAAAAAGGTACAAAGCGCAGTTAATAAAGTTGCAAGTGCTTCGCTGTCCGTCGTCCGTCCACCATTCTCCATCCGTCTGAAGCAAAAGTCTAAATCTGGTTGCGACTTGACTTTTTATGAAATGCTAGTCTGGCATCGTTACTTATTAATCCCGACTGCAAATCCCTGAGTCCTGATGTTGTTTTTGTTATAAATAATCTCCACTTCTCTCTCGCTCTCGCACTCTCGCCAAGCATCAATAAATGTTATGCAACATTCAGCATCAATTCATAGAGATGACATCGTTACCATTTGGTTTAAGTAGATAGCAAAAACAGTTTTAAAAGTCGTCAGTAGGATTAGACAAAGAGCAGAAGCGAATGACATTTGAATAACCAAACCAAATATTGGAATTATTCAGAAAACTTATCTAAAATGTTGCTTAGACTGAAACGATCCAGTATTTCTTGAGATTTGGTAGAAAGTTTTCTTTCAACTGTTTCGATTCCATCAAAATATTTATATTTAAAGCTAAAATCTCAGCAGCTTTATGTTATATTCTGAAACTCAATTAATATCTCCATTAAGATATTTAGTGGATAGGCATTATTAACTGGAAAATAATCAAAAATTCTAAAATTGAACATATCAAATATCCATTCGATATCTTCCTGCCTTGTATCTAATTAAACACGACTCACGTTCTAATCTCATCTCTGCTCTAGAAAAGCCATCAGTTTTGCTCCGTTGGCAGTTGATGAAAAAAAAAAAGAAAGAAAAACAGAAAATTTTCGCAAATAAAGCATAGTTTAGAATATAATGAATACAGCTTAACTTGGCTAAAATGAGTTGGCAAGCAGCAAGCAACGGAATCTCTTAACCCGTAACCCGCCCGCGCATTAGCTCACAACTCTTCGAACATTTTCCCCGTTGTTTGCAGTTTTCTCTTTTCTTTTTTTTCAGCCAGTCATTTTCATAACTGTGTATGCGTTTCGCATAATTTCCATCATCAAATACCACCAACCAGCAGCGGCAGCAGCAGCAGACCAGCAACCATTCGGTGCTCAAGAATCGCGCTTTTCTCATTCCTATTCAGTTTTTTTTTCTCCTTTTTTGCTGCAGCAGCAGGATTTATGTTTTCATTTTCACGGATTTTAGCGCATAATTAAAAAAAAGGGGTTAGCAATATTTAACGCTTGATGCAAAGGATCTTATTATATATTCAAACTACTTTGCTTATATGATGATTTTAAGTATTGCCCCACGGAAAGGAAATTATTTTGGACTCTATTGATTACTGATCTTGTTTTAGAACATTGAACAAATATTTATCGGTTTTGGTATGGTATAAAGAAGCTTAGTGAAAGCGCTAAATAAAAGCTTCTTTCCCAGGTAGATCATAAAGACAAAATGACATTTGTTAGATATATATTTATATATTTATTCTCTAAGGCAATGAAATTTTGAAGGAACATTTTACAAAAATCTTGAACAAATGCAAATATTTTCTTATGCAAAAACTGATTTATTTGTCTTGTTTCGTTTTTTTAACAATTTTGCATAAATTATTAACAAAATCAATATGGGAGAGTAATTTTTGTTGCGTGATTTTTGCGTAATTGTTGGGAAAATTGCTTTTCAATTATTTTATCGTCGTCGGCGTCATCGTTCGATATTGTTAAGGGCTTATTTGTTTTAATTATTTATGCAAAAAGCCAACTAAATTGTACATTTTCAATTGAAATGCACTTAAAAGCGAATAAAAAGAAGAAAGCGACGAATCGTACAGAGAAATAACGATTGCAAAAATGTGAAGAAAAAGCAAAAATAACAAAAAACATACAAATAAAAAATAATAATAATAATAATTACTACATACAATAAGAATATTTGTTCCGGATTATATCTCAATCTGTTTTCATACGATTTCTTGCGCCCATCTTTCATTCAATGTTTATCTGGGCAATTCCAATTATGCAATTCATATAAAGAACACACACACACACACATACGGACTCAGAAAGTGATGCACACACATATTACTCAATATGAAGGCCTTGTCGACTTATTGTTTTACAGCCAGTGGAGGGAAAAACCAACCGAACCAACCGACCAACAACAAACTGAATGCTGGAAATGAATTAAAAACATGCGCCATCTGCAATTTGTTACGGCAATGAGAACACACAAGGCTTCAGGCTAAAGAGGGTAGTGGAAGGGAGGGAGGAGGAGGAGGAGGTGAGGCTGGATAAGAGGACAAGTGGTAAGCACAAGCCGAGACGCAATGCAATTGCATTTTCTCGCCATTCGCCATATTTTTGGGATTTCATTTAATTTTCGTTTCTTTTTTTTCTTTTTCTTTCTTTTCATCCATTTTCTTAGCTTAAGATGCAGCGCGAGAGAGAAAAAGAGCCGGATAGACAGTGCAATGAAGGAGAATGGGAGAGAACGAACGAGAAGGAGAAGCAGAAGCAGCAGCAGCAGCAAAAAACTGCAATAATGTTGGATTACGTGTGGAAATTACTTAAAAAGATTTTCAATTGTTTTCATCTCCTACTTCCCCTCCGACCAGCCGACCAACACCCCCTCTGACTTCTCTTTCTCTCTGTCTTTCTCCCATTCACTCTTGCAGGCAGATGGGTAACGGCTGCTGTTTATTTTCGGCAGTCCAGAAAACTTGCCCCAAAGTGTCCCTGGTATTGCAGAAATAATGAACTTTTGTTGCGACAACTATAAATTTATGGCCCATGGTATGAACCAGCTGCTTGACTCTCTGACTGTGGACTGCAGTTCCACTGCGACTAGAGACATGGTATGAAAGGGAGAGAGAAGGAGGGCCAACAACAGACTAAAACTGGCCTTGTGGTCTGGGTCGGTCTGGGCTAGAAAATATAGTTTTTGAAAAGTATTTTACAGCTTGGATAGGTCAAGATTTTTCAAATTTTTTTACTCACACAAATAGTATGCATTTCCTAAGACACAAAAAACAAAAACTTTAACATATAACAAATTAAGTTTATTTTAATTAGAAATGCCCAATGCCATGCTGGTCACCCACTGGTCAGGACAGCAATGACAAAGAAACTTGCACCAAAAGTTTGTGCATCTTGGCATCATCCAAATCTTCTTAGCAGATAATATGTAATTGTATTATTATAGGAGAAACTTTTTTAAAGCATACTTTTTGGGGGAGCTTTTCTAGATGACAACCAATTTGGTTAATTCGTAACTACTAATACAAACTTTCTTTGAATCAAATATTTAAAAGTGTTAAGGATTTTTATTTGGGCTACTACGGGTTGATTTCACTTGTGAATTGCATTTATATTTTAGCATTCATAATCTTATTTGAAATTTAATTTTACCCCTCCGAAAATCCATGTCCTCTAGGCAGAGGAAAAATTATAATAAAAAGGCATGCAATTAATATTTAATGTCCACCTAAACCCAAAAGAGGAAAGTGGAAAAGCTACTCATACTCATTTAACCACTCGCTCACTGACTGACTGACTCACTCTTGCCACTCACTCATTCATTCACTTACTCATTCACTTCTTATTCATTTTGCCGCCTTGGTAATTACGCTTAACTATCCTCATTGTCAGGAGCAGACACTGAGACGGCGACTCCTTGCAAGATGTGAATTAAACATGCAACATAACCCCACTCCATTCCCACCCACAATCCTTATCCCTTATTTCATCCAAAACCTCTTATCCCAAAAGAAGGCTAACACCAGCAGAAGAAGGAAATAAGAAGAGAGCAAAATAAAAAAAAAAACACATCCAGGATAGAGGAGGAAACTTGGCGAAGGTGAAGCTGCCGCCTAGACGAGGACACGTTTGAAAACAATGAACCCATGAGACAACCAAATGACACTTAATTTTTCAAAATAGACGACAAGGTGGCGCATACGGCCAACACCTGTTCCATACTAACTAACAATCTAAAGATGGTTGCGTGAGTTGCGCAATTATTGCAAGTTTAGGCAAGAAACATGAAAGCGCATAGTATCGATAGTTTTACACCTCTGTTGAAGCTGATCAAGAGAGGCATCTTACCAATATTTTGAAGACTTTAATATACTTCTTCATGCTAAAAGTGCTTGGTATAGAATCATTTTACTTATTCGCTTAATTTGTTTATTTAACACGGTGTCATCTCTACTATCGTGTTTTAAGTTGTAGATAAATGTTACTTTTGCCCCTCAGCCCAAACAACTGTCTCCCTCCCTCTCTCTCTCTCTGTCTGTTTCTCTACCTGCGTAATTTGTCGCCCAAGTAATTAGTAAGATTTAAATTGCTTCTCGCTTTTTGTACCCATCTCACACACACACAGGCATTTTATAAGCCATACACTCACACTTAAGGACAACTTAGAGTTCTATTAAATGCATTAAGTGCTTGTCGCTCCTAACTTTTGTCCAAGCGTTTCAATTAATTTTCATAGTCGCGACTTTTCTCTCATTCTGTCGCCCGTCCACCACCCCACTCCCCCTCTTACTCTCACTCATGCCGATTCCAGCCCACTCATTGAAGCTGCCATGCTAGGCCCTGTAATTAGTTGCAATTCTTTGCAGAAAAAAGACGAAAAAGAAAGGCAAAAATAAATTCGCTTTCAACAAACAATATTTGTCACATTGTATGTTCTTTTTCGTTCTCAACTCCCTCCTTCTTCCGTTGCTGACTTCAAGTTTGGGGGCGTGTCTAGGCTTGTCGCGTAATGCGAGACAAACGCGTTAAATTAGCACAAATTGGATTTTAATTACAAAAAAAATTTGTAATTTTCTAGACCAGACTGAATCAAACCAGACAGACAAAAGAAGGCCGTCCTCTGAGAGGACTTTCGTTTCTTCTTGACGACACAAATGTTCCTTTAATTGCCCATCATGTTGGCTGTGGTATCACTTACCTGAAAATATAGAGAAAATGATACAACTTAATAAAAGTCAGCGATTTTTATTTACAAATTTAGCAGAAGGTTTCGGCTTCTACTGAAATAGGCAATAAGGGTATCAGGAAATCATTTAGGATTTTTAGTTGGTAAAGTTTGTTGGCAACTGACATCAGCTTATTCCATTTTCGAGAATATTTAACACGACTCAATCAAGTCTCCCCAAAAATGCTTTCAAATACAAGTACTATATACATACATACATATACATATTTATGGATATTTACTCAAGTGAAGCCACACGTGGCAGCTCGCTTGCTTGCTTAGTTCAATGTTTGGTCTAATATAATGTTAGGTAAATATAATCAGGCCAGAAACATAAGGCCAAACTCTCAACTGCAACTCCTAAAAAGGAAAGGAAAAAGAAAAATCAACCCGAAATATGTTTGGGCACGTGTTTATGGATAAATATTTTCTTACACTTGGCAAACTATTTGCACAAATCTTTCTTCCTCAACAAAGGCAACAAACGGCAAAAGGATTCAAGGCGGTGGTTGGTAGGTGGTAAAGGGGGGCGGGCTGAGTGAAAATACAACTCATAAATTGCGTTGTTAATAATTTAACATCCAATTCTTTTGAATTTCTTTGAGAAGAACATTTTTCCAATTTTCTACTTGGGCCAAATCATTGGGGACACTTTAATGAGCTAGTCCTTTTGTTCTTCCCTCTCTCGACCCGATAGATAGCCGACCATCATTGCATTGCATTATTCTCTCAAGGGTATTTGGATTTGTAATTGAAAGCGCGTTTAATTAGTAAAACTTACTTTGCTTAATTTTGCGCGCAAATTTTGCAATTAATTTGCTAAATTGCACATTTGTCGCATTCATAAATGCAAGCCAATGCAGAATTGTCGACGCTGTCGAAGCTGTCGAAAATGTCGTAAATGTCGAAAATGTCGTCGCACACACACAGCATACCACACATACAAACACACACACATACACACACACACACGCACACACACATCTGTGTATCTATACAGACTTGTCAAAAATCCAATTAGGCAACGCTTTTGGCATTAACACGGACAAATTTAGCTAGAACGACGTTAATGAGTTGCATGTACGAAAAATATTCGCGGAAACTTTGCTAAATGAAAATCATAAACTATTCATTAAATTTTTTTGTCAAGAAATTAATTTTTAAAAATATATTTCATGCGAGTTTGTATTGGGCGCAAATGACGAGCATTTCCAACATTAAATTAAGCTATTTATAATTTTAATTTCACACACATTTTTAAATATTTCTGAAGAATGATCAAATAGTTCTGCTCTACCAATCTAACGAATGGTAACCCGTTTTTGCCTCATTTAGTTGTAATTCTCAACTAGTTAAAGCTGCCATTGGCTCTGGAGTTGAATCTTGAGATAGCTATTGAAACAACATGCAATGACCAGATTTAACTGCTTTAGACCCACTAGACCGAGGCAACTATGCCAAAATTTACGTTTATGACAAGTTCCGAACAACTAGGAACAACTCTTGCAAGAAATAATAACTGTAAAAGAACTCAGTAAAATGGATTCTTACGTTGGTATTAAATGCAATTGATTTTACCACTTCTACTTGGCCGTCGAAAACCCAATTCCACGTCAATTGCCATCAATCCGCTTTAGTTGCCAACAGGGGCCAACCTTGTTCAAGCATTTAATATTAATGAACAATTACAAAATTATTAACAGAGAAAGAAAGGGCGAAGGAGAGAGACGATAATTCAGGGGGGAAGGGGGTGAGCCGACCTACTTTTCTTCGCCTCTGCACTTACAAAATGCCAACTGCAAAAGATACAAATTGCACAATTGCCAGTTGCCGTTGAAATATTTAACAGCCTGACGAATGAATGGGCAAGACGAAACGCAAGAGCAGAGTGATGTGGATGAAAATGTATAGAATAGATGAAAGCATAGAGGAGAAATGAAGACCAAGGCGAAGACGAAGACGAAGAAGGGACAAGATGTAGAAAGTGTAGGACAGCAATAAGGAATGAGAATGAGAATCGACGGAATGCCAAGACGTGCTAAATGGGCAAAAAGAAAAGTTGCAATCAAAGGCAAAACTGCAAGATGTAAGCACCCAGAAGGCGTGATAGAAGGAAAAGGGCAATAGGAAGCAGCCCCGAGTGAATGAAGAAGGCGATGGCGAAGGGAATGAGGGGAAATTTGGCAAATGCAAGTCCAAGTCCAAGTCTTGTGTCGTCTGTCTATCATTTGGTCAATCAGTGGCATGGACACGCCTCGTCCTCATCCTTATCCTCCCCCTACACCCAACCATCTTTATTCTCATCTCCAACCCATTTTTGACTGCAGTTCAGCCAAGCAACTAAATGTTAAACGCAAAAACTGAAGCTCTGCAGATGATTTGGTGGCATGGCGCGTGTCCAACGAAATGTTGCCATTTGCCAAAAGCAGCTGGGAAATCGTCGGGATCTGGATTCTCCTCTCCTTTCATCTTCCTCTCTCTCTCTCACACACACACTCCCTATGTGTTGTGTTGGATCTCTGCTTGCTGGACTCATCTTCTTATATCTTTTGGCCTTTTTTGGTCATAAACTTTGCTTACGTGACAACTTTAGTTTATTTCTTGAAGTTGAATCGGCGCGCGTTATGCGACGACGCAGGGCTTCAAGGCAGGACTTTTGCTTGACTGGCTGACAGGCTTTGGGGCAAGAAAACGAGCAGAAAGGACCAGCAGCAGCACCGGATGTAGGACGGCGGACGTGTTGGCCTTGTTGCCTGTTGTCGTAGTTTTTGCTTCTGCAGTTTGGAAGAAAAAAAACCCAAATAGAGAGAAAAAAGCCGGCCTGCCCCCGCATCATTCTCTCTCCTATGCTCTTAAAGAAAGATACAAAACGAAGAAACCAAAAGACAGCAGCTGCTTCAACCAGGAAGCCAACAATTTGTGCCAATGAGGAGCAACTAAGCAAGACAGGGTTGTCAACAAATTGAAATAAATCACAATGTTTACCATTGACTGATCCAGATATAACTATTTTACTTCTTTACTGCTTACATGAATGGAATACAAGTTTATATTTTTCCTTTATTGCAGTGTGTGTGTTTATTTTTTTGCTCTATCTGTTACTTTGAGCAGCTTTGATGGCAACTCTATGCATTAATACTCAAAGTGGCAGCCATACACCATGGAAGGCATTAATTATGAATAATTGGCCATATAGCTGGCAACCATATTCTATTTCAGTCTATTTCAGTTAAGAAATTTCTAAAGACCTCTTTTTAATTGATCAGTTGGATTGCGATTTGTTATTTCGTGACCTACTTTCTGAGAGAGATGGTTTATTGATTGCCCCTGCTGCGAATCGGGCTTTGTTAATGTATGTTTGACTGATAGATGGAGATGACAACCCTAACTATAACGAAAGTCATCAGAGACCCATTACAATTGCATGGTTACAATATACGCCGCTGCCGCCTCTCTTATCCCTTTTACTTCACTCTTCTTTTAACCAATCTCACCGTCAGGTCGCATCTGTTACAAAAAGTAGAGATAGACACAGAAGGAGAGAGAGAGAGAGAGAGAGAGCAAACTGTTTGGAATGTAGGTAAAAAGCGATTCGCTTATATAACCTAGATTTGTTGTGACATAAAATTATTACGAAAAATGGTTATTACCCCGTTTACGTTTGAGTGAACGCATTTGTACGTGTGGACAATTTGTTAGCTTAGATAATGTTACAACAAGAAACGGAACGGACCAACTCACACACACTGAACACCAGAGAGTGGGTTAGGGGGAGGCGGCTGCTGTGCCAAGGAAGTCATCATCCTAGCGTTTTCATTGCCTTCTTTCTTTCTTTTCTATTTGGTGTTTTTTTTTCTTCTTCTTTCTTTCTTTCGTTTCGTCTCTTTTTGCCATGACAATTTTATAAATTTTGCTTTGGCAAAGATTTCTGCAAGGGTTAGCCAAACACACACACACACAACCAGCGGGTGTGACAGTTGGTCTGTGCGTGTCACAGGGCTGTCATTTCTGTTGGAATATGTCCCGGACCTGGATCCATCCCACTCTTGTCACACTCTCTTCTTGCTCAACCAAACCGTTTGGCTGACATGTTGGAATTTTAAAATTCTTTCGTCGCTTTGGCGTTGGCATGGAAATTGTGCAAAAGTTTTAAAGCTGGCCCCGAGTTTGATTTTACTCTCCACCCTTTCATTCTTTTTTTTTGCCCCCCGATTTGCTTTTTTTCCCCCCCGTTTTTACAGCCAGCTGTTGCCAACATTTAGCCTCAATCCCTGGGACATCTCCTCCTGTATCCTGCGCCGGCTAGAGTGCCAGCGAGCGCCAATTTTATTGTCACGCTGATTGTCACAATCAGTGGTATTTGCCTTTGACCAAAACTGAGCTTCATTGTTTGAAATTCTTTCGGACTAGGTTTTGGTTCGGTTTCGTTTCGTTTCGATTCTTTACTCCTCTTTGGTCTTTTTTTTCCTTTTTTTCGTGTTCTCTGGTGTGTTGGCAGCATTTGTGCAAATTTTTTGGTCGAGTTTCAAGTTTTAAAATAAATTTGGTTATGGTTATGTGCAGATTGGGCGACTAGGGACTGGGGGACTGGGTTGAATTGGTAAAAGAAATGAAATAAAAGCAAATCTAAAATCTGTTGTGAAACGAATTGGGTTTAATTGGCGGTTAGGTTTTCGCTTCTTCGTTTTCGGTTCTATTTCGCTTCCTTTCCTTTTTTTTTCCTCTGACTTTTTGGTTTAGTTTGGTTTACCCTGCTGCATTTTAATGAGTTTAGAAGTCCACAAATGGTCATTCAATATGGCCAAATGTTTGGTTATAGTTTAACCAACAAGAGCGGAAAAAGAAAAAAAATCTAACAAAATATGAAGGAAATGTGTTCCACTGATTAATCGAACACTTTTTTTTTATTGGTATTTGGTTCAAGGCTGCGGTAAGCCGTTTTATAAGAGTAATATTCGAGTGAGTGGGTTGAGTTACCTATTTCAATTTGATTCTGCTTTTCAAAAGAAATGTTAATATTAAGAAAAGAAAAGGAATTAAAACTACGAATTGGTTAGACAATACGAAATGAAATTCTGCGAAAATTACTTTGGTGTAGCAAAATGTTTCCTAGTTTTTCTTCTTGTGTGTGTGTGTGTGTTCATCAACTTAAACACGCAGGAACAAACGAACCAACCAACTAACCACTGAAGCAGAGAACTCTCAACCACACACATACACAAAAAGAGAGAGGGAGAAGTAAATAGATGAGGAATAAAAGCATTCCCCCACCCAACCATCCAACCATCCAACCACCCACATGCTATGTAATGCGTAACTATCCTGAGGGTATTGAATTAATGTCAAATTAGACTTCAAAATGCGTGTAAATTTCACGCGCGGTTACAAATGAAAATTATACAGTGGAAAGAGGGAGAGAGAGAGAGAGAGACGCGGAGTGAGATGGAAAGCAAGAAATGAGTATAAAAAAGCGAAACAGGCGAAAATCCATGAAAAGAAAAACCACAGAAGCAGCAACAGTACAAATTATAAACCCACAGGGATAACATAGAGAAAGAAAGAACAAAAAAAAATTAGAGGAGGGGGGTGTGGAGTTGGAGGGCAAAACTCTCTGTCTGTCTCATAATCTCTCTCCGACACCCACCACAAACATTTTTGTTAGCCTTAGGCCAACTTTTGCGCGTTTTTGCAACAAAATGTTTTTTCTTTTTTCGAGCTTATCCATCTCCGACGACTTCACCCGGCCCATTCTACTCCGTCCCCGCCGCACTAGTCGCAGTTCGCACCAATCACCACCAACACCAAGTATGAAAATTTTTCTGCAGGGGGGAAAAACTCACGCGTGCAGTTTTTTAAAGTGTTACCAATTTTTTTTCTCTTTCTCTCTCTCTCTCTCTCTCTCTCTCTCTCTCTCTCTCTCTCTCTCTCTCTCTCTCTCTCTCTCTCTGTCATTTTTCGGCTTCCACTCTGGGCGGCTCTGGCTGCTACGTGTCTGGGCTGCGTTTTGGGATTCATCATTATCATCTCAGGCTCCCTCTAAGTGTGTGTGTGTGTGTGTGTAAACCAGGGGATTGTTGTCATTGGTAATGTACAAGCAAATTTGGTTTCAGGGCTTTGTGCTCTACTCTAACTCCAACTTTAACTCTCTTTCTCCTTCTTGTCTGTCAAATAGGTGTACTTTCTGTATGTTGTGCAGTGTAGTGAAGTGTAAATCTGAGTGTCGGTTGTCGCTGTTTCTGTTGCTTCTGTTGTTGTTGTCGCTACGTTGATTAAGCTTCAGGCAAAGTGGAACAGTCAAGAGTTGAAATATGACTGGCAACTGTAAAGAAGCAGAAGGAGGTGGCGGCGGCGGAGATTGCAGTGCAATGAATAAAAGCTTAGTGGTAGGACGATGAGAGATTCAAACCAACTAATTATCATTAATAATAAACCAGTGTTTATTTAAATAATCAAATAATATCTTAATTCAAAGACAACTTTCGACTGCTAACAATCGATAGCTTTATTAACCGATGACTGAGAAATCCCTTCTGAGATTTCATGGGATTCAGGGACCAACAAATGATCAGCCAACTCTACTCATTGCATACATATGTAAATGAAGTTTTAGGTTTTAATCGATAATTTTCCAGAACGAAATGTACAAT
Organism: Drosophila paulistorum; assembly: GCA_018152135.1. Taxonomy (NCBI): domain Eukaryota; kingdom Metazoa; phylum Arthropoda; class Insecta; order Diptera; family Drosophilidae; genus Drosophila; species Drosophila paulistorum. Next base: position 20,447,412 of record JAECXG010000690.1, read on the forward strand.
TGGAATGAATTGAAAACTTCTTAAAAACTATCCAAAACGTTTACTGTAGTGAAAACATATTGATTTCAGACTAAAAGAATAAGATCAACTATCGCAGTAAATGAAGAGTCGATGAAATGAGGTCAGTTTGAGGCATTGCCAAAAACTGGAATCTTTACGACTGTAACCTTTCACCAGGGGATTCTTTTTTTTCTTTATTTTCTTTGCAATTATTAACATAATTTGTTCAACCCTGCGATGACGCACCACCCAACCCAACCTACCAATTGCTTGACTAATGTAAAAATCGAAAATAAAGAGTTACATACATTTGTGTTTGAGATGGATAAAAATGGAATTTGCAATGAGTTCTCAGTTCTATTCTGTCTCCGTAGAAGAGGAAAGCCAGCGAGTGGAATGACAGTATGTCGTTCCTCCGACCAAAAAAAAAACATAGAAACTTAAGACATACGAAAAGCAGCAGGAGCAAAGGATGATAATGCTGCAACGACTCCTCTCATGGAGTTTATATGGATAGAGGGATGGGTGTGTGTGTGTTTGTGCGGTTAGCAAAAGCTGCAAATGCGCTTTCAGTTGATTAAATTAAATCGCTAAAGCTGCAGGCTATGAAAAATGCAGCCGCCGCACTCTCCCAGAGGGGCGTGGCTGGGGCCAGTGCACTCAGCGTAATGGCGACAAAGATGTTCCTGACGACGACGACGATAGAGTCGCCGACAACAGCAACAACAACAATAACAACAGCAGCCACGTCGATGTAGAAGACCGCAAAGTATTTACCTATTTTCTTTCTGTGTCTTTTTTTGCGCTCTGAGCAGCTCAAGGATCCACCTGCATCCCAATTGTCGAGCACACATACGCACACAGCGAAAGAGGAAGAGACATCATCCTCTTTTGCTGCACTTCCGTTTCCGTCAAGCTTCTTTTGGCTTCTATGGCTCAAGTATATTTCCTCCCAGTATCCCCTCCCTTGACCCTTTCTCAAACAATAACTTATCGACGAACGCGGCAAACGTGCAGAGAAAGAGAGCGACAGAGAGTGAGAGAGATACAGTGAGGGGGATTGAACCAAAAGGAGTTTGTCTTCAGGTTTCGTTTCCTTGCTGTCGAGGGGATTAGAGATTTTTGTCAATGAAGGTAATTTGCGGAAGATTTTGTCTAGAATTTCAATTAGATTGACATTTTCTACGCTTACCCGATCCGCTCGCTTGGTCCCCTCCTCTCCCCTGTCAAGCCACCCAGCCAAGTCCAACGCTCCAATGCTTTTTCTTTGTCTCAGCGCAAAATGTATTTCTTATTTTTCCGCCCAAAAATTGCAAAAAATGAAAGAAAAAGGAAACCCCAAAAACAGGAAAAATACTTCTTGGGGTTGCAACAAAATCGGTTTATGGGATTTAATATGGTTGTGTGTGTGTGTGTGTGTGAGTGTATTTTGTTTTAGTTTTGTGTTCCTTCTCAACTTTTCTACTTTGTAATTAATTTTTGGGATTATGACTGCTCGTCGGGGTCACCAATTTAAAATTTTTGCAAGAAAACAAGTACAGTTTTGCTTACAAGCACACACACACACAGACACACACACGCATATACACAGACAAATTAAGCACTTGCCAGCTGTAAACAATTCCCATTTAACCTCCACTTAATGCCAGATGCAAATGACTTTATTAACTTTGTGCCACATTGCTCTTGCCACGCACCTCGGCTCCCACCACCGCAACCATAATGCAATCAACAACTTGCGATAAAAAGAAGAAAACAAAAAAGAAAGAAGGAAGAAACTCACGACCAACGGAGAAAGGACATCCATATGAGAAAGAACAGCAGCAGCAGCCAAAGGAGAAGCCTTGCTGGATTATCAGTTGGCAAAAATTAATGCTAATTAGTTGAAAAATATATGAGAGACGTTTGTTATGGCTGTTGTGAGAAAGACGGAAGGGAGAAACGGAAAGCGAGAGAAAAAATGCAAACGTTTTGTTGCATTTCCGTTTCGTCGTTCAGTGTCTGAGAAAGGCAGCAAATTCAACAACAACAACAACAACATATAAAATAAAAACGAAACAAATAGGAGAAAGAATGCATAAAATATGAAACAAATGCGGCGCGGACATGACAGCCAAAGGCTGAAAAAAACAGCAAACGAATTGGCGGCACAGTGGTCAAAAAGCAAACCATTTGAACAAACTTATTTGTAAACTTACGCGAAAACATAAACCAATTCCGAGTTTATCCATTGAAGAGTTTACCTTTTTAAATGACTCAAGTTTGACCATCAACACCTTAAGAACAAATTTTTTTAACACTAAAATTGTTCAGAATTATTAACCAATTACACTTGTTGCCATTCAATAACTCAAATAGAAAAATTGTGGAAATTCCGCTTGTGTTTGGATTGTTCGTAGAATTTCAGAAAGTTCCTTTGCTAAATGTTATTTTTGGAGATCGTTTTTAAGCCACTGTCCTTTTTAGGCTATCTCTATCACTCACTCACTCTCTCTCTCTCTCTCTCTCTCTCTGCCCCCATAGACTTTCATAATGAATAATCATAAAAATTGCATAAATTATGTGCCGACGCCGTCTTGCTTAACGCCTGCCTGCGGCGGTAAAAACGACGTCAGACGACTAGAAGGACACAGGACCAACACAGCATAGTAAAGTCCTAGAGAGAGGTGGGGCGGGATGTGTGTGTGTGTGGCACACTGCACAAATGAAATGCAGAAATGTAAATCTAAAATAATTTACGCGTCTTTGTTGACTGCAGTTTGCCGTGGCCATAAAAACCTGCCTGCCGCTACTTTTGCTTCTTCCTTTTGTAGTTTTCTTTTCGTATTTTTTTTGTTAACCATTTTCATTTTTGTTCTTTCTGTTGCTATAACTGTTGCTACACATACACAAAATGGCGTCATCGCCGTTGCCAACTTGGTTGGCTGAACGGTTGGTTAGTTGGCTGGATGGTTGGTTGGTTGGTTGGTTAGCTGGGATCCTGTTTAGTCAGCGAGCAAAGGAGCAGAGGGCAGGGGTAAAGGGGAGAGGAGATGGGGTGGGGAAAAGTTATGCGCCCTGGCCTGCATTTGCATTTATGGCATGGAATAATCCATTATCAGGCATTTTGCAGGTTGCCTTGGCAAGTAATGCAGTAGTCTATGACTAAAGAATATGGCCAAAGTATGAAAGCAGCACCGACCAATGCTACAGAGAGACAAACCTCTTTATACACATGTACACACACACACATACACATAGACACAGGAGGTTGGAAGCAGTTAAGCCTTTTGGCTTTAGTTTAAAAGTGGCTCGGACGCTGCAGATTAATTTGGCCTCAGCTCTTCTTACCTGGTAACGAGGATTAAGACGTTTAAAGTTAGGCGAGAAAAGGCTAAATAAAACTGTGCAAGAGAAATGTAAATGCAAATGTAAATGCAAATGCTTCTAACCATATATCATGATTATTAAGTAATGAAGATGAGCAAGATGAAGCTAAAGGATGCTCCCATGCTTTGCACGCTTTCTAGTTGCCAAGGTGTCAACTTTACACTTAACTGTATCCTTCTAGTACTAATTTTGCATTCTTTATATTATTTTCCATAGACTAGTTAGATTCATAATTATGCAAACCTATAAACGATTAATTTATGTTAAATTTCACATTTAGTTTTCAGATTTGAGTCATTAGGATCTTCGCTAGAGAACACTTTACAAAGGACTCCATTCTGAGATTTTAGGCTCAGTCATTGGCTGAAGGGCCAGTTTGATCGCCAATCACAAGTTGAGGATGAAAGCTAAATCCCTGGAAGCATTGACGCCTCGTCAGGTGGGTTTTGCAAAGCTAAAGAAGTCTCCGAACAAGCTTTTTTTTTAATTAAGTGTCAATGTAATGCTATAATGATTGAATTTCGAATTTATATTTAGAACTTTCCTATTAGAATGAAGCAAATAATACAATTCCAAAAGCGCTAAGGTCTGATCTTTCACGAATGTATTGATTTAGCTAGTTTTGTGCTGAAATAAATGCTTCAAGGAGTAAGCTCAAGGGAGAGAGAAGACTTGAAGTGCCTTTACTTAAAGTTAAAAAGAGCATTTTTTTTTTAAAAATAACGTACCAACTAATTAGTTAAAGATCTAAAAACAATGTCGAAAAACTATTGAAGAGAGTGAGTCATTTACTTACAATTAGTTAGCCCCATGGAGGTTTTGTCTTTAAAAACCAAAGCACTAACTACTATTTTAGCTAATACTAACTCTCTCCTCTCTGTCCTCTGGCCCATGCTAGACATGAACACCTGACGGCACCTGCTGCTGTGAATCGTTGGCCGACTAATGACAACTCATTAGGGTTTTGTGAAAAGTTTGTTGTTGTAGTTGTTGTTGTTTGAATGCTGCTATTTTTGCTAGTGTTCTTGTTGTCTAAAACTTTTGCAACCTACTAACTATTTATGCTGGTTGCTGCACACACACGCGCATGAGTGTGTGTGTGTAGAGAAACCACAAAGTGTCAACTTACATGTCATGAAAGAAAGTGGCCAACTCATATATATGTATATATATAAAGAAGGAGAGTGAGAGATAGAGAAAGCATAAGATGAAGTGATGAGGTGAGGGAGGAGTGTAGCAGGAGTGAGAGGGCACTCAGCTCATTAATCATTTAAAACAAACAAAACGCAAGTGGAACGCAATTTGTTTTATCGTCATTCCTTCTCCTCCCCCCTTACAAGCACCAGAAACAACAACAACAAAAAGCAGGAAGAAAAAATGGAACAGAACACGTGTAGCTCTTAATGTTGGGCCAACACTGCACAGATTTTTGCGAGACACGAACACCCACAACACACACACACCTAACCACACTCAGCTAGACACCTGACCGCATGACATTAAACAATTAAAATAATTACGCAAATCTCTCATAGGATTTGTCTCACCTTGGTATGAGTGTTGTGTAGTACAGGGGAAGGTAAATTCGATACGAATGAAATACCCTTCAAAACAAAAAGAAAGTGGGTACATTAGTTGTGAATATCTGTAAGAAAAAGAAGATACAAAGACCACCACTTGGCAGTAAGCTAAGTCGTAGATGTTTGACTCTGAATTTGACTTTTCGGAAAGATTGGATGGCAGAAATCATCGAACTTATTCCAATAAGTCGAAATCTTTATCGAGAGTCAAGTTTCCTAAGCGAATTTCCGATCAAGAGACTAGATACTAATGGGTATATATACTCATCGGCAGTGTGATGATAATTTTTGTTCATTTTTTTGCTGTCCATGGTCTCTTTTTAACCGCTCAATTCATTTGCTTATTTTATTGCCCATTTTGCTGTGTTGCTATTTTATCCTTCTCTCTCACACAATCTCTTTCTCTCTTTCATATTCTCTCTGTGTCTATCTCTCCACCTGCAAATTAATTAAAGTTTTAATTGACACGCCATTTGTTTGGCCATTTGCCATTCGCTCTGCGGCCTCAGTCTGATTCTCATTTGTACTTATTTAGGGACACACACACACACACACACACACACAGACACACACACACACTTACGCAATTGCATTTTTCCTGTTGTTGTTCGCTCGTTTGGTGATTGATGTCAATTATTGTTATTAATTAAACAATTATGAATGTATTTATATTTATTATTAGTTTTATTGCCCCTTGAGAATTGAGATGAATGAGGCCACAAAAGCAAAAAAACAGAGTTAGGAGTTAGAGAGTATTTGCGCGTGTGTGTGTGTGTGATGCAAATTGTAAATGTCATTCATTAATTATATTTATGAAATTTGTTTTATTACTGCAAACAATTGACTTTAGACTGCAGTTGAAAGTTATTTAAACAAAATTTAATTTAATTAAATGCATAAATTACAAATATCAAAAATCTTTTCGTTGTTATCGATAAGTAATCGAAAGTTTCTCTAACATATTTGCAAATATAATTTAAATAGCTCATTCTTTCAAGACATAAAGTATTTAATATTTAAAGTGATATTTAACATTGACCTTGTTCCCATTTCCAATTCTAATTACAGTGCTGCGCTTCCTAATAAAGGAATTCTTTACTCTCATTTTCCAAGCGAAATTAATTATCAAAAACTCATTTGATGAAAAATGTAAACATTTTGCTGTGGAAAGCAACAAACAGCAACATAAGTTGGCTCTGTTTTTTTTTTATTTTAGAAAAAATTCTAAATATTTTTACTAGAGGCGGCACATGCATTGGCATGTCGTCCTTGACTAGTTTGTGGTGAGGGGGCAAACGGGTCTAGGAAGACGAGGAGGAGGAGGAGAGCTGGCTAGCTGGTTCGTTTCGTTTCGGTTCCGGACTCTTGGGTTGTCAATCATGCAAAAACTGCAACCGCTGCATAACCGCTGGTTTATAATAGTTGTTAGAAGAGTTGTAGTTAGAGTCCGGGTTCGGTCAGATGGGCGGGTCTGGTCGGTTGTACTTGTCGGATGGTTGGATCCGGGACCGTGTCCTCGTCCTGGTCCTGGTCCAGGCCTGGCTCGTTGCCTGGTTTCGGCAAAAGCTTTTCAAACTTTTTAATTATGCAGCAAACAGAAAACTTTGTGGTAATTTCGTTGCAACAGTTGGCCAGCCCAACTCATACCAAAAATGATGGCAGGACGGACGGATGGACGGACGGACTGCCGGACGACGGGACAAACGAATCAACGAACGAACTGGTGAACGAGCGAATGAACGGCAGGACGGACGTCAACGTCAGCAGCAGAAAATTGCACTAACCGGCCAGGTTGACTAATTGAGTTAAGCGACGGGAGACGACAACGACGATGACGACGAGACAGTCAGTCAGTTGGATGGACGGACGGACGGAAGAAGGGAAGAACCCAACGGAAGGGCTTCGGAAGGGTGATGCGGGTTTTTGGGGCGGTGCGTTACTGAATGGTTACCCTCATCATGACTTTCGGCAATAATAATTTGCCAACAATTTTAAAGTGCATCAATCATAATTAGTGACCGGCATGTTTTAGTGTCGGTGCGTTTGTCTGTGTGCGTGTGTGTGTGTGTGCGTGTGATAAAAGGAACTTCAAATGACAATGAAAATTCATAGAAATTGTGTCAAATTTGTGAGGGAACAAAAATGTATTGTCGTTCACTAGTTGCAGGGTTTTTGAGTTGTCCTAAGATTCATCTTATTGATCAAAGTACTACATCTGATATCGATAACCAAAATTTATAATCATCTTATGATGAAATTTAAATTTTCCGTCGAATATTCAGATTATGTATTTGAAATTTTGGTTAATATATTAACCATAGATATTGCGAAATCATCTTTTACTTTCACTTTCTTTCGCCTTCGTCATCTTGTTCTTGCTTAAACTGCTTATTACCCAATTCCTGGAGAGAAAAGAAAGCAATTTAAACTTGTCTATAAGCCCCTTTCGTTGCCACACACCCATACCCACACATACATACACATACATGTGTGTGTGTATCATAAATCTTATTAAATGCACAAAATTTGCTTTAAGACCCATAAACGAATTTTCTATCTTTTTTGCCTTAGCCAAAGTACCAAAAGAAAAGGGCTTAATGTGGCACACACTCACACACACACTCACACGCTCACACACTCACACACTCACACACTTTACACACATATGGCATATAAAAATACATGTACAATAAATCTAAGCCGATTTAATAAAAGGCATTAAAAAATATCTATTTTTCAAATGAAAAATATGAAATCGGCACAAAGTCAGCAGCAGGAAAAGGCCAAGGAAAAAGGGACACACACACACGGACACTCAAGTTGATTGGAAAAGTGGCAAAACGAATGAGAAAGGGAAGACCCTTAAAATGAACACACATAAACGCACACACACACACACACATTTATTGATGTGGGAGATAAAGCCTAACTGACCGACCACCCACGCATGATTAAAAACTTGAATTTTTGGGTTTTCTTCTTCATCTTTTTTTCTTTTTGTGAACCGATTTCGATGTGGCCTTTTGGTGAGCTAGCTAGCATATAGTAGTATTACCTTTTCAAGTTGAATAAATGAGCATTCGAGCGTTGAAGATTATCAATATGCATGAATGTAAGTTAAGTTCAAGTGGACAAAAGGCTCTGACAGACTGGACGTTCTCTGTCTCTATATCACTTAAAATGAAGCATTTTATCGCTCATTTAAGCAAAAAAGATGATGATGAATAAGAAGCTAAGAAAAAAAGGGAAAGATTGAGCCTGACGACGATGATGATGATGATGATGTTGATAACGACAAAGCAGCAAAAGGGAAATGCGTTTGATTGAAGCAAAATAAAATAAGAAGAAAAGTCTCTCGATGAGCTGAGTCGGTCTGGAATGGAATGAGAAGTATTCAAGACTGATGCTTCGTTATGCAACACTGGCAATGGCATCTGCATCTTCTCATCATAATTGAAGAAAGATGTGTGTGTGTGTGTGAGGATATACGCTTGGCTGCTTAAAGAACTCAATTAAGTGATAAAGTGCAATGAGAGGGACGCACCCAAAAACTCAAAAAGACTCAAGCAACGAAATCTGTGTAATGTAATTAATTTATGCTTGATGTAACATAACAAAGTGAAGAAGAAAATCGACCAAATGTAAATGATATGTTTGTGTGTGTGTTGAAAGTGCATGTAAACACAACATTAAATGCACAATTGAGACTAAGAAAAAGTAAGTTTTCCTTATAAGAGTTAAATATGCTAAATAATTGAATTGTATATCGACCCCCAATTCACTTATCTGATATTCAATAAACAATGAGCATCAAAGTTAAAGTTAAACGCGTTGTCAACTCCTCCAGAGTTAATAGAGCTAATTCAAAGTGTTTTAAAAGATCATTCCTTTAAAGTGCATATAGGCAAAGCTATGTCTCAGGAAATTGATATAGGTGCTGGATGTCCACCGATCCTATACAACATATACACTTCAGACATTCCGATTCCAATCGACTGCACTGCATCAATTTTTGCGGATGACACTGCTATATTATCTTCTGGTAGCCTGGGATCCGAAATTACAACTAACCTTAGCCAAGCATTTGATACACTTGTCTCATTTTTTCATAAATGGCAAATACAAGTTAATAGCGAAAAAACTCAGGCAATATTCTTCACAAGAAAACGCAAAGCGATTTACCTACCAGGAACTCATATCAGATTAAGCCAAGTGGATGTAAAATGGGAACAACATGTTAGGTACCTTGGTCAAGTCAGGCACAAAAAAAACCTCCTAACTCGCTCTCTTTACCCTTTCATAAGTAGAAACTGAGCTTAGTGAACAAAATGTATCTATTCAGATCAATATTTCAAACTGTAGGTACTATACTATGGAGCACCGGTCTGGGCTGACATCGCAAACTGTCATATGAAAAAACTTCAAGGCACTCAAAACAAATTACTTAAAGTGATTCATAATCTGCCCTGGCATTTTTCCACAAGCGAACTGCACCATAAAGCAAATGTTGAACTAGTGGCGGTGAGACTCGAACGTCTCCACAATAATTTTGAAAATAGATGTTTGTATTCAAGGTATCCTCATATAAATATCCTAGCATAATTTGTAGTTCTAATCGTAAGTTTTGTCTTAATGTTTTTAATTAAATTTTCTCCCCAACTTATCTCATAATTATGTAATGTATTATCGTTAGGCATCAATGTCTAGCAATTTGTTATATAGTTAAGTAGAAAATGCCAATGCAGCTTGAACTCTTACCTTAGAATATTACTCACACATATTAGTCCTGCACGAGTACACTCATTTGCCTCATTTGCTTCGGAACGAATGAAATGAGATGAAAAGTGTCAAAGTATTTTGTTGTCGTAGTTCCTGAATGTGTCAAGCCAAACAAACAAAAACAAAATGAAAGCAAGCCGAAACAAATGAGAACGACAAACGAAACAAATGAATACAAACGAATACTTCTTTCAAGTTACTTGGTACTTCCAAGTACTTGCGAGTATGGTCATACTTATGAAATGTCTCAGATTATTCATATCTTCACAAAAAATGTATGAAAATGTGTCAATAGGTATTGTTAAGATATCATTGTTGTTAGATGTTTAACAAAATCATGTAAATATTTTTATAAGATCAATATATTTTCAAATGTTTCATATCATATACATTGAGTCTGCTGTCAGGTCCGAGAACGAGCAAGACATTTCAACAGTACCTAGTACTCGTTTCGGTTTTCGGTACTCGCTGCTCGATATTGCTTGGATTTGCTTTACCGAATTTTTCGGTATGCCCCGCTCGTTTAAACTCATTCGTTTGTATGAGATGCTTGACACACTCGTAAATGTGAGACCGAGTTTGGAAAGTGTTCTATTCGTTTTGTCTTTCGAATGTATGAATGAATGAATGAGCATTAACTTTAGAGATTGGATAATTTTTCAACTCTTCACAACTCATTCTACCACAATCTAACGAATGTCACAAATTAAATAGCTAAAATTTGTATATATCCCCCCTCCCTTTACCAGACTTTCCACCTCCACCACCACCACATCATTTCATAGTAACCGCCGCCTCAAATCCCCCATATATAATACTCTGACGTAACTTCTCTTAAACAAAATTTGATAACCACAAGTACAAGCAAAAAGCATTTCCAACTTACTTTTGCGCACAGGTAAAGAAATCCTGGCCCATGTACACCACCATCTCCAGGGGGGGTTGGGGAGCAAAAGCAAGAAAAAAACACAATGAACATTTCCCTACTACATATAGCACTCTCGTTTACATGAAAAACTTTTACCTTATGTGTAAATCTATTTGTTAGGCAATAAAACTTTTTCAAGTTTTATGATATAAAACTGATGGATGGATAGATGGATGAATGGATGATACGACAGCATCAAAACATAGTCAAATGCATTAGGAAACTATTCAAGCAAAATTGTTACTTAAAACCAGATCTGAATGATCTGTACATATTAAAAACTCTCCAGTTTAGTATGCAGATAATGACCTCAATGTCCCCCTATTTTTCTATATCAATCGACCTATTTGGGTAACTTTCAAATGAGGTTAATAGATTTCTTTAATTGCTAATTGATTCATAAATTGATGTAGAAGACAAAAACAACAACAGAAATCAAATGAAATGAAAATATAATATCAATAAATTTTGGACAATGCAACAAACAAAATCTGAATTTTCAGTTTGCAGTTTGTGCAAATAATTGCGCTTGATTGGAGAAACAAGTGGAAACTGGTGAAAATTGGGGGAAATTGTGGAAAACTGCATACAGAAACCCAATTGCTGTGGCTAACACTCAAGAATCTTTTAGACGACAATTTTTGGCTGCCAAGCAATTAAACGCATTGTATGGCATTTCAGCTTGATTTGATTTGAATTTTTGGCCAAAAACGGCAAACAAGCAGACACACACACTGACACACACACACACACGCACACACACACACACACATAAGTAATAAAGAAAGAAAAATGTTTGTCAAATAGAGCAAAGATTCAGATTTAGCATAAAACAAAACGATTCTTTAATACCCTCACACAAAAATCGAAAATTAATTAGAAGTGGAAAAATCTTTATACATTTTCGACAGTTTTTCCCAATTTTTATACTCTCAGTAAACAAATATGATGACAAGTGTTTAGAGGAAAATTGTTTAGAAGAGCATTTTTTAGGTCAAAGTGCATTTTGTAGCTAAAAAGTCCTTGCGTCATAAAGGAAAGCCACATTCAAAAACCCAGCAGGAAGTGTTGTAATTCGCACTTTACCACACGCAGATACAAACATATACACACACTCTCACACACACACACACACACACACACACACAGAGACAGATACACATAAACGCATACATCCATAAATGTGGCCAACATGTCGTATACTTCATATCCAAAAACATAAAACCCTAGCCCCCCAACAAAAGTTATATCGGGGTCGGGTCACAAGAAGCAGGCAGAGGGAGGGTGGGTGGCTTATCTACGCACAAAATTCTGCTGGCTTTGCCCCCGCCCCCGCCCCCGCTCCACCCCTCATTCTACTCTATACAAGTCTGTCTCTTTTGCCGCTTCGGTTTTAATTGTGGTTTGTGTGTGAAAATATGGAGCAAATATTGTGTGAGATTTTATGAGCCGCCTCCTGATGATGTTATGTAATCTGCCAACAAAATATTCCGTTTGCAATTAAAAACATTTGCAAGCCGTTTATTCTCGCTTAGATCGAAGGATATAGGATATGCAGGGGGGGGGACTTTGGCAACCCTGGACAGCAGGCACTGAAATTTTTGGATCTGAAGCTGCAGCTGCTTTTTGGCTGACCAATTTTGTGTATTGTCGGTCGGCGGGCTTTACGAAAAACCATTTATTGGAATTTTTATGGCCTACTTTTATGGGCAGACAGACCGAGTGGGTGGAGCAGTGTGTTTTCGGGCGGCTTGCCAGCAAATTGGTTTATGAATATTAAAAACGATTTTTAGATTGTTAATATTGTTCCCCGTTCCCCGTCTCCAATTGCCAACTTGTCAGTTTTTTGTTTTTTGTTTAGTTAATTAAGTGCAAACGAAATCGAAAACAAACGAAAATGATTTTGAAAAAGTAAACTAGAACTAGGCAAATAAAACCAATATAAGACTAATTGAATTTTGATGTAAACTCCAAAAGAAACAAGGAGAAGGCAAAGAGAAGAAAGAACAAACAATTTTGGAAATTAATTAATAAAATTTGTGTAGACCGTAAAAATCTACAAGCACACGCACATCACACACACACACACAACAAAACCGGTCGGGCCTTTTGAAGAAGTCTTCTTTTTTTTTCCTTTGCTGGTCAAGAAGTTTAGGCACATGCATATGTATGCGTGTGTGCGTGTGTACGTGTGTGTTTGGTTCACCCTTAAGGACGAAACTGATTTGAAAGCCAAACCCAAAAGCAAATACTTCAATAAACGAAATTAAATATTTGTATATAAAATGAAAATTTAGCCAGACTCGAAAATTGTTGAAAGTGCAAAAGGGAAAACGAAAGAGAGAGAGATAAAGGCAAAAAGAATCAAACATATTTCTACAACAATAAATTAAATAATTGCCAAATAGACTTTACCGCAAACGATTTTGTTATAAAAATATCCACAATAAACGAAACAAAGCAGAAAATCAATCAACAAATAAATAAAAACAAAAAAAATATTCGTTGATTTTTCTTGTTCGATTTTTTAATACTTATATTTTGAAATTATTATCATTAAATTTGATTGTTTGGTTTCCTCCTTGATCATTAAGTTTAGTTACTTGGGTTAAGCTTTTGTTTATTGTTAGTTTCTACGATTTTCCATTCCAAATAGTTAACATTCAATTATACTGAATTCGTTTTGGCCAGAGTGGAAAAACTTTATCGAGATATACGAGCTAAATTGATGTCAAATATTTCTCTAAGCAAATTGTTTGACTTTTGGCCCTAAGAATTTCATTCCTGTCTCCCTGCGTCACACTTCTGCCGTCCCAATTTGCCGACGTTGCTCATTAGGCATTAATTAGGCATTTGTAACCTTCAAGTCTTAGAATGACCTTTGTTCAAAGTTTTGGTTTTTTTCTCTCTCTCTCTCTCTCTCTCTCTCTGGTTCGTTTGCTCGTTCGCCGTAGACGAAGACGAAGACGAGACCCTCAAGCATAAAGCCAACACCTTTTTGATGTTTTGGCCCCCATGGGTAAATGTTGAATCAAACTAATTAGGCGCAAACTTAATTAATATTTCATGAATTATTTGCCCCTTTTGTTTCTTGAAGAAGAATATCGAAATTTGCATTTTTCGGGCAACGACGATGTTAAAGTGACGGCCCTGACACGCTCATCAAGCCAACATTTCCTTCAGTCAACGCAATAAAGATAATTCTACTTCATATACAGGGTGATTGCGTCAAGGGATTTACTGTTTGGAGAGAAGATTACAAGGACTCAAGTCAACAGGGGGCTAAAAGTGAGGGGGCTGAACGCTCGCTTAGCTTTAAGGACTTTTGCAGCTCATTATGCTCTTTAGATCGGAAGCAATAATATAAACTAAACGGATCAATTGAACTAGTTCTTCTTGCAAAAGATAATGTACCCTATATTTTGGCCAAAAATTTAACTTTATGTGCTTTTTTTCCTTGTTCTCTCTTATCTGATAAACTTGTCGCTAGGCAAAGAGCCAAAGACCAAAGAGAGAGGGGGGGCGGAAGGAATGTCGAGCACTTTTTATGCCTACAATTCAAATCATAAAAATGTAAAATGGTAAGGTGAGACGACAGGTAAAAAAACAAGCGAAAAAAAAGAAAAGTTTTCTTTCTAATGTTTATTGGTAAAACTTTTGCATTTTTTACAACTTTTACAAAAGTTGGGCTCGTAATTCCCCCTCCGTCTGCCTCTCTTTGTCCCTCTTTGTCTGCTGTATGCGTGCAGGTTGCCTAGGCCCTAGACTCTTGGTCATTTTAAAGTTTAAATTATCCTAGAGATATAGTCACAACTTTAGGCTCATTTCATTGTCTGAGTGCCATGGAATCTCAACGATTGTCAGCACATTAGGCCACATAGATACTTATACATATATATGTGTGTGTGTGTGTGTGTGTGTGTATTCCAAGAATGGTAAACTTTTATCGCTTCAATTTGGTTTTTGTCTTCTTTCTTTTTACACTCGCTCTACCTCCTCTTCGCTTTCTGCTCTCAGTTGTTGAGTTGTTGTCCTTGGCAATTTTCATTGTTGTAAACAAAAAAAAACAAAGAAAAAAAATTTGCTCTTAATATTAATTTGTTTATTTAAATTTGTCTGGACGACTCTATGGCACTTTATTTTCTTCTCTTTCTCGATTATGCAAATGAGTTTTGTATGCAAGATATGAATGTTTTTTACTTACAAGTTTCTCTTATCTTTATTAGTGTGGAGCGGGGGGGATATTTCATTCACCTAGATGCCACTTACCTGAAATGAAAGAGAGTGTAGAATCCAATGAAATGAATATATATTTCTATTATGTACAAGGAATTCTTAATATATTAACACTAAATTGGACAGGGATTTAAGTTGATTGTAAAAAGTGAACTGCTTCTTTCATCTCTCCCTCTCTCCGGCTCTCTTTCTTCAAGACTTCCCTGGCAATATTTAGCTGTAATTCTCTCTTGTCCGTGCCTTCTCTTCTTCGCTCTCACTAAAAAGCAAATTGCTCTTGCGCAGTATTTACTCCCGCGTACACATACATACATACATACGTAAAGAGGAAGAAATGGATGCGCAATCAACTAACACACACCGACACAAGCGCCACCCACAGGAGCGCTAGGGCTGCGCTGGCGCCGCTAATGGCGAAACTTACCGTTTAATATTTATGTGTCTACCTATGTGTGTATACATAGCAGTAGCGTCTGCACTTTATTAATAAAACTTTAACACAAATTTAAAAAGGACTAATACACTGTAATACATATTCAAAAGTCAAGGCAATAGAAAGAAACAATACAAATAACCGATAAGGTAAAAGCTGTCAACTCAAAATGAGCCCCGAGTTATCGATGAGCAATGTTATCGATAGGCACAGTATTCTTGTTTCTTTCAAATTGAAATTTCAATGAATAAATAAATTTCAATATTTAACATTTAACATTTGATTGCGCATAACAAATTTTTTTCTTTTACAATGTAAAATGCTTTTCAAAGTCAATTAACCACTTAGTAACTAACTAAAACTATTTCAATTTTTGAGAAAATAGATAAGATTACCTAATTATAATGAATAAGTACCTACCAAAAGGTTTCAAATGAAGGCTTTGTCTCCTATATAGCAGAACTTAGTCGATCCAAACTAAACTAAAATTGACCTTTTACTTATTATTCAAAAGAAATGTTGACCTTTATTTATTTTAGTCAAGGATCCAGGGTTATTCAATGGTTAACCGCAGTCTTTGAACTTCCACTTAGTTTCATCTCTCTTGCTCTGTCTCTCTCTCTAACTTTCTCCCTCTATTGAAATAGTTTCTTAAAGCAAAAGGATCTTAAGCAAATTTCTTCGTTTAACTTCAACCCATGCAAAAAAAAAAAACAGAAAAGAAAAAAACCTCCACCCTCTAAACCCAAAAAAAAAAGAAAATTCCTAACCATTTTCTGACCGCCACCTCTAACCTAAACCATATACAAATCTAGTAAAATGGTGAAATGTCAGTTTCAATGATTTATGCTTTTTTCTTCATCGCCCATGGACCATTTGGAATTTTTTGGCAGGCCTCTTGGTTACCAACCAGTTTCCTGGGAGTCCTTCCCCCACCCATCCCATCCCATCCCAACAAGCCATCGCCAAACTGCGTGGCAACCAAGTAAATGGAGTTCTGCTCTGTTGCCTTCTACCCCGAGACAGAACCCAATCCCTGGCCATGCTTATCCTAATTTCTAATCTAATATTTTTACGTACGCAAAAAGGAGAAAAAAAATACAACAAGAAAATAAAGGAGAAACAACAGCAACAACACCAAGACGAAAAGTAAAGGAAATTCTTTGCCTTGTCTACTTCTGGGTATGATTTACTTTTGTGGTTTCTGTTTTTTGGTGCGTTTAACCGCAAATATTTAATGGTTTTATTTTTGCCCTCAGCTGCGATTCATTTGTACACACATATCTCTTTTGCTTCGTCTCTCTCTCTGTGTGTGCGTGTGTGTGTGTGTGGTTTTGGCATATTTATTAGTTGACCCAGAATTTGTACAGAGACGGTCCAAGGTTAAGCCCCATGGTGACTGATGACCATGATCTTATTCCTCTTCTTCCACCTCCTTCAACCTCAAATGACTTAACTTGTTTCCACGGAGCCTTCACGGCGCTCTTCTACGTCTACCTTATTTTCTTGAATAAAAGTCTGCAACCCCATTGTATCGATGATCAGTACAAAATGAATGACATTAAGCAGAATACCAAATGAACCCAAACTCATGTAATAGAAGGTACTCAAACTGCTCCACCATAACATCCAGACAAGTGTCACCACATAGGCCAAAAGGCATTGAAATACGAAAAAGTTCCATGTCAATATAAAGGCCATGGGAAAACTGAAATAACGATGCTAACAAAAAAGGATCATAAACTATATGAAAGAATGAATAAAGTTTAGATATAGAAACCTGTATAAATGCTGGTATTAGGATAAATGTATTGATTATTAGATTTTTAATCCATATATCTTTCAGATAATCGCCCACTAAAACAGGCACTTGGAAATCGGCATTATTGTCAACATTACCACTTGCTAAAAACAAAAACACAAATTATTCCTAAATCTTTTATATGTATGTAGGGAGTATACGAAACATACCTTCCAGAGCGTCACTTCCAAATCGGATCACATGAAGCAACAGTGAATTATAGATAAACAAAAGTATGGGCGAGGTAAAAATCATTTTGGAATTAAATTTAAATATAAAGCATTTACTTTGACTTGACAGAAAACTTAACAACTGCTATGCCAAATAAATTGTACATACATATTTAAGAAAGCGAATCCTTAAACCGTTAAAAGATACCCTCCCCCCGCCCCACTCCGCCCCACACGAAATCCAAATCACGCACAAAAACACGCAAAAACTAAGCCCACATAAATCATTTTGCAATTGAATGCGAACGACGCTGACGGACGCCTCGAACGGGAAGGACGAAGGAACGACGAATGGATAGCCAGCCGGACAAATGGCGGAGGAATGAAGCATTGGTGAAAAAACGGGAAAAGAGCACACTAAAGTGTAGTGAAGGGCTTCGTATAGGCTACGACCGGACCAGGAACCCGTTACTAAAAGTCACTCAGTCGACTGCAGATGAGAGGCATTTTTTTCGTTGTTGAATTGATGGCTGGAATCTACCTAAGAATTCGGTCAAAAACTGAGTTGTTGCACGCTAATCGACTTAAATTTGTGGCAACACGTCCATTCAATCAGTTCACGGCCACACTAGCTTTGGGCGTACAAAAATAAACAGGCTTAAAGATGCCCATTTACATTACATTGACCATGTTTCAAACTTAAACGTTAAAATAAACACAGTTCAAACTAAGCGTCTAAAAAAGCAACTGTCTGGCAACGCCATAAGCCATAGAAATGGCTTTTACCAACACCAAAGGTGATGCCGTTTTACACTTTCCAACCCATATTATTAATCCATCATTAATTGGCTGAAAACATCTGAAAATCTAGTTAACTTGAAATTTTGTTTCGGTCACACTAGCATTCAGTCGAGAGCCATTTTGACTTAAGTTGGCAGCTCCAAAAGTCACAATTCTCAATTTGTAATTTATACAATTCGAAATTATATTACTATCTCTATCTTTTTCACCAAAAACAAATGTCTCTCTTAAAGTTACTGCGTACGCGTTCTTTGGTACCCCATCGCAAACTATGTGATGTGAGCAAACCGAAATACGATTTCGATTTAATTGTCCTTGGCGGTGGCTCTGGCGGATTGGCCTGCGCCAAGGAAGCTGTCGACCATGGTGCACGTGTCTTGTGCTTTGACTATGTGAAACCCACACCAGTGGGCACTAAATGGGGAGTCGGTGGCACTTGTGTGAATGTTGGCTGCATTCCGAAGAAACTAATGCATCAGGCATCTCTGCTGGGCGAGGCTGTACACGAAGCTGTGGCATATGGTTGGAATGTCAACGATCAGAATATCAAACCCGATTGGCAAAAACTAGTCAAATCGGTGCAGAATCATATCAAATCGGTCAATTGGGTCACTCGAGTCGATTTGCGGGACCGAAAGGTTGAGTATCTCAACTCGAAGGGGGCCTTCTGGGATGACCATAGCATTCAGTTTGTTCCCAAATCTGGCAGGCGAACTAAAGTGACATCGGAATATATAGTGGTAGCTGTTGGTGGACGCCCACGTTATCCAGATATACCGGGAGCCAAAGAGTTTGGCATTACCAGCGATGATATCTTTAGCTATGACAAAGAACCCGGACGCACTTTGGTTGTGGGTGCCGGCTATGTGGGCTTGGAGTGTGCTTGCTTCCTCAAGGGTTTGGGCTATGATCCCACCGTTATGGTACGTTCCATAGTGTTGCGCGGTTTCGATCGTCAGATGTCCAACCTTTTGGCAGCCATGATGGCAGAACGTGACATTAACTTCCTTCACACATGCATTCCCGACTCCGTGGAACGTCAAACGGATGGTCGCTTGTTGGTCAAGTATCACAATACGACCACCCAAGCCGAAAGTAGTGATGTGTTCGACACAGTTCTTTGGGCCATCGGACGTAAAGGTCTAATTGAGGATCTCAATCTTGAGGCTGCTGGCGTTATGACCCAGAACGATAAGATTGTTGTCGATTCCAGTGAGGCCACAAATGTTCCGCATATTTTCGCTGTCGGCGATATAATACATGGCCGACCCGAATTGACTCCAGTGGCCATACTGGCTGGCCGTCTATTGGCCCGTCGTCTCTTTGCTGGCTCCGAGGAACGCATGGACTATAGTGATGTGGCCACCACAGTGTTTACCCCCTTGGAATACTCTTGTGTCGGCATGTCCGAGGAACAGGCCATAGAAACGCATGGTGTGGATAATATTGAGGTACTGCATGGTTATTATAAGCCCACAGAGTTCTTTATACCACAGAAGAGTGTGCGTTATTGTTACCTCAAAGCTGTGGCCGAAATCAATGGCGATCAAAAGATCTTGGGTCTTCACTACATGGGTCCAGTGGCTGGTGAGGTTATTCAGGGCTTTGCGGCAGCCTTGAAATCTGGTCTCACATTGAAAACGCTACGTAATACAGTGGGCATACATCCAACTACGGCTGAGGAGTTCACTAGGCTATCGATCACAAAGCGTTCGGGACGTGATCCAACACCAGCTTCGTGTTGCAGTTAATCACAGTTGAATCACAATCCACAAATTACTAATAAACATAATTTTCATGTAATTGATATGAGCTGTTCTTGCTAGTTTCATTCATTCACTTTCCATGTTGTTACTTTTCGAAGGACATTTCACGGTCAAACGGCCGAAGGACCACATCATTACCCATGCCTGTCAGGGCAACAAACACTTTTGTTCACCCTAAGGACACACAAACGCACGCTCATATAGATGGCACTAAAGAACACATCTCCATGTCGACAATGAACATGCAATGGCTCTACATTTTTGGGCTGTCCAGCCGACTGCACAATGTCCACCTCCCTGACATGCTGTCCAATTGTCCATCTGTTCTTTCCATCGCCTGCACTGGGGAAAGACATACATAAAGACGAAAAATGGAGGGGGTGAAACTAAACTCAAACTGACAATTTTTGCACAAAACGAAGACTAATTGTTTGGCACTTGACTAACACTTCACGCACTGCTTGAGAGACAGGGCGAAAGAAAGAGTGGGTGAACATGCCCATCGCCCACACAACGGACCTTTGTGTCGTCCTTTCTACCAAGAAGTGTGTGGTACACGTTCTGCTGATTTGACATTTCAATATAAATGACATTGGGAAACAGCAGCGCAACATTTTTGACATATGAAGTTTTAATTTATGAAGTTCATGGTGCAAGAAAAAAAAATGAAGCAGTAGAGAAAAACTGAGAAAAAGTTTTTGCTTCCCTTTTCTTTTTTTTTCTTTGCGCTTCCGCTTATCTGTGACCCAGAATCTTTGGACCTGGCGCCACACACACACTCTACTTCACGGGGGAGGTAACTAAAGCGCGCAAAATTTTGATTAATGCTTACTTCCGATTTGCATAAATCTTGCTTTAGTATTTTGCTTTTCTCAGTCTTTTTTTTTCGTTGCTTTGAGCCGCTTTTGTTATAAATTATTTTTTTATTGCTGTCCCTATAGACCCAGGGACGAAACGACCCACCCACAAGTCGCACCGTATGCTAGCTAACTGCCACTATCCTCCATGGCCAAATTGTTTGCCTCGAATGTTATTTATACGTTTGTTTGTGCTGGTCAGTGTAGAGAAGGATCTTTTCATTTTTCAAAATCGGGTCAAGGCAGTGTTGTGCAGTGCAGTGTAATGTAATGTATGTAGGTGCTGCAGCACTTCACCATAACTTTTCGATTAGCTTTGCCAACTCATTTAACAAATGGTTTGGCTGACAGTAAGAAAATATAACAAATTTACTTGTAGAAATCGACCAAAAGACTCGAAAGAATAGTGCAAAGTGAACTCTTTCGCTCTCTCGCTCGACGTAGTTTTCATTGCAACACCTTTAGAATCATAAATTGTGACCTGGCACAACTCTTTCCAGGAATAGCAAAAGTAAAACCGAGACAGACCGAGTGCGAGGGATAGGGCAAAAGTTTTGTTAACCCCCACATCAACCCATTTTTGGATTGTCCGCCCACTTTTCGAAAAGTTTTTGGTAGTAAGTTAAAGCACCCGCGGGTAATTCGATAAAGCGTAAAATTTTGCACTTAAACTATTTTCATCTTGTGCTTCTTCCGTGCTACTTCATCTCTATCCAGAAAACAAAAAAAAAAGAGGAGAAGAAACCTCCTTTGCTCCTCCGCACTCATCCTTCTTGTTTAGCCGGTTCGTGGCATTTTGGCAATTGCATTGTAGTTGCTATTATTGTTCTTTTTGGTTGACCTATGTAAGAGGGTTTTGAATTACAATACAAAAGTTTTTGTCTGATTGCGTGTCCAAGTGGCTTGAAAATGAAAATAAAGTACCCAGAGCTCATCTGTACAGAAGAGAAGAGTCATTGCTCATTCTTGCTGCTTCAAGGAGGAGAAGGATGCGGCATGGAGAATGTTGGCTAAGATGAGCGGCAGCCAACTTGATTGAGTGTGATAAAGTGTACAGGCGATATATGGAAAAGGAAATGAATCGGAAAATTTTAGAAATAGAAAGGAATTGGCAAGTAATTTCACATAATGAAAAGGAAAAAAAGGATCTGTCGCGCCCTTAAGGTTTGGACTCTTACCTAAAGCCTATATATAAATTCTTTAATGTCTGTTACATACAAATTATAAATTTCAATAGACCCTTATTGATCTACATACATATATGACTCAAACTAGGAGAGAGGAGTTTCAAAATTGTCCCAAAAGTGGGCGTTGGTCTGTTATTGGGTGTGAAATACAAGTTAATGGACGATTCTAAATGCTTCTAAAGGCATTCACTTTGAATTCCCTTCTACTGTTTACATGGACGTCCTAAGGGGGATGCCTAGACACTAGCCGAAATATCGATCACTCATATAATTTTCAACTTTTAGCGGCTCTCTTTATGTCCAATTCAGTGTTCGAAATTGTCGCATAATTTGGTTAAATTTGTTTAAAGGTCAATAAGAACAATCATATAAATTTTGTTAACCCTAGACGTACATTTTTCGTCTAATCATAGTCAGTTACTTTGGTTTTAATAGTCTATACTAAAAATGTCAATTTAGTCATTAACTGAAATATCGTTTCATTTGCCTTTTGTGATGATTGTATCAAATGTTTGCAATTAGCGAATAAAACAAAGGTCAGCACATCTTTTTAGCCGCACAAAATGAAGACTTAACTAAGTTAAAAATCTCATTTAAATTAATCGTCATTGAGGACACTTGTGTTAGTATATACAATCGTTTTGCCGCTGTCCTGATGTTTTCTTGTCCTGTTGCTCCACTAAGTGCTGTGTCCTGTGTGTCCTGACTGGCCATAGACTGACATCCTCCTGTGTGCGCTCATCAACGCATTACAAACAATTCCACTTTAGGCACGCCAACCTCAGCCAAGCTTGTGGTTGCATGAAAACAAGAGCAAGGGAGGGCGAGTGGGTGAATCACCCGCATATATCTATCTACCTAGCCAATGAATGAATGAATGTTGAAATGGAGAAGCTTAAGTCTTGTTTAGCAATTTGGAATTTTTTAAATCCTATTAAATTTGCAATCACCGTTTGATTTGTGTTTGCTGTAGCTTTTATTACTGCTGTTTTTACTCCTTGTTTGTCTATTGTCCTAGAGTGAGACACTCTGTTGGACACGTTCGTTCAATCTACGAATTCAAGTCAAAGGGCTTTCAATGATTCAATAGTTTAATTTCGAATTTCCAAGCAAATAAACAAAATGTATACATATATTGCATACACAAAGTATCTACTAGAATATACATTGAGATATATCTACATACATACAAGCATGAGATAGAAAAGAGATAGACTATACATACAGATATATACATACATACATATGTATGTGTATACATATATTGCTTTCTATTTAGTTTAGTTATTAAATGTATCCATTTCCATTTACCAAATTACGCCACAATCACAATTGTTGTTCTTGTCTATCCATTTGTCCCTGACGTCTGTCTAACTGTCGGTTCTTATTTGCCTAGTTTACCAAAAACCCTTCACCATCGTATCCACTCCGCCTTCCACCCCTTTCCAGTTGCCATTGTTTAGAAATTCTGCTCACAAATGCCCACAAATACAACTTTATCCTATAGATACATATGTATATATTCTCTGCATCCTCGCTCTATTTTGATCTTTCTCCTCCATGTCTCTGCATGTGTAATTACATAAAAGTTGATAATGTGTTGATTATTTGAGGTATTTATGCAATTTGAGTTCTTCAGTTTTGTCTGTAATTATTTAATTGCATTTACAGCTTTTATTGTCTAAAGATTTTTGTGTGTGCAGCCTTTTATCATTTTATCCATGCTCAAGCAAATGTATAGCGATGTCTATGTATATGTATGTAGAGATAAATATGTCTCAAGTCAAAGGGAAAATATTTTTGATGTGTTGATTGCATTTTTGAGTTTGATTGATAATAATTGATTTTATGTATTGGTCAATTTCTGTGGACATTAATTGATTACTTGGTTACCAACAACAGCAATCGTTTTAATATAATTCTTAATTGAATTTTCTCTAATTTTAAAAAGGTTTCATTTCAACCGTTAAACTATGTATGTAACATATTGTATATACATATATATGTGTGTGTACTTGTGCGTATATGTATGTTTGTTGTAATTTAATTTCATAAAAAGCAATTGTATTCGTCGACTAAGTTCACAAGACCAATTCCATTGCAAGAACCAAACTCTCTCTACCATTCTATGGATTCTCCTTCTTGTCATTCGCCATATCGCATCAACTGCGCCAACTCAAAAGCCTCGACAAACTTTGCTTGGCATTCACAAAATGACAAAACGATGTGGCCAAAAAGGAATGAAAGGGAAAGAACTCAACTAACCAACCAACCAACCAGCCAGCCAGCCACGAGTGTGTACCTATTCTAGTGAGGAGTTCATCGTTTCAAAATCTATGAAACACAAAATACACAAAATATATCAAAATCTAATTTAAGATAGAAAAATACAGAGCCACAGATTTGAAAGTCCACTAATGAGCTGCCACAAAATATATAGATATTCAAGTGAATAATTAGAACCAAAAGTTTAAAGAAATTTCATCTTGAATCACTTTCTAAAAAAAAGATTAAAAATCTGCTTAAGTACGTATATATTTATCGGAAAATCTATTAATGTTTTGTTTTATATTTTCCAATTATCAGAAGAAATCTTTTCTCTAGAATACTTTGCCTTGAACCCTTTCCAATTTTATGGATTCCTATAAAACTTTAGTTTGAATCGATTTTCTTTTTATTCCATTTATTGGTATAGGTATAGGAATAAACAAGAATCAATGGTCCACTTTAAAAACGAAAATAACAGATCCTTTTTTTGTTTCTGGTTTTTTTACCTTACCTTACTCCTAGACAACTATCTACTTCTTCTCTACTAGATCCAAAAAAAAAAAGGTATAACAGTTTTGACTAAATGTCAATTAAATGGTTTTAGTTTGGATTCCAGTTGAATTAGCCAAGTTGAAATTAGGTTTTAGTTTATATTGAGACAGGTCTTCAATGGAATATCACGTGGAAATTAATTTCTATTTTGGTGTCACCTCTAGAAAGGACGCGTGTGGTTGAGTATTTTATTTTTTAATGCCAACGCCAAAAGGGATAGGAAACGAAAGAGAGAGAGAGGGAGATAGCGATAGAGAGAAAGAGAGAGAGAGAGGTAGATAGAGATGGCAAGAGACAGAGACAACAGATGTGGAAGTATTTTCATTGTCTTGTTTGCCAACGTCGAGAGTCGTTGCATATTTGACATTGGACTTGCTGTGTGTGTGTGTGTGTGGTGTGTGTGTGCCAGCCAAAACATCACAAAATGGTTGGCAACACTGGCAGACAACGAGGACCGGCCGGCAAACACACACACATAATTGCGCATATTTACGTTGCTTTCTTTTGGTTTTTTTTTTTAAATATATATTTTTATATGCAATTCTTTCTTTTTTGTTGTTGGCTGAAGTCAACACGCCGACTGTGTGTGTGTGTGTGTGTGTGTGCGTGTGCAACGTGTGTGGCCAAATACAATGAAAAATACTCACATCATTTATGCACAAACGTTGCCAACTTTTGCACACATACAGACACTGAGCCAGAAAGGGAAAAGTCGAGTCGAGTGGCATTGAGATGAGTCGCGACCACTGCCTTTTTCGTGAGGCAAAAGCAGATAACTCCAGCTCAAGCCTAACCGCAAAAAAACAGGAAGATCCTTACACACACATACACAGACAGAGCGAGCGAGCGGAAGGGGAGAGAAAGAGAGGCAAATACACACACACACACACACATGGCACACAGGATAAAAAGAATTCGCGTTTTAAGCATTTTCAAATTAAATTAAAATTGCAGTTACAACAGCAGAACAAGTAGAGAAAACGTTTGTAGTGTACGTTTCCTTACTACCCCCCTTGCCCGCTCCACGCAAAAAAAACTCTGTTGTCTCCCCTTTTGGCCGCCACAAAACGGCTAGAAAAATGCCAAAAGCCGCCTTTGAAGTCTTAGCTCCTTTTGATTATGAGAGTCTCTCGTCCTTTCACCCCCTCCCTCTCTCACCACCTCTCTCTGCTGCTCTCTCCATTCTGTGGATGATTGAAAGGAAAGAGATTTCGGGGCCGGGGGGGCCAAGAAAAAGCTGCGGTAGACAAAAAAAGGAGACACAAAACAACGCTATAATAAAAAGTTAAGTGAGTTGGTGGATTGAGGGTGATGTAGAAGAAATAGAATAGAAGTTGCATTTGCAAGTTTTATTTATTTTTTTTTTGTTTTTTTTTGGCTTCTTGTTGGCAAAAGGTTTTAACTGAAATATGGTTATCAAAGAGAGAAAAGCCAAGAAAATGGCAAATAAAGCTCTTTTGTATATAAATAAGAAAAAATAGTTGAGGCAAGTTTGTTTTCCTCTCATCAGAGAGCAAAGATAGTGATTAAGAAGTAATAAAAGAGATAAATATGTATATATTATAGTTCCATAAAAAAAACTATTTAAATAAGCTTACTTACTTTGTTCTTTTTGAATTTAACTAGATGATCTCTGCTTTCGTAACATAGGGATAGGAAAAAATTGAAATTTCCTCCAAGGTTTTACGATGCTTCCTACAAACTACACCCGATGAGGGGACCACCCAAATTTTTTAGTTATTTCGATCCGAAACTGCTTTGTATCGTATACCTCTATATAATTCTTTCCTTATTTATTCATTGTTCCCTTCTTGAGAACAGATTTCGAGCCGTCTTAAATGCAAAGTTTGATTTATCTTTTATAGTTTTACTTAGTTCTTAATTCCATTCTTCGTGTTAATTTATTATTGGTTAATTTGATCATTTCTGTTTTCCCCACTTTATTATTAATTTCATTCTGATTTCTTAATTTCTTTTTTGATTGTTTCATGTGTAATTTTTTCTACTGTCTTTTTGATTTATTCTTGTTTTCTGTTTCTTTCCTTTGGTGTTGACTTCATTTTCCGATCCTTTTGCCCTTCTCTCCACCTAGCAACATGGGAATCGTAATTTGTTTAAACTTATTTCTCGTTCGCTTTTTGCAAATTTCAGAAAAGTGCTTTAATTGCATTTTTACTTACCAAGTAGATTTCTTGTCAAGCTCACTCTCTCTTTCTTTCACCCTCTATTCGTAACAAATGTGCCAATTAAGTGTATTTGCCTCCTCCTCGTCCTCTCTCTCTCTTTCTGTGTCTCCTTCCACCACATTCATCGAATCCTACATTCTTTCTGTATCAGTCGTAGTACATTGAATTACCGGTCGCCAATTATCGCAATGTACCATAAAATACACATACACACATACAAACAAACAAACAAACGCACACAAGGTAGACAGAATCACACACATATATATAGATATGAAGGAACAAATGAGCGCATTTAAAAACATTACCGCGTTGGGGCACAGAAACATCAGCAAAAACAAAGCAAAAAGCAAAGTAATAAAAATGTTACAGAAAGGCAAAAGCCCCCTCTCTGGTGTGTGTGTGTGTGTGTGTGGCGGCGGGCGGCGGGGCGGGGTTTTAAAAATTGCACAACATGACAGCAAAATGCATATTATGCATAATTAACTGTTTATGCGAATGAGTGACAAGCGAAAGGACGTGGATGCCAAGAGAATCAAGCAACAAAAACAAGCCAGAGGATGAGCAGCATCGTATCAACAGTAGCACCAAAGAGTATAGAAGAGTATAGGAGAGCGGCTAATGGGATGAGCAGGGGCCAGCGCCTATGATGAAGATGTTGATGATGCTGATGATGATTACATTTGTTGAAAGTGAAACAATGCCAAGCTCGGTCGAAGGGAAATGAACGGACGATGAGCTCGGTGCGACTACTGCTAATTTAGACGTTGCCTGTCATTTGCCCCCTTCCCCCAGCCCCCTCCCCGTCAATCTTCTATCCCCCGTCTACAATTTGTTCACTGTGGCTTTTAATAATTCACACCCCGCTCAGGACAAAACAACAAAAAAAAGAAAAAACCAAACCAGGCGATGATGAAGAAAAAAAATGGGTTAAAAATTCAGGCAAAAGCAAAAACAACAAAAATGAAAGAAATGGAAAGAAATGAGAAGCAGGAAACAAGAAAACAAAACCAACGAAACACCAACATGTGTAGGATGAACCGACCGAGTAGGAGCAGGAGCAGGAGCACACACGGGGCCAGTCCGTGAGGGCGTGGCATGGCTTTGCCTTTGTCATCAGGACTAACATTGCTTTCACTTCGCATGCCGTCAATTTGACATGTTTACCATGTGTCTGGGGTTCCTGCTCATATAACAAAAGCATCTCATACCGGCCAGAGAGAGGGAGCTTCAGGAGAGGGGATGGACGAGGGGGCTTAGCGTGGAGCAAAACTGTAGCATACATTCCAGCATGTTGCGAGTCCACAGTCTGAGCAAAACTTTGTCCTTTTTTTTTATTTTTTAAGATTTTCTCTTTCTGGATTTCACTTTTGTAGATTTTTTTTGTTTTTTTTTTTTTTTGTTTGTTCTTTGGTCACAGATTTGATGAGATGACAAGAATCATCAGTGTCCATAGATTGGCAGTCAGCTGCCAGGTTTCGATAAGATAAAAAGCCGAGCAAAGTCGATCGGATTTCAAGATTTTGTATAGCAAAAATGCTTTCTCTTAATGGATTAAACAAAAGATAATATTATCGAATAGGTCATGAACTAACAACCAAGAAATTCACACTATCAATAGTTAGACAGACTAGAGAGAGAGAGAGAGAGAGAGAGCGAGAGACTAGTAATAGTTTTTTGATAAATTGTGTTCAATACGTTTTGGCAAATATCATATTAATTTAACAAAAAATACTACTAAATGCATTTAAATATATTTTTTGTTTCTGTTTGTTTTTGCTTTTGTTTTCGAACTGCAGGCCCACATCAATTAATTGCAAGCCTAAAATACAATAAAAATATAAAACATAAAACGTATTTTAGGATGCCTCATGCTATTAATACTTCACATGGCTCAATCGTTTTGCACCCGGCTCTTGCATAATTTAATGAACGATGCCATGGCAATTGCAAATTATGCAGAATTTTGCAGAGACCCCAAAAACACAGGCAACCGCCAACAACAGCCAACAGCAGCAACTATTCAATTTCATTCATGTGCAAATATTTTATTACCCAGACACACACACACACACACACACACAAAGAGAGAGACATACATATGCAGAATGCAGATACAGACAGGCCAAAACAGCAAACAGAACAAGGATAAATTCACACACAAACACACGCACTTAGAACAAGAGAGTGTGAGAGAGACAGACTTTCAGCCGCAGCCAAATTAATTAATAAACGCAATGGCAACAATGACAAATTTTCCGCATGAAAAACTACAACAAGCCAAAAAACAAAAGCGCAAAAGTGAACAAAAGTCACAAATGGCTAAAAGAGAGTGAGCGAAAAAATAAATAGCGGCAAACATGTTGATAATGATCAGAGAACAGGCAACAACTATAATAAGTATATATCTAAGGCTCAGCCATGTGGGTTATATACACATCTATATATATACAATTCATTGCATGATATATCAGTTTAGTTTTTATCATTGTAAACATGGCTAATAATTAGTAAATGCTTAGCGCCATATGGTGGCCATCAAAAATGTTCTGTCTGGTTGTGAAAGTGAAAGAGATATAGAAACTTTTGTGCTATATACTCCATTGTTTTCTTGTTGATTATGTTTTTCAATTGACGTTGAAAATCACGCACACGTGGGGTTTTTGTTTTGTGTCATTCTTCCTTTGCTTTGCTTTCAGTTTTGTGCCATTTTTTGTGCTGTGTTGTGTTACCCTTTTTTGTTGCTGCTGTTGTTTGTTTGCTTGTGTCTCCTTTCTAGTCCTTATTTCTTTAGGTTCATTTATGCGTGCGACAAGTCTGTGTTCTTCTTTCTGCCTCTCTTAGTGCGCGTGTGTGTGTGTGTGTTTGTGTGTGGTTGATATCTCAATTGAAAAGCTTCAAGTTAGTGACTTTTTTATCTCATTTTCCAAAACCTTGAAATTTATTCTTTTTTACCATTACTGATCAATTACATTTCATATGCTAACATGCCGCAAACTATGCAACACTTTTATGTGACAAAAACACTTGAAATTCAATTGGTAAGACGAGATTTGCATAAAGATGAACTGAAAGTGCAGGGGAGTGAGCGAGAGAGGAAGAGGCGGCAAACAGTTAGCATAAAATTCGTTTTAACATTTCCTTCAACTGACAATTTTTGCGTGGCCAGCGTTTAAACAAACTATCATTCCATCCGACCACGCCCCCACACGTCAACCAAACCAAAAACGGAGCGAAGAAAACAAAAAAAAAACCTCCTGCTGCTGACAATTATTACATCCGCAGGACACAGACACAGGAACAGGACAACCACACACACACACACACACACACACACACACACACACAATCTGCCACATACCCACACACTCACCAAAAAAAAAAAAACTAGCCAAGTATGTATGTGGAAATTTCCTCCCCTTCAAAAAAACAGAACCGAACCCAACTGCCTTCGAAAATCCAGAAATGGAACAAGCAAATTAAAAAGGAAAAGGAAACGCATAAAAAATTGCGACGATTGAATTTAAATGCCCAGGCCACTTGAGCCAAACGGATAGCGAAAGAAAGAGAGGGAGAGAAAGAGGGAAAGAGAGAAAGGGAGAAATTTCGGGCAGCAGCTAGTTTTGAAGGGAGGGGAAGGAGGAGTGACATTTCCTTTAGCCGGGATAAGATTTCCATAGCCAAAAATGGTAGTGGCAGTCGTTCTGGTCAGTTAGCCTTCATCTCGTTTGGCATTACAAAAATAGGTTGTTAATATGCATGGCCATATGCCGAAGAGTTCTTCAATGTAATATATATACCCAATAGTACATATGTACATACTTATGTGTATACATATAGACTTATGTAAGCTTGTTGGCTTTGGCTTTGTCCTTTAGTGTCTTGGCAAAGGACTTGCAAATGTCCTTTTGAGAAACACACACAGGCACACAAAATAAATAAAGTCAAAATTTAGTTACTGCTTCAAATAAAAATTCAATAGAATATATTATAAACAGTAAGGGACATAAAAGGAAAAATGAAATAAAATAACTTAAACGTGGATATTTATTTAACATCTTATACTTTTCTAAACATAATAATGGAATTAAAGCCTAAGAACCAATCAGAGTTAAAGGTGCCTCAATATTCAGTGTTGCAAAGCTAATTGTAAGTGAAAATTAATAGAAATTAGTGTGGAATAAAAATTTAAAAAACAAAACTGTGTTTAATAACAAGCAAAGCTGTTTGGACTTGACGTGAATTATAAAAGGAAGCTATCACTTAATATGACTTTAACGACCGCTTGGTCCCAGCTTAATTAAATGCTTTTCTTAGTACTGATGAACCACAATATATGTCATTATGTTCTTTGATTAAATGCCTAAGAGAATAGTCTGAATATTTGCCACACACTTGCAGTCCTCTCGAGCATCTTTTACCAACATCTTTACTTCGAGTCCTTCTTCTCTACGTCCTTTGCCTTGCCTTGCTCAATTAGAAGTATGTCAAAGTAAACATGTGCTTGCATATTAAACATTTCGCCACTTCCACTTTCTACTTTGTAGAAGAGGCCAATCAAGCAATCTCTGAAATACGTTTCTTCAATTTTCGCCAAACCCTTTTCTCTCTCTCTCTCTCTCTCTCTCTCTCCCTGTTACAGACTATCTCTATCTCATTCTAAAGAGCGACTATGTATCCTTTGCCAATTCATTAAGTGTCAAAAAGTTTTGCTTTTTGGTCATTTCTTCTCATTCCTTTTATAAGAGAGTTTTGAATCGTACATGTAGTACAACCTTTGGCAGGACAATGACTATATGTAGATGCATATATGTATGTATATGTGCCTGAGCGTGTGTGCGTGTGTCTATCCATTGTATGAATGACTGAAGATACATTGAATTAAATTTATTTGAAAACGCATAGATAGAGAGAGAGAGAGAGAGGCAAAGTCTAGGAAAAACTAAAGTTTTGCCTACCTTCTCCACCTCTGCTTTTGATTCTCCACCACCAACACCAACCCCCCTCCCCACCCCCTCCCAAAAAAAACCAAGCTCAAACGCCAAAAGTTGGACAATTTGGCCAAAAGTGGTGAGCGGTGCAGAGACATCAAATATTTTTTGTCGGATAAAGCTTCTGACTTTTGCTTGGTTCCATCTTATTCTTTTTGTTCATGTTCATATATTTTGAATATTCCTTTTTATACCCTTGCAGAAAGGGTATATTAATTTTGGTCAGAAGTCTGCAACGCCTAGAAGGAAGCATCTCCGACCATATAAAGATATAAAGATTCTTGTTCAGCACGACGAGACGAGTTCAAATAGCCATGTCCGCCCGTCCGTCCGTCTGGATCAACGCGAACTCCTCCTAGACCGTAAGAGCTACAGAGCTATGTAGGCTTGTATATACTGCAGGGGTAGTATATCTCGGATTCAGTCGGATCGGACCACTATATCATATAGCTCCCATACAAACGGCAAAGTCACGAACAGTGACTTTTCTCAATAACTTCGTTATTTTCTAAGCTATTGTCGTGAAATTTAATATATGTAAGTGATTTTCTTGTACCTATGTATAAACGACTGTGCCAAATTTGGTCAAGATCGGGTGACTATATCAGTTAGCTCCCAGGAACGATCGGTGGAAAACAGTGACTTTTGTCAATAACTTCGTTAATTTTGACGCGATTGCTTTCAAAATAAACATTTGTTAGTTTAATATATCTGTTAATGACTGTGCCGAATGAGATAAAGATTGGATGGCTATCATATAGCTCCCATAGGAATGATCAGTCGAAAGCAGTGAGTTTGATCAATAACTTTGTTATTTTCTATGCAAAGATTGTGGGCCGTTTTTTCGCAAACATTACTGTTTTCAGATAAAACTGTTTCCACTTTGACGGCTAAAGGTGCGGAAAGAGTAACAAACAACTTGCAAGGGTATACAAACTTCGGCGCGGTCGAAATTAGCCCCGGCCCTCTGGTTGTTTTTTTGAATTTGTTGCTTTTTGTTGAAGCTGCTAAAAATTAACTTTGTCTATTTTAATTAAATTCTCTTTGGTGTCCATTTTTATATTTATGTATATATATTCTAATTTTTGGTCAGTTAACTCTGGCCACCATAAAAGTTAGGTGAAAGAATGAAATACCAATTTAGTATTTCAATTATGCATACGAAATATATGTATACCCAGGCAGAACGAGAAAAGGTAAGACTAGAGATATAAGATGATAAAGACTATAGTGTATAGATAAAGTATAAAGATTTTATTTGTATAACAAAAATGTATTTTGTTCAAATCTATATATCTACATACGTATTACTAAAGATAGACACATTTATCACTGTTTTCATATGGAAACAAAGAAGATTACAGCACAGGATATAGTCGAACAAATCGTCAAGTTAACATAATTAACATGACGCAAAAAGGAAACATAGAAAACAAATCGATAAATAGCTTCTCGTCAAAATCCTAACTCGGTATGCCAACTCTAAAAATTTTACTTCTGGAAAATACTTAGACTTAGATCAAGACTATATACATACATATATATGTATAGTCAGATAAAATAGAGAATTTCGAACAGCCTCAACAAGAAGTCGATAGACCGACACTTTTGCTCTGTTGGTGGAAATTTTGTTCTAAGAATAATTGAAAAGGGAAATTGAATTTAATATTTCAACAATTAATAAATGTGCATTTGAAGTGTTTGTGATTTATGTACTTATTGAATGACCCTCGCTATTTGTTATAGGTATGCACATAGAAACGTACGAAATGATATGTCGTTGGGAATTTTTCAATTTGGTTGCTTGCAATGTACATATACATATATATTTTATTTTTATTTCCTTTTTCGCTTTCACATATCTATCTAAGCATATATATATATAAATGTATATATATATATATTCATAAGGCCGCCTAATGCAAGTCGTTGTCATCGGGTCGGTAGAACATGGGGGAATGGGCAGGTGTAACCACATATATGCGATTTGCATAGAAAGAAGGAGAGAAAATCGTCATCAAGTAGTCGCTAAGGGGTGATGGCATGATTGGTGGGGTGATAAAAAGGGGGGGTGGCAAGGGGCTTGGATAGGAGATAAGAAGGTACCACCGCCACGAATGAGATGTTGCTTTAGTGATTGTCTCCTCTTCGCCTTCACCTTCATCTTCATCGTACAGCCTTTCCATGATTCGTCCTTGTGTGTGTTTCTTTGTCTGCATATTGCTCCTCCCTCTAATCTACATTTGAATTCCGTTTCAAGTTAGCGGGGTCGCAAACCCTCACACCCGCACACCCGCACACACACACACACACACACACACACACATTCATATACGGATATACAGACATATACAAAATAAGCCAACAAAATGTTGAGAAAATTATTTTGGTTTTTTTCTCTTTTTTTGTGAAGGTAAGAAAAAATATGTAAAAATTGTATCCTTTCGCACACTGTTGGTGCATGAGTGTGAGTGTGGTGTGTGTGTGTGTGTGTGTGTATGGGAAATAAAAATTGAAAAAGCAGTCGAAAGGCGGCAAGGCGTGGCCAGGCCAAAAGACGCTTACAAAAGGCGACGAGGAAAATAAAATAAAAATGTTACAGGAGCAGCAACAGCAGCAGCAGCTGCCTGCCGGCAGGCAAAAAGGATTTGCATGCGTGCGTATGTGTGTGTGTGTGAGCCATTTGCCTTTTTGCCAGGACCTCGGGACTCTGGCGACGGTCCCTGGGGAACTATTGTTCTTATTGTTGCCTTGGATATTTTCTACGCTGTTAAGTTGACGCAAAAGGATCTTCCATGGATCTGTGTGTATATATGTGTGTGTGTGTGGAAAGGTACTAAGTCGGAACAAAGCTCAAAATTATGCAACATATTTTTTATTTTATTTCCGTTTCTCTTACTTATTTATTAAGCATTAAAGGCAAAAGTTGAAAGTGCAGAGCTATTTTTGTTGCTGCTTTTGTTTTTTTTTTTTGCTGTTGCCTTGTTACCTTGCGGCTTGGCCTCTTTTTCCTTTCCCTTCCATCGTTTTCTTCTTCATTTCCCTCTTTCATTTTTCTTCTTGTTGTATGTTTTTTCCTCTCTTTTTTTTATAGGCAACCCTAATGAAATTACATACATTGGCGCTTCTGGTCTGAAGGCTGAGGCTGACGCTGAGGCTGATTATGGAAATGGAAAGAGGAGTTTATTATATGACTGACTCAGTCATCTATTTATGCAAGTTTCTTTTCTTTCTTCTCAAATGATCTCAGAGGCAGACTTGAGTCAAGTTAATTTGTAGAAGGCTAAAGAAGGAGTCCACAATTGTTAAGTGAGGGGGGAAGTTGAAAAGTTTATCATTGAAATCACTTGAAAGCACATAAGCTGGCCTTAAACTCTATTCAAATGTTCAGTAAAATGTGTAAAAAACATGAAGAAACAATATGCTAGTGTTAATATCATGAATCTAACTTTAATCTTTAACTGTCAATCTAGCCAATTTCCGTAATACAAATTATCATTTGTCAATAAGTGTTAGCTAAACCCTTTACTTGGGTCTTATGGCCCTTTTACGGCTCTTCTTTTTAGCATCTCAATTCTGTGCCTTAACTAATGCAGCAGTCTTTGTGGCAGTCAACAGGAAGGAGAGGCTTTAGAGGTCTCTTTCTTGCAATCTCTATACTTGTACGCCCCTATCAGGACATTGTCAGGACCTCAAGTCTCATTGATAAATAATGTGCGGCATGAGGCTTTTCAAAACAATAGAAGAAAATATGTAAATTGCATACAAAATGAAAAGCGACTTGGGCGCAGTTCAGACTCTCTAACTGTATCTATGTGTGTGTGAGAAAGTGTGTTTATGTATATGTGTGTATGTGTATTTGTGTGCTCATGTGTGGAGGACAGGACGTATGTGTAATATGATTATCATAACGTCTCTCCAGTCGTTTGCTGCATGGTTTCTTGAATTTATTGTACGACTATTTTCCACAAGCCAGAAAGAAATGAAGTAAGTAAGACATTCCACCGACTGCGATATACCCTGCATCCAATAAAAATTACTTTGAATTCTGTAAATGAATGAATCCAGCACAGACATTTGCTTCTCGCGTCTGCTAAATCTAGCTCTGCACATGGACAAAGATGCGGATATGGCTAAATCGATTAGTTTATTGATTTTGATTCAAAGAAGCCATACGAAATGGTTTCTTCTGCATGTGACAAACATTTTTTAAGTGTAGGGTATAAAAAACCCATTGCCACCAGATCCCAGACTCTTCTTTGACCCATACTCTGCAAGCCGACAAAAACCGAAGACTAAGACTATTTCACTATTATTCTTTGGTTTTCTTTAGCTCTGTATCTCCCTTTCTCTAGCTGTTTCTTTCTTTCTTTCAATTTTTTGTTTTTTTTTTTTTTTTTGCTGCATTATTGATAAAATATTTGCAAGCATTTTCTCGTATTTTCTTTTAATATATTATATGGAAGGAACACCAGGACCTACCTACCCCCTTTTCCCACCCACATGTACAAACACACACACACATACAGTCAGGCAGACACACATGTATGTATTGAGAAGCTGCATTCATTTTTGTGGTCCGGATGAAATGCCTTAAAAACCTTTTCTACGATTCTTGGCCATAGTTATTCATATGATGTGAATGCTTATATAAATTGATTTATGCAACAAGTCAGAAAAGACTGTAAATGTGTCTGTATGCTGGTTTTTTTTTTAGTATTTCCTTTATTTTTCGTGAATTGCCCCAATCGAATTCAGGATTATTGTAGCATCTTTGATCAACTTTACATAAGTTTGTTTGCTAAGAACTCAATTAGATACAGATTAAGTACATATTGATGAGGTCAAAAAATAAAGTGTTACAATTTCTTCTTTTCGGATTTTCAGTTAACGAAAAGATAAGAACTATGTCTTAGATTTGATTAGATCATTAGGCAGTTCATTTGCTGTTAGTTAGAGCATTTAGAAGCTAAATGCGTTTATCTCTTTCAATTGTTTTTGTCTGCTCTGCGGAGACCTGGAACCAAATGAATTAAAAGTAAACAGAAAGAGAGCAACTATTGACTGTTTTAAGAGATAGTTTAGACATAAGTACATAGCACATTATGACAAAATCAAGACCTACCGGATTTTGAACGTATGACAAGTTTATGTTTAGTTTGTTTAAATTATAAGAAAATTGTTAAATATTTTTCTAGAAGCAAGACTTTATTCTCAAGACATTGATGTTAAATTGAAAATCGCTTATCAAATTTTCATAATTCATTTCAGGTTTGATGCGGCTATTAGCTGTTACAATAAATTGTTTCGATTACCATATAGCTCCAGCAGACTTAAACCAACCATTTAGCTTAAATCGCTCTGTTAACTTCAAGACGTTCTGTAAGGACAATCAGGGACAAGACAGAAACGCTGTACCTGCTGCTAGGCGTTTGCCCTTAGCATAATGAGCCAAGACATCGGTCTCTTGGGTAACACTAGCAAATGCTCGCTTCACGGACAGATCAACTTTCTAAACAACGTAGCGGATGGCTATAGGAAATGGGCTTCTTATAAAACTAATTGACCAACACAGAGTGCTAACTCTAATTGAGGTGCGCCTTTCAAAGTTTGAATCTCGAAATATTAAACAAAGAAAATAGACTTTTACTCATGTTGTGAAAAAAGTCTTCTAGTTCTAGCAATAAGCAAAATGGTTAAATTGCCAAAGAAATGCAAATTAAGAAACAATTTCTTATTTATCTTTGAGAATCAATCTGTTACTGTTTGGAGAATATCTCTAAATTAAGTTTTAAATATCAAATCTAAATCTAAATCTTATCAATTAGCAAATATAAGAAATGAAGGGTTCTACAATTAACTTCATTTTATATACCCAAACATGAGTTAAGGTTAGGTTTTTTTTCCCTCTTCTTTATCAAAGTCGGAATCTCTTTTATTATTTCATATTCAAGTCTTCATTTTCTCAATCAGTTAGGTGTAGTTTTTCTTTACAAGTATTTACTAATAATTAATGTAACATTATTTTCTTTAATTCACTTACCTTTTGGACTATCAATTTCATTGTACATTTAATCAATCAGACAGCAAATAATCGAATGACAATTAACATAGATTGGTCGAAAGAAGTCCAGCATCAAGCCATCTGATACATTGCAAGTATTTTGTATATATATATTTTTTTTAAAATTAATAAATATGAAAATTTTTGGCACACAAATAGATATCTGTATCTCAATTGTTGTTTGTGTGTGTGCGTGTGTGTTATTGCTTCTCGGCTTTGTTTTTGCTAATTTCACAATTGCCTACAACTGTGCGGGGCGCAAAACGGGAGACGTGATATAGGGGATTTAATTCGCGTAACGCCGTCGGCTGGTTTTTAAGTGTGCGTTTAGTTTTCTAAAGTTTCAATGTTTATTTATGCGCTCTATCTCCCTCCCTCCCTCCCTCTCTCTCTCTCTTTCTCTCTCTCTCTCTCTCTCTCTCTCTGTCTCTTACTAACTCTTGTAAGTCTTTGCGTGTCTTTCTCTCACTCGGTTGTTGGGCCCAGGGGCTGCCTATGATTATTATTTGATGAGTGTGAAATGGATTAAGTGCGTAAAATACGACAGATATTTTAAATTATTTGATTGATTTAGTTGGCTTATCTACATTAGCTTTATTCGCTAAGAACTTAACGGATACAAATGTTCCTTTATTAAATTAGCTGAATTGGATTACATAATTGAAAACAATTTACTAACTATACACACACACACATAGACAACAATATCAAGTTTATATTACGTATACGCAACGTAACCGCAGTAAATAAGGCAAATACGGTTAATTGTGAGAGAGCAACAATGGATGCATTAGCCATAGCTAACTTTAACTTCACAAACTATTATATCTTAAATTATAAGGGAAAATCGTAAAAATATCTGTTCTTAACTATTTTCCATTAAATTCGTATATTTGCCTTGAAAACTCCTAATTTTCTGTTGCATACTTTTGAGCTGTTTAGTTAATTTCACTTTTGCATATAAAATAGAATATTATGTCACTTAACTATCTATCAATTATATATTAAATGTACTTTGGCAATTTTAAATCTGTGAAATTATTAGATTCTGTAAAACTTTCACAAAAATGATAGTAAGAGAATTCCTTATCATATGTTTTTGCCAACTAAACTACAAAGCTAATGCCGGATGGCTGACTGGATAAAATGCCGGCTTTGTCTTTACCGGTTTAACGTGCTACATTGTATACTCAATTATTTAAGTTGTATCTTTTTTTTGTACCCCTTTAACGCCAACTTGTTACACTTACTCAGACAGACACACACACACACACACACACACACTAAGTAACTTGAAGTCGCTGTTTCCATTTTTTGGCGCCAAAAAATTTCATAATTTCGTTTGCAATGCACTCACCTACACACACATATACCATATACAATGACACCGATGACGAGTTGAGTTGTTCACTTTTTATTTAGTTTTTAAATTTGTATTTTGTTTACTTTAGATTTATTTTAGAACGAATAACTAACAACAAGCAAAAAATAGGAAAAAAATATTAAGAGAAATTTGCTTCAATTACTTTGGTAGATTTTCAAATATTACGCAAAGGTCGCAAAGTATTTCGCATCGTAGCGCGCTTGTTGAAAATGTTCACTAAACTGCAGTTAAGTTTTTTGTGTGGGCCGAAGGCAGCAAACAAAAATTAATGCAAAATTGCATACACACGACGACTCGACGAGGACGATGAGGATGACGACGACAACGACAACGGCAACGACAACGACAACGACCAGGACGAGGACGAGGATGAGATGCTGTTGATGCTGCTGCTGCTGATGCTTATGCTTCTGTTGCCGATGTTGCCGA
Organism: Drosophila paulistorum; assembly: GCA_018152135.1. Lineage (NCBI taxonomy): Eukaryota > Metazoa > Arthropoda > Insecta > Diptera > Drosophilidae > Drosophila > Drosophila paulistorum. The sequence continues at coordinate 20,487,193 of JAECXG010000690.1, forward strand.
AGCTCATTGTTGCGCTTGCCACATTGAATGCGTGGCGTTTTATGGCGGCGTTAGCCAAGATGCGACGATGCGACTACCGGCCGCATTTTCTGGTTTCAACCATAGCAGATATACACATATACGCACACACACACACAACCACACATACACACACACACAAACAGAAGATGAGCAACAGTCGAAGCTGGCAGCGAAACGACGACCTTAACTTCCGTGTTTCTCTCTCGAAATTCGGCCAGCTGTGCTATGTGTGCTTTGTGGGTAGGTGTGAGTGTGTATGTGTGTGTTGAAAACACAATAAAAGTTATGCAAAAAGCCGAAATAGCAGGAGCTAGCACCTAAAAGTATGCAGTAGCAATAGCAGAAGGCAGCATCATTGTCTGCAAATCGCTGTCGACGCCGCAGCCGTTGCCGGCATTAATGAGCAACAAGCCTTTTATTTGTTGGAGCTCAGAGTAAATGTCTCGGCAGCTTTTTGGCGGAGAAGAAGCTTTTGCTATTGCCCCTAACTAGATAACAGTAGTCCTATGCTTTTAACAGTAGGGATAACCGTTAAGAGCTTTAAGCTTGAAATCATTGGGCTTTATTATGCTAGGAACTGCTCTTATAGGTTCTGTTAAGATCATCTCTCATGTTAAATTGCATCAAAATGGCCAAAGTGATCTTAGCATGCAAAAGAGCTTTCGTTAATCTAAATTCTATATAAAAGAGGGTTGATAAAGAATCTAATCTATAAGTGCTTATGTAATTTATTCGATGATTACTTTTATAAGTCTCTAATAGGCACTTCTTCTACGACTTACAGAGATTCAGTTGGTTATTTTAGTTATATAAATAAAAGCATTAAAAGATCCTAGATATAGAGATCCTGAATTGAAATATGTAATATACACAACTAATAGGAATTAGAGAGTGTGTGTGAATTCATCATTATAGCCAAGCCGCTGAAAATGTTTCAAGTCCTAACATTTACACAAAAGTTTTCCATTTGCTTAACATTATCTATGCTCTATGTAAAGTCCTTGCAGGATATTTAGAGTTAACATGCAGGGGTAGTATTCTTATCTAACATTATCTAAACTACCCCTTACGCAGGAGGGGTAGATAAAAACTCAACGAAACTTCTGCAAAGTAACAGGGGTAGTAACACAATTACCAGAGAGCAGAGCAGAAGAAAAGAGAACAGACAGAACATAGCTAGAGAGTAACAGAATGAAATCGTATTGGGGTAATGGACTTTCAACAACATAACCAAGACACAACTTGTTTGAAAATATTTTTGAAGTGCCCTTAATTCAAAAAGAAAAAAAGAAAAGAAAATAGGAAGATTTGTTAACGAATTTCTGAATGTTTCATTGTAAAATTTCTTAGACTAATGTCTTGAAAAAGAAATAAAATGATTTCCAGTTGGAACAATTTTCATATCATTCGGTATTGAAATATCGTTTGAATGCGTTTCTCCTCCGTTTGGGATAGTGTAGGCTACAGTTAGGCGCCATAGCCGCTGTAAACCGTTTTTATAGTGCTTTTTGATGCGCTTTCTCTCAACTTTTATGGCTTAGCTTTTTGGTGGTTGGTTAAAGCTTTGGTATGAGTCAAAATTGTTGCAACACACACACGCACGACTATCATGAAAATTCGCATTTTATAACGGAAAACTTTTTGCCCGATAAGCATTGCACTTTACACACTCTCTAATGCAATGCCCTCCCCCGCCTCCCCCTAACCCGCATTTTCAGCACTTACCCCACAAAAAAACAAAAATAAAAGTGATAAAAAGAAACGCCAAACACTATGTGAATTGTGAAATAGTTGGAAAATCTTATTAACTTTACCTAGTCGAGTTCCCTAAAACTCATCATTAGGTCAAATTTTCTCGTAATTTTTTGTTTTCGCCCTTCTCGTATTGCATACTTTTCTGCATGCTTGGCAGTTTTACTTTTTCCTTTCGTTTCATTTTTTCATTCCCGTCTTTGCTCGACATTTTTATGATATTCATGACTTGCTCTTCGAATTCCCCGTGTTGCCGGATGTGTGTGCTTGTGTGTGTGTGTGTGTGTGCTTGTGCGTGTGTGCGTATGAGAGAGTGTACCATCTCACGTATAAATATTTTACGACGTCCTTCAGTCATTTACTTTTATTGCAATATTTGCTCACTCAACGTTTATGATGATCATTTTAAGCCATTTTTATGACCAGATGCTACTGCCACTTCGCTTTCGAGCATTCTCTTCTCTCAGTCGCTGTCGCTGTCACTGTCTCTGTCTCTGTCTCTCTGTGGCATGAATCACAGAAAGTGCGAAAACAGACTTTGCCAAATTCAGAATAGAACAGCATAGAGTAAAGTACACTGGGATAGAGACAGCCGTTGAGAGTATGTATATCTCCATGTGGAGGAGTTTTTGTGTCTGGTCCGCAAACGTTGCTAAATATTTGTCTACCTTTTGCCACTTCGCTGGCAATTTCCTTCTTCTTTTTTTTGCCCATTTTATATATAAATGGCAGCTCATTAAATTGCTGGGCATCGTTTCCAGTTGGCGGAGAGCGCCCTAAAAGAGCGTAAATTGGTCAGGTGTTTGTGCCAACTTATTTTGGCAGAGGATTTCTTGGATATTTTTTTTTTATTATAGAGATGGGGTCGTGATTGCTTCAAATCATGTGATAAAGTGTGCAAAAAAATTTTTCTGCTGTTAAGCAAATTGTGTCATCTTACATAAATGGTTTGAGGTGTGTGTGTGTGTGTTTTTTTTTTAAATCATTCGCAAAGCTTCTAATTTATAGTTTTTTATATGAAAGAGTGTAATAATTGGCCACAAAAGTTGTTTAGTCCTGTTTTCTTTAGTAAGAATCAGATCGAGCTGCTTTTATTTATATAAAATAGGTTTGTTTGCTTATCCATTGTAGAAAGTTCAGAAAAGTTGAATGACTAGATTGGAATTAAAACTATTGGGAATGCCCTAGGGGAAGTAACTTTTTAGCTTCTTCGTTCTATAAAATATCCAAATGTCCTGAAAAGAGTCTCTGCAGAAGCTCCCTTTCAAAAACTGTTTGCTAGCCGACAGCCAGAAATCCTATCAGAGCCAAACTTTACGAAATATTCAGCCCGTATCTAGAAACTTCGATCTGATTGATTTGATGAGTAGGAAGTTATTTGTATTGGCCGAATTCGAAGCCGACCTTCTCATGGATCGAAGAAGATTTCATTCCCAGAGAGCATCTGCATTTCATTCGTTTCATTTATTACAACTGCCTAACGTTTCTTTAATTAGCGTTTAATACAATAAAGCAAATCTTCTAACAATTAAAAAGAGAAATGTTGTTTGTAGAACTAAGAATGCTGTGCTCTCGAAGGTAAAATGTAAAAAAAAATGCAAGTCTCCCGTTATTTAGTCGTAAGTTTTTGACTTAAAGCAGTCTTAAATGTTCCACCCGATGGCGACGCTTGAACTCTTATCTAAAGGGCTTGGCTTTAGGTTATAAGCCAGACTCTATACTTTAGATTTACTACTTAACTAAATTCTAAAACGGAAATAGGCCTGCGCTTTACAATTATACGTTAATTGAGCTTATTGACCTCAAACTTAGCTTTCTTGTAGTTTGGACATTATTAAACAAATTCTAAGCATTTAAACCAAATTTGTTTACTGACTGCATTTGGTAAAGTTTGAAATTAAATAAACTTTTGTTGACATAGTTTCCCCATAGACCGGTGTTCGATTAGTTGACTTTTAATGTAAACTAAGTCCTTTGCATGTTGTTTTAAATTGTTTTTGAACTTATTAGTTTTCAGTTAGCACATTAAAGAACTAAACTTTTAGTTTTCATTAATTTAATTGAATTATATCAACTAATTTTGTTTTTATGCTGCTGCGTCCTGTGTGTATATTGATGGGATAATTCATTTAGCTTCAATTAGCTCTAATATTGCATCACGCTCTCATCGCTACCTCTTATATTATCTACTTGAGAGCATTTCAAGCGCAAAAACATTCTAATTTATATATAGTACTAAACAACTTCTCACATCATTTGAGCTTGCTGACCACGTAATGAGCAACTTTCTCATTTGCACGTGCCCTGGACAATAACAAGAACAGCAACAACCAGTTCTCTAGTTTTCCTGTTTCGGTAACTATGTCAACTGCAAGTCTTTTTCTAACAAGAAAGAAGGGGAAAAATGGAAAGCAAAGGAATGAAGAAGGCTTAAGGAGAGCCAAAAACTATGCTAAAGTTTTTGTCCTAGCACTTAAACTTAACGCTCGATTGCTACCTCGCTCTCAACTTTGACTTTTAGGCACTCTAATATATTTCCTAGCACAGAAATAAGGCTAAAGAGATGGGGAGAAGGCTTCGCCTATACACACACACACAAACACACACACGCGCATGCAAAAAGTGCACTTCATTTGATTTAAATTGATACGATGCAAGTTTGAATTTCATTTTAGGCAAATGGCTTGGGTTAAGTTATAATGGCCTGACCACAATTTCCTCAACTTGACAACAAAACCAAAAGACATGCTCAAGTGCTTTGGGCGAGCAGCAGCAGCAGCAGTTAAAAGCAAAATTCTGTCAAATGAATTGAAGATTTTTGAAAAGTCACTTCAGATTACAACAGAAAATTAAAGCCCATAGACACACTTAGGCGCACTTAGGGCCATCAATAACCTGGCCAAAAGATTGTCTCTGTTCCTCTCACTCGTTGAGTGGTTGGTTTTTAGAGCAAGAAAACTTTTTGGCCGCCATTCGAGCTAAGTCAGCGCCTCAAAGGCGACTGCACTTCTTCTTTTCTTTTGCCTATTATCTACAGTTTTTAGTGCATCAAACGGACATTTTGTTTGCTTGTCTGTTTGTTTTTTCTTGTCTTTTTTTTGTGTTTGTTTGACTCAAGTTGGTTGAAATAGGTTCTTCTTCTTCTTTGGCATAGTAGGCGGTCGTCGGTTGTGCTCTAATAAAGTTCTTTCTGAGTGGGCAAAAAACCGACAAGCAAAAACAAGAAAGATCCAAATAACAAAGTCATGCACCATTGCACAATAAAAAGTGTTTTGTTTGTCTCTTCTCTATTGGAATATGAAATATTTTACAAGCAGAATTCACTTAAAAACTACTTTTCGAATTGAAATTTCCATTAATGTAATGTTTTGTAACTAACTGTCAAATATTTTTCATTTCTCTTGCCTTGCAAAAAGTGTTGTAAATGCAAACACGAGTAAAGTTTTAATAAATTATAGGTGAGTTAGGCATTTCAAAGATTTCTAAGATGGCATTTTAGTTTCTTGATTAAGTAAGAGACATATACACTGAAAGAAAATACATCAAGAATGTTTAGGAGTTAATTGCGCTAGAATTCATTGCCTAAGTTGTACGAGAATTGAATTATATGTTGATGTTTGTTTACATATTGCAAATGGATTTCTGATATATGTACATATGTATATACATATATGCTTAATTCATTCTCTGGATATTTTCATCAAAGCATTTGAAGCTCGATTATGATTTTTTGCCTTTGATGGATTTGAAACCGTAAAGATATTCATATTTGTAAATTTCAAGAAACAGTCTAACTTTACCAAACCAAACTTTAAGACTTACAAACTAAGTTTTAGTATTGATTGAATAAGCCGAAAACATAATTCTAATTTCTAAATCAAATTCTTTCTTTTTTTTTTTTTTGGGTAAATTGTAATGGAAATTCAATTTGGTTTTGTGAACTTCTTAGCGGAAAATCTCACAATAAAGGCAAATCCCGTTTAAGCAAATAAAAATCATGAATATTTTTCCTATGTCCCCCCTCTGTTTCGAATCAATGATGCGTTTATCCATGTTATTCAATTGAACATTTGCGAAAAATTAAACACACAGTCTGCAAGTTCAGTCAGCAAAACAAATGCAAAATGCTGGTGCGGCTGCTCCTGTCCGCCGCCGCCCCCTTCGATACATACAGCTGCAATCAGCTTTAGCCCCGCTCCACCGCAAGTCCACTCAATATCAACCCTCGGATAAAACAACAACAATTGCAATTGCAGGTTCCAATCTCTTCTCGTCTCTGGCTAAAATCCATTCAACTACTCTCCGCCCTGGCATTGTGCACTTTCTCCCCTCTACTGTTTTTTTTGGGTTACAAAACACACAGTCCATTGCACACACACACACACACACACACACACACACACAGAAGGACAGACATTTGGAATATATCTATCGGCACAATGACAAGTACATGGGCATAATAAAGTCTTGGAATTTATTTTTATGTGCATATAATAGAGGGCAGCAGCCCCCCCACCTTGGACGACACATCCTCCCATCCACACACACACACACACACACACATACACGCACGCCCCCTTTGATAAACAGAGCTCCCCCCAGGAGACGCATTTCATGCGACAATACGGCAAAATTTTATGATCCTAGTGCAAAAAAATAAAATAGAAAGCAAGTAAAAACACCAACAATTACAACCCTACACTCATATATAGACACACACACACACACACGCACAGAATGACTAAAGGATCCCCAGGACCCTGAATGCAAACCGATTCCGTCGAACTCTAACTCTGACTTTACTTTGACCAAATGTCCGCAACGAATTTTCGAATTTTGCCAATATTTGCGTAGTCATTTTGAAGATTATCCTAATTGAGAATCTCGGCGTAAAGTCCTCCATCCATCCGGATAGAGAGAGAGCGAGAGAGAGAGAGAGAGAGTGGTGGGGGCATTTCGATTTAACTCGAACAGTTAGAGTTGGTGGTGGTAAGGAAAAAGAAGGTTGATGCCCCATGACATGTACGAAACTTGATAAGACAGGGGCCAAAAATAGATGGATGGGCTTTTTCTGTGTGTGTGTGTGTGTGTGTGTGTGTGTGTGTGTGTGTGCAGATGAAGCGGAAACATGAAATTGTTGCCAATCAAAAGTAGAACACACTGAAAGAAAGGCATTGCTCAATTCAATTTCAGCTTGAAATATTTGCTATTCGTTTGAATTAAAGTCAAGCGATAAAGGTTCAATCGATTTTAGATCAGTAATTATTTTGAATGGCAGGTTAAGTAAAATTCAATAAAAATTAAAACAAATAAAAATAAAATTAAATAAAATAAAAATAAGATATTGATAGTTCATTGTTTAAAGTTTCATTCTTATAGCTTTGTTTGAGTATTTATCTTCAATGTCGTCCGACTTCCTCTTTCTCTTTGCCTGAATTCATGTAAATTTGTTCCTAAGGATAACAATTTGAAAAAATAAGAATGACATAATTTGAAATTGATTGCTTCCAGGTGAAATTCAATACATTTTACTAATAATAATGACTTATTGATTTCTTTCAGTGTCTGCCAATCCAGGCAATGATTTTGTCCCTCCTCCATACACAATTCCAAAAGTCCTACCTCCCCCTTCTGATCGAATGAAGTTTAAACAAAGTCCCAAAATCTTGACCACTTTCACTTCTCATTCTCTGGCACAACAAATCATTCCTTGCTGTCACTATTCATTAAGAGCCAAACTGAGAGAACCAAGTACGAAAATATAAATAAACATTTTGCTCGATAGATGTACAGATACTTATTTGCTCGAAATTCGTGACAATTGTGTGGAGAAATGGTCAAATACCATCAAATTATCACTAGAAGTAAAATATTTGCAAAAGCCTAAAAGGTTTTGCACGAAACGAAGGGGTCGTGGCCGGTGCCGGGGCCGGGGACACGACGATGTTGTTTTGGGCAAGTGCACACCGGAAATGCCAAATGTCGAAAAAAGGATTACTTATCGCATATTTTGACATAAGTTAAGTTCATCAGTGAAATACGAGAGTCAATTGTTTGGGTCGGTGTCGGGGAGTTTATTTTATTTATTTATTTATTTTTTTTTTTTGTGGAGTTTTATGGATTGGGGCAAGGGCGAGGGTGAGGGCGTTATGGGCATGGGTCAATTGTGATAAGCTAAATGTTGGAATGACCAAGCAACCCTCTGGATTGCTCCTTTGTTCTAGGCCCAATTCTTTATCCTTTTCGTCTCTGTCACTCTCATTTACTTATACGCTCATTCTGGTCGTTGACCGTTGTTTATTTGCATTCAGTCTTTTGTTAGTATTTGCACTGAAATCGAGGCAGGACTGTAAAATTGGCAAAAATTGACAGTTAAGGGCAGATTGAGCCGAACGAGCAAGCAAGCAAGAACAGGAAGCCGAAATTGATGGACAAGGATTTTGCTATAATAACAACAGCAACAAATTGAAAGGGAAAGGCAAATGGCAATGGATTTAATTCCAGCTTTAGTTTTAGGTCTTCGTTTTGTATAAAAAAGAAAAAGAAAAATCCAAAAGGTTTCCCCAACCTGATAGATTGAAAGTTTTCGAGTCTTTAATTTAAATTTCAACTTAAATAGCTTCATCTACAGTCAGCCAGTTTATATGACAGAGGCTATAGAATGTTGTCTTCTTCGGGGGCCACACCACGCAACACAACACAACTATGTATCCTTGGGCCATACACATGCAAGTCAGAAACAAAACAACAAAGGACTCTGACTCTACGACTACGATGAGTACGAGTACAACTCGTTGTGACTCCTCTTCTAGTTTGTCTACTCATCCACAGCCGCGTCTGGTTGTAAAGATATAAAATCAGACAACTGCAACAACAAAACTATACAAGGAACAGGACCTTGTTGTGTCCTAAGAGTGTCTATCTTTCTCTCTCTCTAGGTCTATGTTCGTGTGTCTGCGTGTTGTCTGTTGTCAGCTGCAGCGGCGATTTGTAGCGCCACAAGGATAATCACACTTTTAATCGTGATTTAAGTTTATGGCGCTTGGAGCTCGTTTAGTTTCTTGTTACCCGTCTCACAGTTCTTGCCCCTTACCCATCCACATCCCCATTCCCATTCCCATCATCCTCATCGTCATCATCTTCAGTGTCTGCAAAGATTTTTCAATTTTTTTATGCCCCTCGTTTTCGTTTCTTTGTGAAAAGGGCCATCGCAAACTGCCTTGTTAAGTTTTTGCCGCTTTCATTTTTATATTTTTTAATGATTTTTATTGCATAACTGGCGGCTAGCCACCCGCCTGCCTGAGTCTGCATAGCCAAGAATCCACAGGCAATTGCACTTTGCCACATTTTATGAAGGCGGTCGCACAGTGGCTCAAATTCACTTAAAATAGCCATTCCAAATGCCAAAGTTTATCTAAAACTTTAACTTTATCGATAGGCTTTGTGGTTTTTGGCTTATTTGGAATTTCATATAAGTTAACTTTCTGTTTAGATGCAATTTTCAAATATTGAGCCACTGTGCGACGGTAGATGCCATGAAAAGAATCCCATACAATAGAAACAGAGAGCGAATGAAATGAAGCGACTTTGTGATTTGTTGTTAATGCCTTTAAGGTAAGGACGGACGAGTCAAGTCAAAAGTTGAAAACTTTAAACATATTAAATGTTAACATGAATTGAGATTAGATACATACAATCGTTGAGATCACTGGCATAGCTCTCTGGTGACTCTTTTGTAACTGCTAACATACAATCTTCAAGATATTTATAGCAGTTTTAGAACATTTTTTTTTTCTTTTTCTTGTTTTCTCACATAAATCTCGGTACGAGACGGCACCTTGCCTGAACAGAGTGGAGCAGAAAAACGTTTTCCCTGCTGTAATTTGTTGCTAAAACAAACTCTCATTTAACTCTTACTCCGTAAAAATCATACTCTGTCTCTAGTCTGTTGCTCGTTCGTTTACTTTTACAAATTATAAGCACTCACATAAATTTCACTTACTACCCCAGCAGCAGCCAACAGAACAGCACCTTTTCCTCTCTTTTTGTGTTTCTTGTTTTTGGAATGAGATGTAATTAGAAGGCAACTGGCCAACTTGAGATGATTAGAGGACTGTGGCCAAGTGAGATGGTGCGGCAGATGGTTGAGAAAGGATTGGCCACTTGAAATGCAAATTGCGTGCAAATTATGGCAACCTGGCCAAGTCAAGTCCGGGGCAGGTGAGCAAGTGTTTTCGTATTCGTTTTTTTTTTTTTGTTTTTGTGTTTTCTGTGATTTGTGCGGTTGTTAACTAAAAAAAGAGCCAGAAAATGTGGAATGTAATACTGAAACGGTGAAATCCAACCAGAAAAGTTGTGTTTTAATTCAATTTGTTGGTGATGCGTTTTCAAAGACTGTGCTAGTAAAAAAAAAAAACATTAGTTAAAGTTTTTTCAAGTGGGTTAAAGAACTTTTTACTTATTCGGGGTATAGAGGTTACTTATAGGACATAATCTGTTCTGATGACCTTTAGTTACCTTTTTGATCAGGTCTAGATTCTTATTCAATGAAGTCTTATAGCATAAATGAATACTATTGAATATTGTAGTAAGTAGAAGGCGTATCGATCTAATATTGAATTTATTCGACAAAGTATTTGGTATTCATGATTATTCCTTGTCTCTTCTAATCCTACACTTACTTCTTTCAGTTTTCAAGTATTTCTTGATACATTCCAAGTTTCCAATTTTTAACGATTAGTTACATTAAGGTTAAGTTTTTGGTTAGAATGCATCGGGGTCAGCATATTTCTTATGCATATCTTAGGAATGATTACTTACTAGTATTAGCCATATAAGTATTGTTAAATGATACCTATTAATGTCACTGTTGAGAGACCTATCAAAATTCTTTCTAGCAAAGTGATCCAACTATTTTAGCTAGATAAATTGACCTTACAATAAGGACACGACACGAAAATAATCAGTATTTGATCAGTTTTTAGCCATGTGTACAAATTAAAGTATGCAATGGCTGTAATTTCATGCAGTTGAACTTTTAAAATTAATAATTGAAAATTTGTTGATGCAACTCACCATTATTATGAGTTAGAAATGCATTTTCTGCTTCCGATGATGATGATCCTTGTTGCTCATTATTGGCATTCGATGATGATGATGAATTGGAAAAGTCATATGGATGATTTAAGCTATTGTTGCCACCGCCAGCAGCATTTGAGGCAGCTAAAGCCTTGAAGAGATGTGCAGTGCGTTGTTGTAGTTGTTGGTGTGTCTGTAATTGTTGTTGCTGCTGTTGTTGCTGTTGCTGCTGTTGTTGGGGTGGGGAATAGGGATTGTTGTAAATGTTGCGAGTGTCATTGGTAGAAGGTTGCTGTTGTAGATTATATTGTTGTTGTTGCTGTTGCTGTTGCTGCTGCTGCTGAAGCGTGTTATTGCCACTCAGACCATTCACCGTAAAATGCCGTGATTTGGCTAGAACAAAAAAAAACCGAAAAACAAGAAATGGAGAGAAAAAGCACGAGAAAAGAGATAGAGAAAAGTTGTTAAAAAAGTTTGCTTCGCATTCTATTATTCAGTTTTTTTTTTGTTTTTCGTTCTTTTTGCGGTTTAGCATGTTCTGACAGTTGCTACTTTCTTCACACTTATTCTCCGCCTTCTTCAGTTTCTAGTGCCTAATTGCATGCATTGAAATATGTAAATGAGTCAGAGATGTTGTGTGTGTGTATGTGTGAGTGTGTACGTGTGTGGGTTCGCTTCAATTAAAGCATTTTCGTTGTCATTTTCGTTAAGGTTTGAGGTTTTTGCCCATTGTTGCTTTTCTCATATGAATTATGCATATTTTTGGTTGGTTTACGGAAATAATGTTGACGCGGAAGCTGTGATAATGAAGCACTGGCAGAATTTACCACTTCTTTTCTAACCCCACCACCCATCCCTCTAAGCACTCTTCGCGTGTTGGGGGGAGGTGGGTGCCTTTTTTTGCGGGGCGGCGGACCAGGGACGGAGTGGGGAAAAAAAGTCAAGCTAACCCTTTCAATTTTCACCAACGGAAAAGTTTCTCCTTGTTGGTGTTGTTGTTGCTTTTGCATATTAATTATGCATGTTTTGTTTGGTGTGAAGGCATCAACACATTGTTAGAAAATGTTCATGGTGCCAGAGGGGGCATATTGCAGGTTGCAGGACCAGGCTAGGCGAGGGTCGGAGGGCTGGATTTAAGGGTAGGGATCTCATTTTTGGTTGCTGTTTTTGTTGCTCTGTTTGGGTAGCCAACTGTGTAAATATTAAGTGTGAAAGATAACGAGCTAATAACTCTGTTAATTTTTTGGCCACTGTCTGTGTGTGCGTGCGCGTGTGTGTGTGCTCTATGTGATTGGCTTATTAGTGGTTAAAACTGGCACAGCCAATTGCCGACAAAGAAACAGAAAATGCATTATTTACTAAACAATTGAAAAACATCTACTATCGAAAAGTTAAGCAACTCTTTTACCAAAACTAAAAACATTTTAATCACTAAAAGTCACTGCGATTCATTTGTTATGCCCTTTTTTTGCTGAGGCTGCCTAATTAAGGACAAATTTACTTTCCAAAGAGGCTAAAACAACAACTCTCAAGTCTTTAAGTTCTATGTGACTTGATCGCTTTATTGTCCACAAATAAAGCATAGATCTTCCTACAAATCTTCGATTGTCGATTGTTTGATCTTCGAATTATTTACTTGGAACTAAATGAGCAAATATTATTATATTTTAGAGTTCACATACTGAGGGCCGATTGACTTTAAAGTGACAAGGATTATGCAAGGCAAAATATGATCGATTCCACGAAAGTCAAAACTATTTAAGAATCGTTATATTGAATCGTACAGGATTGAACATTGTGGCATGTTTCAATAGGGAGAAGGTAGCAAATTTATAATCTCTGAAAATGGATTTTTAGTATTTAGGCGAGGGCCATTGTACTTTAGGCAGGTGTATTTCTAATGAAATGCAGTTGAGACACTTAAAAATCTTTAGAATTATACAACTTATAAATGATGTTGAATCAAATCTTTTGGAAATCTCCAATTTTCTTTTTACAACATTCATTAGGATCTCAACAAAACTGCATCTGGTTCTACTATACAAACACTTTAGTTATGGAAATTTGCTTAAATTCGTTAAGCTTTAACATTTTGGCAATTTAGCCTATCTCTCATTCTCTTTCTCTCACACACACATTCATATAAAATATGCCCCATTTGTCCTTCAAAATGTTCCATTAATAATTTAAGCAAAACAAAATATATGTATATATATCTACATATAAAAAAGAAAGAAAGGAAGAAAAAAATGCCGAAACCAAATAAGAAAAATATCAGCTCATTTCCATTTCCAGTCATTGCCTTTTTATGCTTTCTCTTTCGCCTTCCTTGTCGTTTTTGACATTGCTTTCGCTTTCTCTTTCTTTTTTTTTGGTTTTTGCTATTTTATATTTATTTTGCTTTTAACAAAATTTGGCAAATTTACACTTTGGCAAGAGTGGCAAAAGGCAAGAGGCAACAAAACACATTGGTCTCGGTGGTGCCTCGAAATCTCCCCAAACTAACCGAATATAACAAAAGGGCACCAAGTGTGATTCTGCCCACTTCCTGATTGCGCCATTTTCAAGCTCCCCTCCCGTTGCCCTTGCCGCTTCTTTTCTTTGTCATAAATAAGGGCAGCATTCAATGCAAATTGGACTATTTACGCAAATTTTATTGCCAAAGCATTTTTATATTTATTTTCGTTTTTGTTGTTATTGTTGTTGTTGTTGTTGTTGTTGTTGTTGTTGTTGTTGCTAGTAGTTTTTGTTTGGGGGCTATTTTGCTTTATTTCTTAGTTTCCTTCCTTTTTCCCTTCGACTTTGCTTTTGTCTCGTTTTCCTTTTCGTTAGCTTTCTTTTTGTACCCCCCAAGCGTCTACTAAATCAGGCAATTTGCCTTTCACTTCACTGGCAAAAAATTGTTTGTGCTTTGTATTGCAGACCAAAGCCCGACATCGGCCCTATCGACCTCCGACCTCCGACCTACGACCTATCGACCTTAACCCTTATGCGATTTCATGTCATTATTTTGTCGCTAAACGTAGCAAAATCGTTTTTGGTAGAGCCGAGAGAAATGTGTTTTTTATTGACAATATTCAAAGAAAATGCGGAATGTGAGAGAGCGCCACGCAGATTTCCGTTGGCATCAACGAGTTGAATCCCTTTTATTTTGGCCTATGGCGCCATGTCATAAAGCCAAAATCAAATGAACGCCAGAGGGTGAGGGCGGGATGTTTCTCTGAGGCTTTCGATGGGGATTTACCAATAAATTCATTCTAGTGAAAATTTATTGACATTGGTTTTTAAACCGCGACGCGTGTTGATGTTGTTGCATGATTTTATGGCCAGGAAATTGACATTGAAGGAATATTGTTGCTGCTGCTGCTGTGTATTGAACTGACCTTTCAAATTGTAAATGCGTATAAATATAGACATTCCATGCCAGCCGAAATACAAGATGAATGCCGGATAGGGAAATTGAGCAGAGGTAATTTGGTTATTCGATGGCAAATCGATTATACACAACAACGTAAAGCATTAAACCGCATTATACTTATATAAAAGAAATCTTTATAGTTTGATTTTCAGTTTAAAATAACAACTGGCTTATTCATTTTGTAGTCGATTGGAATTTAAGGTAAGTAAAAACGTTTTTTACGAAAGTGATTCAATATTGCAAGGACCTTTCTTTGGAGTTCAATATCTCTTTCTAAATATTACACCCAATGCTTATTAAGTTGATCTAAAACCTCTGAAGGAAACATCTCAATACTCTCTAAGAATAAATATCTCAAACTTGTTCTCGCTTTAACGTAAGAGAATGTTCAACAAATACATTAAATATATATAAAAAAAAAAGGATAAATGTCCCTCATAAAATATTCTACAAGAATTACGAGACACGATACCTTTCTGGGTTTATTTTGGGAACTTTCTCTTACCATTTCCTTTTTACATTGATAAAAAGTTAAGAAACAACTTCGTAAACTTTAAATATTTCTTAAAAAGTATTAATATATATACATATATATGTATATATATTAAGCTGAATATAAATTTTTAGTCTTATTAGTGAAAGCCGCCTAATTAATTCATTACACAATCAATTTACACAGAGATTGTTGTTGCTTTTGTTTCACAATTCATTTGGCCCGCCCCTTTTCCCATACCAACGAAACGCAAAAAAAAAAGTTTTCCCGGCCCAGACGAAAGCACTCCAAACTTGTGCGTTTCCCGTCTCGAAATAAAATAAAACAAAACAAAACAATTAACAATCGATGGTAGAGCCAATTAACAATTAACGTTCCCAAAACCTCAAAAGTTTTTTAACAAAAAGTTTTCAATTGCACAGTGAATAAGAATTTTATATCAAGCTTGGAATATACGTGTATGTATTTATATTTATAATTTACAATTTGGTAAAAAAGAAAATGTCGATGTTAATATTTATAATTTGGGTCAATGCGGACAATTTATTGATTGATTGAATCTAATGAATTATTTAAACAATTTTCACACGCACCGCCAACACTTGAAAGAAAAAAGTCTGTTCTCTTTTGAATACCCTACTTCAAATGTGTTCGGTAATTTAAATTCCTAAGACGAAATAAAGAAACTCAAGAATTTGACTGGTTCTACCTATAAGTTGTCAAATTGACAAAGATATTTATATACTCTTCTTATCGCATGAGTGCAGGGTACATTGAAAAGGGCAAGCCAATTCGAATTGATATTTGGGGCTTCATTTATTATTAGACATGTAAATTGAGACATTTATTTTAGTAGATAATGTGAGTTTGAAAATTTATGGAAGTAAGTATCACAAAATTATTTCTAGGAAATGAATGTCGATTTAAGAAGGCAGGCGGGGGAGTTGGTCTTAGACTTAGTTGAGACTTGGCAGCTACTTGAACAGATGTTCTGGCATTTCAAATTCACAAAACTAAAAGCAAAATTGCAAAATGCCCGAGATCCAAAAACCTTCCCTCCCCCCAGCCGCCATACACCATACAAGGCAACACAGAAACGACGTTAGACAAAAGCCGATACGCTGATAGGGATGGGGGGAAAGAAGAACACCTTGGCTAGAAAGGGCTGTCAATGACAGTTGTCACCCCTTAGACTAGGAAATGCGACGTGAATGTAGAAGAAGATACGGAAAATTCGCACAGCTGAGTGCCAGGACTTGGACGATGACGAGGCAGGTTTGAATAATTCCAAAGCCAAAGGAGGAGACCCAAAAGTTGTCGTCTCTAATGCATGCTTGGTATTTACATAATACCCACCAAATGCTGATAAAAGGGTAGAGGGTGAAGGAAGAGGGCATCAAGCACTTGACTCAAACTCAAAACCGAAACCCAAGCCCGAACCCAAACCTAAAAACCGAAATATCAATTACAATCACGCAATCTACACAATACACAAAGTGAACGCGGACAACAAGCAAATTAATTGAAATCAATGCAAATGCCCGGGAACAAAACAACAAGAACTCTCTCTTTTTCTCTCTTTCTCTTTAAGGGTTGTGCAGTCTGTCCGATACAGGGGATTTTTGTGGAGGTTTTCAATCGCATTTGTCAGCGGCTTAAGTCGCGTCCATTGTTGTGAAACATGTCAAAGCAATTGCAAACATTTGGTCTGCTTTTAATTTATCAATGAATCTGTTTTTCCTTCTCGTTTTTTTTTTTTTTTTTTATTCTTCCACCATTTGCTCGTTCGCTCGCTCGCTGATCTATGGATTCGATTTCGCGGTTTGCTGAACATCCTGCGATAAGCATGTCCTAGCCCATGTCTCTTTCTATTCTATTTTAATTTTTCCAATTTTTTTTTTCGAACTAGAGATAAGTAACCCATTTGGGCAATTGCTGGTTGCTTCTGTGGGCGTTGAATTGCTCAACGGGGCATATGGTTTGGGTTTTGCTATCGTTTTCTCTATTTAGGCTCTCGAACATATGCCAATATAAATGACGAATAAAAAAGAAGATGTAATTTCAAGGCATTGATCGTGGGTTGGGCATCCCCTTGTTTTCTTTGGAAAAGTGTCACCAGTTTTTAGTATGCTAAGTGCTTGCCCCTGGGCTAAACGAGAGAGGTGGCAGTTAGTACTAAGCATATCATTATACCTTTGGGAACAAATTGTATTTGTTTAATGACTTTTCATGACAATCAATGTTTTGCATTAATTAATAATAAACAAAATGATTAGAAGTTAAAGTATATTGTCTGAATTCGACTCAAAAATAGCTAGAGTTAACAAATTATTTGAGAATCCTTAATGAAATTTTCATTTCGTATTAGTCCTCGAAGTCCTCCTCCTTGAGTTAATCAATGGTTTAAAAATCTTTATCGTATTTTCATTATTTTTATTAGTTCTTGGGCAAAAGAGAGACAATTTTTTTTAAGATTCTATTACAAAATGCACTCTAGATGCATTTAAAATAAAAGTTTGTGACTGCTCCCCGTTTCTTTTACTTTATTAAATTGTAATTTGCAACTAGAATCGACACCATGATGTCAGTTTACAAACAAATGTGTGAAAACATCGATTTATAAAAATGTTATTGATTTCTTCACTTTTTTAGACTAATTAAATTCCCGTAAGCAAGCCATCAATCAGTTTCAGTGACCTTTTTGTTCATTAGTTAATGAGTTTAAATAAAAATTGAAAGGTTGCCCAAGTAAAGTAAAGGAAACAGATTCAGACACACAAATATATGCACATTAATTTCATATATTCATTAAATCACCACCAGAATTGACCCAAATCTAACTACATTTTCCCATTCCACCACGATTCAATGGCTTTGTCTCTATGGAACATTGGCAATTATCATGAAAGTGCATCAGTTAGGAAAATGCCGAGTCATAAATTACAGAAGGTGCTAAAAACCACAGAAAAATTGTTGAAAATAATGGCACATTTGCCACATCTCCAGTTGGTCATCTTCTTCATCATCGACATCATACACATCAGCAACAGTCGGCAGCATCATCGGCAGGAGAATGAGATATTTGGGCAGTAACCCGTCGTCCTCTCATCATCATCATCGTCATCAATGTTGTCCTCCTCCTCGTCCTCGTCGTTGTCGTTGTCGTTAGAGGCGCAAATCTGCGCTGTGGGCAATGTTATTGTTACAATCGACACCCGACGATGATATGGAATGAGTGAATAGGTAGGGTAGGACATATACATATGTACGTATAGACGTAAAGGGGAGAGTGCAAGAGGGATATCGGGGCTGGGGGAATAGCCCGTGGCATTTGTTCGGTTTTGACCAAACCCATTTCACTCAACGGGGGTGTTGACAATTCAAACGCAATAATTACGACTCTGGACCGCACGACGCTCAACGTGAATTTTTTGGGAAAAGCAGAAAAGGTGTAGCCATGTGTGTGTGTGTGTGTGTGTGGTGTGCCTCGCCTCGTTATTTTTCGTGTTTGACACAATGTCAACTTTTTGTAATAAGTTTTTGCTACTACCATAAAAAAAACGAAACACACTGAAAGAAGAAGAACGTGAAAATGGAAATGTTTAATGGCAGTTGCAGTTTGCTTTGATCTCCAGCCAGATCCAGGGGGTAGTTGGGTAACATTTCTTTCTGATTTTTTTGGTTTTGGGTTTTTGCACCCCATGTCAAACGAGACGCCGATTTAATGAACCCTCTACGGTTGCCGGTCTCTTGTTGCTGATTTTTGATCCTGTTACCATTGTGGCCATTGTTCTCGCACTCTTTTGCCATTCACATTTCTGTTTTTATCCCCTCACTCTCTCTTTCCTTCTCCTTTACTCTATTGCGCCCTTCAAGTCGGGTGTTTATTATTAGCCTGGCAAAATACATCCGCATACGCATCTGCATTGGCAAAAAGTCAGTAGAACGAGAAATTTTCTTTTCTTCTATATATTTATTGTATATGCTTTTTTTCGGGGTTCTCTGATTCTCAATGTTTATTTAATGAGTTGAATATGTCAATGGTCTTTGCTTGGTTGGGCCATTGTTCAACAGTTTTTTCTTTGACTCTGCCCCTGTCAAGGGCAGACGGCAAATGTCGTCATTAGCATTTCCAAATTACGCAAAATATTTATCAAAAAAAAAAAAAAACGAAATGAAAAATGAATGTTGCGCAGTTAAAAGAAAATTTGTAAACACTTTCTGCAAAGTATTGCAATCTTTCTAAGTAGAACATGGTTAGAAAGTATTGCAATCTTTCTAAGTAGAACATGGTTAGAAAGTTTGGAATAGTTTGGAATCTATTAAGCTATAGCCTAATTATGCCTTCTATATAGTTTCCTATATCTTTATTTAGCCAATCAAATTGTTTCAAAAAAAAGTCTAATAAGAATTTCCGATTATGTAGGCTAACAGTATTGCATACAAATGCTAAAGTCATAAAATTTAATGTCATTTAATCCTCCATTAGATCCCCATGGATCCTTACAATTCATCAAGATTTAATCCACAATTTTCGCTGCCATTCATGTTGCATAACCTCAGTGTAAATACACCAAACGACCAAAACAGAAAAAAAAGAAAGAAAAAAGAAAATTTGCGCTTCAATCACAAATGAAGAGACAGACAGACAGATAGAGAGCAAGAGAGCGATAGATAGACAGACATATGGGCAAGAGAGTGGGCCAATAAATCAGATTTATTGGTTTTCAAAACAGATTTTCGGGCAACACAAACCACAGAGCGAGTAAAATGAAATGAATGCAGTTACCCTTTCCCCTCCACCACACCTCTCCTTCTCAACTCATCCTTTTTTTTGCTGATGTGTTTTGTTCCTCGACTCCATCCAAATGTGTTTGCCATGACGACACTTTCTGACCATATGCGGCAAAAAAAAAAAAGAGAAAGCAAGGAAACTATGGGCTGGAAAATCCATCACAAGTGGCCAACATGCTCTCATGGTCGTTGTCGATGACACAAAGCGCGGAAGGATTAAGCCAGAGAGAGACAACAATAAAAGTTCATCATCATCAACAGCATCATCGTCATGATCATCATCATCATCATCATCATTGGGAGGATGAGAATGAACTTGGTTCATTCGACGGCAATTTGTCGCTCGTTTAGTTGAGTTGTGCGACAAAAATAGAATAAATGGCACAAGATAATGAAAAAATGGACAGCTGGATGAGAGAGAAGACCCCATGCATGTAGATGGGAGGTATGAAGTGTATATAAACCGCTGCCCAGAGCTGTAACCACGTCCAGCCCCTGCTGCCAGGTCATCTCTACTTCGGGTAATCCGACGATTAATTAAAAATGTTGTCCCGCCAGTAAAGGGCTTAAAAAATTGAAATTGATTGCTAGGGGTTTATGCAAAAACTTTTAAAAAGAATATAACACACACAAACACACAGAGCTAGAGAGAGAGAGAGAGAGAGAGAGAGAGAGAGACAATAACTACATACACAAATAACAATAAATACAAATACAATCATTAAAATATATACACAAGGGAGTCAAAAGTCTCATCATCATCATCGTTCCCATTGCCACCTGAAAGAAAACTGGCTTAACAAGCCATCTTCGGCTTTTTCAACAAGGTCCCAAGGGCCATATGCCAAAAAAATAAAAATGTATGTAAAAACGAATAAAGGGAAAGCGAAAACGAAAACGAAACGAAACGGAAAAAGTTAAAATTGTGAAAATTCATTTAAGAAAAGTTTACGCACGAAAACGGGGGAAAAAAACACTGAAGCAAACAACTTGAAGACAATTACCATGAAAATGCTAAGCAAATTTTTATTTCTAATGAAGTTTTCCCCACTTTTTTCTCTCTCTCTCTGTCTCTCGTCCTCTGTAGATCTGCTTAAACTGCCGCAATGTGCCACATAATATGGGGTAGATGTGCCTGGGTCACCCTGTTTTTGTTAGCCCTTTGATTGGTTTGTTATATTTTTGTCAAAAAAATTGGCTCTTTTGGGGTTAATTTTGTGTGTGTTCGTTGATTAGTTTGGCCAAACATTGTTAATGGATTGTTGACGCAAATTTCCTGAATCTGCTAATGAAATGTAAATCATTTTTGGGGGGAGAAAAAGAAAAACAATTTCCTTTTAATGGCATTTTGTTTAAAAATCATTGAAGAAGAGCCAATAAGTTTATTTCCTTAACTAGCCTTGGCAAAGTACTTGTGATTGCAATTATTTAAACTGATTTATAAACAATATTTCAATTTCTTACAACTGAAGGGAAAACGGTTTTAGTGTTTTCTTCTTCTGTTTAGGATAGTGGCTCAGAAATATATTTCTTATTCTCTCAATTTTTTGGAAAAAAAAAAGCAGAAAAAAGGCATATCGAAATTTTCACATGCAAATTAATGTGGAAAACCGTTGTGAAAACGTTCTGTTGCACGAACCTCTCATACAGACCACTACACACACGCGTCACTCGAACTTGTGTTGGGTTGGTAAGGCCAAGTTTACATATATCCACCCTGGTTAGCAATAAAAAGCCATGTCACTTTCTCATATCAATTAGTTACAAGCGAATACACTTGATTCATTAGCGTGATAATTACAACCAGACAAAAGTTATATTTTCCTCACTCTCTCTCTGTCTCTCTCTCTCACCCGATTGGCTGCAAAAAGAACGATGGCATTGAGAAAAAGGACAATGATGATGAGAATTTGACATGTTTTTTCTTTGGGTTAAAGTTCCCACGCGCCATAAGCATGGAAAACCAAAAGAAAAAGCCAAAACCAAAGCCAAAACACTTTGTCATGGATGGTAGCAAAAGAGAAAAAAAGTAAAAGGAAAATAATGTCAACAAGATAGAAAGAGAGAGAGAGAGAGAGAGAAAGTCAAGCAATTAAAGCTTAGAATAAAGACTGCCCAAAGACAAGAAAAATACTAAAGTCAACAACCGCGACAACAAATTGGTTAACAAGCCAAGCATGAAACTGAAATCCCAATTTCAGGTAGAACCAGGTAGATGTACATAGATGCTGGCAACCCCTTTTTAATTGGTCCACAAAGAGGTCCTGGTTCCTTTTTTTCCACTCTCTTTCTCTTTGAAGGCAAAAATATGACATCAGAATGGATAGAAACTACAATTGTCTGTTGTCAAGACAATTGATTTCATCTACCGTCACTCGCATAACTCCCTTACCCCCTTTAGCCTAAAAACTGTCAATTATATACACACGTGTATTTGCGATTTTACGCTATTTTCTCGATATGCGTTATAGAGAGAGAGAGTGTGTGTGTGTGTGTGTGTGTTAGTAAGGCTGCCACGCATTTGCCCCTTTGATTTGTGTAAAATTGCACCTTTAGCTAAAGGAAGCACCACCAATACAACCACCACCAACAACAACAACATCATCATCATCACCGCCAACAGAGAAACAGACTTGAACCTCCCCCTTTTTTGGGAAAATTTGTCATGTTTGCCTTGTGTGTGCGCTAATTGCAGTTTGTGTTGTTTGGCTCTGTTTGGTTGGTCTCTGAGCTCTGAGGTTAAAGCTGCTTCTCAATTGCGATTACATAGAGAAGAAGAGACTGTGAGACAAACAGACTGACAGACAGAAGCCGTTGGAGTATTTGCTTAGCAGATTTTGTTGACTGGTTGAAATTTTGAGGCCTTTCGGGAATTGATTTACAATTGTGATGATGATGATGTTGTGAAGTGATCTAAATTCAAATGCAATTTAGTGCACAAACAGAAAATACCGGGATAATCTATTAAGCAAACAACGATCTGAGAATTAACGATTTCTTTTTCTATTTTTGTGTGTAGTAATTTCTATTTGATGGACCAACAATAGGGCTTTTGATGAGAACTTTTAATGAACTTTTTATGGTGGAGAGAATCCTGAAGTAACGGATAATTTTCGAATTGTCGGTTTCATTCGTTTATCCTAAGACAATTGCATTGGTAGTTTCTTTAGGATATTGTAGAGCTCTGTCCTTGCCTTTTCAGTTGTTTCTTTTAACTACTTTTTAGAAAGACAGTTTCAATCTCTGTCTCTATACAAATTTGTATTAAATTGTGTCATGCTATTTTTGGGTTTATTCTTCTTACATTTCTTTTCATTTCAAGTTTCCTGCATTAATTGTTTAGTTTAGGTTAACTAAATTTTCTAACATGTCGACTATTGGACCATGAAAATTGCTGTTAATCCAATGCCTAACATTTATCTTTCATCATTTGACCTACAAAAATTGAAAAAGCATAAAAATCAATCAAATATCAATTTCTTATATCAACACTTTGGCTCAATAATGATTATCACATAACAATTTCCGCTTCTAGCTAAATACAAAATAGCCAATAGCCAAATGACAGAAACATTGACGATGGAAAAAAGAGAAGAAAAAAATCAACTAGCTGCAAATTTCCCTTTCCATTCAATGTTTAATTTCCTTTCAATTTATGCTAGAAATCGAGGTCGTCACCGAAAGAGAAAGATAGCTAAAGAGTAGATGTTGAAAAGCCAATTTGCCAGGTTTGACGATGATGATTATGATGCTGATGATGATGAAAATATATTGATGAGTTGCCACCAACTCGGCGAAGTTATGTTTTCAGATGCTTATTAGATGAAGCAGTGGCATCATCATCATCATCATCAGCAGCGTCACCAACGGCAGCCAGCCACTGTGAGCTCTTGCCGAGTCAAGTGGCTTTGCTGGTGGAGAAAAAGCAAACATCACAGTGGAGTAAAGCAAAAAATTTCGCTTCAAGTGTCAATCAGTGACAACATACACACACACATCCACAGAGACATCTACACATACATACACATGTTTACAGACTGCTAGAAGCTAATCGATTTATGTTGTAATATTCAAAAAGTTTTCCCAGAGACGACCTAATCCAGTGAACGGCATTGGCACTCTCCCTCGTGTGCCATCGTCATCGTTGGTTGTTATAATTTCTCCCCCGACCCAACGATAAGCCACGTGTTTGACTCTGATTTAGCTCAACGTACATACATACATACATATACATATGTATGTATGCATGGCACGGCAAAAGGAAGGACATCACCATCGCAGGAGCACCCTGTATAGGGCCAAAGGCCATGGGGCATATGTACATACATCCCATGTGGGTCTCATCCACATCCCCGATCTCTTTCTCATTCTCATTCTCAACCTAGTCATCGTTCTCGTTGTCGTCTGTTTATCTGCCTGCATTTGTCGCATTAAAATTGAATAAAAAATCAATCTCAATTCTAGCATAATTTGATTCCTGCCTTCGATTATGCGAGAGGTTGGCTTGGATTGGGTCGTCGCTTGGAGGGGTATAACAGAAAGAAAGAAAAAAAATGAAGAAGAAAATGTAAATAAATAATAATTTGTAAAGACTTTTTTCATGTTTGCTTAAGATATTTATATCAAAGTTCTTTTTCTCGTTTACTTTTTTTACATTTGCGTACATTTTTGGAAAATGCAAAATGACAGTTGACAATAAAAAGAATTTTGCATTTACATTACTCTTTTATACTCTACTCTACTACGAGTAGTTAGCCTAATCCATTTCACTTTAAAAAACAAACTAATAACAGTTATAAAACAAAAGCAGAAACATCTGAGAGAAAGATAAACACTTCCACGCTCAACTAATTTCCTTTTATTTAACTGATCGAGACAGAATACACTTTGGTAATTTTCTTTTGTTAATGTCAACAAAGGAATATATCTTTGTCTTCACATTCGATTTCAATTATATTTAGGATATCTAGTCAAGGACTACAGACAAAAGATAAAGAAGTTTTCTGTTCCGAGGTAATCTCTACTTCAAAATCCACTTTCTTAGTTGCTAGCTTAGCACCAAATTCACTTCACGAAAACTTTTTTCTTTCTTTTTTGTTTTTTTTTTGTTGGCTCGCCTAACATGTGAGGAGTTTTATTTTTGTGGACTTTCTTTTTTTTTTGCCGCATTTATTCCAATGCATTTAATAAAGTGTTTATTTCTGTTGCAACAAATTTGCCAGCTCACCAGGCGAAAACAATGGCAATGAAGCAATGAAGAAAGCAAAAACCTGTGCACGACACAAAAGGAAAATTGCTTTTCCGCTACGCGGATGAGGATGAAAATACTTCACACGCTTCGTGGCAACGGAAATATGTGGCCAACGACGCAACCCGCTGCAAAACCAAAAACTTGCTGGAAAAAAAAAGAAAACTTTAGACGGAGACACGCGCTTTTGGCTAACCCATCGAAGGTTCCACTGATGACGTATGGCTGGCAAAAGGACACCATTTACTAGAGATGAGCCAAATCCATATATGATTTAGGTTTGCCGATAGATTTTGATAAAGGGAACCAACTCTTACCAAGTCTAATGTTGTATCAATCCATTGTATTATCCTTGATTATCAATAACTTAAATTTGAGCGATTAAGAATTCATTTTACTTTGATAATTTTTGTGGCAATTCAGAAGTTACTAACATTTTCATCTATACTGAAAGTAAGGCTAGTCAGTTGTCCCACATATTTCAACGATAGTTTTGTCACAATTGTCAAGTATCCTTTGTGCCATCTCCAAGTGCAATTCGGTTGTATCCTTATGCTAGGCATGTGTGTAAACGGCATCTGCGTTAGTTTTCTATTATTTTTGGTTTGCGTCTCTTTATTTTTTGACGATGCGAAACTTTTACACCCAACAACTCGGTAGCATAGTTTTATTTCAAAGTTGGCTTTCTTTTTTTTTTTCGCCCATTCCTTCTCTATTTGTCTTTGGTTGGGTTCTGGCTGGTTGGGTCCTAGTGCTGGTCGTGCTGATGCTGGTAGTCCTGGTCCTGGCCTGGCTCAGGCATTCCAGTTTGAGTGGCACATTATTTGATGATGCTTTTCGCGATTTTTTCGCACTTGAGTGCCTGATTTTTATTAGTTGAATTCTTTACGTTTTGTGAAAGTTTCAGTTTCTTTGCTTTGGCTGGGACTTTTTTTGCTTTTCTTTCTTTGTTTCTTTTTTCTTTCTACTGCGTTTTTCTTTCTTTTCAATGCCATCGCACGTTCAGCTATTTTTTGTTTTTCCACTGTGAAGGGAAAGTTTTCTTTCCAAAGATTCGCTCTTAGCCGAAAGAATCTTTACGGGGCTTTTTTTTTTTAAATATGGCCCCAAAAGTATCTTTTGTTGGATCTTGGAATTTACTTTTGTTTAGCTAAGCTAGGTAATAGATTAGATTTTCTGTCTGTCTATCTGATGGTCTGTTTGTTGTTGCTATTGTCTTTGAAGTATATCAATTGTTTTTATCCCACAATCTTGCCATTCAATTTAAAGCTCTTTGCACCACCAGGTCCACCCACTTCACAACAAAATCCAACGAGAATAAAAAGAAAAGCGCAAAAATCTTGATGAACAATGTCAAAAGTAAAACAAACGAACGGAAATGAAAGTCAATTTGAATACATTACCAATTCTAATTACGATTTTCAAGTACAACCAAAGAAAGAAGCGGAAAACGAAGGAACAAAAATAATATTGCTTGGATTGCATTGGAAGGATCCGAACGGGAGGGAGACAGATGGCAACAAAACCACAAGGCATTCAAATTGGAATTCAAGTTAAAAATAAGAGAGGACCGACCAGCATTCTGAGTTGGTGGGGGCCATCGGCAACGAGGCGAATAGCAAATGCTAGCTGACCAAAAGATTAGCTCAAAAATCCAACAACATGGTGGAAGAAGCTGTGAATTTTCACAGCCAGTGACAAAAAAATGGCGGCCACCAAAACCTATTTGAATATAGGAAACTTGATACTCTCTCAAATCAAAAGTATACATTAATTTTTAAACTAAGAACACTAAACTAAAAATTCAAAGAATAGAAGAACATTACCAACCTAACTATATTTTAAAAGCCATGGCTTAGATCAAAACTACATGCATACTCTAGGCTGGGATTCGAACCCGGAACTCATCTACCGAGGACTGCTGAAGAACAACTTTGATTATATATTTAACAATTTTCAAATCAGAATTATGATAAGTTTTTATACTTCTAATCAGAGTAACAATAATTAAAATATAACGATTTTTCACATCAGTAAATTAAGGCATGGAAAACATAGTAATTGAATCTGTATTAATTCAATTAAAGGATGATCAATCGACTTTGTAATTTCTTCTAAATAAATCTTTAATTTATTTTTTATCTTTAAGTTGAAAACATACTTTATCTAACACTTAAAGTTATAAATCTGGCAATTGGTCAGACGAAATTGATACAAATTTGAATGTTAGGGTATTTGCCCATTCATTAGTTTCTTGTTAAGTTTTCTGTTTTTATGTCTTCTTTTTTTTTGGCTCTGTCTGCACAAGTGGCAAATGAATCAAAGAGTCATGGTTAGATGAGGAGGCGGAGACATTGGATGGGGAAAGGGCGGCCGAAGAGTAGATAGAGGAATTATACTTGGAGGGATTCGCATTTCATTTTATTAAAAATTCAAATACTTCGCTTATCGTTTTTTCTAGACGCAACTCAAGTCAAGCCACCTGCTAGAATCAACCGAACCACCCTATAATCTTCCCCATCCCAATGACTTTTACACCCAAACACACACTCACACACACACACACACCGACACCGACACCGACACACACACAAATAACAAACAACTTTTGCTATGAGACTTGCTTATTATGCAGGTTTCTTCTTCTATTTTTCTTTCTTTTTTTTCCTTGGATTGGTGTCTGTATAGCAAAAATTTCATATGCCTCATGCCACTAAAGAGATGGAGCCACATAGAGACACAGCAAGAGAGAGAGAGAGATAAAGTAAGAGAGATGGGAAAAAAATTAGGAATGAAAATTAAGTAAATATTATAATATGTTGCCACCTGGCAGCAAGTACCAAGATGGAGCATGGGCGAATCGAGGATGAAGGAGAACTCCATTTCGGTTTTGGTCTTGGCAAATAAATGATAAGCATTACATTTGATATTCATTATTTGATAAGGCATAAAAATAAAAACGCCAACGGAAATGAAAATGTATACGAAATGTGACCCCTGCAAGTGAGTTTGAGTTTTGCGGAGCAGGATTAAATGTTTGCCTAAGTGAAATATGTTAAATGATATGTGGCCTATGATTTATGAGATTAAAGACCTCTCGTTACGTTTCGGCCCCCCTTTTTGAGTTGGCCAAGTTATTAAAGTGCAATCGATACATGCATTTATCACATTAGTATTTTCCCCAAGTCTCTGCAATTCTTTTCGTCGTTGTCTTCACTAGACTAATTCACTTAAAAGGCTATGAATAAAATTCGCTCTGAGTATGTGCAGAGTTTACTTCGTGTCCTTTCAATAGCCCAAAAGCATGCAATGGTTTTTGCCCGTCTGTCTGCAGTTTTTGAAACAAAGAGACAAGAAGTCATATCAGAAACATTCATCAAAATCTAATAAAGCAAAAAAAAGAAAAGAAAAAACAGAAAACAAGTTCAAAAGTAAATAAATGACTGCCATGCTTAAAAGTGACTTGAATGGCTTATGATCAGAAAATAGCTGCCACTGTGTGGTAAATAACGTAGCTGATTATCCCATTTGCTGATTGAAATAAAGCTATATATTTTTTTTGCTTCACTTCAGTAACTAGAAAATGGAAAATAACAGAATAAATTACTGATAAACGAATTCTGAAAGAAAAAACTTTCCTTACCAAGAGAAATGGCTTAAAATGAAAAGTTCATACATTCGATGTAAGCTTCAGAGCCTTCTTTGAGTTGGAGTTGGAATTTTTTCTGATATCATGTCTCATAAGAAAATTCAGAATATTTTTAGAGTAGACTTAATTGACAAATTCATGAAATATTCTTCAACGATGTAAAAAATACACTTTGAATTAGTTTAGTCAAAAGTTAGCTCTGTCTTGGACGAAAAATGATTATATTTTGAAGAAAGGTAAAGTGTAAAGGTAGCTCAACTCATTGGAATCTCATTAGCTCTGATTTAGTTAAAAACTAAGTTTAAATAATAATTAATGCTTTTATGAGTAAAAATATCTTTGAATCTATTTGATGTATGTACAAATATTTCAACAATTTGTTCGCTTTGCAGCA
Source organism: Drosophila paulistorum (assembly GCA_018152135.1). Lineage (NCBI taxonomy): Eukaryota > Metazoa > Arthropoda > Insecta > Diptera > Drosophilidae > Drosophila > Drosophila paulistorum. The sequence goes on from JAECXG010000690.1 coordinate 20,516,040, forward strand.
ATTTGCTTGCATTATTCGGACCTCGATGACAGCTGCATAGAAACAAATTGCTTAGCCAAGATCAAGCCACATGGCATTGCATGACCAACAAAGAGATAGAGAGAGGGAGAGCTGCTGCTAGTGCTCAATAACATGGCACTTAAGTTTATTGGATTTCAAGTGCTCTGCTGTGACTTTTTTTTGGTTGCTCAAAGCCAAAAACATGTTGGGTGAAAATTGTGGCCATGCTTCAGTTAAAGGCCAAGAACCAAGTAAAGCAACAGCCAGAGCAACCTGCCACCTGTGAAAGGCAAAAGGATATATAAGTGCTGGAAAAGTGGCAACGATGGCAAAGGAGAGTCATGGGGCTGAATGAGGGACGCGTGTGTGCGCTAAGCGTGAAATTATGAGCGTCAACGACAAGCTTAAGCTGCTTAAAACAAGAGCCATCCGGCGAAAGAAACGAACTAACGAACGAATGAAAAAAGGAACGAACGAACGAATGGAATGACTAGAACGGAGTGAAGAACGAACGTGGAGCGAAAAGTGAAAGTGTCAAGGATGCGACGACGGAAACGTTTTCATAGTCAAATTAAATTGCTCGCTAGAAGTGGCCGGGGGATAAGGAGGAGAAAGCAAGATTGAGAATTGCTGTGCTAAAATAAACGGGATAATGCGAACATAAAAACATTTTTAATGAAATCGAGAGACGACTTCCAACGGCGTTATGCAGAGACGACGATGTCGACCCACTTCCCATCTAAAAAGTGTAACAAGTGAGTTTTAATTTAGGGTTAAGGTGCGTTGTCGTCGTCGTCATCGTCGTCGTCGTCGTCGTCGTCTCTTTATAGTAAAGATGGCAAGACGTGGCAGACAATATCTGCTAAAGGTGTGGGTTAAAAATTTTGTTTCGGTTGCGCATTAATTTTGATATTTCGCTTGAAAATTTTAATTAATTTTCAGCTTGATTGCATTTTAAAGAGGCGCTTGGTTTATGTCTAGCTTGTGGGCAAAGGGACTGTGAGCCAAATGTGGTTGCCTTTGGGCCTGGGAATTTATAGTTATTGTGGTAGAAGTCAGGCTCTTTGTGTCGGTGCGTGTAAGTGTATGGGTTATAATGCTCGTTTAGTGTTTCGGAAACCCTTTGTTTTGGTTGCTTTGGTTTTTCGGTTTGTAATTATTTTACACAATTTATTTATTTTTATCATAGTAGTGGCTGGTGGCAAGGTTTCTTATTCTATGATTTTCCTTTTGGGTAATTCCCTTCGAAAGTAACAATTTCTTTGAAATGAATATATGCAAAAATATATGTATGTATCTGTGCATATTCATTAAACACATCGAAATGTATACTTGATCTTAGTTTATTCATAGGCAACATTTTGTGGAAGGCGGAGACAAGGAACCGAACATTAGTTTAGTATTCGATAGTTTCCTCATTTGAAATTGGTTTTTGAAAGGGTTTATGAGAAGGGAAAAGCGATTGTAAGATTCTAGATTCTCTTAGATATCCTAAACAAAGTAGATCCTCCTTATTGTTAGGTATTTGAATTCTGGAGTAACTCACCTTTACTGGTATGTCTATCCAAATTTGGATCTTTAAGGCCTGTAAAAGAGAAAAGCATAAAAAGAAATTGGTTAAATTTAGTTTTAGTTGGTTATTTGCCGTTAGTTCAACACAAGCACAGGCACAGGCACAGGCGTTTGAACATTAATCTCTGTCAGACAGATAACTGTCTAGAAGCAGCTGGTCGGAATGCTTGCATTTTGGCCAAAAACGTCTCACACATGCCATGGGAACTATCAAATGTTAATCGAAATTAATTGCCACTAATTACTTGTGAATGACCAGAAGGATAAAGACAGAGAGATAAAGGTGTGAGCCTTAGACAAAGAGAAACACAAACCGAAAAAAGGGAACACAAACAAAACAAATAGTACTGAAAGCAATTTAAAAAAAAGGGTAAAGTAAACTCATTTCTATTTTTTTTTTTTTTTTGCTTCGATCAAAACTTAAAGATAACAAACTGACTTTCTTAGTTAGTTTTGTTGTTTGCTATTGTTTGGTCGCGTGTTTTGTTGCGAAAACTTCTAATTAATTTTTTGACTCAAACGGAAATGAATTTAAACTTTTAGTGCGGAAGTTGAAAAGTTGCATTCCGAAAGGAAATCCCATCCGCTCAGTCCGCAAAACTCTTTCCCTATTGTATTTATTGTTTATGTTATTCCTTTTTGGGTGTTTTTTTTTTTTGTTGTTTGCCGGATACAGGGCTCAAATGTTGTTGGCCAGAATGTTGTGAGGGCTGAATATTTTTAAGCCTTTATTAATAGTGTCTGTGATAAGGTTTATTCGAGTCCTTTTTTTCGGGTACTTATTTTATTTAAATTTAATTCGCCGCGACATTTAATTAATTCCCAGTTATCACCACAAGAGCAGTCAACACTCATTCCGCATACCACTAGCCCGGCAATTCTAGTGGTCTAAATGACGTCTAGCCAGTCAAAGGAGATGAACAAAGAGAAGGAGCAAAAATAAAAAAAGATGGAAGGAATAGAACCATCCATTGCTAGTCTTATGAGAAAATTTTCCACATGCCGCATGCCGCAGACATTGCGGTGTAAATGGAAACCCAAAAATGTTGAACTTGGGGCACATAAACTAAGCGATAAGTACTTATAGAGTATGAAATACAGAAACTAAGAAAACCAACGTGTGGGATGAGAGAGAAAGAGAGATAATGTGGTTAAGGTTTAATTGCAGTTGAACTTCTAAGGTCAGACATTGAAGTGACAGCTGTAAAGTGGAAGTGTGTGTGTGTGGGTTGGATAAATGCTTAATTCATTCATGCGAATTTGCATTAAATTAGTCATTCATGAACTAGTTCCGATTCGATATAAATGGGACCTAACATTTCATTTTTAATTAGATACCTAAGTAAGTATATAGAGAGAGAGCTGCATGAATGTATTTAAATCAACATTTGTAACATTCAGTCACAACGCTGAAAACTTAAATGAATTAAATGAATTTAATGCTAAGGTAAACGTCGACCTAATTCATTTGAAGTTTCAAATGAATCGTCATTTGGCAATGAATGAGTGTACTCAAAATACTGCGAATACCTAGAGTACAGAAAGTTTTCTAATGAGTGATGATTGTTTTCATTCATTCAGTGTCCTTTTTTTGCAGATTCGTGAAAATAAATATTCATTTTTTTATTCGAATATGAATACTAATCAAAGAGTACTTAGAGTATACAAAGTTTTTCGAACTCATTCATTCGTTTAATGCTATTCCCGAATGAATGGATAAACGAATTAACTAAATAAATTATTATACATAAATTAAAGCGGCTAAGATATTTCATTTGGTATAAAATTGAAATATTTTGTATAAACGATACCCATTGCTAAATTAACCAATCAGCAATTTAATTGTAATCAAAATGTCAAATGCTAAATTCCAAAATCTAAAGCTAATCCAATGAGTTAATCAACTTTTATTAACTGCACTGGCTCATACCCATAACGAACAAAATCTGTATACATTAATATTCCAACATCAAAATGAGCGAAAGTTTTATGAGTTTGCCTAACCTCTTTAAGCACTCCCTCCGCAACCCGCCCCCCGCCCACCCTTTATATAAGAAAATTCATTTCATTGTAGGGAAAATCTCCATGCGCAACAAATCGTATACGATAATTATGGCCTAGACATCATAAAATTTGATGTTTGAAGCTTGTAAATTGTCTTCTGATTTCAGTTTTAGTTTTTATGGGGTGAAGCATTTACTCTATGTGGATGTATGTATAATCTAGGCCAAAGACAATTCCAGACAACATTTTTATGTCAGCTACGTGCTCATAAATTTTCATGCATTCCTTAGCATTGGATAAATAAATTTTATTAGTGTCTGAAATTAGCTTAACTGAATGTGAATAGAGCATAGAGTTTGGGTGTTTTTTTTGTTGGTGGTTAAGGGTAAATGAGACTTATCCTTATTCCATTCAAAGTTAATGAAGTTGTTGTTGTTCGTTTAATTAGAAAAGTTGCCAAACAAGTCAACGAGTTCAGTGAACTCGGTGGTGGATGGAGGAGGACCGAGGGGCAACAAGTCCTTCAAAAACTTTAAATATGTATCGCAATTCGTTCACCCACATTTTCAACAGAACCTCTCAATCTCAATTGCAATTGCAATTGTAAACTGCAACTGCAACTGCAATTGCCTGTAGTAACTGCTGCACATTGCTGTTGTTGTTGTTGTTTTTACTTGTTATTTCTGCTGCCATCAACTTAATTCCCATCTCCATTGCCATTGGGCAAACATTTTTGCAATCCGCACACACTTAAAATATTTACGCAATCAAAATTAATGCAACTGTCATGTTTTTCACTGCAAGCCGAGTCGAGCCTTCTCCTTCACTCTGCATTGGCCATGCATTTAGAGTTAAATGCAAATACACTTTAGAACCGTAGACCGCATCCAGAATGATCCCTCCTCCCGCCCCCACACGACCCTATACTATTTGGGCCCTTTCATTCAACCAACCATCCCACTCTACTGCACTTTGGTAAGCATGTTTAAATTTAAACAGTAAAACCAAACTCATTACCAACAACAAGCGATTGTCCTGCGGTAAGGAGCGGATTTGGCCATTTATCAAATATATGCATGGATTTTGGGCGAATTTTTAGAGGAAGTAAAGTCTTAGTAAAGTTAGAATAGGTTTTAATAAACCTAACTATTAATAAACTAGTCTAGTCTAGTCTTATGTTTCAATCAAAAATATTCGCATATTTTAGTTTATGTCATGTGAAGAATTCATAAAAACTAATTTGACACAATGCTGAATAAAAGTTTGCTAAAAGGTTTATGATTTTGATACACAAATATTTTCGAGAATTATAAAGATTAATGGAAAATATATTAACATTTGCCTTTGGCTTTTGGGCGACATATGAGCACTAATCCGCTCCTAATCGGTGTCGTTTTTGGGGTGACTGGCGACATCGTTGAAATTACCAAAATGTCCTTTTGCGCAATTTTGTGGACATTGGAAATCGCTTTGATTGAACCGCATGCCAGAGCAGACAACAGGACAAAATGGACAACAGAACAGAAACACAGAGTAAAACAGAACAGAACAGAATTGAACTGAACTGAACTGAACAGAGGTGAAGAGTAGTTCGGTGCGGAGATGATGATGATGATGAAGAGAAGAAGAAGAAGGGAGTCGCATGTCCATTGAACACTACAATGGCCACACACATATAAAACAAACACGTACCGCATCGAATCCAACCAACTTCAACTCCCAAAACTCTCCACAACCGACGCCAAAATCCACTAGCCAAATTGCAGCCTGCAAATGCGCTTCATTGCACTTACAACGCACCATAGCACAGAACGAGACAGAGATTGCAAAAGAGAGAGAGAGAGAGAGGAACAGAGATCCTATGGCCCATGGTCGCTGTAAATTGTCCAGCGAATGCGGATTGGGAATTGGTTTTATGTCGCTTGCGCCTCAATGGAGATGCATTTTACACTCTCCTGCTAATCTCTGAGTGTGGCGGGTGAAAGCCCTTTCTCCGGGAAAGCGAAAGCGGGTGAGAGAGAGAGAGGCAAGTTGACTTTGAAAATCAATTAACAACATCAAACAGACGCCGGATGCTGACGTGGACAGCTGTCGGTTCAGTTTGGAGGACTCCTCATCCTTATCCCCATCCTTCTCCATTTCCATCGCCATCTCCTTCGACGCTGCGGATGTCACCCACTCACTCTCCTCCACCCTTTTGCCCTTTCTTGCTGTTTTTTGGGGGAAAGTGCGTAAATTGCAACTGTAAATCAAATATGACAACGCGAATGGCGGCAAAATTTTGCATGTGTGTCAGTCACATTAATTGTCCGACGACTTCTTCCATTCCACATCAATATCATGAGGAGAATGTGAATGCGAATGTAGACGAGGATGAGATGTTGACCAGATGACACGGTGCCATGACCGGCATTGGTGGTCCGCCCGGAGGCGGATGTGGAGGCGGGATGATGCTTTTTATTGTTGTGTTAATGAGTGTGCATAGGCCGTAGCATCATCGCTTCGTTTCGTGTGTGTGTGTGTGCGTGTGTGGATTGCAATTTGCTGATGTGACATAAAAATATGTTACCATAAGGTGGTTAAGAAAATTTTAATTAATTATTTATACACATGAAAAATGGGGAAAAAAGAAAATTTGCAATGTGTATCACACGCACACGCGCACACAAGCTAACAAATTTCACCAAACTAAGGGAAATTAATTGCTTATTAATGCAATAAATAAATGAATCAATTTCTCCCTCATTCCAGTGGTCGAAAAGCCAAACGAGATCAACTTATACTAACGATATGTGAAATCAATCTATTTTCCTCCAGTTAGAGAAATCAAATGTCCTTCATGGTAAAGACTTTAGCTAAAATCCTCTAATATAGAGCTATGACTATACCACAGATGACCTAAGTAAGACGTTACTATTTATATAAGAATAAAACTCGATTTGCTTTGACCAAACTCTTGAAGAACTCGCCTCTTTCCCTTTCTCTTTATCGCATTTAGTTAAATTTTGTTGAAACGCTTTGAAAAGTTTCTAATTTATGATTTTCGTCAACAAGTTTCTCGCGCATAAAGTTTGCTTGTAAAGAATTTCACAAAAACATGCGTTCTACATGCATGATGCATGCAAGAAGTCTAACCAACTATTTGTGAATGTAAAACGCTGCTCCATTAACCACCAGAGAGAAGGAGTGTTGAAACTATCCAAAACTCATAAGAATTTACTTCTAGTGTACGTCTCTGTATGTGCCTATCCATGGGTGTGTGTGTGTGCTGGGTGTCGACTTAATTTTTCCAGAAGGCGAAACCAAGTCCGGAAACAGCGATCAATTGTCGGATTGTTGGCAGGAAGCGTAACGGGTGCGCTTAAAAGTTTAAACTACAGTTATGTGTGTTCTATGTGTGCGTGTGTGTGTGTGTGTGTGCGTGGGCGTTAGACGTCCTAGTACCCATAGACCCGTTGTCCGTAGTCCTTTGTCGTCTAGCATATTGTGCAGGTGGAAAATTTATAATTTGCAAAATTGCCACACACATACACGAAGAGAGAGAGAGAGAGAGAGAGAGTGTGTGTAAGGGAGAGAGAGATACGCATGTTGCCAACATGTTAAATGGGCAGGCAGTTAGCCTGGCAGGATCCTGCTTAAATTATGTTAACCTCAAACGAGACGAGGGTCCTAGCCATCTATCCACCCACCTACCAACATACCAACCTACCTACCCACCTGCCTGACGACCCTCGACCGCCGTGTACAAAGTTCGATTTAAGGCCTCGTTTATTTTACCAGCCAGCCATGCCGAGTTGGTTGGCTGGTTGCATGTTGCAAAAGTTGTTGCCGCTGCACGACCGCATGCCACACAACATGCAGCCAGGAAGGGACTGAATTGAACTGAACCGAGAGAGTGAGACGGAGAGAAAGCTCTGACATGGCCATGCCCCACTTGGCAATTGCCAAAACTATTTGTTTACATATTTAGAGACCCGACCCGGCCAAGAGCAATGAAAGAAGAAGGCCAGAATGGCAGAAACATAAAGGCTATAAGGCAACAAAGCAGGCAGAAAGGCATGTTGTCGTTGTCAAGTCATGTTAACTGTGAAATATGCGCATTTAAATGTGAGAATGGGAGATGCCATAGACAGAGATGGCGATAAACATTGCAATAGAGAATGGTAAGATAAAGGTAACAAGAACAATTGAAATGAACACTGATCAGTTTACGTATAAAAATGATTAAGAAAACCAGTCTTTTTAGCCAAAAATATATAGAACAAAAGGGATACATCGGCAGGAACATTTAAAGTTAATAATCCAGGCGAGATCAGTTAAAGGATCATGTGAAAGCGAAAGACTATTAAAGAAATAGAGTTGGGTAAATATAAAGATTAACTTTTAACCAATAAGAAAAATAGTTTCGAAAAAGCTTAAGAAACTTTACGATAATGGAATTTATATTTAATTTTTTACAACAATATTTGGAGCTATCTAAAAAATTCAGATTATAGTTCAGCTCTTGGACTTTTTGAAGTCTTCCTTTTTAGACATAAAACTAAGCTAGAGAACTCTTCAAAAGATCAAATCTAATCTAATATTTCATTTATCATTGATCTAATTTTAACTAATAGGTTAAGCAAGACTCGGGAGAGATTTATTGCAAATTGCATCGAAGTTTTTGCATAAACTTTGAACAATATTTGATTCAAAATGTATAGATAACTAATTGAAAAAGATCTTTTTACTATTTCTAATCAATTGAGTAGAACCAATAATGCAACTAAAACAATACTAAAACAATTCTACGTTAGTCGTAGTCGTTTTGCTTTCATTCTACATATATCCCTATAGTATAACAAATTGCAATCTGAATTAAAGATTTAAAATAACTATTACATATATCAATTTGAAGTTGATGCCTCTTCCTTGTTAGTCGGCATTTCAATTTACTTTGAACATATTTATTGAAAATTTCAATTTAAAATATATATTTATTGAGCACATGTTTTTGTGACCCTCAGTATAAGAGTGATACAGACAAAAGAGAAAGAGAGAGAGAGAGTTGGCACATAAGTGAGAAAAAAAGGGCAGAAAATTTACATAGAACAAAACATAAATGGCAACAATTTGTGTAAGAGTAAATTAAATATTGTAAACTGTAAAATAAATTTGATATGAGTATGCAACAAAACGGAAGCAAGTTTTACTTTTTTCTCTGTCTCTGTCTCTGTCTGTGTCTGTGTCTCTCTTTCACTCGTTGTCTCGTTTTTAGAGACAACATGCAAATAAATGATAAAAGGACATTTGAAACAAGGCAAAGGACATAGAAAGAGACTGTTGGACAGATAGTGTCTAACCAATTTGAAAACTACATGACTTGGCATATTGAATAAGCCATATTAAATCGTAAGAAGGTCAACAATTCAAATCAATTTAACATCAAAAATACATAAATCGTGCAACAGAAGAACACATAAATGGAGAAGACGAATGTTGAAAACATAAATGTCACAAAATAAATATTTAATAAACATCAACAACAAGGATACAAATGTATCAGCAGCAACAAGAACAACAACAACAACAACAACAATGAAGGCAATAAAAAATACTTACACACAAGGCGATGGAAAAAGATGGAAAAATGAAAACGAGGACTGAAGTTTATGTCTCAATTGCGTCATCAATTTGCATTTAGAAGCCATGTTTATTGATCAACTGATTGACATTGCATCAATATCAAAACAAAAAGTTAACAAATGTCACATATAGATGTTGATATATATAAAGGGTGCTCTTTACAACAATTATTATAACCAATGGATTTTCTTACACAGCAAAAACAAAAAAACAACTCAAATTCTCCAACATGTACCAAAAAAATATATATAGTTTTTCTCTGGGGTTTCATTTCCATTGATCACGGTTATGGTCACCCTGTATATTTAAATATATATTTGCATATATAAATGTATATCTTTTCACATTTAAAAGCTTTTCTCTGCTTTTACTTTTAAGTGGAGGAGTTTCAGTTCCCTTTTCATTCTGCTCCTTCTGCTTTTCACCCATCTGATTGTTGGTTTTTCCGCCTTCTGTTTGTCTTTTTGTCTCGTCTCGTCTCCAGCTGTCTCTCTTCCCCTTCCTCTTTCTCCCTCTTTTCACAAAGTTTGAATTATTGCATTGAGTAGTGAATTCATTAAAATAAAAAACCCCAAATAGATGCAGATCTAAAGACAGCAGTTTGTCTTAGTTGGTGTAGATACATTTTCAATTAAATAAAGACTTTAAAAAGGCTTTTTTGCTGCTCATTTGAATTGTTTTTCTTTTCCTTTTTTCTTTACCACTTCAGTTTTGCCTCCAAACAAAAGTCAAGATCAAAGTTTGGCTTTCTCTTAGACGTAATTAAGCCATTTGATGCACGTTTTGCCAATTCAAAAAAAGCAAACCAGTGAGTCAAAGATGTATGTATATATAGGTTGTATACATATTCTTTGACCTCCTGCCCTTTGCTGCATCATCTTCTTATCAGGCCAAAGGCACGCCCATGCCGATTTCATTCAAATAAAAAAAAGAAATCCTCATTTAAATCGTCAAAATGGATAGCGAAAAAATGTTTGCTGTCATTCAGAGTGTCGACGTTTTTATACCCTGTTTATGCAATTTATCATTTGTCTTCAAGGTATATTGTTATTTATATAGACATTCAACTACCAAGGTGATTAGTTTCAATGAAGAAATGTAAAAGAAAACTAGCAAAGCATGCAGAAAGTGGTGCCAGGAAAGTGGTGACCCCGACGTGATTTGAAAGACATGCGTCAAACAATATCGGGCGGAAAAAGAAAGCTAATGCTTAAATTGCTTAAGAAGTGCTTCATATATGAATACTGTTCAGGATAATATTTATATTATCCTAAAAATATTTCAAGAAGTCTAAACGTTTTAAATATACATCCCCATTATAATAACCTTTTGGGGTGTATAGGGTAGACAAATGAATTGAGCCTTATAACGAGTCAGAAAAAAAAATAATATTCACTCCAACCACCCACGCCGACCCAGGCCCCTTTTCGTACCACATTTTTCACGTGCAGTAGCAACAACAACAACAATAATAACAATGAGAACATAAAGTGCGTTACAATTTTGCCCGCTGGGCACAAAATTCGTAGAAAAATCACGCGCGCTTATCTTACACTCCATAACCTTAAACCAAACCCAAGCAATTAACGCCCATTGGGCTGTCACTATGAAAAATGGTGAAAGGGGCCACAGAAAATTCTGAGTGCTAGTGGAACGGAGGACGGAAGGGGAAGTAAAGTGTTTGGGAGATGGCGCTTGTGGTGGTGGTGGTGATGGTGGTTGGGTGGCATAAGGGACGAAAATGATTTGCAAGCAAACGAATCGAATTCCAAATACTTGGCGCTGCCATTTTACCAATAGCTACAAATTTTAATTGCTCCCACCGATAGATAGCGTCAAGCCCCCAAGGAGAAAACTCGGCCGTCTTGCAAAATAAGTCGCATTGATAAGAGAATCACGTTCCACGGAAGCACAGGCACAAGGACACGAAACAGAAGCTCAAGAAAATGTTTAAGGTGGAGTGTGGAGTACTTTTTCTTCTCTCAAACCAAATAAAAAAAAAAAAGACAATGTTGTTGGTGTCTTCATTATCAATAGAACGGCATCGAACAAGAGGCAGAGCATGAGGCGGAAGAGGAGGAGAAAGAGGCGGAATAAAATGGGGCAAACAATGGTTACTCTTTTATTGCCTCTGCCTCTGAGTCAAATTGATAAGATGCTGAAAATGACTTGGAAAACAATAAACGTGGGCATGAAATGAATGAAACTAGAGGGCTGTGAAATGAATGGCGAGATATGTACATACCTAGAAGAAAGAAAGGGCCAAAGTCATGGGCGAGGAGGGCGGAGAGCCAAGGGGAACACAATTTTCGGTGCATAAACACAACGTTTGAGCCATTTTAATGAGCACAAGGTAGAGGCTGATAGGCAAGCAGCCATCTTGCAGTTTAAATCTGTCTAAAAAATGCCTGAAAGGGGTTTGTCTTTAAAATTTATTTCAAGATACTTTTGAAAATGGCAATGAGGTTTTCTGTTAAATTGAAGGCAAATGAAGATAACTTGTAAAAATTTGTCTCGTTGTCGTTGTCTTAAAAGTTGTTTAAGGATTCCTAAAGAGACTTCCAAGTCTTTCAGCGATCATTAGCATGCTCTGGCCCACATGGCATATGTCAAATTAATTGATATCAGTATTCTCGAACCAATCTCGAGGGGTTGCATTCTCAGAATGTACAGATTCTTTTTTTTTTGGTGTTTCCTATTTCACTTTTTTATGTTACGCTGCCATCACCCTTAGGGGTTAAAGATTCATCTGATGATGATGATGATGATGGTGGTGGTGGTGGTGGTGGTGGGATATGCGGTCCATTGATTGAACTAATTGACACATGTGATGAAAAAATTCTCAACCTATTCGAACAATGCATAGGTATAATAAAGAAAAATCAAAGTAATCTGAGCCAAGGTTGGAGCAAAGATCTCTGAACTTTATTGGGCCACAGCTAAACTAAAAGTTTTTTCTTTTCTCTTTCTCTCTCTGTCTTTTGCTTTCTCTCTTGTCTTGTAATGCGATATGTCAACAATGTCCTGAGGTCGCCAAAAAATTTTAAAGAAGCAGAAAATGGCAAACTTTCTCGATGTGTGTGTGGAGTGAAGGAAAAAGTAAAAGTAGCGAAGGTCAACATCATCAAAATGTCTGTCTGCACACACACACAGAGAGAGAGAGAGAGAGAGAGAGAGAGAGAGAGAGAGAGAGAGGACATTGGCAGGCATGGGTAGGTAGCATGATAGAGATACGGGACACACATGCTCCAAATGCATGCTTCTCGTTCTCGTAGTGAAAATGATAATGTTAAAGTTTTTACAACTTAAGTCGTCAAAGTCAAACACACTCTAGGGAAATTACAAACACATTCGAGACAAGAATGTGCTACAGTGGCAGCAGTAGTAGCCCGTACAGGGTATGAGGAGATGGGATGGAGGATTTCGGCAACCATCAGCAGGGGTCAAGATGTGAGGGTGAACCTCGAACTTTCCTTCATCTTGTGATGAAATTCTATGTAAACAGATGAACACCAACAATAAGAAGAAGATGGAAATGGAGATGCAAGAAGGAGATGAAGTCAAAGTACATGCTACAAAGTTTACCTGCTAAAAATCTTAAGCTTCAACTATCCCTTGTTCTTCCTGTTCGCTGTTGTTGTTGTTGATGTTGTCGTTGTTGTTATGCTTTTACAGTGCTTCGGGGTAGTATTAGTGGAATCTCCGCCAAGCGTTTGGCAAACGTCCATCCCCTACCGCTCGCTAGCCTCGTCTATCTGGCCCATGCCATTAGCATAAATAAACGCTTCTAAGTACACCCCATAAAGGTGTAAATGCTTGGGTATTATTAGCCAAAGGCGAGCCATGGGACAAGATGGAAGACAACAAACCGCTAGCAGCTCAGTAGAGACTTTTGCTAGCGCTAAAATTTTATAGCCCATCCAAACATAAAATTTGCTCTCCATCTCTATCTCAGTTTCAGTCTCGACCAGTCTCTGTCCGTTTCTTCCCATCTCTCTCGCTTTCTGTTTCGTCAAGTAAGTATTTCATAAAATTTTGTTACGCATCAAAAATTGAAGTCGAGACTTTTGCTATATATACTTGTGTATATATGTATACTTGATGGTGGGAAATGAAATTTTATTAAATGACTGTCAAGTTCTCTCTTGGCCACTTAAGTTAGCTGTGAAATTAGCAGACTCCATTGCTTGGAATGAGCAAAGATCTACCTTTGTGCAAAAAGTGAGAATATACAGGGATAAACTTAATAAAGGACTGGAGAGAGAGAGAGACGAGTGGAGTGGCTTAACAAATGGGTCAACTAAGGAAAAAAAACATGATACGAACAAGTTTAGACGAAAAATGAAATAATAAGAAATAAATATGCACAAAATTAATATTATGGACAGATCATTAAAATTTTCATTTTTTTCTTTACTAGACGCAGTTTCTACTTAGGATCAAATAAACTTATGAAAGTTTTTTAATTGGCAACAGTTCTGAATGAGACACGTTTTCTCTTTAATAATTTACCATAGAGGATTCGAGAAAACTGATAAAAGAGATGAGTTTTTCACAGAGTTAAAATTGCATTTTATCAATTATTTTAATCATCGATAAGACTGATGTATGAATATTTCTTGCGTTTCCATGAGCCCTTTTTTTCCCATTGTTATTCGACCATTTGATTTTGACAGCCCTTCTTGGTCTTATCTTATTTCCTGGTAAGAGTTTGCATTTTTTTTTCTACCCGTTTTAAGAACAAAACGTATTTTTTTTGTTCTCACACATAAAATCAATTTCCCTTTGCCGTTTTTTTTTCATTTCAAATCCAAAATGTTAACCTGATATTTAGCTTATCGGACAAACGCTTTTCAACATGCGCGTCCGTAAATTATAATCAAATTGAGAGTAACTGGGAAAGAGAATCAAAGTGAAGGGGAAAGACTGAAGAGAAGTCAAGCTGATTTATGCATTTCCCATAGTCGGGGGAAAAAGGAAAATGCAGCTTGTTAAACAAGGCATTGAACAACTTTATGCCGAAACCAAACCAAACTCAAACTCAACCCCCTGAGCCAAGCCAAAAGGTAAACACATTGAAACAGCCCACAACGACGGGGTCACCCTTTGACACGCGTCTCGCAGTCGCCCAACAGAAGACATAATCATCTCGATTTCGTAAATCTCGACAAGCTGCTTATCTGATGAAATGTGAGCAGAGTTCCAAAAATGCAGAGAGAGAAAGAGAGAGAGTCTCAGTCTCTCTCCGTCACAGACACTTTCTCTTTCGCAGTGCTCTCTGATTAACATCTCCTTCACAGGCATTTCCGGCCAAATGTGTTTGGCTGCTGTCAAAGTGACAGCTTTTTGCCAAATGCGAGGGCGTCAAAAACAAAACGTGCGTATATGTAGTACTTTTGTCAGTACAGTAAACCTCGGAGCGTGCTCCTGTCACACTTTTGCACACAGCAAAAGGCGGAGTAACTAGATCTATTCGCGTTTTGTTCGCCTCTCTTCTCTTCTCTTCTCTGTTCTGTTACTGTCACTGATTGGCATCGGAAATTGAAGTGTTTTCATTAATGCCAAATTCGTCGACTTTTTGATGATATTGCGCAAAAAGAGAAAAGCAGCATACGAAGAAAAAAATTTCATTATTGGTCAAGATGGCAGAAGATTTTCGGTTATTGTTTTCCCCATTACGACGCGCCCTTCTGTGGTAATAATTGAAATTCATCGATGGCAGATTTAGTTGCCAAATTGATTGACAGGCGAGCAAGAGACGCCAACAACTTTTCACAAAACGAGAGATTGACGCTTATTGAATTGACTTGCAAGAAGGAAAAAGGCAGGCAAGCAGGCAGGCAGGGAGGATGGGCAGGAAAGGGGGCAACTACTCAAAATTTGATACAGCAACTGTTGCATGAAGTCGTGTGGAAGCAGCCAGAGCAACGGAAGTCTGTGTTCGTTCAATTGAATGCTATACTTGAGAGTTATAAAATATTTATATTAAGAAGTTAAGTCGTTTAATCAATCAATTGAATAGTTCTCCTGACAAAATTTACAACAATTCCAGTTAACTTGGAAAAAGTTGTTACAACAAATTTCGAGAACACTAAACAATCTCAAACAAAATTTAAAAAAAAAAACAAAAACAAAATAACACCGTAATTAAACAATGCCTCCAAATCCCAAGCATCGTGATCTAGCACCATTTCTATATCGTTTTCGTAACTTCCTATTGGGTCGCAAGCACAAAACGAATAATCGTTATGCTGATACCATGGCACCAAGAACACAACCACCACCCGAAATACCGGATGGACCACGTAGTCCACCTGATATACATCAAGTCTATTACTTTTCAAGGAATCCGCGCAATATGGTTAGGCCCCCCATTGATCTGGTTGCTGAGCAGAAGCGTCAAATAGCAGCTAAGGCCAAGGCCAAAGCGGAGGCAGAGGCTAAGGAGGCTAAGGCAGCTGCTGCTGCAAAAGGTGCTCCACCTGCAAAAGGTGCTCCACCACCAAAGGGAGGTGCTCCACCTCCAAAGGATGCTGCACCGCCAAAAGCATTGCCAAAGGATGCTCCCCCACAAGCAGTGAAAAGTGAAAAAGAATGTGGACAAGGCGACAAAACGAATGACAAATCTGGTAGAGCTGGTGGAACAAGAAAATTACCCACACCTGGAAAAATGCATTCCTGGGATTAACATAGAACACCATGGTAAAAAAAAGAGCGAAAATGATTATGATTATTAATATTAAAATTAGATAATTTGATTGCAAACGATTGGCATTCATTGAACCGTTTTCTTCTCTTTTTTTTTAGCGCATTGCAAACCTTTAAAATTATCTCATCATTTCCATTCAATTGCTTTATTAAAATTCCTCCCATAATTATAGCCTTGGGGTGGTGAATTTTTTTTTTTCAATTTTTTTGTTTTGTTGAACGACTGACAGAACGGAATGCAAATCTAATTAGATGTCAGGAGCGAAAATCATTTTATTACACCTGCATGAAAATTTAATTAAGCGCACACAATTATCACAGGCAAAAGGGCCAAGGGCAGAGGGCGGAGGGCAGAGAGCGATTGAGACCTTTCGTTCGTTTGGCCATAACAATAAATATATGAGCTTAATAACATTTAATGCCATCAAAATTTATTATTTACAATTTAAAACGATTGGCAATTTGCTGTTGGACGTTGAGTGGATTATTATAGCCAACCAAACAACCAAACCAAACCAACCTATCGAAGTCAACGAGATGAGATTGTTAATTGTCTGCAAAATGTGAAATTTATGTTAATGACTTTTGGCCGATTTGATCGATTTATTGATTGCCAAATGCACACACACTCGCACACAACAGAAAACAGGAAAACTCATAATAAAATAAGAAGAAATTTTTAAAGGCGACAAGGGAGCATCCAAAAAAGAAATGTGCCAAGCTAACTCGCTCATTGATCATGACGAACTTTGTATACTCTTTCTCTTGTTTAGATTGAATTTCTTTTGAACAATGGCCAGTATTATTAAAATCTAATACAGATGATGAGTAAAGTATACAATTTTATGAGAATCGATTAAAAATTTACAAGGATTTTCAATTTTCTAACAATCCTCATGAACCGCAAAATTTACATGCATCCGAAAAAAGAAGTTAATACAATATTTTCTAAACACCATAAGTAACAAATAATATAAAATATAATAATAAATTGATTCAAAATCAAAATCAGTCAAAGCAATCATTTACAAACTCATCAGTTTAAAGAATTGATTTAAAAATACTGCAAGGGTATTTGATATTGGGCACCCCCAACCCTCTAGTTCTTTGTCATTTTTGTTTGCAATTTATGGAAATTACCCTTAGGATGCCACTAAAGGGGGGGATTGGCGAAATTCCGAGGGTAGTGTCAAATATTTGAATGACAAAAAAGGGTGTCAATTGTGCTGTCAAGTCAACATGTTGCCACACAGAGAAATATGAAATTCAATATACAACAAAACACTAAGCTGCGTCTTTTTTATTGAATGTTAGAGTTTGGAGTTGGAGTGGAGAAAAGTGGAGGGCAAAAGGTTGGGTGGGTGGGGGAAGGTTATATATTTTTCAGATTTTTTCCTTCTTATAAGCATTGAGATGGAAATTTATTTATGAAAATGTTGATTGGGCACTTGAATATGTTAATATCGACACATAACACAAATGTGTTACCTCATATTAGGCAATTAGCCAAACATTTGATGTTCAAGTCGAAAACTCCAACACTTTAATATCGAAAGAACAAAGTCACTTCCCCCTTTATTTCATACTGAGGAGTGAGGAGTGCTGGCAGCTGTGTCGCAAAATGTCAACGCTTTCCGCCAAAATTGTTCTCAATCAGAGATGCGTAATTAAAATATATAAACAAACACACAGGCCAAAGAGGAAACTTTATTCTCTCGCTCTCTGTCTCGCCCACCCTCTTACACTTTGCCCATCCATATATACATATATATATATATTTGTATATTAAGAGCATAAAATCCAAGAGCTCAAAGTTTGTTTACTTTGCGTGTTTTTCTATAAAACCAAGAAACAACAACAACAACAATCGCGGGCAAGCAATAATAACAAGAAAAACATTTGCATAAAGCAACAAACAGGAAAATTCTACACACACACACACACACAGTAAGTGCGGCGGGGGAGGGGAGAATGGGAAAATGAAGAACTGAGGCTTCAAGCGGAAGTTAATGAGCGTTGAGCATTCGAGTTCAAAATGATGGCAAAGAGGGAGAAAAATAAAGAAAATCCAAAAATTCAAATGTCGCCTCCATCCAAGTTTTACACTAAAACAAAAAACCATCAACAATTTCTTGAACTACAGTTACATGGACAAGGTGATTTGGATAAAGAACTAAGCAAAGCTATACAAAATCCTTATTCGTTGCTTACTTCTTATATAAAAATAAAACAAAATAAAATATAATAGAAGAAAATGATATTCTCCTAAAAGAAATATCAGTTAAGTTGAAGATTATTTAAGTTTCGTAACCTAAGTGGAACATTAAGATTAGTATGATTCAGATAATTTCAAAAACTAAATCATAACC
The DNA here is from genome assembly GCA_018152135.1 of Drosophila paulistorum. NCBI lineage: Eukaryota > Metazoa > Arthropoda > Insecta > Diptera > Drosophilidae > Drosophila > Drosophila paulistorum. The sequence continues at coordinate 20,534,318 of JAECXG010000690.1, forward strand.
ATTGTGAATATTGAAGTTTTATTTGAGGCACTTCAATTGAAATCTGTTGTTTGGTTAATTCGTTAGGCAGATGAGATAAAGATTAAATGAATATGGATTCAGTTCTATACTATTTTGATTTCGAAACGATCTCTAGATCATAGTTGAGATACTTTTGCAAAAGGTTTCGCCAAGTGTAACCAAAAATCACTTCATTAATGCGTCATTTGTAAGGGAAGCTTTGGCCAGGGACGTTGATTTTTTATTCTTTTTTGGGTTTTTTTTTTCTGGTCAAAACATCACACCATATGCAACATTCGTGGATACCCCGAAGGCAGCACGGAAGTTGTCTCCATGCTGGGGCCTCAAACTTTGAGCCTGGAACTTGACATCAGAGCGAAGGGAGCGCTAGGCAGTGGTAAGAGGGGGAAGTGCGGGCGAGAGTGTCGGTGGCAAGGAACGTGTGACAGTCGTGTAAAAGTTGATTATTTTTTAGCAGTAGAACGGAAGTGAAGAAGGAAGGGAACTTGCCGCTAGTACAGTGAATAATGACTTTTGCCACCGTTCGTTCGTTGTCTCGTACGAAACTGCCTTCTGGCCAAGTTTACGTGCGTTTTTTTTCCTGGTTGGCCTTCTGTCTCTCTTTCTCTTTCGCTGTGTTGTTGTCTCTCTCTTTCTGAAATTGGGGGAAGGTCCTTGGTAAAGTTATGCAGGCTCATTAAGTTGTTATACAGTTTAGAGCAGAGAAAATTGTCAGCTTGCTTAATTTGCTTGAGTCCGGAGTATGGCACGCTGAAGTCATCCGGCAGTAGAAAACAACTAGAGAGAGAGAGAGAGCGAGGGGAGAAGGCAGAAGAGTGGCATAAACAAAAGACTTCCGTGCTATGGTTCGGCCTTCTTTTGTCCTTGCAGCTCATGGAAAATGTTTAATGAAATGAATTTTAAGAGAAAATTTATTATTTTCCCTTCAAAATGAAATGAAAAGTGCGAGACATTTTAACATTGCCATTGCTTTGTGATTGAGGGATGATTGTGAATGTGAATGTTGATACTACCACTAAGTCCGGATGTATATTTTAAGTGTAATTAAACAGAGGTCGTCGTCGTCATCGTTGTCGTCCTCGACACTTTTCCCCACTGAGGAAAATGCCAATTATCCTTATCAGTCGCCAAATTGTCAGCACGAGGCATCTATTCATGATGATCTATTGCATACAAATGATGCAACTATTCTAAAAGATATGCACTACAACTGGCTAAAGTAAGATGAAACTTGTAGATTAACGTGTACTTCAATTCTTTTAAACTGGCAGAATAGTTACTTAATTTACTTTATGACTTAGGCAAACGCTTTTAAAATCAGCATTCAATGAGAGAAATTCATTAAAAATTAAATACTTTTTTTTGTATTTTTATTTGCGAACATTTGCCCTAATGCAAATAGTTGCATATTGTTTGTGCTTTAAAATATTATCATTGCTTAGACTTTAGAATCTAGAAACTATTTTTGTGAATGATTATATTAAATGAGTATATTGAAAGGAGTATTTAGCTAAATTTAGATTGTTTAAATGTGTTAACTGTTTCCTGAAGGCATATAAAATTCATCATGGCCAAATCTAATATCTTATATTTATATTCATTTTAATGTGGATAAATTTTTAATAAGTAAGTGGAAAATGCATATAACCTTATGATTTATAATTTCAGTTTTGAAACGCTTAACTCAGATTGATCTTGAAATAACTTGGGCAAAAGTAAAAGAGAAGTCGTCGCAATGTTTGCTTATGACATAATTTCTCTAATCTCTTGACGAGTTTATCTTGAAATTGAAGTAGTCACTTGCAAAACTATTTAATATCTCGTATCTAATCCACCCAAATGATATATCCATATATTGTGTCCTTATCATCTTTCGCAACTTTCTTATTTTTCTACTGACGCAATTTCACCTTCAATTAAACTTGAGGTAAGTAATTGACAACGAATGGTAAAACCACAAGGAGGCAAAACAAAAAAAAAGGAGGGAAATGGGAATACAATTCCCTCCCCAAAAAAGAGAGCAAGAAAGAGAGAGAGAGAGAGAGAGAGAGATAAATGGCGATGCCTTAAACTGATTGTATGGATTAAATTGCCATATTGGCGAAATTGGAAGAGACGGGAATATATCGGTGTGTGTTACTGTGTCTGTGTGTGTGCAAAGAAAAACTCCAAGAGGAGCAAGTATCGAAAACTTATTTTTGATAAGCGCAATTATAATTGGATTTGGTGGAAGTTGCTCCTCAAGAGCTCAGGTAGTGGCAACCCGAATGAATGGGGCAATGATTAATCTACCTCCGGAGTATTTAAAAAGCCAGATGCTCAACTGAGGGTGAGCGCAACGGTGATGCCGCGCGGCGGTGGCAAGGAAATCAGTAACTGTACAGAAGAAGACTACAGAGGGGAAACTTTGAAGGGAAAATTGGAAAAAGTGCCTTGTTTGGTTGCGATAAAGACGTGTATTTCGTATTTTTGTAAATGTTTGCTGTCAAGATAAGCACCACACAGCGTGTGGTTTGAGCTAAAGTCGGTCCCTTTACTTACTTTTTTTTTGGTTGGATCTTTTCCACTCCTACTCCTCAAGCAGAAAAAGGAGTTTATTCTATGCCAGGAGTTTTGTTGGCAGGGACTTAACAAAGACAAATGAACTTGTTAGCGGGTGGGCGACTTGGAAGTCTACAATTTCTGTTGGTTGCTCCCAAATTTCATTTGTGGGTGGAGCGGGAGGACAGTAAAGTCATTCTCTCTCTCTGTCCGTCTGTGTGTCGCTTTGATTTTCGTGTCGTCTTTGATGTGTTCTCACTGAGCAAGCCTGCTTGACTGGTCATTTGGTCATTAATTGAGTTTAATTTTTGGGGCGTTAATGAGGAGGGTTGCTGCACTGCAATGGGTGGTGAGCTGTGTGTGTGTGTGTGTGTGTTGCGAGGGTTTGAAGTGCAATGATAAATGCGATGGGTTAGTAAAGTCAAGGCAACAATAGAGCTAGATTAATAGCGACTTTGGAGTCTAAGCTAACGATATCTAGTTTATATTAGATCCATCATTCAGTTTATTTTATCATCATGGGACTCTAATACTACGTCTCAATTAACTGAAAATCCAACAGTTGGTTAAAGTTTAATTTTGAAAATGTAAGCATCGAATAGCGTTCCTACAGGTAATTACCTCTAAGAATTAGATTTTCATTGTTATTGATCATTTTTACTTCACCAACTTTTACGATTTTTCTTACCATTAACCAAATTTACACTTAGTTTTTACTTTTTTTCCACAGACCTTCTTAAGGTGACGGTGGCAATTCTATCATTACATTGGCGCCCAACGTGTAAGTTCATTTTAAATGTTTTTACATCACCCTAACCGAATTAATAAAATGATTTTAATTTTAATATTACAACTTAACCTTTTTCAAATAAATACATCAAAAATTTTGTTAAAACAGCTGCCACAAAAAGTCTACCACATCGGGGCGCCCAACGTGAGAACTTGCTGATATTGCTGTCAATTAAAAGCTTCACTTGAACCATTTACAAATTCCAACCATTTAGTTGAAACTTTTCAAAAGTCACGAATTTAAATCTCATTATTTCCCATTCACCACCACCCATCCGCCATACGACCACCACTCAAACAACCGACCGCTCCAATCTGCGATTCTTTACTAAATTTCAATGACTTAATGGCTATTTCAGGCAACTCTTCTGATTCTCACTCTTTCACTCGAAAAAAAAAATGACAAGTACAATTAAAACTTAGAAACAACAACATTTTATTAACAAAAATAAATGAAAATGGGAAAATGGTGAAAACGCCCGCCGGTCTAGGTCTCTAAAAGGACCTCAAGACACAAACTCAAGGCCGTCATTAATTTGCCTACAACACAAAAGAGTGTCGAATGACACGAAAAAAGGAAATACAACCAAAACGAGAAGGAAATTTGAAAAGGGAAAACTTTGGTCAGCTGAGAGGGTAACATTTTTTAATTGTTACTTGAAAATATTTTCCAAGGGCAAAATATACGGAGGGAGAGGAGGAGAAAAAGTATGGTTAGCAATTGTTGTCTTTCAATTTACGAAAATCAACATAAATAAGAGAAAGGGCAAAGTTGGGTGGATGGCGGTGTAGTGGAACAGAAGGTGGGGCCAACAATGAGTGGAATTCATTTCAAAAGTCACATGTGACGCCTGAGGCATGAAAAATGTTCCAAAAATTTATGCAATGCTGCGGCTGGGCAACCATTTGCATTTTGTTGTAAATTGTTGCCAAGGCAGCCAAAGAAATATTCAACAAAAAGGGGCAGCAAAATTCAATGGGGATGCTTACATGATGTAAAAATAAGACAGGGTAGGAGAATTGTTGCTGATGGGTCGGAAGGCGTGGCGCATTGTCTGTGCTTAATTATGGACACAAATAAATGTCTATCATTTTCGGGGTTATGTGGTGGTCCGCGCAAAGATGCCACAATCTCACTTTTTCTCTCTCTCTCTCTCTCTCTCTCTCTCTCTCTCTCTGTCCCTGTCTCTCGTGCTCTTGTGGTTGTTCTTGGTATTTGGCTCTTGAATTATTATTATGCTTGAGAGTTTTAATGAGCTATTGACATTACTCTTCGAGGGTTGAGACCGGGCGACTGGAATGGCTAAACATTGATTGACCTAACCCTTAAGACTAATCCAAACTTTAAGGTATACAAATAATAGATTTTAGATTTTTATTTCTCATAATTCTCCTACAAACTGTTTTTTCTTGCTAAGGATTCTATTAGTTTTCTTTTTTTTTTCATTATTTTTGTGAATTTTTATCCATAATTTTGTGTGTAGCTCTTTTCGAATAAATTTTCTCGTAAATGGTTTGTAAAGTTTTTTTCCGGTTGTCTCACGCCCTCAAACATCAATCCACATCACAAGGCTTTCTCTCTCTACCCCTCCCTCTCTCATTCTTTCTCACTGACGTCAAAGTTGCACACTGCGCTTTTATGCAGATAAATTGTCGGTTATTTTCCATCTATCTCCTCCACCCGCGCACAATTCCTTCGTCTGCCCACACCTCAGTTCTTTCGTTTGGTTGCGCGTCAAATGGTTTTGAGCCCCAAGAAGGCCGCTCTCTTCTCTATATTCCCAACGGACCTAACCAGAGTTGGAGGAGTGTCAGGACTGCTGTTGCCTCTGATGATGCTGCTGCTGCTGCTGTTGCTGCCTTTTTCCTGATTGTTTCATAAAAGTTTTGTGCAGCAAAACCAGTCAACTATTGTTGTTGTTGCTGCTTGCTGTTGTGATTTTGCAAATTAATTTGCTTATAATTTTTACGCTTAGTTAAACACAATTTTGAGTGATTTTCACACAGAGGAAAATGCTGCTTTGGTGCTAAAAAGTTTTCCCTCCACTACAGACACAGAAGGCGTTTGCTTTTTTTGGTAAAAGGGGCCAAAGAGTTGTTAAAGTGGATCTACACTGAGTGGAGACAGTGGGTGCAATAATGAAAATTTGTTGTAATAATAAAAATCGATTTGAAAAGTTTAAGGCTTTAACTGTAAGTAAATTAAATTTAAATCTGTTTTTCTTCAATTTTCTATCAATCATAAGAAAATTTTCTTAGTGCTCTAAAATTATCATAGAATATTGAGATTTTTAATTTAAGCAGATTTTCTTTAGTGCACTTTGCAATCCTTAACGAATCTTCTAACAATTTTTCGAATTCTTACTTCGATTTTAACAAAAGAAAGTTGAAATAAAAGTGGATCATCTAGTATACAAATATAATATTTAAATACTTTTATTATTTTGAGCCTATGTTTAAAGCCTACACAAAGCAAATACAAGTCGATGTGAATCAAATGTGCATTTTAAATGGTAAAAATCCAAGTTGTGGCAGCATCCGCTGCAGTCCACTCCGGTCCAGTCTGGTCGGTTCCCCCATTGGCTTCGTTAACTTTGCCAACTGGCGACAATAATAAACAGAGAACAAAATACAAAAAAAAAAAAAAAAAACATTTAAATTTTATTTGCAGTCTTCCGACCAGATACACACATAAATATATACCTACATATGTATATGCATATATTTTTTTGGTTTTTTTCTTTTTTTCGTATTTTTCGTTCGTTTTTCATATTTTTATAAATTGCTATAAATTGAGATATTAATACGATACGCGACAAAAGTCACAACTGGGCGATGGGTTTGGTATTGAGTTTTGTACTCTTGTTCTTGTTGTTATTATTGCTGGTCGGTTCGCTGATTTCGAACATGTGGCAAAAAGTGTCGAGACATTTAAAAAATGTTGCGCAAGTGTTGCGCAAACAAAATGTGCACTTATTTGTATAAAATGCAATGCGACTGTAAAGAGGGACAAGCTTGGTATATATCGAGATATATATACATATATATATGTATATATGTATATTTATATTTGGTTTTACTTTTTCTTTATTGGCAACATTTGGCCGGGTTAATGACGAAGATTTTAATCAAAACAGTTCTTGTTCGTTCTTTAAGCTTAAATTTAAACATCCTATGGGAGATGGATACAGAGTGACTGGGGGGGGCATGGATTGGATAGAGGGGGGGCTTGGTTAGTAGACTGCAGTAAATGTATTCTGTATCCATGGGGCTCGGCTAGCTTAAAATATTCCATGCACACAAACTCACACATTTCGTCAGTTTGCTTCAATTGGACTGATTTAATTGAATCAGTTTGCTCTCGTCTCGTCCACCCATTTGTATTTGTGTGTGTGTGTGTGTGTGTGTGTGTGTGTCTTCTTCGGTCTTTCAATTTACTACCCCTGTCATTGCAGTGTGTATAGTTTTTCTTTCCTTTCTCTTCGTTTCTCTCATGGATTTTATTTTTTTGTTGAGCACACACGTTTGCGTGCCATGCACGGCATAAAAATTTTGACACAAAAGCCGTTGCATACAATTGGGCGCACTCACACACACACGCAGATAGGCTGTCTATATTTGGTCTGGTCATGAGATGTAGCAGAGAGTGAGACAGATAGCCAGAGAGGGAAAGAGACAATGACTACGTGTTGAGGTCGTTGTCATGCACTGATTTTGTATGCAGCCAGCAACAAAACAATCTTTATGCCATTCTTTTTTTTCTGGTCTTCTATTTATTGAATTTCAAGAGAAAGAAAAGTTAAAGAGATCGTTGCAAAATAGGCAGCTTTTTACTAAGCAGAAGAAATAATTAGAACTTGGTTTTTGTATGCAAATATTTTAAAGTTTGCGTATTGAAAACTTTTTAAAGATTGTGAATTCATTTCTTTTACTGACTTAGTTAGTAGTTCAGATTGAAACCGAAAAAGGCAAGGACTTGTGTATTTCAAATGCTTCTAGAATAATTTATTTAGGTCTTGAGATACGCTTACAGATCACCAGCTTATCTAATCTGATCTGAAATTTTGAGAAAATTTCAATTTACTTGTTCAACTTTTACACTCTATTTACCAATATTTACATTTACAAGAAGTCAAAACAAGATGAAAAAATGGACTAAAACTTTTCTAATCCCTAAATACTTTCACGAAAAACAAAAGCAAAATCCCTGCCCTTTCAAGCAGCAAAATAACTTTTACTAACTAAATTCTTTCCTTTACCACAATAAACAGTAGAAGAGAGAAGAATTTCTACTCATTCCCTGGCAATATAAATAATGCTAAATAAATTACCAAAAACGCATAGAAAAACAATCATTACACTTGTGAGCCGAAACCAATTTCGATTAGAGATTCGCTTTCTGTTTTTGGCCAAAAACAAAACAAAAAAGGCAACAGAAAGAAACAAAAGTAAAACTAACTTTTACTTCATTCATAAGGCAAATGAATTGGCTAAAATAGCAGAAAGAGTGTGAGGGTAGGAATAGAATAAAGAAATGGTTAGGGAAAGGCCTACGCACGTATGAGATTTCTTATTTACGATAAAGAGACACACAAAAAATAGCAAAATAGCAAAAACAAGGCAACACAAGAGAAATTGCACACACACAGACACACAGAGCCCTCTTCATGCTTCTGACTAAGACTCCTGGCAACCCCATCGAACCTCTTCCTTGTAGCTAGTCAGGCAGAAAAAAAGGGCAGACAATGGCAGGGCTACACACACACACACACACACACACTCACATACATATAAAAGAGACACAGAAGTAAAGACAGTAAAAAGGCCAAATATTGAATTGTGCGTAATTTACGATAAAAAGGGGAAAATTGGAAAAGTTTACCAGTCATACGTGAAAAGCGGTGGAGCGATTGCAGGGGTAGGTGGGAAGGGGACTTCTTTTAGTGGTGGGGGGCTCAGCTACGTTTATTTATGTAGTTCGTGTCGAGGGGCCAACGCACGTGTCTCCAATCGGAGACAAGGCGTGGCTGGGTAGGCGTTTATATCGAGGGATAAATAAAAATTGTGATTGCTAGGAATTTAGGGGTATAATTTTACTTTTCTTTTCTTTTCGATTTAGAAATGGCTCCCCCCTTCCCTCATTCCCCTACCACATTATCTCTCTGCCTTTTTTTTGTCCTTTTTCTCTCTCCGAGTACAACCAATTGAGGCATTTTTATTAAATATTACAAGTGGATAAATAAATTAGATAAAAGGCTCAAGTTGTTGCCTAGAAATGTTTATTGCCATACGCCCAAAACAGGCTCAAAGTGTTAATCGACAATCGTCTTATCGAATTGTAGTAAAATATATGTTATGTGAGTTCATCTTAAATGAAAATGATGCTTTAAATTTGTTTAATTCTTCAGGAATTAGTCTCATTTTCTATGGAGTCTGTTTGGAGTTTTATAGAGTATATATTTATAAACAGAAGCAACGAACAAGAACATCAAATTGTAAAGTCAATATGAGATTGAGGGGATCAACTAACAGTATTTTTATCGGTAAGCCAAAACAACGACATTTTCAATATGTTTTATATTTTAAAAATAAAAACAACAAACCAAAATGAAAGCGCATTTTTATTAACTAGAGAAAATCACAGAAATTGTCATACAGCAAATTGCAATCTCATCTCTGTGCTCTGTGCTCTGTCCCTCTCTCTTTCTTTCTCTCTCTCTCTCTCTATCTCTCTCTCTCTCTCTCTATCGCTCTTTCACTATTCTGTGTCACTTCATTTTTCCATGCCGTACAACATGTCGTATGCGTGTTAATATGAATTTATGCCTTAATTGCAAAGTTTCTACCAGCGGCGTAACAAAAATATTTTTGTTGAAAAATTCTCACAATGTAGTGCAGTATCAGCAGCTGCTGCCGTTACTATATAAACGATGGGTGTGTTAAGTGTGTGTGAGTGTGTGTGTGTGTGTGGGTTTGCTCTACGTAGATATAGGCATACAGAAAGGCAGCAAAAGGAGACGAGAGTATGAGGGCCATTAAATCGCATTTGGTTCGGGCACTTTGCGATAGGCAATGTTGCAGCCGCAGTCAACGCAGTCTCCTCTTGATCCCCTATCCAACAATCTTCTGCCCCCTCTTCGCCCTGCCATAAAAACATTTATGTAATTGCTGTTATCGACAGACGCTGTAGTGCTATGAAAATAGCCTCGTTGTTGTTTGGGTGCTTTAATACACTTTTGATTGGATTGTCGCACAAGTTAATTGAACGGCGGCAATGGCGAAAAATGGCCTCAGCCTAAGCCGCTGAGCCACTGTAGTCCATTCACATCTATATATACACACACACACACACACACACACACACAACAAAATGGTGGCAATTAATTTTTGAAACTAGTTGGCAAAGCGCCCACACAAATCGCCAATTCATGGTAGCTCATTAGGCAGCAGTCGAGCCAATCTTGGGCAAATTCTCAAATTCTTTTGTTCGATTGTATCAGATGGAAAGCTTGTTAGTTGCCCTTAATATCATTCTCTCTCTCTCACTCTGTTACAATCTTTTGACTTGCCTTTACACTCAGTTGCAGCTTGTGTATTGTATATTCTATTTTTTTTCTTCTTTCGTATGCCTCAACGCATTTTTATCTTTTGTAGTCTTCCTCTAGCAAATTGTTTGAGAATGACCCGCGTAAATCTGTTGCCCTTTTCTTCCACTCTCTTTCTGTTTCTCTCTCTTTTCATTTTCTTTCTACTTGATTTACTGTAAATTGAGAGATTTTCGTACCATAATGTCCATAAAAAATAGAGTGCACAGACTTGTATTCGACATAAATAAATTGATTTGACCCGAAATGATTGCACAAATGAAAATGTGCCTAGTAATTTGATTTGATTTGTATTTCGATTTGTATATTGGCCAAAGCAGGAGCAGGAGCAGGGGCAAGGGCAAGGGCAGGGGTAAGGTATCGGAAAACTTGTTAACCATTTCAGTCAATGTCATGTACAGATATGAGAACTTACCCTTCTGATAACTCATCATTTCAAATTAGTCAAGGTGAATTTAATGCCACAAACTAGATAAATTGATCTGAAATGAAAGTAGAAAACAATGCAAAATGAATCATGAGATCTCATTCATCAAAATATAAACGGAAATGCTCTTAATAATTATTAGTTTAATATAGATATGAGTTTATGCTAGGCAGAAATCTACATTAAGGACCTTCATATTTTGTTTACTTTTTTTCTCAATATAGTCAATAATATTTTAAATCCAGTTTTTGGTTATCAGTCAATAGTTCATAATTAAAGCAACTAAAATTTCAATTTCAGTTAATATAAATTATTCTCTTCAATATGAATTCTCTTCTTTTGAAAACAAAAGATAAGAAATTTAAATTTTAGTTAGTTAGTTACTTAGTTAGACTAGTAAGAAACGTTCGACCAAATTTAATTTCTTTAAGAAAGTTTATTTAACTACAAAAACAAAAGGAGGTGGCAATGGAATTTATTAAAGAAACATTTCATAGGATTTAAAATCAAAAGCAGCTTTGCATACTTTGTGCAATCTTTATATGCTCTCTATAGAGCCATTTGTAACGAATATTTTTGGTAGAGAAGGTCATTTAATACCCTTTAAATAGTCTGGCATAATGCAAACCGGTGCAGAAGAAGCCAGAACAGAGTCGTACAGAGCCGAAAAACACCAAACGTCAGCTGAAACTGACAGTGTGTCCTAGAGCACAAAATTTTTGCATAGCTTGACAAAAGTCAAGAGCTTTTGGAATGGAAGGGAGGAGAGACAGCTAGAGGATAGGAGGAGGCTGCTCAGCATAACATTAATTAAGTTTGTAACGACAAATGCCAACACGACACGAGACGTAAACACTCACTCACTACCCACACACACAGACACACATAAATACACCCACATATACATAAATCAGAGGAAAAGGCAGGACCAGCTACCAGTACAAATGCAAAAAGGCGACATCAACGACAACGATGACGAGCTCAAAGGATGTTTTTCGTAGGAGCATGACGGAGGCGTCCCTGTCTGCTTGAATGTCATGACGATGTTAATTTTATAAACTCTTCAGTTGAGCTCTCTCTTTCCCCCCTTCACCCACTGTCTCGCCCACTGTCTTTCTCTTCTTTCTGCTGTGTGAACTATTCGTGTTTGCATGTTTGTGTCCAGGCTAGTTAACGCCTGCGGTGGGTTTGTGTCTAAGCTGTCGGCCAGAACTAGCAGTGTAAATTAAATGACAGTTTTCAAGCATTTAAAGAGACACATGTAGAGAAATAGATAGAGTTAACCAGTTAACAGTTGTTGTAATTGCATTATTCCAATATATATGTATATTGCCAAAGTATTTTACTTTACTTTGTTTCAAGTTTCATCTCATTTTGCTCTCATCCTCTTTCGTGTGTCTCCTTCTCACTTCAACCTTGTAATTTTGTTAATGCTTACCTAGTTTACAGCACTTATTGTCGTCCCCTCGAAACCCCCTCCACCAACCGAATGCCACGCTTGGTCCTACTTCATCTGTTTACCACTGTCTTGACGGTAAGCAGCTTGATTGTTTATCCCCGCCCCTCTCGGCTTATGTCGACGCTTTTGTTTGTTATTTGACTTAATTTAATGAAAATGTTGCAACCTGCAATTTACAGAAAACTAACGCTAACAAAACTTGAGTCTTGTCTTGTTTACTTGGATGCCATCTCTAACGTCTCTCTGGCGATGGCGATGACGATGACTATGATGATGATAACTGATGCGGGCTCAGTTTTTAAGTACACATCAAAAATCTTACATTTTCCATTTGCCATTTCCCTTCCATCTTTCCCTTTGCCACATGTATACTTTGCCACTGTTGCAGTTAAACAAACGATGAAAGAAACCGAGTGAGAGGGAAAGAAAAAAAACGGGAAGAAATGAAAAATGTGCTCAAGTGGCATAAAGATGGCAGGCAGCATCAGCAGCAGCAGTAGCAGAAAAATATCTTGACTACATTCATTCCTAATGTTTACTGTTGGGGCACTAGTACGAAATTGTTAGTTATGTCTTTTAATTATAATAATTGCATTGTGCCCCTAGACTCAAAGAGAATTGCAAAAGGTGAAGATGCTCAAGGCATATACTCAAAATGTATTAAATTTAGTATTAGTTAAATATCTCCAATCCATTCTTAACCAATGACTCTTGGGATATAGTAGATATTATAGAAATTATTCAAGTCATTCCAAAGCCATCAACATATTAGGGCAAACTTGTTTTTCTATACCCCTGGAATGGGACAAAAATATTTTGGTTTGTTGATGCTCTTTTTCCAGTTTGTTTTCCTTAACAGAATTAAACATACGTTTTTTCTATTCTCTCTAAGAAAGATCGTTCAGCTTCATCTATCTATTAGAATCTCTTTGAATAATTGACTTCAAGTTGTCTCAATAAAAAAATGCTATTAAATTGCGATAGAGTATTTAAGAGTCGTTATTATTTACACGATTTATTGTTAGTTTTGCTGTTATAACCCACAAAACTGAGAGAGAGACCTTTTCAGAAAACTTTGTCGGATAAAACTATTGCTTGAATTGAAGTTGGTTAATGAAATAATTCGTTAAGAAAAGTTTCTTTCCCAAGAAAGTGAAAATTCAGCACTTAAGTTTTTCTGTGTGGTTTGGCATAGATTTTGGTTTCTTTTTTTTTTTTTTGTTTTTTCTTGCCACCTGGCAAAAGACAAGTCTTTCACATTTATAAAATGTATCCGTTTTTTTGGTTTTTTTTTTTATTTTGTTTTGGTTGTTTTTTTGCTGAGCTCCTTGAGTGCCTTTTGTGCATTTGTGTGCTTCATTATGCCGACCAACTCGTTTTGTTTGACTTGGCAAAAAGTCTAAACAAATTTTCTTTAGACTGCACTTAACTCTCCCTTCCCTTTCGCCGCCTTGGACAAAGTCTGCTTGGCCGGTTTCCTTCGGTAGGGCTGCCGCCTACGCCTCCGTGTCCGCCTCTTGTATCTACCATTGGATGGCCATTGTGCGCTTTGTTTAATGTTATGTAAACTTTGTGTGCTTCTCCTGTGCGTTTTTTTGCTCTTGCTCTCGTGCTGGTGCTTGGACTTTGAGACTTGTGTTTCTATCTATTCATCCATCTATTCAGTGTCTGTGTTTGATGGTGTTTTTTCTATACCCATTACCATTTTGGGGCATATTCATTTTGATCACAACTTGCTGATCAGTTTAAGAATAGTTTCTTTGAAACAATGAGTACATCTTGAAATGTTCTATGATAAAATTCATTTTCTTGAAGTATTTTAACATTTATTGTAATAGGGTATTAAAAATTGTGATTTTGCATTTTCTCTGATTTCTTGTTGCTTAAACTGACCTTAAAGTGGCCTGTCTGATTGTCCTCTGCATGTTGTTAAAGTAGTCGATGGAAATTGAGTCATAAAAAATCATTGCATACACTTAGGCTGAAGCAACTTTTTTGCAGACAAATTTTTTGCTCTGCTGACTTTATGAGGCCAAATGATTGATGACTTTTCAATATATACACACGGATGGCTGGATGGATGGGGATGAATGGAGGGGAAAAACTCCCAACCACAAATGTAAATAATGCTTTCTCTCTCTTTTCTCTTTCTTTATCCCTCACACTCTCTCTCTCTTTCTCTCTCTCTGCTTATCGTTCCCCCATTGGAAATCAACTTAAGCACTCAATCGTGGATTACATGCGTTTTATTTATGATTTTCTACGCTGGTATTACAAAATGTTTCTCTCTTTTTTTCCTCTTCTCCTTTTCCCATGTCTTCATTCCCTTCCCTTGTGCTCTTGGCTTATTTTTATTGTCATTTTGGAGTTGAATGTTGTTGGAGGGATTCAAGGAGAATTGCTGTGGGCAGAGGGGAAGGACTTTAAGCAGGGTTGCCTTCGATTTTTTGTTGTGAAAAGTTTTCTATGTTCAACTTTTTCGTTTTCGTTTTTATTTTTTTGCCTGCCAAGTGGCAACATTTAATTGCTCAGAAAAATATTTTTTGGACAACAAAAAAATAAAAAAGAAGAGAAAGAGCATAATACAGAAATGTTGTCAATTGTTAAATTTTATTATGCTGCTCCTTGTAAAACTTCTGCCTGGGTTGAAACATTTTTGTGGAGAATTTAGTTCTCAACACTTGAACAATTTGCTCATATTTTTCATATAAACTTCTTTCCTTTCTCCCCTCTCCCTTTCCCTTTCCCACTCCCACTCTCTTTTGTGTGTTGTCAGTAAAGTTGAAGAAACTTTGTTGTACATTTTATGAAGTGTAAGAAAAAAAAAACAATATAATAATAATCATAATAAAATATTCATTATTTTGATTTAAACAGAGCTTTGTATTGCTTCATTAAATTTTTAGCCCTAACTAAATATAGTTTTCAATACCTTTAATGCTTTGCTTTAATTGTCTCAAATATCGGTCACTAATACAATAATTGTACAAATATATATATATATATATTTGGATTTTTGCTTTCATTTAGTTTGTTATGTTTTGCTACTCTATATGTGTATGACGGTAGCCGATTGCAGACTCATAAAAAATGCTACTGCATTCTCCCGCACAAACGGCTCATTTAAGCAAACAAACACAACATTTGCATGGCCATGGACTGGTTTTTAGCATGCTATAAAAATTAAGCGATGCATAAAAGTCCATTTAGCCTTTAGCATGTGTGTCAAAAATTATGGAAAAAAAGAAAGCAAACGCCAAGAAGAGTGTAGGGGGTAGGGGGAATTCGCTTAAAGCGCATTAAAGTTGTTCTAGCTCTAAAATCTAGACTAGGCAAAGTCTCTACTACTTTTTCTCAGTTATTTGCCCGCTGCACTTAATGTAATTAATTTTAATTAAAATCCAACGGCTACATAAAACCAGAGAAAAAAATACACCCACACACACACACACACACACACACAAATACAAATGCGAAAAAAATGCATTTGCCACAGTAATGAGCACAAAACACAGAAAGCGTTGGCGAGAAGAAGAGAGAGTGGGAGAGGGAAGGTTAGAGGACATAGAGTACGGCTGTCGAATGGTGAACTCTTCGGGTTCTGGTTCTGTATTTTGGTTTTCATATCTTTTTCGCGCCTGTAAAGGCAAAGCAACAGAACAGTTGAGAGTGGAAGAAGCATGAAGAAAAGAAAGAAAGGGGGAGGCAACAAAAAAAAAAAGAAAAAAACAGTAGCATGCTTTTCAGCGTCGAGGTTTAAGCGCAAATAAAAGACTTGCTTACATAGACAGACTGGTTGCTGTTCTATCCTAGTGTGCTAGTATGCGTGTCCATGTGTGTGTGTGTGTGTGTGCGTGTGTGAGTGTGTTTGTTTAGCTGCTGGCCCGTAAATTCCACGTTACAACTACGATGAAGCGTTTGGTAAACATTTTAAAGTTTGCCATTTTAAATTATATAGCTCTAGCTGAGATGAAACCAAGAGATAGAGAGCGAAAGAGACACAGCTAGAGAGACAGAGAGAGAGAACTATAGAGCTCTCTGTGAGGGTGTCAATGGATGGGTGGGCTTGGTTTGGTTTGGTGAATGATCGGCACTTTGTGTTGGCAAATAAAAGCAAATGCGTATGCGTGTGTGTGTGTGTAAATTGTTAAACAAATATGAATTTGGGATTATGAAAAAGTGTAAATAAATATTGGCCAGCCAATTGAAAGTTAAACCCAAAAACGAAAAAGGTTAGCAGCAGTCAGCTGCAAATAAACTAAATTTATAGACTCGACTGCGGTTGAAAAATGTTTTTAACCAAATGACTAGGACTAGGACTAGGAAATATGACCACAAGGCGCTTTTTTTTTAAAGCACTTCATTAAAAATCCTATTTAAAGAGCCTGCCTGTCTATGTATGCAAATATTCACACACACATATATATATATTCAGGCATTCTTTTTACATTTGCCTGCAGCATAAAATGCGCAACAAATCCTTTTCACTTTTTATACAATTTACGGCTAGGCAAACTGATTACAGACAGACAATGGTTACACACCAAACGACTCCCCACATGAGCAAACTTTCTATACATAGACACACACACACACACACACACACACACAAATGTACATATATTGACAATGAGCCATGTTGCACCTGGCTAGAAGGAAAAGAAAGAAAGGACTACGTTTTCACCTTTCAGACGTCAGCTGGATTGCACTTTTTCTTTTACGCTATAAACAAATAAAATTCTTTACTCTACTCTGCCTAGACATTGCATTTTTATGCTCTGCAACAAAATGTACAAAAAAAAGAAGATATAGAAAAGGTAAATCAATTATGCGCAACAGTTTGCTATATAGTCAAAAAACTTCAATAGATTTTCGGCAAACAAAATTTAAATAAACATTAAATTAAGTAAATTATTTTGTTTATATTCTTTTAAAATTTAATTCCGATTTTGATTTTAAGAATAGTTTTTCACCCAAAATTATAATGAAAAATCAATGTATGAAAATGGAATAAAAATTTAGAGCAAGAATGAAGTTAAAATTTGAAGAGCATTGAAAAGTCGACAAGGTCAATGTTTCGATATTTTACACGTATGTATAAGTATATTCTCCTCCTCCGTCTTTCTCTTTTCTTTCTCCATCGGCTGGCAAGCGATTCACGCGCTGCTGCACAAAGCAAAGTCGGCGTTTTACCTTCCACCCACTGCCCTCCCGTCGTCTGCTAGACCACCAATGCCATGTTGCTCTTTCTATGGCTCAATTGCTAGGCCACGTTTCGTTGGTTTCTCAAGCTCAGGAGTCTGCTGCATGAAGCGGTAAGGCAACGAAATAAATAAAGAATTGTTGCACTTGGATATTTTGTTCATTTTGTTTCTAAAAAATAGGGAAATTGGAGCAAATCGTTTTAAATCGATAGTGGAAATTTCATTTGGCACTGGACTTAAAGATCAAAATGAGATTACCCACAGATTATTCTCAAATTCATTCGTTCTTCTACATACTTTAAACACTTTATGAACCCAATTCGCATAGGCTAGGCAAAGGGCCAAAAAGTATGCCACACAAACTCAGACATATACCTTAATCCCCTTTTATTACCCGCCTAGACCATTAAACTTATGGTTAGGCGGTCGGAAGAGGGTGGCTATGTGTGTGTGTGTGTGTGTGTGATAGCGGGTGGGGGGCTTGGGCACTTAAAATGAAACATGCTTAAATGTGATTCACTAGCAAAGGGCCATAAATAAATTATGAAAAACGCTTAACTACTTTCGACAGCTTATAAACGCCTACAAAATGGAGAAGCCATTGCCACAACTATTTGCCTGCACTCTCTTTCCCTCGCTCTTTCTCTCTCTGTGTGTGTGTGTGTGTGTCTTCCTTTTTGTCTCTTCCTCTGTCTTTTTTGCTGTTGATTTACAGTTGCATATTTCTTAAGCGAGAAGCCCTTCCACTTGGTCCGTTTCTTGCACATGGAGTCGTAGTCGTTCTCGACCTGGTCGCTGTCTGCTACTGCGGTGGCCATAAAGCAATTCATTTCCCCTTATGCAAAAGGCAAAAGCCAAAGGCAAATGGCAGGTGTAACTAGGCACGGGACCCGTAAGGAAAATGGCGCAACGGAAGCGCTTTTCAATGAAATTTATGACGCATGGAAACATTAGACGATCGTTGACGTTTACAAGTTTGATGTCGACTTTAACTATGTGTGGGCATGGTCTTAAGTAGGGAATGGGGCGGCGGCCATGTCTAAAACCAAAAACAAAACCTTCCAAAATTTATGAGTTTGAAAAACTTTCATCGCTTGTCTGTCATATATATGTATTTTTTGTGTGGCTAATTTTTTTTTTGTGTTCTACTTGCGAAAAGAATTTCAATTAAATATAATTTATGTTGGCTCGACAACACAAAACCAAACGAAAGTTGTCCCCATAATACGACCAATGAAATACTTTAATAAAATTCAAGAATTTTTTGGTTTCAGAGCATATTTCGATAAGTGATTGGATTAAGTACTGTTCTATATATTTTCTTTTGAAACTCTGATAAGATTTATGGGAATTTTTAAGGTGAATGTCGAAATAGTCTCTTTGACTCCATTTTTTTTTTTTTTTGAATTCCTGTAAATAATAATTTCTTTAAGGGCAAACAAATTAATTCCTATTATAGGTTATAAACATTTAAAACAGATTCTTGGAAAATTTATATAGAATTTAAAGAATTTCCCAAGGTTATCGATAGCTTGAATTTAAATTGCAGCGTACATGAAGTGACTAAGCATTTGACGCCTAAAAGTATGCAATGCTAACGCCTCGTTGGTAGCTCGTTAGTAGTTTTGAGTTTTAAGTGAACGCAACAGCACGAACAACAGCAGCAACAACAACAACAACAACCTGACTGGCCTTTTTTTCTTGTTTTTTGTGCTATCTCACTTGTGATTTTTCACCAGTATTTTTTAGGAGGCGGGACAGCCAGCTAGAGAAAGGGAAAGAGATAGACGTTGGGCTTGGCTTTGTTTTTGAAAACGTTTACCGCCTCCATGTTCATTCTTGCTTTTTGGTGGCTTTTTCACTCCTTCTCGCTCTCTCTCTCTCTCTCTCTCTCTCTGTCTCTGTCTCTCTCTCCCTCTTTTTCTCGCTCTGTATAGTCTGTTAAGAACGGGCGGGAAGTTGCCGTGGTCGTGTAAGCAGCCAAGCAGCGGAAATGATTCGTCGTAATTTTCCTTTGTGTAATCAACTCCTTTGTAGGGGAATATTTTGTATGTTCATATGCCGACGTTGCTCTTGACTCCCGCTGACTCCTTGGAATCGACGAAGCGGCAATTTTCCAACTCCCACACGAAGTTTTTTTTATTTTTATTTTACTCCTTCTTTTTTTTACATTTTTTGTATATTTCCTCCTCATAATGTGCATAGTTTTACATTATTTCTAGTGTATTTTTCAAGTACTTTGTGCAGTTTAAAACGAATTTTTCATGCGATTGAAATTTTCACTCACAGTCAATTTAATTAAAAAATTTTCTTCCATTTCATTGTAATTATTATGCAAATATTTTCTATTATTAAATGCCTGGGCAGCGCGTACTCGATTACCAATTTTCGTTCTTTAAGGCGCTTAGCTTTGACAGGCAAAAGCGAAGAAAGAAGCGAAAGAACGGAGGCAACAAAAAAAAAAAACTTTTCACCGCCTGACAACCCACATCAAGTAGTCTGAGAAGTCCCGAGTCCATGGTCCGACGTCCTTCGTCCAGGTGTTTATCCTCGTCCGCTTGTCGTCATGGCTGACTTATTATCGCATTATATATCTGTCGACTCCAACATTGATTATTATGAAGTTTTGCTGTCATCGCCTTTTCCCCTCCCCCATTCCCAGTGAAATCCACTTAATTTCAAAAGCAGTCAAAGCGGTGAGAAAATGCCGCCACTTTCTTGGAATGAGAGACAAGGTAAATCTACTTTATACACTTTTGCCTGTAGGCAAAGTTTAGCGCCATCAATTGATCATTATTCAATGTTTTGCATTGTTTGCTGCTTTTTGCGCAAACTTTTTATTTTTATTTTTGTTGTTCGCCCGGTTTAATGGAGGTGCTAAAGATTGTGTTTCCTTGGCCCAAAATGCTTTTGCTTTTAACTGAAATGGAATAAAAGGTGCGCTATATAACGTTTTATAACTTTTCATTACATTTCAATCGTAACTAAGCTTGTATAAAAATTCGAGTTTGCTATTTTATTAGGACACAAATGGCTACAAATGTATTTGGATTATAATTATCTATTTGATTTCTTGTTGTACTGTTCTCGAAAAGGTGGGAAAGATGTCCAGGAATTATGTTCTTTATATGTCCTTTCTTGCTGACGCTTTTAGCTGGTCGTTTTACAGGCTCGAAAAGGGGATCGAATGTGATCATCTTAAGATATAGAAGAGGATTAAATGGGATCAATGGGTTGTTTTGCAGGGCTTGAATCCTGTAACAGGATCTGCAAACTTTTACTTCGTACCTTTACATCGACGTAAAAATTCATGTGAGGAGCTGTCGACATCTGCTTTAGAGAAGAGCTGTTGCAGCAAGGATCTTCTAATGATAGGATGCCACTTTGTTGATATCGATCGTTAGTTGGTTCGAATTTCCGTGATTTGACTGTTGATTAATAAACTAATTAATCGCCTTTAATTCTAATAATATTATTTCCTGTATTATTTCTCAAAAATTTGACTTTTTAACATGTGAATAGCTTTCGTTGCGGCATTTCAGTGCAAGAATAACATAATTATGCCAAACACATTTCAATTATGGCAAATCCTTTAGCCTATTTCCATCACTCATTCCATCATTCATCCGGTTATAGACAAAAGGCGAGAGTATAGTGTGCGTGTGTGTGTCTGTGAGTGTTGTGTATCCTTTTGCCATAGCCATGGTCATAGTCTGTCCATGCTCACACTAATTTAAATGCATAAAAACTTACTCAAGCGTTGATTGTGTTTGCCCAAAGTCTCGTTTCATAATTTTTGCACAAATTGCGGTTTTGTCGGCCAAACAGCACACGAGAATTGTATGTTGGAGAGTTGGCATTGAGGGGTGCAGGGATCGTGGGACGGCAATGGGGTGAAGCAGCAGCGGAACCGCTAAAATGCTTTTGGCAACTACTGAAAACGCAAAAGAAGGAGATTTCCTTTTCCCATATTCGTCTACATGTGTAAAAATTTACACCACATCAAAAATAGAATCGAAGTAGGAGTCAAAGTGGAGTGCCACTGGAGTGAGAAAGAAAGAGAGAGATGGAGAGGCTGCCAATTCGTTAGTCAGACCAGGATTGGTCTCTTTTTGGTTGTCGTCTTTTTTCAGCTTTCATTTTTTTTTTGTATTCTGTTGCATTGGCCAACTCGACATATTTCAATCACGTAAATTTATTACGTAAACATTTGCTTTGCTTTTTGCACACAATTACGAAGGGCAGCTGCCGGTGAGAGCGAACAGTGTATGTGTGTGTGTGTGTGTGTGTGTGTGTGTGTGTGGGATGTTCATAGAGGCTTCTCCAATGCAGCAGCCACACAAATTTCAATTTCAATCCAACACCCTTAGCTCTACCCCATCGCTTAGTAGGCTGACTGGCTGGCTAGCTAGTTGTTGCCTTTTACTCTCTGGTAATATTCATAATGGATTTACCAATATGGTGAACAATTTTTATTAATGCAACCGACAAATGTGTAGATAGAGAAAATGAGAGACGGAGAGGAAAAGAAAAAAAAAACTGAGCGGTCAGTCAGTCGAGCCACCATTTCCATGCCTGCTTTTACTCTATCAACACCAGGCGGCAGCTGTTTGACCATGCCATATACACATGTCTCTCTGTAAGTATGTGTGTGTGTGTGTATGTCCTTTTCAACCGTTTGGCCTCTGGTGCGGGTTAAATGGGCTTTTGGCTTTTTGATCTTTAAATGTTTGTACAAAGCTTTGATGTTCATATGGTGACCTGCGAATGTGCATGTTGGTTTTACTTCACCTTCTTTTTTCTCTCTTATTTTTTCTTCTTTCTACATACAGTTTCATGATGAAATAGAACAGGCAAAGAACAGCAGCACAAACAAAAATGAGACAAGAATATATAGTAACAGTGAAATCTGTGAAAGAAAAACTCCTGCTCTTAAAGATGTCTTAGGCCTAGCAAATCAGAAAAAAAATATGTTACTTTTACTCACAGCAGAAAATTTATTTTTTAAAGGTTGAAAAATAATTTGATTACCCTTTCTCGCTGTAATTTTAAGGAATTTCATTTATGATAGAACCATAATTTTTATATATTCATTGGGATTCCCCCTTTAAAGTCTATGAGTGGTTTTTAGTTGGGCAGGAATATAATCAAGAGACTAGTCCAATCTCATATTTCTTGCCTGTATCTATTTATCCATCTGTTTTTTATAAGAACTTCTAGATTGAATCCCTAAGAAACATTAAAAATATAAATTTGGTAAAACTATTTAAAACGAATGTTTTACTTATATTTTAGATGACCTATCCTGGCGTATGTGAGCAGAAATTCTGGCTACGCATTTTAGATTGAAGTACACGTACTTCAGTTAAGTCTTAAGCCATTCACACCTTGTCAGTTGCCAAAAACTCTACTTTTAGTGCAAACATGTCAACTCAAAAGAAGAAAAATCTAACCACGCGCAATTTGTCCTCTCTCTCTGTTCTCTGTGTGTGTGTGTGTGTGGTATGTGTTTGTGGATGGATGTGGAAATTGATCCAAGTGATTTTCTTTAGCCCCCACTCCAAGGACTGTCTGAAAAGTATTTACTGCGTCGTCAGTCATTCAATTTATCGCAAACCAAACGTAGCGGGAGATGAATAGAGGATGGAGGCCAAATCTGTCAGACTTCTTCTACATTTTGGTTGGATTTTAGCTTCCACTCCTGAAGGATCTCCCAAGTAAATGGCGACAAGTTCATACGCCTTATGACTTCCCGTTGACGGAAGTGTGTGCAATGCCATGTGATGTATGTGTAGTGTGTGTGTGTGTGTGTGTGTATGTGTGGGTCTTATGTCTGCCTTGGGGTCGTCTAGCTTACAACGAAATCACTTTTATAATTGGCACGCAGCCAGCCAAAAGAAAAACTGAAAAAAAACCAGAGGGCCGGGGCTAACTTCGACCGCGTCAAAGTTTGTATACCCTTGCAAGTTTGTTAGTAACTCTTTTATCTAAACTAACTGTTTTATCTAAAAAGGGTAATGTTTGCGAAAGAACGGCCTTCAATCTTAGCATAGGATATAACGAACTTTCTGATGAAAGTCACTGTTTTCCACCGATCCTTCCTATGAGAGCTATATGATATAGTTACCCGATCTTTACCAAATTCGGCATAGTCATTAACAGATATATTAAACTGACAAATGTTAAATTTGAAAGCAATCGCATCAAAAGTAACGAAGTTATTGACAAAAGTCACTGTTTTTGACCGATCGTTCCTATGGGAGCTATATGATATAGTCACCCGATCTTGATCAAATTTGGCACAGTGGTTTATAGTTACAATAAACTTACTTATATTAAATTTCACGACAATAGCTTAAAAAGTAACGAAGTTATTGAGAAAAGTCACTGTTCGTGACTTTGCCGTTTGTATGGGAGCTATATGATATAGTCACCCGATCTTGATCAAATTTGGCACAATTATTAATAAGAACACAAAACTGACCAATACCAACTTTTATGGCAATTGGTTATAAAATAACAAAGTTTTTGAGAAAAGTCACTGTTCGTGACTTTGCCGTTTGTATGGGAGCTATATGATATAGTGGTCCGATCCGACTGAATCCGAGATATACAAACCCTGCAGTATATACAAGCCTACGTGCAAAATTTCAGCTTTGTAGCTCTTACGGTCTAGGAGGAGTTCGCATCGATCCAGACGGACGGACGGACGGACGGACGGACGGACGGACGGACGGACGGACGGACGGACGGACGGACGGACGGACGGACGGACGGACATGGTTATTTGAACTCGTCTCGTCGTGCTGATCAAGAATATATATACTTTATATGGTCGGAGATGCTTCGTTCTATGCGTTGCACACTTCTGACCAAAATTAATATACCCTTTTTGCAAGGGTATAATAAGAGTGAACGCAAAGAAATGAAATGAAAAACCGGAAGGAACAGGGGGAAAAAAACCGCTCTGCTATGTCTGCAAGATTTTTCCTCTTTTTTTTTTTGTTTGTTATTGTTGTTGTTGTTGCTATTACTGTTGCTGCGGCTCCTCTTCTTCTCGTCAGATGTCTGCAGATACGATTTGTCAGATATGATATTATATTAATTGAAATTATTTATCAGTCGCCCAGCAGAAAGTCAATTTAATCAAATGAGAAAAAAAATCAAATAAATAGGTGGAAAATGAAAAACTCGTACAACAAATGCTGTAACCTTAATTGAATTGGTAAATATTTAAATAAATATAACCGCAAATAATTAAAGCAACAAAAGCCAAGCCGACCAACAAACCAATCGGCCGAACGACAGACAGACCGAAAAGTGACAAATTTCAATAGCTGGACACACGTCTAAATTAAGAGCCAAACAAATATGGGCACAAAAAAAGAAACAACAAACAAAAAAATAACAAAAACCAAAAGGAAGGAAGGTGAAAAGGAAGCAAAATGGGCAGAAGGACAGGATTCACAAGGATTCACATGCACACACACACACACACACACACACACAAAAAGGGCCGCATCCTGACGCATTCCACAACCACAAAAGCAATTAAATTTCCAATTAAATTGCATTTTTGTGTAACACGCAAACGTTTGAGCGATTTATTTAAATTGTTAATTAGGAAAAAGGTAAATTGCGATGCTAAAACGCCAATGACAAACTTGCCAATGTCGACAAATATTGTCAGTGACGAAAGGGCGCAATGACAAAATGAAAACCTTTAAAAGATTACCATTCAATTGTATGCATATATTACAATATATAATTATATAAACATACCAGGTGAGTGGATCAAGTAATCAATCTGATTTTATATAAAATTAATCAAGCCATAGAACACAATGCAAAAAACTATAACAATTTTAGGAATATATTTGTCTATTAAAAATTGCACTACTTTGTTTGCAAAGTTCATAGAAAAAATGGGACTAATTCATTAAATTAAGGGATTACATTTTTTTGTTTTAGCTATAACAAATATTATTACATTTGTAGTTTCAGTAAATTGGTTCTCTCTCAAATTACGCAGCTACAAAGACTAATAATAAAGTTAATACTAAATCATTTTTGCAGAAGAAATAAATAGAAATAGAACAAAAACGTCAACGAAAGAAAAAAACAAAGAGAGTTCGATTTAGTTCTTACCAAGTGTCCCCAGCTAATATGTTAACGTTGATTCTGAATAGTTACTCACTCAGAACTTTATAAAATTTCGAATCAGTTTCTGACCTGTATGTCGGGAGAAAACGGAACCTTAATTTTAAATCTTCTTGATCAGATGCATATGAGCCCTTCCCTAACAATTAGGATGTTGGTGTTAAGATGACATGGTGAGTTTCAGTACCCAAACCTAAACAATTGACCATAGGATTTTCAGCAAATGAGATTGGATTAGAAATAATATAAATCACATTATTTGTTGTTCATAAAATCAAATCGTTTTTGTTCATTTCTAAAGGAAATTGTCTCCGATCGAAATTGAAAATTAAAAAATAAATAGATCAAATGTCAAGCAAAACTTAGCTGACAAAAGATTGTAACTTATGTAGAATTATTGTATAAAGTTTCAAGTTGATTTTGAAAATATCTTCTGTGAGTAGAAATGCAGCGAACTTGTCAGTCGTTAAAATAACTCTTGTCGAAATGATTTGCTCATCAAACTGTCACCTCCAAACACAAGAAGCACTCGGGGAAATTCCCATTTCAGGCATTCACTTATTTTTGTTATGTCTTCCATTTACACATGCCCATTGTCAGTGCTCCCAAAAGTATGCTCGCACATTCTGAACAAAGACAGCAGCAGCAATTACAACGATTCCGTGAAGGGTAGAAAAACAAAAACCAGAAAAGGAACAAAAAAAAACAAAAAGCACATAGACGAAGGAGAAAAAAAAAGAACATAATTTTTCGTAAACGTTTTTATAGTGTTGTCATGTACGATTAATTGCGGCTCATTAAACTTTATACGGTTGCAGACGCTTAAACGATTTCCGTGCCCGAGCCTCTGTCTCAGTCTCTGCCTCATTTGGATGGAGTTTTACCTATATGGGAGTAGCAGGCCATTCGAATTGGAGTTGCTGTTGTTGGAGATGGAGTTGGAGTTGGGAGTAGGACTCCACCAAACTCAACGAACCGAAACAGACCCTTGGCCTGGACAAAACTGGCCAAGAGCGAAAGAGAAGTATTTTACTTTTGAATTATTTTTTTGTTTGTTAATTGTTCAAGAGTTTACGTTAGGCTGCAGCCTGACAAATGGCAGCACAAATTGTTGTTGTGGCGTGGCAGGAGACTGGGTTGACTTCAACTTTAATAAAAAAGGATTTCCACCATGATTACAACTTGAATATAAATGCTCTAATTGTGAATTGTCAAAAAAAATACAAAATTCTATAAACATCTTTGAATTTTCAAAAGTAAGTTGCTTAGATAAGTTTGGCATAAAAGTATGCAGTAAAAATTATTGTCGCTATTGCCAAATTTGTAAGAATAAACAAATTTTGTTTCTAAGTATTAACAAGAATAATTTTGATTTCTAGCTTATTGTGGGCTATTTTTGTTTTTCTGGGATCATCGAGCATTTTGAAGGAAAAATCTTTCTTGGATGTCGAAATTTCTACACTTTTATCAAGTATAATCTCGCTCTTGAGTGAAAAAATGTATATTACTTCCGAACAGGAGGATTAAAACATTTAAACATAAACATATATGTATATTATAAAATTGGTCAGATGTTTGTAACGCACAGAAGGAGACGTTACCGACCCCATAGAGTAGATATATTCTTGATCAGCATGAGAAGCTGAGTCGATATAGCCATGTCGGTCTGTCTGTCTGTCCGTCGGTGCGTATGCGTTTTACTCAGCCATCTTAAGAGCTATCAGAATGAAACATTTTTTGTGGTCTTTTTATTATCCGGGTAAGATAAAGTATGAAAATCATCAGGATCGGACTACTATATCATATAGTTCTAGAAGAAACATTTTTGCAGAAATTGGAGTATGCTCATGCTCATACCAATACGATAGTATTGGATATAAAATCTCAGATCCCAAAATTTGAATCTGATCGGATGAATAGAGCAAAACTTACAGTCAATATAAATCGGTTCAGGCGCTGCTGGCAGCGCTGCTTCCTGCCTACTACGTCATCATCAAATCAACAGAGCACATGCATACACACACAGACGCAAAGCTACATGAACTGTATGTATGTGTATGCGTGCCATGTTTTGCTTATGGAATGATGGAAGAAGAAGAATAAATTGTAGTAACAAGAGTAATATTTGAATGTTTTGTTTGTGTATTGACGAATTGAGTTGCAGGGAAAGAAATTTGAAAATGTAAAAATATTATTGCCAAGGACTGCAAGGGTATATAAACTTTGGCATAGCCGAAGTTAGCTTCTTTGATATTTTTGGGTAAAAAAGTGTATGACATAAAAAAAATGCTTTCTAGATCTAGTTAATTTTATAAATTGATGTTTTTTGAAATCAACAACATATTTTGCATACTTTTGAATGGCTAAAGTTTCGATTCTTATGTGTTAAAAATTGTATAAATTTTTCAACTTTTTGTTGTCATTTTACTTTTAATTCGGAAAGATTATACAAGTTTTTAGCCCCTTTAATCGTTACATGATTGAACTATATACCCACACACACACACGCACAGACCAATACAAACGTTGCTTTGTTGATAAAGAACAATTGCATTGTCTATTTCCCTTCAATTCGCGTCTATTGATTTTCTTGTCGCCTCCATTCGACACTTCAGTTTCAATTAAAATTTTCGATACAATATTGCTTTTTGCATGCCCATGAAATTTCGAATACAGATGTATGGACATCGAGTAGGAATACAGACATATTGAAGAATGGACACATTGGATATCCAAAGGCAAATCCAGATCCACACTGCACATCGGAAGTGCAACGTCAGCAACAAAATGTTGCATGGCCTGCGACAATTGCTAAACTAAACAAACGTCACCATCAATACCAATTCGAAGCAATTTTCAAGTTGACTGCATAAAATTGCATACTCAATAAATGAATTGCATAAATGTGCAAAAGCTCTTCAAGTGATTTCAAGTGAAAGGCTTTACTTTGCCCATGCATCATGGTGCATGCAGCATGGCACATGCTGCATGCTACATGCTGCAGAATGATGCTGGGATGCCGTCTGGTTTATGTAGCATACTTTGCTGCGTCATTAAACCAATTGATGAGCCTAGAGAAATGAAGATGTTTAGCGCACTTATCGACTTCTCTGCCCTGCTTATTTCATCTTCATCTTCGCCTGCATGTTGTACTTGAGCGGAAAATGAAAAAGGCAAATTGATTAAGCTGCTCAATATTGCATTAAAAATGTGTTTAATATTATTTTAAAGATATCTTTAACAATTAAAATCCAAATATTTTTCACACATACAAAATAATCCCCTGTGAACGTTGTGATGACGATGCAAAGAAAGGCAGAACAACAACAAATATCCATGGCAAAAGTGCGCAAAAAATCAAAACATTTTCATTTTATGCCAGTGGAAAAGTAAACAAAAGTGACAAAAACAAAAAAAGGAAAAAAAATCCTCAGGAAAAAATAGGCAGAGAGAGAAAGAAAAATGGTAGAAGAAAGAAATGTTAAAACACATTGCAACTCTATACATCGAAATAAGAGTAAAGCAAATGCAAATGCAAAAAAAAAAACCCAAACAAAAACAAAAAGGTCCAACCGAACGAGCGGCCGACCATACAAATAAATACGCAGTCAAAGGCAATCAACGTCCGTCTGTCCATTCGTCACTCAGTCCCCCCTTCTTGTTGCTCGATATTTGATTTGAAAACATTTTCGGTGAAAAATACGCAATGGAAAATGATTTTTTTTATTTGGTTTTTTGGTTTTTTATATTGAATAGTCAGTTATAGTGGCCCAGCAGTCACATTTTGCTTCCAGAATGGTAACAAATAAATTAAAAGGGCCTTCGGCTAGTCACAACAACAATTACAATTCGATGCATTTGGTTTTTTTTTTGTTTTTCCCTCAGCCCCGGCTTCCTTTTGGCCTATTCTTTTGTGTCTTTTTGTTTTGGTTTTTGTCATCGTTTTGTTGCTGAAGGTTTTAATTTGAGGACATAGAGAAACTGCATAGTAATTATTTTATAGAAGATACAAAAGTTAAAAAATGAGAATTAAAAACGTATTTTGCTTTTGTTTTCGACTAATTACATACCAAAATTTAATGAAACTCTTTAATGGTATTTTAATTTTCAATGCGCTTTGAATATTTGCTTTTCTTATTAAAATTACAGCAAAATTTCATAATTTTCACCACAGTTAAAATAGTGTAAACCTGTCGATCTTATTGTTACATTTTATCAAATATGTCTGGAAATTTGAGAATTAATTAAAATCTGTAGGTCTGTAGTATTGAACTCAACAATTTTGCACAAATCATAATAGTTTTCGTTAATTACTTAGACTTTAGTCAAGTTAAGTTTTAGCATTTTAAACTTTGTTTGAGGGTTTCTGCCTTACTGTTTAGAATCTTAATTTAAATTGGCATTTAGTAACCCCAAACCGAATATGGAATATTTAGATTTGATTTAAAAACTCTTTGAGCGAGCCTAGGTAAACATAACTCTGACAATTTATTAACCCTTTCAAGACCAGACTTTGTGGACACATTGTGTAGGCCCATTTTGGGAGATGACTTAACTAAGGAAGAGATCGGCTGACATCAGATGCAAGAATAAAAATCTCACGAGGAACCCCAAAAAGTAGCCTATACAATGTAATTGGTTAAATGCATTTAAAATAATATTTGGCCATTGAGAACTTAATTTCAAATTATGAGTATATTGAAAACATCAACTAAGAACGAAGTACTAAAACTTTAATAGCATCTAAAATACCCTTCGAAAAGGATATTTCGACAAAGTTATTTCAATATTTCCACATTCTTTTCATAAGATCAATTGATCAGTTTTGTAGGAAATAATTTATTTTTTACTCTCATTGAGTCTGAAGATTATCACAAGAAGTTGGCCATCAATAACTAAGCCTAATGCAAAGTGTCTAACGATCAAATCACAACAGAAAAATCGTTTACATCTTTGTGCAGAAAATCAAAATTTGTGAAATCATTGATTAGTTTTTGCAAATGACTTTTAATTACTTTAAGGAACCGCAGAGAATTCAATCGCAGTAATATTAATCTTTATAAGTCATGTTGACTGATCGTTTTGAATCCTTATTTCAATTATTGTAATAACTGTCTCAAAACGTTTGGCACACCACAATGCCCAAAAAAGTATGCTCTAAAAATCGACAAAAATGGTTTTCCATTTAGTTGATCTGCCAAAAAACTTTTATTATCATTTAGCTTATAATTAAATTTTTAATAATTTTCATGGCTTACCATTTAGAGAGGAAAGTTTTTGTATTTAGTTGTATTAGAGATTAGAGTTAAGTTTTCAATCAATAAGTTTAGTTTTGTATACGTTTTTTCACATTGCACTTCGAATTGATAATGTTTTTCGCAACAGCAATTGATAGCGATTTTGAGTGAGTATTATTAACACTTTAAGTTAGTTTTGTTTTTATGTTTGTTAAGCTTATCATTAAAGTATATGGTGATCTAGGCGGGGATTGTATGTGGAAACAAAGCCCAACTAGTGTTGCCTTATGCTCAAGATTATTATTATATCTTCCTTTACGTTTTTGTTCAATTTCTTCAATTATTCACAACCATTGAAAATTTAAGCGAGCGATATTCAGAATTTCGATTGAATCATGAATCCTAAGTGATTCGGTTAATCTCAAAATGCAAATGATATGGTAATTATACTACTAGATGTAGATTACCAAACTATTCTCTAATACCTACAAGCTACATACACATACATATACACACACACGCATACATATATAGAGGTATACATATATTATATATATATTATATATATTAGATTTATATGGAATCGACTTCTCGTCCTATGCTTTACAAAAATGCCTAAAAATATGCAAACGTTTTCTTCAATTTTGGAATTTTCTTTACTATCTGATATTGTCCTCTCAAAGTCCTTGCTTGGGTTAGGTCAGTTCTATGCTGTTAAAGCCCTGTGGGTTGTTTCTTTTCTTTTGCTTATTTGTTTTTTTATTGGTATAGGTCAGTTACCATAGGCGATATGTTATCGTGTGATTTATTTTAGGGGGATTTTTGCTTATTTTTACGGCTTTTCTATGGAAATTCTCACGCGCTCTTTATACGCTTGTACGCTTGATACATGTGATATTATTTGATTTTGGCGGAACAAAAAAAAAACAAGATAAATAAATTGCGACACACGCACACACAGACACTGAAAAGAATGAAAGAAATTGTTAATTTGCTTTTCTTTTGAGACGCCGGCTCTGGGTCGGTAGCAACCTTTCGTGACCGTAATTCGCGTAAAACTGATCCTTAAACGCATTCCGAAAAAATCTGCTGCCGCTTGGCGAAAATTGTGCAACGCACACGAACCTATACAACAATGCACGAGCAACGACTACGGCAACAAAAAGTCCAAGCGATTACGACTACGACAACGAGAATGATAACGGGGCATAGCACACAGCATACCGATGGCATAAGGCCACGAGGAGCCCGCAATTTGACGACGAGGACGACTACGACCACGACCACGACGACGACGACGACAAGACAACGAACCAACAAAATTTTGCCGGCAAATGAATGAAGGAGACAACGACGGCGCCGAACAATAACAACAGTAACAGCAACAACAGTAACTAGATAAACGAACTTAACTTTACGTTGTTTTTTTGTTACCTTCCTTGCTTTTTTTTGTTCCTATTGTGCTCCTCTCTTTTTTGACCAAGTAAAAATCTCGGCAAATACGATGAGTGCAACGAAGGCCAACAACGATAACCAATAATGAAGATGCAACATGAATGACGTTGAGGTGAATTGAGAAGTCCAAAACGCCAGTCAATTTTATGCTAGAAAATATAATTAAATTGCTTAATAAATTTTGCAATTAACAAAAGAAATTTTCACATAAATAAATTTCAAATAAATACATTATTTTGAGCCCAAAAGTATGCTTTGGTATTGATGCCATGAACTAAGTCAACTTCAAACATGTTGCGTCTATTGAATTCGCCTCAAACAACAACAACGAATGGCAACAAGTACAAACTTCCCTACAAAATCTTCAATGCTCAACAGTAGCAAAATTTTTGCAGTAATTTTCATTTGCCTAAAAATCTTAACTGGAAGCTTTCAAGTAAATACACTTGGCGAAAAATTTGTGATGTGAAAGCTTTTACTATAGACTAGAGGGTCATTTAGTAAAATCAAAATTTTAATTATCAAATTGAAGATTCAAAACGATTTAATAAAAACAATAGAGAAAAGTCATTAGAGCAAATCAATTTTGTCACGTTTGAATCATCAAATAGCCGACCGAAAATGAATTAATAGGAACAATCAATGTCTTTTGCCTGAAATTTTAAGGACTTACTTCAGTATACTTCATTAATAATTTGCTTTGGGTAGCAATTTATACAATTTAATTATATAAAGATAAGAAAGATAAGAAAATGAGCAGATTTCTGCTTTTCACTTTTCCAAATATATCTCTTCGCAAGTATTTTTAGGATTTTGGCACGATATTTAACAAAAATTTGCATTATTATATCATTATTATATATCCGATAGATCACTTTTGTCATTGCTTATATCACTTTCATAAACTAAGAAGAGTTTTCTCTCAGTGTCTGAGAGCTTTCGTTTTAATGGTTTACGGCGAATTCAAATCGCACTTTGTGCAAACTTTTCCAGAGGGAGTTAACAACCGGCGGGAAACATTCCATGAACTTATTTTGAGTACCGACCAAGAGATATCCTGTTAAAATAGGGGAAATTCATTTAATACAAATAAATCTGTCCATGAAAGGGACAATCGCCAGACTAAGTTGTATAAAAAGATGTATTTTAATGTTATTTTATAAGTTTACTTAGTAAAGTGTTAGATTATGGTACAAAATTAGTTGTAGTATTAGTCAAATAGTATAGATGAAAAATGTACTATGTATAAATCACATTTACAGGACATCTACATGGACAAACATTATCCCTCCACACCTTATTGAAAAATTTGAATTTCACACATAAACATAGTTCAAATCAACCAGGAATATTTATATATTTTTAGCAATATGCTATACAACAAGTTATAGTAGAGTAGTGTTGTATCTTACAATCCATTAACAACATTCTGATATCATTCAAAATATACCCAACAATTTCGACAGTACAGGGCACAGAAACGAGAGAGAGAGAAGTAGATAGTGCTATCTCTACACCTAAGGGTATTTTTTGGGGATGAAATTTTGAAAATGAAGGCTACAGTAATTGTAATTGAATCAAACGGCCAGCAAGATGCAAAGCTACAAAAATAGAGAGGCAAACCAATTGAACCAATTAAGTATTGAATGGCTTCAATAGAAACAACAATAAATGGATCTCCTAAAACTATGCCACAAATGCCATCAAATAAAGTAAACTTACTGGCATTTCATTTGTTTGCAGTTAACCACAAATAACTGGCATAGAAAATCCATAAATCTGTAAAGCAGAGAAATAATAATAACAATATTGATAATAATAATAATCATTGTAGTTGTCGTCATCAACCACCAACTTGAGATTTAAATTCCCCGACCATTTCTCACCACGCACTAAGCTTTAATCACCGGCAGACAGAAACCCTTGATGTGTGGGCAAATAATCCAACAAAAAGCCGAAAGAATCAACGAATTGCACACACACAGAGACAGTGACTATGGCATAAAACGAGGCGCTCTAACTATTTGCTGAGCAAATCCTTTCATTTCGCTTCTCTCGCCGCTCATGCGCAATGCAATAGCTGCCCTTAACAATTTCCACAATTGACCAATCGCATCCTCTGTGGCAAACTTTAGCAACATTTTGAAGGCTAACCAATCAGATGTTTGCACATTTCCAATCAGATGGGAATACCTGCCCCTACAAAATTGCATTGCTTGGTAGGCGCAAACGCAGCTCAATGGAAAAGAAAGGCAAATTGTTTGCCTCGCCCAAGTGTCGATTACTTTGCGAAACTCGTTGCATATCTGTAGGCTCAATTTCACACACAGACAAACACACACAAACACATACACAAATACAGAATCGTTTATACATATGTATGTGTGTATAGAGGAGGCAGATAGATATACAGAGGCGAGGTGTTTACTCTGGTAGGTGACAAATTTTCATGCCCAACGCCTGTAAATATGCAGTGATTTTTGTATGGCAATTCTCTTGGCAAAAACGAGGGTAATTGGGGTCGTTCTCGTTGATTTTTCGCATTGCATATTTTCAGGCGCCTTCTGATTGCTTCACTTCTCTGCTCAGAGCATTTATGATGACGTTTTTCTTCTCGCACGACTTGCCATTGCATTGCATTTGCTTTTCATGTTTACCTATTTCTTTTCCATTTCTTTCCTTTTCTTTTATTTTTATAACTTTTTCTGTTTTTTTTTGGTCAGCACTATTTGCCAAGTCCACATACATACACATGTATATGTATATGTTAGATATATTGAGATGTGTGTGTGTGTGTGCATTTATAGCTGGAGAAGTGTGAAAATTGTCTTCCTTGGTTGCACTTTTGATTGCTGTTTAAATTGGAGTGGCTAAAAGAATAGAAATAAACCAACCAACAACAACGAAAAAAACTAAATTTATATATATGTAGGTATATATATAGAAGAAAATATGTCCAACATGTCTGGCCTGTGGTCACATAAATGCCGACTAGACATTTTTCCACAGATTTTCTTTGGTTAGGACTAGATTGGATATGAGGGAGAAAAATATTGCTCAAGCAATCAGAACAGATTAATGAAAACGTACTCAAAATGACCATTGTATTTTATAGAAAGAAAAACCCTAAAAGAGATAACTAAAATTGATAGAATTGTTGTGTTTAGATTTTAAACATTTCAACTAATCAAATTGCTTGACATCAACTTTTGAAAGATTTGCCTGTTGAATAAATTGGAGTTATTAGAAAGAAAAACATTATCCTTTAAAACCAAACATTCTTATCGCTGATAAACTTTAGATATTTGATCAACTTTAGTATAACAATCACTTTATACTTTCAGTTTCTAGTTTAGGAATTGGTATGGATTTCTTTGATTTAATACGTGGCTATGGCAGCAAAGGAGAGAATAATATAATTATATAGACAAAAGACTCGGTTTTCGCTTTATAGTAAAAAGATTATGCATTTATATTTTTTTTATTCTAAAGTTATTTCATTATTTATACGGCCGACTTTTTTTCCTCTATACCGTCTCTCTGTCATTTGTTATACTCTACAATCATTAAATGAAGCTAAATTTTGATAACAATATTATTCAAAAGTATCCTGCATGACTGATCTGAGGTAACCAGAATGATGTCTTTATAGACATTATGAAAAGTACACAATACGTTAAAAGTTGAACAACTTTTGGGGCTATACATTTTCAAAGCTTTCTATTATAGTTTTAGCTTTGAAATCCTTTAAAGAAAGAACGGTCTTCCATTGTCTCCATCCCTTTTTAAGACCGTGCTTTCAGGTTTCTTGGTTATTTTTGTGTAGTTCCATTGAAATAAAAATCTGTTCACAATAATATATGTAGGTTCCCAACATAAATGGCTTTCTAACATTTATCATTCTTGGTATAATTCTCATTCACTTCTTGTGCCCATTCAGTCACATACAAAACACACAAAAGGTCAACTGGAGTAATGATCACAACTTTCCCAACAAGATGTCATTACTTTGCCTGCACTTGCTATCTTTTAGATAACTCTTTAAAGAACAACTTTGTAGCAAGTAACAAAAGTCAATGCATACAAACAGCACACGTCTAGTGTGCTACGCTTGATGGTCACGGGTCAGGCTTAGGCGACTGCATCCAACCTACTACTATGTATGTATGTATGTACATACATATGTGTATATAGTTGCTATATATTTGCTCAAAACCAGCGTTCAAAGCACGTAAATGCATCGGTAAATATATAAAGGAAGTAACAACACACACAAACACACACATGAATACTAAGGGAGACACACACACATAGGGATAAGGGGACATATTCATATACCTGGGCGGTCGTACGTACATGACAGCTTCAAAAAAAAAACAAAAACAAAAAAAGTATAGCCTCGAAAGGGAATTGAGTTAGGCAGGAGCTTAAAATCAAAAGTCAGAAGTCACAAGGCCTGCCATGGTCCTGCGCTTGGTCGTGGCTCCTGGGGAGACTGAGCCTATGTAAATAAATGCAATATGCAGGCCGCACATAGAGTGAAAGCAACGGAGCACCAGAAAAGGACATTTCCTATTTGTTGGTTTACTTCTTCCTCCGTGTTTCTGTTCGGTTTTTTCTGTAAGTTTTTTTTTTTGTTTTGTTTTTTTGGCTAGGACAATTGAAAATGGCGCCTTAGTTTTTCGACAGACCCCGATTCTGATTAAGCGACGTTCAAGTTGAACTCTGGCTGACTGACTGACTGACTGAATGTCTGTCTGTGTGTCTGGTTGGCAGACAACCACAGAAAAGGAAAAATAGAAAAACAGAAAATCTAACAAATAGGGCTGGCATTTTTGTTGTTGTCCCTGGTTTTTTTTTTTTTTTGCATTGTGTTGCAATGTTACGGCGTAAGCAGAATTACGTGCAATTGTTTTCTGCAGTGGTTCGTGTACATAAATACAGCGGCAAAGAGCTCAGATAAATAGAGAAAGACCAAAGGTTTGGGGGCCAATGGTCTACTACGTTGAGTAAACATAGACACGTTCACTGCATTTCGGATTGGGTGGAGCGGGAAAGCGACAACGACGAAGCGTCGACTGACTGACTGACTGAGGGTCTGTTTAAATAAAATGCAGCATACTTATGGGAGAATGGTAACACATACATGCATACAATGATGATGTATTTGAAGTCCTTTAAAGTTGCCTTGACATGATTTTAAGGTTTGAGTTTATTTCTCAACTGGAACTAAATGCTTACAATTATCAAATGCAATCGGTTTAAGTAAAAAGAAACGAGGCTTAAGTCAAGGCTTAAGAATTTCAAGAAATTTTAACAATTTCAAAGTACAAAATATTTAAAGAAAACAAGTGATTGAAGTTTGTTTTAACTTAATCTCTATTGCCTTGAAAGTAAATACATTCATGTTTAGAAATCATAATTGAATAATTTCAGATCAAATAATTAAAGCCTTCAACAAATAATTGCATTATAATTACTAAAATTCTCACCAAATTTACTGTAAAAATGACTGCAACCCCTAATGACATTTTAATAGACAGCGAAACACGTGGTTGACTCGATTTTATCAGTCCAAATATCATTAACAAAAAAACAAAAATCAAATTAACAGTTTTTACCCTTTACAAAGTAAAGCATTTCATATTAGTTTTACAACAAAAGTACAATTCAACAGATTATCTCTATTCTTGTTCTCATAACGACCATAGTATACGAAATTTTTTAAACGATAATCACCGGAGAGTATAAATTTTGGTATTAAATCATCATCCAATCTCCATGCCCTTAGATAGTAGCAAGCCGGTGGAGCTGGACATTTCTCTGGGAAGTTGCCATATTTCATGAGGCTGCGTATCCAACGTTTATAGATGTTATTCCGATACGATGACAGAACTTTGCATACATCTGCCTCATAAGTGAAAATATTTGTATAGGTTTTCGTATTATTTAAACGCATTTCGAGACTCATGTACAATTTGACACCGGAGCCAATTTTAATTCTGGTTTGCAATTGCGATGAAACAGAATTGTTAATTACAGTGAAATTAAATGTTTCAAAATATTTATCACTATATTGGCATTTATGGGCTGAAAGATCCATGCTTTTCTAATTGAAACAACAACATAAAGTTAAAAGTAAGGTTAAACAAAATGAAATCATATGGAATTCACTTAATACGAACTGCAAGAATCTCATTTATTAGAAGAGATAAAATAACGATCAGAGCAGAAAATTTCTGGTCACCCATATTTGCCAATCGTCAGCGACTAATCGAGAACGAGCTGAAATTTAAATCACAAACCTTGTTTTTTGCTGAATAAATACTCTTAATTGTATTACGATTGTACATAATTATGAACCCATAATTATATTGAATATTATTGATATCAATCAAATATATACATGCACATATATTTGTATGTTTGCGTAATTGCTTTTAGTATATAGAAACATTCATTAAGTCAAGTCATCGCAACGAAAAGGTCGAGCTCTCTTATTTACATATATAAAGAAGTTTTCTTATCTTATCTTAAAGTATTTAACAACATAATTATTTAAACGATTTTAGATAGTTTGTCAGACTTTTCTTACTTGCATTGTATTCCTTATTGGTCTTTTATTAGATCCGATTAATTTATGAGTTGTTATAGTCGAAAAAAGTGGGCAAAAGATGATTATTTAGTAACCTCAAGTTTGGTAATTAATATAAAAGTGGAGCAATTTGCAATGTATTTAATGATCGGATGCATAGAGTATCCCTTATCTTGGCAAACCAAAATTGGGCAGTTTGCCAATTGGACTATTACACCTAAATGTTTATTTTTGGACTATGATTATTAGTATTCGTATTAATGACAAAGTAAATTTTAAGTGTTTTGTTTACTTCCTGTATTGTTTGGCAATCGTTTCAACCAATGAACACCAGCAGGCTTTGGAGCTTTAGTTAAGTGTTTGCCCTCTGTGTAGGTCTGCATTAAAATGATGAGGTTTTGGCAACTATTGATGCTTTTAATATTAATAAAGAAAAACCATGTGGTAAGTATAGAAAGTTAATATACATAATTTAATTAAATAACGATTGTTTGATTCTATTTTATAAAAGATGGCCAAAATAACCATGGTAGATAGCTGCTGCAGCGATTATAATCGAAGTTATTTATCTAATATGACCATGTATACAAAAAATGCGAGAATGTATTTAGAAATGGATCTGATAATGGCATTGCAAACAAATGTTCATATGCAATTGGAGTTCCTTCTACGCGATAGAAATGCCAATAGATATCAAAAGGTATTCCAATATAAACTGGATATGTGCAATATGTTGAGTAGCCAAAAAAATAATATGTTTAAGAAATGGTTCTCCACGTTTTTCAAGTATGGAAATTTCAATCGCTATTGTCCAGTTCAACCGAATCATTATTATCTCAGAGGTTACAACTTTGATGAGTTGATTGTGCCAACATTTTTATACATTGGCGTGTATCGCATAGCATTTCGTATATCTCAACATAGGGAACAGGGTAGACGTAAAGATTTTGTGGCTGCATGTATGTTTGAAGTGGATATCAAGTGAAGTTAGAATGATCTAGTAAATATCAAAGATGAAGAGCAAAGTATGAGAAAAAGAAGAAAGAAAATATAATTATATGCTGGGAATACGTTAAGTTCCTGTAGTTTTGAAATCTAAATCTCAATTGTAATATGAATTTTAACCTAATCGTATGCTAGGACTAGATTTAAAACTAAATTTAAACTGTACTTAATATTTATACTTAGACTCGAAAACAATAATAGAATACTAATGCCTAACTATAATTAGCTTTAGGACTTTTTTTTAGTCCCTTTAACACTTAATCACTTTTTAAAATAATGTTTTTTTTTCCTAATAAGCTATCGTTATCTTTTATTATAAATTTAAATGATATTTCCTTATTGAAAGATTGCATGAAATATATCGTAGAAATACAATTATTTCGTTCGTTTGTGCATAAAATTGACCATAAATATCGATCGTACAAAGTTTAGTTATCATTTGACCGTATGATTTGTTGTATCTCATATTTTTCAGTAACGAAAAAAAAAGAAAAAGAAAACAATGAAACGATTTCTTATTTATCCCATTTTTCTATGGCTACAACTAAATCACATAGTAAGTACTTTGTCATAGACAACATTGAATGGATTTTAATAGCTTTGAATTGTGTCTTAGATGGGCAAGTCGAGCATTTTGGATGGTCAATGTGGTGACTATAATAGAAGTTATCTATCAAACTTTTCAATGTACATTGAAAAGAGTAAACTGTATTTAGAGATGGATATTATAACTCCACTGCAATCGGGAGTTAAAATGGATATTGAGTTTATGCTGCGCTGTCAAACAGCCATGGGTTGTCAGAGGGTCTTTCAATATTCTCTGGATATGTGCAGTTTGTTGAGTGCCCAAAAGAATAATATTTTCAAGAAATGGTTCTCCACATTCTTCAAATATGGCAATTTCAATCGTTATTGTCCAGTCATGCCGAAGCATTATTATCTAAAAGATTATTCTATTGATGATGTGTTTATCCCAACATTTTTCTACAATGGCCTATATCGTTTATCATTTCGTATGATCCAGTATAAGGATCATGGCAAGAGAAGAGATTTTATCATAGCATGTACCGCAGATATAGAACTCAAATAATGCAAATAAATTAAATAAAAAACAACAAATGCAAAACGAGACCAATTATAATTCGTTTAACTTCCAATTGAGTTTATCATTAGACAAACAAAAGAGACATGGGCATAGTTTTTTGGGCCTCATTATAAAGTTATCATTGCGATGAAAATGTTGAAATATTTAATAATTCTTTCTCTACTCGTGGTCTATACGCAAGCGGTGAGTCACTAATTTTATTATATATGTATGATGAAATATTTTAATCAACAGATGTTTATTTTTAGAACAATGTTTTATTTCAGACAGGCGAATGTAATTTTAGTCGCAAATATTTTAACAACTTCACATTAACCATTAAAAATAATACTGTCTCAATGGATATGATAACGATTAGGCCATTTACACGAGGGTTTAGGGCTCTGATTGACTTTCAAATCAGTTTGGGCAACTCCAAGAACTATCAACGCGTCTTTGCCCATATTCTTGATGTTTGCAGTATTGTCTCTTCGGTTAGAAGTAATATATTCAAAAGTTGGTTCGAAAGTATGTTGCAACATGGCAATTTCATGTACAATTGTCCAGTGACTGGAGGTCATTATTTTCTACACAATTGGAAACTGGATTCACGTCTTGTGCCTCACTATATGTACGCTGGGGATTATCGTGTCAAATCGCATTTCTTCTATGGCAAACATAAAACTAAACAAGAGGATTTTGTGCTCGATATTATTGTCTATGCACAATTAAAGCCTAGTTAGTAAGTCAACAATGAAATTTGCCCAATAAAAGATTGATCCACATATGTATGTATCTAAAAATAATTACATGTTGTCAATAAAGCAAGTAAAACTAAAATAAGGAACTTCAATTTAATAAGCAAGAAGCCTTTACATTTGTTGGTTATGTTTTAGTCATTCAAGGTAGCTTATAAAAGAAGTTACAAAGTCAAGTCATGCCTATCATCTATGTATATATTATTCTGTGTATTTGAATGTCTTAGTTAGAAACTATAAATTTTCATGTGGATGAAAGGGAATAAACCACATAAAGTGTCATGACACTTAGCCATGTTGAGAGAAAAGGCTTTTACAATCTACAGACATACCTATTTCAGATCGTAATTTTGCTAACTGAAGGAATGTCTTGCTTTAATTAGCTCACTTTTCACAATGTAATTAAAAAACCAAATATTTCCTATATGATTTTTAGATTCTAATTAACTAATGCCGACTACTTTGATTCGAAATAATTTCAACTGTTTCATACATAATGAGTGCAATGCAGAACAAAATCAATTAAAATACATTTATTTCGTAAATTTTCCATTAGCATCAACTAGTAGACTAGAAAACTGATTTACATGATTTTAAATGAACTCATTCGAAAGTTGTCCATATAATGGATATGTCTAAATTGTGTGCTATAATTTGGTTGCTCTTCCTACCAGCAGTTGTGGCGGTGAGTATTTTATTTTGTTTTGTGTTTTTAAGAGATTTGCTGAAATATTATATTTTATCTTGTAGAAATCGCTGATAATACAGACGGGCGAATGCAATTTTAGTCGCAAATATTATGAAAATTTTACTTTGAGTATCGTTAATAATAGTGTGTCTATGGAAATGATAACCATTCGAAAATTGCAACGTGGCATAAAAGTTTTCATTGACTTTGAAATCAGTTTGGGCAATTCGAAGAACTATCAACGTGTTTTTGCCCATATTATCGATGTATGCGGCATTGTGTCTTCGGTTCGAAATAATATATTTAAAAGTTGGTTCGAAAGCATGTTGCAACATGGAAATTTCATGTACAATTGCCCAGTGACTGAGGGTCATTATTTTCTACATGATTGGAAATTGGATTCACGACTTGTGCCCCATTACTTGAACGCCGGAGATTATCGTATCAAAACGCATTTCTTTTATGGGAAACAGAAGGGCAAGCATGAGGATTTTGTGCTCGATATTATTGTCTATGCCCAAGTGAAGCCCAGTTAGTTAATCGGGCATGAAGTTTAGACAACATACATAGTACCAATCAGTCATTTAAAATGAATTAGTCAAATCGTATATAAATATAGATGAAGTCGACAAGTAAAAATTTGTATTCTATATAATAAGTGATTATTACCAACGATTTGGCAGTAAAATTGATCAGCAATGTCTAAACAATTAAATCTATTTTGGTATAGTTTTGCAATATTTTTACTTCTACAAGATAATTGGTCAGGAATTGAGGTAAATAGCGAATAATTCCTTATTTTGTAAGACGTAATATTTTTTATGATTTGTTTTATGTACAATCAGACAATTTCGGTTGGCCTAATGCAAGTAAAATGTGAGAGGAATTTCAAATATTTCACAACTTTTAATGTGACCATTGCGAATAATACCATCTCAGCTGATATGGAGTTAATTGAAATATTAAAAAATGGTTTTCGTGCCCACTTGGATATCCAGTTACGTCTATCGAATGGCAATAAATTTCAAAGCCTTCTACAGAATGATGCCGATTTCTGTCAAATGCTTTCAGCTGTCAAGGATTCCCTATTCAAACGTTGGTACAAAAGCATCTTAAAGAATAGCAATTTTATGGAGAACTGTCCCATACCAATTGGTCACTACTATATGAAGGCTTATCATTTTGATATGAGTTTAATACCCTCATATTTGCTAAATGGTGACTATCGCATACATGGCTTGGGCTATTATGGTAAATATCGCACCAAACGACAAATTGTAATTCTTGAATGTGTTATGGATGGTACAATGAAAAAAAATTGAAAAAAAAAACAAAACAAAACAAAGGGAAACAATTAAGTCAAATGTTTTGTTTTGGGGTTAATTATCGTTAGACGGATGAATCAATAATATGACTCAACCATGCAAAAAGCTTAATAATTGATCCATTAACTGAAAAACATAGAAGAAAACAAAATAAACATTGATTCGTTTCGGTCACAAAGTTCATGTTGATGTCATTCAGTAATGTTGATTTTCAAAATTATATGGACAATTGTTTTCTTGACTTATTTAATAGATAATATACCGGTAAGTTATACGGCATGATATTGATGTTAATCAGTTAATGCCTAAATTTGATTTTAGGCCGCGAAAATGTCATTTAAAAGCGGCGATTGTCGCTACAATCGTGATGTATTCTCGAATTTCACATTGCAAATCATTAATAAGAAAATTTTAATGGATATGATATTGATTAAACAACTACCAAAAGGCCTTAAAGCCCATTTGAGTTTCGAGTTTCGTGTTACGAAGAGTAAAACATACCAAAGTGTGTTTCAGCATGACATGAACTATTGTGCACTCATCAAAGGAGCCCAGGAATCATTATATCGTCGCTGGTTCACTAGCATGCTGAAATTTGGCAATTTTGCCACTAGTTGCCCCATTGCACAGGGTATCTATTATATGCATGGCTGGACATTGGATGGTGAGTTGATACCATCGTTTCTTTATTTAGGCGACTATCGCATCGGTGGGACATTCTTCTATGGCCGTTTTAAAAAGAATTTCGATAATCCATTATTAGAGTGCACAGTTGAGGCGATATTGAATTAAAAAAACAAATATATATGTAATTAAATTATCAAACCAAAAATAAAACCAACAACAAACACCTTAATTGGAAAATTTGTCATAAATTGATTTTGTCTACATGTGGCAGATGGAGATAGCTGATCTTTAGGCTTGAATGGCTTATTAAATGAATATATATTTTTTTTTTTTTGCCAGTTTGTCTACCAAAATAAAACATTATTTTATATATCCCTTAGTCGTTATATATTTGTTTACTAATGTGGAGCTTGACTTTTAAAATTTTCAAAAACCACTTTTGGTTTGGCATATTTCTATTGGTGTTTAGTGGAAATCAACTTAAAGCGGTAAGTTCTACAAGTTGTTGCTTTTGATAGGCAATTTCTTAATCACGATGCAAAGTTGAAATACGTAATTTAGGTCCTAGTATTATTATTATTCTCAGGTTTAATAAATATACATATATACATATTTGAGATTTAAAAGTTAGAAATGTTTTTTTAGTTAACCTGTAGAATTATTAACATTAAAAAAAATCCATTTAAGAGTTCCCTATTGCCTAGCCTTTTAATCATGACCAACAATGTATTATTTAGTTAACTAATTTGTATGTGTTGTCATATCAACTTTTAAGCCAAATATATTCTTTTTATCTGGTTGCTATTGATGAAAGAATATT
The DNA here is from genome assembly GCA_018152135.1 of Drosophila paulistorum. Taxonomy (NCBI): domain Eukaryota; kingdom Metazoa; phylum Arthropoda; class Insecta; order Diptera; family Drosophilidae; genus Drosophila; species Drosophila paulistorum. Next base: position 20,579,118 of record JAECXG010000690.1, read on the forward strand.
ATTATAAAGGTTATTATTTTAAATATATTATTTAAGTCAATTTCGAGAGTGTAAAATTCTTGATTGAAGCCTTGGAATTTCAGAAACCGAGTAGAAATGATGACCTTTATATATAATATTCAAATCGTTGAATTATTCAAATTCAAATTACTTATTCTAATTATGAATCGTTGATTGTTCAGGCACATTAATCTAAGAAAAATGCTAAATAATTTTTGTATACCCTTCCAAATCCATTCCATTTTCCTGTTACTTGTTCAAAAGATAGTTAAGTAAATAGTTTTGCCCAAATAACCTCAACATATAATAATATTTCTCTATTTTTTTACTATTTTAGGAACGTAGCATAAAATTTATATCTGGTGAAAGTCATTTCAATGACAATTATTTTGATAATTTCTCGCTGGTTATACGAAATGGCAAAGTCTTTCTTGATATGACATTGAAGAAGCCCTTGCTGAAGGGCTGGAGGGCAAGACTTGATTTTCAATTGCGTGTGGCCAATTCAAAGTCCTTTCAGAGCCTCTTTTCGACCAGTATAGATGTTTGCCATATTGTTAATGCGGTGAAAAATAATCTGTTTAAAAAATGGTATCGAAATCTATTGAAATATGGTAACTTTTTAAAAAATTGCCCATTGAATGCTAGTCATTATTATCTACGTGGTTGGCAATTCGATGAGATGCTCGTGCCACCGTTCATAACGAGTGGCTCATATCGCTTGGAGACCTACAATTTCTATGGCAAATACAAGGGCAAAGATGAGGACTTCATAATGAGCTGTTCAGCGGATGCTATAATCCATATGTAAAAATGATAAAGTATTTTTGTGATTAATGAGTTGGAAATAAATGTATACCACAGGCGTATAATTCGTTTAGCTCATTAACAATTTGTCATTGGCGAGCAGAAGTAATAGAAAAGCATAAGAGAAATGTTAAAATTTATTTGCCTACTCCTAATGCTTTGTCACTGTACGTTGGCGGTAAGTCTAGATTGATTATCAACAATATAAAGCTATTGTTTGTAATTGTTTTCTTGAAGGAACGAAAAGTTACATTCCTGTCTACAAATGTCATCTTCAATCCAAAATATTTCAAAAACTACACATTGTATATTATAAATAATACCATGAACATGGATATGTATTTAAATCGACAAATTCAGAGAGGATTCAAGGCTCACATTGACTATCAATTGCGGCTGGCGAATGCAAAAAACTTTCAAACCGTTTTCAGTCACAACACGGATGTATGTGCCATTGTAACTAGTGTCAGGGATAGTTTATTTAAGTCCTGGTTTCTCGATATGTCCAAACATGGCAATTTCATGTATAGTTGTCCAGTGGAAATTGGACATTATTATATGCGTAATTGGCGCATGGGCGGCTCAATGACCCATCGATTTTTGATGCCTGGCGAGTATCGTGGAAAGGCCTTCTTCTTCTACGGCAAATACAAGGCGAAATCGTATGATGAGTGTTTAGTATTGACAATCGATGCAATATTAACCAATTAATCATTTATAATAATAATTTTATGCATGAATGAATTATTTAAAATGCTTAAATTGTTGTAAATTATATATACAATTTTCGAAATCAACAAGCAGTAAATAAAAACCAAATGAACCTTTACACAAGTACTCCAATACATTGTTGGATACAAGATGTCAGTTTTCTATATCATAATTTCGCTATTGGCCTTCAAAATCCATAAAATCGAAGCAGTAAGTTAAAAAAACATATATGTATGTAGTACATACTTGAATAATTGTAATAAGATATTTCCTTGCTAAAACAGATTTCCTCAATGATCATAATGTCCGGGGAAGCAACTTATAATCCGAAATATATAGAAAATTTTACTATATATGTTCGCAATCATAATCTCTATGTGGATTCATATAATATACGCACTTTACGTCCTGGTTTTCAAACTCACATGGAATTCGCCGCCCGTCCAAGTAACTCCAGTCGTTATCACACGGTCTTTAAATTCACCATCAATTTCTGTAATGCTCTATCGGCCACGACTTTAAATATTTTCAAACGTTGGTATCTCAGCATGATGAAAATGGGCAATTTTATGCTAGAATGTCCAGTGAAACCGATGCATTATTATATACATGGTTGGAGTGTCGATAAGGTTGATAAACCATCAATATTACCGCCTGGTTTCTATCGTGTAACCATACACTTTTTCTACGGTAAATTGAATAGCAAAACTGAAGACTTTATTAACCGTTGTGTATTAGAAGTGTATTTTCGTTAAAATGAAACGAGTAATTACAATTAAAGACAAGCGATTTTAAGAAATATATGCCAATAGAACTTGTACTTTGAAAATAACCTTGACGATCATAATAATGAGAAAAGTTGTAAATAATCTTAATGAAGTAAGTAAGTCGTCTCGCCGACTTAGGTATACCATACACCAGTAAAGCAAATATTTCAAATTTATTAAACAAATGCATTTTCACATGATTTTTATTACAAGCATATCTTAGTATCTCGCTCACTCAAGCATTCAAGCACCGTAGCGCCCCCACCAGCCAACGGCCAACTCCGGCCTTATGGAAAAATGTTTATATGTACATATAACTTGGCTATTTTTAGTCCGATTTTGGTCAAATTTGGTATTTTGCTGGGTACTAGTATCAAATTTCAGTGTGCCAATATTGATTCCAGAAGACGGACATGGCTATATCGACTCGGCTGTTGATACTGATCAAGAATATATATACTTTATGGGGTAGGAAAAGCTTCCTTCTGCCTGTTACATACATTTTGGCGTCTTTAATATACCATTTCACTCTATGGGTGTATGGTATAAAAATCAATATTATAAGCTCTCTACATATGGCCATAAGCCACGTTTTTTAAACCTTTAACCTTGCTCTATGAACACTGGTATTCAAATAGCTATAAAGAGAACGTGTTTAACTCTTTGTGCTGTCTCTGAAATGAACTTCTTCAGATTGATCTCAAGCCGGTTTGAATTAAATTTTCCTCCAAAGGGAAAATTCACCTTTCAATGATCGAGAATAATCCTTTTTTTTTCCAATATAACTATATTTCAATGATTTCTTGTGTCTATTACAAATATAATTATACATATATCATTAAAGCCATCTGCAATAAAAACAATAAAGACCTCTAACCTACATACATGTATATATACCGACATATCCTGCTCAAGCAGCAATATCTCACTGGGCACACACATCTATAGAAGTTACACCTCTCTCTTTGCGTCTCGAAACCTAATAAAATGAAAACACTCGACGCAATTGTTCAAACATAATCGATGCATCCATCGATGATGTTGACACTTCCTGCAGTGCGAAGGCAGAGCGAAAATGTAATCATTACACTGCGTTTATTTCTTTTCATTCTTTTGCCTCTGCTCAATTTTCAAACTTCCATCCCATAGAATAGAGAGAAGCTGCTTGTCTGCAGCGGATAATGCTGACAATTTTCATTGGCGACACAGGGAGAGGAGGAGGGTCGGATGGGAATTTGTTGGGTTGAGGGAAAGAAATAATAATATCCTGTACAAGGTTGCAACATGTTGCATGGTGCATGCTGCACGGCGCGTTGATTATCGAGAGAACAAAACGAAAAAGGAAAAAAAAAACAGAAAAAATAAGATAAAAATGGAACATTCAATTTAGCTGCAATGTCGTCGAGTCGTTGGAGATGTCTGAGCTGGGCACCAAGTGTGTGAGTGTGTGTAAGTCTTATAGGGATCACAGCTGTCGCAGGCAGGCAGAAGCAGAGCAAAGGAGCTGCTAACGGTTTTCTTTAACTGCATTTGACTTGTCGTCGTTCCATTCCTTCTTATTTCCTTTTTTTTTGCCCTCTCTCGTGTGTGCTTTTAACTTTATCGCTTCCTAATTGCCAACTGCCCTGGTCCTTGTCTACTTCCGAATACACGAACACACACACACACACATATATATATATATATTTCACTCTTCGCATCCCTGGGTGGTCTAGGCCCATAATTTTCACACGCACACATCCACACGCATATAAAATTTTTGCCTTAAGGCCTTCAGTTTGGTCTTTTCGCCAATTTGTTACGATTCCCGCTGGTATAATTATAGGTTGTGTGATAATTTGCTGCCCACATTCGTTTCTCTCTCTTGCTATCTCTCTGTCTCCTCGTCCCCATCTAAATCAATGACTTTGCTTGCCATTGGTCCTGACAATAATGCCTGCAGGACAATTTGCTTGTTCGTTTGACTAATGAGTGTTGGTGTGCGTGTGAAAGTCAGGTGTAAGCTTTGTTTAATTAGTTCAAAATGTTCACTGAGCACGGCTAATTGGATATTCCCAAAGATAAAACTCATTTCAATCAAGTCACTCAAGTCAATAGGACAGAAGAAAACAATTTGCTTACATAATTTCGATTTCTCCTGTCATTCACACACCAGCAAAATGTCCATGAAATTTAGCAAAATCTATGAGAGAAGTACACAGTGCGAACCATATACATACATATTTAATAACTGTAGGTAAAATTTATTTTCATTTTTCTTTCTGCTTTATGCCTTATGATTTATTAATGCTCAAGCAAATGCAATTTGCCCACGTTTGACACATTGCGATAAGAACGAACCAGAAATAAAAGCTGTCAAAATCGAGCAAAATCAAATGACAGTTGCAATTTTTTCTTGTTTGCAAGAATGGAAAAAGTTATGCTTGTGATTTTCCTGAAAGAAAATGGCCACACCGAAAGGACAGCACGAAGGAATAAAGTTTTTTGCAAACTTCGATCATATCGTATGGGGCAATTAGCATTTTGTGGCAATGTTGCAACAATAATTTAACGAGGGCCCCAGCATCGGAGACAGATGGCGCGCCATAAGGTGCAGATGAGAGCAGAGATGAGATGAGATGTGGAGCCGTGGGCGGCTGGCTGGTTGGCTGGCAGGAGCGTAGGATGTAGCCACAGCTGAAAGCGCAAGAAAAAATTATTTGATTATCCTGCGGCCAGGCGCTGTCACAATTTTGCAGACTGCCCGCCGAGCGTGTCGGTTAAAAGGAGGAGCATTCTGTCTGACTGCCATTTCGAGATGACAGCGTGACACGACATGAAGCATTCTGCATAAGAAGCAGCCAATTTATGCCAAGAGATGTATCTTAAACCCAGGCCTTCTGATGTCCTTTTTAGGTTTGCTTTATTTAGCCCTGTCGACTATATCACGAGTCACACGAACTCCACAATAAGCGTAGCATGGTAGTTGTATGAACTTTTCCCTCGTTTGGCACCCATGAAAAAGTGCCACATCAGCGAAAGTCTGTTAACTTCCGGTTTATGGTTGCAGCAGCTTATGGAGTCATTTCCGTTTACGTCCCGCTCTTCGGCTGCCTCAGGTTCCATTCTGGCTACCATTCATTCGGCTCAGCCAACCAGCCAGCTGGCGGTACCCGCAGACCATTCTATTAAATCATCATTTCATTTTGTGCACTGCGCTCTTGCGGTACCTTGCTGCCTCTCTCTCTCTCCCTCTTTCTCTCTTTCTGTCTCGCTCTCACACTCGCCTCTCTCGTTCGGCCTCTATATCTGACTCGAATTTTTTTCCTCTTTTTCTTCTTTTTTTTTCAAGTGCTTCCTTTAGATTTATAATTAAGATTTGGTTAGCAGCAAATAGCGGAGGCTTCTCTCCTTTTTCTGCTCTTTGAATTTATGTTGCCCAGCGCAACTACTGCAGCTGCCTTCTCAAAAAGCTGTAATTTATCATATTTTAGCGTCAGTCTCTAACAAATTATATGGGCAGCTTGGACAGCATAGAGGGAAATTAAAGAAAAAACGAAAAAAAAAGAAAGAAAACAGAACCAAATGTAGAAGGAAAAAAAAAAAAAACAACATAGTTACTAAACTTTGAAGGCAATGCAATTTAATTACGTTAAGAGGCTTTTTCCGGGTTTTACCTGAAATCTAAAGTTGAAATTGATGCAAAGTATTAGCTCTTCTTCCATCACGAAAGATATATAGTTGTATCCTTTAATCGATCAATTAGGTAAGATTATTCCTTAAATTTGGATTTGATAAAAGTTTCTTTGTCGATTATTTGCTTTCACAACTTTTCTAAATTAATTTTTTAAGTCATACATATTTGAAATTCAAATTCATTTGAATGTTAAGTATTTTCCTAGGATGATTCGGCTGTCGATCAGCTGTCAGGCATAGCTGACCTTTATTTAACATTGTTTTGGCTAATTGAACATTAAGCTCGAGTTTAGGTCGCAGAAACAAATTAGATAACAAAGAAATCATTTGTCAACTAGTCTCACAGAGTTTCACTTGCTATTTAAATATGGGCCACAGCACTCAAATCATTATTATTTTAACAATTATAATATTAAATATCGCATATTTGAATGGACGTAAGGTAAGTCAAATAATATTACAGTAAATGTTTAATGGTTTAACAAAGTCTATTAATTAGTCAATGAGTTCATTACTTTTTCGCAAAGTAAATACCAATTTTGATTATAAATATGCTTCGGCATATGGCATGGACATAAGTGAAGATCATCAAACGCTGAATATAACTTTGGATGTTATAAAGAATATTACAGTTGATATATGGCTAAAGGCTAGCATATTTCAAAGGGAATCGAAAACAAGTTATAGAGATATTTTTAGTTATAATATCAATATGTGTCAAATGATGAGCAGAACCAAGAGTATCAGTTTAATCAATTTTTGGCTACAAAATGTATTTCGCTATACCAATCTACCTATGCGTTGTCCCATCAAAGAGGTAAGTTCCACACAATGTCAACGATTTGCAATTGTAAACCATTTTATTTATTCTCTTTTCTTTGATATAGGGTAACTATTATTGGGTCAATTTAAAATCTGACAAAGAAACCATACCAAGTTTTTTGAAATCGGGAAATTTTCGCATTGATTCAATGATCTATATGAGAGAATGGCATAATGATTTTCTAACCAATACATCATTGTATATAGACATTCGAATGAAGTAATATTAAATTGTCCAACTTTGAGATTTTGAACAATATTTGACATCTGATTGGTTTAATTTTACTTGTCATTATGTTTAACCAAAAATTTAGAAAGTAATTAGCTCAAATAATAAAGCAACAAAGTAGTAAACAAACCCATGAAAACTGGCAAAGTGAAGTCGACTAAAAACTGTTTGCAAACTTTGGCGAAACGGTGAGGTTGCTCTAGAAAGATGTCGCCCAAACCGCGAGTTTTTCTTTATCTATTGATTATGATTTTCTTTATTGGCTATCTTGATGGGCGTAAGGTAAGCAAAAACTTTTTAGAGATTTATTTGTTTTACATAAATGGTATCTATTTTTTTTTTTTTATATAGTCCATGAGTGCTTTGCTGTTTCGTAAAATTGTCACCACATATGGTCAAAAATATGCTTCAACTTTTGCATTTGATATAAGTGAAAATCAGGAAACCCTAAATATAACATTGAATATTGTGAAAAACATCACAGTTGATGTATGGCTGAGAGCGAGCATATTGCAAAAGGAATCAAAGACACATTATAAGGAATTATTCACCTACAACATTAATTTATGTCAGGTTATGGATCAAGGCAAAAGTTTAAGTTTGATTAACTATTGGCTAAAGAATATCTTCAGGTACACCAATTTACCCATGAGTTGTCCCATTCGTGAGGTAAGTAGGCATAGAGAAGTTCTTACAATTATTCATTAATTTCCTATTACATAGGGCAACTATCATTGGATAAATTTGAAGTCAGATAAAGAGACCATACCCGGATTCATAAAATCAGGAAGCTATCGCATCGATTCATCTATCTATATGAGGGAATGGCATAATGATCTTTTAACCAATTGTTCCATGTTTATTGACATCAAAATGAAATGATTTGAAACAGTTTAAAATTCTAATTGGGTGCATGGGTTTCTTTATCTTGAAATATATGAAATAAAAATTGATTTACTTTCACGCTTCAATGCTTCAAATTCAATTTGTTTCTTTTTTGTTTTTATATTTACTAATCTATCAAATAATTATGATATTTATCAAACTGAAAAAGGTGTTATTAAGCAAATATATTTGTTTAAAATTCACATTTATATCATTTTGCCTAACAAAGTCCTCTATTTGACATCTAAAACTATGAACCATAACGGTGAATTGATTCTTTTACTAGTTATAGTAATCTGTACTATAAATTATCTAGATGGACGTAAGGTAAAACAAACAAAATCTACAAATAAATCACGTAATACGAATTTAATTGACTTACATCGAACAGGCGTTCAGCACTTTACTATTTCGTAAAGTTGACACCAATTTCGAACCCAAATATGTCGAGGATTTCAATGCTAATATAGATCTTAATCAGGAATCGATCAACATGACAGTAAATATTATACAAAATCTAACAGTTGATGTCTGGATGCAGGTGACAGTGGCGCAAAAGGAATCCAAATTTAATAGCTACAAGACTGTCTTTGGCTTTAATGTAAATATCTGTCAAATTATTGGCAGAGGTAAAAGTCTTAATTTGGTCAGTCATTGGCTTCAGAATGTATATAAGTTCTCCAATTTACCTATGAAATGTCCCATAAAACAGGTGAGTAATAAGATCAAACAATTAAAATTATTTCGTTTATCTATTAATTCGCCTTTAGGGTCAATATCATTGGATAAATTTTAAGCCAGAAAAGGATGTTATACCTGGATTTATTAAGACAGCAAGTTATCGAATTATTTCATTAATCTACATGCGGGAATGGCACAATGATATGATTACGAATACATCTTTGTATGTGGATGTCAAAATGAAATGAAATCATTATTAAAAAGTGAGTGTCCCTGTGTAAATCCAAAATGTAAAAAACTGAATAAAGATAATCTTCATACAAACATATAGTTTAGTATAGATGGAAACCTAAAACGGAAAAGTTAATATGGGGCCATTCAAATATTACTTAATAGAGGCTAAGGTTGTTTACTTCATTGTCCTTATGCCGCATTTGTAGTAGCTACAAGGATTGAAAATGGAATGGATTAATGATAATAATTTCACCACATTCTCAACACCATTTAACAATGGATTGTGCCCTCAATCACTCATCGCAAAGACAAACAAATTGTTAAGCTATATAATCTATGACTAAATATTAAGACGCTTCTTAATTAAATTGACCCCTTTATAGTCTTCAATGTAACAGTTAACGTACACTCTAAAGGAAACGAAAGTTTTGCTTTGTCTAATTGATTGCTCCGACTGAAATAAAACAATCATTTGTGTCATTTGACAGTACATAATGATGGTCTAACAAATTGCTATATTGAAATGCTGTGATAAGTTTTCTGCACGAAAAAAATCTAAGCCATTGCAGTGCAAAGTGAGCTGGAATTGGCATTTGCTCACATTTAAATGCAATGAATCATTCAATGGCTCAAATCTCCCAATACCAATTGGTTAAACACAATTTTTCACTTCCAATCGAGTAAATCGTTGCACGTGCATTTCGCATAAATAAATTAATGAGCTTTGCCAACACGGACACGCTCTCTGGACATGACCATGTCGCCATTGGACGTGGTGGTCCTGGTGCCCTAACTCTAGGGCTGGCTTGCGACCAGTTGAAGGGGGAGAGTTTTTTCTTCTTTTTTTTGCGATTTATGCGAGTGCGGCCAAACTAAGCGCAAAATAATTTCAAACACTGTCAATAACAGTTTGTGTGTGTCCTTTTTTCGATCGTTTTTTTCACTCGACACGTTCGTATGCTCTAAGATTCTTGTCATTTTGCTTCTTTTATTTTATTTTATTCTTTTCCTTTTTGTATGGTCTTGCATTTTGCTATCAATTGCACTTCCGTTTTGTTTGAAAATCAAAGAAGAGCCAAGCGCAATTTCTTGTATTTTTGTCATCGAACATTGTCGATGTCTTCATTGAAACAAATAGTGAGAACAAGGGGGAGGCAAAGCAGAATGAACAGAAGGGCTCCTGGTAACTGATGGCAGAGGTGGAGCTGCTGCTGCAGTTGAATCTCTGTGGCAGGGCAGTGTACTCAAGGAAATTGCCATCATTATACTTGTCGTAGTTTGTCGTACTTTTGTGTTAAATAACGTTTAATGTTTGTTTGGCGTGAAATTGATTTACTAAATCGGTGAAAGGAAGTGCTTTAGCTTTCATACCACGAATGAAGTATTTACAGAAAAGAGATTGTTTCTCTTAAGCCAAGGTAAGCAATGACAAGTATAAATCCAAATGGATGGCTTTAGTTTAATCAATCAATATTTGTTTAATAGTCAAGAGCTAAAAATCATCAGTTATTATTTGGTAGAAAGATTTTTGCATTTCAGAAATTTTCTTTTAACCATTAAAGGGAAGTTAAAAATTAAAGATTATAAACTTTTAATCAATAGGACTGAGTGATAATCAATGAGATAATCAACTATATCAATCGCAATGTCGCAATAAATATCGTTAAATGTTCATGTGATAAGTATTTGAAAATCATAGATCTATAGATTCTTTACCTTTTGTCTTTGTAATGAAAATAACTTTTAAATCAATCAAACTAATTCCAATTGATGGCAAATTCCTTTTTGTTCGACAATTCCGAATATAAAGCTAATCAAACGAAAAGCCAAGTTAAGGCTCCATCACATAGATAGTTTATGTATATAGGACCAAGCAGGTGATGGAAGAAATTCTTAGCCTTGTCTCTGACTTAATCTTGAGATCTACTTCTTATATATGTTAACTTTAGTTTGCATTTTGAATACTTTACCTTACATGAGGCCTTAAATACATTTTTGTAATACTCTCACTTAACCAAAACAACAAAATGCCGTCAATTCAACAACTTAAGACGACTTTACGACATCCAGAAACTCTCGCTCTGACTTAACCAAGCAAATTAATGAACAAGAGAAGAAGGCTGACTAAATGACTGACTGACTGACTGACTATATGCTCGTTCAGCACGTGGCAGGCAGACAAAACGAAACGCAAAACTTTGCTGAGCAAGAGAAGTGCCTTCTTTTCTACAAGAATTCTTTTAGCCCACATGCATGCAACGCATAAAGGACGAAGGCTCACAACAACAATAACAACAACCGTCGCCTGCTGTTCGCTGCTCGGAATAATGACGATGATTTCGTTGATTTGAGTTGTGATTAAAATGCAGCATATAATTCTCGCTGTCTCCTCACAGTTTCACAGTGCTTCGAGCTTCGAGTACTGGCAGCATGTGGCAGCGGGCAAAGTTTTTCACACTTTTGTCTTGTGACTGTGCCAGGCGCAAAAATTCCTTGGAAAAAAAAAGAAATAGAAAAAAAAGGGAAATATAAAGAAGAATGTAGAGAAGAAAAATTGCAGAAACCGCAACTCGTGTCGACTTGATGTTAGAATAATGAAGAGGCAAAACTTTTGCGCAAGGCATGTAATTTTTCCGCTGTGACAGCCGGCCCAGCGGCCCCCTTCTTCTACCTCCTAACCGGAAACGGAAGTTGTCATTCGTTTTGTGCATTTGTTAAAAAGTTACCAAAAAAAAAAAAAAACACGAAAAACAACAACAGCAAGGGTGGATACGAAAAAAAAAAAGAAAAGCAAAACCAAAACACAATGACTGCAAAAACTTAAATGAAAACTTCTGTTGCAGTTTTGTCTCTTCTTTTATATGCAATATACATATATACATACTATATACATATTACATATATATATACATATATCTTTATCTATATAGTGTTTTAGGCCTAACACTTGAAATGTTTGGCTCTCTTTACCCCCGCCTGCAGAGATAAATCACTGCAATTGGGGTTTGATGAGGATCGCAAGGCAAATGGGTAAATGGGTAAATGGGCGTATGGCCGGTTCGGTCGGTTGTAGTTGGAGTTTGAGTCCGCGCGTTATAAATGCGAACAATGACACAATTGATTGGCCAATTACGTGAGCTTTCGGGGTGATTATGACGTTACGTACCGTTAGCCGAGCAGGACATCCAGACAGAGCAGCAACCAGCAACGTTTGGCGCTCGGCTATGGGCCTGAACCAGGGTCTGGCCATAATGGTGCAACAGTGGAGCACAGGAGGGGCTGGTGGTGGTGGTGATGTTGGGTAAAGGCGTGTGCATGTCATGCCTGGCTAAATTTACACAATTAAATGCGTGAAATTCGTTTGAATAATTGAGCAATTTTTCGGTGAATGATTCGAATTGTTGGAAAGGGCATAGAGCCTGTGAGAGAGAGAGAGCGAGAGAAAGAGATGGAAGTCAGACCTTTTATTTTATTTATTTGTTTATTCTTTTCTTTTTTCGTCAAAAAAAAATGTATTTGTATTAAAGAGTTTTTGGCATTTAAAATATCATAAATCAATATAATTGAATATGCTTCTTGATTATGCAATTAATTTGCCACTCGAAATGATAGCAATCATTTAAAATTCTTATTAAATTAACAAGCATCAAAGTGATTTTTAGTCGAATCAATTCGGAAGTGCTAAATCCAATTGTCTTATCAAAAAATCTAACATATCAAAATTAATTAGTAAAACCACAAAACTTTTTCATAAAAACTCTAAACTTTTACTCGGTATATTTGACTTTGATTTGTCTTGTATTTTGATTCGAAATCCCTCGATAAGAATACATGCAATAAATCCTTTTCCATCTTAGTTTTGCCTTAGGTTATTATTTATTTATTATTTATTAGTTTATAAGTAACCTTATTTATTCCAAATTTTAATGACTAAATGATTTTTCCAACTAAAAGGGATCATTTTGTAGTGCAAAATTACAACTCTTAGATTTTACAATGGATTAAAATTGTCATGCATTTCATTAACTCACATTGCTTCCAATTACGGCCTAAAGGCACTGGGGAGCAATTTGTTTTAGATATTTTGTTTTATGAAATGGCTTCAATGAAGCCATAAAATATGCAAGTTAACAAGATAAAGTTGCCTTTAAGTCCAATGCCTGCGAAAGGACCAACCAAAAGTGGAGACGCAAAAAATGAGAGGCAAAAAAAAAATAGCAAAAATTCAGCGTCAACTTTATGGCCAATGGTCGAGATGGCGTAGAGGAAAGCCGCAGCTAATTTATTTGCAGGCTGGGCCATTTATGCGACAGCGAGGACATTGTCCTGGCTCTCTGACCAAGCAAGCAAGCACTTCATTGTGCAGTGGCTCGTTGAAAACGCTGATTCAGTTTCATCATTAACCAGATTAATATGGCATGGCCTGGGCCCTGACAGCAGGACACAAGGACAGCAGAGGATAGGATAGGATAGGACCACGACACGACACGACACTGTAAGCTGAAACCATTGGAAAAACCCCTTTTTCTGGCTCATGGGTAAATGGTAATCGATGTGAATTTCGATGCGGATACTGATGCGGGAATGCAGAGCAGATGTGGATTGCGGATGTGGATGTGGATGCGAATGCCACTACGAAATGCGGACACATTCTAGTCTGAAACGATGGTCAACGATGTGGTCGACACTTGAAGTTTATCGTTTTGGCAGTTTGTCGAGCATCACGCGGCACCAATGTACGAGACAAGTATTGGCCATGAATTTTTATGCCAAGGAGTGTTTTGGCTAATTGGTCTAACGCATTGTCCTGCCTAATTGAGCAAAGCCATGAGACGAGAATGAAGTCACATATACATATGTATGCATATGCAACATTTCAATTAAAATGCCCTGTCCATCAAAAGGGCATATGAAAATCTAGAGAAACTTTATATCTATATTTTAAATCAACTGGCATTCGTAAGAGAAATGCAGCAAGATTAGAAGAAAAGTTTTCCCTTTTATAAGTAATCTTTACTAAAGCTCAAAACTTAATGGTCTTTGGATTACATTACATTGTTACCATATTCTTGTCTTTAACTCTTTTTTCTTGCTATTTTAAGACTTTGAAATTAATTGTTTATCTATTAAGAATAGAAAGGAATGAAAAGAAACGAAATAACGTATTGAGTCATAGATTTCAAATAGAGAAAGTGTTGATTCTGAATCATTGGATATTTAACTAAAACAACTAATCAACTGAAAATGATATTGTTTAATAAAATATTCGATAGTAAAAAACAAAAAACAAGACCTACATATACACTCACCCAAAAGAAATTGAATATTTATTGAAAGAAATCGCTTTGGTAGACCTCTTTGATTCTGACGCTCTGTGTGTGTTTCGTTTTAAAACATTGACAAATTTTGCTTTCGGATTATGCGGCATCAACACCAAGCAAATGCCTTTGCCTTCACTTTGCCTTATTTTCTTTTTTTTTTACTTTTACCATTCTCTTTGCGTCTCTGCTGGCGTCTTGCCACTTGATTGCAATTGCAGGATATTTCCGTCGGCTCCCCGTATAAGAATCCTCAAACCAAGAGTTTATTTAGTATCTCTGGCAGCAGCAGCAGCAGCCGCTTGGAATTGTGATAATATTTGCCCGGAAAAGTATTTACATTTGACTCAAAAGTTCGCATCGCCCTTCGACATTGAGGAGGAATCGGTGGAGAAAGAACTGAAGCGGCGCAATCACAGTTTTCGACATTTTTGCGAAAATTGTATCGGCGTCGAAGAAGTTTGTTTTTTCCTTTAACTTACCCTCACCAAGGGTACAATGATTTCCTACACATGGTAACACAGTGTAATAAGCAAAATGACAATACAAATTCTTTTAAGCTTTATAATGTATAAATAAATATATTTTTATTAATTGAAAATTAAACTATTGAGATTCTGAAAACAATTTAATGGCCTGAATTAACATACAAGTTACTCTTAATTCCTTTTTCAATTGCAATCAAAGATTTATTCTAGAAAAAATAGTTGCAGTTTAGCCGGCTCGAGGTCAATCTTCCAAAAGAAGATTATTCCAAAGGCATAGTATACATAGCTATTTCAAGAACTACCAAGTTCTATCATCAGCAGACTCTGCTAAAGAACTCCGGAATTGCAATAGACCTACCATGTCTTCAACGCTAGAATTGGTTGGGAATTGTTGTGGCAACTAAATGAAGCGAAAAAAGTTGGTAAAGCCTACAAAATATGAAAAAAAAAGTTTACTGTAGATTTTTAATGGCTTTTGTTGTGCTTTATTATGATGAAATCTTTGTAAAATTTTAAAGAGAAACATTACTCTATATATGAGAAACATTCATAACATATTAAAGAAAGACATTTTAGGAGGAGTCTTTTAACCCTTCCTTAGTTTTCCCAGTTTGTCTTAGATCTATGAATATTTGTTCTTTTTTGAACGAAAATCCTTTATTTTGCACTATAAGACCTGAGAGAGCATCACAACTTCGTTGTACTTAAATAAGTTTTTTGAAATCCTTTTTTGTTGTTGTTTGTTTTTTCTCATTTTTTGCCGCTTATTTGTTTGTTGTTTTAACGCGAAATAAGAAAAGTTTTTATTTAAACAGACATGCGTGGCATTTCAGTTTTAAAGTTTTTTGTATTCCCACAGAGTTCTTGCCTATTGCTTATTTGCCTCCATTTTCATTTCTTCAAGTCTATCTACTAGATCCCCCGATTGCCAGGCTGGCTCGAGTCGTTAGTCGAGGAAAAATATGATCTAATAAGCTAGCAGCATATTCTCACCTCATGCTTGTGAGGCCAGAGATAGAGAGATAGCGACAGGATACCAATTAAATTTCACCCGCATCAATAATCATGAAAGCAAAAATGCCTTAGAAAAATAAAATAACAACCAAAAATGCCACATAAAATGTAAGGGGGGAAAATTAAAAGGCACACGATATGGCACAGGCGGATGAATGGTTATGGTGGAATGGAAAGTGGAATGGGGGGTGACTCTGGGTGAAAAGACTTGAAGTCGACAGGCGTGTAAATGATATAAATTCAATTTAATAAAATTGTTAAAATCGCAACGAGCAAACTGTGTGGAAATGCTTTTGCGCCCAGGTGAGCTGAAAATTGCTGTGAAATTTTTAGTGCCCAACGAGAACAAGTTCCTATGAACGAACAAGCAAACGAACGAACGAACGAGCTGAGCGAATGGCGGAAGGCGGAAATACGCGTGAAAATTCCTAGCAATTATTTCACACAAAGTCAAGTTAACAGGCAGCATGAGGAGAAGGGCGTGGGAGGAGGAGGTGGGGGATAAAAAGAAGTGCTGGAAGTGCTGCTTGTCGTCTCATCGTCTAGCCCAATCTTATTGTGTTGTCACTTGGAAGAGGACTAGGACAGACGAGGGCGTAGATGAGACAGAGAGAGACATAGAGAAAGGGATGTGGATGAGTGACAGAGGGAAGAGTAACGGGGACCA
The DNA here is from genome assembly GCA_018152135.1 of Drosophila paulistorum. Classification (NCBI taxonomy): domain Eukaryota; kingdom Metazoa; phylum Arthropoda; class Insecta; order Diptera; family Drosophilidae; genus Drosophila; species Drosophila paulistorum. The sequence goes on from JAECXG010000690.1 coordinate 20,595,416, forward strand.
GGACTTAACTCGACTCGACGACCCAGACAGACAGCTTCTCTTTAGGTTTTTTTGATAGCATTTTAAGCGGCTTGCATGGCGTCTCTTATTCTCTCGCCTTAATGTCACGATAATCGCATAATTTTCAATCTACTTCTGGACAGTTGAGGCAAACAGCAGAAGGATTCAGAAAAAGGAGTTTTACTCTGAGGGGAATATTGTTATGTGTTCCTGATGATGGTGGTGGTCTTTTTGTGTATCTTATTGCATATTATTTTTGTTAGAATAGTCTTGTTAAATTGTTTTTTTGCTTGGTTTTGAAACGGCTGCACGTGACTTTGCCCTTAATTCCCTTGAGTGTGAAAATTACTATTGTGAAAAGTGTATTGGGCAATCATCCCTGTTGGCCAGCAGCTGTGGCTGTTTGCAAAGAATGCGCAAATAGTTTTAATTAAGGTCGTCATTTTGCTAAGCTTTTGATTCATTCAGGATAAGGAAAGTACCATTCAATTGAGTTAGTTACTAGAAGACAAAAATTGAACTCTATTGAAAAAAACTAAAAAAAGGAATCTTCAAAATATTGTTAAAGGTTTCTTTATTTTATCTCTTTATCTTGTTGTCACACTCAAGAGCGATCTGTATTCCATATTCTCTGCCATCCACTTATCGTTTGAGTCCACCCACAAAGCACAATTAGTTGGGCAATCTGCAGCACTTATTACGCCAAAACCAAAATCCAAATTTCACCATGAACTCCAATTTACTCCGCCCACACTTCGCTTCAAAATGGGAAAAAAGGGGGAAAGAGAGAAGGACTATTAGGAGCTAGAGGCGGATGAAGTGCCCCTATTGCTTCTCTACCAACTTTCCTGTTCGCCCTCAACAGTTGCGGTTGCCTTCATGTCTCATTTAGCGACATTTCATTGTACTTTTGCACCGCAATCGCTTTTCCATTGTTGTAATACAATTTTCTTGTCGCATTTTAGTCAAGTTATTTTATTTTATTTTCTCCACACTCAGTTCAGTTCGCTCACACAACCATCCTCTCATGCCTTTTGGGGTTTTCTTTGTTTTATATTATTTTGTTCATTTTTTCAGAGTTTTCTTTCTTTTTTTTGTGTGTTATTTGGGTTTAGTCCGCCTAAAAGCATGCAATGTTTTGTGTCTCTTGCACAAAATTTTGTCCAAATTTTCCATGTGTGTGTGCTGAAGTGTTTGTAGGCGTGGTTCGGGTCCCTATCTGGCACATAATTCAACCGCTACGAATTGCGGCTTTGTCTGCACTTCTTCTGCATATGCTGTGCTTTCCCTCTCAAACCCTCTCTCTCTCTCTCTCTTTCTCTACTTCTCTCTCACTCTCTATCTTACTCGGTGTCTTGTCCTTTTTGGTTAGGTCCTTTCGCTCAAGATAGTGGCAATGCGACGGAAAGGAGCCGCATATGTTTTATTAAAATGCTTGCATACTCATACATTTCGCTTTCAATTTACAAACAAGAAAGCTTTGATTGTACTTTATGAAGTGTTCTTTCTTTCTATTGCCAACCGCCAGATCATTAAAAATGCTTAAAACTTGGGCCAACAACTTACATAACATTTGTTTTTACACTTGAAGTAAAGTATGTATTGAAAAACTGTCAGCTGCTCATATAACTTTTTAAGTAGAAGTAGTTAACAAAAAGGTGAGCTTACTTTTCATATGCCACATACAGAAGCAATCAACTGAAGGCTTGTTTAACATCTTCTTTTTCTTCATGCTAATTACAATTTTCGTCTTTTTCTATATGATATTCGTATGTAAAATAAATTTCAATAGCCACAGAGAAAAGAAAGTTCATTAATATTTATGGCACAGCATTGGAAATTCATATGAAAATCTCTTTTATATGTGGGCGCTCACCCATTTCTCACCACCTTACAATGTTTCTCTCTCTGTCCCTCCTCTTCTTTCGTTTCTCATATTCTCTCCTTTTCTCTATAGTGAGAACAAAAGCAACCAAATTAATTTAACGCCAACGATGCCGCAACTAACAAAAAAAAAAACAAAAAAGGAAGAAAATCAAGCGACGTCTGAAAGAAATCAACTGAGGCCAGAGAAACGAACCCTCTTCGCCCTTTTTCACCATACCAAAAACAAAAAAAAAAGTTTCTCTTTTTTCTCTTAATTTCAACAGCTAGACAAAATGGTGGAGAGCATACCAATGCCGCACGACTCAAGCTCCCTTTCTATCTAACAAACTGTTGGACCATAGTGGTGCACGTTGATGCCACACTTGATTGATTTCATTCTATATACGGCTGCGATTTTCCAATTACAAAAAGCGCTAAAATCAGCAGAAAAATCTAACGATGGCATCAAACTCAACAAAATACAACTATAAAAAATCTTTGGATAGTCGGCCCATTAGTCTTTTACTAGGCAGCTACTAACCTGTCTAAAAGTCAAAAAGAAACTTGGAAATGAATGTAAATAGATAAATCTTGTAGGTAAGATAAACTGAATTTCGATTAAATATATTTAATACAAGAACTTTAATATCAGTTGGTTTAATATCTAATTTTTATAGTTTTGTTACAAAAATTTCCTTACCAGCCAGTGTATTCACTTTTAGGCCGATTCAGAAGATGGTCAAATAAATGACATTCTGCATAATGTCAATTCTATTATGAGATATGTATAATCCTGTTACAGTAGAGAATGCCTAATGTCCTTTTCTTCTTATGACTTCTGTTTTTGGCACTTTCTTTGGCTGTGACACCCATTGTACAAATTGATTGAAAAAAATCGCTGCCCGACTATCAATAGTGGCATATAAAATAAACTTAGACTATGCTGTGGGCTTCGCGTGGGCCTGTGTGGTGCGGTCGTTTTTTTTATCTTTTTTTCTTCATTTTGAATGAGGCGGGGGTTGGAGGAGTTGGTTGGTTCTTTCGGTGATTTTTCACAAAGCACAAAGGGCCGTGAGCCTAATTGCGGAAGCAATGCTCCGTAGAATTAGTTTTCTTTGCCCCCACGCTGCTGTCTTTCCCCCGATGTTCTGTCTCTTCTACTTGATTTCAACTTTTATTTCCCTGCTGGCTGTAAAACGGCATCAAAATGGCAATTAGCGTTAGTGTTAAGACACTGAGTGAGAATGGTGTGGTACGTTTTTACTTGGGTCAAGGCTGTATTAATGAATTAACAACGGCCAAATGAGTTTTTGGACAACAATACAAATGGTTTCTGTACGGACTTAACTCGCTCCTATCGCCATGTTTCCTCTCCCCTTTTTGAACTGGCTACAGTTTATGTATAAAGTTTTTCGTTGGAAAAAGTTTTGGTAATAAAAAGTCTAAAGAACTTTCACGTGTTTAGCATTTGAGAGAAATTTTTTCTTATTTTTGGTTGTTGTTTTTTTTTTTTTTGGCCGAAAGGCAATTAGTCAAGGATGAAGTGGAAACTGTTTCCATGCATTTTGTGGCATTTGGAGGTTTTTCTGGTACTAAACGCTGATGCATTTTACGCAATTTGCCGAATCAAAATGCCGTTAAATTGTACTGCAAAAGCATAACAAATTGGATGTTGTTTTTTTTTTTTGTTGCAGGAGCGCTTTTTCAACGCAATGATCATGTGTCCCCTCCCACACACACACACACACAAACACGGACAAATACATAGACACAGACACTGAATAAGAGAGTTACAGAGTCAGGGAGAAGGCAAGTCAAGCCTTTATCGCCAGTACCGCATACCCAAGACCCATTCCAAGTGAGATAGCTGCTCTTGGTGTTTTTGGCCTGGCAGCATCGTTAATGTCATTCTAGCAACTTCTTGCTATGCCCCATGCCCTCCCCCTCCGCAACGGAGTGTCATAGTGCCATGTGGCATGGTGTGTGTGTGTGTGCCATGGCGTGGCGTTTCTACTTGATATATTGTTATCATTTTAACAATGGAAATTATTTCATTACATTGTTTTTAGGTGGCATTTTATTATGTTAGACAATGTCTGGGTCTCGCTCTCTCCATGGAGAGTGTATTTTGTGCAAGTGAATGTGACAAGCAGAATGTACATACATCTAAAAGTTTCAACGATGGGGAAAACTTTGCGGTGCAGACTTCAAAAAAGAGCAGGAAAAAAAACAACAACACAGCATTTTGCTACTTTGAATTATCCCTAAAAAGTTATATTTTTGTCATTGTAAAGATTTGCTTAACACTTACAAATTGATTATTGTCCAAGGAATTCTACCCAAAAAAAAAGGAACGGAAAATGTTTTCATTTCATAAGTAAAGATTTGATAATATTCCATTTGGCTAAGACCATTTATCTATCTTTCTATCTATTCAACATTAATTGAACTTCAAAATAAAATCAAATCATTGCCTTAGATCTACAATTTTTTACCGTTTTAATCTAGTTGACCAAATTGATAAATTTCCTAGCAATTGTTGTTTACCTGGCCAGGCGTTAAGCCACAAAAAGAGAAAGAAAAAAAACATCTCAATGGCATCTAAGTGCTTATCTAGATAATTTGACGCCTATTAAAAACTTTCACTGACTAAACAGAATGCAAAGCGGAAAAACGTTTTGGTTTTTCTTCTGGTTTCTCCTTCTCTCGCTCTTTCTCTGTGCCAAATTTAATAAATCCCTGAAAATTCACTTTGAAGTTTTTCATTTTGCAAACTACGCTGAAAATACGAAAAAAAAAAAAAAAAAAAAAAAAAAAAAACGTTAAAAAGAAAACCCTTGAAGCAAGAGAGACACATACAGATACAGATACAGAGACAGATACACTTATAAATGCGTATTTATATCATTTGCATTTAAAATGAAATGAAAATCAGACCAGCATAAATAGAGGGAAAGAAACGCAGAGCCGATATACCGAAATTGTATATTTGGACATCATTAAAAATGCCACATTTGAATGAATACAAGGGTGGAGAAGTGGAGAGGATAGAGCTGAAAAATGGTAGCTGGAGTTGGAGTTGATGTTGAAGTCGGAGGAACACAAGACATGACAAGCAAGACTACAAGTGGATGACGAAAGTAAAGTCCTTTCGTCGTTTTGCTTGATATGCATAAATGTCAAAGTGATTACAATGCAGAGCCCGCAATGTGTTTATCGTTTTGTCATATGCTTCACTGCCCTGACCCAAACCGCTCTCCATCTCTCAGAAACCTTCTCTATCTTACCTTCTACCTTGTGGGCTGGGGGGGGAGGAAGGGCGGATGGCACACAAAAAAAGGACATCTTCATCTCGAAGAGAACTCTGTGAGCTGTGAGTGTGACAACGCCCTCATTCATTCATTCATTCATTCGCTCACTCGTCGTTGCTTACACGCCCATCGAGCACAATATCTATTGCCACAGTGGTTAAAATGTCTTCCAAAACCTTAAAAAAACCTTTAAATCAATTGATATTTGCCTTCTTCGTCTGAGTAAAGCTATAGAGAAATGGCAACATCTTTTGTATTTTCAGTTTTATTAAGTTTCTTTGGGCCTTTTGGATTCTGTTTCTTAAGAAAACTCTCTATTTCTTCATAGACTTTAGTCTAGTGCCACTATACCAAATTGGAGTTGGGTTATAAAGTTGAGTTGTGGCACTGCTTTATGTGCCTTACGTTGAAATGATGTAAGACGCAGGTGCGCTTATTGACGCTCGGTTGCACTTCGTTTGAGGGCAAGCCGAAAATCTCAGCGACAGCAGATCAAAGCCAAAGAGGATACTTGCCATGGCCTCATACTTATCCTTATCCCCGGACGCCCCCTTTTCACTCCCTCTCTCACGCTCTCTCTCTTTCTCTCAAGCACCCAATTTTGGGCCTTCCAAACTGTCTTCGAGCGCATTTTGCATAGAATGGATTTCGGTGTTGGTTTTGGAATGGTGCATTTCAATATTTTTCGTGTAGCCACTCGAAAATCCTTTTTGGTTAGAGCCACATTTTATGGTGGCAAAACAATTTCCGGTCACAGTTGTGTGACAAGTGCCCTTAATTTCAAAATGTCTTTTTGTTTCTGTTTTGTGACTCGCAAGGACTTTAAAAATCTCAGTGTCTAGCTTTTTCTCTTTCTCTCTCCGCCTATCTGTTTCTTTCTCGTCAGATTGCACAACATTTAAATAAAACAGCTGCAACATAACAATTTCTATACCGACGATACTTGCTAACCGTCTTCTGTCTACCCCCCAAAAAACACTTTGAACTTTTTCAATTTTTAATGAATCAAAAATGTTTTCACACATTTTGGCACACCTCTTCTTTCTTTTTCTTGTTTTGGCCTCCATATGTAGGTGTCTGTGTGTGTGGGCGCTATACTCGTTGATTTCCATTTACTGTGAAAGTAACCAACAAAAAAATGTTTTGTCAACAGCTTAATGTAACGACTTTGAAATACCCTGTTCGAATTGAACACAGTTTTGTATTCTAAACAAATGGAACTCTTCAAAAACTTCACATCAAGAATTCATTAATTTGTTTTTGGAGTTTTCAGGACTTTTTATACTTACTCATTAAGTTCTTAGCCTGTTATAAATACCCTTGTAAGGCTTATTTGGTTAAAGGGTATCGATTACAAAAACGAAAGAGCGAGAGAAACAAAGAGTTCATCAACAGTGAGGTTAGGTAAAAGGCTGAGAGGAACAGTAGCAGGAAAAAAAATTCTCACCTATGATCCAAAGCCATGTAATTGAACTTAATTCGATTTGAAGCGAGACAAGTTTTTTGCTCAGCAGCTGCACAAGTTCTCAAAGGGCCACAGACAATGTTCCATTAGATTTAAAGGCCATAAGAGATAGAGATCATAATAAAAGAAAACTCATTTTAAAGCCATGTTGGACTTTACCTATGACAATGTGAAACAATCGAATGATTTAGATACCTATGACCTGTTGAACTCAACAAGGGGTAAATACATATTTTGAAAACTGTTCTAATTTCTTTGGAATTGGCTTAAAAATATAACTATTTATATGCCTTACCTTCCTTAGTAATCTTGAATCTTTAAATGTTATTTTACATTTACATAAAGGACTCAAAAAGACAACGTAAATATTAAAAGAAAGTAAAGAAAATCTTAAGTAAAAGAAATGAAATTTAACTTTTAGTTCATTGGATTTTTGCCAAACCAAATTTATAAAAAAGTACTACAGAAATGGCTAAGTAATTTTTGAAATAAGTATTAGCCTAAGCATCGTATGTCCATATTTAATAGATTTTCTTAATTTTGTGGAGTTTCATTCCGCAAAAATTGATTCGTCTGCGAGTTGGAGTTACTTATATGAAACTGATTTATAGAGTTCTTCAACATCATGCTTTTTGTTATGCATTTGACCTTAACAAATTTTAACCCCTCCACACACACACACACACACACACTCAACTTGAAATACTGGTTATGGCTACACCTTTCCATTAAGTATCCTTCTGCAAGGAGTAAGTAGTCTCGTGGTCAATTTTTTCGCATATGTTTTCATTTTTTTCTTTTTCTGTTGTATTTTCTCTCTTTTTGCCTGCCTCTCAAGTGGTGCACTCAAGTACAAGGCAGCTCCCTTGCCACACACAACAACAATGCATACACGCACACACACACACACACATGCACACACATCCACACAACATGCTGCCACATACAATATACAACAAATTTTCCATTTGGCCAGGAAAAGCACTTGAAAAATACAAAATAAATATAAAAATCAACTCAACTGCACCCTAAGGCTAACAAGTTCATTTTTCTGCCAGTCAGCCACACAATTGCCTTAAAAAAGGGAAAGACAGAGGAAAAGAAAGAGAGAGAGAGAGAGAGGGACAGAGTGGGGGATATAAGAAAATATGAAATATGATTTGATTTTACAATTACAGCAAAGATGATTGCATAAGAAGAATTTCATCCACAATTTTTTTAATTGGCAACCAAGCAAGGACCAACAGCATTTAAAGATTTTTGCTACAACATTTTCCAATTCATTGACAAAGCAGCAGACTTAAGCCATAAATCTAACAAATCCTAATGGTTAAAGTGCATAGAAAATGCATTTCTAATACCCTTACAATGGGTAACAAAATTTGCCATAGGTAACAAAACAGCGACTTCCATTTATAGCAAATTTATTTTTCTCTCCCAATTTTGAAATCTTAAGAATGAATATCTTTTATACAAGAACGAAATTGATATTGAATGGTTTTTCAATAAGCAATTCATATACAATTGTAAGTGTATCAATGGGTTCATTTAACTAAAAGTGAACTTTAAAATTCTTCAATACCTTAAAAGGCGCTTTACCTCATTCTCACACTTTGGCTCTTTTCCTTTTCTTCTACATTGTCTCATCCAGTGTCTGTTCGAACAATGTGTCCTTGGCGCTTGTCGTTGAAAGCCTGAGCAATATTTTTGCATTTTGCAATATTTTTTGAGAGCGTTGTTAATTTCATGGCTCAATGGTTAGTGTGTTTGCCAAAAGGAGGACGACAACCGACCGAGCGTCGACCGACGACCGACGACTTTGAATTTATTTGCCATGTAAAGTTTTACGCTGAACGTAAAAGGAATCGAAATGAAATACCCCTCTCCTCTGCTAACTGATGAGGTTGAGTTTGGAGAGGGTATGAGAAATGTTTGCGCATAATTTTGCATTTGCTAATCGTTAACTTTTTTAATCATTTCCACACCTATTCGTTTGTTTTATTTTTTCATATTTTATTTTATTCCATTTTTCTTGGGTGCTTTTTTTGGTGGTGAGCATTCTGCGAAAAGCAGATAATAAGCTCTGCTTAAATTAAAAACTTTGTTCACAAAATTCTTCTACCTCCCCTTTTAGCACACTAATTGCAATAAATTTGCGTTAATAAACTGAGAAAATTGAGGCGAATTGCCAGCAGGCATTTGGCCAAATGGAGCATAGTTAGAGTCTAGTCTTTTGCCCAGATGTTTGCCACTTTAGCCAAAAGTTGGTTTTTTGTTTTTTTTTTATGTTTCACCCTCCAAACAAACGAAAAAAAAAAAATCAAAACAAAAGTAACCAAAAAGCAAAATGAATTTTTGATTTTAATTAAAAATGTTACACAAAATTTTGTGGTTGGCAAAATCAGAATTAATTGAACAAAATTTTAATGAGAATTCTACAAGAAAGTTGGTTAAGAAATTTATATAGCTAAGTGCCGCTTGATTTTAACTGATTAAAACTTGTTTTCTCTTTTTTAAACTAATTGTTAATTATGATTTCTTAATTAACTTTAGATTGTTGTAGTTTTGATCAAGTTAAATATATTTAGAATACTTCGAAATAGACTATCTTATATTTTGAATTTATATTGTGATGAATTTATTTGGTTTACTTTTGAAATTATTCAATATATTGGCCTGCCTGTGCCTTCTATTGCTGAAACAATTAACGCCTCATTAATGCAATTGTGTAAAGTAATTACGCAATTATAATATGGCTTTTATTTAATGCAATTAACAAAACAATAAAAAAACGTCAAACCGACGAGAGTGGAGAATGTTCAGAATATTGAGCTGAATCTGCAGATTTCCCATTTTCGTGGAGAACCCCTACAAAGTTGCCTAACGCAGCAGAAATGCCCTCAAATTCTATTCGCTCCTCTTTCACACTCTTTCTTTTTCTCTCTCCCGATCTCCTTTCCTCTCATTCACACGTTGGCGTGTAATTTAGCTATTAAATCCCTTTTCCATTTGGGGGTATGACAGAAAACTCCAGCAATTGGTGGCTCGACATTGCCTGTGGGCTCTGGGATTTTCGACCTTCTGCGCTTTTCACACGTGCATGGATCCACACACACACACACATATGTACATATATGTGTAGAGGAAATGAATTTTTTGGTACGGTAGGTAATGGGTTAGGGTACTTGAGAGGGTGTTCGTCGGGTTGAGTGTGCGGGGCGAGGGGGAGGCAGGAATTGTTGAAGGCACACTTGCGGTGACCAGGCAGAGTGCAGGCAAATTTTTGCAAACGCAACGGAAACGGAAAATGTTCTATTGGTTAGCCCTACAATTGTGCACTGTTCCCAAAAGTAGGCAATGAGTTTTGTTGCGGAAGTGTTGTATAGGTATGCCAGTTAGAGATGACACCGTGACACAAAATATATACTTATATTCCACCCCCAAATTTCGTCATCTAATCTCATTTTTTAAGGTAAGTTGCTAAAATCTATAAAAAGTAGGCAAAAGAAGTACGAATTCAACAAGTCTAATTATTTTGTTAACTAGACAACTAGAGAAATTGAAATAAGAGAGTAAAGTATAAACAAAATAAGCCTTAAGCTTTAATTGAGACAGTTAGATTTGGAAAAAGCTTTGGAACTATAAGGAGTTATCCTTTCGAAATGTAAAAAATCTGCTTTACTTTTAAAAGCTATTTAGTTAGAGATTTACCTTAACTCTTAATACGACTGCACGAGCTCATCGCTAGTACAATTTGGGATTTTGGACAGTGTAACAACGTTGCAACAACAGCTTGACACACTCGAGCGTAAAATTAATCGTGGCAGTTTCCCTCAAAAAGTGCAGTTGGGGAAGTTTTCTTTTTTTTTTTTTTGGTTTTGGTTTTTTTGTGTTTCTTGTTTTATACTCGTATTGGTTACTCTGCATTTTGGGGCTGCTCATTTTTCACGTTTCAATGTGGGAAGCTCGGCTGCTGGTCATCTTTATTGCACTTTTATCTGTGGCGTATGGAAATTTCTTGTACGTATTTTCGAGCAATGTTTTTTTTTTTTTTTTTTGGTTCGTTTGGAGTCCTTGGGGTAGCATCAACATTTAAATTATTAACTTAAGCACACATAAATAAATCTGAAATAAAATGCAGAAAAAAAAGAAGAAAGTAAAGAATTATATATTGATCATTTGCGTTTAATTAATGAAGACGAACAATTTATTCATATGGTGTGTATGTGGATATTGTTTGGTTTACTTTAAAGGTTGTCATTTAATATTCAGTGGTTTTGAAACTTTGTCTAAGGTTCAATTGGCTGGAAACCGCAACAAATTGTCAAATGTTAATTTTGTATACGAATGGCATAGATTTAAAATTGTTAAGCAACCAAACGAAATAGTCCTAAATATCACCAGAATGTTTGTAGAACAAGCTTGCTCAGGCCAATCAGCAATTTACCTGCCTTTTTGGCCAAGCAGCAATCCAATTAGGCCACACTTGGCATTCTCGACCATTATGATATGTACGTGTATGTACGTATGTACGTGCCCTCAACCCATCTCAATGGTTGGTCATTTGCACTGCATTGGCGCATTTTAATCTCCGAGCGGTGCGAGCAAAGGGTTTGAGGTTTCGAAGGGTTGAGGGCTAAGGGCTGAGTTCTAAGTTGAGGCAACCGCACAGACAGACAGCAGCAGACACTGACAATTAATATTCAAATTTATTAGCCACCTATGAACCGAGTGTGTGCATTATCAGCAGGCACTTGAGAGGATGAAGGCGCAATGGTTTGGGCTCAAATGGAGAAACGACGACAGCAGCAGCAAACGATAGAGATGGCAATTAATCACAACTATCGAAAGCAAACATAAACTTAATTATTTCAATAGCTGCTTAGGAATATACGAGGACTTTTGAGTCAGCAAATAATTAGATCAATAAGATAATAATATTCACCGTTCAAGTACGTAACCGGTTGCCAGGATTATGTTAGTTGGACCATCTCTAGAACATGCCACCTTTGGTCTATCATAGTCCCAGCACGCACTACTTACTGCAGCGACTGTCGTATGGCCAGAATGGGAGTAAAATCGCAGAAAGTATAGGCGACAATTACACGTTGTGGACCTAAGGGAAATATTTCAATGGGTATACTCTGTCAACATCCTTACCCCTGAATGCGTTCATGGCGCTTAATTATTTGCATATGATTAGACTTAATGGTCGAGTGAGTTTCAACCTGCTTTTGTCTTTGTCTCTCTCTCTCTCTCTCTCTCTGTCGCTCGTTGTCTATGTCGCAATCTAACTGTGCTATTACTGTTGGTAGAAGGAGCAGGTAATCACACAACACAGGCTACAGCTACTAGCCACGTTGTGTAATTGTTAATGATGATTAGATTCAATTTAGGGCATCATTAGTTAGCTGACGAGGCTACAAACCCCATTGTCTGATCTCCCCAAAGTCACTTTAAATTTATGCCAACGTCGCAACTGACAGAGGAACAGAACGTCAGGCAGTTAGGAAAGGGAATACAGAAGGTGGAGAAAGGTATTGGTGATGGTGTTCGTGTTGGTTATATGGGTGGGCCACCATGAGGTTAAGCAACTGACCCAAGCCAAAGTCCCAAGTCCAAGTGACTGCAACGTGACCTAAGGCCGCTGCTCCTGCTCCTGCTTCTGCTTTTGCTGCTGTCGAGTTTGAGGTTAATTTTGCAAAATTGTCGAGTCAACGGTTAAGCCTTACCCTTTCTATGACTGTGTGTGTGTGTGTGTATATGTGTGTGTGCCTGAATGCAAATGTGAGGCATTGTGTGGTTTTACTTTTGCCGGAAAAGGAGTCATCGCTGGTCATCTTGCGGACGGTCATAGAATCTGGCGTCCATTGTGCGATTTTAATCACCCTGAAAGCATCGACCAACGGAAAAAGTCAACTAATCGTCGTTAGTGGTGGCTACAAAATGTTAATTGCTATTGAACTATAATTGGATTGCATGCAGCAGGTCTCAGCGCTCTCTCTCTCTCTCTCTCTATATCAAATCTCGTTTCATCAAAAGCTCAATTCATAACTTGATTGGGCTATCTAAAGTGCCAGTGTGTGTTATCTACCATAATCTTTGAGACAAGAGAACTACTTAACCACAGACAGTTATTACATTCTCTTCAGCCTGTCAGCTAGCAATCAGCTTGATGCTTAATTATAGTCTCAATTGTTCTGGCAATGGATATTGTTTACATTTTCCTTCGTAAAGTCTTTACATATTTTCAAAACATTTAATTAGTACCTACTTCTTTGTAGTTTTAGGTAAGTATGAAAAAGTAATTAGATATAAATGCAGCAAGGACCCTGAAAGCTATTTTTCTCACTACAATTATGTTGGGTGATATGCGTCTCTAGTCTTAAGCCCACGGAAACTTATAAAATGGGATTTTCTGGGAATTTTTGATTTGTATTGTTTATTTGAACAGTCAGTTCGATATTTTCAAAAAATTGTTTCATATTTTTCCCAGTTTCTGGGCTTAATAATGTCGCTAAATGTTTTCACATTGGCTTTTTACTCCCATCCGCCCACTAAATTGCATTTGCTGCTATTTGTTACCGTTATCGCAGCTCCAAAACATGCTCTTCATTTTTTTCCTCTCTTACCTCCTGACCAAAAACCCGAAAAAACATATAGAAAAACAACCTAAAAAATTGAAAAACCAAAAAATATAACAAATTCTGCAAAAACAACTCAAAAAGCGAACAAAAAACAATCTGCAAAAACACTTATAAAACTTGACAGGCGTGCAGCGGACAAGTTTTACGAGGAACTCTCAACTTGTCGTTTGGCGCGTCACAAATTTTACAAAATGTGAGAGCCACACACACACACACACACATAAACACAGCTGGCACGCCCCACCACGAACCCGCGAAGCTCCCAAACCCAACAATGGGCCCCCTCCCATCCATAGGACATCTCCTAACCCTCGTTCAATTTCTCGGCTCTTCAGCCAACAAACATTTACAATTTATTGCACATTTGCCTACAAAATATCACCCAATTCCAAAAGCTTCAGGGCGAGCGCATTTAATGGAGCACAGGGCAGAGGTTGTAGGTCCACAATGGGGTTGGTGGGGGAGGGGGCGTTGAGGGTGTAGGATGTGGAGATTGAGGTGGAAGTCGGTCGTTGGCGGATGGGCGCAGTGGGCGTGACATTACAGCATGTTCCATTGCACATTTGATGAATTTATTGCAGTTTAGAATTTTTTGCACATTGTGCAGCAGTTTTGCAATTTAACCCGCCCGAAAAAAGAAGAGAAGACAAAAAAAAACATATACTGAATGCAGAAGCGATACGACGCCATGTTGCCTAAAAAAAAAAAGGGAACTAAAGGCTCCAACTTAGATACAGTTATATGATAGTTTCAATACTCTATGATTCAATATTTTGAAAATTTAGAGACAGATATACAATATACGACAGATCTTAATTAATAATGCCTTAGGTCTAGATCGGATATTCTAGAGTTTATTTACAAAGATTAAACAGATTTTTCACAGGTTCTTCCTTTAGATCTAGATTTTTGTTCAATGAACAAAACAATTTCTTTTGATCAAAGATTTATCACGATTTTGCTCTAAGAAACTTCAGGTTGAAGCGACTACAACCTAATGCTACAGTAAATAGAGAAAAGAGCATAGAAAAACAGCATGGAAGAGGAAGTGACTGTACCTCTTTTTTTGGTTTTCCTTTTTGGGCAAGTGTGTGTGCTAGTTCCTTTTACTTTTTTTTTTTTTGTTTTTTGTTGGCTGTAGATGAAACTGTCAAAATGAATGTTTAGAAACTTATTTATAGTTTGGCTTCGTGATAAGCGTGGCATGAAATGAAGTTTTTGTGTGGTGCCAAAGTCAAGATGATAAAGAATAGTTTAGGGTATGTCATATGATGGCTTAGCAATTGATAGTTCTAGAGATGAAACTTGAGACTTTTCAAATTGGGAAGAAAAACTAGCCGAAAAAAAAAAAAACTTTGATGAAACCAAATCTTGGCAAATTACTTCTGTGAGTTTAAGTTGCATTTTTGTTTCTTGTTTCACTTTCTCTTTTGGGCAGAGAGTCATTAAATTACCTTGCCCAAATTAAGCAATTTCAAGGTGTCTCTGCTCACTTTACGCTCCTTCGCTTAATTACCCAACTGATTACAGGTCTCGGTCTCTACGGTCTCTTCCTAAGGGAAGCAAGGCTACTCCAGCTAGCCACTTGCTTTATAGCCCGGCTAAGTGGTATTTACGTTTTAATTTAACGCTTCTTTTTTTTTCTCCCATTTTATTTCGTTTCTTTATGTATTTCTTGTTTTTGGCTTTCTACCAATGCGCTTTCGGTTTCAGGCAGCAAATGCAGAAGGGAGTTAAAAAGCAAAAGGCATCCAAAAAAAAATAAAAAAAAAAGAAACCAAAAACCGGATGCCAAAGCTAAAAAGCTTTAAGCCAAAAATGAAGACACTCAATGACACAGAGGGAGGGAGACCATCACCCATAGACACTGAAGGGGGAGTGAGTGCGTCTTGGTGGACATTGCCGACTGTAATTGCTGCGGCTTGGCTAACGACAGGACAAAGGCATCATTCTACTCCTTGGCTTGCCCCATGGCTTTTGCTATCCTTATTCAAGTGGTTTTTGATGACAAAATGAAAGGTAATTTTAGCGAAAATTTGCGCCCTGATTTTTCTCTACTTGAGGGTGTTCAAGACAAATGACAAGTTATGCCAAAAGCAGTATACCAAAAAGCAGCGTCCAGTAAGGGCGAATGCGGAGGGGGTTCAAATAGCCCATAATGGAAGGAAACACTGGCTAAAGTCACAGTCTTTGCTTGAAGCTTTTGTGTCTGGACCCCCAGCCTATAATCGAGAGGGGGCTTTCTGTTTTTTGACAACCGGAAATTGTGGTCTATTGAAGGTAAAAAGGTTTTCTACAAAATAAAAGAAATTCAGATTGTATTTCCAATTTTCCAAAAGAATGAAATGCCTAGAATCTTTAAGCAAAATGTCGTATCATAATGATTAGCAATATCAAATGATATTATCAACCAAAGTGTTCTATGATTATTTAACAATAAATTATGCCATTCGAAAGTTTTATTAGGAAAATTATTAAAGATCATATGTACTTTAATTTTAACTAGAGAGAATGTCCTAAGATTCTATTATATAGTATTAATTAACACTTTTCTCATACTTTTCTGAGAGAAAAATTCTAGGAAATTTCTTAGACAATTCCAGCCACAGTTACAGTTATAAGAATACTTGTTTCCTCTAATGTTGTTTTGGTAGGATGATTTTAATTATTTAAGTAACACATTGTTTCGTTTAGCTTCTTTTTGATCATATCTCGGGTATAATCTTTTTAACTTGAACTGCAATTTCATTTGCCGGCATTGCATTGAGTGCAATTTTACCCATAGGAACTGATGACTCCTCCTGCCTGACTCCTGATGAATTTCCCAGCTTTAATCAGTGTGGCCTGCCAGAGCAGAGGCGAGAGTAAAGCAGCCTGCAGCCTACAGCCAAAGAGCTCACCCATTAAAAATGAAACAAAAACAAGAGGGGGCGAGTTGAGCCCAAAGCGGAGGACGGCTGTACGGGATGAGATGTGATGGCAAACTCAGCATATTCGTATCTGTATCTACGGCTGTCTAACTGTGTGTGTGTGTGTGAGTGGGGATGTTGGTTCTGACTCTCTGTGGCGGTAAATCTTTATAAGCGCGAATAATTGGTTTCCTCATTTAATGCGAATGGGGGCGCCCGAGCAGGGACTCCAGACCCCACAATCATCCAAACAACATCCAACAGCCTCAGCCATCAGCCATCAGCCTTCAGCGTTCAGCACTGCAATCGCCATAGAAAATGCCTCACAATAAACATTTCTTTTTGCAGTTTTTCTCTCATTTTTGCAGTTGCTGTTGTTTCGTTTTTTTTCCTTTCTGCCCAGGCCGGCAGCGGCTGTCAGAACAAACAGCAGGAGTCATAATATTGCAACAGCATCGACTGCAAGGGTTTGAGGGTTTGAGTTAGGGATTGGAGCATAGAAGCGCAAAAGAAATTGCTGGAAAAAATTAATTGCATTTTCATTATGTTGACTGGCAGAGTCAAAAGGGAGAACAGACCAGAAACGGAGCTACAGCCAAAGCGGGGAGCTGGGAGCTGAGAGCTGGAGCTCGAACCAGAGCAGACAGACAAATGACATGGATATGGGCATAAAATGGGAAGAAGAAGGCATTGAAGTTGATTGGGGGGCACTGAGAATGGTTGAAATGAAGTCAAGATGGGGGGCATAGTAGGGTCATGATGGAGCTAAACTGTCATTAAGTTAGATTTGCTTTATGGGTATTATGGGCAAATGGGATAGGAAGGTTGCAAATGAAAGTGGACACAGATGAGACGAGATGATATGAATATGTTGAGATTAGAAACACATTAGTTACACTCACAAGGCAGACAAAAAAAAAGCTACTTTTGATTAGCTCATTAGCCATATTCAAGCGATTTTAATAAAAATGTAATTGATTATGTTCAAGGACATTTTTGATTATTATGCTTAATGAACGTCTGCAAAAGCCAACCGAAAATTGATTGTAAAGTCTGAAATAACAAATTAATAATTGCCTAAGACCTTGTAGTCATCAGCTAATTAAAAAAATTCTACTTGTAATGGGCAATTAAATCATGTCAAACTGTTGTCGATTTAACAATAAATCTGCTTAACATCAATTTAGCTGGATTTGTAGTAGCATCTATAGGCCTGTAGCAAGGAAAGTACATATCTTACAAAATCAAAATTATTAGCTAATGTATCAAAAGAAAAAAGAGTTAGAGGTCATTGCCTTGTACCTTGGACCTCTAATTACAAAGAATTTCAGCTAAGATCATTATCTAGCATTACTTACAACTCCAAGATATGATCTTACAATTTAATTCAAAATCAAACCACCTCGAGGTCAATCAAAGTTGAGTTTTTAATTTGAAATGCACGAACCTAAAATAATTTTCTTTAAGTTAATTTAAAATTCTTAAAAAAAAAAAACAACCAACTTAAGCATTGAACGTTCGTTTACCACCTTATCGATAAACCTTATACAAATTGTTCAATAAAATATTGGTATATAAGACCTTATCTCTTATACGTGCCGGTTTAATACATATATACACATACACACACATAGATACATACGCACATATATGTACATATGTAGGTAGATATGTATATTGATTTCACAAACAGGTCGAACGTAAATCGCTGAGAATCGATAAGGGATCACATGATTCGTTAGCAAGAAATTATATTTCGCAAAGAGATTGGCAAGAAGACAAAGAAAAAACATGAAAAGGATATGTGTGTTACCTTTCCCTTTGATTTTTCCATTCTAAGTTTGCCAGTGTGGAAAACTTTAGCACGGGCATAAATAGCTATATGAATAGTATTTATGAATGCGATATGAATATCATATTCTGGCACACCCATAACTTTGGCCAAACCCTTTTCATTTGCATTTCAATTATTATGAATCACTTTTTTCTTCTTCTTCAAACTTTCACAATCAGATAAAAAAAATTTTAAAAAAAAATAAAGGAATTTAGAAAAAAAAAACAAAAAAAAACAGTTTTACCCTTTTTAAGTTTAATTCAAATATTTTGTTGTTATCGGGTGCTTTTCGAAAGTAGAATAGAAGAATCTCACACCGGTTGTAAAGGGAACATGTGATAAGCCTGCTATTCTACTTGCCAAAGACACACCGTTAGATAGTCATAGTCAAAGTGAATCGATATCGATCCTTTTTTGTTTTGCAATTATTTAATCCCACAATTAAATTTCATATGTGTATGCACAAGTTTTTCAATATCCATGTAGATGACAGAGGCAACAACAATAACAGCAGCAGCAGCAGCAGCCACAGCAACAGCCAGTAGAAGAAAAACACATTTCACACTACTTCACACTTCGGAGTTCAATAACGAAATAATGACATATTTTCATAGATATTGCTTTTTATATACCATGATATGGGTAAAACGTTATCTCAGAAACGTTATTGTTTACCTGTTGTAAATGTATGGGTAAGAGATAGCTGGATTTGGATTGGACATTTTCTTATCGATACCTCATATACCTACCACTCCACTCCACATATGACAGAGAGATATGATGATGAGAACTGATGACGAATGCCTGCTTGTTTGATTATATATATGTTTGTATGTATTGGTATATGTAGTATTGGACGGGTGGGATATAGATATGACGAAATCTCAAAAGCAAACAGGTTGAAGTTTATTTAAACTAAATAGTTTGCTTTATTTAACAAGGGTAGGGGGTTAGAAAGAGTTAAGGAAACTACCTAAAAACAGACACACACACACACTAATGTTGCTAAAGATCTACCAAAAACAGGGAAAAAGTATATTGATATCTTGTCGACACTAAGTAAATAGCATACCGTACCAGAAATTGTGTAAAAGGTCGTCAACGTCGTCGTGGTCGTAGTCCTCGATAAGAATTTGAACCAAAAACCAAAAACCGAAAGCCAAACTATGTGTTTAACTAGTGTGAATGTGTGTGCATGTGTAGATGTATTGGTATTGGTGTCTGTGTCTGTGAATTGCTTCTACTGTGGCACCGGGCACATATGTCGTAGATAAGATATAGACAGCACACGATTTTTGGTTCTTGGTGTATTTCTCGCTATAAATGCCAATCGTATGAAAAATTTTTGAGCTAATGTATATATGTATGTATGTATATGTATATACATATATTTAGAGATATATAGAAGGTAGCAACAATTGTGGAAAAGTAACCAAAAAATAAATGAAATTTCAATTTCATGGGATAAGTAAACATTGTAAGTAAATACGATTTGAGAAATCGAAAGCTTAGAAAAGATTAATAAAAAGAACCAAGTCAACTGCATTAGAACTGCATGAATCAAAAATGTTTAGCTTATAGTCTTATCGATTTATTTTGTATGTCTTTTGCAATTTCCGCTAAGAAGTCATACTAACTGTTAAGTTTAGAGTGATTATATAAGTTCCACATGGCCTAGAAAACTTTACGATTGTTTTTTTGTTTTGCGGGGTGTGGGAAAGGAGGAGGATGGGGGAGTGGGTAAGGGTGGAGAGGGCAGCCTTATTATTTATCTTATCACAAGTTAAATGAAGTAAGTAAGTCGTCTCGCCGACTTAGGTATACCATACACCAGTAAAGCAAATATTTCCAATTTATTAAAAAAATGCGTTTTCACGGCCAACTCCGGCCTTATGGAAAAACGTTTTTATGCATAACTTGGCTATTTTTTGTCCGATTTTGATAAAATTTGGTATTTTGCTGGGTATTAGTATCAAATTTGATTCCACAAGGTAAAAAATTACGGGAGATAATCGAGTTTTTCAAATTTCGGGGGCGTGGCAAAATCTTTACACATACAAAATGTGCGCATTTACTAACCAAATATACACACCAAATACAGTGTCTCTAGCTACAATAGTTTTTGAGATAAACGTTTTTTTTGAATTGCGGGGGCGGAAAGGGGCGTGGCAAAAATTTGAAATAAACTTGATCACTCTACATACTACTTGAGCCTACATACCAAATTTGGTGGCTCTATCTCTTATAGTCTCCGAGATCTAGGTGTTCATACGGACGGACAGACGGACATGGCTAGATCGACTCGTCTGATCAAAATAATGCTGATCAACACGGCTGATACTGATCAAGAATATATATACTTTATGGGGTCGGAAAAACTTCCTTCTGCCTTCTACATTTTGGCGACTTTAATATACCATTTCACCCTATGGGTGTATGGTAGAAAAATAAATATATATTGATATGGTGAACCCCTTTTTTTCCACATTTCTTTTCGGTTGGTACCTGACTTAGGCTTTTACTACCACCACCACCCCCGGCCACTTTCGACCCAACCAACACTTCCCCCCGACCATCAATCAATGGTTTATTTGCTTGCTGCTTTTCTATACAAATTAAACAGGTTGAGGTTTCTTGCATATTTCGATATTACAAAATGTATGTACAAAAATATTCTGGGAAAATATTTTAGATAATTTTTTTATATTTAGAAACTTGCTTCATTTGGTATTTTTCAGTCTTTTTCCGGTGAAAAACAAAAAACACAAACAGTCACATATCTTTCAAGCTATGTGTGGGTAATAATCTTTATATGACTTTGTGGTCGGCCTCGTAAAATTATAGTTTATGATAGAGAATTGGACAAGGTATTCGATTATCGTCTAAATCAAAGAGGAAAAAAGTGCGAACGAGCAAGAGAGAGAGAGAGAGACAAAGACAGAGGTAGACGGAGGATTTTTGACGCCAATTTAAGTCAGTTTTCAAGTATTTTGTAAGTAACAAAAATGTTGAAACTCAATTGCTTAGACAAGTCAAGTAGACTATTTGTTAAATCATCTACTTATATGACTTTGCCGCAATTCTTATGAAAGCATTCTGCAATGACTAAAGTTGCACAATTTCATGGATTGTCTTCCAATTTATCTTTAACACAATGAGAGTAATTCTTATTTTGTTCATGTGGCTATCAATAACAATCGATAGTATAGCTGAACTTTTTATTAACCACACGAATAATGCGATTTTTTGTTTGAAATCCATAACTTTCGGCTATCTCAATTATCTTTATTTAGTCTTAGCTATGCTAAGTATAAAGGGAACTCAAATCAATTCTCAGTAGACTTCTTATACTGTCTCTAGCACTATCCATTAAGTAATTTTCATTGTAATCTTCTTTGAAATACGTTTCTATATACTCTATAATCACTCTTTTTCTTTCTATCACTTTCTTCAATTACTTCTAACATAATTCTAGGAGTTTTTCCCCTATTTTCTGATACAATAAATTTTCCTATAGTTTTTAATTATTATTGTAGTTCTACAGCTTTCATTTCAGTTTTTTTAACAGTCAATCCAAGAACTTCTTCTCCTTTTATAGCTTCATCTACTGGTTTTTTTTAAAAACCATACTCCCTCTTTAAATTTTTCAAAAATTGGAATTATCTGCATTTCTCTTATAGTTTTCCATTGATTTAAAGTTTTTCTATCTATTCAAGAGTTTTTGCTTAGAGCTATAGCACAGAGTTGCTCTTTCAATTATTTATACCCTTGCCAAAAGGGTATATACATTTTGATCAGAAGTGTGCAACGCACAGAAGGTAGCATCTCCGACCCTATAAAGTATATATATTCTTATTCAGGGGTTTTATATTTCGGATTCAGCCGGATCGGACCACTATTTCACCTATAAACAGCTATGCCATATTTAATCAAGATCGGGTGACTATATCATACAGCTCCCATAGAACGATCGGTCGAAAACAGTGACTTTTGTCAATAACTTCATTATTTCCTATGCTAAGATTGAAGGTCGTTCTTTCACAAACATTACTCTTTTTAGTTAAAACGTTTTTCCACTTTGACGGCTAGAAGTGAGGAAAGAGTACCAAACAACTTGCAAGGGTATACAAGCTTTGGCCCGGTCAGTTATTTAAGAATATGCCATGCGGTGCTTTGGATCCTTTTTCTCACTTCTTTCTCGTCTATTAACGAATCCTAAGAATTTAATTAAATCTCCCCCACTTTTTGAGGTGGACAAGCATCGTCATCACTGTTTCATGACGATGCCTTCGTTCATTTTTGTGTGATTCGGCAATATTTGCACGTATAATTGATTAAAAACTACGTGTTACTTTTGCATAAACCAAAAGAAAAAGAAGGGAATAAAAAGAAAATGCAAGACGAACAATGAAACATTTCATAATGCCTTTGCATTCAAATTGGTGGGAATTGGTATTGGTCGGGAGTCGGGACTTTGTAAGGAAATTTTTTATATTGATAAAGAAATAATAATTTCCGCTTGGCTCAGGTGAGTTGATTTTCAATTTCCGGCCAACTACCCAGCCAAAAGAGTATAGGTAGGGATTGGTGGAGTGCCTTAAAATTCCATTTATTAAAGAGTCAAGAGTGTCAAAAAGAGGTCGTAGACCGCTGCACACAAAAAAAAAAAAAAACGACGAGAAAAAACGTTGCGAAGCGACGAGAAGAAGTCACCTGCGGCAGCAGCACAACAGCTTGCAATGAAAAATCGTTTAATGACACCATTCACACACTCACCAGCGGCAGCAGGACGAAGCAGCAAAGGGGGGGACAGGACACGTAGGGCAGGCAAATGGGCCGGGTTGACTTTTGCAGTCATTTTGACATTTTCTATACATACAATTGTGAAAGTGTGTGCGTGTTTGGGTGAGTGGGTATTTGGGTGTATGACTGCACTACGGGTTGGCTTCGTTTCGTCAATGCCAACCGTAGGCAACAATTGCAACTCTACGAATGGCCGATGGCATCATCATTTGTCAGACTTCATTTCTATGGCAATTAGAATTTCACCTTATGACTTGTTCAACTCTCTTTGCCATACCCTAGTAGTGGGTATATTCAAATAAGGACGTACTAGGCTTATTTCACTCACTAACATAATATTTGTTACCACAACTATAAGAATTCATTTCAAAATTAGTCTATATGGTCATTTAGTCATCTTATGACTTGATTATGACAAAAGATAATCTAATGAATATATGAACTTAAATATAAATTATCCACAAAAAGTTTATACAAAAAATAAAAAGGTTCTTAGGATAACTTGAAAATTGTCATTCCTTTCGAAATTTCGCATGTCTTCCTAAGTAGTATCTAAATATTGCCAACATAAGGTTCACATAGAAATATATTAAAGATTTTATTCCTTTTATAGTATGTGCAAATTAGTTGATTTCAAAAGTCTTTAACTAAATTTTAAATTTTAAGACTAGAGTAAATCACCATCGATCCATCGATACGAGGATTACCTATCTGAACTTCAGTTATCGGTATCAAAGGAGTTTTACCGAAAACGAAAAACAATACAAAGAAAACTGTAAAATTTCTTCAACCTCTTATCGGTTTTTGCAACATTATTTAATGGCCAACAAATCTGATGATTGATCGTAGAAAGTAAGTAAATACTCAAACATAGCCATTTACAATTATTCAACATGGATGGAAATAATCCAGCCGGTTTATTTCCATGAATCATCTGAATCAATTGAAATTGGTCAAATTCCATATATGTATAAGGAAGCAATCAATCAAATATAACTTCTTTAAGTTTAATTCTAAATATAAATAGTAGGTACCTATGGGTCGGTAACAAAAATTACTCAAACGAATTGAACGATTCGTTATATTTTGCATGAATTTGATTAAGATCAGATAACTTTATCTGCTGCGTTATCTATATACAAGGGTATATTAAATTTCGTCACACTTAAATTAGCTTCCGGAAACTGATTTATATGAAATATGTATAAATAATTCGTTTAGTAGTTTTTGCCCCATATGATTTCCCAAATATTCTTATTAGAACTTTTGGTCTATCAATCATTTTTGGGCACCAAAAATGTCATTGAAAGTGCAGTGCATTCTTCTCGGTCTCAGTCATCAATCAATTGCAGTTTGAGCTGATTAACATTGAATTTGGATTTGAAAGAAAGACGCTTCTTTGTCTTTGCCACCTGTTTTTTGCTATCAACAAAAAAGACTATGACCAAACAAAAACCACAAAAAATAACAAATTATTATTGTAAATTGAGACTTTCGTTGGGACTGTACACTTTCTGGTTGCGCCACGTTTATATACGTTTTCAATTTATATTATATATGCCCAATCATTTAAAAAAAAGAAGAAAAAAAAAAACAAAAAAAAAGTTAGTTTAATTTAAAGCCATTTTATAGCCACGATAAGATACTGGTGAGGGACTAAGTATATATAAAATGTTGTCGATACGATTGCGACTGTGTACCTATTTATTTTGTTGCTCTTGTTTTGTGTGTGTGTATAGAAAGAGGAGTATGGAAGTATCAGAGTATGGGTATTGGGTATGGGGGTATTGGTTATGTGTGCTCCACTTTTAAACAAGTGATTTCGATTTATGATTAGACATTTGGACATAGGTAAACAACTTATACCCGAACCAAAAAAGCTACAGATAATGTGCGTACAAATGGGGCCTCGATATGTGATAATTGCTGGCGAGTGGAATGCCAAGTGCCATGGAAAATAGAAGTTTGTAGAATAATGTATAAAAAGTATAAGCTAGAGGATCCAAAATCAAGATAATCTTTCTTGAATGTTACTTTAGAATTAGATTGGAGAATAGAGGTTTTAATAAATGTAAACCAAGTGAATAAGACAACTTAACTAGTTCTTACAGAATAATTTATTAAAAAACTGAAGTTTCATGTTTAAAAAAATGCGAGAGATTAGAAATCTTACTAATTTTGAACGTTTGCACTAATTGTATAA
Source organism: Drosophila paulistorum (assembly GCA_018152135.1). NCBI lineage: Eukaryota > Metazoa > Arthropoda > Insecta > Diptera > Drosophilidae > Drosophila > Drosophila paulistorum. The sequence goes on from JAECXG010000690.1 coordinate 20,620,454, forward strand.
GATGCATTTGAAATTGCATTAAATTTATTGTTTTACTTTAGTTAGAATCTATTTAGAGATTGGCTTAGTAGCAAATGTTTTATTTGCAACTCTCTTTCCTTCTTTCTCTTTGTTTTTGTCTCTATCTATCTGTTGGTAATGCAATTAAATAAATTCCCTAAAATGTCAAGCGTTTAATATTTATTTCCAAAATCGAAATCCACAAAATGCACTTATGTATATAAAAATAAATTTTATTTTATTCCCTTTATATACCTTTTTTTTGGTATTGCTGCTGTTGTTGTTGTGTCTCAAATTGAGGCGAAAGTCGAACCGAAAAGCAAATAAATCGAAATAAAATCAGTGCGTGTCTGACAGAAAGGGAAGAAACAATTTAAACATGTTGGACAGGATAAGCCCCTTTTGTCGGTAGAGGCAGTAAATATATGTGGATAGATACGAATCCTCACTGATTGGGGTGATAGGATAGGGGTGGTGAAGGCTAGGGGTGTGGTAAGTAAGTAAGGTGTCTGTGACAATGCAGTATGTGTAGCATGTAGCATGTTGCATGCTGGCAGCAAAAAGGGATTTGGTAAGCCAAACGAACCGAAAATCGTACAACGACACCGTAGCAAAAGGATGCAAAATTTTCTAATGCAATTTGTTGCTCTTTCTCTCAATATCTCTCGTTCGTATCTTGCAGATGCAGTAAGTATCCAAGTCACTTTACTTTTATATATATAATATATATATATGCACATATCGATGTGTGAATGTGTCTGGGTGCATTTGTGTGTGTGTGTGTGTAATTGATTTTATCGGTCATGTTAATTTTGATTAAATATGCAAATTGACGATACAAATTCTCATTTACGTTGAAGTGGGGCAGGCAGCAAGCCCATTGAGTGAGTGAGCGAATGAATGGGTGGGATGGATAGGTGGCCTTACGTGCCAAAGTAGATTACCTTCCCACCCATTGACAGTTATTATGTTTCGGTATTATCTCGTTATTTATGCAGCAGATGACAAATGCAATTTGTTGTTTGCACACTGCAACTGGAACCAGTACGCTATCCCAGTCAGCCACCTGGCCCAGGTCTACCACCAAAAATGGATGCAAGCACATGATAATTTCCAATCATTTGAATAATCTCCGCTCACCTCCTTGTCCGCCTGCGCTCCCCCGTTCACCTGCCATCTGCCTGTCGCTCCCTGCTAACCATGTCTCTGTTCCTGTCCGTGTCCTTTTTGTCCCTGTCCCTATCCCTATCCGTGTGCTCCAATGTCCTGTCTCTCTGTGTTCGATGTTCGGTGTCCGGCACTGTGAAAATATTAGCTTAAGAAAATGTCTAACGAGCTCTACGTGCTGCGGCATTTTCAAAGTGTCTGTCCGCATCCTAGTGGCCCAGGAGGTTGCTGGTAGAATGGTGTACAATGATGGCAAAAGGCGGTTTGAATTGTGGGCGTGGTCTATTAGCCCAACAGCAATGAGAGCAATGCAGTTTAGCTTGACGTTGACTTTTGTGCAGGCAGTGGATATTGATTAAAATTTTCCGAAAATTGATACATGAGTTGCATGGCTAATTAGTAGAATGCAAGTGTTTTGTGTAATGGCAATGGGTGAAAAGGGGGAAACATGGGGCCAAGTGGGTATTAAATATGTATTGATAGTTTCAAATTTAATTAAAGACCAAAAAAATATGGTAAATCAATTATGATTTTATAAAAGTATTATAACATTTATAAAGAAAACAAAAAAGCCATTTCAAATTGGAACTATCGACATCCTCTTAATTGGCTGACATGAACCAAAGGCCAAAGAGACAAGAGATACCATGTCTCTTAGTTAAGAAATGTCTCCGATTAAGAGAATTGAATAAGAACTAAACCACGCCAAGCAATAAACAAAGCAAGTTCAAAAAGAGTTTAAATCAGAAAACAGAGCTTAAATTTAGTTAAAATGTTGTCTCAGTTGTCCAAATTAGGAAAACTAAACTCTGACCTATTGCATTCTGGGAATATTTATAACAGAATGATGAGGCCTCAAATTCAATTTGCGTTCTCTTCGTCCTTTCTTCATGTTCAATGTTCTTAAAATCCCCTTTGAAATGAATTTTTTCATTAAATTTTATCATTTACCTGACTAAACATTTCTCAATTCAATTTGAAATCCTTTTTGGCTGAAAGGTAAAGTTGATTTTTCTTTATTTCAATATAGATTTTTACTCGTCTCAGACAAATTAATGCCAATTCCAATGGAATAAAAAAAAAAAAAAAAATAAAGAGGAAAAGATAGACAGAAAGCTTTAGCTGAAGCAAAAGTTAGCAGCAGAGGGATGAATGAAGTTATGACTACGGGAGGGGGGACATAGAGAAGAAATGGAAGTGAGGAGACGGGAGGGGTTCTCGTTCAGAGTTGGCTTTCATAAAATTCACATTGATTGCGTTCAATTAAAATTCAGTTATGCTCCGACAGCGTTTGGCAGTTACAAGAGGGAATATTTTAATTAATTTTCACGCGCTCAGCATAAAATTTTCACTCCTCGTCATGCGATGCCACACGCACACACACACACACACACACACACATACACACATACACACCCAAGTGAGGAGCAAAAGTAAATTTTGTCCATCGACAACGGTCAATGTTATTATGTCCATAATTATTATTATTGTATTTATGCACATTTGAACTGTTGCATTCAACAAAACACGAAACTATGTAGCTACAACTGTCCATTCTGTCATTTCTATGCCAGGTTTTTATTTTGCTCATAGAAAAAAAAAAACACTTTAATTGCAATTTTATTTTACGAAATCAGCAAATTTATTTGACATTCATTTTCAAAAAGGAAATTCGTTTTATTTCTAAATAGCAAAACGGCAAATTGCATACTTTTGCAGTTAAACATGTTAGAAATTGGAATGGTACTTAAGTAGGTAAGCAGTTTATTTTATCAATAACGCCAATAGGCGTTAACTAGATATAGCCGATTCTAACTAAACTGTAAATAAAATTGGCATATAATCTCCTTAGTTAAAGTCGAAAAGTACTACAGAGAATTTAAAGGAAAACGTTTACAAAATAAACTAAAATTCAACATTATTTTTGATACAATAAATGTCATTCAATATAAAATGTACATAACACAAACAAATTATTATGTTTTCTTTCTCTTATCTAAGTCTTCAAACTTTTTTTATTTCCCAATCCACTAGCAAAAGTATTGCATACTTTTTGTATATATAGGTTACTTTTATCTCAGTGGCGCTGTGGTGGGAATTAGATTTACTTTGCCTAAAAATGTCAAGCATACTTTTAGATATAAAAGTATAATAAACTATAAAGGGTATTCCACAAGATCTGAATTCATAAATTAGATTCCACTAATATTTGTAAACAAAGTCAAATAAATATGTAATTCCATTTAATTGTTGTACTCAATAATTGTTGTACTGTAAGTGAATTGCAAGAAGTTGCCGATTATAAGCCACTAACTATATCGATTTGTTGTATTTTCCTATAATTATACTTTCTCAAGTGAGCATCGGATTGTTTTTAAGTTCCAGCACCAACCTTAACTCGTTACTAACCCAAGTCTTTATGTACATATCTATCTATCCATCTGCACATCATCATTATCATAGTCATCGTCATTATGGTGAAACCTCGCACTCGTCCATAGATACTTTGTCTAGCATTTCAATTGGCAAACATACTTGAGCTTTTGGGGGTAGCTACCACACAAGTTTAACCAAAAGAGAAAAAAGCAAAAAGGAATGGGAAAAGGCAAAAGCAAAAGGAGGGAATATAAAGAAAACTCCGCACACGCAGCGAAAATAAACAACAAGCAACCGAGGACGTTGTGGATGCAACACCCCCTTAAACCCCCTCCACCCATCCCGCCTTGCCACACACATAAACCGACAAAGCCTTTCATCTACTTCAAAATGCTTCAAGTAGCAATACAAAAGCCAAAAATACACAAACAAGAGCAGACCAAAGTGTGATTTTCGAAAATGGCAAAAGTATGTTTTCCAAATCTGACTTTTCAAGGCCAAATGAGATGGTTAGAGCTTCGATGGTGGCTGCTAGAGTGCTCTTGGGAATGAGGGGTTAACGAAACTGCTGCGAACTTCAACGATTTTTTGGAGGCGTGGCACTAAGACGCCAAGAGGCAAATTGTGGGTGCTAGATAGGTTTGCGCAAAAAGTGTCATCTTGAATATAAAGCGAATATTGGGACATCTGGGAGAGGGCGGGGGAAAGTCAGTTTTGTGTTGATTTTTCAAATTATTTGCCAAGGTTTGAAATGAATGTTGATGATTGCCCAACAAATTTAGTGACGAGTCGTTTGATTATTCAGATAAATGGTTTGAATTTAAAAGTTTTTTCAACATTCCACACATTTTTAGTCTTTTCGTATCTAAAAGAAGCATATAAATTTTCAGGAGTTTATATTAGCTAAGAGTTAATTCCCATCATTATAAATTCTTTGCTAGCTTTGCTTTGCTCTTTTGTTGGAACAGAAATTGAGAATCTATCTAATCAAATTACGCTTTTAACAATATTTTGGCGATCTAATTGAGAATATACTAGAATATTCAGACGACCAACCTAAACTTGTATGAATTTTGAACTTCAAAACAGGATTACGTATAAACATTTTTATATTTTATGCAAATTATGCATTAAATTTGCTCACGTTACCATCTCTAGCTCAAACTTTTGGATGGCGTTGATGACTTTGGTTTTTGGTTTGAGATTTTGTTTGTCTGCCAAATATGTGTGTAAGCATGTGTGCCACAGTCAAGAGATATTTTGCCCACAAAACTCTCTTTTACTACGTATATGTATGCCCTGGTGGCAATTTAAGCTGTTTCTGCTGTTTATACTAAACTTTGCTCTTTCTCCTCTCTCCTTTCTCCACTTCCTCTCTCTCACTCTCTCTCTCTGTCTCTCTGCGAGTTTGTCTATTGAAATTTATAGTTTTAGTTGCTTTTTTGGGGGGCTTGACGGTTTCATATAACACACAACTAATAGGTTTTCTTAGACTTAGACTTAGTCAAAACTGTTTGTTCTGTTTGTTGTTGTCTAGGCAAATTTACTTTGGGCTTGGGCTCCTCTGCCTTGACAGCCTCGCCTCGTCCCTTTGCCTCATCAACTAGACTTGACTATTCTTTGTTTATCAAAATCAGTTTAAATTTACATTGCGGTTGGCTGACGAAAAACTTTCTAGACTCAAGACACATGCCAAGACATAAATGGGCTTTAATAAAAAAAAGAAGAAGAAAAAAACAGCAAAAATCCTTTTTTTTTATTTTTCTGGCCTTTTATTATAAATAAATACCAAATTTTCAGTTTCATCAAATAAAAGAAAGCAACTGGCAACAACAAAAAAACAAAAAGTGCTGCTTCATTAAAAAGTTGTCCTCGCGAGTTACTAATTAAATAAAGACCAATTTTTTTTTGTACTTTTTGACTTTTCATACCCTACTAAAGGAGCATGTTAAAGTTTGATCTCTTACTAGTTGGTTTTTTGTCAACAACAAAGTAATTATGAAAATAATATTGGCAAGCCAGACACAAGTTCTCAATGCTGCAATCAAACTATGAGTCATACTACAACTTCGAAATGAGTTGAAGCAGTTTTATAGATTTTGAAAAGCCTTCAAGAACTTTCATAAGAACAATAGTCTATAAGAGGCGTGACATTTTCAACAAATCCTTTTTTAATTACGACTATAAAATCAAAGTAATCCTATTTCCAGTTCACGCCTAACGTCAAAAAAAAGAGTACCTAGGCTTCGGTATACATGTAAATGGTTAAACCTTTTGGTTATTTTTAGTTTTTTTTTTTTTTTTGTGTTACTGCTAATCTATGTAAAGTTTTTTAGCCAAACTGTTATGGCATTTCATTTAAAGTTAAAGTCAGGAAGTCGCGAACGGAAAAGAAAGGGAGAGACAATGTGAGAGAGACGAGAGACAGTGGAAATAAAAAGTTTTGCCTCAGTCATAACGAGGCGAAACACAAAAACAGAAAATAACGAGGAGATGAGAGTAAAAAAAAAACGAAAAGTTGCATTTTCAGTTGATGAACTGCGACCGGAACATGGTCACACATGCTGGACAGAACATCTCGCCACTCACTCCTTTCATCCCATCCTTATTTCTATCTCTCTCTCTTTCACACTCTCCATCTCTTCAGACCTCTCTTGCCTATCACAATTTGTAGAGAAAACCTGTCAATTTAAGCGGCTTAGAGAGAGGCCAACAGGCATAGAGAGATTCAGCACAAAATTCTATGGGATAGCTGTACACAGTGCGTATGTGTAATATTTATGCATTTATACTTTCTGTATTTTGCTTTTTCTGTCTTTTTTTTGTTTGTTCTTTTTCTCGGTTTACTGCAGTCGTAATCAAAAAATTTACATATTTGGGCCAACTGAAATTAATTATAATGCCCACCACAAAACAAACAAAAGAGATGAAACAAGAAGCGAATCACAGAGAATCCAAAAGAGAAAAAGGGGGCAAATGAAAGGTTTACCAGGGCTGCACATTCATAAACTGACAACATAATTATTCAAAAAGTAATTAGAACTTTAAAATAGATAAAAACTTAACGATTTTTAGCCAATTGGGTTGAGTTTGATCCAAGGTTTAAAAAATAAGTTTATCAGCCGATCTTAATCCATTGGCTTTGCATTGGCAAATCAGATGACTCCGATTAAAGTAAACGATAAACTCCTTATTATCTAAAAGATGGCATCAAAACGAAAATTAACAGACAGAGACAGAGAAAATAATCAAATGATTTCTGAATATTTAAATATCTATTTATATTAAACTGAAGCGCTGACTTGTAGTTAATATTTGTATAAGAATGTTTTTCTTTTTTGCAAAGTCATGCATATTTTAGTCAATTTGGATTCAGTGCGGCAGGAGCAGCAGCTTCATCCCTGGTATAAAAAAGTGAGAAAGTCATGAATATATAAAATGTGCCGCAGATTTTGGTTTTGCGCCTCAGTTGGCAGTTCTTTTGCCCATTTCAGTCTGCATTTAACCACCTTTACCCCATCCACAAACACACATACACACACACACACACATGGCAAAACTCATTTCATGGGTCACAAGCCGCAATCATCTCCTCGAGAGCAATAGAGAAAGAAAGAATGAGAACGAATGGGAGAGAGGGAGGTCAAAAACTGGCCAAAAATTGATTATGGCGGCCAACAGGAGCAACAGTAAAACCAAAAAAAGGAATAGAGCAGAGTAGAATGAAGTTGTAGAGACGAACGAAACGAAAACTCAACCGAAACCAAGCAACTATCATCAAAATCCTATTAGTTGGATCTCTTGTTGGCTGTTGGACCTGGTCTATTGTCCTTGTCCAGTTGCCTGCATTTTGTTAGCGTTTATTTGGCAAATTAATTCCCCAAAAGGTAAGCCAAACTTGCGATTTGAAACAATCAGCGAGAACACCCCCCAAAACACACACACACACACACACCCAATTTCCATCTCTCTCTCTCTCTCTCTCTCACACACACACTGTAAAATGAAGGTCTTTTGTCCTTTTTTTAAGGTTTTTTCGTTTTGGTTTTTTGGTTTGATGCCATTGCTACTGCAGCTGTTGTTTGCCCAGAGCAAAAGCAAAAACCCTGGGCACACAATTTGTGACAATTCCTTTTTGCGGATTAATATTTGCTCTGCCCCCTCCACACCCCTTTACCACCACGAAAACAAGAACACATCCCCTCCTTACCACTCGACCTACTGGACTGAAGAGCAAGAGCCATGTCCTGGAGAAGGAGAAGGGCAGTTGGGTTGGCTTAGGAGAGCAGCGGTAACTCTCACCGGTTGCGCTTTTATTTGTTTCGCTGCCCTTTTGCCTTACTGTTTATGTGTGTGTGTGTGTGTGTCCTCACTTTATTTAAATTAACATGCGCATATTTTTGGTTTGTGTCCAAAAAGTTTTTCACCCGAGATTTTTGCCTGTCCTTTTTCTCTGTCTCTGTGTGTGTGTTGTTGCTGCTGCTGCTGCTGATGATGATGACAACCCTTAGATAATTATTTTTAATGTGCTACTCATTGTTTTTAGAACTTAATAATGCTGATGTCCTTCGGCCTTCCTTCCATTTGGCCATCATCTTTTCTTTTGCCAATCCCCCCCGCCCCAATACTCATCTCACCTGATTTTTTTGGGTACAGCTTTTGTTTGCTTGGCTAGGCAAATTATGAAGTCTTATGAGATAAGGCAAATTGGTTTTACTTTTTGCAATTCGGGTTTCATTTTAAATAATCATCTCGTATAACATTTTCTATTTGATGTTGAAATAAGCTTTCCGATATGATATATCAATAACAACTTTTAAGCCAGTAAAAAAAGAAGCACCAAATAAGATGTAACAGTCTGTACATTTGCCATCATTGCAATTCAATTTGCCAAATTATTTCATTTAACTGATTGCAAGCCAAATAAATTTACTGCCCATCCACACACTTGAGTTGATTCCCTAACTACTTTTTTCCCAACATGTTTGTTTTTTTTTTTTTCTTCTTTTTTTGTTGGCTTGACATCTAGCCTGATATATGACCAAAATGCTTGTCTCATTTCCGTTACTTCTTCAACTGCTTCGGTTTTTGAATACGCTTATAAAATTGGTCATATTTTTGAGAGAAAGACGAAACAAATCAGTGATTAAACTATATATAACATAAATATATGTGGGACAGAACTGGGAAAATGTCAACTTTTTTGTTTGTTCCTTCGAACTGAAGAGATATCATCTTGAGTTGGCTAAATGTCACACCTAAGATTGTTGACTTGGCCTGTGGAAATGCTACTCGTAACGGAAAGTGTATATAAACTTCGGCTATGCGAAAGTTTGGTCGTTTTTTTTTTTCAAGATTGCCTGACAAAGTTGTTGCCATTTGTTCAAGTTCTTTTAGGTGGTCAGTTTTGGTCAGTCGATGGTTGTTTTTCCTTTACTTTACTTGGGCCCTAAGACAACAGTTGATAGACAGTAAGTAATACGCTTACTTCATTTACCTTTGCTTCTTTCGTTTTTCTATAATACAAACACATGTATGAATTTACAGATATATACCTATATTTTCTTAGTGTTGAAAAAGATTGAAAACACAAAATTCATGAAAAATTCAAATTAAAATCTATGTTTATCAATTTTGATGTCGCAATTCGGTCGGCAAATTCAAGTGTCAACATCCCAGTAGTAGCCTTTGGCGGCGGCACTTGCACATTATTTTCGTCAAGTTTACTTTGGGGTATATGCATTTATATAAAATATATAGTAATGAACAGACAAATAATTTCATATTTCCAGTCATCAATCGCAGTATAACAGGCAATGTAATAAATATTTCTTCCCAAAATGGCTTCAAAAAATGTCTTTAGGTTGAAGAAAAGTGGCAAAAACTCCGCATAACTATCTAGGGTACCTTTAAGTCCATATTTTCTGATGCTTTTCTCTATGTGTGTTTATTCAAAGAGACTTTTATTTTTATTTCCTCACCGCAAACACGATCAACACCAACGAATCGATGACGAAATGACCATAGTGTAATGTTCGCTGTGTATAGTGTAAGAAAAAAGAAAAACTGCAACTGTTCTCCAATGGCTCAGCTCAGCCAACTGGCCAACAAACCGAAATGCAATTGCGAAATTTTTTTTCGCAGCACTGAAATCAAGTTTTCCCCCAACGGCCTGGCCAGGCCGAGCATGGCATTGCATAGCCTCCACATCAACGAAAGCCTCTAGCTAAAGAGTATTGTAAAAGATTTTCCATTCATTCAGTTTTCAGTTTTCATTTGCAACTCGTTGATGTTAGTTGAAAGACATTTTGTGCATTGTCTGGGGAGTTCCTCAAAATCAAAATCAAAATCAATTAGAAAAAGAAAAAAATACAATCCAAGGAAATCTCATTGAATCAATCAAACACCAAAATGAGTGTGCTCTTGGCTTATATCATGGGCATGGCCTTGGCCATATGTCGAGTTCGTGGACATGATGATGGCTTTTTGACGGAGCCGCGTAAGTGTCAAGTGAGGTCAACGAAACAAAAATATCATTGTAAATACATCATGAAGGAAAATGTGCATTAAACACGTTGTTGGGATCTTACATTTAAGTTAGTTTGGCAAAGATCTAGGAAACTTTAAAAGAACAAATGGTTTTTGAGATATAAACTGTAGATGCAAATACATTTATTAACAGCAAAACTTTACAATTATTTGGAATTTTGAGCAGCTTAATAGAATGGCGATTTTATTAATGAGAACAGTTAATAGATTTTATTTTTGTTTTTCTTTTAAGATAAACTAAACAGATTTGTGAGAAAAAACTGTAGATAAACTGGTTGTTTCTAGGTTCTCTTTACTGCAGATTTCGATGCAAAATGCATAAGTTATTCCAAGACTAGAGATTCAAAAACCGAAAGATTACAATTTAAAATACTTTTATTTGAAAATGTCATATTTTTATAGTCAATAAATATATCTGGTGATCATTAATACAGCTTTTATGGCACATAATCATAGGAATATAACGATTTACCATAGCAAAACTGCAATTTGCTATTTTATTCACCGATCGTTATGCACATTTTGGTTAATCTATTGCTGGCTTCTCCATCAATTTCATTCCAAAGCATTGCTAACTTTTGCACACATTTGTGACTAACCCACATATACATATATGTATATATATATGAAAAGCGAATACTATATAATATATATATATATATATATATATATATAATTGATATCATTGCACCACTAAACCGGATTTGTCTTTCTGCATTTTGTTTTTTTGTTTCTGTGTATGTGTTTTTTTTTCTGGTGTGTCTTGTTTAATTTTCTTTTGGCTTGTTTAATGAAATCAACACAAAAAAACAATTCAAAATTTTACTCGAACCGCAGCAGATTACATTAGAGAATGTAAAATAGCCGATAAGAATTTTGTCAACTGTTCAACACAAAGCATACAGCAGTTATTCGATAAACTGAACGATGGTAAGATATTTCACAAACAATTGCTTCAATTTTTTATAATTCAGTATCACATTTCTGCAAGGCATTCCCGGTCTGAACAGCATCAAAAGTTTCGATCCATTTCATTTGAATCGCATTCGCATATCACAGGGTAACAGCAATGCGATCAATTTAAAAGTCGAATTGGCAAATGTGAAAATTATTGGTTTTGGTCATACCAAAGTATTGGAAAGTATGTAAGTTATATAAACTTTTGTACTTTGCCTTGAGTTTTTGATATGGTAGAAAGTGTTTTTTGTTTTTCAGCGTTTACAAAAAGGATTTTAGCTGGAAAACCACATTCACATTGCCACAGATGAAACTTCAGGGTGATTATAGTCTCTTTGGTCGCATTTTGCTAATACCTCTTAATGGACGTGGTCAGGTATTTCTTGATGCCGAGAATATGACAATTACAATGCATACCAAGACACGTCTATACACCAAGGGCAATTTCACATTTTACAATGTCACGAATTGTCGTGTCGACTTTAAAATGGATGGCCTGAAATCGTATTTTTCAAACCTTTTCAATGGCAACAAACAATTGGGTAAGTTTAAACGCTAAGCAGAGCTTAACTACAGAGCAAACTAATTATGTATATCCTTTATCTACAGAGGACAGTACTAATAAGTTTTTCAATGACAATTGGCGCATGTTGGCCGATGCCCTCTATTCGGTTATAACACAAACAGTTGAGGATATTCTGTTGGATGTTTTAAGAAAAATATTTCATTTTATACCAGCCAATTATTTTGTTAGTGATATACCAACGCCGGAGCAACTTTATGGCAAAACGAAATCGAAACCAAAGTGATGAGAATTTTCATGAATTTTGTGTTTTGTTTGGTTTTTTTTTTTTGCGCTAATGTTTTAAGTTGGGGAAAATGCTCTATGGAAAAAGGTTTAATAAAAAGTCAAAGTAGACAATAGAACTAAAATATAATTTTAAAATTTCGAAAAATTGGTTTTCTATAATAAAAATATATAAGACAATTTTAAAGCTCTTTGAGCATAATATATTGATTTTGATTTTCTTTTTCAAAACATTTTGAACTGAAAAGTAAGACAGAATTAAATACATTTTCAAGGTAATCAAAATTAAATACTGTCTTGTTTTTAGAAGCAACATTTAAGGGTCTCACTTGAAGTCCTTTTGCTTGTCCATGTAGAGTATTAGTGTCCTTCAACTGTTGCCTTAGTCTGCAGTGGCAACAACTGCAGCAACTACTTTCCACCAGACGACATTGTCCAGCCACAATGTTGCATTGCCCATACATGTACATATATCAGGATATATGTCAAGCCATAGCAGGCACTTTTTTAAATGCACTAAAAAAACAGAACCGAACACAACAGAACAGAACAGCACAGAAAAACACAAACTAGGCCCGGAATGGAGTATGTCGATGAATGGTTAATGGTGTTTGGCATCCAGCTGAGGTTAACCGCAAATATGCCAAAGCAGTGAGCCGCCGCGTGTTTAAATTAATTGCCACAAAACACTCCCAGAATCCGAATATTAATTTCAACTTCAACTTTTTTGCCTCCTCCCCTCGAATCGTCGTTCGTTTTTGGCCTTTTGAAGCCTGCCAATAATTTGTTGCAAGTGCCGCAATTAAAATGTATCCGCTTGTTGTTTTTTTTGCGCTGCTGCTGCAGCAACCATTACAAATGCCCGACAATTAGTTTAAATTTAATGCGCAATGCGTTTTTGGCCTTTTAGTTTACAACATTTTGCGGTTCCTCTCAACGTTCTTGTTCGGTTTTTTTTTCTCGTTTTTGTTTCCTTTTTTTTTAGTTGGTTTGTTGGTTGCGCCAAAAGCGACAAATTCTGTGCGTGATTGCAATAAATTTCGTTGAAGACTGCATCAAAAATTCGCACACACTCACCCAAGGTAAACAAAATAGAAGACTGAGATGGGAAAGAGAGAAAGAGAAGCGGGAGAGAGAGATAGAGAGATGAGTAGAAATTCAGACAATGGTAAAATGTTACATGCACCGAGAAAGGCCAAAAACCCAAAGACAAACATCAAAAGACACAAAGGGAAAGCAAGTGTATAGGAAAACACTCGAATACCCTAAACGTTGAGTCCATTGAGCCCGAAACGTTTTACTATTTGTTAACAGATATTGAATTTTAATGATTCGATAGTTTGGTATAAGATCTATGACTTTTAGCAGGTAGTTTCAAATAAAATAGAATCAATATAATAAAGTATGTAGAAAAAGATAAAGGAACTGTCTTGAATTTCTAAAGAACATAAAATAATATTAAGTACTGTAATTATAACAAGTAGTTTTCTGGCATTTGTTTTTAAAAGTTCAAATGTTCAATTCATCCTAGCACAATTTAGAAAAATAAAATCTTTAAATCGAAATATAAAGTGGAAAACAGAGTTATTTATTGATTTTATACAACTTACAGAACAAGTTGGGTAAGTCATATTAAACATATTTATAAAGCTAATCAAGTTTCAAGTTGATACTATCGATAAATAACATTTTAGACTATCATGTAACTAATTTCTTTAGAGGAATTTGTAAAGGTGTTTTGAAGAACGTTGACCCAGACGAATCTATTGAATAAATGGCAATACCCTGTCATGGATGTCTCTTGTGACTCTAAGTGTGGTCCTATAGACATACATACATATATCTATACATACATATATATGACGTCATGTGATGCACTGCTCTATATGTGGCAATATGCAGTTGAAAGTATTTCAATATTCGCAACCAATGTTGATCAATATTTGCAGTAAGTGGTCGCGCTCTACCTACCAGTTCGACATCGTGCTTTGGATAAAGGTAAATTTCCCCTTCTGTTTTTGTTTTTTTGGCAGCCTAAAAATGTGCCACATGAAATTTTAAAGTTAACCCCAAAAGTAAACTTTAAGCCAGTGCACAATCGGTGAGACACATAGCCTAGGGATATGCCATTGTTTTTGCACTCCCCGCCCAGCTCATTCACTTCTACATATACATTAGCTTCTTGCTTGGGCTTAAATCCTCCTCGATCTGTCGTCATTTGGGGTCGAAAAGCTGCAATACCAAACTGTTAATTAGATAGCCAGATCATAAATTAAATATTTAATTATTATGTCCACTATGCTTGTTGGTCCAATTAATAAAAATATAATTTCAAATTAAATGCTGTCACATGGAAGAGAGAAGAAAATAAAACAAAAAAAACTGCGAAAATGTGCCATATGCAGTGCTGGAAAAGAAAAAGTCCATGAACTTTAAAGCCGAAATAATAAAAATTTATGACCAAATAATTGCAATCTCATTAGGACACTCTCATTGGGCGTCGGGGCGAAACCATAACATGAACATGGGCCAATTTCCAGTATAAATATATGCATTTTGTAAAATATTTAACAATAATTGAGCGTAAAATAATCGCTCGACGAGGACCTCTGATAAAAACAACATAAAAACTCTTACCATTACACTACCCTGCAATACGGTCAGCTCCACCCCGAAGTGCGTTAATTGCAGGGAATGCATCGCGGGCACACACAGACGCACACACATAGACACACTCGGACGGCACATTGATGCACACAGATAGAGGGACATGGGCATGGGCTTGGGCTGGGGCATGGACATGAACGTGGACACGGATTGCGGCGACAGCGACAATTGTAATTAAATAGACACCACACATGGTCTATGGATGCAATCGATGGACAGGCCAACACAACAAAGTGTGTGCAAGAGTGAGAGAGAAAAAGAGAGAGAGAGTAGGATAAATAGAGGCCTTTGGAGAAATACCTAGCCCAAGTAGGTTGAGTTAAACCATTCACACAGTGGTTCAATTTGATCACTTAATAGTTCTAAATTTCAGGCAGTTTGTTTATACAGAGATCATTAGAGATAGAGAGATGTTGCTCTTGGGCCATTAAGCAAGAATTGAAATGCTTTTTGATTTTAAGAGAACATAAATCTTTCATCTATTAATGGAAACTGTTGTCTTAGATCGGCAGAGAAACGAAAATTCTCACTTAAGCCAATTGGATGTATAGGTATATAGATAGATATTTCATACTGATCACATTCTAAATATTTCTACAGGTGATTCAATATTTATACCCACAGTGCATTGAATGCAGAATTTCCCAGAAATTCGTTCATTTATTTGAAGTTATTGAGTTGTTGGCATTAATTTTATATAGAACTCGTTCGTTCTCACCCACTAGCTTTCTCTTTCTTTCACGCTTTCGTGTCTCTTTCATGCGCTCTTTTTGGGTCTTTCTCACTCTGGATATTGCTATAATGGCATATTTTGCGGTTTTTCTACCAATTTTCGAGCACCGTGCTTAATGAGCTCTTCAACTCAATGGCCATGGCAATCTCGTAAAAATAAACAACATTTTGGTTTTAATCGATGTTCCCAATGTAGTAGTTGGTGTTGCTATTGTTATTATTGTTGTTGTTGTTGTTGTTGCTGCTGTTAAACTAAATTGTTTTGGTCATTACAATTTAACTGATTTGGGTTTTGAATAAATGAGCTTATCAACCAAACATCAATTTCCTTTTGCGCACACGAAAAATAATAAAACAAAAAAAACAGCTAACCAAAACCAAAAACGAAGAAGAAGATGATGATAAACAATCAGAACGATTTTTTCGCTGACTTCCTCTCTCAAGCTAGGAGCCTAAGGCACTCGCATCATCATTTTACGAAATTTTATTTACACCTTACTGTGAAAATGTTTACACTTCAACAGACAGCGGCAATAAGTGGACTGTTCCACCTTCATCATCATCATCTTCATTCTCTTTGTCATCATCGTCATCCAAAATGAGCAATATGTAAACCTCCAGGATGCCAAAGGCAGCGCCCCCCAAACAATTGAAAGTGGATTTCCTTAGAAGGAAGAAAAAAAAAATGAAATGGAAAAGAGGAAAAAAATTCCGTTGAAACTCATAAAAAATACTGAAAATGCTAACCTGCCTGCATAATGCCAAGATATAAGTAGAATAGGAAACTCTCGCCAGGTGGAAGGAGTATAAGAAATAGGAGCATGGCGATGAGGCGAGGGCAGAGAAGGGTCTCTGGGCTGAAAGCATCGAGCTTGTCATAGCGTAAATTTATGTAAAAATTTGTAGCAATTGCAATAAGTTCGTTGTGCCCGCCAGCAGCAGCAGCAGCAGAAGCAGAAGCAAGGGAAGCTAGAAAAAAGAAAGGAACAAATAAATTCTCCCTCAATGTGCATTTTAAGTGAACGAGAGGTAAGAAGTGCCCTGGGTCGGTAGCGACTTTAAGGCTTAATGATTGAATCAACATTATTTTTTAGCCAAAACTCCAAAACCGAAATAGATAGCAATTATTTTTGGCTCAAACTTAAATGTGTTGTGGTAGAAAAATGTATAGGAAAAGTCTGTTAGATAGTTTAAGTCTCGACTATCGAACAATTAAATTAAAATTCAAACAATTCAAATCATTTATAACCATCATTTATCATTTTTATGTGATTAAGATACAGTTTGATTCGTATTAGGGCTCTTTGTTTCAGATTACGTATACGTATTAAGTATACATATTAAGTATACGTATGCAATTCAAAGAGGATTCAGAAAACCTAGTGGACCGAAATGGTTTACACCTCTAATCTCTCCTTTCTAAACCTCGCCTCTACTCAAATTGATCTAACATTTATTACAATAGTTACAAGTTTAGAAAAAGATTCATCAAGAAACTTGCTTTATAAAATGTTTTATAAGCAACATTTCTTTATGCTGGGCTTTCTTTTTTTCAACTTGAATATATTTCTCATATTTCTATCAGTAGCCACTCCCTTACAATGGTCATTGAACTTCTTATTTCTATTTGTATATGAAATATTTTGCAATTCTGTTTTTTTTTATGATTATATCATAAGCTTTCAATCAAACACTTATTCTAATTGCTTTCAAACTTATTTTTCACATTACTTTTTACTTGGCCTGCAACGCTTTTTACATTTCAATTAGATCTACCCGAAAGACCTTAACCTCGAAAACTTGCCTGAAATATTGTTCAGTTCTTTGGGTTAGCCAGATAATTTCTCAGGCCTCAGCTGAACCGACATTAATATACATATATGTACTTATGTTTCTTGTATCTGCAATCAAAAATCACAATTTTTGTCACACACAAAATGCAAATTGTCTTGGGGCTTTGGAAAGGGGAAGCGAGAGAGAGAGAGAGAGAGCGAGAAAGGAAGTTAGAAAGAGTAATAGAGGAAAAAGGGAGGGGTAAAAAAGAAAGGCGAAAGGGTGTTAAAGCGTCTATTTGTTTGAAGTCGAATGGAAGCATTCAAAGATTTCTTATCGCTGCGAATTTTGATTGGGATTGTCGTCGTCGTCGTCGCCGACGTTGTCGTTGTCTGAGTTCAATGGCCAAAAAACTAAAGTTTCTCCTAAGTGAATTTTAAAGTTTTCATTTCATTTTTTACCCTGAGGAGTTGAAATTTGTTCAACTATGAAAATCCACTTACGAAAAATTATGTTAATTGCATTCGAAAGAGGACTAAGACGGACAAAATCTCTTCCTTATGACTGAGATGAAATGAAAATCTTATTAAATCAGGCTGGCCAAAAAGCACAAGGCTAGAAATAAAGACCAAGAGACCAAAAAATCCTTTCGCCAAACAGAGAAAAAAAAGGGAAAATAATAATAATAAAAATTATGAAAATGGTAATGCGAATGGGTATGGGAAAGGGATAAGCATAACTCACAGACAATTGGCAAACAAACAAAATTTTGCCAAAAATAACAAAAATTTTCTTGATGAAATGTCTTGAAGCAAAGTAATCGGGATAAATGTGAGGCAGCATGGGCAGGCAAGTAGTCAGCAGGCAGTCAAAAGGGCCTAGACTTGGCTCAATATTTGCACTTTGAGGCAAATGCCAGCCAGAGCGAAAGACAGAGAGTGAAAGAGAGAGGAGAATCCACAAGAGAAGAGTTAATTTTGGCCCAACTGTCGTCACAGTTTTTGTCTTGTACATTCATTGGCTCATGATGAAGTGCTGGGTAAATACTTCTACTCGCTTTTGGACTCATTCTCGTTCTCTTCCTTCCTGCAAATCAAATTTGGCAATCATGGAGTAAAGTTTTTAATGCAATCTCAATGAACCTACCACTTACGTTTACAAATAGCGGTACAATTTCATCGGAAAAACTATCTAAACTCATTCTTAACTAATTGAAATGAACTTCTTTGAAAGGTATTTAATTGTGGAAGGAATTCGACGTCGATCTGTCTATATTTCTCTAAGTGTACTTTTTGTGGGCAATCTACCTATCACGTGCCGCAAGATCTCTAATTTCACATGCTGCTCAACAGACAACAGATCAAATTAGCATATTTAACCCAATTTTTCTAAGTTTGTTGATAATAACAAAAAAACAATACAAAAAATTAAACAAATTTATTTGCTGGTTATTCCAGTGGAACTTGAAATTTAAATGCAATTTAGAAACGGATTTCAGTGCAAGTTCTTCTTAAAGTTGGCTCTTACCTGTTTGGAATATCAAAAACCAAATGAAAGATCATGGGATAGTTTTGTTGTTCATTCTCCCACTCCGACACCATCCCTCTTTCACCCAATAATAAGGAACAGGGAAGGGGAGAGAAGAGGCCAAAAATCGCTGACAATGTGACAATAATAATTGATGCCCTTTTTTTGCGCCCGTGAAGGTAAGCGAGCCAAATAAATTCAATAAAAGTCACTGAAATGTCAATAATTGAAATGCCAAACAAACAGCAAAAAAAAAACGAGAAAAAAGGCCAAGAAAAACGAAACACAAATTAACATTTTTATATAACAAATTTAATTTGGACAAGCGAAACGCAAAATTGCATAAATTTCAATTTCCAGTCGAACGGAAGGACGACAACACAAATTGACAACAGGTGAGAGACGTGAAGAAGCTTTTTATAGGCCAACAAATGTTGGGCATTCTATTATTCAAAAAGGTAACACCACTTTGACGTGAATTGTGCAACAATTAGCACCGATATATACATATATGTACATATATACATATCTATGTATGTATATTATACATATATCAAAAGGTGCCGCCACATTTCCAAGTTATTGCACTTTTTCTACTAGCGCGACTCCAAAAGAGAAGATTTATTGTCGCTCTTTATAAGCTTAGATATATAGAGTGTTGGTTTATACACACACACACACACACATAGAGATATATGTATATTTCTTATTTTTTCCAGTCGCTGACTCAGTCAGTCTCGACAGAGTCTCATTTGCTGTCAACGACTTTTTGGCTTAAGCGATGTGCAATGCATCCTTAATTACAGTTCACAGCCAAAAAACAAAAAACATGAAGAGGAAAGAGTGGGAGGATATAGAATGTTAGAGAGAGAGAGAGAGATAGAGAGGGGATAAAGTTTACGCTATTCTTTGCTAGGATAGCTAAGCAGCAGCTGTTGCATAAAAATGTAAAATATATATTTCACAACTTTTTATTGTCTTTTGCAAGAAAATAGCAAACCAAAAAGTTTTGTTAGAGGCCTTTTGGTCAATTACGTGGGTTGATTTTGAATTGCACCCTTTTATAGACAAAATAAAAAAAGGTTTGATCAAAATTTGTTTAACATTAGGATTCTATTTTAATGCTTAAAGTTTCCTCGGTTCACAAAGAGAGAGAGAGAGAGAGATACAGAGAGAGATAAAGCAAACATTAACCCTAACGATATCAGCTACCAATCAACTTACTACCTTCTAACATATGAGCTCTGCCGACTCCTGACAACTCACAGAAACTCCTCTAAATCATTGTCGTCTGTTGCTCATCATCAAGCACTGCACTACATACACTTATACTCATACCGAGAGAGACAGACAGACAGACATATGGCAGCCAATGTCTTCCCATAGCCATTGCCATTGCCATTATCAAGCGTCATCAATTGCGCGCTGGTTTTCGCCCCTTTTGCCTCTTGCAGACAGCTTGTCACCGTCGGGTAAACATGCGAATTTCGCAGTCGAGCAAGCAAACACGTGACGATGGCGGCGCAATGCCTTAGAGTAAGGAGAAGACATCACTACCTTCTACTCCTGCTACTTGAGCTACTACTAGACTTGGCAGATGGATAATGGGGTGGTCCTCCATCGCCTGATGATGAGGCGACAATGACGTCAATCGTGCGACAAAAGGCATTTTGCATACTAAAATACAGAATCAGATATATAGAGAGACATACACCAGACATCGTCCATATAGTGCAATGACTAAGAGCTCAAAGTAGTGATGAGAGCGTGACACAAATTTACAATATTCTTTGTATGTGTATTTGCATATCATTTTTTTCCCCTTACCAAGTAAATATAAAAGTTTTTTGTCGATTTTTGTATCTCAAGACGTTAGTCTAACTTTAAATTATATTTTGATCAATGTATTTTGCATAAACAAAACAATGACAGTTGATAAACATCGATTAAATTATCCCGAATCAAAAACCAAATTCCATATTTAAATTTTGAAAATGAAAAACTCTCTAAAAGAGATTGCTATTTACAACATTGAAGAGATGATTTTATTGAGAGAAATAGATTGATAAAAGAATATACAACATTTAATAAAATTATTTTTTTCATTTTTTCTTTAACCCAAACTGAACATTTTGAGATTGTTGAAACCCTTCGATTTATCGATGCGTCCATATATTATACCCCGAAAAATGGCATCATTTTGGGGTTTACTTAAAGCCAATGAAAATTGAAAATTCGTTTCGGGTAAAAAGCTGGGCATCAATTCCTCATCCACTTGATAATTCGTCAGACTGTATGTACCCTTCTGTATGGGGCAATCTCTGATTAGTTTGCCATGTCGCATTAAATCATCGTAAATGCTGCGTATCAATGGATCCGTATTTCTGATTTTAAGCATTTTGCAAAAGTTTAACGTATGATTTAGTAGAGTGGAATAATTGCCCTTATCGTTTTCCAAGGCCAAGCTAGCCGTCAGATAGACATCGTTTAACACCTCATGGGTTTTGAATTCGACAGTGAGACTGGAATCGGTTTCGTTTTGTATCTGAACATTAACAGTCACAATTTTATCATTAACTTCGTAATCGAAGCGTGTGAATATGATCTTGAAAGCACGCTAAAATTAAAAAACAAACAAACACACACACACAAAAATATTGAAAATTAATTTCATTAAATACTTTCATTTTTACACTAGAAACTTACCCATGCCCCTGTCATGGGACATACCACTAATAATACCAATAATAGAGTATAATTTTTCTTCAGCACCTCACGCATCTCGCTACAATTATCCACTGATTGGGATATATTCAATTATACATTATTTATATATTGGAATAATTGGAAATTGAGACAGGGTCCAATGGCTAACAAAGTATTTCGGTTATTAGTAGATGAGAATCTTGTTGTTGATGGTGCATGGTGCATTACCTCGCTTAAATGGGGTCAGAGTTTAAGTTTTTTTTGGGGTTTAGTATTCCACAAATCATTGAAGCATTTCATTTCGGAATCCATTTTCGATAAGATCGATTAGCTAAATGTTTAAAGCAATTTCCATAGAATATTCCACTGTTCATCTGTATTATAAATAGCCAGGGCATCGTTGGAAAAGTCAAACAGTACGACCAACGTGATCAAGCATTATGTTAGTAAATACTATTTTTGTGGTCCTTTTGGCCATGTCTCATGGAGTTTTCGCGGAGGTAAGTTAATGAGAGCCGCAAGGAAACTATCAACAATCATTGAATCCATAAAAAAAACGTTTTTTTTTCGAGTTTTTGAAGACAGTTTTTTTTTTTTTTGTCTTTTTTGTTTTGTGTGAATATGAAAAGTGATTCCTTTCTGATCTTCGGATTTGACTTAGAAAATAAATTAAAGTGTGAAAAAAAGATCAATTGATCAGTTAATCCTTTCGTTGTGCAAGTGTTCATCTTCACATCATCTTTTTCCTTAATTTAATACAAGCAAAAAGGCTACAAGATCAATAAAATCAAAGGATTTTAACGGCGAAACGGCTATATCATTAAACCAATTCCATTTGTCTAGAAACACAATTAGTTTTGGCATCTAAATTGGAAGTATCTGCAATTAAATCAGCTGACTACAACTAATTTGACTGATCTTGTCAGAAGAAGATACCAAACAATGTTTATATAACTCACCTTTTTCTTTATTTATTTTTTTTTTTTTTTTGTCAGAAAATGTTACGTCCGAAATTTAAGGATATTAAGATCTGGAGCGAAGAGAAACTTGTTAGCCACAAAGTGGTCTATGATCATGGCGATCCTCATTTGAATTTCTCGATGGAGGTGCATCAGGAATTGCATGATGTCGACATTCATTTGGAGGTTCGCATCACTAATAAAATGGATCCCATGTATACGACCACTCTGAACACCACTCTCAATATCTGCCGTATTCTTGGATTTGCCAATAAATCGCCAGTGGGACGTTTCGTACATGGTTTTATTCGTGAATTTGGCAATATTGTTGAAAACTGTCCCATTGCCAAGGTAAGCCCCACGTTCCTCGATATTAGATAAATGCCAATTCCAAACAAACAAAAACAAAAATTTTCATACATCTAGGGCAAATATTGTTTTCAACTACATCGCATTCATCATTTCCGTCGTCCTTTTCAGGGTTCATACTTTATCAATAAGTTCTGGTGGCCCGAGGATCCAACCACAGCCATTTTACCAGAATTGGAATTCGATATCATTTGGGAGGCCTATCATATAGATGCCAGCAAGAAACGTACATTGATTATGAATGATCATTTCACTGGCGATTTTACCGTACAGGATGTTAATAATCTGAAACCTGGCATCTTCGCCATGTTGCCCAAATCGGCTTAATAATGCAAATTTGCATTAGGCCAAACAGAGCAAACAACAACAAAAAAAAAGCCCCCCAAAAAAGTAAAGCAAAGAATATTTAATCTTCAGAAGCACTTTTAAATCAAATCGTTATTATACTATATATGTTTATGCATTTAACTGTACAATAATCTGTTTTCTCAATTTTCAATTTATGTTATCTATGTAAAAAGCTATACAACTAAACTGCAAGCAAAATGAATAAAATATGCCCATTGAAAAAAGCAACAAAATTTTTCTAGATTTTTGCAGCGATAATCAAATTAAGATTTACCCATGACTAATTCGTTCAAGTGTTGGGCAGCGCAAAACAAAAATGCTTAACAATTTGTAAAAAATTGAAATATTTTAGACATTTTGGAACTTTGGTTACGCTTTTTTTAACAATCAACAAGATTTGAGCTAGCCTTCTTGGATCTTTGGATCTGTTGAAATTTAATAGTCTTAGTTAAAGTTCTACCACGAGATTGAGGCGATAACATCAAACATCCATACAGGAGAATCCAAACCTTTTTTTAGAAACATAATTTCATACAGTAGTGCATTTGGTTAAAAATGTTGCATAAAAGAAACCAACATTTGGGAAGGAATCAAGCATTATGGAGGAAAAATTATCTTGAATATCGAAATCTTAACAGTGTTCTCGGTTTAGGTCCATCACTGATTTTAGATTTCAATTACTTTTTACGCCAACTACAGATTTTGAAAGGATTAGTTTACGATCAAAGTAAGTAGACCTGGTAAGACGAAGCACAACTGAAGGACTCAAGCCAAATAATAACGATCTACGAATCGAAATGGGACGCTTCTTGGCTTACTTTACACAAATGTAATTAAAAAAGCTCCTTCTAGCCACTTGACCAGCTTAGTTGACACGTCTCTAAATGACTTTTAGGGTATAAATACATATATCAACAAAACTAAATTGCCTTCAAATTGTTCAATTCTAAATCGCTATCATATTCACGCATCCATCAATGTCATTTTGTATTAAATTTTTCATATTTCTTTTCAATACTTTGAAATTTGCATATTGCACAAATTGAATTAAAATGGGCCATCAAAATAGACACATACAGAGCGACTGAAGGCGGGTGCAATCCAAAAAAAAAAAAAAACAGACACACACACACACGAAATATACAAATTTGTATACCCTTGCAAAAAGGGTATATTAATTTTGGTCAAAAGTGTGCAACGCAGAGAAGGAAGCATCTCCGACCATATAAAGTATATATTTTCTTGATCAGCACGACGAGACGAGTTCAAATAGCCATGTCTGTCCGTCCATCCGTCCGTCCGTATATAGTGCACTAGTTGTCTCGGACTCAGGCGGATCGGAACACTATATCATATAGCTCCCATACAAACGGCAAAGTCACGAACAGTGACTTTTCTCAATAAATTCGTTATTTTCTGAGCTATTGTCGTGAAATTTAAGATTGGTGAGTTTATTACACATAAAAACGACTATCCCAAATTTGATAAAGATCGGAACCCATAGGAACGATCGGTCGAGAACAGTGACTTTTGTCAATAACTTCGTTATTTGCTATGCTAATTTTGTAGGCCGTTCTTTCGCAGACAGTTGAATTTTTAGGCAAAAAGTTCTTCCACTTTGATATAGCCATCAGCGAAAGAGATACCAAAAAAGGTGCAAGGGTATGCAAACTTTGACGCGGTCGAAGTTAGCCCCGGCCCTCTGGTTTTTATAGACACACCAGCAAACAGAAAACTAAAAAAAAAAAAACCAAAAACGAAAGCGAAAACCAAAAAATCAAAGCACAACGAAAATGAACAAAAAATTAATATTCAATATATTTGCAATGAAATGTTTGTGACTTGTGTCGTGTTTATTGTGCTCAACGAGATGACAGTTTGCGAATTTTAAAAACGCTTTTGCCTATTATTCGAGTGTTTTGTTTGAGTGTGTGAGTGGGTGTGGTTGTTTTTGTTTTTGTTTTTTTTTTCGTGGAATTGAAGGTGGCAAAATTTTGCAATGATTTTGCCAGCAATTTGCTATGATTTATGCCCCGATCGAGGAAGTAATAAAATGCCAATGGCAACAAAAAACGATTTGTGATTGGCAAATCAAACAATTTCAATTTGATTTCAATTTCGTAAACAATTTACTAACCTCTCTAGCACGACAGAACAACTTTTATCAATTACCTGACAAAAAACAAAAACCCCCCCAAAAAAAAAGTGCAAGAAAGAAAAGGTCAATATCATTGTGTTAAGCTCTTGACCAAACCCAAAAAAACAAAAAAAAGAAATCACCCGTTTACAATGCATTTGTTTTCACTTTGTTAAACTTGAACAAAGTTTTTCTTACAGGAAAATAGAAAGAATTGGTTAAATTCATGGGTCAAGCCATTGGCCATTTAAGCTCCATTAGACATGCCTTTTCTGGGCTTCCCCTTTTGTCGCGGTTTAGTCCAGTGTAAGGAAATTCATTGTTCAAGTTTTTAGAGGGCCAGCTGCTGCTTTGCTTTTCTCTCTCTCTCCCTCTTTCTCTCTCTCTGTCTACATATAGTATTTATACATATAACCCGTTCAAGTTGTAAATCTTGAAAAATTGCCATTCAATGCAAACATTTTGAAAAACATTCATCAATAAGTTGGCTTTACTGAAAGACTTGGTAGATGTATGTATTATTGCTTGCGCGCACCAAACAATGAAAATTTTGCACTCTAATGTGGCGTTAAAGTTGTTACACTGAAAGAAAATTTCAAACGAAAGAGTTTGCTTTAAAAAGGCAACTCTAAAGAGCGATAAACTTAAGAAATGAAATGACTCGGTATTGGTACCTGAGAATAATGAAAATTGTAAGTCTCGTTTATCAGTTTTCTTAATCTGTTTTTCTCAGTGTAGTTGACTCGAATGGTGCAAGAGCAACACATTGCATGCGGTGGTACAAATTTCGTGGAACCTTTCACATATGCCACATATGCCAAGGACCTTCTATTGCCAATGCCATTGCCAGACCAGACTAAACCAAAGCAAGTCAGGCTACATCAGGCCGAAGATGGGAATGGGCAGAGGGGAAATAAGGATAAGGTCCAATAGCAGCAGCAGCAGGGCCAGAGGCCATATCCCAGTCAAATCTGTCCATTTGACTAATAAATCCTTGAGCAGCTTATTGAGCAACGTCTGCGCATAAATATTATGGCTGGCAACTGGCCGAGAAGGACTTTTGCCTCTATGTATTTCTATTCACTTTTCACTTCAATACGTTTTCCTCTTCCTCCAGTGCCTGTCTCTCTCTCACTCTCTCTTCTTCTCTGGCATTAAAGCTCGCCTCGTATGTGTTAAGTAAAACTCTAACAAAGATTTTCTTTTGGTAGTTTTTTTTTTTTGTCGTTGGCTCTTGTTTTTGTAGCTCAAATTCTTGAGCTGACATTGGATTTCGGTTGACTGTCGTGTTTGGTATGCCTGGGCCCGGGACATTCTCCTTTACTTTTCTTTCATTTCTTTCATTTTTTTTCGGTTTTTCTTAAGTACACTCGCTGCACTAAAAGGATATGCAAATTGTTTGAATAGCAAACGACATGCTAAACAATTTCTAGTTTCCCCCTAACAATAAAAAAGAAATAGAAAATAGGAAAAGCAAATGGAAATAAAAAAGCATTTTCTATCTCTTTTTCTGGGCAATTTTTCTTCTGACCATTTGCGATTGTTGTTTGTTTTTGCGCATTAAGTTGTTGGAATACAAGGATATGCACAGGACATACACATACACACACACACATGTGGATATATATTTACATGGGCTTTTCCCTACCGGAAATGTTTTTGTTGTATTTCACACTCGCTCGGTATAAATCACAGACCAACCATGTCCCATGTCTCCCTTTCTCTCATTCTCTTAGGGAATCTCTGCTTGTTGGTTTATTGAATTAGTTGATTATGCTAAGGACACAGGCAAATGTCCAGAGTTAGAGAGGTACTGGGATATGGCCATGGGGGCCATGGCCAACCTGAAGCTGGTGGCTTTGCTGTTTTAGAAATTTTTGTGCCAGGCAATAAATCTTTTCTGTCTATTTTACACGTTTCAAATCTCATTTAAATCTGTAACAAGGCCAATTCCATGTTGCGGTAGAAGAGAAACAATTGAGATCTCCATTTTTACATACTCTAAAACCATTCACATACACACACACATAGAGGGTGAGCGACAACACCAGGATGATTCATTAAATGAATGAAACATTAAAAGAAAAATTTGTTGTAATAATTCCACAGAACACTTTTCTCTGTAGTTTGACGTTTTTTCAACTGATTGTCCGCTGGCAAAGGAGGAAAAGTTCCCAATAAAATTAAGCGAAAGTGGCTAAGATAAGATCCAACGTTAAGAACCTATAACTTTCTTTCTAAATTTATACCTTTATACCATTTATACCAATCGATTTAAACCAAACTAAACGTAATTACAATAATAAAAAACTTTTCTAAGCATTCCATTTATAAAGTGAATCACCCTAATGTCTTCGCCTATGACACCTTGCATGGGGCGAAATCTTATGCCAAAAAACTTTTGAATACAAGATAAACTTATGCAGAGTATACTTATTTATGTTATACAGTGTTTGTGTTTATTTTCAATTAAGGATTAAACATTTTGTATGAAACATTATTCGTGTAACTAACTAAAAATTAGACAACTTGAATGAATGCCTCTCAAATACATACCTACATATGCGATCTGTATATGTATGTATGTATTTACCTATTAGAAAAGTTTATGCGAGCAATCAAGCTGAAAGATTGCAAAAAAAAAAATGAAAGAAAAAACTTTCCTAAGAAGCAGACTAGGAAATCTGAAAGGAAAAATACATTATCCAGTCATTGAAGGAAAAATTGGCTACACACACATACACAGGCAGAGAGAAAAGAGAGAGGGAGAGAAAATGAGTCGGGAAAAAGGAAGAAAGCAGTAACAGAGACAGTAAATACGACAACAATCAAGAATGGACTGCATGTTGTATACCTTTTTTTTTGGGGGGGAGAAGGGAGGAGGCTGACGGCTGGCGGCATTTTTGCCTGTCCTGTAGATGAAGTTTTTGCAATTTTTTGATAAAGGATTTGTAAGTGAATTAGATTAGGTAAAACGACAGAGCAAGAGCGAGAGAAATGGAAATAGAGAAGAAATTCCACAAAAGCTTAACAATTAACAATAATATTGTTAAATGTGGCTCAAGTAAATCACTTTAACCCTAAACCAATTCGATTTGAAGATAAAGACGACTAAACCCACTCAACATTGAATGCCAATTCATAAAAACGGAAAGGAAGAATATAAAAAAAGAAAAAGGAAGTAACGAGCAAAAAGAAGAGACCAAGAAGAGCCTGGATATTGACAACCCATGATGAAGTGAATGAATACCGTCGCCAAACCGCATTTCAATATATAGAGACACTATGTATATATGTATGTATGTACATATATATGTATCTACATGTACTTGAGGCAAACTGCATATTTATGCACAGTTCAGAGATCAAAATGAATATTTTATTTGATTTGATTCCTCCAGCTTGCGCTTGGGCTTTGCCATTGGCTGGGGTATAACAAGAAAAGCATTTTTAAGCGCACAATCCTCTAGCATAATAAAGTCCTTCGAGAGTATGGGTTAGGCAAGATACGCGGGCCAATTGTCTGCCAAAGGATTTCCTATTTTCCCTCATGATTGAATACGAGTATACATATACGAACACACGAGTGTGCGTGTGTGTGTGTGGGTGTATTTGTGTGGTTGTATGTGGGTGGCATTCACTGATAGAATGCCGTTTTCAATACTTCGGTTTAAAGTTATGTCAGTTCAATATGTATGTCACAGCTAAACAAGCAACATATGTTTTTTATCAAGGCCTAATTGAAAACCTTTTCAATAACCAAATCGAAATTCTTTTTAATATCTTGGCTATTGATTTGTGCATCTTCTGGTAGGATCAGGAGAATGCGATCTATCAAAATGTTAACCAAAATCTGACGAAAAAAGGAGAAAATGATCTATAGGTTATGTCTAATATAAACAATTAAAATCATTTTGATGAAAAGTTGAATAAATTTAGAATTTCCATAATCAACTCTAGTCCAGCTTCTAAAGGCTATACAAATATAGATATTAATCCTTATCTAATATACATTGGCAGTACCAAGGAAGTTATGTTTTGATATCTTTACCTATAACTCTTTAAAGATTCATTTATTTGTTTTATGGAAAATCTTAAGTTATCTGTTATCTCAATATGCAAAGGGCCAATTTAATTCCATTTGGAGGAGACTTTCCTATTTATTGTGATTTCTACATTTCATTTCCTGAACATTCACGATGTAAGTCTCAATACAAACAGTTTTTCAAAATACTTGCCAACTTTTCAATAAAGAAAAAGAAAAGCTTTCAAACATATCGAAGCCATAGGCCAAGAAAGGATTTCCTATACACTTCAGCACACACACGCATACATACATATATAGAAAATGCCGCCCCCTTTTTCTAGCAAATCAAATAATTATAAAAGTTGAGCCGCCTTTGGCAACAGAAAGAAAACTGGAAACAAACTTTACGTCAAAAGGTGCAAAAGTTTTATGCCAAACTAGCAAAAAGAAAAAGCTAAAAAGCCAACCATGGGCAGAAAAAAAAAACAAACCTTGTGTATGTATATTACATTTTAGGCGCATTTAGTCAGTGGCAGTGATCTTAAAGCTTTTACCCCGTTTAGAGCTCCGATTTAAATTCTATATAGAAATCATATTTTTTGGACATGAAAATTTTATGCCGCCTCAGCTATGACGGCGGGTGGAAAAAGTTTTTCTGCCAACGCTGCAGGCCAAAACTTTCGCCGCCGTCGCCGCCGAGGACGAAGACGATGGCGAGGATGATGATGACGCCGCTCCGGTTTCGGTTAGAGTCTTGCTTCCTGTCTGTCTGTCCATCCGTCTGTCTGCCTGTATGTCTGTCCGCCCTTTGTGCCAATTCAAGTTACAGAACTCCAGCGAAGCGTGTGAAATGCGCTGCAGCCTGGTTAGGCCATGAAGCAGCCATTCGCTTTGATGGATTTGTACTACGAAAACGAGAAAATTCGCAGAGAGTCAGAGTGAGCACAAAGTGAAGTGAGGCGGGGGGTTGAGGCAAAGCGAGAAAACTTTTCTGCCCGCTTTTGTGTTAAACAATTTTGGGTTTTAGGTTTGTCCCAGTATTTTATTTTTTGTAAATTTATGTGGTGTTCGTTTCTTCTCCAATGTTTTTCCTTTTTTTTTTTTGTCAATTTCTTTAAATTAAGTTTAGCCTTATTGTTTGCTTTTTTGCTTGAATATCTCCAACGGAATTTGGCCTTAGCTTTATCTTTCATTCTTATTTTAGAAATAAATTATATCCTCGATCATTATTATTATTATCCTTCGTATTCTTCACGAATCCAGCGACGATCGTATCGACGTTTTTGGCGCCTGAATCTGCGCTCACGACGGCGACGCTCACGTGCCAAGTGACGACGACGTTCACGCCTGCGCCTTCTGGCGGCCGCTGCGGATGATTCGGTTGTTGTTGCTGTTGAAGATGCCTTTGTGGTTGTTGTTGCCGATGGTGCAGTTGTTGTTGTTGTTGTTGTCGTTGTAGTTGTCGCAGTACCAGTGGAAGGAGATGTTGGTGTGGTTCCTGTTGTGACTGCATTACCCTGCCGAATCTCTACCAAAAAGCAGAGCAAGCCCAAAGCTAAAACTGTTAAGAAATGCATGTTTCAGATTGTAATGCTCTAAGCCAAAGACTGGCATTAGTCTTTTATACCCAAAACGAAAATGACGAAAAAGTTCATGTATGCAAGTTTGGCATTTTGTTATTACAGGTGTTTTTTCTTGAAATTTGAAATGAATGACCTTGCACTATGAAGTTGAGAACTATTTTTGAGAAACATATATAAAGTATTGAACTCCATTTAATAATAATAATCCTTTTTTAAAGTCTTAGGCTCTTGTTGAAAACTTTTTTGTTGTCAATATTTACCCAGAAATTAAAAAAACAAGAATTTGGATAAATCAAATCGAATGATCATGTAAGGATGTACAAGTTTACCTTGAGTTGGCAAGAGTTTTACCAGAACAAAATCTAGACAGATACGAAATTGGCCTTAAAATCAACAAATAGTTCAATACACGAACTAACGTAAAAGAATATAACTTGAGTTTGATTATTTGACGAAAACAAGAGTAAAATGTAACATTATTCACATTAAGTAAACTGGAGCCAACTGTTACAACAAACCGCCACAAATAATTTTGGGTATAAAAGCTAAGCATTGGACCCACTTAGAGCATACCAATCCAATCATGCGTTTCTCATTGGTTCTAGCTCTGGGCTTGCTCTGTTGTCTGGCTGTGATTCAGCAGGGTGGTGCAGCTACCACGACAGGAACAACCACCTCAACAACAACAACCACCACCACTACAACCACATCATCAAGTGCCTCAACAACCACAACTGCAGCATCGACTAGTGATACAACAACAACTACAGCATCCTCGACGGCAACCACAACCGAATCATCATCCTCGTCCTCATCATCGTCGGCTGCCAAGCGTCGCGCTCGTCGTCGTCGTTTGGCCCGTGAGCGTCGTCGTCGTGAACGCCGTCAAAGGCGTTTCAGACGTCGTCTGCAGCAGGAGAAGGCACGTTTGAAGGCCCAACGTCGTCGCATCCAGGAATTGGAAGGATAATTACTAAGAGAATTCGGAGAATTAGAAACTATGCCTCAATGATAATCTCATTCGGCGCATTATAAGCATTGAAAAAAAAAATTAACAAAAAAAAAAAAACAATAATAATAAAACAAACATTTACCTATACATCCAATTAATCTGACTAATCAAACTAACTAAAACTCAAGAGGATAGAAATTCAAACTGGATAGAAATTTCATTTTTTTTAAATAGATCTTAAAAAAGATAATGATAATAATCTGTGTCTAAGACTCGCAAATTTTTTCTCAAATTTTGCACGGACCTTAATCTGGAAAATCACTAACTTTTTACTAGTATACACTAGTATACATTTAAAAGCTTAATGGGTTGAATCGGTCAGTGGAACTTTGTCCTTCATCGTTCTTATCAATAGAGTCTAAATCCAAGAGATACAAAAACTTTAAGTTTTGGCTAAACTTACTCAGTATTACCACAACAATTGGTTATTGAAATTATGACATAAATCATTTTGGTTCGTATGACAGTTGGATGAGTTTTCGATAAGAAACTACACGTTTGCTGTGACTCTACAAAACAAAAAGGTTGTAAGGTTATTATAGTCGTAATAGAACCGTTATTATTAAATATATTTATGTATTTTCTGGTTACAAATATCTTATACTTAACAATTATGTGCATATAGCAAAGATGATGTGGCTTGAAGTTATATTGCCTCCAAATGAGAAAAATCATCATCATTGTTAAAATTCTTGGGAATATATTGAATTCATCGCATATAACGTAAATTGGCAATAAACTTGAATTTTGCAGTTAATTTAATAATAAATTGTAAGATTTAAAGGCAAATGTTTAAGAGTTTTTTCCAACTATTCGAACTTAAAATACTTTTTGATACTTTTCAATGCTTTGTCCACGTAAAAAATAGTTTAAATGAAAATTTATAATTATACTCACCTTTTATTAGAGGTGATCGAGCTAAAAAGATCGCTGCGAACGAAAGATATTAACAAGATACAGAAAAAGGTGATAAATGCTTCAAACTCGCAAAGTTCTGAAACCTGATTTAAGTAAAATCCAATACCAAATCCTTTTTCACATACATAAACTAACAATATACTGTTTATTTATTAAATATTCAAATATTATATGGATTTGAATATTGGCAAGGTTATTCAACCCCGCAGGCCTTAATCAATTTTAAAACAAATTATAAATAAATTAAATGGGAATTTTATGAAATTTTAAAACATGTCGTTTGAAATTCGCATGCAATTTGTTTTTGGAACTTGTGTTTAGTTAGAATAAATATGAAGAATTCCAATTGTATGGTGACCTTGAAATTTCAGTTACATTGGTTTCAATACATTGACTGAATGATTGTTTGTAAAACACCTGTTTTAACAGATTGTCATCTGAAGACTTCCCGTTAAAGTTTTTGGGTATAAAAGCTAAGCATTGGACCCACTTAGAGCATACCAATCCAATCATGCGTTACTCATTGGTTCTAGCTCTGGGCTTGCTCTGTTGCCTGGCTGTGATTCAGCAGGGTGGTGCAGCTACCACGACAGGAACAACCACCTCAACAACAACAACCACCACCACTACAACCACATCATCAAGTGCCTCAACAACCACAACTGCAGCATCGACTAGTGATACAACAACAACTGCAGCATCCTCAACGGCAACCACAACCGAATCATCATCCTCATCATCATCATCCTCGAAGGCAGCCAGAAGGCGCAGGCGTGAACGTCGTCGCCGCATTGCCCGTCGCCGGCAGCGCCGCGAGCGTCGTCGCCAACGTGAACAACAAAAGTTGCGCAATCAATTGGAAAGGAACCGTCAACGCATTCGCCAATTGGAGGGTTAGTTAACACCTCTCCGAGCTGAAGAGCACCATTAAAAACACAAATAAAAACTTCAAAGATGTTAAGCAATTACAAAACACAAAAAAAAAATTAATAAATAAATTTCAACATTTTTAAAACTACTTCGCATGTTTTTGAACCTAATCAATCAATCTGCCCAGTAAACTGCTTACTATACTAATTATTAAGCAACTCTCAGAATAGTTTCAAAACTCTTAATACAATAATTAATTCATTTAATTAACAAATCCTAAAAATTCAGACTAAATATACTCTTTAGTAATCCATTAACTGCTCTATAGAGTAATTAGCAAGTCTGTTTATCAAATAAATTTAATGTGATTACTTAAAGAAAACTTTTTAAGATTTTTAAGAAACGCTTTATTCCGATTGAAGTTATCGTTAGTATTCGTATTCGAAGAAGTGTTAGAACGACGTATAATAAATTTTTAATGTCTTTTATTTTTCACTCTACAAAGTATTCTTGATAGGTGAAAATCGAATTAATTGATCAATTATTTCTTTTTTAACACTGTCTTGACTCATTTACCTAATTAAAATATATATATTATAAGTCTCATTTTCTAAAGAAATCGAAATGAAATCGTGCAAAAGTTCTGTAAGAATATTTAATTGTTTTTAAAAAATCAATCTGATGATTCGAAAGCCTAACTGAAACGTCTTGCAAGCCATTATTTTGATAAGAAGCTTTAATTATCGCCAAAAGACAACCGAATTGTTAAGTTCTCAAAGATACTTTGATACTTACTCCAAGCAATTACATGGTATTTCAGTCCTAACGGTTTTTGGGTTGATATGGCCACGAATTTGTGCTCAATCAAACTTTATGGGGTCTTAACATTTTTACTCCTTTCAACAGTATCGATGTGTTAAATGAGATTTTTGATTTATGTTTACAATATTAAACCGTAGTTTTTTTTATTTATTTAATAATTGTGAACAATTTTGTATACTATAAACTTTTATGCACATGGATTTGCATAAGATTAACAAATTAAATACACCACTATTACTTAGCCACGATTACGATTACGTCTCTGTTGACGGCGACGTTCCTTTGCCCGCTGCTTCCTGGCGGCCCGACGCTTTTTTTCACGTTGGCGGCGTTTACGTGCCAAACGACGACGGCGAGCTGCAGCCTTCCGTTTGGCTGCTGTGGACGAGGATGATGATGATGATGACGTTGTTGTTGTTGTCGTGTCGGATGCATCAGTTGTTGTTGTTGTGTCCGACGAAGACGAAGCCGAGGAGTCCGTTGTAGTAGTCGACGAGGAATCCGTTGTGGTGGTCGTTGTAGAAGTGGATGAGGTAGATGAACTAGAATCCGTGGCACTCAAACTTTCCGGCACTTGGAGGAGTATGCAGGCCACGAGGCCCAAAAGTAAGACCAATGTAAGACGCATGGTTAATCTGCGTATGATCAGCTACCAAAGCTTACATGGGTATTTATTCAATCTGTAACCCGGAAATTCCAATATCAAACCTATCCAACATATGCTTTCGAAATTCAAAAGACGTCACCATTTTGTTAATAACATTTTACTTTGCTTTATTTGTCACAGCGTGACAACTAAAATTATAATAACAAAAGGTCAAGGTAAACGTAAATAAGTAAAAAATAAAAATATTTTTCCAAATAGCACATGTTAAGGGCATAACGAGAAGATCTACATGAAGTGGGTAAACTCAATATAAAGGAAAACACCTGTGGACTATATAAACAAAAAGCAGACCTAACGTCTTTAGACATTCCCATAAAATTCCAAATGTTGCAACATTTCGATAACCAACTACAATAACAATATGCAAAGAGAGTGAGTGGGAAAGAGAGAGAGAGCAAAAGCGAGAGAGAATTTTTCAACAGTTGAAGTCAGACTGTTCTCCAAAGACGATGTCTTACATTTGGTTAATATTACTTTTGGCCGCCCTCATTTGCTTGGCCAACTGTACAGAAACTGTTCGTACATCCCTACCAACTCGACGCCATCCGCAATCATCATTGAGGATCAAAAAATTACACACAAGACACAATTCAGGAGGATCTCAGGGCGTTTTAGGCAAAACGTCAGCAAAAGTTAAAGAATCGAAACATCTTAATTATAATGATACCATAAACAAGCGTATACAAATCAAATACGATTGGTTACAGTTTCTTAGCTCTAGTCCCCAAACAAATTTGTGCATATTATTTTTTACAATATATATTTACTGTTTGTATTTTGTTATTATTTAAACACCCCCCGAAACATTAAAAAGAAACCTTGAGTAACACAAAAAACGCATGTCTTTCCCTTAGCATGACCTACTAAGTCAAATTGATCTTCAAAACACATGTTCAAACCAATCGATTACAAATGTTTGAACTCTGAATTGAAATCGATACGCAGTAAAAAGAATGTTACATACTTTAGTAGTATTCGAGGCAGAACTTCAATAACACTTTGTTTCTGGAGTCACAAGAAACATGAGATAACTGCAATGTTACAACTTTTTTTTTCTATTTTTTTAATTGTTTTTGTTCTTTTTTTTATGGTGTTGGCTTTGAAAATGTTGTGATAAGTGCTATTTGAATAATTGAAAGAAAAAAAACCTTCGATCTCTAATCGCTGACCTCGTCTTAGGCAGATCTCAAAATGCTACAAAAACTCAACAAAATCTGCAAAGAATATGTTAAAAACTCAGTTATATTCCCAGAAATCGGTTCTTAAAGGGGTTATAGTATTTTGCTGCCACAAAGTCTTGGTCCTGTCTATGTTGAGCTTAGATTTTTTAAATTGACTGTAATTACTGACACTTTAGATATTTATGAACTTTTTACTTTTTATGCCCTTGCAAAGGTTAAAAGCGGCAAAAAGGTTCAGTAGATGTTTCCCTTTGTCATCGATCCAACTAAGCAATAATAATGGCTAATTGAGTAATTCAAAATCGTCTCGAATTAACTTTATTATTGCTCTCAAATCCCCAATCCACAAAATGGGGCTGAGTTTGATGGTTTGAGTTTCGATGGGAGGGGAGGGGGATTCATGTGTATAAAACTGGAAAATCCTCTTCAACTTGCAAGCCATTTAATTGGCTTGCACTTAAATAACCAAATAACCATGAAACTGGGCAATTTTTAGCCGGATTTTTATGCATTTTTTAACCCTTTAATGCGCGGCCACCCATTCACCATTTTCCAGCAATTTAAGTCCATTAAAAATTGTTTTCCCATCATTTTTGGTTTTTTCTTTCCAATTTTTTTTTTTTTTTGTTTTTTAACCGAAACGAAAAGTAAAAATCAAATAAAACAAAGAGGTGCAGTTCATGCTCGTTAAAAATCAATCCCCCAGTGTCCGTTTATTGGAAGGGCATGTGCCATGGACGAGCACAGGTGGGTGGTGGGCGGGTGGGGGGTGAATGAAGTACACGAAAGTGTCGCAAACTGACTGGGGCTCCATCTCCAGCTACTGGTACTACCTCTTGCCGTGGTCAATATGCGAGACTATAAGTCTATATAAGCGTTTCCCGCAATAGCCGACGCGATATCTTTTGGTATCTGTGAGTGTTTATGTATCCGTGAGCCTGACATGTTTGTGTCAGTGTGTGTGTGTGTGTGTGTGTGTATGTATCGGTGTGTGTATCTGTGTGCTATTGTGAATATATGGGAATTTGTTTTGTCATATCGTTTCGTATGCCATTTTTTCCCCTTTTTTGGTTTTACACTTTTTCCATTTGATTCTGTGCCCTTTAATCGTTGGGCTATAAAAGCTATTATATTTGGCCAAGTTTTGAAAACCGGGTTTAAAATCGTTTTTTTAATTTACAATTCATTTAATATAAAGCATTTATTATTATTACCTTTAAGAGCCTCCAGTAAACTCTTTCTTTCTACCTGAAGAACCGATTGGCTTTGCTTTAGATTTTTTTACATTTCATATTCAATTTTCAATTATTATTATTCATTTTAAAAACACAAACAATAATATTTTGTCTATTAGTTTAGTTAAATACCGTTGTAAAAGTAAATCCTAAACTGAAAACTCACATAAAACTATTTTTATACCGAAATAGATACAAAGTGGACTTATGCAATTTATAGAAATATGTAAGTTCAAGTTGAGCAAATTTCAAGTGTTATTCGTCCTTAAATTGCCTTGAGATGGGATACAAAATGAAGAGTTTTTATAATCAAATTTTTAAATATTGCCTCGTCCTCATTGAGCAATTTACTTTTTAAGTACTTAAGCAAAAATAACTAGATAAATATTAAATTTAGACTGGCTCAAGGACAACTTAATAAATTTAATTCTAAATAATAAATTTAAAACTTTATATGTAAAATGAAAGGCTAAAGTCAAATGAAAATGAGTTAATGTAAACAGTTTCCATAAAAGTTAATTTCAATCAGTTTTATTCGAAAAATTGAGAACATATTTGATTACGTTCTAGATTTATCCATTATTTTATTTCCAAACCTATTGAATTTTGGGTCTCTGGTAGAAAAATGAATCGGAATTGATCCCAAAAACATATTCATGCTTTTAAGCCGTGGATATGAATTGCAAGATTCATGGTCTCCGAACGAAATTACGAGATCCTGTCCCTCCATATAACACTATTTTGTCCACAGTATATTCCTCCTGGTCGATAGTGACACTTTTCTCGGACTACGAGCATTTTTAAATTATTTTCCTGTAGCCTAGTACGTATGGTTTCGACAGATGCAGAAATTTGTAAATCTTTTTTAAGTTCTGTTGCTGGCTTTAATGGGGTTTTCCACTCCACTTTTGGGACAAATTTCTTTGCGTTCCTGATCATTTTGTTGGAACAGCCTAGTGTACAACCTATTTCCGCGAATGTTTTGCCTTCTTTTAGCATTTTTTGGATAACTTTCCATTTTTTATCACTGCAGTGCTGTCCTCAACCCATATTAAAAAAATAGCTATTAAATTTGTTTTTAAACTATGTTTTCCTTTAAAAAATAACTTTTTCTAATAAACACGAGGGTTTCTCAATGATCATTTTCGCGCAAATGCTTTTTTTCTATTTTGTCATCGCGCTATTTTGCATTTTCCTTTCGATTTTGCTTCTTCTGAGAAGAACCGTTATAATTTTTGTTCTTTTTCTTGGTCTTCCAAATCAGAGAAACTGTCAGTAAGACAAGGGAAGAGAAACTGCAAACTGCAAATTCCTTTAGTCAAGTTTTACTGTAAAATAAAGTGAACTGCTGTTTTCACCGGCACTGTGCATACTTTGCAAGATAATACAAAACTACCATATTGTGTGGTCTTCAACAATTGTAGAGTATTTAGTTACCGACCAACCAACATGAAGCAACAAAACATTTGTTGTACACTTTCTTTTTCTTTTTTGCGTTCAAGTAGAATCACCACAAACTGCTGGCTGGTGCAATGAAGCGCAACATCAACGCGACATATCCAATCTACGTCCTGGTGGTATCTGTCTATGAGAGTATGTGTGTGCGGTCCAGGATCGACTCCATTCCTCAAAAATGAAAAAAAAGAAATTACATACATACGTATATACAAATTTTGTGTCCAATGTAACGCCACAACAAAGAACGTTAATTGACGCCAAAATGCTAAAAAAAAAAAAATAAAAATAAAAAAACATAGGAGAAACAAATAAAAAGCGAAAAGCATGTGCAAAAAGAAAATTTGTCCAGTAGTTGTCCAAGGAGTTTTGTTCAGAAGCCCCGTGTCTTTGGCTTTGGGGGAAAAAATTTAAATATACAATGCTCCGGTGCAATTTTAGCTGCCTCCCCATATCCCTCTCCTATCAAAAAGTGGCTTTATTAACCCCCAAGCCCCAGTTGGACTCCAGTCCAGTCCAGTCGGTCGGTCACTCTCACATAGTGGGCGTTGTTGAATCAGCACACGTGATTAATGGCCTTTAATTATGTCAAAGCGCAAGCGGAGGAGTTCACCCAACCAGGCCCAGTTAAGCGTTTGACATTAAAAAATTGACACCGTTTGTCCTAGAAGGGTAGGAAAATGTCGGCCCGACAACTGTCTGGCACACGTAACCGACAACCGACAACCGCCACCGGCCACCCGCCACCCAGAGTAGTGTCTTTTGCCTCGAAACAAATTTTAAACACACACACACACCCAGAGAGAACTCCGCTCTCATTCCCCCTCATTCTTACCTCAGTGGAGTGGAATGAATGGTAGGTATCCTCCACTCTTGGGTAGTTGGGACATTTGTTACCCAAAAAGCGCTGTGATTGTGTGGGCGTTTGTCGCATTTAATGAAAGCCTCATAAATTATGTTGCACTTGACGAAAGCATACAAGCGAAAGCAACACGAGACATTGGTGGAATGAAGTGAAATGGAGTGCTCCGTTGAAATGGGCATGAAACGGAGACGGCGACGGCGACAGCGACGGTCACAGAAATGGAGATGGCGTTGGAGTCACTTAGCATATATGGGTAACATATGTATGTCTTGTTGAAAGTCTATCTAGGCAAAAACAAATTATGGGGGGTTGGAGGTAACACACAAAAACAACAAAGCAAAAAACATATAAAGAACTTAAATTTCATTTCACTTAAAAGTGGAAAATACTTTAACAAATACTAATTTCAATTTGTAATGCTCTAATAAATAGGCAAAAGTCAAAACTAAGATAACAATTTGTGACTTGAGTTTAAGTTTGGAGTGCTAATAACTTAATTATATTAGCCTCGTCGAGTTTTTCGAGTTGTGGCAAGAGCTAATCATATTTAAGCCTTGGTTAAACATTAACCAGATGACATTTAAATGGAACAACCTTTCCAACTGTCACTGGGATCTAAAAATACCCATATGGAACAAACTACTTGGAGAATCTCTTATGGAGATACGATTCACAGCTGAGCTACCTCTATATAAAAAGATCCTCAAGCTCACGTGGACTTGGGGAATTCAACTATCGGGCACAGTTTTCAATTCGATTATAGATTCTCTAGAGAATCCAAAAGAAACTATTACGCAGACTTATATCGAAATCACCTTGTTATCAATATTCTAGCCAACAGTCAAGACCTGTCTGATTTTAGGGCCTCCAGTTGATAGCAAACAATAGATTCTCAGATCTAGGCTAGATAGAATTAAGTGTCTCAATATCAACTTTTGGATTTTTATGTGTGACACTAAGTCAATTATGAATACATTCGTTTTTTTTTGGAATAAAAAGTTTGTGTTGTTAATATTTAAATGCAAAAATGCAATTGTTTTTGTTTCTAATCCAGGTGTATCTATAACCTATAGAATTTTCCAAAATGCTAATCACTAGCTTGGAATGAAAATGTAAATATTGCATATAGACTGACCAAACAAGACAAGTCAGAACTTCAGGGCAGAGAAACAAGGAAACATACACAGGACACTGGACAGTGGACACAGGACACAGGATACAAAATCAACATGACACAAGTCCCACAAAATCCCAGGGCAAACCAATCAAATCTTAAAATAATAGACAAAACACCACAGACCAAGCCGGACCAGACCAGACCTGAACGGAGTCACAATGAGGCTTAAGCCCAGGCCGAAAAACACCATTTAAATTCTCTCTGTGTTGGGGACCAAAAGCTACTTTGTGGCTTTAAAGCAACAGTCACATTCAATTCAATGTGAAAAAGGGGAGCGGATCGAGGCGGATTTGTCTCTCGCTCTCCTATCTAAGTAGCAAAGTAAACATGGCATAGATGTCGCAACAGCCAGTCAGTCGAAAGGGAGAGAAAGGGAGGGCAATAGGGGAGACCTAGGACCTGCTACCATGACCACATGAAAGGCAACCAAAAAACTTTATGCAAAATTTGCTCGCGGCCAATTCACTTCACTCCTACAACCATTTACACATGAGGAAGGTTTTCGTCTCGGGTTTATGTGTTAATTCGGTTCAGGGCGTAATTGTAACTTGGCATGCACACACACACACACACACACACCAACACACACGATAACTGGGAAAAGTGTTTTAATTGAATTATTTTCATTGTCGCCCCAGCACGACTTTTTGCCTGTTGGCATTATTAACTTTTCTTGTTGCTTCAATTTATGCAAACTTTCTAAAAAAAAGAAAAGACACAAAACAAAAAATAGACAACTAAAGAGCGAGAGTGGAGCAGCAAAGGAAGGTGGCGAGGGCGGGCGGGGGGTCAAGGAGAAACGCGAGAACCGTTCGAACCCCCCCAAAAGCAACAAAAAGTTAAATGAGTTAAACGAGCAATTTTATGAGCATGTCCAAAAACTTTTGCGCCACCAATACAACAACAAAATGAAATAGAATACGTTAGGGATAAATAAAGACTTTTAAATACCGTGTACTAATTGGCCAAAATAGCTTAATAGAAATTCTAGTCTAGTCTAGAAAAAGAAAGTTCCTGTTCGGGTAAAGAAGGGAAGGACAGTAAAGTCGTTTTAGCCACGATTCTAATCCTTTTGAATTCTTCGAATGAGAGTAAGGATAGATTCTTTATAAAACTGAAATCAGACAGCAGGCAAAATGGAATTGACCTGATCTCGTCTCCGAACGTTTTCAATGCAAATGCTCCAATAGGAAACATTCATTTGAAATTGTGTAAAAATTGATTTCATTTCCCATTTGTTTAAAAACCATTCACAAATGAAACCCAAGTTACTTTTTGTCAGGACTTGCACTCAAAAAGAAATTTATGAGTCCTGAAAGATGATTTAGTAAGCGAAATAAAAATGTTTCAAACTCAAATACCGATATACTCTTTCTAAGCCAGTTCAATGCAGGGTATGCGAAACCCAATTGTCGTGCCTTTTGTGGGTTGTTAAGACCCTTCGGGCTGAACGTGAGTTTTACTTGGTCTAATTGTTTGTAAATGCAATTTATGAATGTGAAATCGATTGATTTGCATGTTGTTTTTTGGTTTAAAAGTTTTCCCACTAGTTTTCATTTAGATATATGTACATACGAGGGCATTCTGATAAGTACTTAGCCTACAAATGAAAAACGAAACTTTGGAGAAGTGTCGATTTATTTCTCAACAATGTTTCCTTTAAGGTTGATACACTTGATCCAGCGATGCTCCAACTTTTTTACCCGTCTAAAAAATAAGTTTCCTCGAGGTCTGAAAAATGGGCCTCCGTGGCGGCGGTTACTTCCTCATTCGACTCAAATTTCTGCCCGGCGAGTAACTTTTTCAAGCTTGGAAGCAAAAAAGAGTCGCACGGGGCCAAATCTGGAGAATACGGTGGATGGGGCAGCAGTTCGTAGCCCGATTCGACCAATTTGGCCATGGCGACGGTGAATGTATGAGCCGGTGCGTCGTTATGGTGAAAGAGAACTTTATTCTTTGCCAAATGGGGCCCCTGTGACTGTTTCGCCTTTCTCTAGGTAGTCGATGTAGATCACACCATGTGACTCCCAAAAAAGGGTGGCCATCACCTTCCGGTTGCGATGGTTGCCCGGAGTAAGGAAATTGCGGCCCATCGCGCGATCAGCTTTCTCATGCCCAAAATTTAATGCAGGACAAAAACCACGCGGTCGTTCGAGATACCTACTGTCTCAGCTATCTCGCGCACTTTTAATAGACGGTCTGCCAATACGAGATACTGGATTTTTTCCTCGTTATCCTCCGTGGCAGCAGTTTTCGGGCCACCTGAGCGTGGTTCATCAAAAACCGCCGTGAGTCTACGTGGAAACTCGTTGAACGAATTTTTTACGGTCACCATCGAAGGAGAAGAGTCACCGTACACAGCATCCAACCGCTCTTTGATTTCACTTCGCGATTTCCCTTCCAAAAACAAGAATCGAATCACTGACCGATATTGCTCTTTTCCCATTTTTCTAAAATCCGTGGACTCGCTCGCTTCTACACGGGGTCAAAACAAAACCACAAATTCGATTCGACAGAAATTTTTAGCTTTGTCGTCTATAAGATGGTTCTACACGATAATAAACTTTTCTTGCCATAGTGACGCCACTGGGCGGTGAGGCTAAGTACTTATCGGGCCACCCTCGTATGTATGTTTAGAAAACTTTTGTTAAGAAAAGTCAATGAACATACAGGCAAATGACAAGTTGTTAATTAAACAAATAAACGTCGATTAAGAATAGCAGTTCTGTTATCCAACACTCTTTCTATTTCTTTTCTCTCATATGAAATCATAAAAGCTATTTAATCCAAGTCCATGTAGCTAGTACTAATGCTTTTCTGTTAAGGCCTAGTACTAATGCTCTAACTAGCAATGTAAACAAATAATATTGAAACCAATTTCATTTCAAAGTATTTATATTGAGTAGGGGGAAAAAAAGGGATCGTAG
Source organism: Drosophila paulistorum (assembly GCA_018152135.1). Lineage (NCBI taxonomy): Eukaryota > Metazoa > Arthropoda > Insecta > Diptera > Drosophilidae > Drosophila > Drosophila paulistorum. The sequence goes on from JAECXG010000690.1 coordinate 20,664,268, forward strand.
TTTGTATAAAAGTGATAAGACTATTAGAAATTTCAGAAAGCAATTTGTAAGAAGTTTATGCCTTCACTTAGTTTGCTTTTGAAAAACAAAAAGCAAGTGGCAAATGCTTACGCAACATTTCCAACACGCCCAACGTTGCTTTTGGCTTACATGTATGGCATTTGGTAACTGGCATTTGGCTGGTAGTGCCATGTCACTAATTGCCATTGCCATTGCCATTGGCCGGTGCCCGGTGCCCGGTGCCATTGCCCGGTGCCTGTTCACAGAGTGCAAGTAATGATTATGGCGGAGGGAGGAGCAAAAGATTCTCTTTTTCTTCTTCTTCTACATCGTCTTTTCTGGCCAGGGGCCCACAAAGGCCTTTTGGCCAAGTGCCAATTAGCAAGCAAAATAGATTGTAGTAAATTTTAATGACATACACACGGATGGAGGGATGGACGAACGAACGAATGGAAGGACGGGCGAACGGACTTTACATAGTTGCTTCCGCTTCTGAGGTCTCGGCCTGTTTTTTTGCTGTTCTTTCTTCATTTTTATATACAAAACTCTCTCTGGTTTTTGCAAGAAGTCAAAGGCGTTGACCGCTTGCTGCATCATTGAATTTTAAATACACTGACAGACTGAGTGTGCCTGTGTGTGTGTGTGTGTGTGTGTCCACTTCAATTAAAAAGACTTTCACCCACAGCAATAACAAAAAATAAAGTCCAAATGATGGCAGAGAATGACTGAAAGAAAGCAAGGAGAAAAACACTTCCGCTTTACTTTACTTTACTTTTGTGTGCGCCTTGGTAAACGTTTGCAATTGCTTTGAAATTGCGCCGACGTGCAGGGCCTCCCCCAAACCCCTCCTCTCCTGTCCAGAGAGAGAGAGAAAAAAATGAAGCCCAAAAAAATGAAAGAAAAAACTGTCTACCTCAACGACGACGACGACGATGACGATGGCGATGACAGCGACGGCCATTGCAGCACAACATGACTTCCGCTTCCGCTTTGCCCTTACTCTAACCAATCCTCACACACACACACAGAGTTACACACATATCCAAAGTGAAATCAATTCATAGCCTTGTATTGCTTTCTCTTTCTCTCTCCGGCCTGCCTTCTCAATTGCCCTTTTCGACCATCTGAACATCATCAACGCCATCATCATGAATCTCTATCCCCTCCCCACGAATTCCCATCATTTCAATTGATGTCCTTTATTTTCGGCATTGGCAAAAGCAAACAAAAAAAAAAGTGGGAAACAAAACATACGAAAATACTGCAAAATTTAAAAAGACTTTAACCAAAATCGAAAACTCACAACGAACTTGATTTACCCCAGTGGGGAGGGGCGGTAAACGGGGGAACATCTCAATATTTAACCACCAGCTAAATGGGTAAAAATATAAATTTTCAGTACAAGAAGAGCAGTTAATGGGTTAAAGAAGACCCAAAAAGAAAGGGTAGATCAGAAAAAATGTGCCCCCAAAAGTATGCTTTCGATCTTAGAAACATATGTGTAAACAAGCCATGGATATTCCATGGAATCCATCCGCATGATGGGCCAATTCTCCTTGTTTCCTTAGTATTATTCGATAATTTAGATAGGTAACAAATAGTCAAATATCTATCAATCCAAAAGTATATGTAAATAATTTCAATTACAAATTATTAAGAATTGTTGCTTTAAATTGGGAAATTATTATTTTTTCGTTGTTGTTGGATTTAATAATTGCTAATGTGTGCGATCAATTACAAAAAGCGGCTGCGAAAATTGGGCAATGAAATGCACAGTTACTGGCAATAACGAGACGAATAACCCTCAGTTGGAAAACCCGCAATCCATTGGGTCCCCCGCCCCCTTACGCCCTTACACCCATCATCATCATCATCACAGCCCCATCAGAGGTAAAGAGGGGGAATAGAGAGAAATGCAGAAGCAAGTCAAATCTACGTTGCACATGTGTGTAAAGATGGATAAGGGAATGAAGGAGTTTGGGGATGTAGGTGGATGATGCCATGGTCATACACACACACACACAAACACACACACACACACACAATCCCTCATTGTTGTTGCAGGCATCGGGCCCCCAACGATGGGGCGATAAAATAAATTTGCATATGAATTGAGAATTAAGAACATTTTGCACATCGTGCAACCTTCGCCCTACCTCCCTCCCTCCCACCTTTCCATCACTTTACCCTTTCCCTTTCTCGATACATACATACATTCATACATATGTACATATATTTTTGATTGGGACTGAGACTGGCTGCTGTTTGGCCTTTGAATTAGAATCCAGCACACATCCCAAACCCATCTCCCTCTCCCCCTTCCCCTTGCCCTTAACCCAACCACAGACCAGAGACCAGAGCAACTCCAATCCAGAAAAAAAAAACGTGTGAATGGCTTATTTCCTTGTTGCTATAGTTGTTCTTATTGTTGGTGTTGCCTTTTTTTTGGTCGCTTTTTTTGGTATTTGCATTTTGGCCTTTTTTTTTGTTGGTCTGCAAACATTTTTATGCGCTTTGGTGAAGAAGAAGAAGAACACCAACAAAAAAAGATCTCGTTAGGCTATTGAAATTGAAAATGTTTTTCCCTCACTGATGCGATAAGAATGAGAGTGAAAAGGTGGCAGGGGGTAGGTGATAGGGGGAGGCGACTAGGCAGGAGATTATAGTTTTGTTCAGTTATGAGGGAAAGTTATGGGTCAAATCATTATGTCTATGTTGGGTTTTATGTTTGATAATTGGATTTTTATGGTCGATGGGGAGAGAAATAGAGTGAGAGAAAGAGACACACTCAATCAAATTTTGAATGCCAAACACACAAATTGACAACTTTGTAGTAAATAGTTTTACATTAGTCTGCCTATAGCCCCAATATATCGTCAAAGGACAATGACAATTTAACATATATATTATATTCTAAACAAACAAACAAACAATCCATTAAATTAGCTGACATTTTTAATATCTTTTCGAAAGTTCCTTTCAAATGTTTAATGTGCAAATGTCATCCAATCAATCCAATGTTGCTTGGTTTTAAATAATTAAACGTTATGATTAAAAACGAAATAATGTACAGTGAAAACTCCCGTTACGGAAAAAGTTTAATGGGGAGTTTCATGCTTACATTATTATTAGAATTATAATTAGTATTAAATACATTTAAACATATGTGGCAGTTGATAGATTAGAATAATTATTTAAATATGTATCGGCGAGTTGAGGGTTTCAGGGATTCCGGAAAGGAAAGGAAAAGGGACTGAATTCTCCCAACCGCACACTAAGCCACACTCGACGACAGCATATACACCAGCTCAAAGCCCGGACTTAAACCCCATTGAGAATTTGTGGGCTTATCTGAAGAAACGAACCGCCAAGAGGCATCCCAAGAACAAAACAGATTTGAAAACGATTGTTTTGGAGGAATGGCTAAATATCCCAGTGGAATATGTCCGAAACCTGGTCCAATCGATGAATAGACGTTTGGGAGCAGTCATAGATGCCAAAGGTGGCCACACAAAGTATTAGTGTTAACTAAAAAGTAGTTAAATCGCTATAATGAATTAATAGTTTTAGTTGTGTAAACACTTTCTTGGCAGTTGATTTTTGTTACTTATTTTTGTTTTTTGTTATTTTCTTTTGTTAATGGAAACATATTGTTATTTTTTTTTTACTTACTAATAAGTTTATAGTTTAATTTACCTATTTTGATTTAAAAAATGTTGGATAATCATATTCTTACTGTTTTTATTTCGCTTTGAAGCAAAAAATTAAAATGTTTTCCCTGTATAAACACTTTCTAGTATGTATCTATATTCCTTCTTCTGTAAGTTAAGAAATTGATCATCAGATGAATGTTATATGATTAAGGAATAGGCAATAAGTATTAGTACTTAAATATGTAAATATTTTCCCTACATGACGATTTTTAGGTTAATTTTTATCAACTAACACTAACTAGCACTTAATATTTAAGTCAGAAATATAACACAAAAAGTAAAATAAAATATAAATTAAATGAAAATTAATAATATCTCTCATTATATTTTAATTACTTCTTACTTACTTTGTAAAATGTATTAAAAGCTCCGAAAGCTGCGCTCTCAAAGCAAAGGCAGCACAGGCAGAGCGACGCCAACGCAGATGACGACAACAACAACGGATAACGGGATAACGCAAAGAACAACACGCTTACCGACCGCGACGCAAACGAACGCACATAACACAAGCAAAGACAACTCGTGGCAGCGACGTCGACGTTGCTAGCTGGGCCCACGACACGCACGCGACATAGACAAAGTGACGCCGACGCAGGGCGCAAAGCAGAGACATGCTTGCAAAAACAACAACAACACTGATACTGCTGCGCCTGCTCTGATTCTTTTTCGCAATGCAAACCAAAAAGAGACAAAGCAAAGCAAAACGCCGTTAACTCTATTTATTTGAGGCAAACACTTTAATAATTTCAATTTTGTTTTATGCAATCGATAGCTTTTAGTATTAACCTGATTTCATTGCACATTTCTTTTTTGTTACACTTCTTATAACATTTTTACACAATTTTTCTCCAATTAGATAAAACTTTCGCGTTCGCCATCATCAGAAGAGAATAGAAAACTAAACCAGAGGACGCGTCGCAGAATCCTCTCTTGCGAGAGTAAATCCAGTGTTGGAAATTACGCTGTAGACTTGAGTGATGAAGCGTTTTTTTTTTTTATGTTTCTTAATTTATTCGTTTTGATACTGTGACAAAGTTTTGAAACTAAATGTATTTAAACCAGAGGGCCGGGGTTAACTTCGACCACGTCGAAGTTTGTATACCCTTGCAACTGTTTTGGTAATTCTTTCCTTACCCATAGCCATCAAAGTGTAAAAACGTTTCATCCAAAAAGTCTAATGTCTGCGAAAGAACGGCCTTCAATCTTAGCATAGGATATAACGAACTTTTTGATGAAAGTCACTGTTTTCCACCGATCGTTTCTATGGGAGCTATATGATATAGTCACCCGATCTTGATCATATTTGGCACAATTATTAAAAATAGCACAGAACTGACTAATACAAACTTTTATGACAATAGCTATAAAATTAATGAAGTTATTGAGAAAGTCACTGTTTGTGACTTTGCCGTTTGTATGGGAGCTATATGATATAGTGGTCCGATCCGGCTGAATCCGAGATATACAATGCCTGCAGTATATACAAGCATACGTGCAAAATTTCAGCTCTGTAGCTCTTACGGTCTCGGAGGAGTTCGCGTTGATCCAGACGGACGGACGGACGGACATGGCTATTTGAACTCGTCTCGTCGTGCTGATCAAGAATATATATACTTTATATGGTCTGAGATGCTTCGTTCTATGCGTTGCACACTTCTGACCAAAATTAATATACCCTTTTTGCAAGGGTATAAAAATTGCAAAAAACTTTCCAAAACTTAGCTTTTTTATAGAAAATGTTCCCTTAGTTATGTCATTTTCATTCTTTCACTTACTTTTATTCATTTTTTGAGCCCTTCAATTCCCTTTTAAACAGGATAATAATGGAAATCTTTGGATTATAGTTGTTTCCTTTGCAAGTGGCCATCTCTTATAGTCACCAAAGGCGATAGCATTAAATTTCTATGGATCATTTGAATATTTTTTGATTACAAAACTCTAATTAATTGAACTGAAGCGATCATAATGGGATCTTCATTCCTATTTAGACGACTTCAAGATCCTAAAAAGAAGATTACAGATTTTGGATATAGATCAATCTATATATAAATTCATCTAAGGCTAAACCAATGGCTAATCCTTAAAGATATTTCCAACCTTTTACTAAATTATGACGTTGCTTTCAATTTCACATGAGTAATGAAACCTCGACCTATAATAATGTAAATGTCACATTTCTTAACTTCTCTCTCTCGCTCTCTCTTGCTATCTCTTATTAGCATATGTAAGGTGTAAGTTCAAGTAACTCCTTAGGGGACACCTATAACATGCCTCCCTTTAGAATAAGATGAGTTAAGGGTTTTTTTTAGAGGCTTTTGCCCACTTCTTGCCTACAAAAATAAGAAGAGAAAAAAAAAAGAACGCACTTAAATACTTGAAAGCTTTCGCTGCCGTCAATGGTTTCCAAGTTGTTTCCTGCTTTTTGCCCTATCCGAAGGATGGATGAGATGGGTAGATGGCTGGCTAACTGCATTGCTAATTACGTAACGCAAAATTTTCATTATATCGGCGGAGTGGCAACGGCAACGGCGGAAAAACGAAGCAGTGGAGACCCACTCGAATGAAGGCATAATGAAATCTTAGTGGTAGAGAATGGAAATTTATTAGAAAATATTTACGTAGCACTTGAAAAACTGTGCACGGAAAATCTAGGCAAATGGCAAATTTAAAGTAAGTAAAAGAGTCACAAAGCTAAAACAGATAGAGAACCAAGATATTTAGATTAAATGTAGATGAAAAGTTAAAGTTAGTTGAGGCTAAAAAATGTGTCAAAGGAATAAAAAGTCAACAGGCTTTTTCGATTTAGTGGGGAATATTTGCTCCCGAAAGTATGCAGTCGAAAAATACGAAATTTTAGTTTTTTATGTCCTGTGGATGAAAACTGCAAACATTTGCTAGCTAAAGATAAACCAAAAGATCTACATACATTTTTTGATTTATGAGTGTAAAATACATTCTTTGCCCGGCTATTGCATATCTTAGGGGGCGAATTTCCTTCATTTTTACATTCCTAGAAACACCTTTGCCCCTGCAGAATCTTAGTGGTAGTGTATTTAAAGTGAAGGCGGTCTCTTAAGCACGGCTTTCGATTGGTTAAAGTCCTGTAACATTTTAAACGTGCTTTGGTCAAATGTCGGACCATCAAAATTATGGTCCAGATCTGTCACTGTTAGCAATTAGTTGAAATAGTTGAAGTCCTTGATCTCTGATAGTTATCGAAATGGTAACCACACATAATAGCTTAGTTCTTTATATTCAAACTTAGGTATTAGGACATGAATAGCTTAAAAATGCCAAGTAAAAAGCCAATCCATAAGTCGACACTGAGCTGTGAAACGAAGCATTGGTAATCTAGGCTTAAGAAGATAAGGAATGGAAGAGAAAACGAGTTTGAGGTTAACCGGATTTGACTGTTAAAGGTAAGTAAGTTATATCTAATGGGTTAAGCCCTGCAGCAATGGGCAAGTGTTCCAGGTGTTTTTTTCTTGCTTTTTTTTTTTGTTGTCCTTTGTGTTGCCTTCAACTTCAACTCGATTTGAGACTAGACTCGGTGTAGCAGCTGACCTAGGCAGTGATTAAGTGCAACTAGCGCAGGATATGTGACACCATCTGGAACCAAAAGCGTTTTACTTCCTGCTTCTTGTTGCCCATTCCAAACGCTGACCTCAGCAATGGTCATTTTTCTCGCCTCTCTCGGCCTGTCACTTGGAAAAGTTGGCAATTAAATATATGCTGTGTGTTTTTTTTTTTTTGCCCCTCTGCCCTCTTTACGCTTTTCTTTCTGGTTTTTCTTTCTATTTTTTTCTTTTGTTTTGTGGAAATAAATTGTAGAAATAGGCAGATAGATGAGGAGGAGAGGGGAGCAATGCAACAGCTGTTTACCGCGTTGACCCGGGAGAGTCCTCGGGACATGCAAAACCAGTGACAGTTTTCTTTTTTTTCCAGTTTTTTCTTTTTTCTTGGTTTTTTTTACAGAATTTATTTTCACACTCTCGAGTACAAGTTTTAAGCGAAGTGTTGTTGCCCACAGAGTGAGAGAGAGCGAGCAGAAAGGAGGTGTCGTTGGTCCTTGGTCCTTGGTCCTTGCCACAGCATGTGTGTGTGTGTCCTTTGTCTGTTTTGTGCCGCAGTAGTCAAGATGTTGCCAATGTTTTTGCCATGTCTGCTGCACTTTAATGGCTTCATATTTCCTACAAAATTAGAAGTGAAGTTACTTTTGCTTACATTTCACCAGCAGGACTCCAACAGAGCACACTGGAGTCCTTTGCCGGTTGTCGGTTGCCATTTGCCTTTTGTTTAGCAAGTTTCTCGCTGCCTCATTATGGTGACCCCCCATGCCATGACCACTTCTTCTCACTTTGTGCTACGTCTACTCCATTAAATTGTAATTTTTGGCAACATTTCGGTTTGCATAAATCTTGGTCCTCGAGTTTCTGGTCCCAGGTCCCTGGTCCCTGGTCGCTGGTCCCTGGTGTCCTTGTGCCTCACACTTGCATTCATGTTTCAAGTTTATTAAAAAGTCCTCAACATATTATGGTTACTTAAACTATTAAAATAACATTGTCTATGTGTGTGTGTGTGTGTGCGTTGTCCTTTTTTGAATTGTAAACAATGCACCAAATGCCTGAGAAAGGCCAAAACATTAGACAATCCTTTCGTTTCGTTTTTGCCTGCAATTATATGTATTTGTATCCTGTTCGTATCTAAGACCACAAAATCCGTAGAAGGGCTCATTAACAAAGTTTTTCTTTACCATAAAATAAATTGGAAACCAAAACCCAAATAAAAAAAACCTATCTAAAGCCCAGGTAAAATCAAAGGAAAAAACTGCAGCGTAACAAACAATGGAAACAATTGGACAATTGTTCTATTTCTCCTTCTTCCTTGCATCGAGCCCATGTGTCAAGCCCGCCCACCCCTGAGGGGAGCCGCAGACAAACGGAGCGATAAGAACGAATGAACGAACGTATGGCCGGACGGTCGGATGGACGGACGCACGGGCAGACAGACATTCAAGCGATAGTGTCACAAAACAAATAAGTTGCCCCAAAAAGCCGCAAAAGCCAACACAAACCTACAACATGTGACCACTAATGTTTAGCCACATGGAGAACTCTGGGAGATGAGAGACCCCCTTCCGCCCCAAAAAAACACCAAAACAGAGAGAGAGAGAGACAGAGAGGGAGAATTGGGCGCTGGGCTCTGGCTTCTGGGAGTGAGAAACAAATGTCAGCCATCTGAAATTGCATTGTCAAAGTTTTTCCTTCATACCCCACCCCCTCACCAATTTTTTGTTATCCCTTTTTTGTTGGTGTATTGTTGTTGCCTGGGATGCAAATTGTGGTTCTTGATTTTAAGTATCGCCGAATAAGACTTTAAAACGAAAGAACCACCAAAACAAATTGTACAAAATAATCCATTTTGTAGCCACGTGAAGTAAATAGTTAATAACTAAAATTTCGAATTGTTTAAATTAACCCACTAATGCTTAAATGAAATGATAGTTATGAATTACTTGGGGCAACTTTATTTACTTTTACCTTGCCAATAATAAAATAATAACGTATACGCAGAGTACGCCAGCATTTAAAAAGTCTTACAAGGGGAACTTCAGGTATGCGAATCACCGATTTGGATGAATTTTGGATATGTTGTAGAATACACCGTCATTTGAAGCTGTGTGAAATATTTCGGCGCACTATTCTATATTTTCCTTATAAATCGTGTTTAAAGCTATAGCTTCGGTGACTTATGGGTAAAACGCCGGAAGGACTTCAAGCAGCTCGGCGGTGTAAGGGGTAGAGGTCCCGACTAAAGTTGGAGAAACCCAGGTTCAAACCCCGCCCAAAACTAGTTAGTTTTGGATTTTCATTTTTTTGCCTTCTTAATAATTATTTTTTTAAATAGCTAAATAGGTCTTTTGATGATTTTTGATGAAATTAATTTTGTATGCCTTTACAAAAACATAAATGTAATATATACGAATATAGACGTAAAATACACGAATTAACTTCTGTCTTCACATTTTTTGTTGTGATATACATACATACATCATACATCATCATGCTAAAATTATGCTTTTGTCCAAAAATAGACCAACTTTAAATCATTTTGAAAGAAACAAACCAAATAAAATTTTTGGAAAATTACTCTCTCATGTCATCTCATCACATCTCATCATCAACTTTGAAGCGAACCATGCATACTTGAGCATTCCCTTCAATATCAGGGATGACAAGTGGAAATGCACAAGGGATTATACTTTAATTGAATGCAGTCTTCTCTTGATGAAATTTCTCGATTTTCTTAGGCATTTGAGGAGTTTTGCATTCGCTTTAACATATTTTTAACCTGCCCGCAAAGTACAGTTCATAATGGCGTGCGTATAGCTAGTATTTCCTCAAGCGTACAAGCTTCAACATATGTATATAAAAAATGTTTCCGATTACAAATCATCAAATGACCTATTTTGCTATTTCAAAAATAATTATTAAAAAGGCAAAAAAAAAAAAAATGAAAATCCAAAACTAACTAGTTTCAGGCGGGGTTTGAACCTGGGTTTCTCCAACTTTAATCGGGACCTCTACCCCTTACACTGCCGAGCTGCTTGAAGTCCTTCCGGCGTTTTACCCATAAGTCACCGAAGCTATAGCTTTAAACACGATTTATAAGGAAAATATAGAATAGTGCGCCGAAATATTTTACACAGCTTCAAATGACGGGGTATTCTACAACATATCCAAAATTCATCCAAATCGGTGATTCGCATACCTGAAGTTCCCCTTGTTAAACAAATAAAGTTAGTTTATATATTAAAATTATGATTCTACATATATTGCACGTTCAGTCCGACCAAAGGACTGATAATCGTATAATATGAAAGCAGTAAGTTAACTAATAGACAAAGTATTCAAATGAATAAAGGAATTGGTTATATGTAAGTTAGCACACGCGTTTCTCCACGATACGCCGACTCCTACAGAACAAGTAGAACCGTGCCCTGCACCCCAACCAACTATGATACAGCAAGACGAGGCGCAGTACCAGAAACTGCTGAATGAGTCCCTCATTAAAAGTCACGTTGACAACACACACATCCCATAACCCTAAGAAGTACATTGTGCCCCATTTTAATCCACACTACCCACTTGTTCCATTAATGACTTCCTATACCTAGAGTAAGCACTTTAACGCTTGACCCAATACCAACTTCCTATCACATAGCATAAGCACTTTTCTATTCACCTTTGTAACCAAGCCATTTCTGCTGACTTCACCGGAAGAGCGACCTACTCTCAACATCGGCCACAGTACGATCAATAGGCGTTGATCAGACCTCTTGAGGTATATTTAAGGCCCCGATCTCTGGAAGAGCGGCAGTCTTATTGTTAGTTTAGTCTTAGTCTGTCCTCGGAACTAGAGGTACATTCAAGCAATAACCGAATTATAACTTTAAATCAAGCTTCTGTGTAATTAGTTTCGTGGTAAACTAGTAGTTAAAGAAAGAGTCTTGGAGTAATGCCACATCCCGACATGGTGACACGGATGATTAACTCGTAACTGGCTCCACAGCAGTGACCAGATTCGTATCCATGGACCAGACTTGTACTTAAGACTCGTAACTTGTATATATAGCTATACGATTTTTATACCCTTGCAGAGGGTATTATAAAATTGGTCAGATGTTTGTAACGCACAGAAGGAGACGTTTCCGACCCCATAAAGTATATATATTCTTGATCAGCTTGAGAAGCTGAGTCGATATAGCCATGTCCGTCTGTCCGTCTGTCCGTCCGTCTGTGCGTATGCGTTTTACTCAGCCATCTTAAGAGATATCGGGTTGAAATTTTTTTTGGAGACTCTTTATTACCTGTGTGAGATAAAGTATAAAAATCATCGGGATCGGACTACTATATCATATATTGTTTAATAATCATTAAATGTGTTTTGAATTCAGTAGTTTGAAGTATGCGTTTTACTCAGCCATCTTAAGAGATATCGGGTTGAAATTTTTTTTGGAGACTCTTTATTACCTGTGTGAGATAAAGTATGAAAATCATCGGGATCGGACTACTATATCATATATTGTTTAATAATCATTAAATGTGTTTTGAATTCAGTAGTTTGAAAAATATTTGAGCATATTCATAATACGACAACTAATGCTGTTGATGTATGAAATTTCACTTTTCTTATCGAATTAAATATAATAAAGAACTGCAAGGGTATATAAACTTCGGCAAGGCCGAAGTTAACTTCCATAGCTCGTTGATATTCGCATTGGAGGCAAAAAGTTTTGGTGAAGAAAATTCTTTTTCAAATGATCCTATCTATGAGATCTCAATGATGCAATGATCCAATCTTGAGGATATTTGACATATAAATTAGAAAGAAAAACAGGACTGCAGTTTTTTTAACTCAACGAGATATTCTCAAACCCATAACGTGGCAAATAAGTTTATAATTTTTTACTTGAACGTTATATGAGATTCCCGAATAGAAATAGTAAACTATTTCAGCCATTTTTAGATGCAGAGGTCACACAAAAAACTCACCTAAGGGGAAGGGGAGTGTTTGTATTGCTAAGAAGTTTTTAGATTGATTTCACTTTTTAGATATAGTGAATATTTTCACAAGGCTGATTGGTTATTGTTATCGTTGCGACGGATCCTCAGATGGAATGAAATGAAGAAAATTTCCCTCTTTTAATTGGGTTTTTACCTCTGAAAATAGTCAAAATTCGATATAAAACGAATAATTTTTCCCTACCCAAATGTTTAACTTCTCTGGGTTACTATCCGTGAAATATTAAGTTCTTAGACTAGACTTTAACCTTTTTGAAGTTAATCAAAACTTGGTCTAAGGTCAACGAATCTTAAGTATATACAATTTTTCAAATCTGAAAACAGCACAACATGCGATGGGATTGTCTCTTTAGCTATTTCCAGAGTCACCAAGAAGACTTTTTGCCAAATGATCCATATCTTCAATGCTAAAACTAGTTGTGAATTACAACTGTATGAAGCGCGACAAAGAATGACAAAGCTTGCAATTGCAGGTTTCGGTAGAAAATATATTCCCTGTTAAACTCATTTCCTTTGTAAAAGTTCTCTTCGCCGAATTCTTTAATTACCATATACATACGTACATTAAATATATATACTTATATGTTGACTGTCTGCATAATGGAAAAGAAATTGCCTTTACCACAATGTTGAGCTGCATTAAATTGAGTTAATTTTAATTTAAATTGATTAATTGCATTGTCAGGCAACTCGGAACAAAAAAAAAAGATGAAACCGCATGCCAAGTGTTAAATGTCAGAAGAAATGCCTATTTTAATGCAATTGCCCCGTCTACGATATTTTGACATGCAATGCTCTATACACATTGAACTCAAAGACTTGACCACTAGAAATATCATTAAAGTCGACGAATCGAAATCCAAATAAAAAATAAACGTGTCGCGTTTTTGCCACGGGTGCGTTTTTTTTATTTTTTCAATTGTTGGCCTTTTTTTTTTTGGATCGACATTGCGGCATCTGAAAAACGGACAAATCGCTCTTCAAATTGCTTTTTAAGCACCGTCAGAATTTCAAATTCCATCAGCATATCGGCAATAATGTCGTACATTAGGTTTGTTTTTGTTTATTCTATTTCTACCTCCCCTTCAACCATTTGCCACCCACTCATCGCTAGAGAATAAAACAAAAAAAAAATACAAAACACATTTTCATTTGTATCGAACCATTTGTTTTTATGATCTTGGGTGGTGGTGCTTGATCCAAATTCAAAAGGAATTAAATGAAACGTAGTAAAAGAGTAGACGAGGAGGAGGAGAAGGAGGGCCAAGTTTTTGGTGTTTCTTTTTGCATAATACATGTATAAAAACAGGTGTTGGACAGGATATTAAATTCAATGGATTTGCTTTCGAAAACTATTGCGTAAAAAAGGCGAAGACAGAACAAAAAAAACCCAATCTAACTGTGTCATTAAAATGCAAGCCACACAACTCTTTGTGTATATTTTTTTCTCCTTTTTTTTTTTAACATTTGCATAAAAGTGTTGATAATTAGCTAAGATATATTTTGTATTTGTCTGTATATTGGATCAATCAGAATTAATCGTATCAAACCAACCATTGTTAGTGGGTGGGCAACTATTTAGTGGCCGTTTGATATATAAATGCAATAGAAATTCCACAAGCCTCGAGGTATTTGTTTATTCTTTAGATTATGTTTCTTCCTGTTTAGAATTTGATTCGTTTATTAATTACAAGAAATGTATTGAAAATTCATTACATGAATTTGGAAGTTATGCGAAATGGATTATTTGTATAATTATTATTTATGATGACTCATAACAGAGACATGAATTCAATCAATGAAAAATAAAGGAAGAATCCCATTTGATATTATCCCATGATATTTGCCTTCGAACTCAAGCTTTTTGCATGAGAGATCTGCAAACTAAGTGAATAATTTAAATGAAAGTAAAAGATTTGCTGGATTAAATAAAGAAGAGATGATATGAATGAGTGCCAATATCAAGTGATTAAATTCGAATAAATTTGAAAACCCAAACCCCCAAAAATAAAGTTGAAAAATTAGTAACTTTTGTTGTAAGATGGATCAACCATTCATATTTATGAGTTCTAAACCGAATCTAATTCTGTATAACTGCATTTATTTGTATTCGATACAGAGTAGACATTAATGGGTACCTAGAGGGAACGATATTTTGAATATATTCGAGCAGCCCTTGAAATTTATACAAAATCATTTCACTGTGGCTTCAAACTCATTCAATCAATTCAAATGTATTCATTTTGAATACATTTTTATCTTACCTGATCTATCCCTCCATGAATATTGTGAATCATAAGAAAGGTGGAAGGTGCAAAATGTTTACTATTGAAATTTTTAGGCCATCATCACACCATATCATTGATCCACTTCAATCAATCTTCCTCAAATTTCGCCTTCAACTTTTTGTTTTCTATTTTTTCATTGCATACCTTGAATGAAAACTTGGACAACAAAGTATTATTAGGTATCAACTATCAGTGTCTAATTGATTTGAAGTTACAAAGTCATTTCTGTTTTCAACACTGAGCACAGCGTTATTCACCATGCTCTGTTAAAGAAAGGGTATATTACACTGGCATCGTTTGAAACCAGTTGACCGCGTCTGGCAGAAGATACGAAACGATTTGACTTCAAATCATTTTGCATCATATCTTTGTGGTCAAACCACCAACCACTTTTGAACCACCTTTGTAGTAAGTAGTCCTGTATTAAGACTTTCCGATAGACAGGGAATTGAACTGGAACAATTAGTGTTCTAGAAAACTGCATACTCTGGAGTGGTCCTTCCACTTTGGATCGAACCCATGCAGAATAAGGCACATCGACACATTCGGGTGTCCATTTTGTCCTGGACCTTTTTAAATCCCTTAACCAATGACTTGGAATATATCTAGATACAACTTCTTATCAATTAACATAGAAATGAATTAAAGTTAACTTTATAAACTTTACTGTTAATGTATTAATATAAAATCGCATGACACTTGAACAATTATTCAATTTTCGCTTCTTTTCACAGATGGCGCTTACTTTTAATGTGAAATTGAACAGGAAGAGCAGAAGAACCCATCGAATGTCCTGCGATACGAATCAATTAACAATGCATTTTCCCACTGATCCAGTTGCAAACGCTTTTCGACTAGGCTGATGCTCTTTTGGAAGAATCACCAGAGGCGCCAACTCATCTTGGGCCATTGACGTCAGGAATGAATCAGCTTTTTGGTCTAAAGTTCTTAAAGGGGGGATTGCTTATGCATTGCATGTCTCTCTCTCTTGTTTGTTGATTCGAATTCTCTAGGCGGTTGTCAATTTTGCATCTCTTTTCCACTCATTGGGTTGGTTTTTTTTTTTTTTTTTTTTATTGGCGGTGCAGGGCGTTAAAGCCCGCACACGCACCCATAAACCTCGTTTCCTAGACTCCACGAGGCTACAATATAATAACGAAAATAACCTTAAAATAAAACATGTGTAAAAATAAAATATTTTGTTGGCAAATTTCATTGGCCAAAACATTTAATGGTTAACATGTGTCCCAATTTGCTTAACGAAAGAGATCCTATCCTATGACTGACTCACACCCGATCTAGGGGGCCGATCTTCTATATGTACATACATATGTATATGTAGATAAATCTGTATTCCAGCACAATTCGATAATACAAAATTCTGATCAAAAAGAGATTCAAAGTTGGTTGTTGTCGGGCGGACACGTTCCGCTTCTTTTTTTTTCGTTTCACTGGTAGTCCCATATGAGATTGCCCACTCTGCATACTAAATAGAAGGCTTCAATTCTCCAACTCTCTGTGGGTATATCCGATTTTTTCTGTTGTCGCTTCTCATTATGCTTGAGCTGGTTTTTTTTTTGATTTTGCCAATTTGCGTGGGTATATAAATCTAACGCAGTGCGTTGATCAGACATCACTTCTTTGGTGGAAACTTAAGTGTTAAGTTTAGCTCCTGGCCGTGATCAGTGCGCGTTAACAGACAATCAAATAACAAACAAACAAGAAACATTATAAACATTTTGAAAATATAAAAAAAGGATTAATCAATCAAGATGAAGTTCTGTGCTGGATTAGCTTTGCTGGTGATTGTTGGATTTGTGGCCAGCGGTGATGCCTTGCCGGCCAAGAAAAGTGAGTTCCAAGTGGATCATAAGGGATTACCCATACATTTTGTCTTCACTCAGTCATTCGTTCATTCATTCATCCACTTCACTTTCGTTCGTCTTCACTCAAAAGGCCGTCAATATTTGATTCCAGGAATGGTTTACTATCAACAACCAGCTGCCGCTGAATGGTATGCCGGAGCCGGTGGACCACAGCAAAGGATCATGTATATGCAATATGTGCAACCAGGACGTACTCATGCTCGTTCCACTCAAGCGGCCAGTGCTTTGGTTGCCGGTGAAACTGTTGCCACTGGCACATATCTGAAGGGTAGGTAGACAGAATGATTATTATTCTTGTTGACCATTAACCACTAACTAAGCCAACCCCCTTTGCCCCCATTGTTCAATAATCAAAGATTGTAATCATCCAGAATCTGCATCTGCTGAGGCCGATCAAAGTGTTGAGGCCGCTGCCCAGGCTGATGATGCCTTGAGTGCTGCTGGTGCCCATGGTGCCAGTTCGGTGGCTGAGGCTTATCCCGATGAGGCTCCAGTTGTTCAAGTGGCCATTGATGCCGATGCCCTGCCCGAATCTGTGCCTGAAGCTGAGCCAGAACAGCCAGAGGCTCCAGTAGACAGCAATGATGATGCTGCCAAGGTGCCACGTGACTTCAATTTCCCAGCTGAGGCCGCTGCTGAGGAGCCTGCTGCTCCAGCTGCTGAGCAGATTCCCGTTGTGGTGGCCGTTGAGGCTGATTTGCCAGCTCCAGCCCCAATTGCTCCTGTTGCTCCCGTTGTGCCAGCCAATCGTTATCTCCCAGCCAAGAAGAAGGTCATCGTCGAGTTGGATCAATCGCCCGAAGAGGATGAGGAGCCCGAAGTGGCTGCCATTGAGGACGAGGAAGCCGAGAACACGGTGGCCGACGATGTCGAAGAGGATGAAGAGGAGGCCATCAAGCCAGTGGTCAAGCATCCCGCTCGTGTGCCCAATGCCCGTCGTCCGGTGGTCAAGAAGCCCGTAAAGGCTGCCCAACCAGCCAAGCCCTCAAAGAAACCAGCCGCTCCTCTGCCAGCTGGCACCTTCTTCCCCATCGACTTCGGTGGCACCAACGGCGGAGCCATTGCCATTGCCAACTCCTTCAGCACCGGCGAGGGTGGCTCCGCCACTAGCCATGCCATTGCCTATGGCTCGCCCGAGGCTGCTCGTGCTCGTGTCCGTCCCAATCCAAGCAAGTTCCGTCATTGAGTCCAGTTCATCACCGATGAGGATCATCCATCCATGCGCATCTTCCACCAAATTCTTGCTCTGTAAAAAATTTTAAGATTTATTATTTTTTTTTTTTTGTAATTATTTAGTGAAATTGTAAAACATTTATTATTTTTTTACCCCCCTCCTCTTACCACACACTCACACAAACAAAAACACAAAAAAAATCAAAAAAACAAACCGCATTTTTTTAAATAAACGAAAAAGTTCTTTCCTTAATTTTGTATTTCGAAATATTTTTTGGTTTTTTTCAAGAAGCTTCCAAAGAAGTTTGGAAACTGTTTCAGTTTTCAAAAACTTTCAAAAATATTCCCAAAAAAGTCTTCATTTTGGGAATCTCTTACAAATTTCAAAACTGATATGTCTTTTTAGAACGTATTAAGTTTGAATTGAATTATCAAATTATCTTTTTAAGCAAGACAAAAAAACAAAAGTATTTCAATAATTCGAATTTCTAACTCCAACTCTAATATAATTTGATACTTGAAGTATTTCAAATAAGCCAAATTACGATTTAGTTTTCAAAAATGGATGTTCATATTCATCAAGTTGGAATAAAATTGAATTAGAGTCCCAAAAACTAAATTCTTTTTTTTTAAATTTACAAAAATTGTTTCGAAAATTATACTTTTCTTGTAAGTTTTAAATTTAAATTTCGTAAACGCTTAGAAAATGCGCAAAATCGATCATCTTTGCCCTTATCTGTAAAAATGTTCATTTTCGAATGATTTTCATTTATATATGTATTAACATTTACGACAATGCGTAATCTTCTAATTTGTATTTGGGCCCTGTGCTGGCTTAATCCGGCACTGATTTAACTGTTTCTTGATGAATGCAATTTTACAATTAAAAATCTTCGGAAAAAAAACGAGCAAAAGCTTTTCAAATGGTTTTATAATTTTTTTTTTACTAGATATTTCTAATTTTATTAATACAATATTTCTTTTTTTTTTGTCGTCTTTTATAATATATTTGAAATTTGAAACAAAACAAATGAAAGTTTTGAAATGAAACTTAATAAAATGCAATAAAGAAAGGAAAAACTGTTTTTGATATAAAGTTTTCAGGGAGTTTTCATGATCCTAGACAAACATATAAAATATATATGCAATCGGGGAAACTATTGTTTAAGCTTTAAAAACAAACAAAAACAAATCATAAAAATGAATACAAAAATAAATAACTAAATGATGATTTGCGTTGTTTTTGCTTTTGCCTTGAGTTAAACCAAAAGATTTCAAAAAGAAAAATATATTTCAAAAATTATTTCAAGTAGAGAAATCAATGACATTTATTCTGATGTTTATTTTTATATTTAATCATTGAAAAAGAATTGAATTAAAAAGAAAACAAAGTAATTTAGTTGCCTTTTGTGTTTTGTGTATATATATATTCTTGATCCGAATATCTAAATCGTTGTAGCATATCCCTGAGCGTTATAGTCAGTCAGAAAGCTAAAACTTGATATTTTATTGTCCAATTGTGAACAAATTTGACAGAAACCAATGATCAAAAGGCCTAGTTAATGAAGAAAATTCTCTTAATATGGAAATAAAGAAAAATCTTAGTGATAATTATCTCATAATATAGAAAAGTCTTATGAAAGACAATACAATAACAGAGATTAAACTTAATTCAAGAAAATTGATTAAAGAAAGTTAAGATTTTAGAACTTGATGGAATTTTGGGACAGGCAAAGTCAAATTCTTTGATTCAAAACTTAGAATTTCTTCTTAATTTTAAACTATAAAGCATAATGAAAAAAAGAAGAAACAAAAGTTGAGCAATTAAATGCAACTAAAGTCTTTATTAAACATTTATCATGGTTTTCCCCTAAAAGTACCTACACATTTTTCTTTTTTAGCATCAATTGAATGAAATGGAACACAATTGTCACATCGCCAATGAGTTTTCAACTAAAATGCTTGCAGATACATACAAATATATTATATACAATACATTTTAAGAATGTTTCGTTTGTATTTTATCATCTTAATCTTATGGCCGCAAAACAGTTACGGATATAGGGGGGAAACCCTTTGGGAAACCGTCAAATGAAACTGAAAAATCATTTCGAATTGTTTATAAATTTTATACTTTATATATGTACTTTTAACTTTATTTCTATAATTTTCTATTTTCTGTGATTTTCATTAATAGATTTCAAATCAAATACAACTTAACAACAAAATCGAACCAAAGAGTCGAATCAAACAAGAGAAGTGCAAAAAAAAAACGAATATCATTGGCTAATCATGAATTTGCCTTCTTAAGAGCTAATGGTGTAAATATTTCATGCATATATATGTTACAGATTTCACTATATGCATATATATATATATGGTTTTTTTTCTTTTTATATGTTTTGCATTCTCAAAAGACACTACGCATTGTTGTTGTTGCTGTTGTTGTTGCTGTTGTTGCAGCTTAGCATTGAATTGAATTTAAAATTTAATTCTGTTTTTCTTTGTTTATACACGAGAACATATCATGGAGAGGAAGAGAAAGAGTCGAAGGAGGGAGGAGAACAAGCTCTCTGCAATGCTGGGCTATATATAATAGATTTCGTATATATGTACGTTTGCATGGAATATATATAACTGCTGCAATTAGTTGTTTCTTTTCTTGTTATTGCTGCTGACTAATATATAAAAACATTAAAATTAGTTTCGGTGGCCAAGACGTCACTGCCAATGCCGCCTCCGTTGCCGTTGTCGCCGCCACCATCTTTGCCCTCTTTGGGCTGTTGCTTTCGATATCAGTAACCATATTTATCCTGCAGCGATGACATCACATCATTGGCCAAATTGCTAAGGCGACCAGCCACTTTATGTACACCCTGACGGACACTCTCCTTCACGCTCTCCACATCCAAATCGGGGGCATTGAAGTTAACCGATGATGAATAGCCACCGCCACCGCCTCCGCCTGTAAACAAACAAGAAGGCAACATCATTTAACGTCAATTGTACTTCAAAACGACAAGGACACAACACACATCGCTCTGTCTCACTCTTTTTCAAATTCTCACACAACACAGAACAGCACAACAACTTGGACTTTTTCCCTCTAAGATCTTCATTGTAAGTTAAACTAAGATAGATATACATATACAGATAAGGAAAATAAGCCAA
Organism: Drosophila paulistorum; assembly: GCA_018152135.1. Lineage (NCBI taxonomy): Eukaryota > Metazoa > Arthropoda > Insecta > Diptera > Drosophilidae > Drosophila > Drosophila paulistorum. The sequence goes on from JAECXG010000690.1 coordinate 20,685,084, forward strand.
AAAGTTTCGATTTCACATAGGGAATACATGAAAAGAAGGGAACAGACATAGGAATATACAACTAGAAGGAATGGGATGACACAAAACATGAAACAAATTATACTTTCCTTTAAGTTTTAAAAAAACTCCAATAACATTCACCACGCAATACATAGAAACTTAAGATAAAGTTAAACGTTCTCTCACAAAAACAGATTGATAAAAGTGCAAGTGTTTTTTAATTTGCCCATCCTAAACTTACCAGTCTTTGGCAATTGTTTAGATGCATTGTCAAGGAGTTATTTTGACTAGAAAACTTGGCTATATTAATTATAAGAAGACACAACAAAATCCTAATTCGATTAAAATGAAACTTCCAGACACAAAAAAGCACCTATTAGATCAAATTGCTCTTATTCAACTCTAATCTATGTCTATTCATCTATCTATCTACATTTGTCGTCTAAATTGTGAGTGAAAGAGAAAAACTGAGAAAGGGAAGCCCAAACAATGGCTAAAAATGTGGCTGATTCTTGAGCACTTTTGTCTCAGTTTGTGGAATTTCCTTTCGTAATCTTTGCTAACTGAGCGTGAGGAGGCAAAGCAAGTGAGCCACCCCAACAGACGCATAACCAATTGCTACTCGGTTCGCTTGGTGGCGCTGGACAATTGGACGAGAGTCAACTGGGACTCGAAGAGGCGTTGCTAGCTGATCAGTCGACACCGAAACGTTATAGCTTCACCGAGGAGGGTGGCCATAGCACCAGCACCTCCAAGGAGTCGGATTGCAGCGAGTGTCGAAAGCGACGTGCAGACGCCACAGATCTGTGAGGATGAGCTACCTCACGCTCTACAAAGAAGACTAGGCTACCAGACTAACACCTAATGGAAATTTCCAGAAAACTGCTTAAAGAAGTTGGTTAAAACCATATACAACTTATTTGGTAAGCCAAACAGTTACGATTGGTCTCTAGACCTAGTAGTTAATGCCCTACTCATTGGGCCAAGATCAATGCTCATTTGGTTTACCTCTTTGACTCCCACCAGCTGAACCATCATTGAAATAATCCGATGAGGAAATGGCACGTGAACCCTGGAAACGATTCAAATTTGCCGATATATCCGCTGAGGATTGTTCACTGGCAAAATATTGATCCGAACCGAAGCCCTTGGAGTTGCCGAATTTCTGTTGAGCCATTACCGGATCATTGGCTGGTTTGATATTGTTCTTGTTGCTGTTCTTGCTACGATTATTGCTGCTGCTGCTGCTGCTCGTTTGTTGCTGCTGTTCGGAGGCAAACATTGAGGTGATATTGCTATGAGTGCCACCAATCGGTTCAATTGTCTCATAGCCCAAGGCGTCCAATTCAAACTTATCAAGCTTGGAGGAAGATGATGTGGATGTGGCATTGCTATCTTTCTTCTCGGATGAATGATTACTACTACTATTATACAAGTTGAGGGAATAGTCTTGGAAAAAGTTCTCATTGTCCAATTGCGAGAGTTTGGCCTTGGGTGCTGCAGCCTGTTGTATGGTCTCCATGTCACTTAGGGCCGAATGAGCCACATCGGAGCCACGCAATTGGAAGCCCATGCCCAAACGTTCCATTTGCTTGGCCTTGGCCGGATCCATTGTCTTAAGCTTGGCCTCCTCACGTGTCTTTTGTAGCGACAGCTCTTGGTAGGCCAAACGCATGCTGGCCACTTGCTCCAACTCCTCTTCAGGATTACATTTATCGCCTATTGTGCTGATGATGGTGGTGGAAGCCGCTGCCGCATCGGCCGATCTCAATTCATTGGCAGCATTTGCTCTTGCCTCGATATCAGCGAAATTTGTCTTGACTTTGGTGGCACCCAACCCGCCAACTTTACGTGCACCCAACTGAGAGGGAAATCAATTGATAAATGATGATGAAATGGACAAGCAGAGCTCTAGGCAACTTACCCCACCCTTTTTGGGCTGAATTTTGCGTACACCTATTGATGATGGAACTGTAGCATTCGGTTGGACAACAGAATCGAGCAAAATGACACTGGGTGCTCCTCCTCCACCCAGGCGAGCAGTGTCATTGGCTGCCACTGCAGCAGCAGGAGTAGCAATTGGTTTTGTGTCCAGCTGTAAAATAGAGCAATTTAATGGCTTTCATTTGTGTAGAGAAACAATCAATCGGAAATTGAACAAATTAACCAACTTTTAGGCGTAGATAAAGGGAAAGGCATGGTTCGTCTTTGATCTAACCTGACTAATATTGTTGTTTTCCTTATTAAAATCAACTTGCTGCTGCTGCTGCTGTTTAATCTCGGCAAAGAAATCCTCTTCCTCGTCCGTTTTGGACAAATCATTGCCTTCTGATTTATCCGTTGATTGTTGATCCAAATGCAACTGCAGCCATGTGTGTGTGTGTGTGTGTGCGTGGGTGTGGCATAATAACAACGCAAGCAATACAAGCAAAAAAGTATTTGTTGTTAATTAAACATAACAAAATTCTCTCCTTTATTAATAAAAACGAAAACGAAAACGAAAACAAAACAAAAGGGAAGCAACCCAAACTCACCTTAGTTCCATGAATTTTCATAACCTGCTGAGCCTGTGCCGTCAATTTATCCTTGTAAAGCTGAGCGGCACGGGAATTATACTTGACCTGGGCATCCGTGCTGGAGCAGTTATGAGCCCGAAAGAATTGTGCGGCATTCGCATTGCCGCCCAATTGCATTTGCCTCAGTTGCAGCCAGGTCCAGTTTGTGTCCAGATTGGTGCTACGCACAAATGTCACATGGACGCCGAGATTGCGATGCACGGCCGAGCAATCGATGCATATGAAGATGCCATAGGTGACCGATGACCAGGTTGGAGCCCTGGCTGCGCAATCGAAGCAGGACTGCAAGAGGGCGGGGAGGGGGGAAGAGGGGTTAGTGGGGGTGCATTTTAATTGGGGCAACAACAACAAACACACAAAAATCATGTACATGTTGGCCTACTTTGTTTGGGGCCAACTTCTTCTTCTTCACTCAACTCACTTTATTCGCTGGCTGTGCACGCAGCCGACTGAAAACTGATTCGATTTCCTGTTTTGTGGGTCCTGCTGCCATTTTTTGTTCACAAAATTTTGGTTTTTTGTTCTTCAAAATCAAAATTAACTGAATGAGTGTGAAAAGAAAAATGATTTTTCTTTTCGTTCTTTCCTTTTTGTTGACGTTGACTTTGTTGTTCTTGTTGTTCTAATGCTGCTGCTGTTAGTGCTGGCGCCCTCTGTCCAAAGAAAAGTGTAGGCCTAATTGACTGTTGGGGTTTTCTCTCTCTCTATCTCTCTCTCTTTTAATTATTATTGCAAATTAATACAAATTCAATTCGTTTCATTGGCAACACCAAAAAAAAAAAGAATTCAGTTACAGTTTAGGAACGTACGTGGACGTGTGTTTTGCGCTTAGTGTGACCAGTTAACTGTTTTGTCTAAACGTTGGTAACTCTAAATTTGGACCAATGCATCTTTTGGGCTGTGCACTAGTTCTTCTAAAGGAACTAAATCCAGAAATAATAGGTTTTCTACTACATATAAATTTATAAAATAAACTGTTTAAAAAGCTTTTCAAGTCAATCATAATAATTAATTAGTTTAGTTTGAAATATAATTAAACCAAATTAGTTTACTACCAACATGGTAGTTCTTGAAATAGCGCTACATACAGACAACTTGTTCGTTTTTGCTATTCCCGAAAGTTAAATTATAGCGTGATCCTTAGTCATATTGAACGACTAATCTGTCAACCCTTTTCGGACTATGAAAACAAATGTCAATAAAAAGTTGACATTTTTCGTTTCATCCAGTTACAATTCCCAACTGGTTTTAGTGTTGGAGTAGTGGTATAGCCTTACAATTCCCACGTGGTGAGGAAAGTCGTCTGGTAAGAGAATTTGATAGGTCTTGAAATGAAAAGGACATCGAGCGAAGTCGTTAAAATAAATGCCAAATTATCTAGGTATGTTTTTTTCACATGAAATGCAGTTAATTTTATATTGTGCGGTCCTTTTGGCTACTATTTTGCGTCTAATGGCCTCTGGTCACACTGCAACCAGAGATGCAACATTAGACAAAAGTTCGAATATATTGTAACAAAAAATGGTGGCTAAAAAAAAACCTAAGAATGCCTTCATTTTGTTTGTCAACGATTGGCGTAAACGTCAAACAAATGCGTTACCTTGGGAGGCCTCCATAGCCCAAGCTGGCCTCGACTGGGTTGTAAGCAGCAATAGGATCATAAATACATAAATTCTAATTTCCCAGGAGTTGATTGCTGAGTTGATTTTCTGTTTGTTTTTGTTGTTTTTGTTTTAGAAAATGAGTGACGAAGAGAAATTACCATATAAAATGGCAGCAAAGCGCTGCAACCAAGCGATCAAGGCGACAGCCGCTCAATCCCAATCCCAATCCAGTCCCATCAAGAAGGCACAGCAGCAGCCAACGCCATTAGTACCGGCAGAGGAGGAGCAACTGACGGCCAAACTACACATTGACAAAATGGTTAACGACAGTGTGGAGTCAATTGAACTGGAGACAACGATGTATTGCTTCGTTATGGTTAATTATTTTGCCCAGACACCCAATACGGATATGTATCAACCAGCTGAGCTGGCCATGGCGGAATTCTCCTTGCAGGAGGGTGTACGTCGTCTCTATCATAAGCTGATTAATCCAGGTGCGACATTACAATTCAAACACGTAGACAGGGGCCTAATCCATTCATTCCGATTGATCTACTTTCCAATTTAGGTTGCAGTGTCTACGGAACGGAATTTGAGACCAAATCTCACGCCAAGGAGACCCATCAATTGCCCATTCCACCGAATGCCCTGGGCGAGGATAATCTGGAGGGATTGTTTAAGGATATTCTAGAATTTCTCGAACACAAGAACAAGCATCGACCAATATTTACAACCACAGAGCAAATCCCAATTGTTAGCAGCGCTCTCAATTATTTAAATCGTGGCCCTCATGAGCTAAAAGTCTATTCAATTGAATACTTATATTATGTCCTAAAGAAATCCAGTTGCCAGATATCTGGCACGCCATTGCCAAAGAGTCTATACGATACCAATCGCGTATTCGAGCGTGATCAGTATGAGCATGAGCCGAATATAAGTTGCGATTATCATGAGAAACGCGATCTATCGAAATATTGTGCCAAATCCTGTGTGACCCGCTGGGGATTCATGTTTGCCCATTACATGTGCAACGATTTGGCCATTACAATGCTACCAAATAGACACCAGCCCGCAATCATGTTGCCCATTCCCACAGTTATCCCGAAAATGGAAAAAGAAACTAAGCAAGAGAAGGAAGAGACGAAGAAAGAAAATGATGGGCCGACTGCAACTGCAACTCTGATAAAAACTGAATGTCCTGAAATTCAGGACGATGAGGAGGATTTGTGGAATGATATAAATAATTTAACTGAGATCTTAGAAGAAGAAATAAAGGGTAGGATTAAGACCGAGATAGTTGATAGCGATGGGAATGAGGACAATCTTGCAGCACCGCCGCCACCTCCCATATCCTTGGGTGAAATCCATGATGAATTGGCTTTGTTCACGCGACGCATGAATGAAATAAAACAGGAAGAAAATGCCAAGGAAATAAACTCTAAAGCAACAAAATCACAAAGCAATCAAAATTCATTGAAATCAATATCACATACTGATGAAAAATCCTCAAAATCAAAGACCGATGAAAAATCCTCAAAATCTAAATCAAAAAGGAAATCTGATCAAATGTCTTCCAAATCAAAATCAGATGACATCTCAAGCCATGCGACACGAGAGATTGAGAGGCGTTCGCCTAGGCGAAGATCTCGCAAAGACAGGAAAGTATCCAGATCAAGGTCAAGAGAACGTAAGCCACATCGAAACGAAAACTCCAGCTCAAGGCATTATAGAAAGTCAGTTTCACCCAGAGCAAGAAGAGAAACTGTCTCAAGAACTAGCAGAAGAGTCTCCAGATCAAAGTCAAGGGAACTAATATCCCATCGACGTAGAACTTATTCAAGGGAAACCTCTATGAATCTCAACAATAAACGCCATCGTCGGCGTTCAAGAAGTCGTTCGAATTTACGTATAAATCGTGCCATACGACGATCAAGATCTCGATCTCGAACCCGAACCCGATCTCGATCTTTATCTAGATATAGATATTCACCAAAAAGACGTCGAAGTGACTCATTCAGTCCCATACGACGTAGACCACCACTAAGCGAACGTTTGGACTCGCCAAAACCGAATCTGAATCTGATGCCTTCCCATTCACATCCTTCTACATTCACCAATGCGCCTTCTACTATCAATTATGAAGTACCGATCCATGCAGCTACCAATCCGATTCCAGCAGTTCCTCCCACAGATTATCCAATGTCATATGGTTCCATGCAATACTCTTACACTACTACCTATAGTACACAATATTATCAAGCCAATCAAATGGCTCCTCTACCTGTAGGCGGTGTCTACAAACAGCCATTGTTACCTGCACCTGCTGTACCTGAGCCACATCGTCCCTATGATCTGCGACAGCGTTTGGGTCCTCCGCCATCGCTGCCGTCTCGTTATTTGAACGACGATGATCTGCGACATCGTATACGTGGGCGTCCCGAATTCTATGGATTACAGGAGCCAATGTATGCCAATTATGTGGACTACTATCCTCCTCCGTATATGGCGGATCCTAATTATTATGGCAGCTATCACAATCTTCCACCAAATGTGCCCTATTGAATTAAGCTCTTACATATATTGAAACTATTTTTGCCATATAATTTCCAATACTCTTATTTTTTGAGTTTTCTTTGTTTAAATAAATACACAATAAAATGGAAAACCTTGAGTTTTGGTTCTCTGGGAATCCAATTAGAATAAACACCAGAGGGCCGGGGTTAACTTCGACTGCGTCAAAGATTGTATACCCTTGCAACTTTTTTGGTAACTCTTTTCTTACCCACGGCCATCAAAGTGGAAAAACGTTTTACCTAGAAAGGCTAATGTTAGCTTTCCTATGGGAGCTGTATGATATAGTTACCCGATCTCTATCAAATTTGGGAGAGTCGTTTTCATGTGTAATAAACTGACCAATCTTAAATTTCACGACAGTAGCTCAGAAAATAACTAAGTTATTGAGAAAAGTCACTGTTCGTGACTTTGCCGTTTGTATGGGAGCTATATGATATAGTGGTCCGATCCGGCTGAATCCGAGACAACCTGTGCACTATATGCATGCAAAGTTTCAGCTCTGTAGCTCTTACGGTCTAGGAGGAGTTTGCGCTGATCCAGACGGACATACGGATGGACATGGCTGTTTGAACTCGTCGCGTCGTGCTGAACAAGAATCTATATACTTTATATGGTCGGAGATGCTTCCTTCTATGCGTTGCAGACTTCTGACCAAAAGTAATATATCCCTTTGGCAAGGGTATTATTAAATAGGAAATTAAAATGGGTAGCCATTTCGTTGTCTTTTCAAAAACGCATTGGACCTGAAGAAAATATGTTTTCGAAATCTATCTTGGCAAAACTCGAAGAATTTTAAGCTATTTTAGTCTTATTTCGATCTGAAAAGAGAAAAGAAGAAAATATTGCATTAAAAATATTAATAAAAATGCTAATATAATGGTTAAACTACGCCTTGAAATGAAGGAACTTTCCTCCATTGATATTTATCTAAGCTTTCGATATTCCCATCCTAAAAAGACGAATTTCAACCCAAGAAGCTACATTTAGATCGGCCAATTGGTTTTCAGCATCGTATATTTTAATAAAAGAAATATTTCATTACAAAAAAGACTTACAAATTAAGGTCGAAGGATTAAAGGTGATTGTCCTTTGACTTTCCCAGCATTTACTAGATAATAAGGCTAATTTCTTTTAGTATTTTGCAAGGAATTCAACTCTTTAACCTTTTCAGTGAAGATAAAGGATCAAAAATGATTTTCATAGAGTTACATATAAAGTTCAGATATATATTTTTCATTTAAACAACTAAAGAATAACAAAATTACATTTTCGAGTCGTTATGTTTAAGACATAATAAAATATTATATAGCTGCAAGTTCATAAATGAATTAGTCCCTAAATAATACTGATTATTTCAATTGAATGAGATTGAACGAAAGAATTAAGATTAAAATCGTAACATAAAAGGTTTTAAAATTAATTCAAAATCGATTTGTTCTCAGTTTGGAAAATGGAATGGAAAAACTTTAAGTGACATTAAGTTGGTTCTGGAAATCTAAAACAAGTTAATAAGTTTTAAAATTACTTCAAGGAACATGCAAATCTAAAATGATGTATGTAGTTTGACTTGACTTGAGTTTAGGTCAAAGGATCTTCAATTACTCTGCACTTAGAAATAATGGATATAAATCAATTAGCTCTTTGATGAGTTCAGGATTCCCTTCTTCGTTGCTTTCGATCTTCTTGAGTAGAAGCATCATTTCGTTGATCAAAACTTGATCGTTGTCGATATCGGGATTGGTCATCATATGGCGACTGAGATGCTCATAGAGAGCCTCATCCATATGGAACACATGTGGACAGATGAAACACACAAACTCACTGCAAACGTGTTTGTGTATGTAGCGCTTTTTGCACATTTCGCAATATTTCTGGGTTTCGATCTGATTCGATGATGAAGTTGGAGATGATGTTGATCTCAGTGGTTTGCGAGTAGCATTAATACCGCCCCTGCGATGATATGGCCAAATATAACGATTGCTATTGTTAAATTGGTATTGACAAATCTTGCAGTTGGACAATTTGATATTCTCCTCGTTGGGAATGAGGCCGCATTTGATGCACTTGGTGTCATCAACTACCATACACGGATGATCTAGCAATTGCTTCTCCATGCAAAAGGCCTTCTCGCATCGGTCACATTTGTAGATTTCGGGCATATGGCAACGTTGGTAATGCAAGCGCAGCCTATGCAATTGACGGAAACTTTTAGCGTTCTCCTGCTCACAGTGGTAGGCGCATCCTTTTTGGGGGCAATGGTAGGCATTGCAATATGAATTCGGTCTGGCGGGCTGATTGTGGACCCTTTCCATATGCGAATCATAATAGGACCGCGATGTGTACACCTTATCCTTGCAGCCTTTGGGACATCTGTACTCACGTATGGGCCACAGATCCATTACTTCCGGAGTAAATCCTTCATTGATGACGCCTGACATTTTGGTTTTTGAACCGTTTTGTAGTTTGTGAAATTACCCCACACTTAAAAAGCGGCGTTTGCCAGTGTGCGAAAGTTGGGAATTTAAGCATATATAGACTAGGGCTGCAGTAAAAGTAAAACGAAATTCTTTGCTAAATTATATCGAATTCTATATATATATATAACTATTTTAGTGATTCAATACGAAGTATTATTAAAATCATGTTATCTAGTGTTGTAAGACGCTAAATCAAGTGAGTTTTGTCCGTCACAAATAATTTGACAAACTTTGTTCGTGTTGTAAAACGTTTCGCTTTCTTCTTCGTTCTTCTCTACATTCGTTTCGCTTCGCATCGTGTTTGCCGTATTCTGTTGTCGGTTTCTGAACGCTAAGCATCGCTCTATCTCTGTCTTCCGCAACATTGTCGCATTGGAAATTTAGAAGTTCAGCGCTTTTTCATTTTGTTTTGCTTAATCTTTCGTTTTATTGTTGATAAACGAAGTGAGTATATTTTGTTCCTTTTTTTTTTTGTTTGATAAATGAAAGTATGTGGTGTGTTTGTGTATTTAAAGGCATTTACTTTGTCATAAAATGCCTCTGAATACGATAAGTTCAAAGTGTTTTTTTTTCTTCATCTATTTGAAAATGTTTAACGGCAGAATGGTCCATACATGCGTTACATGTGTGTGTGTGTGTCTCAAACTTCCAGAAATTTACCGCTTTAAATATCAGAACTAAAAATGTGTATGTATGTACATACATAAATGTATTTATCAGCTCCTAAAATCTACATATGTACATACATACATATTTACATTCTATACATCATACATTCATACATATGTATGTACATAGAAAAGTGTTTTCTAAGTTCATGTTTGTGCAAGCTTGCACATAGTCTCATATGCCGGCCTAAAGATACATATGCATATATGTACATACATACATACATATGTATGTAAACACATGCATATGTATGTATGTACATGTATGTGTACATTTGGAATGGAAAAAGATGGAAGAAATGTTTGCCGGGAGTCGCTTTTCATGACCTTGTTATATCTGGCTTTCCCTTTTTACCCACACACACACACACACACACAGACACACACGTGCACCTACAAGGTAGATAGTTGCCTCTCTTTCCTACACACAATCGATGCATTTTGATAACTTTTCCTTTTTACAGTTTGCCATCCACCCAAGGATCATATCATAGAAAAGGACAATGGCTCCCAAAAAGCAATCCGGCTTTATGATGTACGTCGCGGAGTTCCGTAAGAAACAACCCGGTCAACGAATGAGTCTTGCCCAAGCCGTAGATCATTGCGGTTCAATTTGGACGGTAAGGGGATAAGGATAATCTCAAATTATTTCATCCTATTCTACCTTTACGCCTTGCAGAACATGACCCAACAACAGCGTGGCCCGTACATTTCCGCCGCCAAGAATGCCGATGTAGCAGCACGTGGCCGACCCCGGGATCTGCTCAATTGTCATGGTGAATCCATTGCCGGCCGTGAGAAGGAGGAGCGAGATGCAGCCACCGCGATTGACCGCATGAAACACGATATCGATCGCATGGTTCGTGATGCCAGAAAGTCTCAAGGTGTGTTCTATAACCAGAAATATTTCCTAAATCCGATAAAACTTACATAGATGTATCTCCTTATATGTCCACTTTGATCCTTAGCCTCGTTCTATATCTGTCTGCTTGAATTGAGGAAATTTCCTTTGGATGAATTCGAATCCAAGCTTTGTTCGGCTCGAGATCAAAACTTAATCTTTTTCTTGTTATTCAATCTTACTAAAACTAACTCCTAGAGTTGACCCGACCTGGTTAAGTTGTTCATCATTCAGATGTCCCTCCAGTTCAATGCCAAACAAAGTTTGACTTTAGAACTACAAAATCATGATCTCATAGTGTCTTTTTGTATACCATTCCTTGGTCCTTGGGCGGGGCCATTTTGCGACACTTTACCTTTTTCCTTGAACTACGAAAGAAAGTGAATTGAATTTCCCGTCGAATGACATATTTGTCATTAAAATCGGATAAGAATTGGATAGTTTTTATCGCCTATCCATAACCCATATATCGCCTCTATCTGTTCTCCATCTATTCCCTTCCCATGGCCGCTGTTTAGATTGTATATCTTTAAGTGTCGATGTATTTTAGATGTATATAGACTATATTAGTCCTTCAGTTTAACAAATTTAAAGAGTAGATAAAATGCATATTAAAATCGTCACTTATCATGTCAAATAATTGGTATATATTTTCATATATTCTTCTTTTAGATCTGGCGAACACAAAATTTGTTTTCGTCTCGTTTAATTACTTCGTTAAGGGTATAAATACCGATATTTATATACCAGCTGAATTTGCAGCTTGTGAGTTCTCATTGAAAGCCGGTGTCAATTCTCTCTATAGCACCATGATTGATCCAAGTGAGTGTGAATTACGATGAGATATATTCTTCTTTTACCTTATCATGAGCTTCTCTTGCAGGCCAATTGATATTTGGTCAATCATGCGAAGCCATGCAACATGCCAATGCCACTCATCGGTTGCCATTGCCGCCCGCGGCCTTGGGTGAATCAAAAATGACAAGGTTATATCAAAGTATACAGGATTATTTGCGTGATCGTTTGGGGAGCAAAGATAAACAACTAAAGTCATTGCTGGTTTTTACCCCAACCGATGATATAACTATGGTTAAGTCATGTTTTCGTTTTATTGAAACTGGATACGAATGCGAGCAACAAAAACGTGACGATGGTGATGATGATGAGGATGCATATTTTGAAGCTACACCTTCAAAATTCTTGCCCATTGTCGTTTATGATCTGCAATATCTATTTTTGGCACTTAAATTAGCAGCTATGGACGTGGCTAACTTGACTGTTGAGAAGCCAAATCTATACATAACTGATGCATTCTTTTCGCGTGATTATTTTGAATTTCAAGATGGTATCGGTTGTCATGTATGTAGAACCAAATAAGGACTCAACTTTTCGATCATAGGCAACCTAAGACCTTGAAGAAAATCTGTAGAAATGCATAATTTTAGATGCTCTTTCGATGGCCAAATGGTTTCTGAGATTCTCTTGAAGATTTGCCTCTCCTTCATATTCATATCAAGTTCTTCCTTAACTTTAGATCTGTAGCCTTTAGTCAAAAAGTTGAGTCAACGTTGGTTAAATTTGATTCTGATGTCATCTTTCTTTTTGTTTTGTGTTTGGCAGTATCATGAGGACATCGATCGTTCTAAATATTGCACTCAGAGTCGAGTGAACCGCTGGGTATATACATTCTGCGATTATATGTGCGCTGATATGTCAATTCGAATGCAACCTGGCAAACACATGCCATCCAATTATGAAGCACCTGCCGCTCTTGTTAAATTCGAACCGGAGGTCTCAGTCGATACATTTTTCTCGGTAACCACGGCTACAGCATTGACCTTGAAGCAGGAGGTTCCAGACGAAACTTCGCACAGTCCAAGCATCATTTCGACGGATGGTAGTCTCACACCTGTCAATACAATTCCTGCACTTGAGCTCTCAAGCACAATATCTAAATCCAGTGATAAGAAGTTGCCGCATCTGACTCCTTGTATTAAAAATGCCCGGCCTACGTCAAAGAGTTGCACCCAGGTGCGTTCGGAAAGAAGTGATTCTTCATTTTTTGAAAATAATCCTTTTCTGAATGCGATTACCGATAATGAGTTTAACATGATAATGGATGGGCCATGGGATCTTGCTTAAAATGGGAAATGATTTCCAGGTGGTGAAAGTGTTGGGGAGGGGGGGTTCCTATTGTGTCTTATTCCCCACTTTCTTACTTAATCAACGAATTCCTTTTGTTTTTTGTTTTTTTTTTCATCTCTTAATTACCTCTTGAGGAGGTCATACCTATTCCATCAATTATATCCTATTGAAAAGGATAAATAATGTATTTTTAGTTTAATGGTTTATTATTATTAAATATTAATTACAATGGCAGAAAATGTATACGAAATAGGTATTAAAATAAAAATAAAATTCATTACTTCTTACTGTCAACAGATGTGTTTGTGTGTGTGTTGTGTGTGGGGGGTGTTTCGTGTGTGTGTGTGTAAAACTCTAAAATAATAAACTTAAGAACATTTGTTTGCATTTGGGTTAGATTACTTTTGTTTTTGGTTGTTTGTTGTTTTATCCTTTTTTTGTTTTTTTTATTTATTAGCTGTGTACTACATACAACAATTGAGCCCCTTTGGAACTGACCCCCATAATCTGTGTCTAGCATTTACCATTCGATGGCGCCTTCGGACGACAAATCTTACTACGTCCATTCGCCCCATAGACAATATTGCATGAGAAGGTAAAGTAACCGCATGTCGATGATTTGGTATAGTATGTCGATTGGAAATTCTTATTCTCTTGCGGCGGATTCTTGCTATTGTCCATGCTGCCGGTCACGGATTTTGTCACTGTCACATAGCTATCGGGAGCACGGGCCGGCGTCTTTGTTATATCAGCATCTGTGGCATCGGCACTGATCTCCAATTTCTTATCCGTATTATGCAGTTCAAGGGATTTGGTATGGAATTTCTTTTCCACATTGACAGTGCCACGGAAACCGCTGGGCACCGATTCGGTGGTGGTTCGCTGTATGGGATATGTGTTGACGTGTCCATTTTGATTCTGGACCACACGATATTTGTCTGGGTGCGGTGATGCAATTACAGCCTGTTGCTTTTGTCCGGGCGAGGATTGTGTATAGGCAATGGGGCTAAGGGCTAGCGGAGACTCTTGGGCCTTGGTTGGACTAACGCCACCTGATCTGGTGCGAGCCTCTTCCAATTTGACGGGATTCGCATTGTAGTACTCATCATCGTCGTACTCATCGTAGGGCTCCTCGTCGTCATCGTCAATTAAGTCTTCATCGTTGCCCGTTGTGGGTTCTCCAGCTGGTTGCTGATCCAATTTCTTGTCAACATTATCGGCCTCGGGCTCTTCTTTGCTGGTCTTGGTGGACTTTAGTTCGGGTATTCTTTCGGATTCGGATGTCAGGGCCGGTCCACTGTAGACAACATCGGCGCGATCGGTGACACTGCGAAAAAAGAAAGATAATCGAGAGATAATCTGACGATTTGGGGCAACATTTAAACTTACGCATTGCCTCCACTTCCAAATTGACTAATGGTATTGAAGAGTTCACGATTCTGCTCACGATAGGTGGCCACTTGTTCCTTGGTACCCGAAGCGGATTGGGCGGCTCCATGATAGGAAACACCAAAGCTGTAAAATAAAGATCGCATTTAGTCTCACTTAAAGGGGGGGGAAGGGATATGGTTTACCTCGAAGTGCCATGAATCTGCGATTGACTCTGTCCGGAGTGACTGCCGGATTGTGCCGATGCCTGACCACCGCCGGTGGCGGCTCCCGCGCTACTATCTTGACCTGGTCGGAAGCCAATCTGTGCCTGCGATGAGGTCTGTCCTGGGCCGCTGGACTGCGCATCGGCCAGACCGCCCTTATCATTGGCATGGACTTCGCTCTGGCTCTGCTGCAGAATGCCGCCGCTTTGTGAGGATGCCTTGGTGCCACCATCCTTGGAGTTGACCTGCACTTGAGCCTGTGATTGGGCTGGGCCGCCGGAGCCTTGCGATTGACTCATAGCGCCATCAGCATTGCCGGTAACCTGAGCGCTAGCGGCACGATCAGCATCGGAGGTCATGGCACTTGCGCTGAAGGTTCCTCCAGAGCTGTAGCTACCTGACACCTGGGTCTTCGCTGTGCCGCCATTCTTCTTTCCCTGGGCACTCGCCGATGCCTGACCATCGCCAATTGTCGACTCGGCTTGGGAGAAAGCATCATCGGCACCAGATCCACCGGGAACAACTGGAAAAAATACCCTTAATATCTAGTTTTATCATCACCTAACCGCGCCACTTACCAACACCACCAGCAGGAGCCACTGCAGTGCCTCCATCTGTGTATCGGCCAGGTGCACCAATGTCGGTTGCGTATCCGGTCTGTCCTCCGATTCCGGGTTGGCCAATTTGACCTCCAGCACCAGGTTGGGTTCCGTATCCTGTTTGTCCGCCGATTCCGGGTTGTCCACCAGCTGCAGGCTGGACACCATATCCGGGTTGGCCTCCAATCTGTCTGCCGGCACCAGGTTGGGTTCCGTATCCTGTTTGTCCGCCAAATCCAGGTTGACCACCGACACCAGGCTGACTTCCATAACCGGGCTGGCCTCCAATCTGTCCTCCAGCACCAGGCTGGGTTCCGTATCCTGTTTGTCCACCAATTCCGGGTTGACCGCCGGTTCCAGGCTGCGTTCCGTATCCTGTTTGTCCGCCGATTCCGGGTTGTCCACCTGCTCCAGGTTGGACACCATATCCGGGTTGGCCTCCAATCTGTCCTCTAGCACCAGGCTGGGTTCCGTATCCTGTTTGTCCACCAATTCCGGGTTGACCGCCGGCTCCAGGCTGCGTTCCGTATCCTGTTTGTCCACCGGCGCCAGGCTGGACACCATATCCGGGTTGGCCTCCAATCTGTCCTCCAGCACCAGGTTGAGTTCCGTATCCTGCCTGGCCGCCGACTCCGGGTTGACCGCCGGCTCCAGGCTGCGTTCCGTATCCTGTTTGTCCGCCGATTCCGGGTTGTCCACCGGCTCCAGGCTGGACACCATATCCGGGTTGGCCACCAATCTGTCCTCCAGCACCAGGTTGGGTTCCATATCCTGTTTGTCCGCCGATTCCGGGTTGACCACCGGCTCCAGGCTGAGCTGCAAATCCAGGTTGGCCACCAATTCCAGGTTGACCACCTCCAGTTTGTCCTCCAGCACCAGGTTGGGCTCCGTATCCTGTTTGTCCGCCAACTCCAGGTTGACCACTGACACCAGACTGACTTCCATAACCGGGCTGGCCTCCAGCACCAGGCTGGGTTCCGTATCCTGTTTGTCCACCGATTCCGGGTTGACCGCCGGCTCCAGGCTGCGTTCCGTATCCTGTTTGTCCACCGGCTCCAGGCTGGACACCATATCCGGGTTGGCCTCCAATCTGTCCTCCAGCACCAGGTTGGGTTCCGTATCCTGTTTGTCCGCCAATTCCGGGTTGTCCACCGGCTCCAGGCTGGACTCCATATCCGGGTTGGCCTCCAATCTGTCCTCCTGCACCAGGTTGGGTTCCGTATCCTGTTTGTCCGCCAACTCCAGGTTGACCACTGACACTAGGCTGACTTCCATAACCGGGTTGGCCTCCAATCTGTCCTCCAGCACCAGGCTGGGTTCCGTAACCTGTTTGTCCGCCGATTCCGGGTTGTCCGCCAGCTCCAGGCTGCGTTCCGTATCCGGGTTGGCCTCCAATCTGTCCTCCTGCACCAGGTTGGGTTCCGTATCCTGTTTGTCCACCGATTCCGGGCTGACCACCGGCTCCTGGCTGGACTCCATATCCAGGTTGGCCACCAATTCCTGGTTGACTACCTGCAGGTAATCCTCCAACTCCGGGTTGACCTCCAATCTGTCCCCCAGCACCAGGCTGGGTTCCGTATCCTGGCTGCCCTCCGATTCCGGCTCCTGTTTGAGTTCCATAGCCAGGCTGTCCTCCAGCACCAGGCTGGGCTCCGTAGCCTGTTTGTCCGCCAATTCCAGGCTGAGTTCCGTATCCTGTTTGACTAGCGAGACCAGGCTGAGTTCCATATCCAGGTTGACCGCCTCCAATCAGGTTTCCTGCAGCAGGCTGAGTTCCGTATCCTGTTTGTCCGCTGATTCCGGGTTGACCGCCGGCTCCAGGTTGCGTTCCGTATCCGGGTTGACCTCCAATCTGTCCTCCAGCACCAGGCTGGGTTCCATATCCTGTTTGTCCGCCGATTCCGGGTTGACCACCGGCTCCAGGCTGAGTTCCATATCCTGGTTGCCCGCCGATTCCGGCTCCTGTTTGAGTTCCATAGCCGGGCTGTCCACCAATCTGTCCTCCTGCACCAGGTTGAGTTCCATATCCCGCTTGTCCGCCGATTCCGGGCTGACCACCGGCTCCTGGCTGGACACCATATCCGGGTTGTCCTCCAGAGCCAGGCTGGGTTCCATACCCACTTTGGCCGCCACTTCCAGGTTGGCCGGGGACACCAGGCTGAGTTCCATATCCGGGTTGGCCAGGCTGGACACCATATCCGGGTTGGCCTCCGATCTGTCCTCCAGCACCAGGCTGGGTTCCGTATCCAGTTTGTCCGCCGGCTCCAGGCCGCGTTGCGTATCCGTGTTGGCCTCCAATCTGTCCTCCTGCACCAGGTTGAGTTCCATATCCTGTTTGTCCGCCGATTCCGGGTTGACCACCGGCTCCAGGCTGAGTACCATATCCGGGTTGGCCTCCAATACCGGGTTGACTACCTCCAGCACCGGGTTGGCCTCCAATTAGTCCTCCAGCACCAGGCTGCGTTCCGTAGCCTGTTTGTCCACCGGCTCCTGGCTGGACTCCATATCCGGGTTGGCCTCCAATCTGTCCTCCAGTACCAGGTTGGGCTCCGTATCCTGTTTGTCCGCCAACTCCAGGTTGACCATTGACACCAGGCTGACTTCCATAACCGGGCTGGCCTCCAATTTGTCCTCCAGCACCAGGTTGGGCTCCGTATCCTGTTTGTCCGCCAACTCCAGGTTGACCACTGACACCAGACTGACTTCCATAACCGGGCTGGCCTCCAGCACCAGGCTGGGTTCCGTATCCTGTTTGTCCACGGATTCCGGGTTGACCGCCGGCTCCAGGCTGCGTTCCATATCCGGGTTGGCCACCAATCTGTCCTCCTGCACCAGGTTGAGTTCCATATCCTGTTTGTCCGCCGATTCCGGGTTGACCACCGGCTCCAGGCTGAGTTGGAAATCCAGGTTGGCCACCAATTCCAGGTTGACCACCTCCAGTTTGTCCTCCAGCACCTGGTTGGACTCCGTATCCAGTTTGTCCACCTGCTCCAGGCTGAGTACCATATCCAGGTTGTCCTGCGGTTGCGGGCTGATCGCCCCGCTTGCCTTCAATCAGTTTTTGTGCTGAAGGCTGAGTACCATATCCGGATTGCCCACCGATTCCAGGTAGTCCACCCGTTCCTGTTTGGCTTCCTGCTACAGGTTGAGTCTGTCCCCCAGCTCCTGGCTGTGTTCCGTATCCCGGTTGGCCTCCAAGTTGATCTCCAGATTCGGGTTGACCTCCATATCCGGGTCGACCACCGATTCCCGTTTGGCCACCTGCAACGGGCTGAGTACCGTATCCTCCCTGACCGGGAGTACCTGACTGACTACCGGTGGGTGAGGTTCCTGATTGAGCACCACCAGCACCGGGTTGTCCTCCAATCTGGCCTCGAGCACCAGGCTGAGTACCGAAACCAGCTTGTCCGGGAGCACCAATTTGACCTGCTCCTGGTTGACCTCCATAGCCCGATTGTCCTCCAGCTCCTGGCTGAGTTCCATAACCAGGCTGTCCTGGTTGAGTGCCATATCCCGACAAACCACCAGCTCCTGGTTGACCTGTCCCAATTCCGCCTCTTCCCCCAGCCGCGCCTGGCTGCGTTCCATATCCACCAATACCGCTCTGTGCATCTGTAACAGGAGAGAAAAATCTATAAAGTATAAGCAAGTGAGCTTGGAAATTCAGGTCTTACCAGCACCAGAAGGTAGGCTTATGATGGCATCGGGCCTCCCAGAGCCAGGATAGTCCGTTTGATAGCCACCACCGGAGGCGCAGCCACTGCAATCGCCCGAAGAGAATTGACTCTGGGCCTGACCCATGCCATGGGAGCCAGCTAAAAACAAAAAAACAAGCAATATGGTTCAATCTGCATCTAATTATCCATGGACCTCGATGGACTCCCACTTACAGACAGTGGATCGTGAACCACTTGCATCAGCCTCCGCTTCGGCCTTGCCATCTTGTTCGGGTTTACCAAAATTTAAGTACTGCGATTGAGTCTGACCACGGGCACTGCAGGCGAAGGTCGTTTTAGACTTGGGAGACGATAACAATATTTCAAGTTTTTAACTTACTAGCCACTTCGTTTGGTACGCTCCAGATCCGAAAGGGCTGTCTGTGCTTCATCTTCATCGACCGATGATGATGATTGATCCTAAAAATGGGAACCAATCGATTGTCTATTAGAGTTCAATGTTAACTTTATCTCACACACACAGCATGTCCGAAACTGACCTTGGTCAAAATCGTTTCTTATCTCTGTATTGAATTAGAATTTCATTAACAAAGCACTTACAATAGCCGCTCCATTTGTGTGGGCCACGATCAGCACTAAACCAAACAGCAGGCCCCAATGAAAGGGCACCATTTCAATTAAAATTGAATTTACAATTTACCAAATTGAAATGTCTTCGCGTGTGTGTGTGTGTTCTTCGCTTTTGGGTCTACTGCCTCCCGTCTCACTCCTTGTCAGTCTGTAAGAAGAACAAAAACAAAAAATTGGTTGGAAATTGTACAATTTATGTATGAATTGTATTATCAACGCATTTTTATTTATAGGTTTTTTTTTTTTTTTTTGTTTTTTGCCACCCATTCCTATTCCCATCCCATTCCCTAGCACGTTCTCGCTCTCTGTCTCTGGCGCCCCCGAGGGTTATCATCACGAAATGGGCACACAAGCGTGTTGATGCCAAAAAAGAAATATAATAATAATAATAATGAAATCAAATGATAGAGAAACTATGTATGCTCGATCTTGGACTCAATTTTTTAACTTTAGACATGATGTAATCACATGATGTGATTAGTTTTCCTCATCACTAGCATCACAACTCAATCACTTGGCATAGAATTATCCTGGTCTCTGGCCTGTATCGAGCTCATGCTCTTTCCTTGATTAGTTAGTTCTACGGATAATCAGTTAGCTTAAGAACTAAGTACTCTAAGGGGTCAAAGTTGCAACATGCGATGAAAGTTTGTTAGATCCTTTTCCATTTATAGATCTAGTTTCTAGAACTTAAATTTCTTAAAAGTTTGTTCAATCGATTTCCTCTATTAGATTCAATTCCTTTAAATGAAAGGTCCCTAGGCTTAAGATGAAAGTTTCTTCAATTGTTCAGATGTAATTCCTTTATATAAAAGGTCCCTAGGCTTAAGATATAACTTTGTTAAATAGTTTTTAATTGACAGATCTATTTCTCAAGACTTTTGTTTCTTTAATTTCATTTTGTTAATGTTTTTTGAGTACTTTTGCGATGTAATTCCTTTATATGAAGGCTTCAAATAAAAGTTTTTTAATCTGTTTTCCATTTATTGTGGTTATGACGAAAGTTTGTTCAATCATTTTCCCTTCATAGATCTGAAACCTTTATATGAAGAGTTCTTGAGCTTAGAATAAATGTTTCCAGTTATAGACCTGATTCCTTTATATCTTTAAGATCACATACCATAAGAAGAGTTCAAGGTTATTTCATATGAGTCTCGGCAGAGTCTTTTAACAATATGTTTATGTTTTCTGTCTCTGAATTTAGATAAAGCTTTCTTGAATTTCCAACCCTAAATGAGTTTTCCAATTGTAATAATCTAGTCTGGGAGAAGGGATTATCTGGTCCTTGAAACTGTTGTCTTATTTCATATAAATTCATTACAATTTGTAGCATTTTTCACATCAATTTTCGAAAACATTTTAATACCCAAAACGAAAACCAATCAAAAAGAACCCCAAACCAATTCGATTTCAACAATTTCATCATTTTTTCGAACACAAAACATTAAAGTTTTTTTCAATTCTCTTTTGGTTTTGTTTTGAAAACTATTTGTCACTAGATTATTTTGTAATTTTGCCATTTTTAAATCCTTTTCACTTGTTGTGTGTGTGTGTTTTGTATTTATAATCCTTTGAGTTGATTTGTTATTATCTACTTCTTTGACTTGGCCCTTGACCGCCTTCTGTGCCAGGGCAAATAAAGGAAATTAGATGCAAAGGGATTAATAGAAAATTTACCCAAAAAAAATCACAAAAAAAAAAAAAAACAAACAAACAAACAAAAGATGAGCGGTGGATTTTTTTGAAATAGTTTCCAAAAAATTTCTAATTCCGTACTGGGCACCGAACGCGACTACTGCCGGATTGCGAATAACATGTAGCTGGTCGAGCATCAAAACTCTAGAGCTCTAAGAAAAATTATATACAATTTGAATTTCAATTTCAAATTTCAATACATTTGCATTTGGCCAGCATGAATATTTATGTAGGATTCCACACACACACAGAGACACCAGACACACCATGTAGTGAGAGTTCTGAGTCTTATCGCCCATGGAGCACCGAGACATACACAGAGACACGGAATGACAAAGGCGCAGACGGAGATGGAGACGGAGACGGGACAGGCCACTTAGAGCTTCGCTTCGACGACGATCGTCGTTGTCTATTCCATGCTATGCATATGTACATATATATATATATATATATGTATATATAAGCATATATATATCAACAACTTTGATCGTGTCAATCGATCACTCTTGGTTCTACCACACACACAATATACACCCACCCCCATACCCAATTTTTGTTGTGCTGTTTCCTCCTCCCCCCACCACCCCCTTGGCATACCGAAAGTAGCATTTTGTTGGGGTCTGCAGTTGTGTGCTCCATTCTGGGCATTACAACATCGCACCAATGAGAGACTTTTGACCCATTTTAAAGGAAATGTGTGGCCATTTATTAGCATATAAAGATACGCAATTGTGTATCTAGCTCTTCCATTCAAAAGTACTCATTTACATGCTTGTACATATATATATACATATGTACACAATCGATCGGTCTTCCATTTCCAAGTGTGTCCCTGTGACTCTGTGTGGCAATGTGTCTGAAACAGATTCCCCTCCCCATAACCAAGAGCCAAAAACCATTTCATTTGTTTGCTTAGTCCATGTTCAGCGGAAGTAATTTGGCGTTTGATAACCTTTTTTGGTTGGTTTGGATTTTAGTTAGTGAATCCAGCGTCATATCTATATATAGATCGGACCAATGTTAAATTCCGATTGAGATTCAAAAATTCCGAGTCCGGCCCGGCCCGGCCCGGCCCGACTCGATCGATCGTCCCCGAGTGCCGTATGGGGTATGGGTTATGATCGTTTCAAGGCTATTCAATACATTTTAATTGAAACCTAGTTTGATAAGATCAACAAATTAGAAGAGGCCTATTGAAATAAATTTGCATGTGCCCGAAAAAACGGAAAAACGAAAATGAATACATAAAACAAACAATCTATTGAGAGCATCTCAAGTGTCCAATCAATGTAAATGGAATGAAAATTGGATAACTTAGCTCAGTTGGTACTCAAAAATGTAAAGAACAATAAAGTGACATATTAAATGTAAAAAAAAGAATTGTGTTAACTTGATTTTGAAATGGATTTTAAAGTTTCTATTAAACGATTAATAAAGGAACTTTAAATTAAACTCATTAAAGATAAATCTGAAACTTCAAATTGATTTTAGTTATGTAAAGTGCCCAAAATTAACAAATAATTACAATTAATAAATATTGAGTTCTCGTTAATATTGTTTGAAAATTTATATTTTCGTACCTTCAGACCATTTTAATTAGGTTTAGCTTGGAATATTTCAAATTTGTTTGAATTCTGAAACCAAAAACAATAATAAGAAGAAGAAAGAAAAATATTTTTATGTCTAGAAGTTTAAAATTTAATGTGACGATATGCCAAATTGATTTAACAACATTTAATCTAAATGTTGAAAAGAACCCAAAAATATAGAATTTATTTGGATTGAATTATTTTCTATAACTTACTCAAATTTTAATTTTCTCTCTAAACTAAACTTTTAAGAAATATTTCTTTATGTTAGGCCCATAAGAACTTTGTTATTGGGCCAATTACCTTTCAAAATATTTTGTTTTTGGTCACATAATTGTTTTTTTTCTTCTTTAAATTTAATGACTTTTAAATTTTTTCTTCGTGGTAATTTTTTTATGTCTTTTCCTAATTTCTTTTAAAATGAACTTTGATTATTTTGCAAGAAGATGTTTATGCCATTATTTCAAATATTTAATAATATTATATACATTTTTTATTATTTATATATATATATAATATAATAAAATGTAATTTATTTTTAAGTCTGGCGCCAAAGCAAAAGTATTAGCGTCAAACCGATTGGTGCAACTCCAACCGATGAGTCCAACAAATTGTGCCAGTGTCGAGCCGATGAGTCGAACAAATTTGACAACGTCGAAGTGCAAAGGACTGAGTCGATAGTGCTAAGGGCTACCCAAATCGTGCCGAAAAATATGCTAGTTGGGTTATAGTGCCATCGAATAACAATTGTGTCACTCTCAATGTTCGCTGGGTGGCAAGAAAACAAAATAAATCCCAATTAAAAATAATTGTTTCTTTTTTCTGGCTTTTGTTTGCCATTACTTAATTAATAATATATAACAATTAATAATACATTGAGTTTGGTGGTCTTACATCAATATTTAGTGCGCTTCGATGGTTTAACTCTGTATACACTTGGATTACCCTGGAGAAAGTTGTCCAATTGTTTGAACAAAACTTTGTATAAATAATAACAAATTGACCCAATCATGATACGAGACTGGATGCCGGTTTTATTCTGCGGCTTGGCCATACCCATATCGCTATTTATGTGGCTTGGTAATGTGGCTATATCGAAATTCTGGAATTCCACCGACTTTGAAGGTAAGACCGGCGTCACGAGAGCGAAAGAGATGGGGCGAGGCAGGAGAGAGAAATTCATAGAAAAATCCAAGCGCTAAAAGTGGCCAACAGGTGTTCTCCAATTGGGTTTATTTGTTGTCAAGTGCCATTGAATATCCATCCAATTGGGATTCAGCTGTCTCATCTTAGTGTCTTGCCCCCGCCCCAAAGGTTATCTAAATAAATGATAATATGACTTTTTTTTTTGTTTCAGAATTTCGAGTGATAACGCCGCTGCGTTGGCTATTCTCCACACTGGCTCCATTGGCTCTCATGACCATGGCCCTGCGTCGCCGTTCGGTTAGCAAATCCGGCGGAGCATTGGGCATTCTATTGGCCTTCATCCTGTCCATTGCCAGTCATCCGTTCTTTGTCAGTTTGATTGTGTTCTTCTTCAGTTCGTCGAGAGCAACGAAATTTCGTGGCCATATGAAACGGAAATTCGAACATGACTTCAAGGAGGGCGAGGGACAAAGGAATTGGGTTCAAGTGCTATGCAATGGCGGCATGGCCACCCAATTGGCATTGCTCTATCTGATTGATTGTGGCAGTGGAGAGCGTGCAATTGATTTCGTTAAGGAATATCGGTCCAGTTGGCTGGGCATTGCGGTAATGAGTTCATTTGCCTGCTGCAACGGTGACACCTGGTCCAGTGAGCTGGGCAGTGTCCTCTCCACACGAGATCCCATCTCAATAATCAGTTGGCGACGAGTGCCCCGTGGCACCAATGGCGGCATCTCACCGATTGGTGTTGTTGTTAGCCTTTTGGGTGGCTTGCTGGTTGGATTTGGTTACTTTGTAACCGTACGCTATACAGTGGAAGCCAAGGTTCTGTTGGTCAGTCCGCCACAATGGCCAATTATTGTGTTTGGTGGTCTGGCAGGATTATTTGGTTCCCTGTTGGATTCCCTGCTGGGTGGCCTGCTACAATATTCGGGCATTGATGCCAATGGCAAAATAGTCGATGCCCCCGGCAAGGATGTGCGTCATGTCAGCGGCTTACGCATTTTGGACAATCACAGTGTTAATCTCATCTCCAGCATTGTCATGGGCGTCACTATGCCACTGATGGCTCTCAAATTCTGGCCAACCAGATGAAGATCGAGCAAAATGCGTTTTCATTCATCCAATATTTGGCTTTTTGTTTCACCTCGCTCTCGCCATGCTTCCATTAATATTAATAACTTTAACTAATGAGACTTTACCAATTTCGCAACGATGGACTCGATTGAAATATGTTAACGGGAATCTAGTGACTGTTTCAGCTGTTATCCTTTTTATATATAATATAAAATATAGTATTTGTGGTTAAATCTATCTATTGTAATTAACATTTTAAACAACTAGTGCAATGCGCTCGAAAAACTCATGTGAATTAAAAGAATATATATTTTAAAACAACAAAATTCCTGTAATATCGGTTAAATCTCAAAAACATTTTGTTTGTAAGATCTTCTTCGATCAGCTGCCCTGAAAGCCCTTTAAGCCTTTCAACAATGGGGATCTTCCATTGTTGATTCATTGACTGCAATTTGAACTTTAATTTGCATTTATAAAACATGTAAATTGTAAATCAAATCCTACTCAGATGTATACAATTATTCCAAGACGTGAAATGTCTAGATTCAGTAAGGATCATCTGGATATCTATCGATATTGATATTGAGTTTTGGGGTAACTCTCCCCTGGATTCATCTAGCTAAGAATTTGGATTCATTTATTAAACTTAAAATGAATATTATATTGAAATTTTGTCACTTTCGATTAATTAGTAATTAAGTTAAGATCATTTTCAAATGATGATTTCAAATCCTCTTTTTTATTTCCGAATATAGAAATTTGATTAGTTTTAGTCTTACAGAAATTTCCCTCTTACCTTTTTGATTCCTAAGACAGATCGATATCCGATCTTGTCAAAGCAAAGAGCCTAACGAAACGTCTAATGGTATTTAATGTTATCTTAATGCCTTTGCACTTTATTGGATCTTTTCAATTTTTGCAATTCAATATTACGTAACAAATTATTCGAAAGGGTTCGCAATGCCTCGGCAGTTGGCGGTGTTAGGCCCTGGGAGGATTGTGGCTTGGCAAATCCTATGGAGAACTTGATCATTAGATCACCAATGGGCGAGGTCACAAACTGTGACCCCGTGGAAATTGTCTTGAAGACAATGCGGCGCTTATGCTGATAGATTTGAGGATCATGAGGCAGAGTATTCAAGTTGTTGGGCTTGGTATTGGGCCTTGGTTTAGTTGTACTATTGAAGGGATTGGGGCTAGTTTGATTGAGTGATGATGCTGGTGCTGTACTGGGGGTTACTTTCGTTTGGCCAGAGTTGCGATGACGTGTGGTTCTTGGTTGAATTGTGGTTGTGGTGCTGGTGGTTGTTGTTGTTGTGCTGGTGGTACGTCTTCTATGTGGGCGACGAGTGCTGGATGGTTTGCCTCCCAACGATGATGATGGCTTGCTTAGTTGTGATGCTGATTGATAGCCTGTTTCGGCGTGAGATGACTCTTGGTCTTCCTCATCAGATGTGCTTGCTGGATCTGGTTTCTCGGCATCACCATAAATTTGATCTGCCGCATCCTGTTCATCATCGTAATCATCATCCAATTCCGAATCATTTTGTATTTGTTGGCTAAATAATGGCGGTCTAGTGGGCAATTGTTGAGCTGCTCCTCCACTTCCAGCTCTTGGTGGTTTGGCCTCATCGTTTTTTTGCTCATAGATGGGAACATCGGGTCCTGTTGAGGCCAAAACTTGTTCCATTTGTTTCTGTAGGATCTCATAGAGTGGAGCATTCTGCTCATCATCACCGAGCTCAACAGGATCATTGGGAATAAATTGATTGTTGACATAGGCACTTCTACCATCCAGATCCTCTTCATCGACCACAACATCCAAGAGATCTCTGGATTCAATTTTTGCTTCTGCTGCAGCTGCTCCGCCTGGTGGTGGATGAGTTACATCCTCTGAGTCAGGCTTACCAAGAGCTAAAATATTGGAATTTATATCCTTTAACTTCATTTTGAAATATCCATAACTTACCTCCACTTAGCAAAAGAATCAATATGAATTTTCGGCTCCAAATTCTTCCACCTCTGTCACCCATTGCAGTTGCTTGACTTCTGTCTGATGGTGACAAATTTGTGGCATCTTTTATAGGGTCACACAACAACGGACCAAATCTCTCTAGGGTCTTGGCATTCGCTTCACTCTTTGTGTCAGCCCACGCCCAATTAGGTTTTTAGTGTTTGGATTTGATTTACTTGCATATCTTTGGCTGTCAATCAGTTTATAGAACTTGTTTCTTCTTGGTTCAACGAACCTGCCAATGCACTTGGATGCAGTTGCCCAGCAGTAGGAGAACATCTCCACCGTTTGATGTAATAAAAAAGTGCAGCAATCAATTCTCTTAATTTCCATCTATTGTAAGACTATTTTTACATTCAAACATCTTATGAAATGTTATGGGACAGAAGGGCATGGTAATCTTTGGATATTTCTTTCAGTTTCTCTCAGATCTATCCAGCTCTTATACATATATGATAGAAATGTTGGATGATATTTCTATCGTCTATTAGAAGAACGCGTTGATCTTCGAGTTGGGAGATTATTTAGTTTAAGAGTTCCTTAGCTTTTTATTCTACAAAATTTCTGAAATTCTTAGTACTTATTAATAAGATTATTTTCTAGTTTTTCTCATCGTGCCCCTTCTGATCCATTCTCCTACTCGTATAAGTCACTTATTTCAGGAGTTTCTCAGGTCCTAAGTGTTTGGCCTTCTCCGTCTTCATCCATTATTTCTGTTCATTCATTATCATAATCGATTTCTCCATCACTCATTTTGCTATGAAGTTAGAAAGAATCCTTTAAGCTGGCTCAAAAAATGCCTGTAAAGCAATTACCCACCAAGTATTATCATTAGATGACTTGGCCAAAGAATTGCAAGAAGCAAAGGCCTTATCATACCTTTAAAGCTAAAACTTCTTGGGAATTGTAACTGAATGAAACAAAGATCAAGGAAAACACATTATTTCTAGCTAATAAGAACCTTAGTGGAAGGTTTAGGTATCATTTCTTCGAATATTTAAGGAAGGATAACGAACTAGGTGTTGATTTGGATGTCATCCTTGGGGAAAGAAATTCCGTTTAAGGGCTTGGTTTAGTCAAATAGAATTTCAATATAGTTTTAAGAATTTTCTGTGTTTTTTTATTGTCATTTGTCTTAAACTAGAATAAATATTTAATATCAAGTTTCGTTTTTTTAGGCTACCAAATACTTAAGTTTGTCCTGATCAACTTTTGTGGCAGGATGCTCCTCCTTGGCCAGAACCTGGGGTGGATGAGCATTTGTGGCTTTTACAGCTTCGGTTACCTTGGCATTGATCACATCGGCGACCGTAGACATGGCGGCCAATAAGGGTCCCTGGGTTGAGGTCTTCACTGGCATGGGTGGCAGGGCAACACTCTCCATGGGCACAGGAATTGCGACAGCCTCTTGAACTAAAGGAAGAACCAAAGGTTCCATGGGTGTTTCCGACTTGTGATTCTGATTTTCCTCACTGCTATCGCTGCTGTTATCCATTTCCTGATCCTTATCCTTATCCTTATTCTCTTGCTCCTTCTGCTCCTCAGCCGCCAGAGTGGCATTGTCTCTATAGAAGGGCGATGCCTTGAATTTCTTATCTGCATAGGCTGTCTCCTTGGGATAGGTTTGTTGGCATTGCTCGTAAGCGAAGTCTGTCCAGAGGCCATGCGAGCGGCACTTGGCCACATTCAATTTGCATTGGTTATAGAAGACGGCCACCTCATACGGTGTCTTGCCGCAAATCGGCTCATACAGATCGACACAATCATCATCGCAGAGATAACCTTCGCTCAGGGATTGGGCAGCACTATTGATGGATGGCATCATATGGGCATTGGCTGCAGGACTGAACCAGGCAATTGGAATGGCCAGGAAATTGGGACACTGACGTTTCTTGGACATATCACTCGATGGGGCATAGGTGCGTTTCACATAATAGCCATGTTCCTCTGTAGATACTTGAGTATTGCCAGCCAAATCGGTGGAAGTTGACCATTTTGTTTTGGTCTTGGTCTTATCATGATGATGCTCATGATGATCATGATGATGATGGTCATCCCCTTTATGCTTACGCCGCTTGGCCTCACTAGGCGAAGCCAACAGCAGGCAAGCTGCAAACACTACAAAAGAAAATTGTAGACAAAACTTGTCTTAGCCAAATGATTAGTTCAATGGTCTCACCAGCAACTAAACCAATTTGATAACCCTTCATTCTCTCTGAGCCAAACAGACCAAACCAATATCAAAGTAAACCGTTCTTTTGCTCGTGCGATCAACAACTGATTGCATCTTCACTGGCGATGCCACTTAAGTACCTGTGGAAGTTCCCCACTATCAGACTGAGTCTGAGGGGAATTCTTTTTTTTTGTGTTTTGGTTTTTTGTTTTTCTCCTTCTATCCCATTTACCGGTTTTCTACGCTTGTGTTTGTTCATCTTCTCTGAAATACCCTGCAGAGTTTTTGTTTTGGATCGAAAGGCATGACTAATAATATTTCAATTAAACAATTCTTATCGAGACGTGTGGGTTTCCCCCGAGCCCGCAGTTTTTAGAAGGGCCCGCGATACATCACAGCCGAAAATAGCGGATTTATTTGAAAAGAAGTACCGGGGCCCGAACATGGTTACCTCCGGGCCCTGATTTTTTCTCTGCGGCCCTGATCAATACTAAGAGTCCTTACTCTTCTTCCTTCCTTAAAGGAAAGCTACTTTTCAGAACTTTTACTGGAGTTAACAATTTCTTTTACGGAATTTGATCAATTTGCTTCTTAGGAATTCACCCAGAAACCTGTTAAAAATATAATGCACGCAGTTCAATCTTTTACTTTAACAGATGACTTTTGAAAAATTTATTCAAATTCGCATAAAATATAGTTTATTTTCTTAGTTTTTAGTATGTTCCATTAAGTTTAGTCCGAGTTACTTGGTTTCTTGTTTTCCACTCGGCATAAAATGGGTTAAATGGGATTGCCTGTATTGAGAAGTTTTAAAATTGGGAACGGGTTTAATTTTATGACGTCTACCTAAATTGCAGGGTAATATGGGGTCGACACCTGTGATCCAACATACTTAGATTGTTTACCTACTCTTCTTCTCCGAACGAAAGTACGCAAAGTTGGTGAAATTTTTTTTATGCAAACTCATGTGTGTGTGTGATGTGGTACCCTTTTTTTTTTGTCTCTTTCTTCTCACTTCTTCTAGAACTTGGAACTGGTTAGCACCTTACCTGCCCACCGACCCCAACCCAATCAGCACAGCAGCCGCAGCAGCTTTAGGCTTAAGCCGGTTCAACCAAAATTGGGTCAATCTGGAAAGGTTTTGTGATCTTGTTTTTATAGTCCAGAGAGTTGTTGTTATAGTCAGTTGCAACTGTTTCTCTTGGGCATCCATCCCATTCAATCAAATTGTTGATTCTTATTATCATTTCACTGTGATTAGTGGCCGGGAACTATACTCGATGTTGCTGATGTTGATCTATTCGGGGTTTCCTCTTCTTTCTAATTACCAAGTATTGTGCTGAAAATCTAAAAAGATCTTAATGAGTTGAGCGATCTTTTTGGTCATCGTCGTTGTGCAAATGTTTTTGCTTCTTTTTTTTGTTTTTATTTTTTGGCAACTTTCATTCTATGACTAAGATTGATGACTCTCGTTTGTTGATATTGGAAACTATTACGATCACCTTTATTTTTCTCTCTATTTTCTCTTGCATTAAATGGAGATCAATTGTGGTCAAATAAGGTATTCGATTTCTGGTCCATATAGATAATTGCCTAACATAATCGAGGATCAGTGATCTATTGTGGTATTACGATTTATAAAACTTGAATTCGTTTGTCCTACAATTCATACTTCTTGTCTAACATAATATAGATAATATAATAATATAAATTCTATCAGCTATAGAATTTTGATCGTGTTTGAGTTTAGTTTAGCCTTTGTTTGTTAAAGTCTTTTAACTGTTTATAGTTACATATAATACAAACATTATATCATGTCCTCCTGATATTGTCACCAAGGAGTTCTTTGAGCTACATATTTAGTTCTATTTTGGGTTTCAAAATACATATATGTATATGTACATACATATGGCGGAGAAATTTCAGGCATATATTTTTTGAACTTAAATTCTGACTTTATGCGATTGAAAAGTTTTGACGTGTTAATTTATAGCGTTCAGTTCGGTCATTCTATTGAGAACATGTACCGCAAAATTGGTGGGTGTATCTCTAATGGTTTTTACCGAATTTTGATAGAAAGCCCCAAAAAACATTTTTCAATTTAGTAAAATTGATCTTAAACCTTCGGACCGTAATATATATTCTCTATTCTTATAGTATCAGCTAATAGACCAATTTGCAATAACTTTCAAGTCTTTTTGTTTAAATGATTCCAAAGATAAGGTTTCTTATAAGACTTCAAAGAATATTAATCATTTATTTTGACCATTCTGATTGATCATAGATGATTGATCACTTGGATTGATCACTTAGATTGATCACTAAGATTGATCACTTGGATTGATCACTTAGATTGATTACCGAATAACTTTCAAATCTTTTTTTAAAATGATTCCAATGATAAGGTTCCTTCAAGACTTCATAGAACATTAATCATTTAGATTGATCATTCTGATTGATCACTTAGATTGATCATTTAGATTGATCACTTAGATTGATCACTTGGATTGATCATAGATGATGATCACTTGGGTTGATCACTTGGATTGTTCACTTAGATTGTTCACTTAGATTGATCATTTAGATTGATCACTTAGATTGATCACTCGGATTGATCATAGATGATGATCACTTGGGTTGATCACTTGGATTGTTCACTTAGATTGATCATTTAGATTGATCACTTAGATTGATTACTTAGATGGATCATTTCTATTGATCTTTTAGATTAATTCTTTCTTTATATTGATCTTCGGATCGATCGTTATTTAGATTGATCATTCTGTTTGATCATAGATGATTGATCACTTAGATTGATCACTTGGATTGACCACTTAGATTGATCACTTAGATTGATCACTTGGATTGATCATAGATGATGATCTTTTAGATTGATCCCTTCGTTATATTGATCTTTTGCATTGACCGTTTAGATTGATAATTCGGATCGATCATTATTTCGATTGATCATTTAGATTGACAACTATTTATGAGTTGTTAACTATAGTTATTGAGTTTATCACTCAATGATGATTCATCTTTATTTTGCTCGTGATCACATTAATGTTTCTGATCGTTTTTCTCCCGCACATTTCTCGTTATGGATTTGTTTTGTTGATTTTAAAATTGAAATTTCGTGGAAAAATTTCGAGAAAAAAACAAAATCAATACCCCAAATATATACATAGATAAAAAATAAACATTTCCCCCAATACCCCCCTCCCTCCCACTAAGCTTTAGAAAGTTTATTATCATCTCTCTTCCCGTTCCACCACAAAGTGAATCCAATAACTCCAATAACAATCAGAGTCATAATGATGATGATGTGAGGGGTGAAGGGCGGATGGTGGATGGCGGGGGGCGCCCATTTATAAATGAATCGAACCAAACCATGTCTAATTACATAATTAGATGGGGTGGTAGGTCTAGACCAATGACCGATTTCTGTAAGCTAATCGTTCGATGTAAGCAATATTTGCATATTTCGAGACACCCGCAAAATGTCTTTGTTGTTGTTGTTGTTGTTAATGTGAAAGACAAACAAAACAAAAAAAAAAACATATGCCAAGATCGAACTTTATGAAAGAAGTGACCAGAGAAGACCGACAAAAATTTAAATAAATGATTTCAGTTTCTTTTTGTATGCATATGCAAACAAAAGAAGTTTCAGAAACCAAACCAAAAAAACACAAAAAAAATGAGAAGAAAAAGTGTAAAGAAAGAAAGAGAGCCAGTAAAAGCGGCTGGACAACGACGGTTTGGCTTTTGGATCCGCTGGGGCCTTGTTTACTTTCATTTTTTTTTCTTCTTCGCTTATACATATATATGTATTTTTTTCTGTGACTTTGGTTATTTTTCTTTAGAGGGGGCTGGTGGGCGGAGGGGGGATTGACTTCAGGTATATAAAAGCGAAAGCAAACCGCTGGATTCGCTCATAAAGACAGCAAAACTGCAAAAGTCAACGCATAGTCATAGGATTAAAGAATATGGTTAGATATATCTATTGGACCCTTGGTAAGCTTCCCATCTGCTCATGAAATGGAAAAGCGACAATCTGTCGTTTGTTTTTTTTTTCTAACAGCTTTGGCCCTTGTGGTTTTGGCATGTAGTGTAAATGCAGCTCCAGCCGTATTGGAGGAATATGATGTGGATAAAAGTCATGAGTTTCCAGCCTCTAGGCAAGCGGAAATTGCCGGCAATGCCAGTGTGGATAGCAGCGCCAGCAGTGAGGAGAATGACGATGATGATGATGATGAGGAGACTGAAGTGGAATCCAAAGAGGATGCTGCGGCCAATGATGATGATGACGATGACGATGATGATGTTGCCAGTTTATTGATAGGTAATCGTCGTCGTCGTCGGGCAGTGGATACTACAGAATTGCCCACCGATGTGCCAGAGAATGAGAAAGAGAATGAAACTACTATACCAACAACAACAACAGTGACGCCACCATCACGTAAACCAGTCCTTGTACTCATACGCGATGCCTTGAAGAAGGTCACCACTGAATTGCCCACCGAACAGGTGGCCAATAATGCATTGCAATATTTCCAACTATTTGAGCATTTCATTCAGCAGACCATCGAACAGGTCATTGGCGATGATGATGATGATGAGGATGAGGCACAGCCGGTAACAATTATACCAGGCGCTGCCACCGAAGAGGTGGGGGAGGAGCAAGAGATTAAGAAACCCGATACCACTGAAAACGAAACTGTTCCCCCAAAGCCCGAAGAAGTTGCCGAAACGAAACCAGAATTGCCTATGCCCCATGAAAACTCATCATCGCCCATACCTAATACTGTCTAGAACATAACAGAAAAACCTCATCTATTTATTGTCATTAATTTATTAATAATAGCTATTAAACAAGAAAAAAAATGAAGCATATTTGCAGAGTAATTCAATTCAATTCAATTATTGTGACGCTCTTTGATAGCATAGATTTTGCTTTTCGTTGGACTATGACGATGGCGATTGGTGACACGTCGCTTGGGGGACTCAATCTGTTGGAGCAGACGATTGAAATGTGAGTTTGGTGCCTTGGTGGAAGGATTCTTCTTGCTGGTGATATTGCCAGCGCGTCTCAATTGATGGATGGGCATCTCCTGGTCACCAATGGTCAAGGTCAAAGGCAATTTGCCCGCTGTACTGATATAGATTGGAATGGTTATATAAATGGGTGAGCCAGATTTCATTGCTATGGGAGTAGTCGTCTCCGGAGTGGTCTAAAAAAACAAAAATAGAAATCCATAAAAAGAACAAAATGTTATAACAAATGACAAAAATCCTCTATAAACTAAGACTAAACACTAAACAAAACCTCCATGTAACAAATCTCAAAAGACTGTTATATGCATCTCTCTTTAAGAACCTTCCTAGTTTTAAAAGGGGTTTGACATATAATTCCATAAATTGAGCTGTTTGGGTGAGAAAAGTTCTTTAAATCGAGATTTCATTGCACTTTATTTCAACCCAAATGGAAACTAAATGAAGTGAGATAGGTTTACAATTAGAAAGATAAAAGTTTCAGTTTTTAAAAGTTACAAGAAAATTGTTGAAATTTGAGACGAATGCAGATATAAAAGATTTGGCAAAAAGTAAGACAACTAAAAATCATAAGCATAGAAGACCTTAAAGAATGACGACTAGAAATTAAAGCCTTTGAATGTAGAAATTGAATCAAATTGCTTCTTTTTGATGGGGTCTAAAACCAAAATATATGAAAAGTGTGATTTTTACCTGTTCTTTAGCTTGTGGCTTGGATTGTTGTTTAAGAAAATGCAATGGATTGGCATCTTCACTTAAATTGGCATATTCATCATCTGATAGATCGGGCAAACGTTCACTCAAGAAATTATAATCATCCTCATCAAATTTATGTGCCTGTTTAGCTTTTGATGTGGTCAATGTTGGTTTTGTGCTGCTGATAGGTCTTCTTGTTGTTGTTGGTGTTGTTGCTGCTGCTGTCGTCTTTGTTGTAGTTGGTGTTGATGTGGTTGTTGTTATTCTTGTCGTCTCACTAGTCGATGATATACCCAATCTTTCGGTCTCTTCTATAACTTCTGCTAGACACAGATTGCAGCTTGCGGACCAGAGCAAAGCTGCAAATAATTTGAGTCGATAGATAGTTTCTGATTAAAACAAATATTCAAATTTGTATAAAAAAGAAATGCATTTGAAATTTGTTTTCTTTTTTTTCATGTAAAATTTTATTTGATAAAAGATTACAGTACAACTGAATTATAACTAAACTTAGACTAAACACTGCACACACACACACATAGCCCCTTGAGATTTAGTGGTGGATTAGAAAAAAAAAGAAAAAAAACCTTAAGACTAAATACAAAAAAAAAGCTGACGAGAGAAAGAACCATAACCCCTCCTGCCCCTAGAGTACCGTCTTTTTGCCATTCATTATCATTTCGGTTAGTCCAAGCTCCTTGAATTGTTCCAGTCGTTCAACCTGATTGCATAGACGTTTCTTGAATTGAACCTCTCGACTGAGGACCTTTAGATCATCCACACTGCTCATTTGGTTATAGGTATTTATATTATCGGCTATCAATTTGGATGTTAGCATGATTTTGGCTCTTGATAGACGCAAATACGAGAAATCCGAACTGGAACGTCTCAGCTCCTGGCGATAGAGAAACAATTGATATGGAAAACTAATGCTTTGAGCTCCTTTACGCAATTTCTTGAGATATTTCCGTTTCAGATGATGTTCGCCGTGTTTCGATTTCAATTTATGTGATTTATGCTGACTGCTGCTACTGCGTTTCTTTTCCGATTTGTGTTTATGCACTTTTTGGCTGGCCATGTTGATCTTTGTCTCTCTCTCTTGGATGGGTGTTCTTTCTGTGAATGTCCTCGTGCGACTGTTGCCTGACACTTTGGTGCTCAGGTCCTTATAAATCGTTAGAATGTTGCCAGGTAGGGATCTAGTTGATCACTTGGAGCAGGTAGTTTTGAGATCTCATTAGCGAAGAGAACATGCTCACGCGTGTCTATCATAAAAATGTTTGTGTACCCAATATTTGTAACTCTCAATCGGTTACCCTGAGACGAAGACGAGGAGATATTTTTGGGTTTTGGGTCGTGGTTTGTCCGGGTTTTTCCCACTGGCTTATTTATGGCTTTATGACTGGAATATTCAACACTTGGGTCTGGATGCCTGGATGCCCCTTAGAGACTTAAGCCTCAATTACGCTTAGTGAAAACTAAGCGCCGCGTCTGTTCCACAACAAATGCGTTTTTCCGCGTCGCCTCGCCTCGCCTCGCGTTTTTGTGGATTTTTGCCAAAAACCCTCACCAAGGGAGGCAGCTGGATAATTCTTGGAATTTTTGTTTTACTCAATGTAGGAAGCACTTTCAGTGGAAAATCGAAATTTATTTCCCACAGACAGTCTCGAAAATGACATTGTTCCCCAACTAACAAAATTCAAACGATTTTGTTGAGAATCTTCGAGAATTTTCAGTATTTCACTTTTCATTCTCGACATAATTTTCAAAAAAAAAAAACAAAATGAATGTACAGAGTCGAAATGAAGTCTTTCACTCTTATCAAAACTGAATTTATTTTATATTATTCAAGAGGTCTATATAGGATACTAACAAGGAGAAAGATAGCCTCTTACATTAATTAGATATTATGAAAGTTACAACCTAAAGTCCTTTGAGATTCAATACGTTAAAGAGGAAAGGATATATACATATATGTATGATCGGTTCTTTGACATAACAGATATTCCTGTGAGCTAATTCAGATCTTCCCTTGGTCTGAGAGTGTCTCCTTTGATCACTTTGCGACAAAGCCTCAAAGTCAAACAAGTTTTGGATAGTCTTTTTGAAGCTAGTAAAAAT
Source organism: Drosophila paulistorum (assembly GCA_018152135.1). Lineage (NCBI taxonomy): Eukaryota > Metazoa > Arthropoda > Insecta > Diptera > Drosophilidae > Drosophila > Drosophila paulistorum. The sequence continues at coordinate 20,722,093 of JAECXG010000690.1, forward strand.
AACCAAGAAGGTAGCATTCATAGTTAGATTAAAATTCCCACCCAGAGCGTTCAAAATATCGCTAATAACCGTGTGGGTGATTATGATTCTGAAGTTGGATCTTTTGGAGTAATCATTGAACACTTCAAAAAAAGTTAACGATATTGTAATCCTGATTCTATGCGATTTTGAAATGGTGTTATAATGTCTTCGGTTGATCATTCTATTAACACGATCTACAATAAGTTTAGTTTTAGACTTGGTTTTTTGGGTCAGTTGCGTTATCACTTATCCAAAATGTCAAAAATGAACAATAAACTCTTGAAATTTGTATCTCCAGTAAAGCTAAGAAAAATGTATAACACAAATTCAGTTCAATTTATCCCCGAGAATCTATATTGAAGAATTTATATTCACTTTTTGGGTCACACTTAATTATTTGCCATATTTCACCATTTTTCAGTTTTGAGCACTTTAAAAAACATTTATTCTTATCCTTTCGAACACTTTTAGGAAAAGTCCTCGCGATGAGAAAACACACCTATTGAGCAGCAGTAGAAAATCAACTGCGATCGTTCCATCTTGATATCAAAAATAATACTAAAACTACTTTTGATTAGAAATTTCTATTTTATAGGAAAAAAGTTGATGGCCGAACAAACAAAAAAAAAAGGGCAAAAAAAGAATCAAAGCCAAGCAGAAAAAAAATTTCACTTAAGAATTCTTTCTCTTCATTGTTGGGCCAAGTGTCTGATCTGATCTGGTCTATTTCTCCTCTCTCTTTTTTTGTTTTTGTTTAGGTTTTTTTTTTGTAAATGATTTGCATATTAATTTCTTTTGTCTTCTAAATTCTATGCAAATTTTCCATCGATTTTTTAAAGTTTTTTTTTGTTTGCTTCATTTTGCCTACATTTTTGGCTTGGCATATCTTTTGTGGTAATGTCGTCATTGATTTTGTGGACTAAATGATGATGAGGAAGAAAAAAGAAAAAACAAAATTTACTGTCAATAGGAATTAGCTGCAGCTAGACACACGACAGACAGACAGAGAGACAGACAGAAATGTAGGAGGAGGTGGTGCGATGGGTGATTGGATATTTTAGTTTGAATGGGTGGATGGGTCTCTCTATATAAACTTCGGAGTGTATTTATTTTACATTTTGACTGCAGTCGCAGTCAAAAGTCGAGAGCCGAAAGGAGACAATTTCCATTTGACTTGGTATTCTGACTGACTTGCATAACATTTCATTCCATTTCAGCATTCATTCATTCATTCATTCTGAATGACGACGTTGTCGTTGGACCATCTTTTGTGGTTTGCGTTTGTCATTAGACAATGTCTAGACCAAAAATTGAAGACATTCTGAGACATCGACATCGATATGATGTCGTCGTTGCTCTGTTCTTTTGCTCCTTTGCTCATTTCTGCTTATTTTGACAGTGTGGGTATTGATCCAACTTATTTGCCCTCAAGCACACACTCACACAACTTGGCCATGGGGAAAATGCTCAAAATTGGCAACGTTTTCGGACTGATGCCAAAAGCGTTTGCCCTCATCCATCTCTGTCTTGCGTTCTTCTTGTTGACTGGCTGACTGGCTGGCTGGTTGACTGGCTTACTTTTATGTTAAACAGGGCGAATATATTTTTGGCAGCATATTTACATCAATGGATGGATAGTTTTGTCTTTTAGATCGTTCTATATACCCTACAGCCAAAGAGTTTTTAATTTTCAAAAAGACTTTGCTTTATTGATTTCTAATATGGCCTCTAAGCCATATTTTATTTAGTATATATGTAACTATTTTCAACAATTTTAATTTAAATTTCATTCAATTACAAATTTCTATTAAATAAATAATCTTTTGTTTCCACACGTTGTGTGTATATTGTAAAAAGTTTAAAGAATTTTATTCTCCTTAGAATCTCTAATTAACTTATTCCATTCAATTTTCCATTTTGTTTTCTACGACGTGCGAGTTCTTACACTTCCTATATGAGATAAGATCTTGCCTATAGCTTGTAGACTAAATAAGTTTACATATCTGACTAATATTGGGTCTAAATTGGGTCTTGATATCTGCAATAGTCTTTAATAATAAAGTAATTTTTTAAAAGACCATCTAAGACAAGCATAAGTGATTATGCCCCCTAAAGTATGCAATATACAGTCGAAACAATGGAACTTTTAGAATATGTTGGATAATTTTTCAGTCCATAAGCACTAAGTACAATGAAAAGACTTCTTTAACTGAAGAACATCCCAAAAGTTCCTTATGTTTTAGTTTTAAATAGAGTAAATTCTTCGTCTGCTTGTTGCATACATCTGGGGGCTAATTTTGTTCTCACTTTAAGTCTCTCTACGATCTGGAAACAATAGTGAGAATTGATTTCATTTAGGATCATATAGCTCTGAAATTGAAAATCTTTACTCCCTAAAGTATGCAATAAGAGGTCCATGAATTCGCTTTTTAAAGCATAGAAAGAAAATTTCTGAATACTGTTAAACAGAAATAGTTGAAACATTATTTGTAGACAATTTTAAAGTTCTCCCATTTCACAGACCTACAACCGCCTGTGTTTAGGACTTTTTGCTTTGGGGAAAGGGTTTTCAATAAAAATCCTTTAAAGGTTTACAGAGCATGGACCGGATAACGATATTTTTTGTTAGATACACAAAATGCCAATCATTTTATTTGTTTGCTTATTGCTAAAGAGCATTCAAAGGGAACCATTGACTTAACTGCATTTTGTGTATATACCTCTCCCCGCCCCCTCGAGTCACCCTCAACCACACCCATTTTTACGGCTTCCGCCTTTTATAGATTTCCAATTATAAATGCACAAAAAAGGCTAAAAAAAAAAAAAAAACGAAAAACCGAAAAGGAAAACGAAAAGCGAACCAGCTCGTTGGGTTGGAGCAAAACTTTTCCATCTCCATTCCGAAACGAGGCAATAATTTTGCCCTGCTGAACATTGTGTTTTTGCAATTTGTTAGCCATGAGGCCAATAAATTGGCCAAATATTGTGCACATAAAAGGAATAAGATGAGATCACCGGACCATCGACCGACCCTATGCACTTTATAATGAAATAAATTGACTTTCAATAATGCTGCAACAGCTTCTCCTGATGATAACGTTGATGGGCGAATAAATAAATAGCGTCTTTTGCCTCTTTTTCATTTTGTTGTCGGTGGGGGGTAAATTACAAAAAATACATAATAAAATTTATATATGGACTAAACTCCACTTCACTTCACTCCATTCCATTTTGGCTGTTCTTTCGTTTGTCTGTAAAATGCATTTCACATTTTATTGTGCACTCAATCAAAAATCCATTTCCGTTTGTTCACATGTATGGAGCTGTGTACAGGTATGAGAAAGGCCAGGGATTGGCAGCCAAAAGTTTGATAATTGAGTTGAAGCCGCCATGCCGTTACCTACTCCGCCTCCTCCTCCACCACTTCAGTCATCATCATCGTCATCAGCAGCAGCAGCTTTTACCCAGAATCGGAATATTGCAATCGCACCAAAAAGCAGCTCCTGCCTCCTGTTATATTGCATTGAGAGACCATTCCACGTAGCACGTGCCAGCGCCATTTGCCGCAAAGGCAATCCAATTGAATGTGCGGGAACCCCCAGGACCAGAAGCAGGAGCAGTACCAAAGCCATGACAGACCGGAGTCAACAGGAGAGCAAATAACACGCGACCAACATGGCGATATCTGGATAATATGCATCAGTCTATCTGACTGACATTTTTCAGTTTGATAGAACGTGTCCTCTCCATAAAGTCGAAATGTCTGATGCATTTCAGTCACAAAGCTCAGCATCTCATCGATAAATGATTAATGACTTGGCATGTTGTCGATGTATATAGAAATCGGCGATCGGAGTATGTTTACCCTTCTCAACAATCTAAGCATTCTCCCCTTTTCATTTAACACTACTTGGGCTAAAATTTTGAACAACTCGGCGTATAAGTAATCATTGATGATAACCCAAAAGGGTTTCTCTTTCGCATTAACTCGACTGGAATAGAAACCCATAAAATTTAGCTAGAACTGATTCTCCAGACTATATAAGAACAAGTTAATCCCTTAGGTTTCGATAGATGGAGATGTAGTAAAAGTTAAAACTAAAAGACTTTGCTTGCCGATTAGTCATAGATTTATATATATATTTTTGAGGTCATTATATCGCTTTCTTCTCCCTACATGAATATTTCAAGGATTCATTGTTATGTCTTTTGGCATCTGCATTGCAGTCAAAGGTAGTCAAAGCAAACAAAATCAAAAAAGAAGCAAAATCAAGTTTAGTTCTATAAGGAGAAAATGCGTAAAAATTGCCATACAATAAAAACTAATCAAATAAATAAATAAATGAACAAAAGCAAAGGCAAACAAAGTGACAAAATAAAGGAAAACAATTGCGAAATAAATGCCACAAACAATTGACAATAAACTACAGGACATACATATATACATATGTGCGACTATATAGTAGTTATATAGTCCATATGACCTGGTTCACACACACATGAATACCCCCGATGTTTGCATGTGCCAGGGATATAAATAAAATTAAAAGAAAGCAGCAGCAGCAGAAGAGAGAAATAATAAATAAACTACAGTTCATGTCATGTCAGCAACAAGAAGAGGACCAACAAAACTGCCAAAATGAAATTGAGAAGAGAATGGGACAACAGACAACACACACACACACACACACACAGACATCCTTATGTTAGATAAAAAGAAAGAACAAAATAATAAATATGTAGAACAAGTGAAAATGGGCCTGAAGTCGTGCTCCATATGCGTGTAGTTAACTTAATGAGTTCCTTAAGATGGCCAATTTGTATAGAGACAGGCCGAAAGAAAGAAGGATGCTGAAAAGGGACAGATTAAGTAGAGACAGAGAGTAATAAGTTGGACAATTGAAAAAAACAATTTATCTGTATTTAAATAAAACGATAGCTAATTTCATGGGAAACTATCCCAAAGAAAGAAAGGACAATCTTCAATTACTTTGATCTGTAAATTTTATCTCAGAATATATCAAATTATATATTACTCTTCACTCATTCACTCATAGGAATAATGCAAATCCGATACGAATCATATATGTATATATTGAGCCAATGACATTGATTTTTGGCATCAATTTCTTTTAATTATTATTTCAAGAAATAAGAAAATTTGGTTTCTGGAAGAATTTGCATCCTTAAGATTAGAAAAAACCAAGGCACTGTAAAACAGCTAATAACAGGTAATAAGGATAAGGTAAAAGCGATAAATGAACTATATTTGTGGCCAATATAATATAAAAGATTTCTTAATTTTGGCGAAAATCAACTTAGGATGAGCATTAATCCATCAAATTTAAAAATTTGATAGTTTTTAGAGTTTAGTTTAGAGTTTCCTAGACTTATAGACTGTTCATTGATGATTTATTATTGAAAATCGGTTAAAGGAAATCAAATTAAATCAATTTGTTTTCCCCTAAACTTTAAAGTGATCCTGCATCCAATAAATATAATAGAGTGATTAATCCTAATAGTCAAAGCAAAAATTGACTTTGCCTGCTTAAAGAGTTTGTTTTTACTTTAATTTGTTGTACTTAGCTTTCTTTTTAAACGAATTGTTGGCAAATAAATTCTTAGAAACATGTTTCCTTGTCTTTCAGATATTTTCGCAGCAAGTTTCTAGGCGCACGAACCTAGCAACATGTTGCCAGGAAACTCATTCTCCTCGATCGTCATTTGCTCGCGCTGACTCAAATACTGGGAACTAAAATTCCCTGTATTTTACATGCTTCCCACACAAACGCATTGTAAGAGAAGCCCGCGAGTGATTGTGACAATAATAAATTGCAAACTCTTTTTAAATATTAATTAACTTTCTAATCGTAAAAATTAAATAGGCTTCTGCTTAGTGTTAACAACAACAACAACAACAAAATCGATTAAGTGGTAATGGTTTTAATTGTTTTTAATTGTTTGTGAAATTTGGCTGCTTCGCCGGCGCAGCAAGTGTTTGTTTGTATGTATGTGTGAGCATTTCTCTATGCATGTTAAGAGAAACGCGCAACTGCAGCGCAGCGCAGAGCTTTTGTTGTTGTTTTTGTTTTGATTTTGTGTGTAAAGCAGAAAGCAATTGAAGGAAAAATGCGTGAGCCGCTATGTAAGAAAGAGAAGGATAATCAACTGACAATGAGACGTTAACTAACGGTGAGGTGAGTGGCTTTGACGATTTGTTTTTGCTTTTCTAGAAGCTTCCATAGGGAGGCAAATCTATTGGAAAAAACAAATGTATGTATGTATGTAAAGGCAAAATACACATACACACACACATACTACTTATGTATAATAATATGTGCATAAAAAGGCATTGCCATTTCCACTTGCTTTATATGTGGCAACGCTTTTTCTACGAAAATAAAAAAATCAACTTATTCAAGTTAGCCATTCTAGCTAGTTAGTAACCAAACAGATACATATACCTTTTAGGGAAAAGGAGAAAAAGTAACTGCATTGTTTTCCAATTGGACTGCTTCGGTCCCGTTTGAAATTCACCGTACTGCAATGGCTTAGCTAGGTATGGGAAGAGGCAGCAGCTAGGGAGGGTTGGAGGGGATGGAGTGTTAGCATTTATATGCACAGTGGCTCCATCGCATAATCGGACACAAGCTTTCATAGTTTTATTGTGAAATTTTTTCATATATTAAAGAGGTAAGCATGTAGATTTTTGGTTTTTATTTCAGTTCAAGGTCTTATAGTTCTAGTGAAACAAAGAATCAACGACATTTCATTCGGTAACTGTATTTAAAACGAAAAAACAAAAAAAATAAGTCGGATTTTAGCGCTCAACGCACAATCGGCATACATCAGATGGTATGGAGTTCCACTCTGCTTGCAGTGCCGCTTTTAACTGATCCAACGTATTATACTTATTCTTGTAGACCCTTCTTGCCAATTCTTCCCAAAGATGCTCAATAACATTAAGGTCTGGATCAACGAAAGCTTTGCTACGCCTGAAGTAAAAATAAAAATGTATTCAAAAATGAATTCCAAAAATGTTTGGCCCCCTTAATTTGAATCCTGGCTACGCCCTTGACGTGCTGGCTGGGGTCAAACCTTAAAACTTGACTTTGCTGTACACTTAAGGCCTATTTCAATTGTACGTTAGCCATTTCAAAGGTACACAAGTTGAATATTTGGCAATATCTTGAATAGAACAGCTTAAAAATATTTGAAACAGAAATAAATCTTAAATATTACATTCGCCGTTAGGCTAAAAACTGTTAGCGATCCATCGCTTCGGTTTTATCGACTTTGAATTTTTGGTTAGAAATCCTTAAAATTCAAATTATATAAAGGGAATTAACGGGGAAGTATTGAAGTGATTAAAGATTTCAATATAATCCATGGGCCATTGATTTCGTTATATATAAATTTTCGAAAATTCTCCATCAATTTGCAAGCCATCAAATTGTTCCATCAAATATCACATTTTGAAGTTTGCCGAGCATCATGTCTTTGTAGCTTTTCTGTAAAATTTTCTTGAGTAATTCTACAATTCCATTTCAATAAACATACATAATCTACAATTGCTTCACAATGAACAATTTCCGTAAGCTATCAAGTGGTGTGTGTGTGAGGGTAGCAGCAGATGCCGAAAAAAAACCGAAGGAAGTACCTACCAGGACACACTTCAATTTAAACTATATAAGCCACTTCACACCCGGCAAACGAGCGAATGGGCGATGGGCGATGGATGAAGGGACTAGGAGCAGGGAATCATCGTACCAAAAGGAGCTTTCACCTTTGTCACAGCATTTGACAAGATGATGTCCCTCCGCTCCCTCCATTCACCATATACAATTTACCCGCATCCCATGCAGGAGGCACCGAACGCCCACACCGCTTGACATCCGGGATGCCAGCTGATGCGAGCTTCCGCCCCAACAGGAGAAAAATACGGGAATAAAAGGAAAGCGGAAAGAAGGACTCTGTTGCTTAAGTTGTGCGCCAAGTGTTCAATATATCAATCAAAGGTGTTGAAAATAAATGAAAAATGTGTCGAAAGTTTATCATTTGGCCCCCACCGAATCGAAACAAGAACAACTGGATTTCTCTTTCTGTTTCTCTCTCTCTCTTTCTCCCTATTTTTCTGCCGTAGAGAGAACAAATGATGCGTGAAAAAAGGTAGCAAATCGAACATGGCAACTTTTCCTCCAAATCGATTAAGCTGTGACAATTCTTCTTCTACGTCTTCGTCTCCGCCTCTGTCTCCACGTTGACATGTCGCCAGCTTCATCTCCATCTCCTCCTGGTCTATTTTGCCAGCTGCCACCAATTCGCCCTTCAAAGTTCATTTTTAAGGTTAGCCGTTTGAAAAGTGAAAAGAATTTTCCTTTGCTTTTTAGTTGCTAAAATGCTCCCCCAAGGTCTGAACCGCAAAATACCAAATTCTAAGCTGCATTTTTCACCTATACCTACTAAATACATATAGTGTATATACTATATATAAGTATGGATACATGTGCAAGTGAAAATCTGTTGAACATTTTCACTTCGCTTTTCCCTGCACACAAATAAAATAAAGAGAGTGAGAGAGAGAGCGACTAGAAATAGGTACAGGGGACCTTTTTGGCCAAAAAGTTGTTGTGTGTGTTGTTCTAAACTCGTATAAAGAGCGAGAAACAGAAAAGCGAAATTGTTATTGAAAATTTAAAGTGATGTTAATACACTTTTCCCACATTTCCCACTAGACAAACAAGATGTTGAAAGGATCTGAACTCGTGGTAGTCAAATAAAATGTCCTGAATATATCTATCTGTTCGATTCTGCGGCGTAACGCTATATAAATTAACCGATTTGGGCCTTCAAAGTTATTGACGTTTTGCCAAAAAACCCAGAAAATCATCTTTCAAAACAAACCAAAAACTACTTCCAGCGGCTTTCTCCTTTGCTGCCTTGTCATGTGCCTTGTGAAACCGAAGAAAAAAAGCAAAATAACCAACTTTGCCGCAAAAGTTCTAGCTCTCCCTCTGCCTCTTGGCTTAAGCGCCTCACTTTACTTAACATTTCTTGTTATACCCTTGCAAAAAGGGTATATTAATTTTGGTCAGAAGTGTGCAACGCATAGAAGGAAGCATCTCCGACCATATAAAGTATATATATTCTTGATCAGCACGACGAGACGAGTTCAAATAACCATGTCCGTCCGTCCGTCCGTCCGTCCGTCCGTCCGTCCGTCCGTCCGTCCATCCGTCTGTCCGTCCGTCTGGATCGATGCGAACTCCTCCTAGACCGTAAGAGCTACAGAGCTGAAATTTTGCACGTAGGCTTGTATATACTGCAGGGTTTGTATATCTCGGATTCAGTCGGATCGGACCACTATATCATATAGCTCCTATACAAACGGCAAAGTCACGAACAGTGACTTTTCTCAATAACTTCGTTATTTTATCAGCAATTGCCATAAAAGTTGGTATTGGTCAGTTTGAATTTGATCAAGATCGGGTGACTATATCATATAGCTCCCATACAAACGGCAAAGTCACGAACAGTGACTTTTCTCAATAACTTCGTTACTTTTTAAGCTATTGTCGTGAAATTAATTATAAGTAAGTTTATTGTAACTATAAACCACTGTGCCAAATTTGATCAAGATCGGGTGACTATATCATATAGCTCCCATAGGAACGATCGCTCAAAAACAGTGACTTTTGTCAAAAACTTCGTTACGTTTGATGCGATTGCTTTCAAATTTAACATTTGTCAGTTAAATATATCTGTTAATGACTGTGCCGAATTTGGTAAAGATCGGGTAACTATATCATATAGCTCCCATAGGAAGGATCGGTGGAAAACAGTGACTTTCATCAGAAAGTTCGTTATATCCTATGCTAAGATTGAAGGCCGTTCTTTCACAAACATTACCCTTTCTAGATAAAACAGTTAGTTTAGATAAAAGAGTTGCCAACAAACTTGCAAGGGTATACAAACTTTGACGCGGTCGAAGTTAGCCCCGACCCTCTGGTTTTTTTTTTTTTTCGGCTCCTTCTCTACATTTCTTTTCCTTTTGCCGTCGAAAATTCTCCAGTGTTTTGCTTTTTGGTCAAGTATGATTGGAATTTTATATGGCCAGAGCAAAAGATTCGACGAAATGGACAATAAAGGAACAGCGGGTGGTTGGATTGCTTTGGATGGGTGTGGATGGATTGGTTTAGTTTGGTTGGTTGCTTCGTTGGTTGCTCCATCAAGTGTTTGACTTTTAGTTGAAGCATTTTGCAGAGCAAAGCAAATTGTTACTGAACGCTATACGATATTATTATTAATTTATGTAACGATGGGAGCAATGGCAAAAGGAGAGAAGGAGATGTAAGAAACTTTATACTTCGGAATCAATAAACTAGTCACGTTTGCTTGACGGCAAGGGATGGCTGGAGGGATTGGGAGTGGAGGCGAAAGTGTGCAAATATAAAAACAAAATATACTTTTGCCAATTTGTTGTTATTGGCTTTCGCGATTAATGATGGAAACGAAGAGAACGGAAAGGAAAAGCAACTCGAATTTATGTTTCAGTTATCAAAATGGCGCTAATTGAAAATTAGCCTGTTATCATGTCAATTATCTGGACTTGGTCTTTTCGCCACACACGCACACACACACACACACACTCATACATAGACATTTGCTTTTGGTTGAATGGGAAATTCAATTTCCATAGATAAGCTTCCCCTAAATGAAGCTCTTTTGGCCGGAAATATATTTTGATTTGTGCGCCAAACGATTTGTAGATAAACGCAGCTAAATTAACAGACAGAAAAGGGGAACACACACACACAAAATTGCACAAGTCCAGAGAAAGAGCGAGAGTGAGAGAGAAACAGAGAGAGTGAGAAAGGGAGTACAAATTAATAGACTATGGCAACTGCAAATTTATGGAGTCTGATTGTGGTTTAGTCGCAGTGCGTGAATTGGTTTTATAATGAACTGGCATCCTTTTTCATAAAAAATATATGAACTTACATACATATTATATGTACGTACATATATGCAGGAAGGAAGATGTATAAGTTTTATAGAAGCAAAGAAAACGCTCTTCAAAAATATATTGTTAGTAAAAATTTTAAGGACTTTAGCGTATTTCTATTAGGTTGCTTTTCTTTGCAGAGGGTCAGAACATTTAGTAAAGATTTGTAACGGAGAAAAAAGATATATCTTAACCTATAATGGATATTCATTGGTGATACCCATTTCCGTCTATTTAGATTACCTCCACCGCTGTCAATTTAAGAGCTGCTAAGATTACACCTAGTATTCGAGATTTATATTGCCATCGGCACGGCCGATGGTCCGGGGCATGATGAAATAAGTACATGGTGGTCCCGTCGGAAGCAGCGCTGCTCACGAAGAGGTCTTATTTCAGTTGTCGTTCGACTTTGTCATCAGTTCTCAGTTGTCGGTTTACTAATTTTATCATGCATAGGACCGTACGATTTGCCGACGGGACCACCTTGTACTTATTTCATGATGCCCCGGACTAGGGTCTAGCTCTGCCGCAGCGCTGCCGTCTCACATACACTGTAAATACAAAAGCCTCATTTTTGACCGCTGGCCGAATCGATGGAAACGATCGGTTAAAAAGTTGAAGTGTCTCTATCAAATTTATCATTTGGAAGGACTTAAATGGTTAGGATCTTGTTTCTAAAGCTTCAATTAGATTAAGAACCGCTTAGTCTTGAAGCTTAATCTAATGTCCTGGGAATTACTTTTTATCCTTTCCTGTTTTTGCATTTCTTTGTTAAATTGTAGTTTATTTACTACGGCAAAGATATCCTTTCTTTGTGTGTGTGTGCGATTTCTTATCAAGTGCAACGTACCTTATTCTACATCATCTTGAAAACTTAATTTCCTCCTCAAACCTGGCGAAGGGGGGCGTGGGTTGGGTGTGGCTCCTGCCGCAAGTATTGTAACATTTCCTTGGATGCAAAAAAAACTACAACTATAACATTTCAAGCATGACCAATAAAACCTCATAACAATCTTCCCTTTTATACAATAAGCAGTCATAAATAAACAAATATCATTAAACTTAAGAAACTGTTTCCCCTATCTCTCTCTTCTCTCCTTGGGTAAATATATAAAATGCTTTCCCATTCAAGGCAATTGCTCGACCAGCAGAAGCAGCAGCAGCAGCAACAACAACAACAACAACAACAATAATGTCAGCAACAACTTTGAAAAAGACAGTCAACTAAACAAAACCAAAAGATGTGCCCCAAACTCTGTCTCTACCGAAAGTAGCGGAAAAGAAGGAAGACCCTGTAGAACAAGAGACGAAGAAAGAATAAGAGAGAGAGAGAGAGTTACTGCTGCTGGTTGGTTGGTTGGCTGTTGGTGCAACTTTTCATAAACATTATTAACAATTATTGTTGTTAGCAGAAGTTGTCCTGAATGGCTGGATCCTGGCTGGCTTCCACAGGATGCTGTCCCGTTGTTGCTTGTCGCGTGCAGCCAAACTAAAGCCCTTTTATACCAACTCTCGTCGTTCCCTCATCCTTCTCCGAAATTCATTCGCTATCGTCAACCTCAAGCTCATCCACCTTCATCGCCTTCATCTGTCTGTCTCTTTTCAACCTTGCTCAGTGCTTGGGGCAAAAGTTATAAGCACGGCCAAAAGTTGATAAAAATGAGCCATAGACGTAGTAGGGCAGCCACTTTTAGCAACGCGAGTTCTTAACACGGCGCAGCTTTGTGCATTTTTTATAAACTAACACCCCAAACGCGAGCTTACTTGTCTGCTAGATTATTGTTGCCGCCGATATCTAGAGATGTGTGCGTGAATCTCATTTAAAATTTGATCCATTGATCCATTTGATCCAATGAACTAATAGTAATAAGAAGTTATCAATGCAGGCAGGCAAAAGGAAAAGTCGATGGCTCAAAGCTTTCTTCTCTATATATCTTGAATTAGCTTTGACAGATTGATTATTATAGTAATGATAATAATTAGAATTCTTGGAAATTACTTATTCTTAATAGTTAAAACTCTTAAACTGATAGTTCTTAGTTTTTGTCACGTCTACTTCTTGATGTTTTCAGCCTAAACTGACAAATATTTACTAAAGCACTCGAAATTTCAGTGTTGACAAGTGTAAAATGAATGAAAAATCGGCTAAGGTGGGGATTAGTGTTGGTAAGATGTGTTTTTTTACATTATGGCGTTGCCAGTCTGCTGTTTTGTTTGTTGGTTTCATCAAATCAAGGAATCGTTTGCTCTGGCATTTTGGCAATGTGAATAATTACTTTTTTCGAAGACTTAGCTAAAAACCCGCTAAAAATCTCCGTTTTCTTTTTCTTTCTTTTTAACACATTTCCATTAGCTAGTAGAGTAATTAAAACAATAAATTTCTATTTTCATTAATTTGATTTTCTTTTTGTTAGTCTTCCATAGTGGAAAATTGTTATGAGATTTTTGAAAAAACATATTTTCATCACGTGACCATCTGTAGTTTAGAGTTTTCTAAAGGTTTCCTCAATCTTAGATTTTGTTTTTTTTCCTCATTCTTTTTTCACTGCTAAGCAGACAGTTATTGTTGTTGTTGCTACTTGCACATACTTCAAATAGTCTTACGCTGCTGCTGCTGATGCTGCCGTTGCTGCCGCTTCTGTTTGCAAAAGTTCATAAACTTGCGACGAAAAACGCCCACAGGTTGGCCACGTTCAACGTTTTCGCCTTTTGTAGCCATTGCTCATACGCCATGTTGGACTCGACTCGCTCAATGAAAAGAAAAGGAGACGGAGACGGAGACGAGAAAACGAGATGAGACGATGCGAGATGAAGTAAAGAGTCTCTAGTCAAGTCACTCATTTCTGCCCCTCTCTTTCTCTCTCTCTCGCTCACTGGCTTTGACTCCGTCTCTGACTCGTTCTCGCCCTCTAAAAGTTGAAAGCATTGCACGAAAAGTTTAATTGAGAAAGTTAAGGAATTTCAATTAACTGTAGATATTTGTTATTTTTATTTCGGCATTTCGCCAGTGACGTAGTTTGGCCCTCTTTCAAGCCAATTTTTTCTCCCCTGCGTGTGCGTGTGTGTGTGTTTTCTTGGGCCAAAAGTATTTCGTGTGTGTGTGTGTGTGCGTGTGTTGAGTCATGTGTGCTATTGGCTGGCAAGTTTTTGTTCTTAAAGGGCAGCCGACGACCCAGCTTAATATCCCATTAAGTGTAGCAGCCGCAGTATATTAGCCAAAAGCGCTTAACTCATTTAACATTATAGCCAAAGGGGGGCGCGGCAATGGGTAAACACGACACACACAACAACAAAAACTAAAAAAAAGAAAGAAAAGAAAAAACTGATGTGGCATAGCTGATATGCCCAACACTCTGTACTATGAAATTTCCCTTTTTAAATTTCGCATTGAAAATTATTAGAAACTTTAGATACTATCTGAAAATGGTCCAAGGGCCTACATGATGTTGAGTTGTTAATATTAAGTAGCTAATTAATTAATTGAGAATCTTACTAACTAATCTTATTAAATGTTATATGGATTCTAAGAATAGCAATTAATTTTTGAGCATAAAGTCAAAATAGAAGAAATTAATACTGCGATGGTCATTAGGTAACTTAAGATACGAAAACGAAAAAATGATCTATCGGAATTTAGGTTATGCTTTTTTCGCTTTGTTCTCTTGTGATTCCCAACTGGTTTTAGTGTTGAAGTTGTCATATGGCTTTAGAAATCTGAAAAATATAAAAAAGTTTGCTTTGATCATCCAAACGATTAAAGTCAACTAGATGAAATACTCTAATTCTCTGCCTCTCCAATATCATTTCGTATCTAACAAGGGATATTCCCTCTTGTTCTGATAAGAGGGAATTCTTTTTTGTATCTGTTTATTTAGTAGTTCTTTTTCCCCTTCTCCCTCCTGTTCTAGTTCAGTTGGCCAAGTGCCAGGCCAACAGGCCCATTCATTTAGCCCAGGCTTAGCCGTTAATCAACCGCCTGCAGACAGTATTCAGCATTTTTTCGTTTTTACTCTTT
Source organism: Drosophila paulistorum (assembly GCA_018152135.1). NCBI lineage: Eukaryota > Metazoa > Arthropoda > Insecta > Diptera > Drosophilidae > Drosophila > Drosophila paulistorum. The sequence continues at coordinate 20,737,134 of JAECXG010000690.1, forward strand.
TCATCCTGCTCATTTTCTTGGTATTCCTTTGTTGGGCTGTTTTTTTGGTTAATCGCATTAATTGCACTTAATTGAAACTACAACTCAACATGCATTGAACGGGGAAGAGAGGGGAAGAGGCCAGCTGAGAGTTCGGTGGGGGGAATTTGGTTGTGAAACAAAATCTGTTACTGATTTTCGTATGAGATTTGTAACCCGCCATTTAGCCATTTAAATCAATCAATCATGTTGGGCTAACCTGTCCACACCTGAAGAACATTTTGCCTCTTACATGAGTGTGTGTGTGAGCTTGTGTGTTGACAAGTCATCCCATTCTCCCTCTCTCTCTGCCTCTAGCTTATGTTGCTGTTGTTTAATTATTGTGCGCGCTTTACAGTGTTGGCTTACCAATATAACCGTTAACCGCTAACGAGTTAAGTGCTGTTGTATGCCCACTGAGCTTCAAAACCGCAATAGCTGGAGCTGTTCCAACTGAAAACTGGGAGCTGGTTGTGATAAAGCCAGCGAGACTGAAATTGAAGGGAGCGATAGCGGTAAACCTGGTCGAGAGAAGCTGACATATTTATCCTTGATGAGTTGTTGACCAAAGTCATTACATGGCAAGGCCTCAGCTTCTGGTTGACCTGAATCAGACTCGAGTGCTCTTTAAGTTGTTATAAATGGGGCCTCTCTCTCACACAGTATGTCTCTCTGTGTGTGTGTGTGTGTGTGTGTGTGTGTGTATGCGTGTGGTAGGTTTTAAAGCCATCAAAGTGGAATTTAAGCATTTGTGGTAATTGCATATTGATGTATTTCATGTGCCATATTGCCAACTTGTATTCGACATATCCAATTAATATGGTAATGACAAAACTTAAATAAGTCAAGTCAGCCGTTAAAATTATTCCAATAAATCAATCTATATATAAATCTGAACAAGCGTGAAATATATCATATTTGTGATTTGTATTAACCTTTTGTTTTAAAGTGTTCCTTTTGCTTGGCCTAAAAGGCCTTACACTGTCTTTAAAATATGTAAGTATAAATTATCATTTTATTTATCTTTTAGCATTTGTTGTTACAAAGACCAACAAGTGAATAGTTTTTTCAATTTCTTTACATTTGCTTGTCAAAAAAGCATATTTTCAAACTCGAACTACTTTGTGTAATGTTTTTTTGAGAATATAAATCTATATTGGCTTTTAAAAATGATCTATTGACTTCAATTGAATGGTGAACAATGGTGGATCCTTAGAGATTTTCTTCAATTGATTCGATTTCGATGTTCAAGAAAGAATTCCCGCTTCTAAATCTACAGACAGATTCATTGATATTAGAATGTACTAAACTATTGTGTTTACTGATTCTATTTGAAGTCAGTCGGTGGCTCTTTCTGAATAACATTATAGATCTTTATAATTGTTTATTGTTTTTATCTGACTGTACCTAGTTTCTATAGACGTATGTACGTTCATATCTCCCAATTGACTTATAACTTAAGGAAAATAGGGCTAATTGTGTTAAGACAATTGACCAAGTGACCCTGACATTTGGGTATCGGCAATTGTCTTGACCCTTTAAAGGGAATATCAACATATAGTTGCTTAAATTAACCTTCCAAATTTCATTCGCATTAAATGATTTTTAGATGACAATTGATGTGCCTTCATTTGCAACATAAAATTGTACAATATATTAGCTAAATGAAAAAGGTTCTCAATAATGAAATTAGCATTAGCATTCAGCAATTCATTAAATTTAAATGCTCTTTTCACACCTAAATGGACACATACAAACACACACACACACACACACACACACATACACACACACACATTCGCACATCCGCATATCCGCACACAGACAGGTAAGCTTGGCTGGCTATCGATAACCGATAAGCGATACCAATCAGTGGGGCACCTGCGGCCATCCACAAAATAGAATTTTGATTTAAATGGCCACAAAATGGAGGGAGCTGACCATAAAACAAACAATGAAACAACAAAAAAATGTAGTAACTAAATAAATAAATAACAAATAATTATAAATTGTTGCTGATATTTAAATACATTGCATTTCATTTCATTTCATTTTTATGTGTGTATTAAACAATTATTTACAATGTTAAAACAAACACAGCAAACCCAAAATGCAAATGAAACAAATGCAAATAAATATTTAATTCTATTTCAATTCATTAGCTAATGTAATTAGTGAAAGCCAGCCCACAATCCACAGGCAAAAGACCACGGCAACGCCCACGCCCAAAGCGCCAAGCCGGGCCTCCACTTCACTCCTCTCCTCTGCACTCCAATCCACTCCTGTTGGCCCTGTTCCTTTTCTGCCGGCCTACAACAACAACACTATGTGTAGTACGGTAATTGGATTAAACTCACACACACACACACACAAAGGCAGTGGTCGGGTTGGCATTATAATAGATATGTATATATTGTATGTAGACAAAAATAAAGTCATTTTGATATTTTCCAAATAATGCAAATATGACAAAACAAAGCAAAATTTGCGGCTGCATCAATAGTTAGAGAGAGCGGTGCATTCGAGGGGAGGGGAGGGTGAAGAAAGGGTTTACACACACGGTTTAATTACATTTAAAAGGCTGACGCTTACCACAGGGCGTATGCTTGATAAAACGCCCAGAGTTTGAGGCACAGTTGTTATTTTCTCATTTCCCCCCAATTTTCGTGTTTCTGTTTCTGTTGTTTGCCTGTCCGTCTGTCTCTCTCTGTCTCTCTGTCATTCTGGCAGTTTGTCAGTTGTTTGTTTGTTTTCGCACATAATTCAATAAACAGCATAACGAGTGACGTGCCACAAAACTAATGAAGTCAAAGAGAACTGCACTAAACTAAAGAGTATGCATGCACCTGTCTATAAGTCTCTCTCTCTGTATGTGTGTGTGTGTGTGGGTGTGTGTGTGCAGTTTTCTGCAGGGTTTTTGAAGGATATACATATGTACATACCCACTATAAATTCCGAAAATTATTCCATTCGTCACGTTCTTATTTCATTTGCATTACGCATATCAAGCACTTTGTCTAATAATAAAATGATTATGACAAACTAATCATTTTCCTATTTTTTTTTTGTGTTGTTTTGTTTTAAGTCACCACAAAATAGTTATTCAATCATTAATTAGACAAACACGTAAAAGTGATTATGTTAGAATCAAAAGTCATTTTAATTGATAAGAAACATCACCCAAATAACCATTTGCATGTTTCGTGTGTACTCAAATTATGTAAATTCCTGCAACAGGAGAAACCATTTTCTTCAAGTTAACATGCCAAAACAAATCGACACAAAGAGAACTATTATTATTATCTCCCTCTTTCTCTCTCTCTCTCTCTGGGACAGCTTTAAATTATCTAACTTCAATCCATCCATTTCAATTTCAAAGTTGCAGTCTGCTCAAAATCTTATAGAATTGAAATTATTATTAAAGTTCTTATAGATTTACATCAATGTCAAAGCATAAAAAACTTTAGACTTATACTTTTCTTGCTTCAAAATTGGTTAAAAAACATGGTGGGACAATTAAAAAGACGCGACAAATATTATTAATTTAAAGTTCGTAAGTGATTAAGTAAAATATTTAATTTCTGTAAGCAACTTAATGAAAGGAAACAATTGTATTGATTAGACAAATAATAAATAATATATAAACCATCAATGCAAATTCTAAATACATTTCTTGTTTTAGTTCTCCTTGTTTATATTTTCATTTGTTTGTGGCGTCTATTTAAATGGTATTTGCAACAGTTGCTTACTGCCATCTTAACTGCATATAGCCGCAAATCCCTCAGATACTAGACAAGGCATGGCAAGCCAAGGCAAGGAAACCAGCCACAGGCCAGAGAGACGACAGGGTAACAGACAGAACTGCAGTTGGAGTCAAGAGAACACAGCTAACATGCAATCACGTTGACAGACTCTTTTAAGTACAAAATGCTAGGGTGCAAAATGTAGCTAAAGAAAGAAAATAATCCCAACACATATACACATACATTCAAACATACACACACACATATATATATCGACATACATTCGCATGGGCAATGGCTGTGCGGAGGAAAGACGAAGAAGTTTCATGTGCAAGTTTTTAAGTTTTTCATACAGACTAGAGATGAGCTGGTTTAGTTAACAATTTTCGTTCATCGTTCTACGATTTGGCCAATGTGGAGTTTGGAGTCAAGAATGTCTCAATTTTTTATGTTGAAGGTTCTTAAAAGAAACATTGTTGGTTACCAGATTCTTTTGCTTTAAGCTTTATGCTGGAGTTAATTGAAGTTTTTGAGAGAACGTTTCGCTCTGTTTGTCAAATTGTAATAGAAATTACAAAATTCTAACAGTAAGTTGTTTAAAGAACTGTTCACGGTATCATCTCTAGGCCATGGAAAGTCACTTACATACGCATACACACACATACAGATATACACCTGAAGATGCACACACACACAGACACACATGTATATATGAGTTGATCCGTGCTACTTAAGAAAAACTAAGTGAAGCATATAAGTAGCAACTAATTTTCAAGCTGATGTAACAGCATACGATGATGGCAAGGACAAAGAATACAAAGAATAGAATACAGTATGTAACACAAGTGAAGAATAAGAAGTAGTAGTAGCAAGTGGCATGTGGCAAGTGGCATGAAGAAATAGGAGCCATCAACAGCTGTCCCTGTTGTTTTGTATGACTTTGAGCAGCAGCGAAGCTTTTTCCAGATGCGCTTAATTTGCGCTCATTGCTTGGCAACGCGTAAATGGCAAGAAATACTTCAATAGACAAAAAAAAAAAAGTGCATTGCATACTTTTGGGCAACTCAAAGACGCAAAGACAATTGACTGTATCTCTTGGTGTGTCTGTGTGTGTGTGTGTTTGTGTCTGGGAGGAGAAAAGAAAAACAATTTAAGATTACCTCACGTATGTGCAAAATTGCAAACGTATTGTGGGCGTGTCAAATTCTCTTCCCGTCGCCCTTGTGCCATCATTCTTCTATACGCCGTCGTCTTTCCACTAGACAATATATGGCATCTTATAAGTCAAGAGAAAAGAGAAAAGCAAACACACTCACACACACACATAGACTCTAACTTTGGCTAAGCAAAACCCCCAAAAAATAAAGATTGTGGGCAAAATGTTTCACAGATGGGCGTAACCCATCTCGTTTTTTGGTCGAAAGTGTGCAAAAGTGTTGTGGCATTTTAAGTAAAATTTTATAGAGCATACCTTGCGGGTGCTTTAGTCTCTCTCCGGCTAGACGAACGACGACGAATTAAGTGTTTCGATATTGTTGTTGTTGGATGTTGCTGTTACTGTTGTCCTTTTGGCTACAGAGATTGTGCAACGAAGCGTGCTGCTATCTTAGACTGGCGACAAAAATGTCCATTTCATTTTAAACTCAATCAAACGCTAAGCCAGTGAGGCTAGCTAATCATACTACAGGCAATCTATTTAAAGAAATGTCTGCTTTAAGTCAGTTAAGTCCTAACAAGGGAACGAAAAACAGAACACAGTTGCAAAGTCTTTAATTTTACAGCATTAAAGAGTCTTTAGAGAGTAAATCTGACTCAAAAACTCAGGTTATCTTCAGAGCAGACAGACACTTATCAGTCTGACCTTTGTCGCCTGTCATTTGGGAATCTTTCTACAGAAGTCCAAGTGTCTAAGTGAGTTTGTCTGCCAGTCATTGTGGAGTGCGTGTGACTCCTCTTTTTGCCAACATAAAGAAAGAAACAAAAACGAGAAAGAAGAAAAGGAAAACGAACTTTATGCTTTCCTTTTTTGGTTGCAAGGAAATGCATTATCCACTTAAAAAGCAAAGGCAAAAAGTGCTCTGCAGCTACTTAATGCGTTAGAGTAAAGAATGGCAAACGAAAGATGGCGATGAGTTAGACATTCATTACTTCAATTCTCCTTCATCTTGTGCTCTTTCTTTATCTTTCTCTCTCTTTCTATCTCTCTCGCTCTCACTGCTGCTGCTGCTCTAGAGATACTTGATTAAACTTGAGCTAATTTTCAACACCTTTTGGATTGTTGTATTGTATAGCCATGGAAACAGTCATAGGATACATTGCATGCTAAGAATGTATTTAGATTTGGAGAATGACGCCAACACTTCAATTCCTAATGAGGCAAACTTTAAGTGTGCTAAAGTTTCATACCTCAAGTTAGATGTATAAATGGAATGGAGTGGAATATGGCTTTTGGGTTTGAGTGTGGAGTGGGTAGATTTTTGTGTGTCTGCTTCTGTCTATCGTGTGTGATTTGAGTCGTAAAGATAAGTTTCTGCTGGGAATTGGCATTTACTGTGAGAGTGGGAGTGGAGCAGAGGTGATATGTAGTCACGTGCAGCTGCTTAGCATCCACCGATTGGCAAAAGAGGAAAACCAACCACCAAACTAAACCAAAAACCACACCAAAACCATGGTAGACCGTACCCAAAAAGCAAGTACCCGCGTCATTTGCCACATTATCAATAGTCGTCTTCCCTGGAGTTGGGGTTGGGCATGGGCTTGGGGTTGGAGTTGAGGCTGGGGCATATCATCATCAAACGGTTTTGTCTGCGCATTGCGGGGTAGAGAACGAAATCTCAGTGATTGACATGCGGGTGCCAGACACTTTAAATGCCTTCAGATGAATACGTTTGAGCCGGACTTAACTTTAATGTGTGTCATGACAAAAAGATTTCCTCCACGACAACGAATGGATGTTACACTACCAATTGGCAGACATCAAAATATATATATAACTATATGGATATCAACTACAATCCATTCAACTGTCTCACATCAAATGGGATTTTCTGGCAGCTGAGAGAAAAAAACCGCAGACACAAATAATATTCATATTATTATGAGGGAAAAAGGCAAGACCGAAAAGGAAAATATTGTATTTCAATTCTCAATTGACGAGTGCAGCGAACGCAAATCAAAAATGTAATCAAATCATATGAAAAACTCAACCAACAAGAGATAGAGGGCAAAGAAAAAAAAAAATACAAAAAATCGAGACGAGAAAATCGTTCAGCGATTGTGCAGTTTGTGTAAGCGAAGACTTTGCATACTTTTAGGGGCTGATGGATTTCACAACTAAATACGTTGTTGTTTGTGGCTTGTCAATGGTTATTGATTGTCATATGTGTGTGTGTGTGTGTGTGTGTGTATGTGTGTGTGTGTATGTGCTTGGCCTCATGTAAACCATGGCGGAAGCTTTTAAGACATTTTGCTCTTACCTCCTACCAATAACAAACACATTTGAAAAGAAGAAAGAAGAGAAGAAAAAAAAGAAAACCGAATGCTAGGAAATCTGTGAAACGCATTTTCAAATATTCCAAACACACACACACACGCACACACACACACTCGGTGAGAGCAAGCGACTTGGCAAATCCTTAAGAGCTAAGCAGCATATCACAAAACGGCTGACAGAAAAATCTGCCAGGACAAGTGAACAAAGTAAGCGAACGGCATAGCATGGGCAAGTGGGGGGGAGGTAAAGGCAAGTGAAATCGTTGACAGTCAACTTTAAGGAAGGCAAAGAAAACCGGAAAAGAAAACTTTTCCATAACTTGCTTGAATTTTAGATTGAAACGAATTCGAAGCGACTCTGAAGGGATTGGTGAAAGAAACTACTCTCATTGTTTTTGTCTTTACCCCTCCTCACCCTTCACAAACCTTTTTTTTTTTTTGGATATGTATACAGAAACTTGTCTAAATGGCCATGGCATTGCACTTTTCTTGCAGCTCTTGCAATACTCAGATTTTTCGTGTATTTTGTACAAAAACTTTTGCACGCTGCAAACGGAAACAAAAAGTTGAGAATCTTTTCACCACCAAAAACTGTACTTACATATCCCATATACATGGACATTAGGGTTTTAAAAGCTTTATCATACGATAAACTAACTTAATTGGGTAACCGATTTTATATGCTCCAAAACTACAAAACACATGACCAACATTATTCTCAAAACTAATGCACATACACACATATAAAATATGTATCTGAAAAAAAGTTTTATGAGTTGAAGTTTGGAAATTTCATGTAGTTTCCCTTGCCGTATATGGAAAAGTATACTGCTTGTGGAACAAATTAAAATATAATAATCAGTGGCAAAAGTATCGATCGAAATCCTGTTCAGTTTCTGTTCCCACGGATCAAGTTCTTACTTATATTTATAAATATGGCAATCCTTTTTGTGGAGCCTTCATTAACAAAGGCGGATTTAGGGCTGCGAATTGTTTTACTTTGTCACCTAAAGTATGCAATGAGCATTCGAAAGTTGCACTTTTTGAAGCATGTAAGGACATTTTATAAATTCCTCTTGGTAAAAAGTTACAAGCATTGCGAAATTCCAACATTTCATTCTATATTTGCATATGTACACATGTGAAGAGTATGGAAATTTCTTTCTTGTTTTCCATTTCCCAATGGCAAAAGTGGTGCCCTAAACTTTTAAGCTCAGTTTTCAATACGATGAACCGTATTTCACTTTTCCCCGCGCTTAAGTATAGCTTTTTGTGTCTCATCAAGGGAGTTAGTTAACAACAAGTTGCGACTTCTTAACCTCTGCTGGTGTTTGGGCATACCAAAAATTGATGGCAACAGCTGCCTTAACTGTTAAGACTGTCTATTTATGATGTTTGTAACTGTCTGTGTGTGTGTTAGTACGAGTGTGAGTGCAAGTGAAGTCCATCCTGGTGGAGGAGTCCTAAACTCAACTGTTGTAGCCTGGCCTTCCGTTGCGTTTGCGTTGATTTGCATCCCAATCCCAGACTTGGCGGTGGTTCGTTTGTTCTGTTCCGTTCCATTCTGGCGTTTTGCATGAATATGCATGAGCAGTTACAAGCCATCAAAACATGCCACACTCAGAGACTAGAGAGCGCGACAGAGAGGAATAAAAAGAAGCAACACAAAAAAAGGCAACAAAAATGAAGGGAAAATAGCAAACCAACACGCGAAGCTTTAAAACTAAAAGATGCGCAACGTTGCCATATGAAATTTAACCGCGTGACTAACGAGTATATCGTTAGACCCAGGAACCAGACCAGGAAAAAAATAAAAAAAAAAGCGAAGAAGGAAACTGAACTGCAACGGCATTGCCAATGCCAGAACATGGCGTATACTTGACGTCCTCGTTGGCTGTTGTTTGACGTGTTGAGTTTAATTGGAACACTCGACGTTTTGTAGGAGACGCCGACGCCGACTGCGACGACGACGACGACGACGACGATGATGTTGGCGATGATGTTGCCTTTTGATGTTGTAACGTTTGGTTGTTGGCTGCAGCCACGCCCTTGCCTCATTCTATTGCTAGTTCGGTCCGTGCTGTTGCATTAATTCATGTCGTTGCCAAAGAACCAACACAAACATATTCATTTTTACCCTTTTTTTTTGTGGCACAAAGTATTCAAGCTTCTCTGTTAGTTAGTGGGAGTTGTTTTGTTGTTTTCATTTCTTTTCCTTATGTTTGTTGTTGTGCCAAGTAGAAACATCATTAAAGCGCGTGTGGGAAAAGGGCAAGGAGCATGGAGAGCAAGAGATTGCACTTTATTAAAATCTAAAGTTAATTGCATACTTTCGGGCGTATGTGAAAAACATCATTTGCATAAAATTTCTCTTGCGCAAAGAGATCTTAATGTGTCATTTATTGCATTGGAAATCACTTATATTGCTAGTGTCTATTTGTCAAAGCTTGAAAGCCTTAGCTAAGAGCCAAAAGTCGTTTCAAAAGATGACATTCAAAACACTAGCCTATTTTTGGGCGCCGTTTCAGTTTTTGTGCATGTACATTTTAAGCTTAAACTAAAATGTGACTATTCCATTCTCTCTTCTTTTTGTGAATTATAAAATTTGTTTGCGTATTGGTCGAGAAATAGATTAAAAACAAATGGTAATTGAATATTTTAGTGTACAATGATAATGTATCTGCAAGCGACGGCCAACAATATTAGACTCAAATGCTAAATGTTTCACCTGCCCATTAACTTCTGTTTATATTTTCTCTCAAGTTGCAGTTATTGTTCTTCTAGTCCTGCTGATTGACAATAGTTTCTTTATCGCATATAAAAGTATTAGGGAGTATGTATATACAGTTGCGAACTTAAAAATAGCACCACTTGCTTAGGAAATGTGTTCAAAGGATTCATGGTTTTATTGAGAGTTTTAAGGAACATGTGAAAATATATGTATATATAAGTATTTGTGTACTATATTGATGAATATATATTTTTTTTTCCGTATTCATTGTACATTTATGTTGAGCATCAAAGCGGATACCCGCCTCCATTGGCATCAATAATAATATTCAAATTTATATACCTTCAAGTCTTTTAGTATTTTACCTGGGCCCTGGGTTCAGGCAAATAGATTTCTATATGCGATATATATACATATATATATATATAAAGCATTTAAAATGCATTAAAATGCACACAACAAAAAGATGGTATAAAAAACAGAGTAGAAGAGAAATAAATAAAAAGGTAAAGGAAGAAAACTTAAATACTTGTCATGGCAAATACTTTGTTGTTGCTATAGTTGGCAAGGAGCAACATCCTTCGGAAGTGCCAAGCAAATGTGTGTGTGAGCGTGTGTATGTCTGAGTGTGTGTGTGGTACTTGTGTTGTTGTTGCTGCTGTGCATTATGTTGCATTTGCAATGCAAATGCTTTTTGTGCTTTTTGTGCTGATGCCGTTACCAGGACGAGGACAAGGAACGTAGGACGAGGCTTATGTTGTTGCTGTTTGCTGTCGTTGCTGTTGTTGTTGTTGTTTTTGTTGTAGCTGCTGCTGCGTTGCTGTGTTGAGCCTTTTATTTCTTTATTGTGGCTGCTGCCACACACACACACACACACACACACACACACACACAATGTGCGTCTGTATTTGTAAAAGAAACTTGCTTGCATTACGCTTTTTGCTGTTTATATTTCTAATAAAAATTGTACGTTATTTTATGCTTCAGTGCGCGCATTGAAACTTTGCTGACATTGGCGATGATATCGTGAGAGAATGTGAATGAATTTCTCCATCTCTATCTATGAAATGATCTATACAGGAAAGTTTTCAAAATCGCATTCTCGCGCTTCGATATAAATGAACAAAATGTTTCTCATTCTAAAATCAAATGACTTACTGCCTAAAGTGTCATACCGTATGAGACAACAATTTAAAACTGAATGCCACATTTCTTTGCCATATATTATATTATAATTTATTAAAGTTTTATATTAAGAGCTAGTCTAATATCTTTTCAAATATCCGATTTCTTGGCGTTTTTCAAAACAGATCATATTAGATTTTCATACCAAAGGAAATAGTCGTTTCGTTTTGCCATCTCGACTGACTATTGTTGCCGTCTCTAATATGTATAGGAACCAGAGCATTGTTGTCCCCCAGTGCGTATAGGCGTGGCATATATATGCGCATATGTGTTTGTGTGTGCGGCTGTGTGTGTCTGTGTGTGATTTCGTTTTTATGAGGCAAAGTAGGAACAACTACTAGCTGATAAACACAAACAAAAACAAAAAAACAGACGTAAAATGGCTTTCATTGTTGTTGCTTTCGTTGCATTCCATTAACATTACAAATGTATTCATTGTTCACAACTGCAGCGACAACGGCAACAACAACAATAGCAACATCAACATCAACGCCAACACCAACACTAACATCAACACCAACAACAACATTGTCTTTCTGTGCATACGCAAAGAGTTTTTGCATACAAATGCTTCGACTTTGATATTCTCAGTAAAATATTTATCCAAACTAACAAATCTAATGGCTAATCGTTGAAAAAATTTCATACATTTGTTTGATTACCTAAAGGTTTTTGGATTTTTTTCAGCTATCAGTATTTAGATATCTTTAACAGAGTAGAAAAGTAGCCTTGTACTTAAGTATTAGGTATTATAATAAGTCTTTCAGATAGATAAGGAAAAGCATAAGTGTTGGGGTTCAATAGATTGATCTTGTGTTATGTCCACCCACTCGGTTGTCCCTCATAGCAATTCTCCAACAATCCTTTTTGGTAAGGCCACTTACAAGGGGAACTTCAGGTATGCGAATCACCGATTTGGATGAATTTTGGATAAGTTGTAGAATACCCCGTCATTTAAAGCTGTGTGAAATATTTCGGCGCACTATTCTATATTTTGCTTATAAATCGTGTTTAAAGCTATAGCTTCGGTCACTTATAGGTAAAACGCAAAGTGGACTTCAAGTAGCTCGGCGGTGTAGGGGGTAGAGGTCCCGACTAAAGTTGGAGAAACCCAGGTTCAAACCCCGCCCAAAACTAGTTAGTTTTGGATTTTCATTTTTTTTTGTTGCCTTTTTAATAATTATTTTTGAAATAGCAAAATAGGTCATTTGATGATTTGTAATTGGAAATATTTTTTATATACCTACATATGTTGAAGCTTGTACGCTTGAGGAAATACTAGCTATACGCACGGCATTATGAACTGTACTACTTAAAAATATGTTATGCGAATGCAAAACTCCTCAAATGCCTAAGAAAATCGAGAAATTTCATCAAGAGAAGACTGCATTCAATTAAAGTATAATCCCTTGTGCATTTCCACTTGTCATCCCTGATATTGAAGGGAATGCTCAAGTATGCATGGTTCGCTTCAAAGTTGATGATGAGATGAGATGAGAGTAATTTTCCAAAAATTTTATTTGGTTTGTTTCTTTCAAACTGATTTAAAGTTGGTATATTTTTGGCAAAAGCATAATTTTAGCATGATGATGTGTGATGTATATCACAACAAAAAATAAGGAAGACAGAAGTTAATTCGTGTATTTGACGTCTATATTCGTATATATTACATTTATGTTTTTGTAAAGGCATACAAAATTAATTCCATCAAAAATCATCAAATGACCTATTTTGCTATTTAAAAAAAAATTATTAAAAAGGCAAAAAAAAAATCCAAAACTAACTAGTTTTGGGCGTGGTTTGAACCTGGGTTTCTCCAACTTTAGTCGGGACCTCTACCCCTTACACCGCCGAGCTGCTTGAAGTCCATTTTGCGTTTTACCTATAAGTCACCAAAGCTATAGCTTTAAACACGATTTATAAGGAAAATATAGAATAGTGCGCCGAAATATTTCACACAGCTTCAAATGACGGGGTATTCTACAACATATCCAAAATTCATCCAAATCGGTGATTCGCATACCTGAAGTTCCCCTTGTTAGTTTTGAAATTATTAGTTAGGCTTAAACAACTTTTGAACCTTTCCTATCATCAGTTCCAGTTGCAGATATGTATTTGGTGGCTTACAGGGTATGAGCATTTCTTTTTTTCTTTCTGTTCCTCCTTTATGCGCAAGTGGCTTTATTATTTGTTTTTCGCACACACGCTAATATGTGGTGTACAGAAGTAGTGTATGCAGTTTTGGTGTGTTGCTGTCACTCTGTGTGTGTGTGTGTGTGTGTGCGTCATCATCGTTGACAGTTTGTTTGTCTGTTGGGCAACAACAAAAATAATGTGAATATATCTAGGCAAATGTCATGTAGATGGAATCACTAGATACGCTTCTAACATCTCTGATTTGTCTACATGAAAAATGTACATACATATGGAGGATATGTGTGTATGCGTCCATAATAAACTGCATATAGTTTTGTTAATTTCAAAGTGGTGATTATTATTTTTTGTTCTTATCATTATTGAAATAGTTAATGGACCTATCTATTTTTTCTCTAACGCTTCCTTTGCTCTTGCACCGTGTCGCTCTATCTTTCTCCTTCCCTCGCTGTGTGCGTGTGTGTGTCTGTGTATCTCTGCTTATGTGGCAAGTGTGCAGGCAGGATGACAAAATCACAGCATGCCAAATTGTTTTCCTATTATTGTTGCCATTGTGTTGTTGTTGTTATTGTTATTGCTGTTATTGTTGAGCTTATCGTTATTTAAATTAGCATTACAATGCACTCACATACATAAAAACACCCACACAAACGCCACACACACACATACCATGCCATATTGTTGCTTTGGGAAAATTGTTGAAAGCTGACAATTTTGTGTTTTTTTTTTCCCCCTTTTCTTGTGTGTATGTATTTCAAAACTAGGTTACGCTATTGTTAGTCTCTCTCTCTCTCTGTCTCTATTTCTTTCTCTTTCCCATTGTTTTCTCTGTGTGTGTGTGTGTCTTTGTGTCACAGCATTTATTAAAATTTTAATTAAATTCGGTCGATTGACACGCATAAAACAAGAGCAATTAAATCAAAAGACTGCAGCGATCACAGCAGACTCTTTAATAAAATTTCAACAACTTCCAACAATTTGATCGAAGTTGTTCCATCTCATTTTGTTAAAAACTCTCTTTCTCTACTAGAAGACTTGTAATCATTTGCCATTATCTTAAATATATAGAAATGGGTCTACCAAAATGTTATGATACAATCGAATCAATAATGTATTTAGTATTTAGCTTTTTGCTTGTGGTTCCTTATAATGTTCCAGAAGTTAAAAAAATATTAAAACTCAATAGAAATATGTAAATGGAAATACAAATTCTAAGGAAAATCTCAGGTAAATAAAAACTATTTCTATTTATATATGGTGAAAGTCAAGTAAAAGGCCAACTGGGATCAAAGTTGTTTTTCGATTATAATATCGATAAACTTTTCAGTTTGGCATTTTACATTTGCAAATTATCGATAAAAGACATAAAGTAAAATGAACTCTGAAGTTTGTTCCTATTTAATTTGAATATCTGTAAGTGAATTGTACATTTCTACGGGTAGCTAAAGGCCTAGCAGCTATAGCTAGTAAGAAAATTGGCTTACAATCACTGCCCAATCACATTATAAATAAATATATAAATAATACTTTTACAAGGGTCTAAACGGGGATCCAACCATAGGAAGCGACTAATTTGAAAAAGATGCTTCGTTTTTTGATTAGATCAAAATCAGTTGTTTTCTTCTTTATTCTTATTTATATAACCTCTTTTGAAAGATTCTTTAAATCTTTGAAGAATGCATATTCTTTCGATCTATTTGAACTTTATGCTTTTACATATGTATATACCTAACAAAAATATGGTTTCGGGTGTATAAAAGCAAAGCATTTCCATGAATTTTTAATAATATACAAATTACACAGGCCGACATGATTTTTGCTGGCTGTAAATTGAGAGGTGTTCTTAACCAATTCGGGTACGCTGATTCTCACTGCATACTTGTATTTTGTCCATCACGTCCAGATTCTGTGAAATCAGGGGATCTGGGGTCGGATAATGGGCACCCAAAAGTATACTATAAAAAGTTTAAAACAAAATTTTTGACTTTTATAACAGATTTCAGAATATCCTGCGCAAGAAAAATAGCTCTTGTTTGCAAACATTACTAAAAAACAATTGGTAAAATGCATAAGAGTTCCACAATTCTTTAAAATTAATAAAAAGCAGACAATTCTTGGAATCCCTATAGCATACTTTTTGGTTCAACTTTAAATCCATATAGAAGCATATCCAAAGTGTAAGATATTATGCATTATAACAAAAAACTACCTCTTTGATATTTTGTAAATTGCTATTAAATAATGCTTAATATATAAATAGGTTAAAATAGAACTGTTTTTAGCAGAATATTATGTTTACATTATACAATAAATATTGTATAGGCGGTCAATTTGAATAAGTTGAACACACTTTTCTCGAAAACCTGACGTGATGGACAAAAACTAAGTACAGGGCCGTATTCAGCACCCCTCAATAGGGCACCTATTAAACTTAAAACACTCAAAAATGTCACTGGACATGAACGATAGAATAACTATAGTTATTCTCTGGACTGGTTTGGATATCGAGTATCTACATTTGTGTGTATGTATGCATGTATGTTGGTGTGTGTGTGTGTGTGCCTTACAATTTCCAATGGTCCGTATAACCAGTTTCTTGTCTACCTGCATACATCCCTTAGTTCTCTACTCTCTTCCTTTATGTCTGTGTCTTTCTCACTGATGCTTGGATATGTAAACAATCCATTAACCAGAAACTTAATCAATTGATATATAATTAGTCAAAGACCTGAAGAGAAAAACACATGGACTAACCTTTTCTCGCTTCTTGACTCTACGTTTAGACATTTCTGAGGTATTTCTTGTCTTATTGCAACTAAGCTGTCACTAAAAAAAGTTTCACTTAAAAAATAAACATAGACTCGGTGTGAAACTTGTAGGCTTCCTTTAATTGTTACTAGAAATAAATTGAATTTTTCATCCCGAAGTCAAAAAATCATTTAAGAAAAACTTGCTTTGCAAATAATGGTCATTCATGTGAGAAATTTGGTTTTATTTTAGGCCCATCTCAGGACAAAGTTGCCCAGTCGAGCAGCACACATGACTTGATGGTGTTTCCTTTTTTTTTTTCTTTATTTTTTGGAATCAAGAAATAACATTCACAAATTTCACACTACAATGCAAAAGAAATTGACAAACGAAAACTCTGACAATAAATGGAATGAAAAAAAAATTTGTCTAAACTACAATTTGGCATTATCATTGAATTCTTCCTCAAACCGATTTCCTTTTAAGTTTCCCACCATTTGTAAAAACGAAAAACGATACGCCTGAATGGAAAGCAAAAATCCACTTTGATATTATTTGTACATACTTGAACATGTACATACATACATATGTATGTATGTATATATGTATGGTACATATAGACATTTGTATTCCGTGGCGGATTGGGTGTGGAATGTGGAAAATGTGCTTTGCAAAGGAGCCAATACATTATTCATGTATGGCTTTTACCTATCCCTATTACATTCACGTCACCAGGCCACGGTTTCTTACTCTCATTTCCTCATGGTGTTCAGACAGGTGTGCAAAATAAGTGACAAATATTTTACAGGTGTCGCTTCATTTTCTTTCCGCTTTTCTTTTTCTATTCTCTCTTCTGGTTGCTCGTTTGCCTTATACTATGGTATCATTTATCTAGTTTCTATTTCAATTTTTCACATTCAGTTTCTATATAAACACTTTGAATGGTAAATTTCAATTCTTTTGGTAGTATTAAATATCTGATTTGCATCGTCAAAGGAGGTTTACTCAAAAGAAAGGTTTTATCTACTCATTCAGAAAATATGAAACATTTTCAAGGCTGAACCTAACGGCAAGTAAGATACAAAATTCCAATATCAACTGACTAAAAAAGAAGCTCAGATTAGAGACTGAAAGAAACTCCTCTAGCGCAATGAAGATATGAACAATTTCAAACAAATTTCTAAGTAATTACGATCCACAGTTACTTTGTTATGCCAATCACACAAACACATACACACACACACACTGACGAATTGATAACATTATTCAACAGTCCATAGAAAACAAAATTTCATTTCGTTTTAACCGAGAACAAAATTTGATAGATTTTGTGATTAAATTCTTAGTTGTTCATTTAAATAAATGACCATTAAAATTTTTGTGTGACTATGTGTTTTAATTTGTTAAATTCTTTTTAGATTATTTTAAACATCAATGGGATGATAAATTATTATGATTTCTGTTCTCCCAATTTTCGGAATGACTCGTTCAGCGTCTGCGAGAAATTTTGAGTCCCATTCACAAGTTTTTCTAAAAACTCTTCGCCCTTTTTCTTGAATTCCTAAAAAGAGGGCAAATGGTTTTCCATAGTCAATTAGTTGAAAAGCTGTACAAAATTTAGCTTTCAATTTACACAAACCTCTTGTTTCTCAGGAGTAAATTCCGCTTGAAAGGCTTGGAAAATTTTTTGAAGTGGATTGACTGTAGTTGGTTCTTCGCGAGGAATGCGAGCTGCCATGCATAGCTAAAAAAAAAAAAAAAAAAAACAAATAAAGAATCACATTACTTATGTCGAATTGGCATGGCATAAACAACAAAACTTACGGCGAACAGAGAAACGATAACAAAGATGAGTGCAAGTTTTGCCATTTTAATAGTTGGATTTGGAATTGTAAACTGAATTATACAGAGCTCTAAACAGCTGAAGGTTCTGCCTACTACTGACTGCGCTATTCCGAATTCTGTTATAAAGTTAGCTCTTATTGCGACACAGTCGACCGGACACAGAATCGGCTTGGCGCTGATAAGATGAACCTTTGAAAACAGTGCGCCTAGAAAGATTTCAACAATGGCAAATTTAAATGCTATGTAAACATATAAAACAGAAAATATATATGTATAAGACACAGTTTCCTTTTTATGTTTTTTTGGAATAAGCTGCTTTGTAGTTTCATGAACTTCCTTAATAGTCCTTGTTATTAATACTTGGAGCAATCCATTATGCTCCGTCCATGTAAAGTATTTATTTAAATATTATTTACAAGGTTTGTCCCAATATGTCCAATCCAAAACTGCGCACTGAAGATTTTGGTGTATTTTTTAATAGCCCTCGTTTCGCCATTATGTTCCCTACATTTTTGATAAAATAATTAGTTGCTGGTGCTTTAAAACATCCCAATAAAAATGAGACAATTCGAATAATTCGAATGATTCCAGTGCCTTAGTACAATTTGATGCTTTGTCACTCAATTCATTGCCTTTCATTCAACAGAGTTACGTATTTTTAGAGATTTGACAGGTACTAACTCACACTCATTCATTTCATTGTGTAGTGTTCATTCATTCATTTGAATTCAATTCGAATGGATTCATTTTACTTTGACTTTTCTCGCATTCATGCAGATAATCGTCTGAATAAACGTTGAATTTCATTTAACCTTTAAATATTTTAGGCCTTTATATTACCTTGGATTAAGCCGGATGGAATCACTTTCATAGAAAAACCAGAGGGCCGGGGTTAACTTCGACCGCGTCGAAGTTTGTATACCCTTGCAACTGTTTTGGTAATTCTTTCCTTACCCATAGCCATCAAAGTGTAAAAACGTTTTATCCAAAAAGTCTAATGTTTGCGAAAGAACGGCCTTCAATCTTAGCATAGGATATAACGAACTTTTTGATGAAAGTCACTGTTGACGATCACTGTTTTCCACCGATCGTTCCTATGGGAGGTATATGATATAGTCACCCGATCCTGATCAAATTTGGCACAGTTGTTTATAGATAAACTCACTAATATTAAATTTCATGACGATAGCTCAGAAAATAGCGAAATTATACAGAAAAGTCACTGTTCGTGACTTTGACGTTTGTATGGGAGCTATATGATATAGTGGTCCGATCCGGCTGAGTCTGAGATATACAAACCATGCAGTATATACAAGCCTATATGCAAAATTTCAGCTCTGTAGCTCTAACGGAGTTCGCATCGACCCAGACGGACGGACGGACGGACATGGCTATTTGAACTCGTCGTGCTGATCAAGAATATATATACTTTATATGGTCGGAGATGCTTCCTTCTATGCGTTGCACACTTCTGACCAAAATTAATATACCCTTTTTGCAAGATCTGCTACCAAAAGTTCTCATGGAAACCAAATATATTTAATATTATAGATACTATCAACTCCATCAAACAGTTATTTCCAAGCCGCCGAAGCTAGTTCCTCTTTTTGGTTTAATATTACCTAAAAGGTCTTTACCTTTTCTGTTAACATCTTAGAGTGGATTGTACTATACTAACGAAAGGTAGAATTGTATACGAAAGCCGCCAAAATGTATGCAATAGACAGTCTGATTTTCTTGAAGGTAAAGCTACCAAAATTGTTCCAATGACTTGTATTGTATGGAGACAGGCGAACTCAAATAAAAATGGATAACGGTATATATTTATAAGTACTTATTAAAAAGAGCCAAATTTATTAATTTCACTGAAGGAACCTTCCTTGTTCCCCATGAAGTTCCAGAAGAAAGTTTTTAAAATTGCCTAGAAATTTTGTGCGAAAATATCAAATGCATTAAGGATTCAGTTTCCTTTCCCAAAAGCAAACAAACCAACTTTCTTTTTCTAATAAGAAAATTAACGAACCTAGGTTTTTGAAATTTGGCAGAATTTGGAAAGGAGGAAAAATAGATAACAAACTAATTTATATATGAAAGACCCAGGCCTTTGGCTTTTTAGAAACAAATTCTGTCTAGAATTTAACTATGTCGAATTCTAGAACTTAAGAAATTCAAATAGTTATTTTTACAGTTCTTTATTTATTTTTCACAACAAAGTTTTAAGCAAGTCAAAATCTTCTTTAGCTTCTTCTTCAAAATTTTCAAATTTCTTTTCAATTTTTTCCCCAAAGTCCTTTAGCTTAGACGAATCAAAAATCTCTTCGATTTCTTCGACCAAATTGTTGGCATTGCAAAGCTGAAAAAAAAAAAAACAAAACAATTATATAATTGAAAAATATGTAAAAGAATATTTTTAACTACTCACAGCGATTAAAGTAATTAGAACCAAAATAAGTATTACTTTTGACATCTTGTCAGATCAATTATAAGGCGACTTGATAACTGTTGATAATCATGGTTGATGGAAACTCTTTTATATGTGCTCAGATATTCTTAATTTGTATACCCTTGCAACAAGGGTATATGCATTTTGATGAGACATACGCAACTCTTAGAGAAAAGCATCTCTAGTCATGTTAAGAATGTGACAAAACGAGTTTTCGTCCGTCTAGATCAGCGTGAACAAATTTTTGATTGGTAAAGAGTTATTTCTTGCAACTTGCAAGTGTATATGAACGTCGGCTAAAATAAGCCCTGCTCTCTGGTATCTTTTCGGTTTTCCCGTATTTTGCTTAAATTTCCTCTTATTTGATTGTTTTTATTTTGTTATTGTTTCATTGTTTAATGTTTAACCCTCCGTCGGACACATATTTTAAAACCTTCGGACGGACACTTGGGTCTGGCCAGACCCCTATGTATTTACATGCATTTGCATGCATTTAAATAGAAATTAACCATATATTCTGGCTCATATATGTACCGAGTAGGTAGATATTTTAATTTTTTACCATTCTTAATCGATTTGCCATGCATTGAGCTATATGTGGAAGAAATTATATACCCGAAAAAAAATCGGATTACGGAAAAAAGACATTTTTCTTTCGTTCACTTTTGTTTTTTATTTTTAATTAATTTGTTGTTGTTTTAACAATAGAAATGGAATGAAATGTAATTGTATGATGGAAAATATAATTCCAATTTTCTTACGGATTCTGAGAAACACAAACAAAGCATGTATAAGCTGTTTTTGAGTGTTGTTGGCATACTGGCTGATTGCAAGCAGTACAAAAATAACGAGTTTTACGGCGCACTTTTTCGCTTCCTTGTAAACAACAGCGACACTCTCTCTTGTTTGTGAGTGTATCGGCTCCGTCTTTATTGGCAAGGATCAAATTTGTTGTTAAATTTATTGGTTTTCCGAAGAATGCTTCAACCGCCGAACGAGTTGTAAATTGACCAATGACATGAATATTGTTTATTCGATTTTCGATATTTGCACGAACTAATGTGTTGGAGAGATTATTCAAAAAAGTTCGCCGGGCGCTGTTTTTTTCGTAACCATCCACTTCCTTACATATACAGTAAGCAGCCAATGCCATGATATCCAACATGTTGCAAAAGAAAGCATATATCCATCGCCTTGTTGGTCGTTTTGTCGTGAAATGCGAAACCATTTGATCCATTGAATCGACACCTGCTTTGTTAGCATTATAAAACATAATTGCCTCTGGTTTCTTTGCCTCTCCTTCACAGAACTTCGAATAATGTACGGTGGAAAGCAAATTTACGGCTCGATTTTTTTTGGCACGTAGCTACAAATCGATACGTTTTCATGAAAACCAAACAATGATGAAAGCACTGGACGAGAGTCATGTTTTTTCATTTCCGAAGGAAGACATCTCTTGTTGGATCGTATGGTGCCAACCAATGCGAGACCAATAACAGCAAGTCTTTTGGCAGCATCCAATGTTACAAAGAAATTATCAGCAACGATCGTTCGGCCACTCATACTATATCGGTTTAAAAGTTGCATCAACACATTTTCGCCTTGGTTCACTTCACGATTGGTTCCTTCTTTGCCAGTATACAGCTTTCCTTGCAACGGATATTTTGTTTTCGCATCGCATGCCCACCACACTTTTATGCCATATTTTGCTGGCTTTGACGGTATATATTGTGTAAATTTGGTTCTGCCACGATATGGAAACAGTTGCTCGTCAATAGTCACAACATCATGTGCATCATAGTTATTGGCGAGGTTTTCATTTAAAAAATTCCATATATCTCGAATGGGCGCGGCTTTATCGCTTTGTTGACGAAATTCACGGGTACGACTGTCATCAAAACGAATATATCGCGATAATTGCTTGAATCGGTCAAAATGTATGATATTCCATACATTTCCATACAAAATGTATAGGGGTCTGGCCAGACCCATGTGTCCGTCCGAAGGTGTAACTTTTTAATCCTTTTTTTTCGCCTTGTTCAAGGACCTTTTGGTAATTGTCCTGTGGCTAGATCGATAGAAAATAAAATTTTAGGAAGCTACCTGGAATTTCAAGTCGATAGATAAAATGGAACCATGTTAGCTTAACGTTCAAAGTCAAAAAAGGTCTGGCCAGACCCAGGTGTCCGACGGAGGGTTAAACAGCTTCCGCCTATGGTACGGGTAAGTAAAACAAACACGTGGCGGACGCCAGAGATTAGAATTATTTCATTTATTTTTTTCAAACTAATGATAAGGTGCTCTAAATATGTACATATGTGCTGAATTCTAAAAGTATATATTTTAAATGTAATGATAAGCAGCTGTATACTTATGTATTATATAATTTAAAATGTGTATGTCGTAAACCTTTCAAGGCTGTAAAAATGAAAAAAGCAAAAAGTCTTTTTCAGATGAAACAATCAATAGTTTCCTTCTATGATGAAGTCATCGCCGTTTGGGATCATTTCCGCAGCCAAGGCGCCGTATGTCATCGTCTGCTAGCTTCCAAGTAATGGATTACGTATAAAGGTCGAGATCTCTGCAGTTAGTTGTTTTGTTTTGTTAATTGACTATTGATTTTTTTATGTCCACGTGATGATTAGCATTTTTATTTTAATTGACCTACTACGCCAACAAAACGTACAGTTTGATACATTGAACACTAAAGAGAACTACAAAACTCAGATAAGACCTGACTTGAATGACGCTTAAAAGGTGATGATGACGATTTAGTGCGTTCAAATTAAATTTGTGTAAAGATAGCAAACAGTTTCATTGGAACATTCGTCAATTCGTTTTCAAAATTT
Organism: Drosophila paulistorum; assembly: GCA_018152135.1. Classification (NCBI taxonomy): domain Eukaryota; kingdom Metazoa; phylum Arthropoda; class Insecta; order Diptera; family Drosophilidae; genus Drosophila; species Drosophila paulistorum. The sequence continues at coordinate 20,760,342 of JAECXG010000690.1, forward strand.
GTTTATGTTTGATTTTTTTTTTTTCCTTTTTTGTTTACTTATTAAAGCTAACGTTTGTTTAAGTTCGCTATAAGCTTTATTTACGTTTTGCTTTATAATTTTTGTTGTATTAATATTTATGTGTCTGGCATCGAACACATTGTTTACAATAGTGGGGTCATTAACAGGGGGTTTGAATGAAACGAGAGACACATTTTCTACCCCCTTATCCAATGATGGGTATCAGACCTTTGATTTTGCCCGATGTAGGTCCAAAGGTAGAATTTCCTAACATATGAAAAAAAAAAATGAAAACTTCAAAACAGAAAAGAAAATTTTTGTATTTCTTGTCTCTGTTTGATATAAAATTCAATTCGCAATTCCACCTACAAACTGCTTTAATTTCTTCAACTTGTTCACTTCACTTGTCCTTTTTCCCAATTTCATTATGTTTCAACCGCATCTGTTTTTGGTGTTTGCTGGTAGTTTGAAGTGCAATCCATTAAAACAATTTAATGTAAAATTTTGTTGCTGAAAATTGCGCGACGCGTCGACTTTGTCTGCTCAGTCTAGTTATTGGCTTCTCTGCTACACCCACCAGAGATCCCTAAAACCCACAACTGAAGGCGGTTCCATCCAACCAACCACCACCACCAATCATTTGAGCTGTGAAATTTTTGGGCCAACAAGTTTATTTTCCACTCGAGAACAGCCAAGAGATGACTTTATGCCTTGGCTTTTGGTAATTTTCCCAGACACAAACAAATAAAATTAAGTGGCTATAGAAACCCAAACCAGAAGGATGGGCTAGCTGTGAAAAGGTCACCGAAAGTCGCGATACCCTTGAATGTCTTTGGATTATAGGGGACTGAATTACCACAAAATTTAAACTTCGGAATGTCAATAGGAATTGGTAAAGTTAGGCGTTATAGTAAAGACTGCAAAGGTTAGAAAAGGTATGTGTGTGTTTTTGATATATGTATGTAGACCTCAGCGGGTAGATGTGATCGATTTTGCATATACCCAATTTGGGATTTAGGGTATAAATACATATAATATAACAGAAGAAACAAAACTAACAGCCACTAATAAATTTTCATTTGAAGCAATGTTCTTTGATGCAAGCCGAGTGCTTGGGGAAGTAGGTAAAACTTTGCGACTCTGTCTGGGCTGTAGTTTAGGGCTAATTAAAATTGATAAGTTATATGAATTAGGCGAAATTTATTTACATCTCCCCTATTAAAGCATTGAACTTAATATATGCTCGGGCACTGGCGGATGACATTGGGGCAACGGAGGTCCCAATGTGGGATATGTACGTAAACGTAGTAGTTCCAAAATTGTTTGCAATTCCAAGACATGAGCATAACGTCGACGTACATCTTCCATTAACTGGCGATGCGTTTTTATTTGCACCATTCTAGAAAGTAAAAGAAGAGTATACAGAAACTTTAAATAGCTTTAGACCTTTGCTTACCTTTCGCGCTGCTCTCGATCTCGTCGCTCTTCCATCATAGTGTCCCTCAAGGTGTTCTGAAATGTCATGTCAACCTTAAGCCGTTCAATTTTCAAATCGATGGCATGATTACTACGTTTGATTTCCAATGTGTTGGCCTTTATATTATCGATTTTGACATTTCTGAAAAGACAAAAAATAATGAACTTTCTCTTTCTATAATTCTTTTTGATTTTTCACTTACATGCGTTCAATATGCTTTCGAAAAGCTCCAATTTTTTGCTCAATTACACGTTCTATGGCCCCAGCGGCGATAAATTTTTGACGCTCGGCCTTGATCTTTTCCCAATTACGTAAAATATTGAGAAATTCTATGGTCACCTTACATTTCTCAATGGCATCGAGCATATACTTGAGATAGCCAATATTAACTTTAAACAACTTATGCTCCCATTCCTTAAAGATCACCTGTCTTCGAAATATGGCTACACGTTGCATTGCTTTGATTTTCTTATTTCCAGCATCCTGCAAATAAACATTTAGTCTATTTAATAATAAAAAAAACACCCCTTTTAGTATAATTTTACCTTTATCAAATGATTCACTTCATTGATATCATCCACATGCATCAACACAGAATTTGACAGGGAAGTTGTTGTGCCCATTACAGATATTTCCACTTGACCCAATGATAAGGTACATTGGAGTGTCATATTTCTCATTACTTCTAACTGCAGAACAAAAATATCAATTTAGAGTGAATCTTTAAAATTGTTTAGACCGTATCTCACATATTTCTGGGTGTTATCCTCCATATGTTTTTGAGCTATAGTCTTCGACTCTTTTAAGCCAGCCACATCTTTTGTGAGATTATTCAAATAGCTTTGACAATCCAACATCTGATAACCAATGCCTTTGAGTCGCAATTCACTTTCAATTTTCTGTCGTCTCAGTTTTACAAATGATTCCCAACACTTAAGGTCCACCTGGGGTGGGCAATACTTCTGTAAATCAATCTCATCGATATTAGCCAAGAAATCATAAATATCTTTGGGCAGTGGGAATGCGATACGTTGAGCCTGTTTGCCACTTAGCTTATGCGATGCCTCAATACAAATTAATGCAGAACTAAATAGTTTTGTTGGCAATTTCGGACGTCTTTTAAATAGTTTTGTCATCTCATGTGTGGCATGTGGCACTGTGTTGAGAAAGTTACTACGAAAATGCCTCTCAATGGCTCGATCTCTTGTCTGTTGTGTCTCCAGGCGCGTCTTAACATCGACCAGAGCCTTATCCCAATATTCGAGTAAATTGCAGTAACGTGTTATATACTCATTCAGTTTATCGATGTCCCCACGAAACATGTGAACTCGTTTGCGTATTTGTACTCGAGAGAAATTTATGATTTTCAAATTGAGTAAACGCACTTGATTCTGTTTGAGGGCGAAATCATATTTTAGTTTCATTAGCATAAGTTCGGCAACACGTTTGTTTAGTTTGAGGATATGCTGGGATTTCTGTTCCAAAGTTTTTGCCTCATTGTCATGAAGAATGTGCAAATATTTGGCACGATCCTCGTTTAATTGATTGACTGCCTCTTCGTAGGCACGATATACTTTCTGATCTTCTAGTGTGTATTCATGTGGCTGCTTTTTTAATACAAATTCCGGAACTGCTATATCCTTTTTGATCTCCTCCTCCCAAAGTTTCTCAATAACGCCGTCCATCATGGCAATTAGAGCTCGAGCCCAGAATTCCACAGACCAGAGTAGAAGGCGACCCTTTTTACCACCTGTATCAATGGTTTTACGTTTTCGACGATTGACAGCAGTGATTTCAGAATCATCTACCTGCATAATCGATTTGATAACCTCATCTTTGGCCAGTGTGGGCACAGATAGTTCGGGTGGTGCAAACTGATCCATATTCAAGAGACGCAACATTATATTCATGTTATTATAGATTTTCATTAGCACACCATTGGTATTAAGGACATTATCGATAGTCTCACGTTTCAGCTGCTGAGCCTCATGAAATAGTTTATTGAACTCCTGCTTGAGCGGATCATTTAAATAATAGCGTATTTTGCAATTATCATTAAAAATTTGATTCGATGTGACTAGATTCTTATTTTGCAATTGGAAAATTGGTGCCATCATATGATCATACACACTTGGGCCTTCGACCACAAATGGTTTCATCTCATGAAAACCTTTCATATCCTCCTCAACTTCCTCTTGACCACCAGCTTCCTCTTCATCGCCAACCAGAGATCTACTCTGACCATGCCCTGATTGGGCAGCGAGTGCAGTCTCATCCATGTCCTCCATGGATAGAATTGATAATCTCATATGGTCTTCTAAATCGTAGAAACGATATTTATCAAACTCCTTCATATTCGGTTTACGTTGCATGCCAAAACTTTCGAAATTCGCATCGGCAAATATGGAACGAACTTTATAATTGATATTAACAGCATCTCGGGTTACTAGTCGCATTAACCAATCCCTAATTCGCGATTGATCCCGGATGGCTCTTTCGAGTGATTCCCGCTCCAAGGCGCATAGCTTGTGAGCCTCTTCGGTAAGGGCATCCAGCCAGGCGTAATTGAAACAGAATTTCTTAAATATACCCTGACTTTTGCCCGTCATAGCCATATCATAGTCAATTAGGGACGTGACTTTGGCCGAAAACTCTTTGATCAAGGCAACAACTTTGTCACGTTTGAAATAATCCGCTTTACTGAAATCCTCCTTGACTTCCATTTTAACAGATATAGGTACGATTGTTGTTATACGATAACCCGTTTGTTGTATATAATTTTCATCCTCAAATGGCAACTTTAATTCGATATTTTCGCGTACATTATCCGCTAGGGTGGGTAAACGCATAACCCGCAAAGTCTGATTTGAATACAGAATGATAAAGAATCTGAAAAATATAAACGAAGATTGTAAAACTTAAATATGCTCAACGAGTTTAAGTAAAAACTTACTTGGAATTGAAGCACTCCTTGGCTTTAACCAAATACTTGGGAGTAAAGAGCAGCTTAAGGAAACGGGATATCATGAATGGTTTCTTGGCACGTTTGTGTTGACGAAAATGCACCATAATGCCATCAACGCCCCAGGTCAGTAGATGTTTTGTCATGCCGAGACCAATAATGAAACCAAAATGAGGAGTTTTTGTTGATGCCACCAATTGCAGTTCATTCTTCTCATTGAGAAGGTACTGATCAAAGATGGTACTGTCCATCACAGCTGCCAGTATCTCAATTTGCTCCCAACGACCCATGGGCGGTTGAACACAAAACGACACATAATCATGGGGTAGAGCGAAATCACGTCTATGTAAACGCTTATCACGTGACCAACTATAAATCCATATTTCATTGGCATGACCCGGCGGCTTAATGGTAGGATCACGTGCAATGCAGACAAGTAGGCGAGGTCCTTCCACCAAGAGGAAACTTTGTATAAAGACTTTCTTAATCAGCTCATCGTCAATCATCTCAAAGTAATGTGTCATTTTTGGTGGACGATATTCAACATTGACAATATGCAAAGCTTTGGCTTGATCCTGAAATACTACACAATTGTCATGATAGTCCATGGCAAAAACAGCTGCCGTTTCCGCTTGCAGTTCATACAAAACATTCCCCTGGGTTGGCTTCTCAAAGTGTATCAAAATGAGACGACCATCCGTAGTGCCAACTATTACATAGGGTATAAGCCGATGAGAGTGTAAAGCGCATGCACCTCGAACAGGCACCTCACACAATGTATGTCCTTTCTGAAGATCAACCATGGCCACTTTATCGCTATGCAAGAGCACAACACACTCCTCTTTCAGGCCTTGAAGTATTCGGAATGCTATGACTGGCTCTCCAGTATGGACAACAGTTGATAGTACGCCCGTATCTTCCTCGACCATTACTTGTTTAATGCCACCCAATTGGCATTCCGCATAGATTTCACCATTCAAATTACTAACAAACATATTGACATCACGCAATCGATGATCGATGTTCCATTCGACGGTAAATCCCTGACTACCCTTCTTCTTCAAATAGTAGGCATGTGAACTATTCGAAATAAGGAAACCATTTCGATGTGAGAGTAAACTATGCGGTCGTGCCATTACAAGTAAATTCTCCGTGCTCTCCGATTTTGGCATCCAACGTGATTTGATCAGAAAACAGGCGATATCAATTTGTGAGAACTCACCGTAATCATTAACCACATAGAGACCATTATCATCGCCAAAGCACATAAAGTGTGGCGATGATTTGATATAACTTTTACCCAATTCCACTTCGGATACTTTATGCAAATATGATTCTTTCTCAATGAAACACATCTCATAGCAAATGATGCTCATTTCTTGTTTATGAAATTGCACAATTGTAGGCAGATTACTATTACTCAGGGCCAAAGAGTAATGGAATGAGGGAATTCTAGTCGGTTGTTCTAATATCAAATTTCCAGTACGATAATTGTAGACACACAGCGGATACATGGGATAGCCACCAACACCCACAATTAAATCATATTCTGAGAAACGTATTTCCGTGTATATCAGCTGATAAGCTAAATAAGAAATAAAACTAAATTTGAATTAAAATGTTCAATACGTTAAACTAGCAGTAAGTCGATTAAAGTTTCAATAAACCAGCCCCACCGAAAAAAACTTAACTAAAACTAAAGTAACAACTTGCTTAAAAACAAACGGACATGTTTCAACTGTCACCCGCTCTAATAATGGATTCGAAAAGGTTTGTAAATGTTACAAATGAATCAACTTACATGGTATTGTACTGAATCTCACCATTTCCGGATATTTGTAAACTAAAATCTGTGGTCGAAGTACACTTTCGGTGAATGCAAATAGCGGGAAGCGGTTGTGTCCGGTAAAGATGCTCATATACAGGCCAGTTGAGGTTGTCTCCGCCTTGAAATAATTGACTGTCAACGTTGGCATATGTATAAACTTGGCCACATTGCCCTGCCGTACGCACAGAACATCGGGGCCAACATTTGTAATGGTCCGTGCATCCCAGATGTTACACCAACTAGATATATAAATACATTTAATAAATCTCTTTTGCTTTAAATCGAAACACTTACCAAACTGTCGAGCTAATATTCATATTGAGCTTGTTGTTTATAAAATGTTCAATATTTGAATTCTATTTGAAAATCAACAAAATACCAAAGGGTTGCTATGGCTAGAAAATGCAAGTTTCATAGGTTGCCATGAGATGCCAAAAAAGTGTTTATTCCAAGTAAATGTATAGGAATATGTTTATATAGTATTTCGGATTCTGATTTTGGGAAACAATCATTGTTCTTGGAAACGTTTTCAACTTTTGCTGTATTTTTTTGTTATTCTTTTATTGGCATACAAAAATTTCCCTGGCGACAACTTTAAAATGATGTCTCAAGTAAATTGTCTTTTCTTTTTCAAAGTACAAAAAAAAAAAAAATAATACAATTTTATGTGTTAAAAGCTTCGAATTGCAAAACACCCTATAGTCTTATATTTATGATGAAATATATTTCAATTTCAACTTTAAGTCTGTTTCCTTTTTTTTTTTTTTTTTTTGCTGTAGTGTGAAAAATGTTTCTTCTTTGTGTGATTTTTAATAGAGATTCTGAGATTTTTAATATACCTTTTGAGTTTAAATGGTAAAGGGTAATCGAAAACCATAAAATGTCCAGGCTAAAGATGCCTTTGGCAATTATATTTCTTGTTGTTGTTGCTGCTGCGTTTTTTCTCGGTTTTTTTTATTTTGCTTGTTTTTATTGTTTCATCTTGATGGGTATGGAGGCTTGGCAAGTGTGTGTATCTTGGCTAGGAATACTTTAAAAATTGATGCGGCTTGTTATTTTTATTGCCTAAATGTTGGTTTCTTTATTTACTTTGTTGTTTTGTAATGTGGTTTGTTTTTTTTTGTTCATTTATTTTCTTTTTATTTTATTTTATGTTAAATTTGATGTGTTTTTTTTTTGTGTTCTTGCCTTCTATTTGGTGGAGGTGGCAATTTTGCGTTGCTAGGTAATTTCTTTAGGGGTCACTAGAGGGACATTGTGTTTGTTTTTATTTGGCGGTTGTGATTAACATTTTGACAATTACCTAATTATAATTTGGCATCAAATTTTGTGGCCTACAGCTGGTCTAAGCATTTTGTCGTGAGGCATTTAAGAACTTTGGGTACTCGCATAACTAAAGAGCATGGACGAAACTCTCCTCTCCCCTCTTCTCTCCTCTCTAGGAGACCCAGCAACGCCTTCGCTGTTGCCATCTGTGTGTGTGCTAACCAATTTTAACATTCGCTGGAACTGGAACTGGCACCTGCAGTCTGCAGCACTTTGCTGCCTACTTTGGGGCGCCACTCAATTATTTATGTGCCCCTGCAGTGTTTCGTTGCCATCGTCGCTTCGCTGTTGGTTCGTGGTACATGGAGGTGAAGCAACATGAGGTACAGCAAACGGGAACTGGCGAACTTTGCTTACTTTTTATATGTGTGAGTGTGTGTGTGTGTGCGCACGTTTTTTGTGCTCTCAACCAACATGGAATGTCTTTAATGTTAATGACTGAATGCAACAGAAGAGAAGTTTGCAACGCTTAAGGCGGCTTTGCGGCAAGACGACGAAACGAACTTTGCCATTGTGTGGCTGAGGTTGTGGCTGTGACTGTGACTGTGCCTGCAGTTTGCCAGCGAGGTGAACTGAAGCTCAAATCTCTGGTGACAAGTTTTCTGCTGCATACTTTGGGGCGCACACGAGCACATAACTTTTTATTATGCGACTATATATGCAGGCACTCATTAAAAACGCATTAACTATGCATTGTAAATCATTATTGTGCAATAAGTTGCAGTTCTCCTTCTCTACCACTCCGTCATTGTCCCTCTCTCCCTCCTTCTCTCTGATGGTAGTAGCCCTCTGGGCTTTCGACATCAGCTGGCAACAGTTGATGTAGCAGATATGAACAGAATATGCCAGAATCAGCTTATGAATTATCATGGCATATAACCCAAAGGGCAATGTAACAGATAATGTCAGAAGCAGACTATGTAAAAGATTGTTCAATGCATGGTTCGAAGGATTTAAAAATGTTTATGGCTGTAAATTGTAATAAGTCTTAAGGTGCAAATAGTTGGTTTCCCATATAATGCCAGCAAAGAATAAAAGAAAGTCAATAAAAGAAATTTAAGAAAAGATTTAAGAAAGAAAAGAATCACAATGTATAGAATTAAATACAGAATGAGTTGCCTTAACGTTTAGTCAGCCTTCTGCCCCCAAATGCAATATTAAGTTGAAATTTCAAATAAATCGGATGATCCAGTTTAAGAATATTTCCAGCACTTAACTGACAGCGAACAACCTATACGAAATCCATTGAAATCGAGTAATTTTTCATCATATTTTTTGCTGTCAGCTCTGGTTTCTTTTTTCACTTGGCCGTATTTTTGTTTAACATGTTAATAAAAAAAGAACAGGGAACTTGGTGTGGGAGAGAGAGATCATGGTGATGGGTTATGGGAGTGCAGTGAACTAGCAGGGGGAGAGCCATCGGAATGACGTGGCTGTAATAAATATTTTATAAAGGCCAGACAACGTCAACAAGCAGGCAAATAATAACAACAACAGCAAAAGCACAAGCGATATAACCTAACAGGTAGGCGACCCTTTTCGGAGTCATAATAAAAACGAAGGCAAAAAGCCAAAGAAGATGGCAAAGCAGCAAGGTGGATACGTCTGGCAGGGTAAAAAGGCAAGTTTTGTAGCCAAAGATTGCGCTGATGTGTTGAAAATTTCTTCCTTCCGTCTTGTCAGACAGTCAACGGCAGGAAAATGAAGACGAGGGATGTGGAGGACACACAATTGGCTGGCAAATGGCTAAACGGGTCGTCCTTTTTGCCCCATGATGTCCTCGCTTTCATTCGTCCTGCCACCACCCCAGGGGTCCTTCGCATTATATGTGTATGTGTGTGTGTGTGTGTGTGTGTATGAGTTTCTTTATATTTTTCTTGAAAAAAAAGGCAAATCCCAAACATTAATATTAAATTTCGACAAAACATTCTTTGGTCTCTGCCCTTCAAAACTAATTTGTCCGCTTTTTATACAAAATGCAAATAGTGAATATGGCAAATTAGTTTGTTTTGCTGCCTCACTCACTCAATTTCTCATTCTCTCTGTTTCATTTTGTTGTTATACAAATGCAAAAACCTACAAATCTGGGCCTTAGTTCAAAAGCCTTTTTCCGTTGTTGTTCGTTTGCAATTAGGCGAGGCTTTTTGCATTTTATTTTAAACATATTTTCGAGGTTTTTGTTGTTGTTGTTGGTTTTGGTTATAATTTTATTTTTTTGCGGCTTTATATTTTGGTATTTGTTTTTGCAAATTGCCAGGCTTATAATAAAATTTATGAGGAAAATTTAAATATCCAGGCTAATGCAAAATCGCTTGAATTGCATTTCATTGATAATTGCAATTGAAGTGGAATATATCATGAATTTATATTTAAATACGTTCACTCTTCATGATATTCTGTTTTGGCTTTCGTTGTTTTCTCTATATGTGTGTGTATATTGAAAATCTGGTTTATAGCACGTCAACTTTTCAACGAGTTGTTTATGAGCAGTTCGAATCCTGTATTCACAGTGTTCTTGTCTGACAGCTGATTATAATGTGCTTCTGCTATGCATTACAAGAGAGTGTCCTGTCTGGCAACTCGTTAAATTTCCATCAGTGTATAAGTAAGTGTGTTTGAGTGTGTGTGTGTGAGTGTGCGTAGTGTGCGCCATATTGGCCTTAAATGTCACACAGACCCAAAAGACAAAAAAGAAAACAAGACACACACACGTAACAAACATATACGGGCTGAGTAATCTATGACGTCAGATTAATACCCTTACCGTGGTCTCTGTGCCTGGTATTAACTTCATTGTTCTCGGAATGTCTAATCCTTTGCTTTATTCAAACTCTTTGCCAGAGAACAACTAACAAATATTAATATGGAACTTCAATAGTTATTATACAAAAAGAAAAGAACTTCACTGTTCAATCGCAAAAAAAAAACATCATGTTTCCAGCTTTTAAATTTGTCGTCATTTTAATGAAGTTAAACTTCAACAAAAGCTTCGCCTTGAAGCTCTACAATTGTTGATATTTTCTATTTTTTATCAAATGTGATTCAGTTGACTATAATAAATATTAATAAAACAATCATTGTCTAGTTAAACGGGGTCACATGGTCAATCGATGTTGTGTAAATGTAATACGTCATTAATATTTCTAATCTGATTTTTATGTTTGCTCGACCACATACTATTCAGATCTGATGGCATTTGAAATAAGGCTCAAACAAATTATTACTACAAAAGCAGCACTTTAAATGCAATCGATTTTTTGTTGGGGGTTTTATTTTATTTTTTGCTAAAAGTATATATAATCCATCTGGAAAGCGTATACAAAATACCGAAAAGTATAGGACAAAAAAGAAAAAAAAATAAAACAAAGGACAACCCTAACGCAATGAACTCTGATGTCCTCACGTATTTGTATAATATCGATTTGACTTACAAAAGCCACACAAACACACCCACACCCATACAGGCACACACACATGCACATGTCGCTTAGCTGTCACACATGTACGTAATTGATATTTTATGAATGAAATGTAAACGCTTTTTTTATGCTCCACATCGGCGGACATGAGTGAAGTGCCAAGAGAGAGTTGGCCAAGCCTCCAAAAAATCCCAAAGAGTTTGTAGGATATGCCAAAAATGAATAGTAAAAGTTAAGATTATAAACATTTATACACGAATAGATCTCACTTTGGGACTACAGATCAGAATCAGAATATTAAGTGGATAAACGATTAGTTATGTACCTATGTATGTATGTTATGGATTGATCTAAGTGGCTTGTTTAATTACCAGAATGAGTAGTCAATAACTTTTGACCTTAATGATTGAGTTCTGAATGGCACTAAAGCGAAAGGAAAAGATTAAGGTAAGCTTAGATAAGACAGATCAATAAAAAAGGGGATAATATAAATCATCCAAATAAGAACTGTTATACTTTGCTTTGCTCCGTGTAACTCATTCGAAGTTCTTTCTGGCCGAATGTTCAGTCGTTGCCATGGCCAAAGATCATAATCAACGGTCTCACAGGCAATTGCCTGGCTCATAAAAAGGAAAAGCAGCATTAAAGCCTAAAGCTTGCTGTAATAAAAAACAAAGTGCCAAAATATCGATAATATATGTATATATATTTATATTGGTATGTATATTAGGTACATACATATATATTTTTTAATCGTATATGTATGTACATACATACGTATAAATTCTTAACCCTCTATAGAAACGTAAAATGTTTTTATTTCACTTGGCAATAAATATAAAATTTATCCCCCATATTTGTTTTCATTTCATTTGCATTTTAAGAGTTGAATTATAATTACAAAAGCATTTTCATCGATGATGAGAGAGAGAGAGAGTGAGAGTGAGAGTGAGAGCGAAACAGATATAGCTAGACAATGTGGAAAAGTGAGAATGAGTGCTTGAACCATTGAGAGCTTTTTTTTTTTTATTTTGCCTTTGTGTTATCATTGAAAACGTTTATTTTAATTATTTGAATTGTATGCCAGTTTTTGCTTTCTTTTAATTTTTGGCTATAGCAAAAATATTCTTCATATATATCGATATGTTACACATGTATTTATAGCTTGATTGATTTGCAAATATATGCAATTTGATTTAGTTTAGCATTCGTTCGTGCTTTTCTTCTTTTCTTTTCTTTTTCATCGTTTGTCAGTGTTTTCACAAGTGTCAAAGATATGAAATGTGTACATAGTTTCTTATGCTTAGGACTTACTTAGGCGTGGCATATGTCAATGCCAATGGCAGAGCCACAGAGATACAGATATACAGAGACAAAGACAACAAGAGAACGTGGCGCAGTGGCTGAGTGGTAGCTGATTTGGCTTAAACTGTTGTTGGCATATGCAAGAACACTTCACAAAATGATATATGATTGGGCTGAAGTATAACACAATTACCCAGAAACTTAGATATGCTTGCGATATACCATAAATCATTAGCAGTGCGTGTCTCTGATTGTTGTAAGCAACTCATTCGTTAGGAGATCCTATTACTTATAGCTAAACTATGCACAAACATGGTTTCAACTGTGGGCCAGCTAAATTGTAGCCAGAATTGGTCCTCAAAATGTTTGTTAAGAGAAGCACTCACCAAGTGGTTCTAGTTTATATATTTAGACACATAGCTTTATCTATCTTTCTTCATGTGGTTTTTTTTCTACCAATTAGCTTTAAATGATGTTGCAGGATCAATTTTTGGCTGCATGTTAATCAAGCAAGAAAAACACAACTGAGAGCAAACTTGAGTCTAAGTGATTACGGGCAACAAAAAGAAGGAATGACTATTTTTGAATTTAGTTATTTTGATATTTAACTCCTCCAAAAAACTACTTAAAAAGGTTTTGAAACAGAATTGAATAGATTTGAGAAATGTTAAAGATGTTCGTGAAGAGTTTAAACCTTAAAAAACATTTATAAAGATTTTTAGCAACTTCTGTAATCTCTTTTTATGCTTTGGTATTTATCGAAAAGTTTCAAAAAATATAAAATGTTCCTTGGGTAAAAAACTCATGTTTACAATCTTAAAACTTGATTTTTTTTAATTTGTTGGAAATGTTTTTGAAATTCTTTTTGTGATTATTTTGCTAGTTTATTACACACACACACACACACACACACACACGCAGTATTGACATTTTCTTTTGTAGAATTTTTTATACATGTTTTTCTATTATTAACTTGAAAATTTGTGTGTGTGTGTGCTTGTGTGGGGGTTTTGAGTAGTTTCTCTTAGTTCATTTACAATTCCAATCAATGCCTTGGCTAAAAACTAAATGAAAATTCCTTCATTTCAGCAAGATGTATGCATCATATTTGTTAAGCAGCACGTACCACCACACAGACACAGACACAGATATACACACAAACAGGCAGAGGCAAGTTAAATGCCTTCACACATATTTGCATGCTATAAATGCGACAACACACACAGCCAGAAGGAGCCAAAGAGACACACACACACATTGGCACGCCTACATATTACGCAAATTCCATGCTCAATTTCAGATTTGAGCAAACGGCATACCTGAGCAGCAGCAAGCCTATTCAGTAGTCAACCACGCCCCATATTCCCCTCCCCGCATCCTTCCAAAAAAAAGAAGAGGAGGAGTTGTAGGAGGTAGGTGGAGGGATTGGTTGAATGAATCCATCTGATGGTGGTGCTTGCCGCCTCTATTTCTCATCTGTTGCCAACCTCAATCCTCGTATCCTGCGTTGTGCTTACGTGTGGCAATGATAACGTGTATTTTGTTGGCATATAAATCGAGTTTTTGGTATTAGAGGAAGGAATGGGTAAGGGGGGTTAGCCTTGGGGGTTCTTGTTCGGGTTGAGCTTGTGTGTGTGCTCCTGTCGACTGAAAGTTTTCAAGTGCCAAGTATTTTCATGGAAGGAGGTGAAATGTGGCAAATTATGTTGATAACAACAACAACAACGACTGGCAGTTGACAACTTTTCTGGCAGATCTATTGGCATAGGCATTGTCGAAATGTATTGGTGAATTTGCATCAACATTTTGTGTAGCATACTTTTATGCGAGAGATGGCAAATTTGAAATGATTTCGTTTATGAGAGCCCCCACACATACACACAAACACAAAGACACAGATGTATGTATAAAAAGATAAACATGGATACAGCTACAGATTTGTGATTCTCCGACTTAATAAAATGTGTGTTGCCGATTGTAATTTGAATCAAAAGCTTTGCCAACTGATTATATATACTTTTACATTGGTTTATCTAATCAAAAAACAATCTACTGCAATTTTAATTTAACTCTGTGACAGAAACAAGCAACTTAACGAGAATGGTCGCTCTTCTTTCTCATTTATTTGTTTTATACAATTTGCACCTTTCAAGGACTTTACTGTTTACAAGGACGCACATACAGACACAGAGAGAGTTCGAGTTAGTGTTTTAGAGTGAGAGAGTGTGGAAACGCAAGTCGCATTCAATTTAGCAACAAACAGCTAAAGTTTTTTATTCTACTTTCTTTTTGCTTCTTTTGGACAATAAGGGAAAGCAAAAACTTGCCGCCGCACACAAAAGTAGGCAACGAACCAGACAGTTAGTTAGATAGAATGCCAGCAAGGGGTGACGAGGGGAAGGCAAAACTTTCAACTGATGGTGGTAAAAAGGTGCTACTTGTCGTCGTCGTCAGAGTGGCGAACAGGAGGTGGAAATCTCTTCTTTCGCCCTTTGTCCATTGTCCCGTAATGGAGAAATATTGTTTAGCCTCTATCTGCAAGCAAGTTGCAGCTGCAACATTGCATTTGCCTTCCTGGGTGGGTCTTTGGGTATGTATTATGTATAATGGTTTTTGGTCTATTGACATTTATGGCATTGGATGCGGCTAAAACTTAAAGTAGACTTTCTCTCTACATTTCGCTCCTGACTGCAGGTGAGCGTAAAAGTTAAAAGCCATACAATTCAAATGCGGACACGGCAGGAACGAATGAACGAGAGAAAAGACTATGGAAGAACAATTCTATACAGCTATTGAAAAAGTTTTCAATGATAAGTTTTGTAAAGTTGTCGATATCTAAGTATATCTATAAATACAAGCAGTATAAGTGATAACAATTTGTTGATGTGATTGTTGTGGTGTCTTCCCAGCCCTTTCTCTCTCACTCTCTCTCCCTCTCTCTCTCTCTCTCTCTCTCCAGTTCACTGAGTGTAATCTAAACTGCATTGCAATATTCGCTCAAAACTCAATCAATTAATCAAACAAAATTCTAAAACCATTTAAGTATATACAATTTTGTACTCATTTTAGTTGCCAATTACGTTTAGCGACCATATAAATCGCAGTCATTACGTTTAACGGCTTAATCCCTAGCCAAAAACAACAACTATAAACCGCCAATAATGACCCAACAAACACACACCCACACACACACTCACTCACAAACATAAAATATATAACTACTATATAGAACGACTAAAACACATGACAACTTTGAACCGCAAACATCGTTATGCATTTTGTATACTGACGACAATGACAGCGACGACGACGACGACGACGACGACGATGCCGACTACGTACATGAGTCCAAAAGTCCATTGCACTATCATTAAAAATTTATTCAATTTAAATTTACCAATTAACTTGGACTAGAAGCATAAAGTTCAGTTCCCACATACAATAAATATGAAAACAATTTTTCAAACGGCCACCAAAGGACACAAAAACAAAACTTGTGTGTGAAAGAACTAAACGCCGACAACGTTTAGTGTCAGGGAATATAAATATAAAATATCAGACAGTTCTTTTTGTTAAATGAACAACAACAACAAAAACAGGAAATTATAAATTATGCATCAATCGAATTGTTATATGCCCTATAATCGTAAAGTTTAAAATTTTGAGCTACTCAAATGAAATAACTGATCAAATTCAAGTCACTTAACTGTCAGAGATTTCAAATTTCTAAGTGAAACGTTTATCTAAGAGTACTTAGTAAAGATTAAACATTTAGTTATTAATAAAAAAGAAAATTAATCTTTAGATCTTTAGTAACTTTGAGAATAAAGAAATTAAAGAAAAGGCTAACTTCCTAAGAAGTCTGAACAAAATTGTTAATTGCGGCTAAATGAAAATGAATAATTGAATATCTCAAACTTTAATCTTAAATCTCGTAGTTTAGTGAATGGTATAAACAGACTTTGAACTCTAATCTAATACTCTAAGATTCTTCCTATAAGAAATTTTTGACAAAAAATTATAACTTTAGACGATTTGAATTGCATTTTTAGTTGAGCTGAGTGTCATTTTAGTTTGATTTCAAATGCAGGCAATTGGTTAACTAATATGCCCTTTTATATACCCTCTATATATTTTTAGAGTGTGCAGGCTGTTTATGAAAAGCATTTTGAATAATATATGCATAATTCCTAGATACAAAAGCGCGTGCCATAAATATTGCATGATAAATTATAGAAAAGCTATTAGGCCAACAAACGACAACGGGCCAGAAACAGGAGCAGGACCAAAAGCAGAACCAGAACCAAAGCCAGGACCATAGACCATGGCTAGGACTAGGCATTAGGCTTTTGCCTTTCGTTGAATTGTGTGAGTGACTTTGTGTTTGTGTGTATTGGTGTGTGTGTTTGTAGGCGCACCCATTAAATGGGTGTGGAAAAAGCTCTGCGTTTGACATTTTTCAAATGAGGTTACCTCGCCACAACTTTACCTCCCTCACTTCACTTCACTGGTCACCCGCACGTCTATTTATTTATGTAAATTTGCGTAAATTACTATGAAAATATTTACGGTAAATAGAGCATTTTAAATTTTTAAAATCTAAATAGACCCTAAATATAGGCGGCTTGACTTGCATTTTGTGAAGAAATGAAAATGGAAATGGCATTGGCAAATGGAATGAATGAATGAACTAGGTAAGGGAACATACTTCATACATACATAGGCAAAAGACTGCACGCTGTGCACGTAGGTTTTCAGCAATAGAGAATGAGAGAAAGAGTGAGAGGGAGAGAGAGAAGAAGAGGAAGCTAGAGGAAGAGATGGAAAACTTTGAGAAAAAGTTACAACTTTTGCATTTAACACAAATGTAAACGAGAAACCGGAAACGGAAGCGGAGCATACGATGAAACTGAAATGGCATTGAAGAGAAAGTAGTAAGTAGAAGAGCGACAAGCTAGAAAAAACGTTAGGAAACTGAAGTAAAAAAAAAAAAAATAAATAAAAAACAAGTACTAAACGAAATGATACCCTAACAGTTATTTGCATATGATTTAAATATGAAATTAATACTCTATGCATATCGTTAGCCCAGCCAAGTGTGTTTAACAAACGAGATAAAGCAAGACATATTTAACAAATTTCCATCAAATCTATGCAAACTTTTCAATACCCTAAAATCGTCCATGTGGTTGAGTTGCTTCGTGTTGCATTCGTTCTTGTCCTTTCGTTTAAATTAAATATTCTTGTCAAGTGCAGTGGGGCATGGTAAATGTTGCCTTAACAATTTCAAATATTTGCACCGCACTTCATAGATTTTAGGCTTTTAAATAATACAGAATACAAGAGGCAGCCGAGATAGAGATAGAGTGTGCGAGACAGAGACAGAGAAATAAAATGGGAATTACGAGTGATGCTGGAGAATGCCTGCTAACGTCTGTGTCTTACTGACTGACTGCCTCTTGTGTCTTTTTTTCTTCTCCATTCTCAATTCCCTCCTCTTTGTTCCATTTCTTTTCTTTCAATTTTTGGTTTTTTTCCTCTTTTTTGGGCTTCGGAAAAGTGCTCTTGTGTAAATGTGAAAATGTGTCGGTGCTCTATAAAACATTTGCTTTTGAAGTACATACTTAAATTGCATTCAAAGCTGAAGCAATGTAAAATGTACAAAGATCTAGACAAACTGTTTGGTTTGAGTCGAATTGAGTTGAGTTGAGCTGAGTTAAGTTGAGTTGTTAAATAAGTTGCCAAGACGTGTGAATGAGTGCTTAAATATGTGTCGAATTTTTGTCCATATACATTTGTATGTGTATAAATGGGAAAAAAGAGAATGGAAGAAGGAAAAACATTCAATTCAATATAAAAACACAACAGGCCGTACATTTAAAGAAACTTATCTTCTCTTTAAGCATTGCAATTGAATTTTCGTTGAGCTTTTCTAAGGAAAAACTTATTATTCAAGCAATCTTGTTCTCTCTCCTCTTCACTTGGTTGAAATCTTTAACTAACCTTTATCTTTTGTCTCTTTCCTGTCATATCAAATACGTTATTGAAACGACTTCTGGGTGACAAAATGAATTTCTAATATACGTTGGGACGACATTTATGCAGTTCAAATAATAACTACTATCTAATTTCATAACCTTACAACATGCCCTCGTATAGTTTTACCACCGAAAAAAAAAAAACAAAAAATGGTTCATTGAAATCTTGAAGTTAATCTTATTTCTCTATGCTGCCAAATCTAAACCATTAACTTCATTGTTTATGATATAGTGGAAAAGGTCATCAAAACGAAAGGCAAATATCCGTTATATAAATTCGTATATTTGTATAAATCACGTTATAATGACATTAACATAATACAGCAAAATGTGTGCCATGTGGCACTTTCATTAACGATAAACGCTCACAACAAAACAAGATGATTTGATAGGGAAAACCACCAAAAAGGCAATTAGTTGTAGGCAACAGAAAGAACAAAAAAAAAACACACACACACACACAGGAAAATGAACGAAAATGAAGCAGAGCAAAAAGGAGAGACAAGCAGGGGCAAAAACATCAACGACACAAACCATTAAATTGCATTAAGTAATAAAAACGCTAAGCTAAAAGTATAAAAAGGCGGCATGTTTATTTAATTAAAATCAAGAAATAAAACTTAACCAACCAAGAAAATGATAAAAATAAATATCAACAAAAGAGCAAAAACCCTTTTGCAAAAAAAAAAAACAGAA
Organism: Drosophila paulistorum; assembly: GCA_018152135.1. Taxonomy (NCBI): domain Eukaryota; kingdom Metazoa; phylum Arthropoda; class Insecta; order Diptera; family Drosophilidae; genus Drosophila; species Drosophila paulistorum. The sequence continues at coordinate 20,779,393 of JAECXG010000690.1, forward strand.
AAATGAAAGATATATCTATGTATATTCTATTTTTCGTATATGAAGACCAAACAGAGTGGCCAACTTACCAATTAGCCTTCGAGTTCAATACACAAAGCACAATTGGGCAAAGGTTTTTGGCGACTTTGTTTCTCTTTCAGTATTATGTTTGTGTTTTATTTTTCTTCTTTTGGTTTTTTTGTCTTTGTCGTTGTAATGTTTCAGGGCGACTATAACAATTTCTCGCATTACTTCCGCTAAATTAATGCCGATTGCGGCTGGACGACAGCAAGGCCTGGTTGGCGTCAGCGAGTCGCCAAAATGACCAGAAGCCATTCCAAAGGCAACCGGCCAAACGAACTAACAAGACCATGGGGCAAAAATTCACCTAAAGTAGATCTAGTGAATTGATTTTATAGCCATTGTATGCATAAAGAGTCGGACAGAGTCAGTCAGAGAAGATCTCTTCACTTTAAAGTCCACTCTAGCAGGCAGATGATAAAAATAAATAATGTAAAAATAATGTTGAGAAACTTCTACTTAGGTAATTTTTTTATTTTTTCCATTTCTCTTCTTTTTTCTAATGTTTGGACATGTCTCTAAGCCATTAGGCAAGTATATTCGGCTTTTATATAGCATACTTATTGGGGTATCAAAATATTTCTATATTTTTCTACGTCCTTTTCTTTGTGTGTTATCTCTCCTTGCCCTTTGGTTATTAACTATAACCAAAACTCTAGCATAAAGCTATCTCTTCTGTTGTGATATTGCACATGACTCAATAAATTTATTAATGATTATTAGTGAAATAATAATAAAAACTATTCGTAAATATAAATATTTTTCAATACATTTTCTTTGTTAATTGAATTGCATTTGTTTTTTTTTTTTCAAATCTATTTCAGCACATATTCCCATTGTACTAGAAGACATCCCGCAGAGTTCAGGCAAGTATTTTACTTAAATTTTCGTTTCGTATTTTCATTTTTCCCCTTCGCCTCCCGTTTATTTTGGTTATACTATGGCGACGGCGTCTGTCGTGTTGCGTGTCCTTTTCCTTTTCTGCAAGTGTCGTCGAATTAAAATTCATGGCAGCGCATTTAACTCGGCACAGCAACAAAAATGAAGAAAATACACAAAGGAAAACGCACCCAAAAAAAAAAAAACAAAAAAAACGAGAGAAAAAAAAGCAAGAAAACACATTGGGATGGTCTGGTTAGGAGAGACAGGGAGAGGGTCAGTTTCAGAGTTTCGGCGTGCACATAATTTCAGTTATTTATAGCTTACCATAAAAAATGAGGTCAGATGCGTGGCCGTTCGACTACATTTTGCCTTAATTAAAGTCGTTAAATCGCATATATACCTACTATACTAAAACAACAACAACGACAACAACAAAGTGTATGCCTTTTTGCGAGGTGAGTTTCAAATCAAATTAATGAACCATCTAGGTGGTTAATGAGCAAGATCATGGATTTAAATGAGCCGCATAAAAAAAAGGGTATAACTCAAAGTGCTGGTGAATTGAAAATGTTGAACAGAAGATGCGAACGCTTTGAAAATCAACAGTGAAACGAGCTAACTAAGTGAGAAGCACACACACAAACACACAAACAAGCCCACATTCAAACACTTGGAGCCATTGCAGCCTTAACCTGATTTCCCTACTTTTGGCATTTCATACTATACATATGACAGGTGGCATCCAACTGGGTATTACCTCTCCGCGTCTTCGCTTGCTTCTTTGGCATCGTTTTTTTCCCTTCTTCTTCAGCTTACACATTCACCACCACGGCACCTTATTTTCCACTTTTCTGTGAAAAACTATGTATGTTACATACATAGGTTGAGGAGGACGGAGGACTTGGCCGTCAGCGGTGTAGGTGTAACGATGAAAACTCGTATGACAAATAGCCTGCGGCTTTATACACAATGTTGAGAAGCTGTCATTGTCTAGATTCATGTTGTTTTTTCAATGTTGCCTGCAGTTTTTCTTTTGGCTTTTCCTCTGTTGTTTTTTTTTGTTTTTGTTTTCCCTGTAACTACTTGGCTGTTGCTGGCCTCTCCCCCTCTCTATCATCCATCTCTCTAACTGTTTCTCTGTTGTGGTCTCAGTTCTGGTTTTTTTCTTTTCTTCTTTGTTTTTTCCCATGTATTTCTTCTACATTTGCGGCAAGGACACGAACTGCTGCTGCAGCCTGGATCCGCTTGAAGTGCCATTAAAATGCACCCAAGGCTGTTGATTGGTAAAGAAAAATGTAACATGTGGTTTACCTAAACTTTTAGTGAGCTAAAAATGGGTAAAAAGTAAGTCGGGCAAGCAGCTAAGAAGGGGTAGAGAGAGACAGAGAGAGAATGATGAGTAAGATCCAACACCTTCACATCAAGTCGATGACAAATGGCCTTAAAAATACTAAAGTTGAATGTAAGTGTGCTGCTATGTGTCTGTGTGAGTGTGTCTGTGTGAGTGTGTCTGTGTGATTGTGTGTGTGTGGTTAAGTGGTTAGGATTGATGTTGTGGCTTTGGGTGATGCTGCAGCTGTTGCTATCTACTGATAATTTGTTGCCACTGCAAAAGAGGCCAAGCAAGAGCAATATAAATAGGTGCAAAAGTTAAAAGATGGAGAGAAAAAAAATAAAAACTACAATTTATAAGAAAAATGTGCAAATCACTTGAGAAACTCTTAACCAAATGGCTCACAAATTGCAAAGAACTTTAAGCAATTAAAATTAGTTTAAAATCTAAGGAACACACCAAACTTAAACTCTAAACTTTAATAACTATATCTAGATCAGAGAGAAAACTAACGTAATCATGAAATGTTAAAAAAAAACCTGAATGGTTCTTAGATTAGATTAGGTAATTTTACTAAATAAATGTAATATTTCATTATAAAATGAAATGGAGTTATACCAAAATTGTCTATTGGATTAAAGGGACAAAATGTAATTTGCATTAAATTCGTTTTTCGTTTTGTTGTCAAACTCTTTGCCTAACTTTGTCATTGTTAGCCCTATTAGCCCAGTTAAATAATTTGCTAAGGGTATACAAACTTCAACAAAGAGATGCCACACCATTTTGGTTTTTTGATTCACTTCAAATTAACCCTGTTAGCCAGTGTCCATAGTTGGGGCTGGGCATAAATGTTTAAGTGAATTCATTTTAATTTTTGTTTAATTCATTAAATATTTAACTAGAACTTGAAAGTTTACCTAGGTAAATAGAAATCTCCATTCGTTTGTTTTTTTGTGTGTTTTGGGAACTGTAAATATTTATGTGCCATATACATGCATTCGTAACAAGTACATAAATATGTATGTATGTGGTAAATGTGTGTGTGTGTGTGTGTGTATGCTCTTACATATGTTTGTATATTTTGTGCATAATTATGCATAGTTGTGTGTTTGTGTGTAGAGAAAATATTATGAAAAGTGAAGGTGTCAGGGGTGTGGATGGTTTTTGTTAAACCAAAAGGGGAAGGAAATTGTTTGGAAGATGCTTTTACATTTAATACGCAATCCATGTAAAGAAAAAACTTATTTCGTCTGCAATTCCGAATCTGTAAATTAAATGTAGCATACTTTTTAGCGTAGATTGTCCAACTGGACTCGGAAATTAATGTTTATTGCGTTTGAGATCATACTATTAACTGATCTAATCTGCCCTTTTCCACATTTCCTTTTTGGGACGCCCATGCACTTTAGACGCCTGGAAGCGTTTCGTTTATGCTCGCTAATGCTGAAATAGTTGCCAAAGCGACCGCACGAATTTTCTTAATGAGCTCAAACGTCACACACACACACACACACACACACACACACACACACATTTAAACGCACTCACAAACAGAGCCCTGAACTTTAGCCTTTATTTGCTTAAACAGCCACACATATGTATGTATGTACATACATATATGATGGCTAAATCCACCCATCCACCCATGTTTTCCTTCTATACTTTGCTCACTCGCTTCACTTGTTTAAAATGTGTAAAAAACTTGCTTAGCTTAGCGTAGTTAAAAGTTCATTTTAGCTTGAAATACGAATTAAGTTATGCGAATGCAAACAAGAAGAAAACTCAACGTAAGGCAGACGCCGCGAAAAATTAAAGCCAAGTCAAGAAAAGCGCCTGAGAATCCATAAAAGAAAATCCATAGAAAAACATAACAATTAAATTTCATAAACCGCCAAGCAATTTCAGCATAATTATTTTTTACAACCGGCAAAGAAAAATATGAAAGAAAAAAAAACAACACAAAAAGCGTTAAAAAAACAACAATGAGAAAAAAGTGTGAAGTGGCCAGAGTGTAAGAAAGTAAGTGAGCAAGACCTTTCTTATTCTACCTCTCTCATTCTCTCACCCTCATGCCCCCTCTCTCACACTCTCTTCTTTGTTACGCCTGTTTGGGGTCCCAGTTGGGCGTTGGCAGCTGTTTCCACTCATTAGGCGCTTTATTAAGCGAGATAATTAGCCGAAGCACGTAAACTTGCAGTTAATTGATATTATTTGAACTGTTTCGCTCTCTGTCTCATGCACGCTCTCTCTGTCTCTCTCTCTCTATCTCTCTCACTTACTCTTACTCTCTTTCTTGCTTACTCCAATACACTTATTTCAGTTTAAGCATTTTGACCCAGAACTCTTCTCTCACTTAACCTTTTGAACTTTCTTGTGTTGTTTTGCCTCTATTATTTTTTTTCTTGCTCAAGTAAATGTGCAAACGTAAAGTTTTTGCTGAATTGTGTTATAACATTGTTAACCAATTGTTTTAAGCCGATTAAAATTACTGAATTAAGCTCTCGATTGGCTGGCAAAAAATGGTAGCCCGTTTCGCTTAAATGATATGAAAAGTTCTCATAAGATAGAGATATTGAACTATTTATCATATATTATTGGTAAACAAGTAAGTTTTTGTCCATCTTATTCGGCTGACTAATAGATAAGTTCATCATTTAATTGACAACTTTATTTCATTCTATAGAGAAAGTTATTGTAAAATCCACTTCTACATACATTCCACACAATATTCTTAATATTTTGCTTAATAATTTGCCTTCAAATTTTTATTCGTTTTTCGAATGAATACTTAAAGAATTGTAAACGTAAATTTTAATTAAAATTTGCTAGAGTCCTTTGAAAGTTTTCTTTTTGTCAGAAAATATTTCTTGCTTTTGTGCTGTAGGCAACCTGTCAATGGCAGCCTACAAATTGCATTAATCTGCAACATATGACAACCAAAAGGCAACCGAGCCAAGGCAATGAGCATATCCATTCCGCTCATGCCTACGGCGCACCTATCCTTACTTGTTCTGCCCAGCCCTGCTCTGTCCTGCCTACTGCATTTGCTTCAATTCGGAAACCCTTTCTCTGTCCTTGACAACTGCAAATCGGCTAAATGCAAATTGCATTGCCTATCCGCAAGGCGCGAGCGCCCACATCAAAAACTGGTATTGGATCTTTCGGAGCTGAAAACTGGGTGCTGGGAGCTGGGAGTCTGGAGATGACGATGACGCATTGCGTATGCTTGTCTGTCATGTGTATGACAGGCCGCAAACGCGTTTAAATAAATTTTACAGCCAGCCAAACATTTAAGAAATGCGTCAGACGCATGACGACAGTTTTTTGGGGTAAAGCAACCAAAAACTGAACAGAACAAGAGAGTGGGATAATGCAAGGAGAACCAGAAGGGGGAGAGCGAAGGGACACAGGCCAGTTGCCAGTAAATGACAGTGTTGATGGACAGTTTTGTGCAATTGCATATGGTTAGGCGCTGTGCCAGTGACAGTTGGCCAACGAAATGCTGCAGGGAACATAAAACCCGCTACAAAATGATATGCAAATGTAGCTATCTCCCAATCCCGTCAAAAAAAAAAAAAAAAACAAAAAATGAAAACTGAAAAAAAAAAGATAGAGAGCAGAAAACTCGACTGCAATTAAAAGCTAAATGCACTGGACGGATAGCGTCAAACTTGTTTTCCTTTCACACACACTTCATTTAACCCATTGGGTACCCCCTAAAAGGGTAATTGCAAAAATTATCATTTTACAAAGAGATGGATTTTTCACACAGAGTTTAATCTAATTTTAGGAAATAGAAGATCCTAGCAATGAAAGCTGAAAGACTGTTAATACAAGAGTAAAAATGTTTATGCAATATAATCTGAAGAATTATTCATACTTTACTGTAAGTATCTACTTAATTTACAATTTACAAAGTTAAATAATAATAGAAAAACCTAACAATGCAATGCTTATTTCAGAAAGTGAGTATTGTTAATTGAATTTACATTTGGAGAAGTCCATTTCAGGATGCTGTTGCTTAAATTTCTCAAGTAAATCCTGTTTCTTGCGATCTTCACTGGTGGGCAGACCCATTTCCTTTTGACGCTGATCAAACATCATCTTTTCAACCACGCGGCGGGTCTCACCATCCAGTTCGGAGAGTTTCGATGACTCTGGATTGATTTTGCGTGTGGATATTTCTGGATCAGTGGTGACCAGACGACTCCACCATTTCATTTTATTGATCTTCTCCAATGTAATCATAACCGTTTTGCTATCTTGCAAGACCCAAACAGACTCTTCTTGCTTTACCTGGCCACACAACTCACCATCGATGGTGGGCTCTTGACCTTTAAGGCCCACTTGCAAAGTTTTCTTACCAATATTAATGACAAGATCTCGGGCCCGCAAAGGGAATGTCACGTTGAAAGGTATCTTGAGCTCCACCTCCTGCAGAGTCTGTGTCCACATATATTTGTCGAGAGTGCAACCATTACCAGCATTTGGGAGCAATTTACCCAATTCACTCTTTTCGGTTTCATCTTCTACTTTTTCTATGGGCTGGGAAATATCTTCGCGGCTTGATAAGTCTTGCTGTTTTTCTTTGATAATGGCAGCGGCTTCTCCATCGGTAATAACACAAATTTGCCTCTCGTTCATTTCCTTTTGACGCACCTCCTTCTTGATATGCTGCACAGCTTCATGATCGGCCAAAGCCAGTTGGGACTCCTTGCGAAAGACATCAAGTAGAAGCATTTCCCATTCGGTCGGATTAGCTCCAGTGTAGAAATCTGTTTTGCGACGCAAAAAGCTTGCCAATGTATGAAGGAAATCAGGCACGCCTCCACGATGCTTTGTGGCCAACGTCAGTAGAATACCGTCGAACTGTTCTTTTTCGCCAGACATTTTAGTAAAATCTTTTCTTCTGTTTTATTCTTTTAGTACTTAGTATACGAAATGAAATTGTATGACTTCTGAAAGTTATTTCGGGTGACAGTGTGACCAAAGGTAGCTTAAGGTAGCAACTTTTGATACTGATAATCTTTTTTGAATGCTTTGAAATTTAATCGATTCAAGTTACAATTAAATAAAAGAAAATGAATAACTTAACTGTGCCGGAAAAACGACAACATCATCTTCATATAATTTTGTGTGGAAAATATTTTCTTAAAGCAATTTCAATGTAAAAACGACAATAGAGATTTTTTGTTTGGTTTTTTGTGTCTGGCTTTTAGCTTGTGGCCATTAAAACATAATGGGTTAATTAGAGCCAGTCCATAGCAATTTGTAATGCAACGCAGCGGCAAAAACCGCGCAAGAGATATCTGACCAATTTAGTGTTATTGCAGTCACATAACTCCAGAGATTGCCCCACAGGATGCTGTTGGTGCTGCTGTTGCTACTGCTGATGCTGCCCAGTGCAGAGATTCGCCGAGATCCCAACTGCCAGGACACAGGACACTCAAACAAAAGGCAGCTGCACAATTAGCACTCGGAAACAACTCGAGTTTTACTGAAAAGTAGGCGGTGGCTCGGTAGCTCGGTAGCTGGGTGACGTCGATGGCACTCGAGGGTATGAGGTGGGAAAAGAGGCAAATAATATTGTCGACGCACTTGGCGAAACGGAAATGTAACTGGGAATTATTTAATTTGCAAACTACAATGCTCCGAGCTGCAATCTGCTTCACCCTCTCGTTCTCTCTCTTTCTCTGTGTGTTTCTTTGCCTTGGTCTATTCCCCTAACCTGCACTCTCTTCTTTCATTGTTTTATGGCATTGTTTGAAGTGGTTTGAGTCCTGCCATTATGTGTGTCCCGACTGTGTGAGTGTGTGTGTGTGTGCGAGTATTGTCTCTATGCTACATAATTGTTATGATAACTGCAGCAAAGTGCCTTGGCATCGTGGGAGTAACTTAAGTAAATGTCATTTCGCATTCACCGCATACCAACGACAACCAATTTCACTTAAATATTGAAACGAAACGAGAAGAAGAAAATGGAATGGAAAGAAAAATGAATAACTACATGCCGACATCTCAAAGGCCGTAAATTGAACCTATGTCTACCTTGAAAATTTTTCGTTTCTCCGCTATCTCACCTAAAGGCATTTATCAGATGCAGACAGCAATAGCCAAAAAAACAAAACGAGGGGGAAAAAAATACGTACATACATAGATGGCAGAAAATCAGAAAAAACAACAAAAAAATTTCAATGACTTTAACTGAGAATGGCGGCAGAGAGGTAAAAGGACCGAGGAACGAGAACATTTTTGTAGAGTCATAGCTTTTGTTTTGTCTGCGGCTAAAAGCCATTGCCATTCGTTGTCTATGCCTTGACGTTTTTTGTTCTTTTTTTTCTTTTTCGGGAAAGCCCCGTCCGTCAGCCTCTCCGTCCCGTCAGACCTTACCACCTGAACAAAATGACAAGTTAATGAAAGTCTGCCAGAGCATAGATCTGGCCAAAAAAGTTTCAAATGAAAAATGTCACAGTGAATCCTGAAATACCCTAATACCCTAGACAAGGGATTGTAAAATAAACGTGTCAATTTCAAACATTAAGTAAAAATACAAAGGAGTGAAAATTTATAAGTAATTGTAAAGAAATCCAATCGATAAGAAGACTAAAGCGAAGCTTAAAGGGAATTTATCTTCTTTTTTAATAGAATATAGAGAAACTATTGTATAATATTGTAAAATTGATTAAAAGGTATGGTTAAATTTAGCCTTTCATTTAAGTAGAGCTTGAGCTTGAGCTCTACCTAAGTATAGTAATTGGTAATTAGATTATAATATTCTAAAAAACGAAAACAATGAGATGTCTCTCTAAAGTGAAGTCAACATTTAAGCAGGTCAAATGAGTTGATTTGATTTACTTGGAAAGATAAACATTTTTACTTTCAGCAATGCATCTTTGCAATTAAAAAAAGAAAACAAAAACAAAAAACATATCCTTGTATAATGTCCCATCAAAGTGAAGTACCCCAAAAAGTGTGTTTTTTTTTTGTTTTTTAATTTTCAACGTCATGGTTAATACACCTTTTCCAAACTGTTCAAACTGCCATCAAGTCATTTTGAATAATTTTCGAAAACCTCCCTCAAGGCCAATGCCAACCAACCTTCCTCTTCATTCTCTCCCCATCCATCTATCCATTCATATTAAAAGAAGCGGAAAAAAATACGAAAACCCAAACCAACCAAAATGCCATAAAAACAGACATGCTAATTAATGTTAACGGAAATTGTAATTAGAAGTGGTTGGCAGCCAACGAGAGATGGGATGGAGTAGGGAAATTTGGTAAGCGGGGGATGTGATTATAACTTTATGCCACAAATTCATATAAAACTTTGAGACTAAGTCGCCACATTCCACCCCAACTCAGCAACATTTTGTATATACGTACATACAGTTATTCGTACATATGTTTGCATAAAAGTTTCGCAGATAGTTTTATAATTTAGGACGGCGACGTTTGGCGCCGTATTAAACACACAAATCATTATGACCCTATGATTGCGAGAAAACAAACAGAACAGAACAGTACAAAAACAAAAAAACATCAGAAAAGGGGAGTAGTATATGGAGGAGACTACAAAACAATACAAAACTGTTTCAGTCAGGGCCACAAAGTCAAATCCTTTTTAGCGCCATAAATTAACTTCATTTCCGTGCCAGACGCAACACGACAGCCGGCAAACGTGTGTGGTTTTTCGGGGTGAAAGCATACATATAAACAATGTGGCAAAGAGAGGTTAGCGGGCTTCAAGAGTGATACTCAAGTAACATTATTTTTTTTGGTTTTTTTCGAAAAACGATTATAGTATATATATATGAATCAGTTGAATTTCAGATACTTTCAAAAGATAAGACTTCAAATGGATTAGCTATTGCATTTGTCTTTGGCATCCATTTGATTTCATTCAATTTGGAATCGAATTGGCAACTTACTTACAGCTCGACTGTGTAAAACATTGTTATCGTCTTAAAGTCTTCTTGAAAACTTCACTTATGTTTTTTTTTTTTTTCCAAAAGATTCACTTTCGTTTACCTTATGCAAACATTTCTCCCATCAATTAAAACAGTTATGCACTATTTAACATACTTTAAGATACAGCTGCAGGACCTAGCAAAGAAAAATAAAGTAAGTAAGTCGTCTCGCCGACTTAGGTATACCATACACCAGTAAAACAAATATTTTAAATTTATAAAGACACCGAGCACCCTAGCGCCACCACCCGCCAACGGCCAACTCCGGCAATTTGATTGCACAAGGAGGAAAACTACGTGAGATAATCGAGTTTTTTCAAATTACGGGGCCGCAAAGAGGCGTGGCAAAATCTTTACATATACAAAATAGGCGCATTTACTAAGCAAATATACATACCAAATTTTGTGTCTCTAGCTATTTTAGACTTAAAGAAAATCGGTTTTGTTTAATCTTCGGCGGCGGAGGGGGGCGTGGAAAAAATTTGAAATACACTTTACACTGTAGGTAATACACGAGTCTACGTACCAAATTTGGTGACTCTAGCTTTTATAGTCTCTGAGATCTACGTGTTCATACGGACAGACGGACGGACAGAAGGACGGACATGTTTATATCGACTCGTCTGTTGATCCTGATTAACAATATACATATATACTTTATGGGGTCGGAAAGCTTCCTTCTGGCTGTTACATACATTTTGGCGACTTTAATATACCATTTCACCCTATGGGTGTATGGTATAAAAATGGAAATGCAAAAACAGGGGTTCCTTAGTAACAGTTTTTTTTTTCGTTTATGTTTTTCCAACGCACTTTGCCATCTGTAAAAGTTCAATTATCAGTTCAACAATTTCCCATTCTTTTTTTTTTGTGCAAATCAAACGAATTTGTGTGGAAAAAATGTTGAGGCAAGCAAACAGGCAGACGAAGATACGAGTATAAGAGGGCGTTAGTTAACACTAAAAAAAGTGATAGTACGCAAGGATGATTGGGCGAGTTCTGCCTGGAGGGAGGGATGGAGGGAGATATCCACACAAGGCAAACAGTTAAGTAAACTATGCCAACTTTAGATAGATATGTGAGAAGGAAAGGCAAACTCTGTGCAATCAATGAGAAAAACTTTTCCATTCTTTCATGCTCCATTTTTTGTTCGTCTCCTGTCTTCATCCAGAGTGGCCTTTGATTGAAATAGTTTGTTGCATTTGAGGAACCAGAAATCATTGCAAATTATCAGTTGCAAATAAGTGAGAGTAGCAAATGTGACTTTACTTTCTGCTCAGGAATGATTGGTTAACATTCATACGAATTCATGTCTCAATCTTATACACCGCATCGGATTTTAGATTGTTTAGTGTTGAATTAGTGATATATTTAAAAACTCTTCAGTTCTTTTGCGCTTAAAATTTAACATATTTCTATAAATATTAACTCACAAGTCTAGGCTATTATTATTTTCTTTACCACACACTTTATATCAATTCTAGGTGATTCGTATAGAATAATGTGGGCTTTGTCCATGCTAACTTGTATAATAATTTTTGGGCAATCGTATTGTATCTTTTTATACCCTTGCAGAGGGTATTATAAAATTGGTCAGATGTTTGTAACGCACAGAAGGAGACGTTTCCGACCCCATAAAGTATATATATTCTTGATCAGCTTGAGAAGCTGAGTCGATATAGCCATGTCCGTCTGTCCGTCTGTCCGTCCGTCTGTGCGTATGCGTTTTACTCAGCCATCTTAAGAGATATCGGGTTGAAATTTTTTTTGGAGACTCTTTATTACCTGTGTGAGATAAAGTATGAAAATCATCGGACTACTATATCATATATTGTTTAATAATCATTAAATGTGTTTTGAATTCAGTAGTTTGAAAAATATTTGAGCATATTCATAATACAACTAATGCTGTTGATGTATGAAATTTCACTTTTCTTATCGAATTAAATATAATAAAGAACTGCAAGGGTATATAAACTTCGGCAAGGCCGAAGTTAACTTCCATAGCTCGTTTTTCTTTGTTATTTTAACAAAATATGATCTAAATATAAAAATATTTGAAATATTAAATTGAACAACAGACAACAAACAAATAAAATACATGCACTAACATTAACAATAATCATCAACAATGATCAGAAAAATACTTTGCCATACAATTATATATAGGTATGTTCATATGTATAAATATATATAAATTGCGCATAATTTTGTTTATTTTCATATGTATGTAGATAGAACCCATACTCCCCTACTATTCTCATCATCAGATCCCTTGGCCGCCTCTTTTTGCTATTAACATTTTATACATTAATTTGCGCAAATAAAGTTGCCGCAACATACGCGTACTCACGTAACCGCAATTGAACTGGGCAGAGAACAACAACAACAAAAATAACAACAACACCAACAATAAAAAGAGAGAAAAACAACAACACAACACACAGATATAAACACACACGCACACCGAGATATGCGGCGCCACATGAAAGGTAAACAATTTTAATTTATTTGCCCAATAATAAACCCATCAAATAGCATTTGCCTCGACCTCTTCCCCATGTTGCCGCCCTCTTCCGACCACCTCCATCAGCACCAACAATCCCTCCTCTTGGCTTCCTTTTCCTATTGCCTGCTATTGCTACCAACTCAACTCACATTCGATTCAGTACAAATCAAATATGTTAACGGGGCGTTACACATATTCCCGTTAACAGCTCATTGTTGGGATCTAAATGAGCGTCAAGTTTGTTTGTCTACATCTCTGTATGTGTGTGTGCGTGTGTGTGTGTGCGAATGGGTATTTGTTATTACATGTCTGCGGCATTTAACAATAACTGTCAATTTACAACTTAAAGCCCTTGAAGTCTGCCATTTAAAATAAATGGTGTATGGAAATTGTCGAGTATATTTTATAGTCTACTTTTGGGAGACGCAAGCAGGCTAATTACACTGAAATTTTCCCATACATATATGCAGATTTATGTATGTAACGTATCACAATTATAAAATAATCAATTTTAATGGGATTATGTGTTTTTTGTTTTTTTTGTCAGAAAGAAATTTTCTCCTAAAAGTATGCAATCAGTCAAAGGATTCGCTGTTTGAAACAAATAAACACACAATAGAATTCAAAATTTCTTACAAATAATAAATTTTTTTTCCAATTTATTGCAACTTAATGGAGGAAAATTGCCTCATTTCACTGTCCTAGATTCGCTCTTGTAAGTTAAGGTCATGTTTGTGGATCAATTACATAAATCTTAAACAAAATAATGCAATATTCTCAATACGAAAATGTCGTAATGTAATCAGTTCATGCCCCTAACGAAATCGCAGAGTTGTAAAACTGAAAACTGATCTATCAGTTTTTTGTTGTTTTGTATTCTCTTTATCTGGTTTGATTTTAAGCTCTGGCTCAATTGCAACAACCCTCGATGGGATATTTCACTTTCAAATTGAATCCGCACGATTAATCACTTTACGCTTTAAAAGCTTAATCATTGCACACAATCGCACTTGCCTGTACGCCTTTTCATTGAGCTTTGCCACGCCTTTTAATTCAATTAAACCACCCTTTTTGTCTCTCTTGATTCACACGCAGGGAGAAAGAGAGAAACACACACACACACACATTCGCCATTCGCCAATGGCAAATGGCAAAATAGGCAATTACCAGTAATCGAATTTTGGCGTCACAACCAAATCCGTTTGAAGCCATAAATTTTTCACTTTTCCACCAAGTTGATGATGTACGCTTTGGCGTCGGATGTTGCCTTTGGTGGGGGGTAGAAAAAATGCAAATGCAAGAGCTGGGCTTAAGTCGGCTTAAGCTTAACTTTCACTGAAAAACAACCGCAGAATAAAGAGCACACAAAGACGCTACCACTTTTACTCTTCGCGCTCTCTTTTCCCTTGCTATTAATGCCTAATTAAATGCAAGTTGGTTTCGTTTTAAAGCTACGCGAATGAAATAAATTTCGTTCTTTTGTTTTTTTTTGTTGTATTCATTTGCATTTCATGGTATGGAGGAGGGGTAAAGAGTGTGCTTTTTTGGACATATCCGGATGGATGGCAATGACAAGCGGATGTATTTCATTCCCCGCCCCAATCCGGAACTCGTTATCGTTTCTTTTCGCCTCCACCCATGACTCTCTCTTTCTCTCTGGATGCTTTCTCCTCCTTTGTTGCTTTATATCTTATACATTTTTCAACGGCTTCTTCTGGGAAAACAATTGCTGAGTAGTGTTTTTTTTTTCGTTGCTCTCTCTTCTTCTCTCCGCACTTGGCTGTTGCATTTGTTAAATAAAATATCAGCTGTCATTAAGGTTACTCCACTGGCCACTTTAATTTGTCACTCCAGTGCGTTTGACAATTAAAAATTGGTAAGCTGACGAGCTGAGAACACCAACAGCTGGTTGGTTGGTTCGTCCGAAACATTGGAAAACATTCCTTTTCGTAAGAAAACTGCAACTGCAGTTGATTTCTTAAGCAAATTAATCGCCTCCAGTTGATATGCCAGACAGCCTGCTAGCCAGCTGTGTCTCGAAATAATGGTAAATCGCATGATTGAGTTATCAACTTGAACAAAAATATTCTCAAATTTGAAATGGAAATCTAAGAACTTAACAAACTAAAATGTCCTTTTAAATATTTATTGTTCTACATAGTTGCTAAAGTATATTGTGTCGTTCGTGCATTGTTTTATATTTCATTGTTTCCTCATCATTACAATTTGGCTATAATTCAAAAATGTTTGCTTGTTCTGCTCCAGAACTGACAGGAAGCGCACTTATCTGACCTTAGAAAAAGGAGGAAAAGACAAGTTAGGTCATAGTTTTGCCTAGAGTTTAAAGTAAAATACTGATCGATTATATTTAAAGAGGTTTTTAGGATAAAAGGCACATTAAAGTCGGTAAGAAAAGATTAAAAGATTAATTAAGAAGTTATACCAATAATTTTTTCTACTATTTACTACTTTTTGTTGTCTTGTTAATGAATAAGGAAACGAGAGTCTATATAAGAAGATATATGTTTAAAAATGTCGGGTGTAAGTAGGTTTTCATTTGTTAGTTATCTCTGTATTATGTTGGGTCTCATTCACATTCTCTACAGAAACTTCGGAAAATTGCAAGTGTATTAACTTGCATGGATGCAAATTTGTGTGCCATCTTTCACATTTTGGTTCCCATTGATTGTTAACATTCATGTACCTACTGGTAGGCTTTCTCCTACTTTTCCACAAATGTCAAATTACCCCAAAAAATTGAACCTTCAAGCTACTGAAAACTGACAAAAAAGCAGAAAAAAAATTTTATATGTGTATATAGGTGAGTGAGTTAGGGGGAAGGGTAGAGAAGAAAATTGTCAACTCAGCAGAGCTAACTCAGCTGATGTAGCACGAAATTGAGCCACTTTCATTTCATCTACTATCCCATTCTCCCTCTATCTGACTGTCTGTCTGTCTGCCTGTCTATCTGTCTCTATCAGTCTGTATGTATCTCTCCAATTCTCTAGCTCTATCTCTCATTCTGGTCGTCTAGTATGGCTGCAGTGTGTCACATAATATGGACAATCACTAACCACGCAAGTGTCAAACAAACAAAACGAGAGAAAGGCGGCAGGCACCCGCATTCGTTCCACTCAGAGCCGACCAGTGAACTCCTTTTCCTCCACACACACACACACACATTATCGGCACACACGCACACTATTGCATATGAAGCGCAAAAATTTGCAAGCAAATCCTATTTTCCTCTTCTAAGGAGGAAAGAGAAGAGTAGTGTACCAGGCATTCAGGCAGACAGATGACAACGACGACTACGTCGACGTACCACATTTGAGTGCTGCGGGCTGTTCGATATTTTTTTCTTCTTTTACTCTGGTAACGAAAGGAGAAGTGAGGAGTGGCCAAGAGAGGATGTAGGGGGACGGACGGAATGCACAGCTGCCTCTGTGTGTGCACACATCAATCTCGCTCTAACTTTTGCCCAGATACGAATCTTTCATTTTCGTATTTCCGTTCAAATTTCGTGTAACTGAACTGGAACTTTACACAAAAAAAACCCCCCCCCCAAAAAAAAAAAAGAAATGCTATTTTTTACTACCCCACTAAAAACCAAAAAAAGAAAAAAAGGAACCGAAAAGAGAAAAAATGTAGACAGATAGACAGAGACATGAAGAAGAGCTTAGTTGTCGAGAGGAGGAACGGAGGCTGGGAGGTAAAGAGATGTATGGTCTACGGTGGCGCATGTTAATGTTGACCCCCTAACATACGTCTATAGATCAGTGTTCAGGCGAGACATCGACCAGCTAAATACCCTCTCTAAAAATATGAGAAACTCAATGCCCTTTGTTTAAAGAATTAATTATTTGTTTTCATTTATTTTACTTCAATTGAATCTGCTTCTTGGTTATACACATCGCCAGGGTAAAGCCAAAGTGTGGCCATCATTCTTATTTTCTGATTGCCGTCGCCGGTATCAAATTTAAATTTCTTCATTTGTTTTTTGGTTCGTGTGCAAGTTCAAGCCAAGTTTTTTACTTTGTCTGTCTGTCTGTATGGCGGGCGGGCGGCGGGCAGGCGAACGTTAGGTCGGTCTGTCTTCCCATCCGTTCCCTCCATTTTCGTACCATTTCGATGTGTGTGGGGCAAAAATTCAGGTCATGTGCGACCAAAAGTAAGTGGATGCGTTCTTATCAGCGCATACAAATGTTTTATCTCTCGTTTGGCGCGTGTGCAAGTCCTGTGGCTGCGGCTGCTTCTTCTGCTGTTGCTACTGCTGCTGTTGGTTCTGTTGGTTCTGTTGGTTCTGATGGTCTTTCTGGTTGCTCCTGGTTGGCTAGATGTTGGGTTGCTTCACTGGCTCTGTTTGTGGGACTGTGTCTGTGTATGTGTGTTTTGTTTTGCCAATTGTCGGAAGTGCCTGTGGCCCTTGCATAAGTCACATACACACACACACACACGCAGTCGCTTTCTCACACACATACACACATGAAGAGGAGCCAGTTAGACACTTTCTTTTGCTACTTGAGCTTCCGTTTCCGCTTCGGTGGCGCGCGCTGTCTGCTTATTTACTTATGCATAGCATATAACCTTAAACATAATTTTGTTTGCCTTTTGTGCGCTCTCGTTGCATGCAATTCTATTTGCCTTGAAAAGAAATTCCTTCTAAATCTTATCTTTCGTTGTCCTCTTCCTTTTTTTTTTTGCTCCGTATTCGCCCATCTCTAAGACTGAAATTTTATCTATTTGACTCGTGCTGAGGGTTACAATAAAACAAAACAAAACAAAAAATCCACACTGACTTTCACATTCCTTCTCCGCAACAGATTAAATGAAACCTTGACGACTACTGACGAAAATTCTACAAGATTTTGCCTCAACCAAATGCCAAAATCCATATTTTTTCTTTTACGCATTTCAATGCCGACTTTGTTCAACTTGAAATTACAAATATATGCAAATTATATTCACTCCAATGCTAAATAGTTTTACGAAAAAAGGTTTAAGAATATGAGTTTCAATATTTATTTCTGAGAATGGTTAAAAGCAGCAAACAACTTTGTTTGGGGCTTAGAAAAAGCTGCTACATGCCATAGAAAGGGTTGATAAATAGATTTTGCAACAAACTTTTTGAAAACGGGCATGTTTAACTTTCAATTTCTATTTAAAATTGCATCTAAGTACTCTTGCTTTTGATAACTACAAGGACTTTTTTTAATGACTTGAACAAAAGTGAACCTAAATTTAATAAGATTTCACACAACTTTAGTAAAATGATTAAATATCATTTTTTGAATATTCTTTCCTAGATTGGATTCAATGTCGTGTTGTTTCTGGTTACCAAGTATTCAACGCTCTGAACCCAATTGTATTATGGCGCCTTTGTCATTAGCACTGGTTCAATGGGACTAACTGCAAACTGCATCGAACATAAAGATGGAGAAGGCGGCGATATTGTTGCTGCTTGTTGCACATCCATCAATTGTTCATTCGTTCCTGTGGCTGGGCCATGCAATAGGCGCACATATTTCAGGGCATAAAGCAACTCGGACATGGGCAATTGATGCTCTTTATTAAAGTCCATTGCCTCAGTGGTTTCCTCATCGGTGTAGTAGACAACCTTGGAATAAGAATAACTGTAAAGTAAACCTTTCTCTTTGTCATACGAGTCATTATGTTAACCTCTTCGTTTTGCTCATCGGTAAAATTATTTTCCATTTCGTTATGTTTTCCTCTTGAATTTTTGCTGCTTTTGGATGTTTAAGTGTTTAACTAAACTGATTGCTATATGCTGAATACAGATTAAGCTGGCTTGGCCTACTAACAACTGCTCGCAACAAAAATCAGTTTTTTCTTTTTTGTTATTGGGCGAAAAGTGAATCCATCAACACTCAACCAAAATCAAGCTGAACCAAACTAAACTCAGACCCGTGCCAAGCTAAACCGACTCGACCAAAAACCAACCAAACCATACCGCATTTTGCATTTGCAGTTTACTCGGTTAACCGCTTTTATAGCGGATTTAACACATTTTCAGGCCTTGGGCTCATAACATTGACCAATGCACAGTGGCAGCATAGAGAAAAAATACAAAAACTCTGTACAAAAAAAACTAATTAAAAATTACAAAAACCTTGTTCATGTGCGCACCGGCTAAATTATAAGCTCCATTAATGTTAACCACTTTTGGGCAAAAGAAAAAATGGGGAAAAAGATTAACTCATTTTTTGCTGCTTGTCACTGTTCGAAATGGAGAAAATGGCTTGCTTTCTCTCTCACGCTGCCAAAATATGCCAAAATGTTTGAATCGAACAATCATAGCAAAATCCAGAACCAAAAACTGCTGTCCGGCTTGTTTACGCCACGGCATGGTATGGTAGTGTATATATGTATTATATGGCATAAGAGGATGACGCTGGCCCAGGACCTCTCTCATCGTCGTATCGTGCATTTGCATGCATTTGCCATTTTCCCCAGTTGATCCCAAACCCAGCATCCAGCTCTAGCCGATGTTTTTTGTTTTTGTTTTTGTCATCTCATCTGCCCTTAGTCAATGTAGTTGTTGGGGCCAACACTCAGTCTCTCATATGTCAATGGGGCATGCATTTCATTTCATATTTTGGGTGGCTTTTTGTTGTTTTTATTTTTCAATTCAAATTTTCAACTGACATTGTGTGAAAGTCTTCCCCCTGTGTGCCATGGCCACAGAGTAAAAGGCCTCTCCAGTACTCATAATACTCAATGGGCAATGGGCAATGGCAAAGGGTTTTAGTGGGAAATTGAGGGGGACTGGTAGTATGATTGTTCTTTCAAAAGTCTTTTGTTGTTCACACAGGTCACAGGTTAAGTATTACCTTTTTTCTGTTGTTGTTGTTGTTGCTTTTATTTTCAAAAGTGTTAATCTTGTCACGTTGAAAATTTGCTGTTCTGTATTATGCATTAAATGGCCAACAATGGATTAAATGGTAGGTTAAGATCTTTTGCATTATATTACCCATAGTCGATTTCCTTGGGCCATTAGACCAGATCGATTAGGATTAAATGGTGGAAAATACAATTCCTTTGAAGAGTTCTTACATAGCGTTGAGTCGATCAATAAGTAGTTTTTAAAATCCTGTTAACAGACAAGTATTTCACTCGTCCTTTGGCAGTATTTCTTGAGTAGTCCTGAATATTCATATAAGTTTGCTCCAGTATCAAGTCTCAAAGTCCATAAAATATATTTAAAAGGTATAAAATTCTTTGACTTTGACTATAAATTCTTGAGAAATGCTAGCAAATTCCTATTGGTGTTTTATGCTATTAAATTCTCATTTCTATAGCTAATTAGAACGCCCAGCAATGCAAATTAAGTGTACTAATGCTTTGAAATCAATCAACCTTTTTACTTATTAATTACTGTTCGCCATTTTAAGCGGCTTAATTATAGACCTTTTTTGCTCGATTTATTCTCAATAGATGCAGTAGGTATATAACAGAAATGGAGGAAATCTCTCACCTTTCAAACTATGCGAACAACTTAGTTACACATTATTATGATCTGAGAAAACCGCAGATGTTCAAAAGAAAATTAATATTTCAACCTATATCTACTCAAAGTGAAAGATAGCAGCAGTTGTTGGAACAAGGGTAGGGCAATCGTTTAACACTTCATTAAAAGCCATTCGACAACTTGTAGACAATTAAAGACAAGCGCCAAGGGTAAAAGGAGACAAATGCTGTGCGACGGAAGGGTGGGAAGGAGGGTGGAGAAAGGGGAAAATACTTAACACTTAACACATTTCCAATGTTCATTGACCGGCAAATGAAATAAAAATTGCAACAGCTACTTCAACCAGCGAATGCTTCATTTAACAGCAACAGAAACAACAACAACAACAACAAGGTTAGGGGGACAAGGAATGGATGTAAAGGAAGAGCCTCTACTCGGCAATAGACAAAGTTCCTGGCCACAAATTACACTTGGTTTGGCAGCATAAAATGGCGTAAAAATTGCAGCTGTTTCTGCCATTCAGTAAGAAAAATTATTGAATGTCTGTTGGTTGGGTCATTCCCGAGAAAAGAAGCCAAATTATTTAATTCGTGTAAATCTAATAAGCAATTTTAATGAGCATTACTCTCAGTTGCCCAAAAATGTATGCTATGAAACTGTGCAATGATGAATTTATAGAAAAACCCAAAAATATATGCTAAGAATATTTTGTTGCACCTAATCTACATAGATTCAACTACCAAAAACATTATTGCCCAAATAAGTATGCTACGAAAAAAATGCGAAATCTATTTAGACAAATTTTAGGTGAAAACGTAAGAGAGAACAGACATTCTATAAGTCTGTCTACCATTCTCTGTCTGTCTGTGGCTCTGGCTATGGCTGTGTGTATTTTTTATGATGCTTGAAAATAAATAAACACTCAATACCCTCCAATGGCAAAGAGCACAGACAGCTGAAGCAAACTTACAGTCACAGACAGACACACAAACGAGCAGACAGACAAATGTTGTACAGGGTCGGGAGGTAAAGCGAAACGAAGTGAATTGAAGATTGGGCTAAGAGAGGAGGAGCAGCCCAAAAGCATCGCGCACATTCAATAAATCTTCAACTGTGAATAGTCACTTGAGACGGGAATGAGTCGATGCGAAGCAGGACAGGAATATGGTGGCACAGCCGGGCAGAATTGAGAAGGGGAGCGTAAAAGAAGGTGTTGGTATTGGCTGAACAGCAACAGCGCAAAAGTAGACTTGAACGCCTTTCATTTTCATTTCCAACTGCTGCTGCTACTTCTGTTACTCCTCCTATAATGGCAATAATCATGAGCTTGGCTGATGTCTGGCTACAAGTCTCTGTGTCTATCTGCCTTATGTTTGTGTGTATGTGTGCATCTGTATGTTTATATCTGTGTGAAAAAGCGCAACTTGCACGTATGAACAGAAAAGACCTAAAGCCTCTAATAGCCTCATATTTTGCACTCCAATACATAACTCATGGGGCCAAAAGATGGTAGCCCGGACCACCAAAGGACCACGCAAGAGCAAGGCCAAATCCTTACATGCACTTGAGCTAAATCTAGCAAATGACAAAAACAAAACATAATAGCGAACACAAAAAAAATATATATATAACAAAGACCGAAGTGTAGATATGCTAAAAGGAATCTTTTCCAATTCCAAAAATGGAAAATCAAGGCTATTAACTGTAATTGAAAATTTTTGTAGTTTCCTCAAAATACTCAATTCAACTTTTTCTCTTTTCCTGTTGTTAACTTGTCAGCATCAACTAAGATGTTAAATTTGAAATTCTAAGGCCAAATAAACTCAGATTATTCACTAGTTATCAAACCTATTGAAAAAGTCGATCAAGAAGCAGAAAAACATTTCAAAAATAGGTTTTTTATATTTCAAAGTTAAGCTAAAACTGTAAAACACATGAAAATGTCGGTAATATATGTTCTATCCCAATGGCATACATAATTTTTAATCAAAATGTCAAAGTTGGCTAAAATTCATAATTCTCTATATGTACCTACACATATGTAAGTTCAGTAGACTAAACTGAACTCGTGATGGGTATATTACAAGTAGCAGATATATGTATGTTTGTAAGCAGTCTCCAAAAACCAAATTAAAACGTGAAGAGTATAGGAAAAATCGACAACGCCCCAAAGTATGCAACGTGCGTTGGTTTCGCAGCAGCAGCAGCAGCAACAACAACATCAACAACAAAATGGCGGAAGTAAGCGAAACGTAAATCAAATGGCAAACCAATCGACCAGGACACGACCAGCCAGAATACTTTTGGCCATCCATGCTCTTACCCCCAGTTGTTTCTCCTGTTACCCTAACCAAATATTCGATCTATAATGGCATTTACACGACTAGGAACCAGGATATGTAATATCCTTTTGTGGTTCCTCCTTTCTATGTATTTTGTTTTTTCTTTTTTCATGCTCTTTTCCTTTTTGCCTGAAATTTGTAAACTTTTCTCTCGGTCGCTTCTCGTAGGCAGCTCAATTTTTGTACTAGACGATGATGGGTGATTGGGCGGGGTTTTTTTTTAGTGGAAAGTCAAAGAACGACTTGACTTATTTTCAAATAAATATACAATAGCCCCAGCCCCAGCTCCAGCTGTAGCCCCTTTACAGTCAGTCGGTCATAAATCTTAACAATTTCCGTTATTTTGAGCGAGAAGTAACTGGCCTTATATACATACATACATAGAGCACATGGATATATTCTGTCCCGACATGACCCTCTTTCTCTCTCACTTGTCCATAGAAATTTATGCACATTGGCGTAGAGTTTGTTGCTGCTGCTGCTGTTAAACAAATTTTTGTTCTTCTTTATATTTACAAGTGAAAGATTTCTGCCCAGCTTTTTTTTGTTTTTGTTTCATACACTTCTCGTCATGGTCTTTTTGGGCTTATGCAAAAAGGTTGTTAATGGAAAAGTTGTTTCCTGTTTCTCTCTCCATATCTAAATATGTATGTATGCATGCATGTATACATATATGAAGCTTAAACTGCTTGGTCATACTCTAAACACTTTTCTGCAAGTAACAGTAATTGCTACACACTTCAAATTTCCTGCAAAAATAGCACTCTCTCACTTCCACAAGCCAACCTAATTCTACTCTCTTCTCTTTCTAATCATAATTTCTAAATCTTAAGCAGGTAACCATCCCAAACGCGGCCTGCACCATAACACTTGTGTTCCCTATTAGAAACTTTCACTTCAAAAGGAGGCCAACAACCCGAGGGGAAAGGTAGGGTTTGATGGGAGCTTGCTTAGAGCTTGGCAATTTAAAAATTAAGCTAAACCATGCAGTTGTTGACTGCAACAAGAAAACAGCCATAAAAAGCCAGTCAGCTAGGTAGCTGGCTAAAGCCAGGTTGCAGGTAGGTAACGGTCCAATGGTTCTATATAATCAGCTCTTGCAACATGCCAAAAACAACAACAACAATAGCAGCAACAAGAATAACAACAATAACAGCAACCAGCTGACGGGTAATAAGCAACAACAGCACAGTAATGAAGCTATCAACCGTAAGATGGCGCTTAGGCACGCAATCATACTTTGGCCTGCAAAAAAAAGTACCTAAGAGAGAGGGAGAAAGAATGCCAGGGAAGAAAAGAGTGTCAGTTGCTGCAGGTGCACAAAAGCCTTGCAACATGTTGTTTCATATTGGTGGCTCACAAAATTTGTGTGTTCTCAGTTATTGCAAATTTTAAACATAAATTGAGGCGTTAGTTCTAGATGATCAGACTATATCATTGCATTTTAAAGAATTGCAAATAAAATTTAATATGGTATAACGACAATCTAAAGAAATATTTGTTAGATAGTTTTATAACTATAAATGTTAATTTATTTTATTTCGTTGTAGAACTCAATAGATTGACCTATTATCTGAACTGATATCAGCAATGGGTTTGCTTTTCTTAGATTTCTAGAAAGTAAATTTCACGAAAAGGAAACAAATCACCCAGAGTGTATTTTCGCTAAAATGATGCAACAAAATTCAATAAATTTTCAAAAGAATCTATCTAGTTTAGGAGTTTTTTGTCTGGAATTTGGTGAGAATTTGCATTTCAGAATTGTGTGCTCCGTCAACTGCCTGCACTAACGAGTGACTTGCCATTTTTACCTTTTCGCGCGTTGCGGTATATGCACACACACACACACACGCATATATGTATGTATGCACAAACACAGCGACACACTCACAGGGCGTATGCTTAATATTTCCGCAGCAACTATGCGCATATTCATTTTGACTATGACGATGACGACGCTGTCGCTGATGATGACGAAGACGAAGAATAAGCAGCAGCTTTGACGTCTGTCCGTACATTGACCGCTGGGAAAACTCGAAGGCTGGCTCAGTATTAGCGTTTAATAGTGTGGCATGTTGTGTTGCGTTTTAGTCAGTGTGTTGGTTATACCACCAACCTGCAAGTTCTTCTCCCCATGGTGGTGACCTAAATTTTGTTGCAGTTTATGAAAAATATATGCTGCAATATAAAATGTTGCCTGGTCGCATGCATAAAGCAGGCCAGAAAAGGGAATATAAGCGACAGAGAACTAAACGAAACAGAAAGAGAAGTAACGACGAGAGACACGAGAGGGGAAGCACACAAAAAAGGAGACGAAACATTTCATATTTATATTTATATCCCAAAAAAGGGACAAACTTTATGAAGTATCCTCTGTGTGCGTCTCTCCCTCAGTCTCTCTCTATCTTTCTCTTTCTCTAAGTGTGTGCTATTTTTTTGTCAACCGCCAAATGGCGACAGTAATGGCGGCGTCAAAAAGCGGAAATGCCCCTGAGCTGTGGCAACATTCATATATGTACATATATACAAACACACACACAACAACTGAGAAAAAAATGACACACAAAAAAAAGGGCTAAGGGGAAAAGATGAAAATAGCCTTGGCTACTGATTGACAGGGAGAAACGTTATGGGACTTTTGCTTGAAAATGTAATGGATGGTGCCGCTAAGTGGACGACGACGACAACGACTCCAATGTGTGATATGAAATTGGTTTCACCAAAAAACGATATATATATGTATATATAGTAAAAACCAACACAAAGTAATACCCAAAGCTCTTCAAAATGCTTTTGCATGCCTTTTTAACATTTACAAAAATTGAAGACTCTCGTTGCCACTTGCAATCACCGTGGCATTTCCAAATAATATCTAAAAAATAAATAAAAACGCAACCAAAAAAAGAATACTTTGCTCTCTAAACGTCACATGGCACGCCAATACCAAAGTCAAAGTCCTTCCAACTACACTCCATTTTTAATACATGTCATTTTTGTGCTCTCGACAACAACAAGAGAAAAGAAAACTCCATTCAACTTTCCAATTCGCAATA
The DNA here is from genome assembly GCA_018152135.1 of Drosophila paulistorum. Lineage (NCBI taxonomy): Eukaryota > Metazoa > Arthropoda > Insecta > Diptera > Drosophilidae > Drosophila > Drosophila paulistorum. Next base: position 20,805,028 of record JAECXG010000690.1, read on the forward strand.
TTGAAATGTCAAATGTTGTCGTGTTGTTTAAGCATTTTTCCTTTATTTTGGTGTACCTAAATATAAACATAAATATATTTATATATATGTTTTATACTCTTTTAGTGGGTGTTATGAAATTGTGAAATAGATGCCATATAGATTGCTAATTGTATTATAAAAAGGCAAACCTGAGTTTCAATAGTTCTGCTTCTATGTCACAAGATTTAAGTTTTCAATCTATACATTGGACTTACTTTCTAAAATTGTTTAACATTGGCAAGAGAGCTCGATGGTTTATTCAAGTTGTATTTCTTTAAATCATAAACTTTCCATAATTTGCTTTTAGAATAAAGAATAAGAGTTGAAAATCAAGCATTTTGGCATTTAATGTAAGTTACTTTAACAGTTGCTACTTATAGAATTCTATGTAAAAGTATTGCAATTATAAGTGTATATTCATTTCGTTGGTTTAAACTCAACTGATGCCGGAATCTATACAATTTTTGTTATTGTTGCGTTGGTTAATTCAATTGTAAAGAAACGAAATCTAAGTGAGACAGACAGGTGCAGCAGTTGTGATTGAAGTAAGGTTTTGGTGTGTGACAACAGTTGGCATGACATGAGAGAGAGAAAGAGATTCCAAGGAAATGCTGAAAGACTTAAAATAAAAAGTAGAAGAGGATATAAATGGAAATTGTGATAAGTCAGCAAATGTCGCCTGTTGACTTTGCATATTGCAAGGATGTGCGGTCAAGCGTTTTCTAATAATATTTATGCTTCTCAGATATTTGTGAAGTGTAAGCAAAAAAAAAAAAAGAAAAAAAAAACAGAAAAAATCTATACCTATATACATATGTATGTACATATATATTTACTTATATATATTTAAGGAAAATTCAATTGAATTGAAATGGGGTAGAAAGAAATTGTCTGGACATTTACATATCGCCCGAAGGGAGAGTTTAAGTTGGCAAGAGAGTTTACTCCAAGTCAACAACAAGAAGAAGAAGTGGCCAGAGGGATCAGGATAAAGCTTATCATAAGCAATAAACGCTAATGGATGAGTTTCGTTTGCTACAACAAAAAAAATAAGGGGGGCAAATTGGAGATGGAAATGGAAAAGTCAAAACCCGGAACACGAATGCGTCAGTCTCCTCACATCTTTAGATTTTAACCACAAAAGCTATGTCAAACAAAAGGCAACCGCATCGGCTAAAATGTTTATTCTCAACTAGTCCTCCTCTGTTCCCTTTTCGACATAATCTAAGGTTAGATTTCCCTCCCCCACATTCGGTCTATTGTAAGGTGACAAAAGATATGGCAATTTTATGAGTAATCCCGACACTTTGACAAGAACACTGGGCACACACTGATTACTATACGAGAGAGGGCGAGAAAGAGATGCTGCTGTGTTGCAATGGTAATAAAATTTTCACTTCTAGATAGATTTTTGCATTGTCGTTAGAGTAGATAATATGTTTGTGTGGGGGTAGCAGGAATTCTCCTTCACTAACTTGACTGTCTCCATTCATTGACCATCCTTCTGAACAACGAAAAATTCCTCATCCATTGTTCTGGTCGGCACTCCGTCTGTCTGTGTGTCTGTCTATCTATCTATCTGCCTGTTTGTCTGTGTGTGAGTGTGTGTGTGTGTGTGTCTGTCTGGCGGGTTGAGCGGATGTTGTTGTGAGTCATATTAAAAAGTAACGAGCAAAATATTATGGAAGCCCCCAGACAAAAGGCATTTCCGGCAGAGACGAGGAATATTGGATTCACACGGTGCAATGTTTTTATTTTTCGGTGGGGCACATTGACAGAGAGCCAGCCGGGTGGACGTCGGTATGGCGCATGGGTCTGGGATGGATGGATAGGAATTGTTGTTCATTGCTTGTTGTTCCCCCTCTATGTATTCTTGTCGCTGAGCTGTTGGTTGTTGCTTGTTGTGTTTTTATTTTTCATCATTTTGCCCCTTGGCCAGCCTTGATGGGCCACATCGTTTCTCGTCATATTATATTGTACTTTTACACCAGACAAGTCTGCATTGCTTCATGTATGTTTGCTTCCATGTTTCTGTGTGGAAGGGTCCGACTTTTGGTTTTGGCTTGGATTGAGTATCTGTTTCTCTGTTATCTCTCTTATTGTCCGAGTCCAAAGTCGTACTGTGGCATTATTAATAACCATAACTCAAATCTATTGCCGCTTTACTGCTCATTGATTCTGTGTTTATGGTCAGAGGTTTCATCAGGTTTTTGCCCTCACTTGAAGAGGCTTGAGAGGGGAGGTTACTTGTTTTTAGATTTCAACGCAAAAAGCATTAAGATAAATAAATAATGACAAAGAGCTTTTTGGACGAACAAACTCAAACGTTGCCAAATATCTAAAGAGGCAATTATTTGCTTTTTATTATATAAAGAAAAATCATAATTTCGTTTTTATTTATTATCGATAATATAGGTGTTTATATCTTTGATTTTACTGCAGCATTTGATTTGGTTAGGTCAATTGATATATCAATTATTACCCTGGATTAGATTGACATTAAAAAACCTGTTAATAAGTCTTTTAAGTTATTTCTTGTTCTCATCTGTGGTTGGTTTACAAAGTCAAGACACAAGACTTCCGTGAAAATGAAAGAATAATCGTTTTGTCAAGTTACTATTTTATTATAATCCCTATCAATTTCCTTTAGAAGTTTTTGTATTGAAACTCTTGGGGCAAATTTTTGGCAGCATTTGGCTTATCATTGAAAGATTTTGGCTTTCTACACAACCGCCAAACTGGCCTTTTGCGTTAAGTTTTAATTGTGCTCATATCTCAAGACCCCTTCAGGATCCACTGGTTTCCCTTTTTGCAAACTTCTGCGATTGGCCATTTGTGTAGGGACAAACTTTTTTGGGCCACACACACACACTCGCACACAAATTGCTCAACAATCCATGTTGCCATTTTACAACACTTGAAATTTCTTTGGACATTTGCTTTTGGCTTAGTCTTGGATGTTGACTTTTACTTTGGCCAAAAGTGGAGGAACAAAAAATAGAAGAATATAGCAAGAAGGAGAGGATGGTGAGAAGTACGCGAACTGGGCGTATAATTTCAATGCTCACTGTCGTAAATAGAAAGAGGGGAAGATGGAGATGTGGATGTGAATGTGGATGAAGATGAAGACGCAGACGGAGACGAAGACGACAACGAAACGCTGAGTATTTTCTTAATTTTCTTGCACTTCCTGGCAGAAAGTTTTCTAGCTTTTCCAGTAGCAGCAACAGCAGCAGCAGCTTTTCCGTTTGTCAGTGCAAGAATGAGAGAAATAAGAGACAAGCACCCAACATTAAAGTATTATGCAAGCGTATTAATGCACTCAACGGACACAAGAAGAGGAAGGGGGACCAGAATCAAGATGGACATGAAGAGACCGTCATGGACAGACCGACAGATAGACAGACAGAAACAAAACGGAAAAGTGACCAGCTCTAAGAATGCTGCAATGATAAGCTGCAAGTGAAGATGTTGGCAATGGCAAAGGAAAAGCTTCTATAGCACTTGCTTTCACAGCATGTGACACGGCAAAAGGAAAACGAACTCGAAAAGTTTTTCAACCTACTCCAACTCCAAATCTACATCTTCTCCATCTCTAAAACAGAATCAGGATATTTTCTTAACAAAAATGTCAGTTGCCAGATAAAGCAATGCGATTCTATGGTATGACACAACAAATCTAATCTAAATCTGTAAGACGAATCCAACTACAAACGAACGAACAAAAACTCATTCCGAAAATTTAATATTTTCACAGAACCCTTCCTTCTTCTTTTAGCTCATTTACAGAAACTTCGACATTTGGCTTTGGTTGGAGGAAGATAAAGCTACAATTGTTCTATGCCAAATGCATCTCATTTCATTTCATTACCCTAACTCCAAATGTGAAACCTGCATTTTAATTGAATTAACCCCAACAAAAATCCCTTGGGGTACACAACGCAGATGTCTAATGTGGCTATTGCTACCCCCAAGTCTCACTGTCTGTTTCGGCTCGTCTCTTGCATGATTTTGGTATGTTGCGTTGTCTTGTCAGCTGTCAATTTCCACGGCATAATTCCCAGATGTATACCAATTTGACACCAAAACTCATGTCAAAGATGCGAACAATTCGTCGTACTAGCTGTTTCTTGACGTGTTCTCCTTGTGACCATTTCGTTTAAGGGTACTCAAACAGCTTTAAATGTTTCTCTACATTATTGGTTAGACGCTCAAGATCCTAAGAACCACAAATTCAAGCAATTTTACGTGATAACTTTTATATAAGGTTGATTATCTCGTTTTTTCATCTTTTTTTTTTTTTTTTGTTTACTTAGGGTATTTGGAAGTCGTCTACCGTAATGAAAATTCTTGCAGATTTTCATCTGTATTAAACGTTAGCGCATTAACCTGATGTATGCTTCTGGTGGGTGGTGGTGGGTATATTTCCCTATTGTCTTTTACTCAAAATACCAAACATTAGCAACAGAAATAGCCACTTAAGGGCAGAAGAGTTCTTAAAGTATCATCTTTTTTTTTCTTTTACAGACCTAAAATACGGATTGCTTACCATAGCCAATTCAAAGTTTATGGCAACTTAAGTAATGTCACTTCAGACTCAGTTTCCTCCGCAACGTTTTTGTTGGTGGTTGAAAGGTGTGAAGAAGAGGCAAGTTATTCGATTGAACGTGTCATCGATTGTGTATTTATTTGACAAGCGTCACGTGTGTCTGGTCGATGATTTCCATCAAGTTGATAAAAAACCCAAAAAGCAATAGAAATCGTAAATGTTAAATGATGCCACCACACACAGACACACACACATTTTTCTCCTTGAAGAGAGCTTTGTGCCTTTGGGAGTTGATTTTTGTTTTAGTTTACAAAGCTCTCTTTGGCCTTTGCCATTAGTTAATGTCATTTCTCAAATAGATCTCCCTTCCACCACCACTGCCAACAACGACAACGATAACAACAACCCAAATGGGTTTGTTTCACTTAAAGTTTGATTTATGTTTTGGCTGACCAGACGACGACAGTTCCCAGCTGCAGTCAAAGGCGCATTGAAAAGCGCCAAAACCAAAAAAAAAAACACATTTCTTTTCTTTGGAAATTAGTTTTGGTAAGCAACACATGTGATTCGATATGTTAAAAAGGAAAAATAGAAAGTGAAAAAGAAATTATAATAGAAAATCATTTCGTTAACAACTGAGATCCAATTGGGGTTGTTGCTTGGTTGCTCCTTTTGCTGCTTTCTTTTCTTTTTCTCTTTTCCTTGCTTCTCTACTTGTCCACTTGACATATTTTTTTACGGTTGAAAAAATCAGCTGGGCCAATTCATTCATTCATCAATCAGCGTAGAGGGGCGACATTGCATGAAAAATGTCAGCGTGCAAAAAACAAAACGAAAAAAAAGAAACTCAAAATGGAGTAAAAGCATCATGTCAATCTATAACTGCGATGGACTATTCGAATACCGTGCAACTTTCGTACTCAAGCATGCCAGAAATGCAGGTAGAAGAACTTAGAAATAGAACAAACTACCATGAAATTTTATTTAAATAGCAAAACGCTTGGACTTCTAAGACATCTAATGAATACAAACTTATTGACTTCAATAACTGTTTGACTAGAATCTTTCAATCTTTTTAAAAAGTTCAAAGTGAACATTTTTTTAATTACAACAAGAAATGCTTAACATAAACATATGAAATCACCAAGAAGAGCAACCAAAAACAAACAGCTTGGTGATGTTTTCCTTCCTTTTTCACACTCTAAAGTATTTGTCTATAATTATGAGCCTATTTATACACGAATATACCCATTTCTTCTGTCTGTCTAGGGTGTGAAGAAGCATTTTCCACTCACCACTTTTACCATTCCCAGTGCCTTTATTTCAACAACTTTTTCCTTTTTTTTTTTTGTCCCTCACTTTCAGGGTTTTTTTTTTTTGCGTTCAGTCTTTTCCTGCCATCATTTCGATGCGTTGTGAAAATTGGCAAGTCACTTTTCAACATTTTGTGCGTTGAGTGGAGCCCGCGAAGCAATCAATATTGATTGCATAATGAATGACAATCAACGCTCTGGCGCTTGACACTTGCCATTTCTCTACCCATTCATATGTATGTACACATATGTAAGTACTTACTTTAATGTCCATGTAGAGATCAGATTTGTGTCAGCTTAATAAAATTAGTTTAAAGCCAAAAAACTAAAATGTTGACTCTCGCTATGGCCATTCTAATTGCAACTTTTGAATGTTCAATTGCCATAGACGATGATTCAATTGACATTCTAATCGAGGTGGCAAAGGGAATGCCACGAATAGAACGAACAAATGAACGAACTGAAGCGAGAAGGATGTCCGTTTGCCGGTCAATGGTCTGGACCACACATACACACAATGCTCCACATACAGTACTCTCCCTGCTCCCCTCCCCTCCCCCTATCAACTAACCCAGAAACCCGCACACGCGCCACTTGGCTGCCGGACCATCAGTGTCTAACAATAGTCCCAAAAAATGTCTCGACTGAAGCCGGACAACACTTGTCTACGCTCCTCCTCTTAAACATTCCTCGCTTGCCGTCCGTTATCAACCCGGGCTTGCTTCAGTTTTTGTTTGGCCAGGTTTTCCTTTTTGCCTCGTTTCAGTTTTGTTGCTGGTGTTTTGCAGCCACTGCGACATTTTAGCAAGTGATATTAATATTACCTGCTGACATTTTTCGACTATACCCAAAAAGAGAACAACATATTTTAATATATATTTTTTATGAATGTTAATATTATCGAGTGAATATATAGTTTTTAATCTGATAAGTCTGAGTTGTTGTTGAGATTTCGACTTGCTTCTTTATTGTCTAAATGACTTGTATTTTTACTTGATTTTTACTTTTCTTTTAAATTTAACAAACAGAAATTCATGAAATTCATTCGCATTCGAAAACTATTTATATTTACCTTTTGGTTTTTCTATACATCAATGGCATATTTGCTAGGTCTTTTTAGTTTATTTGTTGTTTGTTTTTTCTTTGATTGTGATTTCTTCAAATCGTTTTGTTGCAGGTTCAAAGCATTCGGCGGGGAGGGGGACAAAGCCCAAAAGTTTGCCATTGCCATTAGGCTGGCAAAGTGCATTAACTATGCAAAGCAATTGCGTTGAATAAACTATAAAAGTTAAATGCAAATATTGCAAATTGCTTTATGCATGTTTAAAATCAATTAATTAAACAAAATCGTTTGATTTACCTTTAGAGTTTTGTATGCTTTTGCTTAGTATTTGTGTTTGCCTTTGCCATAAAATATAACAATTTCATTTTAATGAATTTCAGTTTAAATACCCTAAATATTAAAAAAAAAAAGTTGACAAGGTATGCTGAATTCCTCATTTAACATTTTCAAGGGGGTTTATTATATAACAAAATTAAGTTTATATCTTGCTTACTTTATATTTAATATATGCAGGGTATCATAAAGTCAACACTTTGCTCTGATTATGAACAATTTCATATTACTTTTTGCTTAACGGTTTTTTTCTCGTGTTTTTGTTTAAAAATTTGATTAATTTTTATTTAAATTGTTCATTCAGCTTCAACCAATTAAATGTGATGGCTGTACCGATCAATTTACTTTATTATTATTAAAAAAAAAAACTCTCTATATAACCTATACGCGTAATAAAAACAGCAGAGAAAAAATAAGTACATTGAATAAAAATTTGAAAAATATTTCAACTTCACTTGCTCTTAAGAGCCCTTTTTAATGCTCAGCCATTAAATTATGCGTTTTCTATACCCTTTACTTTTACATTCATAAAAATTATGAAACTTTGTGGGAAAGCAGTCCAGGAATTTTATTTTTGAAACAAGTCTTGGAATATTTTGTAAATAAAGATACATTTCCAAAGAAAAGATTGCTTGAAGACAATCTTTAAGTTATAAAGCGAACGAAAAGTTAAAAATTTGCATACTTAAAGGGGCAAAGATTCCACAATTCACGGATCCGCCTATAACTGCATTATGAGTCTTGGGTATTTCTAAAAACAAATTCCGATATTAAAGCTTTTAAAAATGAAATGGACTCTGTTTTATTTCAAATGATGAAATGATGAATGAAAGTATGTCAATATTTGTCATCAATATTTTGAATACCAAACATTTGAAGAAACTTTATGAAACGCACTTGACATATGCCTACTTAAGCAACCAATAAACGGCCCAAGAGTATTTTGAAGAGCACATTGCTCTAGTTATGTTAGTACACATTTCATATACATCTACATATACTTATATATATATGCATATATATCTGTAAGTACATAGTAGGTATATACATAGTACATATGGGAGGTAGATTCACGCAAACTTCGACCTGTCATAGTCAGCGATTTCATTTTTTATTTTGCACTCTTTCCTCCCGTGAGTTTTACATAAAATAAATATTTTAACAAGTGTTATTTTAATTGCGTGCAACTGCAACGCTGGCGAACATTTTTGCTGTTATTTACCTTTGTTTGATATGGAAAATGTTTTTGCCACCCGCCAACAGAATGGCATGAGTTAGCATGGTTGGGGAGTGTTGGGGGTAAGGGAAAAGCTGCGTGTGTACGCATAACTTTCTACCCGTGGCATGCATATTCATGTAGAGAGAATTCTCTCGATTTTCTCGGTTATATTATATGTATATATTTTTTACTTTTTTTTTTGCTTATCTGATTAACGCCCTCGAAATTTAATTTGCCAACTGGAGAGAAAGTTTGTCACTTTGTCACCTTTTTTTTATTTTATTTCATTTTTTACCATCATCATCTCATTCTCTTACTTTGGTTCTGTGTGGCTCTGGCTCGGCATAAATCAATTCAATTTGTAATAAATTTCAAAACTTTTCATTTTATATTAATTTTTATGCCAGCCAACGTTGTCGTCGTCTTCGTCGTCGTCTCCTGTGGTCCTTTGCAAGAAATCAATTTTATTATAATAAAATAAGTGAGGGAAAAAGTTGCGGCGACATCGGCGTCGGCGGCATCGGACGGCAGCGTCGATGTCTTTTTTTCTGTTCCTTCTTCTTTAGGTTAGTTTATAGTATGCAAGGCGTGGCATGAGGGCAGACGGCGGATGGCGGATGGCGTTAAGGCGGTTGGTATGCCTTTCCTTTTGCATGGTTTTCCCCATAGCATATTTTTGTCCCACTTTTGCGCATTTTCCAGTCTTCACACTGACTGCAGCTTAACAAATTGACTTTCTCCGGCCGCGACGCGCCTTAGTTTTTCTTATCCGTACTCTATCTCGCTCTCTCTCTCTCTTTATGTATTTTATGCAGCATACTTACGTGCGCTTTGGTCCAAGAGTTGGGCATTCTCTGACCTCCTCGTCTCCTCTTTACTTCAGTTCTTATTCTTTTTATTATGATTATCGTTTGAATTATTGCTGCAGGCAACCGCAGTCCGGGATATTGGTGGGCGGATGCTGCTGATTCTGTTCTTGCTGGTGCTGCTTCTTCAGCTGGTGTTGGTATTTGTGGTATTGGTGATGAAGGCTTCTTTTATGGCCTGTCTGGTCGCATTGTCGTCACTTTGTCGGCCCAAGCACATAATAATTTCCAATGCCAAACATTTTTCTCTTTCATTCTCTGTCCCTCTCTCTCTCTTTCTCTCCCTTTTTTATATATATAGAGATATGTGTGTATTGGAGAAAAAGTTCCGACAAATTAATATGCTTGCAATGGCCAAAGGCACATAATTGTCTTAAATTTTACTTAAAGCCGACTTTAAGTTTAATTATAAAAAGAACATATTGGAATTTGAAAATGAAATTAAAAACGAAAAATTAAGATTCCGAATGATTGAGTTTGATTATGGCAAACGTTGCGTATACGTAATATAATATAATCAAATAAACTGATGTTGCTAATGTAATTAAATTTGATTAGACCATTTTTTGTATTCCCTTTTTCTTTGTTGAGTTGGGCTTGGCCACTCCATATTGCTTGTTGCCAATTGTTGCTGTTATCTGTTAACCAGAGGACTTAAGTGCCACAAAAATTCTTTACTGATCTGGTCTGTCAGTGCTTTGGATAAACAAACAAACAGACAAATAAACAAACCAGCTTTCAGGATTGAGGATTATAGTATATATTTTGAGTCTTGACCAAATGCATACGAAATGAACTTGGAAATAGTTCTGCTCTCTCTCTCTCTCTCTCTCTCTCTCTCTCTCTCTCTCTGTCAGACGTCTCTGGCATGTGGCAGTTGGTAGCTGCTGCACTTTTGCGGCTTGTCTGCGGCAAAATTGGTTATAAATTATTTCATTTGCCAAACTCACAATTAAAAATCAACAAACACAAATCTAACTACACTAAGTTTTCTTTTTTTTTTTTTTTGTTTTGGGCCTTTGTCGAATTAGTAGCCAAAGGCTGAATAATCAAATGGAAATTTGGCAAAGGACAAATACGTTTCGGGCCTATAAATACATATATATCTATGTATATATGTGTGTGTGTGAATGTATATGTACAATGCAGAATGACGACAAAGAGAATGTCTAAAGAAATTCCTTTTCCTTCTCCTTTATTGTGATGATGATGATGTCCATGATGATGGCCTGCCGGCAAGCAATTTCCAATTTAACAAATGACAAAAATGACAAATGAAAAAGCAAAAGCAACCAAAAAAAAAAAAAAAATAAAGAGAAAAAACTGTGTAAATTGATTGCATTTCATTTTGAGGCCAGGAGTCGAAATAAAAAAGGGCACACAAGAGTTTACTTCAAGGAAGTGAGAAAAAAAGTGACGAAAAGTAAACAAATCGAAAGCAGAGGAAGGATTAATTACACTTAAAGCTTATCAAGAAATATGACCGACCATACTATATGATACGATACGATTGAATGATTCATAACGTATACAAAATTATAATATTAAATAAATTGGAAATTACTTGAAGGAAATTACTTTTTGACCATTTTAATTTATCCTTTTGCTTGTAATTTAAAATATTTTTAATTCATTTTATTTAGCATCTGGCAGACACTTAAAAATTTGCACAATGTTCTCGCGTATGTGCAATGTATGTACATGCATGTCTGAAGGACGAAGGATGCCAGACAATTGCTTTATAGTCCTGCCGCACACACACACACACACACACACACACACATACGTTGAGCACACGTTTTATTGAAGTGTTTAACTCATGACCAGACATTAACAGCCACAACAACAACAAAATGACAACGTTCTCCTCCATTGCTTCTCTATCTCCTACTGTCTATCTTCAGTGTCTCTCTCATTCATTCTCTCTCTGTGTGTGTGTTTATGTGTGCTCTTCTTGTGGGCAATCAAAGTGTTGTCCTTTTTACGGCTTACCCAACAACTGCAGTCGCACTGCAGTCTCAAAAGCATCTTGGCTCATCATCAACGCCAAAGTTAATGCCACGGCACAGCAGTGTCAGGAACCAGAGCAAGGACCCAGCCATCAGGATCCTGGCTGGTTGAGAGTTTTTGTCTATTGTGGGCATTGCCCTACTCCATCTTCTTCTCCCCTTCACTTCCACCTCCGTGTTTGTGTGTTGCAAGACAATTAATTAAACGCTCAGCTTACAGTGAGAGCAAAAGGAACTATAATGATGATAATGCTGATGTACCAGATTTTAGTATGCCTAGCTTCACTTTCTAACTTATTTAATATTTATTTTCTATTAATAATTTCTTGTATTTTTGTAGAAAACAAGCATTGCCATTTTAAATCACAGCTTTACAATATATATTTAAAATTATTTCATATTACATTTACATATATTTCAAATTCGAAATTTGTTTTTGAATACAATTAAAATTTAAAGCCAATACAATTTAATTTTGATTAACAATAACAATCGAATAGTACAGATATAATTATTAATAATATGTTAATTGAATGGTGAAGTCTTCGCTTTACATCACAGTTACATCCCTCTCCAGTTCATCATCTTCGCCATCGGATTTTTCGGCAGATTCTTCAATCCGTTTGGCAGCCAAACTCGCCATATGTTTGGCATGTTCAATATCAGCGACTGTCGCCCGGGCAGCGGCCAATTCCACTGCCAATTTCTCATATTTCTCTTGGACACGATAGTTGCCTTGCTATTGATTGAAACAAACAAAGCGAGAATTATTAATGACTTATTACAAAATTAGTTGGTAGTATTAAAAAACAATTGTAGTTGGTTCAGTATTGGCAAGGGCGCTGCATTGAAAAGGAATTAAATATTTAAAATGTTTAAGATTAAGATTTCAAAATGCTGAAAATAATAGATTGTTTATGGTGAAAATTATTAATTAAAATATGGTTAATTAGTGATTAGTTAGGGATTTGTTAATAATTAAATGGATACGTGTATATTGCTGTGGGAAAGTAAAGGAAATAATTATCAGGATTAAAAAGATTAAATATTTCATAATTATGGGTGGCATATTCCCACGACGTATTTTTAAAGGAAATAATTAGAATTAATATTAGGAGGTATTATTATTAGTACAAAAAATTAGATTAGTATTCTCGCTCTGCGTGCTCAAGTTGATAAATATAATATTAGATGGAAAGAAAAACAATTTAGAGCTATGTAGATGAAACTTTTTGCACTAAATCAGATTGATCAGATTGATTATTCCAATGGCTAATGGGCCAGACTAGACTCTAGATTACTTAATACTTTGCTTTCTCTGCTGATCTAGATATTCTTTGGTTGCAAGTTGGTTTCTATAAGAAGCTGGGGCATTTCCTAATAAAATGCTTAAACCGTTTCACATTCCAATCCATATCCTCTCTATCTCTTTCCCACTGCTTTATCGTTGGCCCTTCCTACATTTCTAATCTTCTTTCAAGCCAACGCGCGTTGACTCTCTGGCACTCCAATTCATTTAACTGTGTTAAATTAAATCACAAATCAAAAATCAATTACAGTTATTACGGCAACGACTGCGACGACGACGACGACGACTGCGACTGCGAGGACGAAGATGTCTACGATTTCCAATCTCTAAACGAGCGAAACCCTCCTAAGCCCCGAGCAAGCGACCATAGTCCTTACTCTCCACTTGTGTATGTATCTGTGTGTGTGTGTGTGTCTTTTTCTGCACCAGCTGCACACCCCAATCTAACCCCCCAGACGGAAGTGCTAGCTATCCCTGTGCTGTGCTATGCTGTTGTTGCCCTCTTGGGTTCGTAGTGTTCCCTTCATTCGTTCCCATGATGTTAGGGCCCACATTCCAGCAATCTGTTCGTGCTGCCTGCCTTTTTGCCATTTGCTGTTCCTGCTGTTCCTGCTGTTGGCTTGTGACTTTTGTACCTACTCTCCTCTCGAAGCTTCATCAATAATGATGTTATCGGTTACACAGACACAGAGAAAGCCAGGGCACAGAAAAGGACGACCAAGGAGTCAGAATCCAAAAGCTGGGAGCATCACAGCACACGCTGCATATTTATTTAAAGTTTTATAGAGGGCGGCAAGCCACCAAACGGGATGATGTTTAGTTCGGATGGAATGGAAAGAGGAGGAGGGAAGAATCAGATGGGGGAAAGGAAGCAATTCCAACTGGTTTTTAATTTCGATTTGATAAAGATTTTAATATTGTTAGGCCAGAAGAGTCAGAAAGAGAGAACGGGAACGAGAACTACATCAAATTAATGTAACGGATGTTGATTGCTCTTCGACCAGAGACCTAAATGTGATTGAAAGTTGATTGATTTTTTTCTATTTGACACCCACTGCGCGCTTCTTCTGGAATTTGCATAGGCATTCATTATATTAGATTTGCGAAATTTGATTTGGATTATAATCATCAATCTAGAAACTATAATTTGAAGAATAAAGTAAATCCCCTGTCTTTTGCCATGTACATGGTGAAAGGGAGGGGGGAGACAGAGAATAGATATCTGCTCCACCCATTTGTTGTTCAAACCATTTGCTTTGTCATTTTGTTAGAAATTAATTCCCATTTATGTACTTTTTGTTGTTACTCATTTTCGGTGGTTGCAAATTTCATTAAAATGGAAACCAACCCCTTTTACTATTCCCCCCTCACACACCCACACACACAAACAACCTCTTCGACTTGATTTTATGAGTTTTTGGCTCAACTAGAAAAGAGAAATGCCAGCAATAACAATAAAACAAAAACCGGCTAAAGGATGACACACACACACACACAGAGAGGATCGTCCCAGCCAAGTTAAGCCAATTCCAAAAACCTAACCAAACCCTCTGGCCAATTATATAAAGGAATAGAGACAGAGAGAGAACTGGTTGTAGCAATTTTCTACAATTTTAATTGATGCTTAGAAAAGGGAAGGAGTGGTCGAACAGAAGAAGAAGAAGACGAGAGGACAGGGTATGGAAAACATGCATTGTCATTTGCATATCAACTGCTGCTAGGGATAATGGTAAAATTTTTGTGGTTCCTTACTTTTCCGCACCATCAAATCGAAGGCAATCGTGTCATCATGACTCTGGCATAATTTACACGCCAATGACTTTCAAATCAACTAAACATACACATATACATACATACATATGTATGTATGTATGTATGTATGTATGCACATGTAATACATATGCATATGGGGAACGACTCTGTCCCCCAATAGCTTTGGTTGGTTCATCTCTGGTTAATCTTATCGGGCATAGCACAGCTCATATAGCTTTGGAAAATCGCTTTAATATTGAAATTGCCAATTTCGATATTCATTAAATGTTGCGACAACGTTGTTGCTGTTGCTATTGCTATTGCTGCTATTGCCGAGGAGGCGAAGCACCAGTGCTCGGGTGTCATCTCTGTGCAAGGAAGCGTGCTTATCCTGACATCAGCTTAGCTGCAGAGGAGCAGGAGGAGGAAGGGAGGAGTAAGCAGAGGAGCAACAGAAATGAGGCGAGAGGAGAATATGGGTTTTTGGGGCATGGCAGCATATACATAGAGAGGGAGGCAATCAAAATCCATAAACATCAATGTCGCTAAGCAGCGTAACCAATGCACTGAGAGACAAAATGTACATACAATTTGTGGAGAATAATGAATAGGCAAGCAGATTTTCTGAAGTTAGATTACGCATATATTGGTTGAGTATTCGTTTAATGAAACTTTTCAAGATCGAAAGGACAGGTATTTTAAAACGAGTCTTCCTTGTCTATTACTTTTAGAATGAAACGGTTTTTCTTACAGTGATTCAAATAAGAGGAGGATTGAAAAAAGTAACTTGGATCTCATTTCCGTTTTCACATTTTTTTTTTTTGTCACACGCATATTATATTTAATTCCTTATCAACGCATCGACATTGCGGTTCATTATAAAAAGCGAAGAGAGCGAAATTATCAGAAACGATGGGGACGAGGAGGAGGAGATGGGTGTGTGTGTGTGTGTGTAGAGCAAATGGGGGAGAAAAAAATCTCTTACTTGTGGTTTAAACAGCTTTAAGATGAGGGGACTAGCCCCATGAAAGGAAAACTGTTCACATACGTGACGTGGCATTGGTTCGGCCTGCTGCTGCTGCCGCTGCTGCTGCTGCTGCTGCTCGCTGTGTAAATTTCATCAAAATAAATACAATTTATAGCGTAATAAGCCAATTTATGCGCCATGTTCGCAAGAAACGCACAATTTACATAAATTTACCAAGCCAAGCCAAGTCAAGGCAAGTCAGTCGAGAGAAAGTAAGAGAGCAAGAGGGGAGTGACGGAAATGTTATATGTGTAAATAGCGAATAAATAATATTTGATTGCCAAGTAAAATGGAGGAGAAGAAGAAGCATAATTTAGGCAGTTGAATTATTGTTCTATTTGCTGTTTAGAATAACGAAGAGGGAAACAAATACAAATATACAATAATACACTGAGCGCCAAAAAAAAAAAAAAAACCCCAAAAAAAAAAGAAACTAAAAACTAATATTCATTGAACCATTAATTCACTTACCACTCACTTTATCTCTAAGAGAAAACCAATTCAAGTTTTCCCATTCCCAGCAATCAATCTTGCAACAATTTTCATCTCTCTGAGGGTCACTCTCAATTTCGTTTTTCATTGGTTTAAACAATAGATGAGAAATTCCAGGATAATACCAGTTAAAGGGAAGTGTGAAAACAAATGAGTGGAGAGTGCAGAGAAAGAAAAACAAAATACAAAAGAAAAGTAAAAGAAAGGAAAACACAATTCAAGCAGCAGCATCATCAGCAGCAGAGAAAACATGCCATACACCATACACCACACGAGCACCAAGAGGAGCGGGGCGGCAGGCCAACATCAAGAAGCAACGTTGACAAATTTGCGCAAAAGAAAGTAGCGGAGACGCAGAGGAAAAAATGCCACAGTGCGTATGTGCAACAATTTTTAATTGTTGGACATATGTTCCAGTAATTGCTGCCACAGTTTAGCTAAAGGCACACACACACACACACGATGAGAAATGGGGAAATGGGAATGAAAGAAAAGCAAAAGATATAAAGAAAACATTCCGCATATCCTTTTGATAAAACGTACTTTATACCTACATATATAGCACATTGTATATATTACGGCATGTGGCTACACACAGAACCGGAAAAGAACTGTATCTGATTTCCAAGTTCCTTTGTATAGTTAGTACAAAATTTCAACGTTTCCAGCCATACAATATTTTATTTCAGTTTTTTTCGCTAATTTTGTTTGATTAAGTAACGAGATAATGAAAATACAGAAATGGTCGATGCATAATTGGGGAAAAAATCGAATTATATCAAAAATATTTTTTTGAATCTACATCGACATTAATAAAACTGATCTTACTTTTTGTTCAAGCGTGAAAAGAGAAATGTGAAAGGATGTTTATTAATCGGGAAAAAGGACTCACAAGCTAAATGATGTTTAGTAATTTGTTTTCTTATTCTATACGATGATATTTCATGAACTTGATTGAAGATTTATTTTGAATAATTTGACATCGTAATGCTCTTGGCAATGAACTTCTTGCATGGAAGATATAGCCAAGTAATACTAGCAGCATCATATCTTTCATATACATGTATATAGATATATATACTTTTATATATTTATGTAGTTATCTTTTGCAAAGGTTGCTGCTCCAACTCATAATCCATTCACTACTTGTGCATTTGCCAGGGCAATAAATTCAAGGAGTCCCACACACACACACACATACATGTACGTATATAGGCGCGCACTGCAAAATGCAGTTACATGGGCTCTAAGTGAAAAATAAAGAAAAATGGTGTATACGACAACACAAAAAGGACCAACAACAAGAAATAGTAAACACAAAGTCAGTGAACAAGCGAGTGAACCAACAGCGAGCGAACAAACGAATGAATGGACGGCAGGACAAACGGACGGACGAGCGGTTCAGAACGAAGCGCATAAAGTAAAACTGTATTTAATTAACCGACATTGCAATTACAAATTCTGTGCAACGCGGCGTATGGATACACAGGTCTGGGGACCCGGGGACTAGGGAACCCTTGTGACCAAAAAAAAAAAAAAAGCGAAAAAAATAGGAGCAGCAGCAGCAGTAGCAGCTGCTGCTGTTCGGCATACTAAAAAGCAAGCAGCGACGAGCAAAACAATTTCATTTTGTGCACCAGCCGGCATGGGGAGGCAAACTCTATGGGGAGGACGACAAGACATGACCAAGCGGTAGGGTATATATTCCGCACAGTGGTGCAGGAGGTAATGAAAATTGCAGTTACCACATTTCAATATTTGTCACATTTTTAATCATCCACTGTGCCAGCAGCGCTTTGTGTCCTTAGCCGAGTTCTTTTTCTTGCCTGCCGCATACAATGCAGCAGTTTTCAAGGCGTACAAACAAAAGCGCAGTGGAAAAAAGAAACACACAAAAAAGAAAAAACAAAAAAAGACAAACAAAAACAAATCAACAGCAGTTGCAAAAGCTGCCTTTTGTTTATGGCTTTCAGAATTTACACCTTAAAGAACTGCAAGTTGCCATCTTTTATCACCCCAGCCTATGCCACTGACGACTACAACAAGAGGCAAGAGCCAACGAAAAGGAGCAAAGGAAGACAAAAAAATTAACGGTTGCAAGTTATCGTCTTAGAACAGAAGCTACTACCTACTACGACGACTCCTTCTCCTTTCCCTTCACCCTCCCGCTTCGCTCAACTCTCTTATCGGTTTTTGTCTTCAGGCAGCAGACAGTCAGCCATCCAGTCAGCCATTTGTGAAAATAAAAAACAAAAAAAACGGCAAAAGAAAAGAAAAGTGGAAAAACTTGTGCATAACTCAAAAAGTCTTAATGAATTATGAGCCTTGGCTCGTCGACTACGTCCCCCGTGGTCTCCGTTGTCGTCACCGTCCTCCTTTTGGTCTCGCCATCGCCACTGCCATCACCGTCATCATGTTCATCTTCATCTCCATCACCATCATCATCATCATCGTCTGTTGTCTCGTCTACTTTTGCCAGTTGTTGAAATGAAATTTTAAAGGCTGATTTCGGTGTGTCTCACTTTGTGTGTGTGTGTGCATGGCGGTATTCTGTTGATGGTTGTGATTACAATGATTATGATATATTTGGGTTTTTGTCTGAGAGATGTCGGAATAGTTGTCCCTTTGTTGTTGTTTGCAATCCAACTTTACGTTTCTACATTACAAACGATTAATAGTTGTTCCTGAGCATATATAAGGCATCTCACACCTTTTAAACAGGTGAATGGTTTACTTGGGCTAAGCCTACCCAAAAAAGAACTACATTCTATATCTTTAATGTTTACATTAAGCTATGTCTATATTTATTCTCCTAATAAATTTCTTAGTTTAGTTTTCTCTTTGTGGGAAAATATATAGATCAATGTATGTACATTTATGATTGAAAAAGATTCTATAGGGTGTCTTTTTGATCAATCTCTGGTTTAGAATATATTCGATAACAGAAAACAAAACAGACCTGAAATATATATATATAGGTCTGTCAAATTTGAACCAGAAACGATATAGTTATAAGCACAAGAGTCAAGAGTTTTGGCGTGGATAGCATTATTTTAATTTCCTCAGAAAGTTTTTCTGTTCAAGGACTCTTTTACTCCTATACACTCTTAAAACACGCTTCTGCTTCTGTTGGCTTGAAATTAAAGCTACTTCATATTCTTTTAGCTCACAGAGCGTGAACGTGCGAACAAACCGGATATCCGCTTATGAAGCGGATGTTGCCTGATTTCCTGACCAGCCCCAGCAATTGTTGTTATAATTTATCTTCAACTTTGCTGCACTTTAAATGACAAATAAGAATGAAAAAAGTTCTCTATTGTGTATCGTGTATTAAAAGTGCACTGGCCATAAATCAAAGGTCAAGCTAAAGTAAAAATTGGGTTAAACCTAAATTAGTTACTTAGATTTTGATTTAGCTTTTGCGATTGGGCCTCTCACTTTATGCCCTTTAGTAGCAACCACCCATCTCCTCCTCCCCATCATCTCTGGGCGATTGCATGTAGTTTCTATTCCTACTAAAACTTTTCTACCAGAACAACGACAACTGGCACAAACAATATTTCAAATGGTTGGTGTGAGTGTGAGTTTTGGTTCTGGTTCTGGGTTCTGAATTCTGGGTTCTGGCTCTGGCAACGGAACATGAACAGTAAATTTTCATTTGCAAGACAGTTCCTAGTGTTAGCTGAGGGCGTGGCCAAAATCTACAGATGATAGTAGAGAATAGAGATCGAGGCGGAGGCAAAGGAAAGCAAAGGCAAAGGCATAGGAGGAGAAGAAGAGATATGCATTTAAATACGTGTTGAATTATTGTCCTGCAGCTGTAGAGGATGCAAAAGCAAGTTTCGACCAGTTATACTATATATGCCATCTCCCTGGTACTAACTCCTCTCTATTTCCTCTCCACTCCCCCTCTCTCGCCATAACCAAGCTCCCACAGTTCATTCAATCTGTCTCCTTCCATTTCTCTCCTCTTGTATCTATTAAATTAAATTGCTTAATTTTCTGCAACTGCACATTGTGTGAGTGAGTTTTTGTGATGCTTTTTTGGGTAACATGGGGAACATCAAACATTACAAAACTTTCATCATTGTGTGACATGAAATTATTTGTTTGTCGTTTCCCTCCGCCGCGTCATCTACCAACACTCTCTCACTATCTTGTTGACGTCCTGCTGCTACAGCTACTGCTACAGCTACTGGTACTGCTCCTGCCTGTTTTTCCTGATGTTGCTGCTGCTTGGCAACATTCATTTCAGTTGTTTAGATTTTATGCTTTGGAATTTTATTTATTGTAGATTGTGTAGTGTAGTTTTCTGGTCTTCCCCAAGATTTTATTCTTTGTCTTCCCCACTATACAGTTGGTTATTTACGTGTGCATGTCGCTTTTGTTCACAGTTGTTCCACATTGTGGAAATGCGAGACCGAGACAGAGAGAAAGAGAGATAGAAAAGCCTGAGCATGGCAATAATAGCAAATAATAATCAGAATAAATGGTGTGTTATTTTCTGTGTCATGTTGGTAAGTGTTAAACTAAATATTAAGTGACTATGAGCAAGATGTGCCACAGCAAAATGACATTTTATAACCTACATATATTCAAAAATCAAAACTAAGAAAAGAAAAAAAGGCCACAAGAACCAAAAGTAACGAGTTAAAGTTAGAGTATTAGAAAACCCAAGCCTCAAAATTTTGGATGACGAAATTTCCAAAGTAATTCTGAGTGTGTTTTCCATTATTATGTGTTTTGATCAACCCTTAAATAGAGTAACTATAACTTGTTATTGCAGATTATTCGAATTCCTTTTTTTTATGTAAAATACCACACACACATTTCCACCCGTGCCATATAACTCTGCCCTGGGATAACCGCTAGCAATTTACATTGAATATATTTCGATTAATGCAATTTGCGTTTGCTTTTGCTTTCGATTTTCCTTGTTCTCTTGTATAAATTGAATTATGTGCGGAATTTAAGTGGAATTTTACAGGGGGTATATGATGATGAAGCATAGCGAAAATTCTGCGAAAATCTGCATCAATTTGAACAGAAAGAAAATGATGGGTGGGTTAGATGGGTGATTGGTTGGATGGTTGTGGTCGATGGGTTGGGATTTCGTCTCTGCGTCTGTGTGTGAGTGTTGGAAATCTTATAGAATTGTGTGGTATGTGAATGTTTTGTAGAGCATTATTGAGTTAATAAATCAAATCAGATGCCGTCTTCAATTATCGCCGCCGCATTTGTTAACTCGAAAAATTCCATTCGTTTTCACTAACTGAATGAGTGAGTGGGATGGGGGGGTGAATGGAAAAGTGAATGACTGACTGACAAGCTGCTTTCGTTTCTTTTATTGGAATGTTGTTTTGGGTTTGGAGTATGCGACAAAATGTCATTACCAGCCACTTGAAATATATTCGAATTTCCTATTCAGATGCTAAATTTGCGTAATAATTCAAGACACAGACACAATCACAGAAGGTTTTCTCTGTGTTTGTCTGTGTCTGTCGCTTTCTGCACACAGAGTCAAAACCAATTCGCGCTTGTTTGCCATTTTCAAAGTGTTGAAAATTGGGCGTATCGTTTGACTGATGAAAGACTGTACGATTGAATGAATGTCTCGAGACTGGTTTGAAAATTGAATTAAATTCTTTCACCATATTCCTTTTCGTCTTCTCTTTCCCCTGGACGCCCTTTAAAATATCAACTGCTTGAAATGTTTCTGGAAATCTTTGAGGAAATTACCATAGAAATCCCTACAACAATAAGACAGAGAAGGCAAAGAGAGAGAGGAGCAGAGAGCCTTGCCCATCAACAGACAATTAAAGACTTCATCTTGGACTTAACTGCACATTGTTTATAATTTATGAGCTCTTGCGTCATTGTCTACCCCTGCCAGCTCTGTTTCTCTTACTCAGCCCACTTTATGTTATATCCTATTCCTGAAAATGGCCTCTAATTTCCTTTCTCCATTGCCTTTCCCTTTTTTTCGTATAGTTCGACTCCATTAGACAATTACGCCATAAGCTTTTAGCTTAAGCTTTCAACTATCAGACTTTGACTCAGACTCCGATTCCGGAGGAGTCTTGTTGTTATTTTTTCTGGTTCCCTGCCGCCTTTAGGCGTGGCACTGCCGAGGGGAAGGCTAATTATTTCTTAATGTCTGCCTGCCAGCGAAAACATTTCCGTTTCCGTTGTCAACTGCCGCCATCATCAATCTATATATCTACAAAATATATGTATATATACTATATATACGGGGAATGTATATGCTTGTAATAAAGACCCCATTGTCTAATATTTCAAATGGCCAAATGCTTTTAAGTAGCTGTTGGCATATTCGATTTAGTACATCTTACATCCTAAACTAAGCACTTCCGAGTTTACACGAGTTTACCCAACTAGGACAATGCGCACTTGGGCAAACAAATTACATATAATTACATGAGCAAAAAGGCCATGGCACAGTTGAAACTACCAACATGTACATGACCTCACACTCCCCCAAAACACCCAGTCCCCTCCGTCCCCACACTCCACCTGATACCAGGTGCTGCATGCTCCTCTCATCCAGTCTCTCCCCCTCTACCTGGCCACAGGCCAACTCCACTAACTGCAGGTGTAAACTGGCCCACTTTGTTGCAGGTGTGCTGCTGGGCTGGGTCTGTCCTGGGTTGAGTGTGTGTGTGTGTGTCACTTGTTAACGTCTGCGGTGTGAAGGAGAGCAGGATGATGATTGTTGTTGTGGCTAACTGGAACTGACTAACTGCCTCTGCCCACTGCCGCCGCTTCATTGGGGTGGCTAGGGAGAGGGTCAACAGCATAAACTGAAAGCCCTCTCCTCATCTAATCAGAAATGCAATTATAAAGGTAAATGATATTGGCCTTAGTGCTTTTGGGTTTCCAGTCGAGTTTGTGGGTCTCCTCTCTCATGCAATGACTTTCGAGACGGAATGTGAATGTGAATGTGAATGGCCAAACAAGCAATGCTAGGAAATCTCATTTTTAGGCACTCTGATCTTAAGAGTGCATTGATAAATGTGCCCAAGAGAATAAGTGAATAAAAGTTTCATCTACATAGAGATAGCCAAAAGATCACTTCTCGTTTGTGCAATCGAGAGGCGAGATATACTTACCTAAACTGGATAATAAATTTCCAACTGTATCAGCGTTTTGCCATGCAAAGAAAAATATGCCAAAAAACAATGTGATAACAGCATCCAATTCCGAATCAGTTATTATCGAATATATCTGACCGATTTGAGTTAAATAAGTGGCCTGAGCTGCCCACATTGGAGCCGCTGCAACTCCCAATAGAATGCCAGACGGAAGTAATGTATAGAATCTGGGAAAAGTATAACTTAATTCACATGCAAATTTCGAAGTGCTTAAATCTTCACCTTGAATGCAATTGAAAGCCTATATAGGGTATGAAGCATGTCATACAAATGACCAATGTCCATTTGCAGGTAACATAACGAATCATTAGAGTGGGTACAACCATGCAGGATACGCCCATGGATAGGTAAATGCAAGATAAGGAAATAGTGCCCAAACCTTGTTCAGCATTCAAACTCGATTGCAAATTAAGAGTGCCCTATGAAAAAAAAATATAGAGAAATGGGGTGGAGTAGAAGGGGAGGAAAAGACTTACCTGATAGGCTACATATTGGACCATCATGGCCAATGATATAACAAAGACATTCTTCCAAATGCGCCATTTTTCACCTTGATGAACATAGATCTTATCTCGATTGGGATCGTCCTCACCGATGTGGCCAACTTTGTAATATTTTTGAGGTTTGACCACAACCTCTAAGAGATCACCAGCATAGGATGCATAAGATCCTCGACGTGATTCTGGCATTGTGTAAAATTGAATTTCTTTTTTAAGTTTTATTTTTTATTTTTTTATTTGTTGTTTCTCAATGAAGCTGTGAAGTTATACTAAATTTGTTGTATAAGAATCGCCTGGAAGTAATATATTAATAGGGGGAAAGGTCAAGGAGGTAAAAGTCAAAGCCAACTTTTACATATTTTTTGATTTTCCTTTCATTAAGTACGCCAATTGCAATGCGTTGAGTTGGGTTTAATGACCTGCCATGTACCATATTTTGCATTGTCTGAGCAAGTTTGATGCTGATGATGATGATGATGATGATGATGATGATGATGATGATGAGACATATATGTTCGTCGTTGTCTCCTAACCATTGTCTGTGACTATTGTAGTAGCTCTTTGTTTTTGTGTGTGTGTGTGTGAATGTGTATGTTGTCTAATAAAAGCGCATCACAATGTGGGTCATTGTACCCGCAGTCAACATCACATGGCTTTGCATTTGTCAGCAACAGGCAAAGGAATAAAGCAAGCGTCTCCTTCTGCAACCATTTTGCCCACATAACACACACACAAACACACAGAAACACACACATACACACATTTCAGGCAGCAGGCACTAGAACAAACGAAGCGCCTTTGCTGCTAATTGCAAACACACAAGTCGCTGCTGCTCCGTCTTGTCATATCCTTTGTGGCCTCGCCTCAAAAGTCACCATCAGCATCCGCATTCGCAACATCCGCCGTAGCAATGGCAGGCGGCATCACCCAACCAATAGACGTCAACAGAGGGAACAATCAGAACAATAGCTCACAAAATGTCAGACCGATTACGAATCGATATAGCATTTGCCTATAATTAGAATTTGATTAATTGTACAGTGGGGAAAAAGTGAGAAAAACAAAATTTGGAAAAGGGAGATGGTTAGATGAAAAAATGACGGTGTGTGGTGAGTTTAGAGGGTGGTTTAACGGTATACGCATTTATCATTTATTTATTCAATAATTGTGAAATTAAAAAGCAATACTTTGGTTGGAATTAAGACCAAATTAAATTCACTTTGCAAAGATAAATTCAATTTTCGATTTAGTATTTATTAATGCAAATGTTGAATTAATTTGCCAATTAAAGAATTGTGTATTTGATTGCATGCTTTTAGGCTGCAATCGTGATAATGCCAAAGCCGAAAAGTAGGCAGCTAATTTCACTAATCCAATTGTAAATAAATCTTAAAAACATTCAATGAAATTCAAAAAGATCCAAATAATAAGAGGAAAAATAAAATCCAATTAATATTGCATGAAGCACAAACAGGAAAATTTTCACTTTGACTATTGACAAACAAAGGCTAAGAATTTTATTTCGTTTAGTTTGGTTTTCTTCAGCAGTGCGTAAAGTAGTTGCCCTCGATAAAACATTGGATTCCTAATTATAAGTATTTACATATATGTATGTATGTATTATTTTGGCTTTAGTTTAGATGCGATCGGCATTGATGCCATTTATTTCTTCATAAAGAAGTGAATCGGCTATATAGCTTCAGTCGCTGCATGTAGTTCTATCTCTCTTAATACTATTTATAATTATAATTTCAATTATAATTATAATTGTCCACACTCAAGCCTAAGCAATTGACAGAATAAACCATGTTTTTGCTTATCTCTAATTAAAATATTTTAACTTACAGGAGATGCCTTTTGGTTGGCCTATAATTACTTGAGGTAAGCATTTGATTAATAAGCTGTAAATGAAAACATGTTCTTTTGGTTGTGTGTCATATTCCATTTAGTTTTCGTTAAAGTGAGTTCAATTCATTTTTGTTAGTTGTTCATTAGATATTTCCTGAATTATATGTTCAAGCAATTCTTCGATATTAAAGTTTCCTGTCGGTTTCCCGCTGTCTCTCTTCTTTGTCTGCACTTTGCTACCATTATCTTGCCACATTTAACCCAATGCTAAGAGGCAAAAAGAACAAATCTCAGCTTACGTCAACTCAGCCTTAACCAGCATACATATATGTATGTATGTCTTCATTGCTCAGACACTAACTGGCAGCAGCATACAACTTTGAGTATTCTATGTGGTACTCTCATAACGCCTCTTGGCTATGGAAATCAACGTTGCATTGTAGTTGGCATTAAATTGTAGCAGAAATCGATGGCCAGCCACTAACTAAAGCAGCAAAACTCTGGCTCCTGCTGCTACGGAAGAGTGAAAGGCTGAAAGAAAAAACACAACACAAAACAAAACCAAAATCCACCTAAAACTTCAACTTGCTGCAGCAGAGAACTAAACAAAACCAAAGCCAAAGCAGCAACAAAAAAAAAAAAAACGAAAAAATAAAACTATAATAGTTGGTGTGCAGCTGGTCGAGATCTTGGTAACCTGATTCAATAAGCTTGGAAATCTATCACCCAACCGGCAAACCAACCAACTGAGCCAACCATGCGAAGCCTTTCTTTTTGCACTTTATTGCAAACTATTTTAGCCTATAAAAACTAAAACTTGATTGACCAGCAGCATTTTTGCTGCGCTTTTTTTTTTCTTTTATTGTTTGCTGCATACCCTAAACAAAACCTTAATACTTTCTAAAGCAAATGCTTAAAGCTTGGCCCGTAGTTGTTTTATTACAAATTGGAAATTTGTCTCAAATGTGACCGCGATTTGCCAAAACGAAAGATGATGCATGCCGCAAATAAAGCAAATTTCGTCTAATATTTTATCAGTAGTAAAATATCATGCAAAAGGTGATACAACGACATTTGACAATTTTTATTGCCTCTAAATAATAATAATTTTATTAGTTTAACCTGAAGAAACGGTACGAAAATTTATTTTATGATTATTATCAATTATTTTCCATTGTGAAACCTTAGTTTAGATAAGAAATATTGAAAAATTTCAGCAAAGAACTGGAACAAATTTTGAACCTTTGCGAGTCGAAAACGTATGTAACCAAATAAACTGAACAATATTTTGCCCTAATAAAAAAATCAGATATAGACGAAATCTGTGGCAAGTAAATGATGACAACGCGAAAATATAATTTAAAATTTGTAAGTTTTTGTAAGTAAATTTTATAAATAAATAATAAATATAAATTTATTTTCCATTGAAATTGATGACTAATCCAATTAGCAACGTAAAAACCAATAGTTGTAATAATCGTAAGCATATCGAATTACAATTCGTTCATTTATCTCACCTGCAACGACTATATAAATCAGCTTTAATGTCAATTTTATAAAATACTCAGAATGAAAGCTCCAATAGCAATCTTTCTGCTAGTTTTGGTCATTGTTAGTCAGTCAATGGCTATTCCAAATCCAGAGAGAGGAGGTATGTAATCCTTGAATTTATATTCAGAAACTCTTTGACCATAATGTTATTCCAATTCAAGGTGATAGAGGCAAATGGTGTCGTTTAAATTTGGGCCCAGCATATGGTGGAAGATGCTAGTTATAGGGAAAAGTAAGAATGAAATTAAGAAAATTGACTACACACACACACAATAACAAAAATTGTGGAATATTTTCTTACATAAAATTTTAAAAGCATTTATCAATTAAAGTGATTCTCAGACCTAAATATGTATTAAAAGTTATACCACAAACACACAGACATATACGCACACACACTCATTACATGCTTGGTGAATTTTCCACTGAAGTATAAGTTTTATGCCATGCCCAATTACACACACTCATAAACAGACACACACACACATACATACAGTCGCCCAAATGTCTCATTATCGTGGCATGTAATTCTCAACTCTCATGAGGAGTTCTCAGTTCTCAGTTTTCTGTGAGTTTGTCGCTCGCGGACAATGGCAGAAAACTTTTGTGTTTCGGCTCGATAAAGTATCTGTTAGATACAATTTACAATATTTTTTGGCATAGACACACAGACACCAACACTGGCAAGTGAAAGTTTCGCCTTCGTGTATGGCTTTAATGATAATGACTTTAGCTATGGCAGGCGAAAAAGTAGCACAAAAGTTTTAGAATACGCCAACGCTTTTGGGGATTTTCGCTCAAAAATTCCAAGTGGTTAGAAGTTTTCTATAGCCAAAAAGATACGCAACACAATGCAACGAGTTGAGAGTTTTATGTCTGTATATATGAGTGTGTGTGTGTGTGTGTGGGAGGGGACCAAAAAAGTTTGGCATTTTTTCTCTCATTTTAACGTGTTATTGTGGGTAAGGTGAGGTAGCTGGAGAAGAGTTCGCAATATGAAATTGATAAGACTGAAATATGAGAACTGTGAATTTGAAACAAAAAGTTAAGTTCAAAATGCGAAAGAGAGAGTGAAATTAAGAGAAATTATCAAAGTAAACTTTAAGCTAAACTAACTTGTACTTACTTGGCTTATATTGCTTGATCTCCATTTAAAAAAATGGTAAAATATTATTCATTAGCAAAAAGAAATAGTCATGACTTTACATTTTACAACAGGAGAAGATTTAGAAATGTTGGAAACTTTATAACTCAAGCACTGTCTAAACTGTTAGAGGAATGAATACTAGAAGAAAACATTATTCTCCTTTGTGATATAGAAGGATTATGATTGATTTAAAGTCTGTACAAGTGACTTTTTAAAAACATAAAGTTTAGGTTGCAAAAAATTGGTACGGATCGTTGAACAAATTCACATTTTTTCCTCATTTTGGAATGTCTACTCTGTAGAGATAAATTTTTAACTCTAAATATATTCATTTCCATGGAGTCTCTTGTCTTTCTTGTTACATTTACCCATCAACTTTATGGTCAGTTAGTGCATATTTTACACGTTGCTAATTTTCCAGCATTGCATTTTGCAGTTTCTTGAACAGTCTCCTCTTTTGCTGGCATTGGTTTCAACCTCTAGTGAACCTTAACAAATAGCGACGAAAATTGCAACAAATGTGTTACGAATGGTTCGTGATCGTGGCATGACAGAATGTCGCCGGTAACAACAACAACAGCAGCAGCAACAAACCGCCAATAGCTCTGATCTAGAGAATTGTAGACCAATAGAGAGAAGAAAAAAAAAAAAAAAAACACTAAAGAAACAACGAAACGATGAGGAAATCGTTGCCTTGGCTTGAACCACTAAACATCACGAGTTGAACTCTTAACAGCCTGAGACTA
This sequence comes from Drosophila paulistorum, assembly GCA_018152135.1. Classification (NCBI taxonomy): domain Eukaryota; kingdom Metazoa; phylum Arthropoda; class Insecta; order Diptera; family Drosophilidae; genus Drosophila; species Drosophila paulistorum. The sequence continues at coordinate 20,833,945 of JAECXG010000690.1, forward strand.
AGCTGTGACTGAGACGAAGTCTAAGTCTAAAACTGAGACTGAGACTGTGTCTGTGACTTTGCTCCGCCTGATGAGCCTTAGGATGAAGAGGATGAAGGCAAAGTTGTCAACAGCAAACAACCGCAACAACAACAACAACAAGATTAGCGCGTTGATGAGGCTGCCGAAATGCCAGGGCAAGTAACACAGAGATACCTTCAGAGTTACTGAAGAGGGTAAAGAGTGAGAGACAACCAACTTACATACATACATACATACATATAAACCATGAAGCTTCTTACCTCAATTGGTGGCAAAGCGTCTTTTTCTTGTAGGCTGCTGCTGAGGTTGCTTGTTTGTATCTTGTAACTGAGTGCTGCTGATGCAATAAATCGCTGACATTGTTTTGCTTAGTTGTTTGCTGCTGCCGCTCTTAGGTCTTGGTCTTCCTCTCCTCAGTGATAAAATTAAATCGTTGCCCAATGGCCGCCAATCGTGTGAGTGAGTCTCGCTAAGTGTAAGTAGTGTAAAAATAAGTTTTTGACTCTAATGTAAAGACTTTAACAAGGTACCAAATTGTGCATACTTTGGAGAACAAAAGCAGCAACATCAAACTCAAATTGCACCTCTATTAATTAGAAGAACAACTACAAAAGAACTAAAATTGAAAGGAATTTTTTATTTTTACCAATCAACTTTGCCTACTATTCAGATAGAAAATGTAGTCGTTCTTAATGTTCTTAAGACAGATCTTAATTCCAATCACCATATAAAATACTGAATGAAGTAAAATATATGTTAATATCATTTTTGACTATTAAAAACTTATTAAATAATGAGAAATTGAAAAGAGAAAACATTTTTGTGCCTTTCTTGATAAAAAGTCTAATTATAATATGTATAAGTATGGGTTAAATTTTTAGCTGTCTTTTGTCGAATGACATTGATGGCATTATACATAGCTAATGGTCAAAACAAAGACACAACTAAGTTGAAAAATAAGTTAAAACAAATGTCAAAGTTAATTCAATTTATAGTGTATTGGTTAGACAATTAACATCAAGTTTCAAACTTTCATACACTGGAATCAAAATCCTGTAGAAATATCAGATTTTGCAAAGAATTCTAAGAAACTTACCAAGTTTTAAATAAATTCCTTAAAAATGTATTTACCCAAATGATGATTATGAAAAGTATTTACATCTAATTTGTATTGGAGTTGATGCCATTTGATTTCAAGTATTGTGTCTCTATGAATTGTAAAGTGTATAGACCAATGTCATTCAATATACCTACATATGTATGTATATATGTATGTGTGTATGTTTTCGCCCCTTCAATTTGCATTGTCTTTGCATTTATGGCACTTCAAATAATGGTCCACTAATTGTTTAATTGATATCCAGGTGCCACATCTCGCCAATGCCCCCAACTATACATATGCACACACATACATACAAACATATCTATCTATCTCTTTCAGTTGCAATTTGTGCAAATTGCACGCACATCAATGCTATTCCCATTCCCATTCCCATTCGATTTCACATTGCCATTGCCAATGCCGTTGCTGTGTTTCCTCACCTAGTGGCACTTTCATTCCTGTTGCCCGAAAACCTACACTCAGACAGTCTATAAACATATCAACACCTGTTATAGGTTTGTCTCTCTCTCTCTCTCTCGCTCTCGGTGTGTGTGTATTCGTGTTGAATGTTGGTAACCTGCTGCAAATATTGAAAATCACTGACATCATTGTGTGTGCACATACGAGTCGCGCGCTCATTCCTGCCACTATATCGCCCTGTCTCTGGCGCTGTTTCACAATTTAACCTAAATAAATTTTATTTGCTTGATTTTCGCATCAGCATTGCAACAGCAACAACAATGAAAATAAAATAAATATACATATATATATATATATATTGATATATTTGTATGTATACACTGCATGCTGAACGACGTGTGTTCCTAGTCAATCAATGGACACGAACTGGACATGAGTTGAAGTGGTGGACTCTCTGCATCAACCGTCAGGTGGGCATGGTTGTTAATCCCGCACGTTGGCCGTTTGACGCGTGCAAAAATATTTCCATCTGCACTGAGAAAACCACAAAAAAAAAGTGCTAATTTTTTTAGGTACATATGAAAAAGGGCATGGAATGTGAAATTCTAAGTTTCTTTTTTATTTAGTTATTTATTTTAAAAAATTGGTGTTTAAGTCAGAGGAAAAATTAAAAAAAGGGATTTCTTCATCGTGTTTTTCGATCTCAGATTACTATAAACGCATCGTCAATCTGAAGATTCACTTGATATCATTTATTTAAGTGAACTATGATATATTCTTAATCTTAAGATGTAGTCAAGTTTTTTAATCTCTATACTCTTTTTCTTTAATCCCATATTGATGAAGGGTTTTTGTTTTAAGTGTATTTTACACCCTTCTGCTCAGCCTTTTGCCTTTTGTTGCCTTCTCTTTTAGCTGGCATTGTCAATTTCACACGCGGCTAGGTCTGGACATTGTCCTCGTCCTATTTGATGCTCTGCTCTGCTTGTACTCTGCTGGCTGTCCTCGATGTCCTTGCCTGACTGACTGACTGACTGACTGCCTGCCTGCCTGCCTCGCTATCCAGCTTGTCGCCTTGTATGGTACTTCCGTAGTATATATTTTGTTATTGCTAACCATTCGTGGCACGTTCAATTGATTGAATTGAAGTCGCGCTCCAATTTGTTATTGTTATTATTGTTGTTGTTGCCTGGGCTTGTTAGGCCCAGACTTGTCCGATCATCGTATGTATGTATGTATGTATGTATGTATACACGGCCCTACATATATTCAGATACTGACTGCCGATGCTGCTGCTGCATCCTGATATGTCCTGCCATGTAACAATTATTCAATTTGATTTGCTTTCCACCCTTTTCCTCATACTCCACCCACCTTGTTCCATTCCTTTTCCTTTCTGTCTCTCGCTTCCTATCTCTCTCTCTCTCTCTCTCTCTCTCTCTCTCTCTCTCTTTGTTTTCCCTCGGTTTCCTATGGTTTGTTGTTGTCACACTTGAATAGCTGCCAAATGTGTCGCCCGTTGGCGGCGTCACAGTTTACACCTGTTTCAACTAGAGATATGGAAATGCAGAGAAATACCCACGGAGAAAGAGAGGCAGAGAGAGAGAGATAGAAAGGGATGGATAGGTGTGAATACACACAACGGAAGCGGTTGCAAGCCCCCAACCCATCACCATCTCCCCTGACCCTCATCTCTTCTTTGACTCCATCCCAATCGAACGGAAGTGAATTTAATGCGATTGCAATTTGCAAACCAGTTTTAGTAAGCACATTAACACCAATGGAAACTGCTAGATTGATTATACATATTTTAATGATAGCTCACTCCCCTCCCCTCCTTCCTCTTCCCCATCACAAATCCATCCATTGTTTGTTGGAGCTATTAGCACAGGAAGATCTTTAAATCACAGTTATATATTTATGACAAAAACGTTTGTTAATCCATTGTAAATTGTTAATATGTCATGGCAGTTATTACCATAGATATTACTTTTATATACATATATAACAAATGAATGATTCAATTGGTATCATATTTCTATTTAATGATATGTTTATTTCATTCGCTTAACTATTAACGATTTAAGAGTAGAATCCTGTATTTCAATATCTTGAGCTTAAATAACGATGACTTCTTCTTTAAAGTTGATTAGTTTATTTTCAATACTTCTTTACCTTATTAAACCAAATAGCTCTTAAATAGAGCAAACCGATGCAAATTCCATGAATAAAATGTAATTTAAACGAATATTGTATATACATTTTACAGGCCATTTTAGAGCATTGAGAATCATGTAAGCTGTCTTTTAAACCCCTCTGAGAGTCTCTTCAACACTATTATAAATATTTTTTTAGAATAAAACTCTCATAACTCTTGAAAGAATTTTTCCCAGCCCACTCTAACCGAGGGGGGTGGGGGTGGTAGTGGTGGAAAAACCTTCTTCTCTTTATGCCACTTGCTTCACGCCACTTGCCACTACACTGGCTGGGTGAATGCTGCTGCAATTGCTGCTCTGCTCATTATGCTAATCATCATGAACATGAAAAGCCAGCACCAAAAGAACGAAAAGAAAACCTAATTGAACTTAAACGGAAACTCATAAAATGCACTTCAGCGCAAATGTAAACTGTTTACATGCAAAGCTCATTGAAGCTGCCACTTGCCCCCGACTGACAACTGACACTGCCAGCTGCTGTCTGTCTGCCTGTCTGTTTGCCCGCCACAGTGAACCCACGCGATTAGTCCATGGAACATAGAAAGTAGCAACAAAGTAGCAAAAGAAGGAGAAAAAAGAAGAAGACCAAGCCTATGCCCAACTCAACTCAACTTAGTTTCGAGTTCACAACTCAGCTCGAGTGTCAATTAAATTAATATCAATTAAAAGCGGCTGCAACTTGTTGCATCAACTCAATTTTTTTTCATTTTTTTTTTTTTGTGTGTTCCTTCTTCTTAATGCTGTTGCAAAATTATGCACGCCTCCACAGTGTGCAGGGCAGTGTTGGCGGAGGAGGAGTTGGCGGCGCCGTGTGGGGGGAGGGCACTTAATAAAGGGTTAGTTGACTAGCCGCTTGCTGCTGTAGAAATTTAATCAGCAATTTCCTGTGCCAACTTAAAGATACAAAATTGATGCAGCGTCTCTGTGACACAGCTTACAGTTTGTCAGCGTCAGCAAGGATTAATAGAACATTGCAGGAGAAAGAGCAGGAGCAGGAGCAGAAGCAGGAGTAGCTGAAGACCTGAAGTTGGCCATTGCAGCAGCTATGTAGCTTGGTGGAAGCAAAATGCTCCCGTGGGTGAAGTGTCACAAAATTTGCACGCGAACGTGGAAAGCCACATGGCAGAAGATACATATACACTCACATGATGTGTGTGTGTGCGTGTGTGTGCGTGTGTGTGTGTGTATGTACTTACTGTGTATAAGTGTGTAAAGAGGAGCTGAACTCTCTCAAGTTGAAGCCAAGACCCAGGGAGAAATGACAGCCAGAGATGCAATCAAATGTAAGCTCACTTAAGTCACCGTGATTGGAAAAGTCTTTACAACAAATGGCAACATCAATATAAAGGAAATATTTCACATTTTCATTCTATTCTTAATGTTTTATATTAGAATAAAATGGGAATCTATAGATCAATAAATAAATCGATATATCCATTGACAAAACAGTGTTTAAGTTCAAAAGAAAGTAAACTAATAATACGTATAGAACAATAAATGGCAATATTTTTAGAGAAGACTATAAAAGATGAGAAAAATAAAGTAAATGGTAACTTACCTCGTGAAGACGAAATATCATTACCATGAATAAAAATTGAGCTCATATTTCGTTTAGATATATTATTTTATACATTTCTGTTTAAGATGGTGTAGCAGTTACCGAATGAAATACCAGTTTATTCCTGAATTCCCAACATCATCATGAACAACATGAACTTCATTATCGTTATTATTGGCATCCCTGACTGGCACACATGTCACCATGTATTGAATGTCGCTGCTGTTGTTGCTGCTGTCGTCTCCATCTCCATTTGGTTGCTGCTTAGCCTGATGCCAAGGTTGTCGTTAGGAAGGAAGCAGAGCTCCCCCCCACTGACTTTGGCTACTGGTGCAACATTTGCCCCATCTGCTGCTGATGCCGGTGGATGATGCTGCTGTTGCTGCTTTTGCTTCTGCTTCATCTTCAACTTACGCACGCACACGCATTCAACATTCTGGCTACATCCGTGGCAAAGTCAAGGAAATGTGCAAAAAGTTGTGCACTGGCAAATTTATAGCGACAAATGTTGACTTGAGATACGACAACGAGGACAACAGTGGAGCGCGTATATCGTTGCAAGACGTAGAGACGTACAGGAGACAAAGAGGAGGATGAAGGGGGTGTATAGTATAGTATAGTAGACCCAGTCACTCGTAGAGCTCCATCTCAAATTGAATGTCAATCGATTTTAGTTTTTAATTTAAAAAACTACTACGCCACGTTGTCTTCTTCTTGTCTGCACTGCGTTGCATTGCATTGCATTGCGTTGCGTTCCGTTGCGTTGCGTCGCCTTGTAATTTAGCTTGGCGTTTGCACTTGAAGAGGAAAATTGAGCTATGCGCTTGATTGCAGGCACCTCCATCTGCCTTCATCTTCTTCATATTATAGTTGTTCGCGCGCGTGTGTGTGTGTATGTGTGTGGGCGTGGCAATCAGGGAATAGAAATTAACGGTAAATGAAACCACAGAGTTCAATTTCAATTTGAAGAGATGCAAACAATTACAAGAATAGAAGAAAATCTAGCGTTAATATCCTCACCTCAGAGTAAAATATATCAAGGCATTTAATAGTTGATACTTGAATCCATTGAAAATTCTCAAGGAAAAGAAAAACCTTTAGCATGATAACCAATGCCTATTCCAAGATCCTAGACCATTACCAAAAAAGTACATTGAATTCGCTAGAAGTTTGCCACGCAAAGAGAAAAAGCATTTCTAGGTACCAGTAAGCTATAAGCAGATTCAGTGAACAGAATCAGACAATTATATATGTATATTTTTGTTGCAAGGGTATGAAAAGTTCGTTCAAAGTAAGCCTGGCCTTCTGTTTCTTTTATGTTAGTATAGCGGGTGGAGCAAAGATACATTTATATTTCTAAATCTTTTTTTTTCCGTTTTGTTTTTCTTGGAGGGGAAGTGCACGACTTTAGCATTTTTTGATGAATGCGACGACGGTTACCAAACTCTCTGTGTCTGGACTATTGCCTGATTGCTGAAATTCACGCGACTGGACAGCAGCTGGAGCCGGAGCTGGAGCTGGAGCTGGAGCAGACCAGACTAGACCAGATCTAGTCTGTACTTACCTCGACAAAGACAGGCTAAAGTTATGAGCTTTAGTTTTAGTTAAAAGGTTTTTTGCTTTTTGCTTGCTCATAAACAAATTTTGTGCCAAAGCCAATGGGAAAGTAATTTAAATGCAATGCGGTGCAGGCAAATTGTGGCCATTTAATGAGCGATTAGAGAGAGCACGTAGACCTTTCAGTTGATAATGACGATGATGATGATGATCATGGTAATGATGATGTTGTCGTTGGTGCTGTTGTTGTTGTTGACGATGATGGCAAGCAGGCACGACAAATGAAGAGAGATAGACAGACAAGGGCTTCAGTTTATGAGCATGGCATGGTGCAATAAGCTAACAAGTTACCGTTATGATTAGCAAGAGGATTGCCTTGTGGATGCCATTTTGGGCCAAAACATTTCCAAATGCATTCAACATGAAATGTTACAGCCAAGCAACAGATATATAAATCAGATATAAATTGTACGCAAATATCAATTTTCAGCAATTGAAAATGTGAAAATTCTTACCAAACTATGCACTTCAAGTATTTGAATAAGGAAATGTCGTAATATTTTATTAGTCTTATAATCAGAGAGTGAAAAGGGAACCCCCAAATTGACGAGAAGAGGAAGACTAAAATGTAATTTAAACATTCAGAATAACGCTTAAAACGAATCAAAGACAACGAGAAAAATCGATTAAAAATATACTGTTCCAAATAAAATTCGTTGATATTGGCATATTTCGCCGAAATTAGGTTGGCTTTAGTTCATTCAACTTCTTTCATTTAATGAACCGAAGAAAAAAACAAAAGGAAAGCATTGTTAACGGATTGCCTATAAATTTTCCATTTCAATTGTCAAACGAAATCGATTGAAAACCCATTAAACCAAAAATAAATTCATAATTTCCACAATTTTCACCCTTTCGACTTTCCTTCAACACTTTTCGTTAGTTATGTAGGTACTTCAAAAGGAATTTAAAATATTTATTAGCGCTGTAAAATGGTTCAGCTCATGTATATATAAAACTTGGCCAGGTTGTAAATATTAATAAATAGAGAGAAAAACTAAAGGAGACATGACAAAGAGGGAGCGAGAAGAAGGGCGCCAGAAGTTGGGAGAATGGAACCAATTAAGCGCACTTCAAGTGCTACAAAAATAACGCCAGGAAAATACTTAATAAGGTGACGAAGCATAGCCGAAAACAGAACTTCATTTCACTCCACTCCACATCACTCCATTCCACTCCACTCGACTCGACTCGACTATTACATAATGCAGATGCCCATGGGGGGATTAGAGGTAGTGAGTGTGTGTGTGTGTGGAGGTGTAGGTAGCTAGGTACAGATGATGCTGCCTTCTGTGGAATGGGGGGAACCCTGACATTGAAAAGTAACGCGTGCAGCATTGCATACAAAATTAAAAATAAACAGACCAAAAGATAGACACCAAGATACAGCCAGAGGGTAGAGGCATGGCAAGATGCGTCGGCAAACATAAATTAAAACTACAACCAGCATTAAGAGATCAAACATAAAGTTGAGGGAGGGCGAGTGTGAAAAGAAGAAGGAATATGGGAAGGGGGCGGCTGGGGCATGTATCAGAAGTCGTCTAACTGCATCTGCATCTGCCCCAGATGCCGGGGGAGCAACGAAATGCTATTGAAATGTTGTAAATTTTAATTACAAGTGATTCTCAAAAAATAAGAGGCAACTGCAACAACTTTTTTTTAATTACCAGGAACAGATAAAAAGTTAAAACATCTCTTTAAATTCTAAGCAAATCAAATAGATTTCAAGATGTAAATGTTGGCCAAATTCCAATCATTAGACCAGATTGACCATCTTTCATTAGTTTTTATTTAACTAAACAGGAAATACAATTTTTTACTATATTTAAAAGTTTCTTGTCAAATTTTCTAACAAATTCGTATTTAAAGTATTAAACTAGGGTAAAAGCATTTCCAAACAAATTAAAGTCAGAATCAAATACATATTTATTAAAGAATTTCATAATAATATTTTTAGATGGCTGTAATCTGTAATGTAGATACAAAAACGATTTAGACTTTGTTTAACTGCTTTGGTTTACACAAAAAATGCCGTTTAAAATCATCTCTTAGCCGACATTCTGTGTTAACCCTTCAGCTGAACTTCCTGGTCTCAAATTGTTTTAGTGGCTACAATTCTCTGCAAAATTCTACAATGTGCAATTGCCTGGCTGGCTCAACTCTACTCTAGGATGGCCATAAATAATAATCATTGACAATATTTAGCCCAAAGCAATGTGCAAAGGCAACAAGAAAAAAAAGTTAACGTTTTGAAGGGGGAGGAGGGTAAGAAAAAAAATTAAAAGAAAAGCATAAAGAAAAACTAAACTTCGTTGTCGTTTCGGGCTCGATTTGATGCCAAGCCAAGTCGAATGAATCTTGCGAAAGTCTCTTTGGTGTGGTTGTGCCTCCTTTTGTCTTTTGCCGCAGTTTGTTGACATTGGTTGTTCTATTGGTCTATTCTATGGGAGCTTATCAACCAAAAAATAAAAGGAGAAAAAAAATAAGTCTAAGCGCTTAAGGAGAAGGAGAAGGAGGATTAGGAAAAGGAGGAGGACAAAAAATTGCTTGGATAGGTAAAAATTGTTGAGAGAGTGCTGAGGCTGTAAAGCAATAAACGAAACACAAAATGAAACTTACACTTTTCAACCGGCTGAGAGGTTCACAAATGCATCTACGTCTGCTGCTTCAACTTCATCCACATACCCAGCATCCAGCTACAGTTTCAGAGACTATTCTTACTTCTCCTTCCCCTCGTCGTCGTCCACTTTGCTGCTGGCATAGCCACAATTCTTGACATTCGTTGGCGAGATTAATGTGCCTTTGGTTGCAGCCGCCGAAGGGCTATGGGAGATGTTCTGTCTGGGTATACGGTCAGCTCAAGTTCTCTCTACACATACTCTATGTTAAGACAGATGCTTGTATATTGTAATTTTGCTTAGACAACTTTTTAGATGATCTAAGAGGAAAACTTAATTCCATTTAACATCGAGAATTGAGAATCATTCAAAACCGTATTCTGATAAATAAGTACATATATGAATTAATTGTATGGCCTATGACAAAGTCCATGTACCCTTAATTTTTGATTACCTTAACCTTGTTTCTTAATTTTTTCCTTATTTTGTTGCTGTTTTTGCTTGTTGCATTGTCGTCGAGCCAAGTCTCTCAGTCTCAGTCTCAGTTTCTCGGATTGCGCAATAAGAATCCGACAACAAAAAAAATAAACAGAAGAAGCACAGAAAATAAGCAAAAATAAGCAAGACAAGGAAGCTGGAGGAGCCACCACAGCAAATTGTTAAAAATAATTTATATTAAAACCCGGCACAAAAAGACATTGCAATGAAAATTGTGCAAACAATTCAGAAAACGAGATGCCAGAGATCTCACAATTGAGATAAAGGAACCCAGGGAAAACCTACTACTACTACTACTTCCAAGGGTCGGCCTGATGTTGGGACCAAAAGGCAGAAGGTAGAAGGAAAAGAAGCTGCAAACAAATGTCCAAATGATATTTTGTCATAATAAATGGCACAACTATGATTATTTATGACTTCGAAATGCGATCGCTCTCCACTTGCAGTCAATTGAAGTCTCATAATCGGCAAAACAGACAACAGAGTGGGAGAGAGGGAGAGTGAGAGGGGGGAGAAAGAGAGAGAAAAGGAAACGCAAAGAAAAAAGCTAAAAGCAAAAACCTTTAGTCATGATTTCGATTTCTTGGCCAGGCATAATTTATAGTGCCAAAGAAGAGTATTGAACATGGACTTGGTTTGCCTTTTATTTGCAATCAAATCGCAGCCCCTAAGACAGAGAGAGAGAGAGGGAGAGACCGAAGCCACGAACCAGCTTGGATAATATTGTTCAATTGTCTGATTTGCTATACGTTTAGGCTCGAATTTCAATTGTGATTGTTGTGAGCCATCATTAGAAGACTGTAAATCAACAAATTATGACTTAATGCAACTACCATTATGATTGAGTTCAAGTGAACCAACGAAATTGCTTAGAATCGACAAGGAAACATTTTCCCAAACAATTAGCAAAGCTAACTCTAAAAATCTAACCAATTATCGTTTTCAATAACCTATATAGATACATATATAAAATGCCGACTTTTCCTAATGGCATTCACACGCAGAACCTGGCCAAGTTATTGCCATGCATAATTATAAATCATTAAAGATCAATTAAATGTTTTGCACTAAGCTGAATACCCTTTTATACTTTATAATACCAGTCCCTTGGATTGTGTAGGCCACCCCTTAAGTTACTCAACTAAACTAAACCAAACATTATTTGAATTATATTAAAAAGAAACAAATATGTTTTGGTTTATGTTCGCTAGGAGAAGTCATAGCGTATGCAGGGTATACTGTAGTCGCCAATACTCGTCTTGAGTTGTCCCATTTGAATAGCCTTCAAAATGTATTGGGCGCGCACCCACCACAAAATAGCAAAACACCTTAACCAAAATGCTATACAATTTCTTAAGTCTTGAGGTTTTTTTTGTTTTTTTGTTTTTTGACTTTGATAGTGCCTACATAATTATTATTTAATTTTGATTAATGATTTTTGAAACGGCGGCGATTAAAACGTGACTTTTTTTTCTGTACGAAACAATTTCTGTTTTTGCCAAGGCAAAAGAAATCATGGACCTCTGCCGCTGCCTCCGCTGGACTGTGAAATAATTCGATTCTTCTTTTCCCCCCTCCTAATTCAACCCACACGAGCACATTTCATGCGAATCGAAGCAGCATATTCTAGGGAATAGGAGCAGCTTAAATCAATATGTTCTTGCAACTTCCAACCATTGTCGCAACACCCCCAACTGCCTCTTCCTCTCTACCTCTCCCTACCTCGCTATATATAAAGTCTATAAAACGCTTTCTGATTGTAAACAATACAGACGATTTAATATTGCTCCGCTCGTTGACTTCTCTCTCTCTCTCTCACACTCACTCCTTTGCCCTAGTCAAGTTTGACTCAACTCCCTGCGGAAACTTCAAATAAGCAAACAACACGCTGAGCACGCGGCATACCAGGAATCAGTCCAAACACATACAAAAAAAGAAAATTTATTTAGAAAAAAAAGAGGAAGAAGTGGAATTGAAACGCATGTGCGCAACGGAATTGTTGACTACGGCAACGGGAATATATAGTAGGGTTGTGTCTAGTAGGGGAATTTTTTGTCCAATGGGTGTGTGTTTGTGTGTGTGAATGGAAATGAAAAAAGTTTAAGTTTAATTTGAAATTGCAAAAGAAAAGGAGAGAAAACACAAAAAAGCTTCAGACAGTAAGAGAAGGGGTTCAGAAATGATGAAAAATCGCAAAAGCAGCCTAGATACAACATGAGAACGGAAGTATCTATGTATGTACGTATAGAATAGTCTTGATAGTCAAATTATAAACGAAGATTAATAAGAAATATGAATTTTAAGAGAAAAAGTGATAATATCTCACTAAAACCCATCGCAATTCCAAAAATCATTTTTAACAGCCCGAAAGAGATAATTGTCACCCTTCTAACAAAACCTTTAATGTTTCAAGTAAATTCAAAAATGCTTTTCCATGGAATCTCTTCTTATCATTCTCATGACAATGTTGTTGATTTCCCCTCCACTTCAAGTTGACATTAACCGCCTACTTACTTTTTAGAAGAAAACTTATTTCAATTAAAATAAACACTAAGTAATTACGTTCTATTGATACTAAACCAATATCAATTGGTTCAATTTCAAAGTAAAGTGAAAATAAAATCAACTGATGACAAGTCGAAGAGACCATAATTCGAAAGTACAACAATTATTTGATCATTGTTGAAATTTAATATAAACAGATGACTCAAAAGGATACAGAAGCCCATGAATTACTGAAACGACTTTATATGTAAGTAAGTTTGCATTTGTTTGTGTTGTTTATAAATATACTGTAAATACAGACTTATGTGGGACTTTGTCTGGACTCTTGTCGTTTTCTCCAGGGTTTATGTGACCTTTCACTTTTGTAATATGTCAAAGTGATGGACTTTTTATCTCTTTTAAGTTTTCGGAGAGTCATTTTGGCCCAAGGACAAGAAAAAGGATAAGAATTAGTTCAACTTTAATTATATAACATTCGGGAATCTAGAAACGAAAACCTTTAATTAACACAAACTTAATAGACTAAACCATTAACTAACATAAACTCAATTTAAAATTTAAACAATGAAATGCCAAGGCACGTTTGGTACTTCTCTCCCATAACTAATGATGGTCAAGTTTGCTTTGACTGACTTTTGTGAAAATTTCATAAGTGAAAAGAGCTAAAGTGTCATGCTAAAAAGCTATTCAAAATGTTGATGCACATTTTAGTTACCTTAGAGCAAGCGAATTCATATCACAGAAAGATTAAACGTGGATAGTTTAGTTTCAGATGGAGGGGGACTAAAAGAGGAATCGCTTCTCTAAGCTCATTCCAAAACTAAGTAGTTCTATGGTCCAAAAGCTAATAAATTCTTTGAAAACTTACTAAAACATTAGTTAAATTAATGAAATCCCTTAAATTATATCAAATGCCATATTACATATTGTTTTGTTGTCAATATTTAGTCAATCTTTGATCTCAAAAGATTTCAACACTTTTCGTCCCACATTCATTCCCTTCATCATGAGGAAACTTCTGTCAGTTGGTTTCGCTCACGTTTATCTGGCAATAAAATGTATTTCCTCTCGGGCTGGCTGATAGCAATAATCTCCAACTAAATAAATTATCATTTTATTTTTCACAATAAAATCTCAACTTTTCAAAATCCCCCAGCCGTGTTTACATGCATGTTAAGCTAACAGAGGAGCAACTGGACACAAAAAAAAAAAAAACAGTAAACAAAATCCAAAAAAAAAGTAAAACCCACAGCAAACAGATTGTTTAAATTGCTTGTAAAGGCCAACAACAAAAAATGAAATAATAACAACAAACAAGTAGCAGCAACAACAACAACAATAACAATGACCAGCACATTGAGTTTTTTTTGTAACTGTGTTGATTTTTTACAAGCCACGACAAGGACGAGAATGTTGATGAGGATCAAGAGAGGTGTGGAGAGTGGCAGTCGGTGTAGGGTTGGGTGTTCAGGGTACGAGGAAGGTAAAGGCGATGGAGCCACTGTGAAGAGAAAAAAAAAGGCAGCAACATTTATGCAGCAATTGAACCCGCAAGGGCCAAAGGGTAAATGTGGCAAACTCCCTTTCTCAGGACACTCCCCACCCCCGGCACCGCTAAACTCGTACAGCGTAGGTGCCATCCCACCTCGTCCCAACATCATCATCATCATCGTCATCGAGGTAGTTGGACTAAGGCTAAATGAAATGCGCTTCGAGTTGGGAGTTCAACTTGGAAAATTGCATTTTATTACACGTTCGATTGATTTTACCAGGCAATCAGCAAAAGAAGTACATGCTGTGTCAGGCGTAGGGGGGCGGGGTGGTCTAGGGGTAGGGTAGGGATCGCCACTCGCCATTATTAAGTGGAGAGTTTATGTTTATATTTACAACAGAAACACATTTGTATCTGCATCTGTTTCTGTATAGGAGGTATATGAGTGTGTGTTTTTGTATCACTGTGTCCCACCACCACCGCCACCCCTCTGGGAATGTATCGCTTCAAATTGAAATTGTCGATTTAACATTTTGAATTATCGTTTAGCAAATGGTCAATATTTCCCCTTCTCTTTGCCGCCCCCTTTCGACTCTGTACACCGATTCATCCATCCATCTACTAACCGATTCGCCCCATTTGCCGTAACTCCTACAACTGCTACACATAAAATTGTGGCACACATAAATTGTATTGCCATAAACAATCAATTACTTTATATCTGTATGTGTAGCTGTGTGTGTATCTGTGTGTGTGTGTATACATTTACCACTCAAGGGACTTGGTCTGTTTGCAATTCCGTTCTCTTTATCAACAACTGCAAAACCAAAAAAACAACAGGAGAAATTCATATATATATAAATATATATACTTATATATACAGATATGTGAAGAAGTTATTGTTGTTCTTTATAGTTGATGTTTACAATACGGATTTCGGCTTCGACTTGTGTGAAAATAAACACAAAACGCAAAAGAAACTTTAAATGGCCTTTTATACAATTGAAAAGTCAAGGACATTCATTCACTCAATGATGAAGTTACAAACACAATTGAAAGATATTAAAAACTCAAGAAAAGTGGCCCAAAAGGAATTTACTCACAGAAATAGGAAATACTTCAATCAAGACAAGCAACTTAAAATCAATAAAATGAAATTTATTTACCCCTGTGTGTGAGTTTATGTTAAAGAAATTTGGAAAATCAAAAGATACACAAAAAGTATATTAATTCAAGGCAACTTGAACTCTAAACTCTCTTTTTCATTTTAAATTTAATATTCGCATTGTTTACTTTTTTTTAACATTGAGCTTAAATTTATATTTCAATATTAAATTGCCCTCACTTTTGTAGATAAAAACTAAATTTGAGTAATCGAAAGATGCTCTAGAAAACGTATAAGAAAGTATTTTTTAAACTTGTTTTGAATTTGTTCTAATATCAGTTTATCTATTTATTTATTCACTTTTACTACACTACATTAATTTTTTCAGTTTGAAGTGTAATATTTAAAACTTGGCAAGAAGAAGTGATTTAAAATGTAATAAGAATTTGAGTATTTTGGTTGTTAAACATATCGAAATAAGCAGCACGTAATCATTAACAATTTCAAAAAAAAATTTCAAAATTCAAATTTTTTGATTTATTCTTCTATTCCCTTTGGAATTGGTGCCAAAAACGGCCAACGAGATTTCGTAATAATAAATATTGACTATGGTGCCTATTACGTTATGTACTCGTAACATAATCGATTAGTTCTGGTCGATTTCATAAATTTCATAAACAAATTTGTTCAAGTCTTCTGATTCTCGGTCTTTTCTCTCTCTCTCTCTCTGTTCCGCCTTTCTCTGTCTTATTGAAAAATGAACAGTGCAATTTGCTACACACAAAAAAGGAAAGAAAATCGAGGGGAAAAATGAAATGGAAACAACAAATTTTGCAGAACGCAAGGATAATCCATTGTCTGACTTTGACTGCAGTTAAGGCAATTATGTAATTTTTAATAGTTTTCGTTGTCGTTGTCGTTGTCGTCGTCGTCATCGTCGTTACGCAATTTACGAGAGGCGCTCTGTATAAAAGTCAAAGGATAATTTATTATTGTCAGATGATGAGCCAGCCACTGCAGCCTCCCGCCCCCCTGTGCCAAATGAGAAACGATTAAATACGTCAAAAAATAAAAGGAGATTCGGTTGAAAGAGCCACCAGTCGTTGCAGGCACGTGACATGTGCATTGCTTGCAGGGATTCCAAAGGACTTCAAGTGTTAATTGTGGATTTCTGTCAGGGTGAGAACTGGTACGTGCTACATCCCCTAGATACCCAGAGCCACCAAGCATTGAAGCAAAACTCTAATAAAATATGACTGGCCATGGAGGGAGCAGATGGTTGGAGCATCACACATACAAACATACACTCGTACGAGAGTTGTCACAATTGTTGGAATCACTTAATATCTCAATACTTGAGAACTTTCCGTAACACCCTCGCCCTATTCCATACATCCAGCATAGACTAGCCAAAGAGTCTTCGCTGAAAATGTTGCCAGGACGCGTTGTTAAAACGAACAGAGAGATGAAAGAGCGTGCAAGTGCAAGCGTTTAGTATCCAATGGATCCATAAACTTGGGGACTTAACTAGCTAACCAAATGTGAACAGAAAATAAAAAG
This sequence comes from Drosophila paulistorum, assembly GCA_018152135.1. NCBI lineage: Eukaryota > Metazoa > Arthropoda > Insecta > Diptera > Drosophilidae > Drosophila > Drosophila paulistorum. Next base: position 20,850,657 of record JAECXG010000690.1, read on the forward strand.
GAATATAAATGTATAAATATGTACATATATATATTTTAGTTTCAGACTTGCAAAAATGTTAATATTCAATTGTTTGATGCAATTTCATTTCAATTTCAACTTTAAATTCTTGTTAAAAGAAAAGACACATACAAATATGTATATGATATAAATTCTTAACTTGTTTTTTTGTTTTGTTTTTATTATTCAGCAGTTTCAATTCAAAGGAAATTCAATTGCAACTTGTCTAACATAAACAAAAGCAAACTAGATTTTAATTCTTCTTTTAAATAATGTTTTCTAGAGTGAATTATAAAAGTCTCTTCTATCAATGATGGCAGCTGTTTGAGACTGTAATTGAGATGGTAAAAAGCATTTACCACATTAGTTAATATTCTTAGCCTCTGCAAAGCGTATCAAGTTTTAGTTAGTTATCAATTTGAGCAATTTTCATACTAGCTGTTTTGCTGTATTAACTTATCTATGACAGTTCCAATGACGAGTAGTCAGAGTTTGTGTTCAAAAAAAAACTTTCTGACTGACCACATCCCAGTGTCCGGTCCTGTTTTCGGTCATTGCCCCATATAATATCGTAGAGGAGTTAAGCCCGAGGCAAAGCCAGTTACCTACGTTGTACATATAGTCGAAACTCCACTCGAGTTGGCCCTTTTATGCCAACTTTGTTGCTGTGACTCCACCTGGCGTTGGCTAGTTAGACTTTGCGTATCAAGTACCGACTACTTCAACGAGATTCCTCTTCACTTCAAACAGAAAATGGAATAAAAAACGAACGAAACCGCAACTTAATAATTTTTGCTTCCCCTAGTTTTTGTACCGTTTTATATATAAATTTTTGTTTTTCTTTTTTCTTTTTGGGTGCTGCGGCAATTAAAAATTTTTACCTTATTTGCTCCAGTTTTTTGCATGTGGCAAGTGGCGTAGATGGCGAGCAAGATGGAGATGAAGAGCGAAGGACTCTCAACTTTTGCTATCTTTGCGAAAAATTTGCATGGTCATTTACTCGTTTTTCCTTTTTTTTTGTTTTTTTTTTTGTTTTTTTGGTTTTGTGCAGTTTTTCTTCTTTCATTCTTGATACTTGTTGTTGTTGTTTTTTTTCTTTTTTGGTTAGTTTTTCTGTTTTATTCTACTGTGTGACATCTAGATTGTGGTACGCAATGTTCGTCTCTTTCTGCATTCTGACCAACTCGCGTTGTTACTAATTAAAAACGCAAATGGGTTTATGATGTTGCACAAGTTGCGGTTTCGCCTTCAGGGGAGTAATATCGTCGGAGAGGGGATGGGGAAGGGGAAAGGAAAAGGAAAAGGGAGATACTTTTTTACTGCTGTCGCTGCAAAAATTGCACAAAAAAGAATGGTGCGAGAGAGACAGAGTGGGGGAAGAGAAAACTGAAAAGAAGTTATAAAGAAAAGCATAAAAAAGTGAGGCATTAAAACAAATTTTTGTTCTGCACAAAACAAGTCCTGGTTCTGGTTCTGCTTCTGGTCCTTTGCGGTTGCCTGTGGGCCAGAATGGCGAAGGGAGTCGGTTTGGATCCTATCCCCCCCACCACCCATACCAGCACCCACCATTTAGAATTGTCAACTCTGACTTTATCGCCTTGCTGCCAAAAAAAAACAGAACAGAATAACAAAAAGGGATCTCAGAAAACAGTGTAGAGAGAGAGTAGGTGGGGGAGGAGGAGGGACTTTCACGCTTTTCACATTGCTGTGGCATGTTTTGTGTTTTATTAGCGTGAAAATTTTTCAAAGGTGTCAGCAGTTTTTATGTTATTTTCTTTGTTCCGTTTCTGTTTGCCATCCCTTCCAAGAAAAAGCGAGACTTTCGGTTTTTTCTTTTTACCCTGTGCTTCCGTAAGGTATATGCTTTTCTTTTTTTGTATATTAAATATGTTTCTTGCCAAAATATAATAATAGAGAAAAGTGGACATCTTGGAAGCTAATTTTCCTACCCTCAAGCAGCAGAATCATGATGAATTATATAGACTTGTAGATAGAATTGAGAGAGCTGGAAAACTGACTCTCTGGACTTTGATAATTAGGAGAGATGAGTGATCTAAACCAAATATGTGATCTGTGGGATCATTATCATAATCAAGACTTGAGCCTTCCCAAAAGTGTTTCCAAAAACAACAATTTTCCTAGATTTATTCACTAAAGTCACAGAAATGCATAAACAAGTCGAACTCGAAATGATTGAGCCTATAAGTGTTTGCCGACCTAAATTTAACAAACATTTCAGTTTTAAAAATTTGACAGCAAATTGTTGTTCACATTTAAAGAGACTTTTAAATAAATTTTCAGCATTTACTTTGTTGCCTACCAAACTAAGCCCAAAGTGCAAAAAAAAAAAACCCCAACTGGCCGGAAATCCTTACAACACGCGCCGCACCACAAATCCATGCCCCATCGCCTTTTTTGACCCTCCTACCCTTCCCCTTCGACCCCTAGTTCGTCTCGGTCCTCCAACACCACCTCCTCCATCATGGGGCGCTTGTAAGGAGAGAGGGGGCGTGGCCATTGTGTAATATCCGTTGACTATTATTCTAATTCATGCCGAAAATTAAAAAGCTGCCTATAAGCCTTGTTCTCCTTTTTCTCAGCCTTTTTGTCCGAGTTCAGCGAAAATTTCATGCAAAATAAAACGCAAAAAATGCCTGTTATGCCTTTTTCTCATTCTCATGCTCATTTTTTTTTTCGTTTTTATTCTATCCTTTCCGTTTTTCTATTCAAAATAAAGCGACCGCATCAACAAAATATATAAAATAGCTGGCACAAAATAATATTTCGACTATATACATATATATGGAAGGAAATATGAAAACAACAACAGCAACAGCAAAATAAAAAACATAAAAAATTAACATATAAATTAGCACAATAGGCAGAAAAAAAAAACACAGAGCCTTAGGCCAGGGGCGATAGCAAAAGGACAAAAGGGCAGGAGAGATAGACGACGAAAGTCGTCCTTTTGTTTTGAAAAACAATTTTTGGGTAGGTAGCATAAATTTCGGTGGCAATTAAAAATATTTTGTAATTTTTCTTAGTTGACCGCATTTTATGGGGTCTAGACTGGTCCAACAATAACAATAATAGCAACAACAAACAGATAAATGGAAACTTTAATTAAATTTCATAAAAATGTCATAGTCAAATATTTTCAAATTTTACTCGCCAATTTGTATCTCTAAGATATATTTCTTTATATTGATTGCAGTAACAACAATACAAAAAAATTGGATGAATTCTTATTAAGATTTAATGCTCTTCTTTGTTAAAGAGGCAACTGGATGTTATTTGAAATCATTTAAGTAGTGAAAAGCCTTAGCCTCGTTCTATCAAATTGATGAACAAGAAATATCAGATAAATATCTTTTATCTATAGTTACATGAAAATAAACTTGATTTGCTGTTAATCAAAATATACTTTCATAGTCATTAAATAATCATCGATGAATTGCCCTTTCTTCTTTAAATACGTTTACGATTGAAGTGAAATTCAACTTAAATTGGCTACATGTATTAGCCTTTATGTTAATGGTAACCATAATTTTAATGGGGCATCTCTCGAGTTTGCTTGTCTTCTACAGTCTGCTTCCCATCTTCTTAACCCCTTCCCCGTACGGCATACCAGCAAAACGTTCGCCTTGTAAAACAATTTATAACTTTTGCGCTTTTGCCTAATAAGTTGGCATGTTGTGGCCAATAAGTTGTGGGCAACAACGACAACAACAACAAAAACAATGGCACAACAAAGTCATAGTAGCTCTTCCCCACCCCGCCCCCGTTTTGCCACTCTTTTAGCTAGTCTCTTTCTATAAATTTTGCCAGGGAAATGCAACTCGCTCTAAAACTAAATTACAAGTATAGCATCAGCAGCAGCAGCAGCAGCAACAACAGCCGTTGGCAATGCGATATTCCCGCTACGCTTAACTCTCCCCCATCCTCATCTCATCCCTTACATACCTAGCACACATCTTGCCAACAAGTTTAGGTGCTCTTGTTGTTGTCGTTGTTAGTTAGTTGCTCTTGCTGCCTTAACTGCTGTTAATTCTTCTAATTGTGTGTACGTTGTTTGCGTGCGCTAATGTCCCATATGCACAAACAACAACACTAACAACAAAAATACCAACACCCAAAGGGAGGCAAACAACATGCAAATGTGTGGCACTTGTTCCTAGAGATGGGCAACTGTATCATTCACATAAGCATCATCATCATCACAATCGTGAATATACATAAATTCTATTAATTGTAAGATTAAAAAAAAAAAGAATTATACTGTTTTCTTTCTTTCTCTGATCTCTCGAGGCAAAAGTATTGGCGTATTTCACTTCTCCATCTCAGATTCTTAGTGAAATGAGAACTGGCAGTGAGAGTTTTCTGAATAGAAGATTCTAAACCTTTAGTCTTGAATCTCTTTCTAAACTTCGCATATTAATGCTTCAATTATAATTTTCGTATACCTTATTTCAGGTATCTCAAGAAAAGTTCTGAAAATGTAACAGACTTTGGTTGTAATCTCTAAATGTTGTATTACCTAAAAAGAATAATAAATTATTAAGATATTACGTTATAAATTGTGCTACTTTTTGAAGAAATCGCAATTTCTACAACGTATTTTCCGTACAAAGCAGATGAGATTACAAAATTGTTTATATTAAAAAGTAACTAAACTGTATCCAGTTTGTAGAGATATAGTTAGACTTATGGTTTTATCATGTAAATGTTTTATCATTGTCTTTGTTATACTTGAAACATATATAAAATGTGCTTAATGGGATACGTATACGTGATTTATCACAACCATCTCTCATATCGTATGTACTCGTATTACTCACTTGAGATTTTTAGTCCGCATCACTTGACAACTTACATGGCGCAAAACCCTCACGCAAAACTCTTTCTCTCTCCCCCTCGTTCTCTGTCTCTGTCTCTGTCTATCCGCCACCCCATTTTGCTTATTAGCGCAAAACGTTGCACGTAGTACACGTTGCAGTGTGTTTTTGTTATTGTTAAATGTAATTAAATTATGCAGATGAGTGCCAACGATGTTGCTCCCTCTGCTGAGCTATGCTGCTGCTCTACTCTGCCCTATTTTACTCTTTGCTGGCATATTAACTAAAATGCCATAGAAAAGTGTTTCTCTTTTTTCCCAGGTATTTGCAACTGACGTTGACACAAGGTACATACTCATGTGTAGCTAGCTAAGTAGTAGTTACCTCTTATCACACAACTTCCAAAAACCCTAGCTGACAGATTGCCTAACAAGCAAACTGTCAAATACAATTTTAACTAAAAAACAACAGCTTGTTTGTCATTTCACTTAAGTGTTGCCCAAATAATCGACAATTAAATGCATAAAAAAAAAGTAATGCACACATTGGCAGCGGTGGGATTCGAACCCACGCCTCCGAGGAGACTGGTGCCTTAAACCAGCGCCTTAGACCGCTCGGCCACGCTACCATTTGTCCGAGTGTTCAAAAGAGACTATCTCTAATCGACAAGGCAACTTGAAATTCTACAAATATTTTTGTTTTTTTTTTTAAATATATATTCTTGATCAGGAAAATAAGCAACTTGCCATAGAAATCTTCCAGATTAAATCATTTAGCAACAGTTTCAACAGTTTATGCGCCTTTTTAATGACTGACACTATCTGTTTGGATCTGAAGACTATATAATTACTGATTGTCTCTTGAATATGTACGATAAGTAATTAAAATTTTCATATTTATAACTCATTAGTGCTTTTGCCTTTATGAATTATTGCAGTCCCATTCTTTACTTACAATTATTATAGGGAAAATAAAGAAAAGCGCGCTGAAATCCAGCCCCAAATAAAGACATACTCTACAATATATTCAATATCCACTGCGGCTTGCCAGCTTCCCTTGTCAGTTAATCATGTGATATAGACATTTGCATTATGTTCAACAAATTTTAATGGGATTCTATGGATAATCTTCGATATTCTTAGCCGTTTCAGTTATCTGCTGGTCTTTAAATATTTTTGTTGGTTTTACCAGGAAAGCAATACTCGAGACTCTGGACAAAGTTTTGTCATTTAACTCAATGCAAAACCACAAAAAAAAATATAATAGTTTTCAGAATACTGAACATGCCATACTTTGATTATTTTTCAAGTCCTTGAGAAAAGTAAAACAATTATCGTATTAAATGTGTTAAGTTTGCCGTTTATTTGATTTTATCTTCTAGTTCTTGAACATTTTTGGGGGATGTAATATCCCTCTTCATTATGCTTTGTTTTGTGTTTCTTTCTTTACATTTATGCATATAAACTAAGTATATTTTGTTGAGAATTCCTTGTATGCTTTTGGTTTTTTCTTTTTCTTTTGTTCTTCTGCTCCACTTTAGTGATACGATTAGAGATGATGATCCACATATTTGGTTATTTTGAGTATAAATAGTATACTCATTCTATCTGTCTGTCTTTGCAGCTTAATATTTTGTTTTCTTAATTTGCCAGAGCTGCAAACTGATGGCCTGTTTTCGGTTTAGAGGGATTCCTACGATCAATAGTTTTTGGACTGATGTCTAGCTAGTATTAAAGACCGAACTATAGCGAATGATGGGGGATAATTTGGATAATGTGAATAATGATATGAATATCGTAGCCACATTCACTGGGGGTCTCAATCATTATAGTGTTATAGTGTTTCAAATCGAAACCGAATCAAGCATTGTTTTGCGATTGCAGCTCTGGTTTATTCCCTTGTAATTTACTTAAATTGTATTTTGCGAATGTAATTTTAATTTATTCATTAATGTATTTTCATTTGTGTGCTTTTTCTTTAACTTTATTTCATTTTCATATTCATTTAGTTTTCTTTTGGTTTCGTATAACTAGATGAAAGATCGGTTTTTATGGGTGTGTGTGTGTGTTTGTGTTTATGAAATATATGAATATGGATTTACGTTTGAATAAGTTTTTCAATTACAATCCATTTTTTTTCCATCCACTTCTCTTTCTCTCTCTGTGTGTGTGTGTGCGGGCGCGTGTGCGTGTGAGTGGGTGTGTGTTTGTGTTTATGTTTGTGTATAGGTTACTTTTAACTCCCTTGTATTGGTTTTTGCAATTTGTTCCATTAAATTTGTTAAATATGTACAGTTTTATGCCCATAGAGCTGCCAACTTGTTGCCGAGATAAAGAGTTGGCTGAATCGAATGAATACTAAATGAATGAGGAATGAATAAAAAAGTAAATTGTTAAATCCAATCAGCCAAATAGCCAAAAAAATACAAATAAAACTAAAAATTAAAAGTCAACTCAACTCATTTCTCATTTTTTTCGGCTATGTATTTTATATTTCGTTCTTTTTTTTTTCAATTTTTTCCATATATTTGTTTTTTTTTTCTTTGTTTATTATTTACACATACAATATTTCATAATTGTTTATCTTTTTCCACAAAAAAAAAAAAAAATATTTATATATATGTATCTATATATTTTTATCAATTTTGTTTGTCGTATATATATATATATACCTATATATATGAATATTGCATAGTTTTGCATAATTGTTGCTATTTTTTTTTTTTTTTTTATTGTTATTTATTTAATCAATGTAAGTAATATAAGTTTATGGTGTTTTCTGAGTCTATTAACTATGTAAAAATGGGCCGATTTTGTGGTTGATTTCATTTAAATATTTCTCCATCTTTGTCGTCTTTGTTTGCCTTTTTATGTAGTTAATTTATTTAATATTCTTGTTCTTTATTTCTCGTTTTGTTTTTTGGATTAGTTGATTTGTTGCATTTCTGTTAGGTTTTTATATTTTATTCTTTTGCAAATATCTTTTATACTAAATACATACATATTTTTAATGACTTGTGCTTAAGCGCGTAAATTATGTATAAGAAAAAAAATTGATTTATTAGTTATGTTTTGTGTGTTTTTTTATTTTTATTTTTTTTTTATTTTTAAAAAAATTTTAATAGTTTTTTTTTTGTTGTTTTTCGTATTTTTGTTTTGTTTTGTGGTTGGAAAAAGCTTTAAATTATTTACAGGAATTTTTGTTGCAGTAATTCTTTTACTTCTTTTTGTGTTTTAAGCAAAACTTAATAATTAAGATCACTGGATGCAAAAAAAAAAGGACCTTCAGATGCGAAAGAGATTGAGGAAAATGTTTTCAGAACCCTTTTTTTTTTGTCTTATACAGAATTGTGACTTTTCAGGAATTGAAGTGATACTATACATTCAAAATCCATTTAGGAAAATCCTTTCTTGCGATTTCAGGGATCTTAATGCTGGCTGAGAAGTATTCCAAGCAGCTCTTTCACTTTGACGGTTACTAACCTGAAGTTTTGAAACTATCTATGATTGGGTTTTCCACTTGGTGGCTCTGTTATCCTGCCTTGTTCTTACACTCACTAAGTATGTCCGCTTTCTGTTTATATATAGACATCTTGAATCCAAACCTCTTTTCGCTTTCGGTTCCCCTTTTTTTGCCATCAACTAAAGTCTAATTTTTACAAAAATGCTTCCGCCTGAATACACGTAACGTAAATACACATACATATATAATAGGTATATATAAAACAGATATTATAAATTAATGGATAAAAATAAAGTACTCTTTCTTGTGACACAAAAGCACCCGTTCGCCGTTCGCAGGTCGCAGTCGACATCAGCAATCATCATCATTGTCCTTGTGTTCTCGTTTAGCCCTTGTAGAAGTGATACAATTCGATATCTGGATTGATTTTCGGTTTGATGGTGCGACCCATTGTGCCGCACGTTTTCAGTGAATATCAGTGATACCGTCGTAGGCTCCCATTGTTATTGGTGGCCAAAATGACACCACCAGGGCCAGGACCAGAACCTCCAGATCCACCAGCATTGTGATTGTTATTCGAAAGAGTGGCCACATTATTGTTATTAGCATTGAATGAACGCCTGCCCGTTGTATTGCCATGTATCATGGCCATACCGACACCATTGCGTAGTGGTAGAGCCGGCGGTGGTGGCGTCGGTGTGGGACTTGGTGGCATATCGTGATCCAGGGGCAGCGAGTAATGGGAATTGTTGTGTATGTAGCCGGGATCGTTCATGGCATCACAGGGCTTGGCATAGACGGCACCATTATGATTGAAATGATCCTGGGTGAGACGAATCCCGCCATGACCATTGGCAAGTGGTTGGCTATAGTGCGATAAGGTGCTCTCCTGCATGGCCCTGTGACGTGGCAAAGAGGCGGCATTTAATGGCTTGCCACCGCCATTGGCCATCAAACGCATGTCCTGCTGGGAATGGTGGGTATTGCGCGTTGTTGCAGTCGACGCAGTAGTGGGCGAATGATTGTTGGTCATGTAATGGATCTGACTGAGTTGGGCAAATGCGGCATGATCGACGGGGCTGGGCACTTGTAGCTGCTGTAGGGTTGTGGGTTGTGTGGTAGCTGCGACACTCGTGCCTGTGCTAGATGACGATGTTGTGGGACCACCCCGACCCCGCAACTGAGGTGGGGGTGGTGCTTCTAGCTATAGCTCGGTTACTGGAATGGGCCGAGTGCTGCCCATATATTGTGACTGTTGGGGATTGTAGCTTGGATAGCCCGACGATGGATGCACTCCACCGCAACCGGCGGGCGCTGGCCTAGTCATATAATCCTCATCCGAGAAAGTCTTCTGATACTCACGTTCCTTGCGTCCCAATGCCGAATGGCCCTTTAACATTTCCCTTATGCGACGACGGCAAGTGTACAAGACTAGGGCCAAAGTAGTTATCAATGCAGCGCAGACCACGACTAGAACTCCAATGATGGCCTGCTTGTTAGCTGCTCCATGGCTACAACCAATCAAGGGCTCTGAGAGTTGTGTCAATGGCAACTCCCTGAGGGTCTGAGGATAGGCGCAAATCACTGGAGCGAACTGACTACTCGAATTCTTGGTAATCAAGAGATTACGCAACCACATCAACTGGCAATCGCAAATGAAGGGATTCTCCGACAAGTCAAGGGTTTGCAACGATGTCCACGATATTAGACCCTGATCCAGTGTACTCAATTGATTCTCCTTCAAGATGACTGTAGTCAAATGTGGTAGACTACGCAATGCATTGGCATGCAACTCGCTCAACTGTTTGTTTTTCGCCAACACCAACTGCTCCAGATTGGTATTCGAAGTGAAGGCATCGCTCTCGACACGACGCAAACGTTGAGCTCCAGTGATTTTCAATTGACGCAGCTCACGTAGACCCGCAAATGCACCCGTTGCAATTACCTCAAAGTCATTCTGACCCAAACTCAATTGCTCGAGGCGTTCCAAGTGTTGTAATGCCAGAGTGGGCACTTCCGTGAGTCGATTATCGGAGATATCTATGTAACGCAACGTTTCCAATCCCTTGAGGGCTTCTTTTGAAATGTTATGCAAACCGGCACCACGCAAATCCAGACGTGTCAAACCCTTGAGATCTTGGAATGCTCCATCACGAATGGTCATAAATGAATTTGTCCCCAAATATAACTCGGCGAGCTTTGGCAGTGCCTTGAAGGTCATCTCTGCTGGCACCGTGGTCAATGTATTGTCATCTAGATAAAGCAAACGTAAATTTGCCAGACCATCCAGAGCATTGGGATCAATGTGACTTATGCGATTCTGGCCGAGATTCAATTCCTCCAACATCACCATGTGCGAGAAGGTGTGATACTCTAGCTCGGCTATGAGATTACCTCTTAGGTTTAACACACTACAATTGGATAGACCCAGGAAGGTCTTATTTGAAACTTGACCAATTTTATTGTTATTCAAGTGTAACTCTTGCAGTTTCGAATGATAGGCGAATGAGCGTTCCGGTATGTTAATCATTTCGTTAAAGGATAAATCAAGAATCGTTAGCTGGGCATAGAATTGCATCGATGAATCGATGGTCTTTAGCTTATTATTCTTGATAACGAGACGCTGTATGGCCGGATTAAGGGCAATGGGCAACACATCGAGCGTACCCTCACCGCAGTTGACCATCAGTGTGTCATCATCGCATTCGCAGCCATTTGGACAATTTGCCAGGCCATTTGCGGACACTACCAGGAGCACCATCACCATCATGGCCATGCAGAGCTGACTCAGGCCCGGCGACGACGACATGGTAATTGCCCTGGACGACGGCCGTCGTCTGCTCATTATATAGGCGCTCTCTGTCCCGTCACTCCTCTGTCCCTCTGTGTCTGCCCTTTGCCTTCGACTCTGGCTGGTTTCTGCTGTGTCTTCCTCCTCCTCTCGTTCGGTGGCTGTTTTGGTGTTTGTGTTTCGCTTTTTTCACTCTGCTCCTCTTTCTCCTTTTTGGTTTGTTGTTTTTTTTATGCTTTGCTTCTTCCTTCTTTTTCTTCTCTTTTTTTACTTTTTGTTGGGTTAAATACGTTTTAGCCAAGTTTGCCAATGGCTTTCAAATTTAGCGTCCGACATTCGTAGAGCTCTGCAAAGAGATAGAGAAAGAAAGAGGGTTAGATGTGCGCTTTAAATTGATTTTCCATTAGAGTTCAAAATTGCTTGGCTTTTGGATTTTCATTGGATTTGGCAGCTGCAGCAATCGCATTGGTCTACTACTCCAACTACAACTACAAAAGCTTCTGCCCTCTGGGAGTTAATCGGTAGTTTTCTGTATTTTCGTCTGTATTTTCGTTTTGCTACGTTTTGTGGATTATTTTGCTTCGTCTGGTTTGCTGGTTTCGCTTTGTCCAGCAGTAAACAAATGAAGACAATTTAAATGGCCACGGCATAGACATTAGGAATTGGCATTAGCCAAAAGAATCAAAAGGGGAAATCGAAGTAACAAACAAAAAAAAAGAAAGAAAAAAATAAAATTGAAGTTGGCAAAATGGAAGCTAAAACAGTTGCAACACAGTTTAAGCTTTAATGGCCGAGGTTAAGTAGACTCTTTGTCGAATGGATTTGAACTTAAAGTTGCATCATTTTGGCTTCAAGTTAGCTAACACACACACACTCACACACACATACACATGGCCTTATCCTAACCCCATTTACCCTTTCCTAACGATTTGGTTTTTGTGTGTCAACTCCAAAGTCCCCAAAGTCAAAACCTTGCCTCACACTCTTATCATTTTCCAGCTCCCCAAAGTCTCTCTCTCACACACACACACACACACACACACAGTTGAAAGGGCAAAAAAAAACTTAAAAAACAACTTGCACTTTGTTTGCTTTGGGGATATTTATCAGTTCAGGACAAATGGCAAACAAAACTTAATTTAGCGGCGGCAACTCTTCTCCCCCACTTTATCCTTCTTCTCCTTCTCTCTCGCTCTCACTAGCTAACCTTCCCCTATGTCTAAGTGTGTGTGTGTGGTTGGCGGAGGTTCAAGGATGATGGCCCGAAAAAAAAAAAAAATGGTAACCATTGGCAGATCCCAAAACTGGGACTGTAAAATAAATAAAACAAAAGCAAAAATACAAAAGGCTGTTTGTATTTCTCTTGGTTTTTTTTTTTTTTGTCCTCTGTTAAATATTTTTCAACTTGGGCGTGGCTTGGCCTGGTTGTCAGAGGGGAGAGTTGAGGCCCCAAAGGCGCTATGAAAATAATCATAGATGTGGGTCATACTTCAGAGGCAGAACCAGAAACAGAGACTGAGCTGCAAAAGGAGCCTTCCTTTGTCCTGTAACAACAAATAAAAAATACAACAACAAGAAAAAAAAAAGGAAAGGATAACTGCTGCCAGCAAACTCTTGACTCATCTCAACTCTCGTTTTTTATTATGTAAATATCGCATAAACACCCGGGAGCAACTCAGGCGCAATCATATGAAACAACGCCAAAAAAAAAAGCATGAATCAACTTTCAGTTTTAAAGAGGCCGATTATTGAGTTACCCTAACCGAAGAAGGAGCTACAGAAGTGCTCTCAAATATATTGCAATCTACCTCAACCTGCCTACTTCAACAATATTTGCAACAATTTTCGGTAGCTTGCATTGGCTTAAGTAAGAAGAACTTAAGTTGGATGCATTTTGATTTGGTTTTTCAATGATATTGCCAAGTTAGCTTTTGCTCTGTCTGCTTCATAAGTTGTGACTACCCAATGGGCCGTATAGGGTACCCAACAGCATAAACAAAGAAAAGGGGAGAGAGAAAGGGGGGCGGGAAAAAAAGAACGAACGGAAAATGGCGCTCGTACAGGGACTTGTAGTAAAGTGATGGGTAGTAGTAGTAGTCGCCGTCGTCGTCGTCCTCTTCATCATTATCATGCATATGCCATAAAGCAACTTGTTGAGACAGAGCAAGGAGGCGACGGCGATGGCCAACACTGACTTTTTTGTTGTTGTTGTTTTTCCTGGTTCTTTTGGTCTTGTTTTTTTGGCAGCGACTGACAACATTTTGTGTGAAATAAAAACAAAAGCAATGGAGTTTTTCTCCCCATTTCATATATTTTTTTCTTTTTGGTTTGGTGGCAAAGCACAGCTGCTTAGACAGTCAGTCAACACACAGTAAATTTTGTTTTCTCTTTTGGGTTCCTTGCATATGGGTAGAAAATCAAATTTAAATTGCTTAAAATTCTGTTAAATGGCCAAAGAAACAATGCCGCTGGCATGAAAAAACAAAAAGGACCCTAACAAACTAGAAATTGGCCTTGTTTTGCCCCAAGAGTATAAACTGGGCTAAGAAAATGTCAGTTGAGCCGTTTGGGATGATCAAAAAAACAAAGCTACGAAAAGGTAACACAAAACTCTACGGATAACAATATTTTGTTTAGATGACTCTTGAGCCCCATATTGTTAACAGTTTACATAATAAGACCTACAAATGATAGAAAATGCAATAGATATAGAGGATAGAGAGAGAGACACAGACACTTTAAATGATATGGAAAAATTTACTAAAATAGACATTAGGATGCAGTGTAAAGAGAAAGAAATAAACTTTAAATGATTTTCCTGTTAATGAAATGATAAAATTTCATGAGACAGAACTCCAAAATGTCTATATGAACGTCTTTCCAATGCATAGTTGTTGTGGGAAATAGAAAATAAATAAAGTGCAAGCAACTGATCGTTTTGGTATAATTAAGGTCAAAACAAATTGCAATTAGCTAAGTAATTTAAACAGCTTCAGATGCATTAAATTGCAAACACAGATAAGAAACGACTGAACTATGCCGCTTTAATGTAACGCCAGTTGTCTCAATATTTAAGCAAATTCTCACAACAATTTCTCTCTCTCTCTGTCTATCTCTCTCACACAACTTTTTGCTTGAACATTTTTCGAAATTAAGTTCTCTATATAGAAATGCTGCCCCCACTCCTCTTTTTATAGTTGCCGTAATTTAAATTGTCACCCACACAAAATGTTTCACCTATTCTTTCCCTCACTCTCTGACTCCAAAAAGTATGCTCTAAATATTTTATAGCCAACCGCTGCTGCTGCTGCTGCTGAGGTTTATTATTCGTTGGTACGTTTTTTGTTTCAGACATTTTTATTTTGGTTTTTGTGCGGACCTCTTTTTGGTTCTTGTTGTTGTCTTTTTTTTTTTGGATTGCAGCTCTGCTCCGTTGCTGAACTCATTTATTAGTTCCGCTTGTGCCCGTCCAGGAGCCGCCGCCACCACCAGCACCACCACCCACTGCCCACAGTTAGAGTCTCCATACTCTTTGTCCAAACCAAAACTGTTTCCATTGTTATAAATGTTTGGCTGTCAGTTGAACTCTAACTGTGACTGGACGGTCAGCCTTGCGGCCATGGCCCACAAAAAGCGACAAAAAATAAGACAAAAAAAAATATATATATATCAAAAGGAAAAGCTAATTGCGATTAGGCCGAAGTTTTATACTCTTGCTGGTCAACAACAAAACACATACTACTGTATTTGAAAATGATCTTAGTTCATAGCCATCTCTCTGATATTTATGTTGAGTAGTTTCCCCCTTATTTCTAATATCCATTCACCTGATTCCTTGGAAAGTGCTGAGAACTTTGCGCTCCAACCAATTTAAGGGTATAAAACGAGGAGAAAATAGAAAAAAAAAACATAATAGAAAACTCTGGACAAAATAGAACCAAAAAGAAATTTAAAATAAAAGCAAACTCTTTTTTTATTGTATCTGTCTGGTTCCGTCTTCTGTTTGTCTCTCTCTCTCTCTCTGCACCAGACCGGATTTCGGTTGCTTTAGTTTTGCTTTGGGTATGACTTCCGCCTACACTTGCCTTCCCTGCATTCCTCCCACCCGCTTTTAAACCCCATTTTACACTTATTGGTTTTCTCATTTTTGAAAATGTGCCAAAACAAAAAAAAAAAAGAAACTAACAATAGAAAATAAAAGAAAATAAAAACTTTTTTTTGTGTAAGGGAAATTGCAAAATAAATGCCTTGTTTCTGGTTTAATAGGAAGCAGGCAAGACCAAAGAAAAAATAAAAGTGAAAAGAAGGTTGTGAGAGCGTTTAAATTGTTGAGTACAGTTGTGCTGATATGTATACATATCTGAATGATGTTACAGAGCCGCCTTTGATATTTTCAAAAGTTCCCCTTTAGGCTCGAGTTAGGCTCCAATTTCCACTCTAGTTCGTCAGCAATAAACTTCAACTTTTGCTTGTTTTCATATTTCAAAGTGACGCCAGCCAATATCCGCAACCAGCTCGTCTAACCCACTCACTTGAACAACCTACCCCTGGAAGGCACCAACCATTCACTCAGTCGCCCACCCATTCACCAACACACACACACACACACAAACACACACCACCCCTTATGTTATTTATATGACAATTTCGCTTGAGCGCGCGTTAAAATATCGCTGACAATATTTTATGCTCAATGCCTTGGCTCATGTTTTGCCAACGAATTTGCTTCACCCCTCCCACCATCCCTAAGGGGAGACAGAGCTGCTTCCTATGCATATACAATCTATCCAGCTATGATAAACTTGGCAAATTTATCCTGCTTTGTGCCATACGTCTTTTGGCACAGTTTTTCCTTCTTGCTAGAATGCGATACATAAGTGGCGGATTGTTTTGCTCCACTGCGGGGATAGTGGGAGGGGGTAGAGAGGTTGGCATTAGTACAACAACTATTTGCACAGTTTACAATTTCAAGTTTTTGTTTCTTCTCTTTTCTCTTAGTCCAAATATTTGAGACAAAACAAGAAAGAAAGAAGCTCACGCACGCTCCATCCAACAAAAGGAAAAAGAAACAGGCAACCCATACCAATCACCCAATCACCCAACCACCCACAAGAAGAAGGCTGTGTGTGTGTGTGTGTGTCAGTGAAAGTCGGCAACTGCGGCCACAATCATACAATACAGTCAGTTAGTCAGTCGTCTGTGAAATAGAAAAGCGAAACAATGTCTGCCAGTGTTGGAGGGGCGTGGATCTTGGGGGCACATTGAAGTGGCCGCCAGGGGCTCTTCTACAATTGCAATGAGACGCCGCCCGTTGCCGTTGCTCCCACCCTCATCGCAATCATTGGAAGTCATCCGCAGTCGTCGTCGTCGTCGACGTCGTCACACATGTTACTTCAATTTTCAGTAATGGTAATCGGCAAAAGTTTCTCGGTCTGGTAGCGTTCATTCGTTCGTTTGTTCGTTTTGCCCAAGCAATTGAATTGGATTTGAATTTAGATTTTTGGGGGAAATTGAACTGGTTTTCTTTAACGATAGGGATATGCTTGTTTGTCTATTTGTTTGTTTGTTTATGCACCACACTTGCAACATGACTATGATTGTAATCAGTGTACAAATTATGGAAAGTTGAGTGTACAGTATAAGCCATAAGGCAAAAGGCAAGAGGCAAGAGGATATTAAAATTTTTGATTTGAAATTGAAATCAAGACCTACTTTTTCTTTTACTTTTACATCCATATACCCAAAAGTAGGTTAAAGAGACAAGTATAGATAGAAGCCATAGGAGCAAACGGTTAAGATGTCAGAAGAAGAAGATAGAAAAAAAGTTTTCAAATACGTTTACTGTCGCTTTTTCGTTACATCGAAATTCAAAACACAAGGATTTTAAAGAAGTTTTTATTTGAAAAAGCTGAGCTTGTTCATCTGATGAAAAGAAGACTTCATTTCTCGCCATACAAAAGTTTATTAGAACCTTTTCATGCTTTTAATAATATGTAAGAATAACTAGATGCAGCAATGACATTAACTAAGCCATTTACATACATATATAAATATCTTTACCTTAGCTATGTGTCCTTTGTTTGCCTCGTCTCAACATTTGTAGTTATGTAGTATTTTTTGTTTTTATAACCATAGAATTTATGTCTCAACTCCAAGCCAAGTTTTGCACTATCGCGCCTTATTTTTAAAGCCCTCCACACTAAACGTTCCCTCTCGAAAATCTCTTCATGGTGAAGCACAAAGTTTATGTTCGACATGCTGTTACGACGCCATATGCGCGTTTATCAAAGCTAAAATCCACCTTTTTCACCCCTCCCCCAACCATCCACATCGCCGCCCCTCATCATAGAGTTTGCCACACTCTAACTGAAAGAAAAATAAAGTAGAGCCAGAGCTAGTTTTCCGTTTGCCATATAAATTTGTTTAAGACATATAGCAAGGATCAATAGCTTGGATTTATAGTCTGCCACACATAACTTTGGCTTGGCTTTAAAGTTTTCACTATGAGACAGAGCGAGAAAAAATAAAACAAACCAGAGAAAGAGGGAGCAAGAGAGCGAGCGAGAGAGAGCCAAGGCAAGGTCGATGGGCAAAACTTTTTTACCTACTTTTTCCTTGTCGCCGTTTTTATGGGCATGGGGCCAACCCGAAAAAAAAGAAACGAAAAACCAAAAAAATTATGGCAAAAACGGCGACGTCGTCTAGCCCATTCCAAGAAACTCGACTACGTCGTCGGCTTGCGGTCGTTTATATGTAAAATATTTGGTTTACTTTATGACTGCTTTGGGTATTACTCTTTACTTTCTTGCCATGCCATGCTATGCTATACCATGCCAATTCGCCAAACACCGAGCTCGCTGCTAGCCAAAAACTTTTTGGCTGGGAAAAAAAACGTTCTAACATGCTAGAAGAGAGAAAACCTAAAAAGACGGTGCTACGAATTATGCCATAAAAGGCATCGAAGTCGTCGTCGTCGTCGTCATCGTCGTTGGCGGCGTGGTTGTCGTAGTTCCAACTTTGCCAAATTCTTGGTTCATCGTCGTCGTCGGCGTCTTGGTCGTCGCCTAGTCTCAATGTTCAAGGGACACATAAAATACTTTCATGTTGTTATTGTTCATGTTATGGTGTGAGAGATTACCGTTGAGGGAGTTTAGCTTTATAAAAGGAAAGTAGAGACCAACAAATGAGCTAGCTCTAAGGGAGGGCTCTTTAAGTGGTGAATTTTCAGTGAAAGTGAACTGCACTAGGAGTTAAGAATACGTGAAAATCTTAGGCAACTTCTTTTAGACTTGCCTAAGAAACTTTTAACAAACAACGCTCGCTACCCACACGTTAGGCCTTTCGTTTCTATTTCGTGCAAGTCCAAACCTTACCTAGCCTTATCTAGCATTATCTAAATTTTCAATATGATCCCAAAATTCAAATGAATTACGTGAATTACAAAAAACTTTTCACCCATTTTCGATCTTAGCAAATTAAATGGCAATTTCAGAGCCAAATGCTGATTTTTTCTTCTTTGTGCGAATAGGTAAAAAAAAACTTTTTGCCAAGTTTTGCCATCATTTCTGTGGCCTTATCGACAAAAGTCAGCAAACAGATCGGATTTGTATTTAAATTAAGCACTAAATAGTACAGCAAAGCTAAGGGCGAGGCCAATGGGCAATAGAAGGAAAGGTAAATGAAATGGAGCCAACTTAGCGCGTAAAGGATTTGCCCAAAAAACACAAAAACAAAAAAAAAGAAAGAAGAAAAGTGCTGTAGGACTTAAAGGCCTTACGACATTTTGCTGACAGGCATTAGAAATGGTGTCGGCGGAGTCGGTTGTCGGTTGTCCGTTGTCGGCAGACGACAACGATATTCCCTTCCCTCCGTTTACGTTTTGCAATTTTGTTGCTGACTACAGCAGCAAGTGCAATGCAGCAACAAGCCGATGGTGGCGCGTTTGGGACAATACCTGCGACTAAGTAGCATCAGCCAAAACCATCGTTGACCACGTTGCCACCGAGCAGTCGAGCGAGCGAGCTGGCAAGCATAGAAGGCGGTGACCATAAATCTTTTGGAAAATCGCGACCGGGCGCAAAGTGCACCACAAAATGGTGAAAATTGCACGGCAAAAAGGAAATAACAAGTAGCGTCAGCAGGGAAAACTACTGAATGCAAGGAGAGCATACAAAAATAGAGCGAGAGACAAGAATCTAACCGGGGACCGGAGCTTACATTGTAGTAGTCGTGAAGCTTTACGGTATGGACACGGACAGGGCCAAAGATAGAGTGAACGGGAAAGACGGATACTGACAGAAGCGGACAGCGGGGAACAGAGGACCGGGACTGGAGTTTTTGGGTTAGGTTCTTGGCGTTGGCGTTGCGTAAATTTAGTGCGCTTGAAATTTAGTTGCACAGTTGCGGTGATTTAGTTGGCCATGCCAACAGTGGGGCAGGTCGACAGGTGGGCAGAAGGATCTGCTACTGCCACTGCTGCTGCTGGAGGTCACCAAAGTAAACAATAAAGTAAGTGGACCAAAGGTAGCAACAACAATGAAACAAAAGAAAAGTTTTTCGCCCTTCTCACCCTTCTTCTGGCTATTAAATAAAACTGAAAAATATGCTGCTCTCTTGGGTTATTTACGTTGCGGATAATAAACTCGCTCTTCGGTCGCTTATTTTGCGCCAAAATTATTAAATGAAGACTTTGATCTCTGCCTTTTTTGAACTATCAAATGAACAATATTTTCTATAAATAACAAACATTTCTGCTTAAGTTTGTTCCACTGTGCATTTAAAATGTTCCATATTGTTTGCATTTGCTTTTAAATTTCCACGCTCAACATTGTAGAACAGAAAGAAGAAAAAACTTTTGCCTACTGTCGACCATTCTCTCCTTTCAACTCCTCCCTCCTGTTAACATCGTGATGATTCTTGGGTCCCCCGCTGAATTTAACATGAAGGAAAGCAGCCGCCACCGCCACCGCCGTTGCCGCATCCACTGCAGAGGAACGTCACATGTGTGCCAGCGTCGTCGTTATGTGGGGTGAAAGGAGGGGCACAGGGCAGAGGCAGAGGAGTTGAGGATAGTTGAGGTTTTTGCTTTAAACAGCGTCATTGTTTATGCACAGAGAGATAGAGAGAAACAGTGGGGCTGGGGAACAAAACCAGACTCATTTAAAGAGAGAGACCTCGAGACATGAGTTAAGTGCGATGGCAAAATTTATGCGAAGAATGCAACGCGCGGCAGCAATATGTGCAGCAGCAACTCCAATCCCAGGCAGCCACATGGTTTTCTGTGTCGGTTTTGCTACCACTCTGCCAAAAGAACAGTAAGGCGCCAGGATAGAGTCCTTTCCTTTATTCTTGCATCCTTTTTTTCTGCCTCGTCATATACACATATATATATTTTGTTTTTGTCAGAAAATAAGCGTTTGCTGTGCCCAGTGGTTCTTCTTCGTCTCTCGTTTGTGGCTTCAATGTGTGAGTAAGTAAGCTTTATGGATAATTTCTGTGTTCCCTGTTTTTTCTTACTAAAGATATTTACCTAGATTTCGAATAAAAGCTGTATTTGAAATCTGAAATCTATAAAAAAACATCACACAATTTCTTTGTTTTCCTTTGATTGGCCGTTAACTTTAAGCCAATTGTTAGTGTTAACTTGTGACTTTATTATTATTTGCTCTGACGCTCTATTACTGCCGACTAGGCAAGTATTTCTTTTTTCAAAGGAGTCTTTACATTAAAATATTGTAGGGTATATAAACGACTAGTTTACCCAAAATAATTAACTTTTGCAGTACTTTTTCATTATTTATTCTCCTTTCTTTTTTTGCGTTTTGCTTGATATTCCCTTTTCTCTGTCCTTCCATAAGATGAAGATTCTTCGGCTTTGCATTCAAAAACTTAATAAGATTTTAATTGAAGCGCAAGAATTTAATTAATACAATTATGAATTTATAAGCCGATTCAAAGAAAGAGAAAAAGCGAGTGTGAGATAGAGAGAAAGAGAGTGAGAAGAACAGAGAGTGGGGACCATAGAAAGGGAGTGGATTCAATATGATATATGTAAGTATAAATGCCAAACATTTGGAAAATAAGTTGTCCTGGCATGCCTAGGATGCTTAAATTTCATTACACACTTTTTGAGAGTCCTTGTTGCTTTTTTTCAGCATTGATTCTACAAGATTTCGTTGAATTCTTTTGACTGTATTACAAAATGTTTTTTTTTTTGTATATTTGGGAGTATTATATCGAGTATTTTTTTTTGTTTTTTTTATATTTTTGTGTGTGTTTTTGTTATTTTGTTAAACTTCTTTTGAACTCTGTGTAACTTATTCTCTTTGACTGGCAAAAGTTATTCGTGACTTGGAATTTGGCTACGTGCCTTTTCATATATTTGAACGGTTTTTCCTTGTTTTCTTTTTTTCTTTTTTTTTTGAGGTCAAACTTGCAACAGCAGCGAAACAAGAACAACAACAAGATGAGGAACGACTAAGGAAACTGCCCCGAACACTAATTGCCAACTCAATTGAAAATCTTTGGTGACTTTAAGAAACTTGCAAAGTAATATAAATCACCCAAAGGTTCAGGAAAGTAACCCGAAGCTGCTTGCCTTCTTCCCTCAGTGAACAGCAGCTAGAAACTTGAACGTTTTAATATTGTGTTCATTTTTTTGTAGTTGTTTTTTTTTTTGTTTTTCGTTTTTCTCCCGTTTGCTGCTTGGTGTGTTTTTCATTCGCTCTTTTTTATGGTCGCTTGTTTAATGACGCAAGTAATTGCAATTGCAATTGCATGGTGGTGTTAGCGGGGGAGGGCGGCGAGGTGGTGGGGGCCCAAGCTAGACTTAATGAAAATCAAACAAAACAAAAGAAAACAACAATAATTCAAAGTCGGTCAACTGCGCCGAGGAAAACGTTGACGGTTGTCGTTGAAGTCAGAAGACCTAGAGTCGCCGGCATGCCAAACAATAATTGATAAACGAACAGATGTACAAGTGTTTTAAATGAATGAATGAATGATGATGGGCAGGAGATGGTTACATACATATGCTCATTGCTGTTTGTATGCAACCCAAATCAATTGATTTATGCAGTTGCCAACTTTTTCCAAGTTTGTCCGTTCTCCTGATGAACAACCAACATTCAGACATGCATTTAATTGAAAACAGTAATTAAATTAATGACTGAAGAAAACTTGAAACTGCTGCTTGGTCTTTAATTAAGTTATGGAATGACATCCTCTCTAACTAGAGCGTATACGCATTACTTTGTGAGGGGATGGATGAATAGATGGATGGATGGATGGATGGATTCGAGGTATGTATAGCATGTAGGAGGTGGTGTAGTGGCATAGTGTAGACACATTGGCTGGGGCCATGTGAAAGTTTTGTGCGTTTTCATAATTGTCACGCAATTGGAGGAGGCCATTGGCCGACGCCGCCGCCATCAACAACCAAGAGATCTCAATGCGGAAGCCAATTCATGAGTGTACTAGAGAGTACGAGTAACGCGTGCTTCTCCAACTGATAGTCACCAAGCATTTTACGAACGTGACCATCAAGTATATAGAAGTCATAACCGATACGGTACATAAGTACAAGTAAAACAAAAACAAAACAAAAAAATCATTATGGGGATATTTATGATTGAAAAAATTACTCAAAAGTAATCAAAAATCAATTTCAAGTTAGATTTCAATGTCGTATTTATAGTAATTACACTGCCAGCTAGCAATTGTCACGTAGTCGAGAGCCTTAGTCATGAATGAAAAATCATACAAAATATTAGCAATATGACACGTTAGTCATTTCCATAAACTAAACTAGTTTTAAAAGTCCAAAGATATAGAATTAAAGATCATAGTTTGTAGTAAAAACTGAAACTGTTTATTCTCAAAAGAGATCTAGTTACATCTTAAAGAAGCTAACATTAGCTGCGTCGAATAATACATATATACTCTTTAGGTGTGTCAATACCTTCTATAAATTTCCTTTTAAAAGTTTCGTTTTCCGATTAAATTTCCAATAAATCTACTTTTAAAAAACTGCTATACATATTTCCACTGATATATTTCGTAATAAAGTGGGCTTTTTGATCTTTGGCAGCTATACATTATAAGGTAGCGATCAAATTGCTCTCAAATACCATTCCATTGGCTCTCTAATCGAAGTTGCAGTATTAACAGACAGACTGATTAAGAATTTATATGGTTGATGGAGTTGGAAAAGTGTCATTCTCTATATTCGATAGAATATCCTCTACAAGGATTTACAAATTATGACAATTACAACTTGACTTATTTCTATGTGATTGATTTCCTAGTAACCTGATCTATGTTGGAATTTTTTGTTATGGAAATTGATGACAATGTCTAAGTCAACCGATCCTTTTCTGCTTACCCAAACTCATGCGACCTATATTCATTGATGGGGATTCCAATATGAGTAAATGACCCTTGGGCATATGGCATATGGTTTAATGTTTTATTGCCCGTATGGATGGTTTGTGTTATCTGTCAGTTTTTTTTTGTTTTTGTTTTTATTATTTTGTTTTTGGATTGCTGTTAATGGACTTGGACTTTGACACACTGACGACATGTTGTCACCAATTAATTGTTTGCCTTTAGCAGAAAGCCAAAGATGGAAAATGCAAATGAAAATGAAAGGGGGAAGGAAAATTGCATATAAACTGACAACATCAATGTAAATTACAATTATTGTCGAAACTGTCCGATTGTCCATTTGAATTGCATTGTGTCGCTCTGTGTGTGTGTGTGTGTGTGTTGGGTATTGTTGTTGTTGTTGTTGTTGTTGCTATTGGTGTTGGTTGTAATGCAATCAGTTTCGATTTGATTACCTTTAATTGACTTTTCAGCATTCAGTTGAATAATCGACGCTGACATTTAACAATTTTTGCTGCTCATTAACAATTCAAACGGCGAATATTTGTCCCTGTGTGTGTGTGCGTTTCTCTTATTCCTTTTTATGTTGTTAAATTCAATTTCAATCGATGCTCCGGAACTGTGTGTTTAAGCATATTGTTGTTGTTGTTGTTATTATCGATCTGCAATGAGAATAATAAGCAAAAATATATATAAATATAAAAATAAAGAGGAATATGAATTTATGAATTATTTCAACAAACAAGAAAAAACATATATATGTACAGTAAATTGTTAATAATGTCACAACAAAAACTCTGCAAATGAGTGTCAAACAATTTATGATGCGCTTAAAATATGCATTAAAATCATTTTTCAATGGTTGACATTTTTGTTGTATTTTATGCATTTTCTTGTTGTTGTTGCACACCCACTCAACATTTTTAATTTATTTATGTTAATGTTTTAATGGTTGAATTGAATTGATTGGAATCCAATATAGTGACAAATGAATAGACCCTTCAGAACTTTCTATACCCTTTGCCAATATGCACATACATATGCAGCCACATGGGTAGAAAAACTGGTTAGAAATTATAAACTGTCGATCGTTTATAGTATTCAATCGACATTGATATGCCTGTCAATTAAGTTGAAGTGAAGCAAAAATATGCACTCACAAATTTGATAATTAATACATATGTTGAATTCATGAAATAGTACTCATTTCTGGACTCCATTTTCATACTCTTCCTAAAAGTGGGATATCAAATTATTAGAAATCCGACCGCGCCGAAGTTTGTATACCCTTGCAAGTTGTTTGTTACTCTCTCCTCACTAATAGTGGAAAAACGTTTTATGCAAAGAGAGTAATGTTTGCGAAAGAACGGCCTACAATCTTCGCATAGGAAATAACGAAGATATTGACAAAAGTCACTGTTTTTGACCGATCGTTCTTTTGGGAGCTGTATGATATAGTCACCCGATCTTAATCCGAGATATACAAGCTGTGGCTACATGAATTTCAGCTCTGTAGCTCTACCGGCCTAGGAGGAGTTCGCGTCGATCCAGACGGACGGACGGGCGGACATGGCTATTTGAACTCGTCTCGTCGTGCTGATCAAGAATATTTATACTTTATATGGCCGGAGATGCTTCCTTCTATCCGTTGCACACTTCTGACCAAAATATACAATATAAAAACGTTGTAAAGATTATTTGGCAATGTTTCTATTTCTTTTTCTATTTTCGCAAAAGTGATGATCAAATTTGTCAAATGTTTCAAACGAACTCAAAAAGATGGTTTCGAACCCAAAAACTCATTTTTGAACAGCATCAGAAGTCGAGTTAAAATAGCCACGTCCGTTAGTTGATCTATCGTCCTCAATATAAGAGTTTTGGATCATTGGCAGGTTCTGTTCTTCAATTGGCCGGATTGATCTATATCTTTATCTATGAAAATACATATCTTGTAACATAAACAGTCACAGACAGCAAGAGTATATAAACTTCGGGATGGTCAAAACTTCTTTATAAATTCCCTTTTTTTTTTAATATTCAATAATTCTGATTTCCCCCGTTAACCAAAGCAATGTCAAGCATAAACAAACACTAGATAATTATCGCATATTCAATTACTCAAAATTGCAATTATCCATTTGAATTAACCAAACAGAGAGAGAGTGAGAAAAAATGAAAAGAAAAACCATTTATATTTTAACCAATTGTTTAAGCATAATTAATAAAAATGTTTCATATGCAATGCATAGAAAAAAAAAAAGATAGCAATCCACCAACAAAAAGAGCACACAAAAATTGCCACAAAAAGCAAATGTAAAAATGTGGAGAACTAGAACCAAAAAAGAAAGAAAGAGAAAGAAAAAACAGAAAATAATAATAAAACGCTCTGCCCTGGCGGCCACACGGCACCTAACCACCACACTAGCCTCCATCCATAGATGGCAAGTGTTGTAAGTATGTGCTTAAATACGCATTTATTCATACAAATATGGCCAGGAGGCGGCGGCTGGCTATGGCAACAGCAGGAGCAGCAAGTAGCAAATGCAGAGGGACCAAGCAACCAACCGACCAACCGACCGACAGACACATAGTAAATGGGTAAAAACAATAAAACCAAGTGGGGGGAGAGAGTCGGGCACATGGGGTTAGCTATGGTATGAGAATTTTGCTATTCAATGGGTCGACTGGAATGACCACCTAGAAATATTATTCAAATATGTGAAATCCAAACAAATTTCAATTCTAGTGACAAAACTCTTAAAGAAAAAGTATTCAAAAATCTGAAAAATCTTTTATATGTTTATGAAATCCTGGCATACCCTTTCTCATACCCTTTTACAGTATTTTTTTTTTTCGTGTCCACTCAGTGGTTCCTATAACAAAACGCAGAGTGCACAACGCAAATTTCCATGTCGTCGTTGTCGTTGTCGTGGCTGTTGCTCGTTAGTTGCGCATCTGATTTGGCCCAAAACGACAAATGTAGGAAGCAAAAGCAAGAAGTGCCAGCAGATGGGAAGAGAAATGGTTAAAAGGGGAAGGGGGCCAAAGTAGTCGTAGTAGTAGTAGGTAAACCAGGACTCCTTACCAACTAGGGCCGGACGTTGGCGGTGCCTAGCCACCCCATGGGTCGGATTGGGGTTCGGGTTCGGGTCCGGGTTGGGTCTGGTGTGGTCTGGTCTGGTCTGAACATGGCGCAAATGTGACAAATATGGTCATGAAGTGTGCAAGTGACAAGTCTAACATACTTACAAATTTTCATGGCGGTGGGCCATGAGAGAAGTCAGTGAAGTGGGAAGGGAGGGCACGGAGGGACGGCAGCAAAGACCCAACCACAGAAAGAGAGGAATTTTGCGTTTTCAAATATATGTTAATGATGCTCCAGGAGAGGCGGAGAAAAAGCAGAAGCAGCAGCAACTGCAGGAGACCGAAGGGGACAACACACAATGATATCCAGTTTTTTTCCCCCACCATCCTCAACTTTTTTTTTGTTTTCTGAGTTTTCTTTTGCTCGTTTTTCAGTTAGCCCCACGTATTTCCTGTCTTTCCGCTACTTACCCAACACCTTTTTTTCAGTGTTTTTATTTTAATGATTTCTTCTTCAAACGACGCGTCACATGCCCCACCTCCCCTTGCCACTTGAAAGAGTTGATTTGAATATGTGCAAACTAATGCCAGTGATGAGGCTGCGCTTTTTTTTATCTCTTCGGTGTTGTTGTTTTTTTTTTTTTTTGTATTATTTTGCAAATTAAATTTCAATTTTCAACGGAAATGCTTTTGTTTGAGGATGGTTAAACAAGTTTTTTATGTTTGTTTGTTTGTGAATCGCAAACAGAGAGAGAGAGAGAGAGAGAGAGAGAGAGAGAGAGTGAGATGCAGATGGAGGGGGTATTGTGAAGATAATGTGATTTAGATATTGAAGGTTTCATTTTGCAGCCATTTTTAATTGAGAATGAATCAAGGAGAAGATATTTCACCAAATGAGTTTTGAATTGCGCTGTGCCGCTTTTTTCATTTGTTGTGGGAACTTAAATCAATAAGATTTTTTATATCCACAGAGAATACTTAAATTCAAGGCAGGTTTCTTGTGCTATTTTCAGACTTTATTAATTCATCTGACATAATTTTTTTTAAATAAAGGGCGTACACATGCGAATTATAGATAAATCAAATCGAAATATGGTAGTAGACAAATAAAAGAATATAACAAAAAGGCCTTAGATCTCAGCGAAATCGTTTGTTATCATCAAAGGATAAGGACTAGTTTCTCCTCTGTGGATTTGGTCCTGAAAGGGCTTAAAGTTGCTCAGCTGACGATATATGTACATATGTATATGTATGTATATAGGTACCCTCGTTTCCAATTCTATTGACCATAAAACCATTTTAAACTTAGTACATGGCACTACGATTATGAAACAAATCAAGTCTAACGAAGCGTTTTGAAATTTTGTCATTTCAATTTACGTTCATATTGAGGTAATTACGTATATCGATTGGCTAGTGGAACGTCCTCCTCTCATTACCTTTTTGGGCGGATGCGTGGTATAGGAAAAGCTTCACACAAATCAGTATAAATTACTCATATACCTTGGTCGTTGTTGTTGTGTTTTTTTCTTCTTATGGTTTTGAAAATTTATGCGTTTACTTTGTGAACTAAAAACAAAACGTTGTCTGTACTCTCTGTGTCCCTATTGTCACCTCAGTCAACAGCAGCAACAACAACAAACAACAACAACAACAACAATTTGTGTGTTAATTTATGCCAACGGGCAATGCAAAGTCAATGTCGAGCATGAAAATGAGACACAACAAAACGTAACCAAAAAAAAAAAAAGCGAACAAAAAACAAAATACAAAAAATTAAAGACACGAAAAAGCATTTATCTGAGCGCAAAAAAACAAAAATACACCATCCGTTTCAATGGTTTAAATATACGACATGAAAATACCCTATACCAAAAGGGAGCGTGAAATTTCTATTAGAAAGAAATTAACAATTTAATGTAATAGCTTCTCTTTCTCTCGCTCTCTCCTCTCTCTTTCTTTAATCAATCAAACTAGATAACTTCAAGTCTATTTCCAGTTTTACTCTTGAAATCTTAGATATGCTCTTGAAATAATTTCCTATTCGAGAGGTATCAAGTCAGATAATTACAATTTATTGTGGGTAATTATGTAATTTTTTGTTTGTTTGTTTGTTTGTTGTTGCTGGCGTTTTGCTTTCCTGAGCAGAGATTTTTGTTTTGTGACAAAACGCAAGTGCGTGAGCCCTTCCCTATCCTCATTCCACCATTCCACCTTGCCATTACCTTGGCAAGGGAAAAAGACAAAGTCGAGAGGTAGACTGTCCCTAGTTCTAGGGGGCAATTAGCATTTGGTGGCATGCAACATGCAATTGTTGAAACATTTACAAAATGGTTCTCTTCACATTGAAACTAGAATTATTTGTCTAGATGGTTTTTCAACTGATTTGATAGTGGAAATTGAATGAAGAATGAGTTCAATCAATGCCAAGTGCACACACACACACACACACATTGACCCCTCTATATGTACATATGTATGTGTGTAGGATGTAATGGACATTCAGTTGACCTCTTCCAATCAAGAAAAAGTGTTTCAATAACTAAAAATGTCTGCAATTGATGGGCGACAAAATGAGACGAGAATCTGCTCTGATTCAAAGCAGAAAAAGCAATTTCAATAAATAAACAAATTGGGTCAATGCATTTTTCATTTTCTTTTCCTTTATTTTGTATTTTGTTTGTTTTCTTTTGGGCATTTGAATGGATTTTCTCAATATCTGTTGCTAACTGCAATAGCCAAAACTGATTTTCCCTTGGTGTGTGTGTTTTTTACTCTTTCTTTCCTTTTTTTTTTGTCGGTGGGCGAACCAACAGCTTTGGCAGCTCATTAGGGTCAGACAGCAGCCCCCCACCCCCACACCCCGCCCCATACCCGAAATTGTGCTCTCATTTATTATGGACCATATAATCTAAAAAAGTCACTCAGTCAGCTTTTATGCAAAAAAGAAAAGAAAAAAAAAGAGGAAAACTAGTTATGCTCTTTTGTAAGCTGCATATTTAAGTTGTACAACATTTTAAATGTCCAAAACGATTTGCATATATAATAAGCTACATATAAAGATATAAATTTAGATACATTTTTCGGAAATGCACAATTTATATAGTTTAAAATGCAAAATCAATGGAAAATAAATGCGCATAACGTTTAGCGTAATTACATTGAGGCAACGGCAAATAGTTTTCTATATATGTAAATCTATATACATATGTCTCTCTCCCTCTTTTTCAATGTATTTCTATATATATTGGGAGTGTTTTTTCATTGATAAGCGAGCTCAAAAATGTTGAGTGTGTGTGTGTGTATGGTTTTTCGAAAAATTTATTGCAAAGGTTAATTGGGTGTTGATGAGACAGACACAAAAACACGAAAGCGATAATGAGCAGCTAGGAAATACGATCAGACTTACTTATAATACAAATATGCAAATAAATATACATATTAATTGTGTTTGTTATACAATTCTTGGAAGCATGGCAACTTGAATTTCGCTGACATTGATAAATATTTCTTGGTTTCTTGAGAAACGATGATAAAAAGCCATTAGTTAAGTCTTTAAAGCTGTAGAATAGAATATGCTATAATCTTATCGACCAATTTTTTCCCCCCATTTTGATGCTAATCACTAGAAAATTAAATATATATATAGAACTTGGCAAGTATATATACATTTTATATTAGAATGTGTTTATCATGGTCATTATGGCTAAAGAAATCGAATTACGTAATACTAATGTTAGTGCTTACAGGCAGATACTTGATTTGAAGAAAAAATATCAATTAAATGTAAAGAATTGCTGTAAAAGTTTTAAATTTGAATAATTTCCTGTTGTCGTCAGAGAGAGATAGAGAAAAAAACTTTCCTTATAATCTTCTCACCACTTTAATGTCCATTTTGATTAGCCGCCCATTAAACATTTAACTGGCCACGCCCTTGGATTAGTATATATGTACATATGTATATATTTTTCTCCTTTTCTCTTTAGCTTGTTTTTTTTTTGTTGTTGTTTTTTGCATAAATCGATCTGAGGTCTAGAGCTGTCTCCGGCTATTTACTTATTTATCACAATGACCCAGCCTTATTTCTGGCCTCCAACTTAGACCACACACACACACACACACACACACAGTTATGGGGAATGGGTCACGGACACGAGGGGACATTGGCAAAAGGGAGTGGGAGACAAGCATCGAGTCTAGGGACAACAACTATTAGTTTTTGTGCCCGCCCAGTCAGTCCTTCTGCATAGAGATGGCCATTACGCCTCTGTTTGCTTTGATAATGTTTTCACGTTTCCCTTAGCAAGGGGGGGAAAAAAGATGGGAATGAGGACAAGGATGAGATGAGGATGAAGAAGTTTCTGGCTGGCCTTTTTGTCATTTCAGTTTTGTTTGCTAGGCAAAAAGAAAAAAAAAAGCAAGTACGAATAGAAAATGGTGCAAGGGAATGGTGGGGAGGGGAAAGCATCCTATCAGTACCACATTGGGTTTGGGCTTTCAGTTGGTGTTTAACTTCGAAGAGACATTCACATTCTCACTCTCTCTTGGCGCTCTCTGTCAGTTTGGTAAATAATTTATTTATGACTTGGTCTGTTTATTTGTTTATTTGTTTGTTTGTTTTCCTTCTTAGAAGGTGCCAAGAGTATGACTTTTCTATATCCACATACATATATATAGACAGAGGGAGGGAAATAGTCAACTTTATAAATAAGATATCAATTGATTTTTATTTACAACATTTATTTTGCTCCCTAAGAAGCTTAACGTAAGGAGAGAATCCATTTGCAAGCTCAATTTGTGTGAAAATTCCTCATTGATATTTATTTATTTTTCCATAAAAGTAAAAGGATCTCTTTTCATCTCTCTTTCGCTCTCACTCTCTCTCTCTCTCTCTTTGTCGCTTTTGCATATGTTTCGTCTCCTTTTATATTGCATTTGCCTTTTTAATGATGTTTACTTTATTTTTCATATGCTTTTCCTTGTTTTTCTCCTGATTCTTTTTCACCTGCAATTTAAGAATGCATTTCACGTCTCTCTGCAGTTTCTCATTGATATGAAATTTATACGGCAAAAAATGTTCCTCTCAATGATTTTTTCTTTTCTCAAAGTAAAAAATTTACCAACAGTAATTATACGAGGATATTGATTTAGAATGTCGTGTCTCTTTCTCTCTCTCAGTCTATCGAATACTTGAAAATTGAGACTCATTAACAGTTTCTTTACATGGCCATTTACATAGAGTTAATGTTGTAAATTTCATTTTGAATTCGCGAACAGAATTTCTCCTTTTCCATATTTTGTGTTGCGAGTTTTCCAAACATTTCCTCGTTATGTACCTAACCGAAAAACCATTTCAAATGATGGAACTTTTCCTTGAACAACGGGACAACAACAAAAAAAAAGAGAAAATAGAAACTTTTCAAAAAAAAAAAAAAAAATAGAACTAACATCCAACAGTTTCCATTAGCAAATGCAACCACAAAAACTGTTCATCGAGGTTTTCTTTACTCTCTCTCTCTTTCTCTCTCTCTCTCTCTCTCTGTCTCTATTTCTATTGCTCTATCAAACTCCACCCCATCCCACTGTACCACCCGTTTGCACCATCGTTTTACTGTCTGCCATTCTCGCTCTACTAATTTCCAACCAATAATTTGCACTTAACTGCCAACAGAGAGCTAAGCTCAATTCCAGGTTTCAGTTACTTTCATAGAAAATTCCCTTTCATAAACAGCACATAAAAAATTCTCGGCAAATTTCTGGCGAAAGTTTTTTGCAGATGACGGCGAAGGGGCGATAGTTGGTAGGAGAGCGAAAAGGATGCCATTACGTGCACAGCACAATAGTTCAAACCTAACAGATACATGTTGGCATTTTCGGAAATGAAAACCTCAAACTAGTTGAAATAAAACAAGAAGTGCAAGGCAACAACCAGAGCGAACCAATAAGATATTTACATCAAAGCAAACGAAGCAGAAGAAAGAAGGAAACTCGAAATCAGAGAACGCTTATAATTTGTTCTCCTCTAGTTTTAGTTTTGGCCAAATTTCTGTTTTGAATATTACAATTTTTTCTCTTCTCTTCTCGTTTACCCATTCAATATTATCAGGACCAAAAATTATACGAAAGTATTGAAAAGACCTGATATTACATTTTTTTTCATTCTTTAATTTAATTTTAATGATAAAGATAGAGTTTTGATAGTTATGGTAATTAATTATTTTATGTGTTATTTTTTCTTTTCTGCGCTTTTGCTATTAATAAATCGAAGAATCTAAAATTGCATTTATTAAATATTTCCTTTCATTATTTAATTTTATTAATTATTTTGAAAATTTGATTCACTTGAATTTCAAACAAAAAAATGTATATTAATGTTTACTAACAACTATTTAATTTTATATTTACATTTTGAAATGGGGAGGAGTGGCAGGTTGTTATGGGCTGCAAAAGGGGCGGTGGTATACAAACCCCCCCACACACACACACACACACACGCACACACATGTATATATGGAGTATCAATACAAATACTGGGTTCAGGAAGGCAGGAAAAGCACACATAGAAAATATTTCCGTAGTGCTAACGGCATTTCTTTTTTTCATGTTGTCCTGACACTACACATAAGTTATTATTTGCACTGACAATAGAGTGTGGCACGGCTAGGGGAACTGGAAGAGGAAGCGTAGGAGTTGGGGCAGGATGTAGTCACTGGCTTGGCTCTAGATTCAGTTCAGTTTGCCAGTCAATTGGCGGTCGTCCCCTTGTAGTTTTGTTTTTTTTTTTCTAGCTCTCTTTCTCTGCTGTTACTCTCCCCTCTGGCTGTTGTCGGCCTGCCAAGTGTTGTCGTTGACTTGGCTTTGACTCTTTCCTTCCCCCACCCCACCGTTGGCATTGCCATTCTCCTCCTTAACTCCACTGTAGCATTCGAATCTACTCCGTTTTGGATTTCGCTTCGATACAATACAATTTTCATGGGCCAGCGCTTAAGTTAAGCGCAGAGGGTTTCTCTATAAATATCTGACTTCATATTCCATTTTCGAATTGAAAATTTGGAAAAGTCATGAGTCTTACAGTAAAATGACATTTAAGAAAGGTTTGATGAATATAGATGCAAATCAAATGAGATTCAAATTACTGCACAATGAATTGAAAAAATGTTAATCAAAATCAATGGAACAGTCATAACTTTATAAATCGGCTAAAACCTCTTTACCCATGATGAGCTTGAAATATTATAAAACTTTCAGAACTTGGCAAGTTCCCCTCTCGTATTTGTATAACATTTTTCTAAACCAGATTCTCTGGCTTTCTTTGTTTGTTTTGGCTGGCTACAGAGATGAGGGGAGTTAAGTTGGAGGTTGGAGGGCCACACCTCTCTTTTCTCTCTCTCTTGCTCAGTCGGCTCTGACTTTGGATAAATAATGGTTAGTTTTTGATTTCAAACAATAATTCAATGGCAAAACCAATTTGGTGGGGAGTCATAGACGTAAAAGTGGATGTTGAAGATGAAGCCAAAGCCGTTGGCCGTAACTGGAGCTGGAGCTAGAGCTGGAGCTAGAGAGTTGGAGCTCAAGTTGGAGCTGTTGCTGTAGGGGAGTAACTCATGGTATCCGCAGTCAATTTAGTGGCGCTATGTTGACCATTTTTGGGTGGCCCAGCCACGTTCAAAGTGGAGAAGCACGCGTTGAATGTTGTTGCCATGTTGTGTTGCTTTTGGCCATAAAAAGTAAGACAAGTTCCAGAGCGACGCGTTGCCAACTTCAGCGACCAAACTCAAAGTGCTGCTGCCTCCATCTACGTTTTTATTTTCTTTTGGCTTGTCAAACGTAGCTGTTAGATACAATTACAGTTAGCTAGAGATGTACACAGCATCGCAAAGACTTCGACTTCGACTTGGACTCGGACTTTGAGTTTGGCGGCACATTTGATGTGTCGTCTGGTTCCCTCAGGTCCTTCATCTCTTGTCTCCGCATTCGTCTTCGTCTTAGTCATGTGAAGTTATCTGATACAAAAGCAAAAAAACAGACGTAGAAATAAAAGCCGAGAGTCTCGTCTCAGCTTTTATTGTTTCAAGTGTAAAGTTTTCCCCGCTTCCACACTCTCCTCTACCTACATTTGCTTGCAATGCTTCGATTTGCTTATCTTGGAACTGCGACTACTGTTGCCTTTGGCCAATTTCGAAGTGAACAATTTGTTACAGAAACAAAAGTAATACATACCTGAAGCTAAAAGAAGTGAAGTGTGTGAATCATCCAGTTTACTTTATGGTCATGTTGCACATTAAACTGCGACAAGTGTTTCTGCCCCTCCCACTCCGTTTGTCTCTGTCTCTCTCTCTCTCGCTATCTCTCTATGTATCTCTTGCTGTCTCTATATAGTTTTTATTTATTCCTTTTCGTGTAGGAAAATTGCATAATTGCCATGTTCGTAAAAGATAATCGTCGAATGATTCATCTTTAAAATGCGAGCAATTTAATGGCAAAGATGAACGAAACCGAAAACGAAAAATAACATGAACAGAGGAAGGAATTGCCTTAAGCCAATTTAGGTTTTGACTTGATAATTATATAGATTTCAGTTTTGTTTTTAACTTTATCTTTTTTGCTTGGGTTTCGTTTTTTTTTTTTTTTTAAGTAAATAGAATTACATTAATCTGCCCTTATTCTGAAATAATCTCGAGTATTGTTTGTTAATCAATAAATGGCATTGGCATCTAGATAGTATCAAAAAAACTAACAAATAAGTTAGTTGAAGTCCTGCTTAGAAATGTAACTATAAAGAGCTTAAATTGGACACAAGATTTTGTTTTTGAACTGTTTAAACCATAAATACAAGATGCCAAAAAGCACTTACAAGAAATACCAAAAAACCCCGTCCCAGAATACAAACACAAGCCAAAAGTTCGTAAATAGTCAAAATGTATAAAAAGGGAGAAAGAGAGAGAGAGAGAGAGAGAGAGAGAGAGGGAGAAGGAGACAGATATGGGGACTGAAAGAGACAGCCGAAAAGCAATTAAAGATTAAAGTCTCACAGACAAAACGGAAACTGAGAACTCTGGTCCAGTGCAAAACAGATGACCCACACGTGCTAAGCTCATTAGATGCTTTGATTTCTCATGGCAAAACACACACACACACAGACGCACACACCAATACATATATATATATATATACCTTATATATATTTATATAGATACAAAAAAAAACTTTGTTGGCTTTAAATTGTAGGAGGAACCAGACCAACAGCAACAACTAATAACCAATAAAAAGTCTTAAGCCATCTTAAGCTTATAAATGCTATTTTAAAATACATACAAGTACACACACACACACATATGAACACACACACTTGGATGTGGGATTGGAGCAGTGAAGGGAAAGATTTCGGAAGAGTTCGTCTATAAAATAATATAATCCAAGTGGCCCCGGGAAACCATTCAAGTTGAAAAGCCCTTTTAATAAGCATTTTAGCCTGGACTCTGTTTCATTGGAAGAAGGAAAAGGGGGCAAGTGGGTTGCGGAGCAGCTGGAGAGGCCTCTTCAGTGTAATGTTTGAGTGAATGGAGTCGAAAGATGAGCAACAAATGTCAGTGCCAAGCCAAGCCAATGATTGGCAAGTCAAGAAGACTGAGTGAATTGAGCAAGAGAAGACGAATTCCAAAAACCAACAGCCAAGACTAAGAATTAAGAAGTATGAAGTAAGAACCAAGAACAAGACCGAGACCGAAACCAAAACTAAAGAGCAAGAGCAGGCCGTAAAATAGAGCAAGCAACAGTTGCCTCAGAGTTGCGGTTGTTGTTTGTAGAGTTGCAGTAGATGACAGCCAGCGAGGGTTAGTTGAGTGATTTGGAAGTTAAGCAGTCACTGCATCATTTGTTGCAACATGTTTTCAAACTCTTCGATTCACCCATTCGATTCAATTTAGTTCACGGAATAATTGTGTGGCAGGCAAAATGCCTGCAACGTTGTTGCTGAACTTTTAATTTGATGAATGATATACATTTGTCTCGAGTGCGAGAGCTTCTCTTTTCCTCTACCTCCATCATCATCTTGCACTTCAACTCCGACTTCATCTTCTTCTTCGTCGTCGTCGTCGTTGTTTTCTGAGATTGCCCGCAAGTCCAAGTAATTGTCATGGATTGCAGCTGGAGTCGAGAGTCCAGCTTGGCAATATTTGCACAAAAGCGCTCATCTCTTCGTCATCTCCTCTCTTCTTACCCTTCTGGTCAACCCCAATGCTCTAACCATCAGAGCTCTTGTGGATGACACATGACTGTGGATCTTTCTCTTGGTTGGTGCTGCGGCTATATAATTTTGCTTAGCTGCAATTATGAGATGTGGCGGGCTGATCTTGAAGCCAAATATATGTATGTACATACTTTTTACTCCTGCACCGGAAGCTTTCTTGTTCTGTGGAAAACTTGTTCTTACGGTTATCTGTTTGGTTTTTACAAGTGCCTCGAGTGTCTCTCTACCCCTATCCCCCATCTTCCCATTCATCCGTCCGTCCGTCTGTCTGTCTGTCTGTCTGTTGGTCTCTTGGTCTGGCATGCCAACCATACAACATCCTTAATTATGACAATCATCTCGCAGCTTGATGCTCATTTCTTTGGCTTGGTTTTATTCTTCTCTGAATATATTGTTGACTTCTGATCCAGATCGGTTGCAGTATGTGTGAGTTTGTTGGTGTTGTTGGCATGGGAGCTCGGGCCCCCATTTCTTTGATATAATCAACAAGGCCTCCGCTTGGGTGAGACAAAGAGAGAGAGAGAGAGAGATTGCAGAAAAAGATCTGACACAGTTTTTTTTTTTTGTTTTTGGTTTTGTGTTGTTCTGTTTTCCTCTTTTTGGTACACTTTGGAATGTTTTGATGGGGGTTGATTTTATTGCATGGGAAGTATATAGTGGATGGAATGAGGTGAGAGGAAGATACTCTTAGCGTGAGACCTAATTTCTGTATAAGATTTTGGAACCCCAACTAAGTCAGAATCTTACAACATTCAATTATAAGTGGTTATTAATCTAAAATCTAGAAATGATAGACATTTTTGAAAGAGAAAATAGTTTTACTACAACACACGCCACGTTGGGGTCACCAAAATGATCAAATTTATCACTACTATCATGACACATACCTAGGAATGTTTTCATTATATATGAATGTATGTAGTTTTGTTTCTAATCATTCATGACTATGACAGATGTTCCAAGTGTAGCTGAAAGCTCTATCAAGCACATGCCACATCGGGGTCACCACTGGGACGATCATGACTACTGCAGAAAGCTTGAACTAAAGGCCAAGCCCATGTCCAAGACAAAACCCCAAATATATCACTTTCGCTATCGTACACACCCCAAAAACAAAAAAAAAAGAAAAACAAACCAAAAATCAAATAAAACTAACTGAAACCCGCAAAAAGTCACTCAAACGAACGCGTGGTGATTGATTACACAGCAGCAGAAGTAAGCAGCAGTGTCAGCGGCAAACAAAATACAATTAAAAGCTCAGCTTTCACCCTCGAGCCGCAACAACTAATTACTTTCACTGGGACGACTTGACGTCGTCGTCGTCGTCGTCGTCGTCGTCGTCATCATCATGAAATCAACTTGCAAATAAGCCGGCAGTTACAAATCGAGCACGCAGTTATCAACTGGCTACATCATTCAGTCAGGAGGCCAAAAGGTTAATATGGCAATTAGCCAACTCCAACATTATCTCGAACAGCAGCTCAGAGAAAGAAAGCCAATTAACAGCAGGCCACTACAACAAGAAACAAAAACAAAAAATCACCTAAAAACTCACTCTCATAACTTTCAAATGCGATTAAGGTCGATGAGCTGCCAAAGTTTTGGTATCTCAAATCACAGAGGTTCTAACACACAAAAATAATTATGTTGTTGTATTGAATGGATGAACAACAATCATAAAAATACGAGCACACACTCACAAACACACACACACACACACACAGAGACAATAGCCGTGAGGTATAAACCACCAGAACGGATGCTGAACCGCAAAAGAAAAAAAAAACTCGTTGAATTTCAACAGGTTCACGCCTCTAACAGGGTACAACAAAAAAGTATCTCAAAGTGTGTGTTTGTGTGTGTGAGTGAGTGTGTGCAACACACATTAAATGTAATTTTCAAAATGAGAAAGATAGATAGATAGAGAGGAGGTGAAGACAACGATCCCCAGCAAAAATGAAGCCGAAGACGTAAAAAGAAATGTAATTGAAGGGGGCAACATACAAGAAGAAGCCGCCACAAAACACAAATCGAAGTAAGTGCTGGACATCAAATTTTGAACAGTTTTTCAAGTGTTTATGACGTAGATGGTACAGAGACGTGAGCCAAGCAAAAGATTGGTTTAGTAAGCTGCAGAGAGTTAGGGAAGGGGGAACTGACAGGGTCGGCATGATTATCGCAAGTAAACTATCATCTCTCAGCTGGGTTTTCTTTTCTTCTTTATATTTTTTTTCTTTGGCTTTTATGAAGATGAATTTCTTTTTTATTCGAGATTTGTGCCTCACTAAGTGCTGCTGCTGCTGCTGCTGCCCAAGAGGTTTTCTGTTTGAAGCTCCAATTACTTCACTCAATCTGCTGCTTATGATTCTTTCCTCTGGAACTGCTGCTTTCTGATTATGTTGTAGGTTTTTGTAGTTTTTTGTGGCTTGTTTGCCAGAGTTTACGCAAAATCAATGAAAATTATATGAACAAAAAATGTATGTCTAAGAGTAAGAAGTTTATCTGTCTGATCTCTATTTATATTTGGCATGGAAATGCATAGATACGTCTCTGTGACTTGGCCTAGTTTCGTAGTTTACATCAACGATATGAAATGCCCTTCAAATTCATTAACAGACTATTAGGCTTACATTCAATCCCCCTCTTGTCATAAACCTTCGATTCAATATCTTATCAGCATCATCATAACTTTCCTTTTAAGCCCCCCTCCAACAACTCTTTCGACAAGTGCCACTCGAATCAACACAGAATACACCTGTAGCTTAACTATCTAACTAGATCCCAAGTTCCCTCGGACTAAGGTCATTTTTACAAAAATATCATACAATTTACATAGAATGCCCATCAAAATATCTTGTATAGAGTTTATCATATTCAATAAACCGACTCGTTTCGTTCATATCTTTAATCTTCATGTTCTGCTTCTATTTTTTTTGTTGGCATAAATCAGAGGCACCAACCAGTTTTAAAATTCTCTCAAATCTCTCAAAAAAGATCTCAACCTATAAATTCAAATTAGATATGTATGTACAAATGTATGACAAAGAAAAAAAATAAACTTTTACCTCAAAAAGAGCAGGTGATTTAGTACTTGGCCATAACAGTTGCAGGTGTTTCAATTTGAAAACAAGTTTCCAGATACAATTCTCGAGTTTCTTAGACTTGACATATTTGCCTGCGACTCTGCTAATTTTTGTTGCGCATTTTTGTTCGTTCTCCTACCCCCCTCCTTCGCCCTCTCCCTCTCATTCCCCACAATGAAAAGGCAAACAATGGAGGAGCTTTGGGTGGGGTTGTCTGTGGCTTTTTTTTCTTTCTTGAGCCTATTGTTTGCGGGGGTCTCACAAAATGACAATTACATGTAGAAAATTTGTAAGATAAATACAAAAAAAAACCAAAAATATGTATAAAAAATATTTGTTAGCTCGCAACAAATTGCCTGTCTGCTTTGCGATGATGTATTGTGTGGTATGAATTTATGGTATTTGTTGGTAGAAGTAATCATAAACAACCAAAGGAAAAAAAAAACAACGTATATATAATTGTTTCCATATACAACAAATTGTCTGAAGGTCATTTATATAATTTGTTTTTTAATGCAACAAGTTTTGCCAATTTCAAGTTAAGTAAGCTAAGCTAAATTATTATTTTTAAACATTTGCATTTAAGTGTGATCTCAGTTTTGGTTCATTAAGTAAATGATATCATCGCGAATATATGCAAATGTCATTTGTAAAAAAGGGACTTCATCCCAATTTCGCATGATTTCAGATGAACTCAGATATTGGTGACCCCGATGTTGCAAAAGCTCTAGATTCCCAAATGTAGACTTAAACTTATGCTATTTGATGACCTGAACTAGACATTTGAATACCTACATATATGTACATATGTATCTGTATATTTATAGCATCCCCATAGATTCGACTATTTTCAGTTGTTTTGCATTTTGCCAACGACTTTAGGAGTAGCTTTTCATATTCCCAGTGCGCCGAGCATTCCCCACAAAAAAAAGAACAAAAATGCCTGGCCACAGGATGGTTGGTTGATGACAAAAATTTGACGCCATGCGAGGCGTTTTCAGCGTTGTTTTCGTTGTTCCTTACTTCTTTTTCCCTTAGTTTTTGTTTTTGGATTCTCAGCCTGTTTGTTATTTACCGACAACTTTATGGCCACATGTCGACGACGATGAGAAAAAAGAATGAAAAAATTTTGTCATCATAAACAATGCGAGGAAAAAAATTGTTGCTTAAATTTCTGCTTCTTTTTTTTACTGCTCTCAGTTTATTTTTTCTTCTTCTGTTTTTTTTTTTGGCTTTTTTTTTTTTTTTTTTTGTTTGTTTGTTTGTTGACGCCCATGTGTGAAAAATAAGCGAAAAAAAGTAATGTGGGGGGTGTGGTCGGTTGTCAATGGAAAAGCGCGCCTCAACGGCGTCTATTTAATGAAGTGCCTGGAGGCAGATATGAGGAGGTTTTTCTTCTTTTCTCCTCTTTAACATGTATGTGTATGTATGTGTATATATGATGGTTGTGTGAATTTTCACATTGAGATGCAGTTAGAAAACGTTTAAAGTGAGGTCTTGTTTATTCAAGGTGGGGTTAACTTTTCATATGAAGCGAATGAGGTTAAGTAGAAGAACGTCGGGGTCACCTAATCCATATAGCTTATATCCACTTTAAAATGTCTAAGAAATTTAATTAACTCGCCACAAAAATAGTCTTTACAAATGGTTTCAACATATGTTTAAGATCAAAAAGACTAAAACCTTAATCCACTTAGACAATGGGGGAAAAAAATGGAAAAACTGAATGCATAATCTCCATTACTTACCCGAAACAAATTTACTTTTCTTCTAGAATATATGTTTGTATCCAATCAAACTCTCTGTCGTTGTCGTATAATCTGTAATGAAGAGCAAACATATAAATTTAATAAGCTGTCACATAAATTTCTCCTTCTGCACTTATATACACGACTAGAAAATCATTTAAAAAAGCTAAAAATACTTAAGACAAACTTAATCCACTTAAAAATGGGGGGAAAAAAAAGTAGAAACAAAAAGAAAAATAAAATGTTTTGTCATCTGTTTCGATTTAAAGGATTGACATCTCTGGAAAGGGAGGGAGAATGATTCGATAGAAGGGAAATTTAATACTTTTAACATTTGCAATAAGAACACTGACTAAGTGAAAATGAATAGCACTAAAGCAAAGGAAAATCTCTACCCACTGAAAACTTTCACTTAAAATGACTTTTTGAACTGTTGAACCGAACACTCACACTCTCATTCATACACACACACACACACACTAACTATGAGTGTGTTCATCGAGACGCATCATAAATAATTTGAAATGTGTCTCTGTAACTGACACGCTGATGGTTCGACTTATGGAGGGAGCTGGAGCTGGAGCTGTAACTGTAGCTGGAGTAGAGCGGAGTGTAGTGGCGTGTAGTAGAGTTGGTGGGTCGATAAGTGCGGTGGGGTGGGGGAAAATACCCCGCCAGCATGCCACAGCAAAATTTGTGTGGTGACTTCTTCAAACATTTTGACACACTTAAGTATTCGGACAGCCCCCATCACATGATCAAATGTGATGATCAGCGGCGGCGGCGGCGGCGGCTTGAGGGAACGATAAATTTGAAAATTATGAACATAATTCTTCATTAACAGCGCCTCCGTTTCGGTTTCGTGTATTGTGATGAGTAGGCTGAATGAGTAAAACCGAAACCAAACAAACTAACAGCCAAAAACCGATGAAAGTGAAATGTACATCTCTTGTATCTTTGGGCCTTCTACCCACATACAGAGTCTGTCTCTCTCTCTTTCTGTGTGTGTGTGTGTGTGTGTGTGTGTTTGTGTGTAGGGCTTTCATTTTTACCTAACGCCTAGTGATAAATTGCCAATGTATTACGGCAGTCAGATTATTTCGAATATTTTCGCTTGTGGGCGTTAACCCCACAAGAATGCCAAACCAGAAGCGCTTGACATCGAAAATCGAAGGGAGAGTGAAAATGTTGGGGGGCGGGGAGACTGAAAGAGGCCTGAAGCCAGAGCGAACGTTTGTTTGGCATTCAAATCTAAAATAACGTGATTTTTGTGGTCCACTGAACGAAGCTACCGGACACACACAAAAGCCTGACATACATTTTTGCCTCCATCTATTCCAGGGGGCGGCTATTGTTTTGCGGTTTCGCGCAGATTTTTTTTTTCTTTTTTCTTTTTGGGGGCTTGACTGTATTGAAACGCACTATTTTATTTGAAATGGGTGTGGGCATATACTATAAAAATCTATGTATGTATGCATATAGCCTTTTGCCCTCGGTTAAAGTGTGGGGCATTTGCTGAGTTTTAACGTATTAGGCAAATTGACTTGAAAAACAGATATCTAACATTGATTTATAGCCATAACGTAACCCCAGTGGAAAAAGTGACTTTCGCCGTTTGTGGGTTTTCCATTTATATTGAATCTGCTACCTGAAAGTTTTAGGCCTGTTGCAATTGTGTTTTTTTCTTTTCCGTTTACTACTACTAAAAGTTATGATCAATATTACAATTTTCTATGTTTTCCCCTTTCATCGACCAACTCTATGATTTCGAAATCATTTCCATCTGCCACCTCCTCTTACTCCTTCAGCCCGCTCTGACTGCTGCGCTTTCACAGTCCAATTCACTTTACCACAGAAACCGCAAGGTGCGTTTTCCCCCAAGTTTTTTTTTTTTTTTTTTTTTTTTTGTAGCTGAAAAACAATCAGACAACAACAGAAACACAACTTGCTCTATAAAGAGCGAAAAAAGCCATAAGAGAAACAATTACAAAAAACAATTCGATAGATGGAATCGAAAAGGAAAAATAATAATAAAAACGTAAGAATACAATTCCATTTTCCATAAACATAGCAACATTTTGTGCTATTATCGAAACAAAACTCCAAACCGTTGAACACATAAGAAACAGAAAAAAAAAAATTGCTTTTTGTTTTGTTTTTATTAAAATTTAGATAGCTTGAAAGTACATTATATTAATGTTGCACCATGGCTAGCGATAATACCGAGCCATTGACGCCACGTCGCTGTGTCATTTGCGGGATTGAACCCCCCGAATCGGATGCCAATGGCAAGAGTGTCTATCATTATCCAAAGACCATGGATGAGGCACGCATCTGGCAACGGAGCATGGCCGCCAACAATGTGTGTCTGGAGAGTATACGGGACCAGTGTTGCGTTTGCATTGAGCATATACCCGAATTTGTGGCACGTGCCCACAAGCAGTGCGCCAAGTTCAAGGCCAACAAGGAGGCCGATGCAGAGCTCCGTGCGAAGCTGCAAAGCGATGCCGAAGTCGATTTGTGTCAGTGTCCTGATGAGGGCATGGGCTTAAATCGGCCATCCGTCAATGTTTTGCTACTTCCGGGTGCCACGTTGCCATCGTATTTTGGCAAAGCTTTTGCCAGGAATTGTGATGGCGATAACAACAACAATGGCAATGCCAATGGCAATGAGGGCGACGGTGGTGACGAACAATCGTGGAAGGGCAATCACGATGGTGTGGATAAAAGAGATTCAGAATCGGATACCGAAATTTTTGTACTGGAATCTGATTTTAAAGACAACGGCGCCACATTTCCCGATATCGATGAGACAGAGGTGACTGTTTTGCGTACACCAACCCAAGACGATCATGAACTCAATCTGTTGGCAGAAGAATGCGAAGAGGAGGAAGAATCATGTCTAGGTATGGCGAATTTACTCAAAGTCTAACCATTCATCGACATCCTTGGTTCACTTAGGTCGTAGG
Source organism: Drosophila paulistorum (assembly GCA_018152135.1). Lineage (NCBI taxonomy): Eukaryota > Metazoa > Arthropoda > Insecta > Diptera > Drosophilidae > Drosophila > Drosophila paulistorum. The sequence goes on from JAECXG010000690.1 coordinate 20,895,262, forward strand.
GATATGTGTTTGACTGGCTGCACGGATGTTTTACTACTTGGACGTGGCCTGCATGCGACCGACGTATGCCCTTGCGAATGCGATCAGTGCACGAAGAAACCGACGGCAGCTCTCGACGATGAGCAAATGTGTTGTAATCCGCCATGTTGTCCGGATCCAGCGCCACCGGAATACTTTGATCAACCACCCTGTGGTTGTGAGTGCGAGCAACAGGTGCGCCGAGAGCTCGGTCGGGTTATCAAGAAGCAAAAGAATCGCATACGCGAGCTCGAAGAGTTGCTCTGCCGTCAGCACAAGTTGCATCACTCTTTACAGACGAAAGTCGATGAATTGTACTGTGAGTTTGGACGCGTCGATGAGGATGATAAGACTCGTTTAAAGTGTTGCGCCAATCGCGATCCACCCAATTGTGCAGAGGTACAGAGGCCGAAAGAGATACCACAGCCGGTGCCAGAAGCAACCACAAAGGGGCGAGCGAAAGCACCGAAGAAACAAAAGATAGCTAAAAAGATTCGAGATCCCGAATCGGATGCCACTGAAGAAGAGATTATTTTGCCAAATCGTGTGCATTTGTATTCAACGAAAAATCCCGATTCCAAGAATACCGAACGCACACGTCATCCCGCATGGGTAACCACTGTGGAGAGTTCGGATAGCATTGATTCAACACATACGGAACGCAAAAGAAGACAAATTCCGGAAGAAACCAATCCGCCCGCACGAATAACATTGCCAGCGGAAAATATTCGAGATTCGCGTCAATCAACAATTCGGACAAAACGTAACTCATGAAAAAACTCAGAAACTCTCAGACACTAAAAACTGAATCAAATTTTTCCGTATACACTAATTCGAAAAGAAAAAATTGTTTCCAAAATAAATTCGCAGTCGGTAGGATTCGAACCTACGCTCCCAGAGGGAATCTGATTTCTAGTCAGACGCCTTAACCGCTCGGCCACGACTGCTGTCATAACGGTTCAGTCATTCTGGCCAACAAGAAATGATCAAATTTCAATATGTCCATGGTATAAATAAAAAAAAAAAACTTTTAAGCCAAATCAAAGGGGTGTCTCTTCTTGGCTATTATCTATCGAAACACTTGACCAATCGTATGACGTAAGAAAATTTGCTATTAATAGCCAACTTAATAACTACTTATGTATATATATTTTTATTGGTTTCTTTTGCAAATTGCATAACGATTGATTTGGTGCAAAAGTTATGACTGAGTCCCCTCCTATCTCCTTTTTGCGTGGCCATCATAATGGCGCTCAAGTCTCACACTACGTGCCACACGCCACTCAACTGGCTGGCTACCTCCTTCTCCTCCTCCTCCTCTTCCTCCTTCTCTTTCCACCATTCATCCGTACATCTCCTACTTTTGTTACCCATTCATCATCCCACTCTTACTCTTTCATCCCCTTTCTCCCTTCCCACTGTGTGCAATCATGCAAATAAAATATTTTTCTTTTTGTTTTTTTGTGCATTTTTTGCATTCGTTTTTTATGTGTGTGTGTGTGTGTGTTTGCAAAAGTTTAACCCAAATATTTTGTAGACATGCAATATTTATGCTGCAACAACAATTACAACACTTACAATAACAGTTTTTTATACTCTTTGCCCAGAAGTATATATCCAATTTGAGCTCAATAATGACAGAAGCTGCAGCTCCAAAGATTTCTCTTATGGAGTAATTAATTAATTCAATAAGTCTGCAGATTTTATATATTTTTTTATTTGCATGATCTAAGTGAGCTATGATAATGCAAAAAAGAAACACTGGGCCAAGTGTTTACTGTCTTTTAGAGAGATTCATTGTTTTTTCTAATTGAAACTTGATGTCCTTTTTAAATTTAGATCAAATTATCAATTCACATTTAAAATAATTGCATTTTCTTAATTGTTTTTTATAAATGGACCAAAAATTAGATAAATTAATAAAAAAAGCTAATCCATAAAGATCCAGAGAGAGTATGAAAATTTCGACTTGATCAAATTTGATCATTCACTTGAATATTTTTGTGTAAAAATTGTTGTAACCCTCCACCGACCACTCGACAAGCCGCCACCCCTACCTTTTGGCTCCCTCTGCCTTTCCGTCTCTCTCTCTGACACTAGCTCGCACTCTCTCCCTCAACTCACCTGAAAACCAGCTGCCATTCATTTGCCAATTTTTTTGTTTTGTTTTGTTTTGCTTTTATTTGTGTATTTTGTGGCTGTTAATGTTAATGCCTAATGCAGGCAGTCAGCCCCTCGAAATGCAGCTGTCCCTCATCGTCAACCGTTTGTGTTGCATTGCTCCTGCATTTAGCGAGCAATTTTCACATGCTATTCTAAATTTTCATAAACCCATTAAAATGATAATTAAAAGAAATAATTTTATATATTTTTTCTCCCTGTTTTTTTTTTTTGCTAGCCCATTTATTTACTCTCTGTTTTTGTGGGGCGTCGACTGTTGCGCTTCAGCAGCAGTGGCAGCCGAGTTACTGCTGCATCTGCATTATTTATTTATTATGTATGCAAATGCATTTAATTGCAATGCGAATGTTGCAAAATATGAGAGCAGGCGGGGATGATGAAGTATGCGAATGGACGGGCCGAGTGGGGCAGGGGGGAAATATGGCAGAATGCGATGAGGTATGGGGGTATGAGGGAGAAAGGCAGAGCCAAACAATTTGCATATTTTAGCATGTAATGAAATTTGTAATAATTCTGCAATTAATTGCGTACGTGTGTCCTTCCCATACGTGCCACAACAGCAACAACAGCAGTGGCAACAGTGGGAGTGGTAGACAGGATAGTCAGGTCCAGTTTCCTCCCCGCCCCTCTACAAGCTGCAGTAACTTTTTTTCTACCAATCCCCGCCAGTCCTTACCATTCACTAGAGCTTTGTAATGCGAATAACAAGTCTCCCAATGTATTTTTTTTTTTTTTTTTGCACTAGCCACTGAAGGTCACAATCCAATGAAGGAAATTTCAAGTGATCAAAGTGGGCAAAGCCAGATGACATAATCAGTTGAAATAAATAATAAGGGGCATTAGCATAAAGCTAGATGACTCAGTTAGGTTTAGGGCTAAAGTTTTAAATTAAGGATCATAGTCAGTCGAAGTAGAAAATATGAAGTGAAATTTCTGTAGATTGCAATAAAAGCTTTAACAACTTTAAAACAAAATTCCCTCGTTCAGAAAGTAAATATATTAAAATTTACTCGGCGAATAGGCAAATCATTTGGAAACGTCATTTTTCTGTGGTATTTTGTCTTAAGCTTTATATCCGCATTGAGTTTCATTGTCTTTTTGTGTGGTAGATATAATATCTTAATTTTTTTTCCCGTATTTTGCTTTTGTTTCAAATTTGCAACGATTTGAACTTTCATTTATCATCAGGCGTGTTTTCGAAAACCAACCTTTTTAATTGTCGAAAATTGCTGCTAATTTTGAGCGTTTCAAATTTGTTCGCATTTTGCACATGACTTTTGTGAATTGCGGCAATTAAAGCATTTAACACGCATTTCGGTTCAGCCAAAAACGCACAACTCATTTATCATCATGATGGAAACAAAATATATACACACACAGATGGATATATATATATGTATATAGAAAACTATTTTCAATATCTTTGCTGTGTTTCCCGCGCCAACACCTCCCCTTTCAGCTGGCGGCTGTATCCCACCTCTTGAACATTTAATTGGCTGTGCTCTCAAACGGCGCGAAACTAATGAAAAAATCATCATCAAAGACCCAAAAAAAAAAATACAAAATACAAAATATAAATAAGTAGAAGAAACAACAAAAAGAAAACAAAGACCAAGAAAGACAAGAAACATAGAATTTTAAAGTCGTTTCTACTAATTTTATTACGAATTTGTTTTTTTTTTTCGTTTTTTTTTTTGTTTTGTTCTTCTTGCACAAATGATTATGGGCAGGCTATAAAAGAAAACAACATCTGAGGACTCGCATCAGATGTGGCAAGGGAATGAAGAAAAGTAAAACGTAACCATTCTTGAAAAGGAAAACAGATGAAAATATACGAAAGCAGAAAACAGTAAAGGAAACAACGAGTTTTTCTCACTCGCCACCCAACCACCCAAAAGCCTCGACTTCAAGATACCCTCTATACAGGCCTAATACTTTATATCCACTTGAGACTTAAGTTCTCATAGATAACTAGAGAGAAACAACAAAGAAAAAGTGAAAAGTTCCTCTATACTCTGTACAGAAAATATGTATATACCTCTTAATAAACGAGTCGAGTCCAGGGTGTCTAGGGTAGAAATGGCCAAAAGAGAGAGAAAATAAAAACAAATGATGCCTAGGACAAACAAACGAATCCGAATAAATGAAAATAAGGGAAAGTAATTGAAAAACATTCAAATATCTGTTGCAATTTGCCCCTGTAATCGGGACGGGCATCTTCAACGCAAAAATTTTCAATGACCCTGCAAAATGAAATGAAAACATAAACATGCAAAACAATTAAAAATAAACAACAAAATGACCAAACAAACAAACAACAACAACAACAACAGCAACAGCAGCTTGTTATTGCAAATCAACTAGATGATGATGAGGAGGGTGAGAACGAAGAGGCGGCGGAGGACGATGATACAGGTGGCTGGCTGTGGGAGGGGAGGATGAAACAACAAAAGCAGCAACTTCATTTAGTGCATTTGCAATGGCAAAATAAATAAATATTCATGTCGAAAATTTACTTGTAAACATGCAAATTTGTAAGGGCCAACTGGGCAAAGGTCTGGAACATAAACACTTGACTGTGTTATGATAGTTGGCAAACGGGGTGGGAGGGGCCGCAGGCGGTGACTGAATGAATGGAAACCTCAAAGTCCACAGACAGACATCGTCATTCAAAATCAATACAATTCCACAAAATGACTAGAAAACATAAATAAAAAGATACTTTTGTAGTGAGATTTATCTTCAAGGTTTGCTTTTTCTCTTTACCAGGCACTGAAGACGACAACATCAAGGCATTAAGAATAAAGATTAAATGGCAACGACTAAAACCTTTCAGGGTGTTTTAATAATATCTTTGCTCTGATTTATCTAAGGTAAGTTTTAATTTATAAATTCAAAAAGACTATTTTAAAACTTATCAAAGAGATCTTAAAGTTCGCTTTCGAAATTATCTGTTCCTGCCTTCATTTGCGTGAAAGATACTGATATTTATATAAATAAATAAAATAAATATTTGAATAATATAATTTAAGCAATTTCAAGCAGTTCTTTGACATCTTATTGAGAGCTTTGCTTTAAAAATAAATTTCTTCTTATTTATTTTTATCTGTTTTGCCTAACAAAAAGGAAATTGCGCAACAAATAACCAGAGCCCAAATAAACCCTTAAATGAAAATACAAAGGAAAACAGTTGCAAAAAGAAATAAGAGAAGAAGAAAAAAACACAACAAAAACCAGCCCAAGGTCCTGGAAGGACACACTTGCTTACTCACAAACACACACACACACACAGATAGACACAAACACACCGGGGCCGAAAAATAATAGTCAATAAAATATTTGCACAAGCAAAAATCGTTCAAGCGCAGCAACAGCATCAGAAGCAAGACCAGAAGAACTTTTATAGATTTCTATAGCCAGTCATCGAGCATACATAGATATCGGGTATACATACATCCATATAGTATAGTGCAAGATGTGTAGCTACAACAGGAGGGAGTGAGTGAGTGGGGGAGAAAAACTTTTTGAAGTGCACCAAAAAGATGACAGAGACAAGAGACAAAAAGAATTTAACATAAAGAAAAACAATTTTCAATGTTTTTGCTTCTAGTTCGTTCTTCTGGAGACGTTTTATTCAATGCCAAAGCACAGCGAAACAGAAGAAAACAAAAAAAAATTGAACAAAAAAATCAAATAACCAGCAAAAGAACGAATGAACGCAGCGAAAAGAACTCTTTAGGAAAAGTTACTCTTGCTCAGACTTTGCTTCTGGTTTTTCTTTTCTTTTTTTTGTTACGAACAATTTTTACCCATGACTGGACCTCAGTCAGCAGGACCTTTATAACAAAGGCCAAAATGGCGTACACTGCCAAAGAAGACGAACAAGAAGAAGCTGAAAAGAAACAATGCAGGAAATGGCTGCCAGGATATTGACAATGGCCAAGGCGTGAGAGAGGGCGTGACTTGTCGTGCACTAAGCGTGAAATGCGACAACTCTGGCAGTCAATGTAACGTGGCCTAACTCGCACACACACACACACACACACACACCTAGAGATGAGTGTCGTGACACGTTGGCCAATTCCTTGTGAAAAAACCTTTCAAACATTTAGCTAATTAATGCCACTAAAAGCTTATTATTATTGACAACTAAACTATTTCTTTTTAAACATTTGTTGTTAGTCTATAATTTAACAAAATATTCAATAATAATTTTGCAAAAAAAGACAACTATCGTATTTGAGGAGAGGAATTGAACAATTTTATTTGATATCCTTTATTAACCTGTTTGATCAATGGGTTCGATAAGGTTTTTGACTGCCTAAAAAATCTTTTATAAACTAACTAACTGAGTGAAACATTTCCATCTGAACTAAAATTGCTAAAGTGACATCAATTTCAGTAGGTCGTGAGCCCACTAATTTTGTTCATCTCTGAGATGTATCGCCCACTCTATAAAAAGAAATCAAATTCGGTATTTTTTTTTTGTTTTGTCCAACTGTATCAAAAGATAAACAAAAGTTTGAGTTCAGTTCCACTTGTAGCTCTCTCTCTCTCTTTCTACGTAGCCCCGCCACTTAGACAACGTTTCCAGCTACTTATGGACATTTTAGTTAAATTTTATGACAATTTCCCAGATAGCCCAGATTTTTAAAGACAAACAACTCGAGAAAGAGAGAGAGAGAGAGCAGGAGCAGCAATCATGGGGGTGGGCAGGCGAGGGCGATGAAGGTTGAGGCGGAGGAAAAAGGAGGAAAAGTAGCGAGACTGAAAGCCAATCTATTGAAATTGCGGTCGAAGCTCGAAGCGAAAAAAGGTCAACACATTAAATTTATAATGCGATTGAAAAAAAGGCAAGGAAAAGCAACGCAACACGCAAAGGCAAAAGGATGGGGTAAGGGCAACGCAAGGAATGAAAGGATGGACGGATGGAAGAACCATCGGGCAAGGATTGTGGGCGTAGCATCAGCAGTAGGTCTGTGTGTAAGTGTCCTTAAGTAGGTCAGTTTTGTCTGTCATAAAATGCAATTGGAGCGCATTGAAGTGTCCCGCGCGACTGGCAAGTGAAATGTCAAGCTGTAAATAAGCGACAGAGGGAGAACGAGATGAAGAAGGACCAGCAAGACAGACAGACCAGCTCAGGACGACGTGGAAAAGCGTGAGGATACGCGTTTTCTGTTTTATTTTTTGGAAAGGAATAAGGGCTATCTCCGTTTTTTTTTTTAAAAGGAAGAGCATCAAGCATCCTCCTAATGGCACAAAAGGGTTGCCACTTTGATGGCTCTTTGATGATAGCTTAAGAAATGGAAATGAAAAATCAGAACAAATAAAAATCGACTCAATTTTCCTCCTTCACCTCCTTTCTTATTTTTTGTTTTCGTTTCTTTTATTAGACTGTAAATTCGTTTAGGCTATACGCTTCAACTATGGAGATTCTATTAACCATAACGTAACTGAAGGTCACAAAAGTCTACGAAATTTGCGTAATTTTTATATCGTTTCTCTTTTATAATAGAAACGACCTTCATCAAAATCAAATCAAATGGAGACAAAATGCCTCTTAATTTTATTTTTATTGTTAAAATGCAAGTCAATATGTCAAACAGAGACCAAACCAAAACAAATTCAACACCCCAAATCTGAGTTCCGGTCGCCAAGCCCGCCTTCCTGCCCTCACCACTGACCAATGTCATAAATTCTACACAAAAAATATATACATACATATATAAATAAAAAGGGCTGCTGTTCGATTCATTTTCAAATTCAAATTAGCAACAAATCAAAAATATGTCACGAGCAATGAAGATGGAAGACTACCGAAACGCCAACCATTTGGCCACCAACTCATAAAACCTAAACCAAATGAGAGAGAGAGAGAGAGAAGCTATGGAAAAACCAATGAGGAGAACCAAAATGTTCATATGTACATATAATAAAAACTGACTACCAACCGGAGTCGTCTCGGATAACAATCACAGACCATAAAATGTGTGGACAAAATATTTGCATATAAAAAAAAAAGACTGAAAAAAAGTACACGGTAGAGAGGCGAGAAAAGGCAAAGGGAACCAGAGGAGTCATTAAAAAATCGCCAGCGACTATCAGAAACTAACTGCTCGGGAGACACTTTTTTCTGCAGTTTTTCCTTTTTATGGCAATAGTTTGAAAAACGGGTAACAAAAAGGGTAGCAATGTGGGGAGTTTTGCGATTAGAAAGATAATTAAAATTAATCTAACAAAACGTTTTTCTGTCGTTCTCTGGCTCTGCGATAGATCTGTCTGGCATTCAAACACTGACTAGTTAATAGTCATTCGTCAAGTGTTTTGTGTATAGTTTTTCTTCTTTTTTCCTATATAATTAAAGTTTTAGTTTCTAATGCATGAAATATACATTTATACGTAGGTATCTATTAGTCGACTACTCTTGACCTCAATTTGGCGTATTTCTGTTCGTTTGGCTTGTAATTAAAACTTGTTGGCAGACTGTCAGGCAGCAAGTTAACAAGTCGGCGGCTTCACACAGAAAGAAAAAGAAGAGTCGACAGCGACGACAACAACGTTAAAGAAGAGAGTGTTGTGTGGGGACCAAATATATATATATATAAATATATATATAGCTGGCGAAAATATTATTTAATTGTCAGGCCAGGCGCTAATTAAAGACCATGCCGAGAGTCGGGTTTGAGACTCAAGTCGGTATAAAGTGGAGACGAAATGTCTCTCAACCAATTCGACCATAAAGCCAAACACTTAACGATGCTGCTGCCGCACTATGAACATCATTTTGTGGCTGATATTTATGTTTATTGACTGGTAGCCTACGACTGACATCATCATCATCATCATCATCAACAACAACAGCAGCAACAGCACCGCATCACACAGCATCAATTCCAGCTTTAGTCTCAGTGTCAGCCTGAGCCTCAGTTACCAGTCTCTGGGTCTCAGTCTCTGTCACAGCGGTAGACTTAGCCTCAGCGTCAGCCTTAGTCATCATAACACTTTTACACACAATCACACACACACACACACACACATACATACATAGAGAGAATATCTCCTTCAAAGTGAAGATGTCATGGCAACTTATGGTAATTGTTGCAAATTATTTATTTATTTATGCAACGCCTGATTATGTGCTTATTTATAAGATGATACCCCAGGTATCTACTACTACTTACATACACTACATACACCTATACATACATACATACATATATTCATATAAGGATATATTCCACGCGACATGCCACTAATGAGATGCAAACCAATGCCGCATATGAATATCAATTATATATGGAGAGAAGGCAGATCAAACTCGCTATCGTAATTCCAACCTGGGGGCTTAGAAGCCAAACGGAGCAGTAGCGGGTTGGGGGTTGCTGGAATTGGAGTCTGACTCTCTACTCTCAGTGTGGTGAAGTGCTTTTTGGAGCAAATTGAAGTGTTGCCACTAGAGTAATGTTGTTGTTGTTGTTGTTATTATTGGTGATGGTGTTAAAAACAGACGTCTAGACGTTGGCTTTTTACGGGGTAGGTCATAACAATGCTTTTAAGGAAAATTGTGTGTGTGTGTGTGTGTATGTGCTATATCCATTTGCATAGAAAATGCAAACAAAATATACATAATAGAGTCAACAGAAGCCAAAAGATCAAAAACGGCACTTGCAACTATATTTTCCATTATCACTGAGGCAATGATCATAAAAATTTCCAAACAACTTTTATCTCAATAAATAAATTAGAGCCTCAGAAGAAGAAGCTGAATTTGCAGGGACTTTGATTCTTCGAAGGAAGAACTATACCTAACGAAACTTATTGATAAATCTTATTTTTAACAATTTATCTAAGTTAAATAATTCCAAGTTTCATGTCATTTTTCAAGTTTCACTAATGATTAGATTTAATATATGTATATATAATTAGTTATCGTTTACGCCACGCCTCCTCAACCCCATAATTTATGGAAAATGATTATTAACTTGAGATATAACCAAATTGCCATTTCCGTTTTTTTTCGGCAAATGTGTCGAAAATTCTTTCACACGTTTTTTTTTTTTATAGATTTTTGAATACATTTCTTGTTTTTGTTTTCTCTTTTGAGATTGGTAAGAACCTCAATTACTGGCCCAGGTATCATCGAACAAATGTTATGCTGTCGTTTGGTATTCATGTTTTTTGCCCACCCCCCCTACCGCTGCTGCCACCATTTCCATTCGACTGACAGCCGAATGCCTTTAGATCTAGCCATAAAATATGCAATTGCAAGTGCCGGAGCCAGTGCTGATGCCGATGCTGATGCCAATGTCTCGTTGCTGTCGTTGTTGAGGCTGTTGGCTGGTCGTAATGCTCCGCTACAGGTACGACAAACAGCAAAAATTGTACCGTGCCGCGCGATGGTCACAACTCAAGTGATATATCTCATGGAACTAGTTTACGCAACATGTGGCATGCATTTTGCATGCCACACACACCACAAGCAACAACAAAAAAATAGAAAAGAAACCAAACCAAACAAAACTAAACGTACAAAAAATTGACATTTTGACATAACTGGAGAGGGGATAGACAGAGGAATGGGAAGCTAGGTGGTATTACTTACAGATTTTTTCTCTTGAGATAAACTACAAATGGCTTGCTTGGACCGGTTCGGTATGGTTTAGTTTTGGGGTCTCATACGCAAAGTGTCTTTTAAATACAAATGTTATCTTGCAAGATGGAGCAGAAGATGACGTTGTGGAAGAAGAGAGACAGAGACGCAGAGAGAGAGAGAGAGAGAGAGCGAGAAAGAGGCAAAAGTACGTGCCACATTTGTTGTTGTTACAATTTTCCTATTTCGTGTTTTATTTATTTTTTTTTTTTCCTTTTTTTTTTCTTAATGGATTGACGGCAGACAACGAATGCACATTAGAAATCCAAACGGCAAACCCCAAAAACTTCAAGTCGAACCTGAACCCCAAGTCCCCAAGTCATGCACACACATGAGCTGGGGCATGTTTGTTCCCTAGTTTCCTCTTGCCTCTTGCCACTTGAAATTCGTCTTGCTCCTTGGCAATGTTTGCATGCCAAATTTTCTTTCGTTTTGGCTACTGCAATTTTTTTTTTTTTTTTTTGGTTTTGCTTCCTTTACTCTTTGGCCAACCTTGGCAATAACTGGCCAATGGTCACTTGAACGGATAACGAAGACGGCAAACGATGACGACGACAACAGCAACGACGAGATGGTGGATGTTTTGTTAGGCACGTATTGCATAAAGTATCTTTGACTGGGTAGGGATATCAATTACATTGGTTGAGCTTCAGCTTTAGCTTCACTCCAGTGCACCATTCGCAGTGGACTCGAGTGTCAATGGGCGGATTTCTCGATATTGCATATATTTATTTTAATTGCATTTAGTGTTCAACGAGATATGTATGTATGGAAGTGTTTTTTCAAGTTTGACTTTGAAATTGCTTTTTCGCATTTTGCATTTTGCATTTTGGCAGGAGGCCAGCCAATTAGGTGTCCAAGCTAAAAGTTTCTCACGTAATCAAGGTAAAAGTAAGCAACTTACCACTATAAAAATTTGACAGATTGTCTATGAGTGAAATGTTGATATTGACAACTCGTTTTTACACATATGTAACTGTACAGAAAGAGAGAGAGAGAAAAGGGTTTTTACTAGTTAAAATGTAAATATAAAAAACAAATTAACAATCAATATTGATAATGGATTAACAACTAAGAGACTTAAACGCGTAGTTACTTGTATTTCATAAAGTAGTAGTTTCTAGAATGAGCTAGAATTAATATATTATATCTAAATATATTCTACTTTGATATTCTGTCCAACTAATTCCTTAGGCAAGACGACTGAAAGTGCAATAGAAATTTTATACTTTCTGAAGCTTTTGATGGAAATACAATGGGAAGTGACTAAGAATATTCTTTGCAATGATTCAACTAACTGTAAACAAAGTGAAAATTCTAGCAAGTTAGTCTTATCTGAGAATTGGTTTCAGCACGTTTCTTTAATTTCTTCAACTTTCTTGGCAAAAGTGGAAGAAACACTTTATGAGCCCGCTATCGTGTCAAGAGAATTGCCTTCTTTTTACTTATTTAATTCGGCTTTTCTCTCTTATTTTGGTTTCTCAGCATAATTAAGCACACTTTTAAATATTTTAACCTATGTGGTGTGTGCTGAGTCGTAAAAAGTTGTACTTGAGTCATAAAAATGAAGCTCCAAAGACCACCCAAGAAGTCGTTGCGTGGGCCGTTTGACTCTTGATGGATTCTCATACTCTCATTTTCGTTTTTCTAAGCAAAACTGCCAAAAAATGTAGCAAAAAGCATAGAAACCAAAACGGGTGGTGGGAAGAGGGACAAAAGGGAGAAAAAAGGTCAACAAATTTTATAGCCATTTTTCGCTTGCGTTTCGACTTTCTAAGGTGTTAAATAATAAATACGTCAAGGCAACTTGGAATTGGTCTGTCAATAAAAACGGGCGCACATGATTTACAAGTTGCGTGTTTTCTCTTCTTATCGTTACAGTTCAGTGGGCTCTATACATATATCCAAGATCCACCAAGAAAGAAAAAATTAAACCGAAGGCTGGGGGGAGGTGTGGGCTGTGTTGGGTGGGGCAGGGTCACCTCCAAATGATGACATTTTAATAGCTAGAGAGAGAGAAACCAAAAGGCAATAATAATATTTTCGCCTTTTACGACATGTCATAAAAAAACATTGAAACAATGACGAAAAGCTACAGCAACAACAACAAACAGCCTTCCATTTTGGCCAAAACGGGGGTTAACCTTATTTCCCTACCTTTATTTCCTCCTTTTTTTGTTTTTGTCTTTTAAAAGGGATGGTGTGTGTGTGTGTGTGTGTGCGTGTGTGTTTTATTTTTTGTTCCTTTTCTATGTTAGTTAGATGTAGTTTTAATGGAATTTTTGAGCACGTTAGGAAGCTCAAAGAAGCGTTAAGAAAGGGTTTTAGGAAATGCATAAGCCATATTTGTTATTAATTGCTTTATTCTTTTAGCCAACACCAAAAACAAAACGACGACGACGATATTCTTTCCTTCCTAAGCTTTAAAGTACAAAAGCAATTAAAGGCGTCGACCAAACCGAACCGAAGGAAAAGAAAGCAAAGAGAAAACCAAGTAGAACCTTTTGGCTCTTGACTAAAGTAATTTAATTAGTTCAGGCTACATAAGACTCGAGGGTTGAGTGGCATAGGGGCATAGCCAGGGGTGGCAATAGTGTTGGAAATTGTTCTGGCTCTCTCTCAGACTTGTCCTGGGCAGTCAAGCGTTTAGTTAGTCAGACACTCCAAATGAAATCAGACAATGTCTAATAAGGTGCGCGAAATGAATAGAATTTGCGTAGAGCAAGTTAGAGTTAAAAACTTTAGTTTACAGAATGGCAAAGGAACAAAGAATTTTATTTTACAAAAAAAAAACTCATTAAAGGACAGAAAGTTTTAAGACTTACAAGTAAAACTTCTAACTAAACCTCTCACTTCCCTTTATGGACAACTTTGAGGCAAAATCTGTAACAAAAATTTGATATAATATGGTCAACGAAATTAATATAAAGTGACCTAAAGATATATTCAGCACAAAACTAATGTTGCTAAAATGTTTAGAACAAACCGAAGAAAACATTACTAGCGTAAAACTTATTCGGCATTGATTTCAAGGTGGCAAATCACTCAAAAGGTGACCTAAAGTAACTCTGTCAGTCAGATTAAGGGCAATGTACATATGTAAAAGAATTTTACTAATATTTGAAAAAAATTCGTATTGCTTCTTGATGTACATATGTATGTTATATGTACTTAAGTAGTCACATTGACTTGTCTGCCTTCTCTGTGTTGCTTTAATTGACATTAGAAAGAAAGATTTCTTTTAGCTCTTCCACTTAACACACACAATTCAGTCAATTAAGCTCGCCTAATTGCTTAACCCTTGAGTTAAGAGTACGTATGTTTCCTATCTACATGTATATAACCCCACTGACCCCCATCATACATACAAAAAGTGGGTACTAAATGGTGCAAAAAAAATTATAATGAAATAATAAAAGACTCCTAGTATGAATTTTCTCGAGGCTTACTCTACAAAATGAGCTTAAAGTATCATTTCAAGATACTCAAAGAGCAGAAAAAAAAGAATAAAATAAAAAATAAAAAGTCGTAAAAAATTCCAGAGCAAAAGTTGAATTACCAAAAAGACAAGGGCAAAATATTGTTTGTGTGTCCGTGTGTGTGTGTGTCTTGTGAAATAAAATGCTAAAATTATTCATTTTGCAAATAAGCAGCGTAAATATTTAATTAACAACTCAGCAAGCACACAATTTACTGAGAGAGGAAAGAGGGGGCAATGTCTCACATTTGCGTTGTCGCTAGTCTAAGGTTTCTTCTATCCTCCCCCCCTTTGCCGTTCACTCAGCCAACCTACTCCCCCGGTTGATATGTGTGAGGGTAATATAATATTTATTTATATGTCGCAGTTTGTGGAGACCCCATCTCTCTGTGAGAGTCTCTGGGTCTCAGAGTCTCAAAGTCACCTATAGCAAAGACCAAGGGACGAGACGGTTAGGTACATACGAAGCCCATGGAGCCGCCTTGGCAATTGTTGCTTTTTAAGGTTTTCGGATACCAAACCAAGTCAGTCGCTCTCTGCCTCTCTCTTTAGTCTAGTCCAATGACTTTTGTACGAGCATTTTGATGAGCTAGCCGGCTAAATTGGGCATGCCGGGAAAGGTCTGCGACATAATTAGATGTGAGCTCTTGCCATCTTTTGTTTGACTTTACTATGATTATTACTTCTTCATCTTAAGCTTAACATTTTCTAGGACCGAAAGTGTTAACAAAGGATTAACTGGCTAAAATAATTCTCTAATAATTTCGGCTTCCAGCAAATTCAATAAAGGATTTTGTATTGAAATTCCATTAAAGATCTAAGATTATTTCTAAACAATAATACATCAACATTTTTCTTTTCAAAAACAAGACAAAAGTTTTGAAAACTATTAATTAGCCCACTGATTGACGAATTATGCAAACAAGTCAATTCTCCCACAACCTTCTAATTCGAGGAGTCATAAAAATCGTTTTATGGCATTCAATTTTAACACACATTTGCATTTAACTTTCAGTTTTATTTATTTTTATTGTAGTTTTAGGTTGTTGTTGTTGTCTGTTTTATGTTCACTTTGATTTCTTACGCTTCACATTTTGGTGTCTGTTTGATTTTTTGTTCATTTCCCAGGCAAGCGAAACGTGTTTTGCAATAAACAAAAAAAAAAAAAAAAAGCACACTAAAAATAAAATACAAAAAAATTTACTACATAAAATACAAATTTTTGTATGTGACTAAAAAGAGAAAAGGCAACGAATATGGCAATGCCCTATGCCAATTGGGGATACTAACAACATGCTGACATCAGAACTACCAATTGAGAGATAGTTTTTGTTTATTTTAATCATAGAGATTAAACTATGAGACAGAAAGGGCTTAGGTTAAAATCATCAACATTTCATTTCTATGGCAATTAATTACATTATTTCGTATACCTTTTAATTCTATGATTTACAGGGTACTAGAATGACATTCTCAGTCCCCAGTGTCAGGTCGAGTCGAGTCGAGACGCTTTGCATTATGTGAAGTAAAGTCGAAATCGAGTCCAAAACGAGAGTGTGAACAGATCTTTGGCTTCTTAGTGCTATTTAAGCTAATGACTTCATTTTCTTCTCTTCTTCCCCTTCTTCTTCATCATCTTCAGGTGCTTGTTCATTCCTTTGTCAAGGTAAGTCAAGTTGTTTGTATTTAAATTTTACGAATTGAAAATCTTCAAATCAGCAGCAAACGTTAGACAGAGGGAGAGAACTTTTGCATAATTAATTAATATTTTTCTTGTGCCGTTGGTTGGTTTATTTATTTTTTTTTTTTTCTTGTGCAGGTGGCGCCTCAAACTAGTTCATCGAATACATATTTAAATCAGTTACATTTCAAGACAACTATATATGTATATGTATGTAGGTATAGACTTATCTGCGCCGCATTTTAAAGCAAATATTTTTGGTGTAAGGGTTTGAATTTCGTGCAAACGGGAAATTTATTGATTTCACTTACATTCGAATTTTTGCTGATTTGTTGTTTTTCTATTTGACTGTTTTGTTTGTTTGTTTGGCTATTTGTTTACTCGATTGTTTGCTTGGTTGTTTGTTTATTTTATGTTTACCTAATTATTTGGGTTAAATCAATAACTTCATCCATAGCAAACGCCTTTTAATCAATGAATAGTTCAATAGTAAGCTCATAAAGATGACAAACAAGACAAAACGAAAGGAAAAATATTTTGATGAAATTAAGAGAGAGAGAGAGAAGCGAAAAGCGGCAACAAATTGCTTCCTGGTCTAAAGTCGAGGGTAACTTGAATTCGTTATCTTTATTGTCGCTTACTTTAACCCACTTCTTTTTTTTGGAAATCTATTACAATTATTATTATCATATGACATATTTGTGCATTTTATTTCTAATCTCAAGTTTTGTCGAGTACTACTTTCTATAAATCTCAGCAAATTGTCATCTAGATAATATAGCTTATGCCTTTTCAGATAATTGTGTAGATATGATTAAACTAATTATAGTTTGAATATATATTTACTCTACTTTTTCAATACAAACAATAGATAGTTACTCTTCACCTACATTTACATACATTCGATTAGTGTCCCACATTGAAGCTGACCCATCGATATTTCGGATTGATTACTAAATATGCCGATTCAAATATTTCTTATCAAGTCTAATTTTGCAAGTTTTTGTTTTTTTGTCGACTTGTCAAAATGATCTTACTCATTGATATATTAGGAACCTGAAAAAGCTTTGTGAGTTATTCTTTGTGACACATTCACAAAACAAAAGATTATAATTACTCTGCTGGTGATTCATAATCATCGAAAAGTCGTCTATATATCTATTCTTTAGATCGAAGTTTAGATACCCTAAATGACCCTATATAAATATCATTCTTAGATATTTCGATACAAACCAAATTTTGTAGCTTAATATTAATAGACCTTTGAAATTGAAATGAAGCTGATCAATGTGTAAACAATCCCCTTTACATAATATATTGGGTTCATTGAACTTATTGACAGCTTTTTAGTGGATTGGCAACCTTGACTGATCTATCACTTTGCTAATTCTTTGCTTCACACCATTTGGGAGAGACAACAAAATGATTTCTATTTTGCATATCAATTATGAAAATTGAGTTGCCTTTGAGGCATTCTTTTGTATCGAACGCGCTAATCATTCAAGTCAAAAAGTCTTTAAGTCTTTTAAGCGGCAACCTTGTCAAGACACAAAGATCATCATTAGTTGAAGTAACTAAATAATAATGAAAAGAAGCGTTTTATTTGCTCACCTCCCCCCACTCATAATTAGGCTTAAAGCCAAAGAGTGAGTTTAAGCAAAACAGAGAAACACGCAAACACAACGAGAAAAGTTTGCCTTAATAATTTCTCATTTCTCATCGAATTTGGCTGCCGCCTGTAAAATGTTGATGTCTCAATTAAGTGGATAGAGTAGATGCGTGGTGGGGAGGGGGGACTGGGAAAGTGATGTAATTTTAATTAATTGCCATAAATGTTAATTGCTCATACGCCACGTTAGACAAACTTTAGTTGCCTTAGTCCTCTCCGCCATTGTCAATATTAGTTTCTTACCACCTATTTATAGGTCTGGTTCGGGACCGAGACCGAGAACGAGAACGAGACTTGGGCTTTTTGTTTGTCTTTCATTATGTTTATTTGTGTATGTGTAGGTAAAAACTATGGCTTATTATGAAAACATTTCACGACAAAATGTTCTCTCTCTCTGTCTCTCTCTCTTAGTCTTTGTCTTTGTGTTTGACTCCTTTTGCGTTTTCCCTTTTTCCTGTGCCTTTGCTCATACATATACATATACTAATTGTCTGTCCTTTTGTGTGTGTGTGCGTTCTGAAAGTTTTTGCCAGTTAATTAAGCAAATATTTTTTTTTTTGTTATTATTATTTTTTTTTTTTGCTGTTGTTGTCGTTGCTTTGTTTACTCAGTTAATTTCACTTTGTAGATGTCAAGACCCCCGAGGAGGAAAACCCAAAAGCGAGAACACAACAGAGAACATAACGTTGACATGTGCGGGATTTGTGCTTTAGTTAGTTTGTGAAATTAACTTGACTTAATTTGTTGCTGGATTGCTGTTGCTGTTGCTTTTGCTTTTGCTTTCGGGCTTTTTGTTTGTTCGGGTTAAAGTTAGTAGCAGTAGTGGGTTAAGTAGTAAACGACTTAACTGGGCTTCCTGACAGCAAAAGGCGATTATGGAAAACATTGTATTAGGCATAACTTTAAAAAGTTTTTAAAGAAATCTGATTAAGAGTCCCTTAAGCAGCTATAGAGCCCTTGGTTTTAGTTATTTAATTGGCTTCCCTTACAATTTCTGCAACGATTTTTAGTATATTGAATTGGTTTCTCTTGCTACTTCATTTTGCTTCATTCATTCACTCATTGAAGCTTTTTCAGTAAACATTTCTCATATCGTTTCTTTTGGGGGCTCAGTTTAATTGCACGATTCGGCAGAAATGGTAGAAAACCTAATTCTCAGGCCCATCCATAGAAAGATTTGTATATTTACAGATTGTGTGGATGATTTGTTTTTTTTGAATCTTCTAGTGGGCTTGAAGGAGGGCAAGGGGAAGTTCTGGGGCATTGGATGTTTCGTGTCGTTTTCAGTTTTTCCCCCCTCTCTCTCTTGCTCTTCTTTAAAGCTGATAAAGCAAAAATTTGTTTGAGTCTGTCTCTGGTTTCCAAGTATCAATAAACCCATAAATTTAAATACAGAGCAGAAACAGAGAAACTTTATAAAAACAAAAACTGAATCGAAACGAAACCAAACCGAACAAAAAAATATATAGGCAAACCAACAATTTGTTGTTGCTTTTGCTTTTTATAAATATATATTATAGCTGAGAGGAAAATTGTTGTAGTCAGCCCATATTTTCATATATACTGTCTCTTTTTTTCTGTTTCGTTTGAGTATTTGCCTTTGCTCTTATTTATGGTCTGACATTGTGTTGTAGATTTTGTGGGCGTCAACTAACTATGTGGCCACAACATCATCTATCTATTCTATATCATTGGCATCAGAGTTGAGCCGGCTCACCCAACTTCCTTGCCCCACTTTGCTTCACCTCGTCTCACTCCATTGGTGTCCCCTCTGTTACGGTCTCCTTTTTCTTTTTCTTTTTTTTTTGGCTTGTCAAGCTTGGAGTGTAACAAATTTTTGCATATTTTGTCATAAATTTTCAGTCTGAATTCTGTCCCGTTGCCATTTTTATTATCATCATGTTTGCAAGCATGTTTCTCGGTTTTTGTTTCTTTTTCCTTTTCGGTTTTCTTTATTTTTGTAGCTGTCTTTTGGTTTCTTCATACTTTATACCCTGCACAAACAAAAGGGGTATATTAAATTTGTAGATAAAAGACTGCAATGAGGTCGATTGTTGACAGGTTAATGCAAAAGAGCTTGAACATAATAAAAAAGGATAGAACTTGCCTAGGCGTATCCTAAGATTGCTTTCTCTTTTCAAAGTAATGTTTCACTATTTTACATTTGGATTTTCATTGAGCCATCAAATTCCATAAACATTATATGTCTCTGTATTAACCAATTTGATTATGGACAAAGGGGATTGAATTATCGTTACAATGGCATCAGTTTCAATCAGTTTCACCTCTTGTTTACCCCTCGTCTTGAATGCCAGAACATTATTTTAATGGATTTTCATTGTTGTGTATGGTCAATGTGTGGCAGTGTATAAAATTAGAAATGTTTACATTTTCAGATATCTGCTATACACTAAGTGTATAGTATATCATGAAAACGTAAACAGATGCAAGAACAGATGTCTCTGTGTGTGAGCGAATGAATTATGAACAAGGAAATTCAAGTTTAGCAAATTAAAATGAGTTAAATGAAATGAAAAATCGCTTAAGTACATATATATGCATATATGTATATGTAGTAAATTTATATACAGATGGCCAGCTGATAGACATTGATGGCTCACTTACTTAGCTTAAAGCTTGGCCTTAATTGCGTACACCTATTGGCTCATAGGAAACTTAAGACTGCTTTGTTCTCAGTGTATTACGGAAATCCGATTGATTCTATTATTATCTTAAGTAGAACTCTTTGTTTGTCTTTGAAACAGTCTCAATCTGTACTCTATACTCCCTCTCTCTCTCTCTGCCTCTCTGCCTTGTTTATGACTTTTACCATTTGCTTACTCTCTTACCAATATGTATTTATCCTATCTATAAATTATTTCTTCATTATTTCTTCAACTTTTTCCATGCGCTAAAGCTGGCTTAGGTAACTCACTTCTTCTACTCGGTCTCTCTCTCTCTCTCCCTCTCTTTCTGTGTGTTCTTAGGGTCTCGTCTCTCTTTGTGGTATTCCCCCTATACCCGCCCCCGTCTCCGGCCCCATTACAATACACAAATATTGACCAACATTCAGTCGCCATAAATAAGTAAGAAGTCCATTAGTAACGGCTACTCCGCACACCTCCGCATCATTTCTACACCGCCTTCGCCTTCTGCCACAATCAGGCTTGCACAACACAATTGCAGGTCTCGCACACAGTTCTTGTATGTATGTATGTATATAGGTAGTTATAGGCATAGACTGAGAGCAAAATCAGAAAAATATCGAAGACCAATGTGTCGTCGTCACACCCTAGAATCGGGAGTAAGTTTATCTTATCGCTCACAGTTGGCGCCTTATCTCAAAAGCGTAAGGTAAACAAATGATAAAGAGCAACCAATTCATTTGCCTTCATGACGCATAGACCGACCGACCTATTCCTATGCCTCTATATCTATGCTACAACTATGTTTTGAATGAAATGTAGAGCAATGTACCCGATATACACACACTCAAATACCCTTTGGATCAAAAAATTGACTCTTTTACCCTGTGCCATGTTTGGCACGTGCCGAAAGCAGCTGCTCGACTGATAGGAGAAGAATTGAAATTAAAAATTCTACAAATGTCTCACTTTCAATATGTTTTTCTCCCTTTCTCTTTCTCTCTCTCTCTCTCTCTAAAGCACTTTGCATTTGTAAATATTTCGCCTCATTTTAATTAGAGCAACGTGATCAAAATTCGAATATACAAAATTATTCAAACATCGGAGATGCCGCCGCTCATTCATTCATTCATTCAGGCAAATGCGCATCCGTTTTCTGTTCAACAAAATTATGTTAATTAAATTTATGATTGTTTTTATTTCTCATATTAAAATAGTTAATTACATATTATCGCATGTTGTTCAAAGTTCTTGCCCGATGATTTCACAGTGAAGCTTGTAAAAAAACAAAAAGCAAAAAAAAACGAACAAAAAACTTAATGGCAAAATATGTATTTTTAATAGACTTGCTTGGTTCGTTTGATTCGATTTGAATTTTGGGTGGCTGGCTTATTATTAAAATTGATTAAGTCTAGAAATTGCTTTGACTTTGTTCGAGTTCCATACTATAGTATATATATATACATATGTATGTATATTGTAATTGTTAATGGTTTTTAGTGGGTTATTTTATGGCTGTTGGCTGTTGTTTTGTTTTTGATTTGTGCTCGATAGCAATCAACTTGGCTTGACTAGTTGTGGTTAATTGTTGTAGTTATTAGAATTATTATATAATTTCTTACGTACATATATTATAAATGTCAAGGCTTAAACCTAACGATCTAGTTGATGTAACTATGATCTCTATGATAATTATTATTATTACAATGTTGTACCAATCTTGCGACTCTTTGCAACTTCAACTGGAAAAGTTAGGGCTAATGAGCAGCACTGAGAACATGTAAGACGGACATCGTCTGTCGATGTTGGCAAATATTGTTGTTAAGTTATTAACCCTAAATGTCAGGGTGTTGCCAGCATTGGGTCGTTACATAAAATTATCTGGCTAATGAACTAAGAGCCATTGTAATTAGGCAGAAGCACGTAACAATCTAGTCATAGATTGCAACTGCAACTGCCACTGACTTCTGAGATGCTGCCTCATCAGTGACTTGAAATTAGTTTTACATAGCTTTAGGGAAGACTTTAAGATCTTTAAGTCAACTTATGGCATCATCTTGCTATATACAATTCTTATCACACTAACAAGGCCCATTTTCAAGGCCGCATTGTCTCGGTGTCTCTGTGTGGCCCCCTCAAAATATTTCAACCTGCATTAGCTAATCTAAGTAGACACAAGAGTGGAAATGAAAACTTTTTAATTACCAACAGGAAAAACATTTAAGATAACAGACAGCAAGAGAGAGAAAGAGAGAGAGAGAGAAATTAAGAGGAGTTTGGCAGTCAAAGCGGATTGCAGTAGGGGGATGGAGGCTTGAGGCCTGCCAAACCAAAAAAAAAATTTACATAAATTTAAAATATAGCAAGTTCAACGAAAGAAAGAGAGAGAGAAAGATATTTCAACTTTTACGCAGTCCGAGAGTCTACCTTAACCTTTTTTTCTCCTCGTTGTTGTTTTTTTACTAACTTGGCTCTAAAAGTATTTATGACTTGTGTAAATAAAACAGAAAAGAGAAGCGAGAAGCAGCTTTTAGCCATCTTAGAGGGCTACAAATTTTTACAGCTTAAATATTTTTTAGCCATTAGATAAACAAACAACGCAAGCAAGTGGGGAGAGAGGGGTAGGAGAGTTAGACGCTTGCGAAGGGAAGTGAGAAGTGCCACAAAAACGTAACAAAAATATCTTTCAAGTACAATGTTAGGTAAATATAAACAGCATCTTTTTGGGATGTGCTGCACTTTGCTGCTGGTTTTTTTCCCCCCTCCTCCCCTACCCCATTTGTGTGTGTGTGTGTGTGTTTATAGGTACCTTCTTTTTCAGCTACTTAAAGCTTTTAGAGCATAAGATGTAATATAAATTACATTAGCTGAGTGCCAGGCGGCAATTAAAACAAAAAAAAAAACCAAAGTGAAAGACAGAGAGGGGAAGAGTGAAGTTTTTTTAGAGAGGCGGTGGAGGGAAACTTTTTCCTTTGCCCAGGCCTCTGTGTGTGTGTGATGTGATAATGTTGTTAATGATGTTGCGGCTGTTCCCTACCCCAAGAACCGCCACCAGCATCATCATCATCATCAGCATCATCAGCATCATCGTCATCATTGTGATTATTATCAGCCTCATCTCCTCGCCACCATTAGCAGCATCATTAGAACGTCAACTTAATCAAGGTTAAAAAGCATGTGGCTGGGCCTCCCTGGAACTTCCTCCTCCTCTGCCTCATTTCAGCATCTGCTACTACTTGCTTCTTGGGTAATAATTTTTTGTTTTTGGGGGTGGTAGGGCCAAATTATAAATATAAATACCCAATATATGTATGTCTATCGCCGCTTCAGTTTTCTTTTTTTTTTGTTTTCATGTCTTTATAAACAAATATGGGGGATAAACAATGTTTTGGATTAATTTTCCATCTTTGCAATGTGATGAAATCGCAACAAGAAAACTGTTGGTTAATATGATTATGCAAACTATTTTCAAGTTGCCAAACACATTTTGACGCAATGTTTTTCTTAATTTGTTAAGTTAATTTGTGTTTTGGGGGAAAACTTTTCATGGGTGCAAAAATTTGAAGTGTGAACCCTTTAAACGTCTTTTGGTTTTCAAGTTTACATTAAATTGCACAATTTTGCACTCAAAATGAAGTCATCAAGGCACCAAGTGCTAAATTTAGACTAATATTTTGTAAACACTTGAAACTATGTACATGTTAACAGTTTATTTCTCTATAGACTATAGACTCTATTTCATTTCAATGGAAGTCATTTAATCATTTTTATTGAAACTTAATTCCGTCTCGTTTACTTTAGTTACATACTTTAGGTTTCGTAAGGAGTTTCTTCTTAACTTCAAAGTCCATCTCTTTCTTAGAAATCAAATTAATTAATTACTGAGAAGTCACTTGAATTTTCAAATACATATCAATTAGTGAGAATTTTAAAGACAATGCCTTGGATAATTAAAACTCTTTCTCCCACACAAAATCCATAAACCAGGAGTCTCTGTATGGAATATAGTTGCTAATTTATCTTGTCATACGCTAATTGTCTATTTCATGCAATTTTATGTGTCTACCTATATAAATCTTCTTGGAAAACCACTGACAAATTCTTGTTCGCTTTTTCAATATGAAAACAGGGAGAGATAGAGAGCAGTAGTAGAAATGAACTAATGTCAGACCATTTGAATATTTATGGCCACAAATATTATTCTAACTCACGTCTTGGACATTAACTGAAACTCTGTTTAGGAATGTATCTCACTTGGTGGCGACTCCAATTCATAGAAGTGTCAACCCAGTTACTCATAAAATCCACAACATATACATTACTCGAGGATGCCCAACCAACAAGCCATCAGAGAGCCTCAGCCTCAACCTGAGCCAAGATTCACATCTCTAACAAGTTCTGAGAATTGCACAAAAATAACTGGGGGAGCTGGGGGAGGTGAAACGTAACTGAACCTGTTTCCATAACCCCCCAAAATGCAGACACATATAATTAATGATTTCAAACAAAAAGTCATAAAACTTATTGATTTTCATTTCACTTGAACAACACACAAGAAGTCAAACTTCATACAAACTTATATGAAAAGATTAAACTTAATTACAAGGAAACTTACATTCTTGAATTCTGCTTTCTGTCCAAGTGTGTGAGAAAGAGATGGAAACACTCGCGAAACAAAACACCACAGAAAAAAAAGGGAAAATAAAAATTTTGAAAATAAACAAACGAAATTTCGCACAAGTCTATAACAACGGCGACGGCGACGTCAACGTTGGCAGTGGCAGCCTTTGCCGTTTTAGATTGAAATTATGAAATGTATCTATTAGATACGCGACACACGATTCGCACACGTAGGAATCATTGATAAAAACGGCGCAAAATTAGGCATTTCATTAAACAAGTCTTTTTACTATTCTTTGATTTTCGATTACTTGTTGTTGTATTTATTTTTGCATACACGTACGACGCCCCGAAAACAAGTTCTCCTCACTAGACTAGACTAACAACGATTAGCAGTAGCTTGGTTGTTGGCGGCGCGGGGGGTGATCGAGAAGTTGGATCACACCGTTGCAGAGGGCAGAGCGGGGCGGGTTTTTAGTATTATTGGCGATGACAACAAAAAAAAAATAAACAATTTTACACGCGCGCGATTCACTTTGGTAGCCTGGCTGATGAGATAAATTTCTTGTTTGTGAGATTGAACTATATGCCTAACGGTTCCGTTCGGTCCATGTCCATCCATACACGTTCACGTACTCGACTCAACTAACGGTCGGTGTGTGTGAGAGAGACGCGAAACGACAGCGACAACGACGACAATGCCGACAACGACGATGGCTACAGCCGAAGCGGGCAACGAGGTTCAAACGAAACGACAACAAAAACGAATGCATCGGCAAATTGTGCGAAAACAAAACAAAAAGTATCTGAGAGTACGACATGTATCTGCGAGCTCTCTCAGATACAACACAAAGAGAGAGAGAGAGAGATAGTGAGCGAATCCAACCGGCAAATTCCTTCTCCAATGAGTAAAAACTCAAATTGGATTCTCACCGACAATGAGTTAGATACATTGAAACTTGGATGGTTTGCAACCAGGCTAACTCTAGTCACTAGGTCTATTTTTGTTTTCCTCTTGTTGGCTTCAAATGGAAATGGTTTTATGACACGCGTGGGTGTTGAATGCTCAATTGGTTTGACGATTGGGCGAGTGTGTGTGTGTGTGTGTGTGAGGTGTAGGCACAGGTGTGCAAAAAATGTTTTTGGGCGGTAGTGCAAAGTGTTGTATGACTATAAAGTTGTTGACAAAGTCATAAAGGAACAATTGAAGGGGCATGTCGACGATAGGCCAACTTAAGCTTCGTATGTTGCTAGAAAGTTAAGCTATGCGGAAATGTATAGATATCAAATACATATACATATGTATGTACATATATATGGCCAACAAATGCCCTGAAAAAAGCAAAGAGAAAATCTAAAAGTAAATCATAGGGATTTTCGGATCACTCGTTAGAATACAACTAAAGATTTTGATATCTAAAGGATTTAGACTCTTAGATATGTAATCGTTTGACTTTTTCTCATCTAGATTGTGTAATTAAGTCAAGGTTCCAATATGATCAAATTTCTATTCATTATCGATTCTACCCGAGTAAGTTTTTATTTGTATGGGGAATACTCATTCAGGTTCAAATGATATTTGTGATAATAATAACTAAAGCTAGAGAACTCTCTATAGTCAAATGGATAAAGAATATCAATTCCAAAAACAAGAACTTTGTCAGGGTTCTTTTAATTGAAAATAAACAAATTTAATTCCAAAAATATCCCATCCACTCCTCGTTTTCGGTGGATTTTCCAATAGAGACTGTATTCAGATAAGATATTATCTAGTTGTGACTCGTGTTCTAACAGAGATTGCCTCCCCCTGGTTGATCTTTTTCCCAATTAATCCACTTAACTTCCTGTCGTATTGGATCCCAAAGCACACACCTTGCCGCGGCGGGAGAGTTCATTGGACGGTTCACCCACGCTTTAAGGCCGCAAGTGCTTATCAGACTATCAGATAAACAAAACAAAAAAAGACAGTAAAGGAAAATCCAATTCAATGCAACACCACAAAAATGCGGCGGCATTCGACATGGAAATCAAAAACGAAAAAAAAGAATGAAATTTTTGTGTTATTGTTTTTGTTTTTTGTGGTTTTTATGGGGAGCGGTTCGCAGCCTACAACAAATTTAAGGAAGAATGCAAATGCAAGCAAGAACAAAGATAAACAGAGAAACGGCAACTCTCTCACTCATTCTCGCTCTCTTCCTCTCTGTCTCTCTCATCGTAGATAAAAATGCATAGGTTAGATAGTTTCTCCCTCAATTTCTCAAAACCTTTTCATTCTCTCTCTCTCTGGTCTAGTTGCGCTAAAAGCCAATAGATGGCGCTCAAGTGGCATAGATAAGAAAATGCCGCCTGAAAATGCATTTGGGTTGCATTGCATTGCTTTTTCTGTTTACAATGAAAAAACCCACTCCCCCTCCCCTTCACCACACCACAAGCGAGTTGGCTTAAACGGGGTATGGCAAGGTGATGAATGGACGGAGGGGATTTCGCAGTAAGTGTGAGAAACGCGATTGCATTCTTAGAAATGTTTGCAAAAACCGTCGCCGGTTTGGATTTTGCTTTTGCTGTTTCTCTTGCCACAAATGCCGCGTAATCACTTTTTTTCGCTTTTGCAGAATACGTCGTCTGCAGCGTCGTCGTCGTCGTCGACGTCTCCGTCTCCGGAAGTTGCAACATGTCGTCTACGCATATGCCACCAATGTGAAATGCCACACCCCAACAATTGCAACCAACCACCCACCCAAAAAGCATCCCCATCCATTCCCCCAAACCGCCTAAAACTTGTAACGGTATTAATCGCAAATTTTGAAAAAAAAAAATTGGAAAAAACCCAAGTGTACTTGGGACTTGCGAGAGTTGAGTTGAGTTATTGCTCGGGTGGGTTTGCCTTTTTTTCTCTTCTTCTTCGCTTTAAACAGTCAAGGGTAGACAATGGGGGCGGATCGAATGCCCTAGGTGTTTTACAATCACCTGAAAGGGTCCCCTATATGAGATTGAATTCTACAATAGATGGAAATGCTCGTGTTGGCACTGTCTTGATCTGTCTTGATCATGCATCATGCAGGAAACTATAAGCTTAGCAAGCTTTGGCCTTTAATTGTGTACCCGATGTAAAACGTTTAATCAAAGTTTTGCTATTTTGCAACTTTTTTTAGATTTATATAGTTGATATATGATACGAAATGATTCTTAGGAATGTACAAAATTGAAAAAGCAAACGACAAAAGCCCAGACATAGAAACTATGAAGAAAATGGAAAAGAAAACGAATGGAACGCAGACCGTGTTTAAAGATTTAAAAAAAAAAACAAAAAAGTAGGAAAAATTCTAAGCTCTAAATCAGATTGGAGAAAAACCATATGCTTCTCTAAATCAAAGGAAGATTATATCCTTCTCTTAAGCTTATAAGGATTATATTCTTCTCTAAATGAAATGAAGTAAATTTCATATAAACACACGACTTATTACAAAAAAGATTATTTTTCATATATTAATGATACTCAGAGGTTAGAAAAGCCTAAAGAAAAAGAAAAGCCTGTGAAAATTGTAAACAATAACAGCAGTGAGCAGTTTAGATACATTTTATTATATCTGGAAATGTCTAAACGACTTTGTTGCCTCAACTAATATCAGCCTGGACAGATCTAGGAGTGTTGATCCAGGATCCAGTTCTATTACCAATTTTTTGATTGGAATAGTTCAACCAGTTCCTAAAATGGGTTTTCGAGTTTGTAATGCAGCGTTCCCATTAAAGATTGAATTGAAACGAAAGGGCCTTGCGTTGATCGAGAGAGACGTTCTATATTCTATATAGATTACAAAAATTGAAAACTAACTTTAAGCAAGGGGACAAAAAGGCTGAAAATTCATGCTGGAAAATCTAAAGAAAGATACAAATACATATTCACCGTTGTACTTGTAGTCAATGGATATATAAATTTCCAAATGGAATCAATCCGTGACATTCTTTGACCCAAATGAGTGCTGTTAATCCAACAATTTTGCCACTTAACTCTTTTTCGTAAGCCTATTTCCTGTGTTAATAGTTCCATTAAGCCCACTGGGTAGATTTGCAATTTGCAAGTTTTTGGCAATGCCGATAAACACCCCCTCATCCCCGCAGTCCGACGACCACTCAAACCACATCTTTTTCTCTCTGTGTTCGTTTTTGGTTTTTTTCTTTTTGCGATTTTGTGAACATGTGTGAACAACTTGAGTTCTTCAGATGCAACCCCCAAATGTATGTATGGGTATAATGGGTATAGGTATATATGTATACATACATACATATATATATATATATGGTTAGTACGTAGCACGTAGCACCGTTCGCCCAACCCTCGAGGCTGCGATTAATCATGAAATTTTCACAGAAAATATCCATTAGATACGAATTAAGACATAATTGAGGAGTGCAAGAGCCCAGAGAGTCGAGTGCATGTTGCACACACACACACACACACACACACACACACAAAGGGGAAAAATTTGTTTTTGGGGGTTGGATGTATGTGAGAAGTGTATGACAGAATGCGGCGCTGCCGTTGGGCATAAATGAAGTTCGCCCTGAAGGGGCTGGAGCGAGCGCCGACTGCATCAAGTGTCTGCGACATATTTATTATTCAATGTTGGAAATATGCTTTCAAGCAGAAATTAAAGATCTCATTGTTTGGGAATTGGGGAATATACATATATACACCCATACACACACACACACACACACACACACATCTCTGTGTATATTCAAAAGTGTTCCTTCAGGCTTTAATTACACTTTGAGTGGCATTTTTGGGGGGTGCTTTTCAAGCAGAGAGTTATGCAATGAAGTGACATTAAAGCCATGCAAATATTAAAGTCAAAAACACTTTGGTTACCAATTTTTAAGCTGAAAAGCAATCACTAACTTACTTTTTATTAACACAAACTTGACTAAATCATTTGAAGGATTTCTGATATTGAATCATATCCTAGAACAAGAACTTAAGAACTAAATTCAAAGCTGTCCATATAAATCTAATCAGTCTGTAACCCGATAAAACATAGTTAAAAAAAAACCAAAGTTTGAACTTAAAAATGTTCAATATTCTGATGAAATTCCACATCAACTTGTAATCAAATAGACCAAATAATTGTAAATTTCCACTCATAGAAGTTTAGCAATTATCTCAAGTGTCCTTGAAAAGCTGTTGGAGCTTTTGGCTCTTTTACCTTTTTAGCCCTCTTTCTCTCTCTCTCTTTCTGGCTGTCTCTCTCGATCTAACTGTGTTTTTCTCTGTACTTTGCCACTCGAATTGCACTTGATAAAATGCAAATCACAGAAAGCTGACTGGCATATCAAATTTTCAAACATATTTCTCTGCCCATTTACAAATTGCTCAAAATGTCTGAATATAATAAATTATTTATGTATGTTGTGTGTATGAAATTGTGTATAAATTTGTAAATGTATATGTGCATATTACGTCGTTGTCAATAAAGACATAAGTACCGCACAATCAAAAGCAAAACCCAAAACAGATTGACACACCGACAATGCGAGAGGTGGGGAAAGGGGAGGGCAACACTAGCAATTACTACTACTAACAACAATAAAAGCGCAGGCAAAGTGCAGGCTATAAAAAACCAAACACAAAACCCCCAAAAACAGAAACAGAAAACTCTGAGGAAAAACCGAAATACATTTGACACCGAAATCAAATTAACATACACACTTACATTTGGACAAACATACCGAAAACAACAAAGCTTTTTGTCCACACGAATAATAATAAAAAAAGAAAGCCCAATGCCAACGACTTGTAAAATACCCTCTAACTTTCAAGATGATCCATTTGGTAAGAGAACTGAAAGATGCTTATAATCTAGGTCTTTAAGCTGGGAAATTGGTCATTTGAATTCAGGTTGGAATCCTTGAAAAACTTCATATAGGTAACTGGGGGGCAGAGAAATAGGTGGAATTTCTCCCCTCTCTAGACCAATTTCCTTCCTGTTGCACTTCCATATAAATAGTTAATATACCCTATTTGAATCAAATGGCATGCAGGGTATTGAAAACGACTCACAGTGGGATGTCAAAGACCTGTCATATAACACTTGTAGGTTTTGTTTTTTTTCTTGGTTCCTTCTCGCCTGTCTTGCGCCTAGAAATATGAATAGTTTTGGCCGGTTTAGGTTTTTTTTTTGGGTTTCTCAGTTGTTGTTTGTTGTATGACTTTTGGTTTTTGTTTTGGTTGGTTGTCGTTTTGGCATTTTACAAAATTCTTGCGGCTGCTTGTAGCTGGTTAACAACAAATTGGCAGGTAAACATGCCGGAAGCAACGAAATTTATATACCCTGCCACAAATCAGTAAAATTTGTTACTATTTATCATATATTTTCTTTGGGCGACTCTTAGAAATGGGTCTTATTTGTAGTGAATGAAAACCCGCAATGCAATTTGGATATGAAATCTGCTTCTGATAGAATGTTTAAAGCTTAGGGTAAAACTTTATTCGATTTTTAAACAAGTTGCTGTAGTATCAAAATAGTTTTTCTTAATGAAATTGAATCACATATTTTCTCACAATGTTTAACTAAATTAATTAAAAACATTTGGCAAATTATTTGATAATGAAAACAAAAGTTAAACAAGTGAAACCAAATTTCAATTCTTTTTGTTTATATTCGTTGATGACTTTCAATTTCATGTTTCTTGTTTCATTTTCCGGTCTCATAAATCACATTTCATTATGCGATTTCCATTCGCATCATTCATTCGAGAGGCAAGTGTGTAGAGAGTCCTAGTTACCTTATTTTTGTGTCTGCATAACATAATCAATTATTTTTCCGAGCCCCAAAACAAAGTCATTTATTATGGCCACCAAAAAATTTGTCACTATTCTACACTTGTTCTTTTTTCGCCCTTTTTTTTTTGTTCATTTGTTTGTTTGAATGTTTGTGCTCTCGTTCTTGTTCTTGTTTATCAGACCAGAAATCTCGGCCATAATTAATTTGGCCAAACACACACACACACACACCGAAACCTTGAGTGTGAGAGGGGGGAGGGAAAAAAAGGAATAAATAACCAAACTACCGTTTGCCGTTTTGGCCTCCAAACAATGGCAAACAAATTGATTAATGGCAGCGTATTAAACTATAATCGAGATAGGCCTCCGGTAAAGCTCAAATGGAGCGATATAGTTTGTAGGGGCAGGGCCCGAAGAGGTGAGAGGCATGCGGAAGATTCAACGCCCACGCGCAAATTTTTTGTTTCTGCTTTTGTTACAGAAAAAAGTGGATGTTGTTGTTGTTGCTGCTGCTATCATTATAGTTGTTTGGGTCGCCTCAAAACAATTCATTTAAATAAATAGCCCGACCACTTCGCTGGAAAGGAAACAAATCATTTTTCATATTCCTGTCCGTGGCGGAAAAAAAAACCAAATACAAAAACACAGCAACAAAAAAATTACGAAAATTAATAATGTGTAATTAATATTTTCGCTTAAAGAGCACAGGCACGGATTAAGACTTCTATCGGGCCACAGAGGGGGCGGTGCTCTATTCATCTATTTATGGAAATAATATCCATCCATATTTGCCCATTAACACTTGCACAAATCAAAGATCGAGTAATAACCAAAAGTTGTTGTTGTTGTTCTTCAGTTTTTCCCTTTAGAAATGAACTACCACTGTTTAGACCCTGTTTAGAATAAAAACCAAATTTATTACATAAGAAAAGGGTCAGGTGAAGTTGTTAAAAGTTCACCAAATATTTGTTAAGGAAAACAACCATTTAACAAAATTATAAAGATATTTACCTCCAAAGAACCTAAAAAGGTTGAGAAAGGATATTAAAGGCTTTGCAGGTTTCAAATGAATTGAAAGAGAGTGAAAAAAAAGAAAATTGTAACAATTACCTAAATTCAATTATACTTCTTCTCTCCATGTCACAGGAAATTGCATAATCCTAAGAAAGTCATATATGTTTCCTAATAATCAATAGAAGAGAATGCCCAAACCCAATCGATAATTGACCCACATAAGTAAAAATAAAAAGCCCATCAAATTTGCCGAGAAAAACTTTCGCCAGACTCCCGAGAAAATTGAGCGACATTCACCTGGTTGGAAAATTGGTAAAAAAAAAAAAATATATGTGTATATTGTAAAAAAAGGGCGGCCACTTTGATGGTAAAGCAAATTTTGCAAGACCATTTTGGTAGGTTGGCCAGATCTTTCACTTTCTATTTTGCCATCGAATGAAAAGACAGAATTTCGCATAATTTACTTGCCATGGCATTTAAATGGAGCACAAGTGTAACTAATCTCGTAAAGCGGCGACAACGTTTCGGTATTTTTTTTTTTGGTTTTCGCCTCCTTTTTTTCTGTGCCTTTCACAAATAGGCAAAAAAAAAAAAACAAACCTGAACTAAGTTTAGTTGAATTTTCTGTGTGTCTGTCGTTTTTTTCTTCATCTACTTCTTCTTTTTCTAGGTTAGCCGCAAAGAGCCTGAGTGCCAGCGAGAGGCACCTGCGGCCAAAAGCCAAGAAAATCCACAAAATGAAAAACAAAAAGCAAAAAGAAGAAACAAAAAAAAAACGAAATATGCCAAAAGCCGTTGACATTTTCGTGCAGTTTTCGTTTCTGCAATTAGAAGGCCGGTTAAATGCATCAGGCAAAGACTGAAGATTGTTGAGAAAGGTGGAGGTGGAGGTGGAAGTGGAAGTGGCATAGAGGCGATTGGAAAGGCAAGTCAAAAGGAAGGGTATGAAGTAGGGTCAGGGCATTGTAATTGATTTGCCATGTTGGAGATTGCCTGTGTAAATAAAAGCTTGACCAAAATTGAATTAAATATTGAACCAGGGCAAACCAAGCAACCAATCGGCCGGACAACTGACCGATAGACCGACCAGTCGACCAGCCGACCGAGCACTAGCTGTACCTGTGCCTCAGACCTGGGCCTAGGTTAACATTTAAATTTTCTTATAAACAAATCTTTTCCATTATCTAAGCCGGGCAGTGAGCCACGTAGCAAACACATGCACATGGATATGGACATGCATATGGAGTCGAGGTCAGTGGAGGTCTGAACGAGGGTTCCATACATATGAAAGCTACTTTGTTATGTCCACTTGGTGGCAAAGAGGTATATGGGGTGGTGGGGTTGTCTAAAGGGGTGCATAAAGTTGAACTGCATGCAAAACTATTAAAAACTTTGACCTAAATATAATAAAACATAAAATTTACTTACCCAAGGCTTTCTCTGGACTCTTCTTTGTGTTTTCGTGTGCGTGTGCTGCAGGATGTGCCCCCTTCCTTCTCACTCTCCACTCTCCCATCAGCACCCGCTCTTTCTCTTTTCCTCTATCTATGTGTTGGTACAGGAATGCTGGGAAATTGCAAGTTAAATGCAAAGAGGTTTAGGTCGGGAATATATATTTATAGTAAAGTTGAAGCTAGAAAGGGAAACGAAACAGCAGACTTTGACTTCTACATACCATATTAGATATAAATTTAGGTAAGAGGGTAAGGCACATTTCATAAATTAATTTGCACAAAGAACTTTGAAAACAGAGCACAATAAACGTATAAAGATAAACACTCAAAGTGTTTTTCACTTAAACTATCAGTTTAAATTTGTTTACATAATTATGTGTATTGTTATCATTTTTCAAACGAAAATTTCACTGGGCAAATGTAAGTCAAGGTTACGAGACACAATTTACGTCAATTTAGTCTGTGTATTAATGAATGAATTTATAAAATAGTTGAAAGTATATCTAAATATATTTGAAAAAGAACTAACCTAAGAAGGGGACTCGATGTATGAGAATGATCTGAAAAGGATCAAGAATAATCCAAAGAACTGAAATCGAGAAAAAAGGATATTCATATCAATAAGTTTAAAAAAGCAATGGCTAGAAGGAAAGAATTGTAAATATTTATAGTAAAAATTATAAATATTTCATACATTTTCGCTTTAAACGCATTTCAAAGTTGAAAAAAGTTTATATTAAGTTAAAAAACAATCTCGAATTCAATACGTCGTACCTAGTATATACCTACACATACATTCTGGGGAAAAATTTGTACTTTGAATAACTTGAATGCTTGCATAGAGCCACCCACCCAATACCTATAACTTGTATGTAGTTGGTTTTCAACATATACATACATACATAATGCTGGATAGTTCCATATAACTAAATACCCACCTTTATATGCAGCTGTTAGTGACTCTCTGGCAACTTCAAACTATATATGTATGTATGTAAGCTAAAGTGGAACAAAAAGGTGAGAAATAAAAAGTTATGATTTAGAAATTAAAGTTTTGCATATTAAAGTTGTTTCTTTTTTGTGGATGCGCATTGCGCACATGGCAAAAAAGTTTTTCCGGGGCGTTGTTGCATCATGATGTGGCTCGTGCCATGCACAAGAAGCCTGCTAATGACAAAAGTATAAGATTGTCAGGTTGTTGGAATTGTTGTAACTACATACATACATAATCCATATGGAATGCACTTTCGAAAAAGAAAACATGCATGCAAATGTTGAGAGAACGAAGTAGGTCAGTAGTTTGGCAGTATTGGTAATGATCGAAAAAGTCCATGAAATGTTATAAAATAGTATTGGGAAGAGCAAATGCACTCCATACTTCATAATGCTGAATGGTGTGGCTAAAGTAAAGTTCGATTAAATGCAGTTGCCCATGTGTGTCTGTGTCTGCATATACATCATTTAAAACTAGCAATCAATTCATATTGCCAGTGTTGGTAAGTGCCACAGAAAAGCCACTAACCATAATGGCCAACTCACACACGACGAGCACATTAAAAACAATTGCAAATGCATTTTAACTCCATTTCAATTCCAAAATTAATATGCTCACATAAACTACATACACACAATGAATGAGTGGGGAATGGGGAAAGAGGTGGCTCTTTAAGGGGGCGGGTAAGACTTGTTGGTAGTGAGTGCACTACCACTATATTTTGGGCAATCCGCCCTCTATATATATATATATATATGTATATGTATATATCGTGGCCCTCTAAAACCCCAGCAATAGCAACCACAACTATGCTCACAGCCAAGAGAATATTCCCCCAGGTGAAAGTATGTGAAAGCATGCCATAAATCGTTTGCCTTACCAGCTGGGTGGTGGTGTCCTGGACTCGGACCAAAACTGAGACTTGGAACTGGGCGTGGGACCACATCGTCGGGGCTATACAGGCGATTAGAATTGATGTGGGTTACTAAGCAAACATGAAAGGCTATTACGTTAAGCGTTACGTTATGTTATGTTACGTTGTGCCCGCTTTCTCTCTCTCATTCTGTCTTTCTCTATTCTTCCAGTGTTGCAGCATTTGAGCAAAAGATAAGATGGCTTCGAAAATGAAAATAATAATGTGGTTAGCTTTTTTCCCCCCCCCTATACACCTGATATTCATCTGCTTATAGTTTAATATATGCCAAACTATTTGAAAGGATTCGCTTTTTAATGCTCAACTACAACAATTGATTGTGAATATAAAACTCGCATGACCATATAACCATATATACTATATACATATTTGCATATATATCCGTATACATACATATATCCGATGTCGTTTGCATTCAGAATAATCTGCCATTGTCTCTTAACTCTAAACTCATTTGCATTGAGACTTTCGATTATACATTTTGTTTGGTTTTACTTCTGGTTTTTGCTCATTCTAGCACGTGCACACACACATCAAAAGCATCGTTTGGCATCTGAAAATGCTGCTAATAGCAACTTCAGTTTAACTTTTTGCTTTTGCATGAAAAAAAAAATCAAAATGATGTTAGACCTTTTTTTTTTGTTGTATTTTGTGTATGTGTGTTTGTGTTTTTGGTTTTCCTAGAGTTGAAACTCATTAAAATACCTAAAATCAAAAAGATAAACCCGCACGCAATCAAAGCTAAACAGAGACAGAAAGACAGTGAGAGAGAGAGAGAGAGAGAGAGGGCAAAAAAAAAGGAAGAAATTCCTGGAAATCAGGGTGACAGCGCTCCCACAGAAGGCATTTTGGTATGCGTCCCCATCTCATTGGAATTGATTACAACAAGCGAAAAGCCTACATAGTAGAGGCTAAGGGGAGACAAACATGAGTGGCAAACAAATTATTACAAGTGCAGTTGGAAAATATGTGGCGGCCTTTTTATCAACATAATCAACAACAAATACCTGGACACGCCTGAGTGCAGAAGGCCCAGAAGTAGTTGACTCTTATGGCGGCTACCTTTGTGCCTAGTTGAAACCTCTGGAAACCTATCGACAGCACCCTACCAGAGAAATACCAGAAGAGACTTTGCAAAAAGGAAAAAAAAAACAAAAACTAAATACAAATAAACATAAGAAAAAAAGACGAAAAACAGCGAAAAGCAAGAGACGTAGGTAGGAAGGTAGGTAGCTTGATGGTTGGCTGGTTGGGATAGCATGGGAGAAACCCCAAGGAACCAGAGACAAAGATGATGTCGCCGCCGCCATGTCACACACACACTGTGGGGTCTTCTCTTCCGTAGCAGGCAGGAAAGTGAGTTGTTGTGTAGTCAAAGAGATTGGGCTTTGGGATTGCAATCAAGCGGGAGAGGCACCACTGAATGACTGAGATGGAGCAGCACTGTGCCGCTTTCCGTCGCTTGTCGTCGTCTTCTTCGTCTTTGTCGTCATCGTTTCATTTCGTTTCGTCTCGTTTTTTTTTTTTCTTGCTTTTCTGTCAAATGTTTTGGCTTAATGATGGCATTGATGGATGGATCACACGTAAGCGGTAGTCATTTAGTAATTTATCTCAAGACATTTCAAATTAATAGACTGCAAGCAAGTCACTTTTCGTCGTCGTCGTTGTCGTCGTCATCGTCATCATCCTGATGGTGGTCGTCTTCTTTGATTTTCCGATTTTTATCTTGCATTAGAAAATTATGTGCAATTTTTGTTAGTTTTTATGAAAATTTATGGCATATGACAAAATATTGTAAAAGGAAAGGGAAGTCTCTTTTCGACAGTCGGCATACGAGATTCGAGTCGAGAGTCGCGACTGTAGTTTACTTTCGTCTCTCTACTACTGTGAGAGTTAAGCTAATTAGTGCAGCTGCTGCTGCCGCCGCTTGGACAGTTTCAAGCACGATTAACTTTTAATTGAGAGCAGTTTAGTTAATTGGTTGAATGCCGTTGCCGTTTTTTCCTTCCAACTGATATGCAGATTGAGCAGCAGGCCGAAGCAACCATGTTGTGATGTGTGATGTGAAGGGGAAGGGCCAGTGATCTGAATCAGAAATACTTAGAGTGGACTTTGTGAGGACCTTTAAATTAGTAGGTAGAACTTCTCTTTATTTTTCATTTGGGGTGGGAATTCAAGTGCTCATCGAATGAAACGATAGAACATGATATTCAACAATTATGCCAAAACCAAGATTTTAATTCACAAAGACTTTTCATTCCTTTAGGATCGTGTGATGTGAAAATTAGGGGAAACCCACAAAGTAAACCAAGAAGACGTTTAGATATGGTTGAGGACTGTTTGTGTTCTATTAAATATACATATCTATGTAGTTTCATGGAAAGTAATTGAAGAAAATAAACTCAAGACTTCATATTTCGAAATTGGATTCAAAATTGAATTGGAAGTATTTCACTTTTGGATCGCTTGATCCTACTAACTCCTCACACTCTCCAAAAGCCAACAAATTAGTGCTCTTATGAGTAAGTCATTCCCTGTCCATTTGAATTTAAATGTTCCCCCATTCACAGGGCCAATATCGATCCCTTGGGTTGACCTCTCACCTTCAGACAGCTGCAACAAAAAAAATGAAAAAAAAGAAGGAATTCCTTTATGCACTCCTTCAATAAATATTTAACCCACAAAACAAAAGAATGCACAAATATTTCAAACAACAACAACAGAGGCAAAGAAGAAGAAAAACAAAATTTTTATTTTGTTGGTTTGTTACAAGCTCTCAAACCGAAGAAAAAGAAAAAAAGACTAAAATTGTGCTGACACTGACAAGTCGTGTGAAGCACACCTGCAAGCAAGAACCGCAAAAACCGAAACGAAACCGGATCGAAGGAACGAACATGCATGCATGTTGCAAAATGCAATGCAATTTCAGTCCACCTCAAGTTAGAGAGTCAGCTGTGCGTCTCGTTTGCTTGGCCTTAGAAATGAGTGCAACACATTCTATCTACAACCCCCTACACTCCCTCCACCCCGCTCCGCTACTCCTTCTTGCCTTCGCCCAAACCCCGGTTGGTCGGCGGCTACTCCTGCTTTCTGCCCAGAGGCTGGCGTTGCGCCAAACTACATACATACATTCATACAAACATGTATTGCAAACTTGAAGTAGACGAAGAGACGAACAAAAAAAAACAAAGAATAAAAAAATGAACACAAAAAAAAAGAAACAAATGTTGCACCGCTTGATTTTCTTGCCACAGGCCTTTCGCTACTTGAGCACACACAGCAGCACAGTCGGAGCTGTCGGAGCAGTCGGTGTGGAGCAGTGACAGGGCAGAGTAGAGCAGAACACGCATAGAGTGGAAGACATTGTCATTGTCCTTACCGCGAGAGCGTGCACAATACGGTAACAATGTTGCACACTCAAGAGATGCGCTAGGTATTTGGCTAAGGCGATAATGTGACAAGGATAACGAGGCATTCGGACCAACGAGAAGGCTTGTTATCAGTCCTCCTCCTCGTGCTCCTCCTCCTCCCGCCGGCCAGCCGTACTCAACTTCACAGATTCTCTGTACCGATGTGCGTAATGCGCTCATTACGTGCCTGACATCAACTTCGCATCGCATCGCATCTTTGCTGGGGAATGCCAAGAGCCATGTGGCTTAGGACTTTGTCGGTTCCGCTCCCTGTCCCTCTTTTTCTCTCCATCTCCTTCTTCTGCTTTTTGGCTGTTGTGGCAGATTGGTCGTCCAACATGGCATTGCCATGCCAATTGCATGCCTTTCCTAATACCTTCCACTCCTTTCTCTCTCTCTAGTTTTAGCCATAGTCGTTGCCGTTGTCGCCGCCAGCTAATTAGAGAATTGCATGGGTAATAAGGTAAAACGGTCCTAAGCAATGTATCCTTTTTTCCCCTTGAATTTTTATTTCATTTACTTTTTTTTTGTTTAGCTTTTGGTGTAGCTGCTGTGTTGACATTTTGTCGTGTAGTTTAAGGTATTGTGTGTTGTAAATTGATGGAATTGTTTAAAACGCAATCGTTGGGATGAGGTCAGGGTTCCAACATGGCCATGAAACAGATACGCAGCAGAGCTGACCAATTTTCTAAAGTGTTATAATTCTCCTACAAGATTTCTGTTTCATCAAATAATATAAAATGAAATAAGAAAAAAATTTTCTTACGTTTCTGGGGGTACGAAAATTTAAAGATCATCTTTTTGTTTGTCCTTTTTCATAAGTCAGGATGGCCGAGCGGTCTAAGGCGCCAGACTCAAGATTTTCGACAGTCTTGCTTTCTCAACGAAAGTTTGTAATGAGCGTTCTGGTCCTCTCTGAGGGCGTGGGTTCGAATCCCACTTCTGACAAATACTTTTTTTTTGTTTTCCACAAAAAATATTTTTCTAAGCAACAAAAAAGAAAACAAAAATTATTTGTCAGAAGTGGGATTCGAACCCACGCCCTCAGAGAGGACCAGAACGCTCATCACTCCCGTTTAGGGAGTAAGACTGTGAAATCTTGAGTCTGGCGCCTTAGACCGCTCGGCCATCCTGACATATGTTATTGATCTGTAAGATATACCACTGACTTCTGGTCTACGAATAGTATATACATAGGTAGAATTCATTAGGGTTCTTATGCTCTAACTAAGCCTATAAATAGACTATTTTTGGGCGATATGACATGTTGTTTTTCGAGATTCTCATTTTATAATGGAGCATTTTTCTCTTCAAGACGTTAGTAGCACTAAATAGTATATAAAAATGCTAAAAGCTTTAGAGAAATCTAATAGGGAGTGACCATTTTGGCCTCTAAAGCCAGCCAAACGCCTAAAAGTATGCAATACATACCATTCTCTTCCCAGTTAAGCCGCCTTCAAGCATGCAAAATATGTTTTTCCAGACCCCAGTGCAAGCTAGACTATTTAAAAGTGTGCAAAAAAATGTTAGCCATCTTACAACAAGCGTCAATGCCTTAAAGTATGCATCAAACATTTGTTACGCAAAAACGTGACCTAAATTATGCTTGTAATAAAAACGATACTATGGAACGTGAATAAAAATCACAAAAACTTTCTATATACATACATTTGTATACCTAAGTTTAAGGCTACTTCAGACCCATATAAAACCAAAACTAGAACATTTTGAAGACAATTAGAACGTATGTAGTTATATTTAGATGATTCCTACATTTTCTTAATACTAACTGTGACATTAATATACAATGAAAACACATATAGAAAGTAATCTAGAAAGTTAACAGTTAATTCGTTACAAAATGAAAGACTTATCTATCATATCTATAAATTAAATTTATATGTTATCTACTATTTGTAGATCGGCCTCAGTGGAATGTCTGCCACATGTGAGACATATGTCAGGATGGCCGAGCGGTCTAAGGCGCCAGACTCAAGATTTCAGTCTTACTTTCTGAACGAAAGTGCGTATGAGCGTTCTGGTCCTCTCTGAGGGCGTGGGTTCGAATCCCACTTCTGACAAATACTTTTTTCTAATTTTATTAGATTTATTGTTTTATATAGTGTATAATATATATGTAGTTGTCGTAACCATTTTTTATTTAACATTGGTAAGTTTGTTCATTCATTAGAGATGATAGATAATAAATTATAGCAATTGTAGGATTAACTTGTAGTTTATTAAGGTAAAAATTAAAAAAAAAAAACTTTATCTAAAACTTTCCTCGTTTAATTAAGTTTTGCAGCAAAGAACTAAGAAATCTTTGGAATGCTTTTGATCTCTCTATCTCTCTTGCTTTTGCACACTCTTTTTGTCCCTATCAAACTACATTTCAATGGACTTGTCAAAGTTCTTATTCCGTCTACCCATAAAGAATTATACCACTACAACAACAAAAAAATAGAATTCTGGGGAAATATTTGCAAAACAAAGAACACAATACAAAGGAGACAAACAAAAACAGAATGTCACACGTGGCAAAATAGGCGCTAGTCAGCCAACCAACATCCCCTACTAGACCCTCTAGACCGCCCACTCCCACTTCTTCGACCTTCTACGCCCTACCGCATTTCAATGGCCAACTCGAAACTCAATTTAAATCCAGTGCATATGCAAAGTGTCACGTAATTTCAATTACACAGCATGAAAGATGGATAGAAAATGGGGAAACAGAAAGACACAGAGATAGAGATAGAGAGAGAAAGATTGGAGTAGGAAAGAGTAGGAAAAAGCGAGTGTTTTATAAACTAAACCAAGTGACGATGGTGCGTGCCACTACCCGTGCCGTTCCTGCGCTTAAAGTGGGCGCCAAACGCGTGTTGCATGTCAATCACGACTGTTGCTGCTGCACTTGTTGCCCTCCAACAACAACAACCACGACAACGGCGACGACGACGACAACAACAACATCGTCGACTACGACGGAGAGAACACAGTAAAAGAGAAAACGATGGGAAAGAAGAAAACTGGCAAAGCCAAAGAGTCGACAATGGACAAGAAGCGGCTTAGTGACCCATAATGCGTTTGCCAAGACTTGAATCGAGTTAGGTGCCACATCGGCGCACCGCCCCATCCTAATTCAATTGCACTCCCACACACACACTCAATCCTGCTAACCTTGTAATCTACATCTCAAACGTCGCCTACGCAACATTGCATGTTATGCTCTTTTTCTCTGCCTCTCTCTCTCTCCCCATTTGGTGGTTTCTTTCTCTCCCTCTCTCTTTTTATCTCGTTTTCCTCCTGCAGCTGCATTTTTGGCGTAACTAATTTGTTGGCGTCACAAATCCGTTTTAAGCGTTGTTACTTGTTACTGGTTAGCTGAGCAGGGAAATTGATTTTGTCGCGTTGTTGTACAGGCTTGACACATGGACTTTTCAGTCGCCAAGAGCAAAAGCAACCACATGCCTTTTGTTCGAACGTTACACGTGTCCCTCTGCCCATCCATCCCTTCCGTATGTCCGTCTGCTCGTCCGGTCGCCCGTGTTGTGCTCGACACCTGCCCCATGACTGATACACATATTTTTGTGACAGCAACGATGACCATGGCCTGTTGCATTTCGGGGGTATTTAGCGGTTTTCATTGCATCATTAATTTTGATGCGCTGACTGGAAGCAACATTGTGTTTGGGTTCATTATGGAATAGTTGGGTATGGGTACTAACACAGGGCAGGCACCGGTCCGTTCACACTAGGTTGTTGAACCCACTACAAAATTATGTTAAACGGGCCGGGGGGCAGCAGTTAACTGATTCTAAAATCTACAGACAGTGACAATAAAGTGTGTGATAGAGTGGGAAGATCGTTAATTTGTACTCAAAATTGTATACCATAAATTTACACTGATTGTGAGTCATTCTCGAAAGTAAAGCTACATAGTTGACAATATTATTTGTACATTTAAATCATTGTTTAATCTTCTCGTGGACTGTTGAATGAAAATGTATAAACAAAAAATGTATCTAAAAGCAATAGAATATATTTTAAAAATTTATCCAAAAAACTTTTGTCAGAAGTGGGATTCGAACCCACGCCCTCAGAGAGGACCAGAACGCTCATACACTTTCGTTCAGAAAGTAAGATTTTAAATCTTGAGTCTGGCGCCTTAGACCGCTCGGCCATCCTGACATATGTTTTACCTCGGTTTCAATTGTCGTGCAGAAGCTACGAGGAATTGTAGTGTGTAAATTATTTAATTTAAATATTGTTAAATGACAATTTATTCGATTTGATTAATTAATATTGCTTTATACTTGAAAAAAGGCATACTTTATATGTACAACGACGTTTTGAATATTGAAAAAACACATTTTCAACTCGTATAAATTTCTGTTTAGGTTTAGCAACAAGTTCTAATTATATCAACAAATATATATGTAAAAACTACATACAAATTAATTAATTTTATTCAGCACAGAAGCAAAATTATTTATAAATAAAACTCTCAACGCCATATAAGCGTAAATTTGGTTCAAGGGGCAAAAATTTCATACATGGTGCAAGGGCTAGAGACTCGGTCTAACAATCAAAGGTTGATGGTTCGTTTCTCAGCAATAACTTCATGAAATTTTTAGATATAACACTTTTTTTCATACTCTTTTATGAGTTTGAAATATTATACTAATAAAAAAACGTTCAAGTCATAAAAATGAAAAAATTATTTGTCAGAAGTGGGATTCGAACCCACGCCCTCAGAGAGGACCAGAACGCTCATACGCACTTTCGTTCAGAAAGTAAGACTGTGAAATCTTGAGTCTGGCGCCTTAGACCGCTCGGCCATCCTGACATGTTGAACGTCGTCGACCAAAAAGTCAAGTAGAGCGTTCCTATTGATTGTTTCGCGAAAAAAGAATTTTATTTATATAAATAAATATTGCCATGGAAAAAGTGTGTTAGATAACAAATTTCTATATGTAACACACTCAGCGTGTGTGTGTGTGTGTGTGTGTGTGTGTGTGTGGGTGCATGTGTGCGTGAGAGTGTGTGTTTGTGGAGGCGATAAAAGCTTCTGTGTTTGTTTGTTGCTATGTGGTTAAGTGCCGA
Organism: Drosophila paulistorum; assembly: GCA_018152135.1. Lineage (NCBI taxonomy): Eukaryota > Metazoa > Arthropoda > Insecta > Diptera > Drosophilidae > Drosophila > Drosophila paulistorum. The sequence continues at coordinate 20,939,894 of JAECXG010000690.1, forward strand.
GTTGTGCAATTGCCATTTGATGCTTGGCTAAACGTTTAACGCAAACGTAATCGGTAACCTGAGCAGCTCGTTTCCGGCACAGGGCAATCAAAACGAGAGAGCGAGAGTGAGAGAAGAAGAAAGGAGAAAGAGAGACAGAGACGAGATGTTGTTGCCTGGGGCCTCATCATAAAAATCACACAAAACCGCAGCAACAGTCCCAACAATTGATGCGCCACGAGTTCAAGTCAATTGCAGAGCCCGCAGGCAGACGGGCCAACACATAGTGCGGTACGGGAACGTGGAGAGGGGGAGTGAGGCAGAAAGCAGAAGCGCGTGTCGTTGTTCCCCCGCCCCCATCCCGACCAATTGTTTCTCCGGGTCTCTTTCTGTCTGTGCCTAAAAACCACAGGTTTAACCCCCTGCCAGCTGTTGTGATGTATTTGTCAGTTAAAAAAAAGAAAAAAAAGAATAAGAATTGAAACACAAGAAGTAACAAATCTGAATACGAATTGTAATATACCCTAGCCAAAAGCTTGGAAACAGTTACATTACTCCAATTTGAGGCTAACAAATCCATCAATTAAGTTATTACCTACCACCTTAACCAATCCCAAGGATATTACTTACAATTAGTCCAAGAGACTCTGTGAAAACAAGAGTATAATCATATGATATGCAAAGAAGACTAACTTCACAATACATAAGGATATGGCTATCAAATGCAGCAGCAGCACCAGCAGCAGCCTAGTGCCAATGCCAATGTCAGAGCGCAAAGACGGAGAGATGGCATGGGATGGGATGACGATGACGATGGCGATGATGTTGGCATTGAAATCGAATTCGACAACCCAAGACACTTCAAACGCATGCAAAAACGCATGGAAACAATGAGATTTACGTGCTTCCAGCTGTTATGGACTGCAATCGGATACATGGTATCCCAGCTTGGCGAGACTGAGGGGTTTATGTATGTGTACGGAGAGGGGGCCGGGTTATTACAATGCCACTCACTGGGAGGCAAATGGTACATTTTCGGACTCCCTGTGCATGTTCAAAATGTACGTAATGACATACAGACGGGGCGGCATAAGCTCAGCTCTCACTCTCAGTCATTCTCCTCTGTGGCTCTGTCTGCCTGTTTGGTCAGCCATGCCGAAAAGTTTGTTGTGTTAATTTTCAATGCATAAAATTCATATGATGCTTGGCCCCATACCCTTGACCATATCAAATGAAAGAGGTAGAGAGAGATTGGGTGGGCATGGGGTCTAGACTCGTCTCGAGTATATTGCATGGCATCAGTTTTCAATGCAATTGAATATGGATGTATGTATATGTTAAATTCAGTCGTCTGCATTTGGCTCTTGGTAATCATAGCCGCCCTTTTGTTGGAGCCAAGGTTTCACCTTTTTGTTTTGTGCCAAATTGTCCCACCACCACCTGTCCGACTGTGGCAAGTAATTCAATGCCTTTAATTGTTAATATCTAAAAGGCTATAGAAGGCATATCATTTGACTAATTGTCTTTTTCGACCTCTGTGTGTGTGTGTGTGTGTTGACAGCAAAGTTCGCCAGGGGGTTATTCCAGGTTAAGAGTGGTTGTTAGTTTTATTTTACAATTGCAACTCAGGTGTTAAATGAAAAGCAAAATAATAAATCGTATTATAAATATCAAGTGTAATTTATACTAAAAATACATATATATTACTTTATTTTATTATTTTAGCTATGATATATTTTCATATTTTCACAAATAACTATTTAAAGGAAAAGTGTTAAATAGTCTAATAGACTTTTCCCAACAAATGTTTCCCCTAAATCAGTCGTGAATCTCTTTACGGAATATTTATTCAAAGAAATGTGTATAGTTAGCAACAAATAATATTAAATTATATGCATAGACAACAACCCAATCTGTTTTAGATAAATTTCAATTTAAATTATCTAAAAAAAAAAAAAATTAATTGCAACTTGGGCTCGTCCGGGATTTGAACCCGGGACCTCCCGCACCCTAAGCGGAAATCATACCCCTAGACCAACGAGCCAGTTGAATGGAGCAGTGCCACATTTAAGTTTTTTATTCCATTTCATTTCAAACACGAATAATTTATGCTGATAATGATAATGGGCCCCAACATCATCATCGATCGTCATGCATATATAATTTTCAGCCATAAAGTGTTTCTATGTGTGTGTGTGTGTGTTTGTGTGTGTTATCAATTAGTTAATAGAAAGGCCAAGATTTACATTCCCATGGCCCCAGTTGGCATGTAGCTTGCACTTGACCCAACCCACCAACGAACCAACCATATGGCATATCCTCAAGTAAATTGCATTGATTTTCGATAGGGGAATGGGCCATATGTTGGGCAAACGATAAATCTGCGGGACAGTACACTGAACCGAACCTGCCCCGGACATAATGCCTTCTCGTTGTCCATTTGCCACTTTGCAGTGCGCGATTATATCTGGCAAAAAAAAAAAAGGCAAAAGGAATAAAATTCGACCCCAGATATGTACACACATCCTTTGCCTTATGTCACTTGATTGTAATCTCAGGGACCGCGGCTCGTTAACATTATTGTTTGTGGTGTATGCATTGGTCTTTTTTCCTCTGTTTTTTGCAATGTTTCTTATGGGTAAAAAAAAAAAAAATTAGGGGAGGTTAACCCGCATTTACAATAATTTTTGAATTCCTACCCAGCATGCCATCATCATCATCGTCATCATCAACATTGCCATGTTCTTTTCCCTCTTTCATATTTGTTTAGTACCTTTTTCTTTCAAGTTTGGCAAATATTTGTTTCAGTACTTAAAGGCAACATCAAAAGCTCAACTAGTTAACCTTATATGGTCAGTCAAGTCAGACGGTCCACCATTCCAATCTTGAAAGAAACTTGTTCACCGAAGCTACGTGAGTTTATAGCTTCATTAAGGCCATGCACTACTGTTTGCCCATTCCTCAATTCTCTTACCAATCGGCTATTCTACATACAAGTATTTCGAGGGTTGAATTCAACCCAAAAACCCGCAGCGGCGACAAAAAATGTTTTATGTCTTAATTTCTGGAGTGAAAACTTCAAGTGGTTGGAACCACCCCGCTGTTATCCATTTGTTACATCACAGCTGTTAGGATTTTTCCATGATGAGGTCGATGTGGATGACGATGATGATGAGGATTTTTCTTTAGCCTTTAACCGGCGGTTTGTAAGTGTTCTTGTAATTAATATGGTACCCACTCTATCCTAATCAAAAAACAAAACAAAAAGATACTCAAAAGAGATGAAGTTTTGCGCCAAACAGTTCAAGTTGGTGGCTCATTTGAATTCATTAGCTTTTTTTTTTTGGACAAGAAGAGCCCTTACTTTCTTCAATAGTGCGTAATTTTGGTCTTGCATTTTTGGGGGACGAGAAAATTCTATTATTCATTTAAATTGCGCATTATCTGAATGTTGAATGGTGAATGCTATAAATGGCACAAGGTAAGGGTAGCTGCCATACTCTTTCTTTCCATTGCTGGAGGTGACAGGGTCGTCTTTGGCATTGTTAATGGTTCGAAGGCCTCTTGGGGGGATTCTCTAGAGTTCTTCTGACTCTGATGAGGCGTAATAATGTTTAAGTAATTATGTATGTATATAAATATATGTATGTACTCACTTAGTTATGGGGTTAAACGGCAAGCCCAGAATGTGAAAATTGTCAAGGGAAATGTGTTGAAAGCATTCTTAATCGAGGATTATATGTTGAAATATTTTTACAACATTCTTTGGGTAAATAAATCCCTGAGCAAACTGATCAATAAGTATACGAAGACAATTAATCCCTTTCAATTAAGGTTTATAAGATTATGAGTGGCTTCTCGAAACGATTAGTTTTCAAACTTTTGTTAAAAGTTATCTAACGTTATGTACAATAGCTTGCTATAAAATTATAGCACATTTTATCAGTTGGCATATAGAAACGCTTTATCATGTATTTTCAATTATCTTCCTGTTGAATGTAAAGGCATTTTACTTTCATTAGCTTGCTAGTCTAGAGGCCTAAGCCACCTCGAAACTAACTCCACATCACTTTCAACTTAAACTGATTGCAACATTAACACTTACTACACACATAATGTCTGCTGCGCTCCAAACTCAACCCAACCCAACCCAATCCAAGCCAACCCATCTCGTCCGTTTGTCTGCCCGTCACAACCTTTGCCCTCTAGCTACCACACACATTGGCACACACAACAAGCAACTCCATCTACGACGTTCATCTTCATCTTCATCGTCGTCGTCGTCATCAACGCCCGCCTGAATGCCTTCTCGACTGCCAGCTTGGCCTTTATCAATTCACCTTCTTCCACTTCTTCTGGCTGTTTACATAACCCAGGCGGCGGCATGCCACTTTAGTGGGCGTAACTAAAAGAAAAAGAAAAAAGAGTTTTAAAAAAAAGAGAACGTTGAGAAATATTGTGCTAAAATTAATGCACGACCACTTCATATGCAATCCTTTCGGATTGCACACGACTAAACTAAAGTGCCCTTTCATCAGGTTTGTGCATTTTTTCCTTTGTTGTTTTTATATATATATATACGTATGTATTTCCCGCCAGCCAAGCCACACAATGTCGATCATCAAGCGTAGATTTTTCGAACCCATAATTAGGCGATGCAATATATACACACAAATATATTATATATATGTATGTATGTGTATAGTAAAGCATAGCAACAAAAATTGCAAGAGGAGAAGAGCCTAGATCTCTAGGCAGCACGTTTTTTGTTGCTTGTATGTTTGCCTTGGCCAGAAGATGATTTTAACATGATTTAAAAGGGCAGAGGCAGAGGCTGAGGCAGACACAGTCCATCCGTCCTGACTATGCATTGGTATGGGTGCTTACTCTTGATGGCTGCCCCCAAAAAGTGATTGTACTTTATAGATTGTGTTTGCTTTGATACATTGTTGTTGCTGCTGCATGTTTATTTAAGAAGACTTTGCAACTTTGGCGGCTTTAGAAAGAAGTTTCCGAACTGGAATGCATTGTGAGATAATACAAAATCATTTAGAATACGAAACGAACTTTATGCCATTTATTTCAAGAATTGTACATTTTCCTATTATATTACATATTTAAAGCTAATTTAGTTTAGCTGATTTTAAGGAATCGTGACTGTCACATTAACTTTTAGGTTTTTCGTCTGTTGGCACTGAGATGCTAAATAAATAAACAACGTTTTCATAATTTAGCTGGCATTGACCCATTATACACTTGCAGGGGGTATTATAAAATTGGTCAGATGTTTGTAACGCACAGAAGGAGACCTTTCCAACCCCATAAAGTATATATGCATATATTCTTGATCAGCATGAGAAGCTGACTCGATATAGCCATGTTCGTCTGTCCGTCTGTCCGTCCGTCGGTGCGTATGCGTTTTACTCAGCCATCTTGAGAACTATTCTGATGCAACTTGGTATTTGAGCTACTTATTACCCGGGTAAGATAAAGTATACAAATTGTCAAGATCGGACCACTATACCATATAGCTCTAGAAGAAACATTTCCATAGAAATTGGAGTATCCCCATGATATTAGCTTCTTTGATATTTTTAAGTTGATTTTTTGGATGAATTTCAATGACTAACTAAATGATTACAAACTTTTGTTAGATATTATCATTTACTTTCTCCCATTTGACTTTCTTAAGTTATAGTTTAAAGTTTTATTACGTCAAATCAAGAGTTTTTATTATAATCCCGTTGTCTAAAAATATACCTAAATACGTCATAGATACCATTTATTACTTAATATAACATGCCTTAACCAAAACTAAATCCTATGATATATCTGCCATATGCTTTTGCTAAAAAAAAGGATTGCCAGATATATCTGACTAACCGTTAACCTAACTGTACTTTTTTGAATAAACCAAATATGCATCTTTAATCTATGAAAAGGTCTGTCTAAAGTGAAAATCTATTTTCTTTTGGCTTATGACATGATGCAACAAACAAAACAAAAAATGGGTAGTAGGAAAAAACTGCGATCTAATTTTCATGTTGTTTGATAGAAAACCCTTGTTGGTGTCTTCTCTCAAAGAATTTATCAAACAGCAGCAGCAGCAGCAGCTACAACAACAACAACAGCATTGCTAAATTGCATCAGAAATCAGTTTATGCTATTTTTTGGTGGGACTCCCCCGAACCAAATCTGTTGTGCCTCTGTCTCTCTCTCTGGGTTACATGTTGGTAAGTTGTTGCTGTTCCTCATCTTTTCGTTGTCTTCCTCTTCTTTTTCTTGGTGCCCTGCACCCGACACTTTGCCCCATCGCCTGGATGGATAGAAATATTATCAAAAATTGTGTATCTTAAGGCTGTGGAAGCTTCCTGAATCTCATAGCAAACATGCTCATAGTTGTTAACCCAGAGAAAGAGAGGCAGAGAGAAAGAGATGCTTGACTGGCGATCGTAACAACAGCAACAGCAACAGCAACAGCAGCCAGCTTCAGCCTGCTCCTTGGCGCTGTGTACGAGATTAAACAATGATTGCATTTTCATTTGCATTTTAAGTCACGGTGCAAAAAGCAACAAAGCAAAGCACAAGAAAAGTCGAGGGTCGAGATCTCACTTGGCAAGTGTTTGTTGTTGCTGCTGCTGTTGTCCATTGCCCGTTGCAGTGGCAGCTGCTGCTGTTGCTGTTGCTATTGCATCTTGACTTCCTTCCCCGTCAGCCTTTCCTGTATACCCATCTTATGCTTCATTTTGCGGTCTGTGTGGAACAGGTTTTTCTTTTCTTTTTTTTTTGTGTTACGCCAAAACTAAACACATGCCGCCAAGATTGAAATGCAAATCAGTTAATGTTGCTTACACCAAAATTACTAGGTAAATTTGGGTATGCTTAACATTACGGCAACGAGAATATCTTAATGGAATGATGATATTGGTAAAACGCAAAGTTAGTACTGGGTAATTTCCAAGTCGAACTATTTGTTGCAATGTACTCAGAATGTAGGCAACATTCATTCTTTGGAGTTGATGATGTACGTGTTTACTTTTTCACATTCTACACACTGGCCATTCGGTTGACTTAACCCACTGTGTTAGTATATAATTGGCTAGACCCGAAAAGGCTCGCGGCGCCAACAAGAACAACCAGTAACTGACAACCAACAACGAGGTCCTTTTGATAATACTTGAGCTTTAAGGGTCTCTCTCTCTCTCTCTGTCTCCCATTTGGTTTTTTTTTTGTTAACGTTTGGCTCATAAAAATGAAAATTTGTGCGACAAAAAGAAAACGAAATGCCTGGACCAAGGCTAATCTTTGGCAACAGCTGCTCTCTCTCGGTCGTTTGCTCGTTTTGTTGTCCCGTCCTGTGTGTCCACTCATCTCGATTACGAGGTGTAAATTTACTGACGCACATAAAGCCATTTGGCAAGCGGTTAGCTTCCTCTTCCCTCTTCCGCCTTACATACATTCGTTTGTTCGTTTACTCACTTGGCGCCTCTACCTCTACCCCTCGCCCTGCCCTTCCTCTCTGTTGCCCTTACTTCTATGCTTTCTTTCTAATCCCATGCCAGCTCAAAATCCAATTCATATATTTACCGTTTTGCCACTCGACTTTTTGGGGGTATTATGTGCGTTAAGCTTTCATTTTTTTCTTTTTTTTGGCTTTATAAATTTTGATGATATGTGTGTTTGTGTGTGTGTTAGTCGGTGTGTAGGGGCTCATTTTGTAGCTCAACGTGTTGCTGCGTAATGTGTTGGATTTTCCAGGGCTTTTTCCAAATGATATATGAGCGGGTTTGCCTGTGTGTATATGTTTCTCCTTTTTTTTTATTTCTATGTGGGTACAGTTGATGACAAAAGAATGTTATAGTTTTCAATCCCAATGATTGACTTGAAAATTGCCATATAAAATCCATTTACTTTCTATCTTTTTTGTCATATTTTGTTTTCATTATGTCCTTTCGTTATTTGTGATTTCTTTTTAAGCTTTAAGGTCGCCTGGAGAGTTGGTGCGAGGAGAGTTTAAAGTTTAGAAAGGTTCATCAGACAGATGAATAGACTTTTAGTGGCGTTTTCTATACTAAAAGGCTAACCGGCAATCGTCGTAGTTGTTGATTAGATTCAAAGCCGGATTAAGATAGCCCCTAAATGTAAGGTTTGTGTACTTTGCTGCTCTTTGACATTTTTTGTCTCGATCGAAAAGATGACCTGATAATTCAATTTAAGAGCATTGAAATGAGATATTACTTACGGCAATAGGTTAAAATTTGCCAAAATTACAGATTCGCAAAGTTACAAGTTTTTATGAATATTCAAGAAGCAGCTTTTGCTAATCCTGCCATATGGCTAATATCTTTATATTTTCATGTTGGAACTACTGTCTGAAAGATGAGCCTTCTTGGCATTAGCCCAACTTATCTGATTGTAGTGTATTCGCTATAGCGCTTAACTTATCCAATTAGTTGAAGTTGAAATATTTTAAATAACACGCCAAGTTCCGCTCTTTCCTTCACTGACCTATTCAGGCACTCACACTTTTAATTTCTATCTCATTTGGGACCATTTCCCGCCACAATTGCCTAACTCAAGGTTAAATGCCTGTCCAGTTTCCACCACACACACACACACAAACACACACAAACATACACCTAATTGGCAACGCCTTTTGCCACTGCAAGTGACAGGAAACTTTCGGGCCCCGGCAAACTAATTAGCCTTAAAAGAAGCAAACCAAAAAAAAAACAGCAAAATATGTTTTTTTCCAAGGAAATGATACAATTTTGCGCGCTCGACAATCTGAGGACGAGATACAGCGTAAAGAGGCCAAAAAAGGAAAAAATACACACAAACAACTATAAAAAAAACAACATTTTTTAATTTAAGCCAGTCTACAAAACAAAAAAAAAACCCAAAAATACTCACACACAAGTCCGAAACAGAAACAACAACAACAAGTTTATGCCTGGATGACAAAAAATGAAGAAGAAGAATGTTAAGCTAGAGATGGGAAATTGTCGCGGAAAGAGAAAAATATTATGCTCTGCTCTGGGCAAATAATTCTGAAAATATGGAATATTATTTGAAACTCTCCCAAGAATTTGAAGTAGCTGAGGGAAAAGTTGTTGTCATTGCAATTAAATCCAAGTACGTTTCGATTGGATTACCAAGAATTAACTGTTTTCATTTTCAATCCTAGAAATGAAAAAGAAAGTAGGTAGAGCGCATAAGGGGTCCCTTGGTCCCATCTCTAAGGTAAAGCTAAGCCGTCAGTTTTCACTTTTTCGCATCCTCCAGTCTTCTAAATCCTCATCTTCATCCTCATCCTCGTCAAGGCCGTTCAAACCGCACACAACAAACAAAAACACACACAAGGCCTCCAACCAACCAACCAACCTGACAAAGTCTTCGACAAGTTCTCCACACACACACACACACACACATTATCACACGGTACAGGGACAATCCAGTATGGTGTATACATTCTGTATGTAGATCTCCCACTGCTGTTGCTGCTGCTGTCCCACATCCACTTTGTTGTTGTTGTTGTCATCATCATCATCATCATCGTCGTCATCATCCTTCTTCTCCTCAACGTTGTCGTTGTCTGCGTTTGTCGTTTATCTTGCCTTCATTATCGCTTCATTAATTGCTAATTAACCATGTTCTACATGGCCTCCAGTTCCCAGTGATTCCCTCTTGCTATATCTCTCTCTGTCTCTCTCTCCCTCCCTATCTAGGTGCCTTTTTCTCTTTGTTTTTCTCACTCTCTCCCTTAGTCTCTTTAGTCCTCTGTGTGTGTGTGTGTGTGCGAGTTTTTTATAAAATGTGCAAGGCGTGGAAAATATTACCATGGTGCTTGGCCTTTTTGTAAGTGCAAATAAGTCGAAATCATGCCAAGTGAACGCGCCCCAAGTTTATCGCGCTTTAATCTAATGCAATTTGTAAATGGAAGACCACAGTAAAAAAAAGAAAGAAAATATTCCATTGAGTTTTGTCAACGACATTGAATTACCCTATATATGTATGACTATATCGGGATATTACCTCCCATTATGTCTAGACTTGTCTTAATCGCCATAGATTCATCTAGACATTTGCTAAGGATGAATTTTAACTAAATGGAGCTATAGAAGAATTCTTGAGGTAACAGCAAGTAACTTAAATTTGTAATGAAAGATAAATAAATACCTATTCCACATTTTGCCTTAGGCAAGATCAAATCTCATGAGAGAATTAATTCATATCAGCTCAAACAATTTACCGAGACCTTGTAGGCTATATAAGCGTATATAGAAGAGCAAATAATTGGAAATACTTGTACATAGATTGCAAAATAATCAGGAATATAGCAAGGATATGCACCTAATAAAGGGTATGACCAAAAAAAATGAGGAAAGGAGTAGGGTAGCTACTAGGACAGAGAGAGAGAGAGAGAGTGATAAGAGTCTCATTTTGCTTTTACTTGTAAATTAAAGCAAATATTTTGCTTATTATTTGCTGTTTTTGGTTTGGTTATTATTTTTGTTTTGTTTTTGTTTTTGTGTTGTATTTTGTTTTGCCGTTTGTTTTTGCTGCCACTGCCGCAGGCCAATTAATTAATTTATTAAAGCAAATAAACAAATGTACGAAGGAATATGAAAGAAAGCACAATCAAAGGGCATAGGAAATGAAGTGGAGTGGCTTACCGCAAAATAAATTGAGGAGTACTAGAAAAGACTTTCAGGCGCGCGTGAAACTTTCGGTTTAGTCTAGTCAAAGTACATAAACTGTAAATGAATTGAAATTTGGAGCGAAATATTCTCAAAGAATGAATACTAATTTCCATCTAAATCCATTAAGTTTCTGTGTAAAATCTGAAGTTTTTCCTCATTAAAGACAAGCCCAAAGATAAAGATGGGCGCAACACGATGAGTTCTTGCTCTGCCTCCCCATCCCTCTATGTGTGTGTGTTGACTTGTTAAGGCCACGTAAATAGGCAAAAAGGATTTTCCACTTGAAGAGTGCCAAGCTAAGAAACAGAAAAAAAGGAAAAGAGCACAAAGAAGAAGAACTGAAGCTTCACCAGTAAGAGGTGAAATTTGGAATGGGTTTGGTGAAGGTTTGGGATGGAGGGCACTTCCAGTTGGCTGCCTTGGGTGCGAATTCTGTTGGCGCCAAACCGCAAAAAGGAGCAAAGCGAGCCCGCCAGTGACGGGTTAAAAGATTAAGAAGGAAGCCAAGTCAAGTCAAAATCACGATGGTGGCTAAAAGTGACCGTGTTGGCTTGCCTGCTAACTGATGATGAAGTGCTAGCCTTCTTCCTTCGCTCGGTTGCTGGTGACTGGGCGAGTCTACGTTTAATTAAATCAAACTTAATTAATGCTAACGTATTCATAAACAGGGTCATCAAACACCAAAAAAAGCAACAACAACAATGATACAGAGAGAGAGAGAGAGAGAGAGAGTGAGAGAGAGGGGGAAAGCTAGTCCTTGTTTGCGTCTTACTTTGTGTAATTATGAATATGCAACACCGCAAGTAGCAAGTGCCGAGGAGGTTGCTGCCTGTCAGAAACAGTAGCAATAACAGGAAGTAGCAAAAGCATTGCAGATGCCCCCCATCTTTACCATCTTTATTGGCATTTGCCCCGTCGCCCGTCCCCCACCCTCCACCGACCGCTCATCTACGCTAATTTATTCCAAAAAGGCTTACAACAACTTTTCTTTCGACGACGCGTCGTCGACGTCTTGACTTTGTGCAATTAAAAATACATTTTTCAAATATTTTTATACTTGTTCATTTATTTTTGATATTTTTTGTTGTTGTTTTTGGTGTGCCCTTGTTTTTCCACAGATTGTATGTCATATTCCATCATCCTGTGTGACCTTATCTTCAAAGTGGGACATGGTTAGACAAGGAATTTAATTAGAATTTGATCGGATGAGTTGGGTAGGCAACCATGATGTTGTCTTTTGGTTTTTTGGTTTTTCCTCTTTCCTTTTTTTGTGTTTTGCATTTATTTTTTTTCACTGGAAACTGTCAATGTGCTGCTAGGTGAGGGGGCAACAGACCATGATGATGAAAGAGATTGCCCAAGTTAATCTGAAATTCGAATGGGTTTAAAGTCTTAAAGTTCAATTTGTCAATTTTCATAAGGAAAAGAAGGCAGGAATAATGTGACAATCCTTGGATATTGATTATATACAAAGAATTACAAAGTCTTAAGCTTTAGTCTCAGTTTAAAACGGCTAAAACTGCATATTTATATGTATAAAGCTAGATTTTATATTTGTAGTTACAGATTAACTTGATCGATTACTATTAATGGAGTTAAATTAAAAGTTCGACAACATTTCAATCAGAATTATGGAGACCATAGACGTTAACTATAACCAAATTCCAAGATCATTTACACATATCAAAGAGAGTCATAAAACAAGCACAGAAAAAGTCCAGAATCTCATATGCATATGCATTTACATATGTACCTACATACATACATATGTAAAAAAACGTTAAGGCTTAAATGGCCAAACAGTCGGTTCACACCTTAAGCTGGCCATTTTTGAATGCCTTGAATGAAATGCCAGGCAATGCATAAATGAAATCCATTTAAAAATGTTTCACGATATTTTAATTTTCATATTTTGACACGTACCAAACGCAACGAGTTTCCCAGTCCCCACCAATCCCAATATCAATTTCAATACCACGACCAAAAGAGCATAAAAATAAATCAACAAAATATAAAAATAACAACCAACAACAGCCAAACAGTGAAACAATGAGTCGGTTTATTTTTAAATATATGCACACCAAAAGCAACAGCAACAACAATCAAATGGTCGAACAAGTGCGCCATTAAAAATCATGAAATATTAAAAACATAATCCATAGACAAGTATATTTTAAGCTTAATTATCGACAGCGAACACATCGCGCCGGATAACATCATGTAATGCAACTGAAGTGCCCGCACGAGTGGAACCAGCTAACGCACGGAAATTTATGTACAAAACAGCTGCTGTGCTCCCCCTCCGCCACCCCGCTACCGCTACCCACTTACCGCCCCACCAACACGATCTATGTATGCAAACAGATAAGATGTTGTAATTGCAGCTGCAGGGAATGAGGTGGAGAGGAGGGAGTCTTACAACGGGATTAATGTCATTCAGACAGTTTCAAATATATAGATTTCCGACGAGTTGATTTTGTTTTAAAATCAACTGAATCAAATTTTGGCATTCCTTCATTATTATCCTTGTTTTGATTGGAAAACAAAGTAAAGCTGAGGTAACAATTTCAAATGAAAACATGCTGCTCTTCGTCATTTTTGTCGCGATTGAAAAAATTAAATTCAAGACCATTAAAGTCAGCGATTACTTTCGAAAATCGGTTAAAAGTTGACAAAGTTACAGAATCGCAAAGTTAGAAGTTTTTAAGAATTTTCAGAAATTGTCAAATCAAACTTTTTATCAATTAAGCTGTATTGCTCAGAACCAACAACAACAACACTCTTTCTGTTTTTTTTTAATTTTTTCCACGTTCTAAATTGAGCAAAAAAAAAAAAAACCTAGAGAAAACTACAAAATCGTTTATATTTCAGCTCTCCACAGGACTATCGCCATGTCGTGTAAACCAACAATAGTCCTGTCGAAATCGATCAATGTCCTGCCGAGATATGGCCTGGATAATACTATCATTTTTCCGATTTTTAGCTCTAAAATTCACGCATCCTGTCGCAGGACGAAAGGACATGGTTCCCTAGGATGTCCTTGATGAGCACTACAGATTGGCATCGAAAAAAGTTGGGGTCATCTAAGGATGCAAGTCACAAAAATTGACGGAAATGTCCTTTTTCTCAGCATTCCGAAGGACATTCCAGGACCTCATGACATCAGTCGATGCGGACAAAAAAGGATTTCCAACTAGCAAAAAAAAATATCCCGATTATCCTTAAAAAGACCGAGTAATAAGCAGTTTTCTGTTTTCCAAGTCCCAAATTAAATCGGAGGACCAAAAAAACTACAAAATCCTTGATATCTCAGCTCCCCGCAGGACTATCGACATGTCCTTCACACCGACTATAGTCCTTAATGATTGGAATCTTTTGAGACCACTTTCGTCCTGATCCTTCAAAGGACTCGCGAGATTTTTGCCATTTTTCCTTAAACACAAAAGTCCTTTTATCACAGCTTTCCCAAGGACATTCCAGGATTTGGTAGTGTCAGTCGACGCGGATCATCAAGGACTACCATCTGATCAAAGGACATCCTCATCGTCCTTGAAATGGCTGAGTTACATTTATTGCTTTTTTGCGATTTTTGGCCATTTTTTTGACTAACCCCCTTACAAAAATTCGAGTAATATTTTTGGAAGGATATTGAAAATCCTTGGATGCAGATCGGTAGTCCTGATCCTGGAGGACCAGAAAAGGTATGTCCTGTCGAAATCGGTAAATATCCTGCGGAGATATGACCTCGAGAAAATTATCCTTTTTCCGTTTTTTAGCTCTAAAATCCACAAATCCTGCCGCAGGACGAAAGGACATGGTTTCCTAGGATGTCCTTGATGATCTTTATAGATTGGCATCAAAAAAAGTTGGGGTCATCTAAGGATGCAGGTCACGAAATTTACCGAAAAGGTCCTTTTTCTCAGCATTCCGAAGGACATTCCAGGACCTCATGACATCAGTCGATGCAGACGAAAAAGGACTTCGAGCTGGCAACAAAATCATCCCGATTATCCTTAAAATAGCCGAGTTATAAGCAGTTTTCTGATTTTTGGACTTGTAGTTTTTTAGCTTAAGTGACAAATTTATGTAGCATACTTTTGGGGTGAATAAAATACGAAATTTTTAAAAAGTGTTGCCTACTTATTGGGGGTAAAAAGGAATCAACAAATATTTAGAGTATCCTTTGAAGGATCAGGACGAAAATGGTGTCAAACGAATCCTTACATCAAGGACAATAATCTGTGAAAAGGACATTCCGATAATCCTGCAAGGAGCTGAGATATTAAGGATTTTCTGTTTTTACGAATTCGTTGCATACTTTTAGGCGGTTGGGCGTGTGGGGTTCCAAAATTAATTTTTGTTGCATACTTTTAGGCGGTTGAGCTTCTGGGGTAGGAAAATTAAAATCTGTTGCATACTTTTAGGCGTTTGACCTTGTGGCAGATCACACAAGCTCAATCGCCTAAAAGTATGCAGCAGAAATTAATTAGAGTACCAAAATTAATTTTTGTTGTATACTTTTAGGCGTTTAAGCTTGTGGCACATCAGACAAGCCCAACCGCCTAAAAGTATGCAACAAAAATTAATTTTGGTACCCCACAAGCCCAACCGCCTAAAAGTATGCAACGAATTCGTAAAAACAGAAAATCCTTAATATCTCAGCTCCTTGCAGGATTATCGGAATGTCCTTTTCACAGATTATTGTCCTTGATGTAAGGATTCGTTTGACACCATTTTCGTCCTGATCCTTCAAAGGATACTCTAAATATTTGTTGATTCCTTTTCACCCCCAATAAGTAGGCAACACTTTTTAAAAATTTCATATTATTCATCCCAAAAGTTTTTTTTTTTTTTTTTTTTTTTTTATATGTATGTATATTTTAGCAAGGAATCGATTCACAAATGATCTTAACAAAGCTTTTAACTTAATATAATGTAATACGCCAAACAGTTATTACTAACAGTGAAAATTTTAATCTTACTTATATAAATCTATATTTTTAGTGGTGTTTAGTTATACAAATCAGCAACTTAGCGTAACATTGTCAGATATTGCCTTCTCTTCAGCCTGTGGATCGTCCTTTGGCTCGCAAGGGGTCTCGCCAGCCGGTTTGCATGTGTCTGCAGCCTATCATTGTACCTGCTGGTGTGGCGATTTATTTGGTCTTCTACCGTTTCCACGTCAAGATCCAGGTGTAATGATGCGCCTCGGATAAACCATGGGCACCCTGTCATCTGCCGCAGAGCTTTGTTTTGAAAAGTTTGAACCTTTTTTCTATTGGAATCTGCCGCCATCCCCCAGATTTGGACACCATATCTCCAAGTAGGAGCTATTATGGCATTATATAGTGCCCGTTTGCATCTTAGTGGCAATTTACTTTTGCCATTTGTCAGCCAATTTACTTTCGACCATTTGATTCTGCACGTTTTTAGAGAGGCCTCGATGTGGTCTTTAAAAGTAAGGCGTTTGTCTAGGACTACTCCCAGGTATTTTGCCTTATCTTCTGTTTTTAGCAACTTGTCGTTAAGCCATACACGGGGAGGATGCTTTCTTCTCAATGTGAAGCATATATTTAAGCATTTGGCCTCGTTTAGCATTATATTCCATCTGCGAGCCCAGCTCTCAAGCAGATGGAGATATTCTTGCACGCCATCAGCAGCAGAATATTCACAGGACGAGGAATAAAACATGCAGACATCATCTGCATACGAAGCTATTAAGGACTTGTTTTCTTCCTCAGGCCTGGGTATATCAGAAGTATACACCGTGTATAGTAGAGGACCGAGAACACTTCCTTGAGGCACGCCCGCATCCACATTATGAACACTGGAGACTGCAGATCTTACTTTGACTTGAAATTTTCTGTGTTCCAAGTAGGAGCGAAGAATGAGGTAGAAAGGAGGAGGCAGCTTTCTCTTCAGTTTTGCAAGAAGGCCAACATGCCAGACTCTATCAAAAGCTTGCTTTACATCTACGAAGACTCCATTGCAATACTTTTTTTTGTCAAACGCCGTCAGAATATAATTTACAACTCGGTGCACTTGTTCAACAGTGCCATGTCCCTTTCTAAATCCAAACTGGTGATTTGGGATGAGTTGCATGTTTGGTAGTTCAGAAATTCGAGTCACCATTACTCTTTCCCATACTTTTGAGACACACGGTAGCAAAGAAATTGGGCGGTATGATTCTGGATCATCTTCCTGCTTTCCTGGCTTGTGTATCATGATAACCCGAGCCAGTTTCCACTGTGTTGGAAAATGCTGCAGTCTTAAAATTGCGTTGAATATCAAAACTATAAAAAGCAGTGCACGCTTAGGCAACGCTTTTAGAGTGTAATGGCAGATCCTGTCATGGCCAGGAGATTTGTGATTTGGTAAACCTTTAATTATCTTTATGACCTCTTCCAATCGGATGGGATTTATTGGAAGACTCATTTGCAAAGGTGTATCTAATTCATTAAGAGTTTCCTCAACTACTACTGGGTCAGCAATCTGGAAAGGCTTAAAACGATTTTCCAAATGGTCAGCGAAGACTGATGCTTGTTCATCATCTGATCTACAGAAACGTCCCAGTGGGTGTCTAATGGGTACTATTCTCATCGGCTGCCGCTTTAAAGATTTCGTAGCCTTCCATAGAGAATACCCAGAATCGACAGTATAGTCCATAGCTTCAAGTTTTTTTTCAAAAAAGCAAGTCTTTTGAAGTTGTAACGCCTCTTTAAGTCTCTTACTCGTTTCTTGCCATGATGCCTTGTCACCTGGATGATGCGTATTAATATATCGCCGACGTAGTCTTCTTTTCAGCTTAATCAACTCTTCTAATTCTCGATTTAGCGTGTATGAAGTAGACAATCTGTGGTTATTATATTGCCTATTAATATCCGGCTGGGCTGCCGCAATTTGGACTTTCATAGTAAAGAGATCAACCGCGGTATCAATATCTTCGCCAGTTTTTAATTCCATGTTGAGATGAATACTTTCATTAAGTTTCTGCTGGAATTTTTTGATATTGGCTTTCTTACTCAGAAGACCTGGTTCGGATATCGAGTTTATTCCCTTAGTATTCATGGTTATGATGAGTGCAAGGTGATCGCTGTGAAGATCCCAGGTGTCATTTATTTTCAGCATATCATCCGGAATCCCATTATAGAGCGCAAAATCAATGCAAGATGGCGTTCCTCTACTACCATAGGGATATCTAGTTGGGGAGCCAGTGCCAAGGACCTTTGTACTGCAGGATGCCAAGTATCTGGCAAGCTTGTTGCCTCGGGTATTAATAGTGGAATCTCCCCACAGCCAGTGTCTGGCGTTCCAGTCTCCTCCAACCAGAAATTTATTACCTGCCGTGTGGAGCATATCTCTAAACTCGTCTACTTCAATTCGTTGATTCGGCCGACAGTACACTGCTCCTAGATCTAGTTCCCCTATGTCCGTGCTAACGCGTACTACGCTAAGTTGATATGTGTTGTTACTGATGGCCATCTGAGGAAAATGAGCAAGATCCTTTCTTACTAACACTGCCACACCGCCTTTTGCATATCGTTGGTAAATTAAGTTTGCTGGATATGCATCATAACCAAACAGTTTTGGAGGAGCATTATTTGGTAGTCGAGTTTCGCTAAGAAGGATTACATCAATTTTTTTACTATGAGCATAAAGTTCAAGCTCTGAAGCTTTTTCTGGAAAGCCGTTGACATTCCATATTAAAATTTTTAGAGAGGTCATTTTAAAATGAGGGAATTGAGCAGATTTACAATCTGCGTTTGCGTAGCAAGAAGCTGGCATTGCATTTCCGCCAGATTGTTGATCGCTTTGCTCATTTCTTTAATTGCTGCGAGTAACTCACTGTTCTCGCCCAGCTGTGTTTGTGGTTGTGCAGAGAAAAGTTGATGAGAAGGGGATTGTGTTTGTTGCAATGGAGGATTTGAGCCTCTAACAACATCTGAAAACAACGCCCCATTTGGGATAGCATTCAGCAGGACTTCCTGTTGTTTTGTATTCTTTGTAATTGATTGTGTTAGATTTTGTGTTCTCTGCTGTAGATGGGCGGATGTAGCACTAACGGAATTTTGAGCTTTTCTTAACGAGGTGTTCTTCTTATTTGCACCGCTTATTTTGAGATACTCCTGATAAAAAGGACAGCCTCTATAGTTTGCTGGGTGATTTCCTGAGCAATGTACACAAGTTGCAGGAACATCGTCAGGTAAATCACAATCTTTGGTTCTATGTTTGTCGCTTGCACATTTCATACATCTAAACTTCATCCCGCAATAACCGGCTGTATGCCCATAATCTTGGCATTTCGAACAGTGGGTCACTTCTGAACGTTTTCTCATATGTTCAACTTTAACCCTCTCTCGGCAGATTGTTAATATGTCAAAAACTTCCTTGTTATTAGGAGCAATAGCAATGCTTACAAAAAACATGTTTAAAGGATTCTGTGTATTTTTATTTTTTGGGTTGAATATGTGTAACACTTTATGCTTTCGATTTTCCAAGCAAGAAGTAATATCCTTGTTTAGTGTTGAGTGATGTAATCCTCTAATAACAAATCTAAAGGGCTTGTCTTCCTGTAGCTGGTAAGTATAGTACTGAATTTTATATGTACTCAGTTTTTGAGTAATTGCTCTATGAGAGTTGGCATCATATGCAAATATACGTATGGTGTCACCCATGTTAGATCTAAATTCGATTTTTTCCATATCTCCACAAGGTTCTAATAATAATTTTAAGTCGTTGATATTGTCTACATTTTTGACTACGATAGGCGGAGGTTTTTTACTTGCAGTTTTATTATTTGTATGGGCAGCAGCTGCACGCGCTGCAGCAGATGTGCTTGGCTCATTATCGTTTAGTAGGTCAACTGGTTCGTTGTTGACTTCGAAATCAAGGTTCGAGTCAGTTCTTGAGGAAATATCATCTATATCCATGTCGTCATTGGCAAGTAAGGCAAATCGATTTGTGTTAGTGTCACTGGAAGTTTTGTTTCCTACTTTCGCTACAGTCGAGACATTACTAGGACGCTTGCGTTCAACATTAGGCGATTTGTTGTTGGCTAATTTTCGCTTCATGTTTCTAGACTGGGACAGTACAATTCTATCTGCTACAATGCTGGATCCGTCATTTATATTTAATGAGTTTGGTGAATGTACAGATGTCTCAGTTCCGTTTGTAGTAGCTTTCAGCGCCGTCGGTGATGGTTCGGTGGGTGCATTTTCCTTTGTACTAAGGATTGTACCAGGGGAGCAAACAGTGGTAATATTGGTGGATGACACAATTTGCTGTGACATCGATGTAGTAACTGTACAGGTTGTCGTAGTTCTTACAGCTGGTATGTTGCAGTTTAAGTGAGCAGTACCAATATCTGCTGGGTCGGTAAGCTGCAGTGCCAAATCCCTCGTTATTTGCGCACGAATTTCGGCTGGACTTGCACCAGCGAGTTGCCTCATATTCTCAGCAGCTAATCTATTGCTAGATTCAGAGTGAGTAGATGCAGTAGACTTCATGTTTAGTGTCTTTGTTGTGTTATTTCTTCTTTGTAATTACAAGTCAGAAGCAACAAACAAGAACAGTGGCAAAAGAAAAAAAAAAAAAAAAACAAAAAAGAAAAAAGAAAAAAAAAGCAAGAATCAATGTTTTATTTCTCCCCTCTAATGTATGATAACACAAGACGAGGAGAAGTTTTATTGCCCAGTTGGGCAAACAACTGTTATTTTTGTAATGTTTCTTTTGTGCTTTTGTCGCTGCACTCATTACCGGCACCAGCAAGCTAGTGCCTACAAATAGCGGAACAACGGATTTACGCGAAAGCGCGGTAAACAAAGCAAGGGGGATTATCTTTGACTTTCCGAAAACACGTCTGATCGCTTTGGTGTCGCCGATCGAACTCCATCCCAAAAGTATGCTACATAAATTTGTCACTTAAGCTAAAAAATTACAAGTCCAAAAATAAGAAAACTGCTTATAACTCGGCTATTTTAAGGATAATCGGGATGACTTTTTTGCCAGTTGGAAGTCCTTTTTCGTCTGCATCGACTGATGTCATGAGGTCCTGGAATGTCCTTCGGAATGCTGAGAAAAAGGACCTTTTCGGTAAATTACGTGACCTGCATCCTTAGATGACCCCAACTTTTTTTTATGCCAATCTGTAGAGATCATCAAGGACATCCTAGGGAACCATGTCCTTTCGTCCTGCGGCAGGATTTGTGGATTTTAGAGCTAAATAACGAAAAAAGGATAATTTTCTCGAAACCATATCTCCGCAGGACAGTGCCCGATTTCGACAGGACATACCTTTTCTGGTCCTCCAGGATCAGGACTATCAATCTGCATTCAAGGATTTTCAATATCCTTCCAAAAATATTACTCGAATTTTTGTAAGGGGGTTAGTCAAAAAAATGGCCAAAAATCGCAAAAAAACAATAAATGTCCTTTTAACTCAGCCATTTCAAGGACGATGAGGATGTCCTTTGGTCAGATGGTAGTCCTTGATGATCCGCGTCGACTGACACTACCAAATCCTGGAATGTCCTTTAGGGAGCTTAGATAAAAGGACTTTTTTGTTTACGACAAAATGGCAAATATCTCGCGAGTCCTTTGAAGGATCAGGACGAAAATGGTCTCAAAAGATTCCAATCATTAAGGACTATAGTCAGTGTGAAGGACATCTCGATAGTCCTGCGGAGAGCTGAGATATCAAGGATTTTGTAGTTTTCTGCAGTTTTTTTGGTCCTCCGATTCAATTTGGGACTTGGAAAAATTTTCATTAAATTTCGGACTTGGAAAAATTCCAAGTCCAAAACACAGAAAACTGCTTATAACTCGGCTATTTTAAGGATAATCGGGATGATTTTTTTGCTAGTTGGAAATCCTTTTTGTGCGCATCGACTGATGTCATGAGGTCCTAGAATGTCCTTCGGAATGTTGAGAACAAGGACGTTTTCAGAAAATTGAATGTCCTGCATCCTTAGATGATCCCAACTTTTTTCGATGCCAATCTGTAGAGATTATCAAGGACGTCCTAGGGAACCATGTCCTTTCGTCCTGCGGCAGGATTCGCGGATTTTAGAGCTAAAAAACGAAAAAAGATAGTATTATCGAGGCCATATCTCGGCAGGACATTGATCGATTTCGTCCCGATCCTTCAAAGGACTCGCAAGATATTTGCCATTTTTCCGTAAATGCAAAAGTCCCTAATTGCCCAAAGGGCTTTAACCACGATTATTCAACATTTTGATGCCACAGAAGATGATATTCACGTTGGCAGAATGAATAAAATGCCAAAAAAACACAAACAATCCCAGTGAAACAAGACAATGAACAAGTTTTTAAATGGCATCCATTGAAAATTTGTTTTGTATACGTAAGAGAATTTATTATTTAGAGATTTCATTTTGGTTTATTTTTTGTGTTGTTTTAACTGTTGAACTAGGGTATAAAACTTGCCACTGATATTCCTTCCCCTACGCTGCATACTAGCCAAACTATGTACACACACACACAGACACCCAGACACATACACCAACACTCATATAACTATGGCCGTCTATCCTAAGCAATAAAACATTCAAAGGATTAAATACTTTTTGGATACGAGTAACGCTTAAAAACATTTCGCAGGGAAAAATAGTTTTGGCTCAACTATAAAAAAAGGACAGACAAACACACAAAAAACCAATAAACCAAAAACAACAAACGAAAAAAACTCCTACCGGAAAGGCAATAACAAATGACAACAAACAAACAAATTGGTGAATTTTTTTTAAAGGGATTTTGTGCGCAAGGAGAAGGGCCGGGCAGATCAAAAGGGGGCGTAACTTGTTGATATGAAAGTAAAAATATTTACACATGATGGTTCAAGTTTTTCGTTAAATAGATTAAAAACCATATAAATTATGCAAAGCTTAGCTCAAACATCAAATGCAAACCTTTTGGGTCAACATTTTGTCGCACAAAAAAAATATGTAAAAGCGAGAACTTTGTATATGCGAAAATCACTTTGGTTCAATTGGTAATTCTTTTAAAAATAGATTCAAATATGGACAGTTTAAGTGCTTTTAAGACACTTGGCACTTATTTCAAATATTTTCTAGTTGACTGAAGCACTTTTAGCACATTTCATCAACATACCAAAAGGATTCGAATGCGTTTTGATCTGTTATCTAAATTCTTCATTGTGTGTGGTGTGTGTGTGTGTGTGTGTGTGGGTGTGTGTGTGGAATGTTCTTTGGGCATTTGCTGATTTGTGCAGCGAACGCATTTTGTATACCCATTAGCGGAAGGGTATATATAGTTGGAACATAGTTCAAATCAATAGCCTTTGCTTTTTGGTCATATTGAAGTTAATAGATCGACACAATTAACAATTTTCGATGTATTGAAAGTCTGAAGAGCTTTAAGGTATTCAATAAAGGGTATTATTAAGTCGATTGATTTGCTTCACAAAACCAATTGCTGCTTTCTAACGTTTGTTGCATTCAAACGAAAAATACTAATAACCTCACTGGGCACACACACTCACACACATACCAACAAACAGTGTGTGCAAAAAAATGTTTGCCAGCCGTCTCTTTTGCCTAACAACTCCCCAACAAGGCGCCCCGCCCCCCTTTTGGCCCTTTTTGCAGGGTGTGGTAGGGCAGTTAGGTTGGTAAAGAGAGAGGGAACGGGTTCTTCTAGCTTCAATGTGCGCTTTGAAGCGTGGCTGCATATGCAATTACATTTTGCAGCAACAAAGTTGATAACAAACGTAGAAAAAAAACAGAAAAGGAAAAAAATGTAGCTGGAGATGGAGGAGCAGCAAATAGAGGACGAGTTGTATGCAAGGCATTCAGCAAATTTTCAGCGTCAGGTTTCCTTTTTTCCTCCCCGCCATCTTTTTTTTTGTTATTTTGCGTTTGTTTTCTAAGCTTGCATAACAAATCGCTGCGAAAAGCTTTTCAATTCAAATGAATGAAAAAATGTTTTATGCATGCCGAAGCCGTGGGAAGGTGCGGAGTGGGGAGAAGAGCCAACTGGAAGTAACAAACAAAGTGTGAATGATGCGCTTCAAACAAAATACAACAAACAAACACACAAAAACGAGAAAAGGCTTAAAAGGGACCAAGGGGAATGGCCACTCGATGCTCAGTTTAACATGCCATTGAGAAATTTATCAAAAAAAGAGAAAATAGAGAATTGAAGAATATATAACCAAATAGTGTATATATATTCTTGTATTTATGGGTCTGCATACACATATATTGTTATGAAAAAGGCAATTAAGGATATGTTAGTATAAATGCATGGTGGGGGAAAGTGTTTCGGGGAAGGGGTGTGGTCGGTCAATGGTCAAAAATTCACGATGCCAGCACCTTGATAAAGCGCGTGACTAATGGATAGAAGCAAAAAGGACTACTATCAAGAAGCAAAAGTCGAGAGGGTGGAAATGTAGGAAAAACGACAAAAACTTAATGCAGAAACAGAGGAGGAGGAGGAGGAGGAGAGAGGTTAAGCGGGAGACGAGGAATGGTGTGTGGAATGCATTAAAACAAAAGGCACCATGAAAATTTCATTAAAGCGAACTTTGTTTTTTTTTTTTTGGCTTCGGTAGAGTGTGTGGGTGGGGGGGTGAGGGAGTTAGTTAGAAAAACTAGGCCAGAGTCATATGGCCACAACATGTGCTACACGCATATTACAGCTGACCGTCGATAGGGCGCGGTGAGGGGGGGTGACGGTGTTTTTGGGTATGGCATAATTCATTAACGATTATGCACAACACCCGAAAAACATTAGAACTAAAATACCCTGGGACTGGTTTGGAGGGGGGGAAAACTTTTACCCCACCAACCCACACACACACACACACACACAGTCACACACACAGTCACACACACGTGATTAGATGTGAAAATTTTTGCGTTAATTTCAGCAAAGAGTCCTAGGCGAAACGGGGAATAGGTTATACATATGTCTGGACAAGATTTATAGATTTTTGTAACGAGTCATCGCTCATAGACTTAGGCATGGTCTTCAAGTTTAGTGACCCTTTTGTAGCTGGGCTAGACGACTTTAGGTCGTTCCTTATGCATATACATACATACACATATACTTATATATAGAGACTTGAGAATATACAAACGTATGTATATTTTTGGGATAATAATAACGAGCTTTCTGCATGCCTCGAAGAGTTTGGGCCCAAATGACTAAGAAGAATTTACTTAAAGTTCATGAACTTTACAATTAAGCCAGCCACTTTCATTAAAGGTTTACTAAATGAAAGTTTAAAGGATTTCAATTGAAAATGGAGACTTCTATATAACGAATATTATGGGACCCCCAAGATATTCGTTATATCTGCTGGGTAATTCGTTGTGAAAATAGAAAAAGAAACTAACTCAAATCATCTTTGTTTCCCAAATAGAAAAATCTATAAAAATGCAAAACTCTTTAGAAAATATTAAACCACTTGGCAGCGGTGGGATTCGAACCCACGCCTCCGAGGAGACTGGTGCCTTAAACCAGCGCCTTAGACCGCTCGGCCACGCTACCTCACGGTGTCACTCACACGGAAAATGCACAGTTATTTTTTGAGAAGAAACAATTGAAAATTAAATTCTATAAATTCTATTTTCTTACATTCAGGAAAGAACAAGAGAAATTGTTGTTCATACAATTCTCTCGACAAAGTCAATAGTCATCGTAAAGAATATTCAATTCGGCTTACCTGACAATCCTGTTTTCTACCCTTAAATTTGGTCTTTGAGTCCTCATTAGAGATGCTAATATTGATGACAAGTCCTCATAAATATTGCATAGATTGAATCGTAACGCAATGTAAAATGTAATGCCAACAAGATCCATTAAACCTCTTCAAATAATAGAGCAAGACAAGAGAGGAACACATGTATTCCTCATAAATTTAATAGACTCCCGCCCTACCACTCTTGCAACTCGCCATTCTTCATTTCCCATCAGCTTTTTTTTTGGAAGGCCCCAAACTCCCCAAGGTGCTACCCGTCAGCCCTATAGCCTATCATTATAATAAACTTGCCACCGCAACCAGACCAACCCCCTTACAATTCAGTTCAGTACTAAAATGTAAAATCAACATTATTTCCTTCCACACAATCAACGATGATTTCTTAATAAAAATGCCCCTCCTCCCCTCCCCATTCCATGGCCTTTCTTTCTTGGGTAGTGAACATACTGTGAACCGAAAAAAAAAACAACAACTTGTGCATAATACAATTTTTGACTGACTGAGAGTCAAAGTAGTAATGCTTCGTTGACTGGTTGAAAATACTTACTTAGGATGGGAATTAGAAAAGTAGAAGGAGGAGAGGAGAAGGAGGGTTTCTTGACGGCGGGGTTGGTTGTACTCTGGCATTTTTTAATACCCAAGTGTCCCCCAAGTCGCAATAAGTGCGCTGCGCAACACTGCACGCATACAAATGAGACTAAGACTGAGAACGAGACTCGCCAACAAGAGCGAGATTTCCACTTTAATATTGGTTTGAGATACAGAGTGGGAGAGAGGGAGTGGGAGTGGGGGGAAGATGGCTGGGCAAAACTGTTACGGAAGCTGAGAAGGTATGTGTGTATGTATGTATATGAAAAAATGCACGGACATAAATCGGAAATACATAAATTATTAAATATCGTATAATAAGTCGACTGTCTTGACTCGGAGCTTGGTGACGACATTCCACGTGGGATATTTTGTCATTGCTAATGAAGCTTTACATTTTGTGTGTTTTTCCAGATTTATGCCAGAGAGAACATTGAGAGAGTTTCTAGTAAAAGAAAGCATTTCTCCTTTCCCTGATTAATGTGGTATTCTGACACTGACTCGACGAAAGTTTAAAGCAAATCATTTTTTATAATTAATATTCAATTTAATGTTCATTAAGCCTAATGAAGAGAATATCAGTTGTTCTAGTTGACAGCTATGTCTAATAAATTTTGATTAATGATTTGCCTAATGTTAGTTCAATTAAAAACAACAAATATTCACACACAGACTTTAAAAAATTCGCATAATGAGTACCGCAAATTGGGTCAACTTTTGCAGAAATAAATAAAGACTACAGACTTCTGACTTGGAGAAGGAAGGGGCAGATCATATCTAACAGAAGAGTATCCTTAGTAAAAGTTGATTTGTAATATTCCACAATCCTCTCCTTCCTGGGGCAACAACTGGAGCATCCTTAAAGAATGATATTGGAGTTTTTTCCAAATAAGTAGACTATGGTTTCCTTTGAAAAGATGGGAGAAAACTATTCCAGAGAAATGTTTTAATAAGCCCACTCGGCATAGAGTATATAGATAACGATAGATAGAGAGAGAGGGAGCGAGGGGGAACTCCAATTTTTATGTACCCATCATTAAATTCGCAAAATCTCCGCCCACGCATAAACATTGTCAGCTGTCAAACAATAATTGTCAGTTGTATTCACGCTCTAATGTCAAACTTTTCTTGTCTCTCTCTCCCTTGCCCTTTCTTTGACTGTTTTTGCATGTTTTTCCTTCTTTTTTTTTGCCTTACATTTCCTGTTTTTTCCCTACCATACAATATATTTGTGTATATGTATATATGTTTTTATTTTATTTTTGACAACTTCACTCTGACGACCCTCTTGGCGGTATGTGTGTGTGTGTGTGTGTGTGTGTATCTGTGTGCATGTCAAGTAGCAATTGAGACGAACGGCATTTTTCCTTTTTTGCTGGGTGTGTGTTGGACTCGTATATGACATCTGACTTCCACTTGTCAGAAAATATTTGCTTTCAAAACACAACGGAATCAAACCTTCAAGACCCCGAAGAAAACCCTCTCCCACCCAACCAACCCACCCACCCGTCCCACCATCCCCTCCTTCCCTTTCACCTAAAACTTTACGCACGAGTTGCAATCTCTCTTCTCTTTCCTTAGTTTTTTTTTGTTGTATCTCTCACTCTCATTTTGTGTCTTTGATTCCTGTTCACCAGAGAGATTTTCACTCTGGTATGGTCTGGTCTGGTCTGGTCTGAGTTTGGTTTGGTCTGTGTGTTTCGTTAAATTGATAGAATAAATGAGCATAAATTGAAAAAAGAAATATCGATGAAACAACCCAAAGGGGAACTAAACAGGGTGGGTGGTTGGATGGTGAGCTTCAGTTTGCTTGGGCTGGGTGGGTGGTTGGTTGCTCCTGGGGCCACATATGGGCAATTATTTAGTGCTTTGGCACGAGAAGAACTCCCCAAACAGCAGCAGTAGCAGCAGAAGCAGCAGCAGACCGCCATTACTATCGATTTGAGGGTGCATTACCAATCCAAAACTATCGCAGGGACCACCCAGGAATGTGAGAAGAAATAGAAAACAACAACAACAAGAGGAATCAAAAGGAAGTAACCAAATGAAAGAAAGAAAGAACTTTCGCATTCAATTGCATGCAATCAAGCAACTGGCTTGAGTCCAATTCTGTTTGTGATGCTTTTCGGCATAAAGTAATTTAAAGCAGCCCATAATTCTAAGCCGTTTACACTTGCAAAAATGAAACCCAAAGTGGTAAGAATAAACAAGGTAATTGGAATTATTGAGAATAACTTTCATGTGTTTGAAATTAGTCGTTTCAATTCAATTGTTTGGTTAGTTTGGTTTTCTACAAATTTTCTGCTCTTATATCTCGTCTGCCTATCAGGTGGTAATTTCTCACCCAAATCAGCTGATCTAGTGCATGTTATTTATGGAATTTATGATGAAAAATGTCCACATTTTTTGGCCAAGTGTATCGCATGCTTATTATTCCTGGACGTCAATTCGCCAATTCAATTCTTGTACGCCCAACGCCCTACTACGCCCTACGCCCAATCGCGTGTGTTGCCAATTTGTCGACATTCATTGACGAAGCGTCCGTGCGCGTTCCAAAGTCCGGTCCGTTCGATCTACCTCCGTCCGTCTGCCATCGTTCGTTCTGCATATTGTTGCTATACGTACGTATGTACGTACATATCCCTCACTCGCGGCTGTCGTCGGTGTTTGTTCTCAAAACCAAATTTAGACGTAATTAAATGTGAATTGTTTATTTAAGGCGCACGCTCTTCATCCATCCAATCCACCGCAGTTCCTGAGGCACATTTTGCCAACCAACTACCTCACACCCGGTCTCCCCGCATCTACTATGATGTCGTGTCGTTCAATCAAGCGCAGCACTAGCTATATACCCCTCATCACCGCCACCGCCACCACCATCCGCACCACCATTCTCTCATTCCTATCTAACAAACACTTCCTTCGACACTATATACATAGGTAGGTATAGCTATAGCTATATGCAGCAATAACATTTCCGACGGCTTTTTCTTTGGCCTCAACTTTTGCACAATGAACTGCAATGGTTGCCACTCAAAAAGTTTTCAAACTTGCCGCCGCTGCCGTCGCTGCTGCTGCTGCCGCTCGTTCATTTGTTTATTGTTGTTGCGGGTGTAAAGGAAAGTCCAATGTTGTTGCAATTATTGCCCCGTGGCAAGTTTCAAATGAAAGCAGGTGTGTCAAATGTAAACCTAAGAGGAAAGCCAGTACTAGAATGAATAGGCCAAGCCAAGCCAGACCAGGCCAGGTAGGCAGGCGGCACGAGGCTTGGGCTGGGACTGGGACTGGGAAGAGGGTGTAGATTTTGAGTAAACACCGCCATGACTTGATTGGCTTAAAAATGCATATACATATATATATGTATATAGCGCATACACATACATCTATAAGGCCAAATGGATAGCTTGAAGACAGCTTTTTGGGGGGCTCAAACAGGAGCAAGTCGTATAGAACCAAGTTAAGGTAAAGTGCAGAACGAGCTGGAGGTGGAGTAGGAGAAGGCAGTTAATAGAATTTTTCATGAGCCAAGAAAGCACACACTCTCTCACATACACACACACACACATAGTCTAAAACTTCTATAAAATTTACTTTATAAGTAGTTAATTTGATTGGCTAAGTAAGAAAGGGAAAGAGAGTTTGCAAAAGCAAGAAGAAAAACCAGGTAAACTTTAGTTTAGTTCTGCCCCTAATCGCTTGGGAGTTAAGTTTCGTGATAATGTTTAGAAAACTATGCAAAGGAGGCACTTCCTAAGCAATAACTAACTCTAAACTTGATGATTAAAATGCATGTAAATTAGTCAAAAAAAAGAGCTTTTAAGGACAATATTAATGTACACTGAGAGGAAGAGCAAATTCTCTCAAATCGCCATTATTAGAACAATTCAAAATAGCAACTATAGCAGAAAGCACCAGGCTAAGTTAGGGACTAAAAACCTAATTACAGAAGAAATATTTCAATTTTAAATTGACGCCCCCTTTCTCCCCTATATATTGACCTATTCCAAATATCATAGTATACGCGATAACCACAAATTGTTAATATAACTCCATTTCCACTTTTACTTTCAGATAATCCGTTGTCAAAAAATCGTCGCAACCATGGACCTACCTACTATATGATTCCCTTAAGATGAATATTGAAACAATTTTATAAATCAACTTTAAGTAGGTTGCATTACAAATCTGTCCTCGGTCACGGGGCGTATGCGCAATGTGAGAAAATCAAAACCTATGATCCAAAAACTTGTTTTATTAACAACTATTAATTATTAATAAGCAGTTATGTGTTACCTTTAATAAATAACAAAAAATATTCAATTTTAAAAAGTTATTTGATTGGAAATACCTATATTTTATGTTCTTTGCCTGACTTGAATACATTTATACCTTTTGCTGGCTTGTACCTGTCTAGTGATTCTTCCCTGGTATTGTTTCATTTCCTTGTCAGGACTAAAAATAAATATGTTATCTTGCATTTAATAAAGTGATTCTCCAAGCACTAAACCAATTGATATATGTATGTACGTATATGCATAGCAGGCTCACTTTCACCTGTTCGGTGTGGCTCATTAGCTAGCTAAATTACAAGGGTTTTTGGGGTAGCAAGTGCAACCCTGTCTTTGTCGTTAATGATTTATAACAAATTACTCACCATAACAACCAACGGCAAGAGCAATAACAAGGACTAGAATAACAACAACAATAACAGCGACAGATACAAGCCATATATCAAACAATTAGCGACAATAGAGTAAACATAGGACACAATGACAAGTGGAAAACCAAAGCGACAAAGAGGGAAAAAAACAAGGAAGTGGAAGCAGGAGAAGAAACATTCTCAATTGCAATCGGTTGAACCACCCCAACAAAAATAAATGGCCAAAGGGAGGAAAGTTGTTGGAGGACATGACAAAAACCGGACGATCTATCGACCATTGCACTTTTTGCCATGCTTCATAAATTCACGTAGCTGCACTCAATTTGCTTAACCACCCTTGGACAAAGAAAAGAGCAAGCCGCCAAGCCGAGTTATGGTGCACACAGACAGGCTTTAGGATAAAGGACAAAGGACACCAAGGCGAGGACCGAACGGACGAAATGCAATTGCATTTTGCAATGAGAAGGGACCTTTTTTTTGTTTTGTATATTTGTTGCTTATTGAAGTGAGAACATTAACAACGCTGTAATGGCAAACAAGCATAAACAGAGCAGGGGCAACTTGCAGTTTAGTGCAAAGTTGCACTACTACCCAGTCAGGATCTCTTTGCCATCATAGAAAAGAAAGAGTCAGATAGAGACAGACAGACAGAGAGAGAGAGAGACCGTGGGTGAGCCTGTGCAATGCGCATGACTAAATTCGGGCACGTGTCTGGTTTACAGGATATTACTTTTATCGGCGCATGTTCCCAGCGATTGCCACCAGACACACTCCCATATAATGATAGCGACACCCGTGCCCGATACCCAATGCCCACACCATAAAACTGGTAGTCTCTAATCACAACGATGCGATCACCAAAAACGAAAGGTTCACAAATTAATTTTAGCAAATTCATTAAAACCGAAAATCACATTAACTTGATAACTGGACAGAGCAGGGCAAGGCGGGGCGAGGCAGAGCGAGGCAGGGCATGGCTGGCAGCATCAGGCAAATGGTGTCAAGTCAAGCAAATAAAGGCAGGAAATTGAAATATTTATTGAGTTCCTTGGGCATACGAAATATTACAAAAACTTTCCAAGGGATAGCAGTAAAATGAATTATAGACTCGTTTCCCAAAAGGCCGTTAGGTCTTATCAACTCATACATTTTAGATTTCTAAAATAGCAAACTAAATCTTAAGAAAGACTAAGTTTGAATAAGAAGAATCTTTCCCCAACATTAAGTTTATTACCTAGTCAGGCTTATTATTATTAGGGATTATTGTAATTATTAGGTAAGTCTAACTAAATATATTTGAGGAAAGATTCCAAAAACTAACTAAAATATTACAAAATTTAGGTAGATATAATATCTTTTTTCAAAGTTCTTCTATAGATCGGAGCATGTTCCCCATTTAAAAGTGCAATTTGTCTGCTTTTAAAATAGTTTCACTTTTTGGATTTGCAGTTCGGTTCCAATTAAATTGAGTGAGTTTCAATGTCAGACCAGAATCCAACAATCAGAATTGAGGTGGAAAGCCCATGCCATTTGTGTACCTACATACATATGTATTATGTATGGGGCAGAGTCGGCTGTGGGTTGAGTCCAAGAAACTAACCAACCAAACGGGCAAGCCAACTCAATACGACCCACCATTTCGAGTCACCATCTGTCCTGGTGCATAGAAAACCCATGCCAATCCTTTTCTGTTCGGGTTATGTTGTTATCCTTGTCGTCTGCGACTTTGGTTCTGTGATTTTGACAAGCCGCTTTTGCCATGGACCTTCAAGCCGATGCTTTGTTGTTACTTATTTGTACAGCTCTCTAACCATTCGCCGCATGTCCAATGGTCGAATGCTCCAACTGGAGTCAGTCAATGGCCAAAAGGCAAAGCCAATTGTCAGCATGACAAACGGGACACAACAGAAAACAACACAACACAACAGAACGGAACAGACATTTCTGTCTTGTTTGTTTTGTTATTGCTAATCCTTGCACTCTGTTTTCCTTTCCACCACTCTTCATCATTTTGATTTTCCCTCCCATCCCTGCTGCTCCCCTTTCTTTACAGAGTCTTTCTGTTCCTCGTGTTGTTGTTGTTGTTTTCTAGGGTGTCATGTAGCATATTGTGTTACGCTGAAATTATTTACAAATATTTGTAAAAATTCTTTGATAAATTATGCAAGCCCCCAAAAAACTTGCCTAAATATGATTGATTTATGAATGGACGCAACGCAATTGGAGTTGGAGTTGATGCTAGAGTTGATTTTGGCCCTAATGCAATGGAAAAGCAGTCGACGACTCATGTGGACAAAAGATTCGGTTCAGTATTTCGGTGGGTAAATCGAGCATACTAAGCGAGTGAGAGGTAGAGAAAGCGAGATAGATACAGTCTGCAGCTGCCTTGGTCACCAGAGTTGGAAAACCAGCCAGAGCTTCTACTGGCTGGCTGGCTAGCTGGCTGGGTACTGGATGATGATGAGAAGGAACTAGTAGGAACAGGAACTGACAATGTTGACAGCAATCGTATGTTTAAAAAGCATAATCCCAGACGAATGATGATGAATGGTTGCCGAGCAGACGCTCGCCATCGTTTAACTAAATCCTTGATGAATGATGTTGCCACCCTGCCTTCATTTCTGGCTCAAATGTCCTCCTCTGTTTCTCTCCGCCACGAGCCCTCTCGTTCTTCTTGTTCATATTTGCACGAAAATTTTTTGGAAAATGCCAACGACATTAGCAGCGAGTTTTCTCTCTGGTGGATCCCAAAAGTACGTATGTTTCGCAGCAATTTTCATTTACGCTTCATTTTAATGATGTTAAGTGATTGTGCAGAAAATGTCGTCCCTGCATCAGCACAACACCACATACAGCAGCAGCAGCAGCAGCAACAGCAGCAGTTTTTGCATTTACCACCCAAAGTTTTCGTAAATAGATTTTTGTCCTGAATGCTGAAAGCAGCTTGTAATCCCCAAATTTCAAATCATTTTTCACTTTTGTATTTGCCTGCCCGAGTTGTTGCCGAGTTGCTGCTGCTGCTGCTGCCGCTTCTATTCTGCTGAGTTCTATTTACCATGGTTTTAGTTTTGTGGAACGCGGCTAGGTTTTGATTTGTTTGGTTAGTTGATAAATGATGTCTGTACCGCAGACGTTAGACAGGGTCTGTCTGCCATTGAACGAGCTAGAATCGTGTGGAAAGGAGAGGGGAAGCAGAATAGGGCAAGCCATAATGCAAGGGCATTCACTGTAATTGGTAAGTCGGCAAAACCAAAACGAATCCTTGTTAAAGAAGAGAAAGAGAGAGAGAGAGAGGGAATCAGAGACAGATTGAGGTGTGGTATATGCTGAAATATCTAAAGCCTCTGGGATATTCCATTTGTCGGCAGGTATACTCCAATAGGATAAATTGTTAAGATCTTTAACTAGACGCTTATTGATCAGTAACTAAGTAAGCATAAAGCGCTTGGAATTAGATATTACTTTTAGTCTTTAATTAACTTTTTTGACTATTGGGTACTTCACTTGCAAGAGAATCATGATTCGTATGCTGGAACGTTGAGTCTACCGGGTCTTATGTTCTTATAATTAATAGTTTAGCTCTTAAGGGGACAATAACCATCACTTTTTTATACAAACAAAACTTATAACTCACATAGTTTTTGAACTTTGAAATTCCTTTCCCTTCCATTTCATTTTCCTCCTTAAATATTAATTATCTTAAAACTTTTCTTTTAAATTTAAGAGTTTTTATGTATGTATTTAGATATATGTATATCTATTGCCTTTACCAAGCCACCTGACTAAATAAAGCTCAGACCATGAGTCAACCAGGCACTTTATCTATGTCACTGGCATTTCCGTTTGCAAACAGAAAAAGACAATATTAAATAAATAAACCACTTGAATGTGTTTATTAAATTAACACAGAGTCAGAGACACAGTCGGAGGCTGAGACTGAGACCGAGATTGAGACTGACTCTGAAAGCAATGCTCGAACCGCAATTATCATAACAATAATTCAAGATCTGAGTGCAAAAATTACGAGACATCTTTGGGTGTTGGCTTGAATGGTTCGTTTGGTTTGTGCTTGTTGCGTGCAGAGAAACCGGCAACAACTTCTTCGTTTTCCAACGAAACAATATAATCATTTTGAATTTCAGGCATAAATTTTTGAAGAGGCCTCCAAAGCTAATTATCGATTGAATAAACTATAACAAAGCAAAGGGAAACGAAACCAAACGAAGGAGCTGACGGGGCTGAAGGGGCTTCAGAAGAACGGACCAGTGAGTGTTGAGTTATATTCAAGACACTTATCGAGAGGAGAAAGGCCCAAAAACTGACTGACAACAATTGCCAGATAATGTAGCGGATCTTCTGACAGCCGATGACGACGACGACGACGACTTATTGACAGGCCAGTGAGTCATGGATTCCTGTTCCATGTGCGGTTTTCTCACTAAAAGAAAGAGAAGCTGCTAATTGATTGATTGCAACTGCCTTATGAGTCAAAATAAAGAGTTAACAAAAAAAAAAAAACAAACAAAAAATACAGAGGACAAGAAAAAACAAGGCAAAGCAGCTCAAAACCAACCAAAAATGCCGCTTGCCATTTTTAATTAGGCATGCCTGGCTGCAAATCTTTTCTTCACAAAGCCGAAAGAGAGAGCTCTTAAATAATTCAAAGCAAATTATGCGACAGCACCCGCAAACCATTTGCACAATTTGTTAATTGAACGACATTGAGATACCCTGCAGATGATATTTTAATGAGTTTTTATATGATCTGCACTTTTGCCATTTTGGGGGCATTTATTTATGATCTTCTTAGTCTCCATTTAAAGTGAGTCCAACACAAATCTTTTCTATGCCCGAGTTTAGCATCTGCCTTAACTACATTTCTTCATTTCTTGTTGAGCTACAGGGTATTGAAATGTTAAAACCACTCCACGGTTGGGCAAGCACTTAACCCTTTTTTTTGCATCCTTGTTTTTTTTTCTGGTTGCCCCCGTCTATAATTATTTGCACTGCGTAAGTCAAAGTTTGTAGACCGACGACCAAACGCCCACTGCAACCTGAGCTAAGTGATGGGCCACCAGCCCTTGCCGTGATGAGAGAAAAATGTTCGCAGAAAAATGAAGAAAGCCAAATAAAAAAAAAAAGACCCAAAAACAGAAAAAAAAACGTGCGCCAAAAGAAATGTCAATATTATGTTTAAGACGTCGTTGGTTTTGGTTGCCATCATCGTCAACCCGTTACGGAAAAATTCATGAAGTAAAACACACAAATCAGCAGTAAAAAGGTAAACGCATTTTTGCATCTGAAGAGGGCAGCCTTATGGCTTGTGGCTGCAGGAAATATAGAAGGTGGCAGCGGAACGGGCGGAGGACACACAAAATATTATAATTGCCCAACCAAATGGAAATAAGTTCTGGCATTTTAAGTGCCATTGGAGCAGACAACGACACGGAGGAGCACCAAAGTCAAGATGCTTGCAGAAGACGCAAAGAAAGAAAAGCAACGAACGAATGAAGGCAAAAAAAAACAGCTGGGCCACTTAAACGGGGGAATTTTCAGCAAATTGAGAGCAGAGTTGTGGGTGGGGGTGGGGTGTAGGTCGAGTGGAAAGTGAGACTTCAAGTTGACTCATCTGAAATGCTAGTGACTATTTCGCGTAGGATCACCATCCATGAAATTTAAAAGACTTGAACTATTTAGTAATGAGAGACTTACGATTGCAATTTTCGTTAGATTCTTAGGCTAATATTAATAACATTTCTTTATATTTTTTAAATGATTTAGCTTAAAATGGAAGGCTAAATAGTTGGACATGGTTTCTTTTGGATTCCTCTATCATTCACTTAACTGGACAGCAATTTCAGAGAATCGTCTTGGGGATTTCACAAACCTCTTACCCCAGCCATACCCACACCCTCACACCCCCACACCCCCATACCCAGTGACCCACACCCAGTGTGTCCTTTATAATTCCGAGGCATATCTAATCCTAACATAGTCCCCATATGGCCATTTAAAAGCTTTACGCTGTTGTTTCTCGGCACTTCCTCGGACACATCTGTGTGTTTTGAGTGAGTGTGTTCGACCCCCCGAACTTCCTTCCGTTAGCATTTGCTCTGCAAAATTCGATACATCATTCATCAAAACGCGTGGCGGCACCATCACCCAATTTTGAAAGGACATGCACCGCATTCATTCACATGGCTTGTGAGTTGAGAGAAAAAGAGAGTTTTTGGTATCCATAATCCCCTTCTAATCGAATTACTTGCAAATCCCATGAGCACTTCACGTTAAGGCAAATTCAAGCGTAAGAAACTAATTTCTGAGTGTGTGCAAGATAAAAAAAAAACAACGAAGTAAAATGGAATAGAATCCTCTCATCTATTTTGGACTCGGACTCGTGTACATATGCGCCATTTCAGCATTTCCCCTCTATAGTGTTCTTCTCTATTCGCAGTATTTTAATAGAATTCTGCGGTAGTGGAAAGTCATAAAAATTTAGCTGCTGCCATCAGATATTTAACAATTGATAAAAAAAGAATCCAACGATTCACTACAAAACCCATGAGAGGCAGATTAGCCAAAGAGGCAGAAGAGGAACGCTACACTGAAAGAAAATAATGTAAAAGCACTTCGTTTGCTTGTGATCTATGCACAGTGTTTGCTACATTTTGATTGTCAGTGTATATTCCGATGGTCTTCAATTGGTAATGAAACATACCCCTAAATGAGCTTGACGTTTCCCACAGGACTAACCAGAGCAACCACCAAAACCAGCACCAGCACCAGCACCAATACCAGTAACAAGACAAAGACCAAGACCAAGGCAGAGTACTAATATCAGGAGCAGGACCAGGACCAGGACCACCACCCCGTTTGATCACATTGTTTTCCCAAATCGGATTTTAGTTTTACACTAATTTCTTTGGTTTAAGACTCGTCGCTCGTTCGCTGGGTCTCTCCTCTTGGCTGGTTGAATGAATGGATGGGTGGCTGGTTTCTTCCTCTATTCGTCGTTCCAACGTTGTCTGGTATTATAAACGCTTCGCTGGACATTTGCCGAGTTCGCCGCTGCTCCTGCTGCTGATGAATCCTCTTTGATTGCACTAAACTGCAATCGAGACGAATGCTCAAAACGTGCAATGTCATGCGTCCTTCGTACTCAAAAAAAGAAAAAAATCATCCCAATAGGTGGGTGGTTGGGGATGGAAAACAGCTTTCCCATTGCCTGGCTGCCTGTGCCACTCTCTGTGTGTGATAAAATTT
Source organism: Drosophila paulistorum (assembly GCA_018152135.1). NCBI lineage: Eukaryota > Metazoa > Arthropoda > Insecta > Diptera > Drosophilidae > Drosophila > Drosophila paulistorum. The sequence continues at coordinate 20,977,830 of JAECXG010000690.1, forward strand.
CGTTCACTTGACGGCTGGATGGCTGCCTTTCATCCCATCTTCGGGCCATCCTAGTTGAAGACTTTTTACTATCACATGGCTCAGATCGTGCTTTAGTTTTACTATCCTCGTCCTTTTGCCTCCACCGCCAACTGCTCCCCTCCACCCCCCATCAGAATTCAGAATCTTCTTCCTGTTCTTTGCACATTTTTATGGGAAAAACAATTTAATTGGCTTGCGACGAACAAATTTTTTGATAGCACTTGCTTCTGGGGGAGTGTCCAAAGGGGACACTAAGACTACATTGACTTTGATTTCATTTCTTTTGGTTAGTTCAGGCGCAACGCAGAATGCAGCTTACATTGTGCTGAATTCTCGCCACCGCCCCCCTTCCCCAAAAAAAAGTTTCCAACAACTTTGATAACATTTTGAATTCCGGATGAGTCATCTATTCGATTGATTACAGGACAAAAACGAAAAAAAAAACAAATACTAAACCTTTTGCAGTGAATGGGCGCAATAAAATTTGCAGTAAAAACTGCTTCAAAAGTGACAAAGAAAAATATATTACTTTTTTGGTGATATTAGACAAGGTATATCAAATGGAAACTATGTAAGAAAGCTTTGTAATTAATAAGTTAAGTTCAAGAAAAGATAAGAAAATGTCTGAAAATGTGGCGAACTCAGTAAAGATGAAATTCACGATGAATTTAAGCCAACAGCAAAACTTCCAAGGGAAAATAGATCACTATTACCTCGTTTCGCTTTCATTAATAAAAATTCAAGAATTTGTATCAGAAAACATTGAGCTTGTGCCTTTTAACTAGTTAAATTTTATCTACAAACGAAAGTAAGAAAACGCTTTCCTTGAAGATCTGTGCCAATTTATAATCAAATTGAATTAACGGACAAAGATGATGGCTTACCTTTACACACACACACACACCCAAAATATTCAATGATCTGTAATTGGGCCTATTCCGTGCCACCACTCAGACTATTCGTAGCTCAGTTCAACAAACTGCTAACAATATGCTGCTTACAAACACAATATTTCTTCTTTTCTTTCAAAAGATGTTGGCGCCCTGAATTGCAAACAACATTATGCAATTTGTATATATCCCAAACTCCCTTCTGGCCAACAAACAAAAGAAAAGAAACCAGTAGCAGAGGCAGAGGCAATGTGCCTATTTACATGGCCTCCCAAAAAACCTACAGAAAAGTGCCAACTCACACACACAGCGAGACAGAACAACAATTTTTCTTTCGGCTGCGTTTTAATTTTCTATTGAAATTTTGTTAAAAAGAAGCCGGCTGAATAGGGGGGAGACGGGCAAGACAGGACAGGGACACGGACAGGACATAGAGCGGCGATTTGTTTGCTTGGGTGGGGTCTACTAAGGGTCTATGTGGTTTGCCTTTTTTTCTATTTCATTTTGTGTTTTTTAGAAAACCATAAAAGGCAAAAGGAGAGAAGAGAAGACCAATGAACAAAAGAAATTAAATGCCTTAAAGGCATTTTTTAACGATACAACGCACGGTGGGACGAGAGGCGTGGCGAGGCGAGGCGAGGAGCATAGAAAACACCGTTAAAAACGGAAGGAAGGAAGGAAGAAACGAAACAGGAGCGAGTGAGCGTGCGAGCCAGCGGAGCAAGCGAGCGAAAAACATTTAAGAAAAACATCATCTCAGTATTTGCCTGAAACCACAAATTACTTACAGCACAGCAAGCCGTCTAGTGGGCGTGGCCCATCCCCTCCATAACCTCGCAAAAAAAAAAAAAAAAACACACACACACACAAAAAAATAACGAGTGAATAACAACAACAACATATGAAAAGAAATGTATGCAAAAAAGTCGGAAACTCAGCTGGATAGCAGTATAATTTTTTTTTCTCATTCTATTTTTTTCTCTCTTCATAGCTGGCTTCTTGCGTTTCCTTTTGTTGCCTGTCCAGTTTTTTGGGGAATCCGTATGCTCTAGGTCTAGCTCCAGCTACAGCTTCGGCTCCAAGACTGAACAGGAAAAACTCGAAGTGCAATAAACATGGAAAAGGAGTTGGATGCTGTTGGATAGTTGTGCTCCTTACAACATCTACTGGTTGCTCCTTTATTGCATTGACAGGCCAGCGAGCAAATGCCTGAAGAGTTGTTGTTGTTGTTGGAGCAGGAGCAGGAGCAGGATCCCTACAAAGGCCTTTAGCCTTTGCTGCCTTACAAAAATGCCCACAACAAATGGGTGCAAAGAAAAAATTAAATAAAAATACGAGAAAAAGAGAGAGTGAGAGAGAGAAAGAAAGACATGAGATGAAAGGAAAGCGGGCGAGTTTTAATGGTGAAAAGAAACTCTGGAGTTGGATCTGTATCTGGAGTTGTTGCTGCTGCTCCTACTCCCGATGTTTACTTTCTCACAACAAAGGCGCAAAAAGTTGCATGAAAACGAGATGCAACTATGCGAAAGGGTAAAGAACATTTTGCTGGTCGGATGGAATACAAATAAAAGTACAAATAATATATGTATATAAACCACATTTTATATTTCAATTCAGAAAAAAGTCTGCAACAGATATGCATGGAGTCCATGAAACTTTCAATTAAAATGAATTCGTCTGCAAACTCCAACAAATTTAGGTCATTTTACATAGATTTATTATCAGCTAGGAGCAATTATTTCTGAACATTTCATTATCGATTACTGAATAAAAATTCGAACCCTATCTGTTATAGTCTAAAGGGTTAACATTGTTAATGGTTTTGGTCCAAAAGTTTCAGCCAGGTCGATAAAGGGGACGGAGAAATGTTCGCCGTTTGCCTTGTTTAATAATGAACACAAAAAGTTCTTAATAGATATTGCATACAGTTTGGCCTCCGTGAATGTTTGTTCTCAATATTTATCCAAATTGACAAATTTCGCAATTGCTTTTTGGCTGCAAATTGAATTCTAACCTCATTTATTTGTGTCAACCAGATCTCTCTTCGATTCTCTTCCTCTCTTTTTGTCTCCTTCTCCGTTTATGCTGTTCAAATTTTGTTGAAGCTAATGCTTCTTCCTCCTGTCACTGTTTGACATGCTCTTGTCAATGTTTATTAATATTTCTGACCCCCCCCCGTCCCTGCAGCTGCCCCGCCAAGCAGAGTACAACAAAACATTTATTATCCATCTTCGTCGCCATCTTTCCATCTGTCCATGTCCCACCCAGCAGCCAGCACTGCGGGCGAATTATTTTTGCGGCACTTAAGTGATACCAACGCAGCAGACAAGACAACCCACACAACCCACACAACACACACACACACATACACTAGAGAAGTATTAAAATCTAAGGACCATATTTCGATTTAACGCACAGCAGGACAAAACTCGGATGAAATTTTTGCAGTAAAGCTGCTAACTTTTGACTGAACGCACGAATAAATGAACGAGTGAATGAATGAATGAATGAAATAACGAATGTGAGTGAGTGCAGTTTCTCTTTTTTCGGGTTTTTGTATTTTTCTTTTCATTTCAACAATTTACGAGTTTGGCAATGAAGAAATAACCATGGGTGGGCCACCAACTAACGACCAAATATAAGAAAAAGGGGGCGAAGAATACGCGAAAAATTCCATTTCTGTTTTTTTTTTTGTCGTTTTTTGATTTTGCACAAAGCAGGAAGTTAGAGTTAAAGGAGTGGGGGGTTGCCAAGCATTTTAATCGGCTATAAATTGCAACCCTTTTGTGCAACACACGACAGGAAGTTGAAGGTACCCCCACATGGTACACTTGGAAAAAGAAAAACCTAAATACAAGAATCTCATCATTCAGAAGATACTTTTCTAAACCTTTCGGGTACTACATCTCCTGGCGGGACCTTAACCCCCAAAAGTATACAATAGGCAGTTCAAAAATTTGCATTTTTAAATGAAAATTATAATCCTCAAAGCAAAGATTTTTGAGTAACAAGGTGTCTGAAACGTTATAGATTTTCAGCATTTGGCAGACTTTAAGGGTTTTTTATAGTCGGATTTCATGGTCTAATCTTAGCTTAAACATCTCAATAGTTACCTGCATATCCACGATACTTACGTATATGTATGTATATACTTGGATTGCTAGAAGAGAAAGAAAGCTGATGAAATAGATAGTTCAAATGTTTACAGCCTACTTAAAGGGGCAACTAGTTTGTTAAATATTACAAGATATACATAAGATTTGTAATCTCCAGTATCCAGAATGGATGTAAACCTTACTTAAAGTACGCTATGTTAAAGATTTGAATTTCAATTGCCTACTTTAAAGGGCATCCATCAAGTTGTTTTCTTTTTTCAAGTGTAAATTCTTTATATATATGTATGTATGTGTGTATTTGTTGTATGTATCACACGCAGCCGGTAGAAAATTACAGTTATTAATGCATGGGGTGTCAAAAAAAGTACAGAAATACACACTCATATCCTTTTGGATTTCTTTTTGTCTCTTTTTTTTGCGCGCGCGTACGTTTCTGGCGAACGCCCTTCGTATCCGCAGCTGACTATTCGCATTTCTATTTATTCTGGTTACCCTTTTTGTCGCTTTATTCTTGCTCTTGCAATGCGACAATATAATTTACTTTTCTCCTACTTTACCCTTCTTACCACATAATGCGTGTGTGTTTCAGTGTGTGTGTGTCTGTATCGCTTTGGTGTGGCATGTCAAAATAATCTGACAGCTTAATTATACACGCGGAAATTTATACTCCCTTTTTCGGTATTTTGGGCAGCAATTTCCTAGACCATTTCTTGAACTGTCGTTTCCTTTACGTATCGTTTAGCAATTCGTGGTTAAATCAATTTTGCACACTTTGGTTTCTCAGCATTCCCGTTCTCGCTCACTTACTTACTCACTCCATTTCTATTTCCTTGACAGTTTTAGGTCAGAGTTTGCCTTCTTTTTATTTCAGTTTGGTCTCTTTGGCTCGGAGGCTGGCTGGCTGTTTTAGCTGGCCGGTGGTGAAAGGTGGATTGAGGCAAAGTGATTACGCCACGCCGATTGAGCCTTTTTCCCTGGTTTTTATTGTTTGGTCCAGTTGAATTACTTTTACAATAGGTACCAAGGGTCTGAGATATATTGCAACCATAATAGTTTAAACAAAAAACGAAAAAAAGGGGACAGAATGAGAAAATGGAATGGTAATATTTGTTATAATTTTACTAGTTTCTCTTCCATACATTGGTATATTTATATAAAGTTGTGACCCAATTCTTAAACTCATAATTCCTCAAACTCTCTCACCTGGCTATGGCTGTGGCTGTAGCTGTAGCTCTTCCTCTTCCCATGCCAATGGCTGGCCACGTCTTTGTGGCATTTGCAGTTAGCCATCATTTCCTGCACTTTTCACAACTAATTTAAATGAACTGGCCATGCAAAAAGCTTGAAAATTATCAAAGACCTGCTACACTCTAAATTAACCTCGGGCATCAATTTCCTCTCTCTCTCTCATTTCTATACATATATAGAGAATAGTGTAGTGTAGAGTAGAGTGGAGTAGAGGAAACTGGTAAAGGTGTCAACTTTTAAGGCAATCAACCGAAGTAGACCAGTTAGAAGGCCTAACCTAACCTATCATCAAAAAAAAAAAAATAAGAAAAAATAAAAACCAGACTAGAGAGTGTACACAGCAGAAAATCATTTTTGCCAATTTCCAACGTACACACACACACACACACACACACAAAACACTACCCAAGAGAAAATTGTAGAATTTGCATCTAGTGCATTGGCTTTCCTTTTCTCTCTCATCATTGCTCTGACCAATTCTCTTTCTCTCTCACATTTTCACATTTTTCTTCTTCTAATTAGGAAAACGCATAATAACTCCTCGACAGGAGTATACACAATGCATTCAGATTTGACACCGTATTCCACCTAATAGCAAAACAGGCTAACTACAGAGCAAAAAGAATAGACCCGAGTCGAGTTGAGCCCTGTGGTAGGTAGAACAGAGGATATTCTCAATCAAAATCTGCACAGAATCCTTAACCATTTCACAGTTTTCCAATTTTCGATTTTCAGAAATGGGGAAAAATGAGTGTTAAGGCACCTAATTGGTACTTTCACAATGAACACGACAATGCAAATACTTCTCCTTGTTTTATGGACACGATTCCTGTTGTTTGCAAATGAACAAATGCTCTTATCGCATTGCATAAGGCATACAGATAAGTAGAGGCCAAATTGCACAGAATCAAACAGCGACCACAAAAAAATCTTAGCTCTCCGCAGGACTATCAAAATGATTGAAGTTTAATGACGACTTTCATCCTGATTCTTCAAAGGACTCTTGATATATTTGTCGTTTTTTCTTTAAATAAAAATTGCAGCAATATTGATGTTGAAAATCCTTGAATGCAAGACATTAGCCCTGATCTTGGACGTCATTTTCCTGCATAGATTTAAAAAATAATCCTTTTTCGTTTTTGAACTATAAAATCCAACAATCCTGCCGCAGGGGTGGAGAAGAAGAGCTTAGGAGCAATTCACAAAACTGCATGTCCTGCATCCTTAGATGACCTTAACTCTTCTTCACATTCTGACCATAATTAACTTACCCATTTGGCAAAGGTATAAAAAACAACGCACAATTATAATTATTTGATTGCTTTGCTTTTGTTTTTGTTGCAATTTTTGTTCTATTGAAGCTTTGAGCAAGCGGATTAGATGCAAAGGAAAATGTATTGCTTTTTGATTGCAAAAACCGCCAGCTGCCGAGAGTAAGTAATGACACACTGCGGCAAAGAGGCGTCATTCTCACATCTCAATGGAGTAGTCCAGGCTTTGGGTGCAAAACTTTGCAGCACACAAGCACTTCAAAGTGTCATTAAAGTGTTAATTGCTTTCATTTGAAGCGAACACACTTTGTGCTCTCCCGCGAGCTTCACATGTGTTTTTAGCGCACACACACACATACAGCAGACAAGAAAGGATGCAATCCCCGCCGCGAAGAGCCCAGACCCCGACACATGAGACTCTGACAGAGAATGGGGAGACTGAAGGCGACACTCGATGGCTTCATCTCTTCCTTTTCCACGCCTCCTGTTTTGTCCCAGTGGCGGAACTTTTTGCCAAAGAAAAAATTTATATATAAAAAGAGGAAAAAAACAAAAAAAAAAAAACAAATGTAGCTCAAACGGAAGTTTGCAATTAAAGTGTTAATTGTGTTAATTTTCTTGTGAATTTCACAACAAGCTGTAAGTAAGAGTCTTCAGGAAGCACAAGACGAAAATATGAAAATATGAATTTGTTGTTTTTCGTAGTTTTGGGCAACACAAAAATGAAAAATCTCCCACACCACACACTAAAACGTGTCTCTCATAATGCATAGCATAAAAGTTTTAGTTCCAAATCCATACGTGACTCCATCCTCAATCGACACCATCAGCCATTGCCACCCAATCCAATGGCCAAATCCATTCGCTACCTTTTGGGCCACACTAAACAAGCAATTAAAAAAATTAAAAAATCATTGCACAAAATCCCCGTCTAGACGGCACTACCATAAAACTGGAGCATCACCAGGACTCGACTCGTCTCGAATCGGACCCTCGAACTTGGACATTAAAAAACTATTTATACAAGTATATTGGATCCATTAAATGTTATCCCATACCATTATCCATCCATTGTGACTCTTTTTGTTGTTGTTTCTCCGTTTTATTTTTCAGAGTTTGGGGTGATATGGGTAAAAAAGGCAAGAAGGAGAGAGCAAGAAAGAGAGAGAGAGAGAGAGAGCAAGAGATGGAGTGGGAAGGCATTTATGATTTTTTATAGCCACAGTCAGTGGCAGTTAAAATCGCATAAAAGAGATACATATTTCTTGTTTTTTAAGCCGATGAAAATGACTAATTGGACAGATGGAAATATCAACAAAACAAATGCTTTAAACCAGCAGAAATGCGAAATGATGCTGTAAAGTATAAACACAACAACAAAAACACACACAATTAAGGAAATAAAAGTGAATTATAAAGATACTTATGTAGTTAGAGATGAGAGCGTGATCAAAATTTCAAAACAAAAATACACTATAAAGAAAATAGTTCAATATTTCATTATTGTAAATTTCAACAATTCAATTCAAGTAATATTTATATAAATAGTTTACTTAATTTGTTTTACTTAAGATATTGGTATTGGTATCTCTTGTTGTTGAGATTTTATAGCTAAACGTAAATAACAAAAGTGAAATACTTTTTTAAAGTGTCAATTATATTGTTATGCTGTCATCAGTTTATTGATATTAAAAGTATTACATTCTATCCTATTTATTTTCAAATGTCAGGCCGGCAAATGTTTAATCCAGCTTAGAATAGACATTAAGTATATATGAATTTCATAAGTTTACCTATATTCAACTAGTTTCATAAGTGTGAATAAGTTCGATATACATTTGAATAAGATATATTTCAGCTTTCAATAAACGATATACGGATAGTATAGACCCAAATAAACATATTGAAAAACCATTTGTGTAGCCTCTCTAAATCTAAAGACATTACATCGGAAATGGAGCTTTATGCTTTGATGGCAGATATGACTAATGTTATGTAGAATTTAAATCCTTTGACTATTTCTCGATCATTCATCTCTAATGTCATTGTTATTTTCGCAAAACTAAACTGACATTCTACCTTGGAATGTCGCAGATGAATGCCTTTGGTCTCGACAAAGATTTTACAAAAGAAAAAGAGGAGAAAAAAAACCAACGACATGAACAACAAAAGCTTTTCTCTCTGCCAACCTTTCTGAACTGAACTGATTAAGCCTCAGTGAAGCGAACACGAGGTCTTCAAAGAGGTCTTGGCCCGGGTCTAAATCTCAGTTTTGGGTTTGGGGTTTTGGACTAAGGCTTTGACTTTACTTGACTGACTGACTGACTGCTGACAGCTGTTGACTGACTGTGGCACATGAAAATCATAAAAGAACGAAACGAACCAAGTACAAAGTAGTAAAAAGCGAAAGACTCTGCCAACATCCTCGCATCATCCTCCACATCATCTCACACCGCCCCCGCCCTACTCTCTCTTTACACACACGTACAGCTCAGCTCCTCTCCTTGGTAAAAAGTCAAACCCTTTTGGGGTACTTTACGACACATCGTCACGCTTTTGTGACATTTTGTCCTTTTTACCACTCAAGACTTTGGGTTGTGTTTTTTTTTTTTTTGGGCACTTTTAGCGATACCATACAATGGACTTAAAAATTCTTTTTCATCCGCTGCCATTGCCGCGCGCTAAACATGCAAAAAAGAGAGGTCCGAGAATACAGAAACAGCAACAATGGATCAACTCACATTCGTCGCGGCTGGCCCTGGTTCTCGCTTGGCTCTATATACATATGAGCAATCCTTTTATGGTTTTAATGCGATTGATGGTAGGTTCCCGTCGCCGTCGTCCACATCGGTGTTTGACAGCAACAGCAGCCACCACCGCCAACCACCTCCGCCACGGTTCCCTCTGACCACCGCTGTCATCATTTTACACAGATTGATGGATCCACATTAAGCGGATGATGTAGGAGACAACAATGATAATTTTCTGATTGTATTCCGTTGAAATTGTTGTTTCCTTTCCTTTTTATTTTTACTGCATTTTGCTGATCCAGAAACTTTAATAAATTCGTGAAACGCATAATTTGGGCAAAGTTCTTGGAAATTGGACCTTACTTTTGGACCCTATTAAAAGCATCACAAGAGCCGTGGAGAAACAAAAAACAAAAAAGTGCAACAATCAAGTGGATTTTCAAATGCGCAACTTTTGTTTTATCTTCATCAAATTGGATTGTGGCTGGTTCGACTAAATCGATTTGTCATCGAAGACGAGGTGTGCTACAATTCTTCTCAAAAATATTTCATCATTTAAAAACTGTTCACTTAAGTTTATAATTACCTTATAATCTCTTGATTCCTGTCTCTGCATCTTTATATTTCTTTCTATTATTTGAATAAATTATGTTCTAAAGTTAGCACAAAAGTTAAGTAAGTCTTAAGAAAACGCTTTATATATGAAATATTTTAACGTATTACATTCTGGATATATAATTTTATGTAATATAATCAAATTCCTTTCCCTATTGAAAAGTAAATAAAAATCGGTGTTTAAAAAATCAAATGTATTTAAAAGTTTTCTTATCTTTGGGTTTTAAGGGAATAAAGTGTTTTATCACACCTCGTACATGTCAAAATTGCAAGAGAAATCAATTTGATTTTGGGCTTCGACCATGTTTCATCATCGATTTTGCCTTTCTGTCGAGAAATATTTCAACGTTTTGCTCCAACATATATACGATATATTCTAGACATGAAAAAGGGCCCCCAGTCGACTCTAATTTAATTTGCCTTCATTAAATATACGAGAGGGCAAAATGAGAGAAGCTAAAGCTACCAAAACCAAAATGGATAATGATGATCATTATGATTATTGTATTATACATACATACATACATATATTGGGCCAAAGGATGGATACCAAAATACACAGGGCAAAAATGAATTGAATGCCAATTATGCTGCTCTCCGATTAGCTTTTAATAATGCTAATTTACAAGAATCCAGCTTAGAATCGACGTGGGAAACCAAGCAGAGTTGACTTGCTTCTGCTGCTCATCAGAACAATCTTTTTTTTTTGTTGTTTTGCCCGACTCGGTCACATTACCAATGGCATGACCAAATGGCTTGAGAAAAGAATGCCAGGCATTTGTCTTCTTCACGCCACAAATGCAACGAGGTTGCTAATTGAGTGAAACTAAAGCAGAATGCCAAAACAGAAGAGAGAAAAAGGGAGAGCGAGAGAGGCCACCAGGCATATCCAAATCCAAAACCAAAACCGAGAACCGAGACCCGAGACCAAAGAGATATCTGTCTCTAGGCGGGCAACATACAATTATATATATTTGCACAATTTACAATTAACGTATCAAAAACTAACTAAACTAAATCTAATTACGAAGAACTGCTCAACACGAAAGAACAAGCGAACCAAAAAATAAGAAAACTAAAGAAGCTTTTGGTTGAATTGGCTATACTCTTTGTCTTGGTTTGGTATTTGGTTTTCAATTAGAACTTTAAAAATAATTTGTTTCCTCGTTTTACCATCTTTATAGTTGAGATAACGATACAGAAGTTGTTCTTAAACTTCTCTTTTAAAGCTCAGAATCGAATGTTGGGTAAGTGTATTTCAAATGAAGCAAGTAAGTCGTCTCGCCGACTTAGGTATACCATACACCAGTAAAACAAATATTTCAAATTTGTAATAACAAATGCATTTGCCTATTTTAATAAAGTTCTGTTCACATGCTTTTTACAAGCATATCTTAGTATCTCACTGACTCATGCATCTCAGCACCCTAGCGCCCCACCCGGCAACGGCCAACTCCAGCCTTATGGAAAAACGGTTTTATGCATAACTTGGCTATTTTTTGTCCGATTTTGATCAAATTTAGTATTTTGCTGGATATTAGTATCAATTTCAAGTGTGCCAAATTTGATTCCACAAGGTGAAAAATTACGGGAGATAATCGAGTTTTTCAAATTTCGGGGGCGGAAAGGGGCGTGGCAAAATCTTTATAATTACAAAATGAGCGTATTTACTAAGCAAATATACATATCAAATATGGTGTCTCTAGCTGCAATAGTTTTTGAGATAAACGTTTTTTTTGAATTCCGGGGGCGGAAAGGGGCGTGGCAAAATCTTTATAATTACAAAATGTGCGCATTTACTAAGCAAATATACATACCAAATATGGTGTCTCTAGCTGCAATAGTTTTTGAGATAAACGTTTTTTTTGAATTGCGGGGGCGGAAAGGGGCGTGGCAAAAATTTGAAACAAACTCGATCACTCTACATACTACACGAGCCTACATTCCAAATTTGGTGGCTCTATCTCTTATAGTCTCCGAGAACTAGGCGTTCATACGGACGGACAGACGGACAGACGGACAGACGGACGGACGGACAGACGGACGGACAGACGGACATGGCTAAATCGACTCGGCTGTTGATACTGATCAAGAATATATATACTTTATGGGGTCGGAAAAGCTTCCTTCTGCCTGTTACATACATTTTGGCGACTTTAATATACCATTTCACCCTATGGGTGTATGGTATAAAAAGAAAAGCCAAACAAATATAAAAACCGTGATGTAAGACAGTAGAGCCTACGTTTTGCGATGTCGAGCGTGCGGGCCATCACAGGCAGTGGCGGTCAGTGGCGGACAACAACAACAACAACTACAACGATGACGATTTGCTGGGGACTTTTGCTTCGGACTTTGGCTAAATGCTCCGATGGCGTTGGCTGCCATTTGTCAGCCAGTAGACCGCAAAATAGTTGCACAGGCAGCAGCAACAACAGCCTTACTTTACTTTTTTGTTTTTGATGTTTTTTTTTTCTTTCTCCCATTCGTTTTGCAGCCGCTTGACGCGATAATAAGAGCAATGAGGATAGTTAAGGAACTGCGGCCGGTCCACTAACCATGGCCATAGTGTGAGAACGTTTTTTTTGTTTTTGTGTGTTGTTGTTTCTGTTGTTGTTGTTTTTGTAGAAAAGAAATACCAATCTACATAAAAGTGGAAACCAAATAGGAAAAACATCGAGTCGACAACAGAGAGTGTACAGATCTTTGCCTGGCTATTGAAATGAAATGAATGAAAAGAAGAGAAACGAAGCTGTGGCCAACGGGGGGTAGCAGTTGACTGGGCTAGGAACCTGCCATTGAAAGCAAAAAAACATACATACATATACATACAGTGGGGGGCACGAAAATAGTACGATGTGGCGTTTGGCAGATAGTTCAAACTCAACTCACTCAAGTAATAGAAAGAGAAAACATTTGATTATACATATTATCGTATTCAGAATTTCTGTCATCTTTTGCTCAGGGGCTATTCAAGACAACATTACAAGGCGTATCCTTCAAAAAAGTTTTTTAAATATCCCCAATTCTCGTTTAAATTATGATTTTTTCATCAATTTTTCTAAGTTTTTCTTATCTTTTAACAATTCTAATTAATTCAAATTCTAATTCTATACCCCTATATACATATAACTAATCAGCAAATTGTTCACATTCTATAATATATAATCGTCTCTTACATTTCGCGAATTCTAGCTGCAGAATAATAGGACATTAAAAATTGTGGTCCATTAAGCATTCCCAAAGATATTGCAGAACCTGGTGAAGTTAATAGACTTTTATGTGTCAACATGGATCTTGCCAAAGGATATTTAATTTGCAATTCCAAAATTCCATTGTATATTCTTACTCATAGTTAGCAAACAGGCGGCTTCTTTTTGGTGATGGTAACGTGAGTTGGCCAAGAGGAGCATGAATTATATAATTCATCAAATTCAGCGATTGCCGTTTGGGCCATCTCTAGCCAAAAAGGTTTTCGAGGTTAACTATGGAATTGGAGAGCTTTCGTGGTTACAATTTGGAGCACTGTCGGCCAACGATGTTGCCCTGGTCTACCTAGACGTTTTTGTATTTCTTTTTCCTCATTTCTTTCTCTCTTTTTTGATCAAATTGCTTGAAATAATAGGGTGAAAATGGTGCTGCCGTTTTTTCTTTTTCCCATTTTGTGTGTGCTATGTGTGTGTGTGTGTGTTAACTCTTTCGCGCTTTGGCTGTGAAAGACCAGAAAAGGCGTTTGCAACCAACTCCCAACTTCGCGTGCTTTTGGCGAGTCAAAAGCTGTTGGTTTGCCTGGCACGCATAGAAAACTCTTTTTTCTTTTCTTTTTTTCCTCTATGGATAACAAAAAAGTGAAAGATTTGTGCTGCAATTGCTTTGCCTCTCTGTTTGTGTGTGTGTGAAAATTGGGTCTGCTGCTTTCCGGCAACTGTTTGATGTTTGACTTGCAAAAATCACATGCAAACAAATAAAACAAAGGCTGAGATTTTCATGCGGTTTTTCCTCTATGATTGAAGTAAAAAAAAACAAATGCACACAACAGTTTTTTTTTTATATTTCGGTTTTTGTTTCTTAACAAATTAACAAGTGAATTTTCATTGGTTTCATAACACGCTTACAATTGAAATTGAAAACATGAGAGAAAAATGCAAAAATTCTTTAAAAAACTTATAATTCCCATAAGCTGAAGTGATCCGGTTTATGGTATGCATAAATAAAGGGTCAACTGATGATATTTTAAAATCATGTTCTATTTACATATATATATGTCTGTCATTTCTTACCTGACCCTGATGATATATGCATGTATGTATGTAACAACTGTGGCTATTTATTTGCCATTAAACCGGAAAATCCCTATTTGAGATTCTCATCAAGCAAATAATGTAAAAACTTACCATCTATAGAATATATAGATCTATAGATATCCTTTTAATGTCTATCTTATCTTAAATGCCAAGATAATAATAGGAAATACAAATTAAAGTAGCTTAAGCCTTTACTTTTCGGTCTGAATTTGCTTAAAAGTTTTAAAATATTCTTAAGCTATCAATTCACTCACTGTCTATTGGCTTACTTTCTCCCTCTCTATCTCTCTTAAATCGGAGATTTTTCTTCTTTTTCTCTCTCTTTCAAATGAAAGTACTTAAATCAGTTATTTTTAGAGTCTCCAGTCATAGACATTTAGAAATATTCATTTAAAGATTTTCGTCTTTTATGTGATAAGTTTTTCATGTTTGCTTTTTAATATTTGTTAAAAAGTATGTTTCATTTTCTAACAAAAGCTATTAGACAATTGCTTGCCCGCTTGGGTAAACCAATCTATTGCCTGGTCTATGGTCATCGGGAGGATGGTGGCCCTTGGACAAAGTCATTACGCTGCTTGTGTAGAGTGATATTGGGTTTTGTGTTGGGCTATCTATTGTGGCAGCTTGTGGCGTTAAATTTCAATTTGAATCGTCTATTCGACAAGGCGCCGGTGCATGTGCCCGTCTTCGCGGTGTTTGTGCTGGCCTACACCCTGGCCTTTGTTGTCAACCGTAATGTGAGGGCAGTCACTCTATTGATATTTGTGGCATTGGTGGGCAAATCAGGACGTAGTTATCTGCGAGCTGTTGCATTTGCCTTCGTTATATCGGGACCGATTGATAATCTGGCCAATAATGCGGGTGAAGTGGCTCGGGTGTTTGCCTGCACCACAGTTTTGACATATAATTTAACAAAAACTCGTTTCGATTTGATGGCAAAACCATTCACAAATACCCTGAAACATATGAAAGAAGACATGGTGGAGATACAAACGACTTTTGGAGAGCTCCAAGGTGTGCTGGCTGATCTTAAGTATGGTGTAGAGCATACAGATATAGAGGATGATAAATTTGGCAACCGCTATTATCGCAATAGTCGGGCGGCATCTGGTCATCCTGAATTGCCCAGTTCTGATGAGGTGCAACAAAAATTTCTACGCAACATGCGAAATCGCTGCAAACATCAATTGCGTAGTGGCCATCATGTTTGCCAGCAAATCTTTCATCATGGTTATCGCAAATGCAAAACAAACTTTCCCCATTTCATTGCCCCGGCCATATGCTGGCCATATCGTGTTGATATCATATGCAAAATCAATATCTTTGGCAATCCGGATAGGATATGCGATCCCTCGCAAGTGGTGCCACGCAATTTTGGCGAAACCTATGTCAAATTGTTGAGTACAGAGCGAGAGCTCTTCGATAATAGTTCGAATATTGAAATCACTTATCAGTTACAGAACTCGAGTGCCGTGCAGGACACAATGCGTTCAGCTGAACAAACGTCGGAGGCCTTCACCGCAGATTTTAATCGTCGCAAGAGAATTTTTAAAGCCATCATGCTGCTGATTGAGAAGTTTTTATGTTTATTCATTCTGCGTGTCATATTCGCATCAATGCAATATTTCGTACGCTATCGTCGCAATGTGGAATTCGATAATTTCTATATAACCGATTATTTCAAGCATGTGGATAGGCGACGCAAGGACACATCGAAGCGTTCGATTCTACCCCTGAAGAGCTATGAGAAACCAAACTATGTGGATGTCGATCATGTGTGCAGTCGCACGGCTGAGGAATCGCGTACTGTGATCTATCATCTATTGCAACTCTCATTGGAGGTGATCACGGTGGGTGTGTTTCTGCTAATGGATCGTATGGTTGTAAATCTATTGAGAATTATCAACAAACGATCGCTAATGGAATTTCATCAAGAGGGTGAGCATGAAGTTCGTTTTCATGTGAGTGCATTTACACAAAGTTCAAGTTATATTGTGATGATGCCAATAATGATCACTTTGTTTATTAGATTAAGGGTTCTGGGCTGATGGCTCGTCTACTGCGCACTACCATGAAGAATTTCAATATCCATGAAAATGTCTCCATAACGCTGACCAATGAGGATTGCTTGCCCAAGGCACATGTGTTGCCCAATAGTTTCTATTACAAACTATTGCTACTCTATTTGGCCATCATATTGCTTATCTATCAGAGTACGACCTTTTTGCGTTTGCGTCGCGTCATTTGCAGTTATTTCTTTTATAGGAGGGAAAAGCAACGTATACTCTTTCTATACAATCGCATGTTACGTGATCGTCAATCGAATTTCGAAATCTTACGACTCAATGCCGAGGAGAATTTGGCCTCACGACGTGTCCAGGACAATGTCAATATTTGTCTGCGTTTACGTTTAAGGTTTCCCGAAGTATTTGGCTGTCTGGGTCGTTTCTCGTGTGCGAAACGTAATTGCTTGATTTGTGACTTACTGGAAAATGGCAAATTTGTAATATGCCCCAATTGTGGTTTACCCTATTGTCGAGATTGCTGTTTGGAGTTGAGATCGCATTGCATTTCATGTGATCACATAATGTCATTTACCGCTGATCAAATAGGAGGAGAATGGGATACCAGCAGCGATGAGACTAGCGAGGATGAAATTTATAGCTACAGAAAAAAGAAATGAAATTCTGTTTCGCTTTATGCTATTATAATTGCATATTTTTTCCAGTCTGTCGAAACTTAATTTGTTGTAGCTCTTAAGTTCTGCCCTCAAGCAGGCATTGTCTGTCATTTGTCTAGCAAATGTTTTCCCTTCAACCATTGCTCAATTAGTATGTTGTTGTCCACCCTTTTTTTTTTCTTTTCTTACTTTTTCGTGTATTTTGTTATCCTTTCTGTGTGTGTGTTTGCGAGAAAGTTTCCCCTTTTTGCCCTAATATAATTATGCACATGTCTGGGATAGTCGAAAACTTCTCCATACTTTAGACAAACTTTAGTTAAGCTAAGGAGAGGAGTTTGTGTGTGCGCTTCCTTATGCCCCTGATTCGATTATGTCTTGGCCTTCGTTTCTATCCCCCACCGTAGTTTTTACTCTTTGGATCCAGCTGCCATAATAACAATATAGCATACCCGTTTATCCTTTGTAAGGATTAAGTTACAAAATTGTTAATTAAAAATAATAAAAACGCTAATTGAAGAAATGCCTACAGTGGAAAAGGGGAAAACTCTTTTTCCCAACAACAACAATAGCAAGAACAGCAGCAACAGCTTCATCTCCAGTAGAGGAACAAAAAGTTTTCATAAAATGTCTAGACTTTGGGTTTGAGGATGAAGTTTCTCGCTGAAGGTTGTCGTCAGCAGGAAATGCTTTCGGGGCACTTTGGCAACAAACGACAAAATCTCACCGCCTGCTGTCTTTTGTTTTAATATTCATATAGTTTTCTTCGCTTTGGCATACAATAAAATAATTATGCAAACAAAGCGAGACAGAGAGCGAAAAAAAAGAGATGAAATGAAAGAAAGGCAAAGTAAACCAGAAAATAGAGAAATAGAGACACATAGACGACGACTATGTAGCAAAAGGAAAAGTCTGAACCGCAGACATCTTTCCAAAGAAATTTCACACATTTCTTGTCTGCGAAATTTTCTTACGAAAAGCAAATACCAAAAGCGTTTCGTGTGCCAGTGGGTGGAGTTACTCTCACACTTTCCCCTCCGCCTTGAATCACTTCAATTCTATTCCCTTCTCTCCTGCTACGGCACATCTCTCTATCTCTCCCAGTCACTGTATCTGCGTCTGAGTCGGCATGCCGTGTGTAAAGGTGATTATTTGACGTTCACACCTTGTTGCTATTGCCATAGCTATGGTTGTTGCAGTTTTTACCTCCCCTCTCCTCCCCTTCCCATCAACTTCCTTTCTCTCGAGCCCTATGTTTTGGGCGAGGCCCAAGTTCGCTGGAGTTGGAGTTGAAGTCATCGCCGTCGTTGTAGTCGGCGGTTGTTGTGATCAGCCACAAAAGTGACAGGTGTGACACTGCTCTGACAGCGACTAAGGAACGGGCAGGGAGGGAGAGCATAGGAGAGCAGCTAGCAACCAGTTCAGTTCGCTTCAGTTCAGTTCTCAAACCTCCTCTATGAAGATGCAACTAGACGAGACGAGACAATGTTGAGGCGCAAAAAACAAAAAAAAGAAAAGACGAAAAATGAAAATGTTGAAAAGAAAATTATTTCCTAGAACCAAGCAAACGATGGACGAACGAGCAATTTAGGGGCAAAACTCTACAAAAAGAAAAAAATATATATAACAATAACAACAATTGCGTTGCAGTTGATAAACTGATGAATACTCTTTCAAACTATTCAAGACGTTTTGCTATGGAACTTAATATGGACTGCACTTTTGTGGCTCTATGTGGATTTTTGGATTTCAGCTAATTATACCCTTAGAACTTAATTGATTGTAGTTAAATGAGGAAAGTTTTTATTATATTGGGTCTATGGGTTAAAAAGTCATTAAAAGTATTGCCAAGATCAAGTTAAAGAATTACTCCTTGTAAAAATCTTACAATTAGCATAATTGGTTAACCCTTAGTTAGGGATAGGTATTCGAATATTTTTCCATGTTGTTGCGGCAAAGACGCCAAAATTGAAATAGAAAAAGAATGTGAAAAGTGTTGAAAAATAATCGCGTTGAGTCGCTCAACTGCTTTTTATCATGAGCTCAACTTGGCGTTGATAATGACGACAACAACAACAGCAGCAGCCACGATGAATGCCTTGAGGATGGTCAATATGCGGTGCATTGTTTCCTCGTTTTTTTTTTGGTCTGCAGTTTACTTGCAATTTACCCTAGACCCAGAGCCGAGAGAGTGAACTATTTAGCGAAAAAGGAAGAGCCAGAGGAATCTCCAAAGCACCAGCAGCACCATCGGCCTGAGCAGCAGCAGGTGGTAAAGCGTAGAGAAATATGGTGCGGAACATTTCAATTAGAAAAAAGCAGACAAAAAAAAAAAAACAAAAAAAAGAAAAAAAGAAGAGAAATAAAAAATCTCACATCTTAGGTGAATCAAAGTCGACAGCTAAATGCCCTATAATTTTCAGTAGTTATTGAAAAGGCTTTTCGATGGGGAAAATGCTAAACTGGCCATCCTTAACTAAGTTAAACATTCGAACTTACTTTCTTTATAGATACTTACATAAATAATGACTGCTGTCAGTGAGTGGGTGATTTATAAACCATTTGAAAAGTTCCAGTAAAAATTCTATTACTTATTCTTATAAGTGTTAAAATTGTTTAGTCTGCCTACTTCAATTTGTAGTTCAAAGTGTAACTGTGTACTTCGATAATAACACCTTCTATATACATTATAGAAGTGGATCTTGCAGTTTATTGGATGCCCTGGTTATGTTGAGGTAGTCAAAAGAAACCACGAAACGACAGGCCCCGTCGTCGTCGCCGTCGTCGGAGGGTCGCTCCCAGCAGCAGTCTACCGCCCTCGCCCTCGCGGGTCCTCCACACTGCAGACTTTAGCGACTAGTAGACCGCCTTTGATGTGCCTCTGACACTGACGAACCGCGAATTCTGTGCTGCTTCTGCCCAGTGTCTCATTCTCTGTCTCTGTCTCTGGTTCCTCTACCTGCATGGCGCTCTCCCCCTCTCTGTTTTTCTCTGACTATCCCTGTCTACTGCTATTATTTCAATAAAAATTCTTTAATATTATTTTGAGTTTGTTATGGCAGGTTAGTTTTTTGCTTCGTATTCTACATTTTCCTTCTTTCTGCCCGCATTTAATCTTTATAATTAAAATTTTAACAAAAAAACCAGCAAAAAAGAAGCACCTTGTGTAAGCATGAGAAAAAAAGGCTTTGAAAGAAGGCGCCTTTGGTTAGAAAACGTGTTAAAAATTGATTAAAGTAATTGATTTGTAAGCATTGAGAAGGTGTTAGAAGATGAGATTACTTTTTTCTCTTTATCAAGCTATTTCTCTGTCTCTCTCTCTCTCTCTCTCTCTCTTTCATTCTTTCCTTTTACTATAAATTCATATTATTCTATTCAAAGGTCAGTTTGTCGGCCCTAGGATGAATACTTCTAGTACCTTTTATTACAAGAAATCTTTTGTAAAATTCAAAAGAGTGAAAAGTTAAAATATGCAAAGTAAATGTATAGGGAAAACTTGCTTAACTAGTAAATGTAAATGATAAATGCAATGGATAAACTTAGTTGAGTTGTTTATGCAGGCAAAACTGAATAATAAAATAAAAATATAAATGCAGGAGTGATTGTTGCTATCTGAAGAGACTTTAACTTGACTTGAAAAGGATTGCATTAAATGTCTTAAACAAAACACAAAAAAGAGATTACTCGAATGTAGAAATATAATATCCCAAGAGTCTTTGGGTTTAGTTTAAGTTTTCAGATTTGCGTTCATTTTACTTTCCTTAAAACTCATCTTTGCAAATATTATATCAATCGTGTTTGAGTTCAAACCATGACTAAATAGTTCTTATGGTCTTTTGGACACACTAAGTCAATGAATTTCAATAAACAACGAAATTTTTTGGTTAGGAAACTTGTTGATATGCGAGACAAAAGATATTTCATAATTTTCTGCTTCTGCTTGCCTTGCCATCCAATTAAATTTTGGATTTAAAAAATAAAACAAAAAATACCCACAAATATTTTGCCAAAAGTGGCCGACAATGATGATTATGATGATGATGACGATAATGGCAATGGCGATGACGATGATGACAACAATGTCAACGGTTGCCGCCTTTTTAAACGCAAATTCCATGAAAGCAGTCAGCATGTCAACGTTTTGGTAACAGAACAAAAAAAAAAAAAAAAAAAAAATAATACCCCAAAACAGAAGACTGAGCAAAAAAAACAATGAAGACGATGAAAAAGAAGCCTTCCCTGGACTTAGAAAAACATGAAAAATTTAAACAAGGCGGGCAACAACGACATTGCAAGAGCTGTGTTTTGTCTGCTGCAAAAATTGCAAGTGACAGGCAATTCATCATTCATTCGGTTTTAGACTTGACTGACCATTGGGTGGAGGTGGTAGCCAACTGGATGCGATGGGATGGATGACTGAGAGTCTCGTCGACTCCTTTTTTGTCTGGACGGGACTCGAGTGGACTGGACTGGGCTGGGCTGGGCCGGGCCATGCCATGCAATTTTATGGCCGACAAACTTTTAGCATAGAGACCACGACCAACAACAACAACGGGCTTTGACAATTTAATGCATTTAAAGCTAAACAAGAACAGGCCCAGTAACTGCTAACTTGCTGGGTGGATAGTATTTTGCTTTTGCCTGGCCACGCCTACAACTACAACTAACTCAAATACAGTGGGTCGAATCAAAAAACCTTAAAAATGTGTTAAGACATCAAAGGAGACTTGCTCTCTTGATTAAAGTGAAAGAGGTAAAAGGTATTAGACTTTACGTAGTCGTAGACAAATGTTAATATTATCAATACGAATCCTCCATATTCTTTGCCATTTCTTCCACTGTCTCCCGGTTTGGCCTAGGCCACTAGGCTATATACGTAGTGTTGGCCTTTTGGAATTTTAAATTGTTTTAATGCGTGCGTTGGGCATCAAGACACTCAAACATTTAGTTGGGTGGACAAACGGACGGACGGACGGACGGAGAAGAAAGAAAGAATACTGGGAGTCCAAGTGCCACACCCCGTCCGCCCAATAATGTCGTCAAAGTTGCCCAGCTTCAAGTTCCATTGCCAAGCACCAACAGACACCGACACCGGCAAACAACAGGCAGACGAGGAGCAGAAGAGCAAGCAAACCCACTTCAGTTGCACTTCAAGGATCAATCAATTTTTTTTAGCCCAACTCTAGAGAACTGCGAAATGAAGTACCGCCACATTGAAGGAGGAACCGACAGGCGGACAGACGGGGTGGATAAAACGAAAGGAGGCGTTTGGAGAGGGGAGGAGAGGAGAGGTTTGCCTGTTTAATATGCAGCAAGTGACACCGCCAAGCGCGACGACAAGCAAACTGCACCAATTTGGTATAGCTGCCCGCCCATATAACCAGCCATTCATACCCCACTCCGCCCAGCCACCTTTTGCCATTCCCATTCCAGTCTGGATTGTGTGAGTGTGTGTCTGTGTGTGGATCCATCCATCTTTTATCATCGGCTGCAGTTCATAAATTTTTAAACGTTCACCAAACAAACAGCGGGAGGAAAAACCGAAAATTTATTCATTGCCAAGCCAAAAAGGAGACAAACACACACACACACACACGCACGCATGTAATCAATTTTTATTTTAGAATCCCCGGGCGGGCAGGTGCAAAAGTTGATTCTTCTGATGCTACTTCTCCTCCTCCACCGCCGCCGCCTTTATCTTCTTCATTCTCCATTCTCCTGCTCTGCCTGCTCATGCCTCTACTTGCTTCATTTTCCCTCTTTCTGGCTGGTCTGGTGGCTATATGTTGCTCTATTATAATTGGATTACCCGGTTCGTCGTACATTGCGTACATTAAACTGAATGTTCGCGCATCTCCTCGTGTCTGAGAGCCGCTGCTGCTTCTGCTAGGAGCCGGAGCTGGAGCTGAGACAGAGGCTGATGATGACTGGACTTGGTCTGGTACTCTGGCAGCATTTTTAACGAGCGTCGTCTGGGATCTGGGAGCTGCTGTCGCTGCCTCTGCCTCTGCCTCTGCTGCCGCTGCAATCATTTACAGTCTCTGCTGGGACTGGGGCCAGGCGGCTCTTAAATGACAGAGAGGGACCCTGAGCACAGACACACAGAGTGCGTGTGGCAGGAATTCTCAGATACGTACATATAGATAGGAGAAGAGCAAAACAAAAAGAAAAAGGGGTAGAGCCACTATAAAACGGTTAAAAGTGAGGCAGTTTGTGTGCTTAAAATGCAGCTGCTGCTGCTGCGATTGTAAGCTTACTTTTAACCCTCCCGCCTCAATAGTCGAGCTCTTGCTTTTTGTGTTAATCCGCAGTTAACCTTGAGCTTAAACTGTTTCAAGTTTCAAGTGTTTCCACCAATGTTGGCACAAAGACTTAAACACACACACACACACACACAGCTATCCAACCATGGCCATGTCCAGAGGAAGCAACCGCAATTTCAATTAGTCTCTCCGTGAAGAGACATACAATTTATGTTTATTGAATTGGCAGCCGATATCAAAGAGCACTGAAGCAGCATCATCAATAACTCATTAAAAATGAACCAAATACTGGCAATTAAATGTTATTTAAGGTTCATTTTAATTTTCAAAAAACCACTTGGTTATCGAATCGATTCGTTGATAGTTGAATTGCCTTTGATCACTTTATTACATTTTTGACTTGAAATCAATTTGTTATCATTTTCCTAAACCTAATAATTATAAAACGAAAGTTTCTTTGTCTAAACCCATTTATCATAATTTCAATTCAATTTTTATAATATCTCTATCCATTTTTATTTTTACTTAATACATATACGAGGGCTGGACGTAAGTTTTTGACTCAATTCAAGTGGCCAAATTCTGGGTTAACATTATCCTTAATAAAGAATATTCTAACGCAAGGAAAAGACTTTGCCTGAAGAAAAGTTTTAAATAGAAATTGAACTTTATAAAACGATGCTTAAGGAAAAATTCAAATACAGTTTTGTTGCTTCAAAAATGTTCATTTTAGAATACAAAATATTGAAAATACGATTCAAGATTTCACAGTTACGATTGTTTTTCTAATTTTATAATGGATTGTGCCTCTAAATGATTGTCTTGAGAGTATCCCGAAAATGTCTTGTCTAGAGCTTTAGTCAATTCGATAACTTTAAGCTAGCAGCTATAGATTCTACTGATCTAAACTTGATGTTAAAGTTGAGTTAGTTAAAGTTGAACAGTAATTAGGTAAAATTCTTCACAAATTCCAAGTCATTGAGAAAACGTACCCAAAGAATCTTATTCAGTACAAGAATTGCCTTGACAATAACTTGATTACGATTTCTTAACCTTATATTCCTGACAGCTTAAAGTAAATTAAGCTAAATGGTCAAACCATCTGATGTGATCTACCTGAACTTAATATTTACTTAACCCATATAAAAATATCGACTTAGCCATATATACCACCTGTCTACCCTTTATTAACCCATTAGGCCAATTAGAAGGTGCTAATAAAAACCATAAATCAACCCCCACATTAACTAGTTACCCTTTCATTCTCCCCACTCACTTATTCCATTGGGCAGCATTGCACTTGCCACATTTGTCAAAAAAAAAAAACAAAAACAAAAAATTGAACCCTTTGAGCTAACAAAGAGCATAAAAAGCGGGCAAACTGTGGCAGGAATGCAGTCAGCCAATATCAAAATGACATTAGCCAAAAACCGAAGCAGAGTCTAGACCACGACCAGACGACGGTTAAAGTGGCCTCAAACAACAAAAGCTACAGCTAAACAGGAAGGAAGCCAATGGGTAACCCACCAAAAAATAACACGCAAAACCACTTTTAACTCGTTTACTTTATTTATGGCCATAATTTGTTAAGCAAAAGGTCGAAAACTACAAACGGACAAAAGGGCCCAGCGCACAGGCAAAAGGTGCGATGCATAATTAAGATAATAAAATATTAATTAAAATTATGTTCATGCATAACTATGCAGCAAGTCAAAGAGAGATAGCCATAGAGAGGGAGGGATATACAGTGGAATGAGATGGCTATAGACAAATATTTGCATGATGAGGTTTGATTAGGGATGATGACGTTGCCGTTGATAGCCTCGTTATTCGGCGTCTCCTCGCCTTAATTAATTAATTAAAAATGCAGACTTTTATGCAAATTTTCAAATGGCTTCTCACATGACAAAAACCAACACCAAGCCAAAACAGAGACAGCTACAGATAGATAGAGCCAGAGAGAGAGACAGAAGGAGAGGGAAACAGAGAAAAGCAGCCGCATAAAGAGCGTACCCAGAACGTCCAAACCAAACTAAACACCTGCAAAATGAACGCCCCCAACCTGAACAAATATGCTTAGGACTCCCTCTCCCCACCCCTTTATATGACCCCCCTCCTTTCAAATCTCTATAATAAGGGGGTTCCTTTCGTTTTTTTGTTAAATGCCAGCCGCAAGGGACAACAACCGTTTAGACCACAAAACAGAAAAAAGCAAACAGAGAACACAAAAATAAAAAGCACTGAAAAAATGTCAATCAGCATCAAGAATATTTGATTAGACTAATTAGGCGAATGGGCATATTAGCTATAATATAAAAGATGATAAGATCTATAATATTCTATAAAAGGTACAAAATATTGACAAAGTTAAAGAATTTTCTGGATTTTGTTGATAAAATATCATGAAATATTCTTCAGATTCAGGTGAATAGAAAATAACGAAAATAGTAAATTGCTTGAGTTGTGAGTGACGGATCCTTGAGAAGAAGGCCAATTGAAACTGTTTGATTTTCGCTACTAAAACAATCAGCTATTCCACTGGAGATGTTGATCTAATTACACATGTTTCTAGTAACTTTAATTAAGTCTGAAAGACACGACAAAAAACTATTGGTCAATTAGTTTTTTACTCATTTCGGCTAGTTTCAAGATGTTAACTAAAACTTATTGGCTTAAAGGAAAAAAGCTATCCAAGTGGAAGTAACTTAAGAGAATGACAATTTCAAGCTAAAAATTCATCTTAATCAGGGACTTACCAATTAAGTATCTTCACATCATCTCTCTTCCGGTATATGGGCAAATCTTCTACTAGAAGAAGCTAAAAACTTTTAGAATAGAATTTTTTGCCAGAGTATGCGAAATGTTGTCATAGGTAAACTTAAAAAACCTCTCTATACGCATTTATCAATTTTGGCTATCCCTTGTTGGCTAATGGAAATCTGGTGTTTACCTTTTGGCTTAGGGGCGTGTGTGTTTTTTTTTTTCTTTACTCTTTTTTTGTTTCGTTAGACAAAAACCACAAAGCGCGAAATGTGATACATTGTCGGTCGCCAGTGATTTCTCGGTTGGCTAAGGTTTCTTTGCATAATTTATTTGACCTTTTTTCGTTCGAATCGGTGGTGGCTTCTTTGGTATTTATAGATAATTTCTGAATGCTTCGAGACCACTTAATCACTTTACCTATACGGCAAAGACAACCAATATCTATGTGTATATGTATGTGGGCAAGCAATTTGTGAATATTTCTTCCCTGGGCAATTTAAAACGTCAACCGAGTGAGTGAGTGAGTGAAAGGGAAAGGCCAAAACCAAAAAAAAATGTTTGAACTTTTTTTTTTGTTTTGTTTTTTATCAACTTTTCTTTGACACGCATGAAAACAATTTCTGACCCGACCCAACTTGGTCCATGATTGATGTCGACCCCCATACCCTACGCCCACTTGCCCCTCCACCGCGAATGCAAGGCATATGTATTCTCATTCTCATTTCGAATGGCTGCATTAATTAACTAATTTAGTTTTTGTTTTTATCCAGTCGAAAAATTTATGTCCCACACCATTTTTTTATGATTTTTGCAGCGGCAGTTATTTACATGCAGGGACCCATGACAAGTAATAGAGTTGGGCCGGGAGGAAGCGGAATTTGGGGGGGGACGTTATCGCTAGCTTTCACTCTTGGTTGCCGGTTTTGGTCATAATTTACGCATCTGCGGGGCAGAAATTTTTGGCCCTCTCGTTTTGGGTTTTTTCTTATGGGCGGATTCGACCACATTGTATTTGATGGGCTTTGATGAATTTTGACAGTTTTTGGGGTAAAACCAGCGAGCTAGAGATAAATTGCAATAGATGAGTTGATTTACGGCACGAGGGGAGGGCAGGGGGCATGGAGGGTTTGGGGTTGAAAAGATATTTTTTGGTGCAATAAATTCAAATGTTTTGGCCTATGCATGTATATGTGTGCGTGTATATATGTATATGTATTTGCATTCCTAATGATGCAAAACTGTCGAAATAAATCGGCAAACAATCAATTTTTAAGAGCGCATCGTGAAGGGGAGGATCGGGAATGGATATAGACACATGGACATGTACATTATGTTTATGCCTTTGTCCTGATTTGAAGCATTTGAAATGCTAGCACGTTTATCGCAATGATAAATGCAATTTGTGGCAGTCAAATTGACTAATTTTTGATAGACAAACGGATGTTTGCAGTGGAAATTATTTAGTCCAATTTATTGGATTTGATTTTTCGAAAATAGAAACAAATGCAAATACACATTCCACTACAGACACACTCAACATGGAAATCCTTTACTAAACTATTTATAGTTGAGGTCATGAGGATGTCACAATTTGTCATTGCGTATTTGAATTTTGTGTTCTTCTAATTTCCAAAGTACATTCAAAGTCATTCAGAATGAAAAAGTTAGAGCGGGTCAAATGTTATGCATACAATATCTAAAATTTTCTCAAATGAAGTAGTTAAAGACTTCTAAAAGTAAAACAAATTGTGATTAGAAATGATCAAATTTACTATTTGAATTACCTTCATCATATAAATAACTACCTATCTAAACAAAGTGAGTAGAAATGCCTTAAATGTCATCGGAAATATAGAGAGCACTTAAAAAACCTTGAGGGAAAATGCATCTGCATTAAGAGTACATTATAATTATAATCGGCATAGCCGATCTGACACTTATTAAGCAGCAGTAACAAATTTACCA
Source organism: Drosophila paulistorum (assembly GCA_018152135.1). Classification (NCBI taxonomy): domain Eukaryota; kingdom Metazoa; phylum Arthropoda; class Insecta; order Diptera; family Drosophilidae; genus Drosophila; species Drosophila paulistorum. Next base: position 21,005,713 of record JAECXG010000690.1, read on the forward strand.
TCCATAAAATATGTCTATCTCTCTCTCTCTCTCTCTTTCTCTATCTCTCTTGAAAGTTGTAAATTCTTGTCCCTTGCTTTGTGTTTTTATTCACTTTTTGATCGTTATAGTTGGTTAATATGTATATACAATATATATATTTTGAAAATGAATTTTCAATTTGTTTTCTCTTCCGGTGGACATTTCATTCTTTGTTAGGTTATCTTCTTTGTTTGTTTCTTTTTATTTTTGTTTGTTGTTTTCATTTTGACAAATCATTTCCAGATCCAATTTCCTCTCCCGTTTGTCGCATGATAGTAAAAGAAATTAACGTTTATCATTTTTATGTACTTTAAATGCAAATGTTATGATATTCTCTATAACTTATAGAGACATTTGCTATGAATTCAGGTGAATCTATAAATTAAATTGTTTTCTCGTTTTCCTAGGCAGTGTGTGTGTGTGTGTCTATGTATATATGTTTCTGGCTCTTGGCATTTTGATTTCAATATTTGATTTATTTTAATTTGTAATAAATTACAACTTTCAGCGTTTATTTTGTTGTTGTATCTTTTCTCTTCCATCCAACTCCGTTTACTTTTTTTTTCATTGCTTCTTTCATTTATATTAACATTTATGTGGCTCGAAGCACTTTTGCGGGCTAAAACGACGAAGCGGGCGTAATGGTTTTTCAATGTTAATGTGTGAGAAAATCAAAAAGTGAGAGTCTATCGGCAAAGTGAGTTATGAAATGTGATCTGAAGCCTATGAAAGAAACCAAAAATATGGGCCTCGGGGTCTTTGAGGTTTTTGTTGTTGCCCTCACACCTTGTCCCCAAACATTCGTTTCCATTTCGCCCCATTGATTGGCACTGCCAGTAGCCGCACACACACACAGCCACAGAGACCTAGTGGAATGCAATGCAGTATATGAGAAGAAGAGCAAAATGTGGTAAGGGGAAAAGCTTAAGGCAGTGCGTTGATATTGATAGCTCACTTTTGGGTACATATCGATAGTAGATACACTCGATTATTAAGAAATTTAATTTCAAATTTCCTAAAAACTCTTCAACTAAATTTAGTCCATTGTAATGCTTATAGAATCTTTCTGTCAATGGTAGCCAGTGAAAAGATTTTTATTTTGACTGAGTTCTATTACACTTTCCTGGGATAATAGGGCTTAAGCTTTTGATTGCAAAGACAAGTCAGAAAAGTGGAAAAAAATGTAACAAAAGTTAGTAGATTTTTCAATAATGTTGCTCACGATCCATCTAGGTAATCAAAAGATCTCTATTAAGACAGAGAAATGACTATTAAGAATCTTTTCTTCAGCTTATTTTATATTTAAAGCAATTGAGTCTTAAAATTGGAATACCTCACATTTGGAAAGGGTATAGAAATGAGTATTGAAAGTGTTTTGGTTGCTGCATGAGTATTGTGGTTTATCTAACGTTTTTTTGATTGCGGTTAGACTAAGGGTTAATGCACCAATGAAGGATTTTCATTTAATATCACATGAAAATTACAGAGTTTTCTTTTCCTCTATACTCTTACAATTAGCGCAAATTTTTTTGACGCAACAGATGATCACCTCCTCCCCCTCCACAATATTTTATCATTTTGACATACATTTACTTTTATTAATTGATGATAAAAACCATTTTTCAGCTTAAGTTCATTAAAAATTTGTACAATTCTCTTATGCATTCCAATTGTGAAAATCATATGTATGTATGTATGTATGTAAAAATTCCAATAAGAAGGAAGAATCTTTCCTGACTTTGAGGACAACAGAAAGCAAATCCGACGCAAAAAATATGAATAACCATTCAATCAAGCTGAAACAACGGCCAACACAAACAGCAACAAATGAGGGGTTAACAACAATAAGACGAACCAACAGAAAAAAACCCATATATATATATGTACATTGTACATATCTGTATATGGGTAGTCATTAATATCGATGGATTACATGGCATTCAGCATTTTTACGATATGATATTGGGGGGGCCTTTAAAAAACATGAAACGTTCAACAATATTTTAAAATTTAAAAAATTCTCCATCCTTTTCTCTTATACCACTCGCTTACACTTTGAAGCTCTTTTTGCAGATTTTTACAAATGGGGGGTAACGGGTTTTGTGTATGTATGTATGTGAGTTTGTATGTGGATGGATGGATGGATGGATATATAACGCACATATCTGCGACAAAAATCACCTCAATTAATTTAATTAGTCTGCGGTTCTCAGTGAATTTTGCATACTCATATGCTGCTGCTGCTGCTGCTCCTGGATGCATACCAAGGCACACCACAAGGCCATCGCTTTATGGCACACAACTGCAATCCACTCAATTCCCGTCCATGCCCCCTCTCTGCTTCCACATTAAGTTATTCTTTTTAACCCACATGGGGTCGGTTTTGGGATTGGGGTCTGGGGCGGTCTTCAAAACGGTCACAGCATGACGAACCACAACAAATAATGTCAATAACAACACAACTGAAATGACGAGATCTGGTGATGATTTATACTCTTCTCCTTATATACTTACACATACATATACATACATACACACACATGTACACCCTTCGAGTTCGTTGTTCGGTTAGAGTTTATGAAAAATCAGCAATAAAATCTTTTGATAAACGATATTGACAGTGGGAAATGCGCTCGTGCTCTTTCCCATTGTCCACTTTACTACGTTTGCATTTGGAATTTATGATTTCAAATTTTTTTGTTTAATACCCTGCATTCTCAAATGTTGTGTGTTAGGCTTGATTGGGCGCATCCAAAGGCATTCAAAGGCCTTTATCCAACCAAAAGACCCAAACATAAAACAGGATATAACTCATAAGCATATTGAAAAGTAAAACCATAAGGTTTTCAAAAGGTTTCCAGGGTATTTGAACGGTCGTTACTTTTCTTTCCGCATACCTTAGAGTTTTTCCTGTTTATTTGGTTTTGTTTTTGTTTTGTAAAGTGTTGAAATTTTATTCTCACTGAGATTTTAACGCCTTGACCCTTTCTTTTTGTGTTTTTTCTTTTAGTTTCGGTCTTGTGCACACATAAAAATGTAGACAAGTCTATTGGAAGCAATGGGATTGAGAATGGGCAAGGCAAGGGAGACTGGGCTATGGAAATGGCATCTCTCAGTTGGACATTATTCTATTATAGTTGACTTGCATTTGGATTTTATTTCTCTTTGTCCTCCTCTTTGTTTTGATATTGAATTTCAATCTTGGTATACTTTATTGGCCGACAAACAAAAAGAAAAGCATTTTTTCATATATATTTATAGATTTTCGGAAACAATTTGAAGAGTTTATGAATTCAATTTTTCTCTTTAGTTTTCTTTTCTTTTTTTTTTCTGTTCAAATGTTTTACAAGCCATTAAACCAGCGTCAACAGCATGAAAAATGCATAAATAATGCAATTGGGATTGTCGACAATTGGCCATGGTCAATGAGGTAATGGCAGGAGAATGACAACAACAATACCAACAACAAAAACAGCAGGATGAGCAGCACCACCAACAAGAACATGGAGGCCAAACACAATTTGCAGATGAGCAGCAGCAGCAGCAGCAGCAATTGAGACCCAAATGGTTGGAGCCGGGGGCCTTACAATGAAAATGTTTAGAGTTTTAGCACCGCAGGTGGCCACGGCAAAAATTTTTACCGGTCGATGCTGCTGCTATTGCAGGATAATGACAGCGAACAAGTGCAAAGCGTGCAGCAACAGGAGCAGGAGCAAGAGTGGATGTAGATGTAGATGTAGATGTAGCAGCAGACATTGGAGTAGGAGTAAATGCTGGAAGGAGATGCAAATGGCCATTCCTGGTTTTTGGGGCGATTGTCAATTGTTGTTGTCAATTACGTTAACAAAACATGAACTCTAAAGCAGGAGCAGGAGAAGAAGTCGATAGGTAGCTGGTAACTGGTAGCTGCTGGCTTATAGCTGAAGTTGACCGCAACAACGGACCAGAAATTTGTACCCCAAAAATCATCATGTCAAAACCAATGAGTAAAAGAGATGGACAATGTGTATGTGTGTGTGTGTTTGTGGCAATGCCACCAAAAACAAAGGGAATTTTGGTTAAAGGAGCTGAAACGGTGCTGGCATTGGCCATGTCAGGCGTTTAATTGGCATGCCATTTCCTATGTGGTTATTAACGATTTGTGGCGTGTAAAGAGCATTTGTCAAAGTGTCACAAAAATAAACTCGAACATGAAATTTCACAATTGGAGTGGAAACGCAAACACAATCACACACACACACACATCTACTTGATTCACTTAATGCAATGGAGCGAACATTTATGCCTGTTGTAAACCACATGGTATATAATCAAGGGAAATGTGTGAATGTTCTTTTTCTTGAATGGCTTTCCCACTAATCAGAAGATACTCCAGGTTGTCAAAGATCTAGCCGTTATTGATTACTATGTATACATAATTTGTTTAACTAAAAAGCTTATTAATTTCCTATCCTTATATCCTTTCATCCTTTATTCTAAAAGCAGCTGAGTGATATTAGCTCATGGAAGTCGAATTTAGAATCAAAATCAGAGTTACAATCCCAGGGAAACAGATTCATTCATGATCAACAACAACAACAACAACACAATTTGCAGTACAGATTTGATGCACATTCCCCTGTGTTGTTGTTGTTGTTGTTGTTGGGCCCAAAAGTTTTTGGCCACACTCTGTCTCTGGCTAACTGTGGCCAATGCTGAATTAGCTTAAATTTGCCCTCCATTGCAACATCAGCATAAATTGAACTCGAGAGTGACCTTTTTAATTAAAAACCTAGACAACAGAGCAAAAGTTTTGGGGGTATGAGGTATTTCCTCCCCTCCCATTGACTCCCTCTCTTTTATCACTCTCCCTCAGACTGAGTACTGAACACTTTCGTGCCGCAATTCGCATGCTAAAAATTTGCAAAAGGATTTTGTGTGCGGAAGAGAATTGCTATCTAATGTCTAGAGGCGAAGGGTCAACCTGGAGGCAGACCAACACCAACACCAACAGCAACACAGCAACAGAGCAACAATCACGCAGACAACCGTCGCGTCGGGGGAACACACAGAGCACCAGAAATACAGTGAGAAAAGTGTTAATAAATTTAACCAGAGCCCTAGACTCTCTCGGACTTGGATTCGTTATTAGAGTTGGAGTTGAATTTGGACTCTGTGACTCAGTCCAAATTAAGTTACCGCCACGTCGCCCGTTCGATTTGCAAATAAATTTGTTTAATTCCCATTCGGCTTCAATTGTCGTGGGGCGTTGCGGTGGGTGGTGATGTCAATGGGTTTGTTGTTGTTGTTGTTGCTATTGTTGTTAATGTCGGCGGCAACGGATGGAAAAGCAGCAAACCCAAGAAATATTTTATAAGGCGTCAATTTTGGAGCGAAAAAAATCGTGCCTGGGATTTGGGTTCTCCAACCCTGACTAATTAGACGCGTCATTGTAGCCTCCGATTGGCTTTTCCCCCATCCTCCTATCCTCCTCCTCCTCCCCCTGCCCAAATTGCCAATGTTAATGAGTAACTTCGATTTCCAGTACGGCATTGAGTGGCCAAATGGCCAACTGGCTGGCCCGGTAACTGGCTGGCTGGCTAAATGGAAACTAATTGGCATTTGAGTTTTTGGGCTAACTAAAGGAAATTGTAGAAGCTGCTTTGACTAAGTGCACTTTGGTATATGCAAATTAGGTGAAGGAGAACCGGACAAGCAAGTCAGTGCCATGGGAAGCATTGACATTTCCTTTCTTTTCTTTTTTATTTCTCTGTGAGCGTGTCAGGATTGAAGGATAAGCGATCTAATATGCTTCGGGTCAAGAACAAGGCTAAATTGTAAGTTTTAAATATATAAATCTCATTTGATTTTCCTTGTTTCGAAATTTTTTCCATTTTTATCTCGAAAGTATTTGGAAGGGCTAGCTGATTTTAAAACAAACCCATTTGACAATTTGTAGTTTGTGGGAGAATTATGCCTCGTTGCCAGTTGTGTGTGTGTATAAGCATAAGAGGAAGCGACAATAAGTTTGAAACTGTCACAAGAAAGATAATTAGCACTTCAGCCACTGATTTGGGAGGCTTCGACGATCCAGCAGATTGAATACATAAATCCTTCTAGATTAGAATAGATATACATACATATACAAAAAGGCCTCTTAAGTTAATCTCTCTTGTTATCAACATTCAAATTTAATAGCTAGTCCTTAGCTTAAATTAAGGGGTATCTGGATTTCGATCTGCGTAACTCACAAACCTCATTAATTATTTGCGTGATAAAGAAGTTCTTTAGCTGCTCTATATATAGTGTATGGATATAACTTTTAAATATTCCAGTTCTTTAGGCTTTAAGGTTTATTTCCCCGATTCACTTCTTGGATTCTTGTTTTCGAGTACTTAAAAATGTAAAGTATGAATAAATTTTAAACCAAAATGCAATTTTCTTACCCATGTTTGTATACTCGAGCCACTCGATTTTCTCTTTGACATTTCTGAATCCAAAATAAAAATTCATCCAATGGAAATTCAAATTTGGCTTTATTGAAAAGCCATTACGTATTAAAGACAGAGAGAAAGAATGAATGAAAATAAGCGAAAGGACAATATAAATATGAAAATTAAAATCATTTTTGTTTTCATTTTGGCAAACAATTAAATAAAGACCATTTGCCTGGACCCATGTGTGGGCCATTTGTACGAGTATTTAACATATCATTCATATAATATCAATTAGTTGCATATGCGAGCCGCCAATCTCTTTTCGTCTCTCGCCAATCCTTCGCTCGTATCTTTCAACTTTGGCACTGGTTGAAAATGATTGGGTTGACCGTGCCAACATCATGGATAAACGAGGACATTGTTTCTGGTTTATTGTGTTTTCTTTTTGGCCTTGTCAATAACAAACGGCAAACGAACGAAAGCTCAGTCGATTGGCATGCGTCCGTTTGTTGTTGGCTGTTGATGATGTCGGGCCAAGGATCAGGACAAAAGATGAACATGAATGTGAGCGACGACAATGTCAGCACATGGCCAAAACGTCGAGTCCTCACTCTTACTTACTTTTTCGTTGTTGTTTTTTTCCCTATAGATAAAAAGCTCATTTTATGCCAATTTCTTTGTTGGATATCTGAATGAAAGAAATTTACCGAGAACTAAAGTCTACCCACCTCCTCGACGAGCGTGTGTGTGTGTGTGTGCCGGGAGGACTTTATTTCACCAGAAGGACCAGGAGAGAAAAGCATGTACATATATAGTTCTTTATGTATGGAGGAAAATGCAAAACTTTCTTGTCCGCTTTGTCAAATCAATGCATTATTCTATTATGCATAAGACAACATTACAAAATACATTAAAGTCCGTCTAATTATGCATGCCAGGAACGTAGCATGGACCCCCCATCCGTTCCCTCTCTGACTGATTTCCCCTTTTTTTGTTAAGTTGAGTTAGTTTTTCAGCTTAACCTTTTGCCAATTTTAAATTGGCTTTTTCGGTCTCTCTATCTCTATCATTCTCTAGCTAACTTGGCCTAGGCAAGTTCAAATATGCACAAACATTTGTTCAAAGGCTAAAGATTTATCTCGCCTGTTGTATGTTAGACACCCTGTGGTTCCTTTTCTGTCCATGTTGCTTCCGTTGGTTGGCTGTGAAGTTGCTGCTCTAGCAACTGGCAAAGTATTTGTATATTCATATGAGAGACTCCCCGCCACCCCGCCGCGCTCACCCCCATCCATCGGTGATACAAATCGTTGAATTTCAAGTGCAAAACTTGAATATGCAATTGAATTGCAAGTTTTTTTCTTTATTTTCCACGTTTTGCCTTTTTTCATAACTTTGGCCAAAAGAAATTGTTCATACACTCTTGATCACTATGAGAAGTCAAGTCTTTTATAGGATTACTATAGATCGGTTGTTTTAAAGAGCTCGAATAAAAAGTTTAAAAAATGTTCTAACAATAAGACATTCCTTAATATTATTAGTCCTTTTAATATTTTGTCTATTTTATTTCTCGCAATTTGAAAGTATTTTAGATTTTTGTGAATATCCGTTTATTCTTATATAGACATTTGATTCAATATTTTCAATATCAATCTTTTGTGTTTATCTACATTCATTTTTTGCGCTCATTTGTATATCATAATTTTCTTAAACATTATGCACTTTAATATCTACATATATAAGTAAGGAAGCAATATTTTGTGTGCAGTTTGCATAACTGAAAATTTCCATTTAGATTAAAATATTTTCACCTTTATGTTTCACCTGCCATCTGCCCTCCTGGCGTCTAACTCAACTAATTTGCCTCATTCAACATATTTCCACATTCCATTTACTCCCAACCAAGCCAAAAATCCATTGTTTGGGGCAAGTTTGATTGGCTAGCAAAAAGCTCTTTTAGAGTCAGTTTGTTCAACATTTTTGGAGGTTTTGTCATGGCAACGAGCGACTGACTCCTGCTGATGCTGCTCCTTCTACTATATCTTCTGCTGGTGGCTCCGACTACTTTTGACCAATTTGCATATTCACGCTGTGGATAAAAATCACAAAACAGTGGGTGCCAAAGCAAGAGAGATGCAATGACAACGACGACAAGCAGCAGCAGCAGCATCAGCATCAGCAACAACGGCAGCAATTGGAGGAGCAAAAAGAAAAGCAGCAGCAGCAGCAGCAGCAACAGCAACATCAGGAGATGGAGGTGGAGGAATTGGATGGAATGGAATCGATGAATGCAAAATGTGCCTGCTGGCAAGATCGAAGCAATGCGGACGAGAAAACCCCAAAAAGTGTAGCCAGGCAAACAAATTCAAAAATGTTTGCTGAATTTCAATTGCTGACAAATTTTTGGCATCGAGCAACAGCAAAAGCAGAAGCCGCAGGACAGAATAAGTATCGGCAATGTGGTGTGGTGGTGGTGGAGGTGATGGGGATGGAATGGATGATGATGAGGAGGACAACAGCAACAACAATAATAACAACGTGAATGGACCCGACGATGTTGATAATATTATTAGTACCGGTGAATGGCAAATTGTCCTTAAGGATATAAATGGGAATTTGAAATTATTTTATCAACATTTTTGATTGCTTTCAGCTGAACAATTGCCCATTGGATGATGTGGGGAGGGGGCCAACCAAACGGATGGTAATCATCATTGACAGTCGAAGTACGTCGTCTACGTTGGCCCAGGACCATCCAGGACCATGGAATATTCTTTTAATATTATGCACAAAAGTTATGAATTTTGCCCCCGTCCCCTACACCATCACCACAGCCCAACCCCCCACACTCCCCAATTCATCCATTCATCCATTCGGGCAATACGTTTCATGGACTATGGAAATGATAAATTTTAGAGTGCCCTACCAACTTCTTTCCCCGCCATTTCACCACCCTCTTATGCCATCATTTTCGCACTGGTTTGGATGCTGCTGTTGCTACCTCTTCTCGTTTACAGTTGCCTCCTCTATGCTAATTATTATTGCATGACAAGGATTCACAGCACCAGCAATAGCTGGAGCAGGAGCTGGAGCTGGAGCTGGAGCAGGAGCAGCACTTGCGGCCTGGATTTAATCTAAGCAGATAAGGAAATTGCTTAGAATTCTTAATGGACAAAAACGCAAATGGAGCAGAAGTTATAGCCCGAAAAACCCAATGCGAGAGAGAGAGGGAGAAGGTCAGAGGGACAGAAGAAAGGAAGAGAGCGAATGGAGAAGGATTCCTGGGGTTCAGGTGTTAAGCTGCTGATGGATATTTAAATGGAAAGGTTGTTGATGGCTTTTGGATTGGCTGGGGTTTGGGTTTACCTTGTCTTGGGCGGCTTCATTTTGCTTGGGTTAGGATAGGTTAGGTTAGGATTTTGATATTTATTGAAATAAAGTTGACAATTTTATGCGTTAAGTACCGGTCGTCAGGCGAATATGTATTTGTGTCCCTGAAATAGCTCAAATTGAATTTTGAATGCTTTATTTGATGCGCTTTGTTGCGCTTTTTATGCTTGTCTTTTTCTTTTATTTGCCTTTGTAAATTAAATAATTCAGAAAGAAAATAAAAAACGGTATGGGTAATGGATAGAATCATTCTGGACTATAGATAAGTATCATTGAATATCAATGAATAGATACATGAGTAGAATAAATTGCAATAAATTTATAGCAAGTGGCATCAAAGAAAGTTATTATCGTAATGACTTACAAGATAGATTCAATATATTTGGAATTCAAAATGAATGAATCGATTTTTTAAATAAAAAAAAATCAAATTTCAATGTTTCTTGTTTGTTAACTGTATTAAAAGCATTCCTATTTACATATATTATTTGAATTCTGAAGAAAAACTATATTTAAGTGAATTCAGATTGAGATTTATTGGAAATATGTGATGTTTATACCCTTGCAAAAAGGGTATATTAATTTTGGTCAGAAGTGTGCAACGCATAGAAGGAAGCATCTCAGACCATATAAAGTATATATATTCTTGATCAGCACGACGAGACGAGTTCAAATAACCATGTCCGTCCGTCCGTCCGTCCGTCCGTCCGTCCGTCCGTCTGTCCGTCCGTCTGGATCGATGCGAACTCCTCCTAGACCGTAAGAGCTACAGAGCTGAAATTTTGCACGTAGGCTTGTATATACTGCAGGGTTTGTATATCTCGGATTCAGCCGGATCGAACCACTATATCATATAGCTCCCATACAAACAGCAAAGTCACGAACAGTGACTTTTCTCAATAACTTCGTTACTTTTTAAGCTATTGTCGTAAAATTTAATATAAGTAAGTTTATTGTAACTATAAACCACTGTGCCAAATTTGATCAAGATCGGGTGACTATATCATATAGCTCCCATAAGAACCATCGGTCAAAAACAGTGACTTTTGTCAATAACTTCGTTACTTTTGATGTGATTGCTTTCAAATTTAACATTTGTCAGTTTAACATATCTGTTAATGACTGTGCCGAATTTGGTAAAGATAGGGTAACTATATCATATAGCTCCCATAGGAAGGATCGGTGGAAAACAGTGACTTTCATCAGAAAGTTCGTTATATCCTATGCTAAGATTGAAGGCCGTTCTTTCGCAAACATTACCCTTTTTAGATAAAACAGTTAGTTTAGATAAACGAGTTACTAACAAACTTGCAAGGGTATACAAACTTTGACGCGGTCGAAGTTAGGCCCGGCCCTCAGGTTTTTTTTTCAATTACCTTTTCTTTTGGCTTTTTTCATTTAAATTGTGAGAGATTTTTAACAACTATTTGTTGTATTTAATATATAATAAATTCTGCTTATTATTTTATTAATGTTTGTTATTGTTATTTTCGCACTTTCAAGGTGATGGCAAGCAAAAAGTAATGAAGCAATTAAACTAAATGAATCATCTTGACATCCATTACCCTATAGATCATATAAATTACTTTGTTTAATATGTTCAACCTAATTGCATTATGTGCATAAACCAAACCAAGGACATTGCAGTGCCCCAAAAAGGCAGTTTTGACCATATCCTTCTGCCTGTTTATGGCTGGCCACATGACGTATGCGCGTTATTAATGCGTTGCCCAACATAAATACATATGCAATTTATATGCGCATTTTATGACAATGCTGCTACACACACACACACACACACGCACGCACACAATATGCATATGCTGTAACTATGTTTATTTTAATTACAAGAGAGAAGACAGAGAGCCACTCCGAGCATATTTTAATTGTAGTCGTCGTTCTAGTAGGACATAAAAGGATGAGCGGAAGCAGCAGCAGCAGCAACAAGGACAAAGTTAAGAGAAACATTTTAGCTTGCTTGATGGGATTTCGTTGATTGTATGCCAACGAAACGAGACGATTGACAAATTAAATTGCTTATTGATGAGAGAAATACATATATTTATACATATGTATATGTATATGTATATGTATGTGTGGGTGTAGGAACAGAAAATGCCTACGTTTGCAGCCTTTTAGGCAGTGTCGTTGTCGTCATCATCATCATCATCACTGAAAATGAAATAAGTGCATAATGGAAATTTGCAAAAGCCAATTTTGTAATAATTTAAATTGAATATTTATGTATGTTAGGCGGCAACTATCTACGTATGTATGTGTGGTTGTGCATATACGTATATATATATATATATATATATATATATCTGTGTGTTTGACTAGGCACTCCATTTATAATCGACTGCCGGCATTTTAAAGGAACAGCAACGGGATTGAGAACCGGGGAGGATTATATTGCCATGCATAGTACATTAGTTTTCGAGTGGCCCTCTCTCGCTATTCCTTGCCTATTTGCATTTGTGTATTTGTCTTTTGCCAATGAATTTCTAAAACACACACACACATAGATATACCCGACTTCTGCACCACCACCTGCTTCTGCTTCTGCTGCTATTTCTGGTTTTGCTCCTCCACCTCTAGGCTCTGTCAAAACTTCAACTGTCATAACACTGACAATGCTGATGATGCTGATGTTGAGAGGCTTTTGTGTTTGCCTTGCATTAAGCCCGGGCAAACAATGTATGCCAAAAATCACAAAAATTGATGGCACACACAATTAGTATGTCAAAAAATATATGTACATACATACATACATATAGAGACAAAAAACACTCCTCAACACAACAACAACAACAACATGCAATAATGTTTATCTAACTATCAGGCAAAGATTAAGCCAGGTCTAACCATCTAACCATCTAACTCTCTATCTATCTATCTATCTGACTGAACGAAAAATCAACAAAATAAGTGCACAAAAATATTTGCACATCAGATATCCTTATCATGTGTCTGAGTGTGTGTGAAAAATTTCCAAAATGGCTTTTAAATGCACTCATTGGAGCACAGTGAATCAAATTTTCAAAATTCTCCTTATCCACAGGGCAAAATTTGAGGACAGTTGGTTTAAATGTTTCTATAACGATCTTTAAAAATTAATCACACAGAACAACTCAAAACTCTATCTCAATCTCTGTTAACAACAACTCGATACAGTTCCAACTATAATGGAAACGAAAGCGACCAAACAAATGAAACAAATGAATTAAAAATTATAATTATTTACATTATAAAATAATTATTTCATTAAACTATCTAAGATATAAATAAACAGGAATAATGACAGAATTATCAGTTATGATTCCTTAAACTCCACTACCATTACTCTATATATAAGATCAGATCAAAATATGTCTTGTATTCAATATTTATAATTAATTTCTAAGAGAGACTCTTTTTTTTTAAAGATATTTACCTATCCAATCTGGAACTCTCAGAAAATACAATTTAATCTTCTGACAAGTGTATTTTGTACCAAGGTGCTTGCCCCCAGGCCAAAGGCAAAATGCATTTCTGCTCAATAAAAACTTTATTCAGTCGTTTTTCTGAATTTCCCATCTAAAGTGGAAATATCTTGCATTGCCAGAAAAAAGAGAGAGCAACCAGCGAGAATGATAGAAGGCGAGTGAGAGATTGAGGAAGAGTAAATAGTATTGAGTGATACTTTAGATTATATACTTATTAAGGATGATTTCTATTTTGTATTTGCATTTGCTTTTCCAGCCTTTGGTCACTTTTAAGTTTTATTTTTTCATTTGCATCTGTGTCCAATTTTAGGTTCAATTATGGATACTTGGTTTGGTAGCAAGAAATTTTCGTAATTTGGAAAACTAACTATGAATTTTAGATTTTTGTCGAATCTTTGCTCACTTTAGTGATGGATTTAATGCAAAATTGTACAAACCGAAAAGAAGAGGCGGAAAATGCTCAACAAATTTTGTAACCATCGATGGGGAGGAAGAAACACGTGTGTATGACAGAGGCTTTTGCTTACAAAACACCTGTAAAATTTTCGCCCGACCAACTCTCAGCAGACAACAACAGAACACAAAGCAACACACTAAGGTCGGTTCGACTCTTAGTTAGAAACCCCGAAAAAGTAGACACAGTCAGACAGACAGACAGACGGACAGATGAGAAGACAACCAGCCAACCAGCCAGCCAGTTAGCTAGCCAGACGGCCGGCCGAGTGCAAGCTTCAATGCACTTTTGCTGAGCATTTGATTTGTCACCCAAGGCGTGCAAATGATAATCGAAAAATCACTCAACTGTGCGTCCCTTGCCCCAGTATGTGTTCGGGTATGTGTGTGTGTGTGCAAAGCTGATTTGTCTGCCCGCTTGACTGGCTTGGTCCATCGTCCAGTTGTTGTCCTGCCTCAGCCTCTGCCTCCTGTCTGCATTTCCGTATCCGGTTTTGCATTTGACACCAGGGCCAGAGAAAGGATTCGGAGTGGGAGTGGTCACCCAACCATCTATGTGTGAGTATATGCCTGTTACTACCGGCGCATCCAACTCATTCTTCTCTTCTTTTTTTTTGAGGGGGTTGAAGCCAGGTTGGAGATGTTGTAGAAGGAGATGTCATGGGAGGCAGAGACAAAAACTTAACTGCTCGACACTTGTTTTGTGGTGTGTTGCCATTGTTCCACACTGAGTGTGTGCGTGTAGGTGTCGGTGGAGACTTGTTACTGAACCATTTCCCTTCCCTTGGCACTCCTCGGTATGGTTCGAAATCTCAGAGCAGGACTAAAAAGCTGTTGAAACACATGGTGACATGTGCGAATGGAATTGGTATATGGCCTGGCATGGCCTGTCTCATTTCAATTGTAGGCTTCTTTGTGATTTTGCAAATGAAAGTGGTGAGATATGTGTGTGTGTGTGTGTGTATGGGAGTAGCTGCAACAAAAATCAAGGGGGATTGACATTCTAAGACACATTGCTTCAAGGCATTTAATTATTGGTTATTTCATAATGCCAAATGACGTTAATTAAAATACGCCAAGACAAATCTAAAAGAACTCTCAACGCAGTAGATATTCCAACATTTTTTACCATGCGATATGGGGGAAAAGATTCAGAAACTAAAGCTGCCAACGAGTGCTAATAAGTAAATCTGTGTATGGAGCATTATCAATCTTAGCAAGAAGCCTCCCATTTATCCACCTTCTTTGGCTTAAGCAAAACGAATTTATTATAGACAAATAATGAAGTTGGCAAGTGGATGTTTGAATGTCCTTCCCCGTCACAGTATTGCAAGTGAAAGGACTTCCAACTAACTATACACTAATATCATAAATCTACAGACCAACAACAACTACATATGTGTGGGTGGTGGGTCGGGGGGAGAATGATATTTGTGGGTGTCGCCCCCATAGCTAGCCACGCCCAAGTAATCAAAAATTATGGCATAGAGCAAAATTTATGTGCCATTAACTCAAAGTGCGAATGGGGCTGTCAGTTGTCGCCCTTTTGCACATCAACAAAAACTATGCCTAACTTTAGTGGCATTCTGAAAGAGACCTTCAGTGGACCGGCATCCCCCAAAAACCAGTATGGCCCAGAGGCAAGTTCATTACTTCAATATTTCTGGCCACACACACACACACACAGGATACTTTTGTGCCATGTCTAGGCAATTGTTTTCTTTTTCTAGATGGTCTAAAATGTCGCCGGTTTTGTGATTAGGCGGCGGCACAACCTCGTTTAAATTAAAATAGCTACACGACACAACGAGCAAGGACCAGAACGAGGGCCAGTACCAAAAAAGGACCAGCGGACCGACCTTTATTGGATTTTCAATTGTCACCAAGAGAGGCCCATTTTTCGTACATTCCCCCCTGCCGACCACCCCACCTACCCACCGCCCCACAATGACTATGCCGCTTAGCCCAACGTCAACGCGGCAAATATTTTTGGTTCGAGGCAGGAAAACCGAAAAACCAAAACCTCTAACCAAAACCCGCCTAAGCCTTGTTGCAGCAGCAACAGCAGCAGCACCCATCCATCCTGGTACCCACTCTCCATCCTCTCTATTGGTCGTAGGTCCTTTTCGTGGGATCCTCGTCCCTCACGAAAACCGCAAGTGAATGACATGGCGATGGGTGCCTGGCAATCCTGCCAGCCTCAGCCTCAATTCCAGATGCGGTGTCATGCGGGCGGGAAAAAGCCATCTCGGTTGCTGCTAATGACGATTGCCATTGTTGATGAGAGAGTCTGCTTTCCTCCTCGCACCACCGGTCTCTCTCTCACGCGGTGCACAGAAACCTTCATTGATATGTTGACTGGGTTTGGGGTTTTTGTGTTTTTGCGTTCTAAGGGACTTAGAGGGGGGCTAGGTTTGGGACTGGGGCTGGGGGAGCGTTGACGTAAAATTACATTTGCCTTTTCCTACATATTTCAAGTGAAATTATTGGTTTGTGCCTGCTGCCTGCCTGGCCGACTTGCCCAGTCTTTTCCTGGACATTTCCATTTGAATTAGAAAATGCCAAATTAAAAGCAAATTATTGTGTGTAAGAATCCCCCGCAAACATTCTCTCCCTCTTCCTCGCTTTTTCTCTTGGCATTCATTTACTTACTCTTATGGTAATTACTCTAACGCTTGTTTTTCCCCCCTCCTTCCCGCCCATGCGCTATGCTTATTTGTTGATTTTGTTTTGGCTTTTTTCCCATAGACATGGAGCAGGTTTTGTTAAGTAAATAGTTTTTAGGTATTTGTATTTGGGTTACCTCATATTACCTTACCTTACCTTACTGAGTCCTGGACCTGGACCTTTATGTATATACATATATTGACACACATAGAAGTGTGAGTGGGAAAAGTTGTTAATTAAAAGCTGACCAAAATGTGGAATGTATATGTATGAATGTATATCCTACAATGTGTACCCTGTACACATATATTAGAAACTGAACTAAAGTTGAATTTAACTAACAGTTGGATTAGGACATTTGTCCTAATTAGTGGTAGGTCTATTTGATTTTGTGGAAAGTGAAACTTTAAATAAATAGCGTAAATTTAGTTCACAAGAAATGTTTAACGAAAACTTATCTCGGTCAACTGAATGGCAGTTGAAAAAGAGAAAAGAAAAGAATTCTGGCTAAATTAATTTTTAAGGTTTTAAATGGGTTTTCTTCTCTTGAAATTGTGAAAAGCAATTTAATCATATTGTAAACTCTAGAGGACTTTGTTATATAATATTAATTTTACTTTCTTCATCATGAACTTAAAATGTGAAAGAACCTTGAAAACATTGTCTTGTATTTCATTTATCTAATTGATTCTTTTGGGTTTATAGCTAATCCTAGCAGAAGATTTTCGTAGAGGATTTCTTGGTTCAACCAGTTGAGAATTAGAAAAGCATAAAAAAAAATGAAGCTTTGTCTGCTCGTTAGTTCATATTAAAGTTTCATATTTAATAACTCAAAATGTTCAAAGTTATAGATAGAAACATCAAAGGAATCAAATAATTGATGCAATTTCGATAATTATCATCTCACCAAAGCAAGCCAAAAACTAACCCTAGATTCATTTGCCCATTTGCAAATCCTCCTTTAAAAGCACCCCAAACCCCCTTCTCCCCACGCACTTTTCCCACTAAGCACTGACCATCAATGCATGTGCAGAGTGCGACACACAGAGTGATATGAGTCAATGACCTCGTGGCGCGATGCGTGAGTCCAAAAGGATAACCAATTATGCGGCGTCTGGCACATTACACGACCCAACCCAATCCAAAGCAATCCAATTCAACCCCCCCTCAGCACCCAACCACAGATCTATACATACATATATGGTATAGTCAGCATGCGGCAGTGGGATGAAACTCATTAAAACTGCATGAATATAATTTTCGTTTGATTTATAAACGCTCATTTATTGCCCCAGCAACAAAAAGTTTTTGGCATATGGTTTTGGGTTTTTCTTTACTTTTGCTACTAAACCGCAGAAGGCATTATTCGAGCGTCTCTCCCCGAACCTAACCCATAGAGCAAAAGATGTATATAGGGAAACGTAGAAGGGAGTTGGTGGAAATCAATTCCATTAGGATTATGAATGCAAACGTCAGGAAGCTGTGACCATAAACGCGCTTGTGTGCAAACATTTAGTTCTTTTTGATTGGGGGAGAGGCTAACGGGCCAAGCAATAAGGATAATGCATGGCCCAAGAAAAGAAAAAATAATGGTCAAAAACTGTGACCAAGAAAAATAATGGCGTAAAAGCGACAAATATTATAGTATGCAGTGAGAGCGTAAGTTCACGTCTCTGTCTCTACTTAGGCCTATAAATCCTTGGATTCTTCTCTTTGTCATCTTTTGTAAGTCGTGCTTCATTAGTGCGTACATTGATAATTATGCAATGGATGCTGGCTAGAGAGAGAGAGAGAGAGAGGAATGTTGGGGAAACAGAATTGAATTTAACTGCAGCTGAGTCCTCAGGATGAATCTCTTTCTCTCGGTTCTCGGTTCGACGGGGGATGATGCGACAGAGCAAATCCTGTACGCGTGTCGGCATTTGGCATTGTGCAAGCATTTCCTGCCATCCCCGTCCAGGTCGGTCGGTCTCTTCTGGTAAAGTCAACGATGCGAAGAAAGCATCACACTTTGAGCTGTTGCATTTAATGGTCTTAGACTGGGGGATGGATAAATATAAGAAGTAGGTGGGGAACATATATATATATATATATAATATATATATATGCATGATGATGATGCTTTTGGCCACTTCTTGCGCAGTCAGATTTCTGCTTTGCCTTTGCCTTTTTGAGTAATGGCCACTGTGGCTGACAACAGCTGTGGATTTACAAACAGAATGCATATGGGTACTCCGCAAATACGGTGAGGAAATTTACATAAAAGGTCGCTCAGTCAAAAGGAGGGGAGGAAAGCACAAGCTGCCTTTGCTTGTTACCCATTTCTTTCTCTTCATTTTTTTTTTTTTTGTTCACTTTTTTCTCAAAGACTTTTTCGCGAATGGTGTTGATATGGTATTGGGGGGGAGCTAACATAAGACTTAGGTGACGATATAGGCACAAACAAAATGGTTTGAGTTAAGGCATAGCTTATGCCCTCCCTCATTGTCCCAAAGGAAAGAAAGCTTAAAAATAAAAGAGGCTAGTTCATGATTCAAAGGGTTTTTCTTGTTTATGTCACTGGGAAGAACTTCTAGAGAGACTTTTGGCAAGGACAATGACTAACCTAAAGAAAATTCAAAAAACAACGATTCCCAAAGATTGTCTGTAGGATGTACCTATATAATTAATTCTAAACTAAACATGTTAGAGGTATTCAAAATTTAAGGTTCTACCAAAACAATGAATATTTTGAAATCATTTGAGTATACTCAACCTGCCTGAAGAAGAAAGAATAAGATTTCGATTTCCAATAGCAAAGATTACCTCAAAGTAGAAATGTAAATTCATTTTTAAAGATATTTGTTTTAATAATAATAAGTATTATTATCTTATAGTTTAAACTTAAAACGTATTTATTTTTGCACGATCAGGTAAAAATTGAGACACTTTCCTTACTCTTATCTTTTTATTAAGTTAAAGCCACTGACTTTATAAGTGTGTGTTTTTTTTTTTTTTGTTTTAAACTTTATGCTGCTGATATATTATCTAAATAATTTAAAGGGATTTGACGACCCAAGTCGTAGAGTGGCAAGGCATAGCTCTCTTCAAGCCCAGTCCAAAAGGCAAAAAAAGAAAAGTGATGAAATGTGAGTTCTTCTACATGAGCTTAAAACTCCATTCATCCAGAGTTCATCTTTGATATATGAAGCGCTCCAAATGTTGGCCAGGCAGAACCAGAGATGACACAGAAAGGAAAGAAAAACACCTGCCCTGCCTGGTATGGGATGTCTAACACTGAACCTTACTGCCATCGTCGTCTGTCTATCCTCCTCCGCCTGCCCCATCAATTTCGGCATCATTTACATAAGTCCATAAAGTTTAAGTCGCATTAGGCATGAAAGCCAAGTGCTTGTATCCCATACCCCGGGATTTAGTTGCCCATGGCAAATGCAATGAGGCCAATAAACAAATACACTTGCCTTAACAATAACACATCGAGGAGCAACGAAATGAAAACACAACACCAAACGAACGAAGTGAGTTAAGGACCTCCGACTCTGTTACAGAACGACCCCAGTCTGCCAGTTTTTTTTTCGGTGGAGGGGGCGGTCGGTAACACGAGCTTTATGGCCAAAGGCAGCGCTACACTTTTAACCCCACCACCTGGTGCCACGTGTCAGTGAGCCGTCGCTTGTTATTTTAAAATTTAAACACCCATGAAATAAAATATATACGAATACTCGTAAAGCACTCTGGCAACCCTCCAGCCAGCCATCGAGCCAACAGTAGTGAAAGCCGAGAGGTTGAAGTATTGAATCTAATAGAAAAATGTTATTTTAATGCAGACGCTCGCCAACGAGTCAGCAGCCACCAGCTCACCAGGTCGCCTGCTGGTTGCTGCTGCTGTTTTTGTTGTTATTGTGTGTTGGGTAAAATTGGATCAAGGTCTGGGAGCACCCTGGCAAACGCACGCGCCACCAAAAACAAAACCAAGAATAACAAATCCAACAAGCAACAGCAACAGCAAAAACAACAAAATGAAGGTGCAGCAGCAGTCTCAGTGTCGTTTTGCATGCGACCGACCTTTACCCCCCCGCCATTCCTCGAACCGAAAGGGAAAAGGGGGGCCACAAAGAGTTATCGCTTGTATCGCATAAATTGAAATTGGTGCCGCCCCGGCGGATGACTGTGACAGCAACAGGACAGCAGCAGGAGCAGAGGGAAGTGGAGTGTCAGGGAGTTCGTAGTAGGTCGGCAAGAGTCCTACACTGCATATGTGGAATTGTATTTACAGTTCACTTAACAAATGCGCATATCGCACAAGCCACAGCAGCAAATGGTTGGAGCCCATGGAAGAAGCCCTCTCTGAAGGGATATCAATTGGATTTTTCGTCTACTCTACTCTATATATACATATATGAACATATATGCATATACCCAAGGGCAGGAGCAGACGCAAGGGCAAGGGATGCGACATGGCGAGACGAGACGGTACGATGCGGGTGTTTAAGGTGTGGATGCGGTGTAAAGTGGGTTTTTCAAGTGGTTGACAATACTATAGAAGAAGAGGGAGCAATATTTATGCTGGCTATCAATAGTATTTAGCGTGTGATATGCTATTGAGAGTTCAAGGACTCAATGAACTATATAAATAGATGGTGTCTCAATCTCTCTCTCTCCCTCTTACTCGTTTATATACCAATATGTATATCTAATGAGTTGTGCTCCAAAAGAGGTGAGGGGCAATTAAGTGACAATAACTGGCAATGTCTAATCGGGGGAATGGAAAGGAAAGGTGTTTTTGTCAAGTGACCTTTTTAGTGGCATGAAAATAGTCTCATGGTGGCTGACATAAACATACATACGTAGTAAAAGGGCTATAGTGTCTCAAAAATAGAGGCAAATGATATTCCAGCATACACCTACTTACATAAATAGCAATTTTAGGATAACTTATTTTAAAAACCAGAGGGCCGCGGCTAACTTCGACCGGGTCAAAGTTTGTAGTAAGTTTTTTAGTAACTCTTTTATCTAAACAAACTGTTTTATCTAAAAAGGGTAATGTTTGTGAAAGAACGGCCGACAATCTTAGCATAGCATATAACGAACTTTCTGATGAAAGTCACTGTTTTCCACCGATCGTTCCTATGGTAGCTATATGATATAGTCACCCGATTTTGATCAAATTTGGCACAGTCCTTCATAGGTGCAATTAACTCACTAACTCACTAAAATAACGAAGTTATTGAGAAAAGTCACTGTTCGTGACTTTGACGTTTGTATGGGAGCTATATGATATAGTGGTCCGATCCGACTGAATCCAAGATATACAACCTTTCGGTCCTCTAAATTATGGCATACTTACATTTTTAATTTTTATTGCAAAAGTCCGAATTATGGCAAAATTGGAGGTGTATGTTGACTTTATTCCTTCACTGTATGTATTTAGTAAATTATTTAATTGTTTTTATATGTAGTAATGCATTTGCTTTCAAAAAGATTACAATACATGCTTCCACCTTTTTTTTTACGAGGACATTGCATTATTCTAAGGGCTCATATTTAATGTATTTAAACTTTCTAAAAAACAAAACAGAAGCCTCGCCTATTTGTATACCGACGGCCTTTTCATCAATTTTAAGGCTTCTATGCAAAAAATAATAATAATAAAAAAAGGCATCCAAAGGTTTTTTGTTGTTTTTTTCCCCACATTTTATTTGTGTTAACCGCGTTGCTTGAATATATTTAAATCAACCTCGCGCTCTTTGCCACGATAGCCTCTAGCCATAGGAAAAACAAAGTAGATTAGGCTAGTCAGTTACTAGGGGGAAAAAACACAAGTGGTATAAGCCAAAGAGGAAACTGAGTGGCGAAGTTTTAAAAGTAGTTCCCTTATTATGAAATGAAGCAAACGCCTAGTCAATGAATTAAATATTCTCGTCTTTCACTTCTAATTTTCTTGAAAGGCTTCAAAATGCTTAATATAGTTCTTATTCATAGCCTCTTAATCATGTCTAGTGTAACAAAAGCAAGATTCAGTATTAACCAAGTCGAGACTTTTGGCTCAATGTTTTATATAGAGTATATATACTTACATTTTTTTTAATGCCTCATAATAAACCTACTAAAATTCTATTTAACTTTGCTTTGCCTTTGTGAAATTTATTATGATTTTTCTTTTTATTGCTCGTTGCTGTTGTTGTTGTTGTAGTTGTTATGTTTTAATGAAATGCAGTTGGGTTATGGTTGGCTAGCTTCTGCATATGTGTACAAAGCTCCGGTTTTTTTTTTCATAATCAAATTATGTGTGCAGTTGTATGTAAAGTGGAAAACTGGTGAAAATTATGCGGTAAATAAAATAGCCTACAAAAAAGGAAATGCAAAAACAAAAAAATAACTCGAACGAAGGGAGAAATACTAAAACTTCAAGCCCAAGTCCTAAGGGCATGCCCAGTTTCATTAATTTTCCAAAGAACAAGCGAAAATCCAAAAAAAAAAACGAAAATGTCAACAACTAATCTGCCAATTTGTTACTTTTTTTTGCCTCCTTCCCCCTCAAATGCTGCAGTTGCCCCCAGAGGGTGTGGGCCAACACCAACACCAATAACAACAACAACAAGGCAAAGAAAAAGTAGTGTAAGAGCAGCTTAAGGGAAATAGGGGGCAACGGGGGAATTGGTAGGTTGGTATGGCTTAGCAAATTGCTTGTATGCCGCATCAAAAAGAGCAGCAGTAGCATCCGAAAATCCTGTTTACTTTGTCAACATGTGTTAATGCCGCATAAAAATCGAAGACCAGCCGAAACATACGAAACAGCCAAACAGCTGAGACCGTCCAAAGGGGACGATGAGTTAGTCGTTGATTGGTGGGTTGATGGTCTTTGGCCACTAATTTTGCTAGTTTTATGCGACTTTTCTTGTCCGCCCACCCACACACACACACACAGTACAAGGCGATTAATATGTCACGAAAATATCAAAGCTAATTGATCAGCAAAACTGAGAGACAGACCACAAAGTAAGCATCACCATTCAGAGCGGTGCTGGTCGGTGGTTGGTTGGGCGGGGCATGGCAATGTAAGCAGGTTGATAATTACGACCAACAGTCAGAGCGAAGACAAACTGGATGAGTTCAAGGTGCGTCGTTGTCGTTGTCTCCTGACTAATTATGCAAAAAGCTAAGAAAATGTCTAGGATGAATTTGTCAAACAATTATGGGACAGTAGATAACAAATTGGATGGTTAGAGATAGGGAAATATAGAAAACTTGCGTTTAATGCGCTACAAAGAAGTAAAATGTACTTCGAATTTAATATAAATTAGCGAGGTTAAGTTAAGTTAAACCAGATGGAAAGCTAAACGAAAATGCAAACGAATGAGTAAATATTTTTAAGTATCCCAAAGCTTTTTATGGGTTTCTTGAACATTTGTAAGATGAGTCCATATAAAAATCATATAAAACCTGTAGATTTTTTTGCAACAGAAATAGGCACGATACGGTATTTAGATTAATATATTATCGAAACAGTACGACAAAATACTATTTTACTTAACGTTTAGATATATGTACATATGTATGTAGATCAAAAGATCTAGGAACTAAACTTAACCCAAATTTTAACTCAAACAGCATATGTCTCAGTTTCAGTCACTTTTTCATCTCAATTTCATGTCCCCCTGCCGGATTCTTAAGGCTATCCAAAAAGAAAAACAAAAACAGCAATGAAAAAATAAGCAAATGTGTGGGGGGGTAGGAGAGAAAAAAAAAATTCTTTTTGGTTTGTTATTCAAATGAAAACGTTTTCTATAAATCTGAAAGCGCGAGCATTTCTCAAGGACTTTTCTTATTTTATTTTCCCGTTTTCCCCCTCTATCTCTCTCTCCCTCTCTCTCTCTCTCTCTGAGCCACCGTTTGCGTTTATGCAATGAAGTGGAGACAGAACGTTAGAGAACGAAAGAGAGTGAGAGTGAAAGAGTGAAAAACAAAACAACATGTCAAAAAATAAATGTACAAAAGACATTTCTGGTATATTTTTCAAATGAAATATTAGTTTACTTTTAGCGACAGGCAGCAGCAACAAAAAGGCAGCGTCAAAGCGCTGACAGTTGAGTGTGGGACAGCATGGTCGGTGGGTCTGTGGGGGGCGGTGGCAACGATGGGTGGGTGGTTGCAAGAAGTGGCCAGAGACGGAAAGTGGAAGATGAGGTATTTGTCATTTTCTTTAAGGATTTCTGCAAAGCAAAGCACAAAACAAAAAAAATAAATAAAGCTTGGAGAAGGAGTAAGGGGAAAGTCACGTCGGCGTCGTCGTCTCCGAGTCCGAAACTTGCCTTGTTTCTTACGTAATGTCTTTTGTCGGGGACGAAGATGAAGAGGTGCTGTAGGTAGGTTTGGGGATTGGGGGTCTGGATGAAATGCTTGAAGATGAAGCCACTTTTGTTCAAGTGCCGCAATAAACAAATTTAACCAAAAACGGAAAATGCTTCAAGGATGTCGTTATATGCATGCTACGTGATGAAGGTGAAATCGAGAAGGAGCAAACGAATCTTCAGCGACTGCTTGACTAGCATATACCCTGTAAATGATATTTAACTTAAGAAACTTAAACCAGTTCTAAAATAAAGAGATCCTTTAACAATAACAACCGATATTGCAATTTTAATGTCATGTTTTTCAGTTGAAATCAACAGACTCGAATTGTCATTTTCGTCATTTGGGTTAATCAAATGTTTGAAATTTCCATTTGACTATAAAAATTGAAATTTTGGATGATTCTTTTGGTTTTAGCATTCAATAATGTCATTCTTAAAAATTTCTTGGTTGAATAATCGATTTTTGGTTATTTAAAGAGATTTACCGAAGTTAAGAGTTAGAGACAATGTTTGATGAAAAGAAAAGGCAGTGTTAAAACGACTTCTATGTGCCTTTCCATTGTGGAAAGTTTGTCAACCCTTTTTTTATTTGGACGTTTTCATTTCGTTTTTACACCATTTTATTGCAGTAAACTCCTTAAAAATTATGACTTGCGTGTGGCATTTTAGATATTATGCCAACTGTATTCGGGGCATTGAAATGTGGTAAAAAAAATTAAGTAATTTTCTACACATTGTGAAGATTTCTATCGTTGTGTTAAGAAAAAACGAAAGGGTTGCCACCCTTTTCCTTCTACGTCGACTTTGGGCGACATATGTCACGTTGCTGTGTGTGTGAAAGCGCCGAAGCGTGTCAAGCGCTTAGATCGAAGGCTGTTGATAGGCGATGACCGCGTTTTAAATACCAGCACGTAGTAACCAGCCGCCTACAACTACGATACGATGCCATGCCATGTCGTGTTGTCGCCGCCACCTTCTCCTCATCCAGCTCTTGGGCATTGCCGACGCCCGCTGTTGACATCAATAAATATTCGCGGACAACCTCTGGCCTCTGCCATCGGGCCCTTGGCCCTCGATACCCGGCCTCCGGCCCCTGGCCACTGTCGTGGTCCCTATCATAATGCTGAAAAGCCATAAACGGCGTAATAAAATTCTGCACTGCCATATGTTCCCCAGCGGGCATTATTTTTATTGAACGGAACGATATGGAATGGGTTGGAATGAAATGGGCTAACCGAGCCAGAGCCAGAACCAAAAACCAGGAGGGTGGCGGAAGGAGGTGAGGTGGACGGACATTGACTCGTGGACATACAAATTGCAGAGCAGTCCGCCTATAAAAAATGAAAGAACGATATTCGCTTCGTTTTCCCCTGATTGTCTCTGGTCATGACAACCCTGTGTGACCCATAAACTAAAGACTTTTAGAATAAATTTAATATATTGTGGCGTTTATCATAAAAATAACATTTAATTTCCTAATAGAGGGACTATCTATGTATTTATTCAGGTTCTGGTTCTGTTTTGTCTTTATTTTTATTCTTGATCTATTATAAAATTTCAATCAATAGCGAATCGTATATATTCAAAATATTTCGAAAGAACTAAATGTTTTTTTAGGCGCAGACACACACCAGAATGAGGGGGGCAACTCAGAGTGGGAGAGAGAGAGGGAGGAGCATCATGGTTGCGGTAAGCTTGGGGCTCGTCAATGCGCTTTACTTTCACTCGAAAATTTTTGCTTTTAATTTAATTAGCTTTTTATTTGGTTTTGAATGCATTTTCCCTGATGCGCCCAGCTGCGGCCTTGTATGTGTGTGTGTGTGTGTGTTTGTGTGTGAAGAACTCGCTTAGTTGGGGTATTAATAGACAGACCAGGCCAGGGACTTTCATTGCAACAACTGGACGAAACAGCGGTAACGTTGGCAATAGCGGCACCCCATCATCAGGGCAAAGAGAAAGAGAAGGCGAGCGAGGCATAGAAAAGGCTTTGAAGCATTGCTAACCATGGACTAAAAACAAAAACCCAGCTAGTGGTGAACGTTCACGTGGGTTTTAGAGCACTGGCCGCTGGCTGCTGGGTTTGGTAGGAGTGACCAGTCTCCCATGCCACCGCCTGCTGTGCAGTGCTTTGAAGTTACCATTTGAAGCTGGAACTAATTTGACGTAAAGTCCTAGTTCAAAAACAAGTACGGGGTACGATGGCCTCGGGAGCGGTAGCGGGTTAGGGCACGGGCTCGGGGTCGGGCTCGGTCTTTTGGGTGCGGTTCGAGTGGGCGTGATGAGGTAAGGTAGTCAGCAACGTAAGCAAGTATAATAAACTGCAGTGCGGATTTCAAAGTGAAACTGAGTTTGTTTTTTGTTTTTTAAATACAACATAAATATTTGCATATAATGCAAAACAGGACAATTATTCGGCCAAGGTCTCTGCCCTTTGATCTGCAATTACAAATGCTGAACAAAAGGAAAATCACCCAAATGCTTTACAAGAGCTACCAATAAAAATAAAAGTAAGAGTTACCCTAGAACATCTATAAATCTAAAGATTCAGGATCAACTAACTTAGATGAAACGAAAAGATTATATATTTTGCTCCTAAACTCAATGAATTTCAAAACCCTTTGTACTATTTTGTTTTTAGCTCTTGCTTCATTTCATTAAAAGTCCGATGATACTTTCTGCATTTACATTGTTAAATCCTTCATTATATTAAAGAGCACGTTGTCTCTGACGACCTCATGACGGGGTAGACACTCTATGCTGCCACATATCACCTACTTGCTCTAATTCAATAAACATGCCACACAAATGGCTATAAACAATGCCTTGCCTCCTTTTGCCACGCCTACAAATTAAACAAGTGAAATAGTTGGGACTATATCCCCGCGGCCATTTGATGGCCCATAGTTGCTCAGTCCATACACACAAACACACACACACACAGGAGCACACACAAATTAAATTCACATCATATAAACAAACACGCAAAGGTTCTCTTTCAACCCACATTTCTACATCAACTCTATGTATGTATATATGTACATATATGTATGTACATTTATATGGTATATATAGTTCAGACTTTTGGTCAATCACACGCATGTCCATTTGTCCTCATCCTTTGCCACAGTACAAACACAACACACACACACACACACATACTCACAGAGAGGAAGCCCCAAGGAGCGGGGATGAGGAAATCGGCGTGGATGTTGGAGGAGGGCAACCAAATTGGAATCGTTAGCGCAACAAATTGAATCGAATCAAAGCCCCGACGTGCTCGCATTTAAATAATAGTCAAAGATTATCAATTAAGCTATAGGACAAATTGATAGTGATGCGACTTTAGTTCAATCAGCCACGCCTCTCTACACCCAACTTCACCGATCCCGCCCGCTTCCCCATCCATCCAATTCCATTCACGGCATCCTCTACTCGTTTATATATATCATGCATTATTATTGCATTTAAAATGATTTAATTATCGGAATGAGCCTTTTGAGTTTGGCATTGGCCCGCAGTTATAAATCTGCCTGGAAATGTTTCATTAACCCGTAGCACATTTGGTTTAATACTCTCATAGCCAAGAGGCTGCATATTGAATATAATAAACGACTTTAAAATGTTTCTTACATTAAAAAGTTTCACTTAATTCATGAAGATCATCTCTCACTGTTAAGAGATTTTGGATCCTATGTGAGTCCAAAAACCAGTTAGATGCTTTCTTTTATGTACTATTTCTAACTACGACTATTCAAATCCGTTCTTAGGACAACTCTATCAAATTTCCGGGATCAGAAATTCAAACAGATCTCATTTTAGCCATATATGATCAGTATCTCTTCTTGAAAAGTTCAAGCTACACTTTGTGATTTAAATTTAGAGTAGGTTATGTAATGTCTCTTCATATTTTATCAAAATCCTTCAGAAGAGTAACCTAACTTCGGTGGGAGAACCAAAAACAAAACACAATTCTCAGTCTTCTTTCACATTATAAAACTTAATTACATGAGTTAACACACAAAAACGAGGAACAAAAAATTGAAAGTACAAGGGACTTTAGTTGTTCTCTCTTTTAATTAAATTAAATATAACTACTTAATTAAAATTCCTATAAATTGGATTTCATACACATATTTCTAAAGGGAAAATGGCCGGCTTGAGAATTAATTAATTCCTTTTGCATTGAAAATTTCCTTCTGGCTTTTTCCTTCAACTAATTCGAGGCAAATATTTACCTACGAAATTTTGTCATTTTACTCATCCCATTGGGGGGCTAAAACGAACAGCGTCGCAACTCACACAGAAAACTTGTCCGGGACATAAATCAAAACTCAGCTAATTACGCAACAAAGAGTCAACTCCTCCACATCGGTGGGCTGCCTTGAATACTAATTAAAATACACAAAAACGAAAGAACAAAAAAAACCAAAGAAGGACAAGGCAGGAAGTTTCTTTTAAGAGCCAGAAAGAGCCTCCGCTTTTGATGCAAAGTCAGCTAAACTGAATTCGCCCATTAACAATAATCCGAAATCCGAAATGCCATAGAAATAAATATATGTATATATGTGTGTATGTGTGTGTGCGTGTGTTTGGGGGCAATGAAACGCAATCGAATTGCAAATTTATGTGGCACGAAACGGGACTTGGAATCAGTCTCTCTTTTCTTTCTCTATGTGGGGCTGTGTATGTGTGTGTGTGTGTGTCCTTCTATTCTATGGATAGCACCTCCGTGTAGACGTAATTAATTCGATTATATTTCATTGATTTGAGCTTTCGGCCCATAGAAAATAAAATTTAATTGAAATGCCATTCGGGGGGACTGCAAACGTAAATCAAGTTGGTCAACTGTGCGGAGGTAGCGGCGATTCCCGTCTGTTAAAAGGCAGCTGAATGTCCTTCTCTAGAGGCGACAACAGCTCGGTCATAATGGTAAACAACAACGCTCAAGGGGTTGGGGTGGGGGAACACAAAAAAAAAAAAAGGAAAATGAGAATAAAATCAACGTGACAGGAAAGAAAATTAGCAAAACTTCTTCTTCTCCTTCGTCTCCTGACTTTGGCTCACTCGATGCCTGAGTCCTTAAGCTCCTTTTTACTTATTGTTAGACAGAAAGGAAAAAAGAGGCGGGGGCGGGGACCGGGCAATCCCCAAGGG
The DNA here is from genome assembly GCA_018152135.1 of Drosophila paulistorum. Taxonomy (NCBI): domain Eukaryota; kingdom Metazoa; phylum Arthropoda; class Insecta; order Diptera; family Drosophilidae; genus Drosophila; species Drosophila paulistorum. Next base: position 21,035,650 of record JAECXG010000690.1, read on the forward strand.
GCGCGAATTTAGTCGCATTGGCCGCCTGTCAAAGACATGGCAACAAGAGTTTCATTTCGTGTGGACATTGATTAATAATGTTTTTATATTTGCAGGATTCTTTTTTGCCCTCTCTCCCTCTCTTACCCCTCTTACGATATCGGCTTTTAAGCAATACGCACGAATGATCGTTGTTGTTGTTGTTGTCATTATTTTTTGGCGGCTTCTTTTTTAATGACATCCAACAAAAAAAAAAAAAACCAAAATGTAAGAGAAAAAACTTGTATCGCAAATGTAAGTCAAAATAGATTATTCACCTAATATAAGAAAATGATCTCATTAGCTAGCACATGCCGTATGATTCAAGCTTGGAATAGCATACATATTTACAATATCTGTTCACAGTATGAAAATGAATCGACAAAACTTACCTAATTGTTGTGGTCCAAACATATACATACATAAGTCCACAAAGTTTAGCTTAATAATTAGCAAAAGTTTTCTGTATTTGGTAAATGTTTCTTCGTTTTAAGTATAGACATTTGAACTCTCTTTGATCTGATTTCTAAACTAAATTAAGGTCTAAGAAGATTTACTATGATTAAAGTAATTTCTTATAACGCTTGGCTTTATAAAATTGGATTTTTATTCAACTTCTGCAGAGAGCATATAAAATTCTATGTCATTTCTATAGATTTTGTCCCATTATCGAAACAGTAAATCATTTTTCAATTCGTTTCGATATTCTTCGGAGATGCAAGGGCCAAAGATGACAGTTTATCATAAAATTAAAGCCTATTTAAGGGGCGCATACAGTGGTTAGTGGTTGGCTATTAATTATGAACATTGGGCCCAAATTAAAAGACGCGATTCAACCGCAAACTCGCAGAGATTTCACAGTCTGATTTCATTATAATCAATGAGTGCATTAGTTCCCCCAAGCCTACACAAATCCAAAACTTTATCGTTGTGTATGTGTATGTGTGTGTGTGTGTGCAAATGGCTAATTAATAGGCAAAATTCCAAGAGCAAATTGTCCTAATAATTAGGCATGCACAAGTGCGGCAAATGCCCGTCTCACTTATATACATTTCGCCCCCCATTTCCTATACCCCATAGCAGTGTACTTCCCTTTGCTTTCGATCCTTTCGTTTGTGACCATCATCCACCTTCATTTGCATTAATTGCCGTTAAGTCGTTGCGCCTTGACTATTCCGACTGGGTTGACTTGCTCGTCCCTCCTAGACACTGGCGGCTATTTTGTGGGCATTGGGTTTTCGGTTTATGGATTGCTCGAGTTGCCCATCTACCTCACAGACTCTCCTGTATTCTCTCTCTCTCTCCCTTTCCGACTAAACGGATATCCTTGCACTTGCATTTAGTGCAAATTTGTCGCTTTACCCGCTGTCATCGTCTATTAACAACAATATTGTGGCAAATTGAGCGCCATCTGACCCAGGACTAGGTCCTATCAAAGCTACGGATATTAATAGGCCTTTGGGCGCTATTGGAAATATTAACAGACATGTTTTTGGTTTTCAATGTGAGTTGAGGGCTCTAACCCCAGCCCCTGACCACCACCTTTACCTCACTAGAATATTGAATGGAATTGTGCAAAAGCAGGTGGAATTGCGCTTGTAATTGATACTTGAGTTAGGATGAATGCTTAGACAGTGTAAAGGTGTGTGTAACACAGGTATTAAATTAGGATTTAGATGTTAGCCTTAAGGGTTAAGCAAATAATATTAAATAAACAATAAGTAAATATTAAATGACATCAAATTATTAAGTTATTTATCTTAGCTAGATATTATCTTTGAATTGAAGTGAACAGGTGTTGTGCAGGTAAAACCTCAAGGACCTAACTGAATTGCATGTCAAAAGCAATCTCTAGTTGATCGTTTTTCCAATCAAGCCGGATGCTTTTCCCATAAGTCTTCGTAGATTGAATGGAGCTTAGGTTTATTAGTTCTACTTATGCATTTTTGAGTGACTTTCCAAAACATAATCCCGTTTAATCCCATGGATTTCTATTAACAAATCTACTTTTGAGTATTCCATCATTAAAATAAAAATCCGTTCCCCGTTTCTTGTTCTATGGTTTTTGTTTTTGCCTCTCACCAAGTGATTTCCTGTCCTCTGGCCAAGTGTTCATCAGCTGCTCCAACTATTTCATAAATATTTCAAAGCTATTAACGCTTATGATACTCACTCTCGCTCAACTAATGAGCTATGACATAAAAATACAAACGGGAGAAAAAGAAACAACTTAAGAAAAAAAGGTTTACCCAAAACTATGACAAAATACCATGCCAGTCCCACCCCATCCTTTTGGCGGTCGCCCTTTTTTTCTTATTTTTTAATGCCAAAAATACTACTTAAACAAAACGAGACAAATGAGAGAGACAGAGAGAGAAAGAGAGAGAGAGACGAAGATGTCTATTTTTTTAATGACAAAACCTCGACAAAACCTCATAGTATCTGTCTCCTCCTCTACCCACTGCCAGCTCCTCCTCATCATCAGTGGGACTCACAAGTTCAGCTGCTGCAACGAATTTGATAGATCTATTTGTAGTTGTTGGTCTTCCCATCCCCTGGTCGGCCCCGCTCCTCCCCAACGATATAACTGGGGGCTGCGCTGCTGTTAAATGCGACAACTTAAAATCCCATTTGATGCACTCTTTTATATTGAGAGAAGACGACCCGCAGAACTTACGCCGAGAGTTTACTGTTGCCTGATGCTTCAATCTTCATAAACTTGACAAAAATCCCAAAACGAATGAACAGAGAACGGAGCAAGCAGCAGGCAAGCAACGAACGAAAAACGAAAAATTATGTTCCATTAATGGAGCGAATGTTTCCTTTTATGGCTGCTTGGCATATAAAATGTAAACTACTTAAGCATCAGACTTGGAACACACACACACACATGTGTGTAAGTGTGTAAAATAAAGAAAGAGCAGGGGGAAGTTAGTGTTAAAGTGTAGGGAAAGATTCTAGCTAGATTTGTATACCCTATATTACTGCATCTTACCTATGATATACATTCAATAAATATTTGCTGTAAGAAGTTGCCTAACATGAGTAAAAATGGTGACCCCGATGGCAAACTGTATAAGCTTAAAAGCTATAATTTTCTTGTATTTCTTATTTAATTACTCAATCGAGTAATTCTTCTTGTTTACTATTGAACTTAGAAATATAGTAAACTATTTAACTCAGCTAAAAATATGTAAAATTCTATGGTGACCCCGACGTTTCAAATTATGGCCTTATTGTTGGCCAAACAGTTGTATGATTTAATCAATTTATGGATTTCGGTACTGAAAAGAGTAATTGTAATTATATTATAGAGTATTTTAGAGTTGAGGCTAGCAACTGAAGCGGCAGGAATTTATGAGTACGTACGTCGAATTCAATGATGTTGCTGTTGCTGTTGTTGTCGGTGTCGTCGGCTGTGAGATGACGTTAGCGAGCGTCTGCTCCTGTGTCTCGCCTTGGGGGCAGAAACAGGCGCCCCGTCTCATTATTATGTTGCATGTGACACTGTTAATGATTATATGGAATGTGCACTCCCTTTTTCCGACTACTTGTTCAGTTGCTCATTCATTTCCTGAGCGTAGGACTGGCAGACTGACTGCCTGTCTGCCTCCCCTGGCCACCCCTTCTGCTACTGCTACTTCGACCTCTTATACTGCCATTTCTCCCGCCCGCAGGCATGACGTGAAAATCTTGGAACAAATGTTTTGGTTCCCACTTGATGAAAATCCCTTCAAATGCTACACAAAATTGTATACTATGGGTTGTTAGAGAACTTTCATTATAAATACATAAAAATCAACAACTAGACAGAAGGAAGAGCCTTTCAATTTTGTTTTTTTTTTTATTCTCCACGTTTTTGTGTTTCTCTGCCTTCGGGGGCAACTGGAACGACATGTACGGAGTGTGACGTTGTCTGATTTGTTTGACAACAAATTCGAAAAAGTAGCAAACTAAACTAATTGCCAGTTTGTCTTTTAAGTTGTGTTTGTATTTATCTATTTTTTTTTTTTTTTTTGTTTTTGTGTTTTTTTTTTCGTCTTTTGGGGCTGGAGACTCGCCCACAAAAAGTCTTAAAAACCCCCCCTCAAAAGTAAACCACAACAAAAGAGTTTGTTGTGTGGGAAAAGTTTACTGTTGTTTTACCTCACATCTTGATTGGGTTTTAATTGTTTGTAGCCGTTAATTTAAAAGGTTGGAATATATAAACCTGGTTAGCTGGGACTATGATATGTAATTGCCAGTATTGATTGAGGTTTGAATAGTTAATACAGGCAGATGGGTTCTAGATACAACACTTATAATTGGCTGTAATCTAACTTGTCTACAACTGACATTTGAAATTGGAGCAATAGAGTCAAGGAATGGGCATAATACATACACACATATGTATGTAGGTATCTATCTATGATTACACAGCTAATTGGATTCGCTTTGAGCTCTATAGCTAAACCATGTGGGTGTTTCAGGTATAACGTAAGACATGATGGGATGTACACACTTAACTTGGTAAACATGAACATTGTTGAAAGAAGTCACGATAGTTTTAGTTAAAATAATAACAAATTGTATTGACAAAGTGTACATATTTGAATGAATAGGCATAAAGTGTAGTCAAAAGAAATCCATTAATTTATGCCAGTTTGTGCTTAATACAATGGCTAGATAGTTTTAAACAAACTATTTGACTTCAGTAAAGTTTTCTTTCCTTACTTCTTGTTAAAGGAATCCTTTACCATAGTGTGAAGTTGGGAAAATTATTCAATTCACATTGCCAAAAATTTAAGCAATTTCGTATATGGTTGCACTTTTAGCGTTTTCCTTTCTCCCTCTTGCGCATTCTGTCTGGCCTTGCGTGGTCTTTGTCTGCTGTCGCTTTGTGCCAGCTAATTTTACGGTAATTTTGCAAAGCATAGTAGCCAATTATTCACCTGTATTGGCTGCTGTTGCCTGTGTTGAAGCTGTTTAAATTGAAAGGATTATTTACGCTCCAATGAAGCGAGCACACACACACATACACACAGACACACGCACTTCACCTGTTCCACCCCCCTCTACATGAACCTTTGCCCATTTTGGCGTCATTTCATTTACACATTCATTTTGGTATTGGCATTTTTTTCATTACGCGGCATCACAGGTAAAAAGATAGAGCTCCAGCGGATGGCAGGGGACAGAAAGAGGATGTCAGTCAGAGAGCAATTGAAGCGATTTATTGGTGTCATATGACAAGCATCGGGTCGCTATCCTGCCCTGCTATATACCACCACAACACACCCACACCCATACTACTGCCCTGCCCCATCTCCCGCTCCCCTGCGCTTTCCGTCGCCAATCAGTGTGTCATCCTCGTCCTCGTCCTGTTCCTGGCGCGTAATAAAAAGTTCAAACATTAAAAGCTTGGCTCCTGCCTTCTTACAACAAGTTTCAAGTGTCATCACAGAAGGAGCAGCAGCATCAGCATCACGAGGCAAGTGCCTTAAACGAGGTGCTCGCTCTTTCCCACATTCCCGCCCCTGTTTGCCCTTTTCATTTGCTTTGTGTGCCAATCAAACAAACTGCCATAGAGGAAGGACAGCCTGTGGCCAACGTTTAAACATATTGAATTACTTAAAAAAAAAAAAAAATAAATAAAATACAAAAAAGTAAAAATTAAGGAAAAAGGACAGGCAAAAAACAACACCAACAACAACAACGACTACCATGGAAGAAGAAGAAAGATGTGGAAAGAAATGCTCCCTCTGTTGCCTCTTTAATTTGTTAATTTCTTGTCAACAGCTTTTACTAATTGGCCAAAACGGCCCCTTTTTGCCTTCAGACACGTCTTCTTCTTCGTTCTTGCTGTCGCTGCCAACGCCAGTCGAAGCCACCGCCGCTTGTCCGTTTTTAATATTTTTATTTAACGCCATTTACTTTACTTTATTTTTCGTGTGTATGTTTCATCTTTGTTGTTGTTGCCTTTTATCATTCTTCATTAAACTTTGTGGTGAATTGTTCACGTTGCCCTCCCGCCCGCGTTTTATATATGTATTCGCGCACTTTGCCTTTTTGTTTGTGCATTGATTTATTGCCATTCGCCTCCCAATCGGCATTAATTTTTCAGGCATCCCCATCGACTCTTTCAGCGTCTGCTCTGTTTGTTGTTGAATAATTAAATTTTCGCATAAATTCATCATCATCAACATCGTGATGATCATTATCAACATCGTCATTGAAGTTGAGGTCTCGCTTTCGCGTTTTTTTTTTTTTTTGGTAAATTTTTAATTTCCTTTGACATTGGCCCATCCACATACACATACATACAACTCATCCCATACACTCAAAAGGCTAATTGGAAACGGTGTGATGGAATAGGGAACATTGGCGAATGGAATTGATCCCAACAAGTGTTTCAGTTAGGGTCGTTTGTGATAAGCCTCTTTCCACTCTGCATTCAAACGTTTAAGCCGTAGGGCAATTGAAATCAAGAATCTATATACACCTGATTAAGTTGCATAGCACACAAGTAAAGCGTTTTCGTCAACCAAACGAAACGTTGCGTTGTATATTTTTCAATGTTTGGACCCCAAGGTCTAGCTGTATATGTCATAGGGCACAGTCAAAATATATTCCAATTAGCCATATTCAGAGCATATTGAGCAAACTAAGTAAGCACTGGAGATAAAGAAAATAGTCTAAGCAGAGGAGGATCTGAAGGAAAATAAGATTAGATAGATGCATAGACGTAAGGTAAGCCATATCAAACTACGCTAAGTTCGATATCATGGATGATCTATCAGTGGCAAGAAAAACTGACAAGGTATTTAGCATAGTTAAGATAAATTTTTGATTGCATTTTCCATCCTGTGGTAAAATACAATTGGAAATGTATTAGACCTTTTAAATGGTATTCATATTTATAATGATATAATAATTCAATATTGTAGTCCATAAAACTTGTATTCATCTTTACCTAAACCGTGCTACTAAGCTAAGTAGAGAAGAAAAAGGAGTGTATTTTTTTGGCCAAGGATTCATTAAAATTCATTGAATGCACATTTCATTTATTAAATCATACCCTGGCAATTCCCATAGTGGCCTTGTTTAAGCTAGCTGGTCCCTCTTGGTCCCACCACTCCCCCTTCTTATTGCAATCTGTGGAGTCCATCCATTTTACACCAAGGCCAAGTCTGATACGCTTTAAGGATATTGTGTTTAAAATTTATAAATGCGTTCAGTCAAGGCCATTTGGAGGGATGCCGTTCGCGCCAAGTCGTTCGTTCTCTGAAGGATGTCCACTTAACGCTTCAATGATGGCAAAATGGTTAAATTCGTGCGCATAAAGTGAATTGTTTTATTCGAAACGAAGTAGTGGCGGCAAAAGAAGGAGCATAGTCTTTGAAAAACGAGTTAAACACGTGTCGCAAATGGGCAGCAGGCTGAAGTCTGAAGGCTGAAGGCGGCATCGTTTTGGTAGTGGTAACCCTACTATAAACCATGAACCCAAACCTAATGCATATGTTGTGTTGTCTTGGGTTGGGTTGTGTTGGGTCGGGTTGTATTGTATAGCATACATTGGGGCGATCGGACAGGCGGGTGTTGGCTGATGTATATAGTTTATGGCGTTCATAGATTATGGATGAGTTTCATAATGAGCCAATTTATACAAGCTTTTGGGTTAACGTTCATTTTGCTTCTTTTGGTCCTTGGCAGCTGGCTTCATCAGCAATTCCACCTCGGACTAAGCCAAGTACTTAACGTGTTCTCTCTTTTATTTTGTGCTGTTGTTTTGTTCTTTTTTTGGTCCTGTGCGTTTTCTTGTGCTTCTCTTTTCTTTTTATTTTTTTTTTTTTTTTTTTTTGAGGTAATGATATATGAAACCCCAAAGTAGCTGCTGGCCATTTGGGCCATTTGTTTAAGAGTCATCCTCAAGAACTGCTCAAACTTCACAGCTTCCATTTGAATGCGCACATGCTAAAGGTGGAGCAACACATGGCTCTTTGCTTTGGGTTTCATTTCTATATCTATCTCGCTTTAGCTCTCTTTCATCTCATTCCATCTCTTTCTCTATATCTCTAACTGGTGTGGACAGCAGCTGTGCACGCGTCAGGTGACAAAGTTTCTTTTCTTTTCTGTTGCCAATTTGCACAAGGACAACAGCAGAATGGTAGCAGCTGTTGCTTCATCTTGGCTACCAACAAAAAATAGGATAAAATAAAATAAGCCAAAAACCTTGATTTGACTTGGCTTCTTGATGTCCAGAGAGCAAGAGCAAGCGAGACAGTCTATCGTCTGGATGTCTTCGTCGTTTCTTCTTATGGATGAGCAGCAGTAAACAAGTTGGCAGAACTTACTCAAGCTGAAAGTGATATTGGATAAAAACCAACCAAGCACCAATAAATTCTACTTTTAGCTTTATATCATGGTGTCTATATGTCTTTATATATAAGCATAACTATTTGAGAATTACTATCATTATTGATGATCAAATTTATTGCGGATCCAATCAACTATCCTTTAATATTCACCATAGCTATTTGGGAATTTCTTTCATTATTCTTAATCAACTTTAACCTTGATCCCATATAGTTGAAATATATACATAGGTCACTTAGTTAGAAAATAGTTTAAGAACCACTTCTTCAGTTAGTGAAATATATGGTTAAAATATTTGTTCATGCTCCCTACAATATTGGATCGTCACTCATATTGTTCAAATTTCAAAGACTTTCCCCTCCAACATCCAATTTTTCCCATTAAAATTATGAGCCAGATCCGCCACTGATACATAGCCAAACAGCTATGAAAATTGATTGAAAAGGTTTTCTAACGCCAATAATCCCCTTTAAATATTACCAATTTTTTCTTCCAGTGTATTGCAATCAACAAAAAACAAAACCTCATTCCCATCACAAACAAATGATGTCAAAAACACACTCTGCCGCAAAATAAAGTATTTACTTCAATTTCTCAAACCCCTTTCCCCTAACTGGTTTTTTGCGCTAAAGCAACATAGTTGCAGGTTTCCCTTATCGCCCCCCTCCTGCTGGCACTTCCGCCCGCCACAAGTGTCTATCCTGATGGATGACCAAACCGTAACAAAATATATATGTGTACATATATATGTGTGTATAAAATCCGTAAAAAAAAAAACCAAAAGACAACATGAAAATTGTGTATAAATATTTAGCTCTAAGCTATTTGCACTTCATGCTTGACATGCCACAAAAAGCAACAATAGACAACAACAGCAACAACAATGGCAACAAAAGTCCAGCAATTTGCGTTTAAAATATGTTAATACTATTTTTGCTTTATCCGTCCGTTGTTTCTATGAGGTTTACCCAGTTATGGAAGGGTTGTGCCACCTAGCCATCCTATCCCATATCATCCTCACTGCCTACTTACCAACCAACGAACGAATCCCCACCCCACTCTCTTCCTTCCATGTTCGTTACCCGAAATACCTCAAAGTAAAATATTTCTAAGCTTGAAGTTGTTTTTTACCAAAAATAGTTTGGTTCTTGGCAAAAAAAAAATTAAAAAAATTGTAAAATAAAAATTGTAAAAAAAAAACCAAACAAAAAATGACTACAAAAAAAAATTGTTTTTCTAAAATAAATCAAATTGCTTATCAAAGAGATGATTTAGTGGTTGCTCCAAAAAGGTGACGGGGGCATGTGGCACGAGGGGCATGTGGCCACACCCATCTAACGCCTCGTCTCCCCCTCTTCGCCAGCCCGGTCAGGAACAACTTTAATAATTGCTCAAGTTGTGGCCTTTTATGCTCGGCAGCCATAAGTCAATAAATGTAAGAAGCAGCAGAAAGAGATGAGCAAAGTTTTACCGATGGACAAGAAAGCAAAGAAGGATGATAGTAAAGTTGCAGGAGATGGAATGGATGGGGGGTGGTGGCACTGTGCCTGAGTAGCTGATGCTGAGTACCTGAACGAACGCATATTATTATTATCTTTCTGTGAAAATTTACGGGATCAAAAATTAAAATGGCCCTAAGCGACTTTTTGCACAGGTTTGAGAGCAAAAACCAAGGCAAAAGAGTAGCTAAAAGCTAAGAAATTGTTGCAAAATAATTTTATGGCTAGCCAAAAGAGAAAAGATTTCTAGGTGGGCGTTCTTGTTGTTGCTAGAGGGATCAAAGTGTGTGTGTGTGTATGTGCGGCCGAAAGGGGGTGCCAAAAGTAATCTATAACCGCAACTGAAGATGATAGGGTTGGGTGACGTGACGTACCATGGCCGGAATAAGTTGGTAGAGATGAAGACGTGAGTTTTCCTACCTTTTTAGTTGAAATAAACAATTTGTCTTAATTACAAATGTTTTCAATTTTCAAATGACAGATTTCTTACAGTTTCAATATACCAAATAAAAATGGTGAGAAGAGTAACGGAAGGTGCTTTTCATTTTAACGAAATATATGCAAATTAGTGACCATCAGTCACAGCAAAAGCCACAGGCGATAGTATCGATATCATTGATTAAATAAACCTTGTAACCTTGTAAGGTAACAATTTTTGATGTAATTTAAAATCTGAATTTGTTTTTTAAGTTCTCATTATGTTTTGAGTATAACAAATATAAATTCTATTTCAATCGTATACGTGTCATAAATCAACCAGAAGCAACAGCTGGCCAAATATCCAAATCCAATAGGAACAATGTTTTCTTTATGTTGACATTTTTATTTCACTATTTCTTAGTAAAATTTTTAAAAATTTCGACTGACTTGAAAGTATTACAACTTGCGAAAAGGCTGACTTGAGTTCATATCTTGAATGCTAAAACTACTTGAGAATGAAGCGAAAAAAGATTGGTCGATTTCAAGTTTTCATGATTCGTTTGACTGAACGGTTTTTCTCACTTTGGTCTATGAGGTTTCCATTGCCCATTATGAGAAAAAACATGCTGAACATGGTTTCTTTTTTGGCGATTTGGGCATAAATGAAAATCAATTGCGTATTGAATAGACTATAAGAGGTTTTTCCAATACGCAATATGCACGATTCAAAGCATTTTTGGCAGACCAATTCCCAATCACGTTGCCGACACGCGCTCATATCTAGTATTGGGGATACACATATATTGGGGAGAGGGTGAAGATGTATAAGAAAAGGGCGGGGAGGCGGTTTGGTTGGAGTGAGGTTTCCTGCTACATCCTTGCGGGCTTTGCACGCTTCAACTACCAAATTGTCCATTTATTATGCGGCAACGCCTTTTTCACTTTTGCCCTGGACTACAGAAAATGAAGTGCCTAGAGTAGCCCCTTTCTCTTTTCTACACTCCCCCTCCCCCCACCACCAACCACACATACACACACCCTTCAAAAAAAAGCTAAAGCCAAAAGACAGAAGAATGAGTAAAAGTAGATGGAGAGAGTATAACCTCATCTCCATTCTATCCGATCCATTTCTCCTTGGGGAGGAGCATTAAGACAAGCTGCTGTGTGTATGTGTGTGTGTGTGTGTGTGTGTGTGTTAGTGCGTTTCCCGGGTGGAGGGATTGCACTTAAGGTGCAGCATTAGCTGCACACTTGGGCAAAAGCGGAAGTTGCACAATTAGAAAAGCCAGTCAAAAGTTTTACTAGATTGCTGGCCACCCTCTCCAGCTTCTTCGCTCTCCACTAGACACCATCCCCTTAAGCTTTTCTTGAATATTAAAAAATAGTTTCGCTTTCGGTTCCCTTTTTCATTTTATTTTTGTGTGTTTTTGTGTTTTGCTCCAACTGTCTGTGAAATATCAGCGAACGTCATGGTTGTCGATATGCATAAAAAGTTGTTGCCTGCCATTACATAAGATATTAGTTGAGACAGGCCAAGGATAAAGGACTCAGGATGTAGCAGCACACCATCAGGCTTTTCTTCTGCTTCTACCTCCTCCATCCCTTGACTCTGCCACGTAGACAGTGAAAAATTAGAAATACTTTTGCATTACCTGGTCAGGCAAAAAAAGAAAGGGATGGGAAAGGGCTAGTGGTCAGCTGTTTAGCATTAACTTGTATTTAAATAAAACACAGCAAAGAGGGAAAAATGTCGATACCCTACTTTGTTGCGAGACACCTTAAACTCGATTTCTTTCACTGTAGCTCTTTGGGTTAATTAGTTTTATGATAACTCCTCTCGCGCCTTAATCAAGTACAGTACCCAACAAAAGCAATAACAAGTATCCTTCTTCCAAAGAATTGGAATATTTTTCATATTGTGTTTTTGTACCAACTCAAACTCTCTGCAGGGCATTTCAAAGTCGCATATCTCTATGTTAAATTGAGCAGATGGCTTAGATGAAAATATGGTAAAATAGAAAGCAGGTCAAAAATTTCATGAAAATAGAAAAGATATATATATTGATTGAAAAAGTTAAACTTTAAATATGTGAAACAAAAACTTTTAATTTATGTAAAAACAAAATGTTATTCTTCGTTCCTTTTTTGGTTCAAGTGACCCTAAGCCACATGTTATTCACACTTTTGTTTTTTTCATACAACGTCGACTGATCCCCACAAGAAAACACTTTACATTTTAATATTTTTTCGCATTAAATAAAAAACAAATTCCCATCAAAGTTTTTTTTTTTTGTTTCTCATTCTATATTTTTTGGAAAAACTGAACGCCTTAAGCCGCAGGCTGGCCAGGATAAAGACAAAATTCCATTTCCCCATATCCACAAAAATAAGGCAACCAATCATTTCATCTAAAAAGAGCGAGACCAAAAGACAAATAATTGAATCAAAATGAATAAAATGAACGGCACAACAACACAAAGTGAAAGAAATGTCGAAGGATGACTTTTTCCTTGAACTTTTTCTCTTTCTCTTTGTTTTTTTGCTTTTTGGGCACATCTGGGTCTGGATTCGGGTACAACGAGTACGGGTCTTGGTCTTTGGGGTCTCTCTTGAGTTTCCTTTACGGAGCCCGCAGAAAAATGCTGGCAAATAATTTGTACGCAAATTAAAAAACAAGAAAGAACAAAAACAAAAAAAATTGCCAGCAAATTAAATGAAAGAAGCGTGTGCCAAAGTGTGATTAAAACTTTTTCAATGGGTAACAATTTTTGTTTTTTTTTTTTCCTTTTGTTATTGTCATTTTTAAGTCACTCTTCCATGTTTCGGTGTCCCGGTGTCGCCAGCGCCCCGTTTCTTGTCCCATTCCGTGGCAATGTTCACCAAGCATGTGCAGAATAATTGCCAATTTTTATACGCCTTAATTATTAAGGGGTAACAGACGGGAATGCCAAATTCAGCGAAATCTGAGTCAGGAAAAAAACATTTCAAGTTTTCTCAGACTGTATTTTTGCCGAATTATCGGAACGATACTTTGATACGGTTTCATGCCTTGAATTATAGTCTAGCAGGACATCGGTTTTTTGTATTCCAAGGTAACTCCTAGTCAATTCCTCCTTTTGTTTCATGCTTTTAACTTCTTTCTTTTTTATTGTCATCATGGTTGGTAATCGGTAGAGACCTTTTTTTCCTTGCTTGGTGTACTACGCTCAATTGACATAATGCCCATAATAACCGTTATTTGAGAAGCCGAATCGAAGTGGCAGAGAGAAAAGGGGTTGTAAAAGTTGTCACCCTAACCAATCGAGCAGCAATCTCCCCCGGGAGTAAGAGACCAGGAAAAGTGCCCATGCACTTGCCATTGCTTGCTGCAGCACCTTGCTCACTTGGGCTTACAAAGGGATTAACGACGAATGTGACGCAACGCGAAAAGGTCGCCCCTGGCTATGGACCTGGACCTGGACCTGGCTCGTGGACCAATTTGAATAGGTGTCGTCGTCTCAGTGGCAATCTGAGATCATGGTGGGTGGGAGAAAATTGTTTCAAAGTGATTGCGTTCTCATATCAACCACCAAAAATGGCAGTTTCCATAGACAGGATATACACAGGATACATAGATTTTTCATATTCACAGAGTGACATTGTCGGCCCATCGGCTGTTGCCTTTCCCATCATGCGTAATTCTATTTGTCATTTTGATTATGACATTGTAATGCTTTAATTGATGCTACATAGAGACAACGGAGGAGAGTCGGTGGGTGCAAAACTGTAAAAAGGCAATCAACCCTGTCGCAATATATGCAGGGATTTTCAGGGTGATGGCTATGACGCGACGAGATTCCTTTTTGTTCTGTTTTTTTATTTTTTTTCTCTGTGTTGTCTGACAAATCCTACAAACAGCCCAGAGGCGACCATGTTTTCTTTTTTCGATTTTAAGTCTCGCCTGGCAGTTGTCTGTTTGAAAACTTCAATGAATTTTAAATTGAAAGTGTACAATGATGGCTATATGCCATAGGTACATTGGCAGTTGAAAGGGAATTGCAGAAGGAAATAAATAACTGCCAAGGGAATCGATTGGTCACATACAATGAGATTACTTCGTATGTGAGAATTCAATGGAATGCCATCCTAAAGTCAGCCAGTATATATTTGAAATCTATCGGCTGTAATATAGGTAAATATAATAACAAATTGAATTCGAAGAAAAGTCAAAGTCATTTCAAAAGTCATGACAAATTTACAGTTTACTTGGATTTTTATGGTGATATTTATGGCAATAAGGATTTCTACCGATCAAAAGCAAGCTATAGACCTCAATACGTAAAAGTTTGAGTTATAAGCTAATCACTTGACCATGGGAAACATTGCGCAAGACGTATATGAACCTGACATAGCCCTATCAAACCCCTAATTTAAAGTTGTGACAATTGAAGAGATCAATATCCAGGCAAAGCAGTCGAAATGACTGTTCAAAATGACAATATGTTAGCCGATAAGAGATGTAGATGAAATTTCGCACATGTTTCGGACTTTAAGTATTTTGTCCAGTGCACATTTTTGTGTATACATAAGTATGTACATATATGTATTTGCCACATGCTCCCATTCAAATTTCCTGCATTGTTTAATTGAGTATATAGTGGACTCTTCGTGTGTATGAATGAAGGCTGAATGGTTGTTGTCAGGACATGCCAACTCAAAATGCAAACGGCCGAAAATTGTGTTACCATGGCACTTTTTTTTTGTATTTTGTTTTTGTGTTGATGATAAGCCGCCTGAAAACAAAAACACAAAACAGTTAATTTGTGGCACGCAAGTCGTTGCGAACGTCGAGGTGGACATGGAAGGAAGGCGTCGCAGCAATCGACTTGTGGGCACGCAACCGAAAATTACGAAGGACATGTGCAAGGCGCTGCAAACAATTGGCAAGGAACACACACTGTGGGATCCAAAAAGGAAAAACCCACAAGACCAAAGCGTGAATGCTGCACGCCGCTGCTAATGTTGCAGCAACAACGTTCAACGTTCCACCTGAGCGAATTTTTTCAAAAAAAAAAGAAGAAAAAAGGGAAAGGAGGGACATGACACGGGACGGGAGCAGCTGTTGTCGCCATCTTCCTCCCAGTGTCGATGTTGGCATTCTAATGCACAGTGGGCATGAAATATTGTTGACAGGTGAAAATGTTCTAAACACACACGCACAGAGAGAGAGAGAGATAGACTCTCTTATGAGTTAACGGCACTGGAGCACGGCAAGATACGACCTAGACATCTCCCTCTCACTCATTCTCTTTCGTCGTTTCCTTTCTTTTTGGGTGAAAGTGAACACTCCTGGGCGACTTGATAGGCGCGGGGTCACGTGCTCAGCTGGCATTAGGCCACCTCCCCAGGGGCACAGGGGACAGGAGGGCAAGTGCTGTGTACCAAGTGAAAGGGTGGAGTCCTGGGGTGGTTGGATAGGGAAAGCACACCATCCAGCACACCGTTTTTGGTCTTAGTGGTGATGGTGTCAGTCGTCAGCCCTTAGGGCATATAATAAATACTTGATTAGTTGAATAATAAATTAAAATATTTGTCACTTTGCATGGGAAGAGGAGGCAGGTATATGCTTTAGGGTGGAAATTTTCTGAGAATTTAATCATTTTAAAAATCAAATTTAACTAGAATTTAAAGACTCTCGTGTCTGGATGGATATTAAAGATCAACCAAGTCCCACTTTAAATAGTGTGCGACAGTTTAATTTATGTCCAGAACGCAATGTGCGATAACAACATGCTAGCTCAACAGTGTTGTAAAATCTACATAAACGCACATGCAAAGTCGTAGTGTTGATCATGTAATTATTTTAGATGGCAATCTAGCTTGAAAGCCCTTAAAGAGACTTATAAATTACTTTAATATCAACAATTGTTAGCTAAAACAATTAGGAAATTACGATTTGATAATGTTAATGTTTATTAAAAGAAATGTCTAAAAACCTTCCGTGCGAGAAGAAACTTATTGGCAAAAAATGTATATTATGGCGCTATGAGATTTTGAGAAATTGAAATATGATTTGATAACATTTTGATTGTAAAGTATTTCAATTAGTTAAAACGAAGTTTAAGTTCTCAATTCACTGATTTAAATGCCTAATCATCATGAAGACCTTATGAAAAATCCTTTATGTACTATGAAAAGTTATGAAAAGTTTAATTTTACAACTAGATCCATTGAAAAGTTGTTCGATCAAATTTTTCTGTATTGACTCACAAATCTACATTAAACTAGGAAAAGTACAGAAATCTTTTATATTCTTTAAGGAAATGGAAATTCTGGTAACTATACAAGTTAGTAGATAGTGAAATCAAGTGTTATAGTACAGTTTGTTGGTCATTTCTAGATAAATTTGGTTAAATATTTATAGCTTGCCCATCATATTATACTGCATTTTGAGAGAGGGGCCGAGAGAGAGAGGGACAGGACTGCAATAAATTCACTTTGCATTTTAATTTGCTAACTTACCTAAAAGCAAAAGGGGGTAAAATGGAGGAAATGTGCAATTTATGTAGGAACAACAATTGCACAATTGTAATTTTCTTCTAGCCCTACGGTAATCCTGGTCGCCATATCCCCGCTATTTCCCCGTTGCCCATTTCCCTTTCGGTTTATTTCTCCTGCTTCAGACACGCACACGTAAACGCGGCAAGTAAAGAACTTTTGCCTCTAATGTTGCTGAAAATTGAATTTCTTATTACAAAAATATATAAGTACACACATATATATGTATATATACTATTTTTGTTCTCCTTTTGCTTCCATTGCGTAAGGCATTACGTGTTTACGTAAAGTTTGGCGCCGTTGGGCAAATTGTTTGCCTATATATTTTTTCCCCGGCTTTTTTTTATATTTATTTTATTATGTATTCTTTTTTAGACTGTTTGCTTGCAAATTAAATGAAATGTTTATTCAAACGTTGAAAATTGCTTTAAATAAAAAAAAAAGCCAGCCAAAAGGCTGCTCTGCCAAGAGTTGTCCTTTGTCCTGACTTTTGGCTATCTTTTGAATCATGTCAACCGCAAAAAGAGATGGACTGACTGAATGGAAGGGATGGGGAACCCCATCATCTTGGATTACCATAAAGGATTTCTCCTGGGTGCTCTCATACTAGGCGCCTGCCAGCCTGCCCATTCATTTTTCATATACATATCCTCTGCATGTGTCTGGCCCCTTTGTCCCCTCCTAAAAGCTTTGCTAAATTTAAAATGCCAGAAATTTTATAAATGAGCTGTTGCTTGCCGCCTGCCCAGGAAACGGCCGAGGAATCCTTTAACCCAAAACGACAGAAACAGTGTGCGTGTACGGGGGGGTGGGGGCGAAAAAAAGGGAAAAAAGAAAGGCTTCACTCCATCATCATCTAGATGGTCAAAGCCAAAGTGCAATGACTCACAGAGCTAAAAGATGGGAGGGTAAACGTACGAAACACTAAGGAAAGTCTATATCCGGACCCAAGGCGACAAGTTTGATGGCAGATAGAAGGAAATCCTTGCAAAGGACTCGCATCGGGTTTTGTTTATATTGACAGGAGGTAGGAGTAAAGACACCCCCTCTATAACTCTATCTCTCTCTCTCTCTCTCGCTCTTTATATATGCGGCAGCAATCAATCATGCGGTTTAAATTAGGGTATTTGCTTAAGTCAGTATTTTTTTTTAACTTTCTTAGATGCGGGGGGAGATTGGATTGCCTGTCAAGTGGACCCTTTGAGGTTAGGTGTTGAGGCAAAGTTTAAAAGGAATAGCAATGATTTTTTTGAGATGCTCTTTCAAAGGACAAAACAGCTACAGCTATTTTCTGAGATTTATCTTATCAAAAGATATTCAGCTTTTCACACTACTTAATACAAATTTAAACAGTGTTGGCTAACGAATTATGTTTTACCGGTTGTAAACATAAGGCCACGTTTGTATATTGTTAATCATTCTTATAGACTTTATATCTGGAATTGATCACAGACTTCAATAGTGTTTAACAACGAATGTTATCTACACTATCTAAACACTTATTTTAATTGCTTACATATATATCTGGAGTGTTGTTTCATATTCGAAGTAGATTATTCTTTAATCTTGGCTAAGCTAATCCAATTGCCAACAGTTTTATCATCTTATCAGGATACTTTTAGATAATGTTTATTATTATTCTTTTGTTATGTTTGGTCACACTTTTTCATTCTGTCAATCAAGAAGAGGATTATTTAAATGAACTTTCCATTCATTACTAAACTGGTTTTAGAGCATCAATTAGTCAATCATTCATGGTAACCTATCTCTCCAATCAATCTCACTTGTCAAACAACTAACTTCATTGCCACAAATCCTAAATTACAATCTACTAAGGGGTAAATGTGACCATACTTTCGAGTCGGATGACTTTGCTATGCGTTCGGGTTGTCAGATGTTGGTAGAAACAGAGAGGTGGTGAGGACATGGGGTGGAGGTCGTTTGGTCAATGTCAATTTTCAAAAAGTAAGCAAAAAGTTACCATTTGAAATCTATACACACAGCAAACTTTATGCGGGAGTGTGACAATATGAGTGTGTGTGTGTGTGTGTATCTGTGTGTGGTAGGAGGTTAATGATGTACTTAGGTAGTCACCTTTTTCCTTCTCCTCTCCCCCTCTACTCATGTATATGGCATACCCGTATTAATCATAAGCCTGTCACCTAATGTAAATATTGTAAAATGAGTGGCAAATTCTTGGTAATGAACTCTTGTTGGAAAAGTTTCGCATAAGTTTTAAGTTGTTGTTGTTGCTATTTTCGTTTTTCGCCTTTTGACAGTTAATGAGGTAAAGATGAAAGTTTTAAGTAAATTATATCAAGTAGCAACAGAAGGAAAATGGAAGTAAAAGTTTCGTTCTTCCCCTCCTATGTATGTACATAAGATAAGATAAGAGCAAGCATAAAAGTTTGAACAAATTATAGTTGACCTTTGGCAAAATGTATCAAATATTAATGATTGATGGCCACACAGAATAAAGCATGCAATGAAACTTTGTAAGCTGCTTAACAATTTGTCAAATAAAGGTGTATGTACATGTCTGTTTGTATGTATATTAGGGTCAAAAGTATCTTATCTATTTGGCACACATTTGATTTTCACGCCTAACAAGTGGAACTAATAAGCAAACATATTATTACTTTGCATCCCTTCAAGTCTAATAATATTAAGGTGCATGAGTTTTGTCTGCTAAGATTATGAAAATCAACCTCAAAATGCTTGTTTGCAACAGATGCAACAACATCTCTTTATGGTCATTTAAACCACAAGTGCGTTGAAAGGGAATTTACTTAATATTTGTTGCTATTGATCAAATATACAACAAGATACAAATTGTTGCTATTGTATGACCTGGCAAGCATTTGAGCATTTAATGTTGTGTTAAATTGAAAATTTGCATAAGATATTTGTTGTTTATTTATTGGCAGTATATATCTATACAGAATATATCTACATTTCTATTTATGTATAAATGAAAATATATCAGCATGGGTTGGTTATGTGGCCATGTATTGGTGCTCAGTTAAATATTTTATGCAATTTGTGTGCAATTTTATAGTAAAGTTATCCATGAATTTATCTCGTCTTTGTACTGTTTATGTGTGTGGGTGTTTGTTTCAATGAAGAGTGAAGTTTTATAGGCTAAAGTAAAATACAATTTTAATGAAAATTCCAAAGATTCTCCTCATAGTTGAAAACAAAACTCAAATAGATATAAAATTAAGTAAGTAAGTCGTCTTGCCGACTTAGGTATACCATACACCAGCAAAACAAATATTTCAAATTTATAATAACAAATGCATTTACGTTTTTTTTTTTTCAAAAATTATGAAAATGATTACATGCTTTTTAGAAGCATATCTCAGTATCTCGCTCACGCAAGCTTACGAGCACCCTAGCGCCCCCACCAGCCAACGGCCAACTGGAAAAATGTTTATATGCATAACTTGACTATTTTGAGTCCGATTTTGATCAAATTTGGTATTTTGCTGTGTATTAGTATCAAATTCAAGTTTGCCAAATTTGATTACAAAAGGTAGAAAATTACATGAGATAATCGAGTTTTTCCCAATGACGGGGGCGGAAAGGGGCGTGGCAAAATCTTTGCATATACAAAATATGCGCATTTATTAAGCAAATATACATATCAAATTTGATGTCTCTAGCTATTATAGACTCGGCTGTTGATCCCGATCAAGAATATATATACTTTATGGGGTCGGAAAAACTTCCTTCTGCCTGTTACATACATTTTTACGACTTTAATATACCATTTCATCCTATGGGTGTATGGTATAATTACCGAAATTTTAAAGGCAACATGAAATTTAAGCATCAAAACTAAAAGAATCATTAAACTAAATATTAAATTATGGCCAAGTGTGGATTATTCTGTGTCCTAACATTTTTTATAACTATGGCCTACAAAAGTTATGTAAAATTTACGCATGAAACATTGACCTGACATTAAACTTATTGTAATTCAGAAACTTAATAAATCCTTTTATAGTTGAATCGTTTATTTAAACATTTTATACTTTTTTATTTTCGTGATTTTTGTCTTAGTTTTTTAAAATTTTTTTATTCATCATCGATTATGAATATCGATTTTACTCACCTATTAAATTCTTTTAGTGGACATTTACAAATATTTTAAGCGATGCTTTTCACCTTCTGTTACTATCAAAGGGCAGAGATAAATTCTCTCTCACTTTTCCTCTCTCTATTTCGCTCAGTGGAAAGTTGAAAATGTAATAAAAAACCAAATTACATGCTTTAAAAGTTAAATAATGTGCTTGAGAAACTAATTTCCAACACTTGTGCTAATCTCAATTTCAACTTTTATTTTATTTAAATTTTATGCTTTTGTTTTTGCAATGATAAAAACCAAAACTGGTGGATGATGACGATCTGCCAGAGAAGAGTGAAAAAAAAACAGAAAATAAACGAAACGGAACGTAACCAAACCGTATACAGTTATTTTCCCCCTCACCCACCCATCAAGTAACTTTATGTGTTGCCGCGGAAATCTCAAAACAATCAAAGTGCCAGAGTGAAAAAAAGGGCCCAAACTCAAATAATATTCCCGGAACCAGGAGCAGTAACAGTACCAGGATGAGAATCAGAATGAGAATGAGGACCAGCAGGCCCATGCCCAGGGCTTCAGCTTCAGCTACAGCTACAGCTTCTGTTTCACTTCGCGTGGGCGTTGATGTTTGCTCAACGAAAACAACAACAGCAGAAAGGCAACTTCAACTTTAGTGCGAAAAACTTTTGCCACTTAACTTTTGTGAATGCAGCAGCAGCAGCAGCTCCGCCGAGGGACCATGAGAGGAAGAGAGAGTGAGTGAGTGAGAGAGCGAGGGTATATGTATATATGAAGGGACACACAGGGTACACCAATCCCAGACTGGCAAAGCAATTAAAATTATTGCTGGGCGAAAAAGTAATATTTTTCAAGTGCTAAATAAACACACTATAAAAAAAGAATCTACCCCCCTGTTCCATCCCCGTCTCTCTTTTACCAAAGCCAAACCATCCGTTCCATCTGCTTCATCCATCCATCCATTCATCCAAGCTCCACTCTTCACCAGCCACGAGCCAGCCTGAAGTCCGCCAACGACTCACATTCGCCAAAAAGTTGATTCACTGACGTTTTCGAGATTTATTTACATATGCAAGACGCGCGCGCTCTTTCGCATGCTGGCAACTTTTCTTTAGCTCATTTTGCTCCTTTCCTTCACCACTTGGCCACCACTTTAGCACCCGGGAGGAGCTGAAACCATAGCCGAAGCCGGGGCAAGCGCTTATGCCAAATCGGAGTAGGCAACTCTGAGAACTTTCTGGTATTAGAAGAGCTCTTTAAAAACTTCTTGGCCGCACATTGGTAAAGTCTTTGCTTGATTGCCTACTTAAGAGTGTGCACCAAAGTGATATGAAGTAACAAGTTACGAATACAGTAAGCTCTTTGCCATGATAATCCAATGATGCAAAGATTATGACCTACCCCTTTTTGGTGACCCCGACGCCGAAATACGAATGTGTAAACAAAATAGAAATAAGGTCATAAGATCCAGCCTTGGGCTCATTGTATTAAAATAGATGACGATGCAGCATTAGTTAGAATACAAAATAAAACGGCAGATAATAAATAGCATCAAAGCCCAAAAAATTGTGTACATATTAGAAGCGCCGTGGAAAATCCCATTCTTCGGTATTCTTGTGGAGGTCCCGCCATTGAATGCAACTATTGCACTGAGGACACTTTGGTTCAACTCTCATTTGTCTGGCTCGAATGTTCATCTCACGAACGCAACGCTTGCAAATCACATGACAATTTCGACATTGAAATAAATTTTGACGAGACGGTACAATCATGCATTTGTTACACTGCAACACGCTATCCAAAGAATCGGTCGAGCCGTCATCATCATCTGAGCGGTTTACATTGGACAGCAAACTATTTACTTTATATTGCGTTGAATGAGCGCGGTTAGGTTGCAGGGCAGTCATTTTGAATGAAAATGTAGTTTCTCCAAAATTTTTTCTATAAATTCTTTACCTGAACTTTATTTTTGTGACTGATGTGAACAAAGGAATCGAAAGAGACATACTATGAATATGATTTAACATTTTGACATTTTTTGGATAGCAAAAGCTTATCTGATTGACTAGATATTGCAAAAGTAAAATGGAAGTTGATATCCTGGCTTGCCATGTTGATATTTTTTTTATTATCAACCACTTTTTATTTAACATTTCGATTTCGAGTTTACAGCAATTGCTTACCCCTTAAGAAAACACAAACTTTTCTTTCGATTTTTCTAATAGGTCTACCATTATTTAATACTAAATCTCCGATTGAAACAAAAAAGTTCCAGTTTTAAAATGAGCAAAAGGAAAAAAAAAGAAATGCGAAAATCTTTTAGCACACTTTCACCAAAAAGTTAACAAAAGTTGTTGCAACAAAAAAAAAAAAAAAAACAAAAAAATGAAAAAACGAACAACCAAGAAGAAAAGAAAGAAAAATCAAGGCAGGCAGCAAAGTGTGACAAAGTCGATATGGTGGGGTAAGAGGGAATGACATGGGGAGGGGGTGGTATGTATAAATGTCTATTCGAGTGTAGAATTTGATTGCACTTGGAAATGTCTTTATGTGTTTGAGTCAAGTCATCGATGATGATGATGACGATGACGATGATGAGCTCCTTTGCCCCGATTGTCTTTTATGGCTTGGAAAATAAACTTTTCTTTTGCAAAACGCTTGAATGCATTTCGCACGAGTTGAGAGAGAGAGAGAGAGACCAAGAGTAAAAGATCTACTAAGGTCTTAAAGTTTGAGAGGCGTAAATTTACTTAAATTATGCGTAAAAGTCCAAGATTTTGCGCACTTTTTGGAAAACAATTTGCTGAGTCACACATAATGGCATCGTGGATCTCATTCACTCCGGCGGCCCTTTTGTGACCCACATTTATACGCTTGAATTGATTTCCCCTGCTTTTGGCAATCAGCGAAGGACACAAAACATACGCGACGCATACGTATACGCCATGGTGTCCCTTCGTTTCTCACACACTCTCAATCTCTCAGTCTCCCAGTCTCCCAGTCTCTCTCCCTTTCAACATTTCTAACGAAGGCACGCACTAGGTTTTTCTTTTCAGTATGTGGTTGGGGTGATATTTATGCTGTGTTGGCGAGAATCTCGCCAGGATTGTAACCTTCTGCCTACATAGATGGTATGCTGTTGTTGTTGTATTTGATAATTTAATGCCTGTTTGAGTTAAGACAGCGAATCCCTTTTTTTTTTGGCCTAGAACCCACCAATACAACATCACACATATAAACTACAATATTTAATTGGTTCGAATCCTTTACGGTTATTCCACCCTACACCTACACACATAAACACACACTCACACACACACACACACACACACACACGCTTATCCTTTGAATGCATGAGAAAATTTCGGTGTGGCATGGTTTTCGTATTTCTTTGCATATTTAATGCAATTACCAAAAGGTTTTTCCCCTTGGAATTGGCAAAGCTCCTAACTCAATGCCATGAAAGAAGTGAGCAAAAGTAAAATTGATTTAGCTGACAGCTTGTGGCCAGACCAGGACCAGTTCGGCTTCTAGTCCAGTCCAGCTAAATTTGTTGTAGCCAAAATACCTTGCAACTGATATTGATAGGTCGTAAAAGTAAAGGGTTAGGCCACAAGCTATTTATACTAGTTACACTTGCCCATCGTGATGACCTTGTGAAGGTGATAAAACACCAAACACCACCGAATAACTTTTCCACTGAAAAGGGCAAACGATTTACTGTACATCAATTTCAAATGCAATATAATTACACATCTTTCAGCCGAGAAAAAAAAAAACAGCAAAAAACATAAAATCAATTTAGATATTTAACCCAAATTCTTGTGATGAACTTGTGTCAATTTGAACTAATTCTAACCTTTCTTTTAACTTGAAGAGCCAAAGCAAAAGCAACGTTAACGAATCAGACAGAAATGGTTGCTGTTTGAAAGTTACGTTGATCTCTTTAGAGCTATGGGTCAGCCATAGAGATATATTCGAGGCATTCCATCCACTGAATTAGACGACTTTTCTGTGAGCAAATTATTATGATAGATAGTATTAAAGAATAGCAAAAGAGGACTCTAAACTGATCACAGGTTAAATGAGAAATTTAATCAGAGCAAAAAACTCATACTAAGCTGTTTTTGCTGTAGTTAATAAAGCATCGACTAAGTCAATAACTCAGAAAAGTCTATATTATCATTCAAAAGTTGAAATTTCATCATAATGATCACCTTTTCTTTTTGGAAAACCATCACTTATTTTGTTTTTCTAACAGCAGAAAATGTCTGAATATTTATTCCAATTGGCCAAGTCTCGCTCTCACAATCAGTATTTCCTTTATATGCATCTTCCAGTTAACTAACTAACTGCAATTGGACCAACATATTTCTTGTAGCATGTAAAGCTAGTTCACTGCTCCCATCATCTACATGTTTCAACTTCCACTTGAACTGCATGCATATATTAGCAGACACTCAAAAGGCAATTTCGTTAGACCAAAACGCAAACTGGCAACTGGCAACAGCACAAAACGCAAGTTATTTGCTCATTAAAGAGGCCAAAAAGCAATTGCAACAAACAATTGTTAGGACTTAAGAAAGAACAAGTAGAAGAAGTAGAAGGAAACCCAAACCAATTCAAACCGAAAACCAAAGCAAATCAACTTGCAACTTGCTAGAGGTTCGTCCCTTTGCATGTTTCCCAAGTGCATCACTAGCCAGAGACTGCCAATTTGAATGGAGGTGGAGTAGAAAGTACTCCACCACCAGCACCACCACCACCAGCCGTTAAAGCAGTAGGGGATTATGTGTATGTTTGTCTTGCGGCCTCCGGGCAATATTTCACTTAAGGCTGTTGGCTGCTGCTGCTGCTGAAGGAGATCATCGATCTGCCAACATGCATTGTCTACTCTACTCTGGTCTGTTCTTATCACGTAAATCTGTCAGATAAAGTTTTCTTCTTTTCCACTTTTTTTTCTCTTGTTTTTGTCTCTCCCATTCTGTTTGTTGGTTTAACATACGTGAGCATAACTGGCACAAGGCGGTCGGTCGGTTGGACAAATGGACAGTTTGGTCGGTTGGTCGGTTGGTTGGCTGCCTTGGCTGGTTGACTCGTCGTTGGTCGGTCAATTCGTTTGCCTTTATCGTGCAAAACGTGGCTTGCAATTAAATGTTTGTTTTAGTTTTTGGTCGGAACCTGCTGCTGTTGCCGATGCTACTTTCGTTTCGTGATCTTATCATATCTCTCTCTCTCCCCCTCTCACTAGCTTTGTTGTTCATGTGTTCGATTTGTGAATTTGTTTTACTACCAAACGACAACCATTTGGAGGATATACTATATATACATATAGTAGATTCCTTTTTTTTTTTTTGTTATTTCTTTCATGACATTTTATTCTGTGGACGGCCGCATTTGCAAACAGACCGCGTCCAGTCGCGATCTTGGCCAATGCTTTTTATTTTCCATTTTAAATAATTTATAAGTAAAAATCTCTGTGAGCATTGTCTCTGATCGTGATAAGACCAAGAGATCCAGAAGCTATGCTATGGCATCTCTTACCCTCCTACTCTTGCTCACCCAATGAGTACATGCAATTGGAGAAGTGAGTCAAAAATTATACTAATCAAATATGCCAAATGTTTTGTGTTGTTAAAAATATCTTTTAACAAATAAAAAATATGATTTTTCTTATTTCTAATATAGTTTTCCTATTTGCAAAGTAAATCCAACTAGACCCACCTAGAATGTATTCCAACAAGACTCTAAACTCTTCATCAGTTTTTTAAAAGAGTTTTTTTTAGAAGAAAGCAACTTTAAGTAAGAAGAGTATACAAACTTCGCTAAAGTTAAATTAGGTTTATTCTTCTTGGAGTTTTTGTTTTCATTGTAATGCAATTTCATTTAATTTATTGAGGCTTCCTTGTGATTTATTGTTTCGAACAAATCGTAATAAAGATTTTGATATAAACTTTTCCTATGATCAACCCTGATCAACCTGTTAAGCTAACATCTACAAAATGTCAAAGACCCCCTCTCCCCCCCACACACACATACATACATACATTAGGTTTGAAAAATTAATTGCCCCAAAATTCCAAACTTTGACAAAATGCCGCTTACAATCGATACTTAAGAATATCGATTATTCAAATCGAATTTCTATTATGTTGCTAAAAAAAAAAAACCGAAAAAGAATTAAGAATCAGAGAAGACACACCGTAACAGATTATGCAAACTAATTACACAAAATTAGTTGAGATTTATGCCCATGGCCCAGGTTCAGGCCACAAATTTATTAATCAATTCAATTTTTGCCGCACGGCATGAGATTAAGTAAGCAAAAGGTAACCAGTTTGACAAATTGTGTGACATAATAAAAGGTACACGAACCGAAGAAGTCCAAAAGAAGGAAGACACAAAAACAAAACCGCCACAGAAAACCAAAATCAGAAATAAGAAAAGGTCTCGAAACAAATTTGTATGATGTAGAGCTTAATTGGTGATTAACCACCTGTAGATTGGATTGCATTTTGTTCCAAGTTGAATTTCCCAAAAGAGAGAAAAACAAAAAAAAAAAACAAAACAGAGATGAGAGAGATGAGGAAAAACAAACTGAACCCAAAACAGAGAGAAGAAAAATCGTGCTTGGCCATACCTTAGCCCGGATCGTGCTGGTAAATGAAGATGATGCTAAGCTGATGTTGCGACTTCGAAATAAATGTCACTCTACTCTGGTTAGAGTTCTAGTTCTTGAAACTAAAACAAGTGGGAATGCTGGTCAATGTAACAAAAAAAGCCCAACATGTTAGATACCCTGCAAGCAATATCTTCAGTCCACTCAGTTCAAACAGAGTGAACATAATGAATCAAACTTCAAACCCGTTGGGTCTTATTAGACCTTGTCTCTTACCCAAGACTTATTAAACTTTACTTTTTAGTTCAGGTTCATAAAGAGAAATATGCAAAAAGACATACAACATTTTTTTCCCCCCCTAATACCTTGAATGAGGGGGTAAGAGACAGAGAGAGAGAGAGAGAAAGATATAAAATTGTCAATACTAATTTCTATAACCACTAACTTGCAATATAAATTTCTGTTCATTAACATTAGCCAATAGAATTTTCAACAAAATGCATTCTGCCCTATGTGCAAACAAATGTATAGAAGATGAAACCTAAAATGGGGAATATGGTGTTGAAGTTGAAGAGTTCAAAATTCCCATACCCATATACATACTCTAGATATACCCTTTATCCTATACAGTATAGAAAAGATTTATGGTTTACAAGCGTTTGTTGTTGTCGCTGTCAGCGAGGCAAATAAGAATTTTCCATGGAAATTGCAGGCCTTTCTCCGTTTTGTTCCCGTTCCCGTTGCCGTTGCCGATGTCATTGCTGTTCGTTAGCCCGTTCTGTCGTCTCTCTTTTTTGGTTTTTCTTTTTGGGAAAATAATTCATTTCGTTTCAGTTTTGTTCTCGTGTTGGGCGGGGGGGCGGTAGACGCGAGAGCCATGAGATTTGTCATGGACGTCCATCCCGCCCCAATATTGAATGAAGTTTTAACGCTTAGATTATCTCTCTATTAATTATCGTTTATGGTTTGTTTGTTTCGACTTTGTGAGTTAGAGAGGGGTGCAGCCTGTCGTATAATTTGTAGTCAAGTCTTTGTGTTCAGTTATCAGTATCAATTTTTTTTCTTCGTTTTTTTAGTTAAGTTGAGTTCTCTGTGCTATATCGGGGGCGTCAAAGAACACGCTCTGTCAATTGCGACTGGGTGAACAATTCCCATGAAAGTCGGCTCAGCTCTCACAGAGATAACACACAAGTCACAAGTTTACCTGTACCAGCGTAAGCTGTCGTCCCTTCCGCTAGGAGCTAGCAAATTTCCTAGACCAACATTTGGTTTCAATGCAGAGACCAGAGAATTGGCTGAACAGAAGTAGAAGGAGATGGAGCAGCTTTGCCAAAGAGCAATTGCCCACTATTTGCATGCTAATATAAACATGAAAACTAAAACTTATTACAAAATCCATTAGGTTTTTTTCACCTCCCCGCCCACTCTATCTTTTTAAAGGTCTCTTCATTTTTTAGATACTCTTTTATCAAAAAAGGGCATATGAAACATAATACACTGTATGTAACAGGCGAAGCAGAAGGACCTTTAGGAATATTTGTTGAGGTTAATGCTTCATAAACTCGATAACTTCTGTCGATTATTTTGCTCGATTGCTCCTCAAATTTCGATAGTTTTTCTCAGCAAAGCTTTCAAAAATCTGCCCAATCGTTAAGCAAATATCATGAATATATCTTTATTTATTTAAGGTTATCGACATCAATTAAGAGTGTTGTGTTATTTATAAAGAATATCGTAAAATCGATATCAAAAATCGATTCAATCGATTGCCAAATACTACAACTAGTTTTATATTTTTGCATTTATTTGGTACTAGGATTACCATCATTTACATAAGAATATGGACATTCAATACAAATGGAATTTATTTATAGAGAATATTGTAAAATCGTTGTGAATCATTTCTGTTGATGGCTAGACAAAAGTAAAGGAAAGGAATTTTGTAAAGAATTTAGAATTTATAATCTGAAATTGATTGATTTTTATGGTTTAAGCTTTTAACTCATCCAAGCCTTTGTGTGTTCTTTTTCATTTCATTTCTAGGCAGGGAGTTTAGGCGAAAGTGTATAACCAATTCGTATGCCTTCAATATTCAATTTACCTTTTATTGTAGTTGCGGTTACATGTGATGGCCGCTGGCACTTTTCCCGTTTGGTTATACAGGCTTTTTTTTTTTCTTCCTTTTTGTGTGTGTGTGTGTGTGTGTTGTTGTTGTTGCTGTACATTTCTAGTTATCTTACGACCAATCAATGCCAAAGCTGATGATGTTAATCTGACCGTTTGGCCGCCCAACCCCCCACCCCTATGCCATTCCCTTTTCAGATTGGTGGCACCCGCCGTTCAATTTACCCTTAAGTTAAAATTCATTTGAATATACAACATCCTATTTCAATTTAAATTCAAATCCGCAAACATTTGCCACGAAACGATTTCAAGTCCGAAACTGACATGAGAGCCACGCCCACGCCTCCCCTTTGGCCAAATGCACGTCGAGAGTTTAGACTAAAAGGACAGTTGTGGGCCGGCCTGGGAGCTATAGCTGTAGCTCTACAGCATATCAAGAGTTTGCCATCGCCATCGCCATCACCATTGCCGGCGTCGTCTTCTCCGTTCTCTATCCTCCTCCTCCGACGACGACGAAGTCATCGTCGTCTCCATCGCCATCTTCATCTCCATCTCTGCCATCGTCGTTGTCTATGGCAGCTCATAGCTGGTAGCTGGTAGTTGGTCGTTGTCGTGGACGCTGGCAAATGCCACTTACACCAAAGTGCCGCAACGATTAACATCAACGACCTGAACGGGCAGGAGGTGGACAGGCAAGGCAGAAGTAGCTAGCTTCCTTCAACCATTGGGTGGATACGTCTCTCTCTACCTACCGTTATTTGCTCTCTTTTTTTTTGTTTTGTCCTCCTCGGTTGTATCTTTTTGCATATCGCTGGCCATGTATCTTCCAAGTGTATGAGTATCTATGACACCGAAACTAACAACATACCAAATTGCAAAACCAATTTAAGCAAAAGCGAACATTTTTTATATAAAAATACATACATACATCCAGATAGTTTCTAAATTGGAAATATACACATACCATATACCATTTTGATTTTTCTATTTAATTATTATCTTCTCGTTTTGCAAAGGAGAGACCCAGAGAGATAACGAATTTATGTAGAAGGGGAGAAAACTTTTCGATTTGATTGAGTTGTGTCGCCCATTGCACATTGCGGCCAACGAATCCGCAGAAATGTGAAAAAACAGAGAGGTTAAATGCATTTTTGTATCTCAGCATTTAATCAAAACTTTATGGGTTAACCTCAGCAGTCTCAGCAGTCGCTTGGCTAGTAAGTAACTTTATCACGCTTGGCAGACCAAACCAACCTTACTTAGTTAGCTAACTGATATCGATTGATAGCAGGGGATAATTGACATAAATCTAGTCAACTTTATAAGCTTACATAGTAGGCGAAGCAAAAATGATTGAAAAGAATTGACAGATACATTTATGAATATACATATATTATATGGAGATTGAAACAACTGAATTTACCTAATTGTAGCTATAATTAGTTACCTCAAATCAACTTCAAAGAGATGAACAAAACAAAAAACTGTAGATTTATTTGGTCACACTTTGATTTGGTTTTGTCGGACTCAACAAGAAAGAAATGATGCTTAAGATAAAGACAAAATAGAGATCCAAAGGGTAGTTAAAGGGCTTAAAGAAAACTGCTCTGTTGGCCCCACAATTGGTCTATTTAGATAACCTTTTTGGCATCTCAATGGCTCATTTGGTCAGATCATAGTGAAGGGCTATCCAAATGTGGCAGATAAAGAGTTGGTTGGACAATCTTTCAGTCAATATAAATACACATATATTGCGGTTAAATGCAATCGTTCATCGACTCTCTAACTCTCATACCATTTTTCAATTTATGGAAAATTCATTCAACAACAACCGCGAGACAATCAACAAATGTTCTACTATATTTTAATACTATTTGCTATAGACCAGAAACTGGAAAACTCAAATCGAATCGCACAAAGAGAAGAGTAAAAGAGATAGCGTGACCACCGATTTGGGTGGTGGGCGGGGGGGGAGTTAGCGGTGGAGGCGTGGTAGTTAGTGGTAGTTTCAACTGGACATATAGTTTAGTCAAACAAAACAGCAAAATGAAAACTCAATTTGCCAATATGCGCACAAACAAAATAGCAAATTTATAGAATTTCAAACGTCACTTTTTTCTCTTCCCCTCTGTAGTGAGGGCACTACACTCTCTCTTTGTCTTTGCTTGTTTCATCATTCTGTCTAAAAATGAAAAATCAAAGGCACAAAATAGAGATGGCGAGATAGAAAGAGAGATAGAAAATAAAGAAACAAAAACTGGCAGCGATTTTCATCTAAATTCAAATCAGCCAAAAAACGTTTAATAACGAATTTAAAAACTCATCATCAGAGCAATCCAGGCATGGAGTCAAAAGGGGTAATGGAATGAGGGCGTGGCAAAACAAATTTGATGGCAAAAGTTGCACTTTAATGCTAGAGATAACAGCAACAACAACAAAACCAACAAGAACAATGCATAGAAATAGGACTATCGGTCGGTTGGTCGACCGGTGCGAGGGGCATTCATCCAAAATGCAGTCGTCAATCAACAGGCCAGTGAATGAATGTGAATAGTCCGCACTCATAATTGAATTTAGACCTGGCAGCCAGCAAAAAGGGAGGAATACAAATCGAAAAGCTTGTGTATTGGGGAGGTAAAAGGGGGGTGTGGGGTCCTGGCTATGAGGCCTGTGGCCAACTATTTTGTATTATTGAAATTCATTTCGACCAGCAGCTGCCGTTGTTGCCACTCCTCCATCTCGTGCTGCTGCTGCTGCTGCTGGACACGGCATGGACAACAAAAGCGCGAAATGATGTGTCACAAATACCAAAAACCTGTTAAAGTGTGAACATTTCATCAAGGCATTTTGTATGCACTGTCAAAAAAATCTTATTCATATGGAAATATAGACAAATATAGAAATGTCGTAGATTGTAAAGTTCGTTGCTTAAGGATCAAAGGATTTCAATCCAAGACAGAAAAGCTAGTGTCCAATTCTGTTCAGCGTATCTAAGTTGTTTTTCGTACAACTCTTTTGATTATCCTTTAGGCAAATGCTTTGCCAGTTTCTCTCCATGTATGCAAAAGTTCGATAAACATGTTCATTATGCTCATTCTTTGCAAAAATCAACTAAACCTGCGTACATACTATATCCTATCGAATGGATGGCCCCATGCCGGATAATGCCTCAATGAATACTGTTTAAAATTCATTTCGTTTATCATCAAGTTGGTGGCAATAGTGTGCTGCGGGTGGGTGGTTGGAGAGTGTGATGATGAAAAAAACGCCCTAATGTCTGTCTGTTATCTGTTGAAGGTTGGGTTTGGGGTTGTGGTTGGGTTGCTTGGGGAAGGAGGAGGAGGGATCTGATGAGTTTTGCTGCTGTTGCCGATGAAACTAACTTTGTTTTTCTTTTTTTTTAAGTTTTTTTTTTGTTTGTTAAATGAAATTTACGCTGGAAAATCGCGTTTGCAACGAAATGAGTTTTAATTGCAAGTTTTCCTAATACTACCAACGCACGAGATAGAGATGGAGCTGAAGTTGGAAATGGAAATGGTGGGCAAGAGCTCGCTTGCTCGCATTGCGTGAGTTCAAAATTTCGATGGGTGAAAATTTTCAAAATGTATGTGTAGCAAATTTCTGCAAATGTTTGCCACCCAAAAAAAAAAACCAAAATACTCGTGGGTAAATATTATGTTCTTTATGATAATTCGGATGAGTGAGTGCGGGTTACGTATTTGGTTACATTCCGTATTATTTCTTTCCTACTCTTTCTATTCCTAAATAGGTATGTACGTATGTACATATGTATGTAGATATGTATGTGTTTATACCTCTAGCCAGAATTCTATTGTTGATTCGTTAGCTGTTCTATTTGAAATTTCAATATTGCATAGCAGCAAGTGTTGCAAGGCAGAAAGGCGGCACTGGCACCACCTGCATTTTCTACTCCTCCGCCTCTGGGAATTCCCCAATTGCCCTCTCTACCGTTACCACCCGTTCATTCACGCTCCAAATTTTGCACAATGCATTTTTGAAGCGCTCGAAACCAGAAATTTTCGGTCTACAAAAATGAATATTTACAATGTATGTTTGCCTTTAGCGGGGAAAACGCCTGCATTCACTCCCTTTTACCTCTACACAGCCACTCATTGCCATTCTTTAGGACTTTAAATACAAGTTCTTTCAATATTTATTTAGATAGGTAACATTAGAGATATCCTAGGCCAACAGGATATTACAGATCTCGTTATTAACCATACCAAATATGCGTAAACATCGGCTTAGTTAAAGTGAACTTTGCAGCTTTAAGCTCTTACTTCATGTAGTTGTAATTCTCAACTAGTTTTAACATGGCAAAAATGATAGGTGGCAACCTCATGTTTCATCTAGTTGGAATTTCCAACTTTATTTAGCATGGCTAAAATGATACACCTATCCAAAAGTTTTACACTGTACGATTTTGAAAAATACATGGCCCAGGGTATAGCAGTTTCGATCCCCTACATAATCTTTAGCTATGTAGAATTATAATTATTTTCGTAATGAATATCATTTTTCGTAAATGATATGAGATTTGAAACGGAAAATATATAAATTGGTCTCTTTATTACATTCCGTAAACTGTAGTAAACGTAAAGTTTACAGATACAGATATCTATGTATATTAATCTGCATACTATATGAGAGATAAAGTCCAGTTTCTGTGCTCGGAATAAAACCATTAACTGCCATAAAATATATTTTGCTTTATTTGGTGTGTGAGTATTTATTTGTTTCACAAAACAAAACGAAAAAAAAAGAAGAAGCAATAAAACGAAGCAAACGGCAAAGTAAACGTACAACAATTGCATCCTGTGCTTTTCTCCTTTTGCCATATCCTACGCTCTCTGGAAAACAAAGTAAAACCAAAAACCATGCAAACCCTGGCGGCATTTCTCGTGTCTGCGCGTATTTGGTTTTAATTAAAATAAATATTACCATAACCTATAAAATAATTGAAAAACAATTTAACATTATTAAGCGCGCACACACACACCTACGCTACGGTCTTTGCTCTTCTCCTCTGCTTATCCTTGTCTCAGTGCATACACTGGAGATGGAGGCAAACGTTGTGGGTGGAATGGTTATGCAGGTTAAGCTGTAAGGTGAGATGAGTGTTGTTTCTCTCTCTCTCTCTCTCTCTCTGCAAGGTGCCATTACCTTTTGCCACTGATTTTACATGCATTTATTTAACCAACATCAGGGTCAGGGCACATAGGTTATCCCCATATTGGTTGGTTGGTTTGTTTGGTTAAATACCCTACACCTCAAACAAATTTCAAAAGGGTATATTCCTTAAAGATCTCACTGCAATATAAGATCTTATTGCATAAGATAATGAAATGTAAACAGTGAACACAGAAACACCTCTTGTTTTGTGCAAAACGAATATCTAAAAAATTTAAAAAAGTAAAAGTGAAAAGTTGTCATTACTTAGAAAACAATCAACCGATTGAAACATTATTTGATGATTTTTAGCAATAAACATGAATAGAACTTTACGTCTTATTGTTAGTGTCATAAAGTGGCAATTTCTTTTGCTATTGCTATATATTATTCAGAGCCTTTTGCATACTTTCACAGGGTATTAAACATATATAATTGCAAAAATAATTGCATAACTTGGTAAGACTTACCAATTTTAATAGGTCCATCCATTTAAAAATGATCATCCATTCATCAAAAGCTGAAAGAGTGAAGAAAATAATTTGTTCACTAAATGTTTATTTGTCATTTGTTAACAACACAAACCTCAGAGATCTTTACAAATAAACTTTTGAACATGGTTAACTATTAATTTTTAAATTAGCAAAATTAAATAAAGAAGAATGATAAAAAATACTATTTATAAACAGACATTTGACAATTTAAAAGTCATAAACTTTATGCACACTCCCACATATATTATAGAAGATATGACTAAATATATATATAAATGATTTGATTTTCTGTTTTAATAAAATCTAAATAAAATTCTTTACTTTTTTTCAAGTTGCTAATTGTCTGAAATATTCTGGTGCTATCTTTTTGATGATTTCATTTCTGGCATTGCAAAAGTTAATTGTTTTGTACATGATCATCTACGAGAGGATCTTAGTCCTCGACTCTTTTCCAATTAGCCCCATTTCCCCTATATTCCTCTGTTTTCCTCTTTTCGCAAAAGTTTCCCCACTGACAAACTCACACACGAATGCATATTTTTATGTTTATTCGCATTCATATTTATATTTCGTTTACTTTGTTGGTATTATATTTTTGGCATAATTATAGTAGTTTTTTTCCTTTGCACCATTTTTGTTGGCGTGTGTGTGTGGGAGTGTGTGTCTGTGTTTCTTTTTTTTTCGCACATCGGCGAGAAATGGAAATGAAAAATCTTCTTAAACAACGAACAATTATAATAATTATTTAATTAAAAATGCTGTCGCTGTTGAAAATCAGAAAATTGCATTTATAAGTGCGTAGTTTGTATCTCGTAGTTTGGATTGTATCTTTTACTTCGTTTCACACCGTCCCCCGCCGACACCCTGCCATCATACCTCGATTCTGTATGGGGCCAAAATGATGCTTCAGGGAAAATTAATCTTTTTGAAGTGTTCAAAAGTGAGAGAGAAAGAGGGAGAGGAATTGTGGGAATTGTAACCGAAAGGAGGGCAAGTTGCAAGAAATGTGCAAAGTGAACGGAAAATCATATAAAAGGTCAAATGTTCATGGTTATAAGAGCAATTTAAAGCTCATCACTACGAAAATGGTTTCAAATATTATTTAATCGGAGGTATTTATTAATATTTCTCATTAATCTTTCTTCTCTTCAAAATTGTCAAACATTCTAAGCATTCGAGTTTTCACACATCGCTGCAAAAACAATCTTTTCTCCTTTAAGGGTATCTATTAAATTCCCTAACTTTACTTTCCCTAATTTCTCCTCCTTATCCTCTACTACGAATTTCATCGAGTTGAGAATTCAATTCAATTCCGATTCTAGTCCATTTTCTCAATATATAAAAAGTGTCAAATTTTTTGTTATAGCCATTCCTATTAAAAGATATCCATTATTGATACAATTTATCGATATGTTGCAAGCCGCTCTCTGCCCTGCTTTGCTCCGTCATAATAATGAAAGATTAACAAATTGTTGCAACATTAAACCGTTTTACCCTACTCAGATTTAACACACCGACTGCCATTTCCATATATGTATGTATATATGTAGATGGATTTATGGCCCATATATGCGAAACAATTAAAAACAATTGCCCAATTTCGGTAGCTTGTCAGATTGATTACCTTTTTATTTCTTTTCTTTTCTTGATTTTTCTTATATTTCGTGAAAGCCCAAAGAAAAAAGAAGAAGAAAAAACAAAAGAAAAAGAAAAAGGCAACAGAGTGTAAGGAAATCTGACTGCAATGATTGACCATAATGAGTGTGGAGGTTTTTGTAGGTAGGATCACGCCTAGACCTAGAAAAACTAACAGTTATTGTTTTGCTCATTCAATGCCCAGTGCGCTTCTCCTTCCCGTCTCGTCTCGTCTGGTTTCGTCTTTCCCGCCTTGTCGTAAATAACATTTGTATGGGCCATGGCATAAAAATTCGCATTAAAATCACAAACAGTTGCAATTGTATCTTGTATCTGCCCCCCTCTTTGGTTCCTTCGTTCATTTTGCCTGCCTGTGCTAATCTTTTATAACATTTCCATTAATACACAGTATGGCAGTTACCCATCCAATGCCAAATGATGAGAAATTAATGTGCGTACACAATTTCACAGATACCTTCAAGTCCAAGAGAGTAAGTGACAGAAAGAGGGAGAGGGAGAGGGAGAGGAAGGCCAAACCCTAACACAAACCCAAACCGAAAACCCAATACCTTGCACACAGCATGAGACGGACCAAGAGAACGCTTCACGGTTGCCTCGCAGCTCAGCGGGATAAAAGTGCCAGTGCCCATTGTTGGAAAATTTCACAGCACTCTGCATGGGTCCATTCTACAGTCCATTGTAAGGTGTAACAAAAAAAACGAAAAAAAAACCCTAACAAAAAGAGAGAAAAATATATATAACCGAAAACGATAGAAGAAATTTTGTCAAATGAGTTTCGAGTTTAGGAATTTTACGAGTTGTCAAGCATTTAAGTGCGAAAGAGACACACAGAGAGAGAGAGACAGAGAGAGAGAGAGAGCCAAAGTGGTTGCGGCTGGGCCTTTTCACGCCTGGTCCCCATGGTAGGTACCTGTTACCACAACAACAGATGAAGAAGGCTCAGAAGGAAATAAGCGTAACCAAATAAACTATGTAGTCGATAAGTTGTTAAAAACTTGAATTTAAATTAGTAATTAAGATTACGAAAAGAACTTGAAATATTGCCTTAAATCTACAAAGTGATAAAGTCTAGCTAACAACATAAGAAAAATCCAATAAATAGCCCATCAGGGGCAATATTCTAAAATTTAATCTACCATATACGAAAACCTAAGATACTTTATTCATATGTTACTTAAACTAAATATATACCAAACAACTGTTATTAAAACTAACTAGCCTACCATTTCAAATACTTTGAACTGCTCACCCAACAAAAGTTGAAACTTGTCTATAACATGACATATTTTCAAATTTGTTTAAGATGAATGAACAAAATATACATATTTATTTTATGTATATATACATATTTGTAACTTAAACCTCAAAAATCAATTGTATGTAAAATAAATGTTGTAACAAACAAATTCATTCAACTAATAACTATCAATAACTTTGCATCCTTTGAGCAAATTAAAATGGAAAAATATATGCAGTATTCGTTACTATATCCATGTGTAAGTTAAATGCAACTTGAAATGCAAATGCAAACGAAATAATCAAAAAAAGAAAAATATTTTAATTAAATTTTTGCAATAATAAATATAAAGTCAGTCGAAAAGATAACTGAGAACAAAAGCAAAATAGATTAACACTTCTGTTTTGCACAATAAAAGTTGACAAATGAATTCGAGTTGGAGTACTAATAGATAACTTCGTCTTGTTCAATTCTTGTGGTATGTATAAATACAAGAAACTAATTTGTCAAACAGTTTGCACCCAGAACTATTAAGCTTCAATAAAAAGTATGGACAAGAGTTTATTTTACTTTTATGATGTATCGAGAAACTTTGAGCAAGTAATTTCAAGCCAAATCATTGCCCACCTCAACAAGACAACAAAAAAGATTCCAAAAAGTACATAGAAGAAAACCAGAGGGCCGGGGTTAACTTCGACCGCGTCGAAGTTTGTATACCCTTGCAAAAAAGTCTAAGGTCTGCGAAAGAAGGCCTACAATCTTAGCATAGAAAATAACGAAGTTATTGATCAAAGTCACTGTTTTCCACCGATCGTTCCTATGGGAGGTATAGTTATTGGGAAAAGTCATTGTTCGTGACTTCTCCATTTGTATGGGAGCTACATATATGATATAGTGGTCCGATCTGGCTGAATCCGAGATACACAAACTATGGCTACATGAATTTCAGCTCTGTAGCTCTAACAGTCTAGGAGGAGTTCGCGTCGATCCAGACGGACGGACGGGCTATTTGAACTCCTCTCGTCGTGCTGATCAAGAATATATTTTCTTTATATGGTCGAAGATGTTTCCTTCTATGCGTTGCACACTTCTGACCAAAATTAATATAACCTTTTTGCAAGGGTATAAAAACGGCAACCTATTTATACAACTAAAGAGAGTGAGAGAGAGAGAGAGAGCGAGAGAGAGAGAGAGAGAAAAGATGTAAGTATATCAGAACACAAGTTGAGCAATGTGTAGTGCAGGGCACTACATACTATAATAACAATAAATAAATAACAAAGGTAAATAGCGGCAAGCCTCCGAAAATGACCAACAATAAAAACGCAAAGTCAAGTCAAGCCACATCGGGGCCCAAAAGCAAGCCCAAGAGCCAAGTTAAGTTGAGAGAATTCATCTCATCATCAAATTTCGATTAAAAGGCGCGTGTGGTGCGCTGCGATGGCGGCGCGATTCGGTGTGTGTTTGCCCCCTCAAGGGGCCATTCGCACTATTCAAGCTTCATTAGGAGCTAAAGTAACGAAAACATTTTGATTTCGATCATTACAATTTCCTTTCATGATCAAGCAGCAGTAGAAGAAGAGAAAACGACAACGAAATCTCGTATCCAGTTGAGTGAAAGAGCTACCGAAGCGAGTATCGCAGCAGTGTGTTTGCATTCACAAAAAAAAAAAAAAAACCAGAATCAAAGAAGAAAAAAAAAGGAAGGGTTACTGGATCAAGCCACAAAAACTGGCCCAGTAATCATTAATTCCCTCAGCGCCATACAGATAAATGTATTAGAGATGGCAATTGGAGAAAACGATATTTTGATTTAAGCAATAAATTTGCCAACACAAATTTACCATCACTTGCTTTTCATTTAGCTAAATAACCGATAAGATAAGTAAATAGAAAATTCTGCGTTAACATTCCCAAGCGGAAGAATTTCAAAGCTTAAACTAGTTGAGAACTATAACTAAGTGAAGCGAAGAAGGAGAGAGAGATCTCAATGTTGTATATTTTTCAAGGAATTGGAAATCTATACAATTACTTTTACTTTATCTACTACAATCTTAAACAAATTTAATAGAATTTAAACTACTTTCTATCTAGTGCAATTTATAAATAGGTATGTATATGAAAATAAATTCCTTATTTTGATCACGATCTCATCACTAATACAGATACAGATACTGGAAAACAGCAAATATACAGATTCATCTACAGATTGTTTGACTTGCCTTCTTTTCTTTTTTGCTGTTTTTTTTTTTTTTTTCGAACACATTCTGGCGGAGCTGCCCAAGGCAATAATTATGAACGAGCCAAATACCCCAATGGTCAAAAAAGCACAAAATATTGAAGCCTATTGTAATGCCCCCATCTGGGACCTTTGAGGTTGCCTCTTACTTGCGGCTGCTGTTGCTCGTATTGCTTCGACTGCTGCTGATTGTATGATGACCATGTTGAAAATGCTCATTAAAGGTACTTCAGAAATTAAAGCATTTCACAATTGTTTATAGCCAGGTTAGCAGCCGCAGCGGTTGAGAAGAGGGTGTGGGAAGAGTGTTGTGCTGGTTGGGGGATGCACGGGGGGGATATAGAAAAGTGAGATTTGTGTGAGATTGAGATTTCGATTTGACGCGCTATTTATCAGTTGTTGTTATCTATTTGCTTTGTGCGGGGGCAATTAACTTGGTCTTGAATTTTTCGTTTTACCCTTTTTTCTCGTTTACTGGTTTAAGGTCTTGACCCGATTGATGTTGGCAGCAGCAGCAGCAGCAGCAACAACTGCAACAGCAAGATCAATAGGTTGGAAGAGTCAATTGAGATTGCCTTTACTTTGAGGGTTTAGAAATTTTCAGTTTCCACATTACTTATATCTATTCTGGAATTGTGAAAGTTATTTGTATTTTTCCTGCCCAGAATGCCTTTAGAATTCTGTTTACTGTCAACTAACTTTAATATCGTATATTTAACTTTTTTCCCCGGCATCAAACAAACGTATTTCCGGCCCAACTTTTTAAAATTTTATGTATTTTTATTTGTTTCTTTGTGCTCCTGCAACTTTTTTTTGCTATTAAAATAAAAGCCTAACTGCACAGAAATCGGGTAACTGCTAACTTGGCCTTTACCGAAGTTTTTGTACACTAAAGGAACGCATAATTAATGCATATAGAGTATACGTATCCTATCTGAGGTTCATTTGTATTTCCTTATCGCCAAAATCCAATTTCAAGTTATTTAAAAAACTATCAAACATTTCCTAATATTTTGCCATTCTTCATCAAGACCAGGCACATTCCAGGCACACGATTTTGAGCATTCCCAAAGGATATTTGTTGTAGAGTTTCATTAAAAAAACTTTAACTTTATGTTGAACAAAATAATTTATATTTTTATGATTTAAATTATTTTCTTTATGATATTTTTGGGTCAAATTAATAAACTTTTTTTGTTTGTGAGGGTATTAAAAAAAGGTAAATTCTTCTTTAATTAAAAATTTCATAAGCAAACATACAAAACTTTTCCTCAGTGTCAATTTGTCTCAACAATTTTTCCCCTTTATTCAACATTTTTCTCGGTTTTTTTTTCTCTCATTTCTGCTGACTTTCAATTCAATTAAAAGTAAGTTGAAAAAGTTTACAACAAAAAGAGAAAACGAGAGAGAGAGAGAGAAAATTAATATGCTATTATTCAATAGTAACAAGCTTAAAACTCAAGCAGAGCGTGGAAAACACAAGTGCTGGAAATGTGTACATATGTCTGAAAGCAGTTGAGAACAGAACAGAAAAAGTTAAAGAGTGAGTGAGTGCGAGCGACAGATCGAAAGAGATGGAACGAGTGTACATAATTTTCAATTGAATAACTTCTCGTTAGGCCATACACGAAACACTATCCACTTTATACACATACATATGTATGTACTTATGTGCAAACCACCTGCCCGCAGCTGTCGCTTTTCAAATTGTTTCCATTCTACCACTTACCCTTCCCCCACCCACAACAAGGCTAGGCCAAAAACAACAACAAAAAATGCAAGCTCATGGCCCTACTCCACATTGTCATTGACAAGAAGGGAAGGAAAAACAATCTACTAGACCGCAAAATATTAGATTAAACATAAAATTCGTTTGATTACGATCTGCCTAATTTGAAAATGACTTTTCCACTTTGCTTTCTAACTACCTTGGCGATTTAGGGAAGTCTTCAGTTGGGAGAAACTGGCGGAGAGTTCCTTCCCCCTAAAAGGGTTGCAGAAACAAAGAATTGATCTTCCAGGATCTGCTACCACCATATATGTATATAGATAGCAAAGACTATGTTATGTTACGATGATTTGTTAAATTGTGAAAGCAATACGAGAGCTAAGATTAATATAAATAAATATAACGAATTTGGTAAAACTAGAAACAAACACTTTAAAATAAAAGAGTGTACCTAAGAGGTCGGTCAAGTATTTTGGGGGGGAAGGGTGTTCTGTGAATCGTTATGCTGCTTTACAGTGGATGAAGGGGATTCCAAAATTTTAAAATTAAGTTCGAAAGGGAATTGCGAAACAAAGAGTTAAGTTATACTTCATTAACTGTATAAAGGCTTAACTTTGTTTAATATTTTCCAAATGCTTTTGAAATTGGTCAATTCTCTTACCAAATCAATTTTAGACAATTGCAAATAGTTAAAAACCAACTTTGATTACTTAGAAAGATTGGAGTTTAAGTACAGCTAGTTCTTAGTTTATTATGTTAGCCCCACCCAAGATTAAATGATTTAGTAGAGATTCGTTGTTTTAATTTTGTTCAAAGTAGTTTTGTATTTTGTTCTTTCTTGAATATATATACGTACTTATGTTTTTTGTGTTTTTTTTTTGTTCGTATTTTCTTTTTTTGTTGTTTGTTTTTGTTTTGACGATATTCGCTTAAATTTGCATAAATTGTTTCACTAACTAATACATAAATAGTTGTTTTGTTTGCTTATAGATAGGAAAAAAAATTTGTATTTTAGTTTATTAATTAAATTACATAATTTGATTTGCTTTCATTTTTAACAATAATTTAAATAATTTAAAATTAAATCTTACAAATGACTCTCAGTGCTTGTTTTGTTTGTTTGTCTTTAGTTGTTTTTTGTTTTACTTTTGTTATAATTATAGTTGTAGTTTTTTATATTTTATTCAGTTTTTTTTCTCTTATTCGCCTAAATGAATAACTTACATAGTTAAATAGGTACAGTGGAGAACGAGAAAGAGAGAGAGAGAGTGTGATGGGGGGAAAAGAGACAAGAGGGAGAGTGAGAGAGATAGTGCCGAGTTAGAAAGTCA
Source organism: Drosophila paulistorum (assembly GCA_018152135.1). Lineage (NCBI taxonomy): Eukaryota > Metazoa > Arthropoda > Insecta > Diptera > Drosophilidae > Drosophila > Drosophila paulistorum. Next base: position 21,079,203 of record JAECXG010000690.1, read on the forward strand.
TGAAAGAGATCATCATCAAGTCAGTTATATATACAAATTGAAGTTAAATATCTTCTATATCTATATATTCATATGCTTAGATTAATTTTATGAATTGTTGAAAAAAAAAAAAAATCTTTTTATTTTTTGTTTGTTTGTTTATATCTCCACCTCCTTTCCTAGAACCCATCCGACAGTGTGTGAGTATGTCTCTGTGTGTGTGTGTGTGTGTGTGTAAGTAGGGTGGGAGTGCGGGGAAATTGTTTGGCATCACAGTGTTAGGCGAATCTAGGCATATATGCTTAGATTCCGTCGTCGATAGGTTGAAGATCAGTGGCTAAATTGGCGCATTGTATTATTATTTGATGTAGCTACTGCAGCGGCTGCCGAACTCGACTTTTGTTGAAACGACCGACGTCCAGTGGTGGCGGCATTAAAACCATTTCTCAGGGGCAATGCTGGTGGCACTGGCGGCGGTGTCGGTGTCTTGCTGCGTCCCAATTGCTCCAATGGCATGGAATAGTGTGCATTACTATATATATAATTGGGATCAACAATTTCGCTGTTCACATCATTGTCATAATGTTGCTTAAAATGCTCTTGGGTAAGACGCAGCTGTGCCTGCTGTTGTTGTTGCTGCTGCTGTTGTTGCTGCTGCTGCTGTTGCTGTTGTTGCTGCTGCTGATGATGATGAACTGAGCCATGTACCATTGGCACATCAGCATAGGAATAACAAGAGTCACCCACTGCCGCTGTGGCCGATAGAAATTGCGGTTTGGTATAATGATTGAGTTTACCGGGCTGCTGTTGCTGCTGGGCATGGCTCATCATCTGATGATGGTCTCGCGACATGGTTGCCGATTTCATATGGAGCACAAAATTGGCACTGTCATCGATGGCCCCCAGCTGGCTGGCGAGATTCTTGTTATTGTTCAATTTCTTCTCATTCATCAATGTGGCAGTTGTGGGCACTTGTAGCTGTTGGAACTTCTGTTGCTGCTGCTGTTGTTGCTGCTGCTGCTGTTGCTGATCCATGCCATTCAAGTCATTTATGGGCATGGGACACATGCCATAATGGTGATTGACGTTAGTCATTGGATGATGTGGGGCCGTGTAGGTGTTGGGAAACGTTGAATGGATGCCCAACGAGCATGGATGATGCTGATGCCGCGACATATAGTCCTCATCGCAGAAGGTCTTCTGGTATTCACGTTCCTTGCGGCCCAAAGCGGAATTGCCCCACAGGCCACCCTTCAGGTATTCACGGATCTTATGACGGCAACGATACAAGACCAAAGCCAGAGCTGTAATGGTGGCCGCCGAACCCACCAAGAGGGCACCAATCAATGCCTGTTTCCTGGGATCGGTGTGGGTGCAACCCATCAGGGTGGGATTCAAATGTTTGAGAGCCTCGCCACGCAGACGTTCGGGAAATTCGCACATCAGTTCAGCAACTTCGCCATCCTGAGTGGTATTCTTGGCTATCAGCAAATTCCTTAGCCACATCACACGGCAATCGCATGAGAGTGGATTCTCGGACAAATCCAGAGTGGTCAAATCCTTCCAGGGGAACAAACCCTCAGCCAATGAGGTCAAAGCATTAGCCTTCATAACCACATGACGCAAATGGGGCAGACCACTGAGCGAACCTTCTTGGACTTCTACGAGCATTTTGTTGGACGACAGATTCAAGTACTCTAGATTGCCATTGCTGGCAAAGGCGCCCGTCATCACACGCTTCAGTTTCAGGGCTCCATTGATGTCCAGGCGCTTCAATTGCTTCAAACCCACAAAGGCACCTTCGCTGATGACTTCGAAATCGTTTTGTCCCAATGACAATTGCTCCAGGCGCACCAGATGACTTAGACCCACCGAGGGAATGCGGGCCAAACGATTATCGGACAGATCAAGAATGCGCAACTCTTCCAATCCCTGGAAACTATCATGCGAGATATTCCTCAAACTAGCTCCCTTCAATTCCAGACGTGTCAGACCCTTCAAATCCTGGAAAGCACCACTCTGGATAGTCAGCAACGAGTTCATTCCCAAAAACAATTCAGCCAAACTGGGCATTGCCTGGAATATGACTGGATCGGGCACCGAAGTGAGAGCATTATCATCCAAATAGAGGATTCTCAACGAGCTCAATCCCTCAAATGCCTTCGGATCAATGAAACCAATACGATTCTCACCCAAATTCAATTCTTCGATCTTCAACAGAGGTGAAAATGTGCCCTGATGCAGTTCGGAAATTTGATTGCCACGCAAATTGAGAACTGTCACCGCTGACAGACCTATCAGGGTCTTATTACTAATCTGACCAATCTTATTGTGATTCAAATGCACCTCTTGCAATTTCTTCTGATATGCAAATGTCCGCTGTGGTATGGTCATCAAATGGTTCGAGGACAAATCCAAGAAAGTCAGCTCTGCATAGAATTGTATGGATGAATCGATGGTCTTGATCTTATTGCTCTTGATAACCAAACGCTGTATCGATGGATTCAATGCAATTGGCAAGACATCCAGCTGCCCTTCACCACATTGCACCACCAAAGTGTTGTCATCGCACTGACAACCAGCTGGGCAATTGGCCAGAGCCTCAATTTCGCTCACTGCCAGCAAAATGCTCATCATTGTGATCAATGTGATCTTCATTATCATTTTGGACTCCATTTTTCTCAATTGTAGTTTGTTTTTTCTTTTTCTTTTAATGTTGCAGCTGAGTTGCAGCTATTCTGTTTGTATGTGTCTGTGTGTGTGTGTGTGGGTTAGTTTATTCTTCTTCTTCTTCTCGCTGGTTGTGGTTAGATTCTGTGGCAAGTTCAGTTCAAGTTTTCCATAGTGCTGCGGGAAGACAAATGATGGAAAATCTAATGGTTAGTTTTTTGTTGTCTTATGAAAATGCTGGTGCATCTAATTTTCAATACAAAAACAAATATCGATCGAAAGATTCTATTAATGCTTATTTTGAAAGCTCTCAGCGTTCTATTTGCTATTTATATTATAGAATATTTTGAAATTGGAAAAAATCTATTTTTTTTACACTCAATATATAACAATTTTAGAACAATTTTTTTGTTGAAATCTAATTTTGAATTTACTTGAATTTATTTCTTTGTACTAAACAAATATTCTAATAGTCAGACTGCCAAATCCATATTCTATATTTTCACTCTACATCTTTTAATAGCATTCATATTTTGTTTCTCAAATTTCAAAATTTACTTTATATTTTCTACCACTTGGCACTTAGTTTAATTTCAGGTTTTAACTTTGTCACTCAAAAAACACTTTGAACATTGACAATTTTCTTGGCCTTCGCTAGAACTTTATTAGCAAAATATTTCCCTAAAATATTTACTTCTGTTTTTTTCACAAAATTGTAACAAAATTAGAAAAAAATAGTTTGCAGTTTTCACTTTAGAATAGAAATCTTTCGACTAATTTTTTCACTTTTTCCTTTAACTTACCTTTTATTGTTTTGTGTTTGGTTTCCGTTGAGAATTTTTCTTTGTGCAGCAATATTTTGTTGTTTTTTTGGTATTCTTATGTTTTCCAATTTGTGTATGTTTGTTGGTGTTTTTATAACAAAAAATTTTTGATTTTGTAATTTCACTTGATATTTGTATTTTTATATTCTGTTGTTGTTTCGCACTTAGTTTCACATTTAATAGCCAATTTTTGTTTGTTTTTTGAGTAAAAAAAAAAAATTCCAATTGTGGTAATATTAACGAAAAACTGTTGTAAGTTGTGTGTTTTGGGTTTTTGTGTTTCGTTTCGAAAATATATTTTTGTGTTGTGTTTTTGCAAAAAAAAAACGTGCGCGATAATCCAATGGTTCGCTTTGACTGCACGCTTCAAGTTGTTGTTAGGCGATGATATTTTTACGTGTTTTTCGGCAAAGTTGATGGTGTGCGCTCCAATGTGGGAAGACGGCAGCACCAACAGACAAGAGTTGAGCTCGGACTTGGCTAAACTATTGCTTTTCTCTATTTGGGTTGTTGGTAAGACAACCGCACACGACGAGGCAACGAACTACACTGATTTTACGAAGCAGCCACTGCACTGACGATACCTCGGCATGCCAGTCGCTGGCAACGATTTGAGTGTGCCGACTTAACCTAACGTGAGGGTGGGTAGCGGAGAGTGCTAAGGGCAGAGAGAGAGAGAGAGAGCAGAAGCGAGAGCTACTAACGGCAGCTGCAACTCAAAGATACAGATACGGCGGCCTTGCATTTTAGCCGAGACCCAAACAGAGAGAAAGAGCGTAAAATTTATCTTAACCATAATAAAACTCGTTTTTCAAACAACACTCCAGAGACAGAGAGAGAGAGAGAGAGAGAGAGCGAGCAAGGAAATGAGAATGTACTCAATAGATACTCTCACTCAATTATCTCACTCGTTGGTGTTTGCTCTCACTAAGGGGTTTGCAACACGACTTCAAGCCGCAGTTGAGGCCAGACCTGCCGCCAGCCATCAACAGGAATATGCCTTCCAAAAAGTGGAAAAAAAGAAGCAACCAAGTTTCATTTTCGTTTTGTTTTTGTTACCCATCAAAATAAAATTAAACGAAATTTTTAGTCAAGTACTCTTGAGGCATTATTACGCCATGCTAAAACATCTTTACTTTCAAGAGATGAGGAAACCACGGTCATGTCCTTACTTAAGTATCAACAGCATCGTGATCCTTCTTAAGAGCCTTTTAGTGTGGTTTTTATTCTAAATGTGACACTTAACGCGAAATCTCCACTTCATGACAATTGAAATTGATATGCCAAGTAGCCGCCGCTCTCGCTCATCGCTCTTTACTTTAGTTGCGCCTCTATAGTTCTGATGTATCTTATAGATACACATTTTCGTAACCGAAAACAACTTCAAAGTAATTCATCCTTCACTACTAGGGCCTAGCCTGAAAAGTGTTTTGTAAAACATACACAAAATCCTTTACTACACATGTCATTGGGATTCAAAAAGAAGAGAAAAAAACATAAAAATAGTTATTTATATTGTCATTTGATACTTTACGACAACAACAAAAATATCAGTGAAAAAAAAAACCAAACGAGTTGAGCAAAATATTTAGAGCAACAAGAAAATCAACCATAAATGGCTAAAAGTCAGTTGAGAGTAGGCTAACGGGAGGGAAAAGATGTGGGGCCAAAAATGCAGTTTTTACTGTGGGTTTTTCTGGCTTGCATATTTTTCCGTCTCTGGACAATTTTTGCGACGAATTTTTATTTCCACTCTGTAACTAATAATTATTTTTGTGTCTGTGGCTATGTTCCCCCCCCCGCTCTCTATCTCTCTTTCTATCTACCTCTATCTTTTTCTCCCTCAATGTGTTTGTGTGTGTGGCTTAAATCTTGTTAAATTTATTTATTACAGAAATTTGAGGCAGATTTGTGGATTGGTTTTTGTTTTGCTTGTTTTACACACAAGGAAAAGCAAAACTCGAAACGAATTTATTACTAATAATGAAGTTTGTAAAAGATTTTCAGAGATTTAACTTGAACTTGACTTAACAAAGACATAAATCCGTATAATTGATTTCAGAATTACTTATTTTATAGCACAAACAATACTAAAAAATACTTCTAAAGAGTCTAAAAGTGTTGTTTTCTTCCAAAGAATAATATATACTTATATGTTAACGAAATTGCTAACATCAATACATTTGATTAAAATATACAAATCTTCACCTGAAAAAACTTTACATTATTTCATTCTGATGTTGACTTAACTCTTTCAGTATTATTTCAAATCTATTCAAATTATTGCTCTAATTTCGGAAGGAATTCATAAGAAGTTTTTTGAGAATATTTATTTGATATAATTTGAAATTTGGTTGGTCAAGTTGAGTCAAAATCGTTTTCTCACATATTATATAATCATTTTGTCAGGTTTTAATAATTGGAAATATGAAAAGTCATTTGACTCTGTCTTTCTCTCTCTTGCTCTTCATGTCTTGCCAACTAATTACAAAAACCTGATCTACATAACTAAAGAAAGGAAAACTAAAATACTTTGCACAATTTCCGTAATGCATACGCAAAACCAAATCAAAAATCCAACAACAATTGCAACAATTGTGTTGCGCATACATCCATCCATCCATACATACAATTATGGGGCAATTGCTGCTGCTAACGGTAAGTGGCAAGAGTGTGTGTGTGTGTGTTGCAGGTGCCACCACAGAATTCAACCTGCAACTTCCACAATTTCCAACTACAACTCTCACGTTACACATCAAAGCTCAACCATCTGGGATGTCAATTTGCGACAATGTGTGAGAAATTCTCAGGCAATAAATTTTAACTACATTTTTTGAGGAAAATAAAACCAAAAAACAAAAAATGAAAAACAAGAAAAATAAAGGCTAGGTTACTGGAAATGTATGTTTGCATTGTTTCCTGACCCCCTCCTTCCCCACCATCTTTTTACCCTTCCTCCCCCCTTTTTAGTATTTTGTATGTGAAGGTTTTGTTGTTGCTGTTTGCTTGTTTTGTTTGGTATGGTTGCATATGAAAATTATTTAGTAAAATGCTAAAAGCACTTAAACAATTAGAGAAAGACCATGAGTTTTGGTCAGACGGGGTGTGGGGGAGGGAGTCTGGGAGACAACTCAAATGCTCCATGTGTAATTAGGTAAAACATGACTGGGGCTATATGGAAAAAAAAACCAAACAACAACAAAAAAACTGAGGGACTACCGTTGCTAGATGACCAAAGAGCTGAAATGCAAATATAGAAAAAAAACCAAAATCAAAAATACCCTATAGAAATTCTAAAAGTATCTGCCAACTCTAAAACCATTGACAAAAATGTCTAATCGTTAGATAATTTTTCGTTTTCGTGATATGCGTTTAAAGTACTTGGCAAAAATATATGAAAGTAGGTTGAGTTAAGATCATTATTAAAATTTAGTTCTTTTAAAGGATGCAATGATATACTTACTTCATTTGGGCAACCTTTCAGGACCGAATTTACATTGGTCCACACAAAGTGTTTCAAAAATTTTGCCTTTGGGATTAATTAAGTAAAAGGAATTAAGCAATTCAACAAAATGTGGTTCGAAAAAAGATTCGTCTCTCATATACAAATTAGCATAATTGACAATGTTCGGCAACAGATGCATATATTGTTCAAGAAAGTACTTTTAGAATTGCCAATTCACTTTTGATTGGGTTAAACAGGTAGACAAAGGTAGGTAAACCTAATAAGTTATGATATATCGACTTATATTTGAAAAGTTTTTTTCAATTTGACCAAAAAGTCCAATCATTTTATGTAGATTCTTAGCAATGTCATACATACATATGTACGTATATACCCTCTAAATTTTAAGGGGTATAAAAGAGGATAAAAAAACGCACTTTTGTAGTCAAGCTGAACGGCAAACAACGGACGCACTTTAAGTAAACATCGCACATAAGAGTGACTTATGGGAACGGTCCGCATGTTGGTCGGTCGGTCATATGAACCATTCAATCACTGGGCCATGGGCCATGCGCATGCGCCGCGTCTCTTCGCTTGCTTGTTTGACGTTTTGTTGGTTTTATTAGGGCCCCGTTGTCTTAACCAGAAACTTGTTAGTTGCAACGGGTTAACAACGATGTATTTTTTGTTCTTTGTATAGTTGTTTGCTCGTCGCGACGTCGGCTACTCGTTTCATGTGCGCTTTGTGTGTTAAATCTTTCTGATTTCATACCAGCTGCCCTTTTACAATTGATGTTTGACTTGTTCCAAAGACCTTTGACGACGACGACGACATTGTAGTTCCGGTTTTAAATGCGACGACTTCCGCAATTTGCCATTGAATCAAAACTATTTCCTTTTTCGGACCAATAAAATATCAATTGACTTGCAATTAATCATATTCCAAATAAATGTGCCAAGTCTAAGGAATACCGGAAAGAAGTCGTCTTCTCCATTGTCCTATTGTTCAGCATTCTTTTTTCTTCATTTTATGCTTCACACTTTTTTTTTTTTTGCCTCCTCCCCCTCCTTTCAGCTTCACCTTTCTTGTTCCATGGTTCTTTTTGCTTTTCAAATCGTCCTCTCACAATAAATAATGAATCGAGAAAAAGAAGAGGGAAAAAACAACTACATAAAATGAGCGTTAAATGCAATGGGAATGAGATGAGAGACGAGAAGTCCAACAACTAACAAAAAGCCAGCAACGGAAGTGAACATACAATGGACCAAAGACTATACACAATGGCAATAAGTAGAACCTATAGGTACATATATGCCTCTCAATCCCTGACTGTGTAAAGGTAAAGGTTAAATTCAAATTGTACCTACATATGATGACGGGCAGCAAAAGTAAGTAAATACCTTAACACTTTGTCATCATGATCATCATCCTCATCATCATTGGCCTAGCTAGCTGGTAGCTGTCTTTAAGTTCGAATTGATGGGAAGCTTATCGACCAAATGACTGGAAAAGCAAAAATATTATCAGCTACTCAATATGAGATCAAATGGAGAATTCTTGTGAATTCTTTCAATCGATCACTTGACAACTATTTTTAGTTCATTTGTGTAACCGGAAAATGCAAATCATTCGATGTACATACATATGTATGTATGTACATACATTGTACATCCGCTAAGGAAAGAAAAATTTCTGTTCTTGTAATTGCCATTTTTGTTTTGCCCATTTAATTTCACGCGCATAATTTATGCAAAATTATCAATGAGATTTGTTTAGACAAAATGCAAACATGCCAGAAGACAGAAAGAAAAACCCGGCAAAATACAGGAAAAAGACGGCCAAGACGGCGACGGGCCAAAAATAGCCAAAGACAAACAGACAGATATCTAGAGAGACAGACAGACAGATAGGCTGCCTGGCTGGCTGACTGGGATCGCAAAACCGAAAACAAAATCTATGTGATACGCATATCGCATTTGACTTATCTGAGCAGCAAAAACAAATCATGCTTGCAGGATAGGACACTTGATATGCCCCCTGAAGAATGTCCAGTGGTCCAATCTGTCGAAATCGTCGTCGTCGTTGTTGTTGTTGTCGTACAAGTCGAAGTCATAGTCATTTCCCTCCGACTCCTTGCATCTCCTGCGTGATAAATGCCGCTGATAAATGCGTGTCGCAGTTAGCCATAGACAACGTGGAGACACATGTTGGCATGGAGACTTATTTTGCATACCACGAGGATCGCCAACATACACTGAGAGAAATGTCTCCGATTCGTTACAGAGCGTTTAATTTGTTCTCCTACGTTTTTATTTTTCTAGATACTTACATCTTGAGTGGATTTGGGAACACTTTACAAGTTATATCCACATTCGATTCTCTACCTAACTAAACTCTCAACAATGCCCATCTAGAGAACTCTTTCCAATATTTGTGTACTTTTGAACTTTCTCTCACTGCATATTGGCATTGTCCAAGCGGATCGCCATCATCATCATCTGCATCTACTCTAAGGCGTAGTCAGGCAGCAAAAAGTATCTGGACATGGACATATGTAACTTGGTGAATTCACAGCTAACCAAGCAGATGCAACTAAGTAAGTATAGTTACTTGGCATATTGCGTGATAGCTGACCAAAAACCCAAGCCTAAATCCAATACCCAAGTCACCAGTCGGTAGCCTAGGCTCGGCTTGGCATGACTATGAGACCGTTTTAAATTACCCAAAGCTTTGTGCGTCTATCATTTTCCTTCTGGCACTGCATCGTCGTCTATCTTAAAGATTGATTATAATCGGTAGTCAAGTGTCTGAAAGTCTAGAATTGAGCTAAGCTGAGCTGAACTGAACAGAGCGGTTGCTGCTGCTGCTGCTGGCTATTTATGGGTCCCGAGCAAATTATAATTTATGAAGTCTATGATATCAACTTGCACTTTGCGTGCCATGAATTTGGTAAATGTATCTTCAAGATACACTCTGCCACATGCTGGCTGGCTAGCTGGCCCTCACATGGTTGTGCATCATCAACAATTTCATATTTTGACAGCATGTTAACGTCATTTATTAATTGAATATGAAGAGAGCAAGAAGAAAACAGAAACCACCAAAGACATTCACCAAAAAAAAAAAGAGGTGTTTTACTTTTTGTCCCTCTCTAGCTCTCTGTCTCCGCTTGTTCTTTCTCTCTCTCTCTCTCTCTCTTTCTCTATGTGGGGTAATTATATGATGGGCCAAGCAGACTCCTGTGGTTAGAGAGAAAGAATTCGAATTCAGTTGAAAACTGGCGCCTCAATTTTCTATTTCATTGGAAACCTTAACCCATTCGATAATCGTTTTAGAAATCTAAGTTCAGCATCCTCACATATTTGTGTATCCATTTGTGTGTGTGTGTGATTGTGTGTATCGTTTTCTATTTCTTCTGAGTCACATCTTTTTTCTAAAGAAAATGAAAAGTGTGTGGGCTTTGAAGGGGCGGCGGCAAAATTTTTGTTTTGTTTCTTATTTATTTTTTTTCTTTTTTGAAAAGAAAGTGAGTCAAATTTAAGCTGTCAAAAATTTGGTTTAAATGCAAAGTGGTTTCCGTTGAGATTAGGATCGATTACAAATTGCACGCACAAAATGTATCTATAGAAAATATATAGGTAGGTCATCTAAATGATAAGTGAACAAAATATCAGTGGAGCATCATCTTGAGGAAGTAGATCAGTGAAATAAAGACGATATGCAAATTGTGTTAGATGAGACGACGACTATCATTTGTGGATCTAATAAATTCAATTCTTATGTGCAGCAAGCAAGTAAGACAGGCCAACGACTTGAAATATACCCTTCACTAGAAACTCACTCTATATATTTAGGACTTCTGCTAGGGCTTTGAAACCTATATTTAATACAGTTTCGAGTTCTTCCATATCCTTGGTGGCATTTCCTAACAAATTCTTTGACCGCGGTTGTAGGGTATAACAAATAAACTATTCCCATCTCTCTAGTCATCTGTCATTCACTCCAAATGGTCAACCTATTCTAGACAATATCTTAACATGGTACTCATATGTGGCAGTTAAGCCCATTTTGGCCTCCCTCTTTTGATTTCTGTGACCAACCCATTCGAGAAAAGAATGAAAACAATTTCCAGCCTACCGTAAAAGAAATATTAACTTAAAGATACGTTTTATGCAAAGAAATAATCATAGCCAGTCCGTATACTTGTATCCTGTTCGAGACTGTTTAGGCCCAGGCCCCAAAACTACAATTAAATACGAAACATTTTCTGAAATTGTGTGCGAACAAAAACAAAATGCTTGGCAAAGAAAGAGAGAGATACGTATTAAATGATAAGGACTGAGCCCTAAGTTAAAGTAGGGCTTGCAACTTGCAGCATGCAACACATGCAGACAAACTTGTATAGAATTGTGGAGAAATAATTGCAAGTTTGGCTCTGACAAGGGGAACTTCAGGTATGCGAATCACCGATTTGGATGAATTTTGGATATGTTGTAGAATACCCCGTCATTTGAAGCTGTGTGAAATATTTCGGCGCACTATTCTATATTTTCCTTATAAATCGTGTTTAAAGCTATAGCTTCGGTGACTTATGGGTAAAACGCCGGAAGGACTTCAAGCAGCTCGGCGGTGTAAGGGGTAGAGGTCCCGAGTAAAGTTGGAGAAACCCAGGTTCAAACCCCGCCCAAAACTAGTTAGTTTTGGATTTTCATTTTTTTGCCTTCTTAATAATTATTTTTTTAAATAGCTAAATAGGTCTTTTGATGATTTTTGATGAAATTAATTTTGTATGCCTTTACAAAAACATAAATGTAATATATACGAATATAGACGTAAAATACACGAATTAACTTCTGTCTTCACATTTTTTGTTGTGATATACATACATACATCATACATCATCATGCTAAAATTATGCTTTTGTCCAAAAATAGACCAACTTTAAATCATTTTGAAAGAAACAAACCAAATAAAATTTTTGGAAAATTACTCTCTCATGTCATCTCATCACATCTCATCATCAACTATGAAGCGAACCATGCATACTTGAGCATTCCCTTCAATATCAGGGATGACAAGTGGAAATGCACAAGGGATTATACTTTAATTGAATGCAGTCTTCTCTTGATGAAATTTCTCGATTTTCTTAGGCATTTGAGGAGTTTTGCATTCGCTTTAACATATTTTTAACCTGCCCGCAAAGTACAGTTCATAATGGCGTGCGTATAGCTAGTATTTCCTCAAGCGTACAAGCTTCAACATATGTATATAAAAAATGTTTCCGATTACAAATCATCAAATGACCTATTTTGCTATTTCAAAAATAATTATTAAAAAAGGCAAAAAAAAAAAAAATGAAAATCCAAAACTAACTAGTTTCAGGCGGGGTTTGAACCTGGGTTTCTCCAACTTTAATCGGGACCTCTACCCCTTACACTGCCGAGCTGCTTGAAGTCCTTCCGGCGTTTTACCCATAAGTCACCGAAGCTATAGCTTTAAACACGATTTATAAGGAAAATATAGAATAGTGCGCCGAAATATTTCACACAGCTTCAAATGACGGTGTATTCTACAACATATCCAAAATTCATCCAAATCGGTGATTCGCATACCTGAAGTTCCCCTTGTGAGACGAAACGATTTTGTGCTACGATTTAAAACACAGAGAGGAGGCCCCTTTAAAATGAATGCCACGTGCAAATTTTTGCGCTAGCACCCATAATTATTTTCGCTCTCTCTAACCAATTTGATTTATGCTATCAAAGCGAACAATATAACGAAAAAAAAAAACCAAAAATAGTTGGAGCCATAAGAGAAAGATTTGTTTGTAGTAGATCTCCAAACGTTTTTTTAAATCCGAATTACTACTAGAGAAAAAATTGGAATGAGAAGCTACTCATTTTTTTGCTTTGCACTTAGAGATGGCTGCGTGATGAAGAATACAACATATGATCATGATTGATAACTTTACGCAGGATTTTTTTGGAAAAAACTAGCAAAAGTTGTTACTTTGGTGGATCTACGGCTACGTAATGGCGGAACTTTGCCCCTTAAGGGAGGCATTAGACTGGAAATGCATTTATTGTTTTCACAAAACATTTTGAAATTTCATTAAATGTTTGAGAAATGTGCATTTTTTGACAACCTTTTGACTAACTTTAGGGGGAATTTGTTGTCACATTCCTAGATCAGTCTGTATAAAATCTTTCTTACTTTAGAAAAACAGTTTTACATTTGGCCAAGCTGATGGGCTGAAAATAAAACCCGACCTTTATTCGGGCACAAAAAAGGATATATAAATGCAAACTTAGAAGTTGAAATCTTTGCTTAAATGTTGTAAATTGAAATGCTATTAAAGAAATATTGCCATTACAATTAACGCACATTCTCTCTCATCTCGAAATTTTGCAAACAACTGGTCAAACCAACGAGAAGGAAAAAAGGCAACATCTACACACATTGCCACACTTTGAAAGCGAAAACCAAAACCAAGCAAACTGCCGTCTTCACCAACCGCCGCTGCGTGAGAAACACACCTGCCCAGGTGGGATGGTTCTTCACCTTCCTTTCCTTTCCTTTCCTTTGGGGCTGCGTATCTGTATCTTTAAGTTACGATTTCGCTTCTGCCCCTGGGGCTGTGTTTACACACGCATCGCTGCTGTTGCTGCTGCCGTTGAGGATGTGAATGCGTCTGGTCGCCTCTTTGGGTTTTGGCTTTGGCAGAGTTTTTACGCTACTTTGCGTTCTTTCTACATTGGGCTGATTAACCAAAGGGCTTCAGGTTTTCCCTGCTATTTTTGCTTGACTTGGCTGATGCCACTTGACACCCATTTGCTGGTCCGAGAGCCACAAGAGATAATCCCTTTAAAAAAAAAGTCAAAAGCTTTAAATTGTTTAGCGGAAATTGAGATGCAAGACCAAAAGGAAATAAAAGTGGGCATATTAACTAGATAGTTAAAAGAAAATATTTACATTCGCAAAAAAAAGCCTTCTTTTTGTTTTGGTTTTTTCGTGTTGGCCTCATTTCTTTTTTTCCTAATGCTCTTTGCACTTTGTTGGTCATTACAAAACAAAACAAAAAATTAATTAAAATCTCGCCATCTTTAGAATGATGCCAGGGCACAGATTATATGCCGCACACTCCCCATGAAATGGTAAGGGGCGACAACTAAACTACTTTAGAATAACTCATTACGCAACAACTTTATTACACTTAAAAACATTTAAAAGTAATTTACAACTGGCATTAAAAAAAAGAAGAAGACAAAATAAAACAACGACACTCAGATGGAGACCCCCAAAAGATACAGATAGAACTAAGTACCTACTTGAAGTGCGCGGCAATTAACAAATTTCAAATGAGATAAGACAGAGGCAAGGGCAAGCCAAGAGGGAAGGAGAGACGAGCAGAGAATCAAGTTGCAAATGGTCAGTCAGCTTTATGGCTTATACGATTCTTTACTCTCTCTCTCTCTTCTTGAACGATTAAGTTGTTGCGATAACATTTCAATTTCAATCCGTAGTATATACATATATATCGACTTTATATATAATAATAAAATAGTTCTGGACCCACATGAATGCCAAAAACAGAAACCAAAGCAATTACACACTGAACCATTTGTATATTGTATATATGTAAATCAGAAAAGAGTCCGACTTATAAAGAATCACATAAAATGGTATTTTATGGACCACAGAGAGCTCATGGGTTTTCTTTCAATTGCTCAAACTTAAAAAGGTTAGAACAACAACAAAAAACCCACAGAGGTAAAGCAGATAGACAGAGAAGGAGATTGTGGTCATTGATTAGGTGCGAGTGTGTGTGCGAGTGTGGGGCATAGTCACAAGAAAGATTTTCATTTTCTAATGAAAGATAAATGCTCTGAAAGAGCATATCCATAAATTTTCACTTGCCTTTAAATGGTTTTTCCTACCCCTTCCTCTCCACGCTATCTTCTCCTCCAGCTCTATATCATTTCAAAGAAAATCCCACTGTGTGTCACCTTTTTGTTGTTTTGTCTGTCTCTTTTCAAATCAAAAACAATATCAAAATAAGTTGTTTGGAGACAAACCCTTTTCTTCTTCTTCCATCTCTGCTTTTCACCTGTATCAATTTTCATAGTTTTTCATTTGATTTGATTGGTTTTTTTTTTTCTTTCTTGAATTCATTTTTGTTTGTGCAAGTCAGCAGCAGTCACATACATAGATCGATCGATCGAACCATCGATTGATTTATTTATTATTGAATAACTTGGCCATTATTTAATTTATGATTATTTAATTAAGGCATTAATGTGAGTTTGCGGTATAAATTCATTTGTTATGCCTCAATCTGAAATATGCATTTTAATTTGATTTTAATGCCGCGGCACAGAGAGACACAGAGAGAGAAATATATATGTACATAAAAGCAGCTAAAATAAATATTATTACAAACTTTTTTTTCCAAAACTAAATTCACTTTGTGTAAATTTCTTGCTTCAGTTTTGTGAAATGCATAGCAAACAACATTGTTGAAAAAGTTAGCAATCATTTAATTAAAAAAAAAAGAAAACAATAAAACAAAAGGGAATACAAGAAAAGCTAGCAATCATTTTCCAGCCGTAATCAATTTAGTTTTCCTTTTCCTCACTCTGCCAGCAGAAATTCAACTAGTCCCCTCTCTGTGTTGTGTCTTTAAGTTCTTGTGAATCTACCCAAGAAGTAGTAGTCTGTGGTGGTTCTGCTGTCATTTTGTTCAACACAATCATACATTTGCATATAAAATAGTTGGAATGTCAGATCAAAACCAGCAGCCGATACATCAAAGCCCAAACTACGACTACTTAAATGAGAAACAAAACGAAGCGAGCAAACAAATAAACAGACAAACGTGTACAAGACTGACTAGAGACAACTTTGACTGGGTGCACTTTATCTATTTGTCAGGTCGTTAAGACCCTGGGCCATTCCCAGGGCATTCAAGCATAAAACATATCAGACAGGAAGCTAGCTAAAACAGATGACTACCGATCATTTTGGGCATACCCATGATATAATTAATCGTGAAAAAAGAAGACTCGTCAAGCTTAAGTCATCATCAGCAACAGCAACATTATTATCGATAGACAGTTGATCTCTTCATTGGCATAGGAGCCAGAACGAAATGGAACCTGCATCTGTCAACAATTTTGAGTGTATTGCATTGCCCATAAATTACAATTTATTATGACATCATTTTTTTACGGATTACCAATGCACACGCACGACGCGTTGTCGTTGTCGTTGTCGTTGTGGCAGGAGCTGCACTACTTTTGCTTTCCTTTCCTTTGGAGCTGCATAAATTTCACTAACCTTCTCCTCCCCCTCTTCATTCCTATTCCTCTCTATCTTCTTGTCGGCATACATACATGCATTTCCTTATGGGCTTTGGTCGCTCTCATAGGCGCATTGGCATCTCCATTGGCATTGAATTGTCAGTGCACGCCTTGGCTTTACCTTAGTCATAATTTAGTGCTTCGATTTTACGTTCGGTGGATAAAAATCCACCCTGCCGTCGCATCGCGCAGTCAGCCTGTCAGCACTTTGTAGCTGTTATATATTATATAGATACATATATATATGTACATTTGTATATAAGAAGGAACATACATATTCCTGGCTTTGATTGTCGTTTTCTCCCTCCCTCTCTCTCTGTATGTCTTCTCACTTTTTAAATCCCCGCCGCTGTCATTTTATTTTTAATATCTATCATAAGCTTATGATTTATTATGTTATTATCTCAAGTTAAATGGATTGAAATGTCATATGAGATACAAAATGAAAAGGAAAAACGACAAAATTAAATGAAGAATCTCAATTAAAATGAATACAATATCTAGTAGTTAAAATTGTCCAAGTTTTGTACCCTATTAACAAATGGGCATGGGCATTTTTAACCTTGTAATATATAGATGAACTGAAATTGGTCTTCCATATCATAATATTCAGGTAAAATATCATATTTGACTCCTTACTCTTCCCTCAAGGTCTTCTTTTTTTGCTTTATATAATTGTAATTATTAACTTGTTTTTGATTTAAAGTCTAAATAGTGCCTAATGCCAGTTATCAAAGTTAGCTTATGGAAGATTTTGGTAATATAATATATAATATAATATAAGTCTTTTTTTACCAAACGAAATCAATTTTTCACTGTGAAGGGAAACTTTTCGTTGCAATTTAGGACTATTAAAACGGGAAATTAAGCAATTTCACGGCTAATGCAACAGTTTAATGTTCTTCAATCAACAAACAAAACGACAAAAAGATATAACAATTTTATAAAGTGACTTTAATTAAAAATTACAATTCAAATTCAATTAACTTCATCAAGGGCCATAGGAAAAGGAAAAAAACAAAAGCAAAACAGAAATAAAAGACAAAAGAAAAACCTTTCTTGAACGGAAATAAATATGAAAATTTTTCGTCATTGAGGCAGAACAAACATTTTAATCATTTGAAAACAAAGTATCTAACAGATACTCCACGGCATGCTGCAGCTCATTAACGCCATGGGGCGACATGGAGCGCAACGAGCAGCCATTGCAACTGCCACCGGAAATCAATTTCCCCTCCTCCCCGAATCTCACATTGTTGACAAAATATGAGTATTTATTTTTAGGCTTCTTTCCCCTTTTCTCTCCCTAGCCATATGCAAATGGTGAGTGGGGGGAAAAGGGCTGCTGCTGCTCGCCCCATAACATTCACGCCTGCGCGCAGTGAAAACGACTTTCAAATTGAATTGTTATGTAGTTTAAATTAAAGAAACGACGAAAAAAAATATAATCAAATTAAATTAAATTAAAGTCAATTTATGGTTGAGCAAATAACAAAAGAAAACGAAAAAGAAACAAAAAAAAAATGCACAGAGGGAAAGTAATGACTGGAATCGAAGGGAAGAGGACTCTAGCTGGAGGTCAAATTGGATCGCAGTTGGTTTAGGCAGGACCTCTCTACCTACCACCTAGAAGGATAGATGGATGCCATTGGCATGGTGGGTACCAAAAGGTCAGATAAGATGAAGGCACTTAAATTTAGTTGTTCTTTCTGGGTGTTTCGTTTTTTTTTGTATTATTTTGCTCTCAGTGTTGTTGGTATTATATTTAATACCCAGCATATGGAATTGCGCATTTTAAAGGGCATGCTGCTTTTTCAATCTCGACAGATATATGATTACTAATCCTGGAGGTACACCTTCTTGTTCTTTGTCGAACTTACGATTTCTACTCAAAAGATTTGCCTCTAGTTTATATAGGGTAACTATACGTCGTTTTTTGTGTAAACATCTTTCAATGTTTGGCTTAGAGAACAAAAGCTAAAATTGAAAATTGTTAAAATATACCACACACACACACACACACACACACACACACACACACAAACACACACACAAACACACTCTCGACAACGAGTGAGCTACTTTCTATTCTATCTTATGGATTCTATCTCAATTTCTTGGCCTTTTTCCCTGGTTTACTTTCCTTTTTCTTTGCAAACAATGTGCAAGACGCCAATAAATAAGCACAACGGCGGCAGTAACAGGAAAAGGAGCACAAGCCGAATCAGGAGTCGAAGGAAAATAGACTACATTCTAGTGGAGATGATGATGATGATAACGATGATAATGATGTTGGGGGAAAGGAAGGACATTTTTGGTCACTCACTGGACAATACAACGGAACGCGGAATGTCTGTTTGCTTGAAAATGGTTTTAATTGTTGTTGAATTTCTTTTACATTATTTTATGTAGGTTTTTATTTTTTCTCCAGTGGCTTCTTATTGTTGACCAAATATAATAAGAAGAGAGTGCGTCATTTTGTGTGCTTGTTTGTTTGTTTGTTTTGTTTTGTTTGCCTGTTTGGTTTAGTTTGGGTAAAGTATATTAAGTGCCAATGTTAATGGCATCTGGATTTTCGGACATCTACGAACAATAGCAGGCCATTTTGAGTGTCTTAATGTTGCAGTAATAATGGCTAAAAGTCTCTATGTGTGTGTGTGTGTGTGTGTGTACCAAATAAAAAGAAAGATAGTAAGCTAGAAGATTTATTGCTGAAACAGCTTTGAATGTAAGGAGAAATGTGAAATGTGTGTGTGGGGTCCTTGAAAGAAAACGAGGGATATATTATTAGAAGAAGACAAAAGACAAAGAAAGATAACAGGAAGATATTATTGAACAAAATAGATCCCCAGTTATTAGAAATCTGCGAAATCGTTTTGAATTTGTCTATATTGATCGTTAACCATTTTTAAATAAAATTGTCTAACTAATGCCGAGTTCATGCTTAACATGGACTCATCGTAGTTGGTCGCTATAGTTATCAGAGTTTTACAATCTAACAATTTTATTTATAGGAAAAAACATTTAATAAGTGATTTAAGTAAGCAATCATAAAAATTAACTGCTGCCCAATGTCTTTAAAAGACAACAAAACTATAGCCATAAAAGGGCAGCAGACGGTAGAAGTGAAATAGTGTGCATAAAGGAGACACCCCAGACAATTCGATTAAAGTTAAGCCATAACAAGCCAAAAGATGATGATGACGACAACGACGACGGCGACGGCGACTGGAAGAGCCGGAGAGACTATGATGATGATGGTGACGCCGGACTAAACAAAATTCCCATCCCAAAACCTATAGCGCATGTTCCCAAGCTTAGCCTGGCCACAAATAATATAACAATTTAAATAACAAGCCAGTGAAGCTGAAGAACGAACAGCAACAGCAACAGCACATCAGCAGCAGGAGCAAAAACAAGCAGCAGGACAAGAAGGAGGATAAGGAGTAGAAGGAGTAGGAGACACCAGCAAACACCAAACGCGTTAGTTAGATAGATTGATCTACATGTACACGACAACGAAAGACTTGGGACTTGGTCTTGGTCTTGGGCTTGTACACGGGCACTCTGACTCTCCAACTCTGACTGACTGACTCTGACTCCTTTGGGCTGGCTGTCTTTTGTGGACTTTGTTTGTGTTTGAACTTGGCTGCTGGTTACAACAAGCCAGGCCGGGCCAGGCCAGGACAGACCAAGCCAAAACGGACCAGGCCAAGAGCATGTCAAAACAAAATAACATCTTTAGCGCGCAAACATGACAAAACATCAGAATTCCAGCAGATTAACGTCAATTTTAATTGCATTCACTTAGCCTGGCTCAGTCGTCTATGAGTTTTTCTTTTTCTAGTTTGTGTTTTTTTTTTTTATCTTTACAGAAGAGAAAGAGAAAAACCGACACAACATTGCACAGCATAGCATAACTGAGGCCAAAGATTCAACTGAGAAACAGTGGAAAATATGCATAACCAAAACAAATATTTGCTAATGTAACGAATACAGTTATACTCTTTTCCTTGGACTTTTCCCATACAATTTGCATATGGCTACAGAGTAAACTTTACCTCTGGAAGAAGGAAGTAAGATCTATACTCACATAGCTATCTCTTCATTTGCTTTTCTATCAATTAGTCAGAAAAGGTATAGATCTTTATATAGAAATCTTGTCCTGTTTCTTAAATGATTTTCGTTTCAAAAACTTATGTGGGTCAGTTTATTAAGCACTGATCGGGAATATATAAACAAGGTAATAAAGTCATAATACCCATTCTAGAAGGATACAAATTTGTATATATTTATAAACAAAAATCTGCAACAGCAAAAGGGTTTTTTGTTATGAAAAGCCTGGACCATACGCTCTCACTCAGATCGCTCAGCTTTAGCCAAGGTAAACAAAGTTCCACAAGGTTGTGATTAACATGCGATAAAAAATGACCAAGCAGGCCAAGCCGACAACGGGGCACCACCGGCACAGACCGTGCCGAGGCAAACAGACAGCAGACGGGCAGCCAAGAGCCAACAGCTAGCAGACTTCCTCCGTGTGGAGGGACTGGGACTGGGACTACTCCTCTACTGGACTGACGGCTGACTGGCTGCTGTTGTTGCTGCTGCTGCTTGGTGCTTGGTCAGTTGGCTTACGTGTTTGCATTAGCACAAAACTCTCCAGCAATTCGCCTCGTCCCTCCGTTTGTCTGTTCGTCGTTTGTTCGTTCGTTCCTTCAGGTCCCTTCAGGTCTCGAGTACCTGCCAGTACTCATACTCAAACTCAAACTGCAACTCCAACTCCAACTCAGTTGTATTCGCACTCATAGTCATAGTCGAGGGGGGCCCCACTCAGCGTACAAAAAGTTAAGTGTCTGGCTGTCACATGCGATTTGCACCTGCCGGATGAGCAATGGGCCAAAGCTCGGATGGCGTCGGATGCCGTGGCTTTTGCGTGGATTATTTATCATCTGAGCCACATCAAGCCAGGTTTCGTTTTAAGCAGGTTCAATTCCTTTAGCTCCCTGCTTCGGCATCGGTTTTAGCTCCTACTACTCCTCCCACTGAAGCGCAGATGCACGTTACAAGATTTTTGTATTTCATTTTTCGTGAGTGTGTTTGTGTGTGAGTGTGTGTATTTTGTATTATTATTATTATTATGTTTGTATTATATACAACCTTTAGCAACCAGACTATAATCAGAATTTTTGAGGTCTGCTATGATTGTTATGGTTTCTGGCTGTTGTTTATAAATTTTAATATTTTAATTTGCTTCAAGCTGGGGCCATTAAAGCAAAATCATGTTGTTGCTGCTGCAATTTCTTCTATCCCTTCATTCGAGTTCCAGTTCGGTGAGAGTGGCTGCTGCTGCTGCTGTTGGTTCGTGTTTGAATGGTCACAAACGGTTTACATTTCCTGTGAATTTTGTGCTTTGATTTTAGGAAAATTAACAACAGCTCAAACAAGCAAGCACCCAGGCGAGTCAACAACATGGTCCAAAACGAATCAGCGTCATCATCATCATCAGCAGCAATAGTAGTAGTATGTAGGACTAGTAATAGTACTAAGAGCAGAATACTTGCACAGCAACAACCACAAGAAGTTTAGGGAAATGCAACAAAGAATAACAAATGAGAGAATGCCCTTTCAATGAAAATTAAATATTTAATTAGTGTTTAATCCCAATTAATTAGATTTGACGATGGTAGCAAAGTTTTGGTCAACATTTTGTTTAGTTTACCCCTAAATAAATTGGTATGCAATTTTCGAAGATTTCAAAATACACAAATCTATAAGAACTCCATACTGGATGAAGCAATACTGAGAAATATTTCCATGGGGAATAATATCAAATTGATGTTGTGATTTAAAAATTTGTTCTATACTCTCAAATGTTTGAGATTACTTTAAATCTTAGCTTTGCTGTAGAAAGTCTCTCTTTTGTGAGTGGCAGATTGCTGTGGCTAAACACATAGTCATTATACCCGATTTGCAATGAAAATCCAACCATTACAAACAGCGTGCAGTCATTCGTATTGCAGCATAGCATGTTGTTTGCTTCGCTGGTTTCATTTGGCCCCCAGCTCCAGTGGCTTCAGTTGCAGTTTCATCTACGGCTATGTACGAGTATATGGGGCTACGGTTACGGCTTGACAACAGGCCACAACGATGCGACCGACCAACCGACCGTCTGTCTGTCCGTCCGTCCATCTGTCCGTCCGTCCGACCAACTGCCATGGCACGCTGACTTGACTTTGGCTACGCTTGTTTGGTTTGGTTTGGCTTGGTATGGTTTTGGTTCGGTTCGGCTCGATTTTGGCTTGGTTTTGGCTTTGGCCGCTTCTGCTAAACAGGTTAAAATGTCGTTCAAAATGTCAAGTCAACACTTTGATGTTGTCCGTGTCGAATGGCTGGATAGCTGGTTGGTTGGTTAGTTCGTTGGCTGACTGGCTCAATGGCTGGGCTTGCTCTCGCTCTAGCTCTTCAGCTTTGTTTGCGTGTGATCTGCGCTTTATTTATGCAACATTCAGCACACGACGAAACATGCAAACCATTGCCGAAAATGTTAAGAGGCCTGCAGACGTCGTGCTGTCGATGTTGATGTCGAAGTCGAAGTCGATGCCGATGTCGTTGGAGGTTTTGTTGTTCTAATACAGGAAGAACTTTTTCAGTAATTGCATCAAAATTAAACGGTAGCGGTATGCATGGGAATGGGGTCGTTAAGGATACATATGTACATACATCATGTTGCTTTGGCAAAATGATGCTGCCACACGTTGGGCGCCAATATTTGGTGAGCAAGACAAAAGTCTCAATCTTTATACACCAACTCTAAAGAAATATGTATTTCTTAAACACCTAAACATATTTTTTTAATAAATCTATCACAAGCCTAGAACCTACCTAAACCAACCAGTCAAGCACAGGACAAAATCCAAGTATACATAAAAGAAATTAAAAGTGTCGAATTTATTGGTAAATTATTTTTACAGATCTGTTCCCCCTGCGGTTTGATACTAACATATAAAAGTCAAGACACAAGCCTTCAATGTGACGATTAGTATTAATTGATCTGCGATCTCCTGTGGTTCGATTCTGGCCTTGGGGTAAATTAGGGTTCTCGGTAAGATCCTTTAGTCCTGTTAATTAAATTCTTACTACGTGGAATACGGGGGCAATAATATGTTCCACTCAAAAGCCATAAATGTTTGTGCCTACTTTGGTACATAAAAAATGAAAAAGTATTGGAGTTAACTGCATAATTTTAGCGCTTAATAAAACAAGGATGTCAATATATAAAAAATTAATGATTTTTTACACTTATGAAGCCCTAAAGTTGGGCGCCTCTAAAACTATAGAAAATTAAACGCTCCTGCAATGCTGAAATGGTGAAATTGTTGCCAAAAGACTAAAAGCTAAAAGCTTAAGTTGTTGCAATTCTGAGAATATTTTACGCTTGTTGAGGCTTTGAGGCCTGACGACAACGACTGAAGCCAACCGCCAACGATGTCTGCCTTGGCTCTACCTAACTACCTACCAAACCATTCAACCATCCTCCCTGTAAAACCTCCCAGAACTGATGCTCCGATACTCGGATGTTTGGAGGCTGTGGCCACACTCACTCAGTCACTTACTCACTGGCTGGCTGGCTGACTGACTGACTGGCTGACTGACTCACTACTACTATGGTTTCGTGTTTTGTTTTCTTTGCACTTGAGTTGTATCACATCAATGGCCATTGTGTACGTCAACTTTGATGTTTCGGCAAAAGTTTTGAAGTGTGAGTTTTTAGACGTTCTTATTGCACTTTCCGTAGCAGTAGAGTCCGAACAGTGAAGACCGACCAACCAACCAACTACCGCCTTGACAGGTGAAGAATGCCAAAAAAAAAAAAAAAAAAAAAAAAAAAAAAACCACAGAAAATACACACAGAATGAGAAAGGGAGAGAGAGATTGTAGGGCATGCAACATGCTACAGAAAGAAAGAAACGTTTCAAGTGCCTCCAGTTGGCCGATGCCCAGCCACTTGAACATCAAGTCAAGCCTTTTAGGTGGAAAAATCGACATG
The DNA here is from genome assembly GCA_018152135.1 of Drosophila paulistorum. Classification (NCBI taxonomy): domain Eukaryota; kingdom Metazoa; phylum Arthropoda; class Insecta; order Diptera; family Drosophilidae; genus Drosophila; species Drosophila paulistorum. Next base: position 21,103,528 of record JAECXG010000690.1, read on the forward strand.
GCAGGAGTCAGAGTCACAGTTAGAGCTCCTCAGAGGGTTTTTAGGGCTGAGGGCTAAGAGAATTGGAGTTTCGTGGACGGTTTGCTTGATTTCGTATTTATTTTGTTTACACGTTTCCTTTGAATTTTCTGTTCTAATTGAGTGAGAAGTGCGGTGAGCTTGCAGTTTTTCCTTTTAACCATATGCACACTACAACATGTTCTCTCTCTCTCTCCCTCTCTTTTTATGTGTGTGTGTGTGTGTGTGTACGTTTTCTTCATCATCAACATCATCAGCGTCATTATCATCATAGTCATCTGTTGGTACGCTTTGGGCGGCTTTAATTGGATTTTCATACCTGCCCTGATCTTTGATTGGTGTTTGTATAATGAACTTGCAATATTCTTTCAACTTTGGACCAGCAACAGCAGCAGCAGCAGCTGTTCTTGTTGTTGTTGTGGTTGTTGTTGCCTTAAATGTAACGCGTGAAATTTAACACACATCATGCAACTCGCATTTCTCCTCATCATTATGAAAATAAAAGTTCTATCGACTTTAAGAATTTATTGTTTATTTAATTTATGTTATTATTGCCTGATTAAGTATGAAATGGTATGCCATGTTGGTAGTAGTAGTAATAGCCATCAAGAGGTGTGGCAAAATGTAACAAATAAATGAGGCTTTTATATTATTTCATTAAAAATTGATTAGTGTTAAGTGGAAGAATGTGGGGAAATGATTTAAATTACATACCAATAACAATGCAATTATGTGAAGAGGGAATCATTATTTCATTTTCTTCTCACTATTTCTTGCTTTTTTATTTCTTTCTCTTTTCCATCTTCTCCTCTTGTAATGTCAACAGGAAAGATGAGTTGATGGTTAATAATTAAGATCTATCAAATTGTAAAAAGGAAGCTAGAAACCAGACAATTGAATGTGTAACAAAGTGGGAAATTTTTGGTACTTCTGCAATCACAAGAAACCATTAACAATGCAAAACTTGGTCCACTAAATATACAGTTAAAAGCCGCATGCCAATTACTTCAATTTAAAAGTAGAGCAGTTAGGCACTCAACTTTAACAAGTGGCTATAATTCTACAAAGCAATTAAGTTACTTTGTTTACAGACAGCTTGCCAATCACTTGATACTATAATTTCCACTAAATGCATGTATGTTGAAATAGTCATAATTCTTGAAATCCAAGCAAAAGTTGTTCAATTCTCTTTAATGATAAATTAAAAAATGATTGAAGAAGTTTCTACAAAATTGAATCTTTTCTACATGAACTAGAACGAATTTCATGATCAAAATCTTCTTCATGGCAAAGAGAAGATCTTAATTATATCCCATGACCAATATGATTACCACTTAAAAACCCCTTTTTGATTGATTGGAAAGAAATTTGAATCAGTATTTGAATTGTATTTTGATCTCTTGTGTATTTTCTCAGTTTTTTTTTGTTCTTTCCTTTGAGTAAATTAATGCACTTGTAAAGTATTTAATTGAATCATTAAGAAATCTAATTGTTAACACAAAAGCATAAACAAAAGCTGTTAAAACACATCTAATTAGGAAAGAAAAGTTCTGAAACTTTCATCGCCATCACGGTGGTGGTACATACCTATCATTCTTTTGTGGTTTATGGTTTGGATCCTCTTTTTTTCACTCTCGAATTGCAATAAAAAATAGTTAAACAAAACACAACATTGGCATACAAAGTAATAAACATTCGTAATAAACAGAAAACAACAACGAAATAGAGAAAAAAATTCATCATATCTAGAGCATGGAGTTCTGCTCCTAATGAGCAAACTGCAACGGTTTTTAATGGTCTCCGTCTCAGCGAAGGCTCATAAAAATGTGCCAAGTGGGCAGGCGGCGTCGTCGTCGTCGTTGTCGGCATTTATGATGAAAATAGGCAGCCAAAGGATGGGGATTGCTAGAGTGAGAAAGAGAGACAGAGAGAGAGAGGAGGGGAAAGAAAAATAGGAAAATTAAATGGCTGCAATAATTAAAACACCTGTTTTAATTAGATAGAAATGCATGTTTCTCTTCCTCTCTCTTTCTACAACATTTTGTGTGTGAGAATGAAAAATGAAGCCGTCTTACGTAAAGCGAATGGTTCGACCCTGACCAAAAACATAAAATAATACAGAAATAAAGTAGAAGAAGAGGAAGCAGAAGAACCAAACAGCAACTTGTTGAAAGTTCTTTCTCTTTGCTCTCCTAGCCAAGGTGTTAAACTGGCTTGCAACAGCAGAATTAATGACCCGGCGGTGTCTTCAAAGTAGAGAATGGACAACTTTATCATACAGCTAAAAGTCCGTTTTGCTTACACGGAAAATGTTGAAACTCCAAAAAAAAAAAAAATAATAAAATAAACCCCACACAGAACAAACAAAAATTATACCGCTAGAGTTTTCCACTGAATATGTCAGGCTTGACCTTTGCCTTTGGCATTGCGTTTTGGCTTTGCCTCTCCCCCTGAAAAGCAGCATGATAATAAGTATAATAAACTGATCGCGGAAAAAATACATGGCCCCAAAACAGATGCCTTTCGAAATTACCTTAGTACTTTTTGTTTTTCCATTATAATTAGAAACTATAAATTACAATTTTCATTAAGAACATAAATTTGATGGGTCTACCAAAAAAATCGCATAGATGGCTCCCTTTTTCCATATGACTCTGCAATAAATACTCTTTGCTTTGGTTAAAATTTTAAAACCTTACCCAATAACAGGAAAAGAAGCTTATATCCTTTGGTCATTTGATTTTAGAAATGTGTTTTGAATGGAATGTCCTTGCATTGATTTTTCAAGTGAGAAAGCTTTGAACTTAGAAAAAACCTTTTAAACAGAATTGGAATTTCAATAACTTACATGTTATTGAAATTCCAATTCTATTTAAAAGTTTTTTTCTAAACAACAAATCGCTCGACTTGTGTTTGTATTGAGGTGCAAAAATAAAAGAGCCTTCACAAATGTTCCTGGGCTTATAAAACTATATAAATTTAACAATTTTACAACTGTTAAAATGTAAAGGATTATTAAGAGAGAATAAGAGAGAATTAAGAATAATAGAAAAGAATAGTTTAAAGCTGAACAGATACTTTTTGGCTCCACTCGACAAATAAACAAACATTAAATTTGAATCTTTAAGAGTTTTTACAAGATGGCGCTTAGTTTTCAAAACTATTGTGTGTGGAAAGTGGGAGGAGGTCGAATGAAATAAACATTTGTTTTTTTCTGAAACATGTAAACATTTCCCGTTGCCCTACACAATGACCTCTAGGAATGTTTTGCCAATGTCAAGTATGCATGTTTCATATATGTATGTGTTTGTGTGTGAGTGTGGTAAGGCCATAAAACCATGAAATCACATACAAAATGCATTTAACGCCCCACACCAACAGGAACAGTAAACGAAACACCAAAAAAAGTAGAACCAAAGAACATTTTTGGTTTTAATTAAAGTAAAGAAAAGAAAGCAGCGCCAACGCCAGCAGATGAACAGACGCACCACACACAATAACAAAAAACAAAGAAAGAACAAAAAAAACCAACACAACATATTTTAATTTAATGTTAGCCAGGCATTATGGAGTAAGTACTTCCGTTTACAGGCTCCAGATGTGTGTGTGTGTGTGTGCTCCTTCGTTGAGGGGCTCCTTCAATGCCAATGCCAATGCCAATGCCAATGTCTCGTCGACTCAATTACAGAAAATAATTTAACGACTCCATTTAGGCATGAAATTGCAACCGTCAAAAGAAGTCAAGAGGTGGTGGAGGTTGTGAGGGGGGTGTGACCGCTGCTGCTCCACCGCAGCAACTTCATCTTTATTTAGGCTTATTTTCCACAATTTCGAAGAGTGTTTTAAACTGAGGCAAAAACTCACAAAGAAACTCCCTAGAACAATGGACAACAACTTTAGCGCTAAGTGGGAAAATCTGTAGGATTTTTTAAGTGCATGAAAAGGGAGAGGAGAGGCTAGGGGTAGCATAGGATACCCCCGCTGTATTGTCTATTGTCCTTGCGCTCGTTTCAAGTTCGCCCTGTGTCTAGTTTGGTAGCAGTTGAAGGCGGAGCAGGAGAAGGAGAAAGAGTTCCTTTCTAGTTGTTGTTTTCAAGGTGTGCTAAGGAGGCGTAAGTACAAAACAATTTTTTCTTCTCCTCTTTTATTTCATTCCCTCTTTATTCTTTTCTTTTTTTCTTCATTTTTAATCATGGTTAAAGGATATGTCAGGCAAATGCAGGATGTCAACGCAAATTCAAGTGAAATGATGCACAAGGCAAAAACGAGAAGCAAAGGCAAAAAACAAAAAAACAAAAAAAAAAAAGGAAGAAAAGGATTGCTACCGGATGAATGCACTTCATTTGAAGTAGAAGAAGACGACAGAGATATAAGGAAAAACTGGCAGACAGACAGACAAAAGTATAAGAAAAAGGAATGCAATGTTCTCATTGTTGGGACATTTTGCCCAGGAATCCAAACGGCAGCAATCCCCTAAAGGCAGCGCCCAAGTCAGCTAAAGGATTAGTTTTAGGGGTGTGTGCCACGTCAAGAGAAAGAGATTTTTGAGAATCTCATCGCTATACCTTAGCGGACTGACTGACTGACTGGCTGTCTGTCTTGTTTCGTCTGTTCTGGTCTATCTGTCTGCACGTCTGCTGTCTGTAATGATCATGTTTTGGCATATTTGTGGTTGTAGTCAACGGTTTTGGCATTGTGGCCCTAAAGTGGGTGTGTGTGTGTGTGTGTGCCTGTTTCTATGGAAGTTGCAAAAGGAGTGAAAAGAGTTTAAGCACCTTGTCAAGAAGGCGTTTGCTTACAACACGCACATTTCAGTTCATCACTTAATCTCTTTCTCTAACATTTGGAATGAATTTTCGTTGAATTTGAGGTTTTCTAGGCGGATTTAAATATCAAATTTTTCGAATAAATGATTTTTGCACATTTTTCCGACAAATCCTAAACCAAATCCAAGCAAATAGACAAAATATATGAAACTTAAGTCATACTTAATTCTAAATATACATTTTTTTTTTCTATAATTTTTGATAAACATTTTTCTTTATGTTAGTCTTAGACAAAGAAACAATGTAAAAATTGCATCTTTTGTTTGCAGTTTCACAATTATTATTCTTATTATTCATATTGCTTTCGAGGTCTTTAAACTTTTTCAGCCATAAGCAGAACAAGGTCAACAGACCAAAGACCAAAATCACGTGCTCCGATTCTGATGCTGTTTCTGGTTGTGCTCTACTCCCGACAGACGACGATTCTTTGGGTTTGGGTTTGTGTTTCGTGCTGCTGTGACCCCATTGAAACCGAAAACCAATGGTCAATATATCACATGACGCCTACAAATTTAAACTGCCAAAAAAATGAAATGCAAACAGGACGACCGATGGGGAGCTCCAGCAGCCAGCACGAAAGAGAAATGGCAAACATTTATATAAATAACACCATCGACTCCAATTAAAGCGGAATGGTCCAGAGGGGAGCAGCAGCAGAAGACATGATGAACAGCTGAGAGGGTGGAACAGGGGGGGAAAGTGGTGTAAAAGAAGAAGAAACTGCTGCTCCGATCTCTGTCCATTTGCTGTTGTCTGTGGATGATAAAAACCAAAACCGCAAAACGAAATTTTGTCTCTCTCTCTCTCTCTGTCTCTATCACTTTATATCCTTGTCTCTCTTCCACTCTGCCTGTGTATGTGTGTGTGTGCGAGTGTAATAAAAATGCAAAACAAAAGCGGGCAAATATGTTTATGCTGTTATTGTTGTTGTTGTTCTTTCATTTTTGTTTTTTTGTTTGCCGTTTTTATGTGGGCGTGGCACTCCACAAAAGGCAAGCATGTCGGTCAAAATGTAGAGAATTGGGTGGCAGGCAAATGTATTGAGAGAAGGGGGAATGAAAAACGACATCCAAAACCACTTCCAACTGTCATTCGCATGCAAAACGATGACGTACCGATGCATTCAGTAAAGGCAAAAGAAATTAAAATCAGTTTGTGTGGGAGTATAGCCGATAGTCGATCGGTTCAATCAGGATCATCTGCAAGTATATGCGCTTGGAACAGTTCATAAGAGTGACCCTGAATCTCTCATTCACTCACTCACTCACTCACATTGCTTAAACTGGTTGAGAATTACAACTTCCCAAGCTCCTTGGGCGCCTTTACAAGTTAAGGAACTCGCTTGCCTCTCTTTGGCTGACAAATGAAAGGGTATTCAAATGAAATTGTGTTGGGCAAATGGCATTTGGCAGAAAACGGCGACGAGGAAATAATAATTTATGCATGCGTTGCGGTAGCGCGGGAGATGTTACGCCGCGGTTAGGGGTACGAGCAGAGGGAGAGTGAGGTTCTTTTTGCTATATAACAGAGGCGCAACCGCAAAATGTTTCGCCTGCGCCTTTTGTTGTTGCTGTTTACTATATAAAATGTAGCAGCAGCAGCAGAAAGAGAACGAATAAAAAAAACAAAAAAAGGAAAAGTGAATCTGAGCTGCAGGCGCTGTTGCAACCGGAAAACGGAAATTGTGGCAAGAAGCACCAGGCTACCGCCTACTCTCCCCCCTACCTCAACAGCAACCGCATTGACTGCTCTTTCTCTCAGTCTCTCTGTGTGTAGTGCCCTCAAGAATTTATGCCCTTTTTGCTGCCACGTTCAAGTCAGGGCAATCTGTTCCTGTTCTACGCCTCTTGGAACATCAGTTGCACTTTCGGGATTTTGCATTCGATGCGGTTAGCTTTCGGTTATTCGCGATTTTCGCTCATTGTTAAACTACTTACAGATGGCATTGTGACACGATAACCCGAAACACTATCTATAATATTTCACGAGCAGTCCTTTTACAAGGTTTAAATTGGGTAAGGGCAAGAGTCAGTCTTAGAATAAATCAAATAATAGAGGCTCAAAACTGAAATTACTTGTCAACGAAAACAGCAAATGGCAATGTCCAAATATATCATTTTTGATCATTTCAACCATTTGGTATTTTTATTGATATGAAAACTTACTTTAACTTGAAGCTAGTGGAAACTTTTCAGACAAATAACCTAACATTTTCACCTAGACCTGGAAAAGAAAAACACTTCCACTTAATATATCAACAAATACAAGTTAAATATTTGTTATTCCTACTTCATTAGTCAGTTTGTTATGCAAAATATTATTTATTCTTAGAAATAAAATAATTTTCTCAAATTACGTTTTCGCCGTCACAAACATCACGTAGTCATCTCAAGTTTCTTTCATTTAAGCTGTAAATGAGAAAATTTCCCTACCACATGCAATTGATTTAGTTAATGTAAGAATTATTTGTATTTGCAGCTGCAAAGCATTTGAATTGACTTTCAATTAGAATTCATTTTCGGTGGCTTTTGTGTGTGGTTTATTATTTTTTGGTATTATTCTCCTATGGCAAGAGGTCGGCCTATATGTAGGTGTGAAATTATTTGTCACAATAGGAGTAAAATTTCTTTGATCTTAAAAACCAAACCGCTCACACACACACATCCACACCCGTTTGATTGTTCAGTATGCAAAAAGGAAAATGAAAATGGGAACGCATGTCATTTAAATGAAAAGAAAATACTAAGCAAACATTTTGTCAGTATGTGTGTGTGCATGTGTTTGTTGGTTGATTTTGACAACTTAAGTTGAGGAGTTTTCTTGTTTGGTTTTTCTTGTGTTTTTGTCCCCCACCTCTACCCACCGCAAGCGAAAAGATGTGCCCACATATTTTCATTATTTGTATTTCTTTGCAATTGGCTCTCTACAGCTTCGAGTTATCCACAAAAGGATCAAAGTTGAAATTTATACATACAAATGTCACACCTCTCAAGGATTATGTATAACATGCAGGAGCAAAAGCAACAAAATTACAACAACAATGCCAAATGCCTGTAACGTTTTGAGTTTTCTTCTTTTTTTTTGTCGTTCTTCTGATTGTTGTTTTGTTTGTGTATGTGTCATATCCATACACACACACACACACACATACAAATTGTTAACAAGATTAAGAAGAAGGAACAATTTTTTGGATTTGCTTCTCTTTATATATATATGTTTATGTATATAAATTTTGTTGTTGTTTTTTCCTTTTTTTTGGCTACCTCATTGTGGCAGGCTCTTCCTGGTTTCGGTTTCCATTTTGTTGTTGTTGCTGCTGCTGTTGGCAACAGCTTTCATTGCCATGTTTTGACTTTTTTTAGGGTGTTGTTGTTGTTTGTACTGAATATTACGACATGTAACATTTTATGTGTTTGCTTTGAGCCTACTCCTTACCTCCTCCTGTTCCTCTCCCATTTCCGAATAACTTTGCCGCTCGCTCTCCTTCTCTCACGAAGAGCATTTATGGCTTAGATTTTGTGTAATTTTTATAAACAGCGTTTAAACCGTGAAATGTAGTTACTTTTGCTTTTGAGTGTACAAATTTTAACCTGTGGAACGAAAACTACAAAAATATAAAATTCGTTTCGATTACTGACATCTCTTTATTCCAAAATAGTTCTTTTAATTTAATGTCGGCGCCGAAATAATTCATTAAGAATAATAGAAGAATATTTGCAACCAAATCTTAAATATGAAAAATGAAATGAAAATAAACGCTTTCAGAATTAAAATGGGTCCACACAAGTATACAAAAAATGTCGCCCACGAGTCCTGAAATCGTTAAGAAAACTTTCAATTCCACAGATGAGCTCGAAATTGGTTAAATTTCTTAAAGATCTTTCAAAAACAGAAACGAAACTAGATTTAATGGAAAAATCATGGTTTTAAAGCTTTATGATGACTTTTTTTTTATATCCAACTCCTCTTAACCTATTTTTGTGAACTAAGTTGTTTGATGAGGGGGAAAATTAGTTTCAAATAACAGTTACTGTATGCAAAATCAAAAGGTTTCACTTACCATAACGATTGCATTACCTGGTTTAACCAGATTCAATCACTCTCACACACAAGACAGAACAGGAAAAACGAATTGAATGATAACAGACAAGTTGGGCGGGGAGGGGAGAACAGAATCATTTTGTAATATAATTTGTTTGCTTTTGTCATCGTAGGCAGTGTGTAGGGTGTTGATGATGCCGCTGGTGGGGAGGAGGTTGAAGTTAGCCGCCTGAGTAGGGGTATACAATAACCGCTTTTATGAGGCACCCAAGCATAATCAACATTATCCCAGTCACAAACCACCAAGGCGAAAGCGAAGGCAAAGGCAAAGGCAAACGCCTACAACAAGCTTCCCGCAGAGTCTTTTGGCCAAAAGCCACGGCGCATTATCATCTCATTGCACAGGACTTAATCCTGCGGCAAGTTATTAAAGCGTAACGCGTTTCGTTGTCCTCATCGTCGTCGTCGTTGTACTTGTTGTAGTCATCCTTGTAGTCGTCGTCATCGTCGTAGGTCGTCCTTTTGCCAATGCCTCGCCCCTTTTATTGTTCGCGCTGCGCTTAACTTGTTTCGCATTGAGAGAAAGAGAGAACGGGAATGAAGGGACACACAAACACACAAAAGGGGACTGGAGGGTGTTCGGGCAACCGGGCGGACGCTGTCTTAATGCTAAATGATCCAATATCCTGTTTCCTGCATTTGTCTGCAGCAACGTTAAAAGGTCCTTTGTGGCCTCAACATCAGCAGCGGCAGCATCAGCTATTATTTGCCTGGCCAACTTAAAGATGAGCGCAACTTTTATTTGCCAAAAGAATGGAAAAGAAAAGAAATTATGTTGTATCTTTTCTTCTTTGCGCACGGCAACTTAAATAGCAGAATGTAAAGTTTTTAATTATGCAACTCAACGTCAACTAGGCCCCTCCACTACACCCTTCCTTCTCCTTCCTCTATCATCCTTCATACATCCTACTTTGCGCCATTCATTGTGAATATATGTAAGTGTAGATGGCAGAGTACATCCCAGTGTATATAGTCGGGAGGGTGGAAGTGTTTCCGTTTCTTGCCTCTTCATTTCGAAGACTATCACCATCTACTTAGATGGCCAAAAAAGTTAAAATACACATAATTAGCAGTAGTTTTTTAGTCGTTGACATAGTGACAAAAATCTCTTTTGTATATCTTTTGGTTATAGCTTAGTCTTGGTCTCTCTAAACTGCTGTATAACCAAGAAACTAGGTCAGCAGTTCCTTAGTATTTCGGTGTTTAGTTTTCCATAAAGCAAAAAAAAAAAAGCACATCTCCGCTGCTCTTTCAATCAGTTTGTGTGTGTGTTGGACTAATTAAATGAAAATATTAATTTTGACAAAAGGAATTTGAAATAAACCGAAAGAGGATTTGAACTAGAAGGATAAGCAAATATTTTCCCAAAACGAATGAAGGAGAAACGAAAAGTAATGAAAAAAGTAAAGCTTTACGTTTACTGCGGTTTCTCTTCTCTTTTTCATTTGGCATACTGATCACTTTTGTCTATATATGTACATACATATGTACATATATTGGTAGATATATTATCTGATTTCCTATAGTATAATAGCCTTAACCATAATGATTTTACAGCAACTATGACATTTAGTTTAATGATTTGTCAAACTATTTTCTCGGGTAAACAGCTAAATAGGCAAACAATTTTTATATTTTAAGGATTCCACTTAACAAATTGCAAACGAAACTACATTTTGTTAGTTTTTATTGTTTTTTGGAATAAAAATTTTTTGTTGGTTTGGTTTGGTTTTTTTTTTTTTTTTTTTTTTGAGAGAGTTATCTTTTGGTTAAACATATGGATTAACAACTTGATTGCACATTCTACCTAAATTTTGTATCTCGCTTTCGATTAGATCGCCGGGTTGAAGAAATGTTGAGGGTTTGCGATAGGCTCCCGATCCGGCTGGAGTGCCCGTTAAGATAATATCACCGGGACATAGGGTTATATACTGCGATAATCGATGAATGAGAAAATCAATTTTGAATATCATATTTCGAGTATTGCCCGTCTGACGCTCCTCGCCATTGACAATCGTTTTGATCCACAAATTGTTCACATCGGGCACATGACATTTGTGCACAATAACTGGACCGAGTGGACAAAATGTATCCAACGATTTGCCCAGCATCAATTGACCACCGAGTAGGGCATTCCAATCGCATGCCGTAATATCCTGGGCGACAGCATAACCAAAAATATGATGCATTGCCTCATTGGGCTGAACATGACGGCAATGGCGACCCATTATCACAGCCAATTGGCAGCCATAATCGATCCGTTTGGCAATATTATGAGCTCGTATATTATCCAATGCACCAATTATCGATGTACCGAATTTCACAAAGAACGCTGGCTCCCGCGGTAAACAATGATGTCGCTCGTCACAGCTATCAATATAATTGCACTGGACGCCAATTATTTTGCCAGGCGCTGCGAGCGGTGGAAGTAAATGCAAGTCCCTATCGACCTTCAGCACATTCATATATTTGACACTATCGAGCAGACTGTTCATGCAGTACCGCTGATCGATAAATCGATGCATATCGGGATCAGCACACGTTACACTCGAAAGTTCTATCATCTTGCTACCATCCTCAGAGACCATGCCCAGACGTTTGTTGGCATCGAAACGTCGACGATATTGCATAAAGCGACATTTTGGCAAATTATAATCCGCTTTACGGTATACAATGCATTTCGTTTCCGGACATCGATCCTTGGGTAAAGCGTTTGTGCATTTCTCCCACAACAAGTGCTCCAATGTTGCTGGTTCAGCCTGCATGCGCGAAAACTGATTGCGCAGCATTGAAACTGCAGCTCTCATAATTCACAGATTGATGCAAAACAATGGGTAAAAAATAATTTCAATTTTGAAAGTTTGTTTTCTATCAGACGTAATAAAAAAAAAAAAGTCAGAGACCTATTGTAAAGACTGTTCAAAATGAAAATTCCAACTAAACTAAATCAACGGCAGTCAAGTCACAGCAATGCTACAATATTATTTTGGTTTAACAGAGTTGACTCATTCTACAAGCTCTAGGAAAGTTAGACGAAGAATTTCTCTTGCTAAAAAGCCAATTTCACTTGCCAAACTTTGTTGTAGTTTAGAAGGCCATTAGCAGCACTTTCTGTGTCTTTTTTTAAATTTTATATGGTCAAGGGAATAAGTTAATCTTTTCAAGAACCACCAAGATCCTTCGTCCTCAGACTTAGCTAAAAATAACGCCATAACTGACCATAACATAACTTCAAAGCTAAAACCAGTTGAGAATTACAACTACAGCTCTCTCAACAACCACAAAGATCTTTCATCAGCAAACTTGGCTCAAAAGAACCATAAATTAAACTAGTTCAGAATTACAAGTAAATAAAGTGCCAAAAGGTTTATCTCAATCACGTTGGCCATGACTGGCAACTTCATAATGTTTGATAAGAAATATAGAAATGTAAAGCAATCACATACCAAAAGTGATTGAAGTGATTGAAATCGACAAAATTTGTATGTATAAAAATATCTAAATTTGAATTAGATGCAAAAAATGCTGCTTTATTTCCTATGAGCAGCCAGGACCAGAACTCACAATTAGCTGGAAGCGTAGGGGCTACCTCATACAACTTTAATTCTTCACCAGGAATATCCATAGAATCCTTTGCATCGATGGAGAATGATTTGGAAATGATTAAATACTTTCGTCGCATTATGGAATGCATTGCATGCCACGAGGTACCCCATCCGAATGATACATATCTGTGTAGTCATGACCATGTGCTTTGCGATTGTTGTGTGACTCGTATAATAATTGAAGCTTCGATACATCAGAAAGAGGCGCAGTGTCCGGTGTGTCAAGTCGGTATTGGATGGAATGATTTGCAGAGAGGTTTAGCATTGTAAATACTGATTAAGATTTTAGTCGGAAGTAAAGTTAAAGACTTGTTCTATATTTTCGACTATCTTGATTCAATTGAAATTGGCAATTTCCATCAAAAATATTCTTTCATTTCAGCTAACTGTACCTCCCGCTATGAACAGATTTCATCAGCTGCAGCCCGTACAAAACAACAAAAAAAACCAACATATGAATTTAATTGCCTAAACAATTCTAATCAACATGAACACACACTCACACACACACACCAGAATGACCCAAAAATTTTCGCTGATTGCATTTAATAATAAAAATCGAATATTACCGACGCACTTGAAGGCCATCAAAAGCAAATAGCAAATCCATTCGCCACCCCAAAAAATGGCAAACGAAACCAAAATCAAAATCGAAAATGGAATCAAATCGAAACGCACACGAGAGAATGATGACGACAATGGCAACTTAATTTCTGTCATAGAAAAAGAGTCGAGCAGGAGGCAAGCAAGCAGCAGGCAGGCAGTAGAAATTGACATATTGACAGCCAGACAAAAGGTCTCTCAACAGCAGCCAAAGGAGAAAGTTGATGGGGTGTGGGAAGGGGCGAGAAGTAGAAGGGGGTGTGGTTGTGATAGGACCGCAATTGCACTGCAGTTTGATGGCGGCGTCAAAAATAAACAAACATTGCGACAGCAATAAAATATCAAGCGACCAAAAAAAAAAAAGGACAGAAAACGTAAAAAGAAACAAATAGAAAAATATATACATATACACGAAATATATCTCCCAACACTATGGATAAACGAAATGTGTATACACTTTAAAGAAATTACATCTCAAATATAAACCCTAAGTTTTGAGTCTTACTTCTATTTGCTAGGTTTGCCGATTTGAAGCCCTATCAATGAATGATATTGAAGGATTCTTGCACACGGTCAAGATGAATACAGAAAATATTGTATACCCTTTGAAAGAGTATATCGAATAGAATATAAAAAACCAAGAGACGAAAGGCAGGCAGTCGAAGAGGAGTCGCTTAATTGAGGCCACACAGCAAAAATCCAATCAAAACGCAATGAAAACTGAGTGAAAAAAATGAACCAAAGACCAGCTGTAAACCTCAATCTTTTCGCTCTTCCTCGTGTATCTGTATCTGTATCAGTAGCCCCGTATCTCTCTATGCTATTCCCTTTTGCCCGCTTTCCGAATGTTGATGTTGATGTTATCCTGGCAAATAATCAAACAACAAGGACCTTGTCAAATACACATGTAAGCGATATATAGATAAACAATTGTGGCCAACAGATATCCATCTCTAAGGTTAGACTGCACATTCTGGTCTATATTCATTGGAGCGTATATAAGTCGACTACCCCTACCCCTGCCCCTACCCCGTACGACTTACTCCTCCCCTGTTTTTGTGGTACAGTGCAAATCCAATCTGATTCACAATACACAAATCCTGTTTTTGTTTAGCGCCCCTCAGTTCTCTGTCTCACACACGTTAATAAATCCCTAACAACAACAAAAAAAAAAACATGAGAAAAACAAATATAGAAAACATTTCGATATAGTACAAGTATTCATCTATTTATTTTTCAAGTTTTATTTTTATTTCTCACTTCGGGCTTAAGACTTAGGCTTAGAAAAGGCGATGGGTAATGTTTGCAGGGGGACGGGGGACAAAAGAATCTTTAAAGTGTCTCTTGCTTTAATTTACTTATCAATTTGGTCACATACCCTGTAGAACAGGGAGTTCTATGAAGGAGAATACATTTTTCTATTTTTATACGAAAATAAGTTTGAAAATGTTACTCTAACCGTTTAAACTAGTCTAGGACCAAGGATTACTGATTAGTAAGAGAAGAAACTTGGAGCAATAAGTGTTCCTTCTGTTCTCAATTACACAGACTTTCAATGTCGACTTAAAGTATAAAGGTTTTTTGGTTAGGTTTTTATCTTTAGCCGCACAAAACATCGGTGAGGAGAAAACCCCAAATCCCCTTAAGCTATTAATAAACACATATACAGATACACACATTCATTCCCTGGCCCCTCTTTTTATGCAACTCCCCGACTAATTTTACGGCCCATCCCTCCTCCAACCAAGAAAAAAAGAAACAAACACCCACTAACTACATGGAAGGCCAATCAAACCTCACGACCTCTGCACCACTCCTCACACACACATAAAAACAAATAAGACAAAGCACACATAAACCACGGGGCCCAACGAACCCAACTCCCCCCCTTCGACAAGAAGAAAACGAAAAAGCAAAGAAAAGATGATCAACATAAGAAAATAATGCGTACACGGAAAAATTTGTTAGCGTGTTATGTAAATTGCACACAAGCGTCAACAAAAGTGAAGCCTACTAAACGAGTATTGGGATACATTATGTAAATAAAAGAAATAATAAGCTCACCAACGAAAATCCAGAAGACAGAGCCGCCAAATGATTTTCCTGATGGGCGTTGTATGATGTTTATATTTACGACTTAACTCCAACCCCAACACCACCCTCTGACCCACCAAACCCCATCACAAAGACCTCCATTTCAGTTTTTCCTATCTCATTTTCCCCACTTTGCCCCCAGAAACATAAAAGAAGTAGCAAGTGAAATATATATTATTTTATTTTAATTGAAACAACTTTTATTGTGGGCGTTGAAGCTAATGAAAAATAACTTAGACTTAGGCTTAGGCTATTTTTCTTAATAGTTTACTACCAAAAATCATGATTGAAATATCCAAATGATTTATTTTTTATACCCCAGTTGAAGTTATTACAAAAATTGCTTACAAGTTTGTAGTGCAAAGAAGAAGTGACGTTCTTTAAACCCCATAAAATATATATAGTTATTCTTGTATATGTTTTCTTATATGCTTATTCCTCATCAGCATCCGAGTCAAGATACTAATGTCCGTCTATACAGCTATTGGAATAAAACTTGGTCTTTAAGGTAGATTAGGTCTTTAATTTGTCCGGATAGGATCATTATAATACATGGCTCCTATAGATGATTTTGTTTTTGCCAACTTTGAACGTGCTAAAGATTGTATACCTTTTAAAGTTTCAATGTTTCTCCTGATTTTCTCATTGATGCTTCCATTGAGCTATAAGTTCCTAGAAGATGTACGATACGGTCGCCTGATTTACAAAATTGATTTCAATAAATATCTATTTATTTCGCTTGACTTTATAAATTTATTAGTTTTGATGAGCATTTCCTGTTTTACTTCCTAGCCAGCCAGCAGCATGACATAATATGGCTTGATGTAGGTTCCACAACTGATCCAATTTATATTGCAGGAAATGTTGTACAAATCGTTTTAGATCATTGAACAACAACAGAACCGGTCAAGCCAAAAAAAAAAAATGGACAGTCTACCCTCATAGTGTGTGGAAATTACGATAGTTTTAGGAAACAAAATAATTGCAAATGTTTGCAACATTGACAGCGATTAATGGAGCAAAGAAGGCACTTGAAACGAATAGAAAATGACAACAAACTGACCAAAACTACCAAACAGGAGAATGTTTTCAGATGAAATGTCCTGCATGCAGGACTTGGACCCCTCGTAAAAATGAATATGTCAGAAACTATCGATCGGGAAAGTGAAATATATATTATTAAAACGCATTTGACGCATGCGTTACGAAATTGTTTTTCCTCTAACTGCGCAACAGCAGCAGCAGCTGCTACTGTGCACCACACACACACCCTAGGTTGAAACCATTTGGCGGTACCCAAAAACTCACCCTAATCCTGGTTTAGCGGTTGGTTCCCGCACCCTGTGGCAACCCTGTATAAGGACCCAGCATCATTATTATCCTTTCCACTCTGCTTGGGGGGTGGGGTGATGGCAGGCAACGCAAATGTGTTAATTCCGCATTCGCTCTTATCAATCTGCCACTCGACTTTAACATTTGTGTGCCACATGCCATAAAAGAGGCAAAAGAAGAGTTCCCTCTCTTCATTTACATTATGAATTTTGTAATTTATGCGGCTCCATATCACCCTCTCCCTCTCTCTCTTTCTCTCATTTTCACTGTCTGTCTATAGACATTATGGAAAAACATCAACACATACTGTGCAAATCAAGCAATTATCATTAGAGAGAGAGATAGAGTGAGACACATTCTACATAATTATCGGGCTTTTGGGATTTATCAGGAGACAGACCCTTATCCAAATGGCTGCATTTAGTTTAGGGGAACATTTTGTTCCTTTCCAAACATTAACCAAGAGGAACAAAAAGGCACGCGCTAAGTTAAGATCTGTGTGAAATTTGATGAGCATTGAAATGCCTACGAACTGAAATGTTTATTAATTAACAAAAGAGTCACAAAGCGATCAATAAGAATAAATGTAACAAATAATATGGTGAAATTCTTATTTATTCATATTAAAACTTGCTAAGCAAGTAAATGTATCTAGATTTTGAACTTAAACCGCTATAAAACATGGTCAATACAGTGGCTACAAATTCTTATATCCTTGCCAGATCGAAAAGACCTAAGACATCTATTTCTTAAGAAGAACGATTTGTCTTTACCTTGGCGCTGAGTTCAGGATAAATTATCTAAGTATAAGATATTTGAAGTTTAAAAAGTATGTCACTTCATTTAAGTTAAAACGAAACACAATCGAATAGTCTGTGTCGTCTTAGTTATGCTGCCTAGTGAGCTGTGTGTTTTCAAATGAAATCCCTTTTCATGTAATAGCTTCATCATCTATATTGCACATGGGATAACCCACAAACTAACCAAAATGCTATTCAAACACCTTGTTAACTGACCTAACCCTAAATACTACACACACCCGTATAATTTTGCGATATCAACCCCCAAAATGAAAGAAAAAAAAACCAAACAACCAACTTCAATACAATTCGTAAACAAATAAACAGAACAAACATGGCAGACCCTTGGATACTCCCAACTGTACTTAACCATTATATGCACTTGAACCATATGAAATTTACGGTACACGGTATCGGATTTTTTTTACCCAAGTGTGCAAAAAACCAACCGCCAAACAACCCCCTTTGGCCAAATACATCTAAATTATAAACTATGACAAATATTATGTGGCGAAAAGGAAAAAACACAACCAAAGACTAACTGAGACTGAGGGGAAAAAACACGCCCTATTTGCTGGAATAGGTTATTGCCTCTTGGGTGATTAATCACTTTGGTATATATTGAACAAAAATTTTGTACAATAATGTTTTAAAAAACCTGAAAGTTATCGACTATTAGATTCTCTGCCTTGTGAAAAGCAATACCTTGTAGGAAATTTAACAATTCTAGTTCTATATAGTCGTAGTTGCATACATATATACCTACCTTTTGTAAAAGTTATAAGATAGACTGAAAGTAATTGGCATGAAACTCCGAAAAAACAAAAAGTTAGAAATTTCCCTTTCCTATTTTCTCATATCATCGAGTGAAAATCGTTGCATTTTGTTGGTCATTTTGTCAACTTTGTTGGCCATGATGTTGTATGTATGTAGCTCAGGCCGCGCCATGAAAAAATTTATTGCCCTAAGCCGATTACAGTAGAGGTTCCCCCTTTATTCCGCCCATGCCTCCTCTTCACGGTCTTTCCGTCGAGTCTATTGGCAACAGCCAACAACCCATTCTCCAACTAACTAAGTAGCAGCATTTGCTAGGTTAGTGTTGACACCGCTCAAAGTGGTCACATTAAGTAAGCTTAGGTCTTAGCACTTTTTAGCTCTTGTTTGATGGTCGTCGACGTCGTCGTCGTCGTCGTCGTCGTCGCAAAGGGGAGAAAGAAGGTGTTAATACTCTAGATTGAAAGCAGTAGTGATGGGTTAAGGCAATTAAAACTGAAATCACTGAAATTTGATTTGGTTTTAAATCGCAATGACATTTAAACTAAGCTGTGATTTTTCTCAGCAATTGAAGAAAATCAGACGAGTGAATTGGAAAATTGTTCTATTGTGGTTCATGTGAAAATATTTATAAAATGAAAACTGTTTGTTATTTACACCAGGCACACACCAAAAAACTTAACTTAGACCTTAGTAAGTTCATTCCATTAAACTTTTTGTTATAAAGATTTCATTTTTTTCTATATAATTTCAAAAATTCACATCTAAGACTTGTGCATACTCAAAATTGGCATGGGGCCATTTCAGTCTGATGATATGATGGCGGTAGGTATGTATTGTAAATTGTTGTTTTGCACCTGGAATTAAATAGTCAGTGCAAGGATGTCAGAATACAATGCCACACACAATGCTGAATAGGTCTACCAGAAATTGGCCAAGGATATAATATATAGATAATTTATTAGCTATCGACCAGCAGCAGCATTAAACAAGCAAGCAGACTATGGAAAGGATGACAACTGCAAAACTGCCTTGGGAGATTCGTTATAAGGATAAAGAGATACTGCAATAATGCGGGTCCCAAGTCAAACAATGGGACGAATGTTTAAACTAAACACAGACAACCATAATACAATCATAATTGCATTTTTACAACAAACAGGGGAAAAGCAAAAACTCAAATAGCAGAAAAGAGAGGGAAGAGCAGGAGAAGGGATGGGGGTAACAAAATAAAGAATGTTTGTATGTAAGGAGCACATTTATTGACAGTTCACACCAAGGACATGAGTTGAGAAAATTAAATTTTTATCTAATACATAAACGCAGCACAGCAGGGAGGACTTCTCGTCAATGCTTTTGCAATCTGAGTGGCATCAAGGACCTTCCAGGAACAGGACACACACACACACCAAATGCAACCAACACTTTGTCACTTTTCACACCAATTGCCAGCCAATGTCCTTTAGTTGAACATTAATTTGACTTATGCCAGAACGAAAAGATAGCTAACTGGACACCAAGGACACAGACACAGGACTTGCTCACTCGGCTGGTGCAATAGTGCAATTAATGTCAAAGAATAGCAACATACATACCCTCCTTACAGACGCGCGCGTTCTTCTCAAGGATACAAGAATATCGAGACCATTAGCCCGCCCAAGACCTTGTGCATAATTAGTCCAGCATATTCGAAAACAAAAACATGTACGATGTTTAAGTCAAGGTCTAATTGCACAATGGCTAGAGAAGAGCCTTGAGTAATAATTGCAGGCCCTGCAGGACTCTATCCAGCTATACGCGCAGCTTGACTTGCTTGCTCTGGCCAGCCCAGTTTGGGCCCTGGCCTGGTTTGTCCCATAACACGCGCCGCGCATGCGTAAAAGGTCCCAAAAACAAAGGGGCAATCTATCCTTAGAGAATGCCAGCCAGGCGTGTGCACATGATAATAAATACATTATGTACTTCAAGGACAAACACATTATTCTCTGCCATCGTATCCTTGAGTGATAGGTCGTAATGGCTTTATATTAAGTCGTTAGTTTTTAAGCAGAGTTTTCTCCAAAAATTTCAAACATTACTTTGCCCATAAAACTATCTGTAGATAAATCCATTGAGTGATTTTTCAAGGTCAGAATTTGACAATTTTTCAATGAGTGAAATGGGTTTTTTTTTACATATTCCATTTTAAGCGAAATTGTTCGAAAATTATCAAGAATTGTCGTTAATAAAAACAAGCTGAGAATTATTACAGTCTTTAACGAAAACAAAAGCAAAGGGGAAAACAATTTTCAGAAATTTTTATGATAAGTTTAGTATAATATACATAGTTTGAGTGTAAAATGTACCTATATAATTAAAATTACAAGTTGAATGAATTTTTTTAATTATTTAGAAGCTGTTTAAGATCAACTAGATCGAAACGTAAGAAAAATACTTCGAATTGAAAGTACTGATGTAGAATATGTACAATAAATGATGCTCTACAAAAAAGAGAATTAATTCTGAATTACAATATTTAAAAAGACAGAAAGACAAAGGTCTAGTCTAGGTTTAGTCTATATCTTTTATTATTACGAAATATTTCAAATAAATTATACGAAAAAAGCAATTTAAAACCATATTAAAACCATTTAGAAAGTCGTAGTCTTTATTTGCTAGCAGCTTCATTCACAAGTATTTGTGAACATTAGTTTTGTAATTTCTAAACAAAATTTGCTTTATGTTTAACAAATTTTTAGATATCTGTATAAAACATTAACTTATTACTATTAAATATTAGACAATTTTGCAATGGTTTTGGCTATTGGTGTTTAGGAAGTGAACCATTCGCTCTATCTTCAATTCCCACAGTTCAACAGCTTCGAATTCAATGGTAGAGAAGGAGGAAAGAGGTTTTTGCCGCTTTGACTGGCGAAAGGCACTTAAGAGTACCGCCGAGTCAACAACATGTGACTCTTGTCCACTCATGTCAATTTTGCATTAAATAACTAAATCAACTGCAAACAAAATGCCCACAGAGATTAAGCTCAAAAGATGCAAGGCAGTTACAGTTTGATGGCTAACCGCCACTCCAAAAGCACCTCCCCCCACTACACTCAAATGTTTATCCAGCTCTAGGTCCAGATCCAGGTCCAACTCCAGCTTCAGCTTCATATATACAACAAACAACATTCGTCGCAGTCGTCGTCGTTGTC
Source organism: Drosophila paulistorum (assembly GCA_018152135.1). Taxonomy (NCBI): domain Eukaryota; kingdom Metazoa; phylum Arthropoda; class Insecta; order Diptera; family Drosophilidae; genus Drosophila; species Drosophila paulistorum. Next base: position 21,124,875 of record JAECXG010000690.1, read on the forward strand.
GTCGACGACGTCACTAAAGTGGATGCCAAATAACCATAATGGTGTTTATCCACAAGTTCATTTCGCTGTTTAAACATGCCTCCGAATTTACCGCACACAATAAACAACGCAACGTAACGCAACGCAATGCAATGCAATGCAGTACAAGGCAAAGCAAAGTGAAGAGTTTCCAAAAAGCGGCGCCCAGTTTTTGTTTTTTTTTTTTTTTGTTTTATACCCCTTGGGGCATAGACTTTAGCCTAAAGGCTGAATGAGAAACAGAGCAAGTGGAGGAAGGGTGCGGCAAGGGGCTTCAAAACGGTAGCCACTCAAAAGTATCGTCATCGAAGTGCATTGCGCTGTTATTTTAACGATTATGCTGATGAGCATCATCGTCCACAATGGTCGCCGTCTCGATGCGGCTCGACGCGGGCGATGATCCATCAGAGAGTTGTTCTTCTTCTCCTGGACATGGAAATGCAATTTGTGTAATTTATGCGATGCCCATTCAAATGATGGGCCAGTCGTAACCATTTCGATATGTATACGTATACTGGTCAGCATATAGGTAGGTAGATAGGTTGACGTATGCACGATTAGCCAAGTGATCCGTCAGATACAAAACGCTTGCATTATCAGAAACAGATATATATATACATAATAGAGAGAGAGAGAGATGCTTTGCATTTTGTTGGGCACTTGTCTTTCAACCTGTTTTTTGATTTATGATTTCAACACACAAATTAAAAGGCTTTCATGGTTTAGGATTTCATTTTCGATTTTGGGTTGTGTATTTCGGGCTTAAGGTTTTTTGACCTGCAGCAAATGTTGTCATCAGTCGTCATCAATTAATAAAAGAAAAAAAAAAGGAGACGAAAAGAAAAAGAAGGCAATAAGAACATCAAGAACTATCAATCAGCTTATCATATCACTTCTTGGCTGGCCAGAAGAGAAGAAGACAGTTTAAATGTCAATTAGAGAATGGTTAAACCTATGCTAGAGATGCGCATGCATCATCATTAAATATAAATTATGAGGGTCACCCAGAAACCCAGACGAAGGGAATTCTTCAAAACGCTTCAAGCCAAGCACACACAGTAGCAGTAAGTATGCCCCACAAAAAAAAAAAGAAATAAAACGAATGAAAGAAATGGAAATCAATCAGAATTAATGCAAGAGACGGAGACATTGAGATATGATTAGATTTTTAAGTTTTTACATTGACTTGGAATAGTTTTCCTTTTAAGCCAACTTGTTGACCATTTTAAATTAAATTGATAGACCTTGCCTTTCAGCAATTAATCATGGCAATATTTTCTTTCTTTCTTCCTTTTTTTTGTTACTCACATCCGACGACTTTGACTCTTAACAACGATTGATTTTAGTTCCCACATCAAAAACAAAAAAAAAAACAAACAAACGGAAGATTCACAAAACATCCTTTGACCAGGAGCAGCAGCAGCTGGTCCCTGTTGTTCCTGGGCGCAAGTCTGTGAAAAATTCGCCAACAAATGAAATTCCTGCATTGACAACAACAAAACCCAAGAAGAGAGTGAGAGGAGTGAGGGAGATGAGAAAAAAAGGGTGCGAGACGCTGCAGTAAACTTCCGGCTGACCAACAAAATGCAACAGGACTCGCTCAATCTCTCTACCCGCTTCGCTCTCTGCTCTGCCTCTCGTTATACACCCAGGACACAGCTATTGCTAGTCGTTCATTTCGGTTTTTACCGATTTTTTCGGAACTTCTTTGCTCGCCCTTTTTTTTGCTTTATTTTTATTTTTTTGGTTTTTGCTTTGTTTGTTTATTGCCTTTGCCAATGGCATGCCATACAATGTCCTTCCGGTCATTTATTAATGTCAATGAAATGCTGCCAGGAGATCCCATCCCGCGCTGAACTGGACTGGACTAAATTGGACTGGACTGGACTGGACTGGATTGGACTATGTGCTGTGATTTGCTTCTCGCTCGAGTTGGCAACGATTTGTCGCAAAGAGTCAACACACACAACATTTCAACTGACTTGTTTGCCTCTTTCCCCGGGTTTTTTTTTCTGTATCGTTTTACAGCCGAAGGTTGTGGCCATGTGATGTGATGTCCTTCATCCTTTTTGCTATGTTCCACGACCTCGTTGCTGTCATAAAGCAAAAATATTTCACAAATAGTGCGAAAAGAAATCAAAAAAGAACGTAGAAGGAGAACATTCCCAGTTTGTGTTAGTTATTGAGTGGAAAAATGCAAGTGGATGGCTGCTAGTTTTGTTTATAGGAAAAATGTCAGAGAAGATCAAAATGCCATATATTTATTTTTGCTAAGAGTGGAAACCAATTTAAGCGAGTGAACCATATAGTTCAATTTCTTTGACAACGAATGCCAAAACATAAAAGAACTAATTAGAAATTGGTACTTTGGAAGGTATTTATTATCTTAAATGTCAATATTTAACTATACCTATTAAAGAATCTTCTATATCTACGAAAAATGTTTGAATAATCTAAATTTAATCCAAATCGCACAACTGTATCCTTTAACATACATGAGTTTATTACTCCGGCTTAAGTTTGTAGCTCATTCTTTGGTTAGTTAACCAGTTTATATAATAAAAAAGTTAACTTTTCTACAAATATGTTATACCAAACCTTAAGGAACACATTATTCAACATTTGAAAGTATTTACTAATTCAAATATTTAACTTTTTATTTCATTTAAGTTAAAAGCTGAGAAATGCTTTAAAGCATTTAAACTCCACTTTGCAATCGAGGCATAAAGAAAGAGGTAAGAAAAGGCAAAATCCATTTTACCAGATCATAATGCGAAGGATAATGAGTGATTTTAACTAGCCAATGCAATCAATTGGCAATTTTCAATGGCATTGCCACTGACGTTGTGAGACCCACCTCAAATGTTGGACATCTTTAAGTTGATTTTCCAGCTGGGCAGCACTTCCTGCTAATGGCAACAAACTACTACTACTACTACTATTACTATTACTACGTAATAATAATTGTCAATTGCCAACACGTACGATGATTACACATGTACTATATACCAAATGCTGGCAGCTGGTTAGCCGGGCTCAGGGACTATGGCCCCCCTCTCTCTCGATCTTGGTCGCTATTTTGCTGGCTGCTTTGAAGCCATTTAATGTAATATGTGAGACAGGCCCCTAAGTAGCCTTAAGGCGGGATAACACACAGACATTATATTGCGACACTGGGAAACCATGAGCAAGACCAGGACCAGGACAAGGACCACGACCGGGATAGGGACAGGGATACACCTACAAAATTCCATTGGGTAATCCTCAATTAAATTTTATTCTAAAGCAATTTGCCAAAATAGTTTTCTCGTCCTATTTGGGCAAACATTTCAGAGTGTTTTCCTGGTTTCTTCTTCCTTTTTTTTTTTCAAATTCAATTCGCAAGTATTGTAAAAATTGTATGTTACGAGAGGGGGCGCGCTGTAAATAGCCTCGTAAACATAAGGATTAGGAGCAAGAGAATGTTTTTTTGGCTTTTGTGTGTGTATTTCTTAGCCAAGAAGTGTCACTCACTCGTAAGACAAATATTGCCAAAGGAAACGGATATGTCGCAAGGCAGCAGCAACAACAACAACACGCAACACACAACGCACAACAAGAGAGACGAGAAACGAGAGACAAGAGACGGCACATAGAAGCAACTCTGAATTGGAGGAAGTTCTAGCTGAGTGTAATCCTTGTTGAGTCTTGGTTCGTTTTACTGGCCAATATTTATGTGTCATTCACAATTGTATGCATGACATTTGATGGGCCTTGACAATAAATCCAATTGCACAGCTGTTTTCGGCTTCCTTTTTCTTCTCTACATTTTGGCCCATCCTAAGTAAATATGAAACAAATGTTAAAACTGCTGACTTTGAAGGTGTTTTTTTCACCCAAAGATTTTCAGGATGGAAAAATTTGTCATGAAATTAGCCAACAATGAGGCAATGAGGCATTGTCATCTGATTCGAATTGTATGTATATCTTATACGGTCTTTTCTATTTCTTTTAGTTTAGGAGGCAGGTACCACAATTTACCTTTTACTTTCCTTTCCTATTCCCATTCCTTTCCTATTCTGTAGTTGTCTTTAATTGTAAGTATATATCCGGTAGCATTATGTCATGGTCTTTAATAAGCGCAACTAATGCTCTCTGTGTTTGGTTTGGTTTTCTTATATATATATATTTTTCTTTTTGCGGCAGACTTTTGTGGCAAAGATGCCACAGGAAGTTGGCCCGTGACGAATTACATATGGAAGCTGTGTGATTTTCTGATCGAGAGGGGTGATGAAATATTCGGAGGAACTAAAGGAAAAGGAACTAAACTTGTGAGACGAATTTAAGAAGGATTTGTGCTGGGAAATTTTTATTCGTTTTTTTTTTATCTTTGGTAGATGAAAAACATAGAACATTGAATAATAGCAATAAATAGTTTTATAAAATGACAAACTCTTTTATCAATAAGTAATATTTTAATACATAGGAGAACTGCAATAAAATGGTAAGAAAAATCAAGCGACCTTGGAAAGAGATAAATAAGACAGACAATATCTTTATGTTGAAGTTTATGGCCAAAAGTATTCTTCTAAAGCACTTCCCTTCTTTCCTTTCCCCGCAGATTTATGAAACACCTAAAATGGTCCAACAGTGATTCGTTCTCACGATCTTCACCCTGCCCTTTGCGAACACGATGGCAGGAAACCAAATTGTAGTAAGAAAAGTAGATAATGGCAGTATCCTTAAAATCGTCAAGTTTTCAGAGAAAAATCATCTTTGACGAACCTCGTACACGACATCAAAATGTTTTGGCTCCATTTTTTCAATTTCACCTGCTAGTTGATTTTCATCTAATATGGAAAGCTCATGTTTTCTGTGAACCGATATTACAACCTGTTTTGATATCAAAAATCACATAAATAATGCCTTTCGGCTGATTGAAATGGAATTGTTTTTTGTTTTTGGGTTTGTTTTTGTTATTTTTTAGATCAAACCTTGCTCGTATTTTAATGATAAGGTTTATTAAAAACCAGAATTAACCACCAAAAGTAGAAGAAGAAAAAAAGAACTGTCGATAATGTCAATCGAGGAGTAGCACTCTCTGGGCTTTAGTCTCTCTGCTTTTGTTAGAGGGGCTGGTTGGTTGGTTAGTCGTCCAACTGGCCGGCGCTCTATCTAGTCGGGCTTATCTAAACTAAAGTTTCTTTTAATTAAAAGCAAAGCAAACGCCGTGAGTCTGTGTGCTGTGCTGTGCCAATGACCCGCATATGTCTTGGCTGGACACCAAAATGCCGCTGGCAGAGACAAATGCAGTAATGCACCGGCACATTATTCATGCCGTTATCAGTCGAATGGAATGAAACTGAGTGGACTGAGTGGACTGAGCGGGTGGTGGGGGGCTCTGGCTCTAACTTTGACTCTGAGTCGAACTGTGGCTCTGGGCCCCTTCTATGTCTCTGTCTCGCTCTCTCCCTCTTATACATCAAAACACCTTGGGTAAAGAAGAGAGAACTGAAAAATGCGTGCCACGTTCAAATTGAAGTCGATTTTTCGATTTTTCTTTCGTTTTACACTTAAAAGAAAAAAGCTAATGAGAAGAGTTGGCAAAAAAAAACCCAAGTACGAGTAAATACAATAATTTCAAGGTCGATTCAACAGAACTTTAACCTTAAATAACACATTTACATATATTTATTTATTTATTTTCTCATTTTTTGCTATTTCTTTAAGTGCATAAACATACCAAACCGCCCAACCAATTCAATTTCAATTCATTGGCGATTGGCCAGCAAATGTATTTTATCAGTTGAAATATTTTAAACTTTTACCAACATATCAAACGATAAACCTGTGGAAAACGTGCAAAAGTTTTACAAAAAAGACAGGCAAACAAACCAAAATTAAAGCCCAAAACAAAGAAGAAGTAAAATATATTTGGCAATTTAATTGCTTTGATCTGATAGAGAGACAGAGAGAGAGAGAGAGAACGAGAGCAAGTGAAACACTTTCCCATTCAGTGAAATGCACCTGCAAATGTCAAAGACAAGGCAAATGATAAGGATCTGAACGAAACTGGACATGCCTTCACGCACTGTCCTGATCCCTGGTCCTGGTTTTAATAGGACTCCACAGTCTGAACCCTATAATTTTGAAAATCGCTTACGTGTGCCCTTTGTCTTGATGGCTAGAAGACGGGGATAGATATTAAAAAGAACCTGTTTTCAGATGGTTTTTCTTTCTTTCTCTTTAATAACGGACATGAAGAAAATTTATGGGCGTGTAACTCTCTGTCTGTCTTATCCTTGAAATGGTTTTGGCCTTGATAAATTATTTCAACATTGTCTTTGCTAGAAGAAATACTTACTTACATATATATTAATTAATACAGGTTGTCTTCAATTCTTGATGAACATTATTGAGTAGATCACATGGGGTAATTGCAGAGATTTGTTTTCTCATTGTTATAATTTCTTGTCTCTCTTTCTGTGCAAAGTTGTTAAGTGAAGACGTTTAGAAGGCAGAATTAACAAGGATAGGTAAGAGGCATTCATCAATCTTTCGATAAAGGGGAAAAAGTCTTTTTGAAAATTGCTTAACCACATCGAATCTTATTGGAGAAGCCTCTGAAAAGGAATCCGTTATAAAGTTCAGACTGAATTGTTTGTCTATTTCCATTAACTCAAACTTCTAGACCTTAGCTAATGGACTCTGTCTTAAGCTCTGTAGCTTAATAAATATGCGGCAAGCATTGTATATCTCAGATTTAGCCATTAATGGAGTTTAAGATCAACAAACATTGAACGTTCATTGATGTTTCTATCGAGATCGGACAGTTATTTCATATAACGAAACCATCAGTCAGTATAAGACCCAAATCTTTTTCATTTTCAAACAATTTTTATACAATCAACAACAGAAATTCCTGTCCTAAAATCGCGTTAAGGCAACAATTTTTATTAGAAAACCTTTGTTTTTTATGGAAAAAAAGAATTATTCATTAATTGCTACACAATCATTGAGAAAATGAAGAGTTAGAGTCAAATGCTGGTATATTATCATCTCAATCCCAGTTCAATCAGCAACTTTATTAAATTTGTTGCTAAGAGAAGAGGAGAGTTAATAAATTATGCGTGCATTTTGGCCTGAAAAGTCAGCCCCGCAGCGCCCTCATAAAGTCGCACACACACACACACACACACACACACGCCTTATGTACACTGTAACAGCAACAATAAAAAGAGACCCTTTTTTCTCCCCCTCGCACTCTACCTCTCTTCCTCCAACTTTTTTGGAGGAATTCTTGAAAATCAGTTTCCACCTGCATCCTTTTTTTCCAGAGACCGGCAACTGTATCTCTTACGGCGTCTATCCAATTCGACCACGATGCGATGCGATGCGATGCAGGTATAAAACGCGTGCCCAACCTTTGGTTATTTGGTTATTTTTCCCTTCTTTTGCTGCTTCTTCGATTAGCATTTGAAATCATTAGCTCTGACAAGGCATGGCAAGGCAAGGTGCATTCTGGAACCACATTCGTGGTCGACCAACATCAGACCAACATCATCTACATCATCATCGTTTCGTGGCTGGTTTTATCTGGCATTGTGCATCTTCTTTTCTTTCTTTCTTTTTTTTGTTGTGGTTGTTGTTTTTGGGCTGTTGTTGTTGTTTTGTTCTGTTTTCATTCTTCTCACTTGGACCTGGCGGCGTCAAATTTGTAAATGCACCTGGATTTTTGGTTTCGCCTTTGTCTGGGTTTCTTTCTTTCTTACCGATATTTGTTATGTGTATATATATATATGTATGTTTGAGCATTATCCTTTGACATTGCAGCCGTTTTTGTGGAATCATCATCCATCAAGCGAAATGATTGCCGAAAGATGTTTCTCTTGTGATTTGAAATTCAAATGCAAGAATTCAATTAGTTTAATTGCAGTTATTTTTTTGTTTTTTCTTAGCAGGTGAAACAGAGTTTTGAAAATTATCTGCCTATGCAATAGTCAGGCGTTTCCATTTAGAAAAGAAACCAATAATTAGCAAACCATGCAATTGCCAAAGAAAAATGATTGCCAGGTATTGGTCAAAATACAAAAGGAAAATTGCTTCTCTGCAGAAGAGAAGTAAAAACAAAGAAATGGCAAAACCTTTAATTTGTATATGTCACATTTGAAAAGTTTAATCCTTTTTTCTGTCATCTATGTAGTTAACTCTTTTGATTACTTTGAATAAATTAAAATGTTCATACATGTTGTCCAATATTTAATATTTAAAATGTAAGTACAAATGACATGTAAATTATTCATGCCGATGATGCCATTTTTAGTATGAATTTAATGTAATGCTAATACCTACATTTTGTTTTCCCTTAGACAATCTATCTATCTACAAATGTCTTTATGGATAGAAAAACAAATTTCTGCACAATTTGGCCCCAAAAAAAATGCCTAACTGCTTGAATCCACTTAACTAGTTAATCACTATACTCGACAAGCGAATCAAACTCAAATTACATTTAAATGCCATAAAATGCCAGTCAGTTGATTTCATTTTTCTTTCTCTTCTCTCACTCTCGGACTCGGACTCGGTCTCTCTTGCCCAAAACCCATAATTACAAACAATTGTCAGTCCAGGCTTGTGTACTTCTCACTGACGATTATGAAGAAGAAGCCCAGCAAGCTGCGTGCTGGAAAATTATACCCTCAGCTAAGGTATAGACAGAAAGACAGACGGACATCCAGACAAACAGAGAGATATGTATGTATATCTACATATATATATAAAAATTTGGCATTTAAATGGAATTCAAAGTCAAATGACATTTGTCACGCGACGTTCTTTTTTTTCTATCTTGGCCGGTTGATGGGGCAAAGTTGCCGACAATGTTGTTGGCGATAGGTACGGAGTGGGGGAAGGGAGAGGGAGGAGGTGGTGGTGGTGGTGGCTTTCGTTTTCAAATGCAGACGCCTATTTAACTTTGATTTCTTATTGAACTTCTTGAGAATTGAGAATTACGGGACAAGTTGCGTTCGCTTAATTATACGAAAAGGACCCCATCCAGTTTCAGATTCAGGACCGCAGACAACGCTTCGTTGATTTTAATAACTTTCAACGGGACAGAAAAGAAGCAAACGAGAGAGAGAGAGAGAGAGAAAGAGGGAAAAAAAAACACAAATCCAACAAAATTAAAGTTCAAAGTTGATGGGTGACTTTTCTTTATTTCCTTCGCGCTGCGCTGCGTTTTTATGCTTTTTTCAGAGAGCTGCTCAAGGTAAAGTTTCTCACAACGCCGCGGCGGCGGTCTTAGCTCATTAATCACAGCACAAAGGAAGGAAAAACCGTAAGGAACTTTACTTTACGTCCAAAAGGCAAATATTACGAGCAGCTCAACTCAACTCGACTCGACTGGGTACGTTCTTGCGCATGCATTCAAGTCTAACAAATCAACGTGCAATTTGCTCATTGAACTATGATCGCTTCCAAAAAAAAAAAATAAAAAGGTAAAATAAAAATTTTTAGTTAAAAGTATTCTCCTCTACCACACCCCTCGCCCAGTCTGGACCAGCACGCAAGGGGTCGTGGGATGGGGGGCGTGCCTTGCCAAACTTGATGACATAAAACTTCTGCCAGTACTGCGTAAAAGTTGCTTGAGAAGGAAGGTTGAGGGCGAGAAAAAAGTTTGCGTGATTTATAACGCATGCGACAAGGAGACACATACAGAGAACGCGGGAGACACAGGACGGGGGCGGGGAGAGTGAAGTGAGCAGAGGCAACCGTAGATAGAGGGGTTTGCGGGGGGGTAATGGAGACACGTTTTCAATAAACTTTTCGCCTAGACATATTCATATTTTATGCATAAATTCACACAAATGACATTCGAAATGGCCAAAGAAAAGCTGCAATTGAAATGTGAAGTTTTCCACCAAACCCAACCGACATTCATTTCCCATCTTCTATTCCCCTCGCCCACCCAACCACCCACTTTGCAAAGTGTCCCAAGCAATTAGTGTTTGCTGGTGCTTGGTGAAACTGTAATGGAACACTTTTCCCTTATATGAGAGATGTAGAAACAATTAATTTGTTGAAATATGACCCAAGCCAAACAAGCAACAGGCATAACATGGTAAGTGAGTATTTTAATAAGTACTAAAACCATCTTAGTTAACATTTAGGCCTTAATCTACCTATATATACATATAACTAAAACATTCTACTTTAAGTTAAATCAAAGACAAAGTCAACTAATAAAAAACTGAAAGACACCCAAATGAAATTTAAGCTAAATCACAAATATTTTGACCGCAAAGTGATCTCTCCTACTCAAGGCCTTTCTATTTGGTCTTTTGTCGAATTCAATAAGTTGAAAGAAATCCGTTTGACTTTTTCCCCCCACAAATAGCTCTTATCTAGCCGGAAATTGTAGTGTAATTTATGCGACTCTATAATATTTGGACTCTAAAGTGCTCAACTGAACTATCTACTTAGCATTTAAATGGTGCTCACATTTCCGTTTGAGAAACCCCAAAAAGAGACACTCGGTCTGAGAAAACCAGCGAGAGAGAGAGACAGAGACAATAGGTAAAGGCAAGCAAGAAACAATTGAAAAGTGTTCAAAGAGTTGAACTTATTAACATTTAATTAGAAATCAAAGTAAGTAAACCTCTTTGCGTTTGGCCCCAAGCCAAACTCATTACAAATGCATGCAATAGAGGTGACAAATGCGGCATTTTTTGGCAGGTGACCCCTAAGAGGCAGGGAGCAGGGCGCTCAGGTAACAAAACGCATTGATTAACATTTTCTTTCTACCATGGGACAACTTGGGGAAGAGGGTCGATTGAATAGTTGAACTGAAGAGGTTCTTCGATTTTGGACAACTTCTGAAATGCTCCTCGTAGGTAGCTACTTTCGATTCCCCTGCACAAGTTCAATGGGTCGTCAGTGTGTCTCTTAGATTCTCTTTATGCTAATCTCTCACCAGTCCAAGAGCCGAGGCCTCCCGCTGCTGGACAGAAAATGTTCATTTTTATGGTGTTATGTAAATTTGTATGAACAAAGAAATTATTTAATTTACGCTGCTGCCACTCATAAAGAGAGGTACGAAGAAGAAGGCTTAGCCCTGTGGCCACACTTTACTTGATTCGCATTAATTTACACGCATGTTTTTCGTTGACTTTTTCTCTTCTTTTCTTGTGGTTTTTCATCTTTCTTTTCCCTTTTTTCTGTTGGGCATTTCTTTTCGGCATATAAATGCCAACATAAATATCATTTAAGACTCCTTTGTGTGATATTATGAAACCAAACTTTCTGTTGTTGTTGTGAAAAATTGTTTTTATTGATTCTTTCATATATAGCTATTCAATATAATGAAAGAATTTCCATTTAAGCTTAGTGGTTCTAAAAAAGAACGAACTTTTTAGCAGCTTAACAACCTAACACCTTAAATGGAACCACACGAGGTTAAATTGTTAAGTGGGAGAATGAGGATTTAATATCAAATTTATTGATAGCCGCATTTTGGTGAGTATTAGTTAAAAGGTCGTAAGACCAGAATTTGATTGCCCTTCTTGTCTAACAATAAGCTTTAATTTTCCATAGGAATCAAAAGGAATTAGGTTTTTTTGAAAATTAGTCGGAATCTATAGTCAGTTCTGAATTTCATGGGAATATTATTAAGAAACATCTTGCGGAAGTAAATTGCGGCATTTCCTAATTGGATTTATTTTTTTATTTCTCACTAAAGGATTTGTTGGGAACCTTTTCGTATATCCTTGCGCTAAAAAGACGTTAATAATCGATAATATTGCATAAATTAGAAATTTGTTACGCTAAAGAAAAGTAAGCAAAGGCAAATGCTGCGGCGTTATCACCTTTTTTGTTTCTCTGGCTTTAAAAAAGGACAAACATCGCAGGAGGTCCTCTACCCAAAAAGAAAAGAAGGAATAGGAAAAAAAGTAAAAGGATGCCATTGTATGGGCTCGTTAAAATTTCATTCGTTTGCCCTTCATTAGCAAAGCTGTGATAATTTTCCCTAGAACAAAAACGAAACTAAGAATTAAAGTAAAAGAAGAGGCGCATGAGAGAATTCGTTCACAATGAAAGAACGCTCTGATCTGGTTTAAATATTACAGTGGCAAATGCTGTCGGATAGTTCAAAAGGATCAATTGCCTATGACTGAGCGAACGTCGAGAGGAGAGGGCGAACCGTACAACACATTTTGATTAAGCATGAAGTCGTGTCGGACGCCGTCTACAGAAAGAGAGAGAGAGGATCGTCCCTTTGTTTTTTTCCGCATTAAAATTCTTAATTTATTTCATGATCACCCAAAGATGAACTTGAACAAATATACAGAACAGAACCCAAAACTCTGATGATTTTCGTTCTTGGTTGTAGTTCAAGTGTGTTCCATGGTGGAGAGGTGAATTAGGCACAGTCATTCTGTGAATCTTCGGATCAGTCAGAACGGTGTGAAGTGCCGCACATTTTTCAAACGAATTGTGAAGGTGGGCCCGGACAGTAATGCGTGAAGTGGGTGTGCGGACGACCACCACCGCCACCACCATCATCATCAGCACCATCATCAGACCCAGACGTGGCAAGAAGAGGCGCAACACTGCAACACTTGTGATTGTGCAATAAAATTGTGGGCATTGCAAATTGTTTTGTACCCACAGCTGTGCCGCATTCGTAACGCTTTTCATTTCATTTATTTATGTTCATTGTCGCTATGCGGTTTTTAGAAGAATCCAACAACGAGAACAAGGTGGCAAGTCATCTCTCAATTTTTCTCAATTTGTTAAGCAACTGACACCAGATGGCGCCTTCTTCCCATATTTTAGAGCAACATTTTTGTTAATAAGACAATAACAGATTTCTTATAAATTATGTTGATATTAATGCCAAGTTTCAAGCATATTTAGAATCAATCTGTTAGGGGGAGGAAACAACTCTGAACTGAGGGTGACCCACACCATACGGAGAACTTATTAACATCTCTTTTAACGGAAGAAAATCTATAAATATAAAAAAGTATCGAGGATGACACTAGAAGAGAAGTTATTTATACTTATTTCTGGCTAATCTCTCATTCTCTGCCAAAAATCTTTTATGATTTCAAATGATATCGATGACAATGGCTTAGGCAACTCACGTAATACATTAATGGCCTGACCTCTCAGAGTCGATATGAAATTTAGGCCTGCACCTGAATGGCATTAATGGCAACTTTTTTCAAAGTGTTTATGCCATACATATATCACTCACTCACTGGCTCATTATCGTACTTAGAGCTTAAGTTTCACCAAAGAAAACTCAACATTCATCAGCATCTTGGAGGGAAAATCATTACCGACATATGTTACATGCAAGGGGTCGGGGAGGGGGGGTGATGGGTGTAAGGTGGAAAAACTTATCTCAACGCAATGTCAATGTCAGCTATTATTATTTCACTTCGTGTGTGCGCACACGCAACAACAACAACAACAAAATTATCACTTGGTCTATACGAGGGGATTAGCTTGAAATTCTTGCAACAAACATTTAAACATTTGTCTAACACCTACACAAACGCACACACGCACACCTCTACACCCACACCTAACATATTCGTAGCGCATTCGGAACTTTTTCTCTTTGTGATAAGAAGACTTCCTGTTTGTCTGACGCTTTCAGATGCTGCGCCTTGTTGTGCTCTGGCTGTTTGATTTTACTTTGGTTTAAATGTTGTTAGTCCTCGCTGTGATCCTGCACAATTTGTTTTTATTGTACTCAACGCTGATAAGCGTGGATGAGTCGTCGTCGTCGTCGTCGTTGGCAAGTCGTCGAGGTGTTAGTTTCCACACCCTACGGTCGCTTGCTTGCTCTGACAAAAGTGTGATATTTGACAGTCCCAGAAATGATAAGAATTATTCACATTTTTTACGCTCCTGTGATACTCTATTCGGTGCTCGGGATAGCATGCAAATGTTATGAGGCTTAAGAACTTTAAAAGATCCATTGGACCAAAAAAAAGAGACGACAAGAGGCTATATAAGACAATCAACCTCTTCTTACTCTTCTAGTCCCCATAGGATTGATTATCCTAGTATAAAATTCCATCGATCTGTAGAAATAGACCCTATTACTTTTAGGGTATATAGATTTCGGTGCCCTTAAATTAGCATCCTTCGGGACTTCTGTGTGTTTTTTTCTTTTTTTTTTTGCGTTTTTCTCATTAAAAAGTTGCGGTCTCGACCGAAAATTGTTGGCATTGTTTTTTTTTTCTGCTGTGCCGTTTTGTTTGGAAATAATTACCACAACGTTTAAGCCACTCAGCCGAGCGTTATGAAAATTCATATCCCAACATAGCATGCACACTTCCCCCCACCTTCGCCCTCTTTTCCCATATTATTTTTTTGTGCCTGTTGCGGGTGGCATTTTTGCGCATAAATCCTTTCACATACAACAAAGAGAGAGAGAGATGGAATGAAAGAAAGGATGTGTTTGCTTTTGGGTTATTGTTGTATGTGTATGTGTGTGTCCGTGGCAATGAGCCGCACATAATTAAGCTGTCGAGGATTATTTTGATGTGTCACACGGCGACACGACACAGCAGCAGCAGCAGCAGCAGCTGATGAGAAAGAGCAAAAGAGAAAGAGAGAGCCTTTGGTCTCACAGTTCTCTTCATTCTCATTCCTGTCCCAGGGCATTAATTTAAGCCAACTTTTGTTTTGCATATTAATGGTAGTACAAAACAGTTTTTTTTTCTCTCTCTCTCTCTCTGTCATTTTTTTCCTTTTTCTTTGTGAAGTTAAACAGCTGAAATGTTTCCACCAGAGGCAACATTTCAATGATCTTAATTTGCAAGTGGTCAGCAGTAATAACCAACAGACTAGATTTATAAGTGAGGCGTGCAACCAAAATATGGGACATTCGAGATGCATTTTTGAATAAAACAATTGAAATAAGTAAATACATTTCTTGAGCTATTCCAGAAGACACTGTAATACCATATATAACTTTTTACAAATGCCTTTCAGTTAATTGATTTGTGATTTTAGTTGATTGTTTGTGACCTTTGGTTTGGCTTAGCAGCAAATTAAGTCAAAACTTTATGTTATTTTACTATAGTCAATAAACTTTGATGAAATTTAATATTTTGGGATACTTTAGGTGTTAAATACCATATGAAAATTTATATTTTTTGGCGGCAAGTAGAATACATTCGCCTAACTGAACCTCTCTTAGGTTCAAAACAATGCAATTCAATTAATATTAAGTATCTTCTGACCTCTAAGTTAGAATTTAGAATTGAGATAACCTTTTGTTTCCAATTTCAATTTCCATAAGAAGCCAATATTTGCGGCACTTCACAATGGATTTCATTTGGCTTAAGTCTTGAACCTTATCGAATATATACTATAATGCAACACTACAGTCGGTAGTAATATCTAAGGGGAAATAAACTTAAACCAAGGCTTGCCAAAGAGTCTTGGCCCTTTTAGGGAAAGCCGCAGATTTAATTAAAATCCAAAGAAAACAGCTGCCAAAGTAAAAAGCAAACAAGATGTGAAGTAAACTCAAATTCAAACACATAAGATGAATGCATGAAAATGCATGAAAAGCTAGAAGAAAAGCCTAGACAAACATTTGCTAAAGGCTTGTAATGAAAGGCCACCAAGACGAGAATAGAGATAGATGGATAAAGAGAGAGCGAGAGAGAAGAGTACACTGAATGCCAATGACAAATTTATGTATGAACTTTAGCTGCTAAAGTGCCACTAACTAACCCACCTTCAACTTCCCTTCAAAGGAAAGCGCGATAAAATGGGTAAGCGAATGACTGAGTGCAATGGCACGGCGCCTAGATGTATGCTTTATGAATATGGTATGAATAGAAAAATATCTATGAATAGAGAAGGCTCAGCAGCACTTACAATAAGCACTCCCACGTTGATTACTATTAAAAGAGCGAGCCCTGAAAAGCGCCTCTCTGACAATGTCAATGTGCCTGGCCTAGCCTGGCCTCTGTGTGTCATATATGTATATACATATATATATTTTTTTTAATGATTTATTTGAGAAAATTTACACGTGAACGTTAGGGGAGACCAGAAGGGAGCAAAGCCAAACAGAAGATGAATGGAAATGGAACCCGCATACATACATACATAGGTAGCATATATGGACTTGGGGTTCCTGGTTGAATTAAGTTGCCAGACCATGAAATGCTTTGGCACGTACGTAGCGCCAATTCTGCGAAGCTTTTTGCATAAACAAAAGGTAAAGTGAGAATGACCGAGCTGAGCTGAGCTGAACTGAACTGAAGATGAGCGAACCGAAGCGGAGCAGAGCGTACCAGGAGCAGAAGCTACAGTCCTCCGTTTTTCCCTTTTGTTTCTCCGGTTTTTTTTTGGTTTTTTTGCAGCTGCTATCTACGTTTTTTGTATGTTATTTCAGTAACAATTCGCGAAGAGTTGTTGTTTTTTCTTTCATTCTTTCTCTTTTTTTTTGTTTTTAGTCATATTCCTTTAACGATTTATCATGCGAAAATTGTCTGGGGCCAAAGCTACATTCACTTTGCATATGGTAAAAGTAGAAGTTCACATTGGTTCATATTGCTTTCAAAATGTTAAAGAAAAATATATTTCATAAAAAATTGATATATTTCAATTATTTCAATATATTTCATAAAGAATTTTTGTCAAGCAATTGTCTCAAAATATTAATTAATTGTACATTAATTAATTAATTGTACATTTGTTGATGTTTCTTTGCCCGTTTCTATATTAAACAGTCGTTTGATTATAACTAAATAAATACAAAAATCATGGCAAACATTTCTCAAATTCCGTGCCAAAAAAGTAAAGTAAATACATTTTCTTCAAAATAATAAATTTTACAATGAATATTAACGAGTCGGATATTAAATGATTAATTACACAAAAAACAATATTTAGTTTTGGCAAAAATTGTGAAATTAAGAGATACTTTTTTTGGTAAAAAATTAACATTTAATGGAATGTATGTTAGTTGTTTATATTTTTTCTTTCTTGCCATTGTTTGGTAACACTGTGCAAGCGTTTGCTATTATGATTTTACAACCTGAGGGCGTTTTTCTCTTCCTTTGCACTACGTAAATTTAGTCACGTTGTTTAAATAATAAACTGCAACTCACACACATGAAAAATATGCAAAATTATATATATATATTTGCTCATACATATAGGTAAATATGTATGTATGTATATATCTCAGCCACACAATCAGACAATGGGCAAAGTTATGATGACAATGAGCATACGTCAGGGCATTTATCCCACGATTTCGTTTTACCTTTTGTTTTTTTTTTTTTCTGTTTTTGCTTCTGTTGGTTTATTACCATTCGCCCCAAACCCAAACACACAAACCAAACAGAAACTGATTTAACCGATTTAAGATACATAGATACAACTTAATCAGTGAAAACTGGGAGAGAGGGAGAGTGGGAGAGATAACTTGAAACAGGTAAAAAAGAGGAAAAATTAAATGCAATTAATTATGGCTTATCCATAGACAAACATCTGGGCTTTTCTAATTAGCATGAAATATAACGAGATAAAATGTGTAATTTAATGTCTATAATCAAGAACGAAATGGTTAAAAATAAATTGGTCATATTAACCGTTAAAATCAAGTAGCGATATAGATCAACCTGTGTGTGTTACGACTGCAGAAAATACATATCATAAAACTTGAGAGTTTTTATTACCCAAATATAATCATTAAAGTATTGAAAGTTATCTCAACTTTATGTTGTTGAATAATCAATGAATCGATGGGAACCAAACAAAGAACAGAAGAAGAAGAAGAAGTTTGAAAACTTAAAAATTTCCAAAAATTGCAAAAGTTACTTGAGATTATCTTGTACTAACTAGTACTAACTAGAGATTAAAACTGAAGTAATATAAGGCTAACTAACTACTTTAGAATGGTTTTTAAAAAACCGAGCCCTGAAATGAAAACCGTTTAGACATTCTTTCTACTATAAAACATTCCAAATATAAGGAAATGGCAACTAAAATGTAGTATAACAGTATAACTAAAATACGCACTGCATTAATGGAATGGAAAATAGAACACGATATGCGAAAAGAAAACAAAAAATAGCAGAAGAAACTTTCTGGCAACCTACTTTCCCCCCACCCATAAAAGGGTTACCAAAAATAGCAATGAGCATACAAAAGGCCAACCATATAAAGCAATAACAACAGCAACCTCAGATAGAGAGAGAGGGAGAGAGAGAGAGCTAGAGAGAAACAGACAGAGAGAGAGGCTCAGATCTCTGTCCTGACTTTGCAGTCTCATCCACATCCTCACATAAGGCCATAAAATAGTTGTCGCAACCTGACAACAGCAAACGGGATAAGCATCTGGCCTCCGCTTTAGACTTTGCTCTTTCTGATTACTTCGTTAAGTTACATGTAGCTACAAATTGTTTCCATAGAAAGACAATGAAAATAAAAATTATTGCCCCCAAAAACTAGACTGGGGTTAAAGGTAATCACAAGCGACTGCTGCATCACACAGTGGGCACTGTGAAAGGTGCCTAGATACATATACATATACATATATGTACATATGTATGCTGGGTCCTACGATCTAGCTGCATGGGCAGACACATTCATTTCTAGTCATCGTGGTCGTCGTCGTCGTCGTCTAGGCTCCTGTCAAAATACATCTTTCCCCATTCTCTTATCAATGTCTTGTCATCAAAAATAACAACAACAAATTAAAAGCCACTGGCATTGGCTCTAATATAAGTTTCTGCTCGGTCCAATGATGGGAACTTCATTAGAGTTAGAAAGTCCCAAGAGAGAGAGAGATACACATGATGATGTTTTGCTGATCATCATTATCATCATCATGCTGATGATGACCTGAGACCCTTTGACTACTAATTTTTAGTAGCTTCGTCTTTTGTCAAAGCTAATTAGTACGTAAAAAGCATTAACAATGCAACGCTGTGGTGATGAATTTATGACTGACCCTACAAAACATTGGTCTACAGAACTTCTAGAGATGAGCTCGTGATAACTAATGCAACTATGGACTATTTCAGTATTCAAAACTACAACTATAGTCACAATGACCCATTCAATGGTTTTAGTGGTTTGCCAAGATGATTAACAAACATTTTCATCGTACATGTATGAATCCCAATTCCTTTTAAATTCATCATCTTTTATTTCGACTTTTGTTTATCTTTCAGTTAGGATTTTAATGAATAATCGTATGGTACAATCGGTTCTTCCATAAACTAAAAGTACCTTATAACCTACTTGTTGCTTATAAACTTGAAAGTTTCAAATCCTTAATGAAATTTTGTATATATTCTAGCTTTTAATATTTATGAAGATCCCAATGATCCCAAAAAGCCACGGCAAATGTCAGTCACGCTACCATCTCTAGGCCACAACATGCATTTCAAGTGTGAAAAGCATATTTGGTGTATTTTCTTTTCTGTTTTGTTGTTTTGTTGTTGATTTTCTTCAAGTCATTATGACATTGGCATTAGCATAATACGCGTATTATGCGTATTAATTACAGCGCAGACATTTGCATTTAAACGCCTGTTTTGTACCACAACCAAACTAAGACCACAGGGCGTACATCTACCTCTAACTCTATATATGTGGACGGTGGAGCAGAGCATCACCTGGAGCTGGTGGTGCTGGTGCTAGTGCTGTGTCTGGTGGTGGTGGGTCTTCTTCACCGGTAGCCAGAGCCAAATTTATTGAATTAGAAGACAATAGAAGCCGTTAAAGAGCGCAAGACAAGATGCGTACGTTTTGATAGTCGGTTAGAGGACCACCCGAGCGTGAAAAAAGAAATATTTTTGGTAGCTGAGATGATGATGATGATGAGAAACCAAACAAAACAAAAAGAGTTATTATCTTTTGAAATAACTAAATTTGCATAAATTTCACGCTTTGGCACAAAATGTGAAGAAGTGAGCAAGAAACTGGCAAGAAGAAGAACAAAAAGGGCTTGCAACTAATTCCTTAATAGCTATTCAATAGTCACAGCGAAACACACTGTGTGTGGTGGTTACACCTTTTCGTTATTTCCTTAACAAATATCATACATATATAAAAATGCGGCAGAGAAGTTAATAGTTGGCCTTTATTCCATTTTAGGCCTTCTCTTTTAGGATAGGTTCTAATTAAATAAATAAAATATTAGTATAAGAGTAAAGAAATTGAAAAATTCTCAGTGTTAAGCATTGTTATCGTTTAAGTACTAGCCTAGTATTTTTAAAAATTCACTGCCCAAATGATGAACATCACTGAAATGTTCTAATAATGATTTCGGGCACATTTCATACACTTTATCACAATCGCTGCCAGCATTGCCCAAATGTTCTGCCTGTAAATAATCATTATCCGAATGTTCCGACAACGTATCCATCGATGTAGAAGGTCTATCAATGAGAAACAAAGTATATAAGAACTTTCAAAAAGCAATTACAATCCCATTGCGAACTTACGTTAGGAATATATGTAAAAGTTCACCCAGTAAACCATTTCTTTGATCGAATGGAGCTGCGGCACTTTCGCATATACTTTTCAGTACACAAACTCGACCATTCAGTTTCATGCGATAGGCCAGTGTCTCAAAACTCTGATAGAGAGCCCAACGATAGCCACTTTGAGTGTCCCCGGGGGGAGGTAATGCAGCCAAGCCAAGTTCTATATCCGATTTGGCCATCATTTTTTGAAATATTGTTGCATTATTTGGTAAATTTCTTTCACTCAATTCATGAACATTTTTTGTACGCAATTGCTCAACCGCATGGGGTAGTATATATTGAGCCTTTAACACATAACCAGTGACAATTGTTTCCAATTTCAAATTATCCACTGGTATACCAAAGCCAGCAATTAACTAAACCAACAAAAAAAACAAAAAAAAAACACCAATCAAAAAAAATAATAATTATTTTTAGCATACAATTCTTACTTGCAATCTGGCGGGATGTGATCTTGGATAGATCAAGGGTAACCAACGAGCTTTTCTACTCAATAGATCTTTCTCACTATATTGATATGCAAAAGATGATAATGTCATCATCAATATTATAAATAGTTGCATTTTATGTTAGTATGAACTTGTTGCTTACAAAGTTATTGCAAAACTAAATGTCAAATGAGAAATGTTTTCACTTTAATTTCCATTTTTTGTTGAAAAACGAAAGTGATAAATCACGAACTATAATTTTCTAGACGCCACTGTGCTGTTGCTATAGACTGGTGACATATAAAACAAAACAAAAAACAAAATATCTCGCGTTCTATTAATTAGCACTTTCTGCTTTCTCCTTCACAATAAAAAAAACAACAAAAAAACATGCACATACACACACACACACACACACACACAAACACGGAGTAGAATTAAAACTTTTGGTTTATTAAGAATTCATCTAGATTATCATGCAGCTCACTAAAATGTTGTAAAAGACTGAGACGACATTCACGGAAAACTTGATGGCAACCAGCACCAGATTTTCCAACATTCTCAGCATAATAGTATTCCTGATCCGCATGCTCTGATAGCTTATCCACTGAAGAAGATGGCCTAAAGGAAACCAAAATAGTTCCATATTAATGTTTTTATAATTTGTAGATCAAGCAGAGCTTACGTTAGAAATATATGTAATATATCCGCAAATAGTCCATTGGCATAATGGAATGGTTCTTCGGCTGCCTCACAAATGCTTTTCAGCACACAAATTCGTCCCTGATAGCCCAAACGATTGGCCAAGCCCTCCAGACCCTTGTAGGCAGCCCAACGATAGCTGCTCAACACTTTATTTGTTCTTGTCAAAAGTTTCCTTGTGTTTTTACCCAACTCATCGACCCCGACAAGAAAATTCTCAAACATCGGACGATGTTTCCGGGCTCCGGTAACACCAGCTGTCGGCACTTGATTGATTGGTAAAGCTGTCGGTGTTCGTAGATCATCCGGCGTAGTGGGTAACCAATGTTCCGCTTTCAATACATAGCCAGTTGTTACTGCCTCATAGTTGAGATCCTCAAGGGGAATACCAATACCGCCAATGAACTAAAAGTTTTCAGACTAGAAGGGATGAGTTTGAATCCACGTTACAACTCTTACTCACCATAACACGTGTGGGTGATGTTTGGGGGTATATCAACCAGGGTATTGGTGCTCTTTTGGTGCGATTATGTTGCGATAAACTATCGTCTAGGGAGCCTTTAACTATGTGAAGCTTAAGACTTACATATAGAAACCAACAATAGAATATTCTTAATTTCATTTTCAATAATCAAAATTTATTCACGGTTTGCTCGCTTGTACGATCGTCACGACGCTTTAGATCAAACTGAGAGAGAATTATCAAAATTTCTGCTGAATATTCTTGATTGACATGGACAAGAATCTAAATCAACTTTCTTAGAAAGAAATGTTACAAACACACACACACACACAGTATATAAATGGACCGGTACAGTATTCTATTTCGTTCAATTAACACCTTTCAATTGAGGCCTTCAAATCCATGAAGTTCCAAATCCCAAATCACACAAGCCAGACCAATCTTCTTCTTGAGGTCATATGGAAACCGCTGTTAATCTTGTATATTCCAGTGAAAACAAAACAATAAAAACACAAAAATTTAATTTAATTTAATTTGCCTTGATTTTCTTTCTCACAGATTTGGAAGCTTTCTGTTATTTTTTTCCTCTCCTTTTATTTATTTGTATTTTTTATATTCATTCATAAAAGCAAAAATGAGTTGATTGCAAAACGTTGACAATAAGCAAACATTATAATTTAATCAAAGTTTAATTAATTAATAACTCTCAACAGTTTCTCAGCATCTCATGACCTCGAATTGAAATTCAATTCTAGTTCACAATTGCTTAGGTTAAGTATTTGGACCAACTAACATCTTCTTGATAATTTCCTTGCCCTATTTGTTTTTCTTGACTTTGTTGGTTCTTGCCACATGCAGTTGCAATTGCTGAGGTCAGTTAATTTTGCGCATTCTTCACGATGACTTCGCCAGTTGGGATTTTAAGCATATTAAGTCTTTGGTTTAGTCTTGGCCAAGCTGTTCTCTTTTTTCCACGCGGCGGTTCAATTGGTGTTAGTTCAAAATAGTTTTCAATTCTTTTTCGCAAATAACAACAAATTGGAAATGTTTTCGTTTTAGCTATTGACCGCTGTGGCCATTCCTTTGGATATACCACCAAAAAATTGTTATATGGCTTTTAATTTCGAAAACAATTATGGTTTGCCTTCAAATAATTCATATAACGAGTGGATTGATAGGGTAAGCATCTAATGTAAATTTATTTAAATGATGCAAATCATTAAATATATATTTCACCAGTGGGATCTTGACACCCATTTTTTGGGTGTGGGCAGCGGTGTGACTCCAATCGATGGACGAAACAATGGCCAAGTGATCTCTAGACGTTCTGTTGGCTCCTCTGATGGTCCTCAAACATTTCAACGTTATAATTTCTACCGCAGTATCGTCAACTATATGGTTCACTATGGCTTTAATGGTACTGCATGCCTATTGCGTACCATTTGTGAGGTCAGCGAAAAGCCTTTAGATGCTCACAATGGCGTATTGGGCAGCATAATTCAAATTCTGTTCATGTAAGTTCACTGGATGACTAAGAGAGAGAGAGAGAGAGAGACTGAGAGAGTTCGCTACCATTTCACATTGGGCTAATTACTTCCCTTTCTTTTCTTTTCTTTCCTTTTTTTTTGTGTTTTTTGGGTTGGTCAGGCCAACAACGAGTGCCCCAGAGTTGCATTTACAGCACGTTGATAGCCTTTATGAGGCCACGGATAGGGGCACGCGCGGTTTAGGCTGCTCTGATTACGTGGCTAACTGTGAGCATAGCATGTTGGATATGGTAAGCATAATGCTCTAAAAAAAAAAAAAAAAACCCAAAAGGATAAAAACACTAAAAAAAAACTCTTACACATACTGTGGAAAAATAAAAACCGTAGTTAAATATAATTTAAAGCTGTTTAAATGAGTTTCGCATTATTTTATAAACATATAGACCGTGGCATTCTATAGAAATCTTTATTTATTTGTAATGTGTCCACAGGGGACAATAAGGAAATTGGTTCGTCATTTCTTAATGCATTTTCTTTGTATAAAATTTTATACTCCTTTTACATCATTTTAAATACATAATGTAAGTCGAGTCATTCTTCAGAAATATAGATTCAGATGATTTTCATGTTTTTCAATAGATATCGTTATTAACGAAATGCTTCATAAAAATTAGCTCTCAATTCTTGATCATTCTTTCGAGCTTTGTAACTCAAAACTTAATCCCTACTAGAGATGATATGGAAATATTCAAAATGATCTTGAAGGCTTTGGATTCTTCAAATTCACTTACTGGGAATACAAGTGATCATAGGACTTGCCCTCTCTATGGAAAACATATTTAAATAGCTAAAAGATCCTTTGTTTTAAGCCCACAAAATGTGTGTGTTGAAAAGTGAGAAATTTGTACATAACTGTCAGTTTTCTTTGAATTCTTGCGCAGTCTGTGTGAAATGTTTTAATTTTGCTTAAAGCGCCTTACGACGACCACAAAAAAAAAAGTCCTAAGATGTCCTGCCTGACTGATGTTATGATGCCTCACATGTGTCTTGATGTCTTTAGTTTTTGTTTTCCTTGTGTTTTTGTGTGTTTGCGTGTTTGTTTGTTCGACTGGGTAGCGGATTCTTTGAGCCTCAGTTTGGCCGTTTCTTTCCATTCTTGTGGCTCTTTGATCGCTTTTTCCGCTCCTTTTGTGGTTCTGTGCAGATCCCGAACAACAAAATATACGAAAAAAAATAATAATAATGAAGGAAAGGAAGAAAACACACACCAACCTCTTTGTGTTTTTGCGGTCTCTTCTTTATCAACAGTCTGTCAACAATGGCATATATATAATACTTCTTTTTTTTACTCTCCTTGTTTGTTTTGTTATTTCTTTGATTCGATTTGCCGCCTTAACAAAAAAAAAAAATAAATAAAACACAAGGAGCCGAAGCCTTTCAGCGCACTTCACTCAGTTGGTGAGAGCGAATTACGCCTTCTTTGATTTTACCAGAATGCAGAAAAGATTTAAAAACCAATTGAAATCATAATTAGAAGACAAATGATTCGGGACAATGGCAAGGCATTGAAGCTGAAGTGCTTATACATACATACGTCAGAGATTGAGAAAGGTCTTAACCCGAAACTTGAGTATTAATAAGCTCAAATGAAAGGACTTCGCTAAGACACGTGTGTTTCTTTCCATAAAGAAAAGATTTCTAAGGATTCTTCTAGAGCAAGAAGTTTAATTCATCCAACTAGTCATAGTGTTAAGAATAAGTCTAAGTGTTCTCTGCTCTTATCTTATTTCAAGACTAACCACGTAAGTATTCTGCTAGAAAGTTCTTCCTTCTCCATCTACGTCCTAGCAGTGAATCACTCAATCGAATCAAGAATTCCCAAATTAACTTACATATGTACATACATGGTACAAGTAATTAAGGCATACTTTCCATGTCACGAAAAGGTGTCAAGATCAAAGATCTCTACAACGATTTTGATCTACAAAACGTATTCCTTTGTTTATTAACGTCTTTGGCATCTTTTTAGTTTTTAGTGCACCTTAGTTCTCCCATGAAAATTACAATTAGTTGCATTTCACTGACTTGGCTCTAACATCTTAAGGTTCTTAACTGTCTTCTTTACCCACATACATGTCTTTACACCACGTATGTATGTATGTATGTACTTATATATGACCATGCCCAATTGATGAGAAATGAAATAAGCGTCTAATCATTGGCTTTTGTCACTGCTTTTCCCACAAGTTTTCCACCAGTTTGATAACCTAATGTCGTTTCAGTGAATACTTTTTCGTGAGTATTTCAATTTTTATCAGTTGGCATCATCGCTTTTTCCGTTTTTGTTTTTTCCTTTTTTGCATAATGCCTTAAACCCAACAAAGCCGAAGAAAAAGTCATCATCATTCATATTCATATTTATATTCAGTTTGAAATAATGAATTTCTATTTCATGCCAAGCCCAAACCAGCGGCAAAAAGAATGGGGTTAACATTATCCCGCCCCAAAATCTAACCATCCCATTGCATTTATAATTTGATCGATTGCAACACTAGTTTGACATTAATTGACTACCAAAATATGCACAAGCGCATGAAATTACAACAACAAAAGCCACAATACCATGGCCAATAGAAGGGCGTTGAGCGCAAAAAAAAACAAAAACAAAATCTTATTAAAGTCAAACCCCCAAAAATAAAGAAGAAAAACTTCATAAATGCTAATGTGCCCGGTGAGCCAGAGAACCTCTGACGGGTCGTCGTCGTTGTAGGGTAAAAATGATTGATGGTCTTAGAAGGACAGGGACAAAACTTCCGACTGCTTACTTAAAGGTTGAACGCAAAAATTATGCGGTCTACACCTCCCATGCACACTAGAAGAACACAACAAAGAAAGAGGACAAAAAGGATCAAAATATTTTCACCTTTTCTATTTATTCCTTTTTTTATTTCCTTGTGTGTGTGTAAGTCTCTGTGTTTCACCTTTACCTTAAGCCAATTTAATCCTTGGTCTTAAGCTACTTAATGTTATAACATGTTTCCTAGGAGAAGATTTAGTTGTTACCCTCCCCGGTCCCTGGAGGGCAACGATAGAAAAGAATTTTGGCAAATATTAGAAGAATGCGGCTCTCGTCTGTGTGTTGTTTGTTGTTTGACGATACTGATTTAAAGGCGGGTTTGCGGTAATGATCTCAACAAGAATCTACAGTCTTCCAGCTTAGGGAATTGCGGAGAAAACAAGTGATCAGAACATGAGGAAATGCAATCTTAAACCGATATTGAATATCGGATTAGGGATTTACAAGACTGACTAAATATCAATATGATCTATAAAATCGGGTTAAACTCCTCGTAGAATCCATATCAAAATGGATGCACAAACATCACGTAGAGCTAACAAATTGCCTACTCTAAATAATGTTTGAGGATTTCAAAATAAGAAGACAATTTAAAATTCCAAAACATTCTGAGTTAAATTTATCATAAATTCTCTGTGTCTAACCAAAGCAATTTGCCTATACATAAAAAAAAAGTGGGGGAGAAATATGAACATAAATGTATTCTCCAGTTATCAGACAGCTTGACGGCTCTGACTTGCCCATTTTTTCTTCTTCTCCCGCCATTACACATATGGCCCCAACCATATCCTTCTGTGTCCTGTTATGTGTGCGTGTGTGCGGCGCCTTAAAAAGCATTTTTCCTGTTTTTTTTTTTCTTTTTGTTCTCCTGTGTTGTGTAAATGCGACGCAAACAAGCTCCAGACTAATTACAACAGCAAAGCAAATGCCACACACCAGGATAATAATCTAAGCAAATTTATCAACTGACATGCATGCATATATATATACTTTACTATGATACATACATGAACAAAAAAAAAGAGAATAAAAACGTTTTTTTCCTTTTCTACAAAAGGATATTTGTGTAGAGCTAACAAGCAAGTGAAAAATTATGCTCTGTTTTGGACTACATCAGACACAGGAAGGCAAAATGTGCGTAAAGGATGCTGCCAACGGGGGCAAAGGGGCACACGGGGTAAGCAAAAACATGGCACCACGTGCCATACATATCACTGAATGAATAAAGGAATGAATGAATGAATGAATGGAGGCAATGGCTAAACTTAGTTTACATTACATTCCAAGGGTCAAGAAATTTCATTTAACAAATGCATGCAGTTAAGAACAAGTTCATTTTGAATTTTTGCATCAACAAGTTACAAGGATTCTTTGTTTAGATAATTTTACTTCTCAAATTCAACTTATTTTACGTAAAACGTGTACTTTGATTTTCTCTTTACTGAATTTGTAACATATTTAATGCTAGTTAAGTACTTTTGTCTGACTAACTTATGTGGCTATAAAAAAAAATTGGAACAGATTTCAAATAGAGCATTCAAATCGACATTGGAGACATTCAATTTCATAACAAATAACGCTAACGAATATTAAGAATATTCAAAGCCCACTGAGTATTCAAATGAATGAGTCCATCATTGATTCGGTGACGTACGAGTACTCAATAACCTGTGAATACTCAGATGAGTTAAAATGAGTACTCATTCGAAGAGTATTCTAGAAACTGAATATTTTATATTCGAATAAAAATGCTTATTAATAGAAAATTCAATTGAGTTATACTTTCTACTCAATTTCAGTCAGTTTTAGAAATGATTCGAAAAATTGCTGTCTCACGACTTACTAAATATAAGGATTGTATTTATGAATTTGACTTATTAATATTAATGAATTTTAAGCACATATTTAGTGTGACCCACTTTAGTCAAAAAAGTGTCTCAAAGTAAAAGTTTTAACAAAAAGGCAGGAAAGAAAAACACAAGAAGAAAGGCTAAAAGGTCTTTCATATAATATGGTATGTATGTAGATGATATGGTACATACTATAACATTCCTCACCTTTTAGTCCCTGTCTAACTAACAGCCTTTTAACATAAATTTTGAGGCACACGGCGGCAGGCAGGGTGGCACAGGAAGTCGTCACCGTTTTGCCAACGTTTGCTTAGCCACAATTTCCATTAGCGCCATGTGTGGATGGTGGATGGATGGATAGAAAGTTGTAGGTGGTGTAACCGTGAGTCCCCAGTCAAACATTTGACATTTTAAGGAGCGCCAAGTGAACACTGCTGCTGCTCCACAGGTACACATAGGGAAAACATTGCCTCGCCCACAGACATGTCAACTGTTTTGTAGCACGCACAATTTGAGAAAAATATTCTCAAAGGTAACATGAATATATAAACGATGAACGGATAGCATTAAATACACATCAGAGACAGGGACAGCAATAGGGTATGGGAAGGAAAACCTGCTCCAGTTGCTCTCCATTTCTCCCCACCACCTGTGTGTGTGTGTGTGTGTGTGTGAAGTTCTCATATTTCAAATGCATTTGTTCAAATAGAAATTAAATGCCGCAAATTTTTATTCTTCTTCCTTTTTTCTAAGACAACAAGCAAGCAAAAATGTGCCAGCTAGCCAGCCATCCTTGTCATATCAATTTACAAGGAATCTATATATGCTATATAGGTATATACCATATAGAAGCAGCATCATTTCGCTTGTGGAAAAGGTGCAGACACAGGTATTCAGCGAGTCCTTTTGAATCAACCACAACATATACACCTACTTCCTTCTGCCATTGACACATGACACGACTTTTGGGCCAACACACACAAAGCGAGAGAGAGGGAGAGAAAACACAACCTCAACCTCAACAATGCCAAGGAAGTTGCGGCCTGACTGAAAGTGGATGTAGGTGGAAATGGAATAAATGGTGGCAGGAACTAAAAAATCCGACACCAACAACAAAACAGAAAACCAAAAACAAAAAAAAAACACTTAGCCAACGCTGATCGAAATTTTAGATAAGTTTGACTAAGGCAGTCAAGGCTTTGGCTTAAATTAGATAAAAACAAAAATGGGTGGCAAAGTATGCTCAACTTTCGATATAAGCAAAAAAATTTCAATGGCTTTTCAATGGATTTTCACTTGTCGATTTTCTTCATACCAAACAGAAATTGAGTGTATAAAGATTTAGATAAGCGAGAAAAAAGGCAACCAAGTTGAAATTTTCTTTAGCAGGTTTTTTTTTTTTTGGAATTAACTTGTTAGTTAGATAGCCTAACATTCCATTAAAAATGTTGAAGAGTACATTATACAAAATCTGAACAAAATTTAGTATAACTTGTTTCAGTTAAGATGAAAAGTTGTTTAATTGAGTGAAAGATATTAATGCATCATTACGAGAGTTGTGCATCGGATAAATTGTTAAATGTTTCTTTTAATCAGCATCAGCAATAACTGTCTTAGCTTCTGATGGAACGAAAACTGAAGCATAAAAGATATGAAGTTCAGTTGAAAATAGTTTCCAAAGCTTCTAAAGATTCGAACAGAGAGAAATTCAAGCCCTAAAGTATGCAATGCAAAAATATGGAATTTCAACTAGCTAAAAAACTGTCTAGAAACAAACATTTGTCTAGAAACAAACCAAATATCTAAAGGATCTTTTTTTTCATTTTAAAATTCGTATTCTTTCTTCTTTTTCTTTCTTTCAGGTGTGAATTTATGTGATTAGGTGACAAGTTGCTTAAAATAGAGAATACTTGCATTTTCTATAGCATATTTTAGGGGGTAAATTTTACTAGAAAACAACCAAAAACTATTGAAATTTGTATGACTAGGTGACAAAAAGGCAATTCTCATGTATTTCTTGAAAGAAAAACATAATGAGCGATGACTGTATAGATATTGTATATATTTGTTCAATTTTCCATAATTAATGAATTTGCCATTAACGAGCACGACATTTGGTTAACTATTTGATAACAAATGCTAGTATACTTAGATTATAATACTTATCAAAGATAAAACTACTAATTGCCGTTTTAAATATATTTCACATTAGACGCGAGAGGGGAAATGTCAGGATGTTGTAGCACATAATTTCAAAAAGAATTTCTAATTGATGAAACGTTGTGTTTGTGTGTGTGTATGTGTATGTGTGAGTGTGTATTTGCACCCTGCCAAATATAATCCATTCAATTTGAGGAGCAAAAAAAAGCAAAAAGAGAAAATCACAATATACATAAATCTCACAAACTGAATTTCATTAACTTAATTAAAATAAACCCAAAAGCCTGCAACAAACACAACGAAACCGAATCCAGAGAATCCAGAACCAGAATCAGAATCAGTAACACGCAAAATGCTCTATAACCGAAACGTGTTTGCATTATTAAATGCGCCATTTAAAATGCCTTTTTATGTTTGTGCATTATTTTAATCCAATTGTGAACACAAAAATAAAAACAATAAAGAAAAAACCACCAAACACACACAAAAATAAAAATAAAAAAACAACAAGGAAAAGAAAAAACAATCAAATGACACGGTAATTAGTTAATTTATAAATTTCACATAATATAAACTGCTCATTTATGAATTCAATTAATGTTCATATAAGCGTGTGGAAAGTGGATTAAAGTCTAATTTAATAACCGAACTAAAAGCAATCTACATATACACATACACATGTTTCTACATATGTATGTGTGTATATGCTCCATTCCCATATTAAGTGTTGGGTATTGGCTTTGATTTATGGCACCGAATGTAGACAACTGTCATGGCTAGAGGATCCTTTAGACAGTTGTTGACACATGGTAAACCACACAACCGAAAAAGGATCCACACAGATGCGTTTACATCATTGAGAGTAACGCCCTCGCCTTCGCCTTCGCCTTCCCTTCCAGAGTCATTGTGACTAGTCATTTTACTTAAAGAAACTGTCAATTGCCTAGGATAATGTCTTAAGTTATAATTTATGCCAAGCCTCACAAAGAGCGCAAGCGATCTCAAGTGGCTTGTGTTGAAAGTGATCGGTGTTCCTGGAGGACATCAACTCTGAACACGCCTGCTGACTACAGCTGGCCGCCTGGCCTCCTCGTGTAACCCAAGACCGATCCCCCACACATATTTTCTAGTCACAGAGAGAGAGAGAGAGAGAGAGAGAGAGAGAGAGAGATCTGTGGCAAGTTAATCACACTGTTGACTGCAACTGCAACTAATTACAAATCAATTTGTATCAGCCCACACAACCGATAATAATTCCCTAAGCTAACCACAGGAAATGACTACACACACCCGAGAAAGACGCGCAGGAATAAGAGGCAGAAGGAGCACCTGCGTTTTGCGTTTTATTATCAAAATGTCAGTGTCAAAGTTGGCGTTGGGGAGTGAAATATAAAATAAAACACTGAAACGGATACTTAAAAACTCTGTGATCATAAATCAGTTGAAAAACATCTTTGACTTTGACATTGAGTTCAGATTGAAGTGTTGAACACAGAAAAAAGTCATAAAAATTGAGTGTATGCCAGGCTTGGCCTGGATGTTGAGTGTGTCTGCTTGGGTGTCAAAGATAGATCACATTTGGTTTGTGATCGCTAAATCATTTTACTGACTAAAAAGTTCGTTGATGGAAATGTTTATGTAGTGTAGATAAGAAGAAAAATCTTGCTAAAATTGTTTAACAAGTCATTTACCCAAACGGATTTTGTCTAGCCAGTTTACATGGAAATAGTAAATAGTATTTAAAACTTTTTTCAAATACAATAATTTAACAATTTATGAAAATAAAGTCTTTTCTTAATCCTGAAAAAGAAAGTTTTTCAAATAAACATACCAAACTCCTCCATTTTGACTTACATTTATAAATATAATTATAAAACTTTGCAAATAGATCGCTTTATCATTTTTAAGATGTAAAAGGTTTAAAAGTTACGAATGGACACAAATTAATACAATTTAACAATTTTAAATTGTCAATGTCTTAAACTTCTTTAAGGATGCATAATATATTATATAGACAATACTTTAAAAAAAGTGAAATAATAATATTAAATGACTTACAGAGTGAGAGTCGTAGAAGACCATTCCACAATTCCAGATTTCCTCAATTTCCTTTTAAAAAATTTGTATATAACTTTATATTCATATTGGAAATCTGCAAAAAAATAAATGAAAAAAAATATATAAATGTGTAATAATTTTTTGTTAAACCTATTTTCCAACTAATATCACAGATAGGAGACGTTTCCGACCCCATAAAGTATATATATTCTTGATCAGCATGAGAAGCTGAGTCGATATATGTCTGTATGTCCGTCCGTCCGTCCGTCTGTCTGTGCGTACGGATGAAATTTTGTTTTGAGGCGTTTTATTACCCGGGTTAGATAAAGTATGAAAATCTTCGGGATCGGACTATTATATCATATAGCTCTGGAACAAACATTTTTGCAAAAATTGGAGTATCCCCATGAAATATGATAGAATTTGATATAAAATCTCAGATCCCAATATTTGAATCTGATCGGATAAATAGAACACAAGTTACAGTCAATATAAATCGGTTCAAGCGCTGCCGGCAGCGCTGCTTGCTGCCTACTACGTCTTCTTTGATATTTATATATGAAACTTGAGATATGGAAATAAATCGGTCATTTTGGGAAATGCAGGAAAAATTGACCAGGTTCAGAGGTAAAATCTCGGTTGTAGGTGGTGGGACTTTCCCTCATTTTCTTTCTCGAGGATCCGCAATAGGCATATATGTATGTATATGTAATGTAAGGATAATTTTCCAATCAATAAATACATTCAATTGCTTTATATTTTAAACAACAAATATTGGTTTTTCCAAGAATGTGAAATAAAAACAGAAGGACATGGTTCGATCCTGCTGGATCTGGACATTAATAACACACATCAGTAGCGCCGCTTTATTCACATTGGACAAAAGGATTTTCAATAAAAGTTCCACCCCAAAGAAGAGAAGGGGAAAACATACATACGAGGCCGACAAAGAGCAATTGTTCGTTTCATCGGTTTCTACAAAGACGAAGGCAAAAAGTATAGAGCAAAAATTCATAGAGAGAGAGAGAAGGCAGTGGCACATGCATTTGATTACGAGGAACTGCATCTCCTACGTCTCCACCTTCTTCTTCTGCTTCTTGTGTTTTTCTTGTGCTTGTTCTTGTTGTTGTTCATGTGCATTTGTCATGCGCCTTTTGGCAATGTCCATGGACCATGGCCAGAGAATCGAACAATTAGTCCACGCCCTTGGAATTGGCCCGGTCAGTCTTTACACCTGGTAATTGCGTTTGTGTAATTTTTCTTTAACGCAACTTAAATGACTTTTTGACCTTTTTTTCAGACTTTCAGCTGGACAGTCAGAGAGGGAGACAGAGACTGAGAGATGATGGAAGTGTGAATCCTTGAAAAGACATTTTATGTCCTTGATCTATAAACGTATTTTGGTTTTACTGATTGGCTTTAAATACATTTCGAAGCAACCATTTGCCGTTTCATGATTAATGTGTATATTTTTTGTTCTGTTGTTTGCTTCTTCGACCAAACAATTGAACCGAAATTTGGGTCTCATTCTTTCTTTCTCAATACATGTTTCTATTGAGACCATTGTGCATCCTGTAGGCGTTGGTCAGAGATCTTTTGTCACAATCCAACACCTTTTTTTGTATGTATTTGCACCTCTAAAAACTCAAACTGACAATTAAAGAAGATGCCGGCTGGATTTTATTTTTCTGTTTCTCGTTTCTTTTCTGTTTAATACCTTTACAATGACTTGGAGATGACTTTTGAATTATGGTTCCTTGAAAAGGAGCAGCTGAAAATTGGAAATTCGGCAAGATCTGTTGGACAGACCAACTTTAACATATTTAAAGAGAATAATTCATTTTAATCAATTTCTCATTTAACCAGGTAAAGCTTAACCATTTATCCACAATTATTATTGTTAATCTACCAACTTAAAAAGTATATATGGGTCAAGGGAAAAGGATAATTTTGTGGGCACTTAAACCCACTTTTACTCAATCGATTTTTGATGGCTTTTCAATGAAGAAAACCCATAAACTTGATGATACAAAGCCCAGTCCATCATCGTCCTCATCATCATTGTCTTCTTCATCGACGGACACAAAACGAAAGGCCGGCCAATTAGAGAGAGTGCAAGTCGATTTTAAATTCAATTTAAAATGCATCACAACTGTTTACCGTAATAATATCAACACATTTATGAGCGAAAAGACTTTACTTACTTATCTTAATGCCCGTAACAGAGAAGATGCCCCAAAGGGGGGCCAAAGTCAAACGAAAATGCGCGCAGACGCGCCGTCACTTCAACATTCGGTCTCTTCTTCCTTGAAATCACCTAAACGACACCATACACACACACAATTCAATACACCAGGTGCTATACACGTACCTTAATGAGCTTTTGTTGCTCTTGGACCTGCATCTGGATCTGTCGCTGAGCTAGGGAACTGCAAACTAAAAACTGAGACTGGGATGCGACACGAGGAGGGTAAGAACGGCGGGTGGGAATGGTCCTTAACAAGTGGCCGACTCTGAGCCTGCGGCTGCTGTTACTCTCGCATATTTTACTGCTGCTTTTTCTTTCTTTTTTGGCTAAGAGACAGCTTAAATAAATTTTAACTTGGCACTTTTTTTTCTGTGAGGATTTACGTTTTGCATTGGGAACAGATGTTTTTGGTTTTATACCCATTATTCAAAAAAAGCGCATAAGGATAGGGTATGCCAGATTCGACAAGAAGTTATTCGCCCTCGGTTAGAAATAAATTAATGGATATTTCTTATTAGAATATATGATTTAATTGTATGATTTTTAGAAGACTTCATCTCAAAAACTATTGGAGCTATATTATATAGCCTTTCGATCGTTAGCAAAAACTTAAGAATCAAAAAAAAAGTTGTTCCACTTTATCCCACTTATAATCCATACACCTAGTAATTTCTCTAAACAAAAAGTTGAATAGTTATATTGAAACATTAATCAAAGCTGGGTTTCAGGTCAATAAATCTTAATAAATTGTGAGATTTTAAATCACAGGCAGCACAAAAGGTGAGCAGGTTGTCTCTATAGCTATTTCAAGAACTACCAAGTTCTATCATCAGCAGACGTCGCCAAAGACTCCCACAGTTGTAATGGCAATACCATATCTTCAACGCTAAAAGTAGTTGCGAATTCTAACGACATGAAGCAAGAAGAGAACGGCAAAGCTTGCAACTGCAGATTGAAACATGTTTCATAAATAAAACTAAACCATCACGATTTAAAAAAATGTTTGGTAACTCTTTAGTCGTTCATTTTAGTTTCTATTTGCCGCTTGTGCTTATTTTTTGTTTTCCTTTTGGCCGCGTTTTATGATAAATTTTTGCTTCGATTTATTTTATGATGTTTTTTCCCGTTTTGTTTTTGTTTTTTTTTATTATGAGAATGGAAAATTTGCCTCTCTGTTAACTGATATTTGGCCAGAGAGCCAACAAGGAGAAGAAGACGAAGAGCAGTGCAGAGATGAGAGGAAGCAACAACAACATACAGTGGGTTATGGTGTGCCATACCTGTCCCGCCAGTCCTTGGTCCTTTTGGTCTTGTGCATCTGTTATCCTGACTGTAAGGACTTGACGCACTCTGGGGAGGTAATCGATCTCATGTGGTTTATTTACATCCGTTATTGAAATTCGCTTTTCGTTTTTGTTTTGGTATTGTTATTTTTCTCTTGTTTTTGTTGTTGTTATTATTGGTTTTGTTTTATGAATTGGCTTTGTATATGGTTGCCCCGATGTTCTGTTGTTTGTTATTGTTTTTGTTGTTGCTGCTTTTGCCGTATTGATGACAATTGCAGTTTTTGGCATGCAGCTGGGCTCCATTTACATCCGGTTTGTGTCGACCTTTTTTACAACAGATTTCTTTCTTTTTTTTGCACACACAAATACACACACACGCACACACATATGGGCATGTGTATGTATTTTATAGGTTGCGGAAGTTAAATGCTTTAATATTTATATATGGATTATTGATTAACATCGACTGTTAGCATCAGAAATTAAAATAACCTGCAGAAAGCTGAGCTAAGCGAAAATTTCGAAGGAATATCTCGAAAGACTTTCCAAGGACATTTCATTCTTAATTCACCGTAAGCAACTTAAATACGCATTCTTTCTTGATGACCAATTGATGAGGCTTGGAATGCCATGCAAAAAGTATTCTAATTGCATTTAGTGCAATTAGTTACACTTAATCAATTCTTCACACAATTTCCTAGTATAAATATATGGCAATTTTAACAAAAAAGTTATCATCCAGCAATCGTTGCAATGAAGTCTTTACTCCTACTGGTGCTCTTTGGACTAGGTTCATATGTGTGTGCCCGGGAATGTCCTGAGAATGCTTCTCAAAACCCGTGTGGAGACCCGTGCCCCGAGACGTGTACACAAAAGCCATTGATTTGCCTTAAGATTTGCATTAGAAATGGATGTAAGTGTAACGATGGATATGTTCTTGATGAATCGCGATCTGCATGTGTCCTTCCAATTGATTGTCCCTGAGGCAAGAGCTTCAAATAAATATACACGAGATATATAATAATCATCTAAATCATACATATATTTTTCAATAATTTATTTTGAACCTTTTTCAATTTCATAGCGTCCCATCTTAGGGAAAGTCTCTCTTAAATATCTTTGATATTTAGACTTCGATTATGTTTGTCATAACCCAAGTTGAGCTCTTAAATACATTGAGTCCATTTAAACAAAATAATGTATAACTAACAGAAGATAGAGCCACCAAAACACATTTGGCTAAATATTCTTGAGACAAATCAACAAGTCTTGGATATGCAATTGTCATTTTTATTGGATTTAATGTTATTGGTTACTATTTATTGGAGGAACATAAATGCCCTGCGCTTCTTTAACGATTTTAGTTATCATTTAATGAGACAAAAAAATTACTAAATTCACAGAAATCACTTTGTTGTGATCCCTAACTTGAATTGAAGATCTTAAAGCCAATATGTTTGAGTTACCTTCGTTCTAACAATAAGTGGCCGGAAAAAAACATTAAAAAGTAAAGCCTAAAGGTATGCAACAGTTTAAAGAAACCATACCAATTATTTACAATTGTTGGATTTGCATATAATGATAGAAGTTATAAATTATCCTCTTATGTTGTTTAATTTTAGGTCTCTCTTTGACTAGGCTAAACTCTAGCTAAACTTTGCTCTGATCGAACTTAATAAGGTAGAAAGACTTATCTGCTGACGCAAACATAAAAAGAGAACTTTAAAGTTGTTCGCATTTTGTTGTTAGTTGTGATTCTCAACTAGTTTAGGCATTGAAGTGTTCAAATGACAATGCAATTGTAGTGCATTAAGCAAAATCTACCGATGAAAGAACTTGATAGTTGTTCAAATACAAACAACTTCAAAGCTGATCTGTGGAAGGATTCAAATTATTATACAGAGCTATTACAATATATTTTTCTCAGGAATTACATAAGCCTAAATGAATTAGTTAATATTCGCAAGTTATCTAAGAAATTTTTAATTATATTTAGCTTAAATGTAATGATCAGTTGAGCTGAGAAGTCTTTAATTGAAGTTTATCTCTCTTGGGCGGCTTAATTGTCAAAATTTAAACTGTTTCCCAGCCTTTGCCTGTGCCTTTGCCTTAACCTTCAACTCAAACCCCTCTTTTTTTCGATCCGAATGCATTCAAATGCAAATGCTTAGCCATTACGAAATATAATCTTTATATTTCACATGTTTTATGGAGCACAACGATTGGTATGAGACCAACAACATGAACAAAAACAAAAAACATTGTATCTACAACTTCAATTTAATTATAAGCCATGAGCCATGCATGGGTCATCAACAAAAAAAAAACCCAACATTTCTGCCATCGCAAACGCATTGCAGGTGCAAATGCCGAGGCAACGCGTATCCCTCGGATACATCGGGGTAACCCAGCTCATTTTCGGTTCCACATTATTATTATCCACGCTCAGGTCCGGTTCGACTTTGAGACTCAACGACTGAGACTAAAACTGAGACTTGTGCATTGAAAATGGAGTTGGAGTTGGAGTTGAAGTTGAATTTGGAGTTGAAGTCGTCATCAGTTGCCGCTCTACAATTCATTTGCAGAGCGTATCCAAAAATGTTGATGGGATTATTATATGTTGTTGCTCTTGAATGAGATGGAATCGATGGGAAGACCTGCCTGTTCCGCGACTGCAGGTGGAATCTCTTTTCTCATACTATGCCTGTTGTTTTGGCCTTTTATCTTTTTAATATCGTTTCTTGTTCTTCGTCTGGTTGTTTCTTTTTTTTCGACTTTAAGCATTAATTTATGTATTAAAAAGTTAGAAATCCGTGTGGACAGGTGAAGTTAAAGGTAGTCCAAGGTTGAAATGTATAATTTCCGAATTCCAGATTATCAATGGAGCAACAATAAGGGACAGAGACAATGGAAAGCCAGTGAGAAAGAGGGAGCGAGGGAAGCTCTGATGTGGGTAGAAAAATGCAATCTTTTGATTAAAATGAACGCATATATCCTTTTTTTTCTCTTCTGTAGAGCAAAACATTGTTCAACAGTTAATCAAATTAATTAATTACGGCAAACTCATTTTTACAAAATAAATTCCTGTATAAACAAAAAAAAAATTAAATTAATTACGGCAAACCCACTTAAAAAACCAAATAATAAACGCAAAATTTAATTTACAAAAAAAAAAAAAAAGAAAAACCAACCTATACAACAATGTCAATTTATTAAATTATAGAAAAAAGTTAATTAATCTTTCTTGTTTAAATCTAAACGCAATAAAACTGAGCTAAAAGAGCTTAAAACCAGAGGGCCGGGGTTAACTTCGACCACGTCGAAGTTTGTATACCCTTGCAACTGTTTTGGTAATTCTTTCCTTACCCATAGCCATTAAAGTGTAAAAACGTTTTATCCAAAAAGTCTAATGTCTGCGAAAGAACGGCCTTTAATCTTAGCATAGGGAATAACGAAGATATTGATCAAAGTCACTGTTTTACACCGATCGTTTCTATGGGCGCTATATGATATAGTCACCCGATCTTGATCATATTTGGCACAATTATTAATAAGAACACAAAACTGACAAATACCAACTTTTATGACAATAGCTATAAAATTAATGAAGTTATTGAGAAAGTCACTGTTCGTGACTTTGCCGTTTGTATGGGAGCTATATGATATAGTGGTCCGATCCGGCTGAATCCGAGATATACAACGCCTGCAGTATATACAAGCATACGTGCAAAATTTCAGCTCTGTAGCTCTTACGGTCTCGGAGGAGTTCGCGTTGATCCTGACGGACGGACGGACATGGCTATTTGAACTCGTCTCGTCGTGCTGATAAAGAATATACAGTGAAACCTCGATATAACGAATCTGAGGGGGATCGCAAAATTATTCGTTATATCTATTGATTCGCTATAGGTACTGAAATGTAAAACCTTAGTATAACGAAATTTAAAGAAATCTGAAAAAAAATTCGTTATAAACATTGTTTCCACCAAAATAATGCTAAATTGCACTGAAAGGGGGTAAATATTGGATTTCGTTGTATAGAGGTATTCGAAAAATTTCTTCGCTACATAGAGGCTTTTAAGAAATTCTCAGAGGCTCTTAAGAGGCTCAGAAATTCGTTATACCTATAGTGTTTTTTTGTATGAAAAACTTCGTAAAAACGAGGTTTTTTCAAGGGACTTAACAAAAAATTCGTTATATTGGGTTTTTCGTTATAACGAAGTTCGTTATATCGAGGTTTCACTGTATATACTTTATATGGTCTGAGATGCTTCGTTCTATGCGTTGCACACTTCTGACCAAAATTAATATACCCTTTTTGCAAGGGTATAAAAATGTTTAATCTTATTTGTTGGTTGGCGTTGGACAAAAATTAAGTTTTATAATAATTCTTTTTAAAGGAAATGTCCTTCCCTTATCTTTTACTCTGCTATCCAAGACCGATTTCCTCTCTAAAGTGACAGCTTTTGGACCCCGTCACCGCCTCAAAGGATGTATTATATGTTCCAATAAACATTCGGAAGAAATCACCTTGAGGAGTCTTTTCTGAGACCACTTGTTGATTAAGAAATTATTATATGATTAATAGAATACTCAAAAATTAGTCCTCCTCCAGGACGCTTGCCAACTACTGGAAAGAATTAGGGCTTCCATATCTCCATCAATCGTTTTATCACTTCCAATCTGCCCTCTACTAAAAACCCCTCACCGGGCAATATAAAAATGTGACATATCAATTTAGAATATCTAGAGTCTAAGGCCTTGTAGCCAGTAGGTACTCTTTGTTTCTTGTGTAGGTCTAGTTAAATACTTTATCTAAAATTGTAAATAAATAATCCTTCATATGTTCAAAATCTGCTTCATATCCTATATAACAATAACATAAAGTAAGACCACCGAGGTTTTTGTTCCAGCTTATGACTGTAAAATGAGTCCAAACTCATTCAAAAACCGGTCATTGGTTACTATTTCCTTCTGACAAAGGAGTCATTTGTGATCTTGAAGTGGGCTCAGAGGATACGTATGCAATCAGTAGAATTAGATTGAAAACAAAATTATAAAAGTTTTATCTTCACTTTGATATAGGGCTAATTACTTGTGCTAACCGGTTGACTAGTAGTGTCTATATGTATAAAGAAGAACAGTCAAACAATTGAAGAAACTTTCAAGGACATTTACAATTTTGTTAGAAATGAGCAAGAATTGTTTAACTAACAAAATTTACTTGCTTAAGCTAAGATGAACAATATTTAAAAATGTTGTTAGTTACACGGTGAAAAAACTTGTAGAAAATGTCAAGCAAAAAGTGTTTTCGGCCAATTCAAGTTGAGTTTAAGTTGGCCCAACTAATTTGTCAATGAAAAACTTTTAGCTCAAATTTGAGGAACATTTTTTTATATAATTGAAGGCATAGTTTCACCATTCATAGACGTCATTTGCAGCATTTTGAATTAAAGGAAATTGGCAAGTCATTTTGGCCACTTATCGCGCGCTTTCGTTTGTTTTAAAATTAAAAAATAGTTTTGGTCCAACAAACTTTTATTGCGCTGACATTTATTGGGTGTCTGGGAAAAGTTTTACCATCATGTTATTTTTTCTCACCTAGCCCGATCCGGACCCCTTCCTCTTCTCTTGGCCCTCCTCCTACTCTTTTAGTGCTTTTTGTTGAAAAATTTTTATTTAATTTTCGTTTCGTTTGATATGCAAATTGTTCTGTGCGCTTTTGATGCGCTTTTAATTAGCAAACACACACACACACACAAAGAGAGAAACCAGAATATAAATAGTGTTATATATATATATATATATATATATGTATGTATATGTACATATATTCTATATAGAAAAGAGGAAGATGAAAATCCATTGCCAATTACTTGTTTTTGTTTTCTTTTTCTATGCACTTTGATTCCGCGCACTTTTCAATCGCATGCAAATTAGCAGCAGGGCGAAAGGGGAAAAGGAGAAGTGATTGGGGATGGGAATGGGAATGGGAATGGCCATCCT
Source organism: Drosophila paulistorum (assembly GCA_018152135.1). Taxonomy (NCBI): domain Eukaryota; kingdom Metazoa; phylum Arthropoda; class Insecta; order Diptera; family Drosophilidae; genus Drosophila; species Drosophila paulistorum. The sequence continues at coordinate 21,166,960 of JAECXG010000690.1, forward strand.
CATACCGGAACCACTTTCATCCACAGGTGAGAGAGAAAATTGTCGTCGTTTGTCGCGCTCTTGTTGAACGCTTTGCGATTTTAGTGTTTGCAAGGACAGAAAATATTGAAGGGTCCTTTGCGGATATTCACGGATGCAGTAGAGCAGCTAGCCAAAAGGTAAACGAGGAGTAAGGGCAGCAGAAGCAATAGGGTTTTAGTGGTTGGAGCATGCAAATGCATATTTGGGCCATAAACAGAAACTAATGGAAACTAGTTGCTTCTCATATAGTCAAAAGCTAATCTCTATATACCCTAAACTAATCTAAAGTCTGACACGAGCTCTTACTCTATATGCACATATAGTTTATCGGAAAAAGATTTCTTTTCCATACAGACGTATGGATGAAAGATATATATTACTGGCCGACATGATTTCTAGTGACGTTAACCTGAGAGGTGTTCTTAACTAATTCAGTTTTTGCCCATCACATACAGATTTTGTGAAACTAGGCGATCGGGGGTTGGAATATAGGCACCCAAAAGTATACTATATAAAGTTCAACATTGTTTATCCACTTTTTTAGCAAATCTTAGAATTTCTTGTTCAATAAAAATAGCTCTTACTAATAAACAATTTGTTAGCTGCATAAAATTCCTATAATTCTTTAAAATTAACCAGATGCCAATTCTTTGAATCCCTATAGCATACTTTTTGGTTTAAACTTTACTCAATTTGGAAAGATATCCAACGCTTTTTTTTGAAATCCTGACGTAATGGGCAAAAACTAAGTACAGGGCCGTGATTACTATTAGAGGCCTATTGAACTTAGAAAATGTCGAAACAAAAAGACAAATATTATCGAACGAACAGATCCATAAAGAAATCAACTACTGATCATTAGAAATTGAAAAGGGAAATGGTTTTTTCAAAAGAAAAATATCATTTACTTGGATAATTGACACAAAATATTATTTCCCCATCAATTTTCGTCCAATAAAGTAGCGACTAAACTTGGAAAATACCTCACAGTTTGAATTGAGTAGAGTAGTTTCCACGTCGTTCAATTTTGTTTTGATTGAGGAATTTGACTTTTCGATAGCTTTTACGCTTTTGACAATTTTTCAAGGGGTGGGTGGGGTGGATGGAGGCTTTTGAAAAACTGTTACACTTGACCAAACTTGGCCAAATGGTAAAAACTGCCTGGCGTTATGCTTGATTAACTGTCCAAATGGAACAACCGATTGAGATGAAACGGAAACTGACAGGAGTAAGGACATTTTTTTGGCTTGCATTTAATTTTACAAAAAAAAAAAAGAAAATAGAAGAAATTTTTGCATATTTCAAAATATGTTCAAAAATGATTGACAGAACAAAAAAGAAATTGAGGTTTTAATTTCATTTTCCTTTTTGTCATTTATGGGTTATTTGCAATGTGTGTGTGTGGGGGGGAGGGTCGTTGCATTTGCCAGGAATTGATTGATTTGCTGGTGCCTTTATATACATATACATACATACATAGGCATATATTTATGTATGTGTGAGTGCAGCTGAGCTGCATAGCATTTAATTAAAAATTGTTGAAACGGCATTAAGCGAAAGAGAAGGACACCTCTCAGATGCACAAAGGATAATAAGCGGAAATCACACGACTCAAACATTCAACATCTTTTTCCCTCTTTTTCCCTTTTTTTCTCGTTTTGTTTTTTGTCCAACAACCATTTAAAACATATATTTGCACACTCTACGCCTTGGAGCTGGCACATGGCCGTATTTGAATATCGACCAGGTAGTGTTCCAGGTTGTATCTGCTCTGTACCTGCAGAGTTTTCATGTGTCTCTGCTATTCTGCGACTGTCCTGACCATTCTGTCTGTCTTCGTCTCTCTCTCTCTGCTTCTCTCTTTCTCTGTAACACACACACACACATTTTGCGTGGCAAGGCGCACATGTAAATTTGTCCAACCTGCAAAGACAAACACTTGAAACGGACGAATGGACAAACTGACGCTGACCGCCTGTTTGTGACCACCTGCGGCATATTTCTCTCATTTCTCTGTCCCCTCCCCCCCCGCCTCCTACCACACCATCATTTCATTTTTCCTTTTTTGCATACAATTGGCGACCAAAGCGAATTCCCTTTCCTTTCTATATACTTTTCTCTCTCTCTCTCCGTCTGTAAATCTGCGAATTTTGATTTATATGAACAATGGAAATGAGCATTTTCATACATTTATGTATGAGTATGTTGAGTTTTTCACTTTCGAAATGACAAAAGGACACAATTTGGTGATCAGAGACAATAGAAATAACATTAGATGTGGTTCGAAAGGCCTTTAGAAATGCATTTTCAATGAATGAAGAGTATCCTTTGGTTTTCGCTTTTCAAATTGTAAATTCCTTGTAGAATACAGAACTTCGACTACAAAAAATACAAATTTTTGCTTACAATTATTCTTTTCTCTAGAGAAATTTTCATTCGTAGCATTAGATAAAGTTTTTAAAATGACTTTATAGCCAAGAATCCATTAAAATGAGCCAAAAAGCTGATCTGAGGTCTTTACAATCGAATGAAATCTTTTATAAATTAAGCAAATCTATCTGACTTTAGATCAAGTTAGATAAACCAACAAATAAGCATAACTAGATGTGCTCCATTTTTAGATATTAGATTGCCTAGAGAGTGATTTTCATACGCCTGAAAATGGAGACCATGAATGCTCTAGGCTATAAAGAATCCGATCAAATTGCAATATAACATAAAGCAGACAGACAAATGGCTAGATTAACTCAAATACATGTATCCCGACTTTAAAGAACATCTGAGTTTATACATATACTTTTTAAGGCATTTCATTGTATAGGTTAATATATACAGACAAAAAAGCAATTATTATTATTGACTAAACGATTCTAAATTAAGTTATTCCATAGGTTTGCTTGTACTAGATGATGCAGCAGCTGCTGCCTGTGTGGCATGATGTTTGGCCACCGCCTCCTGAGCCTTGCTTAATTGAATATAACCCTCGTGGGCCCGCGAACGTAGCTCACTTTCCACACTCTTGTTGACCGATTTGGAGATGACTGATTTGATTTTCTGAGTCTCATTGAACTTTGATTTCTTCGCCTGGATCGGAGCATCTAGTGGGACAAATTTCAAGATATCGAATAGTAAACAAAACTCTACCATTGGATGAGATTTCGAGTTATTTTGCTTACTTGCTCGACGTGTGAAGGCGACTTTATTTTGCTGCTTCTTTTTGTTTTGTATGGAGGCCGGAAGTTTGGCCTTCTTGAATTTACCCTGAGGCATTGTGCAATGTATTTAATTCAAATTAAATCAAAGCAATAAATTATGGTCGCAGTTGCGGCAACAGCACGTTGTTTTGTTTATCAGCTGTTTTCAACAGTTCAGGTCACACTGCTTCTTGCCATCGATATATCAGTGTATCGATAAATATCTTTAGATAAGTTATCGTTACTGCAGACCCGCTTTTTAGAGTCATTTAAAATAAAAATAACAACAACAGGAAGTTAATATTAATTTTATTCGACAGTAAACATTATAACAATAACTAGGATTAATACAATTAAGCAAATCATTAAAATCAACGTTAAAAATATACGGCCTGCCTTCTGGCAATGTTCTTGCTTTTTAGAATCAAGGTCCTTGGATTCAGCTTCTAAATAGTTGGTGGAATCACCAATATTATTTTCAACCGAATCTAAGCAGAAAGCAAAGCGGGATATTAATTTAAATAACACGGTTTACATATCGTTTTTATCTTCGCCGACTCACTGACTAATGGTCACTGGTCATTAATGATTAACTTATTATATTTTTAGATTAACGTGTGATGATTCAATTGGATTTTTATATGCGGAATCTACTTACCCAATTGCCAAGTATGATCATTAACCAAACCGCTCACTAAATTTATTATTATTTCATTTATATCAAGAATCTCCAATTCCATTAGACGCAAAATATCTTGACGCTTCAGCAATAAACAATCGCCTTTCCTCTGCCATTGGTCAGACATCGATCCGAAGGATTCTCTAACTATCGTTTCCTTGCCATCCTGCTGATGCGTCACCGTATAGGTGTCCCAAAACAGTTTGTCACTTTGCCGTGCCGCTAAAACAATATGTTTTTGCACCGAAACATAATGCTTGATCACATTAAAATAGTTTCTTTTGATTTCATCCATATCGATCTTTCGCTGCAGATCACCAGTGCTGAAAACTGTGTGAAGACCCTCGATATTCTCTCCAGCATTTCGAATACGATTATTTGTCTTCTGGTAGATAATAAGAATACGAGCACGCAATTCCGACACATCTTTTGGTGTTCCAATCAATCTCAATTGCTTATCCAAGTGGTCGCAACTCTTCTGAATTAAGGCAATATTAACTTCTATATCCTTGTAGGAGGATGCATAATTGGCATTCCAGTTGGTTGTTCCACGAGAATGCATTTCAATGGTGGTTATTCTATTATTAGGATCAAGGGTCAGCCGATGATCCATGTCGGGGCAGAAGTGTTTGGATCGAAGGTTCTGACACAACTGAACAACTTGTGCAAAAGTTTCTGATAATAACGGTTCTCGGTATGAATAACAATTACATTACTAATTCAAATACTTACAACGTTTGTTTGCGATTATCGTCTCATTAAAGTTTGCTAGTTCTTATATTATTTTTTTTTAATGTGTAAAAAATCATAAGTAAATAAAGTAAGGATACTTACATATGTTTTTACCTGTAATATATTTTACAGATATTTTTTGAAAATATTGTTTCAAATTGTTTAAACATTAGTTAAAATGCTGGAATGCTACTGCAAATTGTTGAAACAATTTAGTTTTCTACCAATACCATTACATATCCGGCATATTTGACTTTAAAATAATACTGGTATTTAACGGAACTTTTTTGATGAGATAGCCATATATGAATTCATGTAAGTACGCATGTACACACATACATATAGGTACATTTGTTTGTATGTTAACAAGTTTCTTGATAATCCTCCCAAATCACTTTCGAACTGTATGTGAATATGTACATTATTATGCATATTTATTTCTTAAAAAATGCCCTCTACGGGGATTGTCGCAAATATATGTACATACATATGTACATATATGTAAATATCTGTAGTAAGTCTCTTTGAGACTTCCGCGCTCTTGTTTTACCGTAACAAAATTTTCTACGACTTACCCAGTAGCGCCAGGCAAAACGCAAGCGCACCAGCAAAAAATCTTATTAGTTGCATTAACGACTTGTTTTCTTTGATTTTCAAAGGATATCATAGGCAGCTAATTGTTTTATTTTTTAAAAGATTCACAGTTTTCGTTTTCACTTGTTAAAACAATTTTCTTGCCGGGAGCTTCTTAAATATCAACCAACTTTGGCCCCACATCTGGCAGCACTGAACGTTTATCGATATGCTTATCGATAAGTCCCGCACCAATAATTCGCCGATAAATTAATCGAAATTTAAGTTCAAATATATCTTAATTTTATTATTTTGTTTTCTTTTCTTTTAGATTGCAGGCTCACTTATTTAATCAATTTCCAATATTTGTTAACATATATATTTGTTGTTGCCTATTTGCTTGTATTTGTTGTATGTTGCTTTGCTTCTTCTTTTTCATATTTTTCCCCCATTTTTTGTTTTTTGTTAACTAAATACAAAGTGTAAAACAAAACAAATAATTTTCACATTCAATGCAAAACACAATATTTGTTTTTAACAAGATTAAACTGATTAACATTTAAAAGCGTTGAATAATTTGTTGTTGTTGTTTGCTGTTATTGTGGTTTTTGTTTTTTTTTTTCAACAACTTTTTAAGTTATTTATAATTTGTTGATCTTGTTGTTGTCTTTATTCACTTAGTGAATAAACAGAATTTCGCTTTCCAACATTTCATATATATTATATGTATGTATGTATATCGACTTATTCTTTCTGTTTTGTTTTTTTTTTTTGTTTTCTCTCATTTTTATAAAAACTGTTTTACAAAAAAATGTTTAAATATGCTATTCCGCTTTTTGTTTGCGTGTATATGTATGTATATGTATATGTGTATGTGTAAGTGTGTGTATCTATGTGGGTGTGTGTGTGTGTGTGTGTATATATAAAACAATTAACTGCTGAATTTGGCAACAACAATGCCAGTTACAATTAAACCTATTATCACAGCAATTACTAAAAGTATTAGAATCTTGCGACGATAGCTCTGACGACTTCTAGCCGCCTTAGCCAATTCCGAGCGCCCCTCCTCCACACTGCTGGCCGCCTGCTCAATATTGTTCTCAATTAGATCTATGTAAGATGATTCATTTATATAAAACAAAGTTGTTTAACAAAATATTGGCATTATTAACTTTGGCATGCCAAAGTTTGTTACTCTTGCAGTGAAGTAATTTATCTCTCTCTCTCTCTCTCTCTCTCGCTCTTAGAGATACAGTGCTAAGTCTATCTCTCTCCCTTGTTCGCCAGCTCTCTGTTTTACCTCTTCCATCTTTCCATCTGTCTCTTTTCTATTCGCTGCAACTTGTTGTCTCGCTCTATATCTATTCTCAGTATCTTCTTCTCTTTCTAGTTTGCTCTCTAAGCCTTCTCTATCATAACAAATTAGATCCAAATATATAACTATAACAATTCAGATATTTTATGTTTTAAATATCTATAAAAGTTAATTTTCCTAATACAATCACAACGAACTGTTCTGTGGTCAATGCGATTAGATTAGAGAAAAATGTGCACTATATGATAGTAATTTTAGATAATTGCTAAAACAAAGTATTCCATTCTTTTTTAAAAACCTTAAAGAAGGACAAAGGAATGTCTCTAGACAAAGTATCTTTCGAAAACTTTAGCAACTACAATTCCTACAACTGGAAAAGAGATTAATTTGCATTAAAATCAGACACCCATTATGATAAGGAATCCAACCGATAATTGATTATATGTACATACATATGTATGTATGTACAATCTCTGCATGAGTATTGTGGGGAGAGGGGTGGGTAATACTCACCCAATTGTTCACCCTGTTGAAGGACCAAAGTCCTCAAATTGCCCATTATTTGATGTGTATCAATGACATCGGCTTGTATTAGTTTCAGTTGCTGTTCACGTTCCACTAGCATATCATGGTCCTGTTGCATGGATGCCTGCTCCTGCCGCTGCTCCTGCAGAAGCTCCGCTCTGGCATTCACCTCTGCCTCATGATCCGCGGTTAACATTTGCTGATAGCTTTGTCGCGCCGCCGATGAGATGCGTTTCTGTATAGATGAGTATTTTTCAATCACATTCTCAAACTCTTGTGTCAGTTTCTCCCATTGTAATCTCTGCTGACGATCACCATGACGGACAACAGCCTGCAGGCGCTCCAAATCCTGCTTGGTTGTGGCTACTTTGGCATTTGTTTTTGTATTAATACCATGGATTTTCTCATGCAATGCTGGCAATTCTTTGTGTGTGCCAATGAATTTGAATTGCTTCTCCAATTGCTTGGAGCTGTTCAGCACAGACGTGATATTGTGGCCAATATCCTCGCTGAGCGACATAAACTCTGTGGGACTGAAGCCAGACGACGAGCCGCCCGGCGTGGTGAAATTAACATCAGGCATTACAGCAGCCGTATCAGAGGTAGCTCCATAATCCCGGCGTACCGGCGCTCCACCTCCACTTGCACTTCCTTCAGCTGATGATGGATTCAATGCCTGTGACATATTTGCTCGTGTGTTGCTCTTCTACTCCTTGGTCGGGTTGACGACGGGGCTCTGACGTTGTCGGGAAAGCGTGAAAAAGACACGGAGAAGTTGCTTGAATAACTAAATGGGTGCGACTGATACGACAAATGGCAGAAAAACCAAGAAAGCTGAAGAGGGCTTTCCATTGAGAATTGTGGTGGTCTTTGTACGGAACGGAGGGGGATTGGAGGGGGTTTGGAATGGGCGTAAGGGAATGTGATGGTGTGCAGGGGTGGGCGGTGCCGTCTTTGCATTGCGCAAACAAGCAAATCCCTACAAATGAATCACATATGTATGTAGTATGACTTCTAAATAACACTCGTTTTCTTTCATTACTTTTCGTAACCAGGGCTGGACAAGCGCTTTTTTGGCGGGCACATAAAATCCAAAACCAAATATGTATGTACATATATTTATTAACAAAATGTATAATTGATCAAAATGGGATCTCTTCAGCTATATAGAATCTATGTTTATAGTAAACACCCGTTGAATACATTTATATATGTATATGTATATAGATATTGATGTATTTCTATGCTCTCAACATTTCTCCAGCCCTTGCAAGAACTAGAGCTAACTTTGTTTTTTTTTGTTCTTGTTATTATTTGTGCACTGAAAGTTATCAACATATGATATAGTCATGCATGTTTGTGTGCGTGTGTCTGTGCGGTTGTGTGTGAGTGTGCATCTGTATGTGTGTAATTACTTGTTTCTCTCGCATATGATTTGCAGATGGAAGTGGGTGGAGAAGGAGGAGCAGCAGCAGCAGGAAAAGTGGTTTGTGGTGGGTAGTCCAAATGAAGACTAGTTTTTTATGGTTTCACAGTAATCATATTTCGTTACCTGGGGATTTGACTGCACAGCTAAATAATTTCTCGTTTCCTTTTTGTAATGCCAATGTCAATGTCTTTTTGCCTTTTGCTTAATTCCAATGCCTTTACCAGTGTTGCCAGAGTATTGAATTAGGGTTTTCTTTATGTCGTTTTTGGCAACACTGCCTTTCTCTCACCTCCTTGGGGGCAGTGTGACCAAAATTTGTGTCCGACTGAGTAAAAAGTGCTAAGGTCGGATTAAAAGTCCTAAGGTCTAAGTAAAAAGTAGAGTTGCCACTAAAAATGAAAACAGCGATGTAGAAAAATTATTCATACCACCTCAAGCATTTGAGCCCCCTTTTCATGGTACAGAGATACGAAAAACACACGTTTTATACGTCCATTTTTGTTTTTGTTTTTAATTCCGTAGCTTAATGTACAGAGTTATAATAAAAGGTAAAAATCCTTATTACTCTCATTCCCTCTGTTCTTACAACTCCTTGACAACTTAATGGGTCTTGGCGGCCAAACGCTTGTCACGCTCCTCAGAAATGCTCAGCTTAACACCCTTGCCCTTAGGCAACGAGATGTAGGGCTTGTTGCCCTTACCAATGATGAACACATTGGTCAAACGGGTGGCGAACACATGACCCTGGGAATCCTTAATGTGGACAATGTCGAAGGAACCAGGATGACGCTCACGGTTGACAACAGTGCCAACACGTCCCAAATTCCTGCCTCCAGTGATCATGCAGAGGTTGCCTACAACGATACAAATCAATTTTACACATTAGTCAGTCCAAAAAAGATACAAAAAATAGATATATATATATATATTTCGTATGTAATTGCACGTAAAAGTTACTGAAATGGCTAAAGAGCTTACCAAAATCAGTGACCGTCGTAACAAAAATTGCTTTTGGCTTTGTATTTGAACCACGCAACTTGAGAGAATCGCTTCTCCATACATTTTGTGGTCTTCGAACCAGCCAAACAATAAATTTAAGGAAATCTTGAATCTATATTTACCCGAATCGAACTTGATGTAGTCGGTGATCTTGCCAGAGGCAATATCCACCTGCACGGTGTCGTTAGCGTGGATCAGGGGATCGGGGTAACGGATGGTACGGCCATCGTGTGTGACCAGGAATGGGACACCCTTGGCACCCAATTGATTCTTCTTGACCTTGCACAGCTTGTACTATAAAGTAGACCACAAAATTAGTTGAATAATAATAGTAAACACAAATATCTTCTCTCTCCTCGTTACTTCTTTAGTTCTCTCGAGGAGGTGGGTGAAAAAAAACGTGGACTGCTCGCACCATAAAACGTAGTTGACAATTGCCGGGAAAATCAGCAAAATCAAGAATTTTACTTGGCTGAGAGTCTCTTCACTTTGTATTTCACATTTTGAATTGTAATTGCACGTAAAAGTTACTGAAATGGCTGTGAATATGCCAAGATCAGTGACCGTCGTAACAAAAATTGCTTTGGGCTTCATTTTGAACCAATGTAATGTATCACTTTGAAAAAACATAAATCGGTCTTCGATAAAGCCCACAGTAAGAAAAAAAAAAAAGCACAATAAAAAAAAAGGTAACCAAATCGTTGACACACACCTTGGCCTCCTCAGCGGAGATGCGGTGAATGGTGAAACGTCCCTTAACATCGTACACCAAACGGAAGAACTCGCCGGTTTTCTCCAGGGTGATGACATCTATAAAAGAACAGGAAAATAAATTGCATTTTTATTTGACTTTGTATATGACTTCGCTTACCCATGTATCCAGCAGGGTAGGTAGGATCGGTACGGACTTTGCCATCAACCTTAACTAGACGCTGCATCACAATTTTGGTGACCTCAGCTCCGTTGAGGGCATACTTGAGACGATTTCTCAAGAAGATCAACAAAGGCAGCGATTCACGCAACTTGTGTGGACCGGTCGATGGACGAGGAGCGAAAACACCTCCCAATTTGTCCAACATCCAGGCCTTGGGGGCGGCCAAACGCTTCAAATGCTTCTTAGGACCACGAGCCTACAGCGACAAAATGTTTGAAATTGTATTGTCAAGTTAAACAAAATGTATTGTTTTTACTTACCATCTTGTACGATTCAATATATTGTACGGGCGGTTACTGTAAATACAAGAAGGCGAAAATTCATTGAAATTTGTACGAAAAAGACCAAGCCAATAATCCAGCATATCATTATTTGCAAATAGTTTATGGTTTCGTTGAGAAATTTCCATTGTTTTTATGGCACAATAACAAGAGATTGCCGAATTATTAGCGTATTATTTTTTTACACGTACCGTCCGTCTTGCAATACAACAGGAAAAGGAAGATATTTCGGTCAAGTGTGACCAGGAGCCAAACTGGCCGGTGTCACAAAAATACCAGATATCGGAACTAGTTATCGAAATGCAACGATGGGTATTTTATTAACAAACACTGCAATTTATCGATAACTGTGAGCTCTCCCAGACAATTTTCAATATTTCGAATACAAAATTTGTTTTAGAAACTTGTGCTGTTCGCTTATATTAATGCCACCCGCCAAATGTTTTATTTAAATTGCCACATTAATTTTACAATTGAGTTTATTTCTGTTTTTTTTTTCTTTAGTTTTGTTGTTGGTTTGTTTTACTTTCACATAGTTGTTAATGCTTAAATATTCAAACTCAATTTTTTGCTTTTGAATTGAAGCATTAAATTAATTACAATCTGTAAAACCTACTTATACATTAAACTGTGGCATCAATTCAAATTACCAAAATTTCTTATGGTTTTACTTTGTTTTTGTATTTTTTTTTATTAGTTGTAAATGTTTGTTTCCTCATTGTTGTTGTATTATTTCTGCTGCTGCTGCTGTTCGTTATTGTGTTGTTGAGAGGAGGAAAACCGTTATTTTTTGCTGTTTTGCTGTATTATTGGTTGTTATTTAGAAAACCACAAGGGTCAGTCAACTAATTAATTAGTAAATACATATATGTATATGTGTATATGTATATTATGTTTTGGTTTTTGTACATAATACAAAATTTTTGTATTCATTTAATAGAACTTAATGGTAATACATGGTATAAATAGATGGGGGAGGGCAAGTGGGGGACATCCCACACTCATACAACGACCCCGCCTACAAATTTTATGCAATTTATTAATGAATGTTTTTTTGCTCTTCCTCTCTTGCTCTCTCTCGATCGCTCGCTCTTTCTCTATGTCTCTTTCTCTTTCATTAATATTTCCTTTTTCTGGCTTATGCAGTTTAATTTTAATGTTTTTACTTTTTGTTTTTTGTTATATAAGTTTTTTTTAATGGCTACATAATGTGTCTGTGTGTGTGTGTGTGAGTGAGAGAGAGTGTGTGTGTGTGTCCAGTGTCTGTATTCAGTCCAACTTTTTCATGGATTTTAAAGCACGCTCCCGCAGCTGCTTCTCTAGATCCTCATTGATGCCTCCGGCTCCAGCAAGTAGAAGTGTCAATTTACCGTTACGCTTCGATGTGGTCGTTGTTGTTGTTGTTGTATTCTCCTCATCGCTGCTATTCTGAGAGCTGGAATCATTGCCAGTTGCAGCTGAACGACTCTTGCCACGAACTCCGCCGCCGCTGCTCTTCCTCTTGTGTTTCTTATGTTTTTTGCTTTTCTTGCTATGCTTCTTATGTTTCTTATGCTTCTTTTTCTTTGCCGACGACTCATCGTCGGAATCCGAATCACTGAAATCCACAGCTTTCTTCGATTTCTTACGCTTCTTTTTGGGTGCAGAGGCAGCTGATGGTTCATCATCTGAATCACTATTATTGGCTGCTGCTGCGGCGGCGGCCACGGTGGCATCCCGTAGTGATTTCTTATGGCTTCGCTTCCGATTGGTGGTGGCTTCCATTATTTCGCTTGCTGCCGCTGCGGATGGCGTTTTCTTATTAATATCAATGCGTCGCTTATTATCCTTAAGAGCCTCCTTTTTCTTTTTCTGCTTTGATCTGTCATCACTGCTAGAATTATCATCGTCATCATCGTCATCGCCGCTTTGATCGCTGCTACTAGAGCTACCGGAACTACGCTGGGATTTGGTTTTCGATTTGCGACCTCCACCTCCATCCGCAGCAGCAGCAGTTAATTTCTTCTGTGATCCAGCACTTGATTGCGGAGGAGCAGCTGTTGTACCTGCTGCTCCTGAACCTGATCCTGTAGTTGTTGTTGTTGTTTGTTTGCGTCGCGCAGATTTTTGTTTTTGCTGCTGCTGCTCATCGTCGCTTTCATCACTATCGGCACTGCTGTCTGAGCTGCTCGATTGACTTGTGTTTCGGTTTCTCTTTGGTGCCGATTTAGTCGAGGATGAGGCGACAGCAGCAGCGGCAACGGAGCCGGCGGCCAATCGCTCATGCTCCTTAAGGAACGGTGAGGGAGTGCGGGACAAACTGGCAAATTGTCGACGATTTAAAATGGAACCAACGGCGGCGCCGCCCCCAGAAGATGCTGTAGGAGCAATTTGCTGTGGTTGCTGCTGCTGCTGCAGCGGCTGTTGTTCGGCCACCTCTACCGCCTTTGATTTTCGCTGCTGTTGATCCTCCCGACATAGATCAATGGTGCTCACAGCTGGACCGCTAAATTCCACCGAGGAACGCTCTAAAAGAGACAGAGACGGAGGAGAGATAGTTAGAATGGGATTAGCCTAAGTGAGAATTTGCTTCTGTGGTACCTGCAGGACTATCCTGTTTGCGACTGGGCCTAGGGCTGGACCGACTACGGCTATGACTATGACTGCGGCTACGGCTACGACTACGGGTGCGACTGCGTCCACGTCTAACCGCTGGACTGGGACTCTTGCGTTGCGTGGGTCTTCTTCCACCAGCGCCTGAACTTTCCGATGAGGAGCGCCTTTGATGACGATTACTAACTGCCGGCGGATGAGGATGATGATCTCGATCCCAACGATTTAGCATGTGTCCGCCGCCGCCACCAGGTGAACTGCGACGATCACGTGAATTGGGCCGACGATCGCGTGAATTGGCTCGTCGCTGCTGCTGTGGCGAGAATCGTCGTGGTGAAAATTTACGATATTGTTGCTGTCCACCTCCTGCTCCTCCTCCGCCACCGGGTATTGGTGATGAACGTCGATCTCTAGAGAAGCGACGCTGTCCTGGTGATTGCCGACGATCAAAACGACCGCCACCGCCGCCGCCACCACGTCCACCACCATTTGGACTTTGTCTAGACTGCCAATGTATGCGGACATTACGATTGGGCGATTGGCCACGATTGTGTTGCCACATTTGACGCTGATTGTTGCCACCACCGCCGCCACGCCCACCACCGCGGCCACCTCCACGGAAATGCATTAATGGCGAACGTCGACGATTGTTGAATCTAAACGAGAAAAGAATTGAGCAAGTTTCATTAAGGGATTACAACTAAATGAAGCTGATTCTGCGTACCTCCTGGGTGATCTAGAATAACGCATGGGAGAGCGTGAGAGACGACGTGGTGACCGCGAACGTCGCCGTGAATTTGAACGTTGAAAGCGTCCGCCGCCACCGCCATTGTTATCCTGGCGCATTGGACTGCGTCCGCGTGGTGAAAATCGTCTGCCGCCGGCACTACTGCCGCCACGGCGTCCTCCTCCGCCACCGCCACCACCACCACCAAATTGGCGTCCACGATCGTTGCCACCGCGTTCACGTTCCATCGAACTGGCCGAATCACCGCGATTATTGCGATATTGACGCTTATTTTGAACACTATTTTTATTGCGACGATGTTCAAATTGATCCTGATTGCGTTCCGGTGAAATGGATATGCTGCTAGAGCGTCTACGACCACCGCCGCCACCACCCCCACCACCTCCGCCTCCGCCACCGCGCCGACTGCGTCCCGAAGAGCTGCGTGAACGGGATCGTTTGCCACTTACTGACCTGCGAAACGAAACGAAATGGTTTTTTTGATTAGCAATTATTTGCAACTTCAAGAGATTTACAATTAAGATTGGTTGGCCCTCGAAATTGAATTGATGTTGCCTCCTCTAGCGTCACAATGAACACACATATCGAATCGATTCCAATCGAAATGTCAAAAGTCCTCAATCCAATCAAAAGTTTATCGACAATTAAATACAAAAGGAAAAGCCTGACATTTGGCCACAAACGATAATCACATCGAGACAAGGTAGATTAATAATGGAGAGAGCTCAACCAAGTAAACACGTGTCTATATATTATAATTTATCTAAATAAGATGCCAAGATTGTGCACTTTATACATTAGTTGTAATCTATTCTACAGGGTGGGCCAAAAGAAGTCATCCGATGTTTATTTGACCAATCAAATTCTCAAGGTTTAACTAAACATAATTTAAAAACAGAATCAAAGTTTTTTTTTTATTTAGAAAACAAAATGAGAGCCAAACAGCATCTGATTCTTTTGGCCCGGATGACTTCTTTTGGCCCATCCTGTATTATAATTTCAATTGAATTTCAATTTGCTTGCATTTGGCTTGTTTCTGTTTTGTTTACCTAGACCGACTGCGACGAGGTGAACGTGAACGCGGCGAACGGGAACGGGATCGGGAATGAGAGCGCGAACGGGATGAGCCGCCTTTGCCCTTGGATTTCTCAGTCGAATGGCGTCCGTTTAAGGTTTTAGTTGCACCACCAGATGACGGCGGTTCCACAGATGAGGCCTTCTTATGAGAAACATGGGAATTGGAGCGAGATTTCTGTGGACGTTGACGCGAACGTGAGCGCGGACGTCGATCACGTTCACGCTCTCGGTCCCTGGATCCAGGACGTTGTGAACCTCCTGCTGCGCCGGATGATGATGATGCGGATGCCAATGCCGGAGCTGTTGTGGCTGATGTTGTGTTGGCATTGTTTGTGGATGAGCTGCCACCGCGCTTCTTAATCCTTGCTGCTGCATTGGCTGCAGCCTCACGAGCGGCACTGGGTACGGAACCATTATTATTGGAGGATACGGCCGATGATTTGGGTGAGCGTGATTTGGACTTGTTTGCCAAATCCCGTTGACGGTCACGCCGCGGCAGGGATGACCGTGAACGGGAACGAGAGCGCGACAAGGAGCGTTGATCTCCTCGTTGACGTTTTTGCTGCTGTTGGTGTTGTTGCTGCTGTTGTTGCTTTTGCTCCTCCTCCCGCTTGAGTATCTCATCCTTTTTCTGTTGTATAAACTCAGCTGGTATACCCGAATCACTGTCCTGTGCTGAGAGTAGCAATGCCCACAGCTCACCCATAAATTGGCGGGCATTGCGACCATTCAGGAATCCAGTCATATTAATTTGCATCTTCTTGGGGCATGGATATTTCTCCTCCTCCAGTTGATTGTATACAAATTCAACAACCACATCGTCTTCAATGTGCAATATATCCGTGATTTTCTTACTAATCCATGGACGTAGCACATCCAATTTAACCTTGGACATGTCCACGCGTTTACTCAAGCAATCGCCAAATTTCATTTGTTTCATTAGCTTCTTCTCCTTGTCACTGAAACGTGTATCCTGCTGCTGGTTGGTGCCCTAAAAAATCACAAATAGGGGAAAAAAAACAAAACCGAGAAACAGAAAAGAAGGAAACCCATGTATATCGATTAATCTTTGCCGTCTCGCTCTCCCTTCCCCCCACACATGCTTACGGTGAACATCATTTTGCTGCGCTTTTCCTTCTTTACAATTTCCCTTTCGTTGGTTCTCTTTTTATTCTTTTTCTTCTCCAAACTTGTCAAACTTGCCGCCACCAAATTATTATTGGGGGGCTAAACAACATTTGTGTATGTTTGTTGATAATGATAACTAGAGAGAGAAAGAAAAAAAATTCAATAGCATAAAAAAAATCAACCCGGCAATTTTTTGTCTACACACACACACACACACACTCAGGAAACATGGAGCGGGGCATTTGTATGTATGCGTACATGTTTATACAAAACTGACGCTTTGATTATGTTTTATTTAATGCACATAATGAATATCCTGCATTTAGATTTCTCAATTAATTTTATACATTCTGCAAAATTAACTTGACAAAATATTTAAAATCACGTTTTTATCTAATAAAGTCGCATAAACCGTATTTTATGTATGTAAGTGTGTGTGTGTGCGTGTTATGAATGGCCGGGGCCGAGGCAGCATTTTTATTATTTCGGAATTTTTTCACGAACACAAAGAGAAGTATTAATTTATGCAAACAAGCAAAGCCAATTACATTTACTAAGTTTATTAACTTTAACTCGTATCCGTATAATTGATTTTAGTTATTCTGTTTTTCGCAAAATTAAAAGAAAACCTGAACTAGAGATGGTAACATGATGTTATCGATGTTTTTAAAAACTAAGGCATCGAAATTTCTCCAGATCGAGAATTTTGCGGGGAGTCCATGGTGGCGCGCTTTTTAAAAGAGTGGCTGCGTTTTTCATAGTGTGACCGTTTGTTTTAAATAATTCTCAAGAAAGAATATTAGCATTACGATTTTGTTAAAAGGCGTTTTAAAATATAATTGTGATTGGTTTCATTGTGCTTGCTTTCAAAATATGCCATCCGAGTTCAATTGCTCAATCTGAAGTTTAGATTGCAATAAAAAAAAAATCTTGAAGATATTCCGCAATACTGTATTAAGAAATGTAAGGGTGTGCAAAATTCGCATTCGTTAGCTGAATCACGCAAAATATAACGGTGAAAAATCAGAGTTGCATTTTGCAAAAATTTTACTCTTTGTTAAGTGCGCCAAAAAAAAAAATTATTGCAAATTAAAAATGTTTTCGTGCAGTGAATGCAATTTTAAATCTCCACGTCGGTCAAACGTCAAACGTGCAGTGGCACCATCAGAGAAGGCATGGCGAAAAGAAAATTGAAGGAACCTATCAGTGTAACTCATGCAGCTACACCACAAATCTGCCATACAACCTTCGAAAGCACAAAATTCAGGAGAACCATGGGCAGGCATTGGAGCAGCAGGAAGTGGAGCACCAGGCAATAGGACAGCAGGAAGTGGAACAGCATGCAGTAGGACAGCAGGCATTAGGACATCAGGCAGTGGAGCAGCAGACAATGGAGCAGCAGACAGTAGGACAAGAGGAATTTCAATTATGAAATGGTGGACTTGGAGGATGCGGTGGCCGTAACCCCAAAAAATTTATGCACTCAGTCATTCTAAAATTAAATGGAAAAACTTTAATTTTCAACGTAAAATCGTAATACTCCGGCATACGAGTTAAAGCGTTTAAAGCGCACATCATTTCAGTCTCTGACAATTTTTCTGGAGAATCCTTAAAAATAGAAAATAGCCCAGTCACTGCCTACTATATCCTTATATGACATCTTAACCATGGTTTCCAGAAGAAAGGCACCTTCCATCAACTGGAGATAAAACAATTAAATAGAACAATCAGCGACACGCATTTGACAAAACACTTCATTTAAAATGAAATTTAAAAGGGCAGACAAATTCAACCAGTTACCCAACAAACATTTCACATCAAACTGCATATCACAGCAAACATCCCAATACGTCGATACGTTTTGCTCCGATAATGTCGATTATGATAGATTTACGATAGGTTTTGCTACGATAATGTCGGTATTTTTTGCTTTCTGGTATTTTAAAAAGTTCGCCGTACCGGATACAGAGTTGTTTTATGAAAAGTAACGGTCTTTTTGTTTTTGAAACTATGTGAATATTTTTCGTTTTATTAATATTATTTATTTAGCATTTTTAAACGCATCCATTTTCAGGGCTTCTAATAAATACAAACTATAAATGCATAAAGCATTAAATTAATAGTTCTTTACTTTTAAATTTAGACTTAATATTAATGATTTGCATTATTTTTTGAGCAAAATTGTATTTCAATTTGTTTTTTTTTCTCCCATTTTGTTTTGTTTTGTTGTTGTTTTTACATAGAGAAGTTCAAAGATGAAGTTGGAAATAATTGAAGAAGGTTACAAAAAAAAAAAAAATACATTAAATAACATTTTTGCAAAATTGATTCGCTACAAAAAATAATTTCTCATTAACGCATTGCTGTTGCAATCGCTCTCCTCTCTCTCTCTCTCTCTCTCGTTGTCGACCCAAAACTCGTTCGCTCAGTTCTTTTGGTTGCTGTGTGTGTGTGTGTGTGTTCTTTGTGTGGTTTATTTTTAATTGTCCTTGACGATTTCACATCCTTGCCAAAGTTTTTATGGTATCATATTGGGCTCTTGAGCTGCACCCGTTGAATATTTGGGCTTACACACACATCCGCTTTCGACAAGAACGTAATCCTGACCGGTTAGCGTCACTGGACCCAAGGGTATGACCAGAAATAGATAGGGTACATACGTTTGTGTGCACTCACCGCGCACAACATCGCATTCCGAAGATCTGTTGGCAAGATAATGATTCAAATTTGCAATAGAGTTTTGTGGGTGTTTTTTGTTTTGTATACTCACTCGCACACCTCGAAGACCACCTGTTGCAATAGATCGGGAAATTTCTGCACAATGGTCACCGGTTGGCCGGAGGTCAAGCTAACACCATACATGGGCGCTGTGGTATTGTAACGTGTTTTGCATAGACGCGCCGGTGTATCGCTCTTGCATTGATGGGCCGGCGATGAATTCTTCAGCGAGCGACCTGCAAAAGTCGGGTAAGTGCAAATCAATCAATCAATCAAACGATCGATCGAACGATCAATCAGTTAGTTAGTCAGTCAGTCAATCAATCAATTTGCGGCCACAGTCGAAACCACAGTAAAAATCATTAGCTCTGACCGACTTACCATAACGATTGCTTCCGATAGACGATGCCGCCTCATTGTTGTTCACCTCATCGTATGCCCTCAACAATGCACTTGTGGTTATGGCGGGATCCAGTGTGTTGGGCAATTTACTCTGACGTCCACGTCGCGAATTTCCGTTCCAATTGGAGAATGTGCGAGCAACGGCCGCACTGTCAATAATAGAAGAAAGACAGAATAAATGAAAGAAGAAGAAGAAAAAACCAAACCGACCCAAAGAGGCGTTAGAAAAGAAAGTTTTTTTTTCTTTTTTATTTCTTCTTTTAACGGTTGTCGCACACTCACCTGGGATATGGCGCATTATTTGGACCCAAACAGTCGAGCGAATCTGTCAATGCATCACCGGATAGATATTTCAGGCCACGCCCACCGGCACATCTGCTTGGCATAACTGAGGAGGAGGTGGAGTCACTGCTGTAGCTAGGCCATAACGCGGCATTCGCCGCTGTGAGTGCAATGCTGATGATGCAAAGTGCCGTTAAATGCTGCGCAAAAAGGAAAAACGAAAAAGAAATTATAACCGAAAACAAATTCAGTAATCGATAACGGTAACAGACAAACTGAGAAAATTACGGAAAAAAAACCAACTGCCTCTAAAGTGGGAGCTCGTTTTGTCATAGCAAAACGTTGTCTGTCTATGTGGTAACAGTGCTTCTTGTTGAACCTGCGACCTCTCCACCAAGTGTATGAGTGTGTGTGTCTAGCCATGGCCATGGCCCAGAGACAGAGACAGTTCTACACACATTTTTTTTTCTTTTTGAATTCTACGAATTCTTTGAAATCACATTTCATTAAGTCTAACTAACTAACTGACTAACCAGACGGAAAACAAAGACCCGGCAACGGGCCACGGGTCATTCAAGTATTTTATGTGTTTTGTTTTTTCGTCTTTCAAGACCGAAAATGAAAAATGGGAAAAACAGAATTTTCCAAATTTCTAATTTCTCATCCCATGACCCCAAAAAGAAGAAGAAAAAAGCCATCAAAAATATTAAGAGAAACAAACCAAATTAATCACAATTACGCCCTCGTGTGTGAAAGTAAAAACGGCAATTTAACGGTTTTTGTATAGACCGACCCAGAAGTACACTCTAAACACAATCAAAATATCAAAGAAGCTAACTTTGACATTAAATATTTTTTGTATTTTCACCTACTGCAATTATTCTTAACTTTTTCTATCTCTTTGTAATATCTAATACTCAATACTCAAGGATTAAAAATTGCTTAACATCCGAAAACGCTTTATTTTATAGGTTAGCTATGTATGTATCTCCCTTTCACTTGCAGTGTTGCCATCTAATACAAAGAGAAAGACAAGACAAAAAGAATAGATGGCAACACTGCTCGCAGGTAATAGCTCTAATTGGGCTTTTGATTAAGTCGTCTTCTTTTAGACAGGTCCGATTTGAACTAATATTTGAAATATATGTACCTGGTCCTTACTCAACACGACATATTTCTTCTATTTTTAAATGGACTTGGAATTGTTTGCCTTAGACTTGGAAAATGTTGACTTTTACTTTAATTGTAAGATTAATTTATAGCAAAATCGTTTAGTTTTTGATATCTGATGTAGTTTTGGAAGTAAAAACATCAAGAGGAATATAAAAATTAACTTGCTTTGGAATTGTTTCTAAAAAAATATTAAGTACTAGTTTAGTTATTTGAAATTTTAAAAAAAGTTTGCCAATTATAATTGGCAAAGGGAAATAGCGAGTAAACAGTTTTGTAATAAATTGTGGAAACATTAAAGTCATTCATTATTTTTTATATCAATAATTTTCTTGTTTATCGTGGATTATTTTTAAATTTCATATTTGTAAGCATAGGAATCTGTTTAAAATTCACTTTCTGAAGAGTTTCCTCTTGATTCAAAGTTCTCTTATTCTTTTAATCAGTTTCTAACCCTTTTAAGTCACATTTTTATTCTTTAATGAATAGTTTAATCGTGTTTGACTCATTTTAGAATCATATTTTGCATCATAAGCCATTCAATTTAGATTCCCGATGCTATTTCAAGCCGTAGACAATCAAAATTTCTTAATCCGTTTAAATAAAATCTGGCAAAACGATAGATTAGGAAACACTAAGTCAATAACTTGCACAGAGTATACAATATTCTTCGCTAAGTGGCCCTCGGTTTATTTGTTTTCATAACTTCAATTGAAGAGAGAAAGATAGTCCTTTTTGATCTAATAAGTCTCCTCGAAGAGACCCTTATGAGAAGTTCAACTGCGTTCTGTGTTAAAAGCAATGTGCCACATTTTGTAAAAGGGTATTCGTTTTTTTCTTCTTTTTTTTGGTTAATAATGTTAATCAAGTTGACTTCTAATATGGTTTGAACTTTTTATGACCACACTACTTCTCAGAGTCGCAGATATTTGTAGTTTTCTTTTCACTTTCTCTGCGTGTGTGTGCAGATTTGATCGGTGGGAAACCAGTTTCGATTCAGTTTGGAATTCAAATTGCAGCCAACAAACAAATAAGAAAAAGAAATATTTGATTTTTTACCCTCTCTTCGTAGTTTTTTTTGTTATTTATTTAATTTCGTTTCTTTTCGCATGTCTGATTAGTGATAAAAATAACTCGACAACTATTTTAATTGAACAAAATAATATTGTTTTCTTTCATTTCACTTGTTAGTTCACAGGTTTGATGAAACTTTCTTTTCAAAATGTGAACGATGATGGCCAAAAGAAGTATATATAATTGAAGTGGTCATTGCGTGTTGGGAAATGAAAATGAAAGCGAAATTCTATTATTTAATTCTTCTTGTTTTTTTCTTTTTTCAACATTCATTACAAGAAAAATTAATGAATGCGACGACGACGAAGACAACAACGTGACAGACTTTTGTCACACGCATCCAAAGAGCCAAGTTGTCGTCCAGACTTGGCCACTTTTACCGCCTTTAGCCTGAGCTACTGTCTCCTCGTGTCTGTTAACTCTTTTATGTTTGTTTTGTTCAAATTCTGTTGGTACTTTTTGGTAGTTTGTCATTAAACGTGATTTTCTAGAGGCATTTTTTTTCTCTCTTTTAACTTTCCGTTTTTATGGCCAGCCATTGCCATTTGAACCTGTCAACAAAACGTAGGTAATTTTGTATTTTTCTTCTTTAACATTTTTTTTTTTTTTTTTTTTTTTATATATATATTTTACTTGGTAATTGCCATCTCGATTGGGCTGTCTCTCCTCTCCTTCTCCCTCACTTCTTTGGGCTTCTCTAATGAGGCGACTTTCTTAAAAGTGTTTAGAGCTAAAGTTGGTTGGTGAGAAAGGTTCATTGAAAATATGTTTGTTGGTATGTGATGACTGTACCCCGCCAGTTGGGAGAAATAACAAAAAAAATTGTCAAATTCATGCATTAATCAAAAATCCATTGAAGTGTTGACAATTTCTCAGAGACAGAGAGAGACAGGCACTGAGTTTTGAGTTTTGCCAAGTCATTAGGCTTACATAATACACACACACACACACACGAAAATAGTTGGCCATAACAAAAGAACTTTAAATTCAAAAGGGGAACAACAATAATGGTTAGTGGTCTACCAACCAAACCGACCAAAGACTAAATCATCCGACCATGCGAATGCCCATTAGAGGCTTCAATCGTTTGCCGTGGAGTTGCATAAGTTTTCTAACAAATTGTCAAAAACTTGGCCAAGAAGTTAAAATAAAACTTTATTTGATTTTGTCGCATATTTGGTTTCTTTTTAATTCTAATCTGTTAAATATTAAACTTAACCAGAAGTCCAAACTTTGTTTTACTTTGATCTTTGTTTATTAAGATTTCTAACAAAAATTTATCATTAAGGATCAATTGTAATAAAATTTATTATAATGGAATTTATATAATGTCAATAAATTTTTGTTAAACTCAAATGTAAATGCTTTAAAAGTTCTCTAATCCCAACTAATTTAACCAGATTATTGTTTCTATCTTTAATTAAACATTGTTCTCTAAGGAAACGTTCTAAATTATTAATATTTCATTGAAGATGTTTAATCTTACGATTTTCCATACAAATATGTTCTCTATTTTGCATGTTATCTTTGTTCTTAAGTTATCTATTCATATACGAAGTCGAGTCTCGATAATTTGAAACAGAGGTTTTCGATTTACCGGGTTTTCCAAGGAACCAGCATTTCGGGATTTCGATTTAGCGGGGGTACGAATTATCGAGACTCGTCTGTATATCCTAATTTAGGTCTAAATGACTACGTTTTCGTAACTGATCTTTTGTCTTGTTGTTCTCAAACATGTGGAAATGGAAATGATTAGTATTTCGTGTGCGATCTTTGGTCTTAAAGTTCTATATCCAAGCACTAACTGATATACTAACTGATCTTAATATGTCCCAAATCCAAGTGAAATCGTATATGGTCCTTAATCGTAGTTATCGTTTTGACTTCATTTTTGATCAGTTGTATTTTCTGCACTTGCGAAAACCATATACCCTTTGATGAGTTGAAAGAGAGTAACGTGTATACCCGGACCACTACATACATACGTATGTACATATACCTATTGTAGAAGTAAAGACTGAAAGACCCAGAGAGACCCAAGCAAAACTGTCAAGAGCCTGAGCCCGCCGACTGAACGCGCTTTACATGTGTGTGTGTGTATAGATATATATCAGGTGCCGTTATAACGAGGTTAACGACCCACATCGTTCCCCCCCTTTCTTTCTCTTCATCTTTCTCTTTCTCTCTCTTTCTGTCTCTGGCATTGACTTTGCCTATATCCAACCATCTTATATGTTCTTCTTCTACCACCTTTCGATAACTTTGAGCATTATTAACATTGGCATTTAATAATAATAAACAAAAATTAAATTCTCGCATACTCTTGTCATAGTTTGAAATTCAAGAGTGAAAATTAGTTAGATTATTGTTGCAGTTGTTGTTGTTGACACCAACAAACAAATAGCCAATGGACACCTGTCTGTCCACATGTCCACTTGTCTCCTCTGTCTCTGTTTGCCTCCTCACATCTGTATGCGTGTGTGTGTGTGACCGTTGCACGCAATTTGAGTCTTAGAACTGGTTTATTGATAACCGTAGCCTACAGCCTCAAGTGTCTTCACCTATTCTACCTGCCTCCCTCCCTCCCTGCCTGCCACCCTCTCCGACACTCCCTCTTATATGTGCTGGCCATTTCTCCGGCTTGTCTAGGCCAGGTTCCACATTCTCAATGGATGTCAGTGATAATGTCTCTCATGATTGAAATGAATTGAAAATGGTTTTCTGATCGTGGTGGTCCGTTGTCCAGTGTCAGTGTCAGTGGCGTTTTGTCTTTCTGTTGCCTGCCTGACTGACACAATTTTCAACCCAAAAGACTTTTGTTTGTTGCAATTTTATTTTGCTTTTATAGAGCACACAGATGGCCAATGAAGAATGTGTGTCTCTGTCTCCCAAGTGTTTTGCTAGAGTGGTGCTGGAGGGGGGGAGGGGTTTCTTTCTTTTCAACACACAACTCAACAAGAACAAGTCTTGACCATTGCAAATTATTCATACAATTATTTCTATTATCTGCCAAAAAAGCATTCAAAATGATTTTAGCTCGACAATTTCTAATAGTTTCATTGGAAAATAAAGCAATTTTTTAGTTTCATATGATTGATTGTCAATTGCCAAGTCTAAAGAAGAAAGATCTAAGAACTCAGTTTAACTTGGATATAAGATGAAGGCTTGTCCCTCACAATGAATAAATGCTTCCCATTCCAACTTATATAATCCTCTTCTGATTTTCCAGTTTGGAGTCTAAGAAGGAAGAAAAACTGAATAACTTGCTTTAAGAGACATTTTTTTCTATACAATTTTCGAAAGTGTTGAAAGTAAAGAAAGTTTAAGCCAAAGCCATATTGCATATACGAATCGTAGCGGATCTACGGGGGTGAAAAGGGAAAAACAAGGAAATATCAGAGCCTAGCCTTAGCAACTAATAGACTTTAGGAACTGCAGGACTACCTCTTCGATTCGCTGCATGAAACAAACAAAGGAGTTCCTTACAAATTGGATACTTTTAGGGTCTACACTAAGTCTAAGGCAGTCTTCGGGCTCTTCCCTGTGCTAAATGATGAATTTCCTTAAAATATATATACACAAATACTTCTTGGAAGAATTGTTAAGATTAAAGATTAACTAAAGAGAATCAACAAAGTCCTGCATTTCGATATTCATTCAATTTAAATTCAAAACTATTGCTGCAAATGAAGTCTTTATTTCATACTTTTTCCTATCAAATATGGCCAACTAGATGAAAAAAAAAGTGAATTAGAGCTAAAGAAATCTTTCCATTGAGCATTTGAGATCTCATCTTATATAGAATTCAGCACTTGTCTGATGATTTCGCTACTTAGGCAAGCCAAGCATTATGGCCAACTTCATCATGATGATGATTCTTAACACCGTTGGCCATTAGACCGTTTGTTTCTTTTTCCCATTCATCTTTGACTTGAACCGTTCCGCAGAGCAGCAGCAGCATACTTTGGCGTGATAACCCCGAAGCGACAAAACTTTCAATGGGTTTCCCCTACACTCCCCTCCCCCAGCCACCACCACCAATCTCTAACTCTATCTTCTTGACAGTCTTCGCCGCACAGCTATGCAGATCACGTTTTCCCAGACCACAAAAAAAAAAATGGCTTAGAAAACAGAAGAAGTCAAAAGACACGAAGAGGGGAAGAGTTAAAGACAAGTGCATGGACATGGACACTGCCCCAACCTCAAGCCAGCTGCCCTCCCCCACACAAACCACATAAAAAAAAAAGGTAAGAAACGATGACAACGGCGCTTTCATTTTTGGCTTAGCTACTTCGCATGCGCGACCAACCAACCAGCTAACAAACGAAGCAGCCAACCGACGTCCAGATTGAAAACGTGGAAACGAGGCTAACACGGAGAAGAAACACACACACTAACCAAAAATTTCGCTTGACCAAATGTAGAACCCTCATCCTAACACTTTTACTCATTACGCTATAAATTTTTGGCCATCTCGTTGCATAGAAGAATAATTTCCCTCATTATTTTCCTAACATTAGATGGATATATAAATGGATGGATGGATAGATGGATGGATGGAGAGAACTACGCCACATTAAATCAACAATTAACACAGAATTTTATGACAATAATTTTATTTTTATGCATTTTTTCTCTTTTGTTTTTGCTTCTCCTAATAAAAATCAAAGAAACAAAGGAAATATTTTGACCTAGAATTCTTTTGTTTTACAGTTTTTAAATTCTGCTTCTTTTTTCTTTTTGTTTTGCAAATGAAATTTAAATTGTTATACCCTATAATTAACTGATTCAGTGGATGATATTTAAATTTTGAAAAGAATTCTTCATTTTGTTGAGCAAAAAGAATCGCAATTCCATTTCTATTTAAGACAAATTCAAAAATTTCTAAGCAATGGCAAAAAGTTTATTTGGCCAACATTTGCTAATGTCCAAAATCAAAGTCAAACTTGAAAACTTTAAGAATGAAACGACATCTTAAGACAAACCTACTCAGAGTTAAGACTTTCTTCTAGTTCGAGATCTGAACTTATATATTAGATGATAACTTTTACATAGGAGAAAATAAAACTTAAGCCAAATCTGCTCAAATCCTTAAGAGCTAAGGCTTTCTTGTTCTATATTTCTAGATCTGTTTTTCAAATCTCAAATTAGATTATTAATAGATCAAATTAACATTTGGAAATGATTTTCTAAATCATTAAATTGAAGGGAACATATTAAAATCCTGGAACATCTATCAGACAGAGAGAGAGAGAAAGAATCTGCAGGGTATTGCAAAGTCGCCTCTGGTTTATAAAATTCTCAAGCTTGGGTTCTTCTTCTCCTCATCACGCATGAATGAGAATCTTCGGTGACTGACTCTCCCGTTGAAGACCGGCTCTAAACGCAGACCCATAACAAAATCAAACAGACAACAACAATAAAAAACAAAACGAATCAAAAAAAGTATGAATATATTTAGCCTACTTTTTATAACTTTTGCTTGCGGCTTTTTAAGGGTATGAGAGTTTTTCGGTTTTGGTTTTGGTTTTGGTTTTGAGTTTGAGTTTGAGTTTGGGACTTTGTAAAGAATTTGCCTTTGAATCATCATCAACATGGCCAAGACTTGTGCATTTTTTGTTGTTTTCTGGTTTGCTTAATTGGGGGCAAACACGAATGAAATCTACATAAATCAAAAGTCCGAATAGACTTACCATAAACCCAGTGAATGAGTGAGTGAATGAGTCAATGAATGTGGGAGTTGGTTTTTATTATTATTATTATTTTGTTTGTCTTGGCTTTCTACAGTTTTTTTTGGTTTTTGATAAATGAGACTAATCGGTCAAGTTCAATGGGAAAATTTTCTAAAACGTTTCGCTTTTATCTTAAACGGTTAGTCGAAATCAATCAATTAATGAAACGTTCTAGTATATATACTTGATTCTCTTTATGTAACTTGATATGTTTATAATAATATAGTTGATAATTCGAATTTTCTTCATTGTTCTTTAAATATTAAGAAAATACATTAATAATATCAAACACACGCAGACTCAAGGACGTTCATCACGCTAAAACTAGTTCAGAATTACAAGGTGGATAAAGCGACAAAAAGATAAGAACAAATACTGAAATACGTCTATATATAAAATATGGAATTTGAAGAATTTGAATTTGGGCCAAAGAATTTGGGAATTTCCTGCAATAAATTCCTTTTCAAGCCAACTAAGACTACTTTCCCGACAGTTTCTCAAGAGAAAAAATGTGAAAAATCCTTATTTATCTGCATACATGTCCTACATAATAGACGATAGCCCACATCTTTTATGGCCAAGTGTGGCGCATACCTTTCCCACCAGATAGCTAGCCATTCCATATGTCACCTAGCCCACACGTTTTTTTTGTTTTCTGATTTGCCTTCTTCTTTTCTTAACGTTTTTGCTATAAGGAGACGTGCAACGACTAACAAACTGAGAGAGAGAGAGGGGGAAAGATGGGAAAAACTAAAAAGATGTACGCCTAGTAAAAGTTATTTGGCTAAAGTAAATTCATTAAAAATTCGTTAAGGCCAAGACCACCGTCGCCGTTGCTTTGCGGCCGCGCCATCGACAACGGGCCGAAAAGAAAGTCAAAAGAAAAGGTGCTAATTTCAGCAAGAGAGAAGAGACACGACAACAGAAGTGAGGTGAAGTGAAGTGAGCAGAGAAGGAACCAAAGGCGAAGAACTCTACAAAAACAAAAATAGGTCGCCCATATGCCATATGTATGTATGTAGTATATGGTTATTGGTTATAGTGGGCGGTAAGGGATGAGGCGGGCATATGCAAATGGCATTCCCAATAGCCCAAGGAACACCAAGCCTTAGTGGAAGCATTTAATGATACCAAACGGTCGATCGACCACACAAATATCCAAAAGGTGCTGGGTTTGGGTTGGGCTGAGGCTGCTGCTGCTGCAAAAATAATAAATATATACTCTAAAAACCATACATACATATATGTATATATATCTTTCTTTTATGCCATACTGGTTTAAGGAATACAGACAACAAGCGCAACGCAACGGAGAACAACGGAGTGAACAATGCCAAGTTCAATAAGCAGAGAAGCGAAGTGCATTGAAGGAGTAGGAGTGCAGCAAGGGGCAAAGCAGGGGGGGTGGCTGTGGGGAAAGGTGGGGCATCGTCGTCGTCGTCGGCGAAGAAGAAGATCTTGCAGCTGGCTTCGGCTTCACCTGGTCTGGTGCTTCAGAATCTCTGTTAATACCCTACACAATCCCCCTTAAATCATTCTTCAAGCATATTCGCCTAATCGAAATCGAGAAAGAATCCAACAGAAAATAAATGCTTAGTTCCTGTTTGCCAATATTTGGCTTACTCTTGAGACAAAACGCTTAGCCAACTTACCCCCCCACAAAGGGTATCCAATAGCCGTCTACTTGACTCAATAACTACGGAATTCTTTCTATATGGCTATATATATAGTTCTTCTTCGTTTTTTTTTTTTTATTGGGGTCAGACTTACTTTGACAGAACTTCTACTTAAGCACCGGTATTCCATTGTGTGTTGGTATTTGATATTTCAAATAATACAAAAAAAAAAAGGAACAGAAAAGAATTCAGAAGAACGTTTTCTTGTTGTTTTCTTTTTTGGTTTTTGTTATATATACTTTGCTTTGTTTTTGAATATTTTTTGGTTATTTGCTTGTTTGTTTGATTCGTTAGAAAACTTAAAAACCCAAAAAAAAAAAGGAAAAGAAGAAAACCAAAATTTGCTTCTTGCACGCACAGGTTGAGTAACGTTCTTTGGATTTCAAATATTATGCATATAAGATGAATTTTGTTTCTTTTTTTTTTAACTTGAAAGACTTTTCTTTTTCTTGGGAGCTGCGCGAGAGAGGGCGGCGATCGTTTTTTGAAAAGATTTGGCTGTTTTTTTTTGTTGTTTGTTGGGTTTTTGGGATCAATATGTATGTAATGTGTGTGTTGGATGATTCGCGTGCGACGACACAACCGTACAACTCGAGCGCTCAACTGGAACTGGCATATCAGGGTAACGTTTACCATTCCTTAAGCACTTGATGTTGTCGTCTTTTCGGTCATCAAGAAGACGTTAACAGTGGTTGTTGTTGTTGCTGCTGCTGCTATTCAGTTGCTGCTGTTGCTCGTAACCTGTTGCTGTCGTCGTTTCTTGCTGCTGCTGCTGCCGCTGCTGCTGTTGATGGCGACGCCGACGACGGCGACGACTGCGGCAATGTCTGCGGCAATTGTCGAGGTCTCGGCCAAGCCGGACGCATTTGTGCATTTCGCATAGCGCAATCGCTGCAACACCAACACATCATCAATATGCAGCAAAAGCATAAAGCCACAAATAGCACAATTGCAACCAATGTGGCTAATATAATATTTAAAATTAAGCACATAATTTTGGATATTTGTTTTACTCAATAGTCGTTTGCTTGTTCACTAATAATTGGCCAATAGAGGGCGAGAGCACTAATCAATTTCAGCATTTTTTTTAAATTAAATATAAATTTCAAAATTGTAAATTCAATAACAAATATACGACCTTGAAATATACATAGATTAAAAATTTATAGCTCACTTGCTGTTTTGAAAAATACAGGCTGGAGAAAATGATTGGAATTTTCTTGAAACCTTTAACTTTGAAAATCTGTGAATCTGCCTAAATTTCCCCGATTTTTATACCATACACCCATAGGGTGAAATGGTATATTAAAGTCGCCAAAATGTATGTAACAGGCAGAAGGAAGCTTTTCCGACTCCATAAAGTATATGTATTCTTGATCAGTATCAACAGCCGAGTCGATCTAGCCATGTCCGTCTGTCCGTCCGTATGATCACCTAGATCTCGGACACTATAAGAGATAGAGCCACCAAATTTGGTATGTAGGCTCATGTAGTATATAGAGTGATCAAGTTTATTTCAAATTTTTGCCACGCCCCTTTCCGCCTCCGCAATTAAAAAAAACCTTTATCTTAAAAACTTTTGCAGCTAGAGACACCATATTTGGTATGTATATTTGCTTAGTAAATGCACTTATTTTTTATGTATAAAATTTTGCCACGCCCCTTTCCGCCCCCGAAATTTGAAAAACTCGATTATCTCCCGTAATTTTTTACCTTGTGGAATCAAATTTGGCATACTTGAATTTGATACTAATACCCAGCAATATACCAAATTTGATCAAAATCGGACAAAAAATAGCTAAGTTATAAACGTTTTTCCATAAGGCCGGAGTTGCCCGTTGGCGGGTGAGGGCGCTAGCGTGCTCATATGCATGAGTGAGCGAGATACTAAGATACATGTGAACAGAATTTTTTGAAAATAGGCAAATGCATTTGTCATTACAAATTTGAAATATTTGTTTTACTGGTGTATGGTATACCTATGTCGGCGAGACGACTTACTTACTTCATTAAAGTTCATGTCCTGACTTTCTTATTGGAAAATACTTTTTTGAATGTGCATTGAAACCTCAAAAACTAATATCTATGGCAATTTTTGTAAAAATCCTCAAAAAAGAATCGGATCAATATGGTTTTTTTTAACCATTTGAAAATATGTTGAATTGCTATCACATTGAGTTATAACATTTAAAAGTCATCCAAAAATTAATGGAATGAATCAGTCTAAATTATTATGAAATTCTTTGCCAATTTTAAATCACCTAATATATGTGCATATATATTCCTGATCTGCCATGACCGAATGATTAGACATTCGTCTATATAAACCCTCAAGTAGATCTCGAAGAGTATAAAAGTTAAAACAAATTCAAATTGTATATACTTGTCAATCAATCTGAGCATGATTATAAACGAAATTCGAAAATATATTGTTTAGCGATCTTGGAAAATCTTTTCTAAAACAACAAGTTGGTACGAGAGATAACCTAATATGTTCTTAGTAAGTTGAATTAGGAAGAATTTTCCTGATTAAACTTTCTATAAACAATTCTATTGTCCATGGAAAGATTGTTGAATGACCCAATGATTCAATAAATATTTAAAAGTAGATTAGTCGCTAAGGAAATGGGATGATTTGAATGCGAATTGTGAAAAGGAGTAAGAAATATGGGCTAATTTGGCCACTGAATTTAAGTTTCTTCCTTTGTTACCTCTTCCTGTGGCATTTCTGACCCAATATGAATTTGGAATAACCAAACTATTTAACAATAGAAAAACCTAAATAAATCTATTTCCCTTTTTTCAACGGCCTCCTTGGTTTGTCATATAAGCTGGAATTGCAATTAAAATGATGGGAAAAGCCTCTCCCAACGTATTATAACATAATTCATTTATTTGTGGGCCAATTGGCGATTGCATTGAAGATGCATCAGACTTAGCCCGCCGCGTTAATGGCTCGATTCGATTTTGTGTGATATGATGGGAATGTTGGGAAGTTTTCACCCATCAATAAAACTGAAAGCATTGCGAATGGAGTCGGCAAATAGTGGATTAATTGTTAATTAATAATATTATATAATAATAACAACAACAAAAATACTTGCGCATGTGCTCTGTATTGAAAAGAGAGCTTTTCATTTTTTCCAAAATATATTTTCGGTTGGGTTTTTTAATTTTTTTTGGGAAAGTTACCAATTTGTGATGGTTATTATCGAAAAGAAACAAACTTTCATAGTTACAACAACTTTTTCTCTTCTCTTTTTTTTTTTGTTTTGTTTTTTTTGGGTAAATGCAAGACATTTGAAGTCAATTGTCGTCGCGCCGCTGCGGCATGCAGAAAAATAAAATAAATTTAATAGTAACAATTGAAACAAAATGTTGTTGGCTGAAATATGAGAGCCAAGCCAAGAGCCGTTACTCTTGCCAATGGCAATAACAAACGGCAATGGCAGCAAAAGTGTCGTCAGGTCGGTGAAGTCTCTGACAGTGTCTCCTCCATTTATCAGCGAAAGTAACCTGAACAAGTTCCAATTGTGCATTTGCTGGACATGTTGGATGGACGGTCAAAATGCTTTTATTCAAGCTAAACAATTAACTCTCGTAATAGTTGCCAAAAAAAAAAAAACGCCAAAAGAAAAAGCCTACAGAATTTAACAGACTAGGTGAAAGTAAAACATTGCGTTATAAAATTTATAGAAATTTCTAAAAAGTTTCCTAAATACATGTGTGCATATACATTTATATAGGTATGCATATATCTTTTGTACATTTTTCAAATATTAAGTGCAAGGAAAAACAATTTTAAGCTTATTTTTATGGAAATCTACCTAAAAATTACTTTCTAGTTTCTCTGAGAATTTTGTAAATTGAGTTTTCTTTATTTGTGGTACAAATTATGCAGAATCTTAAAAAGAAAAAAAGAGTTTACCAAGTTTAAATGAAATGAAATCAAAGTACGTGGTTACAATTTCCTTAAATTTGTTTGTAGTTTTTTTTTTTTTTTTAGTAATCAAGTTATCCTTGACTCCAGTCACAGAATACCCTCTGAGACAAAAAAAAAATTGTTTAGTATTAAAATGTTTTTAAATTCTCGTAGAGTAGAAATTTTGTTGCAGTTCTAAATACGTTTTTTTTTGGTTTGGTTTAACGTATCCCGATTTGGTTTCTGTATTTGTATTTCGCGCCAAATGCGTGCTAGTAATTTATCGCAAACAACCGTGTCTGTGTCTGTGTATAACAGCAAGATAGCACACGTTAACCAACACTGAAAAGAGGCTGCTGCAAACAGCAAAAAAAAACACCAACAACAGCAACAAACACAACAACAACGCGTTCTTGTGCTTGCCTGCGCGCGCGTGTGTGTGTTTGTGTGTGTGTGTGTGTGTGTGTGTGTGTGTGTGAGATTGGAAGACAATGGCTGCGGCTGCGGAAGGTGTTGTTCCTACCCTTGCAAGTAAATATCAAATTAAAATTATTCTTATTAATTATCCTAGCGACATATTCAAATAGTGTCCCAAGCATATGGTAAATGAAAATTTCCCAAGTTTCTCGTAGATTCGTCAATTTCTACACTGTACACAGTGACTAAGTATTTTTTTCCCCACTTTTGAGGCCACCTCGTGTGTTTTTGTTACCCTTTGTGTAAGTGCGTTGGGGTATATTTGGTTTGAGGGAAAGCTAAGCTAACGCAAAATGACGATCATTGCAATTGAGTCGAGTTCATATTCATTTTCGCCAAGTAATAGCAAATGATTGCCATTTCGGGAATGTTGTTAGCTTTCTAGGTTAGGTTTTGACGTGCGGCGGTAGTGGGGGGAAGATCATTTATGTACATACATAGATAACTTTAAACAGTATATTCAAGTCGGTTATACTGTACTTATCCGGCGTTCTTTGTGGGTGCTCGTTCCACTTTTTCAATTTCATTTGATTTCATTTTTCCTCTCGTTGTCTTTTACAGTTCGCTCTAGCGTGGCTGTTGAGCTGTGGTCATCGGGTGGCTCCAAGCTGCCATATGAGCACAAACCCAATTTGCCGCGAGAGGAGACGAAAAATTCCAGATCGATTTGCTTTAGTCCCGATGGCCGTTATTTTGCGTTTTCGAATGGCCTGGTGGTGAAAGTGCTGGAAGCAAGGAAGGATCAGAATGGAACATGGCCTACAAAATGCCTATTGCCACGTCCCAAGGCATTCTATTTGAAGTTCTCGCCACGTGGCAATTATCTATGCACCTGGGAGCATTATGCTATAACTAAGGATCGTCCAGAAGGAGCGCCGAATCTACTTGTTTACGATGTGGCAACCGGGAATGAAGTTTTTGCCATTGTGCAAAAGAATCAAACTGATTGGGAACCATCGTGGTCATCAGATGAATCGATATTCGCTATGGTCGTTGGTGGTGAAGCTTTATTCTATGATTTGGGTCCGGATGCAATTAAAGGATTTGCCTCAACAACAAGGACAATTGGCGGCAGTCGTGGCGGTATGCTATCCCTGGGTCCAGGACATTGTCCACCATTTCTAGCCTTCTATACGCCCGGTGCCAAGGGTGCTCCCTCCATGTGCAAATTGTACAAATATCCCGCCTTGGGTCAAAATCAAACCGTCGCCTGCAAAAGTTTCTTCCAAGCGGATCGTGTCGAAATGTTGTGGAATAAACGAGGCACTGGCCTCCTTTTACTCACCAGCACCGAAGTAGATAAAACTGGCGCCTCATACTATGGCAATCAGGCTGTTCATTTCATGGCCACCAAAGGTGACACCTGTTCGGTGCCATTATCCAAAGAAGGGCCCGTCCATTCGGTTAAATGGAGTCCCAAGGCCAATGAATTTGTCGTCGTTTATGGTTATATGCCCTCGAAGGCCGCCCTATACAATCTCAAGTGTGATGTCATCTTCGATTTCGGTGAGGGTCCGCGTAATTGTGCCTACTTCAATCCATTCGGTAATCTAATTGTCTTGGCTGGATTTGGCAATTTGCCCGGAGCTGTCGAAGTCTGGGATGTCTCTAAGCGTGAGAAACTGGCCAATTTGAAATGTGCTGATACCACGTTCTTTGAATGGCATCCGAATGGTGAATGGTTTGTTACCGCAACCACTGCCCCAAGATTAAGGATTAGCAATGGGTAAGTGCCTCAAATCTCAGTTCCACTTCGTTCAATTCGATCGAACTAAATGTCGTTTTCAATGCACTTCTGTCCATTTCAGGTTCAAGGTTTATCATTATTCGGGAGCATTGCTTCATGAGACAATGTGGCCGACTGGCCAGGAACTGCTTGGCATTGAATGGCAACAATATCCTGATAATACATTTACGGAACCGAAAATTACCAAGGCTAAGCATGAGGGTATTAAATCAAGTCAACCGGAGGCAAGCAAAAAGGCCTACACACCGCCCCATCTGCGCCTGTTGAAGGAGGGCAAGAATCCGGAGAAATATTTGCCGCAGCCCAGCATTCCCGGATTGACGCCGACAACCGGCGGCGGAGCAGGTAATAAGACGCGGAGATTTTGGAATAGACAATATGATATGGACAATCCGATAATGCGACGAGGCGATCAGCAACAGCCATCGATATCCAATTCGGTTATACGTGACGGTGGTCAGACATCGGCACAGAGCTCCTCGAGTCGACCCTTTCGTCGATATCGTCCCTATCAGCGTAAACGCTATTAGACAAAATGATGAGGAGACAGAGAGAGTGACAGAGAGAGGGGAGGAGGGGCGAGAGTCGTCTGAGAGGAAAAATGATATGAGAATCTGTCGTCTTAGGATTAGAATTTTTAGGGATTCGCATAAAGAATGTTAAGTATGTATACATATATACAGACATATACCGGTTTAGGGGGAATGAAACTGAAACTTGTATCGGTAACAGTTGCGATATATCTTTAGTTTTTCTCTCAATTGAATCTTGCCTACCACTAAATGTACAGTTTACTAGTTTCATTCGAGCTATAATTAAGGCAAACATTTAATTGTATTTTGATCTTAACCTAATATAAACTTTATAGTCGCTTAAAAACCAGATAAACCTCTACATATATTATATAAATAAATGGTATAGCTAATAGTTAGTTAATTGAACAGTTTTCGATTATGGTAACGGTTTCATTCCCTAGCAAATTATGCTAATTATTGCTTTTGCCTTCTCTTTCTCCCCCTCCCATTTGCAGGTGGCGCCAATAATAAGAGCAAAAACAAGCAACAGAAACGCAATAGAAGGGATGTTGGTAATGGCGGCGTCGGCATCGATGCCGCACCACCAACAGGTGAAGATCAATCACAGCAGCAGCAGCAACAGCAACAGTCGGCTCCATACAACAAGTCGAGGCAGCAGCAATATCATCAGGCCAGACAACATCAGACAGAGAATGCAGCCGATCAGCAGCAGCAGCAACGGAATCACAACCATCATCAGCAGCAGCAGCAGCAGCATCCCCAGGCCAATGGCCAGAGTATCAGCGAGAAGGATCGCAAAATTCGTAGCGTGGCCAAGAAGCTATCTGACATTAAGAAGCTAAAGGCCCGACAAGGTCAGGGCGAAACCCTGGAATTGAATCAATTGAATAAAATTGAAATGGAAGCAAGGTACCTGGATGAGCTCAAGGCTCTCAAGTTGTCCGCCTAAAACAACAAGCAGCAATAACAAAATATTTGCTAAAAAACAACAACAAAAAAGAAACGAAAAACATTTTGAAAAAAAAAACAAGGAAATTGAAGGGAAAATCAGTTTAAAAAACACAGAGCGAGAGAGAGAAAACGCGAGAGAGTGAGAGATATGCGAACGGGAAACCAATGTGTGATACAAGGATTTAAAAGACGAGACGAAAATAAGAAACAAAAAGTCAAGGAAAAGTAAAACCTCTATGAACCCAACTTTTCTTTTCCCCTCCCCCCTCTTAAAAGAAAAACCGGAACCCTTTCCCGCGTCAAACTCTACATAGGATGCATACTCTCTACCGCCCCCTCCCCTGTAAACTCTCTCCTGCTGTTGAACGCTCATTTCGCGACTAATCGCAAAAACAAGTTTCTAGTTAAAAACATTTTTCTACTATTGTGATTTCTTAATAGTTATATATTTTGGCAAAACACAAAAAAACAAGAAGAAACCAACTGAATACAGACCAACAGAAACCACAAACATCAAACTCCAAGATAACAGATAACAACAAATTTATGTACCAAATTGTTCTACCAAGTAAATAAAGAATGTTTCCATAAGAATATAATCATTTAATATGTATGTATTTTTAAAGCTCCCAATTTGATTTCTTTTTAACAAACTGCTCTTGGCCATCCTCCTTGATGGCCACATAGTAGCCCAAGCTTTCATATTTATGACGCATATAGGCTATGTAGCCAAAGACACCGGTAATAGCCACCAGTCCTATTCCCATGATTATTTTGTTCTATAAAAAAACAAATGGAAATAATTTATATAATATACTTAATTATTATTGGAATTTGGGATTCTTACCGGTTTTGTGTACAATTCAAAGTTAATTAAACGAAACACGCTGGTGCTACGCATGGAGCGTATACCCTCTCCTGGTTGCTGCGGTCCTTTGGCTTTGTTGTCACTCATATTTTTTTGGATTTGTGTAAAAAATAATTTTGTTATTTACAAACTTCTGGCCATGAGCTACTAGAATGTAAATAGACATTGGTTAGACACAAACGCTTTCCAACACTAGAATGAACACTTTCCAACACCAAATTGATTTATCGATAGACAGGCCAAATAACTTTGTACATCAGGTTCAAAATGCAATTTCGCGCAATGCAGTATTTATCCGTGTATACCAGTTTTGAATGATCAGTTTTGCTAATGTTTACATTTTCTTAAATATACGTTACTCTTTCTTTTCTTTTGGAATACATCTGTTTTTTTATTGCAAATATGTTTTGAGAGTTATAGAGTACATATACATACACACATAAAATACAATTATATAAATTCTTCATATACTCATGACATATACAAAGAGCCCACACATATGGAAATATTAAAGATCAACTTAAATACAAATGGAAAAATAAATCATCTGTGCTTTTTTGTTAATATAGATTCGGTCTCTGAGGCATACAGAGATTATAATAACTGCGTTTATCCCAGAAATCCATGCCTTTCCAACCGCACCAGCCTTTAATTTGTATGGTGGCCAAATCATCGGCTCCAGTGTAGTGGGGATCCAGTATAAGGAACTTCACTTGGCCACTCTGAACACAGTAATCCACGCCAATGATAGTGTGGGCCAGGACTCCGCCTCCAATCATGACGGGAGTGCCCTGTGTTTGGAAATGCATGGCCAGCTCGGATGCAATTGTTGCCAGCTCAGCACCGGATGTCACATGAAGAATCTTGGAGTCCACATTAAGGAATCCCTGCAGGCACATGCTGAGCTCTGTCGAGCCAATCCATTGGGTGGAGCCTACAAACGATGCTGGTTTATCGTCGATTTTGTGCAGATATTCCTGAATCTGCAGATGTGTGGGAATGGACGCATTGGAGTAACCCTGCAGCAGGAACCACGAGCAAATGGTTTGAAGTGATCGATATGCACAGCCCCAGCCCTTGTCCTGAACCTGCTGCTGCAGATAATGATAGTAATGGTAATTGCCATTAACTAGATACTCCTTGCCATCGGCCACGCCACTGGGCCGAAGCCCCAGATGAGTATTTAGAAGCGGTGTCCATGGCGCTTCTTCCAAATGGTTAATGAATTGGCATTGATTGGCCCGCCGGAAATAGGGTCGAGAAACGGGTAACGAGAATTGCCTATGGAGTTTCTTTCTTCTCTCCAACATGCTTGGGTCGTCATCTTTCAAGTCTTCTAGGTAAGCACAGCTCAGAAAGTGGCCAAACTCCTGTGGATAGAAATGATAACTTTTTGGCACCAAAAGCTTGCCCCCACTCTCCGACTCCTGCAGATAT
Source organism: Drosophila paulistorum (assembly GCA_018152135.1). Classification (NCBI taxonomy): domain Eukaryota; kingdom Metazoa; phylum Arthropoda; class Insecta; order Diptera; family Drosophilidae; genus Drosophila; species Drosophila paulistorum. Next base: position 21,206,179 of record JAECXG010000690.1, read on the forward strand.
TCGTTGAGGCTCTGCTCGAACAGCCTCAGAGCACGGCATATGCTCTCGATGAGAACATCGTAAAGACGTAACATTTTGGTTTTCTTACACAAAATGGCCATGGCCTCCACCTCGAGCGGCAATGCTACTTTTGGCTGTTCTAGGGCCGTAAGACATATACTCAGGGCCGGATGGGGCTGTGACTGAACTGTTGTTCCTTCTCGTGTCCTACTCTGCAGAACATCCAAATTGATCACCTCGTAATCACATCCGACGACAGCCAAATTTCTGGATTTATCTTGGGTTTCTTTGTCCTGCTTCTTCTTGCTGCTGGCCGTTCCCGTAACAGACTCCCGCTGAGGCACAAGTTCCAATAAATTCTCTATCCTCGATTCACTGGTAAATCTCTTGTCCTGGGGACCACAACTCGTTACCCAGATATTTGTTTGCGGCACATGAAACACAAGACTGCCATCGGCTACCCGCTTCCTAAGTACATGCATCTCTCTGGACAAGGCTTCAGGTGTCTCTGCCGTTTGCAAATTGAAACCACACTGCAATCGTGTGAAACAGAAATCTTTGTACAGCTGCTCGGCCTCCATGACCTCGTAGGGCACATCCTCCAGTTTTCCATGGACAAAAAAGCTAGCCCGCAGTCCCACCAGTGTGCCAAGCTCGCATTTCAACAATATGGGATTATCCGTGATATCCACCGATGAGATCACCTCACTCAAATGGGCCTCAGCATCCGAACAATCACCGAATTTGACCAGACCACATAGATCCATTTCGGCTGGAAATCTCTGCAGCAGTTGCTCATAGTTTAATTGACCTACGCTTGATTCAATGTTAAAACTCAACACCAGCAGAGTGCCATCACCATAGAAGACTCCATATAAAACGCCGCTGCACTGCAGCTTCACACGCTCCAAACGCTGAGCAAGATCGAAGGCGGGGGGAAAACATGTAAAGATTGCTTTTAAACCACTTGGAAACACACTTACCTTAAGCAGGAACGCTGATATCTTTAGTTTGGGCAGCATTATTGCGCAAATTGAGGAGGAAAATAAAAACAAAAGTTTACACCTTAAAGTGCACAGCTGGCAAAAGTGTTATCGATAGCCAACGATAACGCAGTCTCCCATTATGATCGCATGACATTGCATTAATTTACACATTGTCCTTTTATAAGAACGAGATGCAAATAAAATGTTTCCTTGAAAAAAAAACTCATTTTCAATCGAAGAGTATTTTAATTATAATTTGTGTACTTAATTTGGACGAAATTCAATTAAAAGTACTTTTTTGACGTATTTTCATGTTTGCTGATAATAGTTTTCAGTTATCCCCTTTTGTAATAAACTAACAAATGGTTCATTCTGAAAAGGAAATTTTCAAAATTATTCTGAAAGTTTCAGAAATTCATTTTGGCAGGATAGCTGAGGGGGAAAAATAGTAGAAATCATTTTTACACACACATATAACATTTATTTTATTAAATATAGTTTTTGTTTTCTTGTTTTTTTTTTTTTAATTGAATTCGACATAGTGGCGTTGTTGTTGTTGATGTTGCATAGTAGATTAGGAGAAAGAAACGTTTTAAAAATAATGTTAACTCGACAATTGAGCAAAGCAATTAACAATTTTGGTAACTTGTCGTTTTTTGTTTTACTTTCTTCTCGCTCTCACTGTCGCTTTCTCTCTCTCTCTCTCTCTCCCTGTTGTTTTCATAATGCCATTGATTCTATCAAAAATGTTAAACATTTATATTTATAGATATATACAATTACAATATATTCAATAAATTGCGTGCTGTGCCTCTTAGATTTGCTTTTGTTTAAACTGGAATATCTTATCATCATCATCATCAGCATCGTTATCATCTGCTTAGATCCTCTTAAACTTCGCTCTTACATACTTTCTACTAATTTACAAATATGTATATAAGTCTATATACATACATATATATATATAGCTTTATATAGGATTTAATCGGATTACGAAACATAACTACAAGCTACTAGTATTTAATTGTTGGTTTCTTTTTGTTTTCTTTTTCTCACAAATTTTCTAATTAATTTCATTGCTAAATTGTAATATTTTTGTTTGCGCAAATTACATAAAACAGAAGCTTACTCCAAATACGATTTATAAACCCGCACACACATTCAAATAGAAATCCCTTGAATTTCAGTATTGAAAATTGGGAATTGATCCCATTTGCTCGTCCTATGCGTAATTAATGGCGATATTTAAAACACAGACAACCGTAACCCAGTTGTTCCCTTTCATTTCCGTTCGCGTCGTGTTCATCGACTTTGTCCTGGCGCTACTTCTTTTGCTTGGCGGATGGAGTCGGAGTCGGAGGAGACGTTGCTGGCTCCTTGCGTACGGGCGTTAATATGGTTACACTGGGGCTGGCGTGCTTTGTCGTTGTCATCGAAGTTTTACAGGCACTGGATGGGCTGGCTTTGGATTTAGAAGCGGCATTTTGTTGCTGTTGATGTTGTTGTTGTTGTGTTGATGGTGTTTGACTCTTAACTGTTGGGATTCAAATGAGATTAAATTGTTGTGTGTGTTTATGTTTTGGATTTATATGTTTACCAATTTCAATCTTTTTAGCCTTATTTAGGGCTTCTTGATTGTCATCGTTGCTGCCGATGCCCGTAGATTTCTTTTTGTCTGGCTTCTCTAGCGTTTGTGTGGGCGATGAAGAAGACTCTCCCTCGGCATACTCCTCAATGGCGGGCATAAAACCCTCGGAGACACTACTACTGCTGTCCTGGGTGCTGGTGGGCGAATCTTTCTCTTCGGCAATTCGGGGCAACAGTTCACAATTGGCTAGCGTGATGACAGCAGAAGCATCCGGAACTGTAGTGGCAGCAGATGGAACTGCTGATGCAGTGGTTACTGCAACCGCCACTGCTGCTGATTGCCTTCCTTGAGATTCCTCGGCATTTACATTGACCGGCGGCTGCTGGGTTGTTGGTCCAGCTGCTACAGTTCCGGTTGCGCCACTAGCTCCGCCAGAGCCAGCCGATGGCCTCCAGGTGGTGGCCACCACACGTTGATGTGTCGGCTGCTTAATGGGCGGCGAGCAGCAGAGGGGTGATATCTTTGTCTCGGCACTGCGTGGATGCAGCCGATCTGGGGACAGAGCACGTCGAAGCAATGGTGAACTTGGTTCCGCCGACTTGGTACGCGCAAATCCCCCCTTCTTGTTGTTCGAACTCGCAGCCGCTTGCAATGTGGGCAAAGTACTTCCCGGACTGTACGATTGTGTGGTATTTGATGCTCCTGGCTGATGACCCACTAGCGGAAAGGCCAGGGGCGATGGTGATCGTGTTGGAGAGGATGGCAGAGGCGATGGCGACGGTGTACGTGCCAATGGAGATAGTGGTATATGCCCCACCGATTTCCTTCGATTGGGCAGTGAATTATTGCTTGTTGTGTGTAAGGTTTTCAATCCTCCAGCTGGATTGGCGGCATTCGATGTTGTGGGAGCATGTAACTTGTGCTTGAGACCATGTAAGGTGGATGGACGTTGATAAAGCTGCGGCACCACCCCTGTGGGAGACACTACAACACCGAAAGAATAAATGTTATGAAGGTTTCTTTTAAGGAGTGGCCAATATACAAACCTGGTACGTTTCCCACTGATGTGGGACTGCTGCCAACAGCAGCTCCTACATGTGGTAAGAGCACAACTTGATTGGTGGGTGCGGCCAATGGCAATTGGACTAATGCAGGTGTTACTCCTCCAGCTCCTCCGCCTACTCCGCCGCCGCCGCCTCCTCCGACAGCTCCGGTGCCGCTATTAGAGGCACTTGAACCAGTCGGTGTATTGGGCGATGAGGATGATGGCGAAGTGGATGAGGAATTTGCCGCCGATTGGCTATGATACGATGAATCCAAGGGTGAAAGATTCCTAGCCGATGGCGTGGTGGGTGAACTAGTGCCAGCGGAATATTGCTGCATCTCCGCATTGGCACGCTTACTGCTTATCCTACGGAAAAGCGATGTCTTTCGCTTCTTATCGTGCTCTCGCTTCGTTTGTTTCTTCTGCCGATTGAGACCCTTCTTGGCCAGCTTGCTCTGCATGAGATCACGCTTCCGGCCACCGCTCTGTATGCTCGTATGCTCCAGCGGAGTGGCCCTCAATGTAACATGTTCGCCGCCACTGAGAAGCAATTGCAGGACTTGAGTATGGAATAGCCCCTGGACAGCTTCTCCATTAACATGAGTTATAAGATCAGCTGGCCTCAAACCGGCCTCAAATGCCGGACTACCCTCATCTACGGCCATGACCAAATGATGCATCGTATAGAAATCTGTGTCACCATAATACACACGTATTGTGTGTACAGTGAAGCCAAATCCTCGTGGGCCACGTCGTATAATAATGGGCGGCTTCAGATTTGTAACCAATGGGGAGAGTTCCCGGCACGGCGACGTGTCCCTGGAACTGGCCGTGCTCGAACCATTGCCTCCACCGCCTGGCGACTGAATGCCACACAGTTGGGCGGCCAATTGTGAATTGTCCAAAGAAGTCATAAGTGAGAGACCCAAAGCTGAGGCCGATTTCACAATTGAACGGGAACGATGATGCTTCATGCTGCTGCTGCCACTGGTGCTGCTAGTGCCATCCATAGATTTCGGTTGATGTTGCAGAGCCAACGGCGATTGCTCTCGCGGCATATTTACATTCTCCGCCGACGAGCTGCCCGCCGAAATGGTCTCATCCTCAATTGAGATGGAAAAGCGTGGCAAAATGTCACGGGCACAGACACCCTTCCTCTTGCGATTGATCTGGGGCGAGAAGTCATCGCTATCCGTTTGCGAACTCTCCGGTGTGCTGCGTGAGAAACTGCTCACAGTGGTTGTAGGTGGTGTAGCGGCGGCGGTTTGGGTCGGCGGCGGCGTAGCTGGTGTGCTAATGATCGTCGTCGTGTTCGGTGGCATACTGTGACGCTGTTGCAATCTCTGTACAGTGGACGACGTCGGTTGCTGTAAATAATGCTTGAGCATTCGCAGCTCGGCATCATTACCAATTGTAACATTATGAAGAAGTTCGGGCAAATATTCGGCATCCGGGGTCGAGGGTACCTTCAATTGGCTAGACGATAGCTGTAAGGAGACATAAATGGATTTAGTTCTCTCTCTCTCTCTCTCTTTCTCTCTCTCTCTGTTCTAACTCTTACATCCAATTTACGCAATTGTGGGGTATTTAAAAATTTATTAATCACTCCATCTCCATTAGATCCCAATGTACAAATGGCAGTTGCCGTTTTTAATTTGGGTAATGCCCCTGATGCTGCTGCTCCTGCTGGTATCATTGTCGTTGATGGCATTGTCATAGCCTGAGCCCTCGATGGCAATGATGTCAACAATGTTCCCTTGTTTACTCCATCTATTGTGGTTGTGGCATTCCGTGACCAACTATAGTGTTGTTTTCTATATTGCGGTGTATATGAATTGAAGCTACCAAAGACTGGCGTATCATCAGTATCATCTGTATCCTCACCGGCCAAATCATGATTATAGCGATCCATGCGTGCTACAGACAGAGAGAGAGAGAGAGAGAGAGACGAGGGGAGAAAACCAATCAATTAGGATTGGGATTAGCTGAATTGTGGCTGTTTGCTAGCTTACTGTCAAAGTAGCTTGTGTCATCCTCGTGCGATAATTGTGGAACAAACTCAGCCTTCTGACGCAACAATGAATTCCAATCCATGCCCAGGAAATAGACATGCTCCTTCATCTCTAAGGCTCCCGTCTGAGTGCCCAAACGATCACGCGGATTCTGTTGCAACAATTGTGTTATAATATCTTTGGCCTCCACTTGCACCGGCCAGTCCTCGCTATCGGGCCACTCGATGTCATCATTCACCGTATGGGCGAACAGTTCCTCGGCCGTTTCACCAAAAAAGGGCACACAGCCAATAAGAAACTCGTAGAGTATGATGCCCATGGACCACCAATCGACTGGTTTGCCATATCCCTGACGTAGAATAACCTCTGGGGCTATATACTCGGGTGTGCCATAGACCTGTAGACAATCCATTTGAATTGAAGATTATGTGGTTGTCGATTAAAGGGGAACTCACCTGCTTGTCGGAAAACTGTCGTGTCTCCGAGTCAATGTAACCCTCATACAGATTGGTTGCCAATGACATTAAACCCATTTTGGATAGTCCAAAATCGGTTAGCTTGATATGACCCAATGCAGTGATAAGCAAATTATCCGGTTTGAGATCACGATGGACAATACCATAGCTGTGTAGATACTCTACGGCTAATACTGTTTCGGCAAAATAGAATCGTGCCATGTCCGCGGGCAGAGGTCCAATGTTCTTTAAGAGTGTACCACAATCGCCACCCTCCACATACTCCATGACCAGGCAGAGATGTTTCTTTGTCTCGAAGGAGCAGTACATGCTGACCACAAAGGGATTATCGGCAAACGAGAGTATATCACGTTCGGCAAACACTTGCTCCACTTGATTACGCAGGATGAGATTATTTTTATTGATTTTCTTCATGGCAAAGCGTTGGCGTGTGGTCTTGTGCTTCACCAGATAGACGGCTCCATAGGCGCCATTTGAGATCAGCTTGACAATGTCAAAATCGTTTTCATGGGGTAAAGGTTGTTGCTGCTGGCCGGAGGAAAGAAGGGCATTAGCATTGACCTCACGTTCATTGAGTTGACTAACAGCCAGTGCGAAACTGGGCGCCGGATGGGCATCTGTGGGTGCGACTGGCGTCTGGGGTGGTTGTGTTGGCAATTTGGCCTGCGGTGTGCTTGAACCGCTGCTGGCATTCGGATTACTATTATCTAGGAGGCCATCCAAGGCCAGATTGCTCAATTGCTTGGCAGCACATGTCAATGGGGAATTAAGCAACAGAGCTCCACCACAGCCACTTGAATCGTGGGATGCCTCCACTGTAACCTGTTCCGAGCACATTTGTTGCGTTTCCCTTAGCTCCTGCTGCAGTTCAGCTATAGGATCACGATTTAGGCCCAATTTATGTATTATATATTGTGGTATATCGGCTTTTATCACCGGCATAGCCTTGGCATGTCCCTCAGCTGCCTCGAGTAGTTCGTAAAACTCTTGCGGATCGAATTCCAGGCATTCGAGCAGACGTGCCGGACGAGAGATAATCAACAGAAGTTTCTTAATCACTCCACTCAGCTCGGCTGCAGCCTCTGGTGACTTTTCCTTTGTCTCGACCAGTAATCGTTCCAGATTATCGCTCAATTCGTAGAAATATTGCGATGTTATCAACTTGGCCTCCGATTTGTGTAGGCAATCGCGTGCCATTTCCAAAACCTGATGATGAACAAACCTGAAGGGATGACAAGGATTCAATCAGTGGACACCAAATTAGGCACAATGCTCATTTAGCTTACCGCACAATGGGCTGAGAATCTCGAAAGCTGCTGCATGCTGCACTCTTGTTTTCATTGATGAAATGCTTCAGACGCTCCTCCATCTGTTGGGTGGCCTTGGGGAAACGTTCCTTGTAGAGGGTATTCATCACGGCAATCTCATTGTCGACAATGGGTGAGCGCGAGGGACTGGATAAAGAGCGTGAACGTGGACGAAAATATGGTGACATACGTCCTCCAGGAATGGCCTGTGAGGATGAGCTATTAGCTGACTGACCACCACCACCAGGACCAACACCTTGCTGCTGGCCACTGCAGACCAGATTAAGCTCGGCACAACAATTTATGCAGCCGGTTACAAACTTTTGCGGGTGCAGCTGGGCCGGCTTAGGTGATGGTTGTTGTTGCTGTTGTTGTGGTGTTGGCTTTTGAGTGGCGGCCAATAGCAATGCACAATGCTTGGGGCAATGCTGCTTCAAATGCTCGGCACAACAGGCTCCAGCGGCCACAGCTGCCGCATCCTCTTGGACGCTTGTGTTGGCGGCAGATGGTGCCGGCGGCGGCAATTGATTGAGAGCTTCCTGGCTGGAGCACTGCGATGATAGATTCGAGCTGCCTGGCGTGGTGCCATAGCCGGATGAGGGCAGCGATGCCACTGACCAGCGACGACCGTCGACAACACCGCGACACGAGGCTATCCTTTTAATGGGTGCAAATGCAAATGGCATGGGTGAATTGAGACGTGGACTATCCACTGGGCTCGCTGAGTATGGCGAGTGGGCCCGAGATCCGGCCACAGCTGCGGCTACGCCGGCAGCATTGGTGACCAAACTGAGACGATGATGGGCCACACCGCTTGATGAGATCCCAGAGGAGGAACCAGAGCTGCTGCTGCCAGTCGAGCCACGCATTACCACACCATGCAAATGATGATGATGATGATGCTGCTGCTTGGCCAAACCGATGCCAGCACAGCTGCCCGAACGTGAGATATTGAGACCAGGCGAAGCATTTGCCGGCGACGCCTGAAATGATGGCTGATTGGAAGGCGGAGCAGCAGCAGCAGCAGCAGCGGCCAGTTCTTGACGAAAATAGTTTCCAGTTAGGCATGGAGCTGATTTTCCCAGAGAAGAATGCCGCATACGCAATAAATTGGAGGCCTCTGTGGAAAGATAGACAGAGAGAGAGACAGGGGCAAAAATTAGAAGATGGGGAAACCAACCTTGGCATAAATCTCTTCAAAGGCTTACCACTACTCACGGCCCTTAAGGAGTTTGTATGCTGCTGATAAGAGATTTTGCGGAGCAAAGCTGTATAACCACGCGAATGTAGCGAACTGGAACTGCCCGATAGGCCGCCCGATGAGCTCTTCGTAAGATTCAGATTCCGCATCATCGATGAGCCATTGGCGCTGCTATCATTGCCAATCGACAGCTTTGCTGGCGATGTGGGCAACAGTTCCAGGCCACTGCACGATTTGGCACTGCTATTGGATGACGAAGCGCCAGCTGCCAATGCGGCAACTGCTGCCGCTGCCTCCTGATCCGAATCATCAAAGATGAGGACACGAGCCGAATAACTTGATTGGGGTCGTATGCGCGATAGATTCGCCGAGTTCAATTGACGTTTGGCCACGGGACTGCCACTTAAAGTGGGACCTGTTGTGGCAGCAGTGCTATTGCTGCTATCAATGGACATGGATATGACATCATTGCCATCGATCTCACTGGCGATACTCCGATTAATGAACTCCTCCTCATCACGATGCGGGTCATCACCCTTTTGAGGAGTTGAGGTGGATATTTTACTAGATGTGGTGGTGGTGTTGCTGCTGCTGGTGGTTGTTGCTCCCAGAGCAAGTGATGGCGATGACGCCGCCTCCTGGCGACTCATCGTGGGATCTTGATCTTATTTCTTGCTCTTGTCTAAATGATGCTACTAGCAGGCTTGCATTTTCCTGCTCCTATTGTTGCTCATGGCGTCGGCTACAAGCAGAGACAGAGACAGAGAGAGACACAACATCAGTATAGCAAAAATAAATTAGCATATAGTCGACGAAGTTCCTCCCCACCTGCCCACCATCATCTACTCCTCTCGACATCCCCGTACTGGACCCGGGGCCTAATTAATCTTGTTGAATTTTCATTATCACACATGGCAATATAAATATAGAAATTGTAAGCAAAAATACAATATCGGAAGCATTTTAAGATCGAGCCAGCCACTTATCATGCAATATATACCCAAGTATATATGTATATATATTAGGGTGGCCTGGTATTGCAAAATGATGGATTTTACTTTTTAACTATGTGGACTGTCTTTCTAATAACAAATTGAGCCAATTTTTAATAGCGCGTGCTGTCAAGATCATGACTATATATTAATATATATATATATGCATATGTATATGGGGGGACGCCTGCGTCAACGGATTTTACTGAATCGATTTCAATGGCCTCTTAATATGACGCATTCAATATGCCATGTCTCACACAAAAGTTGACAATATAGTATAATTTATAGTATATTGTATATGTATAATCAGGGGCAACACCGAATCGTGTATGCACTTTGTTAGAGTATGATCTTGTAGGATTCCCCTCAGCCTGAGATCGGGAGTAACTCTTCGACTCTTCCTACTCTCCCCTACACTAAATACTTTTCTTTATAGATCATTCACATTATGTAAGCCTCAAGCGTAAGACCGACCCCTTGTATAGGAGAGCTATATCGTATTATAGTATAATCCAAATGATTCAAAGACATCCAGCAAAAAAGAAGTGAGGCATCTCTGACTCAATCGGATGACAATGTTTAAGAACGTATATATATGGCACTTGATAAGCTTCAGAGCAACATTAATATACCCTACCTTTAGAAGGGTATAGGAAAATTGATACAAAGGACTAAAGTTCCAAACAGGAAAACAAAATTGTACCTAATTGAATAAGTTTCTTTTCAAGTCGAGTCATCTGATATATGTATGTTTGTATTGGGCGAATCTTTTAATTTAATGATTAGTGCGTGTGCCAAGTCTGCCTATATGACTAAATCGATATTAATGGCCAATTGCATAGCGCGGTGAACCAACTGCAAGACTTGAAATGTCAATTCCTATACCTACAAACATACATACATATATGTATATGTACGTATATACATATGTATATGTATCAGTATGTATGTAAACTGTAAAGAGCAAAAAACCATATGATGGTCGTAAAATTCTGCCCCACCGAGGTCTCTTTCTCTGTCGCAACTGCGCTGTCGACGTCGACGTCGCTGCCGCTGCCTTGTCGTAGTCCAACTGTATAGTGTCTGTGGTTATCAGTTTATAAGTTTGTTTTCATTTTATTTATATGTATGTATATGTTTAGTGGCATTTATTTACATACTAATCGCGCATGCTATGCATGTGTGTATGAGTCCGTGTTTCTGTATGTGTGTGTGGTGGCTCTGTTTGTGGCTATGTACATATTTGTTTAAATTTCGCCCACTTGAGGCGTGAGACGCGCGAGTTATTCACATGATAATTGAATTCGCATTCAGATTTGATATTTGCTTTTTAAATTTATTTTGTGATTAGACAAGGTAGACGACGAAGGGCAAGAAGGATTTTTTTAAAATCCAATGACTGGGCGAGACTCCTTTTGGGCCGCCCTCCACCATCCCCTTCGTATGTGGGCCGCCCACACCGCAACCCACAACCACAGACCGCGAGCGACAGAGAGCGTGAGAGAGAGAAATAGAGAGGGCAATACCGAGACAGTGAGAGTATGAAAGCACCAGAGAGGTATGGCAAAGAGGAGGGGGGGCTAATTGTCGTTGTCAAATTGTCTCCTTTTGTTATTTATGCCCTTCGTTTGGATTTTAGATCACACAGCTTTGTTTTATTAACTTTACTTTGAAACGCAATTTTGGAGCGTTGATGGTAACACGCACACACACTGGCGTGCAATGCACACACGCACAACAAATGAAAATTATATATTAAAAAATAATACTTTTAACACCGAAAGAAAAAATCGTTGTAACCAGTGTTGGCAAAAGAAACTTTAGTCAGGTGCCAAATGTAGAGCTGGAACCAGTTGTCAAAAGAACAGTGTTGGAAATGAGCTACATGCAACTAAAAATTGAAAAGTAAATATAAAAAAAGTTACTATAAATTTGTGACAATACTGAAATAGTACTTATATAATCTTGTGTTTATCACTTTGACTGCCTTTTTGTCAACATTTTTCTGTTACCATTGTACGGTAGGTGGAGCCACTGAAATTTGGGGGAACTAGAAATACCAAAAAGCAAACAATACCAGAAAAACGATAATTACCCTAATACTTTTTAAATCAAATAAAAATCACATTTGTTTGTTTTATTTCATAGAAATACTCTTTGTATTTTATTTACAACATTAAAAAGTCTTGACATTCATGCTATAACTAAAAACACATAGCGTTTAATTTCGATTCACTTGAGTCCTCATATTCATAAAGATTATAAGTAACTAAAATACATAGTTTGTTTTTAAATTATAAGAGATCTTTTATCTAAAATTGAAAGAATTAAAAATATGTGCGTGCTATAAATTTATTAAATTGTTTGCTTAAACTAAATTTAAATATTATTAATAATTTAATAATCTGTTTCGATGTATCGATATCGGAAAAACTCCCATCAATGTTTCTGTCAATGGTTTTACAGCACTGGTAGATTTTCTGAAAACTTCTAACGAGGAAGAGTCAAAAAATATTCGTGCAAATCAAGTAAAAAAAACTGTGAGACATTTGTGAACGTATTTAGTTGGTAATTCAGAATAAAAAGTTGAAAAATAATTGAGAAGGTATGTGCTAATAAAATAATATTTATATTTAATTGAATGAAATACAAAAATGCATGCATGCATGGTATTGATTATTTTTCGGGGTGGCAGTCAAGCCGGTAGACATCTACATGCGCATACACAGGCACACGCTCGCGCACATATATATATATACACACACACACACACCGTCACTACAATCAGAATTTTATCAACTGTAAATTTTTTTTCGTTTTCGTACGCTTGATTTGTAGAAAAAAATGCGTGGACGCGGTGGCTACATTCAACGTGGACGCGGTTCCATGACATCAATGGGAAATCGGTATTACAACAACCGTAATTCGAGCAATTACGTGAGCACACGAACCCAAGGAAACTATCGCCCGAATGGCGGACGGTATGAAAACAATTACCACCATACCAACAACCGCTATAGCGGTGGTGGAGGAGGCAGCGGCGGAGGTGGCGGCAGTGGAGGAGGCGGTGGCAGCAATAGCCATCACTATGAGAATCGCAGTCGCGACATTGTCAACCATCATAACTCGAGCAGCGGTGGCGGACGCTACGACTCCGGATCAAGTCACAAGCGTAGCTATGTAAGTATATGGGCAATGGACTAGGAGGGGAGGGGAGATGCCAATATGGTTAACAATTTCACATTGATTTTCTGCTACAGGATTCAGGACGCGACCGAAACGATGATCGCAGCAAACGTCAACGTCTCGATGTAAGTTTGATAAACAATCGTAGACCATATATTCGATTTGCACGGTATTCCAGAGGTTTATCATAATTAATACCCATTTCTTTATTTATATTTTTGATAAGTTTTGTTTTCCTTTCTGTTGGCTATGTTTTCTGTAATGTTAATGATTTTCCAAATATTTATAGCACTATTTGTAAAGGTTAAACACCGGAATCTAGCGTTACGAGCTTTCTCCCTACCCATATATATATATATTGAAAGAGTTAATAATATAAAATTATATAACTAATGCACAGAGCTCGCAGCCAGCCAGATATATATATATATATACACATTATAATCCATTATATAAATATATAATATTATTTATATACATACATATATATTTTACTATGCGTCCAAGGCATAGCAATGATATTTAGCCAAAGATTGATCAATCGTCCTGGGACAGAGACATCTTCCATGTATAGAAATGCGACATCTCCTACTATATATAATGAGTTATATATATACTACATACATATATGTATATGGCTAATGAATGGCTTAAACCATCCAGCAGTCCACAAACAACAGATAAGCTTGATCTATTTCAAATAGTTAAAGAGTTTGAGGGTTTCCGCATCAAGTTACCACACAATCTCTCCAGGATCAGCCCAACTTTTAAATAACAATTGTATATTTACATATATATTATATATATACGAAGAGTATATACATATATACTAATTATCATCCACAAAAGTTACCTATGTATCTCTATATATATATATATATATATTCGACCAAAACAAAAACAAACAAGAAACCAAAATATGCTCCTACACTCCTTCCTACTCATCAATCGTCATAGGATTATCGTCGCACGAGCTCGTCAAACGATCGCAGCGATCGTCCATCATCATCCTCGCAGAATATCGGAGGAGGCGGTTCGTCATCGTCCAATTACCATCCACGCAGCAGTACCAGTGGCGGAGGAAGCGGCGGCGGAGGAGGCGGCGGCTCAAGCTCATATCGTCAGCGAGATGAGTCTGGCTCTGGCAGTCGCCATCAGCGCGATTCGTCAATGGGACCACCCAAACGCATGCTGCGCAGTGTGGCCGGCACTAGCTATATATCACGTCCACGCGGCGGCACCATGAATATGCGTGGCGGGATTGTACGCAGCATGCGTGGCGTTGGTACCATGCGCATTGTCCGTCCTCGGACCAATGAGTCAAATGATTTGAGGACTATGCGCCGCCAGCTGCTCTATGCTCAGCAGAAAGATCGAGCTCTATTGGCTAAAATACAGCAGCTGAAAAGGTAATTAGACAAACAACAAAAACAAAACGGGAATTCGATTTGAATTGACAGAGAAAAACAGCTGAGAGAAGACAGTAATTCAGAGAGACAGAGAGAGAGAGAGAGAGAGAGAGTGAGAGAAATAAAGTGTGCGAGGATTCTTCTTCTTCTTTATGTGCCGCGCGCAACGGTGTAATAATAATAATAATGGTAATGACATTCAGATTGAGAAATTGGGAATATATATCGATGCCATCGATCATTGGCAGATTGTATAGACAAATAGAGAGAGAGAGAGAGAGAGAGAGTGATGCGAGTATTGACAACTCTCTATATCTATATAACTATATACATAATATATGTATAATTAATTGGCTAAAAGAATGTGCCTTTCGATTCGATGATTTTATCTTCGTAGAATAATTCTTCTATAAACTTCTGTATAAGTGTGTATAAAACTTTTTTTTTTGCCAAAACAAAACAACCATAAACCAGAGAGGCGAGATATAAACATATATATAAAAAGTGTAACAGAAAGGAGCATAAGGAGAGAAGGAAAGAAATTGTGTGTGTGAGAGAGTCAGAGAGAAAGAGAACTTTGTAAAAAACTGATAAAACCAAACAAACACTCGACACTGTTTACAAAAGTTTTGAACCATGTGTACTCCACTTACTTACCAAAATACATATTTGCCTTTGCGCCTCCTTTCCTCGAACTCGAACTCGGACTCGAATTGTACTTCGACTTCGTCTTCGGTTTCCTTCACAATGTAGCTCATTGCGCCGCCAGCGCCAGGGAGGGATTGCTAGTGGAAATTCCAGTGACAAAGATGACAACGACAACAATGACAAGGATGATAGTAAGCCTAGCAAGAGCAAGAAGAAGCGCCATAGCAAAGATGATGAAGAAGATGGAGATGCCGCCGATGTTGATAAGAAGAAGGGCGAGTCGACTAAGACAAAGTCATCGCTAGGCAAGAAACGCCCCAAAAGCGAAACCGAAGCCAACAACGGTGGTGGCGCCGCGGATCACGACGACGACGAGGAAGACGGCGATGATCAAGAAGGCGGAGAGGATGAGCAGGATCAGGAGAAGGGCGATAGTGAGTCGGATAACAAGAAAGGCAAATCAAATGCTGGCGCCTCTGATGATGAGGATGAAGATGATGCCGCTGCTGCTGCAGCTGCTGCTGATGAAGGCAGAGTCGGCGGCGGCGAGGGCAAGTCTCAAGGCAAGACAGATGATAGTGGCGCCGATGCCGCCGATAAGCCCAAAGAGAAGAGCAAATCTTCAAGTTCAGCTGATAAGTCAGGTAAGAAGAAGTCAGATAAAGATGGTGCTGCTGATGCCGACAAGGATGGAAAGGAATCGTCGTCCAAGTCAAAGAAAAGCTCCAGCAAAAAGGAACGTTCCCGTAAGGAAAAGGATGATAGCGACGATGAGGGACGCAGCAAGGATCGTCATCGCGACGAGGATCAAGGAAGTGCCCGTAAGCGCAGCTTCATTAAGCTCACCTGTGTCCATTGCCGCATCAAGTGTGTCACCTTCAAGGTAATTTAGCCATAGATCTCCCTCTCTATCTTGTTTGTAATTGTTTGGTCCTCTGTTTTGTCGTCTTTGTAGGAATATAGCTTCCATCTAAACTCGCGTACCCACAAGAATTCTATGCGCAATGTGGCCTTCAATCAACGTGCCGATCTTCAGCGCATGCGCGCCCGTCAACGCACCACACAGCGTGAGATTGAAGAGAGCTGCAAGGAGCAGCACGAGTCGCGCTATTGTCGCCTCTGCCGCCTGGCCTATCGCCAGCCGAAGAGTCTGCATCAGGCCTCCGAGCATCATAAGACTATCAAAAAATTCCTGATGCCCTACTGCGGCTGTTGTCATCTGGCATTCAAGAATGCCATGCTCTATGAGAATCATCGCTGCTCCCTGGAGCACATTAGGGTAAGAGACACAATTCTCAACGAACAAACGATGATTGATAAATTTTTTGCATTTAGAACAAGGTGCGCAACGATGAGTCTGGATCGGAAGATAGCGCCGATGAGCGTGAAATCGATTTGAATAAATTCCTTACCGTCGATTCGGTTGGCGAGATTGATGACGATATTATGGAAGCGGATATCGATGCATTGCTTAGCAAAGCGGAAATTGCACAAAAGAGCAGCGATGAGGAAATCCGCAGGCGTGGATTGATCGGTGCTGAGTTTATAAAAACTCTAGAAGCATACTTTTGCGAGCTGTGCAATCATTATTCCGTCAAGACGGAAGACATTACGCTCGATGATTATGCTAAGAAGCATTGCCTGCAACATTCCCATGTTAAGGCATTCCTGTGTCACAAGGAGGACTTGGAAAAGAAGGCCAAGGCCGACCAAGATGAGGAGCCAGAGGACGACGAAGGCGAGGAGCAAGACGAGAAAGCTGACAAAGAGACTAAGGAAGCAAACGACGAAAAGGATGCCGACACTTCGACTGAGGCCAAGAACATGGACGATGACGATGACGAAGATTATGCCGAGGCTGATCATGAAGAATACATTCAGGATGAGAAGCTATGGGAGGAGGTCGACAAAGATTTGGGTGACCTCTTGGCCGAAGTGGAGCCAATAGGCCAAGAAGACGAGGACGAATCAGTCCTAAATATTGACATTCAGAGGTGAGTGAATAAAAAAGTAATCACAATAATGATGCTAATGATATTAATCTCTTGCAGCGAGAAAAACATGGCTAAAGATGCCGTTGAGGAATCCAATGGTAAGAACGATGAAGAGGAAAAGTCACCACCGCCGACACCAGCAAAAGAAGTGAAACCACCAACTGCTGTGGCACCTGCCGCTGCCAAATCATCTACTGAGAAAAAGGCTACACCAGCCGCAGCTGTGCCAGCTGTTACTGCTGCTCCAGCTCCTACTCCAGCTGCCTCAGCCAGTGCTCCTGCTACACCAGTAGCTGCCGCCAAGTCAGCTCCAGCTGCGGCTACATCGGCTGCCAAGAAATCGGTTAAGAAGCCAGCTCCCAAGTCGGCCACTCCGGCAGCTAAGGCTGCCAAGCCTGGACCGGCATCAACGAAACGGAATGTCGTGGTCAATGTGAAACGCACTGCGGCCATTAAAACTGGCAACAAGTCCGCAGCCAACGATGCCAAGTGAGCCAAGTGACTCGCCCAACAACAAGAAGAAACACGCAAAAAATTATATTAATAAAGAAACAACAACATAGATATTAACTTTTGGAATAACACCCAGCCAAACCCAGTGATTGGGTTGAAACAAAACAAAACAAAACAAAAAAAAGAAATGATAGAAAAAAAAAGAAAAACAGAAAAAGAAACAAAAACAAAAGGAAAATGCAAAACAGCAAAACAAAGTCTACTTCAAATGAAGCTGCACACACACAAACACAATAAATGATTGTTCAACAAATGCGACAACAACAACAACAGCAGCAGCAGCAGCAGCAGCATACAAACAAAAACAACAACAACTCCAACCATCATGTATAACTGAGTGTGTGTAGCATGTTTTAATAAAACCTATATAGACCCTCTAAAAATTCGCCACCTGTGTGTATATGTAGATAAACAATATCATGTGGATCTCTGTGCTGCACCATATGGACTGGACCTTTCCTTTGTTATTTGTAGGAAAGGCCTCACCATCAGCCTTTCTAAACTGGCCTCAGGTGAGAGGCGGCAGCGCGGCGGCGGCCTCCCAGATGAACGAACAATGCCAAAAGAAATGTCGTTTGGTCGTCTGGTTTGGCCTGGCCTGGTCTCTCCACCTTGGTCTTGTCTCTTGGCCGCCAATTTGCTGCCCATTTAATTGTCATTTCAAGACGAAACAGAGAAAGACACAGCGAGAGAGAGAGAGAGAAATATAAAATGGCACACGCTAAATGTTGATCAAGTGCGGACGAGGGCGCGGATTTGAACCTGAAACTTTCATTAATGCCCTAACTAGAAATTTTGGGTCTAATGACTTTATAATGTGATATGTCATTACCCTATTCTTGAGATCCAATTTAGTTCTTTAAAGATATATCGGATATGTGCCCAGTTTGTTTACTCAGAACTTCCAGGCATTATGCTTGAAGATTTGCCAATATCCATGGACTCCTTCCAGGCACTATCTCCGAAGATTTGCTATCATCTATATAAGCATAGAAAAGAGAGATATAAAAGCAAATTGAATGCTTCCGATCGATTACTTTCTGGCATTATCTCTCACGATTTGAATTTACATATATACAAGGGGGGCCAAAAGAAATCACCCCATTGAAAGATGCTCTTGTTTTTGCAAATCTGTTTTGACATTTGTGGACTAGACAGATTTAGAATATAAGTGAAGAAGCCATGGAGCCCAACCCACCTCACCTCAGCGGGTGAAAATCCACGGGTGATGCACGAGGAGCCATTACACCCGCTGATGAACAGCGGTTCACGCTGGAGGAGCAGCGACTCCGCTGGTCAAACGACAACAGTGGACGGTGCGTGTTGTAGGTTAATGTTAATGTCGTTGAAGGAATGAGGACTGGAGGACATGTGATGGCTGGATGACTTCTTTTGCCCCACCTTGTAGTTAATGTGAGCCTTGAGATCGAATTTAATCTTCGAATATTTCGAATTGGCAATATCCTCAAGCAAACAAAAAGAGTATTCAATTTTGGAAATGTTTTCTAAAATATCAGTGATTGGATTTTAATTTGAGGTAACTTTTTATTAATATTAATTTTAGCATTTTGCGATTTATTTATTGTTCCACGACTGTCATTAAAAGAGCATACAATTGTCGGTGTCTTGCATTGAAAACTCTTCCTGTTTATCTAAAATTTATTTATTAACCTTTTGGGCGGCTTTAAGTGATGCTCGGCGGTGGCTGCCGCTGTTGTTTGGTGTTGGCTGTTCGTGTTGGCCCTACTTGGCTCCCACAGTATGGGACTCCATTTCCGCTTGCCACATGCCACTTGCCACTTACTGCCTTCATTTCCCTCTCTCTCGCATTCTCTCTCTCTCATGCTGCCAATGTGTAGTGGCAGTCGAAAGGAAAAATACATTTCATTTCATAATTTTTCTACATATTTTTGCCAAATTAACTTTCACTGCATGTCACGTAGGATTGTGGATTGTGTGATGATGCTGCTGCTGCTGGTGGTGGTCATTATGTAATCTGTCACTTAATATGCGTATATGTATTTCATTTTTTGGGGGGGGATCTCATCGCTTCCTTACACCATACACAATATTAAGTGGGGCTCAGTCACACAATGTCAAGTTTTAATTTCGTTACTTGCAACAGTGGCAGGTTTTTGTGTGGACTCTCCTCTAGATGACGCTAATCCCGGACTATCAGTCATTCAGTCAGATGAAGTATTTGGTAAATTGTTGCTGCTGTTGTTGTTGTCGCGCCGATTTATGCGCGCATTGTTCTCTCTCGATTATACGTCGTTTGTCTGCCACAAAATCCGGTTTTTGTCTTAGACTTTTGCATTATTGTAAGAGAAAGAGAGAGAGAGGGGGGGGCACCACATCGATACTACTATTAACATTTAATTTGTGATTCCACGTCTTTGTTGTTGTTGTTGTTGTCTATGATGCCAGCAGCAGGCCCCCAGGCTGTTTCAATCTGCTTGGGGTCTGTTTTGTTAGTTTTTTTTTTGCGCTTTTTATATATTTAGACATAATATATACATACATACATATATATATGGCTTAAAATTGGGTATATTCAACTTATAAGAGGCAACGAAATCTGGAATAATAATACTTATTATATAGTTTGTCTAAACATCAACGTTTTTCCTATATTTTTCTTGTGGATTGCAACTTATTTTATTTGAATAGCTGATTTTTGTTTCATTTAAAACGAATTTGACTTAACACTCAAGTCTATGCTTTAAATTAATCGGAATTTAATTGAATTTAGTTTCATATACTTGGAATAGAAATTATGGATAATTTCATAATCATATCTTGAATACTTTTTGAATGAAACCTTTTAAAAAGCAATAGCTTCTATATAATTAAACCATTTTCGCGAGTGCTTCGACTTTTCGAACAGCAAATTTAGACATCTTTGAAAGTGCTTTAGAATATTAGAATAAGTATGTTAGTTTCATTAGCTTTATTCCAAAGCCACGAAATGTCTTTAACCAGAGATAATCTCAAAATTTAATCTTTCCAAAATCTTTTGGAAAAGTGTCCTTTGGTTTTGGAGTGTGGCTTCTTTTTTTCAATCTGATTTGGAAGAATAATAATAATTATTAGAAGAACAATTTCAATACCGCCTGCCCGCAACTAGAGCTGTAACTCTATATATGTACTTTGGATGTACATATATGTATGTACATATAAACTACGTATAAAACTTTGCTCCTCAAAGTATGCAATAGCATTTATTA
Organism: Drosophila paulistorum; assembly: GCA_018152135.1. Lineage (NCBI taxonomy): Eukaryota > Metazoa > Arthropoda > Insecta > Diptera > Drosophilidae > Drosophila > Drosophila paulistorum. Next base: position 21,226,766 of record JAECXG010000690.1, read on the forward strand.
CATTAACTAATTATATTAACCTTTTAACTGAATAATTGTCCTTAAGGAGTCTTGGCTTTGAGAATTATGCAAGTTTTATGCACAGGACATAAGTTTCAAACGGCAAATTGCTTAAACTGCGTATTGCCTACTTTAGGGGGCAAAGCTCTTCCCTTTGACAGCCCCAGGTCCTGCGAATTCGAGAATTCTCCAAAATGCAAACCTTTTTTTAACTGGATTTCTTTGGATCGATTCAATAATCTGAAAGTCTCCATATATGAACACTTAGAACTCGAGTTGGAGCCACCAATTTACATGGCTTTTACTTCTTGCATGGTATATTAAATTCGTTGCGACGACTTACTTACTTCATTTGTTTTAAAGTTTATTTTGTTTTCTTTATTTATTGCACTTATTGTTGTTGTTGTTGCTGTTGTTTTTGGCGCTTCTATTAAGAAATTTTCAGCGGTGCTCGTCGGCTTTTTTATTTCTATGTATTTTGTTGTTGTTGTTGATCTTTTTTTTGCCAATCTTCCTGTTTGCTTGGTTCATTTTTTTGTGCACTTTACTACCTTTAAATGCCAAGGTAGTGAGCTTGGCGCTCTGGGACTTGGTTAACTTGGTTACCAGTTAGTTGGGTAACATAAAAACCACAACAGCAAAAAATGGGGAGGAGGGGGAGAAAAAACGAAGAAGAATACCATTTCGTTTGTCTATCGCCTTAGAATCGGTAGCTTTGTAACATATGGGCCCATAAATTGTGTTAAATGAAATCATTTGGCAGTTCTATTGAAATGTCAGCGGACGCCAACTGTTTTGCCCCTGGCCCCCATCCATCCATCTCCATCTTCATCTCCTTCAGCGATCATTTTCATGTGCGGGTGCGTGCTTAATTGTTTGTATTTAACCGAAACCTTTGTTTGTACCCACCAAAAATTGTTCACATCGTTAACAATAATATGTTTATTTGTCTTTTTGTTTTACTCGTTATGCTTTTTGTTTTTGTCTTTCTCTCTTTGGTTTTCTTGTAAAAGACCTTGGCACTCAAATGCTGGAATTTGCATACATTTAAAAAACAAAAAACAAAAAAAGAAATAAAAATTTAAGAAGATTACAGAAATTTGTAGTAATGATTCGATTGTGTATGATGTGGATTTCAAAACTTTCTTAAATATACATAAATTTTACTAATAAATCTATAATTAGATTGCATTAATTTGTGATTTTAGATGAGTTTTTTTGCAATAAAATGTTGACTGAAATAAATAAATATATAAGAAACTATATCATTAAGAACCATATAAGTATGTAAATTATTATACCACGTTAGTAACAGAATTTAAAGTAAGTCTATTCATTTAGAGATTTTAACACAAGTCAACAAACTTTCGTGGCATGTTATGAATATGTGGAATACCATTCAGGTCCTTTGATCTTTTAGCACAAACCTTGCCAGCAATCCTTTCGGAGCTTCTCTCTTGGGTTGATTCATCTATTTGCCAGTTTGAGCAAGTCCTTGAGATTCTTTTCCTGTGGATCTTAAACTTCAAAAGGCATTTCTTTTGTGGCATAATGTTAATAAGGATATTTGCATAGTCATAGCATCTTTACAACAAAATGTTCAGTCCTTTGGGTTACTTCATCCCATCATAATGGAACTGAAGCACCTGTTGATTGTCAAAATCCAATCTCCTTATTAATTTTCAAGCCCCATATACTTAGCTACTTAATACCTTTGAGTTTCGTAATAAAGAGTATAACTATTATTATTAAGAGCCCTAAACCTGCTGAATGTTATGTAATGAAAAATAAATAACAATCGTTTTTTTTTTATGTTGGACTGTTAAGAAGGGCAAACAATTCCTGAACAATTAGTAAATTTATGTCTTTACCATTCCCAATTACTAGTTTGTTGTTTTTTATACCCTTGCAGAGGGTATTATAAAATTGGTCAGATGCTTGTAACGCACAAAAGGCGACGTTTCCGACCCCATAAAGTACATATATATATTCTTGATCAGCATGAGTCCCATCCGTCGGTGCGTATGCGTTTTACTCAGCCATCTTAGGAGCTATTAATATGAAACTTGATATTTGAGCTGCCTGTAAACCGGGTAAGACAAAGTATGAAAATCATCAGAATCGGACTACTATCATATATATCATATAGTTATAAAGGAAACATAGGTGAAGAAATTGGAGTATCCTTATGAAATTTACGAATATGTGTCGGTGCGTTCATGCATTGCGTTACAGACAAAAAGTTTCGAACATTTAAGAATATGATGGCCAAGGACTGCGAGGGTATATAAAGTTCGTCATAGCCGAAGTGAGCTGCTTTGATATTTGTTTTTGCTGTTCAGTTTAGTTTTATTTATGTCTTTGTCTTGAAGTCTAACAAATTTCGATTGTTTGGATTGAGTATTTACAATATAATTTCATTGAATTTTATCTGTTACTAATTTCTGGTCATATTCGGTCAGTATTGTGCAACATACTTATAGAGGAAAACCTCTTTAATTAGTAAGTTAATTAGTTTTCGTTAGCCATTGACCTTTGTTTATCGTTTAGTTTTGCAACATGGATCTTTGATTAATTGGTCGGTGCTCCCTTTTATGTCCGGTACCACAAGGAGGTCCTGGGATTCGTAGTTCGCCACCTCGGCAGACACACCAATCACCCCAACCGGCTGGCAGCAGACCTACTAAATGAAAACTATCCTCGCAGACTAAGATTGCATCCTCTGGATTTGCCTTTTAGTCCTGATCCTGACTCGTAGGGCTAGTCTCCTCGGTCTCAGCAGATGACGATTGAAGACCCACCCGATGAACCCTTCTGTGGCTTTGCTTTTTGAGTGTGTTTTTTGCTAATGCCATGTTTTATATGTTTATCGAATTTAATCATTGTCCAAGTCTGAATTGATTTTAAACATACTTAACTACAAAAAAAGAAATCTACACAAATGCCAAGTATTGTACTTGAACGGGAAAACTATATCTAGGATTCAAGTGGATCGATGAGATATATTGAATACCGAGTAGCTGTCATATGAATGAAAAGATAACTTCATGATTCCAAATTCAAATTCATTTGCCATATCAGAATAGCTAAACGAATAGCCCAAACAATTTCTATTTCTAGTTGGGGTTAGTCTTCATTTTAAACGTCGTTCTGGAGCAAAGTTTTAAGTGCTTCCACTAGTTAAATGCTAGAATAGTTAAGTGCTCCCCCCAGTCCACTTAGTGTGTCAAGCCAAGAAGTCAGCCAGTAAGTCAGTCAGTCAGTCAGTTAGTCAGTCTATGTGGACACAAATGAGATGCGAATAATTGCAGCACTTTGCATATAAACAAATGCGATTGCAACAAAATGTTTAAACCATTTATAAATCACAACTGTCAAAAGCAAAGAAAAAAGAAATAAAAACAGAAAAACAGAAACTGAAGCTTAACTAAATAGTTATTAATTTGATTTTCGCATTTATTTAAAGAGCATTCTAATCTTGTTTTTGCATACATTTTGTGAGGCAAAAGCAAAATAAATGAAAATTATTTAATGTTTTATTTTTTGGGGGAGAAGCAGTGAAGCGTTAACCCTCTCATGCCCGAATTAAATTGGGCGTGGCTAAAATTTTTTTGAGTTGACATATAAGCTAGACTTGACCTCAATATCAACTGAAAAAAATTTGAATGTCCTTGGTGTCCTGGTTCAAGAGCTACATGATGTTGCGTATATGCAACATTGGGCAATTGTGTTATATATTTAAAGTCAAATTGTTTTTTTTTCCAAATGCCGTTTATTAATATTTATGTATGATATGACACGAAACAATTTTTTTGGGGATTGGAGCACAAGTGCACATTACATTTGCTACACTTACAGCTTGGAAATCCCGATCTGCATACTCTACATCTTCCTCTTGTTCCCCATTCCGGCCAATGATTATAACCATCAAGTCGTAGTGACTTTGATGGGTCTGCAACATAAGCTCTTTATAAGGGGGTTTGACTCAGAGCCCGTAGAATGAGCTGGTGATATTGGAGCTGGTGATAATGGGGCTGGTGATAATGGGGCTGGTGATAACGGAGCTGGTGATAAAGGAGCTGGTGATAATGGAGTTGGTGATGATGAGGGTGAATTCTTTGTCAAAAGGAGTGATGATGGACGACCTCTCTTTTTGGCGACAAATATAGTTTGACTTGCGTTCAAAAGCTCAGAAGCAACATTTAATTGGAAATTTAAGAGCGGCATATGCTTCAATTCGCCGTCTGTATTTGTTATGTCTCTACGGTACAACAGCCAACTGTTTACTAAACTTGAATTTATGCACCAATATACTATGCGCATGTACCATTTATTTGAGCGGTGGTTGATTTTGTACAATTCAAGCAGCATATCCGCAAGATCAACCCCTCCCATGTGTTTGTTGTAACATTCAACTATACCTGGACGAGGTATAGTTATAAACTTCTTCTCTTTGCGGCACCATCTGTTGCATTCATTCATCGGGTTCTTACCTGCATAATTTGAAACTAGTTGTACGCTCTTATTATCATACCAACGACAAGCAATCAAGTTGTGCGTTGCTTCATATTTAAAATCGCTTGATCCTCGCCCTCGTTTTTGAAGGTCTTTCTCACTGATTAGAGCACAATTTTTCAATCGGTTGCTTCTAATTGTACCAACGGCCAATATGCCTTTTTCTTTCAGAGCAATCATCAAGCTTATTGACGAAAACCAATTGTCAAAAAACAGTTTGAAATTTTGGTTTACTGGTAAATTAGATGATAAAAATAGCACGATATCTGATGAAATTCCTAAACCATATGTCTTGCACGTTCCTTCTCCAATGTACAGAGTAAAATCGTATATAATCCCAGATACACCAGCTCTCGTAAACATTTTGAAACCCCACTTGTGGGGCTTCATTGGAAGGTATTGTTTTAAACTATGTTGACCTAAGAAAAGTATGTACTATTATGTTATTCAGAAATGTATTCACATATAATAAGTTACCTTTATATGCAATCATTTGCTCATCTATACTTTGAAATTCTTCTTGCGGAATTTCATTGAATTTTTTTTTTATGGCTTCTAACAAAGGGCGAATCTTGTATAACTTGTCATATTCAGCTGTTCCCTTATGAGGCTGATTAGAATTGTCGTTCAAATGGAAAAACTGTTTAATTTTTTCAAATCTGTTTCTCGGTAATGCATTTGCAACGGCCGCTAGTTTAAAATCCACCGCCCACGCCATTCTGTAAGTTGGTATTTTCACAACTGCAAGGTAAAGAAGTATGCCAACAAATCTTTTCACTTCAGGCACAGTGCATTTCAATTCTACGCCCTTCGTTTGAATGGCATATAAGTTCGTTTCCTCACATATTTTCTGCCACAGTTCATCGCCAAAAAAAATACAAAAATATTCGATGGGGTTTTTCACGGCACTGCTGCGTAATTCGCTTTTCCAAGTGGTCTCACTTTCCATAAACTTTGTACTCCTCCAATTCAAACTCCTCAAATCAATTTGTTCCATCACCTCCTGTACAACGTATTCATTTTCATTCAATTCTCTATCATTTTCGGATCTAATAAGTTGGTCACTCAATCTAACTTCCACATTTTCAGCTCTGTTATCCAAATTTTGCAAAGTTACTTCTATAATTTCCTCCATATTTCGATCTTCTTCTTCTTCATTTTCCTCATCAGCCGAATCATCCCAATCAAAGTTGGCAAATTTTACAATCTCAGCTTGAGTTAGACCTTTTGGGCGCATTTTAGAATCTGTTCACAGAAAAAATTTTATTATTCGAAAATTTCCACAGTAGTCCAATGTTGCATATACGCAACACTACATTTACAAAATTATTACAAACAAACTAAATAGTTTTTTCATTGTTTTTTTTTTTTTAAATACTCACTTACCTTTCTTTATCAAGTTGTTGAACTTAGATTTACGATGAAGTCATTGTTTTAATGATTTTAAACACTAATTTAAAACCACGTGTTTTTACAGATCTCATTTTTTAACTACGCTCTCGGGAGAATAGCTACAAACTGAACGCGTGTGCAGCTGACTGCCGCACAATCAGCTGTAAGCTCACTCAACACATGCAGCTATATTTCAGCGAAAGATTCAAAACAAAAAATTTAAAATAACGGTAGTTATAGGCTTATAAATACAATGTTGCGTATATGCAACATCGGGCATGAGAGGGTTAACAACAGTTTCATGATTTATGAGATGAAGGTGCCCCCTTGGCCACCTGCCCTGCTTAATAAGTTGTTTGTCCAATTTGAGGCTATGGGGGTTTGGTTTTTGGGTCTTTTTTTGCAGGTGGAATCCGTGTCCGGGTTTGTTCAAGCGTGTCTCACACACACAGATAGAGAGAGGAGAGAAAGATAAACATACACACACACACACACACACACACACACACATATGCCAAAATAATTTGCTAATGAGCATGGATAGCGAGCGTCCAGGTCCAGTCAACTGTAGACAATTTCCCATTGGGGGAATTACATGAACCATGGAACATTTTCTTCAGCTGACTTTTTGACTTGTATTGTTATATGATTTGCATTTTTCCTGGTTTTAATTTTGGAGAGCAACAGCAGCAGCAACGGCAACAAAAGCTGCAAGTGTTTTGTAAGTATAAATGGCAGGCTTTGGCGGCTAGGCAAACATTTAATGGCCAAATCAAACGCTCCATAATGTCGGTTGGCCTCCTCCTCCTCCTCCTCCTCTCACTCCTTGTGATCTTTGAAAGAAATGTGTGCAGAGAGTGTGTTAATTCGGTTAAAATACGAGTTGTTGGTGTTGTGTGTGTACAACGCTTATGAATGTTATAATGCCCTAATGTCGAATGTTGAATTTAATGCACTCCATTCACGATTATGAACTCCCCTTAACCGTCCCCTTCCCCCGTTCTCCATCACCATATATATGGCTGGAATGATGCTGTCGACCTTGTTAACAAAATTTATTGACTAACTATAAAACTAATATGCTAAAGCATCATCGATATGATTATGCAATTTGCATAGCATAAAAATGTCAGAGGGCAAGAAAAAGAAAAATCGATTGCGGAATTCTACGCACTAATAAGTTAAAGACTCTCTTTTCACATATTTTCCATTGCTTAACTCTTTTTCTTTTTGGGAGCACTAATGAATGAAATCAGAAAAGCGTTGCAATCATCAAAAACCATCAGCAAATAATACCAATATATAAAAGTTACGGCTCAACCACACACACACACACAAACAATGGGCGCACAAAGACACAAAGTTATGAATGAGAAGAGAAGAGTGTGTTGAAAAAAAAGAAGAAAAAAACTAAATAATAAAAGAAATAACAACAACAACAGCAGCAATAAAAACCAACAAGTCAACAAGATTTTCACACTACCCCCTAACTAACATGGCTAAGACGTTTTGGTGGCAAGGCAGTGAGCCATGTAAACTTAGTCTTAGTTGCCATCGTCATTTGACACACCCGGCTAGTTGTTGTTGTTGTTGCTGCTGCAGGCAAACAACATTATTTACATGTCTGGGCGTGAGAAGAATACAAAAAACAGCAAAATCTGCTAATAAATAAATAAAGAAAAACACACACACTCATATATATATATATATGCATACATATATAGGTGTATATGGTAATACAGAAGATCTGATTCATCTGCTACTGGGCTTTTGTTTCCCGTCAGTTTTTGCAGTTGCAGTGGCTGTTGCAGCTGCCTTAATTAGATTATAACAAGCTGAGGCAGGCAACAGAGTTCGAGTTCCATATAGACAACGCCCTTGTCATATCAATGGGCCGATCTGCATTGCGTGCCAAAATACATATGTATATTATGCAAGTCTCAATTGAACCGAGAGATCAAAACTAAGGCGGAACTTCCCATAATCCTATAACCCATCAGCTCACATTTGTATGGGGAACTACTTACCATGGTTAGACTCATTTTGTGATGGACTAATGAATGAACGAATCACTTTTCATTGAGTGAACATGTTAATCTATCAACTCAGTCAATTGACCAGTCACTGAATCGATTGTTCAGTTGATTTACTCACTCATTTCTTTAAGCTGTACTCAGTTTATTCAGAGGACCCTGACAAGTGCTTATATCCGCATCTCCGACTTTATATACATAGAGCTATCCATATTATCAATTCCATTATTATAAAATCAAGAAATCGATTCAGATAGAATCAGAAGTGTGATAACTTGCTTTAGTGTGAGTCAGGATCAGTCCATACGGATCAATTTCATGTTCACTCACTCACTTACTGAAGAGAGTCGTTCAATTTTGTTCATTCTACTCATAAGTGACCCATTAATTAATGGATAGTTGGCCATGGATTTCTTGTGGTCACACGCACACACACACACACAATTAAGTTCTTCCATTAGTATGTCTTAAATGGCCGACGTTGTGTGTGATTAAAACCGCAAAAAGAAACATGTGAAATATTCACACATTACATTTGATTACCCCCTCTAAAAGAATGGGCTTGTAATCTTACTACATACAAACAATACAATAACAATTTTTGTTTTGTTGTTTTTTGATGAAAATCTAAACAAAAAGTTGCCACAAGCCAAGGCAATGAATGCTATTTCACTTAAGCCAACGACTACTCTTGGCTTATACTACTTAACCATAGCCATAACCGATTTAATTCTAACATAAAAGCCACAAAACTTTAATTAAACAATTAATTGCCAACAATGCTAAAAGCAAAAATCAAAACGACATAATGAAGAAAAGGACTTAAGAAATATCCAAAAATGAAGGAATGTAATATGAATTTCTATCACAAATAAGGCAAACTCCTTTTGACAGAGATTTTTGTTTTTTCTTTTTGGTGTCCTTAATGGAAATTAAATGAATTAACCTAATTCAAGTTAAATCGAGAAATGCCCTACAATATAATTTCATATAAATTTCATCTTGTTAGTCTAAGCGCAGTTTTGTTGCTATTTTGGAAACATTAAGGATAAATTTGACCATCATATTCTATCACCTTTTTTGTAGTTCTTTTGCCTTTAATTTGATTTCGAAGAATTATTTGAATGTGATTTTTTGAATTTCATTTCATATTGAGCTGTTGCATAAAGAACATCAACGGAAATCCTAAAATAAGCCATTTTTTTTCTAGAAAGAAAAGGAATAATTTTAGTATCAAAAACATTCATTTAACACTGCACAAATGAGGAGCTGATCTGTCAGGCAAAAAACAAGATATATACACATATAAATATACATATATATATATATATTAATGTAAACCGATAAAAACTGTTTGATGTTTTGAAAATGTGAACCTTAATTATTTGTAAATGCATTTAGGAAAATAGCTTTCTTTCTTTAAAAGTCGGGTAATTGTATTTTACCTGTTGGAAAGTTAAAATCTTGGATATCCAAAAACAATTTCTTGATTTCTCTCTTCTGTTTGTTTGTTTGTTCTTACATTTTGCAATACAAACCAAATCAAAATTTATCTTAAACATATTAAAACTCAACTTGTGCATTTGTGTGAGATATCAGAGAATTTTGTTAAATAAAAAAGTTGCCAATTAGAATATAAATCATTTACACTGTGTGGCAACATTCTTTTAAATATGGGACTGATATGTCCTCCACTCAATCCAAAAATGGATAAGAGATTTTCAGGATATGCCTATGCAAAGGTGTTTTGCCTCTAGAAGAATATTTGACTATAGAAAAGGAAAGCAAAGGAAATGCTATGTATAAAGAAAAAAAACTTAATCTAAGTTTCTCCAGGACTCTGACTTTCTATTTCAAGATCTTTGAATTGTTCAAAAATTAGTTTTCTCAAGTGATAAGATGGTCTGTAGATATTTTTCATAATTGTGGCACATTGTACATATATCTAGTTGTAAGTAGACAAATGAAATTTTACTACATAACCATAATAACTCAGTTCAGTTGGAGTTCAGTTCATTTCAATGGCAATTTAATTGCCATTTGTTGTAGTTAAATTATACATTATTTAGTTTTATTACCAGCTACCATTAATTTAACTTTGCCATGTCATATGTTGAGGTATTTTTAATGACAATTGTGGCAGACACATATACATACATACATACATACAGTGGTTTACATGTCTGTCTGTGTGTGTGTCTGGGTCTGTGGTTGCTGGCGATCCAATTTTTGTGTCTTCGCATGTCCCCGACAATGGACATAGTATATCATTGTGCAACATGATGATTGTCCAACACATACATATGTATATAGATTTTCATTAACAACAACAAACAGTAGGAAAAAACGTCAAAATGTAACCAAAGAGTTGCCAATTAAGACTTTGGTAAATGTTTTCGGTCAAGCAAGATATGTGCATATGAAAAGTCTCAAGTAAATGTTAAGGTTGACTGCCGGTCTATAACTCGATGAGTTTAAGCACACATAAAATTTGGAGCATAAAACTGTCGCTAGAAGTAAAAAGAGCTAAATAAGAGAGAAGACCAAGAAGCACAAGAAACGAAGAAGTAAAAAAATGAAGCGAATGCAAATGCCAAAATGTGAACTGCATTTGCAGAGTCATCATCGTCTTCATCATCATCATCATCATCATTGCCATCGTCATTGATTTAAGTGGAGTCAACTGAAAACTGTTGCACTTCTGGTTGTTAGAAAACAACAACAACAACAACAACAGTAACGGCAGAAGATGAAAATTTTAAGTAGACAAAAAATACAATAATAATAAATAGCAGTAGAAGAAAAGAAGATGTTGCCACTGTTGCTGCTGTTGCAGTTGTTGCTGTTGTTGCTGCTGATCGCATCATCTGCAGAGATGTTGCTGCTGCTGTTGTTGTTGTTTCTGATGCCGTTGTCTTGCATTTGGCTTTGGCATGCAATGCAACAAATTTCACAAGCAACACGCAGACAACTAAATGACAATGTGAACAAAATAACAACAACAACTATTGCTGCTGCTGCTGTTGCCATTGCTCCTGTTGTTGTTATTGTTGTTGCGCAAATTCTTCTTTTTTTCCATTTAATTACAAACTTATTTATTTGGTTAGTTTAAGCTCAACTGTCCTAATCAATTTGTTAAGGATGAGGAAATGGCTTGCAAAATCGGGTCCAACAGTCTTGCACGGATTTCCTCAGCGCCAAATTTCACAGCTACCGTGTTAACTTTGACACCACCAACGCAGACATTTTCCAAAAGCCTAACGGTTGCCGCCGCCGCCGCCGCCGCGCAACTTGACGTTGCAAGTTGGAATCGGAATTGGAATCGAAATCGGAGTTGGGAGTCGCTGTTGCAGTTGCAGTTGCAGTTGGAGTTGGAGATGAAGGCGAAAACGAAGACTGACATTAGCATTAGGTAAGCGAGTTCAATTAAATTGCACGGCAATTGGCCAAATTGGCCACCGACTTGAACTGCTGCCGCTGCTGCAGCATCAGAGCAGAGTCAAAAAGCTGCCGGGGCATGGCTTAGGTTAAGTGTAGCTGCCCACGCATGGGCTGAATAAAAGTAATCCCCTCTCCATACTCCCCTTCGCCATCACACAGACAAACAAACTTGTGAAGATCATCTTAGTGGGCACAGTGGTTAGAACTAACCAAGCAATTGCCTTTATTTTTGCATCAAATGATAAATATTTGCATAAGCTGTCAACAACATATTAAGAATTTATGAAACTTATTTGACTACTTAAGTTCTAAAGATACAATTTAACTTTTTCATATGATTTAAGCCTTTAGTTTATCATGTAACCATTGGCAAGGAAATCGTTTCTAACGTTTTTATGTAATCTTATGCTAACCTATGCTTTTCCAGGTTATTCCCACTACGTATTTGTCTTAGTTTAGTCGTGGTTTCGTCTTTAGGAATGTGGCCAATTGAAAATCCTAGAAAAAATAAACACGAAAGTGCAGAAAGTTTGGTTTTTTTACATCGACAAGGAGAGCAAGGATATAATTGGTAAAAAAAAAATTATGAAACGATTTCTAAGAATTATAAAAGATTTAAAAAACATATATCCCATATATTAATTCCATATCCTAAATGAAAGAATTTACATTTATATTTTTGTAGCCACTGTGAAACGTGTGCGAAAGCCAATTTGAAATGTCAAACAAAAGACTTAAGCAGCGAACTTGTCTTTTTCTCTTAAAGAGAATAGCATCGGGGTTGAGATTGCGGTAGGGGATGGGGGATGGGGGATGGGGGCGGGGTGTGGTGGCGTGCACATAGGTATATATTAAATATGCCATGCAAATGCAAATGAAAATCTAAAATGCTTGTTAAAAGTAATGCGCCCAATTTTGTGATCGCATGGCCAAAAAAAAAACAACAAGAGTTGGCGAAAACAAAAACAAAAGTGCCCTTTAGCCTCGGCCAGCCCAAAAGAGCCCTCCCCGCGCCAAAACAGTCTTTAATCCCGAAAACAAAACCAAAAAACCATGGCCGGCAGCCGTCCAAAAAGTCAGAGTCAAGAGTTGGGGCGGGCAATTTAGTGTCACGTTAGCATTTTGGGGGGTGCTTCCAGGCGGCAGGCAAAATGCTTGGGCCTTACCATTAAGGCGAGTGCTTAACTAGCGGTTAGCCACCGACAACCAGATCAGAGCCGTCAACGTTAAATTAACCAAAAGTAGCCCCCCACAATCGACCGAAAGAAGAAACAGAAGAGCCCCATAGAGGAGAGGAGCAGACGTTTCTGTTGTTGTTGCTGCCAACCTTTCTCTTTGGTGCTGCTGGCTCTGGCACGACGCAAAGGTCGGTTCGGATGTGTCGGTCTCTCGGCTGGCGGTCTCGGTTTCGGTTTTCGATTTCGGTTTTATAAATACAAGTGTCGGCTGCACAATGCTAAAGATTCGTTAGTCGAACGTGCAACGGGCGCGATCTATTCAAAATTTTCAAACAACAACAAAACAACAAAACAAACTCTGTGAAAATCCAACTCCTTAGCCAGGCAAACGGTAGTAAATCTGACCAACTCATTCACCCATTCACCCATCTGTTTTTCCCAATCCAATCCAACCCCATCCTCATTTCCAGACATAAAAAACAAAAGCAAAGTATAACAAATTTCGCGCGCTTTTAAGGATTAACCACAACGAGTTTTCGCGGAATTCATATTCAAATTTCTCGAGATTAAAGTTTCGTCATTCCATTTCAAGTGTGTCGAATCTTCCAATCTTTTCAATTATATAATCTTCATTTTGTAATAATCTGGGTTTTTGTGTTGTGCTTCTCATTTTTTTTTCTGTTTTCTTCTGCTTTTTTTGTGTTGTTTTTTTTTTTTTGTTGTTTTGTTTGCAGCCGGCAATGTTTAATGCAGATGCAGTCATCGTAAAGCGAATTGTTTGACAAGGAAAAGCAAAAAAATAAGAAAAAACAAAAAGAAAAACCCGAAAACCAAAACCAAACCAAACTAAGCCAAGTGACTGTGAAAGTAACAAACACGGAACGATATAGATATTCAATTGCAATTACTCCTAGTCCCGCATTACGTCTGCTATTTGTTGTTGTTGCTGCTGCTGGAAGCTGCAGTTTCCCAGGTGTTGGTGTTGTTGTTCCTGCCAGTGAACAATTGCAAGTTCCAAACACACACACACACACACACCACAATGAGAATTCAAATTTTGACCTTAACGCTTCTCCTGGGTAAGCATTATGTCATCATCATGACTTTAAGTATTTAAAGGATTTAATTACTTGTTGTTTTTATAGTTATTTGGAGAAACTACTTAAATTTTGTTATAAATGAAATCTTAATTTAGAACTAAATTCCTAAGGACTTACAATTTGACAAATCCAAAAAGGAAATCTAAAGAATATATAGAAAATTATGTTGATCGCATAGCTTGAAATTATAAAGAAAACATGGCCAACATTTTGGAACTCACAAATAACTTGGTTATATCTATTGATTTACTTGACTACTAATTAGATTGTTTTTTCAAAAATTGATTATAAAGAGTCTTTCGTTATCCTTTTCATGATCCTTGTTGGAATTACTTTTTGGCATTGCTTTATCGGTGAGAAAAGTAGATAACCTTTTCCTAGGGATTAAAGTCGATGACAATTTAGTAGTATATATATATATATTTATATTATATATACATACATATATATAATAATTGCACATTTGAGAAAATGAATACCTCAAATCTTTAACAAAATTTGCCAAGATTTGATCAGCTTTATCAGTTTTCCCATAATACATTATCTTTTTCGATGTTAATATGTTTACGATTATTTAAAAAGTTGAGTTTTGAAATGACTAAACAATTTTCATTTAATTAACAAAACAATTAAAAATTTGAATAAAAAGCCTATCGAAATGTATTGAAAAACAAATAACTAGTAAAAGAAACTTATCTATTTTGAAGTTAATTTAAATTGCAGGTAGTACAAGAAACTTGGCTTGGAGGTTGAGAAATGTTTTCTTGCAAGTATTTAAAAAAAAGTTTCATAATTTATTTAAGTATATTTGTCTTAAAAGAAAGATAAACTTTGGAATTCGCACCTTAAAATTTTAATCTGAAGCAGAAATAAAAGTCGTACACTTGATATTTGTGGTTTTTAAACAAGTCTGAGTAGTAATTAAAGTAAATAAAAGTAAAACAAAGACTAAGCCAAGCAACATTAATTTCTGACTTAAACACATAAAAACAAGCAAAATATTAAACTTAATGATAATTCTAATGTGATTTTTTATTTCAAGATTTGATTATTCTCAATTGTATTCTGTTAACAGGCTTCTTGGGTGTCCAAGCCTTGGATGCCGCTGCAGTGGCCAATGGTGAGGGTAAATCAAAGAGCAGCAGCAGCTCCACTGATGATAATGCTGATGGCAAAATTGCAGCCTCAACTGCAGCATTGGAAACGGAAACGCCCAAGGATAAACGACAAGTAGGCGGCAAAGAGACGCCCATTTATCCCAATCATCGTAGCATCGATGCGTCCTCAAATCAGGCCGCCAATTCGGCGGCCAATGGCGATGATCCTGAGGATGGGCAGGAGACGATTTATGGCGGCAAGCCGAATCAATTTATCATACGCCCCATAGCACCGCATCAGCATCAGCAACATGAATCGCATCAGGAGCCGCAATTGAGGAATTTCGGAGCAACCAATACGCGTCCACATGCAGCCCAATTGCTGGAGCAGAGCCAAGAGGTGAGATATATGTATGTGTGTTGGTGTCTCGATTGAGACATTGAATGAATGATGTTTATTTTGATTGAACATTGTTGTCCCTTTGTTTGTTTGTTTTTGCAAATTTTGCGGGCGTTTCGTCAAAAATCAAATTTGAATGGCCCGCCGGCCATCAGCCGAAGAGCTCGTGACTGCCAATTGCCTGAATTTACACGATTCTTTGCCTCCGACAACAACAAAAAAGAAATAATCCAAAAATAAAAACAAAAGGAATAACAAAAACAAAAAAACTCTGCCCCAATCCCAGACAAATTGTCAAATTTTCCCTTTCGCTGATCTAAGCTGAACCTTGACCAATATTTGCCTCTTTTTTTTTTACTGTTTGTTTATGTTTTGGAACAAATCGCAAACGACAAAGCAACAAAAGCAATTACAATTAACCAAAGATAATGTTTTACCTTACAAAATAATAGTGAAAAATGTATAAAAATATACATTTATATATGTATATAAAGAGATTGCTATACGAAATGAAAAGCACTGACAAATAAATATAATAAATGCAATGGGCAAAAGTAAGTCACGACACAGACACGGCGACAACAGGCAACAACAACAATTGGTAACATCAAATGCATAATTGCAAAATTATTGTTGTTATTACGCGGCAGCGGCAGCAACACCCGCTCTTGGGGGCAAACCAACCACATCAACAACTAAACAAACCGCCGCCATCCATTCATCCATCCATCCATCCATCCATCTACAATTTGCACCATCCGCCATTGGCAACTTTGTCTACCATCTAAAAAACGAAAACAAAAAAGAAGACAAGAAACAATGGCGGGTTTCTTTGAGTTGTCGTGGGAAGAAAGTTGACATAATGTTATAATCACCCTACTTTTAGACGACCTGTCTACCTGAACTCCATAGATATATGTATATATATAATTTGTCTGTCTGTTTGTCTAATGGCGCCTTGACTTGCCTGTGTTTTTAGCTGTTATAATAATGTGAATCGCATACGATGAGGACAGTCTGACAGTGTACAACATAATTTCAAATACTTTTAGTTAGTTACTTGTCCGAAGCATAAGGGATTCAGTTGGAAGATTCTTATTACTGACGGATAGAGCGGGGGGAGTCTGCGGGGTCTGGACACCTTCAAATTATTTTCTGAATTCTTTCATCTCCTTGTAACCCCAAAAAGTAAGTCTTCGAAAAGGTCCTCAAAGGACTTCATCACTTCAGTGAACCGAAAATCTGGAGTTTTTGATTGAAAACATTTTCTAGATTTGTCCATGACTCTTATGCATTACCAAGTAATGATTATGACTTAGGATTGATTATGTTTTCTTAATAATAGTATCAGGGTTTCTACTTCTGAGAGATTTGATCTTTCGATATATATGTATAGTCTATATCACAGAATATGGCATATATTTGACTTAGAATGTATCATTATGCATTTGCAAGATAAACCCTTCAATTTCATTTTCAAAATGATACAAAGTAATAAAAATGGCTTTCAATTGACTTACAAGCAATCAAAGATATAGTTTAAAACACGATTTATTGAGAAAATATATTATAGTGTATTGAAATATTTTACAAAGCCTTAGCTTAAGAGGTAATCTATCCTGGATATATTTGGACAACAAAATCGGTGACTTTCATAACTGAACTTTCCCTTGTTGGATTCAATTTTATATTAAAACAATGAACTTTTATTAACTTTTCTTGTTATGAGTTTTTTTTTATTTATGAAAGGAATCGAACATTAGTAAAACTATATATGTATGTATAACTATTTCCGGTTTTGAAATGATAATTTGTTGAAAAATGGTCCGAAAATCAGGCTCTTAGCCATTTCTTACCCTCTTAATTAAAACAAACTAATGGATAACGATTTCTAAGTCATAGAGTTTATCTGTTCGGTTATATGTTTTAGTTTAGGAACCGGACATTGATCACTGTTTGCTAAAATTATGAGTGAATTTGTTGACTAGTGTAAGGTTTTTTGAATTATGTTGGCCGTCGATTGCAATGATCCAAAGGCCCAGGTGAATCTAAAGTCAGGTTACCGCAGCAACAAAGTTGCCTCAAGTGTTACATAAACTTTAGTTTAGATGCCACGCCATTCTCACAGCAATGGCAGCGGTGAAGCACCCACAAGCTCCACCATAGCCACCTGCCATGCCATGCCAAGCCATGCCAAAGCCAAGCCAAAACCATGCCATATACCATGCGGTTGAGCTCTATTTTAAACTGCCGCTGACATTGGCCATTGAGTTGGTGTGCTACCCACAATAGAAAATTGTAATTGTAATCGCTCTAAACTCCACCCATTCACTTCTTACTGTGATGATTTCAGGTGCAGCACTATGTCTATCTGCAAGACATTATGCGGCATCATCAGCCCAAGGCCCTTGTAGCTGCAGGTCAAGGCAAAGGTGCGACCAATGGCCCCAAAAAGACTGTCGCCCCGGTGGCAGAGGAGGAGCAAGAACAAGAGGCAGAGCAGCGTTATGCCGTATCGATACAGCCACAACCACGTCCGCGTCCATATCCGGGAGTTGGCCCATATCAATTGCCATTGCCGTTGCCGGCCCCGCAGCATCATCAGAGTCAGGGACACCAACAACAACAACAACAGCAACAGGGATCGAATCAACAACAACAACAACCCTATCAGGTGATACCCGAAGAACAGTTCTTAAAGTTGCTGGAAGAAGAGCTGCAGGTTCGTGCCTATCATGAGCAATTGAGACAGCAGCAACAGCAACAACAACATCATCATCATCAACAGGGACATCCTCAAGCGCAGGCTCTTGTCCAGCAGCAGCAGCAGCAACAACCATCTCCCAAATCTCTGCCCATACATAGTACGGCGGCCACACACAAAGTTATTCAACAGGCCGAACCAATATTGGGTTTGGGTGGCTATCGCGAACGTCTGGTGGCCGAGCAAGAACTGGTGTCGCCTGCCTATAGCCGTGGGGGTCCCAAGTATTTGCCTCTGTCCCAGGTGCAGCAGCAGCAGCAACAACACCAACAACAGGTGGACGAGGAACAGGAGCCACAGCCACCGCCACGGAGTCATCTGCATCAGGCACAGCAGCAGCAACAACAGCTAATATCTGCTCTACCTCCACAGATTGCATACTATCAGCCACAGATCAGTTACAAGACACTGCCCAATCATCCATTGGCCAAATCCTCATTGGAGAGTGAAATTGAGAAGCTATTGGCAGCCAATAAACCCGGTCATGGTCTTGCCTATGTGGACAGCAGCAATGAACCGACGTTGGTCAATCATCAGCATCAGCATGGCATCCGTTCTGGACCCCTGCCACCACCACAGCATCCAGCACCGCCAACATCCCATCCAGCATTGCGTCAACCGAAGGCATATTTGGCCAGTACACCCAACTCCCTGCTGGATGCCAATAATCAACCATTTATACCATCCCTCTTCAAATTCAGTAACTATCAACAGCCCACTCCTATTTATCCCAGTCCCAGTCAGGCGCCACCTAGCCAATTGGAGCAAAAGAGGCTTGGACCTGTTGTCTATCCCACCCAGCCGGCAAATCAACCGCAGCCGTCACAATACTATTACCAAGAGGCGGTGCCCACGCCGACAGCAGCCCCCAAGCCAAGTCCCAAGCAATATCATCGCTCCAAGCACTACAAATTGGCCACACCACAGAAGGCTTTGTTCTATGCGGACTATGCTGATCGCAGTCAAGGATCGCCAACGAATTTCTATCCCAGTCCGCCTGATCCCATCAAGCATAGCCAACGGACTGTCACCGTAACGCCCACTTCACTACCGTCACCCATTTCCGATTACCCATCGCCATCGCCCTCACAGTCCAGCATCTATGTGTCGCAGGGCACGGGCATAGCTGGACCGTCACGTCCTGTCACACCCACAGCAACATCGGTGCACAAGCTACGCACCCTGGACGAAGTGAAACAATTGAATCTACCGCCGCCCAATGGCAAACCCCTCACTCAGGCCGAATTCCAGGCTCTTGTCGATGCTGGCTATCCGGTTAAGGCTGTTCCAGTGCCCGTTCCCGTTCCGTATGAGCAATATGTCAAGGACCATCCCGAATATCGCAATCATCCGCCAGTAGACTATGCCCATTTGATGCGTCTGGCCACACGGCAATTGTCCGCCCATCAGCATCAACATGCACGCTCATTGGCCGCCCCCTCAGAGCCGTCGGTGAAGATTGTCTCCACACCATCGGCAGCTGAACTTCAACAGCAACAGACGGCCACTGGGATTGGCGGCGGCAGTGTCACCTATTTGCAGCCCATTGAGGGACATCCACATGCCCTCCAGAAGCGGCGGCCTCGCGACGAACAGGACACTGCGGTCGCTGGCAGCGAGCACAAGGCAGCGGCTCCCCCAGCAGCAGAGCAAACGGCGAAAGCTTAGTACTCCAAGTACCTATGCATCTGGTTTTTAGTTAAAATGTCCTTGTCTAGTTTGTAAGTATTGTAAAAATGTTTCAGCACGTTGCGCAAGTTAAATTATAAAACAAAAAATAAATTCTACGAAGAACAAAAAACAAATACTTAGAATTAAAAAGAGGAAATCTTGTGGCTTCCATTTGTTTGTCTTTGTCAGAGATTCTCCACACGATTACACAGATACATATGTACATATGTTTGTAAGTATTTAAAAGTTTTTAGTTTTATTTGTATTTATTTTCTATTACACCATCTATTCGACCATCTTTAATGGTTTTGTGTGTTTGGCCATCACTTAGTTCAGGCCAAGTGGTGGATTGCTATTGCTGTTGCTGCTATCCGCCGAGCTAAGCGTATCGGGGGTGCCGGTCTCTCGAGCCTGTAGGCGTGAGATTTGCGGATCTCGTTTGTCTTTGCTGCGATCGTGTTCACGATCCTTGTCTCTGTTGTGTTTATGCTTGTGTTTGTGCTTGTGTTTCTTTTTGTCCTTCTTCTTTTTCTTTTTGGAAATATTATCCATTTTAAATTTACTCTCATCGCCGAAGCCTTGATGCGACGACATATCACTCAATCCCATGCCGAACGATGCCTCCTTGTCGAGCTGTTCCCTTCGCCGTTTCGCCAGCTGTTGCAGTTCGGCATTATCATCATCGGCCGGCAGTATATTGATTTTAGTTTCGCTATCATACGACTGGACTTGATTGACTGCATCATCTAGTACATAAATCTCCTCGCTGCGTTCCAATTTGATGATTTCATCGCCCACCTCAAAGGCTTCGGTAGCAGTTCGTTTAATGGCGACCATAGCTGGTTGTTTGGTTGGCGGTGGTTCTGGAACATCGATTCCCAATCCATCCGGATTGGTCTCCACCAATGGGATGGGGATTGGTTTGATTTCCTCTTTAGTCTTCTTAAAGCTAGAATTACTATTGCCAACACTGTTGCTGCCGACGTTGCCGCCGCTATCCTTCATCAGATCCTTGTAGAAGTTCTGATTCTCGCTGGCCTGCAAGCAATTCGGCCGTCTGATGCCATAAAGCGAGTGGTACAGATCGACAGTGTCGCAACGCAATTTGGTGTCATAGGCTAAGGTGTTAATGCTGTACCACAATCTTTCCACAAGATTCGGCTTGTCCAGGCGACTGCGCGACTCGCGTGTAAATGGCGGATTATCAATTAGCAATTGGGCTAGACCATGGCGGGCTGCCGGATCGGGATCCGTTTCTAGTAATGTAATCAAATCCTCCAGATCATCGCTACGACCATCGACCTTAACAAAGTCCACCAGGCATTCCATGGCCGCAATGCGAAGATCCAGAAATATGCCATAAGATGCATAGCTGCGATAAATATGCGGCAAGGAGGGTAAATGACCCAATTTCTGTAGCTTACGAATGACTTTGAGACAGGAAACGGACACCATGTATTTATATGAGGGCAGATGTTTTTCCATATTCAACAGACGTGTCACCTCGTCCAGTACCAGTCTGTCAATAAGAGCAAGTTAGAAATAAATGAGGCAAAAAGAGTTTTTCATGCACTCACTTGGCATCTGTGGACAGACTTTCGGTGGTTATTTGTGTTCCATGCATGGCCACAGATACTACAGGTGTCAGTGTTTCACCCAGAGCCTCCACTAGAGCTGCTCGATAATAGGCATCGGTGTAATGATTTCGTGAATTTTCATTGTACTTGAATAGATCAAAGAGAAAGCGCATCACTTCCGGCGGACAGATGCCATGGGAAGTACGCAAACCTTATGATAAGAAAGTAAGTTAGTAAGAAATAGCCAAATCACCTTGAGATCCAAACTTACCCGCCATAGCCACTGGAATGGACTTTTGCAGAAAGTATAATTGAAAATTGGAGAAATTATTCAGTTTGATTATATGTGGAGCACTGAAAGATCCAAAGAACTTGCGAAAGATGTTCAACATAGCTGGTGGGCCACTCCACGCAGCCACCATTTGATTGGCCACCTTGGTAAGACTGTGCGCTGCCTGACAACGGACCTTATAGAAACATCGCTCACTCTCGATGGTATCCGTCAGAGCCATGCGAGTGGCATTCGTTGGATACTTTTGCAAGGCTTGGATTGCCTGAAATTGAGCCGTAACATCACGTTCATGCCGTAATTGGTATTGCCATTGGAAATCAGGTTGTTCAATGATCAGATCCCGTAGAAGAATCATCTCCGGATCGAGCCGTATCCACAGAACAGGCGAATCGCTGAAATAGGAATTCTGTAATGAAATGCTTTCGAAAACGCAAAACTTGTTACTCACTCCATGGCTGATAGATCCATGTCCACCTCCTCGCCAGTGCATAGGGGAATCTTTTTCTTTTTGTTACGCCTGCTCTTGGAGTGACAGGTAATGTCTGCTTTTACCAGGGTATTCTCTATCTGTAGTGTATGCTTGAAAGTACCATCGAGCTCCTGCAGCTGGACCAACAAGGGTCCATTGTACTTTCTCACGCCACGCTGATTGACAAAGTCTTGACGGATCTCTAGCTCGATGGTGTTGCGTTTGCGATTGAAGACTGATGTTAAAGAGAATTTGGCATGTCCACCAGTGCGTACCCATTGATCCATAAAGACGGACATATCTTTGCCAGTTACCGTGAATATGGCCTTAATGAAAATATTCGTTGAGATGAGCAACTGGGACCAGAGGCCGGCCCCAATTTTGGTGGATGCCGCATTTGTGGCCAGGGCCAGTTGTTTATTGAACACCTGTATGAGCAACTCCTGGCCAATACGATGCTCCAACATGCGTATTACCAAATGAGCCTTACGTCGCATCGCCTCCACATATTTTGGGGAAACTGTGTGCAAACTCTTAATGGGGAAATAATGATTAATTTCCTGCTGCTTGCTGGCTGCTGCAGCTGGATTGGTGCTCGATACTGGAAGCGGCGCAGGTGGCTGACTGCAATCGAGTATAATGCCGCCGTACTGCTCCTCATATTTAACCACACGAGCCAGCTCCGTTTGCACCCATTCACGGTATTCATTGTTGCCGAAACATTTCCGGGAATACAGACCACACATATACTCGGCTATACCCTTGGCCAGCCATGTATCCGACCAATGATGCGAAGTAATGAAGCAGCCGAAAAACTGTTCTGCCACAGCTCGCGACATGAAGGTACGTGAAACGTATGTCTGATCAATGATGGCAATCGAATGCAGGAGATTAACCGAGGCTATGCTCATTGTTGCATAAGCGCTGATGTCCGTGTCCAGTTCATCTACAAACACCTGCTTGTAGCAAGAGAATGGATAGCGGGTTGAAAGAGTCTCCTCAAAGAACTCGAATGCCTCGTGCAGGTATCGGACTGTATTCTTCAGGAGAGGCAACATGCCAGGCAAACAGAAATGGGTTACTTCGTGCATATGGGGATCTACATAGATCTCAAAGGGTCCAACAGCCAGGGCTATATTGGGGGCACATACCGGCGTGGTGACTGAGTAGTGAAACGTTTTCTTTCTTAAATCTGGAGTCATAACGACTTCCAGGAGTTCGCCACAAGATACGGCCGTTAAGTTCTTATCCACCGTGAATTCCAGTCGCCAAGTGCACGGATCTGCGAAACTATCCACACATGGGAACCACAGACGGGTGGAATTTTCATAGCAATTGGTAAACATGTGTGAGCAATTCTGTTGCGTCTCCTCATCTGTTGATGCCGGTGGAATGACAAAATGCATTCCACTCGAGGGGCTCTCCAAAGAGAATTCAATACGTATGCGCAGGCCACGTCCCTCTTGAATTAGCGAATAACCATCCGGAGGCACTTGAATCAACAATTCACCATTGTTGACATCCGGATCGGTTATTTGGGCAGCGGCCAGATGGTACTTGGAGTAGACATCGAGTGAACGACTTTTAGCTTCTTTTTGACAGATATTCTGGAAAGGATCGAAGTAAGTGAACTCGGCCTGGCACACATCGTTAAGAACCACACTGTAGACTCGCAATTGCTTGGCATTCAAACGGATAAGACGTAGATTTTCATTATTTGGCACTATCGTTAGTTCGACCATTCCCTAAAAAACAGAATTTAGTTTGACTTAAATCTCTTTTGGGGACCGAAAGAAATATTTACAATTATGCTGCGACGCTCAAAACTAATCCCGGTGAGGCTTACAACTTGATGAGCCGTGCTGTTGGGATGAGAAGATATATATAAATTAAAGACCCAAAGACATTTTTGGTGTATACTTATAATTTAAAGGGACGCAGCGGTGCCTCCAGCACCTCTGGTTGCTTATCCATTTTTCTAAACAATTATTAATAAAAATGCTCGCTTCTGTTGCATTGTTTACACATTTCAGTTTTTACTTATTTTCCATGCTTCTGGCAACACTGAATTCTCATAGCTTCTTTTAAAATACTAAAAAATACCAAAAAAAACAATCGAAAAAATCCCAAAGCACTGGCAACTCTGTAGGAAAATCCTCCCAAACGCGTTTTTAACCCTTAAATGGGCCAACTGTCTCTCCAATAAGAATAACAATATATTTTGGGATTATTTTTTTTTGGTTCCAAAGTACTTATTTGTTGTTTAAACAATATAATTTGTGAAATAAATTGAATTGAATTTAATGAAAATCAACATTTTGTTTAGGCAAAGTAATAAGTGCTTCAGGTGGGAATGAGATTATATTTCATTTACACAAATTAAACGCTTGAAATTTCCTTAGGCATCATAGCCATTTGTACATAAATAATGTATGTAAGTAATTAAGAGTAAATTAATTAATTTTCACGTGACTTATTTTACTAGCAAGTAAGTAGATTTCTTTTGTTGATAGAGAAATACATATTTATATATAGTTATGTTGTTTCTATGTATAATTATGCGCGAAAAATGGTTACTACACAAGGGTTAATGCCATGAATCATTTTGATTCCTGAGAAAGTTATATTTGGATATTTCTCCCATTTAAAACGCATTTTTCCCATCGAGTCAGCAGTTTTAATACAACTGGCAGTTGCTCCACATCAGAATTGCAGCAGTTAATATATTATATATAGTTTACGTACGGGATTTAAAGTGCTACGCCATCAATATCAATCAATAGAATTAAGTTTAGAGCTAAAAAAAAACACAATCGAACATTGTGAAAATGTATGGCATTGATAATTACCCCAAAAATTATCATGCGAGTGGCATTGGGCTAGTCAATTTGGCGGCCTTGGGCTATAGCAAGAATGAAGTCAGCAGCAATAGCGATGGAGCGCCGCAGAGCAAGCCAAAGGCAGGCTTGTACCCCTCGCTGCCCTATCCAGCATCGGAATCCGTGGGCGGAATGCCATATGTGACAAAGCAGACGATTCCATCACAGAATGCCTCCTTTCCGGGCATGGGCGTGGGAATGCCAAGCGCCCCGTATCCCAGTGCCGCACCATACCCCGGCTCGAGTTTGTATCCAAGTTTACCAACATCGTCATCGTCATCATCATCATCACTGCCATATCCGGCAGCTCCATTGGCCCCTTATCCCAGTAATACGCCCTATCCAAGTATGCCACAACCGGGTTTACCATATCCATCGGCGCCGCTAGCTCCATATCCATCAGCCATGCCGGCTTTCCCCAGTATGCCAATGCCGTATGCACCCATGGCAACACCAGTAAGTCCAGCACCGCAATCAGCTGGCTTTCCGCCATTGCCTTATCCATCGGCACCGCCACCAGCAAGTGCACCGACGGCTGAGGAGGAGCCCTCTGTGGGCATTGCCGAATTGACATTCACCAGTGTGAAAGTGCCCGAAAATCAAAACATGTTCTGGATGGGTCGCAAGGCAACCAGCACACGGCCGATTAGTCAAAGCTCCGGCGGAGCAGTTGGATTCGAAACTCTGCGCGATTCGTGTGTATCCAATGGGACAATGTTCGAAGATCCCGATTTTCCGGCAAATAACTCGTCCCTGATGTACTCGCGACGTCCCGATCGCTACATCGAATGGCTCCGGCCCGGTGACATTGTGGATGATCCACAATTCTTTGTCGAGGGCTACTCCCGTTTCGATGTGCAGCAGGGCGAGTTGGGTGACTGTTGGCTTCTAGCGGCCGCTGCCAATTTGACACAAGACTCCAAGCTATTCTTCCGTGTCATCCCACCAGATCAGGACTTCCAAGAGAACTATGCCGGCATCTTCCACTTCAAGTTCTGGCAATACGGCAAGTGGGTGGAGGTAGTCATTGATGATCGTTTGCCCACCTATCATGGGGAACTGATCTACATGCATTCCACGGAGAAGAATGAGTTCTGGAGCGCACTGCTGGAAAAGGCCTATGCCAAGTTGCATGGATCCTATGAGGCTCTCAAAGGTAAGCAAAATCTTTGCCCTTTTTGTTGTTTATCGATTTTAAGGATAATTTTTGAATTGCTTACAGGTGGAACCACATGTGAGGCTATGGAGGATTTCACTGGTGGTGTTACGGAATGGTATGATATTAAGGAGGCACCACCAAACCTATTCAGCATCATGATAAAGGCAGCCGAGCGTGGATCAATGATGGGCTGCTCCCTGGAGCCAGATCCAAATGTGCTAGAGGCCGAAACGCATGAGGGCCTCATTCGAGGACATGCCTACTCGATAACCAAGGTCTGCTTGATGGATATATCGACGCCAAATCGCCAGGGTAAACTGCCTATGATACGTATGAGAAATCCTTGGGGCAACGATGCCGAATGGAATGGACCATGGAGCGATAGTTCGGCTGAATGGCGTTTCATTCCCGAACACCAAAAGGAGGCGATCGGTTTGAACTTTGATCGTGATGGTGAGTTCTGGATGTCATTCCAGGATTTCCTCAATCATTTCGATCGTGTGGAAATTTGCAATTTGTCGCCCGATTCACTGACCGAGGATCAACAGCAGAGTTCACGCCGTAAATGGGAAATGTCAATGTTTGAGGGCGAATGGACTTCCGGAGTAACGGCTGGAGGATGTCGTAACTTCTTAGAGACCTTCTGGCATAATCCACAATACATCATTTCTCTAGAGGATCCCGACGAGGAGGATGACGATGGCAAATGTACCGTTATAGTGGCACTAATGCAAAAGAATCGACGCAGCAAACGCAATGTGGGCATTGACTGTCTGACAATTGGTTTTGCCATCTACCATCTAACAGATAGGGATCTCCAGGTGAAACCGCAGGGTCTGAACTTCTTTAAATATCGCGCCTCCGTGGCTCGGTCGCCTCATTTTATAAATACACGCGAGGTGTGTGCCCGATTCAAGCTACCGCCTGGACATTATCTCATTGTGCCCTCAACCTTCGATCCGAACGAGGAGGGCGAGTTCATTATACGTGTCTTCTCGGAGACAATGAACAACATGGAGGAGAACGACGATGAGGTGGGCTTCGGCGAGACAGACGATCGCATTGCTCCGGCCTTGCCGCCGCCAACACCCAAAGAGGAGGACGATCCGCAGAGAATTGCCCTCCGTCGTCTGTTCGACAGCGTTGCCGGCAGCGACGAAGAGGTGGATTGGCAGGAATTGAAGCGCATTCTGGATCATTCGATGCGTGATGTGATGGTCGGCGGCGATGGCTTCTCCAAGGATGCGGTACGCTCTATGGTGGCCATGCTGGACAAGGACCGTTCCGGGCGCTTGGGATTCGAGGAGTTTGAGGCTCTGCTCACCGATATTGCCAAATGGCGGGCAGTCTTCAAGCTGTACGATACTCGACGTTCCGGCAGCATCGAAGGCTTCCATTTGCGTGGTGCCCTCAACTCGGCTGGCTATCATCTGAACAATCGTCTGCTGAATGCCTTGGCTCATCGCTATGGCTCGCGAGAGGGTCAAGTTCCGTTCGATGATTTCCTTATGTGCGCCATTAAGGTGAAGACTTTCATCGAGATGTTCCGGGAACGCGATACGGACAATTCAGACACAGCCTTCTTTAATCTGGACGATTGGCTCGAGCGTACCATATACTCGTAAACCAGTTGCTTATGACTTTAAGTGAAACTAATCTAATCCTAAGTGCCACATCTACTTAAATCGAAAATAGAAATACTAAAGAACAAGAAAATGTAAAATGGTAAGCAAGGCGCGGAAGCATTAACAAGATTTGGACCCTATACACGCCGTTACCTTATCAGAATGTGCAAAAACCGGAAATACAAAATCATGTGCAGTAATTGAATTGACCTTGGATGTGACTCTAGGCTAGGCGTCGGCCAAATACGATAAAAACCTGAAAAATCCACACAAATGCCGCTCTCTTTGTGTGCCCCGACACATACATACATACATATGTATGGACATCTAATGTATAGAGCTCTTTGCTCATCATATGATAGCTGCTGGAACAACAATAATGATGATGACTAAGGCCAGACACCTTTTCCCTCTCGCCCCCATCGTCAGCATCGGCACCAACATCACAAACACTTTTCCAAGCATTCGCAAGAGCCGAGAGTCAAGAGCCAAATGAAAACAGCCAGTACAAAACGAAATGTGCATTATTAACCATATATATATATAAATATGTACCTTTATATATAGCTACATTGCAAATGCTCGCATATAAGTACCACACACTCATCATCTATATAAACAAATGATTATTTTATACAATCTTATATATATGTATATGCAATCTCAATCTATCTTTCTCGTTTTATTCGCATTCTGGTGCTAAACTAACTTAAAAGTTTAAAAAGAAAAGGAAAAAGAAAATCTAATCGATCAAAAATTTTGAAGCTAAACGAGCCCCACATATTGAAAAACTCATTAATATCAATTTTGTATTATAATTCGAATATTAAATGCATAGCATGTTGAATGTTATTTATTGTTAATAGAAGAGATCAATTAATTGCAAATCTTTATTTTAAAATACTGTATAATAATTTAATTGTAATTTTATCAACTACAGCTCGTTTGGAGCATGATTTTGTTCCCCCCTTTTCCTACGCTGCCCCCTTACAAGTTTTAACCCCTCTCTCTCTATGTGTAATATCGTCATTGTCTTTGAAAATAAACTGCAAATTTTTTGTGAATAAAAAGAAAAAACTAAACTATTTGACAGTGACTATTTCAGTTGCACCACTGGGTACCCCAGCATCTATTAGTGTTTGTTTCAATTCATCGTAGATCAGTTCATTGTCGGTAGCCAATTGCTGAAGTACCTCCAAAAAGTCTTCATATTCCAAACGCCATTTTCTAAAACAGAAGAGAAACATTTCAATTTCGAAATTCGCCTTGGTAATTGAACACACCCACTTATAGCGCATATAGATTAGTCCTGTTTGAGTCCTTGTTATGGGGATGGGCATAAGTTTTGCCTGCTCCAGCCAGGCATCAATTTGGGATAGTAAAATGCAATCGAATTCCTCATTCTCCAATTCCGTGGGCACAAGCTTAAGTTGAGATCAAACAAGATTAATGAGAAGGTTGGTAGGATATATATATCGTGTTATATCACCTTATAGTTGCAGTAAACTATAAAAAGACTATCGAGTGTATATTTCTTTGGCTTATCATCCTCATCGGCCATACCGAATTTTGTTCAGAGCGAGATCACAAATGGGAAAATTTATTTATTTTTTTCTTTGTTTTACGCAATAAATTTTGATATTTATTTTAGACAAATAATGAAAAGTCCATGTGGGACTATATATACATATATATATGTACATGTATTTGGATTTGTTTCCTAAACAAACAAAATGAAAATTCTCAGGTGTTTGGTTTAGTTTATATAGTTCAGATGGGCTAGTTTCATTGGCGACTGTTGCCTAGCAGCGACAGGTGTGTGTAGGAGGGAGGAGGGGTTATCTGGCTGATCTTTTGTTTTAGTTTCACTCGTTTGGCCGTTGTCGTCACTCCCATCTGGGGGATTTCCCTATAATTTTATGCACTCGCTTACGACTAGTTACAATTCTCTCTGTATATATTGGGGAAATCAATCATATTAACGACGCTTTATCGAATGTAACTACGTGCAAAGACGTTAAGTAGTTAATCACAGCATGAATGGGTTACTTTGTCATCTCTTAGAACCAATATTAGCTCGTGAAAGTATCCAAAATTCAATTCAAACCTTTATTTTACAAATCGAGCGAGCAGAATTTAAGCATTAAGCACTAAAAAAAGGAAAAGTAATGGTTTTTTGTTGTTTTTTTTTTGTCTTTTTTATTTCCTTTTTATTTTATTTACAGTGTATGTATGCTAATATAATGTACTAAATATAAATGGTTGTATACATATATATATATATATTTCAAAAGTAAACCGTTCCTTTCATTCATATATATGTAGGTATATATAAAGATCGCTCAATCTATGCGATTCTGCAGATTTGCTGCCTAAATATTGTTGGCAATGTTGCCATTAGCCATTAGCCAGCTGCATGTTCTTTGTTCTTCCAGACATTTAGTTAATTATATTAAATTATGCATAAAACTTTAATTTGTTTTTATGTACTTTTTAATTAGCACTATGTATTAGCATACCCTTTCGAATTTTACGTACGTCTAACGCCAGCATTTTGTTTGTCTGTCTGTTTGTTTGTTGTTCTTCTATGTAGTCGTATGTTTGTATGTATGTTGCATGCTTCGTATATATATGTTGCAATGGCGTTAATTGAGAGAAAAAAGTGCATTGGATAAATTCTTAGCAGAAGAGGCAACTAATCGAAATCGAAAGCCCAATACGAGTATAGGTAATAGTAATAGGGTTCGTATTATTTATATGTATATGCTCTAACTTTGATTTTGATTTGAGTTCCAAACAATAAATATATATAGAAAAAGTATTTATGATTTATGGACAAATACAAAAAAGTGGGAGAAGCAATAAGACACAATACAGAACACAATTTTACAAAATAAATGTGATAATGATAATATAAGAATTAAAAAAGAGATAGAGAAAATAAAAACAGCGCAAAGTTTTAAAAATTCATCCTATTTAGAGTGTGTGTGTGTGTGTGTGAGCGTCGGTTGTTGGTTGTGCAAAACTAAGTTTCAGGTATTTTTTTGTTTTGTTGTGTTGTCGCTTGAATTCGGATCTAGCTGCATGTTTCTCTTTAAGTATATAATATTTTAACTTGTTTTGTTTATAATTTAGTCTTAAATATGCTTTTTGAAATCACTTTTGAATAGGGGAAGAGATGTGAGGGGAGCGCGGGACGTAAACTTATTTTTCCATTCCATTTTGCGGTGTTTAGAAGTGTTGATTTTTGTTTGTTGTTGCTTGTTTTCTATTTTTTCCTGTTTTTTTTTTTATTTTGTTTCTGTTTTGCTGTTTTCTCTTTACTTTACCATTTATGTTTAATATCAAAAGGAATGATATATATGCATAATATATAAATATATATATGTATGTATATATATATTTTTAAAAATAAAAAAAAAACAATGCACTTCCGTATTCAGATGACGTCGCACCGACCAGCGACTTGTTCCTCTTATATAGGGCCATCAATGGCGCTTACTTTAAGGCGGAAATAGTAAACGGAACGCGCCAACATGCTAGCCGCCACCACAAATAAAGCAATATAAAGGATATACATGCCGCCATTTCTCTGCAAGGAAGACGAGCAATTCGTTTGGATCATGGCAAGATTGAATCGTATTTCATATTGTCATACCTGTGCATAGGTGTATGTTCCAACTGTGACACCAATGGCGGTCACCAGGAAGAGCAGAGCCACAATGGCGAACATGACACCACGGCTGTTGGCGAACCGTGAGCCCACCGATGAGACTTTCCTGCAGTGTGGACAACGTGCCAGTGCATTGTGAAATGTGTTAAACTGCAACGATGATGGTTAGTTAATATCAAAGGCAACTTTGTGTTTGGTTTTTATTATGTTACCAAAAACGTGTCCGAGCAATGTCCACAGGTTACACGACACATGCCCGGCATGGTGGGCACGGGCGGGGTAACTGGACTAGGAGCCAGATTAATTATACGCTTGCAATTGGGACGTGGACAAGCGATGCGTTGTGACGAGCTCTTGCAAATTAACAAACAATTGCATGGGCATCTCACATACTTCTTGCCAGGCGGAGCGTTTCTTATGGGCTGAAGGAGCAAAAACAGATTTCATTCAGATGAGGACAGTGTGAGATGCGAGAGAGAGATGTCCACTTACCGTGGCCTCATTGCAGTGAGTGCATTTGACCACATGCTGCTCCCGCTTCGTAGTTATGTCAATCATATTCTGACATACCCGACAGGTGACCATCGGAACGCCGCCAGCTCCACCGCTCTGCTGATACGGTGGCGGCAATTCATCAGGTCCAATAAATGGCACCATCGATGGGGCTCCATTGCCTGTGGGTAAACCAAAGATATCAATTAGAAACACATCACAAACAATTGATAGGTGATAGTAAGTGGACCTTTTGTGTAAAACAAATACATCTTGTCAGCAATGGCTTTTCAGCAGCACTGCATCAGCTAGAGGCAACAAATGCTTCTTCCCTACTCTCGATGATAGCCATAGTTTACGTGTGTGTGTGTGCGTTGGTGTGGTATGGAAAAGAAGATGCGATAAATGCAATTGGGTCAATGTTTCGGTCTAGCAATGCAAAGCTCCCGTCTGTCTATGAAACTAAACTAAGCCAGGCCACAATTGTGTCACTTGGAAACAAGTTCGAACTTTGTGCAATAAACAAAACGGAAACTAGAGTTGCCAACTCTTCTGGTTTAACTTAGATCAGCTGGTTTTATGGAATCGTTAAGTGACACCAGCACACGATTTGATTCCAATTAAACCGAATTCTTATTACACTTGAGCTACTCATACCTATAAACATATATGTATACAGATTGCCATCAGAGTGAAGTTTTCTTAAATTCAAGGATTTTTATACCCAGTTCTTTGTGATCTCCAAACGAAAGGCCAGTCCTATGGGCCTTCTGTTGTTTAAAGTCCAGTCGAAGAAGAAGAGGATTCTAAAAATATCTTTTGAATGGGGCAGTGTATACAGATATGTATACATGGGCAATGGGCAATGTCAGATGATCAGGTTCCTGGGTAAACAATGAAGCTGTTTAAGCTGGTGCTGCAGCAATCACTGACGGACATTGAAAGAGAAGGAGGAAGGGCGAGTGGTGCATATGCCGATAATGAAGAATACGGGTATGGATGACTCATGCAACGTTTTGCTGATTAAACAGCTGTGTTGCTCGCTACTTTATCAAAAGGCGCAGAGAGAGAGAGCGAGTGAGAGGGAAAGTGAGAAAGAGCATAAACAATAACAACGCCAATAGATGGGGAGGGGAAAATGTTTATCGGCATCAAATTACCTGACTACCGGCACCCACTCATCAAAACCAAAACTCTCACCATCATCCCTAAGTCAGGGCCGTATGACTCAGGGGGTGGGGGAAGGGATGGGCGAGTGGGTGGGTGGGTGGGTGGCTACAAAGTGTGAAAATCTGCGTGGAAATGCACACAAAGAGACGCGAAAGCGACATACAACTTTAAATCAAAGTTGCTAGCAATCTGGGACGAACACTTGTTGGGTTTCCAGCGAGAAACGAGAGACCCAACCAACCTATCCGAGACGTAGGGGCGAGGCGAGTCAAGTTGAACGCCCGCTGCCACCATTCGCCTAGGTTTTTCTCAAATAAATCAATTGTCCCCCGCTGTATACGCACCATCTTCGTTGTTGGGTGCAGCAGCGGCTGAGCTGCTGCCCGGATTCTCGGAGCCCTCATCCACAGCTGGGGGAAACGTGTACATCGTCGATTGCTCATTGTTAATAAGGCTCTGTCTTTCGGGTTCGGCCATTCCGATGACTGCTCTTCTTTCCTCTTTTTGTTTGAAAAATTCTCCTTAACAACAACAACAACAACTACTGAAATAACCAAACCAACTCCCGTTAAAGTGCGCTTCTTGCTGGCGATGCTAATGCTTTATTGTTGTTGTTTTTGCTTCTGCTGCGGCTGCTGCTCGTTGTTGTTGTTGTCGCTGCCTTTTCTGCACCGCAACGCAAAAGTCTCAACTAAAACAAAAAAAAAAAAAAAAGAACAGAGAAAGAGAAATGGAAAAATACACAAATTGTTTAACAAATGAAATATGCTCGGTGCACAATTCTTTCTTTGTTTGATTACTGCAATACTTGTTTTTACTTCTATTCGCTTCTCGTTTTTTTTTTTTGTGTGACTTTATTTTACTTTTCCACTCGCTTTGCGTTTTCTGTTGAATATCCTCCTTCTTCTTCGGCATGCGCCGCAATCAATCAATTCTCTGCTGCACCGCTAATGCAACGCGTATTGCAACATGGGCCAAGAAGTTCTTTTTTTTTGTTTTTTTGTGGCACTTTTGAAATGCTTTCAATTGCTTAAATTTATTTTTTGTTGTCAATTTATGAGCTATTGTAATTTACCTTATTTTTTTGTTGAAATCAGGTTGCACTGCTAGTGTTGCCAGCTGGTCACACTGTACTCACCATAGGGTTTGACAGTGCACAAAGAAATGTTGGCTACCGTTTGGATCTAGTTCTTTTTACACAGCTGACTGCTTGGCGGCTTTAAAGTTGAAAGATGTCAGAAAATAATCAAAATAACAATTGTTCATCTGCCAAAGAAGTGCAGCAATCGAATAAATCAATAAATGACGCTGATGACGATAGTAGCAGCTCAAACGAAATACAATGGTCTGCTAATCGAAAACTGCGTCACAAATCGTCCACAATTTCATCACCAAATGGGAATTCCTATCATTTCAAACCTTTGCCCATTATGGTCACGGGAGAGAAAACTTCTTCACCGCCAATAAGCTCAAGCCAGCGCCGGGATATAACATTTACTGAACAATGTAGCCTTAGAATTACAGACAGTACGGATTCTGATGAAGAGTTCCATATATCGAATGATAGTAGCAGCAACGACACTACAAGCAACGCCATTCCTTATATTAACCGTTCATTAAAGCGCACAGATTGCAAAATCATTACAAAAATCCACAAACGCCGACCTCGACCCAACAAGTCGGTATATAAGAAGTGAATTCCAAATTGCATTTTTCAAAATGCAACTGCGAAAGTAAACAGGGCTACATTTAAGTTATGCTTGTGCATTTGCCAACACTGCTTTTAGACAGACCAGGGTTGGTTTGTGCATTCTTGAAGAGAAGTGGTCAATTTTGATGAGTATAACTATTTATACAGTTTTTATGTAAATAAACCAAATTTTAAGTAATAAAATTAAGTTCAAAGTGTAAGTAAATGTAAAGATATCAATTGACATATGAAATGGAATCGCTTGGTTAACGAATAAAGATTGCAATGGCGTGTGAAAATAAGCGATGATTTCATAAATTTCTTTTTTGCAGCGCGTTGTTGTATGGGAAACTTCGTCGTAGCTTTGAGCGACGCTGTTGCTATTGTTGTTGCTGTGTTGTTGTTGTTGTGGTGATGGTGGTGATGTTGCGGCGACGTCAACAGACACTAACGACGCACAAAGTGTTTATTTAAGTTAGGTCTATCTGCCATTTAGGGCACCATCAAACACAACAACAATAACAGCAACCAGATGAGAACAGGTGTTCTTAATTGATTTTTCCACATCCTACCCTCCCCACTCTTTCTATCGGTCTCCTCACCACACCATTTACTTTTAGATCAATCTATTGGCTCGACGACTCGCAACTTCACTAATCTTGAACAACTGTGTTTGGGCATTTTTAATCGCTCCAATTAAGACAAAAACAAAAACACAAACACTCAATACACGAAAAATAACGAAAGTGCCACAAATCATTCGAATCAAGTTAGCTCGCCTCCCCCCATACCCCCCCCAAAAAAAGTATTGAATAAAAATTGAGAGTTTTTAAATCATTCGAACGAACGAAATTTCAAACTAAGTTTGACCACCGACAAGTACACACATACACATTATAATATAAAATCAAGAAATCAAGATAAATAGTGCAAAAGTCTGCAAAGGAATCAACTGAAATGGATTCTCCACCAATGTTTAATAGCGTCGAAGATGAGTGCAGATATTGGAAAGAGCGATCCAAACAGTATCACAAAGAGTAAGTACGATCAGCAGTTGAGAGAGCCGAAGGACTTATGTATGTGAATTTTCTTCGATTTCCAGATGGACAGATGTTAAACAGGACTATGATGAATTTGTGGAACAATCACGCGAAATGGAAATTGAAATGGACGCTACTCTGGAGCAAAAGCAGAGTATTATTAAAGATCTCAGAGCCAAGCTAAATATGTTTGAGAAGGAAAACGATTCTCTCAAGGTGAATATTGTTTAAAATGCACTAACTATTGACAAACTATTGAGACGCCTCCTTTTTAGCTTAAGCTGGACTCGCATGGCATTGAAATGTCGAATATGGAGAAACAGTTGGAGACGGTGAAGAAGGAGCGCGACTCCATGAAAGTGTATCTACGTCAGCTGGAGCAGAAAAATGATGATTTGGAGCGTGCGCATCGCATTCTTAACGAGAGCATAGAGAATTTTGAGAAAATGTTGGATCAGGCGTACGAAAAGAATGCCCTGCTTGAACTGGAGGTAGACGAGAAGGGAATGCTGCAGGAGAAACTGCAGCGGCTCATGGACGAGACGCGAGGTGAGTATATACAGACAGTGATTGAGATAAAATTGAAACTGAAATTGTTTTTGCGCAGATCTCAAACAAGAGCTCAATGTTAAGTCACGATATACGCCAGCGAATGGCACTAGCAACAATTCTACAGGCACAGCCGGTAATAGCTCCATGAACTCATCCTCCTCGCTACCGAATGGAATTGTGGCCAATGGTGATATGATGCCGCCACATGACAACATTGTTGCTTCAAAAACCACCAGCAGCATCAGCTCGAGCGCCCTCAACGGCAGTTTAGTTAATAAAAACGAATATAATCAACAACAATCGCTTAAAAGTAAGATACTCAATTCGTTAAAGCAAACCAAACGTGTCCTTAAGCTGCAAACAAAGTCTACTTATTGTCCAAAGCACTGCAAATAGTCTATATATTAGGGAAACTTGCGATATTAGTGAAATTCATTTTATGTTTCTAATCAAAACATCCACACAATGCGTACGTAAAAATAGTTACAAATTTGTTTCTTTTGATGAATCTGCTAGCTGATTTAAGTCCTTATATTTGCTGTAATTGTATTTTAAATTATTAAAAACAAACAAAATGTAATTTTTTGAGGCCAAATTTGCAACATTTTTCGTAGGCAATGTGTGTGTGTCTCTCTGTATGTTTTGTATATGTCATTGGATTTGTTTGTGTTTGTGTTTAACTAATACAAGTAATTGTCCCATCATTTCTCTACACAATCTCGACTAACCTAACCTGCTGTGTATGTGTGCTTTCCTTTTGCAGATCCCGAGAACCTAATCAATGGCAATCCCATGAATGCCAGTTCCCGCGCAACGGCGCTGAACATTGTGGCCGACATGTTAAGAAAACTAAACGTAAGTTCCCTATTTACCAAACCCCCCCCTTCTCCTGTGTATTTCTGTATATATAATTGGACCAAAAACACAAAAAACCCCTTTAAAATTTCTTCAGAACTTACCTCAAATTATATTTGGTATCTATACTAAACTCAATAGAATCCAGATAGAAGACGAATGTCTTTTCAACTGGTCTAATTGTTTTAGGAAAAGGATATTGCTTTATATTGGTTTGGCAGAAAGTGGAAGTAGGCAATGCTATTATACTTGTATTGAGAAAGATTAGTTAAAATATATATGTATATCTCATATGTTTTTAGTGGGATAAGGCGTTATTGTGTCCTGATTGTGATAAGTTTCGATGCATTTGCGAGCGGCCATCGCCGCCGCCGCCGCTGCCGTTGCCGTCGTCGTCGTCCTCTTCAGTAGGATCGTTGCTGCCGCCATCTGGTAGCGAGCCGAGCCTGTTTCGTCGTGCCTTTGGCGGCAGCAGCAGCTCCTTTGTAACGTCCAGTAGTGCCCAGACAACAACATCCGCCGGCAGCAGCGATGGCAGCTCGAATAGCCTCAATTTGGGGTCAAATATTTTCAAACGATTTGCCGAACGCATGCGCAGCACTCCGGATGCATCGCCGCTATGACAATTGCCATTACCACCGGACGCCAGACAGCATCCTCTCCCCATTTCCTTATTTAAACTTTTTATGTCCATTTGTTTTTATTAATTGCTTTTTGGTTAATAAAATACAAATACAAAGTTCTTTTTTTGTCATACACGTATTTCTTTTGCTTTTGTTCTGTGTCGTAGTTGTAGTTGTTGTTGTTGTTGCTGTTGTTGTTAACGTTGTCAATTAAAATGTGTTAAATGTTGTTTTGCCCCTTTGGCTAACACCACTTTTATGCCATTCTTTCTGTTTGTTTTGCAGGCCATGGAAACAAAATTGAAGACATATCGCGAGCATGCACCACCATCGGCGCAGCCGCGATCCGTGAGATCAGCACAGCAGGCGAATCACCAACTGACTGGCCTGCCATGCCTTTCCCTCGACGCGGAATAATGGAATGTTGTTTCGTCCATAGCACCAGAAGAGCCCAATGCAGCGCAATGTCTGTGAAAAAAGAATATAGGGTATATGCATACATATAAGTATGTATATACACGACAAACGGATTATTGGAATGTTGTTCAATTTTGCGATACGTTCACGTTTCAAATGTTAGCGTTAATTTGTTTCTTTCTTTCCGCTGAACTCTGTTTATTTATTTCATTTAACTTGACTTGTATAAAAACACACACACACACACACACTTACAAAACAATGCTTAGGAAAAGAGAAAATAAGCATTACAAATTACACAACACAACAAGTTTGATGTGTTGCAGTTTCAAGCCCAACCATATAACATGCCTTAGTATAAATTAAGTGTAAAACAACAAAACCTTTAAGCTTAGGTCTAAAATGAAAAATTGGTTCTCTTTATTGAATACTATAAAGTAAAATTCAATTTTTTTTTTGTTTGTGAGCAAAAAACAAAAGAAAATATGTTGAGCAAAATGGATGTGTCCAAGTATTATGGATCAGCTGAATGAGAACTTATAACAAATACTCGTAGTGTATAGGAAAAGACAACAACTCTCACCCAAAACACACACACACACACACACAAACGTAAACTGGACTCAGAATGAGAGAGAGAGAGAGCAGAGTTTTATTGTTTAGTTAAAATTATTTAAAAAGTAAAAATTGAGCTATTTTCTATTTATATTTAGAAGCGAATATAAATATGTAAAAAGGCAACAAATTATTATATATTATCTATATGTAAATGTATAAAACAAAACCAACACACAAAAAACAACAAACAACAAATCTACAACATCAACGAACACACGATAATGTTTAAATAAAGAGAGAAAGATAATTAGTTTTAATAGAAATTCGTATTGGTTTGTCGTTTTGTCTCGCTTTGTTGTTATTTCTCCTTGACATATGCAATAAATAATTAATTAGCCAAATATTTGATTCAATTTCAACAAGGCCAAGCTCTCTAGCCACTGTCAAGGTCAACCAACTGACGAAGGGAGCGGAATAATAAAAAAGAACCAAGGGGCCAAGGTAAATCCCAGCTCCATGCTGAAGTTTCTATACCCTAACAATAAGGTAATATGACTTTAATGCTTTAATTTCTGTAAATATAGTTCAAAAGGATCTTAAAGGACTTTATCTTGAAGGTTGCAAAGCCGCAATTAATATATTTTTATTGAATTCAATGAAATGGTAAACAAAAGTTTCATAAAATTGTAGATTTTGACTCAGAATATTTGTTAAAGACATCAGTAAGGTCTTTTAAAGATACAGCTTACACGTTCTTCATCTATATATGTATATTATATCGAATTTCTCTTTGTATCTAGCTCAAAATAGCTACATATATACTCTACGCCAGGGTAGAGCATTTATCAGTCACTGGAACAAAAATGATAAAGAAACGAAAAAGACCAAAGGAAAACTAAGCTTTGACTATGAAAGCTCTTTCAAATTGAAGGGTTTTTCCCCTCCAATTTTTAGTACAACATCGCCAGAGAGCTTTACCCCAGGATATTATGCTGCCTATTCCAGGTGAAGGCACCGAAGCCGAAGCCGAAGCTGAGGCTGAAGCTGACCTTGCTAACGGTTAGGTAGGTAAGTCCCCCATATTGGTGGTAGGCTAATGAAAATGCTTTGGTTTTTGTTTAGACTCATCTGCAAGAATAGGGTTAGCGCAGAGTGTTTTTTTTTTTTTGGCTTTGACTGAGGCATTCGATCTATGTACCAGCATCTAAATAAATACACATACTCCTAGGTATGTCATATAGACCTCATATGAGACGATAGAAATCAAATTTGAAAGTGCAGACCACAAAAAGAAAGGAAGTAAATATATAAAAAGACGACAAGCTTTTATCATACGGACAGCACTTACCAGGAACAGGAATAGGGATAGATGTCATAAGGAATGAAACAGGGACACGACTACTGCTTGTGGTTGGAGTGCATTGTTTGCTTATGGCAAAAGCAGGAGCAGGAGCTCTCGTCTAGCAAAAAGGAGCAGCGGCAGCCATAAGCGGATTGGGAATGGCACAATGCAATCGCTGTGAGGAAAAGAAAAAATTGAGCAGACACAAAGCCATGAGTGTTGAGTGGGCTTTGTGTCCTTGTGTATGAGAGAGTGTTTGTATTTTACTCATGCTCTTTCTTTTGAAATTTCTTCCATTATTGTTGTTGTTTTCATACATATTTATTTTTAAAAGCAATTTCAAGAATTTTCGCTTTCTTCTTTTCCACACTCTATCGCCCTGCCATTGCTTAATGAACTCCCAGGAGAAGGTGGAAAAACCGCAGCAACTAATTAACTGGACTTATGGCTATATATGTATGTATGCATGTACGTACATACTTACATACATACATATATACATGGCAATGCGCGCCTTCACCTTATCCACCGTATAAAGGACAACAATCAGAGCAACAGCAGCAGCAGCGGCGCGTCGGCAGGACAGCCATAACAATAAGCACCACAAAGAGCTCACTTGGCAAACATTCGGGCCACCAACACCAAGTGTAATTGTTTTGGCATAAAACAAAAAACACAAAAAAAAAAAAAAACAACAACAAAAATCCAACAATGGAAAAGAAACACCAAAAAAAAAAGAGAAAAGAGAAAAAAGAGAGAGAGAATGTTGAACAGCTCGTAAAAAATACTGTAGCAAAAAAACAGCTTCAAGTGGAAGCTCTTGAAATCCCTATACTCTATACAGGGTGGCTGCTAAATGTTTAGAAAGAGGACTCTTCTTTCACTTGTCGTCTTTACTGTCGATAAATTGTTAAGCTCAATTTTCACACGGCACTTTTCTTTTTTTTTTTCCTCTTTGTTGCCATTGTTTTTCCTGTTGTTGGCTGGGGCAAATATCAGGAGTGTTATACGATATTAATGGAATTTATCAGACATGCCTTGCGGTGGATTTGAATACACATATACTTATACCTACATAGTATAAGTAAAGTAATGTCTTTGCAATATTGATTAATAAACTAAATGATATTTATATTTAATAATTAATTTGAATGTATATACATATGATTTTTTTCTTAAGTTGTGATTAACTAATCAATGCATATAATACTGTATGTAAACACAAATACACAGTATTTTTTGTTGTCATCTTCTCGCTCTGGCCCACTTGTATTGTACTGATCAGAAGAGTAACTGCATTCGCTTTCTTGCTCTTTGATTACTCATTTGAGCGCTGATCCTAGCCGCGGGAGCTTGGGGAAAGTCTCTTCCGCCCACAGAAAACATTCGCTCACAAACATTGTACTCTTTTCCAAGCGAGAGAGAGTGGGATCGTATTCTTAACTCTTCATGTTTCTGTATCTCGTTCATTTTCACTCTTCTTTGGTTTTTTACAGTTTCGATATGCAGCTATCCATTTGTGAATTCCAAATGTATTTGTTGCTGTAGATTTTAATTGGAACTAGTTCACTGTTACATAAGCCACAATCAGGTGAAGGATAAGAAAGATTAATAAATATTAAACGATTAGGAAGGACTGCTTAACATCTGTGGTTTTTAATATATATTTATCATAACGCATACGCAGGGTATGCCAGCTCAAATATAAATATTTCGGATAACCATGAGCACTATGCAAATTGTGACGGAAATGGCAAACTCCAACATAAGATTCGCCCAGACCAATGAACACAACCTCAAAAA
This sequence comes from Drosophila paulistorum, assembly GCA_018152135.1. Taxonomy (NCBI): domain Eukaryota; kingdom Metazoa; phylum Arthropoda; class Insecta; order Diptera; family Drosophilidae; genus Drosophila; species Drosophila paulistorum. The sequence goes on from JAECXG010000690.1 coordinate 21,268,573, forward strand.
AGACAAAAGGAAGAAAAGTGAAGGTAAGAAACAATATACTATAAGTGATTTACAATGATGGATCTAGAGAAATGAAATGACGACAATTTGCGTAAAAAAGGCACAAAGAGCTTTCTGTATGTTCTGTAGCTAAGAAATTGTCTAAAAGCACTTTCAGAACACACCAAAAGTTTCTTAAACTATTTGAAAATTCAGTTCTTTGACTGTCTATTAGCTTGGGGTAGCATTTCAATAACAAATATTAACTTTAATGATTTTTGGCAATTTACCTAAAAGTGTTATCGATCGAAACTTTAAATTTTGTGAATGGTGTCAATCCCATTGTGACATTTTGCTTTAGCCTGAATGGTGTTTGGTGTTTGATTTTGAATGATTTGCTTTTATTTATTTTATATTTTTCGATACATTTGGGGCTTGCTGAATCACTTGACGATGACACACATTTGACCCAAATACGAATCACAGTTGTTCAATTTACTTTCGCAACACCCTGTATGAGGTATGAGGTATTTCGGGCAGTCATTTGGCGAAAGGGGGGTCAGCAGGAGGCTGGCATGAGGATTGTGTACGAAATTTTGTCGGTATTTATGCGCTTTAAATATTTAAAATACCCGTCGCGACGTCGTAATGTAAGTTGATGGTAAATATATTATATAAATATATAGGTATATACATATATGTATGTATGTATGTACAAACGGAAACGATGATGAGGTAGTACTTACTATGTATCCTCTTCCTCTCATTCTCTCTCTCTCGGGGTGGCGGCTATTTTGGTGGCCGAGAGGGTCCCGTTATTTCTGGAACCCCGTCTCTGGGTTCTGGGCATGGCATGAGCTGTTGCTCCTGGTTTTTGGCTCAGTCTCTGGTCGTGTGTCCTGTGTGTCCTGTGCCTAAACATCAAACAAAATCGATATGTGGGCGGTGTATATATGATTTTTGGCATAAACAAGCACACATAAACCTAGCCCCGGGTGGGTCTCTCAGGTATGGTCCCTGCTTTGTTTGAACGCCGCAGGACGCTCATTTTTCGTAATGAGTTTGTCTATGTATGTATGTGCGTATGTGTGTGAATCTCTTAGCCTGTGTTTGTGTGTGTGTGCGTGTGTGTTCCTGACTCGAAGCCAGAACAAATAGCGTGTTTTTGTTGTTGTGTTGCCTCTTCTTTTCTTCTCTGTTTTTTTTTTTTGATCTATGTATGTATGAATGCAAAATAATAAAAAAGGCATAATTTGCTTTAATACAAGAAACCTTTCAACACACACACACACACGAATGAGGCGTCTCCTAAAGGTCCTTTGTTGCCCTAGCTGCCTTCTGCCTCCTGCCTTCTTCCTCAGCTTGTTAGCTTGTCGTTGTTGTTTTCGCCTGTTGCCGGCTTCCGGTTGCTATTACATCCTGTTGCCTTCGATTTGAAGTGTCAATGAAAATGAAATTCATTTGATTAGTCTTTAGCTGTCGAAGCGTGCCTGTGTAATTAGTGCAATCATCAACTGTGACCAATTACCAACTATTTCCCACCCACATTTATATTGGCATTTGGCATTTGGTATCCGCACATCCCATATATCAAGTGCAAATCATTAGAAGATACATATGTACATAGCTACGGACTTATGTACATATGTATGCACATTTCGAGATTTTAATTAAATTGAATTGACCAATCGATAAACCTTTCGTCTTTGATTCGTTTCGTTGCGTTCTATTGCCTTTGATTTGATTTGTATAAATGCATATTGCTCTTTACTCTTTCCCCTTATTCTTTATCCTTCCATGTTCTGGTTGTGGCAGTTTGTTTCCAATTAAGTGCAACAATAAATATGCAAAGTGGCCACTATACACACACACACACACACAGATGTGAATATGGGTGTGTCACTTTAACTCTATCTCTTTCTTTGCATGTGTGCACTTTCATTAATTGAAGCACTTTTGCATTTAGTTGACTGCATTTGGTTCTTTGCTTTTGACCAAAATTGTCGCCTATAAAAGGTCAAGAAATCCTTTCGATATCTGCATATCTAATCTATATGTATGTATATACTTTGTAACTATATTCAATTGATTTGTTTAACAAACCAAACCTAGACTTGGGTCGACATTTCTATATGTATTTTATGACACTTAGGAGAGGCGCAAAAACGTTAAAAAGTGGGAAAAAAAACCCAAACTCCTCGCACCTTTGTGTCTTTGTGTGGTAGCTCCATCTCCACGAGCCTTTTTCGTATGCCAAATGGCCCAGGACCATTGTCTGGAGCTGCCATTTTGATTTATGTTTGTATACTCTCTCCATAACAAAAAACAAAAAAAAAAAAAAGAAAAGGAAAAAGCAAAAGAAGATACTTACACATACACACAAACATACGATGAAATCTCAAAGGCCCATTTTTTGTTGCCACTGACCGGAGACTTCTTAATATAAAAGGTATACATCAGAAATCAGACCCCTTGGGCACTAGACTTTTAGTCGAAAACATGTATTGGATTTTTGTGCAAATATTAAGGTAATTCCATCAACTAAGGGCCAATATATGTATTAACTATCACTTACATATTAGTATGTGTTCATTTAACTTTGTTTTTTAGAATCCTTTTTTTTAATTGGAATTGAGTCGACAATCGATTAGTGTTTGAATTGCAAAGTTGATTTGATTATAAACAAAATTTCAGTATTTATAATAACTTTTTGAAAAAGTCTTCGATTACAATTTACGAAATAAATAACAACAAGATAAATTGTTATATAAAACTTTTTCAACTTTTAAACGGAATCCCGTTTGAGTTTGTGCAGAAAAGTTTCGATTTCATGCTTTGCCCACAAGTCATGGAACACGAATATATTGACAAGCCAAAGACGAGACAACAAATTGAAGTGGCTCTAAATTCAGTGCCGGATTAGCCATATATCAGGATAAGCCAATGCTACGGCCCGGAAGCTTTTACAGCATTGTAAAAACATTTTCAATCACTGACATACATAAACTAAGAAAAATTCATTCGGAAAATATCTGAAAACATTCCTTTAAACTCTTAAATTTGCAAATCATAAGTCTTAAATCAATAGTCATAATCTTAAGTTACGTATTGAACCCCGACGGATTGCAAATCAATAGATATATCATATATATTTTGTTTTTAATATCACGTGATGCCAAAATCGTATTACATGGATATATTCTTTTAATTTCACTGGGTTTTCTTAACTAAACGACAAATAATATTAGTCTTTTGCATTGTTGTTAAGTAATTGTCGACATAATCCAATCAATTTGTTTTCCTTTTGAAAAATGTTAGTGGATTAGCAACTTATGTACTTGACATTGGTTCTACTATTTGTCCAGGGCCATCAATGCGTGTGTGTGTGTGTGTGTGTCGAATTTTGAATAACGTCAAAAAATATCCGTAAACTCGTCGTGTGTTAGGTGGTTCGCTGTCTCTGGTGGCCATGTAAGCATAGCCCAATTAAGCGTAAACAATTTGTTACTGTGGAAATGTGAGAACCACTAGTTGCTGCTGCCGTTACCGTCCCCGTCCCTGTCCCGGTCCCGGTCCCGGTCCCAGTCCCGTCTGTGCCCCGCCATCAACAACCATCATTTGACATTGATAAAGCTGCTGCCCGACCATACTTTATCCATCGGTGTCTCTGTGCGCATATCGTGTGCAAATATTTTTGGGCTATTGATACTCATGCGATGCTGTTGCTTTTGCTTTTGCCTTTGCTGTGTGTGTGTGTGTGTGTGAACGGTGACCCTGATGCCAACAAACTGTTGCTTTTAGCCCTTGGTAGGCGGGGTTTAGCTCACACAAACACTCACTCAAGCCTCCCACTCCAAAATAAAACACACGCACAGGCACACAGACACAGACAAATACAGCTGGGACATTTTCCCAACATTTCCCCTACGCGCAACAGTTTTTCCATAATACTCATGATACACCCCATCCACATACCTCCTCCCCCCGGCCCCATATTCCACGTCCCTTGTGATATCTGCTACCTTTTTGTGTGGCGGCAGCGGCCCACAGACAATTGCCATGGCCAACTTCGTGTCGCCGCCGAACTCCGTTTTTGAGTTAACCGTTAGCTAAGCCAAGAAGCGTTGCCAAACAGTAGCTCCATTATGTTCTCCAGTCTTCTTGGGGACTTGGTAGTGTGTGGAACGTGCTTGGCGCAAATGATACTTATCAGTTATCAGTTTATCTTATAAATACCTAGAGGAGTAGTAAATGATATTCAATATCTGCAATACAAGCATTTTTTTTGGCAAAGTTTTTGGTCGTATTTTGTTTTAGTTATATATACAAAGATATATATATATACATACATATATATATATATATATAAAAATCGTGAGTGTTTTTCTGTTCGTCTTCAAAGGGCCGAAAAAGCATATCAAAAATTAAAGTAAGTAAAGTTGGGCGCCTAAAAGTAGACTACGAATATGAATATTAGCCGCTTTTTAGCGATGCGTGTGTGTGTGTGTGACACAAATATCAAACAAGTTTCAGTTCTCTGTTTTGGTTTTTGTATTTATTTTGTGTTTTAGTCTCATTTTTTTCCTGTTTGCCTTCCTTTGTCGTCGAGACACTTTTGCTCTTGGCGTGTAAATCTGCCTGTTAAGAGGATTACAATGTTTCCTGTAATTATTATCGCTGCGTGTGTTTGCGTGTGTGTAAACTGCTGCAGGGAATTAACTTTGTTTCGATCTAACCATGTTTGACATCAACTGGCATCAGAGGCCAAAACTGGCAGCAGGAGGTTAAAGTGTTTTTGCCATTTAGTTTTTAGTGCTGCACACACACACACACACAAACACACACACTCATCTTATTCTTCATTTCTCTTCTCTCTGATATTTATTTATGCGCTGGCACACTCTTAGACGCACACACACAACTCTTATGTGTGTCCTCGTGATACACTTAATCCGACATTTACAATTTTTGCTTAAGGATTTATTTATGGATTCAATATGTGTACAACGTTTACATTTCTGTTGCTTTGCGTGACCGAGTATATGTGTAGGTGCACGCGTATGTGTGTGTGTGTGTGTGTGTCTATGGGAACCTTTGCGCATATTATAGAATGCTTCAATGCTCCTCCCAATCTGCTATCCTTGAGCGCATTTATACATACATACAAAAAGCATTTTTGAATACACTCATTTCGAATTTTTGTAATTCATTTTGCAAGCATAAAAGGTAAAAGCATCCATAGCAAACGATCCTGCTATCCTTTATCCTTTTATGCCTGCTCAATCAGAAATGAAATGAACAAGTAACAGGAAAACTGAAAAAGTTGGCAAGCAAACAATAGCAAATATAGAACAAATAATCGAACCTTGAAAATGGATAGACTTATGGCTAAAATTGCCAAAATCAACAAGCTGGCTAAATGTGCAGTAAACAAAATATGAGAAAAACTATTTGATATATTCTTCTTGCACTTGATTTGTCAATGTGATTGAAACTTTATGGCTTAGCGAAATCATCATCAACAGGTAAAACCATAATTCGGGGTCTACAATATCAAATAAAATCAATTCCACAATCTGTCAGATACTCAAGCACTAAAACAACTCGAGGACAATTATCAATTTCACTCTGCTATTGAATATTTCTTGAATTGGATAAATCCCTATATACATATAAAGTATATTCAATATCAAAGTGTTGCCCTTATGAAGGCTAAGGCAAAGCTCCGAATGAAAATAAAAGGAAAATGTTCATGCTGATTGGCATTGAATATATGTAAGTATGTTTAATTTATTTATAGACCATTGAAAATTGCAATGAATATGCGTATATTTCTTTTCAACATGAAAGCCGCTTTCATTGCACAAATGTATGCTCACTTTTATTTGTGATTTCAATGCGGTCTTTGTGCGAATTAATTTCCCGAGATACATACATACGTACGACTTAACGATAGAAATACATAAATATATACAAGTATATATACATGTTCCTTTTATTCGAGTCATGTTTAATTGAGGTTTTCTGTATAATTTCAGTCATTTTTATAAGCGTTTGGGTCTTGGAAATTTGAAGCATTTGATATTATATTCATAATTTTCATTATATTAAATGGAATACTGGAAAATTTCATATCGTCATAGATATTTTTCTTTACCAAAAGATTAAAGTATTTAACAGGCTTTGATTTTAACACAACTTTAAACAATTTCTAATCATATAAGAATCTAATTTGAATACTCGTTTTAAGTAGTGATAAATGAGCTCATTTTCTTCAGAGAAATGATTACTTTTTACGCCAAAAATGGTATCCAAGGCAAATCTAACACACTCTTGATGGGATAGATATGTTTCCGTCTGTTAATCAGTTTCAAATGTTTGCTTAGAGTCCAATTTTAATTGTATATAACACTGTTATTTTGAAGTCTTCTTTTCATCAAGTATGAAACAAAGGACCAAAAGAAACTTATCACGATGATTTAATGATAAAACAATCTTTCAAATGCTCGTTGGGTAGTTCCTAAAGATATACTCATAATAATTGAAAGAACAATATGATGATGTTGTTGTTTCATTATACAAATAAACATACAATTAAATAACAAGAACAAAACAAAAATAAAAAAACAACATGTTTACTTTGTTTGTCATGTTGCTTGTTTATGCTTTCTATTTGAATAAAAGACTGACTGAGAGAGAGAGAGATAAAGATTTAATTGTTTTAGAAATTAAATGCATTTTGCATTTGTCTGATTAGTTTAGATTTTGGGAATGACAAGTTGATGTACATCAATTTGGGCAGAGGCAAAATGAGAAACATTGAAATCAAATGAAAATCTCTACTAATGCCCAACGCTTTAACCAAATTCATTTGGCTTTACAATTATTAATGGCCAAATATAAATTGTAAAATAATTTTGCCTGTCAATTGCTTTGATATGCAATAAGATAAATGATGCTAAATAGAGATGGAAATCGACAAGTACAAGAAGCTGGAGAAGAAGATGAAGCCAGGAGCAGCAGGTGGTGAGGCAGATGAGGAGAGAATGGTCTCCCCATTCTATTACAATAAGCAAATATTTAGGTATATTAAAGGCATATTGCCTTGTCATTTTCCTTTAATCAAATAGAAGCACACAGATTAACTGTAAATATTTATAGCATACATTTATGCATAACATACATCACAATATTTATTTATTTAACTGTTCAATAATAAATGGCTTACAGCTATACGCAAATTAAATTCTATTTTCCCTAAATTCAGATTATACAGTAGATCCTGGCAAACGGACAACAATTCTTGTAAAGGCTTAAAAGAAGTTGCTGGTGGGAAAAATTTGTCTTTTCCGTTTGTTAATAGACCAAACTTTAGCTGATTCCCGACGGAATAGTTTAACAAATCACTTTACTACCTTTTGTCAGCTTTTCTAAGATTTTAACTTTGATTTTCAAGAGTTTTAAGCTGCCTCTTTTAAGTTTTGCTTAACTAAAATTATAATTAAATTAAAATCAAAACAGAAAGAATCTTTATTGTGTTTCTAAGAATTTCTTCTAATGAGCATATAACGGTACTGTAATGGAATGGATTTGTTGGATTTTTCGTGTTTGAATTCTTGTTTTTCATCTTTTATTATTGATTTCATTAGCGCTGCTGGCAGGAAATCAACAGAGGATATAGGCGGATAGGAAGTCAGACAGACAGACAGACAGACATCAGAGACGGAGAAAGCAAAGTGTTAGCGATACTAACTGGATTTGAAGGGGTGAGGAATGGGAACTTTATCAATGGTTGCACCAGTTTTTCGTATCCAGCTCTAACCTACCTCCAATCCGATGCCAACCCAGCTGATTGTCCAGAGTTTCTATTTATAGACGGTTCGGCTCTCACAATTTTTGCAGTCATGGCAAACATGACGACACTGAACACTTGTATATAGTTGTTTTTGCTCATCTATCTATGGTAAGCGCGAAAATGTATGTGTTGATGGGTGTGTGTGTGTGTGTATGTGTGTGTAGGCGGTGTGAAGTGAAAAGCAAACATTAACGAATGTGTGCAAAATAACTAAAAATACAACAACAACAAGAACTAAGTAAAAACCAGCAGAAGCAGCAGCAACAGCACCAAAATCGATATGAAAATCTACATTGTGTATAAAGTTGTTGGTACATAAATATCAAATATGCAAATATTTACCACGGCTGCCACCTGAAAATAAATGTATGTGTATTAGTGTGAGTGTATGCCAGTGTGTGTGTGTGTATTGGTGAGTGGCTGAAAATGCTCAAATGGTGAAGAGATGGAAAATTTGACATGTTGCTTGGTTTGGGAAAAAGCTAAGCGCGCTTCAATTGAAGGCGGGCATTGCGTTTCCTTCCTTCGTCTCCCTCTTAGCCGTCTTTTAGGAGGCAATATGCAAAAATCTCTAAGGAGCAAAACAGGCAGCTGGATTTTGTTGTTGGTATGGGAATTGCTGTCACCTTGGAGCTTCCCATCTATTCATCTATACAAACATATGTACATATGTATATATCTGGCTATATGAATACATACATATACATCTACATATACTTGTTGGATGGCAGCGTTAATAAAACCACAGTCAGGCAATAGAAACAAAAAAGAAAGAGAACAAAAAAAAAAAAAACGGCCGAGAAGAGGGAAAAAAGATCAAAAGCTTTAACACGCCACTGTAAACATGTGCAAATATTTTAGTTGATTTTATTTCCCCATTTTTTCTTTTTTTTTTTGCTTTTTTGTTTAGCAAATTCTCTTCGTCGTTTGAAAAGGCACAAATAATAATAAAAAAAGGAACCAAAAATGTACATATACATATATTGAATTGGAAAAGTCGCTTAATGCCAAAAAGAGGGCCAGGCTCAATGTGGCATATATAAACAGAAGTTTCTATACCCTTCAAGTCGTTTAATCCATTTTGAAGGACTCAAAAGGGGAATATACATATATACATCCAAAGGACATTGGTTATACAAAATGTGTTTCTGAAATGTTCTAAGTATAGAGCTGATTGCAATAATCTTAGAATGATTTTAAAGTGATTGCAAGCTCAATTTAGCAACTTTTAGTTCCCAATTGTTAAACATTTTTTTTAAAAAAGTCAAATTGACAAAATATAGTATATAATTCCTTCTGCTTCCTTGTTAATGAGGTTCTGGTTCTGGTTCGGATGTATAAATATTCCAATAGTTGAACACATCTTAACTTTCTCTTTGAGTTTACCCACTTCAGAAAGGGTATTCAAAGGCATGGGATACGTGATAAAGGGGGTGTGGAAATATAGAAGGACAGGCGGCTAACCGTGCCGTCAGTTTCACTTTTTTTACCCCCTTTTTTTCTTGTTTCTTTTTCTTCCTTCCATTTTTTGCCATCGTTCGTTTTCGCTTTTTGCCATTTTTTTTCTTTCTTTGTCGTTTTTGGGTCGTTTTCGTTTAACGGCCTTATACCTGCAGCTGTTTATCATAATTTTGTTGATTTGCTGTCTGCCAACAGTAACAATAATAATAATAATAACAACAACAACAACAACAACAACAATGAAGACGGCGGCAAAATCAAAAAAAAAAAAAAGAGAGAAAGGAAACGGAGGGAAAAAAGGGCGCCCCGGAAAGTAGGCAACGAAAGGCACCAAAAAGTTTTCTTTACCAAGCGACGCGCCTCATCCGCCAAAAAAAAAGAGAAAAAAACTTTCCAAAGTAAATTTGAATGCTGAAAACTTGTATCAGCCAACAACAACAATAACAATAACAGCAACAGCAACAGCAACAGCAACAGCAACAACAATGATCGAGAGGAAATTATTTTCAGAAGGCAGTGAATACCCTTAACGAGACACCATCTGAGAGGATATTGAACCCTCTGTTGCATATACACATAAAATTCCAAGCAACATTGGGCATATTACTAGATTCGTAAGTTTTGGCACTTCAAGGGCTATATTAAGGCATTACGAAATCCTAGTTCTAACCTAGTTTAAACGTTTGAAACCAACTACTAGAGACACACAAAACTCCAAATTTATGTTGTTGATGAAAAACTGAAGTAATGGATATTTCCTATGATATTTATTTTTATCAACCTGAAAAGCTTATAATGCTTCTGCCTAAATTAAGGGTATACCTATGCCTATATAAATATATACATATATTTTGTTATATATGTATCAAAGAAAACTTTGGTTTTTTGGCCAGTCAACGTGGCGTATGCGTCATGTCAAATGGGTCGCAACGCTTTTCATAACTTTTCGGCAATGGCACCCTCGTCCTTGGATAAAATTTTTATAATGAATTGTTGTGACAAAATAATGTGGTCATTGTTGCTGTTGTAAGTAGAAGTTGATGGGTGTGCGTGTGTCTGCGTATCTGTGTACTCCTGTGTGTGTGTGTGCCAGGCAATTTAATGAAATATGCAATTGCCTTTGGCCGTCGCGATACGTCAACTGTTGCGCACTGTGCCTACGGTAAGAGAATGGAAGAAAATGACGACCATTGGGAGTGTGGGTGAAAAGCGATGGTCAAAACGGTCAAATGGCCATGCCCAGCCAATTAAAAACATGGCGTCATGGCAACATCAATGTCGAACGGGGCAACGTTTCAAAAACTGGAGGAGGAAGCAGGGAACGAGTAGGCAGCAAATGTTTATTAGTCTCAAACTGGTACTCATTAAAAAAGTTCGTCACGGTTATCTAAATGCCACGTACCCGAACAGCTCCAGCTCACCATCTCATGTACACTCTCTGGGACCTCTTCACCATCTACCGAGGTTCGTTTCCATCTCCATAGTCTGATTAAAACTTAATATTTTCCACTGGGACTGGCATTGGAATCGGGACCACGAAACGGTGGAGACTGGGCTTTAAAGTTTGTTAGTTGTCTGTTTCTAACTCCCTGTTGACAGGCCAGCCTAATTATTGGATGACGGCCTTGCCACGTTTCTGGTCACAGTCATCATCCTCATCATCACCACCACCACCATTAACATCATGATCATTAACCCACTCCCCTTTGAAAGACCTCCGTGTCATCGGTTGCCAGATTTTCTGAGATTCGCCTGCAGCCTTTTTTGCAGTTACTTTGATCTTTTTTTTGGCCTGATTATAAGGCCTATGTGTCCTTTTTTCATTTTTGTTTTTGCTTTGTTTATTTTTTTCTTCTCGTTCGTATTCTCCCTCCATTTCTTGTTGCTTTTTGTTTGGCCCATTGTATGTATGTGCCCCACATGCCTACGAATTGGCTGTTAGTTTTGTGCGTCCCCCGATGTGAATTCATTTTGGTATGGCCCAATGCTTTTTATGACTTCATCTTCCCAAGCACTCACTGTCCATATATGTATGTGTGTGTGTGATAGAGGGGTGTAAAGGCTAAGAGCAGTGACACAATCATAATCAATGACCATATTAAACACAAACGTGCACTTTGCTCGACGGCAAATTGTATCACAGGTCGCTCACTTGACGCTGGACACTAATCAATGCCACATCACAAGCACCCTCCACCACCCAAAACCACCCAAAACCACCAACCCCACCAACCCCAGCTTCAAACCTCACGCAAACGTTGAGGCGCAAGCATCAAGTGCGTGTGTGTGTCTCTGTCTAGTTGAAACTATAATCCACACCAATGTACACGAACACTTCCTCTTTCAACGGCGTTGTGGGGCGGGGTGGTGGGGCACACAAATGGCCATATCGGAAGTACATTTGATATGCCTTATTGCCACCTAGAGCAATATCCGTAACGAGTAGCACACGAATATCGAATCTCTGGGAATACTACTTGTGTGGGTTCTTAAATGACTCTGTGTCAACTACTTTGATAAAACGAAGTTAGTGGTTTGATTAACTGCATGACATGGTAGTAAGTCTACATAAAGCAACCGTTTGCTCTAATCTAGTATAAAAGATCAACTAAGCGGTAATAGTGCATACTAAAAGTTAACAACAAACACGAAAATTCAAATTCAAAATATGAATATTTAACTAACAGAATTAATAATTAGGCATTTGATGTTTGCCTATACTGCTTTGGATTAAACAAAATACCAAGGTGACGTGGACATAAAAAAGAATAAATGAGACCATTTGTTTAGATTGTCACTGTCACAGAAGACGAAGCCGTTACAAAAATTTGAATTTGTCTATCCCCTCGAAGGGTATGATCTAAATGTATGAACTAAAAAGTACCAAGAGAAAGCTTTCGCTCCTTGGCATTTTCATTGGCCGTATAAATGTGCCGTCTCCGTCTATATTGAAATCCGAACTGTGTTTGTTTATTTAAGCCACGATTCATCAATTACCATGAATGTTAGCCGTTTCGATATAGTTTTTTGTTCTTGTTCTTTGAAGCGAAGCGTGATAATTCGTAATTTGTAGTTGATACTATTATTTGTTGCTATGTTTTTGCGAGTGAGTATGGTGAAAGCAAGTGTTTGAGCGTTTCTGCAGTGTATTAAAAGAGATATTTGCATATTTTTGTTCTTCTTGTTAACTTCTTCTCTTCGCTGTGTGGGCTAATTGTGTGGGCTAATTGTGGTTGGAAACTTCCCAAAATTGATTCTAGCGGATCTCTTTGATATGGACATCCAATGTAATATATTTAAGCTTTTTTTTAATGTTAGAATTCAAAACTAAACAAAAATCTCTATTTAGCAGACATTTGGCAAAATGTTGAATTATCTCTCGTATAGTTCGATCTCTGCAACTAATTAGTTTGCTTTATTTCTCTGTCTCAAATTTATATGAATTTATTCGAATGAAGACAAAACATTCGTATGCACTCGTAATTAAATTATAAATTTCATAATTTTATATTTTTTACTGACTGTTAACAAATCGGTCTGCCTCGTTGGCTCAATTTAAAGTGTTGATAGCAACACATTTTGCATTGTATTTTATAACATTCTCATTCAACTTATTAGGTTACCCAACATGCCCCATTGCTTCGCATATCTTAGCTGTAAACTCATACAATTACACACACACACACACACACACACACACACACACACATATGTATTGCAATGTTCCATTTAAATAATAAACGAGAATATGCGAATATGTATGCAATGTAAGGAGTAAAACACATACATGTACACACAGCCGGAAAATGTGTGAATGTGTGTGCAAAGTGCAAATGGGGGTAAGGTGGAGTCATGTGAAGAGGTTACTTGAGAGGTCATAGAGGCAGGGAGATAGAGACAGAGACAGGGAGAGATTGTAAGAGATATGTCGAGGTCGTGACGAGGTAATGCGAAAGTTAAGCATGCTGTCACACGTTCCATTTATTATAAAATATGCAAACGTTGTGCTTTATAAATGATCAACATCTTCGATTTAATAATGCCATCGTCATCTTCATTCTCGTACTCATTCTCATTCTCATTCCCATCCTCATATTTATCATAATGGGCAACGGCTCATCAATTGCAATTATGAAGCACAAGAACAAAAACTCAATGCCAGACGATAACGAAGATGGCCCATTATCACTGTCATCATCGTGAATCTGAGCATTTGCATATAATTAAGGCAAGATTCTATTCTACATTGCCATGCAATTGAATGGGAATAATAAAGTTTTCTAGAACTAATAAACTAACAATAAGCAATTATCTAACTAACAATAAGCAATTAGATAATTTGATTTTCCTAACGTCTAACATAATTATTATGCAAATTGATGAAAAATTAAGAAATCAGTTTTAATTTAATAACAGGTTTCTTAATTAAGATAGAGTATTCCATTATTCATTATTCCAACAAACGGAAACACAATAATCAATTAAAACTTAAACAAATTATTGTACCTATTCATTTGCCTAGTGGTGTTTAATAAGTATATGGTATATCATTTGTTTTTCAATGCCGCATCAGTTCAGATGCATAAATCAAACTAGTTAATGGATATCATATGTATCCTTTATCCTGTAGCCATTAAACTTCGTTTTCGAGCATAGTGTCGGTTGCATTCGTTGGCCATTAACTTTTTGCTGCAGTTGTAACCAATTTGCAAGGGCAAAAACACTAAGCCACATCTGATCGATAAAATGGATCAAATTAAATGCTGCAGTTTAATTGCTTTGACCTACATACACACTCTAACATATGTGGAGGTCTACACTAACATAGTTTAATTTAAATAATTTAACAATTTTTAATTTTATTTTAGTTTAGTTTGGATTGATGCCAAATAATTGACAAACTATTTAAGCCCTTTTGTAATCCAAATGTTGTTAGCCCCGATTATCTTCTCGGGAGTAAAGTGTCAATTATTATGTTGAGTTGGTTATTTTTATTACATTAAACTATTAAGTTCGGGTTGGGTGGCATAAAAAAAGATATTCCCAATTTGAAAGAAAACTTTGTTGTTTCTAGTCAAACAAGAATTGCGTATACGCCGAGTGTGCCAGCTAGATTTTTAATAGTCTGGATTAACTATGTGATAATCATAATATGCTAATGGTTATGATAAAGATGATGATGACAATAGTTTAAATAAAGTTGTGAGAATTTGTTGAGTAAGAGACATAGTCAACTGTATTTATCCTTGGGCTCATCTAACGGATAAACTTTTCTTCTTTTTTGTCATATATATTTTTAATCAGATTTTCAAACAAAGATTTGCTCTTGTAGTTATATTTAACTTTTAGAAAGTGTAGGTGTGTGCGTGTGTGTGTCTTCCCTTGTGTGAGTGTTAGTATTTTTGACACATGTGTATATATAGAATATGATATGCAAAGTCAGTGGCAGTGGCAGTAGCTGGAAAGCATCAGAGTAAACATTCAGAGAAATATGTACCATGTCGCTGATAGACTCTGACGTCGGTGCTCAGAGTTGACAAATCATTTTAGTTGCATTGTCGACAGTCGGAGTGTCACAAACCCCGCAGACACAGTAGACTACTGACTAACTGACTAATATAAAGACAGACAGTCAGACCGAAGGACCGAAAGAGCCACAGACTGAGAGACAGTGAGAGGCGTTGCCTGCCAACGCTATTTTTGATTGACGCCAGCACACATGTGTCCATGAGATGGTTGTGTGTTTGTGTAGCTAGTCTGCACTTTATTCTGAATGGTGTGCAAATTAGATACATCATGTTCGTTTTCATGCTGTCAGCAGCTAACGGATTATTTATGGTCTTCATCACCCATTTGCCATCCAATTTGGTTATGAATTTTTTTCTTGGCTCTTATTTTTCGTTACGGTGTGGTTTTTATTCATTTTGTTTTAACTAAGCTGAAGCCCTTACACTTTTAGTTCTGGCCAACAACAACAACAACAACAATAACGACAACCAACTATGCAAATTGCCATGCAACCACGCCCACTCTTTATTTCTTTTACCCCACGCCTTTCGTCCAGCCAGCAACTCTATCCTTAACCTAACTCTCTTTTAGCCACTACAATTGCATGCAAAGTTTTGCTTATTGAAAAAGTTTTTCAAACATTTGTCGTAATATTATGCAGGTCGCTTGAACCCTTGCCAACAAGGACCCTAAAATGATGGGGTACGCAAAAAAAGAAAACAACACAGAAGTTTGCTTTTGTCTTTCGCATGTTGTTCTTGTTGCTGTTGTTTTTTCTGTGGCGCTATGGCGAAATGTTGAACACCTTTATTTTGCATTTATTGGAGGAACAAAGCAAATGGTCGATCTGGGTCTGCAATTTCATGTGAGAGCTGGTGGCAATGGGCCACTGCTCCAAAAGGAGACCCTTGACGCGTTGATTGATTGTGCCAGGAAAGACGAAAGACGTAGAAACAGAAATGGCAACCAAGGGCAAAGAACAGACGCGCGAAGATGGGATGAAAAGCAAATAACAATTGCACACTGGTCTTAGTTTAAGCTAAACAAAAGCAAAATTTAGCTAAATGTAAAATTTATTAACAAAGTGTTTGTCTTCCCTTGCGAATAGACATTTAATAAATGTTTGGAGCTATATATCGGAGATAAACAGACGTGAAGCTCACAATGTTCATAAATTTAGCCTACATAGGCAGTTTACTACATATATATGTATATCATTATGTTTTAGGTATGGAATATAGTTTTAACTCTTACAAAAGAATTTACGTATACAATTGTGGTTAAGTATTAATCCTTACAAAGGTTTTTAAGTTGTAATGTAATAGGATTTGTCTGATTCAGCATTTGTATAGTTATTTGATATTTATATAGATAAATGGATTGCTGTTAAACAGTCATTCGGCCCAGTGTAAAGACGGCCATTATATTGTTCTGTGCCAATGTGAATCATGTTGTACTTACTATTGAATCGAGGGCAATGGCAATGTAAATTGTTGACGCGCCCATTGAAAGGCTTTAGCTGCTGCTGCTGCTCGAGTGGCTCGAGTTGTTTGCATAAGCCAAAGTTGGGGCTGGAGTCAGATACAAAAGGCAGCAGAAGGGAGTTGATGGCGTTTATCAAATCAAATGAAACGAATGCCAATGCGACGGGCTTTAAAAATTTAACAGCCTGTTGTTGACACAGGTGTGTGCTTGTGTGTGTGTGTGCGCGCGCCAGGCAGGATAAACATTCACCGACCCAGTGAAACAGTCAGTCAGTCAGTCGATCGACCTGCCTTGGCCCCTGCGGCCACGTGCTGGGCATGTTAAAGTTGGTGGCCTCATATTAAATTACAGCCCACAGAAATTGGTCGATTAGGTGTCTGGGCCACGACCCAACATGGTGGCATCGTCATCGTCATCGTCATTGTACGTTGTGTGTCTGTTGTCTCATAGAGTTTATGCCCGGTCAACCGCAACAAGTAAACGACGGCTTCAGAAACCCCCGTCCGACCCCAAGAGCAGTGTGTTAGCCAAATTGTTGCGCGTACACGGCGGCTTATAGCGTAAAAAGTTTCCATTTTTGTGGGTCATAAACGTAAAATATCTTTATTGTGAATGACGCTTTGAGGTTAAAAATAAATCAGCGCCACCCACGTTGCGTATGCGTAATGCGTAAATTTATATCACCGTGTCCCTGTTTCCCTCCCTCTTGAAGCACTCTCTCCGTCTCTGACTCTCCCCCTCTTTATGTGCACATATAGTCACATATATATATATACATCCCCTGTGTTGTGTGTGTGTATGTGTACGTGTGTGAGGGTGGCTTTTATAAGGATGTCTCTTCCATTGTTAATGTGGCTGCTGCCTTCAAGTTTCTGTTTCTGTATATTTTTTGAACGTTTTCGTTTTTCTTTTCTTTTTGACTTTTTTTGTATTCTTTCCTTCTTTTTTTCTGTTTCGTTTTGCTTTTGTAGTCATTTGTGAAAATATTGCCTAACAAAGCGTTAATAAATGAGACATTTAATTAATTGCTATGCCACGACTGCAATTTAATTATGTAATCTTAGCACCTTTCGGGCAAAATACTTAAATAAGAGCTTTAGTGGAACTCAAAATGCCAGCACATTCATTCACACATTTACACACACTCACTTACATACAGACATAAATACACTGGGCAAATATAGAAAATTTTAAGCAAATCAATCGATTTTTCTGTATATATGTATACATACATATATAACCCAAGATACATAAATGAACGAAAGAAACCCTTGTTGTTTCTATATTTAAATGCCAATTCCAGTAATTGCTAAAGTTAAGTTAAGGCAACTTCAATTATTATCCCATCACGAAATTTTACATGTTTTTCCATTAAAAATTGATTTTCCTTGGTTATTAAATGATAACTAGCATAATATATATATATATATATATGTCAGTTGGGTGTCCCAACTAGATTGAAAATGCTTTAACACGAATTTCACGATATATTTAATAACAAAAATGTATCAAATCAATGTTATATTGAATATTAATTCTTTGTGTTTATGAACATTTAACTTAGCTATTGGCAGGTCTTCTTCTCTGTGTCATCTGGGATTTTAATATAACTAATATTTCAAATATTTGCTATTTTATTGCATCAAAAAGTAGACTTATTTTATTGAAGTGAACAAAGCGAAGAGATTTGTCTATATAAGACTATTTTGAGAACTATTCAGGTATTTCATCAACAAACTTTGCTAACCACTAAAAAAGCCAAACGACATACCTTTGCCGCTTAAACTCTCGAACTAGTTGCGAATTATTGAGGAAAAGCATGGATAAAAATCTCTAAAGTTATTTTAAGTATGCATACACGAAATCATTGACGAATTCAGGATCAAATTTGATCTTTAAAAATCTTTTAAATCCCAACCAGTGAGTCCATTGAAAAAATTTTCAAGATCGGAATGAGTTACCTCCTGTATATACATATATATAACGACATGGCTTAAATACTACCAAAAGTATTAAGGAAATTTAATTTTCGCTTTCCCCGAAATGGTTTGAGTTCAAAATAATGAGGTCAACAATCTTTAATTCGTTTAAAGCGACCTTCATTTTGCATTTTTGACGAAGGGTTTTTTGCAAAGTGTTTTTCACATGTTTCACACATGTGAATGTCACCCGTGTGTATGCATGCATATACATATACATATGTATGTACATACATACAAAGAGAAATAAATTGAATTGCATACATATAGGAGCCAAGGCGCGCTCCCACTTGACAGCTGGCCACAAAAGCCAAAACGAGCCGAAGTGCAGACGTCAATACAAACAATTGTTTGTGTGTCTGAGTGTATATATGTGTGTGTGTGAGTGTGTGTGTGTGTGTGTGTGTGTGGAGCGAGTGTACTTCCATAATAAGCAGCAAAAGCAACCAAAAAGCAATGTTTATTTTGATTTACAAACAGAGTCAACTGAGGAAGCGAGGAGACGAAAGAAATGCCAACTCAACTTTTCACTTGACTATAAGAAAAATGTTTTTCCGTCAAAGCATTGTATGCCAGCCCAGCAAATAACAAATACAAACAAAAATCTGTTGCTCTCTCGCTTACCCTTACTGTCTCCGACTCTCTATTTCTCTTTGGTATATCTGTCTCATTTTAGCAGCGCAACAAGCCTTGAGCTTATCGCTTAAGCCTGCTGCGACAGGACATTTAATCTCGTTGTATTAAGTTTGGGGTGAGATGGAGAAATAGAAAACGACCCGAGACTAAGTCCAGGACCAACCCAAGACCAAGACCAAGACCAACAGCAAGACCAAGGCGACAGCAACAGCTTAAAGTGCTTCAACAGAACACAAGACAAGGATATTTGCTGGGTAAGGGGGCGTGCCATGGTGTGGCGTGGCGGTGTGACATGGCTGGTCTTGAGGACAAAAAGGGTAATGCCACTGACTTAGAATTTTGCTTGTTGCTGTTGCCATTTTTATTGTAATTCTAGGAATTGTTATTCCACTTTAACAAGCCGAAACCGAATCTCTGCTCTTCATTTCTAACTACATACATTCTAACTACATACACATTTTGTGTGTGTGTGTGTGCCAACTTGAGAAATGTCATGGGGTTCATGTGAATTGTGTCTATCTCTCTTCTGTGGCCAAGTGTCGTCTATTTGAGGTTTGACGCAAATTGCCAACACAACAATAAATGCGCCTATATACATGCGGGCCATACACACCCACACCCACACACAACCACACACACACATATAAAGATATTTGATCAACTTTTGAAAATAACATGAGAATTTGTTACTGCTTCAAATTGAGTTAATCTGTTGTGGTTGCAAATAAAGTGGAATGCGAATTTCAATATTAATGTGAAGAAACTTTTTAAAGTTCTACCAAAACAAGACGCAAAGATAAGGTACTCTTTAATTAACTATCAGCTTAAGCTACTTGACAAGTTAATCGTTTCACTTATGGAACATCCATTAATAAAGAGATTATTATTTTAGGCGACAAAGTCCTAATTAGTTTGTATATTTCTCAAAACAAAATATTTACGAATTATCGAAAGGTTAGCTCTGATTAAACTTAATCATATTTTATATACTATCACAGATTTATCTGCTTATCTTTGAACAACCAATATTATTCAATTTCTTAACCTGCAAGTTTTCAGTTTATTCATGCAATCAAACTAAGAATATTCAATTCAAAAGTTCGAATTCAGTATTATAGTAATCTTAAAGCATTTGTCAATCAATAGATATTTTTGTGAATATTGTGAAAATATATTCAATTTTTAAATGTGAGACATTTTTATACTATACACCCATAGGGTGAAATGGTATATTAAAGTCGCCAAAATGTATGTAACAGGCAGAAGGAAGCTTCTATATATTCTTGATCAGTATCAACAGCCGAGTGGATCTAGCCATGTCTGTCTGTCCGTCTGTCCGTCTCTATGAACGCGTAGATCTCGGAGACTATAAGAGATAGAGCCCCTAAATTTGGTATGTAGGCTTATGTGGTATGTATAGTGATCAAGTTTATTTCATGTATGTATGGTGTATGGTATACCTAAGACGGCAAGACGACTTACTTACTTCATTCAATCAAAATTCATTTCGAGTAAAAAAAAAAACTCACAAAGAGACTGATTTAAGTGTGAAATTGGAAATAAAATTCATAATCGTCACTATTGCCCTTGATTCTGACTATTCATTTGCTACAAATCTATGTATGTATATGTATGTATATGTTTCATCCAAATTTCATGCATACCCACACACACACACACACACACATACACATACGTGTATGTATATTTAATTTAAGCAAATTGAATGCAAACTAAACAAACAAAGCTGCCATTGAAAAAATTCCTCACATGCAAATGTTGAGCTAGGAAAAATGTGTAGCATGTACACTTGGAAACAATGGTCCACCAGCAGCTAGCTGATGGCTAGTGTGAGTATCCCGCATCCAGTTGAGGTTTTTAAATGGTGTGAGAGTAGTAAAGTCGAGACCAAGATAGACAGAGAGAGAGAGAGAGAGAGAGAGAGAGAATAAACGAAACTAATTTCCGGCCAAACAAACAGAAGCGCATCAAACCGGAAATCGAGTTAAGGGCAAAGATACTAAAAGCCCTACTAAAAGACGTTCGCCATGTTGATTGCGTGATTCCAATTAATGTGAAAGATACTCTGTAAGCCTCTATCTAAGATATCAGTGGGTGGCACATATTAGTGGGTGGCATTTATTTTTTTTTTTTTGTTTTATACATGTATAAATTCTCTACCGTTTTGTGTTTCAATTTGATGAGTTGCGGTATCTGCAGGACGATGAAATTTTTTACAACCATCCGCAAGTGTAGAGTGCTAACCACTACCATCCCCATTACAACCACCACCTCCACCACCATCACTGCCGCCAGGTGATGGTGGTTCGTGCAGCAAGTTTGTAAATAATGCAGTATCCTGGCACACGCCCCTAGACGTGCCAGCCCCCAAAATGACAGCCAGCAAAGTGCAAAACTAACGACGTGGCTAAAGCAACCCAAAAATACAAAAAAAATACAACAAAAAAGGAAAAGAGATATAAAGGAAAGTTGTCCGAGTGGAGCCGAAGCTACGATTACTCTGCTCCCAGAGATGAGCTGGTGCTGGGGTCTGGACGCGTTCATTCTCCATATCTCGTGTGAGTCCTTCTATGTCTCCCTGTCTCTCTCTCCCACTCTCTCTCAATCTCCTTGCTCTTGCCCCTTTAGATGCAGCTGCTACCAGAAATGCAATATGCATATTTCCCTTGCTGGTTTTTTTTACTCCTATAATGGGTAGTCAGGGCCCTGTCAGAGCTTATTAGTTTGAAAGCAAACCTGTCATGGCAAAAAACAAACAATTATGAAAAGTCTTTGGTCAAAGCGAAATGAATTCTGAAAATGTATTTAAAATGAAAAGAAGTTCGAAGTTGAAACTAAATGCATATTAAATAAGAGAAAGTTTCATTTGAATGTAAACTTCATTGTAAAGGGTTGTAGTTTTTTTAGTTTTTAAATAATAGATGAGAGCACAAAAATGTAAATAATTAGATGAATATTTTGTTGGAAAATTTTGCAACATTTCATAAATATATTCGTTTTAAAAATGTAAGTCTTATGAATAAAAATTCCCATATAAAAAGCGAGAAAATTTTGAATAATATTTTGAAAATCAAATTTCTAATTATTCATAACAGTTAGACTTGATCGGTCCGATGTTAAGCACATATATCCATAAATTTAGTCAGTATCTTGAAGTCGAATGGTTCCATTTTTCGTTTGGTACTTTTGCTTAAGTGCAGCTGCAGCAGTGACCCAACCACTCAACTCGTACCATCGCAATCTGCAGCGTTCTGACTGCCCGTGGTGAATGCAATTGCATTTGCATGCACTCTGCAACAAGTTTCGTTTTTATGCATTTGCCACCGGATAAACATCCATTTGGCTGGAGTACAAATGATGGCACAGAAGGGTCAGACAGGTAAAGAGGGACCAAGTGCTGCGTCAGCCATGAAAAATGCATTTCAATTTGTATTCTGCTTTAAAACAAAGGCTAATTAATGGCAGCACACGCAAACACACACACAGAAACACAGATACACAGATACACGTACACCCACGCGCATACACGTGCAAGCATTAAGTGAACAGTTATTTCAAATATCTGCTAAAACAAAAGTACTCAAAAGAGGACCAGGGGTCATGAAGGGAGGCTAAGAGTAGTTTGCTACATGTGGGCGAATGTGTCTGTGTGTCTAACCTCTAACTCTCAACTTTTCTCAAAAACAATAAAAATAAAAGACGAGGTCTGTTACAAAAGTGTTTAAATTTCACTTGATTTGTGATAAACGTGAAATCTAATCTTATATTTTTCCCACTGGCAAACATAAAGACTAATTCCATGACCTTCTACCTTTTGGTACTTAATTCTTGATGATCCATAATGAATCCTTTGCCATGTGTGACTCTAGAAAGTCGCAGCAATTTTCATTCATGACTGACTAAATTGCGGTCCACCCTCGTGTAAGCAAAGTTTTTGAATCAAAAATATAAATAATTAGTAAGTCATAAACAAATAATAATATTTGATTTATGATATAAAACTAAATTGCATGTCGGCCTTGAGAGGTCGTTAAGAGCGTGTGTTTAAAGCTTTTGTTTTATGTTATGATATGTTCGACAACAAGATAAAACATCAAAATTATTTACCATAAATTGCAGCAAGCAAAATCTATTGACGTTTAATAAAATGCATCCTTGTTTTAGTAGTATATTGATTGACTGCCAAACAAAAGAAGTTCATTAGTCTTCACTCAACTCGACAGAAGTCTTCAAATAAGTTTATGTATTAGATCTACCTTAATTATCTCTATATACTATATATGTACAAGACTTGAACAAAGGAAAATATAAACTACACGACAAAATTCCAGCATATTGAGTTAATTGGTATATGGAATTTTGTGTCAATTTTGTGTAGGTGGCACATATTTAAAATTCACTCTACATAGTGTTGAAGGCTGCTTGCCTATAGTTTAATATAGAAGAGTTAAAAAAAAACAAATAGAAAAAGTCCCCTATACTTCCCCTTCCTCACACACCCACACACACACACACACACACACACATATGGAATGCACAAGAGAGAGAGAGAGAGAGACAGTTCACTCGCTTAATTTCCGGTCTGTTGTTCAAGCTAGCGCCACTAATTAAAAGTTCGGTATACGTAAAATAGCGAAGGTAAACCCGGACAAAAACTAAATTAACGACCTTGAAATTACCTTTGGCATTGGTGTCTGAAAGCAATATATGTATATATGTATACACACACATCCCCATACGAATTTCAGTGTCAATTTAAATTTTGAACTCTCACTCGAGTATGTATGGTTATTCATAAATTTTTAGTTTGAGTACATAGTTTGTTTAATTTAATTATAAAAAATAATGAAATTTCATATTGGTTTCAAGTGCGTTTGTTGCTTTTGTTGACGTTGCTGTTGTTAACGATGTAGTCCTTTATTCATGTGTAACCTTGACATCCGGCCAACTGAATGGTATTATAACTAAGGGGCTACCTTTTACATTCATATTACCATAACCTTGAATTATGGCAAATAAAAGACAAAGGACAAAATGATTCCCTCTATTGGTCTTAATAAAAACATACATCGATTTAATAGGATTAATTGGTCAAAGAAATATATTTCAAAATGAAGAACTATTCAAATGTTTCATACGAAAAGTAAAAGTAAATTCGTTTTAGTTTTTGTGGCCTAAATTCAGCACTAAGCCTTAATTCGGAAAAAGCAATTGAACTTAAATATATAAATTTTCTATATATCTAGGTAAATGTGCTACATCGAATAATTTTGCTTAGTGATCCTGAATTCCTCTAGAGCAATTATCAATTACCTTTATACTGCAAAGAAAGTAATTGTATGTTTTGAATTAAGGGCGACAATATACATAGAGGAAAGAAATAAATTCACCAAAACTCGGCAGACAATTGGGTTTAGGTTTGCCGTTATCTGGTATGAACATTTTCTCTTTTTCTACCCTATACACATGGCTCTAAAATGGTATATTAATGGCAACTGTTGGTAAACTATACAATGGGCGCAAATGCCGATTTATTCGAATAAAGTCTGATTTGAAACTTGAAATTTAAACTGAAACCCATATAAGAGCACGTTGCGTATACGTAATTTTAGAGTTATGTACTCCTATAAGCTAATACTGCGGCCAAAGTCTAATCAAAACTTAGTTTACTGTGCCATCTAACAAAGAAATATATCCATATTTTCGATATAGACTATTTAGACAATATATATAATGTCTCTTCTTACCTGTGTTTCCTACACGATATAGTTTCTGATCACTTGTCATATATGGCTACTTGTATTAAAGAATAATGAGTATCGTTTTAGTCGACTTGCTGAGCTACGGATGGAGGATATTTTTGGCTTGATTGTCAGGTCTGCAATTGCTCCTCTAACCGCAGTAACCTCGCCAAAAAATTTCACACATATGCATGCATGCATTCCCTGTTGGTCTGTGTGTGTGTGTGTGTGTGTGTGTGTGTGTGTGTGAGGTGTGCAAAAAGTTTGAATAGGAAATGCGTAAAGCGGAGGGACGTTGGAGAGAGTCGAGCACCGCGTCGGAATGCCGTAGGGTTAGTCAGCTTAAGCCGATTAACGAAAATTGAATTTTGAATTTGCAACTGATTGCACTTGTTGCGAGCGTAAATAACCGCGACATTGGCTTTCTGTGTTTCGAGTTTCGCGGTTTAAGTTAAATCTCGTCAATGGCAACGCGAGTGAACCCTTTTCTTGTTTTAGTATTTGAGATTGGAAACGAACCAGTAAAAATAAAATAATTTATGCAGGTTAAGTAAATTTATTTGATTGTCTTTGATTTGGAATCAAAATAATGGCAGACGGTTGCCAGCGACAAGGTTGGAATAAATTGAATTCAATGTGAATTGAAGTCGAAATAAGACTTTAGGAACTTTCTTTTGACATCCTTTTTTTTCAGTCGTCATCTAAAAGAGAGATTTAAATGCAAAATATACATTTTATGGATGGATTTCTCTTTTCTTTGATTACTACTTTGTAATCTTTATAATTTATATAATTAAAAATGTTTCAATTTGTAGGTCTTCAAATAGAATAAAAGTGGAAATGTGCATCTTAACTAAATCAAATATTATTCACTACGATTGTATATGGCAATTGGATTAATTTATCAATGCAGATTAGTTAATAGTTCATTAATTAACATAATCAATGCCTTGGCTTATAAATTCAATGGAATTAGCTGTCATTCTTAGACATGATATAAGGAAATCATGAAAAACGTATATTTCTGAGAAAATGAATTAAGATTCATAGTCTTTGCTATTTGGTTCATTAAAGTTCAATTAAATTGATTAATATTTCAAATATGAATGTATATAAATGAAATTTGTTTGTTGGAATCCACGATTCAAAACTAAAAGGGCAAATATCCAAAAGTTATTTAAGTCATATTGTATTTCTTGGAAGAAAACTTGATTCTTTAGCAATTTTTCAATTCAAAGTTTTGTGTTGAGCAACAAATAAAATGGAATAAAATGGAAACCTTGCCACATACCACAACAACAGCAGCCAACGCCATGGCGCAAAATGCCAACCGTTGAAGAAGAAGTAGAAGAGGTAAGGAATAAAAGGAGAAAAGGTGGTATTCCCAAATGGAATGGAATCCTAAGTTTGCCACACCATACTAATACAATATGGTAAGAGAAATGCATTGCAGTTGTCACATTTCTCGTTGGGCCTTTAGTTTAGTTTAGCTTTTAGTTGGGACAAAAAGAAAAAGTGGAAAAGAAAGTAAAGCAACAAAAAAAAAGAAGAAAACAAAACAAAAATAAAATGGAAACGGTAACTTTTGTGGCAAATACTTTGACAACTTTTGTCAGCAGCCACAAGAAGCTGACAAGCTGCCTGGCCAAAGAAAGTTGAGACACACACACACACATTGAATAAAAGAGGGGGACAGAGAGTTGGATAAGGGAGTTGAATTTGTCAATTTGTGTTATCGCCTTATAAGAAGCAAAGAACCAAAACGGTGATATGAACACACATACACACATGCACATACATGTATATACATATATGGAAATATGTATGTATATGTATACATGTATACTTTTTGTTTTCCATGTGTGGGCGCATTTGTCTTGTCCGATTGTCTTATTATGCGTTATAAATCGTCTGATGGTTGTTAACCATGACTTAAATCGGCATCAAAATCAGGGAATATATGCAAACGAGCATAAAAAAGCTTTTTAAAAGTCGCCTACGCATACAAAAATACACACACACACACAGTTGCATATATGGCTTCCATTTGCCTTTCCTCCAAAAAGTTTGGCCAATCTCATTTTTGTGTATATTTTTTATACCCTTTTCATATTGGAGGTTCAAAGAAAAATTAACTCTTGATGGTTTGTGAATTTTTCATAATAACCAACGACTTGAATATTACTTACTCGGCC
The DNA here is from genome assembly GCA_018152135.1 of Drosophila paulistorum. NCBI lineage: Eukaryota > Metazoa > Arthropoda > Insecta > Diptera > Drosophilidae > Drosophila > Drosophila paulistorum. Next base: position 21,295,433 of record JAECXG010000690.1, read on the forward strand.
TTTTAACTCTCATTGTCAGATAGACAGCATCCTTTTAATAACATTTCTATTGGGGTGTGTGTAAGTCCTGACTTTTAGGTGCTATGTAGCTGATAAAATGTACTAAGTTGCACAGATCCTTTCTGGAAAGAATTAAATAAGATCACAGAAAGGTTTCAAATGTGTCCTCTTCTTTATTTATTGTCAGTTCTCTTATCACAGATGTTTAGATGGTTGAATCAGTCAGTGTGAGATTGAGGTAACTTACAGGGTATCTTGTGGTCGGCACTGACCATTTCATACATACATATAAAAGTCTGTGTGTGTTTTTTTGACAAATATTTCCTTCATGTGTTCATAAAAATAAATTTCTTTGCATACATACATATATGTACATACATATATGTATATTTTTGTTGTCCCTTCTTCGAAATCAAATTAAAGGTACCCATTTCTGTGTAAATGTGTGTGTGTGTGTGTGTGCGTGTGGACTTTGAGCCTGTGTGGGTTTATTATGAAAATGCCATGAATTGCTCGCGTATAAAAGTCATCATTAATTTCTCTGTGACGCTTTTTTGACAACCATTTTGGAATTTATTCACTCATTCATGAAGAGGCAGGACAGACAGCCATCCAGCCATCCAGCCAGCGGCAGCAAGCACAGCAGGACACGCCCCCCTCTTGCTGATTATTAAAGGCAAGTTGTGGAGTCTGTTGACGCCCACTTTGAAGTTTTTATGTCTGCCGTTCTTATTTTTTTCCTTTTGTTTATTTACTTCTTACTTTTCGTTTTGTTGTCAGACGAAGGGCATATATGCTCATACATATATGAGCGAGGTATTTTTTCTGATCTTTTAAAAGCACTTGGGGATAAGCTGTAAATATAAGTACATATATAGATGTTGAAAATCAAAAGGAGATTTTCTCTAGTTCTATTAACTTTCTTCTTAGGCAATGCATTTACTATGGACAGAGGTTAAATTGGCCAAAGTTGGTTGTATTTTCAATTGATTCATAAGATTTATAAAGAATACTTTTAAAACAGTAAACAGCATATTGATTTTTTGATTTCAATGATTCCAAATGATTTCAAAATTCTTCATAAACTATTCGCTTTTTATATATAATGTTGAAATAGTCATACCTTATTTATTTTTCTGAATATTTCAATTAATAATTAAAAGAGAAACTTGCAATAAAGTATATTTCTGAAAATAATTCTTCCACCGATTAAGCTCGAAAGTTTTTACTATGCCAATTGTTGTGTGTGTGTGTGTGTGTGTATGCGTGTGTGCGTGTATGTGCTTATATTGTTTGGCACTTGCGTTTTGCATTTAAAAGATTTAAAGTATTTTGTGGTCGACTCTCAGTGAGATCTGTGTTGAAATTTGCACTTATATTCGTTTGTTTTACGAGTTCATCAAAGTTGTGACTGATTTTTTAAAGATGCGACCATGTGACAAGGATAAACAAGGTCATAAAAAATGCGCCAGGGCATAAGAAGCATGTGCGCATAAAATGCGCCAAAGATTGCGGGGCGAAATGCCGCACAGATTCCTTGTGCGTGGAACGTAAGGAGCAGCAACAGAAGCAGCTGTACGCTATGCTTGAGAACGTCAGTGCCAGACGGAAAGCGGAGAGGCAGAGAGGCAGGCAAGGCAAGGCGGAGGAGTGCTGAGAGGAGTGAGGAATGAGGGGTTACAGTAACAATAGCCTGGCAACGTATTTATTATGCATACGCCCCGTAGTGCATATTTGTAGCGTGATAAAATCAGTTAATAGTCGCATGAATAAAACATGGCCAAAAGCCGCACAAGTTGCCTGCTCGGCTCGGCTGATGCCAGTTTGGCTGCCGCTCGCTCACCTTGTCAGGTGCGAACTTCGAATCCGGAACTTGGCATACAACAAAAAGCCACGCCGCGGCGTCTGCCTGGTTAAAGCTAATATAACCTATCTACCAATAAATATAGTTTTGTTTTAGTTTAATATTTGCGACCATTATTTGAGAAAGAAACTAATTTAGTTGTCAGTTTTAATTATTGTTTGCTATTAAGCGAAGCATTAACCGCCCACATTCTTTGCCCATCCCCTCTCCAGTATATGTGGGTGTTTTTGTTTTTGTTTTTGCTGTTGCTGTTGCTGTTGCTGTGGGTGAGATATCTGGCCAACTAATATAAGTAGATGAGCGTCTCTGCCTGCTTGGAGCCACTGGCATATTATTCGTTCCATATAAATTCATGTCAGTGGACTTTCGGTTTAATTAACTTTCATGTTTGTATTAGCCGGTTTTGTCTAGGCTGGTCTAAACTGACTTTGTTGCCTGCTGCCTGTTGCCTGCTTACCAAATGTAGTTGTGATTATTATTATGCCCACATGCACACACAGTTTCACACCACCCCCACATAAACACACACAAACACGAACTCACACCAGAGCCATTTCTATTCGGAAACGTAGTCACATCTATGCTGCCGCCCGCCGTTCTCTCTGTATTCATATGCTCTTGTTTTTGCCATGTTGAACATATAACATGGCATTACCATTGCCCCAAAACCTAATTGCTTGACCCAACAACAAACAAGTAAAGCGACACAGCACACATTCACTCAATTAAGTTCATGTACAGCAGTTAGTTAGTCGCTCAAAATTAACTCGAAATTTCAGTTCTGCCTGGAACTGGAAAATCTCCAATTACCGTTTAAGTGCCAGCATATAAATTTCATGCAAACGATGATAGTATAATTGCAAATACATTGCAAACTATAAACGATTAAGACAAAATTTTATAGTTCTTAATTTGAGTCCAAGCCGTAATTGGGTGATTCTCTACGGTCATTGTAATGATAATATAAAAGACGAAAGGAATCAATATATTTTATCCTTTAGCCATTTGAGGAATTCAAATTTAATTTGTTATTGTTCTTGTAAATGTTTTAGGTTAAAGCCATTGTTAGTGTAAATAGAAAGCAAAACCTAAAAAATATCTAAAAAATCATTAGGAGGAAAATATTTTCAAGAATTATCCACTCTTACAAGCTCTGAAATTTCAATACTTGAATTCGATTTCTAGAATATATCCCTAAATATCTATTACTATGAAATAACTGTAATATAAGATTTGAAACTCAATAAAGTAATTTAATTTAAGTTTAGTCGAAGCTTATAAGCTGTTTAATATCTTTATTCGGACTTCAGATATTCACATTTCATGAGTATTTACGAGTTCTATTCGCTTTTATAGGCAAATTATATCCACACATTTATACATATGTAGGATATTTTTCTGACTTATGTTGATTTCTTTTTAGAATACAAGAAAAATATTGAACCAAATCTCAAATACCCACACACATAGATAGACAGTTAACTAGAACTTGTGTACTTAAAATAATCACAGATAGATTTTTTATGGTTTTTGTTTTGTAAGAATATAAACAAGACAGAGCCAGAACGAGAGATATTCTCATATTGGTGGAGAGGGTTTGGCGGAGGGAGAAAAATGGCAGCTGTCCAAGAGGCCGGACCAAGCATAAAATTTGTTGTGAAATTTCAGGCTTGACTTGTTTTTATAGGCCCGGCGGAAACGGAAATGATTTGTTGTTTCTGCCATGGCCGTGTCCAACTCTGTATGTAATGTAAAACTGGTCGACAGTGCTTTCAATTTTGATTTTCATTTGTGTGTTTTCCATTTTACTTTATATTTTTTTTTGGTTTGGTTTTGGTTTTGCACATTTTTTATGGTCGCTCTCGTAAAAAATTCATATCAATTCACAGGCCGCACGGCCACAACACTAAAAACACAAGAGGCCACTTAAACATTTGCTGCAAAATAACACAAGAACAATAACAATAACAAAAACAACAGTAACAATAACAAAAAATAAAAAGAATAAAATAATCGTAATAATTATTTTGTTTTTCCATATATATTTATTACAGTTTATGTTCAATGGGACTTAGAATTGTTACTGTTTTCTGATTGCTTGCCATGTTTGATATTTTTGTCATGCAATGCAGAAATGTGCATTGATGGATGTGATTAATAAATGTACTGAACAAATCATCTCCAGCTCTATGCAAGAGAGAGAGAGAGATAGAGAGAGAGAGAGAGAGAGAGAGAGAGAGAGAGATTTCCCCCATGGCAACCCATGGCCCCACGGTTCGTTCATTTCTCTTTTAGTGTGCATGTTTGTAACGTCAAAGTAAACACACTAGAAAAAACATAGAAAGCAAACAAACTAACCAACAGTCAACGAATCAACAAAAACCAACGTTTCAACATTCATGCTACGAAGACTGGTTGGTCCTAGTTGTATCTGGGGTCTGGGGTCTGGGGTCTGAGGTCTGTAGTCTGAGGTCTTGTTCTTGGTCTCGTTCTGGCAACAGCTCACATTTTATGCTGCATACTTGCAGGCTCTATTTACGAGAGACAGAGAGTGAGAGAGAGAGAAAAAAGAAAGAGAAAGAGAAAAAAGGAAATAAAGTGCTGCATGAGCAAACCTTGATATGGAGGGTTTGGTTAAAAGCATGGGCATGCAGGTGCATTAAGGTACAGGTGGGCGAACTTGGAGGTGAACTTCTTCGGTTTCCTATGACCTTGTATTTAGCCTTGCCATTACTTAGCCATTGCTTGTTTAGTGCGTCTGCAGAAGACCGACCTTTTGCTAATTGAACAAATATTTATAAATAGCTTTTCCATTTATTAGCACTCATTAGTAGGTCCTTTTTGTTAGTTAGTTAGTTATCAATTGATTGCAGTGTTCTCGAGCATGAATAGTAATTAATAGCCAAATAAATTGAATACCCACATTGGTCCAATGTATGTGGATAGATCTTTATCGAAATTTCCTTTATGTTACATTTCTATTGATTTCTATTGAATTATCCACTAGGCCATATAAATAATTATACTATAACGGATACGGATTGTTAAGAGAGAGAAAGAGAGAGGAAATATAAAATGTTCACATTAAATTTTGTTTAAATGATTTAGGCCTACAGCTTAATATGGAAGTTAGTTTAGTTCTTTTTGGAAATTAAAAGAAGAATGTTGTAATGATGACTTGCCAATCCATTGCATGAGGATATCTTTCTATCAAGGATGTAAAGTCTAAATTTGCCACCCCCCTAAAATGATTTAAGCCTACACCTTTGCTTTCTATTGAACATTTGCTGCTTATTAAAGAATTCACATTATCAAATTGTCATCATCTATGCATAAAATAAATTCTCTTCAAATCGATTCAATCTGTTTATCATTAGAATAAAATACCTTGAATTATTACATATATTTATATCTAAGATACATACATAGAATGAAATTTATTTTCTTGTCATGTGTAAAGTGATAGTTGAGAGGAAATTTTAAACCATTTGTGAAACAAAAATATTTGAAACTTGTTATTTGTTTTGGCGAAATTCCATTAATTAAATGGCCATAGAGTTGTTTTGTTATGTGATTTGTTAATGACTATTTGTCTATATGAGACTGTTATTTGTAAACACATGTCACCTGATACTATAATTATTTAATTATTGATTTTCATTGCGAAAATAATGTTTATGTGTGTGGGTATAATTCAAATGGAAGCATTGGCACGGCTCTACGGGTCATTTGACACCGCAATTAATGCCAGACAATAAAATGGTGTTAAATGCCCTGACAAACGCACACACACACACACATACATACTCACACACACGCACACACGTAAACTGTTCTATATCCTTAACGACAACAATAGATCTATAGTAAACTTTGACGACGGGACAAGTTACGGTCACGGGATAGGCAAGACGGCTGCATGTGCGGCATAAAAATTGCCAACTAATTAAATACACCTGACATATGTGCGTCACGTTTGAGACGAAAGGTGGAAGGAGGAGGTGCGTGTACTCCACCGTAACTGTCTGTCTGGCTGGCTGTCTGCCTAGGGGGCTAGGTCATAGGTCACCTGCTTTGCTGGTGCTTAATGTGCAAATAAAATGGCGTTAATATTGTTGCCGTGCATACTAATTGCAACAGCAGCAGCAGACAAAGACAAGAACAACGACAAGGAGAAAACCAGTTAACCAGGTTCTCCCGCTGCTACTGCTGTTCTTGGTACTCAAATTCAGCGTCTTAGGTTCTCGGCTCGTTGGCGTAATTGCCCGTTTTGGAACGCACTTTTCAAATGCCAACATTACGCCTACCCAAACCTTCACACACACACACACACACACATTGAGAGAGAGAGAGAGAGAGAGAGAGAGAAAGAAAAGGCTGGTGGCGCAACAAGCGTGAAAGTCAAATCAGCTGCCAAAGTTCTCGTCTGTGAACGCTCATCCCATTTCTTTGTACTAAGTGCAAAACTCCATCAGTGTGACATTGACTGAGAGACCCACTTCTGCCAACCGGCTGGCTGTCCTTGCACCTTGGTACATAGTATCTACATAAATCCCTGGTCTCTCGCCCCGTTTACCCATATGTATGTATGTATGTGATTCGCCACAAACATTCACCATGGGAAATTTCCCCTTTTTCTTTTCTGATTCCGGCACATCCAGCCAAGTCCCCCTAATCATCCAATACAACAAACTGTTGCTCTTCAGCTGTTTCGTTTTGGTTGGTACCCCTTATGGGCGCATGCGCATTTGATGGCTTTAATTTCCCTCTTCGGTTTTTAGTACATCAGTTCACTGAGATGTGGCCCGGCTCGGTTGGGTATTGGCTTTTGCGGGTTCATTTTGTAGGGGAAACTTTTCCCCGTAAACTAACTTTGCGCAACAGTTTAATGCTGGGAACGATGGGCGATGCTGATGGGTGAAGGTGGGTGATGGTGGTGAATGGTGAGACAGGAAGAATGTGGCTGGGTGGATGGAAACTGGGCGAGGGGGGTTGGTACTGGCATTTTTTATGCTTGATTGGGACATTTGGCTAGCTGTTGCTTCGCGGCTTGGCTTCGCAGCCGGAGTCAGAGACAGAGACTACTCAGTCTGTTTGGGGACTTCAACGCGTGCGAATGTGCGAGGCTTGCAAACGCGGTGAAAATCAAATTTAAAAGTAGACTACAATCGACTACGACTACATGTCGGCATAAAGGCACGCTA